>JAPCWY010000002.1:24607500-27107500 GCA_028455895.1 Rhodomyrtus tomentosa | reverse complement strand
AAAAGATAGTGGAGAAGAAAGAAATCTCAGACAGTGCTTGGTTGCTCAAAGATGGTCAAACCAGGAAGAGAGTACATGGTTCTAGTACTTGGGGAAAGGTTGTGGGGTTTGGTGGATGAGAAAAGTCCCTTTAGGGAACAGTGAAATTAGGACATTGGTCTCCACTGTAGATGCTGGTGGTGGATTGGATCCTAAGAAAGTGGTCTTGAGCCACTAAACTGAAGGCTTGAATGTAAGCCTTCAAATCTGGGGGCGATGTGATGTAATATTCAGAGCCTCTTAACCATTTCATCTATTCTTTTCTTATTGTAATTATAGATTAATATGACGAAAAATTTTAAATTAATATATCGACAATTAATTTACTTCGAACTAACTTTTTTTTTTACCAAAAGAAAACCTTCAAAACATGTATTCTTCTCATAAGTTTGTTCTAAACTAATTTCTTAACCGCAAAAAAATCTCGAACCGATTCACTTGTGACATATTTACCTATCATTAGTTTTCATTATATTGAGTTAATATCAAGAAAAATTTATAGAGAATAAAAACCTTAAAATGATGCATTCATCAACTGCCACACGTCATATAATTCATAATAATTTGATAGTAAAATTTAACGAAAATTAACGGATGTTAAAATTGTCATCGACGTTCCAGTTTGAGGTTTTTTTTTTTATGGTTAAGAATTAATTTTGAGTAAATTTCTCACAAGCGATTTTATACAATTTTTTTAGAGAGAGAGTGAATTGTTGTAACTCTCAAATTGAGGATGAATGAAACCCTATCTGCAGAATTTTATTTGCACCGGCCGATAATCCCTGTGTGTGCATGTAATTCTCTTATTTCGATATTTCTTCTTACTCTCCTAGTATGGATGTTATTAGGTCGCCTCCAAAGGTGGGATGAGACAAAAGGATTTTACGAGTTTTATTATGAATTAACGTCTAGTTATCAAAGTTTTCCTATTTGGTGCTTCTTCTTTCCCGACTAAATTGCCTATTTGGACCTCATCCATCATATTACTTTGATGTTGTGAACAAAATTAAATTGCTACGCACGCAGATTCACTATAATATATTTAAGGTTCAACATTTACAATTTGCAATCAATCATGATATAATCGACCATCGATCAAATTTTTGTGAGAAATCGACACAACACAATCTTCTGCAGGTTTAGTGTCACCAACAAAAAGTTAGGACACGATCACATCATTTTCGAAAAATCTACAATCCAATCGACGGACGATCAAAACGTTCAGGATCGAAATTCTCCTCGTCCCGGAAAATAAAAAAATTCTGTCGAACTGATATGGTCCTCCACGAAGAATTACATGGAACCGGAGAAAGGAATGACCTGTGAGTGGAATTAGCAACCTCGGTACGTTTTTTTTTTAATATTTTTTTTGCAACTTCTGAAACTTACTTGCTCTTGCCTGACAAAGAAAAGAAGAGGTGTCAGAGTTGAATCCTTGGCGGCTCAGATGGCGGATCTTCCGTTGCTGATCTCTGTTGCTGCCGAATGGGACGTGGCAGACCAAATGATTGATGGTGGGTGGCTCAATGAGTTAAAAAAAAGGGAAGAAAAAGCAATCTTTTTCTTCTTTGCCCCTCGATTCACACCGGAATTTACTCCCAAGGATTTCGATTTGATCCGATCCGTATCGATCACTGTTTTTTTTATCACGGCAGACTGCTCTTCTTTGACTTTCCAGTCTTGCTTCCAACTAGAAAAAGGTTAAGGAGAGAGGGAGCGAGAGAGAGAGAGAGATGACCTAATTTTTGACAGAGACCCAGATCAGGTGTCCCACCATTTTTGTTGTTTTTCCAGTGCACAGCAAATGCCGCTTCCTATACCTTCATAAAAGTTCTAATTCCACTCTACCAAAAAAGAAAGAAAGAAAGAAAAGAAAATGGTTAATTGATCACAACCCGTGCAACTTCTTCACCTGTGAAGAAGATCCAAAGCAAGATCACGAGAGAATTTAAAGTAGCCAAATCTATGTGCTCCTGCCCTAATTTATCAAGATGAAAAAACATATATTATCTCTTATGTGCCATCTCATCTAAACCCTAATTTCCTTTTTGTTTTTTCCTAAATTGAGGTTCAATGTTCCCGGTTATTTTTTTTTATTTTTCCGAACATCATAAATTTGTAATATCTTCTTTTTTCTCGTGCGACGATTTGAGTTCGTTGGAAAATGATAAAATCGATAACTAGTAATTACTCGATTTTGATGTAAACTAATAAAAAACAAATCAATGCCGGAAACTTCTCTTTCCAAATTACCTATTTATTTATCTATTTGCCCTTGTAAATCATTTTTCATTGACTCTCTCTCGCCGGAAAAGCTACCGATTTAATAAAATACTCGTTGGCCTTGTGAGATGATATATATGATAAGCATACACAAAGCATCTTGACCACCTTTCATTAAACAATGAATTGCGTTTTCGGCTACATTAAAATAAATCTTCCGATATTTGTATATACATCTTAAAGGGGCGGCAATATATTTCGTTCTTCCCTAGGCTTTGCTAATACAGAGGAATTGGCAGCCGAGGCGGCTTCACCGGCTTCTGCAATTTAACGACCGCGTTTTTCTCTTCTCGCGGCGGCCGGCAGGGACATGGCAGCGCTACGAACTTAGGCACCGCGTCGCCCGGCATCAAAACCGGCAAGGTCTGGCTCTGGTTTCGCTTCACATCCTGAACGTTCATGGAAGAAAACAAATCTTTATTGCAACAGAAAGTCGCGAAAAGCAAAAGCTTCCCGTGCATAGAGCTCAAACGATCGACTCTTAGGAATCGCATGTCCAGGTAGCTAGAAAATCTTACCGTGGACGGGGGAGCGGATTTCCAGGGCGGATTTTCGATGTCGGCGACGGGATCAGCGTCGTCAGAGGAGGAAGATTGGCGGAGGGATCGGAGCTTGTCCCAGTGGTAGCAGCAGGAGAATATGCCGCTGAGGCTGAAGATGACGATCAGGAGGAGGGCTGTGCCTAGGGGGAAACCGAGGGACGGCCGGGAAGCGTCCACGTGCGGCGGGGCAAGATCCGGGCTCTCCATCGTCACCTATAATCGTCGGTCTCAATCTCGACCTCGGTCCTTCTCTCATGTGTTTCACGAGGAAGAAGAGATGGAAGAATTGAAGGTGGGAACTGGGAAGTTCATGGGAGGAAGAGAGGGTGAAATGTTGTGCGAATTTGAGGACGAGGGTCAGGGGGGTTTATAACAAGAGCGAAAAAGATTTGCCCTGAAAAGGAAATATTATAAAATGAAAAAAAATGATTAAGAAAATGGGGAGTGAATTAAAGGTGAGTACGTGTAAAGAAGTGTACATCAAGTGTCCGGGGCATAGTACGGAGAGATGGCGGGGTCCATGCCTTGTCCCAATTTGGTGACTCTAGCATGACTTGAGGTTGAAGTAGCGAGGGAGAAAGGAGGCTTGGCTTGTTGATGAGGGGAAGAAATTGAAAGGGAAGATGATGATGACTAATAATTTTTTTTTAAAAAAAATGGCAAAAAGAAGAGGGAAAAAAATTGACATTGTCGGATCAAATAAGGGTAAATTTTATCCGTTAATTACAAACTATTTAACATTATGTCTGTTTCGATAGTCAAGTGGAGCATAGAGATGCCTGAGGAAGTTTGAAAGGTATGAAACCAGGAAATGGGCTTTAGCTGGAAGCGGGAAAAGTTGGGATTTTTATCTGAATGAATGCCTTTTAGCTGGGGGAGTCTGAAAGGAAAACAACAGAACAAATTAGAAGATGAGAAGGATCCATGCGAGTGCGTTCATACGATCCAGCTGTCTATGTGGTTGTGTGTTTGCTTTATAAGAGGATGGAGATAGAAAGGAGCTTCTTTTGTCGCGAAGAAAATTGAAACATTTTCCCGATTTGAACGCCTGTTTTCATCTTCCTCGAAAATATGTAGAAATAAATTATTGTTAATAAAGAAAATAATTTGTACATATTAATTATTTCAAGAGATATAAGCGATTAGTTTTTTCAAAAAAATATTTTCTAAATTATTTATTTTTCTTTAAAATGAACGGAATCTTAATAAAAAAAACTGGCAACGTCCGAACCCCCCCCCCCCCAAAAAAAAAAAAAAAACATAAACAAATCGATAACCGCTTTCTCTTTTTCTTCCTGCTGAAAGTTGCGGCCGAATCTTATTATTTGTAGTGGAAGATGAGATTTCATGGAGCTCTCCACGGTGACCCTTTGGTTTCACTTTCACTTACCAAAGAAAGACAGCTCTGGACGGAGCTCAGTGAATCCAGCCAAAATCATAGCCACCCACGGAGCAGATCCAGCCTCCATTTGTTTCGATTTGGCGGCAATTTTCTTCCGACGTTGGACTTGTCGCATGACGAAAAGGTGGACGAAAAATAGTGTCGGAATCGGAGAATGTGTACACTGTACAGTGGTGGGTGGGTGGCGGCGAAATTTTGTGATCCGGCTATTGTGAGGGCTCTTGAGTCTGGCGGTGGTACTGCCTTGTTGAAACAAGCAAACGAAAAGTGCTGCTACAGTACTGCCAGTTCGACAGATTCGGTAGAAAATGGACATTGGTGTGGCTGTCGGGGAAAAATAATAATAATAATAATAATAATAACAAAATAATTGATGGCTTCTTCCTCAAACAATAACGTCTTCGGTACCAAGTTGAGAATTGTGGCGACGAAAAACTCTAGACAACATAACTAAATAAGAGCTATAGGCTTCGTTTGGCATCTGAAAATTCTCTATTTTTTTCGTTTTCGTTGTCAAACGAGAATGATGATCCATGAAAGCACATTTAGTACCATTTTGAAAAGGGTTTCAAGCTGAAATTAAGCTGAACGCACCTCATATATTGTTTTTGAATTCAACCCCAATTTTTCAGCTCCCTTTCGATACCCGGCACCGCACAAGCAAGCAACGAGGGTCGTCGTCAAGAGTGACAAAACAAACAATAAAAATAATAATTAAAAAAAAAAACGTTGTTGTCATTGGGAAAATAGATGTCGTGTTGAAATCGAATTTTCAAAAGAAAATTTTCTCTGGTCCCCTTTAATTTTGATTCCCAATCACAAAGTGACAACCACGCTTTGGTGGGCTTTTTTGGGATTTCCGTGCATGAGTAGGACTTCTTGGGCTTCTTTTCTTCGTCCCACGCGACAATTGTAATTGCGTACTTTCGGTCCTTGCACAGTACAGATTTTCATAATCAAGAAGAATGAATCGTAGTAGGTTTTTTTTTTTTTTTTTTTTTTTTTTTTTTTTTTTTTATCGAGGTGTCCGGATCAGCTTGTGTGTACCTCGATTATTCTTCGAGAGTATTAACACAATAATCACCAGCCGCGACTTACACTTAAGTCACGGAGCGCGAGTTAGGAGATTTGAACCAGAGACCTGACAATGGATAGTCTATATCTTAACCAACTCGGCCATGCGTGAATGGGTATCGTAGTAAATTTTTAATATGTACTTTTCGGGAAAAATAAAGATAAAAAGTATTATTCGATTTGCATTGGTGCATTGATCATCATGAAATTGAGAATTGTATTCTCGAATGCCCTTGCATGTCGAATGATTTACACGGTAACTGAAGCCAGCTGAGATTGGATCTAAAAATGTCGATTGAAATAGCATGATGTTGATGTCTCCACATGGCCATGGTAATGGGGACGTCGTACCTACACGCGCGAGAGATCTCGGTGTGTGCGCTCATCATTAATGAACGGACGCCAAAGTTTTATAGTCACAGATTTGTTCTGAAATGATGAGTGTGTTTTTCTAGTTGCATATTGTGCTTTGTCATTACTCTTTGGCTTTTGTCAGAAGTTGTTTGGAATTTGTTAGGCTTGGAAGATGTAACTCTGGAACTATTTTAATGATATAAATGACATCTTTCTTTCCAAACGTGAGAATGATTTGCGTGTTAATTGAGCCTGATTGAAATGTGCATAGCATGCTGAATGTAAATCTTGGTGATTAAAGTCGCTCAAATTATCACGCTCGACTGAATTGCCATGACAAATGGTTGGATTAGCGTGCTGCTTTGAATAAACGTGTTGATTGATTGATTTCACATTCTTGGTCGGCTAAATTTTATGATTAGGCGATTTGTTGGTCGCAAAGTAGAAATCTATAAATAAAGCAAACAAAGAAAGTGTTAATACCATAAAAAAAATCCAAATTGATATACCTGTGACAATTTTATCCCAAATTATTTTTTTGACCATGAAAAACCTCAAATGGGTGTATCTGTGATAAATTTGTCATTCGTTAGTTTTTATTAAATTTTATCGTTAAATTATTGAGTTGTATGACACGTGAGAATTGTTGGGTATACACGTTACCTTATGTTTGGTATATATGTATTAGTTTAAATTTTTTCGTGATATTAACTTAATTTAACATAAATTATTAGAGGGTAAATTTGTCATATATGTCACAATTTGAGATTTTTATGGTAAAATAAATAATTTGAGGTAAATTTATTACGAATGTACCAAATTGAGACTTTTTGTGATTAAAAAAATAATTTGGGGTAAGTTTGTCACATGTGTATCGGTTTGAGGTTTTTCACAGTATTAACCCAAAAAAAATGAATTCGAAAACATTTACGAAACAAGAAAATACAAACTAGAATGGAAACTGGTAAGGATTAATATATATATCACCATAAGCAATGTGGAAGATTCATTTTATTTATTGAATCACAAGTTGGTCCCGGGTTTTATTTTGACCAATTCGACACGACCATGAGTCTTTCGTGGGTAAAATTACAAGAAAATTATTTTTTTATACCTATTACATTTGTGTCAATTCAGTCTTAAACATTTCAATTCGACCAATTTTTAGTCATAAACTTTTGAAAATTTACCGATTGAATTCTTACAGTTAGTTTTGATAAAAAATTGCTGACGTGGATGCCGATCTTCTTACGCGACATGACCAACGATGACATGGACTCACCGGCATACCAGACCCTTGCCCAATTCTTCACAGCAGGCTAGCCCTCTCCAGCACAATGAAAATAAAGCAAAATTGGCATGTAGGACGACAAACAAAAAATTGTCTACGTTAGCATTGACCATACCATTTAGGATAACAAACATCAACGTTAGTGATTTCCAATCAAAATTAATTTGAATGATTCAATTGGTAAATTGACAAAAAGTTTATAATCAAATTTGTTAAATTGAAAGGCTTATCTTGAAATTGGCATAATCGCAATATGTGTTTTTTTATTAATAATTTTCCCCCTCTTTTTGTGGGATTTGTAGGAAAAACTCTAATATCATTATGAGTTTTTTTTTTTGTCGGAAATAACATTCCATTTCATACACTTACTCGGGATACAAGAGAGAAATATCGCAATTAAATTGCAAACCAAAAATATATCCCAAACAATTTCAAAAGAAAACAAGCTAAATAACAAGAGAAATCATCGGAACAACATTATTGGTTACACACTCAAATATTTTGACCTCTTCACACCATAATCGGCGGCCAATAACTGAATCTGTCTTTAGTAAACAACGAGAATTTCATCTGTTGCTACGACTTTGTCTTTTGACGATAAACGTCTAGGTTTGATGTCTCCAACACCATCACCGAGTAGAGTAAAAAGATTAAACGAGTATAGATTTGACACATGTGAGGACGAAATCTTCACGAAACTCTTCTGATCTCCTTCGAAATTGGATCTGTTCATCAACAAAATCCGACGAATAACCGCAGAAAACTTGAAATCTAAGCTAGATTTTGCTTTATTATAAAAGATATATCTAGAAGCCCGTTTGCATGTCTTTTCCGAATCCGTATCCATACCGCGTTCGATTCCCCCATGCATCTTCCTCGTTGCTTCCGAACGTCACCATCTTTAATGACATATCGATAGAAATGAATATGTGGTGGACCATGGGAAGATATTTCCCATTATATAGTGCGCGGCGGTAAATTTCAAACAGTATTTTGGGCAAGGATATCACTTTTTTTTTTTTTGGATTTTTTCATGCTTTCGCTGTTCATCGAAAGATTTGGTCTGATACAAGCTGGGACCAAGGGGGTTGAGAATTCAAAGGAACATTATTACAGCACAGTTAACTTTCCGCGTGTCGTTGTTTAACGTAGAGAATGTCTTTGATAAATCTTTCACTTCAGCTTCTTCTTCTTCTTTTTCTTTCGATTTATTTTTCTGGGAAGATTATCTCCAGATCATTCCACTGCAGGCATTAGGGCCACGTCTTGTCCGGTTACGCTGTTAAAAGTTGAGCACAAGATTATTTTCTTTTTCTTTTTATATAAAGAGCAGAACCCGTTTTGATTTTCTCATATATCATTCATTTGATAGTGACTGCGTGCGCGGATGTATTGCGATATCGGAATGACCTCGTATCTTTCAGCAATCCTAATTCCTGGTTACTGGTTAGGTCTTTTCCGGCCTAGTTCCTCAAAAGTTGTCAACTTCAAGTTCAATTCTAATTCAATCCCGTACTTTTCTTAATGCCAATCATATACGTCCATTCTAATCTCAAACTTGCCCATGCATCCACAAATAACCATTAGTTCTTCCAAAATAATCAACCTCAGGGCCAATAAGAGGCTCTTGATGTTGGTAATCCTGAGAAAAATTGGACCCTTAGATAGATTTGAGACCAGGGTGAGAGTTAATGTATTGCACTATTCATAATTATAATCAACAAATTTTCATTTGCCTTATGCCATTAGTGAGCTCTAATGGCTTTACTTGTAGACACATGTTTTAGACCTGTGTTTTTGTAGATTGCTTTAGTTGTTAGTGATTTCAATCCAGATCTAAGTGATGATGGCAGAGGCTCGGACGCCCTAACCCAGTGGCCGGGATGGCAACTGGGGCGGGGACCGTAACCGAGGCCGGGGATGGGCCGGGACTCGGGTCGGGCATCAGGATCAGGACTCGGAGCAGGTGCCGGGGTCGGGGTAGGGTCGCAGAGCCGAGGCCGGGTCCTGGGGCGGGGCCCTTGACTGGGTCTCGAGACAGGGGCCAGGGCCAGGTCCCAAGGCCTCCCGGGGTGATGAGGGCGGGGGCCGGGGCTCGTGTTCCGAGATTGGGACTGGGGCTGTGGCCGTGACCGGGGCCGGGATTGTGACTGGGGCTGGGGCCGGGACTAGGGGAGGGTGCCGAGGCCAGGACCAGGTCCCGGGGCTGGGTCCCGAGACCGGGGCTGGGGTCGTGGCTATGACTATGACAGAGGTCGGGACTTTGACTAAGGCCGAGGCTGAGGATGGGGACGGGGCCGGGGCTGGGGCCAGGACCCGGATCGGGCATCGGGGCTGGGACTTGGGGCAGGGACCCGGGGCTGGGGCAGGTGCCAGGGCCGGGTGTCGGGGCTGGAACCGGGGCCGGGTTAGGGGTAGGGGCAGGGGCGGGGCCGGGGTAAGAGCAGGGCCGGGGCCGGTGCCAGTGCTGGGGACCAATGACAAGGCCGGGGTAGGGGCCAGGCCAGGGCCAAGGACAGGGATAGGGTGTCGCGACCCTCATCTGGATGGATGGATGGATTTATGGGTGATTGCCTCATTTCTACGGATCTGTCTATCCATAAATTGGCTTGGACTCTCCCAAGTCCTTACCTCGTGCGACAGCGAGATTTAGGAATCAGTTTCGACCTTGACGTGCGTGGTCGGGTGACATGTGAATAGTGTACATGCATTCGGAGTTGTCACCAATCTTTGGGGAAGGTAGATTGGAAACCTCGTTGGGCGGTGGGAGGAGTCGCACGACACATACGAAATCAGAGATTTGGGAACGGGGACTTAGTTACGCCAATATCGTTTATTGACGTAATTTCGGTACTTAAGTTGAATGATTTTTCTAATGAGGACTTTCATGCAGATGATTTGAGGTAAGAGTCATGAATTTTAGGAGTTCATGCAAACATGAATGACTATCCTAACTATCGCAATCAATGAGATAAATGCGCAAAACAGAGAATCATAAAGTGCAGATGAAGCATGGCATCCCTAGTACAGCCCTATTGTCTTAGAGAAGGGACATTCAAGATCTGAAAGGAGTTCAGGAAAGATTTGGAGGCGACATTCCCATGAGAGACAAAATTGTCATTATGAGAAAACTATGGAACAATTAACTCATAAGGGGGGAAATATCATTTCAAAAGGTAATAGGAACCTAGGAGCGTGAAAAAGGGATTGACCAGTCGAAATGGCCCATTTCCTATTTCCTGATATATTTTAGAATGATCTTCCCATGAGAGGCGAAACCGTCATTTTGGAAAGAAAGAGACAATTTACCCATGAGGGGTAAAATTTTCATTTTCAAAAGGATTAGAAACTTAAATAGTCAAAAGGATTAGCCGGTTGAAATGACTCATTTCCTATTTTTCGATGTTTTTCAGAATTTTTCTCAAATTTAGGAGACAATTTATCCTTAAGGGGTAAAATTGTCATTTTGAAAAAAGATCGGGAGGGAAAATTACCAAAAATAGGATTGGTCAGTCAAAATGACCCATTTCCTAATTTTTGGGAATTTTCTGAATTTTCTAGGGTTTTTCTTGATTTTTCCCAATTCTTTATGGTTTTTTTTTTTATTTTTTTTATATTTAATTATCGGGAAAATTATCCGGACCGGGCCAGCAGACCCAGCCCGCACCAAAGTCGCCCAATTCGGGCCTTAAGGGCCCAAACTGGTCTAAGATGAAAAGTCCAACTTAGGCATAACCCAATTTTCGTACTTTTATGATTTCCAATTAAAGCCCAATGTTTACTCTAAAGCCCAAAAGCCCAAAACTACTTAAATCCCAGAACGAATCCACGCACCACAAATCCGATATCTCAGACTTCTCTATTCCACTTCCTTTTTTTTTTTTTTTTTTAAATATATTTTTTATTTCTCTCTTATTTCTTTTTCTCTACCCACGTCATCTTCTTCCCCATGACCACTTTTTTTTTCACAGGGACGCCATGGGGTTCATGGGAGCTTCTCCGAGACCTGCACGTACACCATCTTCGTCCACCGACTGTTGCCCCGGGTTACGACACCGAGCTACCTTCATCACCGGACCATCGTCAACGGTCACCACCAAAGTTGCTCACATAAAAATAATGCCCGTCGACTCGCTGGACTGCCCAACCCGACACTATCGCGACCATCCATCAAACTGATCTATCGCCTGCCCCATGTTTTTATTTCTTTTTATTCTCCTATTTTTTGTCTTTTCATTTCTCTTATCTATCTCATTTCTCTTCTTGGTCGTCTTCTTCCCCAGATCTTCTTCTCAAGGGACGCCATGGGAGCTTCACTTAGAGCTTTCCCAAAGCTGGCTCCCCAGACCAAAGGCCAAACTCCACCATTTCAACACCAAAACGAAACCACATAACCCTCATCAATGCGACTCAAACTTTCAGTCCAGATCTAGCCTAAAACCGATGAAACCTAACTCGACCGAAGCTACGCCCAGCGACGAGTCTGAGACTCTGACAACCAGCGCACATAACCTTCACAAATTGACCATTCAAGACCGAAGAGAGTGCAGAAAGCTTACCTGAGCCTTGCGCCAGCTTGCAAGCATCTAGAACGGGTCACGAAGCTCGAAGATGGTTCGGTTTACTTAGGGCCGACTCGAGGTGTTTTATGCAATAAAATGCAAACAAAAGAGGGATTTGAGGTCAGTAAGTCCTTAGGAGAAGAATGAACTAAGTTTCACGAAGTAACTCAAAAAAAAATCGGAGGCCCGCCATTGACGAACGTCCAAGAGCCCATTAACGGCACTTACAATTTTTCTTGACGAAGCTTGGCGCTGCTGAGTTCGAAGACTCGTAAGATCTTTTCGAAGCTTGCCGATGCAGTCCTTGGGCTTGGTTTATCCTCGTTTGTTCTGGAATGCCCTTGACAGGTTCGGACCTTCAAGCTTCCATGGCCGCCCGACGAGTTGCAAGGAGCCCTTTCGCTCTCTCTTCTTTCTCTCAAAAGCCCATCGCTGCGCTCCTCCTCTCGCGCTCTTTATCTTGCTTCTCTCTATGCACCCCTCCCTAGTCTTGGTCCGGAAAAGAAAACCCAAAAACCAGAACTCTCCTCTCTTTCTCTCGCAAGATGCGTTATTTATTTATTTATTTATGCACACTCTCATTTTCTTTTCACTTCACGAGCTCTCCATCCCTGAGTCCTTTTTTTGCTCCCTCTCCGACGCTCTTCCTTTTGCCGAATGCTCCCTGTGTGTGTGAGAATGACCGCGCTCGTTGGAGAATCACCCAGCCTCCTTCCTCGTCCTCCCTCGGTTCTCCTCTATCTCTCCTATTCCCGCAGGCTGTCGAGATCAAGAGGAAGCGCTTGGCATCCTCCAAGCCCTGAAAGAGATCAGCCGCCCCCCAGCTTTTGTTCCCTCACCCCATTTGCCTTTTTTCTCTTGCTGTTTCTTGCCTTTGTCCTTGTCCTTTGTACTGAAATCCCTGGAGGTGCAGCGCCATTTCTGACTTGCTGTCCCCTCTGTGCGCCTGCTGCTGGGCGTGCTTCAGCTGGAGGGGCTGACCGGGTCAATCCGGCCGGGTCCGACCCTCCCGATTGATTCGGTTGGGCTGAAAACCTCAAATTGGACCTCGAAATGATCGATTTTTTTTTTTTAAATTAAGCACAAAAATCGAATTCCTCAGCATGTATTTATGTAAACAAAGTTTCGAGACCGATTAGCTTGATTCACGATAAAAACCCCAGAGGCAAAGCTTGACCCAAATAGGAGATTTGTTCAATTAGGCACCTTAATGACCGATTCTTACCAATTTGAATCCACCGAGTGTTTAAAACGCCAACAAACTTGTGGGTGAAGATTTATCTATGTATGGGTCCTCTTTGGGAATGTTCAATTCGAACCTAATCGGAAGTGGAGGACTAAATCGGCAAATACAAATTAGTTCCTTTTACGATCCACTTGAAAATTGAAATTGGTTGGACCAAGATGCAATTAAAGATGTAAGAATCAGATGTCATAACTTGGACTAAGTGAGAAAAAGACTAGAATGAACTCAAATGATTTTTTTGGCTCAATTTGGGCTCACATTTGTGAAGACTCGTGTGATCCCAATTTGAATTTTCCTTGTTTTAAATTTCCAGATAAAAAGGGGAATTAAAAAAACAACATTGACTATTTTTGTGTATTTCTATGATTGCAAATACTATTTTTTTTGATAAAATTAAATAAAAATTATGAAAAATATTTTTTGTTCAAAAATGGAACCCTAAGCTTGGCCAATGCTTCCAAAATTGATTTTACAATTTTATGAATTTTTATGAATTTTTAAATATTTTTTCAAAGAAAAACTAATTTAAAATCACCAATAATCCAAGTACTAGCTTACAGATCTTGGAGTTTCCCTTACTTCGTTGCTTTTGATCTTCAAGACTCTTTCAAAATCTTCGAGTAGAGAACGATTCTATGTGTTTTTCTCCTTCGAATTGCGACATTTTAATATCTAAGGCGTCTCTAGGTTTTCCACACATAACTCACTATTCTTAATAGTTGGATATATATATATATATATATATATATATATATATATATATATATATATATATATAGACGCTTTTGCGGGCCCGTCCACCTCCAATCGTGCATATAATCATTATCTCATAACGAGCACGATCATTCCGTACAACTCTTTTATTCGCATAGATATTTACATTAGAAGAATAAACTTAAATCTACTCCTTAAGTAAATCAAGACACATAGAAAATAGAAACTTAGCTCGTTATTGTGTGCGACCCTATAGGTTCACTAAACATTAGTAATGTGTTCAAAACTCTTTTAACCTACAAGTCATAAGTGGTTCGTAGCAAGACATTATGACTACCTAAGTGTGGTGAAGGTCGATTTTCCGATATAACCTAATCCACAACTAATATTAGAGTATTAACCTTGATTGGTTCCTAAGGCGGACCACTAACAGGAACGTCACCGAGAGTCAGGTATTAAGTATTCCTTACCTTTAGAGGATCCGACAACACTCGTAGTGGATTTACCGACTTCCTCTACCATAGCGTGGCCGATGCTAGTAACTGCATCTTCCATGACGATGAAGAGCTTCGTGTTGGTGAAAGAATCGATGGAGCCCTTCGGAGGGCGACCGACACCTCTAAGATCTACATCCCCATCTTCTCTCGAATCTACTCTTCAAGCCAATGGCGTGTCCGTGAGCTTGCACAGATTGTGGAGAATACCTCCAAGTCGAACAGGATCCTACCTATTTTCTTCGACATCGAACCTGACGATATTAAGATGAAGACCCCATTGGATCGCGATGCCATTCTCAATTTGGAGCGCGAGAAGAAGCTGGGCACTGAATTCCTGCAGAGGGACTTTGAAGGAGGTTGATGCAATAAAGAGGTAGGAAGCCAAGAAATACAGAGGGTGAGCTGGCTGCATTCTAAGGTCCTTCTTCTTCCCTAATTATTTTTCCTGTTTGCAAATACTAACATATTAAATGTAAGTGATCAAGAATGTGTTTGCCCAACAAATCAAATGACATATGTAAGTGATCAAAAGCGATAAGTTAAGACAACCTTAAATGTAATACGAACTTTGAGAAGACACGTCTTGATTGTTGACGTCCCACTAGTTATCCCATTGTTACGTAGTCTGATGGAATTGTTTCACGAATGAAATTTAAATACTAGATTTTTCCTTTTTGTCTTTTTTGCAATTTTCCTCCATTGAAATGGTTTTCCTTCATGACAGTCAAGGCAAATTAATCAAATTGGTCGTTGAGATGGTCGTGCATAACTTGAAGATAAAGCAAAAGTTTGTTACTGAACATTTTATTGGAATCGATAAGCGAGTGATAGAAGCAAACAAATTGTTCGACGTCAACTCTGGTTGTGTGCCGCTCATTCAAATTCACAGCATGGAGGTTATCGGCAAGACAACTCTCGCCGAGGTTATGTTCAATCAACTTTCTACCCACTATGAAAAGTGTTGCTGCTTCCTTGAAAATGTTCTAGAAAAGTCGTCGAGAGCCGAATGCTTAGTTGAGTTGCAAAAGAAGTTATTATCCTGAATAGGAAATGCCGCAGGGACAAGAAGCATCAATGAAACTGACTACCGAAGAAATACTTTGCAATAAGAAGGCCCTCATCGTACTGGATGATGTTGATAAAAGCGAACAAGTGGAGAATTTAGTTGGGAAAAGGTGCTTTGGGTTCAAGGCTTGGAGTAGTGATTACTGCTAGAAAAAACTATGTTTTACGAATCACAGGACCATAGTACGAAATGTTCTATTATGAAATGGAGGTGATGAGAAGTGAACATACACTTCAGCTCTTCAGCACACATGCATTTAACAAGGGCTCTCCTTCGGATGATCTCTATGATATTTCAAAGGAAATTGTATCTGCTACCGGAAGACTTCCTTTGACTATTGAAGTCATTGGTTCATTGTTGTGTGGTAAAACACACAAACTATGGACAGAAACATTGGAAAAGCTAAGTAAAGCACCTCCCTCCAGATGGTGTTTTTGAAAAGTTGAAGATTAGTTATGACGCATTGAGTTTTGCCTAATAACAATTTTTTCTCGATATTGAATGTTTTTTTATTGGCAAGGAAAAGCCTGACGTAATTCATATGTGGCGAGACTGTGAACTTTTCCTAGATAGTGGGATTGCGATCCTCAGTAACATGTCCTTGATAGAGATTGTAAATGACAATCAATTTGGGATGCACGATCAGTTCAAAAATCTCGAAAGGTATTCGACAAGAAAATATGATGAATCCTGAAAAGCATAGTAGGCCATGGATTCAGAAAGATGTCCTAGATACGATAAGGGAAAAGAAGGTAGAACCCTTCATGAAAGGACTGAGAGGTTCGTGTTCTTCTTATTGCTTTTAACTTTAATGCTGAATACAACTCATTTCTTGCTCCGATTCGCAGACGAAGAACGTTCAAGCAATGGAACTCGATCTATAAGTATAGATAATACTTTTGACCGTATTAAAAGTGAGGAGATTGGAAAGTTTGAAAATCTGAGGTTCCTCAGATTAATTGGAGGAAACTTTGTTGGCGACCTAAGTGATTATTTTCCCAAATTAAGAAGGATTTGTTGGAGTTATCCTTCTCAAAAGTGTAAGCCGACCACTATGCGCTTAAAGAATGCAGTCGATCTTGAATTCTCCGGTATTGAATTCATAGACGATCAGAAACTCTGGAGCTTGATAAAGGTGCGTCATATGCTTATTTCTTTTCTGCTGTCCTTGAAAGCAACATTTGAACTCTTCCTCCATTGGATAATGCATTCACTTTTCACAGGAGGCTTCCTGGTCATTGTAATCACATAACCAGAACACCAGACTTCTCAGGATGCTCAACTTTAGAGAGGCTGACTTTTTTATCATTGCTTCAATTTAAGGAAGATTGACAACTCTATTGGAAAGTTAGTGTCTGATAGACTTGAATATTTCCCATTGCCCTTGTCTCGAAAGTTTGACCCAAGAAATCGGGGACCTGCCGAATGTGGAGGGCTTCTCTTTAGAGCCGTGTGGCAAGGTGAAGAAACTCCTGGATTCCATCTTCAAGTGGAAATCATTACTATAAATAACGTGTGCAAATTCTTCTATCTCTCAACTCTTATTTACTTCATCAAGTAGTGTTTTGCACATCAGTGAATCTGATTAGGCACAATCTCTCTTCATACTCTAATTTCACGAGGTATTTATCTTAACTATTTTAATTCCACATTAATTTGTCAGGATTGGTCAACATTGCCTATGCACTCACTATGTGATAGTGACAGCAACAATGTTTTCTTTGCATCACTTTGCCATTAGAAAATATTAGCAAAAAAAAGTGAAACCTATTGTACCGTTTCAAAGCCTCTTTTTTAATTAAATTCTAAACTTTTTGTATTTGTGTCAATTCAATCCACTTGGCCGGCTAATGCTAACGAGGATAAATTTTAGTAATATTTTAATATCATTCCTATTTTTTATTTTTCATATAATATTTTTACTTTGTTTCTTGTCTTTTTTTTTTGGTTAGGGATGACAAGAGGCTGTTGGCGGCAGCCTCCTACCAGTATTAACACAAAAATAGACATGGAAAATGTAATTAAAAATTCAAAATATATTAAAATTTTATTAAAAATTATCCACATCAGTACCAACCGGCTAAATGGATTGAATTGGCACAAATATAAAAGATTTAGAACAAATTGACCAAAAAAGGATTAAATTGGCACAATTACATTAAGTTTAGGACTTTGTAGAGTTTGGGCAAACATAATATTCATTGATGAAGTAATCTACAATATATGCATAGGGCATAGGGCTAAAACAATACAATAATAATTATGCCATTTAGTATAAATCTAGTCTATCAATACTCCCCCTCAAGTTGGAGAATGAAAACATGTCAACAACTTGTCCTTAAAGTTACAAAATAAATCATGTGTGATCGGTTTCGAGAACAAGTCTGCGAGTTGAGAATGATCAGGAAATGAAGAGTACGCAAAGTGCCATCTTGAATTTTTTCATGAATCAAGTGACAATTAATCTCGATGTGTTTGGTGCGTTTGTAGAAGACATGATTAGTAGCTATGTGGATGGCCGCTTTATTATCACAAAAAAATTAGCAGTGGCAGTATTGATGTGGAGATCCAAGAGAAGCATGTGAAACCATGTGATTTCAAATGCAGTAGACGCCATAACACGGTATTCAGCTTCTGCTGAGGAACATACAACATTGATTTGTTTCTTGGAACACAAACATGCAGTAGCTTAAAACATGTTGTCGAGATGTAGAACAAGATGCCTTGTAAAATTTGTATAACCATTAAGTTGGAGAGCATAATTAGATGAGAAGAGCAAACCAGTGTCGAGATCATGCTTGAGATACCGCAGGATGTGAAGGCAGGCAGTCCAATGGTCTTCATTAATAGAGTGCATAAATTGACTAAGATGTTGCATTGCAAAGAGTAAATCTGGACGAGTTATTATAAGATATAATAATATACCAATAAGTCGCCGATATGAACTTGGATCCTTAAGAGCTGGGGAGGAGTCCGAAAATTTTGTCTTGGGTTCCATTGGAGTATCAACAAGACATCCTTTATGAAGACCAACATTAGATAAAATATCAAGGGTGTATTTCCCTTGTGACAAGAAAATCCCATTCTTGAAACAAGAAACTTCAATGCTCAAGAAGTATTTGAGAGTGCCCAAGTCCTTAATGCGAAATTGTGTTTTAAGAAATCACTTGAGAAGTTGAATCATAACTTCATCATTAACCGTGATTACCAAATCATCAACATAAACAAGAAGAATTGTTAAGAGAGACCCACAGATCAACATAAAAAGCTAATGGTTTACCTTGGACTGTTGAAAACCAACATCAAGCATACATAAGAGAATTTAGCAAACTATTGTCTTGATGCCTGTTTAAGACCATAGAGTAATTTCTTAAGACGACAGACTAAATTTTCCTCATTAGTATGAAAATCCGGTGAAAACCTCTTGTAGATCTCTTCTTCAAGGTCCCCATGCAAAAAAACATTATTCACATCTAATTGGTAAAGATGTCAATGACGAATTAAAGCAAGAGCTAATAAAGTGCGAACAATTACCATTTTAGCAACGGGCTCAAAGGTGTTAGGGCAATCAATACCCTTTGTTTGAATATAACCCTTTGCAACAAATCGAGCTTTACAGCGCTCGATGGTACCACTAGAGTTATATTTGATGTGGTAAACTCATTTACATCCGATGGGATGTTTTCCAGGAGGAAGAGAAATAATTTCCCAAGTGTCATTCTGTTCAAGGGCCTTTATCTCAGAAGACATGGTATCCCACCACTTGAGAGATTGAAATGCAGCGTCATAAGTTTCAGGTTCCTGCTTAGAGGATATGGAGGCTAAAAAAGCGAGGTGAGTAGGTGAAAATTGCAAGTATGATAAACAATTAGATAAGGGGTAAAGAATACCTGATTTAGTTATCTTAGAGTCCGAAGAGGATTGATCGGAGACCACAGTAGTGCAGTGATAGTCCCAAAGATATCCTGGTGGATGACATTGTCGAGATGACCGAGGCACGCTTCGGGTTCAGTGGGTGATAGGGCTACCATGGGTGTAGGAGGCTGAGAAGGTGAGGTTGGTGCAGGTTAGGGTACGAGTACTGGAAATGCCGGATTTTGTTCGGATGTAGCATGCTTGATGGCTTGACGAAAAGGGAAATCTTGCTCAAAGAAAATGACGTTGCGACTAGTAAAAGTTGTTTGGTTTTGGAGGTCATACAGACGGTAACCTTTGTGGTTTGTGGGATAACTGATTAGAACATATTGGCGAGTGCGAGGACCAAATTTATCGGAGTAAAGATGGCCGGTAGAAGCATAGCATAATGAGCCAAAGACACGAAGATGGGAATATGAAGGTGGTTTGCCATAGAGAAGTTCATAGGGGTTTTATTGTGTAGGAGAGGACTTTGTAATATATTAATGAGATGAGCAGCAGTTAAAACACAATCCCCTAAAAAATGAAAAGGCATGCTAGAATGAAAAAGCAAGGCACGGACGACATTGAGCAAGTGGCGATGCTTACACTTAACAATTCTATTTTGCTGAGGAGTGTGAGGGCAACTGGGCTGATGGTGAATAACGTGCACACAAAAAAACTCTTGTAAGCGAGAGGAAAGGAGTTTAGTTCCATTATCAGATTAAACATTTTGGACTTTAGTTTGAAATTGAGTTTTAACAAAAGAAAAAAACGAATTAGAGAATCAATTGCATCAGATTTAAATGTAAGCAAAAACATCCAAGTATATCGCGAATAGTCATCAACAATAGATAAAAAATAACATGTCTTATGTGTAAAATGAGAATAAAGTCCCTAGATGTCAACATAAATAAGCTCAAGAGGACGTAAATAACTAATAGTACTAGATGGAAAAGACAGACGCGTTTGTTTGGATAAATGACAAGCATCACATTTGATTTTATTGTTTTGATGGAATAAAACTTAAAGTCTGCTGCAAAGTAGATAAAACTGACTCAGATGGATGTCCTAAGCGGGCATGCCAAATATGAGGTGAAGAGGTTTCAACAAAAAGAACAGTAGATCCGGCAGGAATCTCCAGGTAATAGAGACCATCGCGCTCATGGCCCCGACCAATGATCTTCTCCGTCAAGAGGTCCTGAAAAAGATAATGTTGGGAAAAAATTGATTGAGCAGTTAAAGTTTGAGCAAGTTTGGGGATTGATAATAAGGTGTATTTGAAAAAGGGAGCACAAAGAACATTATCAAGGGAGATAGTTGGGGTGAGAGGGGCCGAACCGTGTGACGTCATGGGGACACCAACACTATTTGGAATTCCAAAGGTAGGATGTGGAGAGGGATAGTATATTTGGTTTGTAAGGTGACGCGGTTCAAATGTGATGTGGTTGATGGCGCCAGTGTCAATAACCCAAGTATTAGAATTAAACGAATTTGAAGATAAGCCAAGAACATTGCTTACGAGATTGACTTTTGGGATGTTTACCTCTTGAAGCAAGCGCATTAGTTGCTTATATTGATCATTTGTGAACGGAGGAGGTACCGCATCGAAAGTATGGTTGGACTTATTGTTAGGAGGCCGGGAGGAGGTAGATGGCTGTGCGCGGTGCTGCTTTTGGTTAGGAGGGAAGCCATGAAGTCGATAGCACACATCTTGTGTATGTCCCAAGATGCCACAGTAGGCTAATCTTTTCCAACCACGGGATGTGTTTGTCCATTTAGCTAGGTTGACAGACGAAGCGGGAGCACTAATACAGCTGGGCGATCCATGGGATGAGGAATTCATGTACGACCATGGAGCATGGTTGTCATGATTGGTAAGCAAAGTGCTGGTCTGATCGAATAGTGGGCGGTCTGATTGGATATGGTGATGCGACTCATCTTGAAGAACTAGTGCACATGCACATGCAACAATAGGAAATGGATTCATTAGTAACATCTGACTAATAACATTAGTGTACCTCGGATTGAGACCCATGAGACATTGAAACAAGCGCCGGTTCTCTTGTTTTGTGGTGATGATAGAGTGAGCCGAACAAATGCATCGTGGTAATTGATCTAAATTATCCAATTCACCCCAGCAGCTTCGCAAGTTGTTGTAGTACTTGGTCATAGCATCATCACATTGAGGAAGAGTACAAATCGTTTGCTCAAGATGAAAAATCCTAGGACCATTTAATAATGAAAAACGTTCACGCAGATTGGTCCAGACATCAACAACTAACTTTGTGTAGAGAATTGTTGGCACTAAATCTGGATGGATGGAATTAAGAATCCATGATAGAATCATATTATTTACACGAATCCAGGATGAATACGCAGGATCAGTTGCGACTGGTTATTTTATTTCTCCAGTAACAAACTCCATCTTATTCTTAGCAGAAAGGGCAATCTCCATGGCACGAGACCAATTATTGTAATTATCACCCGTAAGGAGCATACTGACAAGATTAGATCTAGGGTTATTAGAATGATGCATAAAATAAAGGCTGTCTGACCATTCATGTGCGGGAACGGCGGCTGAAGAGTTTGGAGTCTTGTTTGCCATGAGGACTCGCTGATCTGGATTAGACTTTGTCGATTTGGAGAATTTGGAGGACCAGCTGCCAAAAGAAATCCTAGATCAGAACAGCTTTGGCGTATGTGCGCATCCATGTCACGGCCTCTTCCATATAGTAGCAGCAACAACAAATGATTGTGAGCAAAAAGACCAGAGAGAAAGGATGTAAGAGACGGCTTCCAAAGATCACAGCTCTGATACCATGTAGAGTTTAGGCAAACGTAATATTCATTGATGAAGTAATCTACAATATATCCATGGGGTTTAGTGCTAAAATAATACGATGATAATTATGCCCTTTAGTATAAATCTAATCTATCAATAGACTTTTTTTAGTAATTTTTCCCTGATATCCGAGAACTTTTCTTTTCGACTTATAAAATTTTGAAGGGAAAAAATGAGTGACATGGAAGTTGAAATAAGGGTTTGAAAAGTCCGATATGGCAATATCCTAAATGTTGTAAAGTTCTTGTCCACATTATTCATTTGATGATGTTTTTGGGATGGTACGTGATGCATTGTCCAAAAGGATGTTGAAGATGTGAGGCGATTCTCTCGTTTCGATTGTGCAAATACAGACTTTTATTTTGAAGTTAGGCTAGTAAATTTCCGAGAAACTGGATGAGTGTTAAAAACCCGTTGCATGCATGGAGAAAGAGTTGAAGCCCGTGCCTGACCACAAAGCTTAATTATTAGTGTTGCGTAGCAGAAGTCCGATATTTTTATTCAGAGAGATCGCCAAGAGGGAACTTAAGTCGAGCCCATCAATATATCAATTTGGACTCATCTTCTCTCAAAAGTTTAAGTCAATAAATTATGAGCCAACTTGAATCTATTAACTACTTTACACTATACTAGTTTTTCAAAATGAGACTTTTTTTAACACAACTCACACTTGCATTCTAACGATCTCCCCTCATACGTGAGCTCAGTGTTAGGTTTGCTCCTCCTTATTTCTAGCATCCTTTTTCATTAACCTTATCTTAAACTGAATCTCCAATGTCCAACTTCATTCGCCATCCCTTTCTCTAGACCAAATCATGAAGTCTACCATCGAACTCATGTTGCTACACAAAAATTGCCGAAGCATGGAATATTCAACAAAAACCGAAATATGTTAAGGGACCACTAATCTACCATCGGCTTTGATGCTGTGTTGGGAGTGTGTAGTAGAAGCCCGATATCTTTATCTCGGGAGATCTGCAAGAGAAAACCCAAGTTTAAACTCGTCAATATATCTAGTTGGACCCACATTCATTCAAAATCTCAAGTTAATGACTTATGAGGTAATTTGGATACATTAACTGCTCCATACCACATCAATTCTCTAACATGAGATTTCTATAACACAACTCACAGGTGCAACTCAACAATCTCTTCCTCATGTGCAAGCTTCAATTATCTGATATGGTACTTTTGTAACACAACTCACATGTGCAACTCAACAATCTCTTCCTCATGTGTAAGCTCAGTGTTAGGTTTGTTCCTCCTTAATTAGTGATGAGCCAACTAAGATTGCTAAATTATGTTTCGAGTTTGAGCCAGAAAAGGAAAATTTTCTAATTCAAGTTGGTTTCCTCTTTAAATGGTTTCTTTGTGAAGAGTATAAGAAGTAGATTTTTTTGTGAAGAGTATCAAAGGGGCTTCTTTTTGAATTTCATCCCGAGAGTTTTTAGTGTTGAAGCCAATTAAATCTTGTGGTAAGATTACTGAAGCAAGATCCTAGGTATTGAAACCTAAATTCTGGCTACTCATTTAGGATTAATTACCCAAAACAATTAGGGACAAATCTTAGTCCCTAGCAAAAATATTTAAATCATTGCTCATATAGTTTGCATTTAGGTTACTTTAATTTTATGCATTCATGCATTTACATTTAATTGGACCTCGGCAGAAGCAGACTTGAAACAAAACGTGCAGACGGACCCAGAACTCATCAAAAAATTCAACCAAAGCATGCAGGTACTAGTAGAAAATTACAAAAGCCTTATGGACTATTCTTAGCTTAATTCAAACATTAAACTCAAATTAGGGAAAAAGTCATGTTCATTAAAATTTTAATTTATTAAGATAATTCCTAATTAAGTTCATAAAAGAGCGAGCAAGTCCATAAAGGGAAGGAGGAATTCGGCCACCACATGTACGAAACTTATCCGAATCCCATATAGAGCAAAAGGCTCAATTTACTATAATTCGACAAACTGATTCAAGAAATCACTTGAGAAAAGCAAGGGAAGAGAGAGAGAGAGAGAGAGAGAGAGAGAGAGAGAGAGAGAGAGAGAGAGAGATCCATGGCCAAGAGTTCCCTGCTGCCTCATGCCACCTCTAATGGGAAGTGACATCCCTAATCAGTAGCTGACGACCTTACGAGGCGCGATGAGGGGTGTCCCGGTGAGGTGCCGCCGCTGCTCAAGACATGATGCTGTCGTCGAAGCTGCTTGTCCTGCGAGCTCTGATCCCATGGTGCCTGTTGCCCTTCCGCACCGTGAACCCCTTGCTCGTGATCCCTCGACAAGCTACTTGAAGAGTTTGCCGCCACCGAGATGACGGCTCCTGACGACCCTCAAAGCCATGGCGTCTATGCGGTCCCTCCCGACAACAAAGCACTTTGCTCTTGAATCCCTAAAAGTCAATGCCTCCATCCTCCGAGTCATTGTTGCCATCGCTACCGTTCCCGCTGTCACTGTAAGCCGAAGGTCCCATTGGGAACCGGCAAGGGATCGAGAGGCGGGGAGCCGTAATGCTGCGTCCTGTCTGCCAATTGTTGATGTCGGAAACTGATCCTGATTATATACGTACAAATATGGTGCGAAATATAATACAATACAAACCCTAGATCGCTTGAATCGCTGAACGTAAAGTAAATCACATGGAACAGACTTATTTTGATAGCCACAGATTAAAGCCCCGATTGTAGAAGTGGAGGAAACAAAATCCTCCGATCGTTCGTTGTCAATTCCCAAATAGTTCTTCAAACAAGAGAGAGAGAGAGATTTTGGGAGAGTTTCTGAGTGATAGGGAAAAGTCCCAGAACGATGTATGTTCTGAAAGGATATAGCGCAGTTTCCATAATCACCTATCAGACTTAATTAGATAATTTAATATATCATTAATTATCTTCATAATCGGCACTAATGGCAATAATTGATATTGCCCTTAATTGATGTAATATCCTGATTTTTCTTGTCATTTCGAGATTTATTAATGAGGATATATCTAATGATGTCTTTCAGTCGTATCTTGCTCGGATCTAATCAATCTCGAGTTAACTAACCAAAAGGGAAATGCTAAGGCGAGACAAGGTACATGGACCTAGGGAACTCAAATAGGAAATGACGCTTTGACCATAAAGATTGTCGAGAGGACATTTGAAGCCATAAGATACCGATCTAAGAACGATTAAGGAATGCATTGCTAGCGTTGTACGATTGGAGCGCGGGTGATGCCGCTTAACCAATGTATAATTTGCAAAATTTTCCTAAGTTGAGTGGTGACGATCGAAACCGTCGGAACTAGTAATAGACCCTCACAATTTCATGACAACCAAAGTCGCCATGAACGGACGAGCCCTAAGTGTGATATGAATCACAGAGTCGATATGCGTAATGTCTGCAAGAGCCGCCCGTCAGTTTAGGATAGACTGAAATCTCATCTGACAGAAAAATGATTCAAAGACGAGTCTCAAAATTAGAAAATGGAGAATCAAGGATTCCAACAGTATAATTGGATTAGACGTCGCCTTATCGAAGGAAATTTGAATTAGAAAAATGACGTTCCGAACGTCGAGGATAAAATTACCATTTTGCCCCTCAAGTCCTGACCTTACCTCAATAAATGGATAAGGGCATTTTGGTCATTGGCCACCCTGCATAGTTGCCAAAAATTAGAGAAAATGAGGGACATTGGATGAGATATTGATTGACATATAGATAAGTGTCAATGGATGGTGGATGAGTATTAATCAACTTTTAACCTACCATTCTTCATGGTTGACTATCAAATTGTATATACACACCCTCTCACAACCTCATTTTGCCGAACACCCCCTCACCAGCCTTCTTCATCTTCATCTTTGTTCTTCATCTTTAACCAAAGCCTCCCTACACGACTAGCCACTGCCGCTGGTTTCGCCACTTCTGATAGCCACTTTCGGCGACTTCCAGTCATCGAGCCAAGCCGACCACCAGCATCTTCCTCTGCCTCTTGTCGACCATCTCCAAGTGGTAGCTTGGTATTTGACCCACTGAGGAGCTCCGACCAGCCATTCTCCTGAGAGTCGATGGAAACCGTCGCAGTTGGAGGTAAGCTGCTATTTGAACTCCGTAGGACCTGGAATCGTCTCAAATTTCTGGCCAAGTTTTGTGGACATCTAGGGCACATATATACTGAGTCGTGGTAAAAATTTGGGTTGAATTTGATGGAGATTTGATGATGAAATGGTGTCGCTTTTGATAGACAGAATCTAACCGACGGTAGACTTGGAGGAACCGACGTTGATCTTGGACTTTCCGACGTCGCCTTGCCACAAAATTATTGGTGAGGCTTCCTAACTCCTAGAATTACATGTTAGCGAGTAGATTAGTGGACAAATTGATAATTTAAGATAGTTTATGGGCTGATTGAGTGAGATATGCACAGAATCGAAAATTCAATAATGAATTTAGAGCTCAAATCCTCCGTAAACAGCACCTAAGGATTCGGTATGCACAGAACCGAAAATGCCCTGTTTCGGTTCTGTGCATACCGAATCCTTAGGTGCTGTTTACGGAGGATTTGAGCTCTAAATTCATTATTGAGGCTTATGAGGATGTCCCTCGATATGTCAATGAGGTATATGCTTAGTGAATTGATGAATTAGATGAGAAAATTGACGAATTTGATAAATTTTCTTAGGTTGCGCGGCCAACTTGTTCTTGGACTATTAGAACCAAATCATTGGTGTGCTTGGGAGGAGATTTTGCTGAATTAAGCTTGAGGTAAGAAGTCCCTAAACCTTGGCTATGAGAATTGGACTCGACTGGGTAATTTGGGTGCTGATTGAGTTAGATTTCGTGAGTTATGACATAATTGTCTAATGTTCGTCATGGTGGATAGATGATTGCTTGAACGCTGGCTTAATACATGCCATGAGTTGATTGCCTTGTGTGAGTGATAAAATTGATTGTCTTGAATGCCATAGATATTTAGCTCGATGCGTGAGCTTGTGCTTGATCATGATGTTTTATTTGAAATGATATCTGGCATGCATGAGGATTTGTGATACCCTGAGGCGTTGAAACGCGAGGTTGTGTTGAATTATACCCTAAGGCGCTGAAATGCAAGGTTGTGTTGAATTGTACCCTAATGCGTTGAGACGCGGGGTGAAAATGACCAATGTCCTGATGCGTTGAGACGCGGGACGAAATTTGATATGTGTCGATATAGGCTTGGAATGGCATTGAAAACTTGATGCGTTTACGCGGGTTTGTCAATTGGATGGTCTGAGGCGTGATTACGCGGACCGAGCCTAAGGTGTTTTAAACCCGAGCGAGAACCATGAGAAAGTTGGAAGGGTGGAATTTGTGGCTCGATTTAGTATCGCCATGCCTGACTTGATTGACATGATATAATGCTATTACTGTTTGGTTGACGAACGCTTGCATCTTTATGGCATGTTGACTGATGAATGCATCATATTGCTGAGTGCATATTTTTGTTCATTGTTTACATTCATCTGGGTGCACTGTCAACCTGACTTAGGGTTAGGACCTATCTTACTGAGATGTGAATCTTACCCCGTTGCGGGACCCCATTTCCAGATCCTAGACCATGAGGATGCTGCCTACCAGACTAGGCGACTCGAAGGAGATGGCTGCGTATTTTGACGAGTTCCCGGACGGACGGGGAATGTTGTACGTTAGAAAGTGTACAGTAGTTTGGGTCGATGAGGGTGAAAAGGATTGGAAGCCTCATAGGTTTGAGGCTTGGTTTCGTAGAATATGCGATGTTACTACTAGACCACTGAATTCACTAAGGTACCCCATAGGGTTATTCCTAGTTGGTGTCATCCCACTCGGGATTCTGTGGAGGTCAAGGGATCCGTAGCTGGTTCGAGAAACATTCCCGAGAGAACCCCAACCCTGGAAGACATAGTTGAAGTGATTGAGATCGATGCCTCAGAGGGCGAACGGGAGGACGACACGACGGAGGATACCGTGGATGTACGTTCCGAGATCTTTTTATACTACGAACCTACTGAGGATGCCGACAGTGGCTCGACCTAGGGGTTTCCTATTTCTACTTGGCTTCTTTTGACGACCTTGTCGGTTTGCTTCTTTTGGGGACTTGTCTTAACTATCTTTTGATTTAGCCCCGTAGCCCCGGCCATTTGCAGGATTGGATTACTTGCACTTTTGTACGGACCCATGGGATGCTTGTATGTACATATTTATGTGAAGTTCTTGTTACCCAAGTCCCCTTTTGATGTGTGTATGGCGAAGTGTGTGTGTTAACGCTTCCGCATGCTATCGTTATTATGCATCTATCGATATATGAATCCTCGGATGCTCGAGAGTTTACTTGCAGGAAATCGTACGCTCGTGCTCGGGGTGCGGGGCGTGACAATTGACCTTAATTGCCCTTAATTGGGCGTAACAGTCCAACATCTCCCACTCGCCCACGAAGGGCTAAATCTCTTTATTACTCTTCTCACTGTAATGTTCATATGGGCAAATAATCTGTGCGACCAGCATACATTGAGAGCTCGTTGTCATACATCTGTTGGAGTCACGACCCTCATTTTTGTACTAAGGGTTAATGGGCCGTCCAAGTTTGGTCGGACGCGGGCCTCTCTTAAGGACCGTTACTCAAGTTGTAGCTGAGGTATATGTGGTCGACATTCAGTGTGCTCTAGTAACATGTGATACATGTACATGTCAATGAGTTGCCGCCAATTGTTTCGTGGAGGGTACGATCGGAAACCCTATCGAATAGCTGGAAGCTTCTATTCAATTCTGCGAGAACCGAAGAAGTGGGATCGAGGACTTAGTTATGCCAACTTTCAGAGTTGACACCCTTTCGATACCTAAGTTGACTGAATTATCTAACCCTAAGATTTTATGCAGATGAGTGGGGTACAAACCCTAAATCTAGGAGTTCATGCAGATATGGGTGACTACCGTAACACTCACTATCAGTGGAAGAAGGTGCGCAAATCAATGATCCAAGGCATGTAGATAAATCACATGAATATAGCATGGCATCCCTAATAAGGCCCTATTGGCCTAGAAAATTGTCAATCACGGGTCAGGAGTGATTTAGACAAGATTGGCTCATGAAGGGCAAAATCGTAATTTTGAAGAAATTTGGGACAATTTGCTCGAAAAGGGAAAAATTGTCATTTCAAAAAAGTTCTTGAATCAAAAGGGGTTGGAAATAGAATCGATCATCAAACTAGTCATTTCCTATTTTTTTGGCAATTTTCGGAATTTTGTGAAATTTTGGAAATGATTTACCCTTTGAGGGGTAAAATCGTCATTTCAGAAGATGAAGAGAAGTGAAAATCCAAACAGAAGGATTGGTCATCCACCAGACATAGATCCTAATTTTGAGCAATTTTAACAACTCAATTGGAACAGGAATGACGATTTACCCTTTGAGGGGTAGAATCGTCATTTCTGAAAAAAGGACGAGATTTGAAAATCAAAGCAGAAGGATTGGCCATCTAAGTGACTCTAATTCTAATCTGGGCATTTTCAACCTATCTCATATACAAAGTAGATTCGAATTACCTCTAAAGGGAAAAATCATCATTTCTAGGAAGAACGAATAAGAAATCGCTAAAAAAGGATTGACTAGTTGTCAGTGGTCATTTATCAATTTTTGGAAATTTCAGGAGTGTCTAGAAATTTTCTATCATTTTCCTAATTTTTTTTGGAATTTTCTATGATTGTCTAACATTTAATTTTATAATTTTCTAGAATTTTCCATTTTTTTGGATTTTTAAAATTATTTTCATAATTTTTATTCAAAACAAATTACTCGGACCAGGTCGACTCGATCCATGCGGATTGGATATCCGGCTCAGACCCGAATCCGCGAGAACCGAAGCCCCAAAACGATCCCGTTTGCCATTTTGTTATTTTGTTATTTTTTTAATTTTTTAAGAATCTTTTCGAATTATCTAAAAATTTAATGTCTAATCCTACGGTCCGAACGTGCCCACATGGCCAAGTTGCCGTCCTCAGATCATCAAACCAAAATTTACGGTTAGGATCGTGCGATGACTACTCCTACGCCATTTGATCAGATTACTAAAATCAATGGTTACGATTAGAAGGGTCGAATTGATTTGGACCGTTCATTCATACTAACCTACACGACACCACTCGATCACTAACCTAAGCGACACCATTTCCGCATTTTTTTGATTTTTTGATTATAAACTAATATCCTAATTACTAATCGGATGGCTACTAAAATTAGATGCGATTAACCTCAACCGTTCGATCTACTCGCTGACTCAGCCTAGCAGACTAACAGCAAAGCTAACTAGGCTTACAGGTGGACCAATCACCAAATGCCAACTCAGCCTTTGACCCGTTGACTTTGACACGTCATCGCCTTCAACCTCTCGACGGTAACTAAATGGACGACCGAGGCTTCTCCGCCATTGATTGATGGCAGAACTTTGTTCGATCGACACGAAAATAGTACCGTTTGACTCGTCTACTCTTCTAGTTTCATAAATGTCAGAATCAAAGCATTTCATCTATAGAATCAAATGCAGACAAGCTTGAACAAAGTCGGCATTGGCTACTCTAATCAGGAAACAAAGAGTAAATTGGGCTAATTCCTTCACACGATCGCATCTAGATAAGTTTGGAACACTTATCTACAGGTCAGATTGACCTGGTAAGGTCTAGGATAACCTAGACAAGCTTCGATTGAATCGTTGATGGCAACGAGGTTCGAATAAAAGATTTGACTTGATTTCAATGCAATCAAAATATAGAGCAGTGTTTAGTGATGTCTCATATATAATATGCAGACATCAATTATGAAAATCGAAGCTAGATGAAGCTTCGCCATTAACGAACAGAAATCAAACTCGAAGTTCGACTTACCGTTTTTCTAGATCCCAGGTGACGCGAGCTGGTGCGATCGACTCTATAGTGCTTAGGCAAACTTCTAGAAGTGGAATTGTGGCTCGGTTCAGCCTGAATTGTCGCCACTGACCACTCACAGTTCAAGCTTAAGCTCTCGATGCTGGAGGCCGGAGAGTGAACTTTCTCTCTCATTTTCTCTCTCTCTCTCTCTCTCTCTCTCTCTCTCTCTCTCTCTCGATTATGTTATCCTTTACCAACAGAATGAGAGTCTCCTCCCTTTTAGAAAGGCATCGAAGGCTATATATCTCTTTTGAAAATTTTGGTGCCGATTGGGGGAGGGGAGGAGGTAAACCGACTTGCAATCATGTGCCCCCACGTGCCATTTGGTCATCAGACGACAGCGAAATTGGTTGGGTATCCGTTCAACTCCGTTTGGTACTCCGGCTTGCCCAATTTGTGACAAATTTCACATGAATTTGGTGGGGTTGACTTTTACAGCTCCGAACCTTGACCGACCAATTCCGTCGTCCTCCGGCGACCATTGGCTGTGATTCTTGTCATGATCGATGGGCAATGGTTTAGCGAATAAAATGCCCTTTTGATCTCCTCCGATCATAGCCAATGGAGTCTCCAACTTTGCGATCAAACTTTGGTCCGCAAATTTGAATTTCATGCTCGTAGAGTTTGAAGGCGACACTGTTTGGATCAGTTTGACCGGTCTGACCAGTCAGAACAGGTTCAACTTGATTTTTCCCAAAATTAATCATAATTCATGGGAAATTTTTACAATTAAGCCCCAAAATTGAACTAAGGGCATGAATATTGTCTGAAAATGTGATTTTGCTCAAAAGTCCTTGTCAATTTATATGAAAACCCCAAACTTATTTCTAGCTGCAATTCGAGAAATTGTGAAATTGAGAGCTCAAGCAGTCAAATTGGACCAAATCACCGATGCCAATCGATTCAAAATGTTCAAAAACATAGGGTGATGGTCCAATTTTAGTATGATAGTCTTTGGATTAAAAGTAGTTTTATTTATATCTAAATTTAGGGACTCAATTGCAATTAAGTATGCAAATTTTCCCAATTTGTGCAATTGAGTAATTTAAGCAAGCCAACGAACTAAATTACAATGCAAGACAATTGGATGGAATGTCAGGACCCCTAAAATGCAAAATTGTAAATTAAAAGACTCAAAACATATTTTTTTTTTATAAATTCAATCCTATGTGTTACAAAGGAACATATAAAATGATACTTGAATTTTGACTTTTGACGAGGTTAAAATGACAAGAAAATTTTAAAAAAACCCTTTCTCATATTTTTGTGACCTCGAATTCTATTTTTACTAATTTTTCATGTATTTTTCTATTTTTCAAAAATACTAAAAATGTGAAAAATATGAAAAATTATTTTTTGGTCAAAATTGATTTCTTGGGCTTGGCCAAGGGTATCAAAGTTAATTTTATAATTTTTCAAATTTTTATGGATTTTGTTTTATGAATTTTCCAAAAAAAAAGACTGATTCAAAATCATGTGTCGACAATTGGGAGTATATGACAGCTCAAAACACAAACATAATCCCACGTGGATTATTGTATGCAGTACCCTAGATCGATTAGTCACATATATATATCTATCTTGATCTCATATAAGTATGATATATTATATTCACAGTTATGATCACACTAAATAATTATAACAGATCGGTCTGTGAATATAATCTATAATGTGACTTTAAACTCTAAATCGAACTTCCTCCTCCATTAGACCTCTCAATTTCAGTTCAGTTTGCTTTTCTAGAAATGTCCCTTTAGATTGAATCAAGTTCATGGCCATAGGCAACACCCTAAGATAACGAACACTAAATAGAAATCTCAAGAATAATGAGAAGTCGTGAGGGCACTAAAAATGAGGAATCCATATTCTCGAGAGTCTCACATGGCTTAAAAGTTGAGATCTGCACTTTTCCCTACTCTCATTGATCGATTATTGCATACGTAATATGAAGTACGTATTACGGTATTTTCTCCTTTCCCATGAATCGTATGTCTTTCAATTTAATACCGTATAGATGATAACTTAGACGTACTTAGTGTCTGATTTGAGTTCATGTAACTACTCCAGCTAAGAGTATCCATCAGAAGTCTCATCTGGCAATAAAACTGACTAAGTGAAATATTTGGGTTATTTCACTTCCGGACCTTGTAAATAATAAGTCCTCATCTTAACATTCTATTAAGGCGACATCAATATTTAAGCTCAAACTCTCAATTATCACCTAGATGATGAGCTTAAATTTCGTCTCATCTCTATTCATTACGCAGTAAACATATGTGATTGCCCATGTGAGTGGGCTAATATCTTCTCTGTTCGACATACCTTTTCAACATAAAGCACCAAGCTTTATAATCCATAAATATCATAAAATACTTATAGACGATAATTTCAATCTTTATTACTGTGAACTTTCAGGGAAATACAGTACTGAGTATATTACATTCTACGCAGTCCAAGAGACTTCACATGACCATGACAAACATCTCTAGGAACTAGCTTCGTCATCGGATCTGCTAACATTCTATGCATAGATATATAATGTATGTTCACATACTTTTGTGCAACTACGTCTTTAACATAGTTATATTTAATGTCTATGTGCTTGGTCTTACAATGGAACTTGGGATCTTTGGTGTGGGCTATTACTGCTTGGCTATCACAGTATATTAAAACTAGATTTATAGAATCATCAGAAACACCTAGTTGATCCAACAATCTCCTAAACCAGACACCCTTTTGTGCTGTTGTTGACAAAGCCATGAATTCGGCTTCCATGGTAGATAGCGCTATACAATTCTACTTCTTACTACTCCAAGATATGGCGTCATTATTCAGTAAGAATACATTTTCAGGGGTAGATTTTCTCTCATCTAAATCTCCTCCCCAATCAGCATCCGTATGGCCTTCAAAGTGCAGATTAGTTCCTTGATAACTCATCATATTTTTAGCAGTAACTTTCAGATACCTCATAATTCTCTTGACAGCAGTCTAATATGTTTGACCTGGATTGGATTGGTATCTACTTACAATTCCAATTGCATAACAAATATCGGGTCTCGTACACATCACAACATACATTAAGCTTCAAACGACACTTGTATAAGGAATACTCTTCATACGTTCTTGCTCTTGTGGAGTCTTGGGACACATTCTATGGCTCATACCTTTACCTTTTGCAATAAGAGTATCAATGGGTTTACAATCTTGCATACGAAATCGTTCAAGGAGCTTATTAATGTATGTCTTTTGCGAAAAAGACAACAACCTTGTTGAATGATCTCTCGAAATTTTAAATTCGAGAATGTATGTAGCTTCACCTATATCTTTCATCTCAAAATTAGAAGATAGCCATTTTTTCATTATCTTAATAAACTCCATATTGCTTCCGGCAATTAATATATCATCAACATATAATGATATAATTACAAAATGACCTTTGGACCTCTTAATATATACACAATTATCTTCATTAATCATGTTAAAATCATATGCTACAATAACATTATGAAAGCGTATATTCCGATGCCTTGAAGACTGCTTAAGGCCATTATTGCGACCTTCCCTCAAGAAGGGTTAACGGGCCGTCCTGTCTGGTTGGACGCGGGACTCTCCCAAGGCCCGTTACCCAAGTCGCAATGGAGGTATACGTGGTCGACCTTTAGTGTGGTCTAGTGACATGTGGTATGTGTACATGCCATGGAGTCGCCACCAATCATTTTGGGAGGGAACTATTGGAAACCCTATAGAATAGTTGAGAGCTTCTATTCGATTCTGCAAGAACAAGAGAAATGAGATCGGAGACTTAGTTATGCCAACTACCAGAGTTAACGCCCTTTTGGTACCTAGGTTAAATGAATTATTTAACCCTAAGATTTCAGGCAGATGAGTGAGGTATGAACCCTAAATCTAGGAATTCATGCAAATAGAAGTGACTACCCTAACACTCACAATTAATAAAAGAAGGTGCGCAAATCAAGGATCTAAGACATGCGGATAAATCACATTAATACAGCATAGCATTCCTAATAAGGCCCTATTAACCTAGAGAAGTGTCAATCATGGTTCAGGAGTGATTTAAGCATGATTTGCCCATGAGAGGGCAAAATCGTAATTTTAAAGAGATTCGGGACAATTTGCTCAAAAGGGAAAAATTGTCATTTTACAAGAAATCTGGAGTCAAATAGGGTTAGAAATAGGATTGATCATCCAATCAGTTCGTTTCCTATTTTTTGATAATTTTCAGATTTTTTTGGACTTTTATAGAGCGATTTACCCTTTGAGGGGTAAAATTGTCATTTCAGAAGATGAAGAGAAGTGAAAATCTCAATCAGAAGGAATGGTCAACTACTAGACCAAAATCCTAATTCTGAGCAATTTTCATAATTTTTTGGAATATGAAATATGATTTACCCTTTAAGGGGTAAAATCGTCATTTCAAGAAAAAAAATATGAGATTAGAAAATGCAAGCAGAAGAATTAGCCAGCTAATAGACTCTAATTCTCATTTTAGTATTTTCGACCTACCTCATATGCAAAGTAGGATCGAATTCCCCTAAAGGTAGAATCGTCATTTTCCATAAGAACGGATAAGAAATTCCAAAAATAGGATTGGCCAATTGCCTATGGTCATTTCTCAATTTTGCGAATTTTTGGAATGTTTAGGAATTTTCTATATTTGTATATAATTTTTTGGGATTTTCTATGATTTTCTAACATTTTTTAGTATTTTCTAGGATTTTTCTATTTTTTTAAAAAATCAATTATATATTTTTTTATTAAAATATTATTCACACCGGGTTGACCCAATCCTCACGGATCAGATACCCAGCCCATACCCGGACCCACGCGGAGACCCACTCCGAAACAACCCTGTTTCGGCTTTTTATTTTTTAAATTTAATCTGACGGTTCCTATTGAGCCACGTGGCTACTCCACGGCCATTGGATCGATCGACTAAAGCTTACGGCTCAGATTAAAAGTCGACTATCCCTCAGCCGTCAGATCTGATTACTTAGATCTACGGCCATGATCGAACTACTTGGCTAATCCTCGGCCTTTCGATCTACCGAATTATTTTTTTATTTATAAAAATTGATTTTTCATTAATTGAAAATTTTGAAACTGATCTGACGGTCACCAGGCCAACACATGACTAAACCTAAACCGTTGGATCGACTAGCAGACTCAAATCAAATTCTAACGGCTCAGCTGACGTGGTTACTATGTGGCATGCCATGTCAGAATTTTGATCGGATGACCGCCACGTCATTGCCTTTTCCCCGAGCGTAGTTCACCGGCAATGAAGGCCAAGAGCCTCCGACGAGATTTGATGGTGAAACCTCAATATAATCGAGCATGACTGGCATGATTCGATTCGTCTCAACATCGCACGCAACATATTCCAGAATCAAACATGATTATCTTCAGAAATTAAGCTAATCAAGCTTTAACTAGTTGGGCCATGGCTACTGTAATCAAGCAACAGAGAATATATCGAGCTAATTCATTCGCACAATCGCATCTATATGAGTTCATAACATTTACTTACACGTCAAATTGACCTGGTATGGTCTAGGATAACCTAGACAAGTTTCGACTGAATTGACAATGGCGACGGGGTTTGAATGCGAGGTTTGACTCGATTTCAATGCAACCAAAATACGAAGCGGTGCTTAGTAATGTCTCAAAATTAATTCTCACACATCATGTGACATTCTGGTTTTCCTTAACATTTTGAGACTTATAAAATAAAACATATCTATCGATGTATTTCAGTCTTATTTCGCTCGGATCTGATCAATATCGAGTTAACTGATCAAAAGGGAAAGACTAACGTAGGACAAGGTACGTGGACCTAGGGAACTCGAATAGGAAATGTCACTTTGCCAAAAGGATTGCCGAGGGAATATTTAGAGCCATTAAAGGCCCATCTAAAAACGATAAAGGAATTCATTGCTAGCGTTATACAATTGGAGCACGGGTGATGCCTCTTAACTAATGTATAATTTGTAAAATTTTCCTAAATCGAACGATGACGATCAAGACCGTCGAAGCTAGTAATAGACCCTCGCAATTATATGACAACCAAAGTCGCCATGAACTGAGTGTGATGAGAATCACATAGTCGATACGCGTAACGTCTGCAAAAACCGCCTGTTAGTTTGGGATAACTTAAAATTTACATTTGATAGAGAATTGACCCAGAAATGGATCTCAAATTGGAAAATGAAAAATAAAGAATTCCAACATTCGAATCGAATTGACGTCGCCTCATCGAAGGTAATTTAAATTGGAAAAGTGACGATTCAGACGATAAATGCAAAATTACCATTTTGACCTCGAGGATTGGTCTTGTCTTAACATTTGGGGAAGGGCATTTTGGTCAATTACAAATCCCTATGGCTGCCGAAAATGTGAAGGTGTATTGGTCAATGGAAGTCAATGTTAGCCAAATATTATTTGATTGATTAGCAATTAATAACCACTTTTAATTTACCATTCTACTTATAGACCAAGCCAAATAATTGAGAAAAGCCTTCATTCTCTTTTGCTTCAGCCCTACACTTCCCTACCCCTCACTCTCCATTTCATTCCTCTTCTTCTTCTTCTTCTTTTCTCTCCAGTCGAAAAGCCCTGGTGACTAGTTTTGCCCGCAGATTTCGCCTCCAATGATCGCCCCTTCCGTCAATTTTTTCACCTCGCGCCGGCCACCAACATCACCCTTGATCTCTCCCCTACAAGCTCCCATTGACCATTCTTTGAATGGAGGTCTCATTTTACCTGACCAGCCTCAAATCCAAAACCGGACAAAATCTCACTCAACTGGGAGTAGGCCTTCATTCGGCCACTTCAGGGCTTCGATTTGCTTCAAATTTTCGGTGAGGACTTCTTAACCTATAGTACTTGTGTTAGCTGAGCTGAAGTTGTGAATTTGATTGAGTTTATAGGAGTAACCATGGCTGTTTTGTGGCAACATTTTTGGGACAGAACTGATCGTCGATGAATCGAGTAGGATCTAGGCTGTCCGCGGCCCTTTGTGACGTTGACTCGCTCCAAAACTCTTGGTAAGATTCCTATAGGAAGTATAACATGTTAGCAAGTTGATTTCGTTAAGAATCGAATTTTAGAGAGGAGTTATGGACCAATTAAAAGGGTAGAGGGCTGGACCGAATTCTGCCCTGTTTCGATTTAGATAAACCGAACCCTTAGAGGGCTGTGGGAGGTGTCGTCGTGCTTTAAATTCCTCGTTAAGACATATTAAAATGTCAATTGAGGTGTTAGTGAGGTATATGCTCCGTGGAACGACGATTGAAAGAGATAAATTGATCAATTGGTGAACTTTTGTTAGGTTGTCCCGCTGCCCTGTTTTGGACCAAGGGGAACCGAATCTTTGGAGAAGTTTTGGAGGGAATTTGATGATTAAATTGAAAGGTAAGTGATTCCTAAACCTTTGTTAGGATGATAGGACGCTACTAGACTAGTTGAGGTTAAAATGGATGAATTTTTGTGAATTCATTGCATTGATTGTTTATAGTCGATTGAAGTAATTGAGATGCAAGTATCGTGTGTTCCTTATGATGAGGAATTGTTATCCTCATGATTAAGTAGTTGCTTATGTATTTGGTTGACTTATATGCTTTGTGCTTGACGTCACCTTGTGGGTGGATAGCCTTGATGTCTCACAGGATAAAAGTTCATTACTTGTCGATAAAACTATACTCGATCATGAAGTCTTGAGAGGGAAGTGAGACTCGTGAGCTTAAGGACTTTTGATACCATTATGCGTCGGAACGCGGGGTTGCAGTGAGTGATATCCTGATGCGTCAAGACGCGAGATAAAATTTTACATGTGTCGACATTAGCCTTGTTATGGCATTAAAACCTAAGGCATTTTAATGCGAGTTTGTTAATTGTTATGGTCTGAGGCATATTGACGGGGACCAAGCCTGGGGCGTTTTGACGCGGACAAGGACGATGAAACGAATCATAGTTGTGACATTCTGATTTTCCTGTCATTTCAAGACTCATTCATGAGAAAGTATCTAACGATGTATTTCAGTCGTATCTCGCTCGGATCTGATCAATCTTGAGTTGACTGACCAAGAGAGAAAAGCTAACGCGAGACAAGGTACGTGGACCTAGGAAACTCGAATAGGAAATGATGCTTTGACCATAAGGATTGTCGAGGAGACATTTAGAGCCATAAAAGGTCGATCTAAGAACGATTAAGGAATGTATTGTTAGCGTTATATGATTGGAGAACGGGTGATGCCGCTTAACCAATATATAATTTGCAAAATTTTCCTAAATCGAACAGTGACGATCGAGACTAACGGAACTAGTGATAGATCCTCACAATTACATGATAACTAAAGTCGCCATAAATTAACGAGCCCCAATTGTGATATGAATCACAGGGTCGATACGCGTAACGTTTGCAACAGCCGCCCGTTAGTCCGGGATAGGCTGGAATCGCAATGGTTAGAGAAATGATTCAGAAACGAGTCTCGAAATTTGAAAATGGAGAATCAGGAATTTCAATAATGCAATTGGATTGGCCGTCTCCTTATCGAAGAAAATTGGAATTAGAAAAACAACGATCCGAACGTCGGGGGTAAAATTACCATTTTGCCCCTCAAGCCCTAACCTTACCTATATGATTGGATGAGAGAATTTTGGTCATAAACCACATCCAAGGCTGCCGAAAATGGGGAGAAACCATAGCCATTGGATGAGCATTAATTGACCCCTTAGACAAGTGTCAATGGATTAAGCTTTGAGTTGATAGAATTACTTTTAACCTACCATTCAACTCAAGTTGACTCTTGATAATTGAATAAACCTCTCATTCTCTCTCTCACTTGGCCGAATATCTCCTCCATTGCCGATTTTCTTCTTCTTCTTCTTCTTCCTTTCTTCCTTGCCGTGAAGCTCGCCGCCCGACAGGATTCTGCTGCCGCTGTTGCTCGCTTCGACAGCCGTCTCTGGTGACTTCCAGCAGCCGAGCAACCACCTGCTACTTCCTCATCCTCTTGCCGACGTTCCCCATGTGGAAGCGAGTCATTTGACCACCTAAGGAGCTCCGGCAGGCCATTCTTCCGAAAGTCGACGGGAATCATTGCAATTGGAGGTAAGCTGCGATTTAGGCCTCATAGGACCCCGAAATCTTAGAGTTTTTCAACCAAATTTTGTGGACATCTAGGGGACACGTATATTGAGCTATGGTAAAAATTTTGGATGAATTTAATGGAGTTTTGATCCCAAATGGGTCTTGTGTTTGAAGGGCCAGAACTGACCGGTAGAAGACCCGGAGGAACTGACGCCGTTCAAGGAGTTTCCAGCGTCGCCTTGGCTTCCAATTCTCGGTGAGGCTCCCCAACCCTTAGAACTACATGTTAACAAGTAGATTAATGAATAAATTGAGGATTTAAATTGGTTTAAGGCTTGATAAGTTGGGGTATACACAGAACCAAAAATACCCTATTTCGGTTCTGTGCATATCGGTTCTGTGGGAGGCTTTTGGTATTGAAATTAAGCTTCAAATTCATCATTGAGAAGTGTGAGGATGTTAATTGATTGGCCCATGAGGTGTATGATTAGTGGGGTGAAGTTTTGAGCAAGAAAAATTGATGATTGGATGAATTTCCTTAGGTTGCGCGGCTGTGTTGTTCTTGAGCTATTGAACCGAATCCTTGGAGTGCTTGGGAAGAGATTTTTGTTGGTAGTAGCACAAGGTAAGGGGATTCTAAACTTTTGATAGGAGGATTGGACTCAATTGGATGATTTGAGTGCGAATTGATCGGTTCTTGGAAGTCGTAGTGTGGTTGTCTAATGTATGTCCTAGAAACTTATAGAGGACTTGAATGTTTGACATTGCTTGTGCTATGAATTGATTGTCACATTTGAATATCAAAATAAATTGTCTCGCATGTCATGGATGTGTCGTTCGTCGCATGAGTTGCATTCGAACGTGTGCTATGAAATAAATTGAACTTATGGCATGTTTGAGAAGCTGTGACACCCTGACGCGTATGAGACGCGGGGTTGTGTGGATGAATGCCCTGAGATGCTGAGGCGCGGGGTTTGAATTGAATGGCACCCTGAGGCGTACAAGACGCGGGGTTTGAATTGAATGGCACCCTGAGGCGTACGAGACGCGGGGTTGAGAATGTCATAGTCCTGATGCGTTGAAACGCGGGACAGAGTTGAGATGTGTCGACACAGGCCTAGAATGAGATTGAAAACCTGATGCGTTTATGTGGGTTTGTCAATGAGACGGTTTGATGCGTTTACGTGGACCGAGCCTGAGGCATTATAAACGCGGGCAGGAAAGTGAGGCAGACTAGAAATGGATAGATGGTGTAATCTGACTTGGCATAATGTGCTTGATTCTAATGATATTGTATGATGCCATGATTGCATGCTTGACATTCGTGTGCTATTTCGTGCAAGTTGAATGCCTCATGTGGTTTTGTATAAATTGCTTGTGATTGTAATTGCTTGAGTGGACGGTCAACTTAACTTAGGGTTAGGACCCACCTTACTGAGATGTATATCTCACCCCGTTGAAGGACCCTATTTTCAGATCCTAGACCGTGATCATGTGGCCAATCCGTTTTGGAGATCCGAAAGAGATGTCAGTGTATTTTGATGAGTTTCCAGACGGACAGGGGACGGTTTACGTTAGGAAGTGCACGATCGTCTAGGTAGATAAGGGTGGTAGTATCTGGAAGCCTCACAGGTACGAGACATGATTCAAGAAGGTAGGGGACATTTCCACAGGGCCACTGAGGCCCACTGAGGTACCCCATGGGGTGATACCCAATTGATGCCATCCCGCTTGGGATTCAGTGGAGGCCGAGGGGTCCGTCGCTGGATCGAGGATTGATCCTGAGAGGACCCCGACCTTGGAGTGCACTGATGAGGTGATAGTGATCGAGGCGATAGTGATCGAGGCTACCGAGGACGATCTGGTGGAGCCATCAGCTGACGAGACGATGGAGGACACCGTGGAGGTTTGCTCGGAGACCTTCTCAATATACGAGCCCACTGAAGAGGTTGAGGAGGAGACCGATGACTCCAATAGTTCGACCTTGGAGTCTCTATTTTTTTTTTGGTCTGACATTTTGATGGTGTTCTCGAAACTTATTTCTTTTGGGAGACTGATACCTGTCTTTTGTGTTAGCCTTGCCACCCTAGTGATCAGCATGTTTAGTTGTCATGCCATGTTTGGATACTCGAAAGTTTATGTATTATTGGTACTTTCGTTACCCAAATCTCATTTTATATTTGTACGGAGGAATTTTATATTGTCGCTTCCGCGTGCTTTTTGTATGATATCTCTCTCGACTTAAATTTGAATCCTGGGATCTCGAGAGAGTATTTGTGCTTGCAGGGCGTCGCGAGCTCGTGCTTGAGGCACGGGACGTGACAATAGTGCTAGTACGTTAAGCTAAATCTTATGTCCTTATACATGTCTTGAGTTGTGAACTATATGTCGACCTGATGGTGCATATTGATGATTGTCTACCTTATGCATTTCTATGGCCTATTATAATGATTGCCTACTTTATGCTATTTATTGACGTGCCTCTTCTTATTGTCTGAAGTTGTGTCTGGGTGTACTGATGGTCTAACCTTGGTTTAGGAATTAGCTTGCTGTGATGTAAATCTCACCTCGTTGTGGGACTTACCTTTTTCAAACCCCAAGCCTTGAGCATGTTTCCAATCCGCTTAGGAGATTCCAAGGAGATGATCGCCTATTTTGATGAATTTTCGGATGGTCAGGAAACCGTTTGTATTAGGAAACGTACTACTTTGTGGTTTGATGAGAGAGGGAAGGATGTGAGCCATATCGTTTCGAGGCATGGTTTCACAGGGTTGGTAAGGATACCACGGGTCCTTTGAAGCCCACAAAGGTACCTCAAGGAGTGGTGCCTAGCTAGTGTCACCCTATCCGCGATGAGGTAAAGATGGAAGTATCTGTGGTAAGATCGAGGAACGTGCCTGATAAGACCTCTGCTGACGAGGAGGATATTGAGGTGATGAGGTCTCAGCTTCAGAGGATGAGTTGGAGGATGCTATGGAAGATGATTCCATGGATGTACGTACTGAGACTTTTTCTAACTACAATCCAATTGAGGACGAGGGCGAAGATGATTCCTAGGAGTTATCTTTTGAGGTTGTATTTTGAAGACATGTTATCTTTTGGGGATTAGGTTAGTTGATGTCTTTTGGTTAGTGCCTGAGCTCCCTTGACCCATCTGGAGGTGTTAGTTTGAACTTGGATCTATTGTATGAATTCGTGGCTATGTTATGTGTATATATATTCTCGTTATCCCAGGTCTCCTTTCTATTTGTATGGTGGTGTCTGTTTATTTCGTTTCTGCAAGCGTACTTCATCTCATGCGTGTCGCTAGTGCCATAACCTGGGTCTTGAGCGGTTAGACATGGATGTAGCGCGCTCGCGACAAAACGCGAGGCGTGACACATCAATTGTAAGAATCTAAGCTGAAATAGAGCTTCGCCATTGAAGGTCAGAAATCAAGCTAAAAGGTTGACTCACCTTTTTTCGAGACCAAAGGCGATGCGAGTTTGGTGCGATCAACTCTGCAGAACTCTAGAGAGCTTCTCAAAGTGGAATCACAGCTTGACTCAGCCTGAATCGCTGTTGCCAGCCACTTGCAAGTCGAGCTCAAGCTCCCGACGACTACGGTCAGAGAGTGAGCTCTCTTTCTTGTTCTTTCTCTTTCTCGATTCTGTTAATCTTCAAAAACAGAATCCCCACCTCCTCCTACTCTCCCAAGCCTTTGAAATCTATATAATCATTTTCGATTTTCCACTCAATCAGGGGAAGCTTTGCTGACCTCAATTCGCATGTGAGACCACGTGCTTTTAGGTCAAAATGGTGTTAGGGACTTTGGGTGTTTCGTCCAGCTTCGTTTGGCTCTTCGGCATGCGCGAAAGGATGCTCAATTTGGCCATTTCATGAAGGTTGACTTCTACGGCCGCTGCGACATTGACCGATCGATTCCGCCCTGCTCCGGTGACCATTGGAGATCGGATTGGTCTTGATCGACTCGTCCTGAAGTGAAGAACCAAAAGTCCACCCTAATTCCTTCGATTATGTCCAGATTGGCCCTCAATTTCATCATTGAAATTCGGCCTCCAAGTGTTTGAAAATGGCACAATTTTGGGGAAGACGATTCTCTATTTGGACATATCAGAACCGGTTCAACTCGATTTTCCCCAATATTAGTCAAAATTCATTGGAAATTTTCATGATTAGGCCTCAAAATCGAACTCAAAACAAGAATATTATCTAAAAATGATGTTTTACCCAAAGGTTCTCGCCAATTTATACGTAAATCCCAAATTTGTCCTTAATTGCAATTCGGGAAATTGTGAAATTACGGGTCCAAACAGTCAAATTGGAGCAAATCACCCATGCCAATTGATTTAGGATGGTGAAAAACATTAGGTAGTGGTTCTAATTTGTGATGGAGGTGCTTGAATTAAAAGTAATTTCAAATATACCCAATTTCAAGGACTAAATAGTAATTAAGTTATGCAATTTTGCCAAATTCATGCAATTGAGCAATTTATGCAAATAATTGGACTAAATTGCATTGAAGGACAGTCAGATTAAATGACAAGACTTTCAAACGACAATTCGAAAATCAGGTATCAACAGCCATATATCGATCTCAAAAGTCAACACACTTTTTGTTCTTGGCCTTCTTTAACAAACCCAATAGGTTGCTTTATGTATATTTCTTCTTCTAATTCGCCATTGAGAAAAGCAGTCTTTACATCCATATCATGTAATTCAAGATCCAAATTAGCCACTATTATTAAAATAAGACGAATTGAGGTAAATCTTACCACATGAGAGAAGGTATCTTTATAATCAATTTCTTCTTGTTGATTATACCCCTTCGCCACAAGGCGAGTCTTATATCTCTCAATTGAGCCATTAGTTTTGTGATTTATTTTGAGAATCCATTTATTCCCAATGGCTCTATGTCCTTCCGAAAGATCTACTAGTTTCCAAACTTGGTTTGATGTCATTGACTCCATCTTTTCTTCCGTTGCTTTCATCCATTTTTCCTTATTAGGGCAAGAGAGAGCCTCATTTACATTCCTTGGCTCATCTTCTTCTAGTGGAGCGATCACGAAAGCTTCCCCTTCTATTTTAAAGTGTCGACGGGGAATGCTTTTGTGATTTGTTCTCCATGGAGAAGATCCTATTAGGGGTACGAGAGGTATATCTTCCTCCATTACGCTCCCACTCGGACTAAATAATGGTACTTCTTCATTAAGTGATGGCAATTGAGATATGTTTGTACTCAACTCCCCACTCTTCACATTGCTCTCACTTGGATCATTATATCTGATTGTCTCATTATCTTTATCCAAGGTTTCAAATAGGGGATAATCGTCACCTATTTCGCCCTTTTTCGAAAACTCATTATCTAAGAATGTGATGACTCGAGATTCAAATTCAGTTACACTTTCGCTTTCTTGCTCGCCTATGAACACATACCTTTTGGAGTGTTCCGAGTACCTTATGAAGATACTCTTTTTGTCTCTTGGTCCCAATTTTTCATATTTATGGGTGGACTCATGAGTATAGGCTGCACAACCCCAAGGCGTAAGAAAACTCAATTCAGGTTTTCAACCTGTTCAACTCATATGAAGTGGAAGAAACTGATTTTGAAGGCACACAATTAAGTATATACGGTAGTTAACAAAGCATCACCCCAAAAGGATGAGATTTAGTTAGAAATATAAATCTTGATACATAACTATCACTTTTAAATGTAGTCAGAGTGTTTACCTTCTTCCGCTCGCTACATTCGCGAGCGAGTGACTCTTCTTGCCATAATTATAACATTTCGGGGCACTTCCTTTTGCCATGCTTGTCAAACTTTGATTTCTTGCCAGATGATTCAGCTTCTTTACCTTCATGATCCTGCCAGGATACTTGCGTTTGGAGCCTGAAACTCCATGCGAACTACAACCATCAAAATACACATCAGATTGTATTTTAGTTGCTAGAAGGCGGTCCTCCTCTAGCTCCAAGTGGTGCACGACATCCTCAAAGGTCGTCACAATTTTATTATGGGTTAGGTTGACTTTCATGTGCTCCCAGCTATGAGGCAAAGAGCGAATTACTGCCTACACTTGTTGTGTGACATTTCGGATTCCGACTCCTCTCGAGACTATTGAATAGAAAGATATCGATCGAGGTATTTCAGTTGTATCTCGCTCGGAGTAGACCACTCTCGAGTTAACTGACCGAAAGGGAAAGACTAACGCTGAGTCGGATACATGGAACTAAATTCGAATAAGAAATGACCCTTTGACCTTAAGGATTGTTGATGGGATATTTTAGGCCAGCAGAGATCGATCTAGGAACGATCATGGGATGCTTTGCTAGTGTTATACGGTTGGGACGCGGGTGATTTCGCTTAACTAATGTATAATTTGCGAAAATTTTCTAAATCGAATTTCAATGATCAGAACCGCAGGAACTAGTGATAATTCCTCACAATCACATGACAACCAAAGTCGCCATGACTTGAGAAATCCTAAGGTCGATACGCGTAACGCCTGCAAGAGTCGCCCGCCAATTTGAGATAAATTGGAACTACAATCGACGAAAACTTGACATGAATTGAACCTCGAAAGTGGGTATCGAACATTGAGGGATTCCAACATTTACAAATAATTGGATGCCGCTTCATCAAGGGTAATTAAGATTCGAAAAAATGAAATTCGGACCGAAGGTGAAAAACCCTTTTGCCCCTCAAAGGACATTCATTCTATTAAGACCAAAGCAAGGGAAAATTAGTCATTCTCCCTATCCCTAAGTGGCCAAATAAGTGAGGGCATAATGGACATTTGACCCTTGAGATTTTTATGGGTGGACTCATGAGTATAGGCAGCACAACCCCAAGGCTTAAGAAAACTCAATTCAGGTTTTCAACCTGTCCATAACTCATATGAAGTGGAAGAAACTGATTTTGAAGGCACACAATTAAGTATAGATGGCAGTTAACAAAGCATCACTCTAACTGGATGAGATTTAGTTAGAAATATAAAGCTTGATACATAACCATCACTTTTAAATGTAGTCAGAGTGTCTACCTTCTTCCGCTTGCCACATTTGCGAGCGAAGTGACTCTTCTTGCCATAATTATAACATTTCACCCTTGAAATATTTTTCTTAAAGGGGCACTTCCCTTTGCCATGCTTGTCAAACTTTGATTTCTTGCCAGATGATTCAGCTCCTTTACTTGCCCTCTTCATGATCTTGCCAGGATACTTGCGCTTGGAGCCTGAAACTTCATGCGAACTACAGCCAGCAAAATACACATCAGATTGTATTTTAGTTGCTAGAAGGCGGTCATCCTCTAGCTCCAAGTGGTGCACGACATCCTCAAAGGTCATCACATTTTCATTATGGGTTAGGTTGACTTTCATGTACTCCCAACTATGGGGCAAAGAGCGAATCACTGCTTGCACTTGTTGTGTGACATTTCGAATTTCGACCCCTCTCGAGGCTATTGAATAGAAATATATTGATTGAGGTATTCAGTTGTATCTCGCTCGGAGTAGGCCACTCTCGAGTTAACTGACCAAAAGGGAAATACGAACGCTGAGTCAGGTATATGGAACATTTCAATTTTATCTCGCTCGGAACAGGCCACTCTCGAGTTAACTGACCATAATGGACATTGACCGTTGAGATTTTTATGTGCAAGAGACAAGTGTCATAATTTGAGGACTTAACACCTAGGCTTGTTTAGGGACCTAGAGAGCATTAATTGGTTGTCTAATCACCATCTATCATTTCACTTTCTTTCTTCCTTGGCTTTTGGATGAAGCTAAGCAAGCTCTCTCTCTCTCTCTCTCTCTTGAAGCCCTTGGCCAACCACCATCTCCCTCCAACTCTCTCTCTCTCACTCAGATCACTCTTCCTTTCTTTTTCTCTCGCCGCCCAGCTCCGACCATCTCCACTCTTCCCGTTAGAAAGCCTATCATCTTTCCATTCCAACAAGATACTATAAACCTCATTTGGTCCAGCCATTTTTCCCGTAGAGCATTTTGAATGGGCAAAGGTCAGGATGGGTCAAATTCAAATTCGATTTGAGGAGGAGCAGCTTTTTGCCGGCTTTAGGAACTCTTTTGGCTTCAAATCTTTGGTGAGACTCTCTTAACATCTTGTACAAAGGTTTAGAAAGTGGGGATTGAGAATTGGTTGAAGTTTAAATGAGTTTTTATGGTTAAACTTTGATAATCTCCTTAGGACATAATCTGCCTTCTTCGACTAGCGAAGGAATCGAGAGTTTTTGAAGACTCTGAAGGCGTCATCTTGATCCAAAAATTTCGGTAAGCCACTATAAGACATAGGAATATGTGATGGCTTGAGGTATGTGGAATTGAAATGGAGTTTTGATGAGTTTTGATGGCTGGTTTTGTGAAATCCCCAGGACAGAAAACTGCCCTGTGCCGGTCGGTGTTTGGAACCGAGAATGGTGGATGCAAATTGTGGGATTTCACTTGCTTGGTTTGTGATAAGTCGAATTTTAACCCTTCGTTAGGGTGTTAAGTTATCAATAGATGAATTGTGGTTAAATTGACAATGTCTGAAGGGCTGATTTTGAGGTGAAAACTGAGAATCGTGTAAATCTGTTCCTAGCGTGCACTGATTTTAAATGGTTCGTTTTAGATCGTCTGATATCCAAATTGAGCTCCGTTTTCGTTCACATGTCCATAAGATCTCGAAGGACAATATTATGAAATTTTTCCTTAAAAAATCAGCGGAAAAATATCAATTTTCGTGAGACTGAACCAGGTCGTAGATGGCTAAAAGTGGATAGCTTGGTGCCGCGACGTTTTGTCGATCGTTTTATGGAATTGCTTGGCCTAAGCTCGAGGTAAATTATTCCTAAACCTTTATTAGGATGTTAGGTTACTAAAGGATACGGTTTTGAAGTTGGATTGAATGGTTTTATGGCTTGATTTTGTGAGAGGCGCGAGGGAATCCAAATCTATCAAGTTTTGAGAGTTAGTATTCCTTGCCATGTTCTTGATTGAAAATCAAACGTTTGAAAAGTCATGATTAACCATGAGTGGATGTTTTATCGGCCAATTGAGTGCCTTGAGTTGGGAAAGCTCAGAAAATATTTTATTGAGATGGTGAATGGCCGTGACTATTGTCAAGCCTTGAGTCTTGTGGATTCATTAAATTATTTGAGGCCTTGTTTGAATTGATTCGAGTGATGCACATGCTTGACTGAGAATTTTGTAACGTGAAATATGTTTGGTCCAATTGATGGACATTTGGAATGAATGCCTCGAATAGGCGATGAAATACTTGAATTTCACAAGTTTACTTTTGATTGAAAATTGAGGCGTGAAATTACTTTCGAATGAAAATTGAGGCTTTTATAACTGGTTTTATGAATAAATGGCTTATGGGATCGCCGATAGAAATTATATGTGCACTGGCATATGGGATCGCCGGGAAAAATTATAAGTGCAATGGCGTGTGGGATTGCCGAGAAATTATATGTCGGCCAACGTATTGAGAGGGAGTTACTCCCATTTGACTTGATGAGGTTGTGTGGCTAGAGAGTCCCATGCTGACACGATTCATCTCGATTGAAAATGGGCGTTGAGAGTCATATGGTGACCGAATGATCTCTAGGTCCGGACGCGAGAGTCTCATATGAACCGGCGGGTCATATGGAGATCGAATTATCTCGCAGCCCCAAGATGGACGGCCTTGGATGGACGGATATGGAAAGATCTATTTTCTAGAAAAATCAAGAATGATTTTGTGAAAAATTATTTATGCGTTATGTTTTGAAATTTACCTCATGATTTGAAAATGGCCTAAAAAGGGGCGTGAGAGAAAAGAATGTGTTTCTGAAAATTTCAAGGAATGATAATTTTGAGAAAGAAGTGAAAGTTGCCTCTTGTTTTTGAGATGGCGTTGAGTGTTTACTCTTGATTGAAAACCCTGCCATTGTACGAAACTTAGATTTGCCATGATTTATGACTGAGTCCGAAAGATTTGAAGGTACTGAAATGCTAAGTTTTGACAAGTACCCTGTTTTACTATGCCAGAGATTTTATCCCAAAATACCAGTTTTTCAAAAGTGTTTGGTGGTACTGGAAGCCTAGTTTAGGGTTAGGTTTGACTTGCTAAGATTATATATCTCACCCCGTCGTGGGATAACATTTCTTCAGGTCCCAAATGAAGGAAATCTGAGTTTTGCCATGCATTGGCATTTGAAGAAGTCATTGGAGGAAATGGAGAGGACTCTTTTGAGACCTCAGGGACCGTATATTATTGGAGTTTGAATCATACCTGACTTTGGGAAATAGAATGAGAAATGTATCATTTGTCCTATGTCATCCTATTGTTTTATTTGTATGGAGTTATTCTCGCTTTCGCATGCATACTTCATATAGGCCTTCATGTTTTGGCTGTTGGCTCCTAGGAAATCATTAAAGATAAAGGCAAAGATGGGATGCTCGCGTGTCCGCCGGACTTGGGGCGTGACATGTTGCTCTATAGATAATGTGTGACTTGCATCCTTCAGGTCACTGATCATGTTTGACATTTGTGACATTCTGAATTTTCTACCATTTTGAGGCTATTGAATGAGAATGTATCTTTCGATGTATTTCAGTTTTATCTCGCTCAGATATGCTCAATCTTGAGTAAACTGACCAAAAGGGAATGGCTAACGTATGACAAGATACATGGACCTAGAGAACTCGAAAAAGGAAATGACGCTTTGACCATAAGGACTGTCGAGGGTACATTTAGAACCAATAAGGCCGATCAGTTAACGATTGAGGAATACATTACTAGTGTTATACGATTAGAGCACGGGTGCTGCTGCTTAACTAATGTATAATTTGCTAATTTCCCTAAATTGAGCTATGATGATCGAAGCCGTCGGAACTAGCAAAAAACCCTCGCAATTACATTACAACCAAAGCTGTCGTAACTTGAGTTGTCCTAAGTGTGATGAGAAACACAGAGTCGATACGCGTAACGATTGCAAAAGTCGCCCATTAGTTCGAGACAAACCGAAACTACGATCGACGGACGATGATCACGAAATGGGAGCTCAGAATTGGCAATTGAAAATAGAGAATTTCAATTTTAAAGAAGGATTTGACGTCGTCTTGCTAATGGTAATTTCGAATTGAAAAAGTGAAGTTTTGGACTAAAAATGCAAAATTGCCATTTTGCCCCTTGACCATTTGCCTTTGCCTTAAGAATTCAAAAAAGACAAAATGGTCATTTCCTCTCCACCATAAGGCTGCCAAAAATTGATGAGCATGGAGTCAAGAAGAGTCAAAGCCTTGATTGGTATTATTAGTGTATGCCACATGTCACTCATTGAAGGCATTAGGCATTTATTACCCCACCTATTTCCATCTTATCAAATTAACCTCAATAATTTGTGTTGAACATTCATTTGATGCCCTCTTCAGCCGTGTATAGCATTTCCCTCATTTCCTTTTGATTTTTCTCTCCCTTTTGCTCTTAATTGAAACTGCCCAACACGACCAGTTTCTGCCTCTCTATTCGGTGTGCTCTCCAGCCACTTTCCGGCGCTGCCTCACTGTGTTCCGACCACCATAAGCAAGATCAATCTGTCCTTGACAAGTTTCAAGTGGTGGTTTGTCAATTGGTTAAGTGATTTTTCCCGACCAGCCTTTAGACCAAAATCGGACAGAATCTGCGCGAGCTGAGGTAAGGCTTCCGTTCTCCCTCTTAGAGACTCCGATTGGGCTCAAATTTTTTTTGAGAGCTTCATAACATCTAGTACTCAAGTTGGATCGTCTGTGGTTGTAAGTTTGGTGGTGTTAAAATAGTTTTTCATGGATGATTGTGGATGATTAAAATTAGAAAAATTCTGACCGTGTGGAAATCGGGTTGTTCAAAGATCTTTGGAGGGTCGTTCTGCTTCAAATCTCTTAGTGAGCTTCCCAAACACATAGATTGAGATTCTAACAAGTATATTTTGTGAAGAATTGAGGCTTAAGGTTGAGATACGGCTTGATTATGCTAATTGAACCAAAACTGGTTTTGTTTTGTGGGAGCGCCTGTTCTGGCCGAATATGATGATGGCCATTTAAGGGGTATTTTGACTTCAAATTGACTCATAAGACTATATAGGATGTCATATGAAGTGTTAATGGGGAGCATGTGAAGTGGATTGGAAATTGAAAGTGATTTAAAGGCTATTTGATGCATGAAACTCTAAATTATACCTTGCCTTGCATGTGGCCTCATGAACCGAATGAAATGAGGATTCATGGGAGTGTTATCATGAGTTCGATGGATTGATAAGGTGTCTCGAGTTGCCAATTGAATGGCACTTAAGGGATTGGCTTAATGGAAGTGAGAATTCAGTAGTTTTTAATCCGAAATTGGTGAACTTATCTAGGTTAACGAGTGATCCTTGGTTGATTGCGTACTTGTGGCATTGAGGAGAATTACTTGGTGTGGAATTGTGCTAATCGACCAAGGTAAGTGTTTCCTAAACCTTTATCTGAATGTTAGGACATTGCTGGATGATTTATTGAATGAATTGTGTGACATTCTGATTTTCCCGTCATTTCCGGACTCAGTAATGAGAATTGTATCTAACGATGTATTTCAGTCGTATTTTGCTAGAATCTGATCAATTTCGAGTTGACTGACCAAATGGGAAGGGCTAACGTGAGACACGGTACGTGGACCGAGGAAACTCGAATAGGAAATGACGCTTTGACCATAAGGATTGTAGATGGGACATTTAGAGCCATAAAAGGCCAATCTAAGAACGATTAAGGAATGCATTGCTAGAATTATACGATTGGAGGGTGGGTGATGCCGCTTAACCAATGTATAATTTGTAAAAGTTTCTTAAATTGAACAGTGACGATCGAGGCCATCGGAACTAGTGATAGACCCTCATGATTACATGATTACATCGATACGCGTAACGTCTGCAAAAATCGCCCGTCAGTTCGGGATAGACTGGAACTACGTTTGTTGAAGAAAATGATCAGAAACGAGTCTTGAAAATTAAAAATAAAGAATCAAGAATTCCAACGTCAGATTTGGATTGGCCATCGCCTTATCGAAGAGTATTGGAATGAGAAAAACGACGTTCCAGATATCGGGAGTAAAATTACCATTTTGTCCCTCAAGACCTAACCTTACTTATATAATTGGACAAGGGCATTTTGGTCTTTTAATCACCCCCAAGGCTGCCGAAAATGAAAAAGGATTATGGCCATTGGATGAAACTTGAATGACACTTAGGATAAGTGTCAATAGATTAGCTAAAGAGTGGTGGTCATGTCCACTTTTTTACAACTACCATTCAATCCTTTGACCTTGATACTTGCATATAGCTCTTTCTCTCTCTCTCTCTCACCCCTCATTTGGCCGACCATCAACTCCCCCAAACCGAGAGTCTTCTTCTTCTTCTTCTCTTACTCGCCAACTCGCTGCCCTGTTCCGACCGACTCACTATTCCGACCATAACTTTTTCGTCCGATGGTCGATTGAGGTAAAACCACCGGCAATAGAAAGCTTATCGTCTTGCCATTCTAACAAGGTATTATAGGTCTAAATCCACCCAGCTTTTTATCCCATAGAGCTATTTGAATGAGCAAAGGTTAGGCTGGTCAGTTTTGAATCCAAGAGCTCCCAGCCGACCAGTCCGACCGCCCACTATTTCGGCCATATCTTCTTCGTCCGATGCCGGATCGAGGTAAAACCATCGTCAAATGAAATATTATTACCTTATCTTTCCATAGACATATTATAAGCTTAATTTGACCCTGTAGATCTTCCCGTAGCTCGATTTGAGTGGACAAAAGTCAGGCGAGATCAGATTCTGACCGGTTTTGGGGAAAGACCTGTTCCGGGGTCTTTCGGACTTCAAATTGCTTCAAATTTTCGGTGAGGTCTTTTACACTTATAGTACTAAGGTTGGATGAGCTGTGGTAAAAATTTGGAATGAATTTGATGGAGGTTTGACCCCAAATGAGTCTTGTGATTGTTGGACAGAAACTGCCGGTTTAAGGACTTGAGGAAACCGGCGACTTCCAAAGGGTTTTCGGCGACGACTCGGCCCCAAATCTTCGATGAGCCTCTAAAACCCTTAGATATACATGTTAGTAAGTAGGTTAGTGATTAAATGGTGGATTTGAAGTAGTTTTAGGGAAGGAAAACCTCGGTATGCGTAGAATCGAAAATAGCCCGGTTCGATTCTGTGCAAACCGATTCTGTGGAGGCTGTTATGGGTTGGTTTTGAGTTTCAAATTCATCAATGAGACATGCTAGAATGTTGAAGATCATGTTATTAAGGTTGGTGGTTCATGAATGGGTGAATTGAGCAAGAGAAATTGACGATTGATTGGAATTTCATAGGTTACGCGGCGAGTTTGGTCTTGGACCACTTGGACCGGATTTGAGGAGATGCTTGAGGAGAGAATTTGTGACATTATGCTTGAGGTAAGGGAACCCTAAACCTAATATAGAAAGATTGGACTCGATTGAGCGAGTTGGGTAAATTTTTGGGTGATTCTTGAAGGGTTTCAATGCGATTGTCTGTTGTACATCCTAGGAGGGTGTAGATGACCCAAATGTTTGATCATGCTTGTGCATTGAGTGATTTTTCGCATTTGAGTGTTGAATTTGATTGTCTTGCATGCCATAAGTGTATGATTGGTGCATGAGATTGCACATGGTCTTATGTGTGTGAATTGATTCGAATTAATGGCATGTTTGAGGCATGATAAGACCCTGAGGCGTATGAGACGCGGGGTGGTGAAATGAATACCCTGAGGCTCTATAAGACCCTGAGGCGTCTGAGGCGCGGTGTTGGAGTGTATGGCACCCTAATGTGTATAAGATGCGGGGTTGAGAAGGCTATAGTCCTGATGCGTTGAAACGCAGGACAAAGTTGTGATGTGTCGACACTAACCTGGAGTAACATTGAAACCTGATGCGTTTACGCGGGTTGTCAATGACGGTCTGATGCGTTTATGCGGACCAAGTCTGATGCGTTCTAAACGCGGGAATGAGAATGAGGCAGGTGTGAAAGGTAAAAATGATGGTGTGACATGGCGGTGTGTGCATGATCTTAGGGATGTATTGTGATGCCATGTCTGCCATTCTGACATCTGCATGACTATTGATAATTGAATGCCTCATGTGTTTGTTTGCATGAAACACTGATGTTTTTGACTGCCTGAGTGGACGGTCGGCCTAACCTAGGGTAAGGACCTACCTTACTGAGATTTATATCTCATCCCGTTGTGGGCAACATTTTTAGGTCCCTGACGAAGAAAACCGAGTTTGCCATGGATTAGCATTTGACGGAGTCATTGGAGGACAATAAAGACTTCCCTTTTGTGACCTTAGAGTTGAAAAATGATACTCTTGGGAATTTAGATTTGTAATCTCTGAAGTATGATTGACCTTTATAAATGGGTACCCTTATGCCCTTAGTCATCATGTGTTGCTGTATTTGTAATGGAGTTGGCATCGCTTTCGCATGCATGCTTCATATAGAGTTGTAAGTTATTGGCCGTTGGATCCTGGAGCTCATTAAAGGTTACGGTGAAGGTGGGATGCTTGCGTGCCCGCCGGGCTCAGGGCGTGACATCCCCGTTTAAGTGGTATCAAAGCGAGGTCAGCTCGATCTAATCTGATTGAGACTTGTAGTGATAAGGAGCGATGATTTGAGAACAATTAGGTAATGAGACCTTGAGGGAAAAGCATGGATTGCTGAATCTTGAGGACTATAGGCTTGAACTTGTGTAGTATTCTAATGGTCCTAGTGCCGATTTAAGGGATGATCATGAGTGATATTATGAATAAGGTTCACAAGGAAGTGAATAGAAATTGAGGAGTCATAAGCTTGGATTTGGGGTTGCTAGAGAATAACTTATGAATGAAGGGTCAATTGAAGTGTATGATTGTGATCTTGGTTTGTCAATGACCAAACTTGAGGAGTACGAGTTATAAAGATGCGACTGATGTTAGTGAATTCAGGCTTGAATTGCGTGATATCTTGATGGTTTAGTTATCAATTGCTATTGACAGTCTTGGATGATATGAGATGAGATGCATACAAGGGAACAGATAAGGAATATATAGATTAAAGGCCATACGTGATCGAATGCTTATGGATTTGATTTAGTTAGCGACTCCACTTGAGGTACATGGTTGAATATAAGCAATTGATTCGTGAGATGTGATGGTCATTGGTGGAATTAGAACTCTTCAATGGATAGGAATTGATCTGATGGCGATTTTGATATGACAAGTGGTGAGGACAAGCATACTGTGCTTGTGTTTGTGGCTTTGAAACGAAAGTTGATGAGGGTGCATGCATGAACTTATCGCTGTTGGACTTAATAAACTGTCGCTTGGTATGGGACAAGTTGATGGGATACCTATAAACTGTAATGAAACATGGTATGAGACATGTGGAACGGGGCTTTCTCCGTAAATGTATGACTTGGGACAACCTACAACGGCCAAGTCTGATGAGGGCGATGAGTGATTGCCAAGACGGAGAGGTCCGGACAAGGAGCGGCTCCTGGCAGGCTTCTAAGATGGCAAGTGGCAGGAATGACCCAAGTCATAACTTGAAAGGGAAAGTCTAGGTTTCAGGTTGAGTCCAATTGTGGTTAAGAGATATATGGCACAAGATTGATCCTCGAAGAAGATATTCAAAAGTGGCATGACATGTGAAATGATGCATGTGATTGGCATAAATAAAAGTTTTGTGCTTGGTGGTGGATGCTGTTTGAAAGGAAAAGTAATGTTTATGATTGGCCTGTTGGGCATGTTTTGTCATTGGTATCGTGTGATTGCCTTGGCCAAGGTCTAATTGAGAGATTAGACGGCATATGGGGTTTGTATCCTTTGAACTGATGTCTTCTGGAATTGAGATAACATGTCGAGTTTGTAATGAAGTGGCACATGCCTTATGCTTTGAGTTTGGGCGATTGACTTATATAAGTAACACCTTGAATATTTGCTGGATATTGGCCTAGTTGAGTTTTAGCCTAGTTGAGCTTTGCTTAGTGATGACTGTTAATTGAGAAGTTGCCTCATGGAGGCTCGTTTGATAGGTGGCTGCTGCTTAAGGACGATTTGGAATCCTCAGATAATTGGCAATTAGTTGAGAGTTGCATAGGGACCACAGGATGGTTGCTTGATGGTGATGAATGATGAGATGAGCAGCCTGAGACTGCTAGACTTGAATATATGACTTGAGTTTTTTATTCCTGGAGGAAATTATAGTGGTTTAAGTGACATGAGAACCTAATAAGGTTGAACGACCAAGGTATGGTCGTAGAAGAGCATTGGGCTCGAGTATACATGATATGGAAGATCCGAGAACTGATATGAATCATGAGAATTGAGTAAAGATGGGCGATTGGAGTATGAGTACCAAAAGAGAATATGGCTCGATCTGTTAATCGTACAAGACCCAAGAGCTGAATGGGTCATGAGAACTTTAAATAGAAATGAGAAAATTTGTTGATTAAGCAAGCTCGAGGAGGAGCTACCATGATTGTCTAAGTCACTATGGTGACAAATGCTAGTACTGATGAGTTAAAATGATGGAAGTCACGAGAAAGGTGACTCTGAGTTAATCTTTTCTAAATTGAATGCGTAGAAAAGACCCCGAGAGTTTGGAAAAGCTTGCGAAACTATGTATAAGGTTGAGATTGATTGAGTTAGGTAGAGGGGTGAGATTTGAAATTGTCTCCCTCTGGATTGAGGATCTTAGTAAATAAACCTTAGAGGTTTTGGGTACACTAAGGAAAGAAGTGACCCCGTAGTTGTAGTCTTAAGAGGCTGTTGATAATTGGTGGAAGGTCACCAGAGGAAGGATTTCCTCGAAGGCATGATATATGTCTAGATTACCGCTATTGAGTTATTCAACGGAAAGTATCCTTCTGAGATTGCTTGAAGGCAAGGGTTGTAGGGATCCCGATAGTTTTGTAAAGATTAGAGGATGATTGATCAATGTGAGACAGAGTTCGCAAGGTCACCTAAATCTGTTAAGAGTGGTCAAGGATCCTTGAATAAAATAAGTAAATCCTTGAATGGATTGAAACTTGAAAACCTTATGGCTGGTTGTTATTCTTGATTTCGAGGAACGGTAATGGGACTCAGCAAAAGAGGAGAATGATTGAAAGACTTATGAATAAGAGACCTCCTGCTCATGGATTACGAGCAAAGAGACGTTCATTATGAATATGGACCGTGCCTACGGAAAATGGTTGATTACCTGGGCATAAGACACAGGTTGGAAAATGGGTAGTCCGTCTTTTCTGTTATGGAAGGAGTCAAGGAAAAATCGACATCCTAGTTTGCCTGAAATTAATGATTTCTTGGGATCGGTTGATTGAATCGGAACCATGAGAAATGAAATCATGAGTTGCTGTTCCCTAAAGAATAGGACATTGTTCTTAAAGGGCGATTAGACCATGAATTGGTCGTTGATGAAAAGGAAAATGAATAGACTTTATAGTCCTGACTGGTTGTGATTCTAGTGAATGATTTAGTAAACGAAAAGAGCGCTTAGAGAATATTCGCAAAGTGAGTTGAGATAATCGAATTGAGCATTCGATAAGTGAACTGGTGGAGACCAAGGACGAACAGATATTGTCACTTGAGGTGATTGAATTATGGGAAGAAGAATGCCGAGTATGGTGGCATCTACGTTCCAGAGTAAAACACCGCCGTTGGCGCAGATTCCAAGATCGATGTCCTATGGAATAGGAAAGACATGGTGGATTTGAAATAAAAGAATGCCACTGAAGTGTAGAGCTTCCCTCACATGGTAAGAGACACTAGTGTAGAAGAAGGAGAAAATCCTAACTGTCTTGATATTAAGATGGAGCGTTTAGACTAGAAAAGGAGACGTAGAACTTGAATGATTCCTGAAAGTGAAATTTGAGAGACTGTCTTGTAAACAATGTTGAATTCCAGGATGATGTTGACGTTCAGTGGAATGAACAGAATTGGGATAAGGTCGCATTAGCGAGTTATGGAACTCATAGGCTAAAACGCCAATGCTTCTCGATAAAAGAGTGACAAGAATAAATAAAATGTTGTGCCGTCCTAGAGGAGATCTGTGACAACAGAGAGCTAAGGTCTGAGCTCTCAAGTGAAAAGTGTGAGGAATAGTTGGAAGATTCGACACTTGGTAGAAAGAAGTTGATAATAGTCGAATTAAATGCCCAAGGAATGATTGAGTTGGTTGTTACCGTCTTGAGAGACGAGGATTGGACTCATTGAAGGAGTCATAAGAAACATGAACAGGTTTTGAGAGTGTCCTACGGACTCTAAGGAGATGCTTGTTATATGCTGAATGTGAAGAGCACGAGCTATGGATCTGATAAGGTAAGATTTCCTGATCGTGAAATTTCTGAGAAATGAAATCTCTGTAGAGCCTTGGAGGAGTGGAATGAGTGATAAATCGACTAGAGTTGATATGGGTTGCTAGAAGTTGAAAATTCCTGGAATTGACGAATTGTAATAGACGGACCGTGGAAAGATTCCCCACAAGAGCTGTTCCGTTGGTATAGTGGATTAAGGATGAGATGTAATACGAATGGGTGAATGAACGTGAAAAATTTTTTCGAGGACTCGAGTTAAGCTGATGACTACGTTGTTTATGACAATTCCAGTTGGAAATTGAAATGTATATGAGGGTCGCAATGACGCGACAAGAATGAAACTTGAGGCATAGCAAGGCAATCGGAAGTGGGCATTGCATATACATCGTGATGATAAGGTCATAGGAGTTGGAATGCTTATAGCATGATTGGAGTGGGTTGCGAGTGTCCTCACGATAAAGTTGGGGAATGTTGTTTGAGTGAAAGAATGTTTCAAGGTTATACCTACCACAAGAGTATAAGGTAGCAGTTTCTCAAGGGGAATTGAATAAGAGGTAACGCTGATGCGTGAAACTGCTTGTGAATATGAGAACGTAACATGTTTAAAGAAAGATCTTGAAGTTATGTGAATTAAAAGAGGTTGAGAGTAGGGACTGCCTAAAGGGAATTGAAGGCGAAGCATGTGGAACGAAGAGATCACCCAAGTGTTGTTATATCGATATTTGTATCGCTAATGAAGGGTGAATTGTTTAGCGGATGCTTACAATTGAGAATTGAGCATTATTTAATTGGCGATGGTGGGACGGATCTTCCCTCGAGAAATAAGAGATTCAACCTCTAAACTGAGAGTTGTCAAATGACCAATTGACGGCCACCGGAAACACCTAACCTGAAGGCCAGAAGAGAATTGAGGTGTTGCCATGACCGAACATCGATACTTGAGGGGTTATAGGAATAGATGGAACCCTTGAAACCCTAGGAATGGAAGTACGAGTCCAGTATTGAGGGGAAACTTAAGGAGACGACCTCATTAAAATTCGATGGGAGGATTATGGTGTTCCTGGGGATGACACAAAGATGTGCCAAGATACATATATAAACTATCGGTGATAAGGGCTGAAAGTTGAAATTTATCTATCATATAGTCGAGCACTAGACGCATCAAAAAAAAAAGGGAAGGACATGACCATGAAAGTTGAAGGACTACTTTGATCTAAGGGAATTTTCGGATGGAATCGAGAATGGATTACTACGGAAGTAATCTTGTAATTATTTAAGGAGTCGAGAGGGCCGTAACTCGATTTGGTTAATGGAGGGCAAATTGATAAAGCCTTTGAATCTCCGTTGGTATGAAAGGAAGTTTGAAGAGGGTGATACGCCGAATGGTATGGACATTAAGGAGTGCATTCTGGCGAGGGCTTAGTAATAATGGTTATGGACAAATGAAAGAGATAATGTGAACGCTCGATGATGAATTGCTGAGAAATGTTACGAATACCAAAAGAGAATGGAGAGAAGCAAATTGGATTGAGGACTGAAGGAGACAAGTCCCAGGGGAAAAATGGTTTTGGGCTGGAAAGGACGGGTAAGATCGTCAAGTGATGAAAGGAATTATCCGAAAGAGTAAGGATGTGATGAGGCGCCAATACCCCAAAGGATTGGATGGTCAGAAGGTTGCAAATTTCGAGGATGAAATTTCTTTAAGGGGGGAAGAGTTGTGACATTCTGATTTTCCTGTCATTTCCAGACTCAGTAATGAGAATTGTATCTAGCGAAGTATTTCAATCGTATCTCGCTCGAATCTAATCAATCTCGAGTTGACTAACCAAAAGGGAAGGGTTAATGTGAGACAAGGTACGTTGACCAAGGGAACTCGAATAGGAAATGGCGCTGTGACCATAAGGATTGTCGATGAGACATTTAGAGCCATAAAAGGCCGATCTAAGAACGATTAAGGAATGCATTGCTAGCGTTATACGATTGGAGCGCGGGTGATGCCGCTTAACTAATGTATAATTTGTAAAAGTTTCCTAAATCGAACAGTGACGATCGAGGCCATCAGAACTAGTGATAGACCCTCACGATTAATGACAACCAAAGTCGCCATGAATTGACGAGCCCTAAATATGATACGAATCACAGAGTCGATACGCGTAACGTCTGCAAAAGTCGCCCGTCAGTTCGGGATAGACTGGAACCACGTCTGATAGAGAAAACGATCAGAAACTAGTCTTGAAAATTGAAAATGGAGAATCAAGAATTCCAACGCCAGATTTGGATTGGCCATCGCCTTATCGAAGAGCATTGGAATGAGAAAAACGACGTTCCGGATGTCGGGAGTAAAATTATCATTTTGCCCCTCAAGACCTAGCCTTACTTATATAATTGGACAAGGGCATTTTGGTCTTTTAATCACCCCCAAGGCTGCTGAAAATGAGAAAAGATTATGGCCATTGGATAAAACTTGAATGACACTTAGGACAAGTGTCAATAGATTAGCTAAAGAGTGGTCATGTCCACTTTTTCACAACTACCATTCAACCCTTTGACCTTGAGACTTGCATATAGCTCTCTCTCTATCTCTCTCTCACTCCTCATTTGGATGACCATCAACTCCCCCAAACTGAGAGTCTTCTTCTTCTTCTCTTATTCGCCAGCTCGCTGCCCTGTTCTGACCGAGTCACTGTTCTGGCCGACTCACTGTTCTGGCCATAACTTTTTCGTCTGATGGTCGATTGAGGTAAAACTACCGGAAATAGAAAGCTTATCGTCTTTCTGTTCTAACAAGGTATTATGGGTCCAAATCCACCTAGCCGTTTGTCCCGTAGAGCCGTTTGAAGGAGCAAAGTTCAGGCTGGTTAGTTTTGAATCCGAGAGCTCCCAGCCGACCAGTCCGACCGCCCCACTATTCCGGCCATATCTTCTTCATCCAATATCGGATCAAGGTAAAATCACCTCCAAATGAAAGCTTATTGTCTTATCTTTTCATAGACATATTAGAAGCTAAATTTGACCCTGTAGATCTTTCCGTAACTCGATTTGAGTAGACAAAGGTTTGGCAAGGTCAGATTCTGACCGGTTTTGGGGAAAGACCTGTTCCGGAGTCTTCCGGACTTCAAATTACTTCAAATTTTTGGTGAGATCTTCTACACTTATAGTATTAAGATTGGATGAGCTGTGGTAAAAGGTTGGGATGAATTTGATGGAGTTTTGACTTTAAATGGGTCTTGTGATTGTTGGACAGAAACTGTCGGTTTAAAGACTTGAGGAAATCGGCGACTTCCAAAGGGTTTTCGGTGACGACTCGGCCCCAAATATTCGGTGAGCCTCTTAGACCCTTAGATATACATATTAGCAAGTAGGTTGGTGATTAAATGGTGGATTTGGAGTAGTTTTAGGGCAGGAAAACCTCGGTATGCATAGAATCGAAAATAACCCGATTCGGTTTTGTGCAAACCGGTTCTGTGAAGGTTGTTATGGGTTGATTTTGAGTCTCAAATTCATCAATGAGACATACTAGAATATTGAGGATCATGTTATTAAGGTTGGTGGTTCATGAATGGGTGAATTGAGCAAGAGAAATTGACGATTGGTTGGAATTTCATAAGTTGCGCGGCGGGTTTGGTCTTGGACCACTTGGACCGGATTGAGGAGGTGCTTAAAGAGAGAATTTGTGACATTAAGCTTGAGGTAAGGGAATCCTAAACCTAAGATAGGAAGATTGGACTCGATTGGGCGAGTCGGGTAAATTTTTGGGTGATTCTTGAAGGGTTTCAATGTGATTGTCTATTGTACATCCTAGGAAGGTTTAGATGACCCAAATGTTTGATCATGCTTGTCATTGAGTGATTTTTCGCATTTGAATGTTGAATTTGATTTTCTTGCATGCCACAAGTGTATGATTGGTGCATGAGATTGCACATGGTCTTGTGTGTGTGAATTGATTCGAATTAATGGCATGTTTGAGGCATGAGACACGGGGTGGTGAAATGAATACCCTGAGGCTCTTAGGCGTGGGGTTGGAGTGTTTGGCACCCTGATGTGTATGAGACGCGAGGTTGAGAAGGCCATAGTCCTGATCGTTGAAACGCAGGATGGAGTTGTAATGTGTCGACATTGGCCTGGAGTAACATTGAAACCTGATACGTTTACGCAGGTTGTCAATGATGGTCTGATGCGTTTACGCGGACATGAGCCTGATGCGTTCTAAACGCGGGCATGAGAATGAGACAGGTGTGAAAGGTGGAAGCGGTGGTGTGACATGGCGGTGTGTGCATGATCTTAGAGATGTGTTGTGATGCCATGTCTGCCTGTTTGACATCTGCATAACTGTTGATAATTGAATGCCTCATGTGTTTGTTTGCATGAAACGCTGATGTTTATCACTGCCTGAGTGGACGGTCGGCCTAATGTAGGGTTAGGACCTACCTTATTGAGATTTATATCTCACCCCGTTGTGGGCAAAATTTTTAGGTCCTCGACGAAGAAAACCGAGTTTGCCATGGATTGGCTTTTGACGAAGTCATTGGAGGAAAATAAAGGCTTCCCTTTTGTGACCTTAGGGTTGAGAAATGATACTCTTGGGGATTTAGATTTGTAACCTCTGAAGTATGATTGACCTTTATAAAAGGGGTACCCTTGTGTCCTTAGTCATCATGTGTTGTTGTATTTGTAATGGAGTTGGCATCGCTTTTGTATGCATGCTTCATATGGAGTTGTAAGTTATTGGTCGTTGGATCCTGGAGCTCATTAAAGGTAACGGTGAAAGTGGAATGCTCGCGTGCCCGCTGGACTTGGGGCGTGACATCTCCGTTTGAGGCACGGGGTTGGAGTGTATGGCACCCTAATGAGTATGAGATGCAAGGTTGAGAAGGCCATAGTTCTGATGCGTTGAAACACGAGATGGAGTTGTGACGTGTCGACACTGGCCTAGAGTAACATTGAAACCTGATGTGTTTATGCGGGTTGTCAATGACGGTCTGATGCGTTTACGCGGACCAAGCCTAATGCGTTCTAAATACGGGCATGAGAATGAGGTAGGTGTGAAAGGTGGAAGTGGTGGCGTGACATGACGGTGTGTGCATGACCTTAGAGATCTGTTGTGATGCCATGTCTGCCTGTCTGACATCTACATGACTATTGATAATTGAATGCCTCATGTGTTTGTTTGCATGAAACGCTGATGTTTATGACTGCCTGAGTGGACGGTTGGCCTAACCTACGGTTAGGACATACCTTACTGAGATTTATATCTCACCCTATTGTGGGCAACATTTTCAGGTCTTGACGAAGAAAACAGAGTTTGCTATGGATTGGCATTTGACGAAGTCATTGGAGGAAAATAAAGACTTCCCTTTTGTGACCTTAGGGTTGAAAAATGTACTCTTGGGGATTTAGATTTGTAACCTCTGAAGTATGATTGACCTTTATAAAAGGGGTACACTTGTGTCCTTAGTCATCATGTGTTGCTGTATTTATAATGGAGTTGGCATCGCTTTCGCATGCATGCTTCATATAGAGTTGTAAGTTATTGGCCGTTGGATCCTGGAGCTCATTAAAGGTAACAGTGAAGGTGGGATGCTTGCATGCCCGCCGGACTCGAGACGTGACAAATTAAATGACTGGTGAAATCTGTGACTTGAATTGTGTGTCGCGATGACATTGTGAACTCAATGAGAAAGATAATGTGATACCGATTGGCTTGTGGCCCCAATGGTATCAAATGGCCGTGAGTCTTGAGTAATAATGAGGATACCGATTAGCCTGTGGCCCCAGTGGTATCAAATATCTGCGAGCCTCAAAAGTACCGATTGGCCTGTGGCCCCAATGGTACCAAATGACTAAAAGTCATTACGATATCGATTGACATGTGGCTCCAGTGATGTCAATTGGTAAGAATGCCAAAGAAGTGTGTGAGTTGATGTAAAAGTTATGATAATTGCGTATAGAATTACATGTTGCTTGTGCAGTGAGCTTGAGACCCTGAAGTTGAATGTGGTTGATTATATTTCTTATCCATGAATGTTGTTGATATTCCTGTTTTGTTGATGGCATGCGCTATTGCGTTGATGTATGCTTGCTTTTTGGTGGCATTGGTGTATGGTCTGGGGCGACTGTTGTTGAGGTACAGGTTTAGGTTCCACTTTTTGGAATGTAAATCTCACTTCATAGTGGGACACATTTTCATACCCTAAACCTTAACATGCTGCCGATCCGACTGGGCGGTCTGAAGGAGACGATCGCCCTTTTTGATAAATTCCCTGCAATGAAAGGTATTGTAGATGTTAGGAAGTGCACGACCGTCTGGGTAGATGAGGGAAAATTGGAGTCGCAATCCTACCATTTTGAAGCATGGTTCCATCGACTGGGAAATAGCAACTTGATGAGACCTCTATTGCCTGAAGACGTTCCCTCGGAGGTGATTCCAAACTAGTGTCATCCGTCCCGATCAGAGATCGAAGTAAAGAATCCAGCGTCAGCGGAAGGATCGAGGAACATTCTTGAAGAGTCGAAGTCTCTGCTGACTGAGGAATACAAAAACTATATCGAGATCTCTGCTGATGCGATCGAGGCCACTGACAATGACAACGAAGCAGATGATGAAGAGGAAACCGAGGAAGACACTGAAAAATCATTTGAAGTGGTGCCATCCTAAGTATTTTCTGATTACAATTCCGAGGATGAGGAGGACGATGGAAGCAACAGATCAAGCAGTTCTTCAGAGTAGTTGGAAGAAAGGGGTGTAAGAAAAAGGGAATAGGAAAAATTTTGATGTTGGACCTTGGGAAGGCTAAGTGGTCACATTTAGAACTTATTCTTTCATTTCTTTTCCTACCTAGACGTACGACTTTATATTTTTGTCATTTCTTTTATGACTTCTATTTTCGGATGTTATTTTATGTAAAATGGGTGTGCTTTTAAATCATTACAAATTTCATTTTTATTTCCTTTTGTAAGGAGATTTATGTCTCGCCTTCCGCGTGCGCATTATATTTCATTCTAGGCCTTGTGTCATCTTGATAAATTTTAGGCTGGAGGTGGATGTAATTAGCTCTAAAGGACACGAGGCGTTACATCCTTGTAACAATGGTATCAGAGCAAGGTGTGCTCGGTTACAACAGATTGAGGATTGGAGTAATAAGGAGTATAGGAACTCGAATGATTAGGGTAGTCAAATCCTAGGGGGAGTCATTAGAGTCAAGCATGAATGCATGGCATATGAATAACGCATGTGATTGACATCTTGAAATGGCATGGTTGTGGTGAATTTATGGGGTTCAATTTTTGCACTTAGCACATTGAATTATTGTGGTTGCTGGTTTGATGAGTAAGTTATTACCTCTGATTATACTAAGTTTGCACATGAGTCTGAACCTGAGGTGTAGATTCATATTCCTGACTGACGTGCTCATGAGAATGCTTGAGTGGTTGGCTGTTATTTTGTGATTACTGCTTGTTGAGTAGCATAAAATCATTAGACTTGAGTAAGTAACTTAGGTCTCTGATTCCATGGTGGAATTATAGTGACTCAGGTAAGCTAGTTGAGCAAACATGAGCAACAGATCTGGAAGGCCGAGAAGTGGAGCTTCTAGCTCTAGAGCATCAACAATTGAGGATCCAAGAGTGGATGGAGTTTTGAGAGCTTTGGAGCAAATTGGCGAGCTAATGGGAAAGGAAGCCAAAGATAGAGCTGCTGCCGCTCTAAAACAATTTGAAGATAGAGCTGAGATTATAGCTCAGGCTGCTGAAGCTGCAGTGGCAGTTGTGAATATGGAAAACGGAAATAATGCCTAAGGTGCTGGAGCTGGGAATGCTCAAGATGATGTTAATGCCAATAGACCGATGGGTCAATTGGTTGAGCAGTTTATTAAACTGAAACCGACCTAGTTTGATGGTATTGAAGATCCTGATCTAGCACCGAGATGGATTAAGAAACTCGCGAAGGCTTTTAGAGTGATGAGAAGCACCGATGAAGAGAAAGTGTTGCTGACTGTGTATCAGCTAAAGGGAACTGTGCACGATTGGTGAAGTGCCACGAAGGAACGAGTATTTTCTAAAGGTATGGCCTGGACTTGGGCTGCCTTCATTGCCACTTTCAATGATAAGTACTTTTCTAAGACAGCACTTGAGAGAAAACGAGTGGAATTTTAGCAGTTACGATAGAATCAGCTGACGGTAGACCAGTATGAAGCTGAGTTCGCAAGACTGTCGAGGTATGCCCCAAGGTTAGTTGAGGATCTGCTCGAGAAAGCGCAAAGGTTCCGAGTTGGTTTGAGACTAGAGATTCGCAGCAGAATAATAACGGTGAACTTAAGAACGTATCGAGAGATTTATGAGAAGTGTCAAATGATTGAAAGGGACATTAAAGAAAGAGACGTTGCATCTGGATCGTGGTTTACTCCTCTGAGAGATAATCGGTAGTTGGGAAAGAGGCTGATGGTGAACAACCGATGATTTGTCCCTCCGGTTCGAAGGAGTATCGGAAACCGTCGAACCAGTCGAACTGGTATTTTCGTAATTGTGGAAGGAGGCATGGGAGTGGTCCTTGCTCTACCCCTATAGGAGCATGTTATAGATGTGGTTGGCTAGGCCACCAAATGAAGAATTGTCCGAATCAATTTCTAGTAAACAGAGCTCAGGGACAAAGATTGCAGGCTAGACAGCTAGCCATAGCCCTACAGAATGAGCAGAATCGGCCAATAGGCCAAGAAAGAGTGTATGCTGTGGCACATAGAGAGGCAGAGGAAGCGCTTGGCGTGGTCATAGATACGATCTATTTGTGTGATCAAGCTGCCTATGCTTTATTTGATCTCAGGGCTTCGCATTCCTTTATATCTGCTTAGTTTGCTAATCTAGTGGGAGTAGAGTTGAAACCATTGAATATGCTGTTGCATGTTGCTACACCATTAAAGGATAATGTGCTAGTCTCGCTAGGCTGTGTGGACTGTAAGATAGTGATTGGTGGTAGCGAGAAAAGAATATATTTGGCTGTGCTACCTATGTATGATTTTGATATGATTATTGGCATGAATTAGTTGGGAAAACAAAGGGCTGTAGTTGATTGTAGTAACATGATAATTCGTTTACATCCGGAAGATCGCCCTAGTTTTGAATTGCAGGAAGTCGGGGAGGAACCTTGATTCCTTTAGTTTCGTCGCTGGAGGCGACTAAGTTGTTGAATGAAGGGTGTCAAGCTTATTTGGCCATTGCAGTTGACACAACGGTTGAGGAACCAAAGTTAGAAAGTATAGTGGTGGTACATGAAATTCTTGATGTCTTTCCTAAAGAATTGCCAGGATTATCACCTGATAGGGAAATTGAGTTCGTGATTGAGTTAGCTCTTGGAACAGAGCCAATGTCGAAGGCATCATATATGATGTCCTTGTCTAAGTTGAGAGAGCTAAAAGTACAGATACAAGAGTTATTAGATAAAGGGTTCATTAGACCGAGCGCATCGCCATGGGGAGCGCCGGTGCTGTTTGTAAGAAATAATAATGGATCTTTACATTTGTGTATAGATTACAGACAGCTGAATCAAGTAACTATCAAGAACAAGTATCTGTTGTCGAGGATAGATGATTCGTTTGATCAGCTACGAGGAACATTTGTGTTTTCCAAAATAGACTTGAGGACTGATTATCACCAGCTGAGGATTAAGAAGGATGATATACCAAAGATCGCCTTTAGAACACGGTATGAGCACTACGAGTTTACGGTTATGCCTTTTGGTTTGACTAATACCCCTGCTGCATTCATGGATTTGATGCATCGAGTATTTAAGGAATGCTTGGATCAATTTGTGATTATTTTTATAGACGACATCTTGATTTACTCAATGAATAGTGAGGAGCATGAGGAACATTTGAGGGTAGTTCTGCAGACCTTGAGGGAGCATTCGCTTTACACCAAGTTTAGTAAATGTGAATTTTGGTTGAGTAAAATAGCTTTCCTTGGTCATGTGATTTCTGGAAAAGGAATTTCTGTGAGTCCTTCAAAGATTGAAGTAGTGATGAAATGGTCTAGACCCATGACGGTTACCGAGGTTAGAAGTTTTTTGGGATTGGCAGGCTACTATAGGTGATTCGTGGAGAAGTTTTCATCCATAGCCACTCCGTTGACGAGGCTAATAAAGAAAGATGTGAAGTTTGAATGGACTGATAAGTGTGAGAAAAGTTTCAAAGAACTTAAGAATCGATTGATGATCGCATCAGTATTAACAATTCCTTCTGGCCTGGCGATTATGAGATATATAGCGATGCTTCGCTAAAAGAATTAGGGTGTGTGTTGATGCAACAAGGAAAAGTGGTTGCTTATGCCTCACGACAGTTGAGACCTCATGAGATGAACTATCCGACACACGACTTGGAATTAGCTGCTATCATTTTTGCTCTAAAGATATGGAGACACTATTTGTGTGGCGAAAGATTTCGGATTTATACAAATAATCAGAGTTCAAAGTATTTATTTTCACAAAAAGAATTGAATATGAGATAGCGACGATGGGTGGAGTTACTCAATGATTATGACTACGAGATTTTCTATCATCTTGGAAAGGCGCACTTAGTCGAAAATCAAACATTACGTCCTTGATGGTTAAGGGATGGTTAAGGGATGGTCATTATTAGAGACATTAAGGGATTCTGAGTTTAGATTGGAATTGTGGCAAATATCTAGTTTAGTGGCAACTTTGAGGATTGAGCCCGAAATTCAAGAAAGAACAATGGCCTTATAGTCTACGGATCCGGAGATTCAGAAAATTCTTGAGATGGACGCGACGAAAAGGAAACCTGAGTTCCAAGTATCAAAAGATGAGATTTTGAAATTTCATGGACGTTTGTATGTACCTAGTGATGAGGAACTTAAGGAAAAGATTTTGTCGAAAGCCCATAGGAGCAACTATAGTATTCATCCATGTAGCACAAAGATGTATCAGAATCTGCGTCAACACTACTGGTGGAATGGAGTGAAGGTGGATGTAGCCAAGCATGTGACGAATTGTTTGACCTGTCGGTAGGTGAAAGCTCAACATTGCAAACCTGGAGGATTGTTGCAACCTTTAGAAATTCCTGAATGGAAATAGAAGCTTGTGACGATGGATTTTGTCATGGGATTGCCACTGAGTTAAAAAGGTCACGACTCAATTTGGGTAATAGTGGATAGATTAACCAAGTTGGCACATTTCATACCCCCGCGAAAGGATTTTACAATGGATAAGTACGCGGAATTGTATATGCGTTAAATTGTGCGATTGTAGGGAGTTCCAGTCACGATTACATCGGATAGAGATCCCAAATTTATGGTAAATTTTTGGAAGAGTGTTCAAGAGGCTTTGGGGACTAGATTGCAGTTTAGTACGGCGTATCATCCACAGACTGATGGACAGTCGAAGAGGACAATTCAGACGCTCGAGGACATGTTGCGAGCCTGTGTCATAGATTTTAAAGGTGGATGGGAAGACCAACTACATCTAGCGGAGTTCGCATACAATAATAGCTACCAACAAAGTATTGATATGGCACCGTTTGAAGCATTTTATTGTAGAGCTTGCAGAATACCCGTATGTTGGGATGAAGTTGGAGAAAAGAGCATAACATGCCCTGAATTAGTGGAACAATCTGTTGAGGCAATTAAGGTCATTAGAGAAAGGCTGAGAATGGCACAAAGATGACAAAAGAGCTATGCTGATAGAAGACGCAAACCATTGGAATTTCAGCTTGGCGATCATATTTTCTTGAAGGTATCACCAATGCATGGATTGTCTTGAATTGGGAAAAAGGGAAAACTGAGTCCGAAGTACGTAGGTCTTTTTGAAATTCTGGAGCGAATTGGCACTTTGGCTTACAAACTTGCCTTGCCACCGAACTTGTTGCAAGAGCATAATGTGTTTCATGTGTCAATGTTAAGGAAGTACGAGCCAGATCCGACTCATGTTTTGAATTTTCAGACCATTAAAATAGACGACAAGATATCGTATGTAGAAAAGCCCATTAGAATTGAGGATCGAAAGGAGCAAGTCTTGAGGAATAAGAGGATTCCGTTAGTCAAAGTGATCTGGGAGCATCACGGGACTAAAGGAGCTATATGGGAAAGCGAAGAGGCTATGATACGTCAATACCCCCATTTGTTTGAATAGTTGGGTTTATTGTAAATTTCGAGGATGAAATTTCTATAAGGAGAAAAAATTGTGACATTCTGAATTTCCTGTCATTTTAAGGCTATTGAATGAGAATGTATCTTTCGATGTATTTCAGGTTTGTCTCACTCAGATCTGATCAATCTTGAGTAAACTGACCAAAAGGGAAAGGCTAAAACATGACAAGATACGTGGACCTAGAGAATTCGAAAAAGGAAATGACGTTTTGACCATAAGAATTGTCGATAGAACATTTAGAACCAATGAGGCCGATCATATAATGATTAAGGAAAACATTGCTGCGTTTGCACGATTGGAGCGCGGGTGGTGCCGCTTAACTAATGTATAATTTGCAAATTTTCCTAAATCGAGCTATGACTATCGAAGCCGTCGGAACCAGCGATGAACCCTTGCAATTACACGGCAACCAAAGTTGTCATAACTTGAGTTGTGCTTAGTGTGATGAGAATCACAGAGTCGATACTCGTACCGTCTGCAAAAGCCGCCCGTTAGTTCGAGACAAACTGAAGCTACGATCGATGGACGTTGATCATGAAATAGGAGCTCAGAATTGGCAATTGAAAATAGAAAATTTAAATTTTATATAAGGATTTGACGTGGTCTCACTAATGGTAATTTCGAATTGGAAAAGTGAAGTTTTGGACTGAAAGTGCAAAATGACCATTTTGTCCCACCACCATTTGCCTTTGCCTTAAGAATTCAAGAAGGTCAAAATGGTCATTTCCTCTCAACCATAGGGCTTTCGAAAATTGATGAGCATGTAGTCAAAGAAGAGTCAAAGCCTTAATTGGTATTATTGGTGTATGTCACATGTCACTCATTGAAGCCATTAGGCATTTATTACCCCTCCTAATTCCATCTTGGCAAATTAACCTCAATAATTTGTGTGGAACATTCATTTGATGCCCTTTTCAGCCATGTATAGCATTTCCCCCATTTTCCTTTTATTTTTCTCTCCCTTTTGCTCTTCATCGAAACTGCCCAGTTCGACTAGTTTCTGCCTCTCTATTTGGTGTGCTCGCCGGCCACTTTCTGGCGCTGCCTCACTGTGCTTCGACCACTAGAAACAAGATCAATATGTCCTTGACAAGTTTCAAGTGGTGGTTGTCAATTGGTTAAGTGGTTTTTCCCGACGAACCCTTAGACCAAAACTGGACGGAATCTGTGCGAGCTGACGTAAGGCTTCCGTTCTCCGTCATAGAGACTCCGATTGGCCTCAAATCTTTTGTGAGAGCTGCATAACATCTAGTACTCAAGTTGGATGGTCTTTGCTTGCAAGTTTGGTGGTGTTAAAATAGGTTTTCATGACTGATTGTGGATGATTAAAACTAGACAGATTCTAATTGTGTGAGAACCGTGTGGAGACCGGGCTATTCAAAGGTCTTTGAAGTGTCGTTCCGCTTCAAATATCTTAGTGAGCATCCCAAACACATAGATTGAGATTCTAGCAAGTTTATTTTGTGAAGAATTGAGGCTTAAGGTTGAGATAGGACTTGATTATGCTAATTGAACCAAAACCGGTTCTGTTTTGTGGGAGTACATATTCTGGCCGAATCTAATGATGGCCATTTAAGTGATATTTTGACTTCAAATTGATTCATAAGACTATATAGGATGTCATATGAAGTGTTAATGGGAAGTATGTGAAGTGGATTGGAAATTGAAAGTGATTTAAAGGCTATTTGGTGCATGAAACTCTAAGTTATACCTTGCCTTGCATGTGGCCTCATGAACTGAATGAATTGAGGATTCATGGGAGTGTTATCATGAGTTCGATGGATTGATAAGGTGTCTTGTGTTGCCAATTGAATGGCACTTGAGGGATTGACTTAATGGAAGTGAGAATTCGATAGTTTTTAATCCGAAAGTGGTGAACTTTTCTAGGTTGACGAGTGATCCTTGGTTGGTTGCGTACTTGTGGCATTGAGGAGAATTACTTGGTGTGGAATTGTGCTAATTGACCAAGGTAAGTGTTTCTTAAATCTTTATCTGAATGTTAGGACACTGCTGGATGATTTGTTGAATGAATTGAATGACTGGTAAAATCTATGACTTGAATTGTGTGTTGTGATGACATTGTGAACTCAATGAGAAAAATAATAAGGATACCGATTGGCCTATGGCCCTAGTGGTATTGAATGACTGTGAGCCCTAAGTAATAATCAGGATACCGATTGGCCTGTGTCCTTAGTGGTATCAAATGGCTGCATGCCTCAAAAGTGTCGATTAGCCTGTGGCTTCAGTGGTACCAAATGACTAAAAGTCATTATGACATTGATTGGCCTGTGGTCCCATTGATGTCAGTTGGCAAGAGTGCTAGAGAAGTACGTGAGTGGATGTGAAAGTTTTGATAATCGTGTATAGAATTACATGTTGCTTGTGCAGTGAGCTTGAAACCTTGAAGTTTAGTGTGGTTGATTGTATTTCTTATCCATGCTGGGCTATTGATATTCATGTTTTGTTGATGCCATTCGTCATTGCATTGATGCATGCTTGCATTTTTGTGGCATTGGAGTGTAGTTTAGGGGGATTGGTGTTGAGGTATAGGTTTAGGTTTCACTTTCTGGGTTGTAAATCTCACCCCGTAGTGAGACACATTTTCAGATCCTAAACCTTAGACATGCTACCGATCCGACTGGGTGGTCCGAAGGCGACGATCGCCCTTTTTTTTTTTTATGAATTCCCTGCAACGAAAGGTATTGTATATGTCAGGAAGCGCATGGCCGTTTGGGTAGATGAGGGAAAATTGGAGTTGCAACCCTACCGTTTTGAAGCATGGTTTTGTCGATTGGGAAACAACAATTTGATAGGACCTCTATTGCCTGAAGACGTTCCCTCGGAGGTGGTTCCAAATTGGTGTTATCCGTCCCGACCGGAGATCGAAGTGGAGAATCCAGCGTCAGCGGGAGGATCGAGGAACATTCCTAAAGAGTCGAAGTCTTTGCCTACTAAGGAATACAGAAACTATATCGAGATCTCTGCTGTGCGATCGAGGCCACTGATGATGACAACGAAGTAGATGATGAAGAGGAAACCGAGGAAGGCACTAAAGAATCATATGAAGAAGTGCCATCCGAAGTATTTTCTGATTACAATCTCCAGGACGAGGAGGACGATGGAAGCGACAAATGAAGCAGTTATTCTGAGTAGCTGGAAGAAAGGGGTGTAAGAAAATAGGAACAGGAAAAATTTTGATGTTAGACCATGGAAAGGCTAAGTGGTCAACTTTAGAACTTAGGCTTTCGTTTCTTTTCCTATTGGGTTGTGCGGCTTTATCTTTTTATCCTTTCCTTTATGACAACTATTTTCGGATGTTGTTTTATGTATAATGGGTGTGCTTTTAAATCATTCCGAATTTCCTTTTTGTTTTTTTTTTTGTATGGAGATGTATGTATCGCCTTCTGCATGCGCATTATATTTCATTCTAGGCCTTGTGTCATCCTGGAAAATTTTTGGCCGGAGGTGGATGTAATGAACTCCAAAGGACGTGAGATGTTACGTCCACGTAACAGTGGTATCAGAGCAAGGTTCGCTTGGTTACAACAGATTGTGGATTGGAGTAATAAGGGGTAGGGGAATTCGGATGATTGGGTAGTGAGACCCTAGGGAGAGTCGTTAGAGTTAAGCATGAATGCATGACATATGAATGACGCATGTGATTGGCATTTTTAAATGGCATGGCTGTGGTGGATTTATGGGGAGTTCAAGCTCTGCACTTAGCACATTGAATTGTTGTGGTTGCTGGTTTGATGAGTAAGTTATTACCTCTGATTATACTAAGTTGCGAATGAGTCTGAACTTGAGGTATGGATTCATATTCCTAATCGACATGCTCAAGAGAATGCTTGAGCGGTTGGTTGTTGTTTTATGATTGCTGCTTGTTGAGTAGCATAGAATCATTAGACTTGAGTAAGTAACTTAGGTCTCTGATTCCATGGTGGAATTATAGTGACTCAGAACGAGGTATGGGCACTAGAGTTTACGATTATGCCATTCGGTTTGATTAATGCCCCTGCTGCATTCATGGATTTGATGCATCGAGTCTTTAAGGAGTACTTGGATCTGTTCGTCATTGTTTTTATTGAAGACATCTTGATTTACTCAAAGAATAGTGAGGAACACGAAGAACATTTGAGAGTAGTTTTATAGAACTTGAAAGAGCATTCGCTTTACGCCAAGTTTAGTAAATGCGAATTTTTGTTGAGTAAAGTAGCTTTCCTTGGTCATGTGATTTCTAGAGAAGGAGTTTCTGTGGATCCTTCATAGATTGAAGCAGTGCTGAAGTCACGCCCCGCGGCCCGGGCCCAAGCACGCGACTCCCTGCAAGCAAACCAAGATATCTTTTGATGTCCTAAGATCCGCACATAAGTTGAGAGACGTGTTATATATAAGCACGCGGAAGCGGCAATGTAATAACTCCTCCGTGCAAAAATAAAGTGGGACCTGGATAGCGAGAATACCATGATACATAATACCAAATGTTCATACAAGTGCATGGCAACTAAATTCGCTAGTCAGTGGGAGACGGGGTAAGTACAAAAGAGGTCCATCATCATCAAAAGAAACAGGCATCAGGGTCGCTGTCAAAAGTCGGACTAGAATATCAGGAGCTCCTAAGACGAACTGCTGGAGTCGTCAGTCTCCTCTGCCTCCTCCGTGGGCACGTACTCCGAGAAGGTCTCCAAGTAAACCTCTACGGTGTCCTCCATAGTCTCCTCAGCAGACGGCTCCACCAGGTCCTCTTTAGTAGCCTCGACGACTATGACCTCCTTAGTACCTTCCAAGGTCGGGGTCCTCTCAAGTCCGTTCCTCGAACCGGTAACTAACCCCTTAACCTGCTCTAAATCTCGGGTGGGATGACACCAACTCGGGACGACTCTCTAGGGTACCTCAGTGGGCTTTAGCGGCTTTGTAGAAACTTTCCCAACCTTCCAAAACCAGGCCTCATACCTATGAGGCTTCCAGCTACTCCCACCCTCGTCTACCCGTACTACTGTACATTTTCTAACATAAATGGTTCCCTGCCCATCAAGAAACTCATCAAAATAGACATTCATCTCTTTGGGGTCTTCAAATCTGATAGGCCACATCCTTAGGACCTAAGATCTGTAAAAAAAGGGGGTCCTACAACGGGGTGAGATTGACATCTTAGTAAGATAGATCCTAACCCTAGGTTAGGCCGACAGTCTATTCAGATAGTCATAAATACTAGCATTTCACACAAATAAACATGCGAGGCATTCAATTATCGATACAACATACAGATGTCAGACATGTAGTCATGGCATCATAGCACATCCAGATGATCATGTACAAATCACCATGCCACATCACCACTTCCACCCTTCAGACTGCCTCATTCTCATGCCCGCGTTTAGAAAGCCTCAGGTTTAGTATGCGTAAACGCATTAGACCGTCATTGACAACTCGCATAAACGCATCAGGTTTCAATGTTACTCTAGGCCAGTGTCGACACATCACAACTCCGTCTCGTATTTCAACACATCAGGACTATGGCCTTCTCAACCCTGCGTCTCATACGCATCAGGGTGCCATACAACTCCAACCCCGAGCCTCAGCACCTCAGGGTTTTCCTCACACCACCCCGCGTCTCATACGCCTCAGGGTATTCACCATGTCTGAGCCATGCCAAAATTTCAATTCAATTCACACACATAATGCAATGTGTGACTCAAGCACAAATCATACACTTATGGCATGCAAGACATTCAAATTCACACTCAAATGCGACAAATTATTCAAGGCACAAGCATAATCAAACATTTGAGTCTTCTATACCCTCCTAGGGCACACAATGATCAATCACATTAAAGCCTCTCAAGAATCACTCAAAAATTCACCCGACTCGCCCAATTGAGTCCAACCTTCCTATCATAGGTTTAGGGTTTCCTTACCTCAAGTTTAATATCACAAAATTCTCTCCTCGAGCACCACCACAATTCGGCCTAAATGGTCCAAGATCAAGCCCACCGCGCAACCTGTGGAAATCTATCCAGCCGTCAATTTTCTTGCCCAAATCATCAATCCATGGACCATAAACCTTAATGACATGTCTCCCAACATCCTAGCATGTCTCATTGATGAATTTGAGACTCCCAACATCCCCCACAGAATCGGTATGCACAGGACCGAACCGGGCAAGTTTCGGTTCTATGTATACCTCAATTATCTTGCCCTTAAACTACCTCAAATCTACCATTTATTTACTAATCTACTTGCTAACATGTAGATCTAAGGGTTTGGGAAGCTCACAGAATATTTGAGGCCAAGTCGTCGCCGGAAATTTCTTGAATGTCACCGGTTCTCCCAAGTCTGTAAATCGACAGTTCTGGCCCTTCAAACACAAGACCCATTTGAGGTCAAAACTCCATCCAATTAACCCCAAATTTTTACCACAGCTCACTATATGAGTCCCCTATATCTCCATAAAATTTGATTGAAAAAATCCAAAGTTTCGAGGTCCTAAGAGGCCAGAATCGTGACTTACCTCTGGTTGCGATGATTTTCGTCTACTTACGGGAGATAGGCTTGCCGGAGCTCTTCAGTGGGTCAAACGACTTACTTCCACTTTGAGGATGTCGGCAAGAGGTCGAGCAAGGTGTGGGTGGTCAGCTCGACGACTAGAAGTCACCGGAGAGGGTCGTCGAAGTTGGCGAACAGGCGGTACAGAACCGGTTGGCGAGCAGAAGAAGAAGTTCTCGATTTGGTGGGTTGATGGTCGGCCAAGTGAGGGGTGGGGAGGAGAGAGAAAAAGCTATATGCAAGTCTCACAAGTCAACAAGGGTTGAACGGTAGTTGGAAAAGTGGATATGTCCACTCATGGCCTAATCTAGTGACACTTGTCCAAGGTGTCATTCAAACTCATCCAATGGCCAAGATCTTCTCTCATTTTTGGCAGCCTTGGGGGTGAATTAAAGATCAAAATGCCCTTGTCCAATTATATAAGTAAGGCTAGGGCTTGAGGGGCAAAATGGTAATTTTAACCCGACGTCTGGAACGTCATTTTTCTCATTCCAATATTCTTTGATAAGGCGATGACCAATCCAATCATGATGTTGGAATTCTTGATTCTCCATTTTTAATTTTCATGACTTGTTTCTGATCGTTTTCTCTATCAGACGTGGTTCCAGCCTATCCCGAATTAGCGAGGGGCTTTTGCAGACGTTACGCGTATCGACCCTGTAATTCATATCACATTTAGGGCTTTTGCAGATCGTTTCCGTTCGATTTAGGAAAATTTTGCAAATTATACGTTGATTAAACGACATCATCCGCGCTCCAATCGTATAACACTAGCAATGCATTCCTTAATTATTCTTAGATCGGCTTTTCATGGTTCTAAATGTCTCCCCGACAATCCTTATGGTCAAAGCAACATTTCCTATTCGAGTTCCCTAGGTCCACGTACCTTGTCTCGCATTAACCTTTCGCTTTTAGTCAGTCTACTCAAATTGATCAGATTCGAGCGAGATATGCCTGAAACACATTGCTAGATACACTTCTCATTAATGAGTCTGAAAATGACCGGGAAATCAGAATGTCAAAACTTTTTCCCCTTACAAAAATTTCGTCCCCGAAATTTACATCAATCTTAATTACTCAAACAAATGGGGGTGTTATCGCCTCATCGTCTCTTCGTTTTCCCACGTGGTGCCTTCGGTTCCATGGTACTCCCACACAACTTTAACCAATGGAATTGTCTTATTCTTGAGAATTTGCTCCTTCTGATCTTTGATCCTGATCGGCTTCTCCATGTAGGATACCCGATCATCCACTTCTATGACCTCGTAGTTCAGCACATGTGTCGGGTCTGGTTCATATTTCCGCAGCGTTGACACGTGAAAGACATTATGCACTTGGGATAGATTAGGCGGTAAGGCAAGCCTGTAGGCCAAGGTCCCGATCCGCTCCAGTATTTCAAATGGACCTTTGTACCTTGGGCTTAGTTTTACCTTCCTTCCAAATCGTGATAATCCCCTCATCGGTAACACCTTGAGGAAAATATGGTCACCTACTTGAAACTCCAAAGACTTAAGCGGCTTGTCCGCATAACTCTTCTGACGAGTCTGTGCCGTCTTCAGTCTATCCCGAATTATCCTTACCGCTTCCACAGATTGCTCTACTAACTCTGGGCCTGTGATATTTCTTTCTCCAACCTCATCCCAGCAAATTGGGGTTCTGCAAGCCCTTCCATAAAGTGCTTCAAATGGTGCCATTTGGATGCTTTGCCGGTAGCTATTATTATACGCAAATTTCACCAAATGCAACTGATCTTCCCATCCACCTTTAAATTCTATGACGCACGCTCGCAACATGTCCTCAAGCGTCTGAATCGTCCTCTCCGTCTGTCTGTCCGTCTTTGGATGGTACGCCATGCTAAACTGCAGCCGGGTTCCCATGGCTTCTTGAAGACTTTTCCAAAAGTTCGCTGTGAACTTGAGATCTCTATCTGAGGTAATTGTCATAGGTACTCCACATAGCCTTACTATCTGTCTCATGTACAACTCGGCGTATTTATCCATTACGAAATCCTTTCGCACAAGGATGAAGTGTGCGGATTTAGTTAATCTGTCCACGACTACCCATATAGAGTCGTGACCTCTCTGGCTCCTCGGGATTCCCATCACAAAGTCCATCGTTATATGCTCCCATTTCCATTCCGGTATTTCCAGTGGCTGTCATAATCCTCTAGGCTTACAGTGCTGCGCTTTCACTTATTGGCATGTCAGGTACTTTGCCACATACTTCGCTACTTCCACCTTCATCCCGTTCCACTAGTCGTGTTGACGCAGGTTCTGATACATTTTTGTGCTTCCTGGGTGGATGCTATAATTGCTCCTGTGAGCCTCTGATAAGATCCTTTCCCTGAGTTCTTCATACTTTGGCACGCATAGACATCCTCGAAATTTCAAGATTCCGTCCTTTGACACTTGAAACTCTGGTTTTCTCTTCGTCGCATCCATCTCTAGGATTTTCTGAATTTCTAGGTCCGTAGACTGTAAGGTCTTTATCCCTTATTGAATCTCAAGTTCTACCCTCAATGTAGCCATCAAACTGGACAGTTGGTAGACTTCTAGTCTAAACTCAGAATCTCTCAAATCCTCGATCATTGATCAACCTTTTACTAATAGACCAGCGATGCTCGACTTCTGAATAAGTGCATTTGCGACTCTGTTTGCTTTCCCAAGGTGATACAATATATCACAATCGTAATCCTTGAGTAGCTCCATTCACCGACGCTGCGTCATATTTAGTTCCTTCTGGAAAAACAGGTACTTCAAGCTCTGGTGGTCGGTGTAAATCTAGAACTTCTCGCCACACAGATAATGTCTCTAGATCTTTAGAGCAAAAATGATCGGTGCTAACTCCAGATCGTGACGGGTAGTTCATTTCATGTGGTCTCAGTTGTCGGGATGCGTAGACCACTCCTCTTCCATGCTGCATTAACACACAGCCTAGTCCTTTCAGCGAGGCATCGTTGTATATCTCATAACCCCCTAGTCCTGATGGAATTGTCAACACCGGTGCAATCGTCAAACAATATTTGAGCTCTTGGAAACTTCTCTCGCACTTGTCTGTCCATTCAAACCTTATTTCTTTCTTTGTCAACCTCGTCAATGAAATGGCTATAGATGAAAACTTCTCCATAAAACGTTTGTAATACCCTACCAATCCCAAGAAACTCCAGACTTCCGTGACCGTAGTAGGCCTAGGCCAATTTGTTACCGTTTTGATCTTTATAGGATCTACTGCAATTCCTTTTCCCAACATTACATGGTCAAGAAACGCTACCTTATTCAACCAGAAATCGCATTTGCTCAACTTAGCGCATAGCGAGTGTTCTCTTAGGGTCTGCAAGACAATCCTCAGGTGCTCCTCGTGTTCTGCATCACTCCTCGAGTAAATCAGGATGTCGTCAATAAAGACTATGACGAATCTGTCCAGGAATTCCCTAAACACTCGATGCATCAAATCCATGAATGCGGTTGGAGCATTGGTCAATCCAAAAAGGCATCACTGTGAACTCATAATGACCATATCTCGTTCTAAAAGCAATCTTAGGTATGTCTTTCTTCTTGATTCTCAATTGGTGATACCCGATCCTCATATCAATCTTGGAGAATATCGCCGCTCCTTGTAACTGATCAAACAAGTCGTCAATTCTCGGCAGTGGGTTACCTGGTTTAACTGCCTATAGTTGATGCATAGATGCAAAGACCCATCCTTTTTCCTTACAAACAATACTGGCTCTCCCCACGGCGAAGCACTCGATCGGATAAACCCTTTAACCAATAGTTCTTGCATCTGCACCTTTAGCTCCTTCAATTCTGATAGGGACATCTTATAAGGTGCCTTGGAGATCGGCTCCGTTACAAGAGCTAACTCGATCACGAATTCTATCTCTCGCTCCGGTGGCAATCCTAGCAACTCTTGGGGAAAAATGCTAGGGAAATCACGCACTACCGGAATATTCTCTAGTTTTGGTTCCTCGGCAGTCGTGTCCACCACTGTAACTAAGTACGCCTGACACCCTTCAGACATCAACTTTATCACTTCAAGAGATGAGAGATCGAGATCCCTCCTCGACTTCCCATGAATTCAAAGTTAGAACGACCTTCCGGGTAGAAACGAGCAAACGACGATGTTACGCCCTGCGCCCTGGGCCCGAGCACGCGACTCCCTGCAAGCAAACCAAGATATCTCTCGATGTCTTAGGATCCACACATAAGTTGAGAGATGTGTTAAATATAAGCATGCAGAAGCGACAATGTAATAACTCCTCCATACAAATATAAAGGGGGACCTGGATAGTGAGAATACCATGATACATAATACCAAATGTTCATACATGTGCATGGCAACTAAATCCGCTAGTCAGTGGGAGACGGGGTAAGTACAAAAGAGGCCTATCATCATCAAAAGAAATAAGCATCAAGGTCGCTGTCAAAAGTCAGACTAGAATACCAAGAGCTCCTAAGATGAACTGCTGGAGTCATCAGTCTCCTCTGCCTCCTCCTTACCCAACCAATCCATCCCTATGATCACATCAAAATCATACATGGGTAATACAACTAGATCAATGCTCTACTTACTCCCTCCAATCACAATTTCACAGTCAGCACATCCCAATGAAATTAATATATTATCCTTTAATGGAGTGGCAACATGCAGAATTATACTCAACGGTCTTAACTTCATATCCACTAAATCAGCAAACTGAGCAAACCCAAATGAATGCGTGGCACCAGGGTCAAACAATGCATATGTAGCTTGGTCACACAAGTAAAACGTACCTGTGACCACGCCTGGCGCTTCCTCCACCTCTTTGCGGGCTACTGCATATACCTTACTCTGAGCTGGGGTCAATTCTGCTCGATCTGGGGAGTGGCAGCTGATGGTCTAGCCCGCGGTCTCTATCCTTGAGGTGACTCACCGAAGCTTGGTTTGGGCATGTCCTCATCTGATGGCCCATTTGACCACACTTAAAATAGGTTCCAGTCCTTACCAGGCATGGCCCATTTCCATGCCTCCTGCCACAAAGACGACAGCTCCAATTCGTGGAGTTCGGCCACTTCACTATGTTTTTCCTTATTGAAGGTACAAAATGCCTATTACCCGCCATCGGTCTCTTGCCCATCTAGCGGCTGTCTCGGAATGAAGTAAACCGTGATCCAGATGCGGTATTCCTCTCCTTTAAATCCCTCTCGATCATCTGGCCCCGCTCATAAATTTCCTTATAAGTCCTCAGATTTAAGGCTATCATATGACTGCGGAGTTCAGGCCTCAATCAGTCTCGAAATCTCTGTGCTTTATCTTGAGGATCCTCTACTGATTGAGGTGCGTACCTTGATAGCCTGGAGAACTCGGCCTCATACTGTTCTATCGTTAGCTGATTCTAATGTAACTGTAGAAATTCTTCTTGCTTCCTTTCCTTGGCTGTCTTCGAAAAGTATTTGTCGTTGAACGTCGTCTTAAAGGCATTCCAAATCATGGCCGTTCCTTTAGGGAAAACTTTATTTTTGGTGGCAACCCACCAATCATTTGCGGTCCCTTCTAGCTAGTACATCGCCAATAGTACTTTCTCTTCGTCTGTGCATCTCAGCACTTCAAAAGCTTTTTCCAACTTCTCAATCCACCTGGGTGCTAGCTCGGGGTCTCCAGTCCCGTCGAACTGGGTTGGCTTCAGTTTTATAAATTGCTCCACCAGCTAACCCATTTGTTTGGCCACGACAATCTCTTCTTGGGCATTCACCGCCTCATTACTCTGGCCATGTTCACCTTGGTTTCCATTGCCCCCGTTGTTGCCGTTGTTGGCGTTGACGGTAGCTATGGCGGCTCCTACCGCCTGGGCTATGGCAGCATCCCGATCCTGGGTCTACTTGTCAATGAGGTCGCCAATCCTCTCTAGCGCCCTCAGTATGCCATCCATCCTTGGGTCTTTTGCTACGGGCGGCCTCGAGCTAGAGGCTCCGCCTCTAGGTCTTCCAAGTCTCCTAGATGGATTGTTTATCCTTATATTCTTCTACTGAGCCTGATTCACCCCAAGTTCATCAAGGAGTTAGTACTCACTCATTTATCCAAGTCCAAAGCTACCAACTATGCTTCAATAGAAACAACGATAACACAATAGTCCTCCATACAACAAATTCCAGAGACATTTCAACAAGTAGCCCATGGCCATTCCTCAGCTCCATTTACCCCAATAGTTCACTAAAACAAGTCATACTCATTCACTTAACAGGCCAAAATCTAGTAATGACTTTCAACACTGAGCAGGGAACTTAATCCTTATGCATTTCCACAACCCTGCCAAGGCCAAATGCCAACCATAAGTGCCAAGTCACATGCACATGCTATGCATCCCATGTCTTATCCTAACTAGTCTCCTAAGGTCTCGCTACCCGTTCTTGTCCCAACTTAATCCTCCTTATGTGACATTCTGATTTTCCAGTCATTTTCAGACTCATTAATGAGAAGTATATCTAGCGATGTGTTTCAGTCATATCTCTCTCGAATCTAATCAATTTGAGTAGACTGACAAAAGGGAAAGGCTAAAGCGAGACCAGGTACGTGGACTTAGGAAATTCGAATAGGAAATGACGCTTTGACCATAAGGATTGTCGAGGGGACATTTAGAACCACAAAAGGCGGATCTAAGAATAATTAAGGAATACCTTGCTAGCGTTATACGATTGGAGCGCGGGTGATGCAGCTTAATCAACGTATAATTTGCAAAATTTTCCTTAATCGGACAGTGACGATCAAAACCATAGGAACTAGTGATAGACTCTCACAATTACATAACAACCAAAGTCGCCACGAATTGACGAGCCCTAAATGTGATATGAATCACAGGTTCGATACGCGTAAAGTCTGTAACAGCCGCTCATCGGCTCGGGATAGGCTGGAACGACGTCTGATAGAGAAAACAATCAGAAACGAGTCTTGAAAATTGAAAATGGAGAATTAAGAATTCCAACGTCATGTTTGGATTGGCCGTCGCCATGTCGAAGAATATTGGATTGAGAAAAATGACATTTCGGACGTCAGAGGTAAAATTACCATTTTGCCCCTCAAAACTTTAACCTTGCTTATGCAATTGAAGGAGGGCATTTTGGTCTTTCAACCACCCCAAGAGCCATAAAAAATTGGGAGAGATTGTGGCCATTGGATCACCTTGATTGACACTTAGGACATGTGTCAATGGATTAGCTAAAGAGTGGTCATGTCCACTTTTTGCCAACTTCCATTCAACCTTTGACTTTGAGGATTAAACATAGCCCTCTTCTCTCTCTCTTGGCCGGTCATTCTTCCTCCAAAGCACCGAGAGCTCCCTTTCTTCTTCCTCTTCCTTCTGTCGCTCTCCCGACCGCTCCTGCCCTCTCCATTCGCCGCCACCGACGACCACTTTCGGCGACCTTCAGCCGGCGAGCCGACCATCCCCTCCTAGTTTAGCCTCTTGCCAACATCCTCGAAGTGGAAGCGCGTTGATTGACACACCAAAGAGCTCTGGCCAGCCATTCTCCCGGAAGCCGACGAAAACCGACTCAATCTGAGGTAGGCAGCGATTCTAACCTCTTAGAACCTCAAAACGTTGGAGTCTTGCTACCAAATTTTGTGGAGATCTAGGGGACTTGTAGAGTGATCCGTGAAAAAGAGTTGAGGTCAATTTGATGAAGTTTTGATCCCAAATGGGTCTTGTGATTATTGGATAGAAACTGCCGATTTGCAGTCTTAAAGGAACTGGCGACTTTCGAAGGAATTCCGGCGATGACACGGCTTCAAATCTTCGATGAGCCTCTTAGACCCTTAGATAGACATGTTAGCAAGTACGTTAGTGATTAAATGGTGGAATTAGAGTAGGTTAAGGGCTGGATATGCTCGGTTTACACAGAACCGAACATAGCCCGGTTCAGTTCTGTGGAGGCTATTGGCTATTAGTTTTGAGTCTCAAATTCATCAATGAGAGATGTTAAGATATTGAGGAATGTGTTGTTAAGGTTGGTGGTTTATGAATAGGTGAATTGGACAGGAGAAATTAACAATTGGTTAGATTTTCCTAGGTTGCACGGCGAGTTTGCTCTTGGACAATTGGACCGAATTGTTGAGGGTTTAAGGAGAGGATTTTTGTGACATCAAGCTTAAGGTAAGGGAACCCTAAACCTAAGATAGGAAGATTGGACTCGATTGGGCGAGTCGAGCAAATTTTGGGTGATTTTTGAAGGGTTTTTATGTGATTGTTCCTTGTGCATCTTAGGACGGTATAGAGGATTGCATGTGTGCTAAAATTCATGCTTTGAATTGGCTACCTTGTTTGCACGTTGTTTGAATCGTCTTGCATGCCATGGATGCATTGTTTATGCATAAGTTGCACTTGGCCTTGTGTGCATGATTTTGATATTGGCAAAACTCCGATGCGTATGAGATGAGGGGTGGTGTGATGGTTACCTTGAGGCACTGAGGCGCGGGGTTGGAGTTGTGTGGCACCCTGATGCATATGAGACGCGGGGTTGAGATGGCCACGGTCTTGATACGTTGAAACGAGGGATGGAGATGTGACGTGTCGACACTGGCCTGGAGTACATTGAAACCTGATGCGTTTACGCGGGTTGTCAATGACGGTCTGATGCGTTTACGCGGACCGAGCCTGATGCGTTCTAAATGCGAGCATGAGAATGAGGCAGACGTTAAGGGTGGAAGTGATGATGTGGCATGGCGAGGTGTGTATGATTATTTGAATGTGTTATGATGCCATGACTGCATGCTTGACATCTGTGTGTTATCTCGATAACTGATTGCCTCGCAAGTTATTTGTATGAAATGCTGGTTTTTATGACTGCCTGAGTGGACGGTCGGCCTAACCTAGGGTTAGGATCCACCTTACTGAGATGTGAATCTCACCTCGTTGGGAACCCTTGTTTTTACAAATTCTAGGTCTTGACGTTGTGGCCTATATGTTTTGGAGACCCTAAGGAGTTGATCGTTTATTTTAATGAGTTCCCTGATGGCCAAGGAACTATTTATGCAAGGAAGTGTACTGTGGTTTGGGTGGACTAGGGTTGTAATATTTGGAAGCCTCACAGGTATGAGGCTTGATTTCGAAAGGTCGGGGATGTGTCTACTAGGCCGCTGAAGCCTAATGAGGTGCCCTAGGGAGTAATCCTTGATTGGTGCCACCCCGCCCGAGACTTAGACCAGGTTGAGGGGTCAGTTGCTGGTTCGAGGAATGGACTAGAGAGGACCCCGACCTTAGAGGACACGAAAGAGGAGGTTATCGTGGTCGAGGTGACTGAGGAGGATCTCGTGGAGCCAGCTGCTGAGGAGACTATGGAGGATACCATAGAGGTTCGGTCTGAGACCTTTTCGGAGTACAAGCCCACGGAGGACGCAAAGGAGACCGAGGACTCCAGCAGCTCGTCTTAGGAGTTCCCAGCTTGTCAGTTGGTCTTTTGATGGCGACCCTGACCCTGTTTAAGAGTTGGTTATTGATGATGGATCCCTTTTGTGTACTTACCCCGTCCTCCAAGTTAGCGAATTTAATAGCTTCGTATCTGTATGAACAGTTAGATATCATGTATGACAATATTTGCGCTATCCAGGTCCCACTTCATATTTTGTATGGAAGAGTTATTTCATTATTGCTTCCGCGTGCTTTGTATATTATACGTCTCTCGACTTTTGTGTAGATCTTGGGACCACGATAGATATTTGGTTTGCTTGTAGGGAGTCGCGTACTTGTGCCCGGGGCGCAGGGCGTGACACCTTATTACTCCAGTCCTCAATCAACTTTGGATTGAGCTGACCTTGCTTTGATACCAAGCAAACGGGGATCTCATGCCCCGCGCCCCGGGCCCGAGCACGCGACTTCCTGCAAGAAAACCAAGATATCTCTCGATGTCTCAAGATCTGCACATAAGTCGAGAGACATGTTATATATAAGCACGCGGAAGCGACAATGTAATAACTCCTCCATACAAATATAAAGTGGGACCTAGATAGTGAGAAAATTCCAAATGTTCATACAAGTGCATGGCAACTAAATTCGCTAGTCAGTGGGAGACGGGGTAAGTACAAAAGAGGCCTATCATCATCAAAAGAAACAGGCATCGGGGCCGCTGTCAAAAGTCGGACTAGAATATCAGGAGCTCCTAAGACGAACTGCTAAAGTCATCAGTCTCCTCTGCCTCCTCCGTGGGCACGTACTTCGAAAAGGTCTCCGAGTAAACCTTTACGGTGTCCTCCATAGTCTTCTCAGCAGACGGCTCCACCAGGTCCTCTTCAGTAGCCTCGACGACTATGACCTCCTTAGTACCTTCCAAGGTCGGGGTCCTCTCAGGTCCGTTCCTCGAACCGGCAACTGATCCCTCAACCTGCTTTAAATCGTGGGTAGGATGACACCAACTAGGGACGACTCCCTAGTGCACCTCAGTGGGCTTTAGCGACCCTGTAGAAACTTCCCCAACCTTCCGGAACCAGGCGTTATAACTATGAGGCTTCCAGCTACTCCTACCCTCGTCTACCCATACTAGTGTACACTTTCTGACATAAATGGTTCTCTGCACATCAAAGAACTCATCAAAATAGACATTCATCTCTTTGGGGTCTCCAAATCTGATAGGTCACATCTTCAGGACTTAGGATTTGTGAAAAAAAGGAGTCCCACAACGGGGTGAGATTGACATCTCAGTAAGGTGGATCCTAACCTTAGGTTAGGCCGACAGTCCACTCAGGCAGTCATAAATACTAGCATTTCACACAAATAAATATGCGAGATATTCAATTATCGATACAACACACAGATGTCAGGCATGCAATCATGGCATCATAACATATCCAGATGATCATGTACAAATCGTCATGCCACATCACCACTTCCACCCTTCAGACTGCCTCATTCTCATGCCCGCTTTTAGAAAGCCTCAGGCTCGGCCCGCGTAAACACATCAGACCGTCATTGACAACCCGCGTAAACGCATCAGGTTTCAATGTTACTCTAGGCCAGTGTCGACACATCACAACTCCGTCCCGCCTTTCAATGCATCAGGAAAATGACCTTCTTAACCCTATATCTCATACGCATTAGGGTGCCATACAACTCCAACCCCGCGCCTCAGGTTATTCCTCACACCACTCCGCGTGTCATACGCCTCAGTGTATTCACCATGTCTCAGCCATGCCAAAGTTTCAATTCAATTCACGCACATAATGCAATGTGCGATTCAAGCACAAATCATACACTTATGGCATGCAAGACATTCAAATTCACACTCAAATGCGACAAATTACTCAAGGCACAAGCATAATCAAACATTTTAGTCATCTATACCCTCCTAGGGCACACAATGATCAATCACATTAAAGCCTCTCAAGAATCACCCAAAAATTCACCCGACTCGCCCAATTGAGTCCAACCTTCCTATCATAGGTTTAGGGTTCCCTTACCTCAAGTTTAATACCACAAAACTCTCTCTTCGAGCACCACCACAATTCGGCCCAAATGGTCCAGATTAAGCCCACCGCGAAACCTATGGAAATCCATCCAACCGTCAAATTTTTTTGCCTAAATCATCAATCCATAGACTATAAACCTTAATGACATGTCTTCCAACATCCTAGCATGTCTCATTGATGAATTTGAGACTCAAATCCAACCACCAATAGCCCCCATGGAACCGGCATGCACAGAACCAAACTGGGCGAGTTTCAATTCTGTGTATACCTCAATTATCTAACCCTTAAACTACCTCAAATTCACCATTTATTTACTAACCTACTTGTTAACATGTATATCTAAGGTTTTGGGAAGCTCACCGAAGACTTGAGGCCAAGTCGTCGCCGGAAACTCCTTGAATGTCACCAGTTCTCCTAAGTTTGTAAACCGGGAGTTCTGGCCCTTCAAACACAAGACCCATTTGAGGTCAAAAATCCATCAAATTAACCCCAATTTTTTACCACAGCTCACTATATGAGTCCCCTAGTTCTCCACAAAATTTGGTTAAAAAAATTCAAAGTTTTGAGGTCCTAAGCGGCCAGAAACATGACTTACCTCTAGTTGCGACGATTTTCGTCGACTCACGGGAGATCGGCTGGCCGGAGCTCTTCGGTGGGTCAAATGACTTGCTTCCACTTCGAAGATGTCAACAAGAGGTCGAGCAAGGTGTGGATGGTCGGCTAGATGGCTAGAAGTCGCAGGAGAGGGTCGTCGGAGCTGGCGAACAGGCGGCACATGTCACGCCCCGCGCCCCGGGTACGAGCCCGCGACTCTCTGCAAGTAAACCAAAATATCTCTCGTGGTTCCAAAATCCACACATAAGTCGAGAGACATACTATATACAAAGCACACGGAAGCGGCCATACCATAACTCCTCCGTACAAACATAAAGTGGATCCTGGATGGCGAGAATACCATAATACAAAATACCTGAAAGTTCATACAATAGCAACTGGATCTGCTAATAAAGGGGTGACGGGGTAAGTACGCAAAAGGTCCATCATCAATATCCAACAAGAAACAAGGGTCAAGAACGCCGTCAAAAGATCAAACTACTAAACCGGGAGCTCCTAAGACGAGCTGCTGGAGTCATTTGTCCTCCCTGCCTCTTCCGTGGGCGTGTACTCCGAGAATGTCTCCGAGCAAACCTCTACTGTGTCCTCCATGATCTCCTCAATAGACGGCTCTACCAGGTCATCCTTTGTAGCCTCGACCACTATGACCTCCTCAATATCCTCTAAAATCGGGGTCCTCTCAAGTCCGTTTCTCAACCTGACAACTGACCCCTCAGCCCACTCTAAATCCCGGGTGGGATGACTCCAACTAGGGACAACTCCCTAGGGCACCTCAGTGGGCTTCATCGGTCCTGTAGATACATCCCAAACCTTTCGAAACCAGGCTTCATACCTATGAGGCTTCCAGCTAGTGCTACCCTCGTCTACCAACACCACTATGCATTTTCTAACATAAATAGTCCCTTGCCCGTCATGGAACTCATCAAAATAAACGAGCATCTCCTTGGGGTCTTCAAACCTAATAGCCTACATCTTTAGGACCTAGGATCTGTAAAAAGGGCTCCCCAACGGGGTGAGATATATATCTTAGTAAGGTGAGTCCTAACCCTAGGTTAGGCCAATGGTTCACTCAAGCAGTCAAAAACATCAGTGTTTCATGTAAACAGACACATAAGGCATTCAATTATCAACAATCATGCAGATGTCAGACAGGCAGTCATGGCATCACAACACATCACCAAGATCATGCACACACCGTCATGTCACACCACCACTTCCACCCTTCATACCTGCCTCATTCTCATGCCCGCATTTATAACGCATTTGGCTCGGTCCGCGTAAACACATCAAACCGTCATTGACAACCCGCATAAACGCATCAGGTTTCAATGTTACTCCAGGCCAGTGTCGACACATCACAACTCCGTCTCGCGTTTCAACGCATCAGGACTATGGCCTTCTCAACCCCACGTCTCATACGCATCAGGTTGCCATACAACTCCAAAACCCACGGCTCAGCGCCTCAGGGTATTCCTCACACCACCCGCGTCTCATACGCATCAGGGTTTTACCATGTCACACTCATGCCATGATTCTTATTCAATCCACACACATAATGCTATGTACAACTTAAGCATAATTCATATACTCATGGCATGCAAGATAGTCAAATCGACATTCAGACATGGTAGACAATTCAGGCACAAGCATTTGAGCACATTCAAGCCTTCTATACCATTCTAGGACACACAAAGAATAATCTCATTAAAGTCACTCAAAATCAATCATAATCTCACTCGATTCACCCAATTGAGTTCAATCTTCGTATCATAGGTTTAGGGTTCCCTTACCTCAAGCTTAATATCACAAATTCTCTCCTCAAGCACCTCCTCAAATTCGATCCAGGTGGTCCAAGACCAAGTCCACCGCGCAACCTATGAAATTCCAACCGATCGTTAATTTCTCTTGCCCAATTCACCTATCCATGAATCACCAACCTTAATGACATGATCCTCAACATTCTAGCATGTCTCAATAATGAATTTGAGACTCAAATCCAACCCATAATAGCCTCCATAAAATCGGTTTGCATAGAACCGAACCAGGCTATTTTTGGTTCAGTGTATACTGAGATTAGCCAGCCCATAAACTATCTCAAATTTACCATTATTCACTAACCTACTTGCTAACATGTAAATCTAAGGATTTGGGAAGCTCACCAAAGATTTGGGGCTGAGTCGTCGCCGGAAACACCTTGAATATCACCGGTTTCCCTTAGTCCTTCAACCGGCAGTTTCTATCCATCAATGGCAACACCATTTCATCATCAATCCTTCATCAAATTCGGTCCAAATTTTTACCACAACTCAGCATATGAGTCTCCTAGATCTCCATAAAATTTGGTCGAAAGATTCAAATGTTAAGAGGTCCTACGGAGTCCTAACAGTAGTTTACCTCTAGCTGCGACGGTTTTTGTCGACTTTCGGGAGAATGGTTGGTCGGAGCTCTTCTGTGGGTCAAACAACTCGCTTCCACTTTGAGGATGTCGACAAGATGTCGGGCAAGGTGTGGATGGTTGGCTTGCTAGCTAGAGGTCGCCGGAGAGGGGTCATCATCGGCAGCGAACCAGCGGAGTAGAATCGGTCGGCGAGCAGCAGAAGAGAGGAAGAAGAAGATGAAGAACTCTCGGTGAAAATGAGGGAGAATGGCCAGCCAAGAGGGAGAGAGAGAGGCTATACTCAACTTCAAAAGTCAATGAGTTGAATGGTAATTGGGGAAAAGTGGATAGGCCCACTCATGACCTAATCTATTGACACATGTCCCAAGTGTCATTCAAGCAAATCCAATGACCAAGATTCATCCAACATTTCGGCAGCCTTGGGGTGTGTAAAGGACCAAAATGCCCTTACCCAATTATATAAATAGGGCTATGTCTTGAGGGGCAAAATGGTAATTTTACCCCCGACGTCCGGAACGTCGTTTTTCTCACTCCAATATTCTTCGGTAAGGCGACGACCAATCCAAATATAACGTTGAAATTCTTGATTCTCCCTTTCAATTTTCAAGACTCATTTCTGATCGTTTTCTCTATCAGACGTGGTTCCAGCCTATCCCAAATCGGCGGATGGCTTTTGCAGACGTTACGCGTATCGACCCTGAGATTCATATCACATTTAGGGCTCGTCAATTCAGGGCGACTTTGGTTGTCATGTAATTGTGAGGGTCTACTACTAGTTCCGATGGTCTCGATCGTCACCGTTCGATTTAGGAAAATTTTACAAATTATACGTTGGTTAAGCAGTATCACCCGCGCTCCAATCGTATAACGCTAGCAATGCATTCCTTAATCGTTCTTAGATCGGCCTTTTGCGATTATAAACATCCCCTTAACAATCATTATGGTCAAAGTGTCATTTCCTATTCGAGTTTCCTAGGTCCACGTACCCTATCTCGCGTTAGCCTTTCCCTTTTGGTCAGTCTACTCAAATTGATTAGATTTGAGCGAGATATGACTGAAACACATCGATAGATATACTTCTCATTAATGAGTTTGAAAATGACTAGGAAATTAGAATGTCACAGAATAGAACCGATCGGTGAGCAGAAGAAGAAGAGGAAGAAAAAGATGAAGTTCTCGATTTGGTGGGTTGATGGTCGGCCGAGTGAGGGGTGAGGGAGAGAGAGAGAGAAAGCTATATGCAAGTCTTACAAGTCAACAAGGGTTGAATGGTAGTTGGAAAAGTGGATATGTCCACTCATGGCCTAATCTAGTGATACTTGTCCAAGGTGTCATTCAAACTCATCCAATGGCCAAGATCTTCTCTCATTTACGGCAGCCTTAGGGGTGAATTAAAGATCAAAATGCCCCCATCTAATTATATAAGTAAGGCTAGAGCTTGAGAGGCAAAATGATAATTTTAGCCCCGACGTCCGGAACGTCGAGTTCCCTAGGTCCACGTATCTTTCTCGCGTTAACCTTTCCCTTTTGGTCAGTCTTCTCAAATTGATCAGATTCAAGCGAGATATGACTGAAACACATCGCTAGATACACTTCTCATTAATGAGTCTGAAAATGACTGAGAAATCAGAATATCACAGATGAAATGGCCTAGACCTACAACGGTCACGGAGGTTAGGAGTTTTCTGGGATTGACAGGTTACTATAGGCGATTCATAGAGAAGTTTTCATCTATAGCCATTTCGTTGACGAGACTAACTATGAAACATGTGAAGTTCGAATGGACTGAGAAGTGTGAGAAAAGTTTTCAAGAACTTAAGCATCGATTGACGACCACACCAGTATTAACTATTCCTTCTAAACTCGACGGTTATGAGATATATAGTGATGCTTCGCTAAAAGGGTTAGCATTTGTGTTGATGCAACATGGAAAAGTGGTTGCATATGCTTCACGACAGTTGAGACCTCATGAGATGAATTATCCGACGCGCGATTTGGAATTAGCTGCCATTATCTTCGCTCTTAAGATCTAGAGATATTACTTGTGTGGCGAAAGATTTGAAATTTATACAGATTATTAGAGTTTGAAGTATCTGTTTTCACATAAAGAACTGAATATGAGACAACGACGATGGATGGAGTTACTCAAGGATTATGACTGCGAGATTTTATATCATCCTGGAAAGGCGAATAGAGTCGCGGATGCACTTAGCCGGAAATCAAGTGTTGCGCTCTTGTTGGTTAAAGGATGGTCCCCACTAGAGGAACTAAGGGATTTCGAGTTTAAATTGGAGGTTTGTCGATTGTCAAGTTTAGTGGCAACCTTGAGGATTGAACCTGAAATTCAAGAAAGAATAAAGGCCTTCCAATCTACAGATCCGGAGTTTCAGAAAATTCTTGAGATGGACACGGCGAAAAGGAAACCTGAGTTTCAAGTGTCAGAAGATGGGATTCTGAAGTTTCGTGGACGTTTATGTGTACCTAGTGATGAGGAGCTTAAGGAAAAGATCTTGTCAGAAGCTCACAGGAGCAAATATAGTATTCATCTAGGTAGCACCAAGATGTATCAGAATCTGCGTCAACACTATTGGTGGAACGGTATGAAAGTAGATGTAGCCAAGCATGTGCCGAAGTGTTTAACCTGTCAGTAGGTGAAAGCTCAGCATTACAAGCCTGGAGGATTGTTGCAACCTCTAGAAAAACCCAAGTGGAAATGGGAGCATGTGACAATGGACTTTGTGATGGAATTGCGGAGGAGTCAGAATGGTCATGCAATTTGGGTAATCGTGGATAGATTGATCAAGTCGGCACATTTCATACCCCTACGAAGGGATTTTGCCATGGATAAGTACACATAATTGTATATACGTCAGATTGTACGATTACATGGGGTTCCAGTTACGATTACATCAGATCGAGATCCCAAGTTTACAGCAACCTTTTGGAAGAGTCTTCAAGAGGCTTTGGGAACTAGACTATAGTTTTGTACGACATATCATCCACAGACTGATGGACAGTCGGAACGAACGATTCAGACGCTCGAGGATATGTTACGAGCATTTGTCATAGATTTTAAAGGTGGATGGGAGGATCAATTACATCTAGTGGAGTTTGCGTACAATAATAGATACCAGCAAAGCATCGGTATGGCACCGTTTGAAGCACATTATGATAAAGCTTGCAGAACGCCTGTATATCGGAAAGAAGTTGGAGAAAGAAGTATAACAAATCCTGAGTTAGTGGAATAATCTGTTGAGTCAATTAAAGTCATTAGGGAAAGGCTGAGAACGGCACAAAGTCGACAGAAGAGCTATGTTGACAGAAGACGCAAATCATTGGAATTTCAAGTTGGTGACCATGTTTTCTTGAAGGTATCACCAATGCATGGGCTATCTCGATTTGAGAAAAAGGGAAAACTGAGTCCGAGATACGTAGGTCCTTTTGAAATTCTTGAATGAATTGAAACTTTGGCCTACAGAATCGCTTTGTTCCCGAATTTGTCACAAGTGCACAATGTATTTCATACGTCAATGTTAAGGAAATATGAGCCAGATCTGACTCATGTTATGGATTTTGAGACCATTGAAATAGACGACAAGGTATCATATTTGGAGAAGCCCATCAGAATCGAGGATCGAAAGGAGCAAGTCTTGAAGAGTAAGACGATTCCGTTAGTCAAACTAATCTGGGAGCATCACGGGACTGAAGGAGCTACAAGGGAAAGCGATAAGGCTATGAGACGTCAATACCCCCATATTGTAAATTTCAAGGACGAAATTTTTGAAAGGGTGAAGAATTGTGACATTTTCAATTTTCTGCCATTTTGAGGCTATTGAATGAGAATATATCTATCGATGTATTTCAGCTTCGTCTCGCTCAAATCTGATCAATCTTGAGCAAACTAACCAAAAGGGAAAGGCTAGTGCCTGACAGGATACGTGGACCTGGGAAACTCGAAAAAGGAAATGACGCTTTGACCATAAGGATTGTCGAGGGAACATTTAGAACCAATAAGGCTGATCAAATAACGATTAAGGAATCCATTGCTAGTGTTATATGAATGGAGCGCGGATGATGCCGCTTAACTAATGTATAATTTGCAAATTTTTCTAAATCGAGCTATAACGATCGAAGCTGTCGGAACTAGTGATGACAACCAAAGTTGTCGTAACTTGAATTGTCCTAAATGTGATGAGAATCACAGAGTCGATACGCGTAACGTCTGCAAAAGCCGTCCGTTAGTTCGAGACAAACTAAAGCTACAATCGATGGACGATTGATCACGAAATGGAAGCTCAAAATTGACAATCGAAAATAGAGAATTTCAACATTAGAAAAGGATTTGACGTTGTTTCGTTAATGGTAATTTCGAATTGGAAAAGTAAAGTTTCAGACTGAAAGTACAAAATTATCATTTTGCCTCTCGACAATTTGCCTTTGTCATATGATTTTAAGAAGGACGAAATGGTCATTTCCTCTTCACCATAGGGTTGCCGAAAATTGATGTGCATGAGTGAAAGAAGAGTCAAAGACAAAGGTTGTATTATTGACATGTGCCACATGTCACTCATTAAGGGTCTTAAGCATTTATTACCCCACCTAAATCCATCTTGTCAATTTCACCTCAATAATTTGTGTGAAATCCATTGTTAGAGACCCCCTTCAGCCGTGTACCTCTCCCTCTCCCTTGTCCCTTTGATTTTTCTCTTTTTTTCTTCTTGCCGAAAACTGCCCAGTTCGACCAGCCGCTATCCTCCTATTCGGTCTGCTTGAACATCCCTTCCTGTCACCACTCTGCCGTGCTCCAACCACCAGGAGCAAGATCAACCTCTCTTTGACAAGTTTCAAGTGGTGGTTTGTTAATTGGTTTGGTATTTTTTGCCGTGTAGCCCTGAGACCGAAACTGGATAGAATTCGCGCGAGCTAGGGTAAAGCTTCCATTCTCCCTCTTAGAGACTCCAATTGGCCACAAATTTTTTGTGAGATCTTCATAACATCTAGTACTTAAGTTGGATGGTCTGCAGTCACAAGTTTGGTGATGTTAAAATAGGTTTTCAAGGCTGATTGTGGGTGATTAAAATAGGACAGATTCTGAACGTGTGAGGACCGTGAAGGAATCGGGCTGTTCGAAGGTCTTGTTAAATTTTTTTACAACAAAACTCTTGGCGAGCTTCCTAAACATATAGATTGAGGTCCTAACAGGTTTATTTTTTGAGGAATTGAGACCTAGAATTGAGATACGACTTGATTGGGCGGATTGAACCAAAATCAGTTCTGTTTTGGGGGATTCCCTGTTCTGGCTGAACTTGATGAGGGCCAATTAAGTGGTATTTTGACTTCAAAATGATTCATAAGACTTTATAGAATGTTATGTGAGGTGTTAATGCGGAGTATGTTTAGTGGATTAGGAGTTAGAAGTGATTTAAAGGCTATTTAGTGCATAAAGCGTCGAGTTGCATTATGCCTTGCATGTGGCCACGTGAACCGAATGTATTGAGAGTTTGTGGAAATATTGTCATATATTCAATTGATCGATAAGGCGTCTTGAGTTGCCAATTGAATGGTTATTGAGGGATTGGCTTAATGGAAGTAAGATCCAATGGCTTTTTGATCCGAAATTGATGAAATTTTCTAGGTTGACGAGTGATCCTTGGTTGGTTGCGTACTTATGGCATTAAGGAGAATCACTTAGTGTGGAATTGTGCTAAGCAATCAAGATAAATGTTTCCTAAACCTTTATCTGAATGCTAGGACATTGCTGAATGATTTGGTAATTGAATTGAATGACTGGTGAAACCTATTACTTAAATTGTGTGCTGTAATGATATTGTGCACTCAATGAGAAAGACAATGATGATACCGATTGGCCTGTGGTCCCGGTGGTATCGATTGGCCTATGGTCCTTGAAAGAATAAATGCCTAAAAGCCTAGAGGTATCGATTGGCCTGTGGCCCCGGTGGTACCAATTGACTAAAAGTCATGATGATATTGATTGGCCTGTGGCCCTGGTGATATCGATTGGCCAGAGAGCCAGAGAAATACATCGCAGCTAAGAGTCCAAGCGATGAGTGGATGTGAAAATGATGATCAGGATGTGTATCGATTTACATGTTATATGTTATGAGCTTGAAACCCTAAAGTTGAATATGATTGATTGTAGTTCTTATACATGCTTGGTTATCTTTATGCCTGTTTTGGTGATGCTTTGTGCCATTGTATTTCTAAATGTTTGCATTTGTGTGGTCTGGGCGGACTAGTGTTGAGGTTTAGGGTTAGGTCTCACTTCCTGAGATGTGAATCTCACCCGTAGTGGGACAAACTTTTCAGACCCTAAACCTTAACTATGCTGTCAATCCGACTAGGTGATCCAAAGGAGATGACCGCCCTTTTTTATGAGCTCCCTGCTAGGAAAGCCATTGTATATGCTAGGAAGCGCACAACCGTCCGGGTAGATGAGGGAAAGCTGAAGTTATATCTCCACTGTTTTGAAGCATGGTTCTGTCGATTGGGAAACAATAACTTGATGAGACCTCTGCTGCTGAGTATGTTCCATCAGAGGTGGTTTCGAATTAGTGTTATCCGTCCCGATCGGAGGTCGAAGTGGAGAACCCTGCGTCAGTAGGAGGTTCGAGGAATATACCTGAAGAGTCGAAATCTCCATCAACAGAGTAATACATGAACTACATTGAGACCTCTACTGATGCGATCGAGGCCAGTGACGGAGACAACGAGGCAGGAAATGAGGAGAAAATCGAGGAAGACACTGAAGAATCATCTGAAGATGTGCCATTCGAAATATTTTCTGATTACAATCTCGAGGACGATGGAAGCGGCGGATTAAGTGGTTCTTTCGAGTAGTTGGAAGAAGGGGGTGTAAGCTCAAAAGGGACCAGAAAAAAATTTAATGTTAGACCTTGGGAAGGGCTAAGTGGCAACCTTTAGAACTTAGGCCTTCGTTTCTTTTCCTACCCGGATGTGCGGCTTTACCGTTTTGTCCTTTCCTTTATGACTACTATTTCTGGATGTTGTTTTATGTATAAATGGGTGTGCTTCTAAATCATTCCAAATTTCCTTTTTATTTCTTTTTGTATGGAGATGTTTGTCTCACCTTTTGTATGCTCATTTCATTTCATTTTAGGCCTTGTGATGTCCTGGGTAATTTTAGGCCTGTGGCAGATGTGACGGGCTTCAAGGGACGCGAGGCGTTACTGAAAGAGTTTTAGAGTGATCTAGCTTAATTATGTCCCCAAATTCAAAATCTCTGATTCATACAAATAGAGTGACTCTCCCGCTATTTTATTTAGTTGTCTAATTGACCTACTGCAAATAGATTAATGGCAACTCCATAGTTAGATATCTTGTATGTTAAGGAATAAATCCTAAGTTGCAACTTTGTATGGACTTGGGAGAGTTCGAGTTAGGTCAATTGAATAAGAAGCTTAGCAACCTATTAGCTTGAATTGAATGAAAATTTAGATGGTGACACGAGGCATCATATACTTATGACGTGTGAAGATCACTGTTAGGCACGCAAGCCACACTCAAATACACTTGCACCAACTCTGCCTCCAATCCACCTATTTTACATGCGACTAGTTGTTTCGTAGCATTTTTAATTGTTAGTCAAATCGGTGTTATTTTGACTTTTGAGCGTCTCACCCCGCAATAAGACGTCAAATAGTACAAAGTAGTTTACCGGCACGGGTTAATTCATATAGCTCGAAAATTTATTCCGCAAACAGTGGACCTGATTAATGTGAGGATTTTAGTTTTGCTGAGGAATTGTGCTGCACATTGACCTGCATTGTTGGCTTAATTCACTTAAAAAAATCCAAAACTTTAGATTCATTTCTGATTATGCCATGATTTTTTTTCTGTTTAAATAGAATCACCAACTTTCCCTCTACTCCTAAATATGCCCAACACATCAAAAAATGGCCACTGATCTCTTCAAAATTATAACATTGGCACCTTCATACAGAACGACAATAGCCACCTGATGGTAGTTTTGAAAAAATCAGTGGCGATTTTTGAATGATGAGTTAACGGGTTAGATTTGGGACTAGATTGAAAGTTAGTGCTTTTTCTAGACAAAAAAAAAGTTCAAGATAGAATTGGGATTAGATCTAAAGTGAGAGGTTTCAAAAGAGCTAGGCTGAGCATTATTATTACCCAATGTGCATTTTGACAGTATAAAAGAAATGCTAAACTATGTAGATTATTTCAATACCTTGAGACTATGAAATAAGGAGGTCATAAAATTTTTTATGCTTGGACGACATACTTTTTAAAAAAAAAATTAGTGAATGGTTGTCATATATACAAAGGCACTTATATGGAATGCGCAAAACTGTTCATGCTTTTTCCCTCAAGAATTATGGTTAAAAAAACATTGTGAGTAATTCTTTGGAACATACGTGGTAGTTACTCCAATGTTGGCTCATAAATATGCCTCATTGACATTTTTCTTAGGATGACTTGAAAATAATATATGTGTACACACACTTTAAATTGACACATCTGTGATAAATTTGCTTCAAATCAATTTTTTGACTACAAAAAATTTCAAATTAATACACCTATGATAAAAAAAATTAGCATTCGTTTATTTTTCGTTATATTTTATCATTAAATGACAGAGTTGGATAAAGTGTGACAACTGACGCATGTACCAATTTGTGACTTTTACATTTCATTTGTCACCGATGCACCCTTTTGGGATTTTTGTTGGTATTAATTCAATTTAACAAAAAATAACGACGGGTAAATTTGTCACGGTTATATCGGTATGAGATTTTTTATGGTCAAAAAATTAACTTGGGTAAATTTATCATGAATATATCAGCTTAGGATTATCCTGGTAAAAAAATTAGTTTGAAATTTTTTTTTATCATAAATGTACCAATTGAAAGTTTTTCATGGCAATTGGGAGAAATTCTTCTGGAACATGCGTAATAGTTACTCCCAATGATGGCTCATGAATATGACTAGTGACTTTTCTTTTCACTTAGGATGACTTGAAAATATCATATATGTATATATGTGTGTGTATAATTAGGCGTAACAACCTTTTTTGGAAATAAAAAATTACTAGTAGAATTAGCCCGTTCAAATATGAAATAAGATTGCAATTAAATCAGTATTCTTTATTGTGACATTCTGATTTTTCCTGTTATTTCGAGACTTATTAATGAGAATATATCTAACAATGTATTTCAGTCACATCTTGCTCGGATTTGAGCAATCTCGAGTTAACTGACCAAAAGGGGAAGGCTAACGCGAGACAAGGTACGTGAACCTAGGGAACTCGAATAGGAAATGATACTTTGACCATAAGGATTTTCGGGGGGACATTTAGAGCCATGAAAGGCCGATCTAAGAATGATTAAGGAATGCATTGCTAGCGTTGTACGATTGGAGCGCGGGTGATGCCACTTAACCAATGTATAATTTGCAAAATTTTACGAAATCGAACAATGACGATCGAGACCGTCGGAACTAGTAATAAACCATCGCAATTACATGACAACCAAGGTCGCCATGAATTGACGAGCCTTAAGTGTGATATGAATCACAAAGTCGATACGCGTAACGTTTGCAAAAGCCGCTCGTCAATTCGGGGTAGGCTGGAATCGCATATGACAAAGAAACGATTCAGAGACGAGTCTCGAAATTAGAAAATGGAGAATCAAGAATTCCAACGTTATAATTGAATTGGCCGTCGTCTCATCGAAGAAAATTTGAATTAGAAAAATGACGTTCCGGACGTCGAGGGTAAAATGACCATTTTGCCCCACAAGCTTTAGCCTTGCCTTAATAAATGGATCAGGGTATTTTGGTCAATTGCAATAACCCATGGCAGCCAAAAATTTGAAAAAATGACAGCCATTGGATGAGGTTTTGATTAACATATGGACAAGTGTCAAAGGATGAAGAGTTGGCATTAATTGGATAACTTTTAACCTAACATTTTTCATGGTTGACTCTCAAATTTTGTGCATACACCCCTCTTCTTCCTCATGCTACCGAACACCACAATCACCATAGCCATCTTCTTCCTTTTCTTCTTCTTCTTCCTCCAGCCGAGAATTGTCCCGCCCGACCAGACTCTGTCGCCGGCTTCGCCACTTCCGATCGCCACTTCCGGTGACTTTCCGTGTGGAGCCGACCAATAACATCAAGCTCAGCCTCTTGCCGACCAGCTCCAACTTGAATCAAGTCATTTGACCCACTGAGGAGCTCCGGTCAGCCATTCTCTCGAGAGTCGATGAAAACCGTCGCAGCTGGAGGTAAGCTGCTGTTTGAACTCCGTAGGACCTCAAATTGTTTGAATATTTCGATCAAATTTTATGGACATCAAGGGAACATGTATACTGAGTTCTGATAGAAATTGGACTGAGTTTGAGGAAGTCTTGACCCTAAATGGGTGTTGTGTTTGAAGGGCAAAAATTGATCGGTTGAGGACTTGGGAAGATCGGCGCCGTTCGAGGACCATTTGACGTCGCCTTGAGCTCAAATTGTCGGTGAGCTTCCCAACTCCTAGAACTACATATTAGCAAGTAGATTAGTGGATTAATTAAGGATTTGTGATAGTTTAAGGGCTGATCAAGGGAGGTATGCATAGAACTGAAAATGTCCTATTTCGATTCTGTGCAAACCGAATTGTTGGGAGCTGATAGGAGTTGAAATTCAGTTCAAATTTCATCGTTGAGACGTACTAAGATGTCCATGAATATGTCGTTGATGTTTATGCTTCATGGATTGGTGAATTGAGTAAGAAAAATTGATGAATTGGATTGATTTCTAATAGGTGCGAGGCTGCCCTGTTTCGGGATTGTTGGACCGAGTGATTGAAGTACTTGGAAGGGGATTTTTGTTGAATTTAGCACAAGGTAAGAAGTTTCTAAATCCTGGCTAGGAGGATTGGACTCGATTAGGTGAATTAGGTGTGAATTAGGTTGGTTCTCATGGATTATAATGTGATTGTCCATTGTGCGTCCTCGTGAGATGTTGATGGCTTGAACACTTGTTGAATACTTGTGCCATGAATTGATTGCCTCTTATGAGTGATGAGATTGATTGCCTTGCATGACATAGATATCTAGTTCGATGCATGAGCTTGTACTCGATCATGAAGTTTAAATTGAAATAATGTCTGGCATGCTTTGAAACCTATAATACCCTGAGGCATTGAGACGCGTGGTTGTGTTACATTGTACCCTGATGCGTTAAGATGCGGGGTTGAAATGACCAATGTCTTGATGCGATGAGACGCGGGACAGAATTTGATATGTGTCGATACAAGCCTGGAATGAAATTGAAAACCTGATGCGTTTACGCGGGTTTGTCAATGGGATGGTCTGAGGCGTAATTACGCGAACCGAGCCTGAGGCGTTCTAGACGCGGGTGTGAATCAAATGGAGGCCTGGAATGGTGGAATATGTGACCTGATTTGGTAATGCGTGCTTGATTTGAATGATGAGATATGATGCCAAGATTGAGTGCTTGACGCTCGTCTGTATCTATATGTTATTTAATGATTGCTGAATGCTTCATGTGGTAACTTGTGCATTTTGTTCATGATTGCATTCACCTGAGTGCACGGTCAGCCTAATCTAAGGTTAGGACCTGTCTTACTTAGATGTAAATCTCACCTCGTTGCAGGACTACATTTTCAAATCCTAGACCGTGAGGATGTTGCCGACCAGACTAGGTGACCAGAAGGAAATGTCTACGTATTTCGAGGAGTTTCCAGACAGACGGGAAACTGTGTACGTTAGGAAGTGTACTGTAGTCTCGATCGATGATGGTGGAAAGGACTGGAAGCCTCATAGGTTCGAGGCTTAGTTTCGGAGGGTAGGAGAGGTTACTACTGGATCACTAAAGTCCTCTGAGGTACCCCGTAGGATTATTCCTAGTTGGTGTCTCCCACTAGGGATTCTGTGGAGGTCAAGGGATCAGTAGCTTGTTCGAGGAACATTCTTGAGAGGATCTCAACCTTGGAAGACGCCGACAAGGTCATTGAGATCGAAGCCACCGAGGACGACCTGATGGAGCAATCAGCACACGAGACGATGGAGACTTTCTCGCAGTACGAGCCTACCGAGGATGCCGAGGAGATTGACGACTCCAGCAGCTCGACCTAGGGGTTTTCGTTTTTTGGACTGTTATTTTGTTGATGACCTCGATGGTCCATTTTCTTTTGGAGATGTTAGTGGTTGTCTTTTGAGTTGATCTAGTTAGCCCTGCCAACTAGCAAGATTAGTCTACCAGCGCTTTTGTAAGAGCTTGTTGGGAGGTTATGTATAAATGTAACTATGGTGTCCTTGCTATCCAAGTCCCCGCTAATATTTGTACGGAGGAATTTATGTTATCGCTTCCTCATGCGAACGATTTTTATGCATCTCTCGAAATATGACTTCTGGGATACGAGAGAGTCCACTCGTAGGGAGTCGCGTGCCTTTGCCCCAGGCATAGGGCGTGACATCCCACCTTGCTTGGTATCAAAGTAAGGTCAGCTCGATCCAAGTTGATTGAGGATTGGAGTGATAAGGAGGATTAAGTTGGGACAGGACGGGTAGCGAAACCTTAGGAAACTTGTTAGAATAAGGCACGAGATGCATGGCATATGACTTGGCACATGTGATTGACATTAATCCTGACAAGATTGTGATTATTTACGAGGCTTAAGTTTCATGTCTAGCGTTGAAAGTTATTTCTGGATCTTGGTCTGCTGAGTAAATGAGCATGGCTAGTTCTGGTGAACCGTTGAAGTGGACGGAATAGGGTAATGGCCATGGATTGTTTAGTGAAGTACCTCTGAAATTAGTTGTGTGGAAGGTCGTTATGTTATGACTGTTTCCGTTAATGCATAGTTTGGTAGCTCTGGACTTGATTGGATAAATGAGTTACTAACTCCTTGGTGGAATTGTGGTGGTCCAAGCTTAGTGAAAGCATACAAGAATTAGTAATCTGCCTAAAAGACCTGAAAGACCCAGGAGCGGAAGATTCGAGAATGGATGGAGTACTGAGGGCACTCGAAAGGATTGGCGACCTCATCGACATGAAGACCCAGGATAGGGATGCTACCATAGCTCAAGTGGTGGGGACCGCAATAGCCACTGTTAACGCCAATTACGACAATAATGGATGTAATGGAAACAACGGTGATCATGGCCAGGGCAATGAGGTAGGGAATGTTTAGGAGGAAGTTGTTGTAACCAGACAGATGAGCCAATTGGTTGAACAATTTATCAAGCTGAAGCCAACCCAGTTTGATGGGACTAGAGACTCCGAACTAGCACCGAGATGGATCGAGAAACTGGAAAAGGCCTTTGGAGTACTGAGGTGTACAAATGAGGAAAAGGTACTGTTAGCAGTGCACCATTTGGAAAGGACTGCTAATGACTGGTGGGCTGCCACCAAGAATGGAATCTTTTCAGAAGGGACAACCTTGACCTGGCCTTTACTAAGACATTCAATGACAAGTACATCTCCGAGACGGTTCGAGAAAGGAAGCAAGTAGAGTTCTTGCAACTGCGTCAGAATCATCTGACTGTAGACCAGTATAAAGCTAAGTTCTCCAGATTGTCAAGGTACGCGCTTCGATCGGTAGAGGATCCCCTAGAGAAGGCGCGGAGATTTTGGGATGGACTGAGGCCTGAGTTTCGCAGCCAGATGATAGCTTTGAACCTGAGGACTTACAAGGAAATATATAAACGGGGACAAATGATTGAGAGAGATCTGAAAGAGAGAAATGCCGCATCTAGATCGCAGTTAGGTTCATTCAGAGACAATCGCCAGATTGGTAAAAGACCAGTGACTAGCAATAGATGCTTCATCCTTCCGATAAGAAAGAACATTGTGAAGTCGCCGAACCCATTGAACTGGAGTTACCGGCTCTATGGCAGAAGGCATGGTAATGGACCTTGCTCGGCAAGGAATGGAGCGTGCTTCAAGTGTGGTCAAATGGGCCATCAGATGAGAACTTGCCCAAATCAAGCTCCAATGACTAAACCTCAAGGGCAACGACCACAAGCAGGACCGTCAACAGCGACTCCACAGAATGATCAGAACCGACCCCTAGCTTAGGGAAGAGTCTATGCAATGGAACGCAGGGAAGCGGAAGAAGCGCCAGGTATGGTCACAGGTACGGTTTATTTGTGTGACCAAGCTGCTTATGCTTTGTTTCATCCCGGCGCATTACACCCATTCGTGTCTTCTGACTTTGCTGATTTGATTGATATGGAGTTGAAACCATTGAGTGTGATTCTGCATGTTGCCACCCCGTAGAAAGATAATGTGTTGGTTTCGTTGGGCTGTGTTAATTGTATAGTAAAGAGAGTATCGACTTGGCTGTGTTGCCCATGTATGACTTTGATGTGATCATAGGAATGAATTAGTTGAGTAAAAGAAGGGCAGTAGTTGATTATCGTAGTAGGATAATCCGTTTTTATCCGGATTGCCGCCCAAATTTTGAGTTTGTGGGAAGTTGAGGAGTGTCACGCCGTGCGCTTTGAGCACGAGTACGCTACTCCTTACAAGCAAATCAAATATTTCTCGTGATCCCAAGATCCACACATAAGTCGAGAGACGTATAATATACAAGGCACGCGAAAGCGATAATGAAATAACTCCTCCGTACAAAATATGAAGTGGGACCTGGATAGCGCAAATATTGTCATACATGAGATCCAACTGTTCATACAGATACAGAGCTACTAAATTCGCTAATCAAAGGGGACGAGGTAAGTACACAAAAAGAGGTCCATCCTCAAGCATCCAAGGAAAACAAGGTCAGGGTCGCCACCAAAAGATCTAACTAAAAATCTGGGAGCTCCAAAGACTAGCTGCTGGAGTCCTCGGTCTCCTCTGCATCCTCCGTGGGCTCGTACTCTAAGAAGGTCTCCTAGCGAACCTCGATGGTATCCTCCATGGTCTCCTCAGCAGACGACTCCACGAGATCCTCCTCAGTTGCCTCGACCACAATGACCTCCTCCTCCGTGTCCTTCAAGGTCAGAGTCCTCTTCGGTCCAATCTTTGAACCGGCAACAGACCCTTCAGGCTGGTCTAAGTCTCGGGTAGGGTGGCACCACCTAGGGACAACTCCCTGGGGCACTTCATTGGATTTCAGCAGCCCGGTAGACACCCGACTTTTCTAAAACAGGCCTCATACCTGTGAGGCTTCCAGCTAGTACTACCCTCATCTACCCAAACAACAATACATTTCCTAACATAAATGGTTCCCTGCCCGTCAGGGAACTCATCAAAATAGATGGACATCTCCTTGGAGTCACCAAAACGTATAGGCCACATCGTCAAGACCTAGGATCTGTAAAAATAAGAGTCCTTAACGGGGTGAGATTTACATCTCAGTAAAAGAGTTTTAATCCTAGGTTAGGCCGACCGTGCACTCAGGCAGTCATAGACCCTAATAATTCAGCTCATAGACATACGAGGCAATGCAATTATAGATAACCACACTCGGGTGACAGGCATGCAATTATGGCATCATAACACCCTCAGATGATCATGCACAACTATCCTGCCATCACCACAATCATCTTTTCCTGTCTGCCTCATTCTCGTGCCCGCGATTAGATCGCATCAAGCTCGGTCCGCGTAAACGCATCAGATCGTCCTTGACAACCCGCGTAAACGCATCAGGTTTCAATGATACTCCAGGTCAGTGTCAACACTTCATATCTCCGTCCCGAGTAAACGCATTAGGACCATGGCCATCTCAACCCCGTGTCTTGTACACATCAGGGTGCCACACAACTCCAACCCCGCGCCTCAGGGTATCAACCACATCACCCCGCGTCTCATACGCCTTAGGGTCTCGCCTCATCTCCGCCATGCCTCAATCACAAATTATGCACACAAGGCCAAGTGCAACTCATGCATAAACAATGCATCCATGAAATGCAAGACGATTCAATACACAATCAAACGTGATCAATTACTCAAGAGACAAACATAAGCAAACATTAGGATCACCTATATTCTCTTAGCATACACAAGAACCAATCATGCTAAGCTTCTCAAGAAACAATCTCAATTCCACCCGACTCGCCCAACAGAGTCCAATATTCCTATCATAAGTTTAGGAATTCCCCTACTTTGAGTTTGATGCCACAAAATCCTCTTCTTGAGCCCTCAACAATTCGGTTTCAATGGTCCAAGGCCAAACTCACCGCGCAACCTAGAAAATTCCAACCAATTGTCAATTTCCCTTGTTCAATTTACCCATCCATGAATCACAAATCTCCATAACACAATCCTCATCATCCAAGCATGTCTCAATCACTAATTTGAGACTCAAAACCGACCTATCTCAGCCTTCACAGAATCGATCTTGCACAGAACCGAACCGTCAATTTTCAGTTTTGAGCAAACCGAGCATGTCCAGCCCTTAATCCACTCCAAATTTGCCATTTAATCACCAACCTACTTGCTAACATGTCTATCTAAGGGTCTAAGAGTCTCATCGAAGGTTTGAGGTCGTGCCGTTGCTGGAATCCCTTCAAAAGTCACCGATTCCTTCAAGATTGCAACCGGCAGTTTCTGTCCAATGTTCACAAGACCCATTTGGGGTCAAAACTCCATCAAATTGAGTTCAACTTTTTACCACAGATCACTAAATGAGTTCCCTAGATCTCCACAAAATTTGGTCGCAAGACTCCAACATTTCGAGGTCCTAAAGGGTCAGAAACTCTACCTACCTCAGATTACGCCGGTTTCCGTCCGCTTGCGGGAGAATGGCTGATCGGAGCTCTTCGGTGACTCAATCAACGTGCTTCCACTTCGAGGAGGTTGGCAAGAGGCTAAGCTAGGTGTGGGTGGTCGGTTCGCCGACTGGTGGTCATCGAAGAGGCTCATTGGCGACAGCGAACAGAGAGCACCAAAACTACTTAAGCAGCAGTATAGAAGAGAGGGAGAAGAAGAAACTCTCGGTGCTTTGGGGTGTATGGCCAGCCGAATGAGAGGTGAGGGAGAGAGAGAAGAGGCTATATTCAATCCTCAAGTTAAAGGAGTTGAATGGTAGGTGGGTAATAGTGGACAAGACCACCCTTTCGCTCATCCATTGACACTTGTCCTAAGTATCAATCAAGGGTGATCCAATGGCCATGCTCTCTCCACTTTTTCGGCAGCCTTGGGGTGGTTGAAAGACCAAAATCCCTTCTTCATTTGCATAAGCAAGGCTAAAGCTTGAGGGGCAAAATGATAATTTCACCCCCGACGTCCGGAACATCATTTTTCTCGTTCTAATATTCTTTGATAAGGCAACGGTCAATCCAAATATGACGTTGGAATTCTTGATTCTCCATTTTCAATTTTCAAGACTCGTTTCTGATTATTTTCTCTATCAAACGTGGTTCCACCCTATCCCGAACTGACGGGCGATTTTTGCATACTTTACGCGTATTGACCCTATGATTCACATCACATTTAGGGCTCGTCAATTCGTGGCGACTTTGGTTTTCATGTAATTGTGAGGGTCTATCACTAGTTTCTATGGTCTTGGTCGTCACTATTCGATTTAGGAAATTTTTGCAAATTATACATTGGTTAAGCGGCATCACCCGTGCTCGAATTGTACAACGCTAGCAATGCATTCCTTAATCATTCTTAGATCGGCATTTTATGGTTCTAAATGTCCCCTCGACAATCCTTATGGTCAAAGCGTCATTTCCTATTCGAGTTCCCTAGGTCCACGTACCTTGTCTCGCATTAGCCTTTCCCTTTTGGCCAGTCTACTCAAATTGATTAGATTCGAGTGAAATATGACTGAAACACATCGCTAGATATACCTCTCATTAATGAGTCTAAAATGACTGGGAAATCAGAATGTCACAACTCTTCCCCCTTACAAAAATTTCGTCCCCAAAATTTACATCTAGCTTAATTACTCAAATAAATGGTGGTACTGTCGCCTCATCATCTCTTCATTTTTCCACATGACGTCTTCGATTCCATGGTGCTCCCACACCATCTTGACCAATGGAATCTTCTTATTCCTGAGGATTTGCTCCTTTCGGTCCTCGATTATGATCGGCTTCTCCTCGTAGGACACCCGGTCGTCTACTTCTATGACCTCATAATCCAGTACATGTGTCGAGTCTGGTTCATATTTTCGTAGCATCGACACATGGAAAACATTATGCACCTTGGATAGATTAGGCGGCAAGGCAAGCCTGTAGGTCAAGGTTCCAATTCGCTCCAGTATTTTAAATGGACTTACGTACCTTGAGCTCAGTTTTCCCTTCTTCCCAAATCGCGATAATCCCCTCATCGGTGACAACTTGAGGAAGACATGATCGCTCACTTGAAACTCCAAAGGCTTACGCCGCTTATCCGCATAGCTCTTCTGACAACTCTATGCCGTCCTCAATCTATCCCGAATTATTTTTACCGCTTCCACAGATTGCTCTACCAACTCTGGGCCTGTGATACATCTTTCTCCAATCTCATCCCAGCAAATTGGGATTCTGTAGGCTTTTCCATAGAGCGCTTCAAATGGTGCCATCTGGATACTCTGCTGGTAGCTATTATTATACGCGAATTCCACCAAATGTAGCTGATCCTCCCATCCACCTTTAAAATCTATGATGCATGCTCATAACAAATCCTCAAGCGTCTGATTCATCCTTTCTGACTGTCCATCTATCTATGGATGGTATGCAGTGGTAAACTGCAGTTGGGTTCCCATAGCATCTTATAGGCTTTTCCAAAAGTTTGCCGTAAATTTGGGATCTCTATAAGACGTAATTGTCACAGGCACTCCGTACAGCCTCACTATCTGCCTCATATATAGCTCGGCATATCTATCCATTGCGAAATCCTTTCGCACAGGAATGAAGTGGGCGGACTTGGTCAATCTGTCCACGACTACCCATATAGAGTCGTGACCTCTCTGGCTCCTCGGGTGTCCCATCACAAAATCCATAATTATATGCTCCCACTTCTATTCTGGAATCTCCAGTGGTTGTAATAATCCTCCAGGCTTGCAGTGCTGCGCTTTCACTTGCTGGCATGTCAAACACTTAGCCACATACTTTGCTACGTCCACCTTTATCCCGTTCCACCAATAGTGCTGTCGCAAGTTCTAATACATTTTCGTACTCCCAAGGTGAACACTATAATTGCTCCTATGAGCCTCTAATAAGATCATTTCCCTGAGTCCTTCATCCTTTGGTACGTACAATCGTCCTCGGAACTTCAGGATTCCGTCTCCTGACACTTGAAATTCTGGCTTCCTCTTCGTCGTGTCCATCTCTAAAATTTTTTGAATTTCTAGGTCCGTAGACTGTAAGGTCTTTATTCCTTCCTAGACCCCAGGTTCCACCTTCAATGTAGCCATTAAGCTGGACAATTGGCAGACTTCCAGTCTGAACTCAAAATCTCTCAAGTCTTCTATCATCGACCAACTTCTCACCAGCAGACATGCGATGCTGAACTTCCAACTCAGCGTATCTGCGACTCTGTTTGTTTTTCCGGGATGATATAGTATATCACAATCATGGTCTTTGAGCAGCTCCATCCACCGACGCTACTTCATATTCAGCTCTTTTTAAGAGAACAAATACTTTAAGCTTTGGTGGTCGGTATAAATCTGAAACTTTTCGCCACACAGGTAATGTCTCCATATCTTCAGAGCAAATATGATCGCTGCTAATTCTAGATCATACGTTGGGTAGTTCATTTCATGTGGTCTCAGCTGTCGGGATGCGTAGGCCACTACTCTTCCATACTGTATTAACACACAACCCAGTTCTTTCAGCGAGGCATCGCTGTATATCTCATAATCCCTTAGTCCTGATGGAATTGTCAGCATTGGTGCGGTTGTCAATCTATGCTTGAGCTCTTGGAAACTCCTCTCGCTTTTGTCTGTCCATTCAAACCTTGTTTCCTTCTTCGTCAATCGCATCAATAGAATGGCTATGAATGAGAATTTCTCCACAAAACGTCTGTAATATCCGGCCAATCCTAAGAAACTTCTGACCTCAGTGACTGTTGTGGGCCTAGGCCAATTTGTTTCCACTTCGATCTTCGTAGGATCCACTGTGATTCCTTCTCTAGATACCACATGCTCAAGAAATGCTACCTTATTCATCTAGAACTTGCATTTGCTCAACTTAGCGTAGAGCGAGTGTTCCCTCTGGATCTGCAGGATAATCCTCAAGTGTTCCTCATGTTCTTTGTTACTCTTTGAGTAAATCAGGATATCATCAATAAAGACTATGGCGAATCTATCTAGGAATTCCTTAAATACTCGATGCATCAAATCCATGAATGCGGCTGGAGCATTGGTTAATCCAAAAGGCATCACTGTGAACTCATAATGACCATACTTAGTCCTAAAAGCAGTCTTAGGTATATCTTCCTTCTTAATCCTTAACTGGTGATACCCGGTCCTCAGGTCAATCTTTGAGAATAGCGCTGCTCCTTGCAATTGATCAAACAGGTCATCGATTCTTGGCAGTGGGTACTTATTCTTCACTGTTACCTGGTTCAACTACCGATAGTCGATGCATAGGCTCAAAGATACATCCTTCTTCCTTATGAATAACATCGGCGCTCCCCACGGTGAGACACTCGGTCGGATAAATCCCTTACTCAGCAGTTCTTGCATCTGCACCTTTAACTCTTTCGGTTCTGACAGGGACATCCTATAAGGTGCCTTTGAGATCGGCTCCGTTCCAGGAGCTAACTCGATCACAAATTCTATCTCTTGCTCCGGTGGCAATCCTGGCAACTCTTGGGAAAACACGTCAGGAAATTTACGCACAACCGGGATACTCTCTAGTTTTGGCTCTTTGGTAGTCGTGTTCATTACTGCCACTAAGTATGCCTGACACCCTTCGGACATCAACCCGGTCACTTCCAGCGATGAGACTAAGGGAATCGAGATTCCTCCAGACTCCCTACCAATTCAAAGCTAGGGTGGCCTTTAGGGTAAGAGCGAATTGTCCTATTACCACAATCTACTATTGCCCCCTACTTACCCAACCAATCCATCCCTATGATCACATCACAATCATACATGGGCAATACAACTAGATCAATACTTTCTTTACTCCCTCCAATCACAATTTCACAACTAGCACAGCCCAAAGAAACCAATATGTTATCCTTTAATGGAGTGGCAACATGCAGAATCATATTCAACGGTTTTAACTTCATGCCCACCAAATCAACAAATTGAGCAGACACAAATGAATGCGTGGCACCAGGATCAAACAACGCATATGCAGCTTGGTCACACAAGTAAATCGTACCTGTGACCACACCTGGTGCCTCCTCCGCCAATCTATATGTAGTACTGCATATACCATTTCCTCGGCCGATGGTCGGTTTTGCTCGATCTGAGGAATGGTGGTTGACGGTCCAGCCTGCGGTTGCTGCCCTTGAGGTCGATTCGTCGAAGCTTGGTTTGGGCACGTCCTCATCTGGTGACCCAACTGACCACACTTAAAGCAAGCCCCAGTCCTTACCGATCATGGCTCATTTCCATTCCTCCTGCCACAAAGGCGGCAGCTCCAGTTAGTGAGATTTGGGGGCTTCACAATATTTTTCCTTACGGGAGGCACAAAACGCCTATTGCCCGCTATCGGCCTCTTACCCATCTGGCGGTTGTCTCTGAATGGGGTAAACCGCGATCCAGTTGGGGTATTCCTCTCTCTGAAGTCCCTTTCAATCATCTAGCCCCTCTCATAAATCTCTCCTTATAAGTCCTCAAGTTTAGAGCAATCATCTGACTGCGGAGCTCAAGCCTCAAACCATCCCTAAATCTCCGTGCTTTCTCCTGGGGATCCTCTACTGATCGAGTTGCGTACCTTAATGATCTAGAGAACTCGGGCTCATACTGGTCTACTGTCAGCTGGTTCTAACGCAGCTGTAAGAATTCTACCTGCTTCCTTTCCCTGGCCGTCTACGAGAAGTACTTGTCGTTGAACGTCGTCTTAAAGGCTTCCCAATTCATGGCCGCTCCTTCAGGGAAAACGTCATTCTTGGTGGCAGCCCACCAGTCGTTTGTAGTACCCTCTAGCTGGTACACTGGTAGCAGCACCTTTTCTTCATCCGTGCACCTCAGCACTCCAAAAGCTTTCTCTAACTTCTCAATCCACCTGGGTGCTAGCTCGGGATCTCCAGTCCCATCGAACTGACTCGGCTGCAGCTTTATGAATTGTTCCACTAGCTGACCCATCTGTCTGGCCACGACTATTTTCTCTTGGGCATTCACCGCCTCATTGCCTTGGTTAAGTTCACCCTGGCTTCCATTGTCGCCGTCGTTGCCGTTGTTGGCATTGACGGCAGCTATGGCAGCTCCTATTGCCTGGGCGATGGTAGCATCCCGATCTTGGGTCTACTTGTCAATAAGGTCACCTATTCTCTCTAGTGCCCTTAGCACGCCATCCATCCTCAGGTCTTCTGCCACAGGCGACCTCGAGTTAGAGGCTCCGCCTCTTGACCTTCTAGATCTCCTGGATGGGTTGCTCATCTTAATATTCCTTTACTGAGCCTGATCCACCACAATCCAGTAATGAGTTAGTACTTACTCATTCTTCCAAGTCCAGAGCTACTAACTATACCTTAACAGAAACAGTCATAATATAACAATCTCCACACAAAAATTTTCTAAAGACACTTTAACAAGCAGCACATGGTTGTTCCTCAGTCCCGTTCACCCCAACGGTTCATTAAAACCAACCATACTCATTCATTCCACAGGCCAAAGTTCAGAAATGACTTTTAACACCAAGTAGAGAACTCAATCCTCATGCCTTACCACAACCCTACCAAGGCCAAATGCCAATCTTAAGTGTCAAGTCACGTGTCATGCACCCTATGTCTTATCATAGTCAGTTTCCTAAGGTTCCGCTACCTGTCCAAGTCGCAACTTAATCCTCCATATTACTCCAATCCTCAACGAACTTTGGATCGAGCTGAACTTGCTCTGATACCAAATCAAACAGGGATGTCACGCCCCGCGCCCCGGGCTCGAGCATGCGACTCCCTACAAGCAAACCAAATATCTCTCGTGGTCCCAAGATCCACACATAAGTCGAGAGATGTATAATATACAAGGCACGCGAAAGCGATAATGAAATAACTCCTCCATACAAAATATGAAGTGAGACCTGGATAGCGCAAATACTGTCATACATGAGATCTAACTGTTCATACAGATACAGAGCTACTAAATTTGCTAATCAAGGAGGACGGGGTAAGAACACAAAAAGAGATCCATCCTCAAGTATCCAAGGAAAATAAGGTCAAGGTCGCCACCAAAAGATCTAACTAACAATCTGGGAGCTCTTAAAACGAGTTGCTGGAGTCCTCGGTCTCATTTGCATCCTCCATAGGCTCATACTCTGATAAGTTCTCCGAGCGAACCTCGATGGTATCCTCCATGGTCTCTTCAGCAGACGGCTCCACGAGCTCCTCCTCGGTCGCCTCGACCACAATAACTTCCTCCTTCGTGTCCTCCAAGGTCGGAGTCCTCTCCGGTCCAATCCTTCAATCGGCAACAGATCCCTCAGGCTAGTCTAAGTCTCGGGTGGGGTGGCACCAACTAGGGACAACTCCCTAGGGCACCTCATTGGGCTTCAGTGGCCCGGTAGACACATCCCCGACTTTCATGAACCAAACCTCATACCTGTGAGGCTTCCAGTTAGTACTACCCTCGTCTACCCAGACAACAGTACACTTCCTGATATAAATGGTTCCCTGCCCGTTAGGGAACTCATCAAAATAGGTGGACATCTCCTTGGGGTCACCAAAACGTATAGGCCACATCGTTAAGACCTAGGATATGTAAAAATAAGGGTCCCCAACGGGGTGAGATTCACATCTTAGTAAAACAGTCCTAACCCTAGGTTAGGCCGACCGTCCACTCAGACAGTCACATACCGCAATAATTCAGCTCATAGACATACGAAGCAATGCAATTATAGATAACCACACTCGAGTGAAAGGCATGTAATTATGGCATCATAACACACTCAGATGATCATGCACGACTCATCTTGCCACATCACCACAATCATCTTTTCCTGCCCGCCTCATTCTCGTGCCCGTGATTAGATCGCATCAGGCTCGATCCACGTAAACACATCAGACCGCCATTGACAACCTACGTAAATGCATCAGGTTTCAATGATACTCCAGGCCAGTGTCAACGCTTCATATCTCTGTCCCGCGTAAACGCATCAGGACCGTGGCCATCTCAACCCCGCGTCTTGTACACATCAGTGCGCCACACAACTCCAACCTGCGCCTTAGCGCCTCAGGGTATCAACCACATCACCTCGCGTCTTATACGTCTCAGGGTCTCGCCTCGTCTCCGCCATGCCTCAATCACAAATTATGCATACAAGGCCAAGTGCAACTCACGTATAAACAATGCATCCATGGCATGCAAGACAATTCAATACACAATCAAACGTGATCAATTACTCAAGAGACAAATATAAGCAAATATTAGGATCACCTATACTCTCTTGGCATACACAAGGACCAATCACGCCAAGCAACTCAAGAAACAATCTCAATTCCACCCGACTCGCCCAATCGAGTCCAATCTTCCTATCATAAGATTAGGAATTTCCTTACCGCGAGTTTGATGCCACAAAATCCTCTTCCCTCAACAATTCAGTTTCAATGGTTCAAGGCCAAACTCACCGCACAACCTAGGAAATTCCAACCAATTGTCAATTTCCCTTGTTCAGTTTATCCATCCATGAATCACAAACCTCCATAACACAATCCTCATCATCCTAGCATGTCTCAATCACCAATTTGAGACTCAAAATCAACCTATCTCAACCTCCACAAAACTAGTCTTGCACAGAACCGAACCGGCTATTTTCGGTTCTGTGCAAACTGAGCATGTCCATCCTTTAATCCAGTTCAAATTCATCATTTAATCACTAACCTACTTGCTAACATGTCTATCTAAGGGTCTAAGAGTCTCATCGAAGGTTTGAGGTCGCGTCGTCGCCGGAATCCCTTCAAAAGTCACCGGTTCCTTCAGGACTGCAACAGGCAGTTTCTGTCCAATGTTCACAAAATCCATTTGGGGTCAAAATTCCATCAAATTGAGCTCAAATTACCACAAATCACTAAACAAGTCCCCTAGATCTCCACAAAATTTGATCACAAAACTCCAACATTTCGAGGTCCTAAAGGGTCGAAAACTCTACCTATCTCAGATTGCGCCGGTTTCCGTCGGCTTCCGGAAGAATGGCTGACCGGAGCTCCTCGGTGACTCAATCGACGTGCTTCTACTTCGACGAGGTCGGCAGGAGGCTAAGCTAGGCGTGGGTGGTCGACTCGCCGGCTGGTGTCACCGAAGAGGCTCGTCGGCGGCAACGAATATAGAGCACCGAAACTGGTCGGACAACAGCAGAGAAGAGAGGGAGAAGAAGAAACTCTCGGTGCTTTGGGGTGTATGGCCGGCCGAATAAGAGGTGAGGGATAGAGAGAAGAGGCTATATTCGATCCTCAAGTCAAAGGAGTTGAATGGTAGGTGGGTAATAGTGGATAAGACCACTCTTTAGCTCATCCATTGACACTTGTCCTAAGTGTCAATCAAGGGTGATCCAATAGCCACGCTCTCTCCACTTTTTCGGTAGCCTTGGGGGGGTTGAAAGATCGAAATACCCTTCTTCATTTGCATAAGCAAGGCTAAAGCTTGAGGGACAAAATGGTAATTTCACCCCCGACGTCCGGAACGTCATTTTTCTCGTTCCAATATTCTTTGATAAGGCGACGGCCAATCCAAATATGATGTTGGAATTCTTGATTTTCCATTTTCAATTTTCAAGACTTGTTTTTGATTATTTTCTCTATCAAACGTGGTTTCAGCCTATGCCGAACTGACAGGTGACTTTTGCAGACTTTACGCGTATCGACCCTGTGATTTATATCACATTTAAGGCTCGTCAATTCATGGCGACTTTGGTTGTCATGTAATTGTGAGGGTCTATCACTAATTCCTATGGTCTCGATCGTCACTAGCCGATTTAGGAAAATTTTGCAAATTATACATTGGTTAAGCGGCATCACCCGCGCTCCAATTGTATAACGCTAGCAATGCATTCCTTAATCGTTCTTAGATCGGCCTTTTATGGTTCTAAATGTCCCCTCGACAATCATTGTGGTCAAAACGTCATTTCCTATTCGAGTTTCCTAGGTCCACATAGCTGTCTCGTGTTAGCCTTTCCCTTTTGGTCAGTCTACTCAAATTGATTAGATTCGAACGAGATATGACTAAAACACATCGCTAAATATACCTTTCATTAATGAGTCTGAAAATGACTGGAAAATCAGAATGTCACAAGGAAGAACCTTGATTCCTTTAGTCTCATCGCTTGAAGCGACAAAACTGATGACCGAAGGATATCAGGCTTATCTAGTAGTAGTTATGGATACAATTGCCGGAGAAGCTAAATTAGAAAGTATTCTGGTAGTACGTAAGTTTCCTGACATTTTTTCTCAAGAATTACTAGGGTTGCCACCAGAGCGAGAAATTGAATTTGTGATCGAGTTAGCTCCCGGAACGGAGCCGATCTCGAAGGCACCCTATAGAATGTCCTTATCAGAATTGAAAGAGTTAAATGTGCAAATGCACGAATTACTAGATAAGGGATTTATTCGTCCGAGTGCTTCACCGTGGGGAGCGCCGGTGTTGTTTGTGAAGAAAAAGGATGGGTCCTTGCGTTTATGCATTGACTACATACAGTTGAATCAAGTAACTGTAAAGAATAAGTACCCACTGCCGAGGATTGATGACTTATTTAACCAATTGCAAGGAGCTGCGGTATTCTCAAAAATTGACCTAAGGACCGGGTATCATCAGTTAACAATTAAGAAAGAGGACATACCTAAGACCACTTTTAGGACAATGTATGGTCACTACGAATTCATTGTGATGCTTTTTGGATTGACTAATGCTCCAGCCGCATTTTTGGACTTAATGCATTAGGTGTTAAAGGAACTCTTGGATAGATTTGTTATAGTCTTTATTGACGATATCTTGATTTACTCAAAGAGTAAGGAAGAACGCGAAAAGCATATAAGGATTGTTTTGCAGACCCTGAGGAAGCACTCGCTTTACGCTAAGTTTAGCAAATGCGAGTTTTGGGTGAATAAAGTGGCATTTCTTGGCCATGTGGTATCTAGAGAATGAATTGTTGTGGATCCTATGAAGATCGAAGCCGTTATGAATTGGCCTAGGCCTACTACGGTCACGGAAGTTCGAAGTTTCTTAGGATTGGCGGGGTATTACAGACGTTTCGTGAAGAAGTTTTCATCTATAGCCATTCCACTAATAAGATTGACTAAGAAAGAAATGAAGTTTGAATGGATAGATAAGTGTGAAAGGAGTTTCCAAGAGCTCAAATATCTGTTAACAACCGTACCGGTATTAACGATTCCATCAGGATCTGAAGGTTATGAGATATACAGCGATGCTTCGCTAAAAGGACTGGGCTGTGTGCTAATGCAACATGGAAGAGTGGTTGCCTACGCGTCTCGACAACTGAGGCCACATGAGATGAACTATCCGATTCATGATTTGGAATTGGTAGCAATCATCTTTGCTCTGAAGATCTGGAGGCATTATTTGTGTGGTGAGAAGTTTCAGATTTATACGGACCACTAGAGCCTGAAGTATCTATTTTTTCAAAAGAAACTGAACATAAGGCAGCATCAATGGATGAAGCTACTTAAGAATTATGATTGCGACATATTATATCACCCTAGAAAGGCAAACAAAGTCGCAAATGCGCTCAGCCGAAAATCGAGTACCGCCTGTCTACTAGTAAAAGGGTGGTCGTTATTTGAAAATTTGTAGGATTCTGAATTCAGATTAGAAGTCTGTCAGCTATCCAGTTTGGTAGCCCCACTGAGGATAGAACTCGAGATCCAAGAAAGGATACAAGCCTTGCAACCGACAGACCCAGAAATTCAGAAAATCCTGGAGATGGATGCTACGAAGAGGAAACCAGAGTTCCAAGTGTTAGAAGAAGGAATTTTGAAATTTCGAGAGCGTCTATGTGTACCAAAGGACGAAGAGCTTAGAGGAAGGATTTTATCAAAGGCTCACAGAAGTAATTATAGTATCCACCTAGGTAGCATGAATATGTATCAGAACTTACGTCAACATTATTGGTGGAACGGGATGAAAGTAGATGTAGCGAAGTATGTAGCAAAGTGCTCAACATGCCAGCATATGAAGGCACAACACTGTAAGCCTGGTGGATTGTTACAGCCGTTAAAGATTCCTGAATGGAAATAGGAACACGTGACTATGGACTTTGTCATGGGACTACCAAGGAGCCAGAGAGGCCATGATTCTATTTGGGTAGTCGGGGACCGATTAACCAAGTCTGCACATTTTATTCTTGTGCGAAAAGATTTCACGATGGATAGATATGCCGAATTGTATATGCGGCAGATAGTGAAGTTACATGGAGTACTCGTGACGATCACATCGGACAGAGATCCCAAGTTTATAGTGAACTTCTAGAAAAGTCTTCAAGATTCCATAAGAACTCGACTATAATTTATTACGGCATACTATCCACAGATAGATGGACAATCGGAGAGTACAATTCAGACGCTCGAGGATATGTTATGAGCGTGTGTTATAGACTTCAAAGGTGGATGGGAGGATCAGTTGCATTTGATGGAGTTCGCATATAATAACAGTTATCAGCAGAGTATTCGAATGACACCTTTTGAAGCATTTTACGGAAGAGCTTGTAGGATCCCGATTTTCTAGGACGAGGTTGGAGAAAGAAGTATTACAGGCCCATAATTGGTAGAGCAATTGGTGGAAGCCATAAAGTTAATCCGAGATAGACTAAAAATAGCACATAATCGTCATAAAAGTTATGCGGATAAACGGCGCAAGCCTTTGGAGTTTCAAGTAGGCGATCATGTTTTCCTTAAGGTGTCGCCAATGAGAAGATTATATCAATTTGTAAAGAAAAGAAAACTGAGTCCAAGGTACATAAGACCTTTTGAGATTTTGGAACGAATTGGGACCTTAGTCTATAGGCTTGCCTTGCCGCCTAACTTGTCCCAAGTACATAACGTCTTCCATGTGTCAATGCTATGGAAGTACGAACCGGACCCGACGCATGTATTGGATTACGAGGTTATCGAAGTGGATGATAGAGTATCCTACGTAGAAAAGCCAATCAGGATCGAAGATCGAAAGGAGCAGATTCTAAGGAATAAGACGTTCCATTAGTCAAAGTTGTTTGGGAGCACTATGGAACCAAAGGAGCTACGTGGGAAAGTAAGGAAACGATGATGCGTCAATACCCCCATTTGTTTGAGTAACCGGGTTTATTGTAAATTTCGATGACGAAATTTTTATAAGGGGGGAAGAGTTGTGACATTCTGATTTTTCCTATCATTTCGAGACTTATTAATGAGAATATATCTAACGATGTATTTCAGTCGTATCTCGCTCGGATCTGATCAATCTCGAGTTAACTGACCAGAAGGGGAAGGCTAATGCGAGACAAGGTACGTGGATCTAAGGAACTCGAATAGGAAATGACATTTTGACCATAAGGATTTTCGAGGGGACATTTAGAGTCATGAAAGGCCAATCTAAGAACGATTAAGGAATGCATTGCTAGCGTTATACGATTGGAGCGCGGGTGATGCCGCTTAACCAATATATAATTAGCAAAATTTTCCTAAATCGAATAATGACAATCGAGACCGTCGGAACCAGTAATAGACGCTCGCAATTATATGATAACCAAGGTCGCCATGAATTGACGAGCCCTAAGTGTGATATGAATCATAGAGTCGATACGCGTACCGTCTGCAACAGCCGCCTGTCAGTTCGGAGTAGCCTGGAATCACATCTGAAAGAAAAATGATTCAGAGACGAGTCTCGAAATTAGAAAATGAAGAATCAAGAATTCCAACATTATAATTAGATTGGCCATCGCCTCATCGAAGAAAATTTGAATTAGAAAAACGACGTTCCGAATGTCGAGGGTAAAATTATCATTTTGCCCCTCAAGCCTTAGCCTTGCCTTAATAAATGGATAAGGGTATTTTGGTCAATTGCAATACCCCGTGGCTGCCGAAAATTTGGAAAAATGACAGCCCTTGGATGAGGTATTGATTGACATATGGACAAGTGTCAAAGTATGAAGAGTTGGCATTAATTGGACAACTTTTAACCTACCATTCTTCATGGTTGACTCTCAAATTTTGTTCATACACCCCTCTTCTTCCTCATGTTGCCGAACACCACCATCACCATAGCCATGTTCTTCCTTTTCTTCTTTTTCTTCCTCCAGCCGAGAACTGTCCCGCCCAACCAGACTCTGCCGCCGCCTTCGCCACTTCCGACCGCCACTTCCGACGACTTCCAGCCGTCGAGCCGGCTACCAACATCAGGCTCAGCCTCTTGTCGACCAGCTCCAACTTGAATCAAGTCATTTGACCACTGAGGAGCTCCGGCCAGCCATTTTCCCGAGAGTCGACGGAAATTGTCGCAGCTGGAGGTAAGCTGCTGTTTGAACTCCGTAGGACCTCCAATCGTTTGAATCTTTCGACCAAATTTTGTGGACATCAAGTGCACATGTATACTGAGTTGAGGTAGAAATTTGAGCTGAGTTTGATGAAGACCTAAATGGGTGTTGTATTTAAAGGGAAAAAACTGACCGATTGAGGACTTGGGAAGACCGGCGCCGTTCGAGGACCATTTGACGTTGCTTGAGCTCAAATTTTCGGTGAGGCTTCCCAACTCCTAAAAATACATGTTAGCAAGTAGATTAGTATATAAATTGAGGATTTAAGATAGTTTAAGGGCTGATCAAGGGAGGTATGCACAGAATCGAAAATGCCCTGTTTCGGTTCTGTGCAAACCGAATTGTTGGGAGCTAATAGGAGTTGAAATTGAACTCAAATTTCATCGTTGGGACGTACTAGGATGTCGATGAATATGTCGTTGAGGTTTATGCTTCATGGATTGGCGAATTGAGTAAGAAAAATTGATGAATTGGATTGATTTCCAATAGGTGCGAGGCTGCCCTGTTTCGGGATTGTTGGACCGAGTGATTGAAGTACTTGGAATGCGATTTTTATTGAATTTAGCACAAGGTAAGAAGTTTCTAAATCTTGGCTAGGAGGATAGGACTCGATTGGGTGAATTGGGTGTTAATTAGGTTGGTTCTTGTGGATTATAGTGTGATTGTCCATTGTACGTCCTCGTGAGATGTCGATGGCTTGAACGCTTGTTGAATACTTGTGCCATGAATTGATTGCCTCTTGTGAGTGATGAGATTGATTGCCTTGTATGCCATAGATATCTAGTTCGATGCATGAGCTTATAGTCGATCATGAAGTTTAAATTGAAATAATGTCTGGCATGCTTTGAAACTTATGATACCTTGAGGCGTTAAGACGCGGGATTGTGTTGCATTGTACCCTGATGCGTTGAGACGCGAGGTACGCCGTAGGGTTATTTTTAGTTGGTGTCATTTTACTCGGGATTCTGTGAAGGTCGAGGGATCAGTAGCTGGTTCGACGAACATTCCCGAGAGGTCCCCAACCTTGAAAAATGCCAACGAGGTCATTGAGATCGAAGCCTCCGAGAATGACCTAGTGGAGCAGTCAGCAGACGAGACGATGGAGAATACCGTAAAGGTACGCTCGAAGACTTTCTCGGAGTATGAGCCTGCCAAGAATGTCGAGGAGACTGACAACTCTAGCAGCTCGACCTAGGGGTTTCCGTTTTCTGAAATGTTATTTTGTTGATGACCTTGATAATCCATTTTCTTTTGAAGATGTTAATGGTTGTCTTTTGAGTTAGTCCAATTACCCCTACCGACTAGCAAGATTAGTCTACCAGCGCTTTTGTAAGAACTTATTGGGTGGTTATATATAAATGTAACTATGGTGTCCGCTAATATTTGTATAAAGGAATTTATGTTATCACTTCCGCATGCGAACGATTTTTATGCAACTCTCGAAATGTGACTCATGAGACACGAGAAAGTCCGCTCGCAGGGAGTTGCGTGCTTGTCGCCGGGTCACAGGCCATGACATTTGTCACTTAATCCTGTCGCCAAATTTGACTGGACTCTTGATCCTTCTTTTGCTCTTGGACTTTGGGGGCTTCGAATCTGCATGTGTTATTTACGAAGACGTGAGATTTGAAAAGTCAGCCGTTGACGACAGTCTACTTGACGTTGGGGAAGAAAAGACCTTCCGCTGGCAGGCGATCGAAGACCCGAAGACCCCCGCAAATTGCGGACTAGTTCGTTCCCCCCAAATAATAAACAGCAAAAAAAGCATTTGTTTAGGTGAGAAAAAATATAAAAAAATATCAAACTTATTATTATTATTATTTTGGTAAGGAAGTTTTATCAAACTTATTATTTTGATATCAATTTAATCCTAAATTTTTTATTAATGTTCATTTAGTTCTAAACTTTTTATATTTTTATCAATTAAATTCATCGGACTAATTTTGACTGAGTACTGCTTACATGGACATTGTTCATCTCACATGCTATGATCGATACTAACGTGTGTATTTTTTATATAATTATATATATATTTTTCTTTTTATTTTTATTTCTTTTTCTATACTTTTATTTTTTCCCAACAAAAGTGCGAAAAAGAAGAAATAAAGAAATAAATAAAACTATAAAAGAAAATGAAAGTATATTGAAAAATATCTACTTTAGCGTTAGCCGTGTCACATAGGACAATTGACGTCCACGTTAGCCAAATTTTGACTCGATGGACTCAATTGACACAAATGCAAAATATTTAAGATTAAATTGGTACCAATGTAATATTTTTAGGATTTTTCTTCTGATACATTTCCCATTTGTGGTGTACGGAGATTGGTTGCTACAATCTACTTGGGACTTCATGAGCCAATTAAATTCGATTGCACCCGTGTACAATAACAAAACAACAGATTTTTGTACTAGCAACTGTAATAATACTAGGTGCTATGCAGTTTTTTCTTTTTTTTGGTCAAAAGGTGCTATGCAGTTGACTGAGTTAAAAATGGCAACTATTCAAGAATGATGGGACCCTTTCATCGCGCACCACGTTGGCAATAAGAAGCTGGTCAATCTTGCAGCGCCACATACTTTTGCTTGTCCACGTGACCGACATTGACTAGGAAATAGAATAGAATGGCCGCCAACATATTCGTGAATTCATTTATTTTTGGTGATAATATACATAAAACTTAATTCCCGGTTCTTCAAAACAAGCCCCATACCACATCAACCATCCCAGCAACTTCCTATAAATGCAAATTTAAGATCCGTCTCTCAAGCAAAGAGAAGAGCTAGAGTTCAAATTTAAGACCAGTCTCTCGAGCAAGTGGGTGCCTCTAGTGACCAAACATGGAGGGAGAGATCAGCAACTTCGTCATGGTATGGACCTTGGTGGCGATATCGCTCACCTATTGCCACACCGTCGGCCAAACCGTCCCTGGTGGAACCAAGAGGCTCCTGGCCATTGTGCCGGTCAACGGTCTCTTCTTTATCCTCCCTCTGAGCCTCACCACCATCTCTCTCGGAGGCCTCACTTCATTCTTCATCGCTTGGCTCTGCAACCTCAAGCTCGTTCTCTTTGCATATGGCAAAGGCCCACTGTCGTCAAGCCAATCTCACCCGTTGGCGTACTTCATTGCCATCGCTTGCCTTCCCATCAAGATTCACGACCCAGTTGAGGGCACCAAAAAGGGAGAACACCCGCGATCGGAGATAAGCGAGAGCGGCCTCAAGTCGCTGACGAATTATGTCATCAAGATGTTAGTGATTGTTGCCTTTCTGCCTGCCTATGAGAGGAAGGATCTCGTTCATCCGGTGATGCTCCACGTGATGTATTGTGTGCATGTGTACGTTGCGTTGGAGGTGTCCCTGGCCGTGGTCGGAGCCATGGTCCGAGCACTTATCGGTGTCCGGATAGAGCCACAATTCGAAGAGCCGTACCTCTCGACCTCGCTACAGGACTTTTGGGGGAGGAGATGGAACATCATGGTCACGAATATACTCCGCCCTACCGTATATTTACCTGTCAGGTGAAATATTATTTCTCTTTTGTTTTTTCACTTGCGATTTGTCGAATCCTCACACTTTTATATATATATATATACACACGCACGCGCTTCCCTATCTTGTTAATAAAAAAAAAATTCAATGTCTGATCCGTTCTCGTCTTCCTTTTCCTATAACAGGTCCATTTCCAGCGGTGTGATTGGGAGGACGTGGGCCCCGATTCCGGCATCATTCGCATGCTTCCTAGTCTCGGGCCTCATGCATGAGCTGATTTTCTACTACATTGGACGGAAGGAGCCGACATGGGTTGTCACCTCCTTCTTCGTCTTGCACGGCACATGCGTGGCCGTCGAAATTGCCGCCAAGAAAGCGTTCGCCAGCAAATTCCGCCTTCCGAGGGCAGTTTCGGGACCGATGGCGGTCAGCTTCATCCTCGGGACGGCGCTGTGGCTGTTCCTACCGGCCCTGTTGTGGTGCGACGCTGAGGACAAGGCACGCGGAGAGGCCATGGCAGTCGTCAACTTTGTGAAGGAAACTTGGAGTGTCGTAAGATTTAGCTCCATTATGATAGTGACTAGGTGAATGTATTGATTGCAGACATAAAAGGAACTTGCTAGATGCTTGATGCCGCTAAAATAACTGCTTACCGGCATGCGTTCTATTTTTAGTATTAAGAAATTTCGAGATTTGGAATCTATTCTTTAGCATTTCCGATGACAAATAAAATATATTGCTGTGAACCTCCATCAATTCCTGAATTAAACTAATGGTGCGTTTATTTGAGTGAAATAAATTTGGGGGAGTTGATTTTCTAGACTTTCACCCATTTGGTTAGTAGAAAATGATTTAGTCAATAAAAACAATTTTTGCTCGGAAAATTCATGCATAAAATTTGGAAAGTGAATTTCTAAATCTAAATCATGAAAAAAAAATCAAAATTGTTCATCTCGAATTTTTAAATTTTTAAAATTCATGCATAAAATTAGAAAGGTGAATTTTTAAATCTAAAAGGATGAAAATATTTTTCGAAATTGTTTATCTCAAAATTTTTAATTTTTAATTCAATTGTTTTAGTTTTAGGTTTATTTAATTTTTTTCTTGTTTTTTCCTCCGCTAGTCTTCTCCTCCGCTAGTCTTCTGGCATTGGCGACGATTGACGACCTGCCACACGAGGTCGAGCCTTACCATATTCGGCGATCTTGCCAAATCTCGAGGTCTCGCTGGCAACATAGCGAGCTTGAGCTTGTGTGGCTAGTCGCCGGCCATCCTCGAGGCCTGGCGACTCGCAAAGGAAGAAGAAAAAAAAGGAAAAAATAAAGATTAAATATATAAAATAATATAAAGATAAAGAGTTATTTGAATTTTTGAATTTTTTTTGCCTCACATAAATTGATGAGATTTTAAATCATTTTTCAACGGAGATCCAAAAATTAAAAAATATTTTTTCAGTCACATATCACAAAAAAAAAACCATTTTCTTGGAAGTTGATTTTCAAAAATATTATTTTCCTTTTTCATGGAGCTCTCCCCCAAACAAACGCATTAAGTTAAATGAGATTTCTATGGAAAAAGACACTAGGGCTCTATTTGTTTCATGACAATCTTTCTTAAAAAATATTTTCCCCAATTTCTGGTGTGGGATTGGGGGGTATGCGATCAAAGAAAATATTTTCTATTCAATGAAAAACATCCTTCCAAATATGGGGTAAATAACTTCCTTTTTTGAGGAAACAAAATCATTTTCCAATCTTTCTTGTTCGGGCTCTCTGACACTCTTGCCCGGAATGCGTTAGCCACCTGTCTCCGAGTCAGCCCGCGAGATTTTGTCCTCCCTCGAATCCTCGGCCTCTCGACTTTGCCTACAGCAAGATTGTGAAGCCCACTCTCAAGTGTGCCTTCAAACTCTTCTCGCTCCAACACTGAAGGTTTGGGTTCGATCTTGAGGCTTTTGCGGGGCGAGCTAGGTGGGATCCGAGGGGCATCAAGCTCGCGCGCTTAGGTTTGCCAGATCTGGTGAGTCGGATCTCGTTGGCCATGGGCGAGCTCAAATCTAGGGAATCTTGAGGGCGGCCCCAGCGAGTCTTGGGCGAGCTAAATCCTCTCATGTGGCTGGCGATCGGCCACGGACGAAGGAAAAGAAAAGAAAAGCAATAAAAAATAAAATTAAAATACGGTTAAAAAATTCAAATTCTTTAGTAATTTTTCAAAGATAAATCAATTTGGATTTTCTATACCAAACTCCGGAAATTATTTTTTAGTTGATTTTTAGATTTATCAAAAAGCAGAAAACATCATCATTTTTTTTTGGAAAATGACTTGTCGAAAAATATTTTCCAGAAATGCCATATTTTTCGGAAAACAAACGAAGATCAGAAGTGTCATAACTTTATTACAACGCTCATTTTAGTGTTAAAATTTTTGGCCGGATTACTAACTACTAAAATTAGAGAAAAAATGATCCCTTAACTACCTCCGACGATAAATTCCGCCAAGAGTCTCATGCGTTTTTTTTTTTAATATATAGTAAAACCTAATTCTAATTTGATTTTTCTTATTAAGCTCCATTTGTTTAACGAAAAATGTGAGGTTTTTGAAAAATATTTTCTAGAAGGTTATTTTTACGAAAATGAAATGTTTTTCGGTGTTTGGCTAAAGTGTGAAAAAGATCAGGAAAATATTTTCCGCCATTTAATATGAAAAATCGAATTTGATTTCCTGGGCTCCTTTTAATAAAATTTTCTTTTTAGTTTTCTCTTTTATTTTTATTTTGCGACAGCTAGCAATCAGCTGCAAGCGAGCTCAAGGCTCGACTGATCTCGACAATCCCAAGTTTGCCCGAGGCGGGCGGGTTCCCACCCTTCCCTTTGACATTGTGTTGCGCCTGCGACCACGAGCGATAGGGGGGAAACGAAATGCGTCCACTTAACCAATGGAAAGAGACGAGATGAGGAGGATGGCTTCGTCTCCAAGGCTTCCATGGTGTTGTGGGCTCGATCCTTGAGTTTTGCCTCCAGCACCACCAACACTAGGCGGTTCGAGTTCAACTCCGATTCCAAGGATTTCGGGGATTCCGTTGCCTTCTACGAGCTGTTGATCTAGCGCTGTGCCAACAACATGCGCGTCTTCTCCTTCATAGACCTCAATCGGCCACCAGAGGGTTCGCAGAACTCTCATGATTGGCGAGGGAGGGTTCGGTCGGGGAGCTCGCCTGGATCTGGCATGTTCGGGCTGGCGGGCCTCGGGCGAGCCCAAGATCGCCAATACCGGTTGAACCTCGAGCTTGCCGGCCCGTTTCTGGGCGATCGTTGGGTTGCCAGCATCACTGAGAACCGTAGTCGACGAAGAAAGGAAGGAAATAGTGGCAGGCAGGGGAAAGAGGGGAAAGAGGAAGGAGGAGGAACAAGGAGAAAAGAAACAAAAGGAAAGCAAAAGAAACAAGTAAAAAATTTTTTTAAAGATAGAAAAAAATAAAAGAGAAAAAATAAATTTTTGAATTTTTTTTTTAAATAAAGCAAAAAAAATAATTGTAGGTGACGCTTTTTCACTCTCACTGTGGCTAAAGAACACCCCTAACACGTTGTTTTGACGATATTGACATTTGTGGGTCCGACTTTTTTTAAGCATTCTTCATTTGCTTTTCTTCTTTCTCTTTTTTTATGTCACTTTCCTTCTTATCAATTCTTTTCATGCTCTCTCTTTCTGAAACACCCGTCTTATGTCAATAATAGACAAAGTTATCGACACCCCCAACGTTCGTCACCGAATTCGACCAAAAAAAAAAAAAAAAAAATTTGCCCATCACCTACAGGCAATTGACAGAGTTGAAGCCTAAATTTGTAGAAACCTCTTCCTTACCAAACTAGTCCTCTTCCATATTCACTTCTTAAATTCAAAACTACTATAAGTGAAAAAACTCATCCATATCTCTTTACTCTTCACCCTCATCCCATCCCTTTTGCTCTTTGTTATTCGTTTTTCCATTGCGTCAAAAACTTCGATTAATCGGTCACGATGACAAGAAAAACACCCATTGAAGATTCAAATCCAAGTGCTAAAACACTCACCCAAATCCTCATCAGACTAGACGCCTTTAGATCCATCGTTGGAATTCGCCCGTACTCTCATTAAGTTGTTTACGCAAACAAAGAATGCCGCATTCAAGAACGACAATCATCTAAATGGGCGAGGATTTGGCCCTCTTCACCCTCGCGATCTCTCCTTCTTGCTGATCTAGGTTGCCAAGCCACCATTGCAGGCAATTGAGAGGACTAAAGAGGTGATTGCAAACTGAACCCTCATGTCCAAGCCCTTATGCAATGAGGAAGCTTTGTTGTCTGTTAATTGTTCAAATCTCCGTGCTAAGATCATCGTTAAGAGGTTCAATACAATAGCCTTTAGGTCAATTATGTTCTTGTGTACCGAACTCCGATGAAAGATTCAAAAATCAATGAGTGCGAAGTGGCACAGACGACAAGTGATGAAGGTAGACCACAAAGGATAGTGGTTTAAATTTTTTTTTTTTTATAGAACTACTAAGGCTCGAACCATGGTCTGATTAAAATGGACGGGGAAAATTAAAAAAAAAAAAAGGAAAATGGGGCCCTCAACTAAAGAAAGAAGAAAAAAAAAACATGACACCATAACCAAACAAAAAGGATTCTCAATAAAAGATAGGATGCACAGGGGTTAATATTGTCAAAATACTTTAATTGGGTGTGTTTTAGCTATGGTGGGAGTGGAAAAATCACAACCCATAATTATAAAGAAAGCAAACGTGAAAGAGATAAGAAAGGGAAAATGAGAAAAATGTTTTAAGTGGAAGCAAACGTGAAAGAGATAAGAAAGGGAAAATGAGAAAAATGTTTTAAGTGGAAGATATTTTCCTTCTTTTGAAGGGTTTTTTCCAATGGGTGGGAAGTTTTCCTAATTATTTTATTTTCAACGAATCAAATATTGAAAAATCCAAAAAACGTTTTTGGAAGTTTTTCACGAAACAGATGGGCCCTAAAAAAGAAAGAGAAAGTTGAACGTGGCAATGACTCGGCCCTTCTTGACAAAACGACGATGTTCGCTTCCTTCACAAACCAGGGAAGTATGTTCACGTTCTGTATAGGCATTCAGTGCAGAAGGATCACAGTAAATGTATGACAGCATATCTTAAAGATTGGAAAAAAAAAAAAAAAACCAGCTCTTTCTTCAAACGGATAAAAGAAAAAACCATAGCACTAATCTGGTTTTTATTTTGTCAAACAAACCGACAATCACATTCAAGACCAACTCGGGTCTTCTTCACATCCATATCAATATGCGTACCAACAACAAACAAGCAAGACCCGTTTCACAATCAACATGAGCAAAACCATGTTTACCCCACCACGGCCTTATTGAAGGTGACTAAGCCCCTTAAACACAAGCCTCCTTTGTCTTTCCTTATTATGAGTAAATCTCATTTCTCTGATATATTCCAACTTTCAATTCCCCGTTCTTCCACTAAAAACCGGCGAATTTTTGCTCTTTAACATGACTTATGAAAAAAGGGAATTAAAGATCGACATCGCATATTGCAGTAAAGTTTGAATCACCACCGTCAGTAGGACTTCTTTCCCTACCTTCGACATCAAATTCAATTTCCAACCTGCAAGTTTTATGTTCACTCTAGCAAGTAGCAAGGACCCAGTAAGCATTTGTTATTCGCATTTGTTTCTCTGATATAAATGAGTTGGTCCTATTAGTATGAAGCCGAAAAAAAAAGGAAAAAAAAAAAGAGAGATAGAGAGAGATCACGTCAAACGTGGAGGGGCAGAACAACCTTAAGCCCCGCTAGACTTTTTTTATTCGCAGTTACTTTGCTCCTAATGGCCTTTTGCTTCAAACTTGAATTGTCATGGCCTCATCAACTTCCTGTACACACGTAACTTATGTGCACGTCTCCTGTCGAAGGTCTTACCAAAATGTTTTTCAATGGTTTGCGTGATGAGCTCCTTGCGGCTCGGTAAATGTTTTTTCTTTTTGTTTTGTTCCATGACGTTTACTGTAGGAGGCATCATTTTTGCTTCTTTTTTTTTTTTTTTTGGTCGGACATTTCCGGACCTTTTGAAAGGGTAGTTATTAGGGAAACAAAAACAAAAACAAACGCAAAAAAATTCAAGCCTCTTACCTTTTGTGTGGACACGATAGAATGGATGAGAAAAGGAAAGATGGAGAAGAATTGGGATTTTCTCTTGTTCGGGAAAGCAATTGAAAGTTTGGTGGAAAATGGTAGGGCGCCATTAATTTGGTTCTCTCCTCCCCCTCCCCCTCCCCCTCCTCCTCCTCATCATCATCCAACCTCAGTACGGCGACACCGCTGTTAGTCATTATGCTCCACCAGAATCCGGTGTTGTCCGATGCACTCGCTACAGCCGTGTCCCGCGGCATTGCATTGCTCTCGCGGTTCTCCAGTTGTTTGAACAAACAGCTAAGCAAGGCCTCTTTGACCAGGTTCGGTTAGGATTTTTCCCTAATTCCTTTGCTTGATCTATGATTTTCCTGTCGGTTAGAGTGTCAACGAAGCAGTTCGATTTGACTCTTCACTGATACCCCCATCCGACTCGAACATGAACGATTTGTCACCCGACCCGCATACTACCCCAACAAAGAATTCAGATAGAATTTTAGGTATTTTTTATTTTAAGAATTTTAGCGATATAGAAATTGCAATATTTTTTTTTAATTCCATGTGTTTAAATTTGATTTGTTTTACGTTATCTTTGAGTAATTTTATTTACTTTAGGATTCCTATCTATATAAATGATGTCCGCTCGTTGTAATTTAAGACTATCATCAATTAAATTTCAGTATTGCTTTGGAATTGATTTCTTGTTTATCGCTACCCTGCGTCACTTCTTCGTGCCGATGATTCTCAAAGATATTGTATTCTAGAGTGCTTGCTGGATCATGAATAGAGCTCGTGCATCCTTTTATTGTAGTTCAACCGGAACACTTGCACCTTCTTTCGGAACTTCGCATCCTTTCTCATGGGGTCTCAAAAGTCTTGGGCTATCAAGAATGTAGTTATCTTGATGCTCTTGTAGTCATAGTTGTTTCCATCAAATATTGGGATGAGGAATGATGTGGCAACATTGGCCATTGCGAAGTTGGTTAGAAACGCTCAATATCAAAGAATCGCGACCGTGGTTCTAGTACAACTTTTGGGTTTTTGATGAAGCATATGTGCAAGTGTATGTGTTTGAATATGAAATATAGAGAAATAATGACAAGAATACTAGCAAGGTAAAAATGATATTTGAAATAAAACTAATAAGTAAAAGTACTTACAAAAATATCTCTCATCATATGAAAGACCAAGCACTTATTTATAGAGCATTACAACCGACATGCTCCACTGCCATTAAATTTTTTATTTATTTAATAATTGTTTTTGCCATTCACTGCCAATTGCAAAAATGGATTACTTTTCAACATCTATGAACGTTCAAGTAGCCAGGTCTCCACGTCCGTGCCTAGATTAAAAAGAAAAAAATTCTCACCTTGAAACAGTCCCTATAAACAAAATAGTTCTAGATTCGATTGTTGTTTTCGAGCTGTTCGTTACCTTTAAATGTCATTGTTCTTTTTCCTCATTTAGAAACTTAACAGGAAGCTTTTGCATGTAAGCTTCGGATTAGTTTTCATGCTTGCTGGCCACCGTTAAGGTAATTTCGAGACTGCGCCATTTTTTTCAAAGTTCCTTCAGGATTATTTGTTTAGTGAAGTGGCTGTCGCTAATGAATTGCAATTTTGGGCATCGAGGTGCGCTGTTAGCTGCTACAATTCCAGGGGTTAACATCATTCTCATGCTTCTTGTGGGATCTGGCATTTGGAAAGATGAGGCGACCGTGAAGTCTATGAGTAGATTCGGGCAACACAGGTTCCTAACTCGAGTTATTTAGCATCCGCACTGCGTTCTGAACAGAAGTTTACTAGGGTTACATCCCTTATATCACAAAAGTTACAATACCGATTTCCTAACTTAGTTACTCAATTGGTGATCTACTCTATCTAGCAATTGGATCTAGCTTAGATTTTCGTTCTAGGTGATCTGTTGGTATCGTTTTCTATTTTGTTTCCATGAAACCTTGCTCAACTTTTGAAACCATGAAATCATCTTCATCTCTCTTCCAGGGAACTTCTCGAAGGGCCGCTATACTATGCTCTCACGATTACATTTGCTTGCGCATACTACTGGAGGACTTCGCCAATCGCAATTGCAGCAATATGCAACCTCTGCGCTGGAGATGGTGTAGTAATCTGACGTCCCATTCTTTCTTGCTTGTTTTACTAGCGTGGGTTCGAAGACTAGTAACTACAAAAATAGAGGGAGACATACTGGGGACTTCTTCAATGTCATGGGCCTAAATCTTGAGAAATGATTTGGCAAGATATCAAACTGTGTGAAAAGATACGCGGTTATCGGTTCCAAGATTTGCATAATTCGCCCAAATATCCGTAAATTAAAAACAGGCAGGGTAAAGCTTAGACCCCTGGTTTTGCTTGTTTTAAGGTTTTGCAGAAATTATTGGAAGGCGGCTTGGCCAAAATAAACTTCCTTAATCGTTAGCTGGTAGCATTGCAATGGGCCGTGCGGGGTTTTTAGCGTCTCTCGGGTAATCTTCAGTTGGGTGTGTCTTAGGATTCTGTATAAATCTGCTTGAGTGGAGGCCTGACTGATTACAATTTGCTTGTGCTTGCAAGGTTCATGTCCTATTTTTCGTTATTTGATTATGTCCGAGAAAGTCGGGAGATGGCTTCGGGTTTCTTCATGGTGTCTCTTGCTTCTGCACTGGTGGAATCACATCCTTTGAGCTCTCGGCTTGACGACAATCTCACAGTTCCCTTAACTTGTGCGTTGGTGGGGAACCTTGTCTTTTAGGGGGTTAACATTCATTACAAACGTTCCTTTCCAAGTAAAAGGAAATCACAGTTGTCGGTGCAGAAATAATGTTATATTTATAAGATTTGATGAGGCGAATTGTCAAGTGGTCTAAAAACTAAAGCCGTTAGAAGATGTTGTGATTTAATATTTATATATCCTAACATTTTTTCTCACGCTCAGTCTGGTATTTTGTCTAATACTAAGCATTGACTATTAATTGAGGAGGCAACTAGGGGACTGGAAATATTTGAACTTAGTACCTCATCTTTTGATTTCATTTAAGATTTGATGGGATCACTTGACAACCGCTCAAAATTTAAGTTATTAAAAGAATATATTATTTGATATTTATATATTTTAATAATATTGTGTTTGTGGGAAACGCAGGCCGGTGTGGGAGAAAACGACATAACTTTTATTCAGAAAGGATGACAAAGCTGGTGGGTCTGGTATTGATAGTTGGTTTATTTTCTGTAATCGTGATAGCATCAAGCCTATTTTATTCGACTCAATTACCAACTTTTACCGCAAACCATCTCTGCATTTGTCTGAGGTTTTCTTCTTGTTTTTAACCTTGACCACAAACTTCAATTACCACCCATGAGACTAGAGACTTGTAGAATCTTAGACTTTTCTGGAATAGTTGATTAAGCATGCTTCGGAGTGTCTTAAACTCGGCTTGGGGTAGAGCTTCGGCAAGCATGTCCTCGACTTGATCTGCAGTCTTGTAATACTTGAACTTGATCTGTCTATTATTTTCCACTTCTTGTATGAAGTGATAGTATACGGCAATATTTTTTCCTTTCGTGGAAGGAAGGATTTTTAGAAATCGTGAAAGCGAATTTGTTATCGTAAAAAATTATTATGTCCTCTAATTGTCTTCGACGTCATAATGCTTAATTGGTGGCAGTAGCAGCTGTGACATGTTAGGATATATTTTAATATTATGTGTGAGCTTTATTAATTGTTGTTGTAAATATTAATTGGTATAATAAATAAAATATATATATACAATTTCCTACTTAGTCAATATGATACTGGACAGTGTGGTCGAGATAAACCTTACATGTAATTGGGGATATGATACACGAGGCTTCATCACATTGAAGCTAGCTACAAAAGGGGTACATCGAGGAGAAATTCTTGAGCATCAAATAGTCGCAAAGTCGCTTAAAAAATGATGAATGCGTCGATTCTTCTAGCTTATGAAACTGTAATTCGCATATCTATACGTGATGATTTTAGGTAGCTACATAAGAATATTAATCGCAATTTACATGTTGTATCAAAGCCTATACGTTCCAGATCTGAAACCACGATTTTGATTAGTTTTTAGAAGTTTTTAGTTCGGAGAGTACGGCATGTGGATAAGAACGCGTTCATCGTTTTACCTGTGGCGTTTTTTATTTTGCTTCATGCAAGTCAAGCTTCTTCGCAGAGCACTGTGCGGCCGTCTGAGAAAAAAGTTCAAAGAAAGTGAACTCACGTTTTTTACATCTTCCTTTGACAAGCCCATTTTAAACCTTATTAAATAAATATATTTATGGGATACAAGTGAGCCAAAAAAAAATTTTTTTTTTGATCGAAAGTGAGCCAAAATTGAAGAGCCCTTTTTGTCTCAAAAGTGCCGATATCAATTATGAAGAGTAAGCTTATCGTAGCCCAGAGCCAGAATTATCCCTATGCAAGGTAAATTTGGGCCTGCATGTGCACGACATGTACAAGCTGAGGTCACTTGATTCGATTTGATTTGGTGACCCAACCTGACCCAACCCGACCTGTGACCCTTGCCCGAATCAGTTGACCGTTGACTCAAGCTTTCCGATCGAATCGGATGTTGACCGGTCAGACCGAGATAAGCATGTCCTAGTTCGCCGATTTGGCAGGGAAGCGGTTGGATAAGATAAACCAGTCAGATTGATTTTCAGTATCAGCTAAGACCGAGCATGTGCGATGCACGTATCGGTGTGTGGGGACCAAGTGTAGAGAGAGAAAGGAGCTCAATGATGCATTCGAGGTATTTAAGATATCAGCATGCTCGTATGCTTATGCTCTACCAAGTCATACATTTATTTTACATGTTTGATGCTTTTATGGAGTGAAAATACGTATGCAACCTCAAATACATGTATTATTTATGCGAATTCTCTCGTGAAAACCAATGAAATTGGAAACTGACTGATTCACCCTTTTGATCATGTCTTGTTTCTTTTTTTTGGAGTCTAAAGGACGTCTTGGACCAGCTCACTATTTTTTTTCATTGTGGTAAATTCAATCATTGACTTTGATGTAATTTACTATAGATCCCCACACCGATACAATACTCAATCCAGAAAGGGAGTAATTGTTGACGAAGCTACGATCGCCGCTCTTGTGGATGAGAAGCTGATGGGTGTCCTAAATGACCAGATTGCTGACATAATGTCCAAGATGATGAATGATTTCATGACCCAGCAATAGCAAGCCAGTTTTGGCTCTTAATTAGAGATCCACCTCTCGACCCACCAAGGACTTCGCATTGATAAATCACCTGCAGTAGATGTCGACCCATCCATATCGGATGACATTATTTTGACTGGTGCTACCATACCTCCCGTGGCCAAAGTTCATCTGCCTAATGTCACGTCTCCTCTACTCCTGAATGATGAAAGTGTCGAGTTGCTTGCAAATCTTGACCAGAGGTTGTGAAGTAGAGGGAACTCAAAGTGTTCCGCTTTGTCTATCTATGCCCATGTCCAAGTACCTGATAAATCCAAGATGCCGACTTTCGAGAAGTATGATGGCACCTCAAACCCAGTTCAGCACATTGAGGTGTAATAGGCGTTGATGAATAGTATATGTCCAATGGACCTTTGATGATCCAAACCTTCCACGTAAGCTTGAAAGATGCTGCGATGAAGTGGTACCCTAACCACCAGGTCAACTGGAAAGATTCATGGGAAGAAGTGGCAAACATTTTAAGTTTAATCTTGACATAACTTTCACTCAAGAGGAGAGGGCCGAGCAGAAAAAGAGCGAGACTCTAAAGGAGTATGCCACTCGTGGGAGAACCATGGTGGTATAGATCATGTCTGAAACCTTAGAGCGAGATCTGATGAAGTTGTTGTGGAAACCTTCTCTTTAAATATTTTGATTTTGATGAAACTGTCCTTGTTCAAGTAAAATTTGTGTAATATTTATAATGATTTCATTGCGGATGAACAAGTGAACAGAAGTTTGTATTGACCCTTTTCTGGCATTCAGACTCAAGAAGGAGTAGTCATATATCTGCTTCTGAGTTGTTCAAATGAAGTTGCTTCTGAATACATTCAGATGAAGTTGCTTTTGAAGACATTTAGATGAAATTACTTCTGAATATGTTCAGATAGAGATACTTTTGAAGACAATCAGATGGAGCAATATATGAAGGCTTATTCATGTGAAGAGTTATATGATGTGTCAGAGGGATTTTATTGAAGCTCAGTATCATGGTTCAAGTTTATTTCTTCAGATTTAGGGAGTCTTTATTTATGAAGACTACTTTCGAACACTATTTAGATTCTGCGTTTACTAACAGACAGATTCCGATGTCCCATGAACATTAGGTTTTCGATTAAGACAAGTTTTTTTTTTTTTTGGAAGTTTGTGAAATTTGATTGACAAGATATTCCTTCAATCAGATGAGGAAGAAATCTACGATTTGATATCACCTTCCAAGAATAAATCTTGTGATTTATTTGAATCTAACTTACTTTTGGAAACTGAAGATTTAGCTGTATGGACGACTAAATCTGAAAAGTTCATATTCTACTCCAACAACTACCATATCTTCTTAGATACAGTCTCGTTCAATTACGATTGATGACGTCTAATCAAGAATTGAAGAGCGATCCTTTGAAAGATTGTCCAACAGCTAGTTTGAAAACAAATGAGTATAAAGAAGAAGTATGGTGACCTGCGGAGTGAGTCGAGAACATTGAAATTTCAAAGTGTCTGAGTTGTTCAAATTGATATACTTATTCTAAGAGTTCTCAATTTCTTTCACTGTGAGGATTTTTAAGAGAGATGGAATGTCTTCATCTCTTGTAACCTCCATTGATTCATTCTAGTGAAATCCAACCAATCAACTGTCATCATGGGAGAGTGTACGTAGGCCTAACAAGCCGAACCGCTATAACTCAACGTGCACTATTCTCTTATCTAAACTCTTACTTTTGCGTTTAGATTATCTGCATGTTATTATATTGTTCTTGATTCTAATCGTGGATTGAAATTGTTTTAATTCCGTAATAAATTTCAATTAATTTCAGAATCGCTTATTCACCGCATTCTAGGTAATATTGCTAAATCCAACAATTGGTATCAGAGCATGTTACTCTTATCTGTGAAGTATTTTTGACTTATGAGTTAACGATCTATCATGTTTAGCAATAATTTCTCGGGAACATGTTATCGCATTTCGCCAACAAGCCACCATATTTTGATGAAAATGAATATAACATGTGGAGCAACAAAATGAAGTGGTTCTTCAAGGCTTATTATGATGATTTGATGTGGAATGTTGTCACCAATGGATTGTGCTTGCTACTACTGCAATTGCATCTAATGGAAATGAAACAACTCCGACACCAATGATGACTGATATTGAAAGAGCTAAAAGACGAGGCCTGGACTCCAAAGCTGTTAATGCATTATTCTGTGCTTTGTCAACTCTTCTGTACAATCGTGTGTTGGAAGAAAAGTCTGCTAAAACTATATGGAATAGACTTCATGCTACTTTTTAAGGAACAAACAGAGTGAAAGAAACAAATCTTAGTATTCTGCTGAACTAATAGCCCCACCAAATTGACTCAAAGCATATATTTGCCTTTTATCAACATTTGCATATGGGTATTCCTTACATCTTGACAAATGGCGATGCATCGAATTGGTACCCTGATCACTAGCACAACCTATCTTAGCCCCACAATACAAACATTCAGTCTTTTCTTTATCATGAATCTATTTGAAGTGTTCCCACACCACCAAAGATCTCCTCTTTTTTTTCTGTATTACTTGTGTTACTTGAAGCACTCGTTTCAGCCATCTAACAAATTGAACATTTAATGGTAATCGCTAAAAATGTAAAATTGGCTCATTTCATTGCAGCAAACATCAAATGGACCACAAACTAAGAGATTCAAAAACGAATTGAGGTGAAAAACCCAAGGAAAATATATAAATAGGATAAAATTGCAGCGTTGCCAATACAAGGTAGAATAAGACATCCTCTTACCATGATGAATCTGTGATGTAGATTGAAGTAATCAGCATTCGATATTGACCCTCCAAACTGTCGGAGAAAACAAACCTTGAACAAAGATAATAAATCAATCTGTGATTGATTGTGCTGTATGTTACATTTCAGTAGCTCAAAATATGTACAGATCTTGAGTTAAATGGCAGAGAGGAATGAGCACGTTGAAGGAATGAGCATGTTGTTAAGTCAGAACATAACCGATTCGAGGAATATTGCTTGCTTATGATTTTAGTGAATAAGTGAATTACTCATGCTACTTGTACCTCCACATATAATTTGTTTTAGAATTTGCTGTTGTTCACATTGTTAAGACACGGAATAGAATAAGAACAAAGAATTCTGGACAGAATGAGGGTACTCTGTGTTGCACAAGATCTCATGAAGATAATGACTTGGGCAAAAAAATTATCCCTGACTTCCCCAGGCAATCACATCTTCATCAGGCAAATCAAGAAAAGGGAATGATGGCAGGCAATCCAGCTGAGCAAGGGAAATTAGGGATGATAATCGAACTTACGGGCGAGGAGGTGGACAAAACAAGAAGCATCCAGAACACCTTCAGAGGAGCAGAAATGGCAGAGGCGAGAGGCGAGAGGCGAGAGCTACTTACATCCGATCCGAAGCGCCCTCGAGAAAATAAGCGAATCCCAGGTCACCTGGGCCAGGTGCTGCTGTTCGACGGAGAGCGAAGTGCTCGGGAGCTCCAAAAACCCTACTATTTTGGGGGGATTCGGATGGGAGACAGAGAGAGACGGAGACACAGAGCAACCATGAAGATCGAGAAGGACCAGAGAGGGAGGGAGATAGGCATCGTAAGCTAAAAGAGATAGACAAATCGAGCTTCTTTTTTAACTTTGGGCCGAGACTTACGGGAACAGTACCGAGACCCGACCCGAAATTACATCAAATTATTGCGCCGGGCCGGGCCAGGCCGGCTCGGGCATTTTTTACGCCCCTACTTAAAAGGTATGCATGCTGACTTTGACACAATAGTTTGATAAAAATATCCACAAGTTGTTCCATAGTCCCAATTCCTATAGGGGCTAGGACTCCTTCTTGAATCTTATTTCGAGTGAAGTGACAATCAACTTCAATGTGCTTTGTTCTTTCATGAAAAACAAGATTTGTTATCAACTTGAGTGCCGCATCATTATTGCAGAACAATTCGGATGGGTTCCCCACATGTATCCCGAGGTCAAAAAATAAATATTGTAGCCATACTATTTCGCAAACAATTTTGGCCATGATTCGGCATTCTGCTTCTGCAGATGACAACGACATTGTTGTCTATTACTTGGTTTCCCATGAAATCAGAGACTTTCCCAATTTTATGCAGAAATCAATAATGGATCTTCTGGTCATAAGGCAAGTCGCATAATCAGTGTCACAAGAAGCTGCCATTTACATTTTACTGTCACGGGATGGGAAAATTCTGAGCTCTGCACAAACTTTTAGATACCTTACTACTTTTAATGTTGCATACATATGAGATTGCTTTGGATGATGCATTAATTGACTTAATATTTAAATTGCATAGCATAAGTCTGGTCTTGTTATGGTAAGGCATATCAACTTCCCCACGAGTCTCTAATATTCTAATGGATCCTTAAGTAGTGGATCTTCGACTGACGTAGAAGTCCCTAAATCATATTGATAACTTGTCATCTTGACATTCTGCTCTATGGGAATGATGGCAGGTTTGCATCCTAATAGGCTGGCTTCAGACACAATTTCTAATGCAAACTTCCGTTGACTGATATTAACTCCTTTATCAGATCGTGCAATTTCAATGCCAAGAAAATATTTTGAAACCCCTAAATTCTTGATGTGAAATGTAGACTGCAGATATCTTTTGAACTTCTCGATACGAGACTCATTGTTTCCCATGATAAATATGTCATCATAGATTAGTAAAAAAATTGACGTAGTACCTGAGGTCCATGTTTAAAGAGCATAATCATATTTGGAGTACTGAAAACCTGCTGTTAGAGCATTTGTAACCTTGACATGCTATTGTCTAGAAGCCTGTTTGAGACCATAAAGGGATTTACGAAGACGACGTACATGAGACTCCCCCTGTCTGTGTAATCCCAGTGGGAGATTCATGTAAATTTCTTCATCGACATTTTTTGACATCCATCTGATGAAGCAACCAGTGACGAGCAATCGCAATTACGAAAAAAGAACGGATAGTGACTTCCTTCGCAACTGGTGAAAAAATTTCTTGATAATCGAAACCCTCCCTCTGAGTGAAACCTTGTGCCACTAAACATGGCTTGTATCGTTCAACAGACGCAGCAGCTTTGAATTTGATCTTGTAGACCCATTTACATCTAATGAATTTTCGATATTTAGGTATAGGAACAATGTCGCATGTATGATTTTCAATAGGTGCGTTGAGCTCAGCTTCCATCGCCTTTTGCCATCGAGGATCTCGTCTAGCTGCTTGATATGAAGTTGGCTCTTTTTCTTCAGAAATTAGGTTAATTCTACATGTATATGTCAGAGAAAGATGATTGAAAAAGACATACGAGGTGACAGGATAGTGGTTACTTGAAGCTTTGGATGCATAACAGATATAATCCTTAGACCATGTAGGTGGCCGAATAGTACACCCGGAACGTCGTGGTGGTTCGGCAAGTACTGAAGTAACGGGAGAAGAATCTGATAAAGATGCCACTAGTGACGATTGGTAATCATTAATAAGAGATAAAGAGATGTCTGTAGAAGATAATTCTACTGATCTCACCTCCGAGCTTTCTACCGTAACTGATATAACTGGTACCGATGGAGTAATAAAGTATGCAGGAGAAGAGGTCAAAGCATTCTCCTCTAGGAAATTCTGGCCTTCCGCAGTGATTGAAAAAGAAGTCTTCTCATCTCAAAAAGGAAAAACATCTTCATGGAAAATAATGTCCCTTCTAATGAAGAATTTGTCGGTAGATATTTTTATAACTCAATAACCTTTTTGTAAAGTGGGGTACCCCATGAAAATACATTGAGTGGCACGAGGATACATCTTGGTTCGATGCCTAACAGTTGTTGCATAACACAAGCATTAAAAAATCTGCAGATGATCAATGATAGATAATTTTCCATAAAGTAACTCAAAAGGTGTACTTCCACCAAGAATTCTACTAGGCATGCGGTTAATCAAATAAGTAGGAGTGATCACACAATCATCCCAAAATTGTTTAGGAGCATAAGCTTGATATTTAAGAGCTCATGCAACCTCTGAACGATATCTATGTTTCCGTTCCACAATCTCATTTTCTTGTGGAATGTAGATGCAAGAGGTCTCATGAACAATGCCATGAGAAGTAAGAAAACATTGACAATCATTGGAAAGAAATTCATGTCCATTATATGTCCAAATTTTTTTCGGACAGATGTATTGAATTGAGTCTTAACCATAGAAAAGAAATTTGATATCTTTGAAATGGTATGACCTTTTAAATGCATGAGGAAGGTCCAAGTAGCACATGAAAAATCATCAACAATTGTAAGGAAAAATCAAGAACCATCACAATGAGCCGTATGGTAAGGGCACCAGATATCAAGGTGTATAAGTGAAAAAAGACGAGTTACTCGAGATGTACTTATTGAGAAAAATTGTCTTGACTGTTTAGCTAGAGGACATATTGGACATTTTGGATAAGGAAATTTTGCACTATGACCCAAGCGTTGATGATAAAAGAGATTTTTAGTAATAGTACTAGCATTTTAATAAATGCCTTTATTCAAGGATTTTAAATCTCCAAGAGAATTGATCCAGAAAAACAACCCATCTTCAATCTAAGCCCATCAATTTGCCAGTCATACAGTCCTGAAAAAAACAATTGTCGGAATTGAAATTGACATTGCAAGAATTGTCTTGACAAACTTGCGAGATAGAAAAGAGATTGAATTCAAACTGAGGAATATATAACTCAGGAATATATAGGACATTGTGAAGAACAAAATTTGGCCCAAGCTGAACCGTGCTAGTTTTTGTGACATGAGTAGTATTTCCATTTGGAAGGCGCACCGACAAAGGGATTCGAGATTGTTCATCAATATGAGAAAATAAATTCGTGGTACAAATTATATGATCACCGGGACCTAAATCGATTATCCAATCATTTACCAACATAAAATTTTCTTGGGATAGAAGGGTACCTGAAAAACTTGCACTCTCATCAGTAGTCTTCATCTAGCTTAGAATTTTTATAATAGTTTCATACTAATCGTGAGTAATAGTATTATGGTCCCATCTCCTTTTTGCGCAAAAACCTAATAGGCAACTTTGTCCTTTCTTTCACGATCATTTGGGCGTCCATGTAATTTTTAGCATGTTTCTACCGTATGATGTGGCCTTTTGCAGAAATCGCAATATTTATTTTTGGGGTTAAAAAAAATTTCCACCTGTCTTTCCTGGTGATGTGGTAGCATGAAATCTACTAGATCCGCGTGATAAGCCCGCTGATGTTGTCGAATCAGGGCCACAAAATCCAGGCCCTTTGCTCGTGAATCCTGGCCATCGAATTTCCCCTTGTAATCATGGTCGTCCAACCCTAAGGGATTAGGGTTCCCTTTGAATGCAGCCACAGATCCAAAAGCGTGACATCATTCTTCTTACTTCTTCGCCCCTTTGGTCCCGAGAAGTTGGCAACTTGACGGAGCTTCCAAGGCCATCGTTACGAGCGAATGAGGTGCTGTGAGGTGAGAAGGCCTATAGTGCTACTCCTTCGTCGTGCGGCGCCCCCATTGCCAATCGCTGGCTTTCCTCTTGGACAACAAGTTGAAAAATGCGACCGAGGCTCGACGGTGGCTCCATCGCGAGAATTTGAGTTTGAAAAGGTAAGTATTCTTCCTTTAACACATGCAAAAAATGAGTGGCTTTCTCACGGTCTTGATCGCTCGATATTGCCGAAGGATTTCCTCGGGATCGACGAGACTTTCTTCAGCATCTTCTATATCATTCCATAAGGATGATAATCGATTGAAAGTGCACATAATAGATTGATTTCCTTGTTTGGGTTTCGATAGGGCTTGTGTAAGTGAGAAGAGCTTTGCCCGATCGAGCTTTCCATACATTTCCCGTATATTGACCACATGGTCTTTGAGTCTTCAGTTGCTGGTAATCCTGCGGCTACTTTAGCCGTGAGACAATTACCAATCCATTGTCGTACCAATTGATTGCACCGTCTTCAATGATAGTGTTGTTGCTCCTCGGCTGGGATTGGAATAGTGCCATCGAGAAAACCATCTTTGTCTTTTGTGACTAAAGCTCGATGGAGGTCCCTTGCCTAGGAAGAGTAGTGCTCTGGTCCGGCCAATTGGAGGTTAATAAGACACAATTCCTGTTCGTCGGCCGACGAAATATACAGTGGATCTCCGATCTCCGATCGGCTGTCGCCGATTTCGAATAGGAAAGGGAATACGGCCTGGTATCTGAGCGGAGGTGTCAGATAGGTCCCCCTAAAACCCAATTCGGGTATTTTCCCTACATAAGAAGAACTAGGTCCGTGGGTTGAGCTTGCCCCAAATTTGGTTAGTGAGCCTCCCTCAGCTGTGTAATGGAGTTGACGGAGTTAGTGCGAAATGGCTTGGCATTTGCACCCACTGAACGGGCTGAGCCTGAATGAGATTGTGCTGAGTAACTTGGGCTTCAAACTAAGATAAAATAGTTTGTCCTTCTGTGATCTGAGTGGTTTTAACAGCTAGTTCCTTAGAAAAAACTGAGGTTGGAGGTGCATCTTTCATACCAAAATGACTCTGGTTATCGTCGGTTTGTTGCCTTTTTTCATGTAAAAAGGTGATTCTTATGCCGGAGTGCACTCTTTGTGTCACGCCCCGAACCCGTTGAGCTTGCGTATATCCCACCAGACCGTTGATATTCAATAATTTCTCAAGATCCCTCGGCCAATCATAAAACAACTTGAAAAAGAAACAAGATCACGGAAACCATAAACTGCTCCATACAATTCCATAATGAGATAACTCAGAACAAAATGGTATGCTCTTCTCATAAATAACAAGGTTAGTTATAAATCTAACTCTAACGACTTCATCAAATGCCATCCCATGGCAAGTTTGGATTTTCTTGCCTTGAACCTGAAAAATGGTAATCCCACAACGGGGTGAGATATAAATCTCAGTAAGTGAAACACAAACCTAAACCTGACTACCAGTCTCTCTAGATCCAACACATAATGATACCAGATGCATGCATTCACTAATGCAATTGCACAAGGCCCTAATAACTCAGGCATTTCAGCAAGTCAGGCATGAACAAGAGCCACAATCAATCATGCTTAACCTCACAGGTTCAAGCTCTAAACACAAGGTATATGAACAATTGCACATTATTTTCACCATCAATCATCGCCTGTGCTCTCATCCGTGATGTACTTCTATGGCACACTGAATCATCGGGGCCACATGCCAATCGATATCATCAAGGCTCATAGCTAATTGGTACCACCGGGGCCACAAGCCAATCGATACCTCTAGGGCTCACAGCCAATTAATATTACTGGGACTTACAACCAATCGATACTACTAAGGCCACATGCCAATCGGTATCACTATGACTCATAGTCAATTGATATCATCGGGGCCACAGACTAATCGATATCATTAGGGCTCTAAGCCAATGCGATATCCAAGGCCACAGGCCAATTGATCGCTGGGGCACTATAGCCCATTCATACAATATCGACACTATAGCCGTTTATATAACATAGACATTATAGCCATCTATATAGCATAAACATTATGACAAATTCAATAACATATGCACTATTGCCGATTCAATAACAAAGGCTTCATAGCCAATTCACATGAATCCAGGGCTCAATAGCCAAATTATATCACCAAGCCCAATAGCCGCTTACATTACAAGGCTCTCTGGCCGCAATGTATACCTCAAGCGCTTAATAACTTTTTCTTTTCACAGGGCACTATAGCCATCTTATTTCACATAGGGCATTATATCTATTTCTTATCACTGGGGCTCTCTGGCCATTTTAAATCCCAATTACCCATCATTACACTATTGCATCAGTTAATTTAAGCCGTAGGCTTCACCAAACCAACAATTTACTTAGTCAATCTATCCAATAATGTCCTAGCATTCAGGTAAGGGTTTCGGAAATACTTACCTTTCAATGGAGCTAGCAAATTCAATCTAAACGACCCTCCTAGGTCAGCAAGCTCATGGCCACATAATGGTCAAGCACGATCCTAGGAAGAATTTATGATTCCATCAATAAAACTCTTCCAATTATAAATCCATCGAGTAAATACTTTGCTAATACATCAATTAACATCCCAATATGCCTTAACGATAATTTTATAGCAAGGGACATCCTCAAGAACCTCCAAAAGTTTTAGTCAACCACCCCCAAAGCTGGGCAGGATTGGTTCTACCTTTAATCGCACAAATCCGTCCATAAATCAATCCTAAGCTTCAATTTATCACAAAACCTACTTATCAACACATCATACATCATCCATAGGGGTCTTACCGAAAGTTTTGGGGCAGAATGACACTTCAATGAGCACCAAATAGCCTTGGTTCTTCACGGTAAGAGCAAAACAAAAACTAAGCTTGCAAAACTCAACAATTTCTATATGAAAACCAACTATAACTTCAATAAACACTCATTCTCAACTTGCTCAGCCCTCATAATAAGAGTCTAGAGGGTCTCGCAAAAAATTTGGAGTTATTTAAAGTCCGGAAACCCCCAAAAATGAATTTTCTCCAAAATCGGGTTAGATTCTGACCATTGCCCACGCAAACAGACCTACGGGACAAACGGCTGGGCCAAATTGAGCACATAATACCTTGTTGGAAGAGCAAGACGATAAGCTTTAAGATGGCATGGTTTTACCTCAATCCAATGTCAGACAACAAAGTTATGACCGGAATAATGAAGCTATTTTTGTCTGTCCGCGAGAAAAACTGCTCGGCCGAGAAGAAGAAGAAGAAGATAGGAGAGAGAGAGAGGGCTGCCAGAAATAATGGAAGAGAGAGAGAGAGTCTTCCATTAATCTCCCATTTGGTCAAGGCTAAATAGTAATTGGATGAGACCACATTTAATGCCAAATGGATAAGCTCTCTCTTGCAAAGACACATGGCTTGTTCTCACAATGACACATGGCACTAGTCAATCAATACTTTGAAGCCAATTTGACTCATATACCCCCATATTTTCGGCCAAGTTGGGGAATCATCAAAAGACCAAAGTGCCCTTCGTTCGTTCTTATGGCAAGGGTAAGGCTCAAGGGGCAAAATGGTACTTTGGCACTTACCGTCGGGAATTTTATTTTTTCAATATAAATCACCCTCGATGAGGCGACGTCAAATTCAATTCAAATGTTGAAATTCCTCAATGTCCAATATCCAAATCTCGAGGTCCAATTTCATGTCGAACTCTCGTCGATTGTAATTCCAATTTATCTCAAATTGATGGGCGACTCTTGTAGGCGCTACGCCTATCGACCTTGGGATTTTCTCAAGCCGTGGAGACTTTAATTGTCATGTAATTGCGAGGTTTTATCGCTAGATCTTGCGATCTTTATCATTGGAATTCGATTTAGGAAATTCTCGCAAATTATACATTGGTTAAGCGGAATCACTCGTGTCCCAACGTATAACGCTAGTAATGCATTCCATGATTGTTCCTAGATCGATCTATGCTGGCCCAAAATATTCCCTCGATAATCCTTATGGTCAAAGTATCATTTCTCATTCAAATTTCCCAGGTCCACATACCCGACTCCGCGTCAGTCTTTCCCTTTTGATTAGTTAACTCAAGAGTGACCAACTCCGAGCGAGTTATAACTGAAACACACCGATCAATATACTTCCATTCAATAGCCTCGAGAGGGTTGAAATTCGAAATGTCACAACTTTTCCCCCTTAAAGAAATTTCGTCCTCGAAATTTGCGATCTTCTCAATTATCCAATCTTTCGAGGTACAGACGCCTCATCGCATTCTTATTCTTCAAAATAGTTCCTCCCATTACTTGGCGTTCTCACTTGTCTTCTCTAACAAAAGTCATCTTCCTCTAGGACTTGCTTCCCTCGGTCCCCAACCTGTACTTGCTTTTCTCGATTCTCTTAATATATGTCGGTGATACACCTTTGAGCATTTGAATCTTCCTTTCAATTTGCCTTTGAGCGTTTTGGAAGGCTTTTCCAAAACCTTGCCTTAAATTCGTGTTCTTTTTCTCTTACGATCATTACCAAATCATCATGAAAACGTACCCCTTGGTGCCTCTATCATTTGGCATAATCATCCAATTTAGACGTCCTTTTGTATCGTCGGGGACGCACAAATTCTATTAGCTTACCCTCGATTATCCAAATCGAACCATAGCCTTCTGACTTCTCATGCAACTCATGATTGGGCCCTTAATAGCTTTTCCTCGATTATATTTGAGATTCTCAAATGACCAATTAATGCACCAGCTTGCAACGGTTATGCTTTCCTTTCAATCCCTTTGGAGCAGTCAACATTCCCAACTCTTGCAGTTTACACAGTTGCGAGATCTTTCCTTACACGAGCAACGCTCCCATATCCGTCAGTAATTTCATCCATCGGCGTTGCTTCTCACCAATTTTTCTCGGGAAGCCTATACTACAAGTCTTACAGTTTGTATAAACTCAAAACCTTTCTTCTCGCGAGTTGTGTTTTCCCAACTCCTTCGCAAGGGCGGTCGTATTCCAATTCCAATTATGCATTAGGTATTCCCGTTCATGAGATCCTATGGCCGTGACGTGTAAGCAACAACCTTCCACGTTGCACTAATTTATAATTAAATTTTCTTTTCGCGTCATGCCATTGTAACTCTCGCCATCCTTCACTTTCTAATGAAATCACCATAATCGACGCGGTCGCCAACTAGGCGTAAGTCCTTGGGACTCCTTTTCATATTTGTTCGTCCACTTGCGCCATACCTCATCGTTAGTCCATTCTGTTAATGGAGTAACTCTTCTGGAAAATCTTCCCACGACGTTTATAGCAGACCATTATAATCCATCATACTTATGAGGTCTTAAGCCTCAATAGTTCACGTCGGCCTTAGTCAGCCTATTGCCGTCTCTGACTTTTAGGAATCCACAGGGATTCCACTCCTTAGAACTACTTGATCAAGAAATTTCACCTTATCGGGCCCACAACTCGTGCTATTCAAACTTAGCATACAACAAACATTCTCTTAGGGTTCATAGGATGCTCTCAAAGATTTTTATCGTATCCCTCACGACTCCTTAAATGAATTCGATCACCGTCTCTTAAAATGGTAACAACCCATCCAATTATTCCTTGGATGCTCAATCCGACTATTATTGGTTTCTTTCTACTATGTGTCGAATCTTTCAAACTATTTTTCCTACTTTTCACTTGAGAGCTCAAACCTAAGCCCTCGTTTCTCGTGAGTCCTACTTGGACTGTCACACCCTGCGCTCCGGACGCAAGCGCACGACTCCCTGCAAGCATAAACTCTCTCGAGGTCTCAAGATTCATATAGGTCGAGAGATGAACCATATCGATAGTAAGTGAAAGCGATAATATACAAACTCTTTCGTACAATAATAAAAAGGGACCTGGGTAACGAGAGTACCAATAGATACAAAAACTCTCAAATGTTCATACAAGAGTACTGGCAAACTAAACATGCTGGTCAGTAGGGGTGGCAGGACTATTACAAAAGACAATCATCACTACTTCCAAAAAGAGACAGGCATCGAGGTCACCATCAAAATATCAGACCAGAAACAGAAACTCCTAAGTCGAGCTACTGGAGTCGTCAATCTCCCCAGCCTCCTCAGTGGGCTCGTACTTCGAGAGGGTCTCCGAGCAAACCTCCACGGTGTCCTCCAGCGTCTCGTCAGCTGATGGCTCCACCAGATCGTCCTCGGTAGCCTCGATCTCGATGACCTCGTCGGTGTCCTCCAAGGTTGGGGTCCTCTTAAGAACATTCCTCGAGCAGGCTACTGACTCCTCAACCTCCACCGAATCCCGAAAGAGATGACACCAACCAGGGACTACCCCACGGGGTATCTCAGTGGGCTTTAGTGACCCCGTAGAAACATCCTCTACCTTTCTAAACCAGGCCACGTATCTATGAGGCTTCCAACTGCTGCCACCCTCGTCGACCCAGACTACGGTGCATTTCCTAACATACACAGTTCCCTGTCCATCCAGGAACTCCTCAAAATATACCAACATCTCTTTCGAGTCACCAAATCTAATGGACAACATGATCACGGCCTAGGATCTGAAAGTGGGGTCTAATAACGGGGTGAGATTTACATCTCAGTAAGGTAGGTCATAACCCTAAGTTAGGCTGACCGTATACTCAGGCAAATGCAATCAAGGACAAGCGCACATGCACCCGCACGAGATATTCAACAGTCATTAAACAACATGCGGATGAAACGAGTGTCAGGCATGCAGTCATGGTACCATATCACATCATTAGAATCAAACAAACATTGCCATGCCAAATCACACTTTCCACCCTTCTAGTCCTCTTCATTTTCACGCCCGCGTTTAGAACGCCTCAGGCTCAGTCCGTGTAAATACGCCTCAGACCTTCACATTGACAAACCCGCGTAAACACATCAGGTTTTCAATTTCACTCCAGGCCTGTGTCGACACATCTCAAACTCCATCTAGCGTTTCAACGCATTAGGACTATGGCCATCTCAACCCCGTGTCTCGTACGCCTTATGGTATCGTTCAACTTAAACCCCGCGCCTCAGCGCCTCAAGGTATCCATCCACATGACCCCACATCTCAACGTCTCAAGGTGTCACAATTTCTTAGACATGCCAAATGATCATTTCAATTCATAACACATGATCAAATACAAACTCATGCAACGAGCAACACATCTATGGCATGCGAGACATTCAAATTCAATATTCAAATGCGACAATCAATTCATAACACAAGCATTGTCAAGCATTCAGGCCATTCACATCTCTCAAGGATGCACAAAGGACAATCGCACCACAAACTTCTATGAATCAATCTCATTCACACTCAACTTCCCCAATTGAGTCCACTCCTCCTAGCAAAGGTTTAGAAACTCCTTACTTAAGCTTAATTCAACAAAATTCTCCTTTCAAGCACTTCAATGGTTTGGTCCAATTATCCCAAGAACATGTCAATCGCACAATCTAAGAAAATTCATCCAATCGTTAATTTTTTTTGCTCAATTCGCCAATCCATGAAACATAAACCTCATTGACATGTTCATCAACATCTTATCATGTCTCAATGATAAATTTGAGACTCAATTCCAACACCAATAGCCTCCTATAGATTCGGTATGCATAGAATTGAAATAGGGCATTTTCGATTTTGTGCATATCTCAACCAATCCGCCCTTAAACTAACTTAAATCTTCAATTTATCCGCTAATCTACTTGCTAATATGTATTTCTAGGGTATGGGGAGCCTTACTGAAAATTTGAAGCCAAAGGCGACGCTGGGAAGTCCTTGAACGACGCCGATTCCTCCGGGTCTTCAACCGGTATCAAATTCATACAAATTATTTACCACGGTTCAGCCTACATGTCTTCTAGATGTTTACAAAATTTGGCCAAAAGAATCAAAGGTTTCGGGGTCCTATGGAGTCTAAATAGTGGCTTACCTCTAGCTGCAATGGTTTTCGTCGACTTCCGGGAGAATGGCTGGCCGGGACTCCTTAGTGAGTCAAATGACCTTATTCTACTTGGACGATGTCTGCAAGAGGATGAGGAAGGGGTTGGTGGTCGATTCGGGTCCAGGCGGTGGCCGGAGGTGGCGATCGATAGCGGCGAACAGGCGGGCAGCGGCTGGTCGGCTGGAGCTCTCTCTCGGCGAAGAGGAAGAGAAGAAGAAGAAGATGATATGTAGATTGGAGGGGGGTTCGGCTGAAGAGAGAGAGGGGGTGAGGTATATACACAAATGGTTTGGTCAACTTGATTGAATGGTAGGTTAAAAGTGTCCCTATCTACATCAAGGCTTAATCCTTTGAAACTTGTCCAAGGGTCAATCAATGCCCATCCAAGGGCTGTTATTTCTTCTCATTTTTGACAGCCTTGGGGTGTGGTTAATTACCATAATATCCTCATCCAATTATAAATGCAAGGCCAAGGCTTGAGGGGCAAAATGGTAAATTTTACCCTCGACGTCCGGAACGTCGTTTTTCTAATTCCAATTTTTTTCGATAAGGTGACGGTCAATCCAATTATAATGTTGGAATCCTTGATTCTCCATTTTTTAATTTCGAGACTCGTTTCTGAATCATTTCTCTATCAGACATGGTTCCAACCTATCTCGAACTGACGGGCGGCTTTTGCAGACGTTACGCATATCGACCTTGTGATTCATATCACAATTAGGGCTCGTCAATTCATAGCGGCTTTGGTTGTCATGTAATTATGAGGGTCTATCACCAGTTCCAACGGTCTCGATCGTCACTATTCGATTTAGAAAAATTTTACAAATTATACATTAGTTAAGCGGCATCACTCGCGCTCCAATCGTATAACGCTAACAATGCGTTCCTTAATCGTTCTTAGATCGACCTTTTTTATGGCTCTAAATGTTTCCTTGAAAATTCTTATGGTTAAAGTGTCATTTCCTATTCGAGTTTCCTAGGTCCACGTACCTTACCTCGCGTTAGCCTTTCCCTTTTGGTCAGTTAACTCAAGATTGATCAGATTCGAGCGAGATATGATTGAAATACATCGTTAGATACATTCTCATTAATGAGTCTCGAAGTGACAGGAAAAATCAGAATGTCACATGGACTGCACAACATTTTGTTCATTTTTGTCGCTCTTTCCTCAAGAAGCATTAATACCTTGACCTCTTGGTTTCACAACCAACTAATGCGATCTTATCTCAATTTCATCCATTCAACTGAACATCGACATCATCCTGGAATTCCATGTTGTCTATAGGACAGTCTCTCGGACTTAACTTCCGAAAATCATCCAAATGTTGCGTCTTCTTTGTTAATCCAGACGTTCAGTTTAAACACCAAGACGATCAGAAGTTCCTCTTCCTTACCTGCTAGAGTCTCTTACCCTACGAAAGAAGCGATACTCTGGCATTCTCTCACTTTGAATCTACCCTGTCCTTCCTATTCCATAGGACATCAGTCTTGGAGTTTATGTTAACAGCGGTGTTTTACTCCAGAACGTAGATGCCACCATACTCGGCATTCTTCTTCCTATAATTCAGTTGCCTCAAGTGACAAGATTCCAAGGAGTCGAGGTTCTTCCTCATTCTCCATAAATTCCTGTATCAAATATGCAATTCGATTACCTCAAATCACTCTGCAATTACACTATAAGCGCTCTTTTCGCTTACTCAACAATTCATTAGGATTACGAACAGCTAGGACTATCAAGTCCATTCACTTTCCCTTTCCTCAACAACTATCTCATGGTCTAATCACCCTTAAGAACGACGCCCTAATCTTTAGGGGTGATAATACACAATATCACTTCTAGTGGTCTAGATTCATCCTCAATCAATCTCAAAGAATCATCAATGTCAGATAGCTGACATAACTCTTTCCTTAATTTTTCCCCGTGACGGAAGAAACTAAACATCAATCTCTCATTTCGAGCCTTACACCAAGGTCATAGCCATTTCTTGTAGGCGCGTTTCATGTTCCATAATGAACTTCTTTTCGCTCGTAATTTGTGAGCAGGAGTTCTCTTACTCGCATTTCTTCCAATCATTCACTCTTCTTATTAAGATTCAATACAGTTCCTCAAAATCAAGAATATCAATTAGCCATAAGGCTTTCCAATTCCAATCCACTCAGGGACTTCACGTCTCATTCGAAGGGTCCTCGACCACTTTCAGTATACTTAGACGACCTGGAGGACTCTGCCTCACATTGGTCGGTCATCTTCAGATCCTCACAAGACTTTTAGGATCCAAACAGCTTTTGCTCTCAAGCAATCCCAAGAGGATACTTTCCGTCGAACAACTCAAGAGAGGTAGTCCAGGAAAATATCATGCCTTTGAAGAAAACCTCCCTCTGGTGACCTTTCACCAACTATCAACAGCCTCTTAAGGCTAAAAATTGGCAGGGTCACTTTTTTTCCTCAGTGTACCCAAAACCTCTACGGTTTCCTTACCAAGATCCCCAATCTAGAGGGAGACAATTTTAAATCTCGTCCCTCCATCAACCTCAATCAATCTCAACCTTAGTCATAGATTCACAAGTTTTTCAAAACTCTCGTGGTTCTTCCCACACTTCAATTTAGAAAGGATTAACTCAGAGTCACCTTTTTCGTGACTTCCATTATTTAACTCATCAGCACTAGCATTAGTCGTCCTAGCGACTTGGGTACTATGGCAGCTCCTTCTCGAGTCTGTCTACCCTTCCACTTTACTCATTTCCATTTAAAGTTCTCACGACCCCTTATCACACTTGGGTCTCGCACGACTAACAAATCGAGCCATAATCGCTTCTAGTACTCATACTCCAGTCACTCATCTTTAGTCAATTCTCGTGATCCATCTCAATTCTTGGATCTTCCCATATCTTACATATTCGTGCCAAATGCTCCTCAAGCGACCGTACCTTGGTCGTTCAACCTTATTAGGTTCTCATGTCACTTGAACTACTATAATTCATCATCAATCATAGTGGTTCCCAAACAACTCTCAACTACTTGCTCATTATTCAAGGATTTCAAATCCTTCTAAAAAAGTAACCACTTATCAAACCAGCCTCCACGAGGCAACTTCTCAATCATCAGCCAATTACTAGGCAAGCCTCAACTAGGCTAAAACTCAACTAGGTCAACACCCAGCAAATATTCAAGGCGTTACTTCTGTAAGTCAATCGCTCATACTTTAAGCATAAGGCATCTGCCACTCTATCACAAACACGATAGGTTATCTCATTCTCAATAGACATCAGTTCAACGGGGTATAAACTCCCCACATGCCGTCTAATCTCTCAATTAGACCTTGGCCAAACTAATCACATGATGCTAATCATAAAACACACTTGACAGGCCAACCATAACATCACTTTTTTTTTTCAAACGACATCCACTACAAAGCACAAAGCTTTTGACCATGCCGCTTATAGGCGTCATTTCACATGTCATGCCACTTTTAAACATTCATTTCAAGAATAAATCCCGTGCCATACATCTCTTAGCCACAATCGGACTCAACCTGATACCTAGAGTTTCCCTTTCAAGTTATGACTTGGATCATTCCTGCATCTTGCCATCTTAAAAGCCTGCTAAGAGCCACTCTTTGTTCGGACCTCTCTGTCCCGGCGATCACTCTCCGCCCTCATCAGACTTGGCTGTTGCAAGTTGTCCCAAGTCATACATCTACGGAGAAAGCCCCGTTCCACACGTCCCATACCATGCTTCATTACGGTTTATAGGTATCCCATCAGCTTATCCCATACCAAGCTACAGTTTATTAAGTTCAACAATGACAAGTTCATGTATGCACCCTCATCAACTTTCATTTCATAGCCACAAATACCTGTACAGCATATTCGTTCTCACTATTTGTCATACCTCAATCGTTTCCACATCAAGCCTCAATTATAGAAAACATCTGGTTCCACCAATGACCACCACATCTCATAGATTAATTACCTATGTTCAACCGTATACCTCAAGTTTAGTCCCTAGTCAAATCAAATCCAAATGCATTCGGTCACAACTGGCCTTTAATCCAAACATTCCTTGTTTGCTTCCTTATATACACCTCATCTCACATCATCCAAAGTCGTCAATAGTAATCAATAACTAGACCATCAAGACACGACACAATTCAAGTCAGAATCCGATAATGCCAGCCGTCTCTTCATAATGCATATTCCCCAAGTTGGGTCATCAACAAACCACGATCATAATTGTATAATCCAATCGACCCTTCATTCATAAGCTATTCTCTAGCAATCTCAAATTTAGGATTACGACTCTTCAATCTCAACTCACTTCCTTGTGAGCCTTATCCATAAAATCACTCAAGATCACCTTATCCATAAAATCACTCAAGATCATCCATTAAATCGACGTTAAGACCATTAGAATACCTCACAAGTTCAAGCCTATAATCATCAAGATTCAGCAATCCATACTTAACCCTAAAGGTCTCACTACCTAATTGTCCTCGAGCCATTACTCCTTATCACTCCAAACCTCAATCACATTGGATTGAGTTGACCTTGCTCTGATATCACTTAAACGGGAATGTCACGCCCCGAACCCATCGAGCTCGCGTACATCCCACCAGGCCGTTGATCTTCAATAATCTCACAGGATCTCTCGGCCAATCATAAAACAACTTGAAAAAGAGACAAGATCATAGAAGCCATAAAAATGCTCCATACAATTCCATAATGAGATGGCTCAGGACAAAAGGGTATATACTCTTCTCATAAATAACAATGTCAGTTACAAATATAACTCCAATGACTTTGTCAAATGCCATCCCATGGCAAATTTGGGTTTCCTTCGCCTGGAACATGAAAAATGGTAATCCCACGATAGGGTGACATATAAATCTCAGTAAGTGAAATAAAACCTAAACCTGATCACCAATCCCCCCATATCCCACACAAATGATACCAGATGCAGGCATTCACTAATGCAATTGCATAAGGCCATAATAACTCAGGCATTTCAGCGAGCCAGGAATGAACAAGAGTCACAATCAATCATGCTTAACCTCACGGGTCCAAAGCTCTAAACACAAGGCATATAAATAATTACACATTATTTTCACCATTAATCATTGCCTGTGCTCTCAACCGTGAAGTACTTCTTTGGCACACTGGCCAATTGATATCATTGGGGCCACAGGTCAATCGATATCATCAGGGCTCATAGCCAATTGGTACCACGGGGGACATAGGCCAATCGGTACCTATAGGGCTCACGGCCAATCGGTACCTATAGGGCTCACAGCCAATTAATATTACTGGGGCTCACAGTCAATCGATACCACTAGGGCCACAGGCCAATTGGTATCACTATGACTCTTAGTCAATTGATATCATCGGGGCTACGGGCAAATCGATATCATTAGGGCTCCAAGCCAATGCGATTTTCGGGGCCACATGCCAATTGATCGCTGAGGCACTATAGCCCATTCATACAATATCGTCACTATAGCCGTTTATATAACATAGGCATTATAGCCATCTATATAGCATAAACATTATGACAAATTCAATAACACATGCACTATTGTCGATTCAATAACTGGGGCTTCATAGCCAATTCACATGAATCCTAGGCTCAATGGCCAAACTATATATCAAGCCCAATAGCCACTTACATTACAAGGCTCTCTGGCCGCAATGTATACCTCAAGGGCTCAATAGCCTTTTATTTGCACAGGGCATTATAACCATCTATATAGCATAAACATTATGACAAATTCAATAACACATGCACTATTGTCGATTCAATAACTAGGGCTTCATGGCCAATTCACATGAATCCAGGGCTCAATAGCCAAACTATATACCAAGCCCAATAGCCACTTACATTACAAGGCTCTCTGGCCGCAATGTATACCTCAAGGGCTCAATAGCCTTTTATTTTCACAGGGCATTATAACCATCTATATAGCATAAACATTATGACAAATTCAATAACACATGCACTATTGTCGATTCAATAACTGGGGCTTCATAGCCAATTCACATGAATCTAGGGCTTAATAGCCAAACTATATACCAAGCCCAATAGCCACTTACATTACAAGGCTCTCTGGTCGTAATGTATACCTCAATGGCTCAATAGTCTTTTCTTTTCACAGGGTACTATAGCCATCTTATTTCACATATGGCATTATAGCCATTTCTTATCACCAGGGCTCTCTAGCCATTTTAAATCCCAATTACGCATCATCACACGATTGCATCAGTTAATTTAGGCCGTAGGCTTCACCAAACCAACAATTCACTTAGCCAATCTATCCAGTAGTGTCCTAGCATTCAGGTAAGGTTTTAGGAAACACTTAACCTTTCGATGGAGCTAGCAAATTCAATCCAATCGACCCTCCTAGGTTAGCAAGCTCATGGCCACATAATAGTCAAGCACGATCCTGGAAGAATTTATGATTCCATCAATAAAACTCTTCCAACCACAAATCCATCAAGTAAATACTTTGTTAACACATCAATTAACATCTCAATATGCCTTAACGATAATTTTATAGTAAGGAGACATCCTCAAGAGCCTCCAAAAGGTTCAGTCCAACCACCCCCAAAGCTGGGCAGGATCGGTTCTGACTTTAATCGCATAAATTTGTCCATAAATCAATCCTAAACTCCAATTTATCACAAAGCCTACTTTGTCAACACTTCATACATCATCCATAGGGGTCTTACCGAAAGTTTTGGGGCATAATGACACTTCAATGAACACCAAACAGCCTTGGTTCTTCACGGTTAGCAACAAAACAAAAACTAAGCTTGCAAAACCCAATAATTTCTATATGAAAACCAATTTTAACTTTAACAAATACTCAATCGTAACTTGCTCAGTCCTTATACTGAGAGTCTAGATGGTATCACCGAAAATTTGGAGTCATTTGAAGTCTGAAAGCCCCAAAAAATGGATTCTCTCCAAATTAGGTCAGATTCTGATCTTTGCGCACTCAAACAGACCTACGGGACAAATGGCTGGGCCAAATTGAGCTCATAATACCTTGTTGGAATGGTAAGATGATAAGCTTGAAGATAGCGATGTTTTACCTCAATTCAATGTCGGACGACAAAGTTATGGCCGGAACAGTGAAGCTGCTGTTGTTCGTCCGCGAGAAAAACTGCTCGGTCGAGAAGAAGAAGAAGAAGAGAGAGGAGAGAGAGAGGGCTGCTGAAAATAATGGAAGAGAGAGAGAGAGAGTCTTCCACAAATCTCCTATTTGGTCAAGGTTGAATAGTAATTGGATGAGATCACATTTAATGACAAATGGATGAGCTCTCTCTTGCAAAGACATGGCTTGTTCTCACAATGACACATGGCATTAGTCAATCAATATTTTGAAGCCAATTTGACTCATATACCCCCATATTTTCGGCTAAGTTGAGGAATCATCAAAAGACCAAAGTGCCCTTCGTTCATTCTTAAAGGCAAGGGTAAGGCTCGAGGGGTAAAATGGTACTTTGCACTTACCGTCCGAAATTTCATTTTTCAATATAAATCACCCTCGATGATGCGACATCAAATTCAATTCAAATATTTGAATTCCTCAATGTCTAATACCCAAATCTCGAGGTTCAATTTCATGTCGAACTCTCGTCGACATTAATTTCAATTTATCTCAAACTGACAGGCGACTCTTGCAGGCGCTACGCCTATCGACCTTGGGATTTTCTCAAGCCGTGACGACTTTGATTATCATGTAATTGCGAGGATCTATCGCTAGTTCCTGCGATCCTGATCATCGAAATCCGATTTAGAAAATTATGGCAAATTACACATTGGTTAAATGGAATCACCTGCGTGCCAACGTATAAAACTAGCAATGCATTCCATGATCGTTCCTAGATCGATCTATGCTAGCCCAAAATATTCTCTCGACAATCCTTATGGTCAAAGTGCCATTTCTCATTCAATTTTTTCAGGTCCACGTACCCGACTCCACGTCAGTCTTTCCCTTTTGGTCAGTTAACTCAAGAGTGGCCAACTCCGAGCGAGTTACAACTGAGACACACCGATCGATATCCTTCCATTCAACAGCCTCGACAGGGTCGAAATTCAGAATGTCACACTCTTTTTTGCAAGTTAAGTTGCGGCAATAAAGAGAGAGCAAAAAGAAATCTGTCGGCAATCAAGAAGAAACAGCGGAAGCTAGCCCTGGGTACGCAAGCTCTGATACCATGAAAGAAGATGCCAAGAACTAGGAAATGAAGGTGGATAGATGAAGAAAAAGGTTGGAACTTTTCTATATTTTCCCTCTTGTAAAGTATGGTCTGACGGTCAGTACAGTTTTGTTTAAATAACATTGACAAAGGGAAATAAAAGGAAAACAATTATATGGGAAATCAATCAGGCACAATTTCTGAATGTAATCTTCAATAAAAAAAAGATTACGATCTCATCTTTAATTGTGATCTCCAACACCAACTTATACTGTGAACCATCTCTGCATTTGTATGAGGTTTTCTTCTTGTTTTTAACCTTGAGCCCAAACTTCAACTACGACCTACAATAGACGTGGCCGGTTTCGGTTCAGGAACCGGCGGTTTCGGTTCCATCAAAAGGGGATGGAAGAATCAAAGCCCATGTAGTTCTATTACTTTCGGTAACCCCAACATACCTCATCATCAATCGTCGCTACCCGTTAGTATGGTGGCGGTAGTTCTCTATAGTCATCACTAAAGAATTCGTGTTCTCGATCCAGCTCTTGTTGTCGAAATTTAGCCTTTATCCAATCATCGACACAAGCTTGAATCTCCACACTTTCCGGACTTAATCTTGAACGGCAGGGTCCAAAATTAATCATCCAGCGATAAATGCTTGTTCAACTGCCACTGTTGAAGAAGGGGTTGCTAATATTTATTTCGCAATGAGAGAGAGAACTAAAAATTGAGTTGAATGATTCTTCCACCATTCAAGAATCTTGAAATATGCGGTATGTTCGGAATCACTAAACTCAAAAGCAATTGTTAAAAAATTTTCTAATTCAAAAATACTACTTGTTGATGTCCCTTTATGTTTTTTTTTGTCTACTCATGAGCATTTTATACCCTCTACTAAGTGAAATACCTGCATCGCTTTGTGAGACACTATGTTGGGCAAATCCACATTCACTATCACTTAAACCATATCTACTAGAAAATTCATTATATAATGCTACTATAACTTATTTAACCTCTGCTTGTATAATTGAAATATTTATTACTTCATTCAAATGTAAACAATCATAATAATAAGCATTCATATAATCTAATAAATCATCTAATTTAGTACGTGGATCGAAAACAATACCAACTAAATAGACAGGATGAATGTTCAAATAATAATACAATCATTTTTCTCGCATTACTAAAATACTCGAAGCTAATTCAGTATCATTTTCATATTCATTAAAAACACTAGCAATATTAACACACTCTATTAAAAATAAATGCGTAGTGGGATAATAAATACCAGATAAAGTATTAGTAGCATCATTTAAAACTTTCAAAAAATCTAAAAAAAATTTTGGAAACGTCCCAACGTTGCGAGTGCAAAGCAATATCGGGAACGGTATTCGAAATAAATGAACATAATAAATCTTTGTAATCAAAAGTTTGTAGAAGCATCTCGTAGGTAGAATTCCAACGAATCGGAATATCTTTTGGAAACCTTTTTGCCTTTCTCCCATTTTGTTTACAAAATTTTCCCCACTCTTTCATAAAATGAGGACGACTCCGTAAAAATATGATTGCACTATTGATTGGATGGAAATAAGTCATAAGAGATCGTAAACCATCTTGTACACATAAATTCAAAACATGGCAAGCACATCTAATGTGAAAAAATTGTCCATCAAAAGAAGGTTTACAAATTTTTTCTAACTGGGGAATGGAAGCAGTATTTGCGGCGACATTATCAAAACTAATTGAAAAAACTTTATTAATCAAATCATATTCTTCTAAAACTTTCCTAATTCGTCTATACATAATATGGGCCGTATGCCTTTCAAGAAAAACTTGAAATGCAAGAAGTCTTTTTAAAATAACCCAATCATCACTTATCCAATGGCATGTGACACCCATATAAGAATTAATATTCCAAGCATCGCTCCAAATATCACTACCTATATGTACACATCCATTGAATTCTCCAAAAAAACTAATCAATTCATTTTTTCATTTTTTATAAGTTTGTTTAAGTTCGCGTTTAAAAGTAATTTTCGGAACATATAGTGCTTACGGAGCCAGCACAATGTTTACCAAATATTTAAAATTAAAATTTTCACCAGTATTAAACGGAGCATGCTCAAGGACAACATATTCAACTAATGTTTGTTTATAAAGTGCATTAGTGAAACGGAATAAAGGATGAGGGTTAGGATTGGCGAACCCAGAAATTTATTGTTGGCTAGTGTCGATCCCCGTTTGCGTTGGATGTTTTTTCGTGAGATGCCGATGAAATGTTCCGTAACCATCTCCTTTACCAATTTTGTATGTTTGCAGATAACATTTACATCTTATATCAAACTTACCTTCATTTTCATTCCATACTTTGTTGAAGTGTAGCTATAAGTCCGATTCTCGGCTCTTTCGTCTCTGCTCCTTTGCTATTGACGTTTCTTCGACACCAGTAGGAGGATAAAGACTTTCTTGCGTTGGGACGTGCTTGACTTTGGGATGAGAAACATCATCGTCTTCCCAACATGCATATTCACGAGTAGGATAATCGGATTCTCTCATCGGGCTCTTTCTAGTATTTCTGCTTCCACTTGCTATTTTTTGAGAGAATTGATGAGAAAATTGATTCAAAGAATTAAGGCAGAATTGAGAGAGAATAACGGATTGCGAGAATTTGATAGAATTTGAGAGATTGAGACTCGGGAGTTAAGAGTATTGGAGAGAATTGAGATAAATTGTAAGAAAAATGAAGATGGATTGAGAGGCTTTTGTAGATTTTTTTTAAAGAAATTTGCAATGACCAAATGGCTGTTGGACCTTGGGGAAGAGCCTTCCCTTGCTAGGCTGGCGGGCCCCGCCTGGCAGGGCCTCAGGAAGAGCCAAACGGCTCTTCCCGAGGGCGGCGAGGGGCGGGGGCCATTTTTACTTTTTTTTCCAATTCGGAACCGGCCCGGTTCCAAAAAATTAAGAACCGAAATCGGCCCCTGAAGGCCAGTTCCGGTTCCAGTTCGGAACCGCGGGTCTGGCCAACGGGTCGGTTCCGGGCCGGCGATTTCCAATGGCCATGTCTAACATACAAGACTAGAGACTAAAGTCTTAGGCTTTTCTAGAATAGTTAATCAAAACTTCAGCACACTATCTATCAATTTTTTGTGGTACTCTATACATGTTTCGGAATGTCTCAAACTTTGCTTGAGGTACAGCTTCGGTAAATATGTCCTCCACTTGATTTGCAATTTTGTAATACTTGAACTCGATGTCTCTATTAATTTCCACTTCTTATATGAAGTGTATAGCAATATCTTTTTTCCTTTCGTGGAAATAAGGATTTTTGGAAATAGTGAAAGCAAATTTATCATCATAAAAAATTGAAGTGGGCTCTATCTGCGCTGCTCTGATGTCCTCTAATAGTCTTCGACGTCATACTGCCAAATTGGTGGCAGCAGTAGCTGTGACATACTCAGCTTCTACCGATAGATTTTGTCACTGAGTCTTGCTTTTTGGATGGCTATAAGAACATTTCGAAACTAATGGGTGGTCTTGAGTCTCTCTCAACCCAAAAGTTAGCTCAAAAGTTGAGCCTTTTCCTCACAGTTATAAATCGACCACCAGCCCCTTCCACAACTGATATGAGACAACCCCAACAATCTCCCTCTCACACATCGGGCCATGGGTTGGAGACCGCGACAACCTGTGTCTCTCTCATGTGACTGTTGGATCCACACTTGTTGGTAACCTAGGCTTTGATATCAGTATTGGGTGGTCTTGGGCCTCTCACAACCCAAAAACTAGCTTAAAGGTTGAGGCTTTTTCTCACACTTATAAACCGACCACCAGCCCCTTCCACAATCGATGTGGGATAACCCCAACAGAAACCTAGTGTAGATGTTAAGCCAGTAGTACCCCTCCTTTCATCAGTTGAGTCTGTCCAGCCATTGTCGTGTAATGAAGCAGCTCTGCGATTACATTTTGCCAATACCAGTGCCATAATATGTTGTTTCGGGTTAAGTATATCTGAAGTGTCATGAGTTGTATACGACACTTACTTTAGTGCTAAGTTTTTACAATTTTGATCACTTTCATGCCAAAACTTTTAAATCGATCACTTTAGTACTAAGTTTTTGTAACTTCAATCACTTAAGTGTCAATTCCTTTTAAAAACGATCACTTCACTGTCAAGTCCGATGAGCCACGTCAGCTCAAATAATAATAAAAAATACACATGCAGGATTTTTGGCGAGCCACATCAGTTTAAATCAGAATTGACACTGAAGTAATCATTTTTAAACGAAGTTCACACTTAAGTGATTGAAGTTACAAAAACTTAACACTAATGTGATCGATTTGAAAGTTTTGGCACTAAAGTGAGCGCCGTATACAACTTATGACACTTGGGGTGTACTTAAGGCGTGTTGTTCCTGTCAAATGTATTCTGTATTTTAATGTAATGGATAGCATTATGTCCATCCTGATTTGTACAACACTTGATATTTCATTAGCCGTAAGAGTTGTTAACTATTACACGAAGTATCTCAGTAAAACTCAGTGAGAGGCTATGAAATGAATCTTAGAGACAATAGACATTGGAACTGCGTGTTGGATGGATAGTAATGATGTTGAGTTTACTAGTTACGTGGATTCATATCTTGCCGTTAACTTCGATGTAATGAGTTGGACGGAACATCGTCACAGGAGGATGTCGCCTTATCTTCGAATGACGCAAATTACATGGCACAAATCTTTATAGCGAATGAGGCGACATGACTGAGGGGTTTGCTTTTGGTCTTTGGATTTAAGCAAAAAAGTGCTATTATTATTGTGACAAATAATGTGCCATAATATGTCTTTAATCCTATTTATCATGAGCAAATTAAACATAAAGATATCAAGAATCATTTCATCCAAATTGTTGTGGCCAAGGTTAAAGTTCTTGTGAAGAAGATCTAGACAGCAATGAACCCTTGTAATGATGGTAAAGCTCGAGCTATGATGTAGCTCTGGTACTTGTACAGCATAAACACCAGTCAGAGGCATTGGAAGAGACAGCATAAATGGCAAGTACTATCCTTAATTTCCAATGCTGAGCTTATGTGGAGAATCGTCGAGCCTACATGGAGCTTGTGAGGATTTGTGCATGGGATCTTTGGGAATCACATGAGCGATCAAGCGATTGCTTATAATACGAAAATGATGGCGAAGCGATAAAAAGTAAGGTTAAATAGAAGAATCGAAATCGACACAAGAATCGAAATCGACACAAGAGGAACTCTGTTCATTTAAAACGATATCAATCGCTATAATGTCAATAATCGTAATATACCTTTCAAAACCCTAAAGACGAGCTTTTATGAGGTGTCAACCCTAACAACAATAGATAACGCAACAATTACAAAAATACCATTAAAATATAAAATTGATTGAAAACAAAAAAAGCCTAAAAACCATTTAAACGATCCCGAGTCGCCAAAATCCATAGTAGTTCACAGCCAAAGGCAATGAGTATTGATTTGACGGCCATTTCACTTCAACAGATCGAATTTGAGCCCAATCCGATATCATTGACAATCGATTAGAAAACTTTCCATTTGATTGTGGATTCTCTATGGCCAACTCTTCTCCGTGGAGTAAATACCAACTCGGATCGAACCACGTTAATCACTAATATTTATTATTATTGGTTTCTCTTCAAATTTTCTTCAACCGTTAGAATATATTTGCAAAATCCATTAATTTCTGGGTTATTTCGAGATAATAGCCCTCACCAGAATTCATGATTTTTGCGTTATTTATCAATAATAACTGTGACATTCAGATTTTCCAGTCATTTTCAGACTCATTAATAAGAATTGTATCTAGCGATGTGTTTCAGTCATATCTCACTCGAATCTGATTAATTTGAGTAGACTAACGAAAAGGGGAAGGCTAACGTGAGACAATGTACGTGGACCTAGGGAACTCGAATAGAAAATAACGCTTTGACCATAAGGATTGTCGAGAGGACATTTAGAACCACAGAAGACCGATCTAAGAACGATTAAGGAATGCATTGCTAGCGTTATACTATTGGAGCGCGGGTGATGCCGCTTAACCAATGTATAATTTGTAAATTTTTTCATAAATCGAACGGTGACGATCAAGACCATCGAAACTAGTGATATACCCTCACAATTACATGATAACCAAAGTCGCCATGAATTGACGAGCCCTAAATGTGATATGAATCACAGGATCGATACGCGTAACGTCTGCAAAAGCCGTCCGTCGGTTCGAGATAGGCTAGAACCATGTCTGATAGAGAAAACGATCAGAAACGAGTCTTGAAAATTGAAAATGGAGAATCAAAAATTCCAACATCATGATTGGATTGGCCATCGCCTTATTGAAGAATATTGGAACGAGAAAAATGACGTTTCGGATGTCGGGGGTAAAATTACCATTTTACCCCTCAAGCCCTAGTCTTACTTATATAATTGGATGAGGGTATTTTGGTCTTTAATTCACCCCCAAAGCTGCCAAAAATGAGAGAAGATCTTGGCCATTGGATTATCTTGAATGACACATTGGACATGTGTCAATAGATCAAGCTTTGAGTGGACATTTCCACTTTTCCCCAACTACCATTCAACTTGTTGACTTTTGAAGATTGATATAGCCTTCTCTCTCTCTTGGCTAGTCATTCTCCCCCATTTTCACCGAGAGCCATCTTCTTCTTCTTCTTCTTCTTCCCTTTGCCAAACTGTCGCCGCTCGACCGGTTCTATGCAGCCTATTCGCTGCCGCCGATGACCCTCTTCGATGACTTCTAGCCATCAAGCCGACCATCCACACCTTGTTCGACCTCTTGTCGACATCGCCGAAGTGGAAACGAGTCGTTTGACCCACCGAAGAGCTTCGTCCAGTCAATCTCCTGCGAGTCGACGGAAATCGTCGTAACCAATGGTAAGCTACATTTCTGGCCTCTTAGGACCTCGAAACTTTGGAGTTTTTCAACCAAATTTTGTGGCGATCTAGAAGACTCATAGAGTGATCTGTGGTAAAAAGTTGGGGTTAATTTGATAGAGTTTTGATCCAAAATGGGTCTTGTGTTTGAAGGGCCAGAACTGCCGATTTGAGGACTAAGGGAAACCGGTGATATTCAAGGAGTTTTCGGCGACGACTCGGCCTCAAATCTTCGGTGAGCTTCCCAAACCCTTAGATCTACATGTTAGCAAGTAGGTTAGTGAATAAATGGTGGATTTGAGGTAGTTCAAGGGCTGGATAATTGTGATATACACAGAATCGAAAATAGCCCGGTTCTGTGTTCTATGCGTACCGATTTTGTGGGGGCTGTTGATGGTTGGATTTGAGTCTCAAATTAATCAATGAGACATGCTAGGATGTTGGGAAACCTTTCATAAAATCTTGTGGTCCATGGATTGGTGATTGGGCAAGAGAAATTGACGGTTGAATGAAATTTCAATAGGTTGCACGGTTGAATTTTTCTTGGGCTGCTTGGACTGAGTTCTTGAGGTGCTTGGGAGGAGGATTTTGTGACATTAAGCTTGAGGTAAGGGAACCCTAAACCTATGATAGGAAGATTGGACTCAATTGGGCGAGTCGGGTGAATTTTTGGGTGATCCTTAAAGGGTTTTTAATGTGATTGTTCTTTGTGCGTCCTAGGATAGTATAAAGGATTTGAATGTGTGTCAATGTTTGTGTTTTGAAATGACTACCATGTGTGAAGGTCAATTGATTGTCTTGCTTGCCATAAGTGTATGATTTGTGCTTGAGTTGCACATTGCATTATGTGTGTGAATTGAATTGAAACTTTGGCATGACTAAGACATGGTAGTACCCTGAGGCGTATGAGACGCGGGGTGGTATGAGGAATACCCTAAGGCGCTGAGGCGTGGGGTTGGAGTTGTATGGCACCCTGATGCTTGTGAGACACGGGGTTGAGAATGTCATAGTCCTGATGCGTTGAAACGCGGGACGGAGTTGTGATGTCGACTCTGGCTTGGAATAACATTGAAACCTGATGCATTTATGAGGATTGTCAATGACGGTTTTATGCGTTTACGCAGACCGAGCCTGAGGCGTTCTAAACGCGAGCATGAGAATGAGGCAGTCTGAAGGGTGGAAGTGCTGATGTGGCATGGCGATTTTTGCATGATCATCTAGATGTGTTGTGATGCCATGACTGCATGCCTAACATCTATGTGTTGTATCAATAATTGAATGCCTCGCATGTTTATTTATGTGAAATGCTTGTATTTATGACTGCCTGAGTGGACTGTCGGCCTAACCTATGGTTATGACCCACCTTACTGAGATGTAAATCTCATCCCGTTGTGGGACCCCCTTTTTACAGATCCTAGGTCCTAAGGATGTGGCCTATCAGATTTGGAGACCCCGAAGAGATGTCTGTCTATTTTGATGAGTTCCCTGATGGACAGGGAACCATTTAGGTCAGAAAGTGTACAGTAGTATAGGTAGACTAGGGTAGGAGTAGCTGGAAGCCTCATAGGTATGAGGTCTGGTTTGAGAAGGTTGGGGATGTTTCTACGAGGCTGCTGAAGCCCATTGAGATTCTCCCGGGAGTCGTCCCTAGTTGTTGTCATCACACTCGGGATTTAGAGCAAGCTAAGGGGTCAGTTGCCGGTTCGAGGAACGGATCTGAGAGTACCCCGACCTTAGAGGATATTGAGGAGGTCATAGTGGTAGAGGCTACATAGGATGACCTGGTGGAGTCGTCCGCTGACGAGACCATGGAAGACATCGTAGAGGTTTGCTCGGAGACCTTCTCGGAGTACGTTCCCACGAAGAAGGCGGAGGAGACTGATGACTCCAGCAGTTCGTCTTAGGAGCTCTTGGTATTCTAGTCCGACTTTTGACGGCGACCCTGTTGCTTATTTCCTTTGATGGGTGATGGACCTCTTTGTATTACCCCGTCTCCCTAGTGGATCTAGTTGCTATGCTCTTGTATGAACTTTCGGATATTATGTATTATAGTATTCTCGCTATCTAGGTCCCACTTTATTTTTGTGCGGAACGGTTATTACATTGTCGCTTCCGCGTGCTTATATATAACACATTTCTCGACTTATGTGTGAATCTTGAGACATCAAGAGATATTTTGGTTTGCTTGCAGGGAGTCGCATGCTCTAGCCAGGGACGCGAGGCGTGACATCCTCGTTTGCTTGGTATCAGAGCAAGGTCAGCTCGATCCAAAGTTGATTGAAGACTGGAGTAATAAGGAGGATTAAGTTGGGACAAGAACGAGTAGCGAGATCTTAGGAGATTGGTTAGGATAAGACATGGGATGCATAGCATGTGACTTGGCACTTATGGTTGGCATTTGGCCTTGGCAGGGTTGTGGAAATACATAAGGATTAAGTTCCCTGCTTTGTGTTTAAAGTCATTTCTGGATTTTGGCCTGTTAAGTAAATGAGTATAGCTTGTTGAAGTGAACCGTTTGAAAAAACAGAAATGAAGATTGGCCATGGGTTACTCTTTGAAATGTCTCTGGAATTTGTTGTATGGAGGACTGTTGTGTTATCGCTGTTTTTGTTGAAGCATAGTTGGTAGCTCTAGACTTGTTCAAATGAGTGAGTACTAACTCCTTGATGAACTTGTGGTGGACCAGGCTCGGTAGAAGAATATAAGGATGAGCAATCCATCTAGGAGATCTGGAAGACCCAAAGGCGAAGCCTCTAGCTCGAGGCTACCTGTAGCAGAAGACCCGAGGATGGATGGCATACAGAGGGCGCTAGAAAGGATTAGCGACCTCATTGACAAACAGACCCAGGATCGGGATGTTGCCATAGCCCAAGCGGTAAGAGCTATCATAACTGTCGTTAATAGCAATAACGAGGGCAATGGAAACCAGGGTGAACATGACCAAAGTAATGAGGCAGTGAATGCCCAGGAGGAGATTGTCGTGGCCAGACAGATGGGTCAGCTAGTTGAGCAATTCATAAAACTAAAGCCGACTCAGTTCGACAGGACTGGAGAGCTAGCACCCAGGTGGATTAAGAAGTTGGAAAAAGACTTTGAAGTGCTGAGGTGCACAGACGAAGAGAAAGTACTGTTGGCGGTGTACCAGCTAGAAGGGATCGCAAACAATTGGTGGCTGCCACCAAGAATGGAGTTTTCCCTGAAAGAACGACCATGATCCGAGATGCCTTTAAGACGGCATTCAACGACAAATACTTTTCGGAGACGGCAAGGGAAAGGAAGTAGGTGGAATTTTTACAGTTGCGTCAGAATCAACTGACGGTGGATCAGTATGAGGCCGAGTTCTCCAGACTATCAAGGTATGCACCTCCATCTGTAGAGGATCCCCAAGAGAAGGCATGGTCATTTCGGGACGGATTGAGGCCTTAACTCTGCAGTCAGATGATAGCCCTGAACTTGAAGACCTATAAGGAAATTTACGAGCGGGGCCAAATGATCGAAAGGGACTTAAAGGAGAGGAATGCCGCATTTGGATCACGGTTTACTTCATTCCTAGACAGCCGCCAGATGGGCAAGAAACCGATGGTGGGCAATAGGCGTTTTGTACCTCCAGTAAGGAATAACATAGTGAGGCCGCCGAACCCCACGAGCTGGAGCTACTGTCTCTGTGGCAGGAGGCATGGAAATGAGCCATGCCCGGTAAAGACTGGAGCCTGTTTTAAGTGTGGTCAGATGGGCCACCAGATAAGGACGTGTCCGAACCAAGCTCCGGCGAGTCGACCTCAAGGACAGAGACCGCAGGCTGGACCATCGGCTGTCACTTCCTAGATCGAGCAGAATCGACCCTCAGCTCTGGGTAGGGAATATGTAGTAGCCCGTAGAGAGGCGAAGGAAGCGTCAGGCGTGGTCACAGGCACGGTTTACTTGTGTGACCAAGCTGATATGCATTGTTTGACCCTGGTGCAACGCATTCTTTTGTGTCTGCTCAGTTTGCTGATTTGGTAGGTATGAAGTTAAGACCGTTGAGTATAATTCTACATGTTGCCACTCCGTTAAAGGATAATATATTGGTTTCATTGAGCCGTACTGACTGTGAAATTGTGATTTAAGGGAGTAAGGAGAGTATTGATCTAGCTGTATTACCCATGTATGATTTTGATGTGATCATAGGGATGGACTGGTTGGGTAAACAGGGGGCAGTGGTAGATTGTGGTAGTAGAATAATTCGTTTCTACCCAGAAGGTCGCCCTAGTTTTGAATTCGTGGAAAGTCGAGGAGAGATCTTGATTCCCTTAGTCTCATATCTTGAAGTGACAAAGTTGATGTCTGAAGGGTGTTAGGCGTATTTAGTTGCAGTGGTGGACACGACAGCTGAGGAACCAAAACTAGAGAGTATTCCGGTAGTACGTGAGTTTCCTGACATTTTTCCCCAAGAGTTGCAAGGATTGCCACCGGAGCGAGACATAGAATTTTTGATCGAGTTAGCTCCTAGAACGGAGCATATCTCCAAGGCATCTTATAGAATGTCCCTGTCAGAACTGAAAGAGTTAAAGGTGCAGATGCAAGAACTATTGGATAAAGGATTTATCTCACCGAGTGCTTCGCCGTGGGGAGCGCCAGTGTTGTTTGCACGGAAGAAGGATGGGTCATCGACTATAGACAATTGAACCAGGTAACAATAAAGAACAAGTACCCACTATCGAGAATCGACGACCTGTTTGATCAGTTGCAAGGAGCGGCAGTATTCTTAAAGATTAACCTGAGGATCGGATATCCCCAGTTGAGGATTAAGAACCCAGTTGAGGATTAAGAAGGAAGACATACCTCAGACAGCTTTTAGGACGAGGTATGGTCATTATGAGTTCACAGTGATGCCTTTTGGATTGACCAATGCATCAACTGCATTCATGGATTTGATGCATCGAGTGTTTAAGGAATTCCTAGATAGATTCGTCATAGTCTTTATTGATGACATCCTAATTTACACGAGGAGTGATGCAGAACACAAGGAACACCTAAGGATTGTCTTGCAAACCTTGAGAGAACACTCGCTATACGTTAAGTTGAGCAAATGCGAGTTATGGCTGAATAAGGTAGCGTTTCTTGTTCATGTGGTGTCAGAAGAAAGAATCGCAGTGGATCCTGCAAAGATCGAAGCTGCAACAAATTGGCCTAGGCCTACTACGGTCACAAAAGTCAGAAGATTCTTGGGATTGGCAGGGTATTACAAAAGTTTTGTGGAGAAGTTTTCATCCATAGCCATCCCATTGACGAGGTTGACAAAGAAGGAAACAAGGTTTGAATGGACAGATAAGTACGAAAAGAGTTTTCAAGAACTCAAACATCGATTGACGACTGCACCGGTGTTGACAATTCCATCAGGACCAAGGGCTATAAAATATACAGCGATGTCTCGTTGAAAGGACTGGGCTTTGTGTTAATGCAGCATGGAAGAATAGTGGCCTACGCGTCCCGACAACTGAGACCACATGAAATGAACTACCCAACTCACGATCTGGACTTAGCAGCGATCATTTGTGCTCTGAAGATCTGGAGACATTATCTGTGTGGAGAGAAGTTTCAGATTTACACTGATCACCAGAGCTTGAAGTATCTGTTTTCCCAGAGGGAACTAAATATGAGGTAGCGTCGGTGGATGGAACAGCTCAAGATTTATGATTGTGATATATTGTATCATCCTAGGAAGGCAAACAGAGTCGCAGATACACTGAGTCGGAAGTCGAGCATCGCCTGTCTGCTAGTAAAAGGTTGGTCGATGATCGAGGATTTAAGAGATTCTGAGTTTAGATTGAAAGTCTACCAGTTGTCCAGTTTGATGGCTACATTGAGGGTAGAACCTAAGGTCCAGAAAGGAATAAAGACCTTACAGTTTACGGATCTAGAAATTCAGAAAATTCTGAAGATGGATGTGACAAGGAGAAAACCAGAGTTCTAGGTGTCAGAGGACGGAATCTTGAGGTTCCGAGGACGTCTATGCGCGCCAAAGGACGAAGGACTCAGGGAAAGGATTTTATCGGAGGCTCACAGGAGCAATTATAGCATCCACCCAGGAAGTACGAAGATGTATCAGAATTTATATCAACACTACTGGTGGAATGGGATGAAGGTGAATGTAGCGAAGTATGTGGCAAAGTACTTGACATGCCAGCAAGTGAAAGCGCAACACTGTAAGTTTGGAGGATTATTACAGCCACTGAAAATACCGGAATGGAAATGGGAGTATATAACGATGGACTTTGTGATGGGACTTTCGAGGAGCTAGAGAGGTCACGACTCTATATGGGTAGTCGTGGACAAATAGACTATGTCCGCACACTTCATCCCTATGCGAAAGGACTTCGCAATGGTAGATATGCCGAGTTGTACATGAGGTAGATAGTGAGGCTGCATAGAGTACCCGTGACAATTACCTCAGATAGAGACCCGAAGTTCACAGCGAACTTTTGGAAAAGCCTTTAAGAAGCCATGAGAACCTGACTGCAGTTTAGCACAGCGTACCATCCATAGACGGATAGACAGACGGAGAGGACGGTTCAGATGCTTGAGGACATGTTGCGAGCGTGCGTCATAGAATTTAAAGATGGATAGGAAGATCGGCTGCATTTGGTGGAGTTTGCGTATAATAATAGCTACTAGTAGAGCATCCAAATGGCACCATTTGAAGCACTTTGTGGAAGGGATTACAGAATCCCAATTTGTTGGGATGAGATTGGAGAAAGAAGTATCACGGGCCCAAAGTTAGTAGAGCAATCTGTGGAAGCAGTAAGGATAATTCGGAATAGACCGAAGACAACACAGAGTCGTCAAAAGAGTTATGCGGACAAGCGGCGTAAGCCTTTGGAGTTTCAAGTAGGCGACCATGTTTTCCTCAAGGTGTCACCGATGAGGGGATTATCACGATTTGGAAAGAAGGAAAAACTAAGCCCAAGGTACGTAGATTCATTTGAAATAATGGAGCGGATTGGGACATTGGCCTACAGGCTTGCCTTACCGCCTAATCTATCCCAAGTGCATAATGTTTTGCACGTGTAAATGCTGCGGAAATATGAACCAGACCCGACACAAGTGCTGAACTACGAGGCCATAGAAGTAGACGATCGGGTATACTATGTGGAGAAGCTGATTAGGATCGAAGATTGGAAGGAGTAAATTCTCAGGAATAAGACGATTCCATTGGTCAAAGTTGTGTGGGAGCACCATGGAACCGAAGGCGCCACGTAGGAAAACGAAGAGACGATGTGGCGACAACACCCCCATTTGTTTGAGTAATTAAGTTTGATGTAAATTTCGGGGATGAAATTTTTGCAAGGGGGGAAGAGTTATGACATTCTGATTTCCCAGTCATTTTCAGACTCATTAATGAGAAGTGTATCTAGCAATGTGTTTCAATCATATCTCGCTCGAATCTGATCAATTTGAGTAGACTGACCAAAAGGGGAAGGCTAACGCGAGACAAGGTACATGGACCTAAGGAACTCGAATATGAAATGATGCTTTGACTATAAGGATTGTCGAGGAGACATTTAGAGACACAAAAGGCCGATCTAAGAACGATTAAGGAATGTATTGCTAGCGTTATACAATTAGAGCACGGGTGATGCCGTTTAACCAACGTATAATTTACAAAATTTTTCCTAAATCGAACGGTGACGATCGAACACAATGAAAGTTGCGGAAGGCCCAATTGTCCCGCTGGTCTACATTATCCATTACCATAAGTCCTTATCTATCTTTGATGGGTTTTGTACTAGCAGAAGTCCAATTACACCAGACAGAAAACATGTCATTCACGGACAGATTAAGCGAAAAATCCCCCACTTGTACTCCAAATCAATTATGCATGTATATGCACTTATGCCACCAAATTATTTTTTTTCGATGGTTTACATTAGGGGTAATCAATTTCAAGGTAAATCAGCATCCAGTCTAAAATGCAGAACTAACTTTGTGATTCCCGATTCTAAAAGATTGGACTGCAATCCCCACCATCCGGTTCAGTTCATCTGGGATACCAGCTCATTTTTATGTATAAAAAAATCTTATTATCATTTCAAAGCATAGAAGTTACATCATTCCACGCAAAATATGTTGTTTCTCTACGGTTTGCGTAATGAACTATTTGCTGCATACTAGGTTGCTTTCTAATTTTTTCTTTTCTTTTCATATGTGAGTTATTCAAGGAGGCATCACTTTGGCAACTGTTCATTGCCTTTTGGAAGGGAAATAATTAGGGAAACATAAGCGAAAGAAGCCAAAACTCCTTCCTTTTGTTCGGAAAGAATACATGTGGGTAGGAAAAGAAAAGATGGAGAAGATGTGGGTGAAGATTCTCTAGGGCGCCCAAATTGGGTTCTCACCAAATATTAGGAAACGAAATTGATTCCAAGTCACATCTTTGCCCTTGCCTTTGACGTAAAATTACAGATTCAAAATTGTTTGCAAAGGTTTTTTTTTTTTTTGGATGATTAAAGTGTCACTTCTTTCACCTTTCCCATTTTTTTTTTCCGAAATGAAACTAGCCTCCACACGCCATAGATTTTTGCCACTTAACAATGTTGATTGCTATTTTTTAATTCTTAGAATGTTGTGACCAATATGTTGCCATGGTGAATTTGTTTAAGTAAAAGCCAAAAACGCAAAGATAAAACCTTTTTTGGGAAAAAAAGAAGAAGTTTTGTACAGCAAAGAAAACTTATACAATTCTTTCATAAGACGAAATAAATGCTAACTTAAAAATAAGGTGACCACGGTAGGCTATAGGCTAAGTGTGGCACCATCCATTGTCCCCGTCAAACAACCTGGTTTCCTTTTAGATTAGGTATAGCTGGGGCTTACTGACTTATCATGGGTTCAATTGGTGGATTAAGTTTTTGACTTCTTTCACAATTGGGGTTTTTAATTCAATTAACAGGCATAAAGCCTGTGTACTTAATTACTTATTAAACCTATTTAATTACATTTTCTGCTAAAAGTTTTTCCGATAAATCCTTAACGGGAAATACACATTATTCCTCTTTTTCTATCGAATGGACTGTAGCTTACGCTTACATTCTACAGAATTGTGCACCGCAAATAAAATTTAATGGACACTTGCGAAATTTGAGCCCCATTCAAGTCTTCATGGCGCCGTCCCTGCAAACGAAAATGACGGCTGGTTTAGTACAATTAGCTATCGGCTGTAGGGATTTGCGACGTGACTAGTATCTTGTTCTATAATTTCTCAAGAGTCCCTAGCCTTTCCTCTTCCTCCTCATCCAACCTCAGTGTGGCGACTTTGTCGAGGGACATTATGCTCCACCAGAATTCGGTCGTGTCTGACGCACTCGCCACGGCCGTGTCCGGCGGCATCGCTCTCGCCGTTCTCCTGTTGTTTGAAGAAACAGCTAAGCGAGGCCTCTTTGACCAGGTTCGGATGGGGTTACTCCCTACTTCCTTTGCTTGATCGATGATTTTCCTTTTGGCTAGATTGTAAACAGAGCGGTTCGATTTGACTCTTCACTGACACCCCGATCTGATTCGAGCATGAATGATTTGTCACCCGAACCGCACACTACCCGAACAAAAAATCGGTCGGATCGTCTTTTCCTATAATTTTTCGAACTGCGTGACTCATGGAGTGGCCATTTTCTTCCCGGTTCGCATCCCCGTTGGTCCACTCGGCAGGCACGCTTTGTAGTTCCTTATCAGTTTCTCGACCTTGGACACAACGGGAAACGTGTTGAGCAACAGCTCCAACACCTTCCGCGCAGATGCGGCCTCCGACTGTTGCTTCAAACCATTGCGCAGAGCCATGAGCGATTCCCTCCACTCTTACTCTAAATCATTCAATCTTGTCTCCCCGCACCAAGAACGGAGCTCGTATCCTCATAATGGCAGCGTGCACAAAAACGAGCTTAGTATGAGGTTGACAAAGTCATTGCAGACACGGTTGATGAGGCCAATGAGCTCGAGCCCAACTCGAAAAGTGAACGCCATTTGTTCTAATGTTTTGGTTTCGAAACGAGCTTAGTAATGCATTTCAAAGTCATGACCGAAATCGAACCAAACTATCAGAAGCCCGTTGTTTTACTTACTACCAATTTCGGGTCTTTTTCGGATCGTGTTTTCATTTTATTTGGACGTTTTTCTCTTTACACTCCTACTGCCAAAAATTGTGTCTCCGGATACTAGATGTTTCATTTTACTCATGAGACCAAATAGACGCGGTTGGTTATGAGTGTCAAAAAGATTTTCAGCTGAGGAATGGAGGTGACCTGCTTAAATCCCACCAACTGTAGCTACCTGTGTATGCCGAAGACTCCACTTAACTGGTCATGCGGTTTTCAGAGTATTCTATGAACGTTCAAGTAGCCAGGTCTCCACGTCCTGCTCTAGATTAAAAAGGAAAAAAAAATCACATAATCACATCTTGAAACAGTCCCTATAAACAAAATAGTTCTAGATTCGATTGTTGTTTTTGAGCTGATCGTTACCTTTAAATGTCTTTGTTCTTTTTCCTCATTTAGAAACTTAACAGGAAGCTTTTACATGTAAGCTTCGGATTAGTTTTCATGCTTTGCTGGCCACTGTTCAGGTAATTTCGAGACTGCGCCATTTTTTTCAAAGTTCCTTCAAGATTATTTGTTTAGTGAAGTGGTTGTTGCTAATGAATTGCAGTTTTGGACATCGAGGTGCATTGTTAGCTGCTACAATTCCAGGGGTTAACGTCATTCGCATGCTTCTTGTGGGATCTGGCATTTGGAAAGATGAGGCGACCGTGAAGTCTATGAGTAGATTCGGGCAACACAGGTTCCTAACTCGAGTTATTTAGCATCCGCACTGCGTTCAGAACAGAAGTGTACTAGGGTTACATCCCTTATATCACAAAAGTTACAATACCGATTTCCTAACTTAGTTACTCAATTGGTGATCTACTCTATCTAGCAATTGGATCTAGCTTAGATTTTCGTTCTAGGTGATCTGTTGGTATCGTTTTCTATTTTGCTTCCTTGAAACCTTGCTCAACTTTTGAAACCATGAAATCATCTTCATCTCTCTTCCAGGGAACTTCTCGAAGGGCCGCTATACTATGCTCTCACGATTACGTTTGCTTGCGCATACTACTGGAGGACTTCGCCAATCGCAATTGCAGCAATATGCAACCTCTGCGCTGGAGATGGTGTAGTAATCTGACGTCCCATTCTTTCTTGCTTGTTATACCAGCGTGGGTTCGAAGACTAGTAACTACAAAAATAGAGGGAGACATACTGGGGACTTCTTCAATGTCATGGGCCTAAATCTTGAGAAATGATTTGGCAAGATATCAAACTGTGTGAAAAGATATGCGGTTATCGGTTCGAAGATTTGCATAGTTCGCCCAAATATCCGTAAATTAAAAACAGGCAGGGTAAAGCTTAGACCCCTGGTTTTGCTTGTTTTCAGGTTTTGCAGACATTATTGGAAGGCGGCTTGGCCAAAATAAACTTCCTTACAACCCTAACAAATCGTTAGCTGGTAGCATTGCAATGGGCTGTGCGGGGTTTTTAGCGTCTCTCGGGTAATCTTCAGTTGGGTGTGTCTTAGGATTCTGTATAAATCTGCTTGAGTGGAGGCCTGAGTGATTACAATTTGCTTGTGCTTGCAAGGTTCATGTCCTATTTTTCGTCATTTGATTATGTCCGAGAAAGTCGGGAGATGGCTTCGGGTTTCTTCATGGTGTCTCTTGCTTCTGCACTGGTGGAATCACATCCTCTGAGCTCTCGGCTTGACGACAATCTCACAGTTCCCTTAAGTTGTGCATTGGTGGGGAACCTTGTTTTTTAGGGGGTTAACATTCATTACAAACGTTCCTTTCCAAGGAAAAGGAAAGCACACATCGGTGCAGAAATAATGTTATATTTATAAGATTTGATGGCTCCACTTGTCAAGTGCTCTAAAAACTAAAGCCATTAAAAGATGGTGTGATTTAATATTTATATATTTTAACATTTTTCCTCACGCTCAATCTGGTATTTTGTCTAGTACTAAGCATTGACTATTAATTGATGAAGCAACTAGGGGACTGGAAATATTTAAACTTAGTACCTCATCTTTTGATTTTATTTAAGATTTGATGGGATTACTTGACAACCGCTCAAAATTTAAGTTATTAAAAGAATATATTATTTAATATTTATATATTTTAATAATATTGTGTTTGTGGGAAACGCAGGCCGGTGTGGGAGAAAACGACATAACTTTTATTCAGAAAGGAAGACAGAGCTGGTGGGTCTGGTTTTGGTAGTTGGTTTCTTTTCTGTAATCATGATAGCATCAAGCCTATTTTATTCGCCTCAATTACGAACTTTTACCGCAAACCATCTCTGCATTTGTCTGAGGTTTTCTTCTTGTTTTTAACCTTGACCACAAACTTCAATTACCACCCATGAGAGTGGAGACTCGTAGAATCTTAAACTTTTCTGGAATAGTTGATTAACCATGCTTCGGAGTGTCTTAAACTCGGCTTGGGGTAGAGCTTCGGCAAGCATGTCCTCGACTTGATCTGCAGTCTTGTAATACTTGAACTTGATCTGTCTATTACTTTCCACTTCTTGTATGAAGTGATAATATATGGCAATATTTTTTCCTTTTGTGGAAGGAAGGATTTTTAGAAATCGTGAAAGCGAATTTTTTATCATAAAAAATTCTTATGTCCTCTAATTGTCTTCGACGTCATAATGCTTAATTGGTGGCAGTAGCAGCTGTGACATGTTAGGATATATTTTAATATTATGTGTGAGCTTTATTAATTGTTGTTGTAAATATTAATTGGTATAATAAATAAAAATATATATACAATTTCCTACTTAGTCAATATGATACTGGACAGTGTGGTCGAGATAAACCTTACATGTAATTGGGGATATGATACACGAGGCTTCATCACATTGAAGCCAGCTACAAAAGGGGTACATCGAGGAGAAATTCTTGAGCATCAAATAGTCGCAAAGTCGCATAAAAAATGATGAATGCGTCGATTCTTCTAGCTTATGAAACTGTAATTCGCATATCTATACGTGATGATTTTAGGTCGCTACATAAAAATATTAATCGCAATTTACATGTTGTATCAAAGCCTATACGTTTCAGATTTGAAACCACGATTTTGATTAGTTTTTAGAATTTTTTAGTTCGGAGAGTACGGCATGTGGATAAGAACGCGTTCATCGTTTTACCTGTAGCGTTTTTTATTTTGCTTCATGCAAGTCAAGCTTCTTCGCAGAGCACTGTGCGGCCGTCTGAGAAAAAAGTTCAAAGAAAGTCAACTCACGTTTTTTACATCTTCCTTTGACAAGCCCATTTTAAACCTTATTAAATAAATATATTTATGGGATACAAGTGAGCCAAAAAAAAAAAAATTTGATCAAAAGTGAGCCAAAATTGAAGAGCCCTTTTTGTCTCAAAAGTGCCGATATCAATTATGAAGAAGAAGCTTATCGTAGCCCAGAGCCAGAATTATCCCCATGCAACCTAAATTTGGGCCTGCATGTGCACGACATGTGCAAGATGAGGTCACTTGATTCGATTTGATTTGGTGACCCGACCCAACCTGTGACCCTTGCCCGAATCAGTTGACCATTGACTCAAGCTTTCCGATGTTGTTGACCGGTCAGACCGAGATAAGCTTGTCCTAGTTCGCCGATTTGGCAGGGAAGCGGTTGGATAAGATAAACCAGTCAGATTGATTTTCAGTATCAGCTAAGACCAAACATGTGCGATGCACGTATCGGTGTGTGGGAACCACGTGTAGAGAGAAAGGGGCTCAATGATGCATTCGAGGTATTTAAGATATCGGCATGCTCGTATGCTTATGCTCTACCAAGTCATACATTTATTTTACATGTTTGATGCTTTTATGGAGTGAAAATACGTACGCAACCTCAAATACATGTATTATTTATGCGAATTCTCTCGTCAAAACCGATGAAATTGGAAACTGACTGATTCACCCCTTTGATCATGTCTTGTTTCGTTTTTTTGGAATCTAAAGGACGTCTTGGACCAGCTCACTATTTTTTTTCATTGTGGTAAATTCAATCATTGACTTTGATGTAATTTACTATAGATCCCCACACCGATACAATACTCAATCCAGAAAGGGAGTAATGGTTGACGAAGCTAAGATCGCCGCTCTTGTGGATGAGAAGCTGATGGGTGTCCTAAATGACCAGATTGCTGACATAATGTCCAAGAGATGAATGATTTCATGACCCAGCAATAGTAAGCCAGTTTTGGCTCTTAATCAGAGATCCACCTCTCAACCCACCAAGGACTTCGCATTGATAAATCATCTGCAGTAGATGTCAACACATCCGTATCGGATCACATTATTTTGACTGGTGCTACCATACCTCCCGTGGCCAAAGTTCATCTGCCTAATGTCACGCCTCCTCTACTCCTGAATGATGAAAGTGTCGAGTTGCTTGCAAAGCTTGACCAGAGGCTGTGAAGTAGAGGGAACTCAAAGTGTTCCACTTTGTCTATCTATGCCCATGTCCAAGTACCCGATAAATCCAAGATGCTGACTTTCGAGAAGTGTGATGGCACCTCAAACCCAGTTCAGCACATTGAGATGTAATAGGCGTTGATGAATAGGTATATGTCCAATGGACCTTTGATGATCCAAACCTTCCATGTAAGCTTGAAAGATGCTGCGATGAAGTGGTACCCTAACCACCAGGTCAACTGGAAAGATTCATGGGAAGAAGTGGCAAACATTTTAAGTTTAATCTTGACATAACTTTCACTCAAGAGGAGAGGGCCGAGCAGAAAAAGAGCGAGACTCTAAAGGAGAATGCCACTCGTGGGAGAACCATGGTGGTGTAGATCATGTCTGAAACCTTAGAGCGAGATCTGATGAAGTTGTTGTGGAAATCTTCTCTCTAAATATTTTGATTTTGATAAAACTGTCCTTGTTCAAGTAAAATCTATGTAATATTTATAATGATTTCATTGCGGATGAACAAGTGAACAGAAGTTTGTATTGACCCTTTTCTAGCATTCAGACTCAAGAAGGAGTAGTCATATATCTGCTTCTGAGTCGTTCAAATGAAGTTGCTTCTGAATACATTCAGATGAAGTTGCTTTTGAAGATATTTAGATGAAATTACTTCTGAATATGTTCAGATGGAGATGCTTTTGAAGACAATCAGATGGAGCAATATATGAAGGCTTATTCATCTGAAGAGTTATATGATGTGTCAGAGAGATTTTATTGAAGCTCAGCATCATGGTTCAAGTTTATTTGTTAAGATTTAGAGAGTCTTTATTTATGAAGACTACTTCCGAACACTATTTAGATTCTGCGTTTACTAACAGGCAGATTCCGATGTCCCATGAATATCAGGTTTTCGATTAAGACAAGTTTTTTTTTTTGGAAGTTTGTGAAATTTGATTGACAAGATATTCCTTCAATCAGATGAGGAGGAAATCTACGATTTGATATTACCATTCAAGAATAAATCTTGTGATTTATTTGAATCTAACTTACTTTTGGAAACTGAAGATTTAGCTGTATGGGCAACTAAATCTGAAAAGTTCATATTCTACTCCAACAACTACCATATCTTTTTAGATACAATCTCGTTCAATTACGATTGATGACGTCCAATCAAGGATTGAAGAGCGATCCTTTGAAAGATTGTCCAACGGCTAGTTTGAAAACAAATGAGTATAAAAGAAGAAGTATGGTGACCTGCGGAGTGAGTCGAGAACATTGAAATTTCAAAGTGTCTGAGTTGTTCAGATTCATATACTTATTCTAAGAGTTCTCAATTTCTTTCACTGTGAGGATTTTTAAGAGAGATTGAATGTCTTCATCTCTTGTAACCTCCATTGATTCATTCTAGTGAAATCCAACCGATCGACTGTCATCATGGGAGAGTGTACGTAGGCCTAATAAGCCGAACCGCTATAACTCAACGTGCACTATTCTCTTATCTAAACTCTTACTTTTGCGTTTAGATTATCTGCATGTTATTATATTATTCTTGATTCTGATCGTGGATTGAAATTGTTTTAATTCCGTAATAAATTTCAATTAATTTCATAATCGCTTATTCACCCCATTCTAGGTAATATTGCTAAATCCAACAATTGGTATCAGAGCATGTTAATCTTATCTGTGAAGTATTTTTGACTTCTGAGTTAACGATCTATCATGTTTAGCAATAATTTCTCGAGAACATGTTATCGCATTTCGCCAACAAGCCACCATATTTTGATGAAATGATTATAACATGTGAAGCAACAAAATGAAGTGGTTCTTCAAGGCTTATTATGATGATTTGATGTAGAATGTTGTCACTAATGGATTGTGCTTGCTACTACTGCAATTGCATCTAATGGAAATGAAAAAACTCCGACACCAACGATGACTAATATTGAAAGAGCTAAAAGACGAGGCCTGGACTCCAAAGCTGTTAATGCATTATTCTGTGATTTGTCAACTCTTCTGTACAATCGTGTGTTAGAAGAAAAGTCTGCTAAAACTATATGGAATAGACTTCATGCTACTTTTTAAGGAACAAACAGAGTGAAAGAAACAAATCTTAGTATTCTGCTGATCTAATAGCCCCACCAAATTGACTCAAGGCATTTATTTGCCTTTTATCGACATTTGCGTATGGGTATTCCTTACATCTTGACAAATGACGATGCATCGAATTGGTACCCTGATCACTAGCCCAACCTATCTTAGCCCCACAATACAAACATTCAGCCTTTTCTTTATCATGAATCTATTTGAAGTGTTCCCACACCACCAAAGATCTACTCTTTTTTTCTGTATTACTTGTGGTACTTGAAGCACTCGTTTTAGCCATCTAACAAGAACATTTAATGGTAATCACTAAAAATGTAAAAATGGCTCATTTCATTGCAGCAAACATCAAATGGACCACAAACTAAGAGATTCAAAAATGAATTGAGGTGAAAAACCCAAGGAAAATATATAAATAGGATAAAATTGCAGCGTTGCCAATACAAGGTAGAAGAAGACATCCTCTTACCATGATGAATCTGTGATGTAGATTGAAGTAATCAGCATTCGATATTGACCCTCCAAACTGTCAGAGAAAACAAACCTTGAACAAAGATAATAAATCAATCTGTGATTGATTGTGCTGTATGTTACATTTCAGTAGCTCAAAATATGTACAGATCTTGAGTTAAATGGCAGAGAGGAATGAGCACGCTGAAGGAATGAGCATGTTGTCAAGTCAGAACATAACCGATTCGAGGAATATTGCTTGCTTATGATTTCAGTGAATAAGTGAATTACTCATGCTACTTGTACCTCGACATATAATTTGTTTTAGAATTTGCTGTTGTTCACATTGTTAAGACACGGAATAGAATAAGAACAAAGAATTCTGGACAGAATGAGGGTACTCTGTGTTGCACAAGATCTCATGAAGATAATGACTCGGGCAAAAAAATTATCTCTGACTTCCCCAAGCAATCATATCTTCATCTGGCAAATCAAGAAAAGGGAATGATGGCAGGCAATCCAGCTGAGCAAGGGAAATTAGGGATGATAATCGAACTTACGGGCGAGGAGGTGGACAAAACAGGAAGCATCCAGAACATCTTCAGAGGAGCAGAAATGACAGAGGCGAGAGGCGAGAGCTACTTACATCCGATCCGAAGCGCGCTCGGGAAAATAAGCGAATCCCAGGTCACCTGGGCCAGGCGCTGCTGTTCGACGGAGAGCGAAGTGCTCGGGAGCTCCAAAAACCCTAACTATTTTGGGGGGATTCGTATGGGAGACAGAGAGAGACGGAGACACAGAGCAACCATGAAGATCGAGGAGGACCAGAGAGGAAGGGAGATAGGCGTCGTAAGCCAAAAGAGATAGACAAGTCGGGCTTCTTTTTTAACTTTGGGCCGACCCTTACGGGAACAGTACCGAGACCTGACCTGAAATTACATCAAATTATTGTGCCGGGCCGGGCCGGGCCGGCTCGGGCATTTTTGACGCCCCTACTTAAAAGGTATGTATGTTGACTTTGACACAATGGTTTGATAAAAATATCCACAAGTTGTTCCATGGTCCCAATTCCTATAGGGGCTATGACTCCTTCTTGAATCTTATCTCGAGTGAAGTGACAATCAACTTCAATGTGCTTTGTTCTTTCATGAAAAACGGGATTTGTTGTCAACTTGAGTGCCGCATCATTATTGCAGAACAATTCGGATGGGTTCTCCACATGTGTCCCGTGGTCAAAAAATAAATCTCGTAGCCATACTATTTCACAAACAATTTTGGCCATGATTCGGCATTCTGCTTCCGCAGATGACAACGACACTGTTGTCTATTACTTGGTTTTCCATGAAATCAGAGACTTTCCCAATTTTATGCAGAAACCAATAATGGATCTTCTGGTCATAAGGCAAGTCGCATAATCAGTGTCACAAAAAGCTGTCATTTACATTTTACTGTCACGGGATGGGAAAATTCTGAGTTCTAGACACACTTTTAGATACCTTACTACTTTTAATGTTGCATTCATATGAGATTGCTTTGGATGATGCATTAATTGACTTAATATTTAAATTGCATAGCATAAGTCAGGTCTTGTTATGGTAAGGCATATCAACTTCCCCATGAGTCTCTAATATTCTAATGGATCCTTAAGTAGTGGATCTTCGACTGACGCAGAAGTCCCTAAATCATATTCATGACTTGTCATCTTAACATTCTCCTCTATGGGAATGATGGCAGGTTTGCATCCTGATAGGCCGGCTTCAGACACAATTTCTAATGCAAACTTCCGTTGACTGATATTAACTCCTTTATCATATCGTGCAATTTCAATGCTAAGAAAATATTTCGAAACCCCTAAATCCTTGATGTGAAATGTAGACTGCAGATATCTTTTGAACTTCTCGATACGAGACTCATTGTTTCCCATGATAAATATGTCATCATAGATTAGTAAAAAAATTGATGCAGTACCTGAGATCCATGTGAAAAGAGCATAATCATATTTTGAGTACTGAAAACTTGCCGTTAGAGCATTTGTAAACTTGACATACTATTGTCTAGAAGCCTGTTTGAGACCATAAAGGGATTTACGAAGACGACGTACATGAGACCCCCCCTGTCTGCGTAATCCCAGTGGGAGATTCATGTAAATTTCTTCATCGAGATCTCCATGAAGGAAGGCATTTTTTAACATCCATCTGATGAAGCAACCAGTGACGAGCAGTCGCAATTACGAAAAAAGAACAGATAGTGACTTCCTTCGCAACTGATGAAAAAATTTCATGATAATCGAAACCCTCCCTCTGAGTGAAACCTTGTGCCACTAAACATGGCTTATATCGTTCAACAAACGCATCGGCTTTGAATTTGATCTTGTATACCCATTTACATCTAATGAATTTTCGATATTTAGGTAGAGGAACAATGTCGCATGTATGATTTTCAATAGGTGCGTCGAGTTCAGCTTCCATCGCCTTTTGCCATCGAGGATCTCGTCTAGCTGCTTGATATGAAGTTGGCTCTTTTTCTTCATAAATTAGGTTAATTCTACATGTATATGTCAAAGAAAGATAATTGAAAAAGACATATGAGGTGACATGATAGTGGTTACTTGAAGCTTTGGATGCATAATAGATTTAATCCTTAGACCATGTAGGTGGCCGAATAGTACACCCGGAACGTCGTGGTGGTTCGGCAAGTACTTAAGTCACGGGAGAAGAATCCGATAGAGATGCCACTAGTGACGATTGGTAATCATTAATAAGAGATAAAGAGATGTCCGTAGAATATAATTCTACTGATCTCACCTCCGAACTTTCTACCGTAGCTGATATAACTGGTACCGATGGAGTAATAAAGTATGCAGGAGAAGAGATCAAAGCATTCTCCTCTAGGAAATTCTGGCCTTCCGCAGTGATTGAAAAAGAAGTCTTCTCATCTCAAAAAGGAAAAACATCTTCATGGAAAATAACGTCCCTTCTAATGAAGAAATTGTCAGTAGATATTTTTATAACTCAATAACCTTTTGGTAAAGTGGGGTACCCCACGAAAACACATTGAGTGGCACGAGGATACATCTTGGTTTGATGCCTAACAGTTGTTGCATAACACGAGCATTCAAAAATCTGTAGATGATCAATGATAGCAATTTTCCATAAAGTAACTCAAAAGGTGTGCTTCCACCAAGAATTCTACTCGACATGCGGTTAATCAAATAAGTAGGAGTGATCACACAATCATCCCAAAATTGTTTAGGAGCATAAGCTTGATATTTAAGAGCTCATGCAACCTCTGAACATATCTATGTTTCCGTTCCACAATCTCATTTTCTCGTGGAATGTAGATGCAAGAGGTCTCATGAACAATGCCATGAGAAGTAAGAAAAGATTGACAATCATTGGAAAGAAATTCATGTCCATTATATGTCCAAATATTTTTTGGACAGATGTATTGAATTGAATCTTAACCATAGAAAAGAAATTTGATATCTTTGAAATGGTATGACCTTTTAAATGCATGAGGAAGGTCCAAGTAGCACATGAAAAATCATCAACAATTGTAAGGAAAAATCGAGAACCATCACAATGAGCCGTATGGTAAGGGCACCAGATATCAAGGTGTATCAGTGAAAAAAGACGAGTTACTCGAGATGTACTTATTGAGAAAAATTGTCTTGACTGTTTAGCTAGAGGACATATTGGACATTTTGGATAAGGAAATTTTGCAATATGACCCAAGCGTTGATGATAAAAGAGATTTTTAGTAATAGTACTAGCATTTTAATAAATGCCTTTATTCGAGGATTTTAAATCTCCAAGAGAATTGATCCAGAAAAACAACCCATCTTCAATCTAAGCCCATCAATTTGCCAGTCATACAGTCCTGAAATAAGCAATTGTCGGAATTGAAAATGACATTGCAAGAATTGTCTTGACAAACTTGCGAGATAGAAAAGAGATTGAATTCAAACTCAGGAATATATAGGACATTGTGAAGAACAAAATTTGGCCCAAGCTGAACCGTGTTAGTTTTTGTGACATGAGTAGTATTTCCATTTGGAAGGCGCACTGACAAAGGGATTCAAGATTGTTCATCAATATGAAAAAATAAATTCGTGGTACAAATTATATGATCACCGGCACCTAAATCGATTATCCAATCATTTACCAAAATAAAATTTTCTTGGGATAGAAGGGTACCTGAAAAACTTGCACTCTCATCAGTAGTCTTCATCTAGCTCAGAATTTTTATAATAGTTTCATACTAATCGTGAGTAATAGTATTATGGTCCCATTTCCTTTTTGCGCAAAAACCTAATAGGCAACTTTGTCCTTTCTTTCACGATCATTTGGGCATCCATGTAATTTTTAGCATGTTTCTACCGTATGATATGGCCTTTTGCAGAAATCGCAATATTTATTTTTGGGCTTAAAAAAAATTTCCACCTGTCTTTCTTGATGATGTGGTAGCATGAAATCTACTAGATCCGTGTGATAAGCCCGCTGATGTTGTCGAATCAGGCCCACAAAATCCAGGCCCTTTGCTCGTGAATCCTGGCCATCGAATTTCCCCTTGTAATCATGGCCGTCCAACCCTAAGGGATTAGGGTTCCCTTTGAATGCAGCCATAGATCCAAAAGCGTGACATCATTCTTCTTACTTATTCGCCCCTTTGGTCTCGAGAGGTTGGCAACTTGACGGAGCTTCCAAGGCCATCGCTACGAGCGATTGAGGCGCTGTGAGGTGAGAAGGCCTATAGTGCTACTCCTTCGTCGTGCGGCGCCTCCATTGCCAATCGCTGGCTTTCCTCTTGGACAACAAGTTGAAAAATGCGACCGAGGCTCGACGGTGGCTCCATCGCGAGAATTTGAGTTTGAAAAGGTAAGTATTCTTCCTTTAACACAAGCAAAAAATGAGTGGCTTTCTCACGGTCTTGAATCGCTTGATATTGCCGAAGGATTTCCTCGAGATCAATGAGACTTTCTTCAGCATCTTCTATATCGTTCCATAAGGATGATAATCGATTGAAAGTGCTCATAATAGATTGATTTCCTTGTTTGAGTTTCAATAGGGCTTGTGTAAGTGAGAAGAGCTTTGCCCGATCGAGCTTTCCATACATTTCCCGTATATTGACCACATGGTCTTTGAGTCTTCAGTTGCTGGTAATCCTGCGGCTACTTTAGCCGTGAGACAATTACCAATCCATTGTCGTACCAATTGATTGCACCGTCTTCAATGATAGTGTCGTCGCTCCTCGGCTGGGATTGGAATAGTGCCATCGAGAAAACCATCTTTGTCTTTTGTGACTAAAGCTTGATGGAGGTCCCTTGCCTAGGAAGAGTAGTGCTCTGATCCGGCCAATTGGAGGTTAATAAGGCACAATTCCTATTCGTCGGCCGACGAAGTATACAGTGGAATGGAAGCAGTATTTGCGGCGACATTATCAAAACCAATTGAAAAAACTTTATTAATCAAATCATATTCTTCTAAAACTTTCCTAATTAGTCTATAAATAATATGAGCCGTATGCCTTTCAGGAAAAACTTGAAATGCGAGAAGTCTTTTTAAAATAATCCAATCATCACTTATCCAATGGCATGTGACACCCATATAAGAATTAATATTCCAAGCATCGCTCCAAATATCACTACCTATATGTACACATCCATTGAATTCTCTAAAAATACTAATCAATTTATTTTTTCATTTTTTATAGGTTTGTTTAAGTTCGCGTCTAAAAGTAATTTTCGAAACATATAGTGCTTACGGAGCCAGCACAATGTTTACCAAATATTTAAAATTAAAATTTTCACCAGTATTAAACGGAGCATGCTCAAGGACAACATATTCAACTAATGTTTGTTTATAAAGTGCATTAGTGAAACGGAATAAAGGATGAGGGTTAGGATTGGCGAACCCAGAAATTTATTGTTGGCTAGTGTCGATCCCCGCTTGCGTTGGATATTTTTTCGTGAGATGCTGATGAAATGTTTCGTAACCATCTCCTTTACCAATTTTGTATGTTTGCGGATAACATTTACATCTTATATCAAACTTACCTTCATTTTCATTCCATACTTTGTTGAAGTGTAGCTATAAGTCCGATTCTCGGCTCTTTCGTCTCGGCTCCTTTGCTATCGACGTTTCTTCAGCACCAGTAGAAGGATAAAGACTTTCTTGCGTTGGGACGTGCTCGACTTTGGGATGGGAAACATCATCGTCTTCCCAACATGCATATTCATGAGTAGGATATTCGGATTCTCTCATCGGGCTCTTTCTAGTATTTCTGCTTCCACTTGCTATTTTTTGAGAGAATTGATGGGAAAATTGATTCAAAGAATTAAGGCGGAATTGAGAGAGAATAACGGATTGCAAGAATTTGATAGAATTTGAGAGATTGAGACTCGAGAGTTAAGAGTATTGGAGAGAATTGAGAGAAATTGTAAGAAAAATGAAGAGGGATTGAGAGGTTTTTATAGATTTTTTTTAAAAGAAATTTGCAATGACCAAATTGCTGTTGGACCTTGGGGAAGAGCCTTCCCTTGCTAGGCTGGCGGGCCCCACCTGGCAGGGCCTCAAGAAGAGCCAAACGGCTCTTCTTGAGGCCGGCGAGGGGCGGGGGCCGTTTTTACTTTTTTTTTTCCTATTTGGAACCGGCTCGGTTCCGAAAAATTAAGAACTGAAATCGGCCCTTGAGGGCCAGTTTCGGTTCCAGTTCGGAACCACGGGTCTGGCCAATGGGCCGGTTCCTGGCCGGCGATTTCGAATGGCCATGTCTAACCTACAAGACTAGAGACTTGTAGAGTCTTAGGCTTTTCTAGAATAGTTAATCAAAACTTCGACACACTATCTATCAATTTTTTGTGGTACTCTATACATGCTTTGGAATGTCTCAAACTTTGCTTGAGGTACAACTTCGATAAATATGTCCTCCACTTGATTTGCAATTTTGTAATACTTGAACTCAATGTCTCTATTAATTTCCACTTCTTATATGAAGTGTATAGCAATATTTTTTTTTTTCCTTTCGTGGAAATAAGGATTTTTGGAAATAGTGAAAGCAAATTTATCATCGTAAAAAATCGAAGTGGGCTCTATCTGCGCTGCTCTGATGTCCTCTAATAGTCTTCGACGTCATGCTGCCAAATTGGTGGCAGCAGTAGCTGCGACATACTCAGCTTCTACCAATAGATTTTATCACTCAGTCTTGCTTTTTGGATGGCTATAAGAACATTTCGAAACTGTTGGGTGGTCTTGAGTCTCTCTCAACCCAAAAGTTAGCTCAAAGGTTGAGCCTTTTCCTCACAGTTATAAATCGACCACTAGCCCCTTCCACAACTGATGTGGGACAACCCCAACAATCTCCCTCTCACACATCGGGCCATGGGTTGGAGATCGCGACAACCTGTGTCTCTCTCTTGTGACTGTTAGGTCCACCCTTGTTGGTAACCTAGGCTTTGATATCAGTATTAGGTGGTCTTGGGCCTCTCACAACCCAAAAACTAGCTTAAAGGTTGAGGCTTTTCCTCACACTTATAAACCGACCACCAGCCTCTTCCACAATCGATGTGGGATAACCCCAATAGAAACCTAGTGTAGATGTTAAGCCAGTAGTACCCCTCCTTTCATCAGTTGAGTCTGTCCAGCCATTGTCGTGTAACGAAGCAGCTCTGCGATTACATTTTGCCAATACCAGATGCCATAATATGTTGTTTCGGGTTAAGTATATCTCAAGTGCCATAAGTTGTATACGACGCTCACTTTAGTGCTAAGTTTTTACAATTTTGATCACTTCCATGCCAAAACTTTCAAATCGATCACTTTAGTACTAAGTTTTTGTAACTCCAATCACTTAAGTGTCAATTTTTTTTAAAAACGATCACTTCACTGCCAAGTCCGATGAGCCACGTCAGCTCAAATAATAATAAAAAATACACACGCAGGATTTTTGGTGAGCCACATCATTTTAAATCAGAGTTGACACTGAAGTAATCGTTTTTAAAAGAAGTTCACATTTAAGTGATTGAAGTTACAAAAACTTAACACTAAAGTGATCGATTTGAAAGTTTTGGCACTAAAGTGAGCGCCGTATACAACTTATGACACTTGGGGTGTACTTAAGGCGTGTTGTTCCTGTTAAATGTATCCTGTATTTTAATGTAATGGATAGCATTATGTCCATCCTGATTTGTACAACACTTGATATTTCATTAGCCGTAAGAGTTGTTAACTATTACACGAAGTATCTTAGTAAAACTTAGTGAGAGGCTGTGAAATGAATCTTAGAGACAATAGACATTGGAACTGCGTGTTGGATGGATAGTAATGATGTTGAGTTTACTAGTTATGTGGATTCAGATCATGCCGTTAACTTCGATGTAATGAGTTGGACGGAACATCGTCACTGGAGGATGTCACCTTATCTTCGAATGACGCAGATTACATGGCACAAATCTTTATAGTGAATGAGGCGACATGACTGAGGGGTTTGCTTTTGGACTTTGGATTTAAGCAAAAAAGTGCTATTATTATTGTGACAAATAATGTGGCATAATATGTCTTTAATCCTATTTATCATGAGCAAATTAAACATAATGATATCAAGAATCATTTCGTCCAAAATGTTGTGGCCAAGGTTAAAGTTCTTGTGAAGAAGATCTGGACAGCAATGAACCCTTGAAATGATGGCAAAGTTCGAGCTATGATGTAGCTTTGGTACTTGTACAGCATGAACACCAGTCGGAAGCATTGGAAGAGACGGCATAAATGGCAAGTGCTATCCTTAATTTCCAATGCTGAGCTTACGTGGAGAATCGTCGAGCCTACGTGGAGCTTGTGAGGATTTGTGCATGGGATCTTTGGGAATCACACGAGCGATCAAGCGATTGCTTGTAATACGAAAATGATGCCGAAGTGATAAAAAGTAAGGTTAAATAGAAGAATCGAAATCGACACAAGAATCGAAATCGACAGAAGAGGAACTCTATTCATTCAAAACGATATCAATCGCTATAATGTCAATAATCATAATATATCTTTCAAAACCCTAAAGACGAGATGTTATGAGGTGTCAACCCTAACAACAATAGATAACGCAAAAATTACAAAAATACCATTAAAATATAAAATTGATTGAAAATAAAAAAAGCCTAAAAACCCATCTAAACGATCCCGAGTCGCCAAAATCCATAGTAGTTCACAGCCAAAGGCAATGAGTATTGATTTGACGGCCATTTCGCTTCAACAGATAGAATTTGAGCCCAATTCGATATCGTTGACAATCGATTAGAAAACTTTCCAATTGATTGTGGATTCTCTATGGCCAACTCTTCTCCGTGGAGTAAATACCAACTCGGATTGAACCACGTTAATCACTAATATTTATTATTATTGGTTTCTCTTCAAATTTTCTTCAACCGTTAGATTATATTTGCAAAATCCATTAATTTCTAGGTTATTTCGAGATAATTGCCCTCTCCAGAATTCATGATTTTTGCGTTATTTATCAATAATAACTGTGACATTCTGATTTCTCAGTTATTTTCAGACTCATTAATAAGAATTGTATCTAGCGATGTGTTTCAGTCATATCTCACTCGAATATGATCAATTTGAGTAGACTGACGAAAATGGGAAGGCTAACACGAGACAATATACGTGGACCTAGGGAACTCGAATAAAAAATGACGCTTTGACCATAAGGATTGTCAAGGAGACATTTAGAACCATAAAATACCGATCTAAGAACAATTAAGGAATACATTGCTAGCATTATACAATTGGAGCGCGGGTGATGCCGTTTAACCAACGTATAATTTGTAAATTTTTTCATAAATCGAACGGTGACGATCGAGACCATCGGAACTAGTGATATACCCTCACAATTACATGATAACCAAAGTCTTCATGAATTGACGAGCCCTAAATGTGATATGAATCACAGGGTCGATACGAGTAACGTTTGCAAAAGCCGTCCGTCGGTTCGAGATATGCTAGAACCACGTCTGATAGAGAAAACGATCAAAAATGAGTCTTGAAAATTGAAAATTGAGATTCAAGAATTTCATATCATGATTGGATTGGCCATCGCCTTATCGAAGAATATTGGAATGAGAAAAACAACGTTCCGGATGTCTAGGGTAAAATTACCATTTTGCCCCTCAAGCCCTAGTCTTACTTATATAATTGGATGAGGGTATTTTGGTCTTTAATTCACCCCCAAAGCTGCCAAAAATGAGAGAATATCTTGGCCATTGGATTATCTTGAATGACACATTGGACATGTGTCAATAGATCAAGCTTTGAGTGGACATTTCCACTTTTCCTCAACTACCATTCAACTTGTCGACTTTTGAAGATTGATATAGCCTTCTCTCTCTCTTGGCCAGTCCTTCTCCACCATTTTCACCGAGAGCCATCTTCTTCTTCTCCTTCTTCTTCCCTTTGCTGAACTGTCGCCGCCCGACCGGTTCTGTGCCGCCTATTCGCTGCCGCCGACGACCCTCTCCGATGACTTCTAGCCATCAAGCCGACCATCTACACCTTGGTCGACCTCTTGTCGACATCCTCGAAGTGGAAGCGAGTCGTTTGACCCACTGAAGAGCTTCGGCCAGTCAATCTCCCGCGAGTCGACGGAAATCGTCTTAACCAGAGGTAAGCTACATTTATAGCCTCTTAGGACCTCGAAACTTTGGAGTTTTTCAACCAAATTTTGTGGAGATCTAGGAGACTCATAGAGTGATCTGTGGTAAAAATTTGGGGTTAATTTGATAGAGTTTTGATCCAAAATGGGTCTTGTGTTTGAAGGGCCAGAACTGCCGATTTGAGGACAAAGGGAAACCGGTGATATTCAAGGAGTTTCCAGCGACGACTCAGCCTCAAATCTTCAGTGAGCTTCCCAAACCATTAGATCTACATGTTAGCAAGTAGGTTAGTGAATAAATGATGGATTTGAGGTAGTTCAAGGGTTGGATAATTGCAATATACACAGAACCGAAAATAGCCCGGTTCGGTTCTATGCATACCGATTTTGTGGGGGCTGTTGATGGTTGGATTTGAGTCTCAAATTCATCAATGAGACATTATAGGATGTTGGGAGACATGTCATAAAAGCTTGTGGTCCATGGATTGGTGATTGGGCAAGAGAAATTGACGGTTGAATGAAATTTCAATAGGTTGCACGGTTGAATTTTTCTTGGGCTGCTTGGACCGAGTTCTTGAGGTACTTGGGAGGAGGATTTTGTGACATTAAGCTTGAGGTAAGGGAACCCTAAACCTATGATAGGAAGATGAGACTCAATTGGGCGAGTCGGGTGAATTTTTGGGTGATCCCTGAAGGGTTTTTAATGTAATTATTCTTTGTGCGTCCTAGGATAGTATAAAGGATTTGAATGTGTGTCAATATTTGTGTTTTGAAATGACTACCATGTGTGAAGGTCAATTGATTGTCTTGCATACCATAAGTGTATGATTTGTGCTTGAGTTGCACATTGCATTATGTGTGTGAATTGAATTGAAACTTTGGCATGGCTAAGACATGGTAGTACCCTGAGGCGTATGAGACGCGGGGTGGTATGAGGAATACCCTAAGGCGCTGAGGCGTAGGGTTGGAGTTGTATGACACTCTGATACGTGTGAGACGTCGGGTTGAGAAGGTCATAGTCTTGATGCGTTAAAACGCGGGACGAAGTTGTGATGTCGACTCTGGCTTAGAATAACATTGAAACCTGATGCGTTTATTAGGATTGTCAATGACGGTCTTATGCGTTTACGTGGACCGAGCTTGAGGCGTTCTAAACGCGAGCATGAGAATGAGGCAGTCTGATGGGTGGAAGTGGTGATGTGGCATGGCGATTTTTGCATGATCATCTGGATGTGTTGTGATGCCATGACTGCATGCCTAACATCTATGTGTTGTATCGATAATTGAATGCCTCGCATGTTTATTTGTGTGAAATGCTTGTATTTATGACTGTCTGAGTGGACTGTTGCCCTAACCTAGGGTTGTGATCCACCTTACTGAGATGCAATTCTCATCCCGTTGTGGGACCCCCTTTTTACAGATCCTAGGTCCAAAGGCTGTGGCCTATCAAATTTGGAGATCCCAAAGAGATGTCTGTCTATTTTGATGAGTTCCCTAATGGGCAGGGAACCATTTATGTCAGAAAGTGTACAGTAGTATAGGTAGACGAGGGTGGGAGTAGCTGGAAGCCTCATAGGTATGAGGTCTGGTTTGAGAAGGTTGGGGATGTTTCTACAAGGCTGCGGAAGCCCACTGAGATTCCCTCGGGAGTCGTCCCTAGTTGGTGTCATCACACTCGGGATTTAGAGCAAGCTGAGGGGTCAGTTGCCGGTTCGAGGAACGGACTTGAGAGTACCCCGACCTTAGAGGATACTGAGGAGGTCATAGTGGTAGAGGCTACAGAGGATGACCTGGTGGAGCCGTCCGCTGACGAGACCATGGAGGACACAGTAGAGGTTTGCTCGGAGACCTTCTCGGAGTACGTTCCCACGAAGAAGGCGGAGGAGACTGATGACTCCATTAGTTCGTCTTAGGAACTCTTGGTATTCTAGTCAGACTTTTGATGGCGACCCTATTGCTTATTTCCTTTGATGGGTGATGGACCTCTTTGTATTACCCCGTCTCCCTAGTGGATCTAGTTGCTATACTCTTTATGAACTTTCGGATATTAAGTATTATAGTATTCTCGCTATCTAGGTCCCACTTTATTTTTGTACGAAACGGTTATTACATTGTCGCTTCCGCGTGCTTATATATAACACATTTCTCGACTTATGTGCGGATCTTGTGATATCGAGAGATATTTTGGTTTGCTTGCAGGGAGTCGAATGCTCTAGCCAGGGGCACGGGGCGTGACATCCTCGTTTGCTTGGTATCAGAGCAAGGTCAGCTCGATCCAAAGTTGATTGAGGACTGGAGTAATAAGGAGGATTAAGTCGGGACAAGAACGGGTAGCGTGATCTTGGGAGATTGGTTAGGATAAGACATGGGATGCATAACATGTGACTTGGCACTTGTGGTTGGCATTTGGCCTTGGCAGGGTTGTGGAAATACATAAGGATTAAGTTCCCTGCTTTGTGTTGAAAGTCATTTCTGGATTTTGGCCTGTTAAGTAAATGAGTATAGCTTGTTGTAGTGAACCGTTGGAGTAAACAGAACTGAAGATTGGTCATGGGCTACTCTTTGAAATGTCTCTGGAATTTGTTGTATGGAGGACTGTTGTGTCATCGCTGTTTTTGTTGAAGCATAGTTGGTAGCTCTAGACTTGGATAAATGAGTGAGTACTAACTCCTTGATGAACTTGTGGTGGACCAGGCTCAGTAGAAGAATATAAGGATGAGCAATCTATCTAGTAGATTTGGAAGACCCAAAGGCGGAGCCTCTAGCTCGAGGCTACCTGTAGCAGAAGACCCAAGGATGGATGGCGTACAGAGGGCGCTAGAAAGGATTAACGACCTCATTGACAGGCAGACCCAGGATTGGGATGTTGCCATAGCCCAGGCGGTAAGAGCTGCCATAGCTGTCGTCAACAGCAATAACGAGGGTAATGGAAACCAGGGTAAACATGGCCAGAGTAATGAGGCAGTGAATGCCCAGAAGGAGATTGTCATGGCCAAACAGATGGGTCAGCTAGTTGAGCAATTCATAAAACTGAAGCCGACCCAGTTCAAAGGGACTGGAGAGCTAGCACCCAGGTGGATTAAGAAGTTGGGAAAAGACTTTGAAGTGCTGAGGTGCACAGACGAAGAGAAAGTACTGTTGGCGGTGTACCAGCTAGAAGGGACCGCAAATAATTGGTGGCTGCCACCAAGAATGGAGTTTTCCTTGAAAGAACGACCATGATCCGGGATGCCTTTAAGATGGCGTTCAACAATAAATACTTTTCGGAGACGGCCAGGGAAAGGAAGTAGGTGGAATTTTTACAGTTGCGTCAGAATCAACTGACGGTGGACCAGTATGAGGCCGAGTTCTCCAGACTATCAAGGTATGCACCTCCATCTGCAGAGGATCCCCAGGAGAAGGCACAGAGATTTCAGGACGGATTGAGGCCTTAACTCCGCAGTCAGATGATAGCCCTAAACTTGAGGACCTATAAGGAAACTTACGAGCGGGGCCAAATGATCGAAAGGGACTTAAAGGAGAGGAATGCCGCATTTGGATCACGGTTTACTTCATTCCGAGACAGCCGCCAGATGGGCAAGAGACCGATGGCGGGCAATAGGCGTTTTGTACCTCCAATAAGGAATAACATAGTGGGGCCGCTGAACCCCACGAACTGGAGCTACTGTCTCTATGGCAGGAGGCATGGAAATGAGCCATGCCCGGTAAAGACTGGAGCCTATTTTAAGTGTGGTTAGATGGGCCACCAGATAAGGACGTGCCCGAGACAAGCTCCGGCGAGTCGACCTCAAGGACAGAGACCGCAGGTTGGACCATCGGCTGTCACTTTCTAGATCGAGCAGAATCGACCCCCAGCTTAGGGTAGGGAATATGCAGTAGCCCGTAGAGAGGCGGAGGAAGCGCCAGGCGTGGTCACAGGTACGGTTTATTTGTGTGACCAAGCTAATATGCATTGTTTGACCTTGGTGCAACGCATTCATTTGTGTCTGCTCAGCTTGCTGATTTGGTAGGTATGAAGTTAAGACTGTTGAGTATAATTCTACATGTTGCCACTCCGTTAAAGGATAATATATTGATTTCATTGGGCTGTGCTGACTGTGAAATTGTGATTTGAGAGAGTAAGGAGAGTATTGATCTAGCTGTATTACCAATGTATGATTTTGATGTGATCATAGGGATGGATTGGTTGGGTAAACAGGGGGTAGTGGTAGATTGTGGTAGTAGAATAATTCGTTTCTACCCGGAAGGTCCCTCTAGTTTTGAATTCGTGGAAAGTCGAGGAGGGATCTTGATTCCCTTAGTCTCATATCTTGATGTGACAAAGTTGATGTCTGAAGGGTGTTAGGCGTATTTAGTTGCAGTGGTGGACACGACAGCCGAGGAACCAAAACTAGAGAGCATTCCGGTAGTACGTGAGTTCCCTGACATTTTTCCCCAAGAGTTGTCAGGATTGTCACCGGAGCAAGAGATAGAATTTGTGATCGAGTTAGCTCCTAGAACGGAGCAGATCTCCAAGGCACCTTATAGAATGTCCCTGTCAGAACTGAAAGAGCTAAAGGTGCAGATGCAAGAACTATTGGATAAAGGATTTATCTCACCGAGTGCTTCGCCGTGGGGAGCGCCAGTGTTGTTTGCACGGAAGAAGGATGGGTCTTTGCGTTTATGCATCGACTATAGGCAATTGAACCAGGTAATAATAAAGAACAAGTACCCACTGCCGAGAATCGACGACCTATTTGATCAGTTGCAAGGAGCAGCGGTATTCTCAAAGATTGACCTGAGGATCGGATAACACCAGTTGAGGATTAAGAAGGAAGACATACCTCAGACTGCTTTTAGGACGAGGTATGGTCATTATGAGTTCACAGTGATGCCTTTTGGATTGACCAATGCTCCAACCGCATTCATGGATTTGATGCATCGAGTGTTTAAGGAATTCCTGGATAGATTCGTCATAGTCTTTATTGATGACATCCTGATTTACTCGAGGAGTGATGCAGAACACGAGGAACACCTGAGGATTGTCTTGCAGACCTTGAGAGAACACTCGCTATACGTTAAGTTGAGCAAATGGGAGTTGTGGCTGAATAAGTTAGCGTTTCTTGTTCATGTGGTGTCAGAAGAAGGAATCGCAGTGGATCCTGCAAAGATCAAAGCTGTAACAAATTGGCCTAGGCCTACTACGGTCACAGAAGTTAGAAGTTTCTTGGGATTGGCAGGGTATTACAAAAGTTTTGTGGAGAAGTTTTCATCCATAGCCATCCCATTGACGAGGTTGACAAAGAAGGAAACAAGGTTTGAATGGACAAATAAGTACGAAAAGAGTTTCCAAGAACTCAAACATCGATTGACGACTGCACCGGTGTTGACAATTCCATCAGGACCAAGGGCTATAAAATATACATCGATGTCTCGTTGAAAGGACTGGGCTTTATGTTAATGCAGCATGGAAGAATAGTGGCCTACGCGTCCCGACAACTGAGACCACATGAAATGAACTACCCAACTCATGATCTGGACTTAGCAGCGATCATTTGTACTCTGAAGATTTGGAGACATTATCTGTGTGGAGAGAAGTTTCAGATTTACACTGATCACCAGAGCTTGAAGTATCTGTTTTCCTAGAGGAAGCTAAATATGAGGTAGCGTCGGTGGATGGAACAGCTCAAGAATTATGATTGTGATATATTGTATCACCCTGGGAAGGCAAACAGAGTCGCAGATACTCTGAGTCGGAAGTCGAGCATCGCCTTTCTACTAGTAAAAGGTTGGTCGATGATCGAGGATTTAAGAGATTTTGAGTTCAGATTGAAAGTCTGCCAGTTGTCCAGTTTGATGGCTACATTGAGGGTAGAACCTAAGGTCCAGAAAGGAAAAAAGACCTTACAGTTTACAGATCTAGAAATTCAGAAAATTCTGAAGATGGACGTGATAAGGAGAAAACCAGAGTTCCAAGTGTCAGAGGACGGAATCTTGAGGTTTCGAGAACGTCTATGCGTGCCAAAGGACGAAGGACTCAGGGAAAGGATTTTATCGGAGGCTCACAGGAGCAATTATAGCATCCACCCAGGAAGTACGAAGATGTATCAGAATTTATATCAACACTACTGGTGGAATGGGATGAAGGTGAATGTAGCGAAGTATGTGGCAAAGTACTTGACATGCCAGCAAGTGAAAGCACAGCACTGTAAGTTTGGAGGATTATTACAGCCACTGGAAATACCAGAATGGAAATGGAAGTATATAACGATGGACTTTGTGATGGGACTCCCGAGGAGCTAGAGAGGTCACGACTCTATATGGGTAGTCATGGACAAATAGACTATGTCCACACACTTCATCCCGGTGCGAAAGGACTTCGCAATGGTAGATATGCCGAGTTGTACATGAGGTAGATAGTGAGGCTGCATGGAGTACCCGTGACAATTACCTTAGATAGAGACCCCAAGTGCACATCGAACTTTTGGAAAAGCCTTCAAGAAGCCATGGGAACCCGACTACAGTTTAGCACAGCGTACCATCCATAGACGGACATACAGACAGAGAGGACGGTTCAGATGCTTGAGGACATGTTGCGAGCGTGCGTCATAGAATTTAAAGGTGGATCTGAAGATCAGTTGCATTTGGTGGAGTTTGCGTATAATAATAACTACCAGCAGAGCATCCAAATGGCACCATTTGAAGCACTTTGTGGAAGGGCTTGCAGAATCCCAATTTGTTGGGATGAGATTGGAGAAAGAAGTATCACGGGCCTAGAGTTAGTAGAGCAATCTGTGGAAGCGGTAAGGATAATTTGGGATAGACCGAAGACAACACAGAGTCGTCAAAAGAGTTATGCGGACAAGCGGTGTAAGCCTTTGGAGTTTTAAGTAGGCGACCATGTTTTCCTCAAGGTGTCACCGATGAGGGGATTATCACAATTTGGAAAGAAGGAAAAACTAACCCAAGGTACGTAGATTCATTTGAAATAATGGAGCGGATTGGGACCTTGGCCTACAGGCTTGCCTTACTGCCTAATCTATCCCAAGTGCATAATTTTTCCACGTGTCAATGCTGCGGAAATATGAACCAGACCTGACACATGTGCTGAACTACGAGGCCATAGAAGTAGACGACCGGGTATCCTACGTGGAGAAACCGATCAGGATCGAAGATTGGAAAGAGCAAATTCTCAGGAATAACACGATTCCATTGGTCAAAGTTGTGTGGGAGCACCATGGAACCGAAGGCGCCACGTGGGAAAATAAAGAGACGATGTGGCCACAACACCCCCATTTGTTTGAGTAATTAAGTTTGATGTAAATTTCGAGGACGAAATTTTTGTAAGGAGGGAAGAGTTGTGACATTCTGATTTCCCAGTCATTTTCAGACTCATTAATGAGAAGTGTATCTAGCAATGTGTTTCAGTCATATCTCGCTCGAATCTGATAAATTTGAGTAGACTGACGAAAAGGGGAAGGCTAACGCGAGACAAGGTACGTGGACCTAGGGAACTCGAATAGGAAATGATGCTTTGACCATAAGGATTGTCGAGGGGACATTTAGAACCACAAAAGGCCGATCTAAGAACGATTAAGGAATGCATTGCTAGCATTATACAATTAGAGCACGGGTGATGCCGCTTAACTAATGTATAATTTGCAAAATTTTTCCTAAATCGAACGGTGACGATTGAGACCATCGGAACTAGTGATAAACCCTCACAATTACATTACAACCAAAGTCGCCATGAATTGACGAGCCCTAAATGTGATATGAATCACAGGGTCGATACGCGTAACGTCTGCAAAAGTCGCCTATAGGTTCGGGATAGGCTGGAACCACGTCTGATAGAGAAAATGATCAGAAATGAGTCTTGAAAATAGAAAATGAAGAATCAAGAATTCTAACGTCATGATTGGATTGGTCATCGCCTTATTGAAGAATATTGAAATGAGAAAAACAACGTTCCGGACGCAGGGGTAAAATCACCATTTTGCCCCTCAAGCCCTAGTCTTACTTATATAATTGGACGAGGGCATTTTGGTCTTTAATTTACCCCCAAGGCTGCCGAAAATGAGAGAAGATCTTGGCCATTAGATTATCTTGAATGACACATTGGACATGTGTCAATAAATCAAGCTTTGAGTGAACATTTCCACTTTTCCCCAACTACCATTCAACTTGTTGACTTTTGAAGATTGAATATAGCCTTCTCTCTCTCTTGGCCAGTCATTCTCCCCCATTTTCACCGAGAGCCATCTTCTTCTTCTTCTTCTTCTTCTTCCCTTTGCCGAACTGCTGTCGCTCGACCAGTTCTGTGCCGCCAGTTCGCGGCCGCCGACGACCTCTCTGGTGACTTCTAGCTGCCGAACCGACCATCCACACCTTGCTCGACCTCTTGCTGACATCCTCAAAGTGGAAGTGAGTCGTTTGACCCATCGAAGAGCTCCGGCCAGCCAATCTCCCGCGAGTCGACGGAAATCATCGCAACTAGAGGTAAGCTACATTTCTGGCCTTTTAGGACCTCAAAACTTTGGAGTTTTTCAACCAAATTTTGTGGAGATCTAGGAGACTCATAGAGTGATCTGTGGTAAAAATTTGGGGTTAATTTGATAGAGTTTTGATGCCAAATGAGTCTTGTGTTTGGAGGGCCAGAACTGCCGGTTTGAGGACTAAGGAAAACCTGTGATATTCAAGAAGTTTCCGGCAACGACTCAGCCTCAAATCTTCGGTGAGCTTCCCAAACCCTTATATCTACATGTTAGCAAGTAGGTTAGTGAATAAATGGTGGATTTGAGGTAGTTTAAGGGCTGGATAATTGCGATATACACAGAACCGAAAATAGCCCGGTTCGGTTCTGTGCATACCGATTTTGTGGGGGCTATTGATGGTTGGATTTGAGTCTCAAATTCATCAATGAGACATGCTATGATGTTGGGAGACATGTCATTAAGGTTTGTGATCCATGGATTAGTGATTGGGCAAGGAAAATTGACGGTTGAATGAAATTTCAATAGGTTGCACGATTGAATTGTTCTTGGGCTGCTTGGACCGAGTTCTTGAGGTGCTTGGGAGGAGGATTTTGTGACATTAAGCTTGAGGTAAGGGAACCCTAAACCTATGATAGGAAGATTGCACTCAATTGGGCGAGTCGGGTGAATTTTTGGGTGATCCCTAAAGGGTTTTTAATGTGATTGTTCTTTGTGCGTCTTAGGATAGTATAGGGGATTTGAATGTGTGTCAATGTTTGTGTTTTGAAATGATTACCATATGTGAAGGTCAATTGATTGTCTTGCATGCCATAAGTGTATGATTTGTGCTTGAGTTGCATATTGCATTATGCGTGTGAATTGAATTGAAACTTTGGCATGGCTGAGACATGGCAGTACCCTGAGGCGTATGAGACGCAGGGTGGTGTGAGAAATACCCTGAGGTGCTGAGGCGCATGGTTGGAGTTGCATGGCACCCTGATGCATGTGAGACGCAGGGTTGAGAAGGCCATAGTCTTGATGTGTTGAAACGCGGGACGGAGTTGTGATGTGTCGACACTGGCCTAGAGTAACATTGAAACCTGATGCGTTTACGCGGGTTGTCAATGACAGTCTAATGCGTTTACACAGACCGAACCTGAGGCGTTCTAAACGCAGGCTTGAGAATGAGGCAGTCTGAAGGGTGGAAGTGGTGATGTGGCATGGCAATTTGTTCATGATCATCTGGATGTGTTATGATGCCATGACTGCATACTTGACATCTGTGGTTGTATCAATAATTGAATGCCTCGTATGTTTATTTGTGTGAAATGCTAATATTTATGACTACCTAAGTGGACTGTCGGCCTAACCTAGGGTTAGAATCTACCTTACTGAGATGTAAATCTTACCCCATTATGGGACCCCTTTTTTACAGATCCTTGGTCCTAAGAATGTGGCCTATCAGATTTGGAGACCCCAAAGAGATGTATGTCTATTTTGATGAGTTTCTTGATGGGCAGGGAACCATTTATGTCAGAAAGTGTACAGTAGCATGGGTAGACGAGGGTGGGAGTAGTTGGAAGCTTCATAGGTGTGAGGCCTGGTTCCGAAAGGTTGGAGATGTTTCTATAGGGCCACTGAAGCCCACTGAGGTGCTCTAGGGAGTCGTCCATAGTTGGTGTCATCCCACCCGGGATTTAGAGCAGGTTGAGGGGTTAGTTACCGGTTCGAGAAACGGACTTGAGAGGACCCCGACCTTGGAGGATATTAAGGAGGTTATAGTGGTCGAGGCTACAGAGTATGACATGATGGAGCCGTCCGCTGATGAGACCTTGGAGGACACCGTAGAGGTTTGCTCGGAGACCTTCTCGGAGTACGTGCCCACGGAGGAAGCAGAAGAGACTGATGACTCCAGCAGTTCATCTTAGGAGCTCCTAGTATTCTAGTCTGACTTTTGACAGCAACCTTGATGCCTATTTCCTTTGATTGATGATGGACCTCTTTGTATTACCTCGTCTCCCTAGTGGATCTAGTTGCTATGCTCTTATATGAACTTTCGGATATTATGTATTATAATATTCTCGCTATTTAGGTCCCACTTTATATTTGTATGGAGGAGTTATTACATTGTCGCTACCGTGTGCTTATATATAACACGTCTCTCGACTTATGTGCGAATCTTGGGACATCGAGAGATATCTTGGTTTGCTTGCAGGGAGTCGCGTGCTCTGGCCCGAGGCGCGGGGCGTGACAATAACACTCACTTGAAATAGTGACAATGTCCAATTCTTTGAAATATTTGCCGTTTTGTGATTTTCTATTAGTTATTTTACAAATGTCGTATTACTAAAAAAAATATTTAAATTATATTTAATTTCTCGTGTATTTTTCCCACCTTTTTTTGGTGCACGAAAACACTCCAGAAACTGTTTTTGGAACAAAAATCGATTTCCGCAATAGGTTTGGAACAGAAATTTGTTTGTCGTCGTCGCCGGTTGCACGCCTCCCGTCGCCGTCGCCGGTTGCTCGTCGTAGGTGCCGATCGCACCTCGCCTATCGATCACCGGTTGCACCTCGCCCGCCCCTCACTGCCGATGGCACCCTGCCCGCCACCGTCTGCTGCTGGTTGCCTGCCGTTGGTTTCCCGCCGCCGCCTCCCACCACCGATCATCGGCTACCGGTCGTCGCCGCCACCCCCAACCTCACCCCATCAAACAAATTTATATTCTAGAATCAAAAGTTTTACGCCTTTATCAAACACATTTTTTGCTCAAAAACTCATCTAGAAATAGAAATAAAACAAACTATTTCTGTTCCAAAAATTCATTCTAGAACAGAAATGTTGTCATGCGCGCCTCATACATCCTTTCCTGAAAGAGTTCAAATATTTAATGTCTATTGTCAAGTACTTCAACTTTTCAAAGAGAGTCAATATTTGAATTTAATATGTCAAGTATTTGAAAATATTAAGATTTAAAAATTTTCATGTCTTATAAACAACTTTCCAAAAAGAGGTCAAATATGTCAATAATTTCTTTAAATTAGTTAATAACTTAAAATGTTTCGTAACGATTGATAAGGCGATTATCTGAAATGTTACAAATGCCGAACTTTTTGGATACCAAAGTATGTGTACACTTTTGCTAGCACATAATGCATCGGGGATAAAATTTCTAAAAAACTGCACGAGGAAGATAAAAACTGCACGCGTGTATCTTCCTCTTACTCCAAGAATGAAAATTGCTTGAGTTAAGTGTATATACATTTTACACCCGACTGCGCATCTACCTAGGAAAACTTACTTAATTAATCTTAAATTTATTGTATGGATGTCAATTCAACTCTAAATTTTTCATTTTACTAATTTAATCCTAAATATTGTGTGACTTACCAATATAATCTCTACAATCAATTTTTTGCTAGAAATTGGTCATGTGGGCAGTCCAATCATCCCAAGCCATCTTATTCCGCACACTGCCATGTCAGCAATTACTGGCTAAAATTGATCGGAATGACTACATCATATTTTTGGGCAAACATTTAAGACTAGATTGATAAAATTAAAAAGTTTAAGAATCAATTAACATTTGTTCAATAGATTTAGGACAGATTTAACATCAGGTCAGGTGAAGGTCTTGCAACAGATGAATGAATGAGTTACAGCATCACAATGAAAGTTGCGGAAGGCCCAATTGTCCCGCTGGTCTACATTATCCATTACCATAACTCCTTATCTATCTTTGCTGGGTTTTGTACTAGCAGAAGTCCAATTACACCAGACAGAAAACATGTCATTCACGGACAGATTAAGCGAAAAATCCCCCACTTGTACTCCAAATCAATTATGCATGTATCTGCACTTATGCCACCAAATTATTTTTTTCCGATGGTTTACATTAGGGGTAATCAATTTCAAGGTAAATCAGCATCCAGTCTAAAATGCAGAACTAACTTTGTGATTCCCGATTCTAAAAGATTGGACTGCAATCCCCACCATCCGGTTCAGTTCATCTGGGATACCAGCTCATTTTTATGTATAAAAAAATCTTATTATCATTTCAAAGCATAGAAGTTACATCATTCCACGCAAAATATGTTGTTTCTCTACGGTTTGCGTAATGAACTATTTGCTGCATACTAGGTTGCTTTCTAATTTTTTCTTTTCTTTTCATATGTGAGTTATTCAAGGAGGCATCACTTTGGCAACTGTTCATTGCCTTTTGGAAGGGAAATAATTAGGGAAACATAAGCGAAAGAAGCCAAAACTCCTTCCTTTTGTTCGGAAAGAATACATGTGGGTAGGAAAAGAAAAGATGGAGAAGATGTGGGTGAAGATTCTCTAGGGCGCCCAAATTGGGTTCTCACCAAATATTAGGAAACGAAATTGATTCCAAGTCACATCTTTGCCCTTGCCTTTGACGTAAAATTACAGATTCAAAATTGTTTGCAAAGGTTTTTTTTTTTTGGAGGATTAAAGTGTCACTTCTTTCACCTTTCCCATTTTTTTTCCGAAATGAAGTAGCCTCCACACGCCATAGATTTTTGCCACTTAACAATGTTGATTGCTATTTTTTAATTCTTAGAATGTTGTGACCAATATGTTGCCATGGTGAATTTGTTTAAGTAAAAGCCAAAAACGCAAAGATAAAACCTTTTTTGGGAAAAAAAGAAGAAGTTTTGTACAGCAAAGAAAACTTATACAATTCTTTCATAAGACGAAATAAATGCTAACTTAAAAATAAGGTGACCACGATAGGCTATAGACTAACTTAAAAATAAGGTGACCACGGTTGATGAGGTCAATGAGCTCGAGCTCAACTCGAATAGTGAACACCATTTGTTCTAATGTTTTGGTTTCGAAACGAGCTTAGTAATGCATTTCAAAGTCATGACCGAAATCGAACCAAACTATCAGAAGCCCGTTGTTTTACTTACTACCAATTTCGGGTCTTTTTCGGATCGTGTTTTCATTTTATTTGGACATTTTTCTCTTTACACTCCTACTGCCAAAAATTGTGCCTCTGGATGCTAGATGTTTCATTTTACTCATGAGACCAAATAGACGCGGTTGGTTATGAGTGTCAAAAAGATTTTCAGCTGAGGAATGGAGGTGACCTGCTTAAATCCCACCAACTGTAGCTACCTGTGTATGCCGAAGACTCCACTTAACTGGTCATGCGGTTTTCAGAGTATTCTATGAACGTTCATATAGCCAGGTCTCCACGTCCTGCTTTAGATTAAAAAGGAAAAAAAAAATCACATAATCACATCTTGAAACAGTCCCTATAAACAAAATAGTTCTAGATTCGATTGTTGTTTTCGAACTGTTCGTTACCTTTAAATGTCTTTGTTCTTTTTCCTCATTTAGAAACTTAACAGGAAGCTTTTGCATGTAAGCTTCGGATTAGTTTTCATGCTTTACTGGCCACTGTTCAGGTAATTTCGTGACTGCGCCATTTTTTTCAAAGTTCCTTCAGGATTATTTGTTTAGTGTAGTGGCTGTTGCTAATGAATTGCAGTATTGGACATCGAGGTGCATTGTTAGCTGCTACAATTCTAGGGGTTAACGTCATTCGCATGCTTCTCGTGGGATCTGGCATTTGGAAAGATGAGGCGACCGTGAAGTCTATGAGTAGATTCGGGCAACACAGGTTCCTAACTCAAGTTATTTAGCATCCGCACTGCGTTCAAAACAGAAGTGTACTAGGGTTACATCCCTTATATCACAAAAGTTACAATACCGATTTCCTAACTTAGTTACTCAATTGGTGATCTACTCTATCTAGCAATTGGATCTAGCTTAGATTTTCGTTCTAGGTGATCTGTTGGTACCGTTTTCTATTTTGCTTCCTTGAAACCTTGCTCAACTTTTGAAACCATGAAATCATCTTCATCTCTCTTCCAGGGAACTTCTCGAAGGGCCGCTATACTATGCTCTCACGATTACATTTGCTTGCGCATACTACTGGAGGACTTCGCCAATCGCAATTGCAGCAATATGCAACCTCTGCGCTGGAGATGGTGTAGTAATCTGACGTCCCATTCTTTCTTGCTTGTTATACCAGCGTGGGTTCGAAGACTAGTAACTACAAAAATAGAGGGAGACATACTGGGGACTTCTTCAATGTCATGGGCCTAAATCTTGAGAAATGATTTGGCAAGATATCAAACTGTGTGAAAAGATATGCGGTTATCGGTTCGAAGATTTGCATAATTCGCCCAAATATCCGTAAATTAAAAACAGGCAGGGTAAAGCTTAGACCCCTGGTTTTGCTTGTTTTCAGGTTTTGCAGACATTATTGGAAGGCGGCTTGGCCAAAATAAACTTCTTACAACCCTAACAAATCGTTAGCTGGTAGCATTGCAATGGGCTGTGCGGGGTTTTTAGCGTCTCTCGGGTAATCTTCAGTTGGGTGTGTCTTAGGATTCTGTACAAATCTGCTTGAGTGGTGGCCTGACTGATTACAATTTGCTTGTGCTTGCAAGGTTCATGTCCTATTTTTCGTCATTTGATTATGTCCGAGAAAGTCGGGAGATGGCTTCGGGTTTCTTCATGGTGTCTCTTGCTTCTGCACTGGTGGAATCACATCCTCTGAGCTCTCGGCTTGACGACAATCTCACAGTTCCCTTAACTTGTGCATTGGTGGGGAACCTTGTCTTTTAGGGGGTTACAAACGTTCCTTTACAAGGAAAAGGAAATCACAGTCGTCGGTGCAGAAATAATGTTATATTTATAAGATTTGATGGGACCACTTGTGAAGTCCTCTAAAAACTAAAGCCGTTAGAAAATGGTGTGATTTAATATTTATATATTTTAACATTTTTCCTCACGCTCAGGTATTTTACCTAGTACTAAGCATTGACTATTAATTGAGAAGGCAACTAGGAGACTGGAAATATTTAAACTTAGTACCTCATCTCTTGATTTTATTTAAGATTTGATGGGATCAGTTGACAACCGCTCAAAATTTAAGTTGTTAAAAGAATATATTATTTAATATTTATATATTTTAATAATATTGTGTTTGTGTGAAACGCATGACAGTGAGGGAGAAAACGACATAACTTTTATCCAGAAAGGAAGACAGAGCTGGTGGGTCTGGTTTTGGTAGTTGGTTTCTTTTCTGTAATCATGATAGCATCAAGCCTATTTTATTCGCCTCAATTACGAACTTTTACCGCAAACCATCTCTGCATTTGTCTGAGGTTTTCTTCTTGTTTTTAACCTTGACCACAAACTTCAATTACCACCCATGAGAGTAGAGACTTGTAGAATCTTAGACTTTTCTGGAATAGTTGATCAAAACTTCAACACACCATCTATCAATTTTTTGTGATACTCTAAACATGCTGCGGAGTGTCTCAAACTCGGCTTGGGGTAGAGCTTCGGCAAGCATGTCCTCGACTTGATCTGCAGTCTTGTAATACTTGAACTTGATCTGTCTATTATTTTCCACTTCTTGTATGAAGTGATAGTATACGGCAATATTTTTTCCTTTCGTGGAAGGAAGGATTTTTAGAAATCGTGAAAGCGAATTTGTTATCGTAAAAAATTATTATGTCCTCTAATTGTCTTCGACGTCATAATGCTTAATTGGTGGCAGTAGCAGCTGTGACATGTTAGGATATATTTTAATATTCTATGTGAGCTTTATTAATTGTTATTGTAAATATTAATTGGTATAATAAACAAAAAATATATATACAGTTTCCTACTTAGTCTAATATGATACTGGACAGTGTGGTCGAGATAGACCTTACATGTAATAGGGGATATGATACACGAGGCTTCATCTCATCGAAGCCAGTTACAAAAGGGGTACATAGAGTAGAAATTCTTGAGCATCAAATAGTCACAATGTCGCATAAAAAATGTTGAATGCGTCAATTCTTCTAGTTTATGAAACTGTGATTCACATATCTATACGTGATGATCTTAGGTAGCTGCATAAAAATATTAATCGCAGTTTACATGTTGCATCAAAGCCTATACGTTTTAGATCTGAAACGATGATTTTGATTAGTTTTTATAATTTTTTAGTTCGGATTGCACGGCATGTGGATGAGAATACGTTCATCGTTTTACCTGTAGCGCTTTTTATTTTACTTCATGCAAGTCAAGCTTCTTCGCAGAGTACTGTGCGGCCGTCTGAGAGAAAAGTTCAAAGAAAGTGACTCACGTTTTTTACATCTTCCTCTGACAAGCCCATTTTAAACCTTATTAAATAAATATATTTACGGGATACAAGTGAGCCAATTTTATTTTTTTTTATCGTAAGTAAGTGTCACGCCCCACACGCCCCACATCTCCGTGCACGAGTGAGCGACTCCCTGCAAACAACAACTCTCTCGAACATCCCAGGATCGCATACAATGAGAGACGCGTAAAATCAATAGCATGCGGAAGCGACAATCTACAAACTCCTCGGTACAATAATAAAAAGGGATCTGGGTAACGAGAGTCCCAATAGATACATAAACTCCATCACTGTTCGTACAAGAGCATGGGAAAGCTAAACCTGCTGGTCGGCAGGGGTGACACGACTAGTACAAAAGACGATCATCAATCTCCCAAAAGAACAGGCATCGAGGTCACCATCAAAATATGTCAGCCCAGAAAATAGAAATCCCTAAGTCGAGCTGCTAGAATAGTCAGTCTCCTCAGCGTCCTTGGTAGGCTCGTACTCCGAGAAGGTCTTCAAGCATACCTCTACTGTGTCCTCCATGGTCGTATCTGCAGATTGCTCTATGAGGTTGCCCTCGGAGGCTTCGACTTCAATAACCTCGTCGGTATCTTCCAGTGTGACATTCTGATTTCAAGCAAATTTTAGACTCAGTAATGAGAAGTTTATATGTATCAAGCGATGTATTTCAGTCGTATTCCGCTCGAATCTGATCAATTCGAGTAGACTGACCAAAAGGGAAAGGCTAACGCGAGACGAGGTACGTGGACCCAGGGAACTCGAATAGGAAACGACGCTTTGGCCATAAGGATTGTCGAGGGAAACTAGCGATAGACCCTCAAAATTACATGACAACCAAAGCCGCCACGAATTGACGAGCCCTAAACGTGATATGAATCACGGGGTCGATACGCGTGAATGTCTGCAAAAGTCGCTCGTCGGTTCGGGATAGGCTGGAACCATGTCGGATAGAGAAAACTATCAGAAACGAGTCTTGAAAGATTGAAAATGGAAAATCAAGAATTTCAATGTTATTTGGATTGGTCGTCGCCCTATCGAGGGATTCTGAAACGAGAAAAACGACATTCTGAACGTCGGGGGTAAAATGGCCATTTTGCCCCTCATGCGTAGAACTTTGCTTATACAATTGAAGAAGGGCAAATTGGTCCATACACACTCCCAAGGCTGCCGAAATTCAAGGGTGGAGAATGGCCATTGGATCATCTTGGGAAGATAATTTGCTAAGTGTCACAAGATGGGCAAGTGTGGTCATGTCACACTTTTGGCCACATAACATTCAAGCCCTTTGACCGAGCTTGGTATTTAACCAGTTTCACTGTCTCTCCTCTTCAATTGATCGGCCATTGAATCCCAAGACCACCGAAAATCCTTTCTTCTTCTTCCCTTCAACCTGCCGACCACCGACCAGAACCGAACCTCCTGTTCGCCGGCCACAACGCCACCTTTCGGCCACCATTCGACCATCGGCAGACCACACCGACGATGCCCTATGTCTTGTCGACATCTTCAAACAAGAATCAAGTCGTTTGGAGCACCGAGGAGCCCCGGGCAAGAGATTTCCCGAGAGCCGACAGAATCGGAGCGAACCTGAGGTAGGTATGGTTCCTAGTCCTTTTGATGGTCGAAATCTTTGAATTTTGGAGCCAAATTTTGTGGAGATCTAGTAAAGATGTTTAGGAATCTGTGGTAAAAATTGGGGCTCAATTTGATAAATTTTTTACCATGAACCGGCCTTGTAAACTTTACACAAAAACTGCCACCAAAACTGACTTGAGGAGTCCGACGAGTTTCAATAGGAATCCGGCAGCCATTTGACTTCAAACCTTCGGTAAGCCTCTCAAACACCTAGATAGACATGTTAAGAGGTAGGGTTATGATTGAATGATGGATTTAGGAGTAGATATAAGACCGGTAGTGTTCGGTTTGCACGGAACCGAGGAGGACCAGTTCGGTTCCGGGCAAATTGAATATGTTGGAGGCTGGGATTGGTGATTTTGAATCCAAATTGGTGTTTAAGATATGATGGGATATTGAGGGATATGTTATGGATGATTGGGGTTAATGAATCGAGGAATTGGACTTTAAAATTGACGAATCGGTTGAATATTCTAGGTTGCGCAGCAAATTGACCCTTGGATTTGGGTTGGCCGAAACCTTGGGGCTCAAAAGGAAGAGTTTTGTGTTGCCAAGCTCGAGATAAGGGAATTCCCAATCTTATGGTAGGAAGATTGAACTCGATTGGGCGAGTCGAGAGACAAATTAAATGATTCATGAGAATATTCCAAAAAGGATAGCTCTTATTGTGTCCTAAGTGGCTATAAGAGGTCTATGTGTGATGTTGCTTGTGTTTAAATCATACGCCATGTCTTGTATCATTGATTGTCCTGCATGCCATAAATACTTAAAACGTGCATGAGTCGTACCTGTGGTTTTATCTGTGCATTGAACTGAGAAGCACGGCATGGGCATGACATGGTGAGACCCTGAGGCGTACGAGACGCGGGGCGGGGGATGAATACCTAGATGCGACGAGATCGCGGGATGGAGTTGATATTGTGTGGAGCCTTGATACGACGAGATCGCGGGGTTGAGGTAGCCACGGTCCTGATGCGAATTACTCACGGGACGGAGAGGTCTTGACGCGTATGAGATGCAGGACAGGAGATGTATGCCCTGATGCGACGAGATCGCGAGGTGGAGTTGATAATGTGTGGCGCCTTGATGCGACGAGATCGCAGGGTTGAGGTAGCCACGGTCCTGATGCGAATTATTCGCGGGACGGAGAGGCCTTGAGGTGTATGAGACGCGGGGCAGGAGATGTATACCCTGATGCGACGAGATCGCAGGGTGAAGTTGATGATGTGTGGCGCCCTGATGCGACGAGATCGCGTGGTTGAGTTAGCCACGGTCTTGATGCGAACTATTCACGGGACGGAGTTATAAGATGGTGATATTGGCCTGGAGATTCATTGGAACTTGATTCGTTTACGCGGGTTACCGATGACGGTCTGATGCATTTACGCGGACCGAGCCTGATGCGATTTAATCGCGGGCTAGAAATTAAGGCAGACGGAGATTAGTGGTTGTGGTAAAGTGGCGGGGTGAGATGTGCATAATCATTTGAGGGTGACGTGGTGTCATAGTTGCATGCCCATCATCTCTGTGTCAATACTTTTATTCATATGCGCTTGTCTGATTATGAGCTTGAATTTCGGGAAAGATGACTGCTTGAGTAGACGGTCGGCCTAACTTAAGGTTAGGACCCACTTTATTGAGATTTATATCTCACCCCAGTGAAGGTTTAAATTTTTCAAGTTACAGACGAAGGAAGCGCGAGCTTGCCAATGATTGACATTTGAAGAATTAGTTGGCCAATTGTATTTAGAATGGATTTGCCTTTTTGTGATATTAGGGATTGTACTTTTGGTTAGTGAATTAGGAATTGATCTTTTAGTAATTTGTCAGTATAACTTGATGTACCCTTGTGTGCTAAGTCATTAGGTGATTTTGTATTTATATGATTGGAGTTGGCATCGCTTCCGTAAGCGTGGTCCTTTCAGTGCTTAGAACATTGGTCGTTGGATCCTGGAGTTTTCAAAAAGTATGGCTTGGTTGGATGTTCGTGCGCTCGTCGGGTTCGGGGCATGACATTCACGCTTGTTTGGTATCAGAGCAAGGTCAACTCGATCCAATGCGATTGAGGTTTGGAGTGATAAGGAGCAATGACTTGGGGACAATTAGATATTAAAGCCTATAGGACTAAGGGAGGATCAGTGAACCTTGAGGATTGTAGGCTTGAACTTGTGTACACTTAACGGTCCTAGAGTTGACTTTAATGGATGATCTCGAGTTATGTGGTGATTAAAGTTTAAATGGAAGCAAGCTGGGATTGGAGAGGCATAAGCATGGATTTTGAGGTAGTAATTGTACTTGAGGATAATATGGAATTGCTTATGAATGAAGGGTCAATTGAGGTGTGTGAATGTGATCTTGATTTGTCAATGACCCAACTCGAGGAGTACAAATTATAAAGAGACGACTGATATTAATGGATTCAAGTTTGAATCGCGTGGTATTTTGATGGTTTAGTTATCAATGACTATTGGCAGCCTTGGGTGATATGAGTTGAGATGAATACGAGAAGTACTTGAATTGAAGATCAGTTGTGATCGGATGCATAGGGATTTGATTTGAATGTTGACTGGACTTGAGATATATAATGGAATATAGGCAATTGATTTGTGAGATATAACGGCCATTGGTGGAATTAGAACTCTTGAATGTATAGGAACTTATCTGAAGATGGTTTTGACAGGACAAGTGATGAGGATGATCATGATGTGCTTATGTTTATGGCTTTGAAACGAAAGTCGATGAGGGTGCATGCAATGACTTATTGTTGTTGGACTTAATAAACCGTCGCTTGGTATGTGATGAGTTGATGAGATACCTACAAACTGTAATGAAGCATGGTATGGAACATGTGGAACGGGGCTTTCTCCGTAGATATATGACTTGGGACAGCCTGCAACGACTAAGTCTGATGAGGGCGGGGAGTGATCGTCGGGACAAAGAGGTCCGGACAAGGAGCGGCTCCTAGCAGGGTCTAAGATGGCAAGAGGCAGGAATGACCTAAGTCATAACTTGAAAGGGGAAGCTTAGGTATCAGGTTGAGTCCAATTGTGGATAAGGGATGTACGGCACGGGATTGATTCTCATCAAGGATGACTGAAAGTGACATGACCTGTGTAATGGCGCCTATGAGTGGCATGATTAAAGGCGTCGTGCTTGAAGGTGAATGCCCTTGGAAAAAAGAAAAGCGATGGTTGTGATGGGCCTGTTAGGCATGTTATGATTAGCCTCATGTGATTGACTTGGCCAAGGTATGACTGGGAGGTTAGACGATGTATGGGTTTATACCCAAGGAACCGAGGCATGTTGAGATGAGATAGTCTGTTATGACTATGCTAGAGTGGTGGATGCCTTTAGGCCTAGAGTATGAGCTTTTGACCTAGTGAATCGCTGTCTTAAGTGCTTGATTGATAGTTGTCTAGTTGAGGCTAGCCTTGCAGTGGTCGTTAGTTGAGAAGTTGCCTCGTTGAGACTGGCTTGAGAAATGATTGCTGACCAAGGATGATTTGGGATCCTCGAATAATTGACGATTAATTGAGAATTGCCCAAGAACCATTAGAGGGTTAGTTGATGGTGAAAGATATTAAGGTGAGCAGCCTGAGACTGATAGACTTGAGTAGGTGACTTGAGTTTTGATTCCTGGAGGGAATCATAGTGGTCCAAGTGACATGAGAATTTAAAGACGTTGAACGACGACAGTATGGTCGTAGAAGAGCCTTGGGCTCGAGTATGTAAGATATGGGAAAATCCAAGAAATAAGAAGGATCATGAGAGTTGAGTAAAGATGGACGATTGGAATATGAGTACCAAAGGAAAATATGGCTTGATCTGTTAATCATATGAGAGCCAAGAGCTGAATGGGTCGTAGGAACTTTGAACGGAAATGAAGAAATGGTTGGTTAAGCAAGCTCGAGGAGGAGCTGCCAAGATCCTCTAAGTCACGGCGATGATAAATGCTAGTGCTGATGAGTCAAGGCGATAGGAGTCACAAGAAAGGTGACTCTGATTTATTTCATTCACGAGAAAAGTGAATGTACGGGAAGAACCATGAATGTTCTAAAAAGCTTGCGAAGCTGTGAATAAGAATGAGAATGACTGAGTTTGATGGAAGAATGAAAGTTGAAATTGTCTCCCTCTAAATTGAGAACCTTAATGTGAGAACCTTAGAGGTTTTGGGTACACGGAAGAAAGAAAGTGACCCTAGCAGTACTAGTCCTAAGAGGCTATTGAGGATTGGTGAAAAGTCACTAGAGGAACGGTTTCCTCGAAGGCATGATATCTACCTAGACTAACTCTGTTGAGTTGTTCGATGGAAAGTATCATCCTGGGGTTGCTTGAGAGCAAGCGTTGTTTGGATCCTAACACTTTTGCAAGGATCACAGGATGATCGGCCAGTATGAGACAGAGTTCTCAAGTTCGCTTAGGCATATGGTAAAGGTGGTCAAAGACCTTTGAATAAGATGAGTAAGTCCTTGAGTGGATTGGAACTTGAGAACCATGTGACTGATTGTTACTCCTGATTTTGAGGAATGATGATGGGACTCAACAAAAGAGGAGGGCGATCGAAAGATTTATGAATAAGAGAACTCCTGCTCATGGATTACGAGCAAAGAGATGTTCATTATGAATATGGAGCGTGTCTACGGGAAATGGTTGATTGAATTGGAACCCTAAGGAATGAAATCATGAGTTGCTATTCCCTAAAGAATAGGGCATTATTCTTAAAGAGTGATTAGACCATGAATTGGTCATTGACGAAAAGAAAAGTGAACGGACTTGGTAGTCCTGACTGGTTATGATTCCAATGAATGGTGTAGTAAATGAAAAGAGCGCTTAGAGAATACTTGCAAAGTGATTTGAGGTAATCGAAGTGACCATTCGACAAGTGAATTGGTGAAGACCCAAGGATGAACAGATATTGCCACTTGAGGTGACTGAGTTATGGGAAAGAGAATGTGAAATCATGGTGGCATCTGAACCCTGGAGTAAAGGTATCGCCGTCGGCGCAGACTCCAAGGTTGACGTCCTATGAAATAGAAAGGCCAAGGTGAATTTGAAGTGAGAAAATGCCACGGAGTTGTGTAGTTTCTTCCTTAGGGTAAAAGACCCTATTGTAAAAAGGAAGAAAAACTTTAAATTGTCTTTGTATTATGATTGAGCGTCTGTACCGAAAAGGAGGACGCAGAACTTGAATGATTCCTGGAAGTGAAATCCGAGAGACAGTCTTGTAGACAATGTTGAGTTCCAAGATGATGTTGACGTTTAGTGAAACGAATGGAATTGGGATAAGGTCGCCTTAGTGAGTATGGAACTCAGAGGCTAAAGCACTAATGCTTCTCGAGAGAAGAGTGACAAGAACAAATAAAATGTCGTACGGTCCTAGAAGAGACCCGTGATGACAGAGAGTCGAGGTTTGAGCTCTCGTGAGAAGTGAGAGAAATAGTTTGGAAGATTCGACATCTGGCAGAAGGAAGTTGATCATCGTTGAACTAAGTGCCCAAGGAATGATTGAATTGGTCGTTACCATCTTAAGAGGCGATGGTTGAACTTTTGTAAGGAGCCATGAGAAACCTGAACAGTTATAAGGGTGTCATAGGGGCTCTGAGGAAATGTCTATTGCATGTTAAATGTGAAGAGCGCAGGTTGTGAACCTGATGAAGTAGGATTCACGCATTGGAATAAATGATAAATCCTTTGAGGATTAGAGTGAGTGATGAATCGACTATAGTCAATGTGAGTTGCGAGAAGTTGAGATTTACTAAGATCGATGAACTACAATAGACGGACCGTGGAAAGATTCTCTACAAGAGCTGCTCCATTGGTGAAATGGGCTAAGGTCGAGTTGTGACACGAATGAGTGAATGAACGTGAAAAGAGTTTTCGAAGACTTGAGATAAGCTGATGACTACGCCATTTATGATGATTCTGGTTGGAAAATTGAAATGCTTATGAAGGTCGTAATGACACAATGCAGAATGGAACTTGAGGCGTAACAAGGCGATTTGAAATGGATACTACTTGTACGTCGTGACAACAATGCCATATGAATTGGCATGCTTAGAGCATGATTGGAGTTGGTTTGCGAATATTCTCGCAACAAGGTTTGGAAAAATTTTACTTGGGTGGAAGAAGATTTCAAGTTTATATCTACTCCAAAAGATATCAAGCAGTAGTTTTCTGAGAGGAATTGAACGAGAGGCAACGCCGAAGGACGAAATTGCTTGTGGATAGGAGAGCGTTGCATGGATAAAGAAAAGACCTCGAAGTTATGTGAACTATAAAAGATTAAGAGCATGGACTGCCTAAAGGGAATTGAAGGTGAGACATGCGGAACGAAGAGATCGCCCAAGTGTTGTTATAGCGATATTCGTACCGCTAAGGAAGGGTGGATTGTTTGATGGATGCTTATCGTTGAGAATTAAACATGATTTAATTGGCAATGTAGGGACAGATCTTCCCTCAAGAAGTAAGAGATTCAACTCTTAAATTAGAAGTTTGCAAATGGACTAGCGTGATGGCTACTGGAAACACCTAGCCTGAAGGCCAGAAAGAAATTGAGGTGTGCCATGATTAAACATCGATACTGGAGGGATTATAGGAATGAAAGGAACCCTTGAGGTCCATAGACGAAAGTACGAGTCCAGCATGGAAGGGAAACTTACGAAGATGACCTCATTGAAATTCGAAGGGAGAATTATGGTGTTTCCTGGGATGGCACAAAGATGTGCCAAGATATATACATATACTACTGGCAATAAGGATCGGAGATGGAAATTAATCTACTGTATGGTCGAGCACTGGACATGTCCATAAAAGAGGAGAATATGACCACGAAAGTTGAAGGACTACCTTGATCCAAGGGAATTTTCGAATGGAGTCGAGAATGGATTCCTATGGAAGTAATCATGTAAATGTTCAAGGAGTTAAGAGGGTCATAACTCGATTTGATTAATGGATGGCAAATTGACAAAGCCCTTAAATCTCTGTTAGCGAGAAAGGAAGCTTGAAAGGAGTAATACGTCGAAGGGTGTGAACATTAAGAGTGCATTATGGCGAGGGCTTAATAATAATGGTTATGGACAAATGAAGAGATAAGGTGAATGCTCGAGGAATAGCTGCTGGCAAATGATATGAATACTGAAAGAGAACGGAGAGAATCAAATCGGATTGAGGGCTAAAGAAGACAAGTCCTAGGGGATGATGGCTTTGGGTTGGAAGGGACGAGCAAGATCGTCAAGCCATGGAAAGGATTAACCGGAAGAATGAAGATGCGACGAGGCGCCGATACCCCAAAGGATTGGATGGGTAGAAGGTTGCGAATTTCGAGGATGAAATTTCGTTAAGGGGGAAGAATTGTGACATTCTAATTTCTAGTCAATTTCAGACTCAGTAATGAGAAGTTTATATATATCAAGCGATGTATTTCAGTCGTATTTCGCTCGAATCTGATCAATTCGAGTAGACTGACCAAAAGGAAAAGGCTAATGCGAGACGAGGTACGTGGACCCAGGGAACTCAGATAGGAAATAGTGCTTTGGCTATAAGGATTGTCGAGGGAAACTAGCGATAGACCCTCACAATTACATGACAACCAAAGTCGTCACGAATTGATGAGCCCTAAACATGATATGAATCACGGGATCGATACGCGTGAATGTCTACAAAAGCCGTTCGTCGGTTCGGGATAAGCTGGAACCATGTCGGATAGAGAAAACTATCATAAACGAGTCTTGAAAGATTGAAAATGGAAAATCAAGAATTTCAACGTTATTTGGATTGGTCGTCGTTCTATCGAGGGATTTTGAAATTAAAAAAACGATGTTCTGAACGTCGGGGGTAAAATGACCATTTTGCCCCTGAAGCTTAGAACTTTGCCCATACAATTGAAGAAGGGCAAATTGGTCCATACACACTCCCAAGGCTGCCAAAATTCAAGGGTGGAGAATGGCCATTAGATCATCTTGGGAAGACAATTTGCCAAGTGTCACAAGATGGGCAAGTGTGGTCATGTCACACTTTTGGCCACCTAACATTCAAGCCCTTTGACCGAGCTTGGTATATAACCATTTTCACTCTCTCTCCTCTTCAATTGACCGGCCAATGAACCCGAAGATCACCGAAAAACCTCTCTTCTTCTTCCCTTCAACCTGCCGACCGCCGACCAGAACCGAACCTCCTGTTCGCGGCCACAACGGCACCCTCTGGCCACCCTTCAACCACCATCCAACCACAACGACGAAGCCCTATGTCTTGCCGACATCCTCGAACAAGAATCAAGTCGTTTGGAGCACTAAGGAGACCCGGGCAAGAGATTTCCGAGAGCCGATAGAATCGGAGCAAACCTGAGGTAGGTCCGGTTCCTAGTCCTTTTGATGGTAGAAATCTTGGAATTTTGGAGCCAAATTTTGTGGAGATCTAGTAGAGACGTTTAGGAATCTGTGGTAAAAATTGGGGCTCAATTTGATAAAGTTTTGACCATGAACCGGCCTTGTAAACTTTGCACAGAAACTGCCAGCAAAACTGACTTGAGGAATCCGGCGAGTTTCAATGGGAATCCGGCGGCCATTTGACTTCAAACCTTCGGTAAGCCTCTCAAACCCCTAGATAGACATGTTAAGAGGTAGGGTTATGATTAAATGATGGATTTAGGAGTAGACTGAAGACCGGTAGTGTTCAATTTGCACGGAACCGAGGAGGACCGGTTCGGTTTCGGGAAAATCGAATCTGTTTGAGGCTGGGATTGGTGATTTTGAGATCCAAATTGGTGTCTAAGATATGATGAGATGTTGAGGGATATGTTATGGATGATTGGTGTTAATGAATTAAGGAATTATACTTGGAAAATGACAAATCGGTTGAATATTCTAGGTTGCGCGGCAAATTGACCCTTGGATTTGGGTTGGCCGAAACCTTCGGGGCTCAAAAGGAAGAGTTTTGTGTTGTCAAGCTCGAGGTAAGGGAATTCCTAACCTTATGCTAGGAAGATCGGACTCGATTGGGCGAGTCGAGAGACAAATTGAGTGATTCATGAGAATATTCCGAAAAAGATAGCTTTTATTATGTCCTATGTGGCTATAAGAGATCTATGTGTGATGGTGATTGTGTTTAAATCATACGCCATGTCGTGTATCATTGATTGTCCTGCATGCCATGAATGCTTAAAACGTACATGAGTCGCACCTGTGGTTTTATCTGTGCATTGAACTGAGAAGCACGGCATGGGCATGACATGGTGAGGCCCTGAGGCGTACGAGACGCGGGGTGGGGGATGGATACCCTGATGCGACGAGATCACGGGGTAGAGTTGATATTGTGTGGTACCCTGATGCGATGAGATCGCGGGGTTGAGGTAGCCATGGTCCTGATGCGAATTATTCACGGGACAAAGAGGTCCTGAGGCGTATGAGACGCAGGACATGAGATGTATACCCTGATGCGGTGAGATCGCAGGGTGGAGTTGGTGATGTGTGGTGGCGCCCTGATTCGACGAGATCGCGGGGTTGAGGTAGCCATGGTCTTGATGCGAATTATTCGCAGGACGGAGAGGCCTTGAGGCATATGAGACGCGGGATAGGAAATGTATACCCTAATGCGACGAGATCGCGGGGTGGAGTTGATGATGTGTGGCGCCTTGATGCGACGAGATCGCAGGGTTGAGTTAGCCACGGTCCTGATGCGAACTATTCACGGGACGGAGCTATAAGATGGTGATATTGGCCTAGAGATTCATCGAAACCTGATGCGTTTACGCGGGTTGCCGATGACGATCTAATGCGTTTAAGCGAACCGAGCCTGATGCAATTTAATCGCGGGCTAGAAATTGAGGCAGGCGGAGATTAGTGGCTGTGGTGAAGTGGCGGGGTGAGGTGTGCGCAATCATTTGAGGGTGACATGGTGTCATTGTTGCATGCCCATCATCTCTGTGTCAATACTTTTATTCGTATGCGCCTGTCTGATTATGAGCTTGAATTTCAGGATAGATGATTGCCTGAGTGGACGGTCGACCTAACTTAGGGTTAGGACCTACCTTACTGAGATTTATATCTCACCCCAGTGGGGATTTAAATTTTTCAGGTTCCAAGCGAAGGAAGCGCGAGCTTGCCAAGGATTGGCATTTGAAGAATTAGTTGGCCAATTGTATTTAGAATGGATTTGCCTTTTTGTGATATTAGGGATTGTACTTTTGGTTGGTGAATTAGGAATTGATCTTTTAGTAATTGGTCAGTATAACTTGATGTACCCTTGTGTCCTAAGTTATCGGGTGATGTTGTATTTATATGATTGGAGTTGACATCGCTTCCGCATGCGTGGTCATTTCAGTGCTTAGAACATTGGCTGTTGGATCCTGAAGTTTTCAGGAAAGTACGCTTGGTGGGATGTTCGCGCGGTCGTCAGGTTCGAGGCCTGACATCCATTGTCGGGGTTCTCTCGGGAATGTTTCTCGAGCCGGTTGTTGACCCCTCAACTTTCATGGAATCCCTGGCGGGATGGCACCAGCTAGGGATTACCCCACGAGGCACCTCAGTGGGCTTCAGCGGTCCCATGGTCACTTCCCTTACTTTTCTAAACCAAGCCTCGAACCTATGAGGCTTCCAGCTCTTTGCACCCTCGTCAACCCAGATTACCGTACACTTCCTAACGTATACGGTTCCCTGTCCGTCCGGGAACTCCTCAAAATAGGCATACATTTCCTTTGGGTCACCAAATCTGATAGGCCACATATTTACGGCCTAGGATCTGAAAATGGGGTCCCACAACGGGGTAAGATTTACATCTCAGTAAAACAGGTCCTAACCCTAGATTAGGTTGACCGTACACTCAGACAAACGCAATCACAAATAAATTTGTACAAGTAATCTCATGAGGCAAACAATTGTCATTAAATAATATATGGATGTCAAGCATGCAATCATAGCATCATATTACATCATTAGAATCAAGCACATATTACCAAGCCAGATTACATCTTCCACCCTTCCATGCCTCCATTTGAATCATGCCTGCGTTTAGAACCCTTCAGGCTCGGTCCGCGTAACTATGCCTCAGACCGTCTCATTGACAAACCCGCGTAAACGCATCAGGTTTTTAATCTCATTCCAGGCTTGTGTCGACACATCTTAAATTTCGTCCCGCATCTCAACATATCAGGACATTGGCCATTTCAAAAAAAAAAAATTGATCGAAAGTGAGCCAAAATTGAAGAGCCCTTTTTGTCTCAAAAGTGCCGATGTCAATTATGAAGAAGAAGCTTATCGCAGCCCACGGCCAGAATTATCCCCATGCAAGCTAAATTTGGGCCTGCATGTGCACGACATGTGCAGGCTGAGGCCAGTTAACTCGATTTGATTTGGTGACCTGACCCGACCTGACCCGTGACCCTTGACTCGAATCAGTTGACCGTTGACTCAAGCTTTTCGATTGAAACGGTTGTTGACTGGTTAGATCGAGATAAGCATGTCCTAGTTCGCCGGTTTGGTCAGGGAAGCGGTTGGATAGGATAAACCAGTCAAATCAATTTTCAGTATCGGCTAAGACCGAACATGTGCGATGCACGTATCAGTGTGTGAGGACCACGTGTAGAGAGAGAAAGGGGCTCAATGATGCATTCGAGGTATTTAAGATATCGGCATGCTTGTATGCTTATGCTCTACCAGGTCATATATTTATTTTACATGTTTGATGCTTTTATGGAGTGAAAATGCGTATGCAACCCCAAATACATGTATTATTTAATGCGAATTTTCTTGTGAAAACTGATAGATTCACCACTTTGATCATGTCTTGTTTCGTTTTTTTGGAGTCTAAAGGACGTCTTGGACCGGCTCACTAATTTTTTTCATTGTGGTAAATCAATCATTGACTTTGATGTAATTTACTATAGATCCCCACACTGATACAATACTTGATCTAGAAAGGGAGTAATGGCCGACGAAGCTAAGATCGCCGCTCTTGTGGATGAGAAGCTGATGGATGTCCTAAATGGCCAGATTGCTAACATAATGTCCAAGATGATGAATGATTTCATGACCCAGCAATAGCAAGCCGGTTTTGGCTCTTAATCAGAGATCCACCTCTCGACCCACCATGGACTTCGCATTGATAAATCACCTGCAGTAGATGTCGACCCATCCATATCGGATCACATTATTTTGACTGGTGCTACCATACCTCCCGTGGCCAAAGTTCATCTGCCTAATGTCACGCCTCCTCTACTCCTGAATGATGAAAGTGTCAAGTTGCTAGCAAAGCTCGTCCAGAGGTTGTGAAGTAGAGGGAACTCAAAGTGTTCTGCTTTATCTATCTATGCCCATGTCCAAGTGCCCGATAAATCCAAGATGCTGACTTTCGAGAAGTATGATGGCACCTCAAACCTAGTTCAGCACATTGAGATGTAATAGGCGTTGAAGAAAAGGTATAGGTCAAATGGACCTTTGATGATCCAAACCTACCATGTAAGCTTGAAAGATGCTGCGATCAAGTGGTACCCTAACCACCAGGTCAACTGGAAAGATTCATGGGAAGAAGTGGCAAACATTTTTAGTTTAATCTTGACATAACTATCACTCAAGAGGAGAGGGCCAAGTAGAAAAGGAGTGAGACTCTAAAGGAGTATGCCACTCGTGGGAGAACCATGGTGGGACAGATCATGTCTGAAACCTTAGAGCTAGATCTGATGAAGTCGTTGTGAAAACCTTCTCTCTAAATATTTTGATTCTGATAAAACTGTCATTGTTCAAGTAAAATCTGTGTAATATTTATAATGATTTTATTGCAGGATGAACAAGTGAACAAAAGTTTGTCAAGAAGGAGTAGTCATATATCTACTTCTGAAGTCGTTCAAATGAAGTTGCTTCTGAAGACATTCAGATGAAGTTGCTTTTGAAGACATTCAGATGAAATTGCTTCTGAAAATGTTCAGATGGAGATGCTTTTGAAGACAATCGGATGGAGCAATATCTAAAGGCTTATTCATCTGAAGAGTTATATGATGTGTCAGAGTGATTTTATTGAGGCTCGGCATCAAGGTTCAAGTTTATCTGTTCAGATTTAGAGAGTCTTTATTTATGAAGACTACTTCCAAACACTATTTAGATTTTGCATTTATTAACAGACAGATTCTGATGTCTTATAAATAGCAGGTTTTCGATTAAGACAAGTTTTTTATATATGAAAGTTTGTGAAATTTGATTGACAAGATATTCCTTCAATCAGATGAGGAGGAAATCTACGATTTGATATTACCTTCCAAGAATAAATCTTGTGATTTATTTAAATCTAACTTATGTTTGGAAACTGAAGATTTGGCTGTATGGGCGACTAAATCTGAAAAGTTCAAATTCTACTCCAACAACTACCATATATTCTTAGATATAGTCTCGTTGAATTACGATTGATGACATCCAATCAAGGATTGAAGAGCGATCCTTTGAAAGATTGTCCAACGGCTAGTTTGAAAACAAAGGAGTATAAAAGAAGAAGTATGGTGACCTGCGGAGTGAGTCGAGAACATTGAAATTTCAAAGTGCCTGAGTTGTTCAGATTCATATACTTACTCTGAGAGTTCTCAATTTCTTTCACTGTGAGGATTTGTAAGAGAGATTGAATGTCTTCATCTCTTGTAACCTCCATTGATTCATTCTAGAGAAATCCAGCCTATCGATTGTCATCATGGGAGAGTGGACGTAGGCTTAACAAGCCGAACCGCTATAACTCAGTGTGCACTATTCTCTTATCTAAACTCTTACTTTTGTGTTTAGATTATCTGCATGTTATTATATTGTTCTTGATTCTGATCATGGATTGACATTGTTTTAATTCCGTAATAAATTTCAATTAATTTCATAATCGCTTATTCACCCCAACCTAGGTAATACTGCTAAATCCAACAATTGGTATCAAAGCATGTTACTCTTATCTGTGAAGTATTTTTGACTTCTGAGTTAACGATCTATCATGTTTAGCAATAATTTCTCCGAAACATGTAATCGCATTTCGTCAACAAGCCACCATATTTTGATGAAAATGATTATAACATATGGAGCAACAAAATGAAGTGGTTCTTCAAGGCTTATTATGATGATTTGATGTGGAATGTTGTCACTAATGGATTGTGCTTGCTACTAATGCAATTGCATCTAATGGAAATGAAAAAACGCCGACACCAACGATGATTGATATTGAAAGAGCTAAAAGACGAGGCCTGGACTCCAAAGCTGTTAATGCATTATTTTGTGCTTTGTGAACTCCTCTGTACAATCGCATGTTAGAAGAAAAGTCTACAAAAATGATATGGGATAGACTTCATGCTACTTTTTAAAGAACAAACAAAATGAAAGAAACAAATCTTAGTATTTTGCTGAGTGTTGACACCTGATTTTGAATAATCTTTTATTTTAATTTTATTTTTAAAATTCATTAAAAATAGATAAAAAATCATAAAATTTCAAAATCAACTTTGAAAGTCTCGGCTTAGCCTCAGGAACCAATTTTGAACAAAAAATATTTTTCTTAATTTTTAATATTGTTTTCAAATTTTTTTAAATATAAAAGTACCTAAAAAATCACAAAAATATCATTCATGATCAGAAAAATGCACAAAAATAGTCAATAATTTTATTTCAATCCCCTCTTCAAGTTGGTCCTTTTAAATCTCAAAAATTTGACTTGGGTCACTATGTTCCTTCATAAACATACCTGAATCGAACATAAAAATTTCTTTGAGTTCTTTAATTTTTAATTTTTGCTTTCAAAAAGCCATGACATTGATATCAAGAATCTTGAAGTGAAACTGCGTCAATTTTCCCTCCAATTTGATCAATTTTGATGCAAGGGGCCTAATTGCATAATTTTATTTCAATTTAGTCACCGGTTTTACGAATCTTGAAATTAAATTCTCTCTAGGGACATCTACGAAAATCAAACACCTCTACCCTATAGTTTTCATCATGCCAGATCCATTGGTGGCCTCAATTTGGACTGATATGATCATTTGAACCTCGAACTAGCAAACAACCATTTTCGGATCCAATGCCCAATTTGGCATTTTTATTGAATTTCGAGTTGTTAATTCAAAAAATACCTTGTTTACATGGATCCATGCCGATGAATCCAATTTTCATGTTTAATTTCAAGAATTTAATCATCTTGGGTCCTAATTGAAGGTTCTTAGCAAAGTCGAATCAATCGAGCGGGTCATACCCGGCCTGATTAACCCGAGTCGATTCAACCAAAGGTAGGAGCAACCTATCGCTTAAAAAAATGGGCACAGCCACTTTCCCAATTCACGTACGGGTACGTCAGTTTTTGCCTAAGGAAAGCGCCAAAATCCCCTCTATTTTTTAACACCACGAAGATAGTATTTCCAATGTCTAGTCGTTGCTTGCCAAGAACTTTCCTTTGACTGTACAATGTCAGACCACAGGTAAGACAGAAAACATAGTGTCCATGCCGTGGGCAGGAAGCATGCGAGCTAGCGAGGGAAGGGGCGCGTTCCCTCTCTTGGTCGAAGTGGGGGGAAGAGATAGAAAAAAAATGAAAAAGAGATTCCTTGGGCTATAAAAGAGGAAAGAGGGCCCAAAGTCAGGGAGGATTTTTGTGACATTCTAAATTTCTTAACAATTTTGAAGCTGTCGAATATGAATGTATCTTACAATGAATTTCAGTTTTGTCTTGCTCAAATCTGATCAATCTTGAGTAAACTGACTAAAAGGGAAAGGCCAACGCATAACAAGGTATGTGGACCTAGGAAACTCGAAATAGGAAATGACACTTTGACCACAAGGATTGTCAAGGAAACATTTAGAGGAAATAAGGCCGATCAGATAATGATTAAGGAATATGATATTAGCGTTATACGATTGGATCGCGGGTGATGTCGCTTAACCAATGTATAATTTGTAAATTTTTTTAAATTGAACTATGACGATCGAAACCATCGGTACTAGTGATGAACGATCGCAATTACATGACAGCCAAAGCTGTCATAACTTGAGTTTTCCTCAATGTGATAATAATCATAGAGTCGATACGCGTAACGTTTACAAAACCGCTCAACTGTTCAAGACAAACTGAAATTATGATCGACGGACGAATGATCATGAAATAGAAGCTCAAAATTGACAATTGAAAATAGAGAATTCCTATTCTGGATAAGAATTTGACAATGTCTCACCAAATGGTAATTTCGAATTGGAAAAGCGAAGTTTGGACTGAAAGTGAAAAATTACCATTTTGCCCCATGACCATTTGCCCTTGCCTTAAGAACTCAAGAAGGAAAAAATGGACATTTCCCTACCCATATGGCTGCCAAAAATTGCTATATGCAAGGGTCAAAAGTGAGTCAAAGCTTTAAGTGATATTATTGGAGTTGCCACATGTCACTAATTGAAGGTGTTTGGCATTAATGACCATCACCAACCCATGTCTAATCAAATTAGCCTTAGTTATATGTGTGAGACAACTATAAGGAAGACCTCTTCAGTTGTGTATACCATCCCCTCCATTTCATTGTATCTTCCTCCCCAAACACACTTCAACCGAAAATTGCCAAAAAAATAGATTATGTCCCTCTTGTTCGGTGTGCTCGAGCAGCCTTTCCCGGCATCGTTTGGTCGAGCTCCGACCACCATAAGGTAGATAGACGTGTCCTTGACATATTCCAAGTGGTAGATCAAAGTTTCGTGGAACCAGCCCTTAGACCAAAGTCGTACAAAATCCACGCGAGCTGAGGTAAAATCTTCGTTCTACATCTTAGAGACTCCGATTGGCCTCAAATTTTTTAGGAGAGCTTCATAGCATCTAGTACTATGTTCAGATAGTCTGTGGCTGCAAGTTGATGGTGTTAAATAACAATTTTTATGGCTAATTATGGGTGGTACAAAAATAGATAGATTCTGACCTTGTGGAGACCGGGTTATTCCGAAGTCTTTGGGGTGGTCGATCAACTTCAAATCTCATGGTGAGCCTTCTCAACTTGTATATGAAGGCATTGGTATGTTATTTATGCAAAGAGTTAGCCTTGGAATTGAAGTATGACTCGATTAAACGGTTGGAAACAGAAACCGATTCTGTTTTGAGGAAGAGTACATGCTGGCTGGTTTTGTTTAGGGGCTAACTAAGAAATATTTGGACTTCAAATGACTTATAATGTCTTGTATGAGGTATTATGAAGTGTCAATAGAAAGTGTGAGAACTGGATTGAGGTTTGGAATTGATTTATGGCAAATATTGATGCATGAAACTCTAAATTGTGGCTTGCCATGAGTATGGATGAGTTAGTCGAATATATTACGGGCTCGAAGTGAGCATTGGCATATATTTGATTTTTAGAAAAGGTGTCTTGAATTGCCAATGACGTGGCTAGGGAAAGATTGAGTTAATGGAAGTGAATATTCCATAATTCGTGACTCGAGATTGGTTAATCTTGTTAGGTTGACGACACATTCGTGAGGATTTTATACTTGTGGCTTTAAGGAGACTTGCTTGGTGTGATATTAAATCAAGTAAGTGTTTCATAATCCTTTCTCTAAATGCCTAGATACTGCTGGATGAGTAATTGAATGATATGATTGACTGGCGAATTTTTATGAATTGAATCGCATGTGTGTCTTGATGGCATGGTGATATTAACGAGAAATGTGTTGAGGATACCATTTGGTCTGGTGAACACGGCGGTATCGAAGAGTGATGAAATTGAATGAGAATGTAAATGCCAATGGTCTGATGGCCCTGGCGGCATGAAGTGGCTGTAAGCCTGGAGAGTACCGATTGGTCTGATAACCCCAGTGGTATGCGGACGTCGTTTGGTCTGATGACCCCGGTGATGTTAGGTAGCAGGAGTGCTAGTAGAGTACGTGGGTGGATGAGAAAGTGGTGGCTGTGGTGTATGTGGTAGATTTGTTTGTATATTGAGAATCTGGAATTAAGTATTATTGTTGTATTGACTGTTCGTGTCTGGATTTGGATGTTGCTGTCGCGTAACGCCTTTTGCCATTGCATTGCTTGATTTCTTGCATTTTGTGTGGCATTTGTGTGCGGTCTAGTAGAACTGGTATTGAGGTATAGGGCTAGGTTTCACTTTCTGAGATGTCGATCTCACCCCTTAATGGGACAAACTTTTCAGACCCCAAACCTTAGCCGTGATGCCAATCTGCTTGGGGGATCCAAAGGTGATGACCGCCATTTTTGATGAGTTTAAGTACCGGAAGGGTATCACTTATATCAGGAAGCGCACGACTGTCTGGGTAGACGAAGGGAAGTTGGAACTACAACCCCATTGTTTTGAAGCATGGTTTTGTTAAGTGGGAGACAGTAGCCTGATGGGACCTTTGCTACTTGAGGATGTTTCATGGGAGATGATTCTAACCTGGTGCCATCTGTCCCGACTGGGCATAGAAGTGGATAACCCGGCATTTGTGGGAGGTTCAATAAGCATACTTGAAGTGTCGAAGTCTCTACTGTCCTCTGCAGAGTATATGAATTATGTAGAGATTTCTGCTAAAGCGGTCGAAGCCACTGACGAAGACGAGGAAGCAGAAGTAGAAGAAGAAGAAGAAACCGAGGAAGACACTAAAGAGCCTTCTGAAAATGTACCATCCGAGACTTTTTCGGATTACAACCCAGATGCTGAGGGGGACGATAGAAGGGATGATTCAAGCTGTTCTGACGAGAAGTCCGGATGAAAGAGGTTAAGTGGCTAAGGAACAATTTTGGTGTGAGGCTCTAGGAAGGGTATACTAGTAACCTTTGAAACCTAGGCCTTAGTTTCTTTTCTACTCGAGTGTGTGGCTTTATATTTTTATCTTTTCCCTTCTGCTATTTGTAATGAATGTTTTTGAAATGTATAAATGGCGTGCTTTTGAATTCTTCCAAAACTCCCATTTTCTTTTTATCTTTATTGTACGGCGATGTATCTCGCTTTTCATTTGCACATTTCATATCATATTAAGCCATGTATGGTTCCTGGGTAATTGTTGGCCTGAGGTGGATGTAATGAGCTCCATGGATGCGGGGCGTTCCATCCCCTTTTGAAGTGGTATCAGAGCAGGTTGAGAGCAGGTTACCAAAAGTACAGTTGATGGAGGATTGGAGTAATAAGGAGTAAAGAAATTTGGATGAGTTGGGGTGGTGAGACCCTAAGGGGAGTCGTTAAAGTCAAGCATGAATTCATGGCATATGATTGGCGCATGTGATTGGCATCTTGATATGGCACCGTTGTGGTGCACCTATGAGGGGGTCAATCTCTGCACTTAGCATGTTGTTGTGGATGTGGATTGAATGACTAAGTTATACCTCTGATTGTATCAAGTTACAGATGAATTTGGACTTGAGGTATGGATTTGTATCCCTGGTTGATATGCTCATGAGAATGCCTGTGTGATTGACTATTGTTTTATGATTGCTGCTTTGTTAATTAGCGTAGAAGTAAGGAGATGTGAGTAAGTGAATTAGATTTCTAATTCAGTAGTGGAATTATAGTGACTCAGGTGAGTTAAGTTGAACAAGTATAAGTAATCGACATAGAAGGCCGAGAAGTGGAGCTTCGAGCTCCAGAGCTCCATGGCTGAGGATCCAATAATGGAAGGAGTTCTGAGGGCCTTGGAATAGATTGGAGAGCTTATGGGAAAGGAAACTCAAGATAGAGCTACAGCCGCTGTTAGGCAAGCAGAAGATAAAGCTGAGATCATAGCTTTGGCTGTTGAAGCTATTGTGGCAGCTGTGAATATGGTGAAGGGCAATAATGCCCGGGGTGTTGAAGCTGGGAATGTTCAAGGGGATGTCAATGTCAATAGACCAATGGGTCAGTTGGTCGAGCAGTTTATTAACTTGAAACCAACCTAATTTGATGGGACTAGAGATCCCGAGTTGGTTCCAAGGTGGATTGAGAAGCTTGAAAATGCTTTTGAAGTGTTGAGATGCACAAATGAGGAGAAAGTGTCGCTAGCTGTGTATCAGCTAGAGGGAACTATGCATGATTATTGGAGTGCCTTGAAGGGAGGAGTATTTCCTGGAGGTATCGCTTTGACTTGGGCTGCCTTCACAGCTGCCTTTAATGACAAGTATTTTTCTGAGACGGCACATCAAAGGAAGCGGCTGGAATTTCAGCATTTGCGACAGAATTAATTGACTGTGGATTAGTATGAAGCTGAGTTTGTATGAATGTCAAGGTATGCATCAAGGTCAGTGGAGGATCCATTGGAGAAAGCACAAAGATTTCAAGATGGTCTAAGACCAGAAATTCGCAGTAGAATTATAACTGTGAACTTGAGAACATATCGGGAGATCTATGAGATGAGCCAAATGGTTGAAAGGGATATCTAGGAAAGAGGCATTGCTTCTGGATCATGATTTACTCCTTTGAGGGATAATTGACTATTGGGAAAAAGGCCGATGGTGAACACTCGACGATTTGTTCCTCCGATTCGCAGAAATATCGAAAAGCCAAAGAACCAATTCAACTGGTATTGTCGTATTCGTTGAAGGAGACATGGAAATGGACCTTGTCCGACTAGGACGGGGTCATGTTTTAAGTATGGTTAGACGTGCCACCAGATGAAGAATTGTCCTAATCAAGCCCCGTGACCCAAAGCACGAGGACAACGACTACAAGTAGGACCACCGGTCGTGATCCCACAGAATGATCAGAATCGACTACCAGCCCAAGGAAGAGTGTATGCTGTGGCATAAAGAGAGGCAGAGGAAGCGCCTAGCATGGTCACATGTACGATTTATTTATGCGATCAAGTTGCCTATGCCACGTTTGATCCTGATGCTTCGAATTTTTTTATATTTGCTCAGTTTGCTGATCTAGTGGGAGTAGAGTTGAAACCATTGAATGTGCTACTGCATGTTGCTGCACCATTGAAAGACAGTGTGTTAGTCTTGCTCAGTTGTGCGGATTGTAAAATAGTGATTGGTTGAGTGAAGAAAGGATAGATTTGGCTATGTTGCCGATGTATGATTTCGATGTGATTATGGCCATGGATTGGTTGGTGAAGCAAAGGGTTGTAGTTGATTGTTGTAATATGGTAATTTGATTTTACCACGAAGGTCGTCCTAACTTTGAATTTGGAGGAAGTCGGGAACGAACCTCGATTCCTTTGGTTTTGTCGCTTGAGGTGACTAAGTTGTTGAACGAAGGGTGTTACGCTTATTTGGCTGTTGTAGTAGACACGACGGTAGAAGTGCCGAAGTTGGATAGAATAGCGGTGATACGTAAGTTTCTTGATATCTTTCCTAAGGAATTGCCAGGATTACTACTTGAGAGAGAAATTGAGTTTGTGATAGAATTGGCACCTGGAACGGAGCCAATCTTAAAGGCACAGTATAGGATGTCCTTGTTTGAGCTGAAAGAATTAAAAGTACAGATGCAGAAATTATTGGATAAGGGATTTATTAGACCGAGCGCGTCGCCATGGGGAGCATCGGTTCTGTTTGTAAGAAAAAAGGATGGATCCTTGCGAATGTGTATAGATTACAGATAGTTGAATCAAGTGACCATCAAGAACAAGAATCCATTGCCGATGATAGATGATTTGTTTGATCAGCTGCAGGGAGCGTCTGTATTTTCAAAAATAGACTTGAGGATAGTTATCACCAGCTGAGGATTAAGAAGGAGGATATACCAAAGACTGCTTTCAGAACGAGATATGGGCATTATGAGTTTATAGTTATGCCTTTTGGTTTGACCAATGCCCCTGCTGCATTCTTGGATTTAATGCATCGAGTATTTAAGGAGTACCTGGACCGATTCGTCATTGTTTTTATAGACGGTATCATGATTTATTCGAAGAGTAATAGAGAACATGAGGAACACTTGAGGGTAGTTCTGCAGACCCCGAGGGAGCATTCGCTTTACGTTAAGTTTAGTAAATGTGAATTTTGGTCGAGTAAAGTGCCTTTCTTTGGTCATGTGATTTCTGGAGAAGAAATTTCAGTAGATCCTTCAAAGATTGAGGCAGTAATGAATTGGCCTAGACCTACGACGGTTACCGAGATTAGAAGTTTTCTGGGATTAGCAGGTTATTATAGGCGATTCGTGGAGAAGTTTTCGTCTATAGCTACTCCGTTGACGAGGCTGACGAAGAAAGACGTGAAGTTCGAATGGACTGATAAGTGTGAAAGCAGTTTCCAAGAACTTAAGCACCGATTGACGACCGCACTAGTACTAACTATTCCTTCTGGACCTGGAGGTTATGAGATATATAGCGATGCTTCGCTAAAAGGGTTAGGGTGTATGTTGATGCAACATAGAAAAGTGGTTTCTTATGCCTCACGATAATTGAGACCTCATGAGATGAACTATCCGACGCATGATTTGGAGTTAGCTACCATTATCTCCGCTTTAAAGATCTCCAGGCATTACCTATGTGGTGAAAGATTTCAGATTTATACAGATCATCAAAGCTTAATGTATCTATTTTCGTAGAAAGAACTAAATATGAGATAGCGTCGATGAATGGAATTACTCAATAAACAACTAAATAAAGTCGCAGATGCACTTACTCGGAAGTCAAGTATTGCCCTCTTGTTGGTTAAAGGATGGTCATTGTTAGGAGAGTTGAGAGATTCAGAGTTTAAATTGGAAGTTTGCCGACAGACAAGTTTAATGGCAATGCTAAGAGTTGAACCCGAAATTCAAGAAAGAATAAAGGCCTTGCAGTCTACGAATCCAGAGATTTAAAAAATTCTCGAAATGGACGCAACGAAAAGGAATGCTAAATTTCAAGTGTCTAAATACGAAATTCTAAAGTTTCGTGGATGGTTGTGTGTACATGGTGATGAGGAACTTAAAGAAAGGATTTTATCAAAAACTCACAGGTGCAATTACAGTATTCATCTGGAAAGTACAAAGATGTGTCAGAATCTACGTCAATACTACTGGTGGAACGGAATGAAGGTGGATGTAGCTAAGCATGTGGCGAAGTGTTTAACCTGTCAACAAGTAAAGGCTCAGCATTGTAAGCCTGGGGGGTTGTTACAACCTCTAGAAATTCCTGAATGGAAATGAGAACATGTGATGATAAATTTTGTGATGGGATTACTAAGGAGTCAGAAGGGTCATGACTCAATATGGGTAATTGTGGATAGATTGACAAAGTCGGCACATTTTATACCTGTGAAAGGATTTTGCAATGGATAAGTACGCGAAATTATATATGCGTCAGATTGTGCGATTGCATGAAGTCCTAGTTACGATTACGTCAGACCGAGATCCTTAGTTTACAGCAAACTTTTGGAAGAGTTTTCAAGAGGCTTTGAGAACTATATTGCAATTTAGCACGACGTACCATCCACAGACTGACGGAAAGTCAGAAAGGACGATACAAACACTCGAGGATATGTTGCAAGCCAGTGTCATAGATTTTAATGGTGGCTAGGAGGATCAACTGCATTTGGTGGAGTTTACGTATAATAACAGTTACTAGCAAAACATTGGTATGGCATCGTTTGAAGCACTTTATGGTCGAGCTTGCAAAACGCCTGTATGTTGGGATTAAGTTGGAGAAAGGAGCATAACAGGCCTTGTGTTAGTGGAACAGTCTATTGAGGTGATTAAAGTCATTAGAGAAAGGCTGAGAACGACACAAAGTCGACAGAAGAGCTACGTTGATAAAAGACGCAAACCATCGGGATTCCAAGTTGGTCATCATGTTTTCCTGAAGGTATCACCGATGCGTGGATTCTCTCGATTTGGGAAAAAGGGAAAGCTGAGTCCGAGGTATGTAGGTCCTTATGAAGTTCTGGAGCGAATTGGAACTTTGGCCTACAGACTTGCCTTGCCGCCAAACTTATCGCAAGGACACAATGTATTTCATCTATCAATGTTGAGGAAGTACGAGCCATATCCGATTCATGTCTAGGATTTTGAAACCATCGACGTTGATGACAAGGTGTCGTATGTGGAAAAGCCTATTAGAATCGAGAATCGAAAGGAGCAAGTCATAAGGAATAAGACGATTCCATTAGTCAGAGTGATTTGGGAGCATCACGGGACTGAAGGAGCAACGTGGGTAAGCGAAGAAGCTATGAGACGTCGATAACCCCATTTGTTTACATAGGATGGGTTTATTGTAAATTTCGAGGATAAAATTTCTATAAGGGGGAAGAATTGTGACATTCTGAATTTCCTGCCATTTTGAGGCTGTTGCATGTGAATGTACCTTACGATGTATTTCAGTTTTGTCTCACTCAAATCTGATGAATCTTGAGCAAACTGACCAAAAGGGAAAGGCTAACGCATAACAAGATACGTGGACCTAAGAAACTCGAAATAGAAAATGACGCTTTAACCATAAAGATTGTCGAGGGAACATTTAGAGGCAATAAGGTCGATCAGATAACGATTAAGGAATACAATGCTAGCGTTATACAATTAGATCGCGGGTGATGCCGCTTAACCAATATATAATTTGTAAATTTTCCTAAATCGAATTATGACGATCGAAACCGCGGAACTAGCGATGAACCCTCGCAATTACATGACAACCAAAGCTGTCATAACTTGAGTTTTTCTTAATGTGATGATAATCACAGAGTCGATACACGTAACATTTGCAAAAGTCACTCGCTAGTTCGAGACAAACTGGAATTATGATCGACGGACGAATGATCATGAAATGAAAGCTCAAAATTGGCATTTGAAAATAGAGAATTCCTATTTTGGATAAGAATTTGATAATGTCTTGCCAAATAGTAATTTCAAATTGGGAAAGCGAAGTTTGGACTGAAAGTACAAAATTATCATTTTGCCCCACGATCATTTGCCCTTGCCTTAAGAACTCAAGAAGGACAAAATGGACATTTTCCTACCCATATGGCTACCGAAAATTACTATACACAAGGGTCAAAGGTGAGTCAAAGCTTTAAGTGATATTATTGGAGGTGCTACATGTCACTCATTGAAGGTGTTTGACATTAATGACCATCACCAACCCATGGCTAATCAAATTAGCCTTAATTGTATATGTGAGACAACTATAATGAAGACCTCTTCAGCTGTGTATACCATCCTCTCCATTTCATTGCATCTTCCACTCCAAACACACCAATTGAAAATTGCCAAAAAAATAGATTCTATCCCTCTTGTTCGGTGTGCTCGAGCAGCCCTTCTCGCCATCATTTGGTCGAGTTTTAACCACCAGAAAGTAGATAGACGTGTCCTTGACACATCCCAAGTGGTAGATCGAAGTTTTGTTAGATGGTTTTTTCGAACCAGCCCTTAGACCAAAGCCGGACGAAATCTACGCGAGCTGAGGTAAAGTCTTCGTTCTACCTCTTAGAAACTCTGATTGGCCTCAAATTTTTAAGGAGAACTTCACAACATTTGGTACTATGTTCAGATGGTCTTTGGCCGCAAGCAGATGGTGTTAAATAAAATTATTATGGCTGATTATGGGTGGTACAAAAATGGACAGATTCTGACTTTGTGGAGACCAGGCTATTATGAAGCCTTTGGGGTGTCGATCGACTTCAAATCTCGCGGTGAGGCTTTTCAAGTTATAAATGAAGGCCTTGGTATGTTATTTATGCAAAGAGTTAGGCTTGAAATTGAAGTATGGCCCGATTAAATAGTTAGAAACCGAAACCGGTTTTATTTTAAGGAAGAGTACATGCTGGCTGGTTCTGTTTAGGGGCTAACTGAGAAATATTTGGACTTCAAATGACTTATAATGTCTTGTTTGAGGTATTGTGAAGGGTCAATGGGAAGTGTGAGAAATGGATTGAGGTTTGTAAGTGATTTATGGCAAAATTTGGTGCATGAAACTCTAAATTGTGGCTTGCCATGAGTATGGCTGAGTTAGCCGAGTACATTAAGGGCTTGAAGTGAGCATTGGCATGTATTTGATTTTTAGAAAAGGTGTCTAGAATTGCCAATGGCATACTAGGGAAAGATTGAGTTAATGGAAGTAAATATTCCATAATTCGTAACTCGAGATTGGTTAATCTTGTTAGGTTGACGACGCATTCGTGAAGATTTTATACTTATGGCTTTAAGCAGACTTGCATGCTGTGATATTGTGATATTTAATTAAGTAAGTGTTTTCTAATCCTTTCTCTAAATGCATAGACATTGCTGGATGAGTAATTAAATGATATGATTGACGAGCGAATTTTTATGAATTGAATCGCATTTGTCTTGATGACATGGTGATATTAACGAGAAAGGTGTTGAGGATACCATTTGGTCTGATGAACTCGATGGTATTGGAGGTTGGTGAAATTGAATGAGAATATGAATGCCAATTGGTCTGATGACCCCGGCGGCATGGAGTGGCTGTAAGCCTGGACTGTACCGGTTGGTTTGATGACCCCAGTGGTATGTAGACATCGTTTGGTTTGATGACCCCGATGATGTCAGGTGGCAGGAGTGCCAGTGGAGTATGTGGGTGGATGAGAAAGTGGTGGCTGTGGTGTATGTGGTGCATGTGTTTGTTTATTGAGAATATAGAATGGAGTATTATAGTTGTATTGATTGTTCATGTCTGGATTGGATGTTGCTGTTGTGTAACGCCTTTTACCATTGCATTGCTTGATATCTTGCATTTTGTGTGGCATTTGTGTGTGATCTGGTAGGACTAGTATTGAGGTATTGGGTTAGGTTTCACTTTCTGAGATGTCGATCTCACCCCTTAGTGGGACAAACTTTTCAGACCCCAAACCTTAGCCATGATGCCAATCCACCTGGGCGATCCAAAGGAGATAACCGCCCTTTTTTTATGAGTTTTCGTATTGGAATGGTATCACCTATATTAGAAAGCGCATGACTGTCTAGGTAGACGAAGGGAAGTTGGAACTACAACCCCACTATTTTTTCGTCAAGTGGGAGACAGTGGCCTGATGGGACATCTGTTGCCTGAGGATATTCCATTGGAGGTGATTCCAACCTGGTGCCATTCGTCCCGACTGGGCATAGAAGTGGATAACCCAGTATCTGTCGGAGGTTCAAGAAACATACCTGAAATGCCGAAGTCAGAAATGTCCTCTGCAGAGTATGTGAATTATGTATCGATTTCTGCTAATGCGTTTGAAGCCACTAAAGAAGAAGCGGAAGCAGAAGCTGAAGAAGAAGAGGAAACCGAGGAAGACACCAAAGAGCCTTCAGAAAATGTACCATCCGAGACTTTTTCGGATTACAACCTAGATGTTGAGGGGGACGATAGAAGGGATGATTCAAGTTGTTCTAATGAGAAGTCCAAATGAAAGGGGTTAAGTGGCTAAGGAACAATTTTGGTGTGAGGCTCTAGTAAGGGTATACTAGTAACCTTTGAACCCTAGGCCTTAGTTCCTTTTCTACCTGGGTGTGCTGTTTTATATTTTTGTCTTTTCCCTTCCGCTGTTTGTAATGGATGTTTCTGAAATGTATAAATGGGGTGCTTTTGAATTCTTCCAAAACTCTCATTTTCTTTTTATCTTTCTTGTATGGTGATGTATCTCGCTTTTCGTTTGTGCATTTCTTATCATACTAGGCCATGTGTGGTTCTTGGGTAATTGTTGGCCTGAGGTGGATGTAATGAGCTCCAAGGATGCGGGGCGTTCCATTTCATTCTGAAGTGGTATTAAAGCAGGTTGAGAGCAGGTTACCAAGAGTACAGTTGATGGAGGATTGAAGTAATAAGGAGTAAAGAAATTTGGATGAGTTGGGGTAGTGAGACCCTATGTGGAGTCGTTAGAGTCAAGCATGAATATATTTCATATGATTGGCGCATGTGATTGGCATCTTGACATGGCATGGTTGTGGTGCACCTATGAGGGGTCAAGCTCTGCACTTAGCATGTTGTTGTGGATATGGATTGAATGAGTGAGTTATACCTCTGATTGTTCCAAGTTGCAGATGAGTCTGGACTTGAGGTATAGATTTGTATCCCTGGATGATGTGCTCATGAGAATGCCTGAGTGATTGGCTATTATATTATGATTGATGCTTTGTTAATTAGCGTAGAAGTAAGGAGATGTAAGTAAGTGAATTAGATTTCTAATTTAGTGGTGGAATTATGGTGACTCTGGTGAGTTAAGTTGAACAAGTATGAGTAATCGACTTAGAAGGCCGAGAAGCGGAGCTTCGAGCTCCAAAGCTCCAGTGGCTAAGGATCCAAGAATGGAAAGAGTTCTGAGGGCCTTGGAACAGATTGGAGATCTCATGAGAAAGGAAGCTCAAAATAGAGCTGCAGCCGCTCTTAGGCAAGCATAAGATAGAGTTGAGATCATAGCTCAGGCTGCTGAAGCTGCTGTGGCAGCTATAAATATGGTGAACGGCAATAATGCCCAGGGTGCTAAAGTTGGGAATGCTCGAGGGGATGTCAATGTCAATAGACCAATAGGTCAATTGGTTGAGCAGTTTATTAAATTGAAACCGACCTAATTTGATGGCACTGGAGATCCCGAGTTGGCTCTAAGGTGGATTAAGAAGCTTGAAAAGGCTTTTGAAGTGTTGAGATGCACAAATGAAGAGAAAGTGTGGCTCAATGTGTATCAGCTAGAGAAAACTGCGCATGATTGGTGGAGTATCTCGAAGGGAAGAGTATTTCTTGAAGGTACATCTTTGACTTGGGCTGCCTTTACTACTGCCTTCAATGACAAGTATTTTTCTAAGATGGCACATGAAAGGAAGCGACTGGAATATCAGCAGTTGGAATAGAATTAATTGATCGTGCATCAGTATGAAGCCGAGTATGCAAGATTGTCATGGTATGTACCAAGGTCAGTGGAGGATCCACCGGAGAAAGCGTAGAGATTTCGAGATGGTCTGAGACCAGAAATTCGCAGTAGAATTATAATTGTGAACTTGAGAACATATCTGGAGATCTATGAGAGGAGCCAAATGATTGAAAGGGATATCAAGGAAAGAGGCGTTGCTTTTGGATCACGATTTACTCCTTTGAGGGATAATTGGCAGTTGGGAAAAAGGCCGATAGTGAACAATGGACGATTTGTTCCTCCGATTCGCAAAAATATCTGATAGCCAACGAACCAGTTCAACTGGTATTGTCGTGCTTATGGAAGGAGACATGGAAATGGTCTTTGTCTGACTAGGACGGGGGCATGTTTTAAGTATGGTCATATGGGCTGCCATATGAAGAATTGTTCTAATCAAGCCTCGGGACCCAGAGGACAAGGACAACGACCACATGTAGGACCATCGACCGTGATCCCACAAAATGATCAGAATCGACCACCAGCCTAAGGGAGAGTGTATGTTGTGGCACATAGAGAGGTAGAGGAAGCGCCTGGCGTGGTCACAAGTACGATTTATTTGTGCGATCAAGTTGCCTATGCCTTGTTTGATCCTGGTGCTTCGCATTCCTTTGTATCTGCTTAGTTTGCTGATCTAGTGAGAGTAGAGTTGAAACCATTGAATGTGCTACTGCATATTGCTACACCATTGAAAGACGGCGTGTTGGTCATGCTCGGTTGTGCATATTGTAAAATAGTGATTGGTTGTAGTGAAGAAAGGATAGATTTGGTTATGTTGCCTATGTATCATTTCGATGTGATTATCGACATGGATTGGTTGGTGAAGAAAAGGGCTGTAGTTGATTGTGGTAATACGGTAATTCGATTTTACCTGGAAGGTCGCCCTAGCTTTGAATTTGTAGGAAGTCGGGAAGGAACCTTGATTCCTTTGGTTTCGTCGCTTGAGGTGACTAAGTTGTTGAACGAAGGGTATTACGCTTATTTGGCTGTTGCAGTAGACACATTTGCAGAAGAGCCGAAGCTGGATAGTACAGCGGTGGTACGTGAGTTTCCTGATGTCTTTCCTAAAGAATTGTCAGATTACCATCTGAGAGAGAAATTGAGTTTGTGATAGAGTTGGCACGCGGAACGGAGCCAATCTCAGAGGCATCATATAGGATGTCCTTGTCTAAGTTGAAAGAATTAAAAGTACAGATGCATGAATTATTGGATAAAGAATTTATTAGACCGAGCGCGTTGCCATGGGGAGCACCGATTTTGTTTGTTAGAAAGAAGGATGGATGCTTGCGATTGTGTATAGATTACAGACAATTGAATCAAGTGGCCATCAAGAACAAGTATCCTATGGTGAGTTTAGATGATTTGTTTGATCAAATGCAAGGAGGGTCTGTATTTTCTAAAATAGACTTGAGGACCGGTTATCACCAGCTGAAGATTAAGAAGGAGGATATACCAAAAACTACTTTCAGAACGAGATATGACCATTATGAGTTTACGGTTATGCTTATTGGTTTGACCAATGCCCCTGCTGCATTCATGGATTTAATGCATCGAGTATTTAAGGAGTATCTGGACCGATTCGTCATTGTTTTTATAGACGATATCTTGATTTATTCGAAGAGTAATGGAGAACATGAGGAACACTTGCGGGTAGTTCTGCAGACCCTGAGGGAGCATTCGCTTTACGCTAAGTTTAGTAAATGTGAATTTTGGTCGAGTAAAGTGGCTTTCTTTGGTCATGTGATTTCTAGAGAAGGAATTTCAGTAGATTCTTCCAAGATTAAGGCAGTGATGAATTGGCCTAGACCTACGACGGTTACCGAGATTAGAAGTTTTCTAGGATTAGTAGGTTATTATAGGCGATTCGTGGAGAAGTTTTCATCTATAGCTACTCCGTTGACGAGGTTAACGAAGAAGGACGTGAAGTTCGAATGGACCGATAAGTGTGAAAGTAGTTTCCAAAATCTTAAGCATCGATTGACGACCACACTAGTACTAACTATTCCTTCTGGACCTGGAGGTTCTGAGATATATAGTGATGCTTCCCTAAAAGTGTTAGGGTGTGTGTTGATGCAACATGGAAAAGTGATTGCTTATGCCTCATAACAATTGAGACCTCATGAGATGAACTATCCGACGCATGATTTGGAGTTAGCTGCCATTATCTTCCCTTTAAAGATCTGGAGGCATTACCTATGTGGTGAAAGATTTCAGATTTATACAGATCATCAAAGCTTGAAGTATCTGTTTTCGCTGAAAAAACTAAGTATGAGATAGCGTCGATGGATGGAGTTACTCAAGGATTATGATTATGAGATTCTGTATCATCTTGGAATGACGAATAGAGTCACAGATGCACTTAGCCGGAAGTCAAGTATTGCTCTCTTGTTGGTTAAAGGATGGTCCTTGGTAGGAGAGTTGAGAGATTCTGAGTTTAATTTGGAAGTTTGCCATCAAACAAGTTTAATGGCAATGCTAAGAGTTGAACCCGAAATTCAAGAATAAATAAAGGCCTTGTAGTCTATGGATCCAGAGATTCAAAATATTCTTGAAATGGACGCAACGAAAAGGAAAGCTGAATTTCAAGTGTCTGAAGATAGAATTCTGAAGTTTCGTGGACGGTTGTGTATACCTGGTGATGAGGAACTTAAAGAAGGATTTTATCTGAAGCTCACAAGAGCAATTACAGTATTCATCCGAGAAGCACAAAGATGTATCAAAATTTGCGTCAACACTACTGGTGGAACGTAAGGAAGGTGGATGTATCTAAGCATGTGGCGAAGTGTTTAACCTGTCAGCAAGTGAAGGCTCAGCATTGTAAACCTGGAGGGTTGTTACAACCTCTAGAAATTCCTGAATGGAAATGGGAACATGTGACGATGGATTTTTTGATGGGATTACCAAGGAGTCAGAAGGGTAATGACTCAATATGGGTAATTGTGGACAGATTGACAAAGTTGGCACATTTCATACCTGTGCGAAAGGATTTTGCAATGGATAAGTACGCAGAATTATATATGCATCAGATTGTGCGATTGCATGGAGTCCTAGTTACAATCACGTCGGACTGAGATCCTAAGTTCACAACAAACATTTGGAAGAGTCTTCAGGAGGCTTTGGGAACTAGATTGCAATTTAGCCCGACGTACCATCCATAGATTGACAAACAATCAGAAAGGATGATACAAATGCTCGAGGATATGTTGTGAGCCTGTGTCAATAATTTTAAAGGTGGCTGGGAGGATCAACTGCATTTGGTGGAGCTTGCGTATAACAACAGTTACTGGCAAAGCATTGGTATGGCACCGTTTGAAGCACTTTATGGTCAAGCATGTAGAACGCTTGTATGCTTTTATGAAGTTGGAGAAAGGAGCATAACAGGCCTTGTGTTAGTGGAACAGTCTATTGAGGTGATTAAAGTCATTAGAGAGAGGCTGAGAACGACACAAAGTCGACAGAAGAGCTACGTTGATAAAAGACGCAAACCATCGGAATTCCAAGTTGGTGATCATGTTTTCTTGAAGGTATCATTGATGCGTAGATTGTCTCAATTTGGGAAAAAAGGAAAGCTGAGTCCGAGGTATGTAGGTTCTTATGAAGTTCTGGAGCGAATTGAAACTTTGGCCTATAGACTTGCCTTGCCGCCAAACTTATCGCAAGGACACAATGTATTTCATCTATCAATGTTGAGGAAGTACTAGCCAGGTCCGATTCATGTCTAGGATTTTGAAACCATCGAGTTTGATGACAAGGTGTCGTATGTGGAAAAGCCTATTAGAATCGAGAATCGAAAGGAGCAAGTCTTAAGGAATAAGACAATTCCATTAGTCAAAGTGATTTGGGAGCATCACGGTACTGAAGGAGGAATGTGGGTAAGCGAAGAAGCTATGAGACGTCGATAACCTCATTTGTTTACATAGGATGGGTTTATTGTAAATTTCGAGGATAAAATTTCTATAAGGGGGAAGAATTGTGACATTCTGAATTTCTTGCCATTTTGAGGCTGTTGAATGTGAATGTACCTTACGATGTATTTCAGTTTTGTCTTACTCAGATCTAATCAATCTTGAATAAATTGACCAAAAGGGCAAAGGCTAACACATAACAAGATACGTGGATCTAGGAAACTCGAAATAGGAAATGACGCTTTGATCATAAGGATTGTTGAGGGAATATTTAGAGCCAATAAGGTCGATTAGATAACGATTAGGGAATACAATGCTAGCGTTATACGATTGGATCGCGGGTGATGCCATTTAATCAATGTATAATTTGTAAATTTTCCTAAATTGAATTATGACGATCGTAACCGGTGGAACTAGCAATGAACCCTCACAATTACATGACAACCAAAGCTGTCATAATTTGAGTTTTCCTCAGTGTGATGATAATTACAGAGTTGATACGCGTAACGTTTGCAAAAGCTGCCCGTTAGTTCGAGACAAACTAAAATTATGATAGACGGACGAATGATCATGAAATGAAAGCTCAAAATTGGCAATTGAAAATAGAGAATTTCAATTCTGGATAAGAATTTGACAATGTCTCGCTAAATGGTAATTTCAAATTGGAAAAGCGAAGTTTGGACTGAAAGTGCAAAATTATCATTTTGCCCCTCGACCATTTGTCCTTGCCTTAAGAACTCAAGAAGGATAAAATAGACATTTCCCTACCTATATGGCTGCTGAAAATTGCTATATGCAAGGGTTAAAGGTGAGTCAAATCTTTAAGTGATATTATTGGAGTTGCCACATGTCACTCATTGAAGGTGTTTGGCATTAATGACCTTCATCAACCCATGTCTAATCAAATTAGCCTCAATTATACGTGTGAGACAACTATAATGAAGACCTCTTCAGTTGTGTATACCATCCCCTCTATTTCATTACATCTTCCTCTACAAACACACTTCAACCGAAAATTGCTAGAAAAACAGATTTCGTCCCTCTTGTTCGGTGTGCTCGAGCAGCCCTTCCCGGTGTCATTTGGTCGGGCTCCGATCACCATAAGGTAGATAGAAGTGTCCTTGAAAAATCCCAAGTGGTAGATCGAAGTTTCGTTGGATGGTTCTTCCGAACCAGCCCTTAGACCAAAGCTGGAAGAAATCCACGTGAGCTGAGGTAAAGTCTTCGTTCTACCTCTTAGAGACTCTGATTGGCCTCAAATTTTTTAGGAAAGGTTCATAACATCTAGTACTATGTTCAGATGGTCTGTGGCTACAAGTAGATGGTGTTAAATAACATTTTTATGGCTGATTATGGGTGGTGAAAAAATGGACAGATTTTGACATTGTGGAGACCGGGCAATTCCGAAGCCTTTGGCGTGTTGATCGACTTCAAATCTCACGGTGAGCCTTCTCAACTTGTAAATGAAGGCCTTGATATGTTTTTTATGCAAATAGTTAGGCTTGAAATTGAAGTATGGTCCGATTAAACGGTTGGAAACGGAAATCGATTCTGTTTTAAGGAAGAGTACATGCTAGCCGATTCTATTTAGGGGCTAACTGAGAAATATTTGGACTTCGAATGACTTATAATGTCTTGTATGAGGTATTGTGAAGTGTCAATGGGAAGTGTGAGAAATAAATTGAGGTTTGGAAGTGTTTTATGGCAAAAATTGATGCATAAAACTCTAAATTGTGTCTTGCCATGAGTATGGTTGAGTTAGCCGAATACATTAAGGGCTCGAAGTAAGCATTGGCATGTATTTGATTTTTAGGAAAAGGTGTCTTGAATTGCCAATGGCGTGGCTAGGAAAAGATTGAGTTAATGGAAGTGAATATTCCATAATTCATGACTTGAGATTGGTTAATCTTGTTAGGTTTGACGATGCATTCGTGAGGATTTTATACTTGTGGCTTTAAGGAGACTTGATTGGTGTGATATTGTGATATTTAATCAAGTAAGTATTTCCTAATCCTTTCTTTGAATGCCTGGGCATTGTTGGATGAGTAATTGAATGATATGATTGACTAACGAATTTTTATGAATTGAATCACATGTGTGTCTTGATGGCATGGTAATATTAATGAGAAAGGTGTTGAGGATACCATTTAGTCTGATGACCCCGGCGGTATCGGAAGGTGGTGAAATTGAATGAGAATGTAAATGCTAATTAGTCTGCTGACCTCAGCGGCATGGAGTTGCTGTAACCTGGAGAGTACCGATTGGTCTGATGACCTTGGTGATGTCAGGTGGCAGGAGTGCCAGTAGAGTATGTGGATGAGAAAGTGGTGGCTGTGGTGTATGTGGTGCATTTATTTGTATATTGAGAATCCAGAAATGAGTATTATTGTTTTATTGATTGTTGATGTCTAGATTTGGATGTTGTTGTCTTGTAACACCTTTCGCCATTGTATTGCTTGATATCTTGCATTTTGTGTGGCATTTGTGCGCGATCTGGTAGGACTGGTATTGAGGTATAGGGCTAGGTTTCTCTTTTTGAGATGTCGATCTCACCCCTTAGTGGGACAAACTTTAAAGGCCATGTTGTCAATCAGCCTGGGCGATCCATAGGAGATGACCACCCTTTTTGATGAGTTTCCGTACCGGAAGGGTATCACTTTTATCAGGAAGGGCACGATTGCTGGGTAGACGAAGGGAAGTTGGAACTACAACCCCACTCTTTTGAAGCATGGTTTCGTCAAGTGGGAGACAGTAGCTTGATGGGACCTCTGCTGCCTGAGGATGTTCCTTAGGAGGTGATTCCAACCTGGTGCCATCCGTCCCGATTGGGCATAAAAGTGGATAACCTAGCATCTGTGGGAGGTTCAAGAAACATACCTGAAATGCCTAAGTCTCCACCGTCCTCTGCAAAGTATATGAATTATGTTGAGATTTCTGTTGACGCGGTCGAAGCCATTGACGAAGAAGAGGAAGCATTAGTTGAAGAAGAAGAGGAAACCGAGGAAGACACCGAAGAGGCTTCAGAAAATGTACCATCCGAGACTTTTTCATATTACAACCCTAATGCTGAGGGGGACGATGGAAGGATGATTCAAGTATTCTGATGAGAAGTTTGGATGAAAGGGGTTAAGAGACTAAGGAACAATGTTGGTGTGAGGCTCTAGGACGAATATATTAGTAACCTCTGAACTCTAGGCCTTAGTTACTTTTCTACCTAGGCGTGCGGCTTTAAAATTTTTTTTTTCCTTCTGCTATTTTTAATGGATGTTTTTGAAATGTATAAATGGCGTGCTTTTGAATTCTTCCAAAACTCCCCTTTTCTTTTTATCTTTATTGTATGGCGATGTATCTCGTTTTTCATTTGCGCATTTCATATCATGCTAGGCCATGTGTAGTTCCTGGGTAATTGTTGGCCTGAGGTGGATGTAATGAGCTTCAAGAATGTGGGGCGTTACAATTTTCTTTCGTTCATTGACACATAGAAAGAGGGTTGGTGGGAATTTTGGGTTCCACGGAGGAAGAAATACGAGAGAAGGGAAGAAGAGAGAGCAAAAGACTTAGAGAGAGGAGGAAAGAGCTTATTGTGAGTGTTCAAGCGTGAGAGTCTAGAGGAGGAACGCGAGCTGAGCACGGGTTCCTCAAGGCTGGTTTGGTTCCAAAAAAAGGGGGCGTAGAGAGACCATGAGCGCTTCTGAGTGACAGAGGAAGTCTAGAAGATCATAGACAAAAAGCGACATCTTTCCGCCGTTCCTTCGCAACCCGTCCGGTATTTCTTTGCATGTCTTTGTATCGATCGCATCCGACGAATTGTTCAACCCGCTTAACGATCTTCAAACTAGCACATCTCGCCTCTGGGCAGGTAAAAATCGAATCCCACGTCGCTTGTTTCTTAATGATGGGTTGTCGCTCATTATCATTGACTTGCGAGATATCGAGTTGGTTTGAGGAGCGTTCATTGTAGATCTCAGTACGTCTCTCGTAGTCTACTTATATATCCTATTGAAAACGTGTTAATGTGCCTTGCTTCACCTTCTCTATTCCCAACAATCCCAGCGCACGTCTCGTTCGAAAATCATTGACCAAGCTCAACATTACGGTCCCTTAAAAGTCCATTTTCGATCAATCAAAGGGTATATACTGCGAATAGTTCTGAAACCTTAAACATAGGTTCGAGAGAGAATTTGAGTGTTTCTAAAAAAATCCCCTTGAAGAATGGTGTGGTGTTCTCTTTGATGAGTGTACTCCAATTGACGTTTTAACCACACTCTTTTGAAGATCTGAAATCATTAGATCCAGAACCTTTCCTAAAAGGAGCTTTGATCTCCATAGCTTGTTGCAAGATGTTTTGGATGACCTCCTACATCATTAGCATACCCAAATGAAATTTTTGTTTGACAGCATTAAAACAGGATTCCTGTTACACTTCAGGACCTTTTAAAAAAATATCATCATCAGAAGAAAACCAAAGGAAAAAATTCCCCTTTGACTTTGTGAAAGCCATAGTCACGGGAAACCCTTTTAAAAATCAGAAAATATTCTCCTATGACTTTGTGAAAGCCATTGTCGCAGGGAAACCCTTTTAAAAATCAGAAACATTCCCCTCTGACTTTGTGAAAGCTCTTGTAATAGGGAAACACTTTCAAAAATCAGAAATATTTCCCTCTGACTTTGTGAAAGCCGTCGTCGAGGGCAAAACCTCTTCAAAATCAAAGAGAGAATCCCCACTAACTTCGTAAAAGACATCATCATGGGAAAATCCTTCTAAAAAAATCAAATAAATCCCCGCTGACTTTGTGAAAGCCATCGTCATGGGAAACCTTTTCAAAATCAAATCAAACAAATCCCTACTGACTTTGTGAAAGTCATCGTCATTGGAAACCCTTTTAAAAATCAAGCAAAACAAATCTCCGCTAACTTTGTGAGAACCATTGTCATGGGACCCCTATTATAACCGAAGAGAGAATCCTCGCTGGCCTTGCTAGACAACGCCATTAGACGCCTTTGCAGAATAGATAGATGGCTAAAAGCCGACCCAAAATCGAAGCCCAAAAAGCTTGCTTGCTATTTCAAAAGCACGATAACTTCAATAAATCTTTCTGTAAGTGGTAAAAGTTGGTAGCCGCGGAGCTGTCATCCCCAGATTGAATTGCTAACCTTCTGCTGCAGAAGATTTCTTTCCCCCCAAAATTCCACCAGATAGAGATCCACAACGAAGGTATTTAAAAGCACATATAAAGTTCAGAACCCATGTTGTTCGCAACTTGCCTGCTTAGAGATACGGTGACCACCTTTTTCGTTAGTGTGCACGGTTAGACATGCCTTGAAACTTTCACCCTTCGGAACAGATTGCAGCCGGTAGCCTCGGAAAAGAAAATAAAGGCCTGGTATAGTGGATGGGAAGCTATGAAGGAAAAGCATAAAGGCTTGGTATAACGGATGCGAAATTGCGACGGTAAAATAAGAAAAAAAGGGGGGGGGGGGGGAAATTGAGCCCGCAATTTCGACACCCCAGGAACATAGCGACGGACCCTCAAACTCCACATGCACAACATCAAAGAGGTGAGCTTCGGGTAAGCCTCTCCCTCTCCGACCCATGTTCACATTGTCAAAGCAAACTAGGAATTAATTTGAGCTTTCATCGAAAGGTTTCTCAAAGTTCGATGTCATAGCATTTTCTTTTTCCAATTGAGTCAGTTAAGACTCAAGTGCTATGTTGTCTTTGAAAACAACATCTAACGAGCTCACTCTAAAAAAGTGGCAGCTCTTGACGCTTGATTTTTAATTATTTTTAAATTAATTACAAATAACAAAACAAAACATAAAATTTCAAACCCTACTCCGAAGGCCTTGGCCTAGCCTTAGGAGTCAATTTTGAACAAATTTTTTTTTTTCATAATTATTAACGTTTTTTTTTTCAAATTTATTTAATTATAAAATACCCAAAAAATCAGAAAAATACCATTCGTAGTCAGAAAAATACACAAAAATAGCTAAATAATTTTATTTTAATTCCCTCTTGAAGTTGGTTATTTTAAATCTAAAAAATTTGACTTGGGTCACCATGTTCCTTTACAAACATAAACCCGAATCGAGCACAAAAATTTCTTCTCGAGTCTTTTAATTCTCAATTTCCACCTTTAATAAGTTGTGACATTGGTATCTAGAGTCTTGAAGTACAATTGGGTCAATTTGTCCTATTTGATCAATTTTGACTTAAAGGTCTTGATTGCACATTTTTCTTGCAATTTAATTCCCGGTTTTGCTAATGTTGAAATTAAATTCTCTCGGGCCACACCTATGAAAATCAAATGCCTCTTCACAGGCCTACAATTAACAGAAAATCATTTTCGGATCCTATAGGAAATTTGGGGTTTTCACTAAATTTCGAGCAAAAAATTCATGAAAACATCTATTTCACATAGAAATCATGCTAGGAAACCCAATTTTACATCAATTTTATAAAGAATAGGCAAATTGGGCCCTGATTAGACAACAATTTCAGAACCGAATCTGCCGGATTGGGCCCGATCCAACCCGGCGAGTCCGGGTCTACATCGATAGACTTCCCAAGCTACTATTCATGCATGTTCCTACCATTCTTCTCGTGGGAAGTCACGAGAATCCCTTTTTATTATCGCCTAATACACGAGATGATGTGAAGGGAGCGAGCTGGCGAAAAAAGACGATCATTGGAGGACGTCGGGGGAGGTACATTACGAGGAGAACAGAAAGGTGAGCGGAGGCGATATTGGAGAGGCGATACTGGGGAGGCAATACTAGGGAGTGGATGATCAATCTCCTAGGGACACGATCATTCTCACAGACAGAGCCAAAGACACCTAGGGAGCGAAAAGAGCATGAGAGTGAGCGAGAGAGTGGTCGCCAGAGCTCTGACGAGCCGAAAAATAAGCAATAAGCTCCGGCCGAGAGAGAGGATAGCACTGCGAGAGAGCTTAGGCAGAAATCGAAGTGCGAACGAGTGTCCTCGACCTCCCACACACCTCACCCATCATCATTGGGACCATTATCGCTGTCGACAAGCCCTGAACAAATCGGTATGCTCTCTGAACTCTCATTTCTTCGTTGCACACCATCTGTTCGACGAAATGCCAAGCTAGTCATTTTATTCTAAGCTCTTGGTCGTGTCTTTTCTGACCACTTTTAGTTTGAATCGTTCCTTAAACCTTCTCTAGAACCAACTCTACGGACCCCCGTTCTTTGTTTTGCATTGACTTGTGATAAAAACGGTGATTCGACCCTCGTTGGCCTCGATTCGGACCGAGAGCTCGCACGGAGGAGCGCGATGGATGGCCAACCTGAAACAAGCTTAGGTAAGACTCTAAACCTTCATTGAGTGTCGTTTGAATGTTTGGAATCGAGTTTCGGACATAAAAATTTTCTGTAAAAATGCTCGTCGGAGCAGGTTCAGTGGCCGGTTTTTTGGGGCTTTCCCGACGTGTTCTTTGTCATGAAATGATGATATGATGATGTTGGGGTGTTGATAAGTTGAATTGTGAGAAAATAGGAGAAAAATATGAAGATTTGGGCTCGATTTGCATTTTCTAGTGAAGATTTCGGTGATCTTGCCGGAATAATTGTCACGCCCCGAACCCGATGAGCGCGCAAACATCCCACCAAGCTGTTCGTGTCTGAATGAAAGCTCCAAGATCCAACAACCAATAACTTACAACTCTTTTAAAATATGCATGCGGAAGCGGTGCCAACTCCAATCATATTAATACAACAACACCCGATGACTTGGGACACAAGAGTACATCAAGTTCCATTAACCAATTACAAAAAGATCAATCCCTAATTCACCAATCGGAAGGACAATCCCTAATATCACAAAATGTAAATCCTTATCTGGTAACTCTTCTAATTACGGTTGATCAACTATCCCTTCAAGGCCAATCCTTGGCCAGTTCGTGCTTCCTTTGCTTGGAACCTGAAAAATTTATGCCCCCACTAGGGTGATATATAAATCTTAGTAAGGTGGGTCCTAACCCTAAGTTAGGCCTACCGTCCACTCAGGTAGTCATCTATCCCGAAATTCCACACTCACAATCAAATAGGCGCATCAAGCCCAAATAAATAAAGCAACAACATGCAGATGACACGCATGCAATGATGACCTCATGTCACACTCAAATGATCATGTACACCCGTCCTGCCACTTCACAACATACACAATCTTCGTCTGCCTTAATCTCGATCTCGTCGCATCAGGCTCGGTCCGCGTAAACGCATCAGACCGTCACCGGCAACCCGCATAAACGTATCAGGTTCCGATAAATCTCCAGGCCAATATCCTCATCTCATAACTCCGTCTTGCGAATAGTTCGCATCAGGACCGTGGCCAACTCAACCTCGCAATTAGATCGTCTCAGGGCGCCACACAACATCAACTTCACCCCACGATCTCGTTGCATTAGGGTATACATCTCCTATCCCACGTCTCATACGCCTCAGGGCCTCTCCGTCCCTCGAATAATTCGCATTAGGACCGTGACCATCTCAACCCCGCGATTTCATTGCCTCAAGGCACCACATGGTATCAACTTCACCTCACGATCTTGTCACATCAGGGTATCCATCTCTTGTCCCGCGTCTCATACGCCTCAGGGCCTCGCCATGTCGTGCTCATGCCATGATTCACTATTCAATGCACAAATTAAACAACAAGTGCATCTCATGCACAATTTGAAAATCCATGGCATGTAAGACAATCAGTGACATTCGGCATGTCACACAAATTTAAACACAAGCAGGGGCGCACATGAACCCTTCTACCATCTTATAACATACCAAGAATTATCCCTTTGGGCACTCTCACAAATCAATCAATTTAAATCTCGACTCGCCCAATCGAGTTCAATCTTCCTAGCATAAGGTTAGGAATTCACTTACCTTGGGTTTGATTAAAAAATTTACTCCTCTTGAGCCTCCAAATTTTCGGCCAAATCAATCCAAGGGTCAATTCACCGGGCACCTAATAAAATTCAACCAATTTTATCAATTCTCTTGTCTAAATTCTCAATCCAATAACCATAAACTACCATAACATAGCCCTCATCCTCTTAACATGCCTTAATCATCAATTTGGGACTCACAAACCAACGTCAACAGCCCTCCAAGGTTCGGCCATGCACAGAACCAAACCGGTTCCTCATGTTCTGTGCATGCCGTGAGCTACCAGCCCTAATTCAACTATAAATCCAACATCTAACCCTTATCCTACCTCTTAACATGTCTATCTAAGGGTTTGGGAGGGTCACCGAAGATTTGAAGTCGATTTGTCGTCGGAAACCCATCAAAAGTCACCGGTTCTCCCAAGGTCAGAATCCGACAGTTTTTGTACAAAGTTTACAAGGCCGGTTTATGGTCAAAACTTCATCAAATTGAGCCCCAATTTTAATCACAGATTCCTACACGTCTCTACTAGATCTGCACAAAATTTGGCTTCAAAATTCCAAGATTTAGACCATCAAAAGGACTAGGAACCGGACCTACCTCAGGTTTGCTCTGATTTTGTCGGCTCTCGGGAAATCTCTTGGCTAGGGCTCCTCGGTGCTCCAAATGACTTGATTCTTGTTCGAGGATGTCGAAAAGACGTGGGGCTTCATTGGTGTGGTCGGTCGGTGATCGAATGGTGGCCGAAGGGGGTCGGTGACGGCGCCGAACAGAGAGGACAGTGGCGGTCGATGATCGGCAGATACAAAAAGAAGGAAGATGATGGCTTCGGTAGTTCTAGGGGAGAGAATGGCCAAATGAGTGAGGTGAGGAGAGAGAAAATTGGCTATATACCAAGGCTTGGTCAAAGGTTGAATGGTAGGTTTGGCATAGTTGACTTGACTGCTCTTTAAAGCATCAATTGACACTTGTCCCTCAAGTCAATCATGCAAGATCTAATGGCTCATAATCCTTCTTGATTTCGGCAACCTTGAGGGGTTTAATGTCCATAATGCCCTTCTTCAATTGCAAGGGCAAAGTTCTAAGTCTGAAAGGCAAAACAGACATTTTACCCCCGACGTTCAAAACGTCATTTTTCTTATTTCAGAATTCTTCGATAGGGCGACGACCAATCCAAATAATGTTGAAATTCTTGATTTTTCATTTTTAATCTTTCAAGACTCACATCTGATAGTTTTCTCTATCAGACGTGATTCCAGCCTATCCCGAACCGACGGACGACTTTTTCAGACATTACGTGTATCGACCTCGTGATTCATATCACGTTTAGGGCTCGTTAATTTGAGGTGGCTTTGGTTGTCATATAATTGTGAGGGTCTATCGTTAGTTCCCTTGACAATTCTTATGGCCAAAATGTTGTTTCCTATCCGAGTTCCCTAGGTCCATGTACCTCGTCTCGCGTTAGCCTTTCCCTTTTGGTCAGTCTACTCGAATTGATCAGATTCGAGCGGAATACGATTGAAACACATCGCTTGATACATATAAACTTCTCATTACTGAGTCTAAAATTTACTGGAAATCAGAATGTCACAACTCTTCCCCCCTTAAAGAAATTTCGTCCTCGAAATTTGCAACTTTCTACCCATCCAATCCTTTGAGGTATTGGCGCCTCGTCGCATCCCCACTCTTCTGGATAATCCTTTCCATGGCTTGGCGATCTTGCTCGTCCTTTCCAACCCAACTATCTTTCCTCTGGGACTTGTCTCTTTCACTCCTCAATCCAATGGACTTCTCTCCATTCTCTTTGGGTATTCATATCATGTGCTAGCAGTTCTTCCTCGAGCGTTCACCTTATCTCTTTCATTTGTCTATAACCATTATTATCGAACCCCCGCCAGAATGCACTCTTAATGTCCATACCCTTCGACATATTACTCCTTTTAAGCTTTCTTTCACGCTAACAGAGATTCAAGGGCTTTATCAATGTGCCCTCCATTATTCAAATCGAGTTATGGCCCACTCGACTCCTTAAACATTTACATGGTCATTTCTGTAGCAATCTATTCTCGACTCCATCCGAAAATTCCCTTGGATCAAAGTAGTCTTTCAACTTTCATCGTCATGCCCTTCCCTTCCATCGACACGTCTAGTGCTTGACTACAAGATAGACAAATTTCAATTTTCAACCTTGTCACCGATATATGTATATGCATCTTGGCACATCTTTGTGCCATCCTCAAGAAATACCATAATTCTCCTTTTGGATCGTACTTCCACCCATAGGCCTCAAGGGTTCCATCCATTTCTATAATCCCTCTAGTATCAGTGTTTAATCATGGCGCATCTCAATTTCCTTCCGGCCTTCAGGCTAGGTGTTTCCAATAGCCATCACGCTAGTCCATTAGTGAACTTTCAATTTTAGGGGTTGAATCTCTTATTTCTTGAGGGAAGATCTGTCTCTCCATTGCCAATTAAACCATGTTTAATTCTCAACGGGTAGCATCCATCAAACAATCCACCCTTCCCTAGCGATACGAATATCGCTATAACAACACTTGGGTGATCTCTTCGTTCCACATGCCTCGCCTTTAATTCTCTTTAGGCAGTCCATGCTCTTTATCTCTTATAGTACACGTAACTTCGATGTCTTTTCCTTATCTAAGTAACGTTCTCATATCCACAAGCAATTCTACACATCTGCGTTGCCTCTTATTCAATTCCTCTCAGAAAACTACTACTCAATATCTTTGGAGTTGATATAAACTTGAAATCTTCTTCCATCCAAGATTTTTCCAAACCTTGTTGCGAGAATATTCGCAAACCAATTCCAATCATGCTCTAAGCATGCCAATTCATATGGCCTTACTGTCATGACGTACAAGTAGTATCCATTTCAAATCGCCTTGTTATGCCTCAAGTTCCATTCTACGTCGTGTCATTACGACTTTCATAAGCTTTTCAATTTCCAACTGGAATTGTCATAAACAGCGCAGTCATTAGCTTAACTCGAGTCCTCGAAAACTCTTTTCACGTCCATTCACCTATTCGCTTTGCGTCTCGTCCTTAGTCCATTTCACTAATAGAACAACTCTTATAGGGAATCTTTCCACGGTCCGTCTATTGCAATTCATCAATCTCAGTAAATCTCAACTTCTCGCAACCCACATCGACTATAGTCAATTCATCACTCATTTCAGTCCTTAAAGGATTTATCACTTATTCCAATGCGTGAATCCTACTTCATCAGGTCCACAACTTGCGTTCTTCACACTTAGCATGCAATAGACATTTCCTTAGAGCCCATATGACACTCTCAAAGACTGTTCATGTTTCTCATGGCTCATTACATGAGTTCAACCATCGTCTTTTGAGATGATAACGACTCACTCAATCATTCCTTAGGCACTTAGTTCGACTATTATCTACTTCTTTCTATTAAGTGTCGAATCTTCCAACTATTCCTCGCACTTCGCGCTTGAGAGCTCAGACCTTGGCTCTCTGTCGTCACGGGTCTCCTCTAGAACCGCACGACATTTTACTTATCCTTGTCACTCTTCTCTCGAGAAGCATTAGTGCTTTAGCTTCTGAGTTCCATACTCACTTAGGCGACCTTATCCCATTTCCGTTCATTCCACTGAACGTCAACATCATCCTGGAATTCAACATTGTCTACAAAACTGTCTCTTGGATTTCACTTCCAGGAGTCACTCAAGTTCTGCTTCCTCTTTCTCAGTGCAGACGCTCAATCATAATACTAAGACAATTTAGAGTTTTTCTTCCTTTTCCAATAGGGTCTCTTACCCTAAGGAAGAAACAACACAACTCCGTGGCATTTTATCACTTTAAATTCACCTTATCCTTCCCATTCCATAGGATGGCAACCTTGGAGTCTACGTCGACGGCGATACCTTTACTCTAGGATTCAAATGCCACCATGCTTTCACATTCTCTTTCTCACAACTCAGTCACCTCAAGTGACAATATCTGTTCGTCCCTGGGTCTTCACCAGTTCACTTGTCGAATGCTCAATTCGATCACCTCAAATCACTTTGCAAGTATTCTCTAGACGCTCTTTTCATTTCCTAAATCATTTACTAGAATCACAACCCGTCAGGACTATCAAATCCGTTCACTTTTCTCCTTTCATCAATGACCAATTCATGGTCCAATCGCCCTTTAAGAACAATGCTCTATTCCTCAGGGAATAATAATTCATGATTTCCTTTCTCATGGCTCCGATTCAATCAATCAATTCCAGAAAGTTATTAATTCCAGGCAAACTAACATGTCGATTTTCCCTCAACCCTTTCTATAACAGAAAAGACGAGCTACCTATTTCCACCATGCGTCTTACGCTTAGGTAATCAATCATTTCCCGTAGGCACGTTCCATATTCACATTGAACATCTCTCTGCTCGTAATCCATGAGCGGGAGTTCTCTTATTCATAAATCTTTCGATCGTCTTCATCTTTTGCTGAGTCCCATCATCATTCCTCAAAATCGAGAGTAACAATTAGCCATATGGTTCTCAAGTTCCAATCCACTCAGAGACTTACTCATCTTATTCAAGGGTCTTTAACCACCTTTACCATATGCCTAAGCGACCTTGAGAACTCTGTCTCATACTGGCCGATCATCCTATGATCCTTGCAACAGTATCAGGATTCAAACAATCCTTGCTCTCAAGCAACCCCAGGATGATACTTTCCATCGAACAATTCAACAGAGGTAGTCTAGGTAGATCTCATGCCTTCAAGGAAACCCTTCCTCTTGTGACCTTTCACCAATCTTCAATAGCCTCTTAGGGTTAGTGCTGCCAAGGTCACTTTCTTTTTTCAGTGTGCCCAAAACCTCTAAGGTTTTCTCATTAAGGTCCTTAATCTAGAGAAAGACAATTTCAACTTTCATTCTTCCATCAAACTCAGTCATTCTCATTCTTATTCATAGCTCACAAGCTATTCAGAACTCTCATGGTTCTTCCCATACATGCACTTTTCTCGTGGATGAAATAACTCAGAGTCACCTTTCTCATGACTTCCATCGCCTTGACTCGTCAACACAAGCATTTATTACCATAGTGATTTAGAGAATCATGGCAGCTCCTCCTCGAGCTTGCTTAACCAACATGTTTTCCCATTTTCATTTAAAGTTCTCATGACCCATTCAACCTTTGGGTCTTGTACAATTAACAAATCGAGCCATATTCCTTTTGGGTACTCATACTCCAATCGCCCATCTTTACTCAATTCTCATGATCCTTCTTAGTTCTTAGAATTTCCCATAGCTTACATACTCGAGCCCAATGCTCTTCTACGACCATACTGTCGTCGTTCAACGTCCTTTGGTTCTCATGTCATTTGAACCACTATGATTCCCTCTATGAATCAAAACTCAAGTCACTTACTCAAGTCTATCAGTCTCAGGCTGCTCACCTCAATATCTTTCGCCATCAACCAACCCCTAATGGTTCTTGGACAATTCTCAATTAATCACCAATTATTCGAGGATCTCAAATCATCCTTGAGCAGCAATCCTTCCTCAAGCCAGTCTCAACGAGGTAACTTCTTAACTAACGACCATTGCAAGGGTAGCCTCAACTAGGCAACTATCAATTAAGCACTCAAGATAGCGATTCACTAGATCAAAAGCTCATACTCTAGGCCTAAAGGCACCTGCCACTCTAACATAGTCACAACAGACTTTCTCATCTCAACATGCCTCGGTTCAACGGATATCAACCCCTTACGCCATCTTACTTCCCAGCCATACCTTGGCCAAGCCAATCACATGGGGCTAATCATCAAGCATGCCTAACAGGCCCATCACAACCATCACTTTTCTTTTTCAAACGGCATCCCTGTCAAACATAGGGCTTTTAACCATGCCACTCTTAGGCGCCATTACACATGTCATGCCGCTTTCGATCATCCTTGATGAGAATCAATCCTGTGCTATACATCTTTTATCCACAATTAGACCCAACCTGACACCTAGGCTTCATCTTTCAAGTTATGACTTGGGTCATTCCTGCCTCTTGTCATCTTAGAAGCCTGCCTGGAGCGGCTCCTTGTCCGGATCTCTCTGTCCTGGCGATCACTCCCCGCCCTCATCAGACCTGGCCGTTGCCGGTTGTCGCAAGTCATACATCTACCGAGAAAGCCCCGTTCTACATGTTCCATACCATGTTTCATTACAGTTTATAGGTATCCCATCAACTTGTGTCATACCAAACGACAGTTTAATAAGTCCAATAGCGATAAGTTCATGCATGCACCCTTATCAACTTTCGTTTCAAAGCCATAAACATAAGCATAGCTTGACCGTCCTCATCACTTGTCTTGTCAAAATCGCCTTCAGATCAATTCCTATCCATTCAAGAGTTCTAATTCCACCAATGGCCGTCATATCTCACAGATCAATTGCCTATATTTCATTATATATCTCAAGTCCAGTCAACATTTAAATCAAATCCCTATTCATCCAATCATAACTGATCTTAAATTCAGATAATCCTTGTATTTGTCTCAACTCATATCATCCAATGTCGTCAATAACAATCGATAACTAAAACCATCAAGATATCACATAGTTCAAGCCTGATTCCACCAATACTAGCTGTCTCTTTATAACTCGTACTCCTCGAGTCGTAGTCATTGATAAACCAAGATCACAATCATACACTTCAATTGACCCTTCATTCATAATTTATTCTCTAGCAACCTCAAATCCAGGCTCATGACTCCTCATTCATAAGCAATTTTCTACTGTCCTTAAGCACAATTACTACCTCAAAATCCATGCTTATGACTCTTTAGTCCCAGCTTGCTTCCACTTAAACCTTAATCACCATATAACTCAAAGTCAGCCATTAAAGTCAACTTTAGGACCATTAAAGTGCACCCCAGTTCAAGCCTACAGTCCTCAAGATTCAATGATCATTACTTAGTCCTATAGGCCTCAATATCTAATTGTCCCCAAGTCATCACTCCTTATCACTCCAAACCTCAATCACATTAAATTGAGATGACCTTACTCTGATACCAAACAAGCGGAGATGTCACGCCCCGAACCCGACGAGCGCGCGGACATCTCACCAAGCCGTTCGTGTATGAATGAAAGCTTTAGGATCCAACAGCTAATAACTTACAACTCTTTTAAAATATACATGCGGAAGCGGTGCCAACTCCAATCATATTAGTACAACAACACCCGATGACTTAGGACACAAGGGTACATCAAGTTCCATTAACCAATTACTAAAAGATCAATTCCTAATTCACCAATCGGAAGGACAATCCCTAATATCACAAAATGTAAATCCTTATCTGGTAACTCTTCTAAATACGGTTGATCAACTATTCCTTCAAGGCCAATCCTTGGCCAGTTCGTGCTTCCTTCGCTTGGAACCTGAAAAATTTAAGCCCCTACTAGGGTGAGATATAAATCTCAGTAAGGTGGGTCCTAACCTAGGTTAGGCCGACCGTCCACTTAAGCAGTCATCTATCCTGAAATTCCACACTCAAAATCATACAGGCATATCAAGCCCAAATCAATAAAACAACAACATGCGGAAGACAGGCATGCAATGATGACCTCATGTCACACACAAATGAATAGGTACACTCGTCCTGCCACTTCACAACATACACAATCTCCATCTGCCTTAATCTCCAGCCCGCAATCTCGTCGCATCAGGCTCGGTCCGCGTAAACGCATCAGACCATCATCTGCAACCGGCGTAAACGCATCGGGTTCCGATAAATCTCCAGGCCAATATCCTCATCTCATAACTCCATTCCGCGAATAGTTCGCATCAGGACCGTGGCCAACTCAACCCTGCGATTAGATCGTCTCAGGGCTCCACACAACATCAACTTCACCCCGCGATCTCGTCGTATCAGGGTATACATCTCCTACCTTGTGTCTCATATGCCTGAAGGCCTCTTCGTCCTGCGAATAATTCGCATCAAGACCGTGGCCATCTCAATCTCGAGATTTCGTCGCCTCAGTGCGCCACACAGTATCAACTTCACCCTTGATCTTCTCGCATCAGGGTATCCATCTCTCGCCCCGCGTCTTATACGCCTCAGGGTCTCGCCATGTCGTGCTCATGCCATGATTCACTATTCAATGCACAAATAAAACAACAAGTGCATCTCATGCACAATTTGAAATTCCATGGGACATTCGGCATGGCATACAAATTTAAACACAAGCAAGGGCACACATGAACCCCTCTACCATCTTATAACATACCAAGAATTATCCCTTTGGGCACTCTTACAAATCAATCAATTTAACTCTCGACTCACCCAATCGAGCCCAATTTTCCTAGCATAAGGTTATGAATTCACTTACCTTGGGTTTGATTAAATAATTTACTACTCTTGAGCCTCCAAAGTTTCGGCCATATCAATCCAAGGGCCAATTCACCGCGCAACCTAATAAAATCCAACTAATTTCATCAATTCTCTTGTCCAAATTCTCAATCCAATAACCATAAACAAGCATAGCATAGCCCTCATCCTCTTAACATGCTTAATCATCAATTTAGGACTCACAAACCAACGCCAACAGCCCTCCAAGTTTCGGCCATGCACAGAACCAAATCGGTTCCCCACGGTTCTTTGCATGCCGTGAGCTACCAGCCCTAATTCAACTTCAAATCTAACATCTAACCCTTATCCTACCTCTTAACATGTCTACTAAGGGTTTGGGAGGCTTACCGAAGATTTGAAGTCGATTGGTCATCGAAAACCGGTCAAAAGTCGCCGGTTCTCGCAAGGTCAGAATCCAGCAGCTTCTGTGTAAAGTTTATAAGGTCGGTTCATGGTCAAAACTTCATCAAATTGAGCCCCTATTTTTATCACAGATTCCTACACATCTCTAGTAGATCTGCACAAAATTTGGCTCCAAAATTCCAAGATTTCGATCATCAAAAGGACTAGGAATCGGACCTACCTCAGGTTTGCTCCGGTTCTGTCGGCTCTCGGGAAATCTCTTGGCCGGGGCTCCTCCGTGCTCCAAATGACTTGATTCTTTTTCGAGAATGTCAGAAAGATGTGGGGCTTCAATGGTGTGGTCGGCTGGTGGTGGAATGGTGGCTGGAGAGGGTTAGTAACAGCGCCGAACAGAGAGGACAGTGGCGGTTGGCGATCGGCAGATACAAGAAGAAGGAAGATGATGGCTTCAGTGGTTCTAGGGGAGAGAATGGCCAAATGAGTGAGGTGAGGAGAGAGAAAATTGGCTATATACCAAGGATTAGTCAAAGGTTGAATGGTAGGTTTGACATAGTTGACTTGACTACTCTTTAAAGCATCAATTGACACTTGTCCCTCAAGTCAATCATGCAAGATCCAACGGCTCATAACCCTTCTTGATTTTGGCATCCTTGAGGGGTTTAATGTCCATAATGCCCTTCTTCAATTGCAAGGGCAAAGTTCTAAGCCTGAGGGGCAAAACGGTTATTTTACCCCCGGCGTTCAGAACGTCGTTTTTCTTGTTTCAGAATTCTTCGATAGGGCGACGACCAATCTAAATAACGTTGGAATGCTTGATTTTCCATTTTCAATCTTTCAAAACTCGTTTCTGATAGTTTTCTCTATCAGACGTGGTTCCAGCCTATCCCGAACCGACGGGCGGCTTTTGTAGACATTATGCGTATCGACCCCGTGATTCATATCATGTTTAGGGCTTGTCAATACGCGGTGGCTTTGGTTGTCATGTGATTGTGAGGGTTTATCGCTAGTTCCCTCGACAATCCTTATGGCCAAAACGTCGTTTCCTATCCGAGTTCCTTAGGTCCACGTACCTTGTCTCGCGTTAGCCTTTTCCTTTTGGTCAGTCTACATGAATTGATCAGATTCGAGCGGAATGCGATTGAAACACATCGCTTGATACATAGAAACTTCTCATTACTGAGTCTGAAATTGACTGAAAATCAGAATGTCACAATAATAGCTGCTCCAGTGAGGCGTCGGTCGTCTTCTTCGACGTGGGAGGGGGGAGTGGTTAGCTAGTCAACGCTTATATGGCTTGCCACGTAGGTAGCCACGTCAACGAAATGGGCCTGCCCAAGAGAATAAAAAAAGGATCGGACGGTTGTGGATGGGCCACGTGTCGCGACCCAATGATTTTGGGAAGTTAAAAAAATCATTTTCTAATATTAATAAATGATTTTCAGAATAAAAAATTAAAATAGATCCGGCGGCTACGGTGATGCCAAGTGGCACTCTTAGGATCGTCTAATTAGGGTTTAATTTTCAGAATTACAGATAAATTAGAAAATTGTTAAAAATAGAAAAATCTTTAAAAACTCAAAACGATGTCGTTTTTAGATCGCTTTTCGGCCCTTATGGTCTGGTCGTGCGCTTGAAAGGCGCAGGGTGAGTTTGGCCCATTCTGAAACATATTTTTAATAATTAAAAAAATTTAGAAAATAATAAACAAGATTATAAAATAAGAAAAATTTAATAGAAAAATTAAAAAATCATTAAAAAAATCAAAAAAAATTGGACAAATTTGGAAAAATTCCAAAAAATTCTAGAAAATAGGAAATAACAACAATCAACTGGTCATGGCCCATTTTTGGTCTTTCGACCTCGATCTTTCCAAAAATGATGATTTTGCCCTTTGGATAAATCGTTTTCCAAACATTCTAGAAAAATCCCAAAATATAAGAAATGACCACAACCAATTGGCCAAGACCTATTTTGGGTGTTTTGATTCCCGATCATCTAAAAAATCATGATTTTACCATTTTGATGATTCGTCTCCCAAAAATTGAAGAAAATTAGAAAATGTCAGAAAAAAATTGTCAAAAATGGAAAATTGGCCACGATCAACTGGCTAGGGACTATTTTTGGTAATCCAACATCCGAACCTTCTAAAATGAAGATTTCTCCCTTCGAGCGAATCATCCCCAAATCTTTCTATTTTTACCCCCGACCTTTAATCACACATTCTCTAAGCCCTCGAGGCTATATTAGGAGACCCTTGATTTGAATTGATGTGCATTGACTGATTCATTTATGCACCTGATTGGATTTATTGAATGTGATTGATAGGATTAGTCCTTTAATTTGTGTGAAACCTTAAATCAAATTTACCTCACCTGATATTCACGCCTGCATGAAATCCTAATTTAAAAAAATCACCAACGTTACGTACCGAAAGGGCGATTGGTAATGACATCAACGTAATCAAGTCCCCGAACTCAAAATCTCTAGTTCCGCAGAACCGATCGATCTCTCCTAATCGATTAGTGAGGTTTCCGGTGCACCTTACGAGAAGGACCGTTGGCAACTCGAAATGCATGCACACATTGCACAAACCACCACAACCACACCAAGGTCGAAAGCCAATCGACTCTTATCGTCGAAAACCCCTTAAATTACTCCTGCCGCTATTTAGATTTCAGAGTGGGGGGCTTATCGATAATCCATTAGACCATCGTTTCATCGATACCACAAAAATAAAATGGTCGCACCAGGTAAGTTTAATGAAAGATAAAATGAAAGAATATGCTTGGGATATTCTATATCAACCAAAGCTTACCAAGTCTTCAATAAGAATTCTCAAATAGGTGAAGAATTAATGGATGTGAAGTTTGAAGATGAATACACTACTCAGATGATAGACACTGGAGGTGTAGTACCAAGTGAGCAGAATCTATCTTCTGAGAATGAAGAACCAACTGCATCATTTCAGAACATGGTATAAAATCAGCAAATCTCAAGTTTTAAAGATTCAATTGCTAAGGAATCAACTGGGCATGAACATGAAAAGTCAAAGAATAACTGAAAATACAAATCTAGTCGTCCTACAAATCAAGTCGTTGGAAACGTTGATGAAGGAATCAAAACTAGATCCACGCTTAAAAATGCCATAAATGCATTTGTTATAATCTTTGAAATATAACCAAAAGGGATCGAAGAAGCTCTTGAAAATGAAAGCTGGATTGAAACTATGCAACAAGAGCTATTTCAGTTCAAACTCAGTAAAGGTTGGGAATTCGTAGCCCGTTCAAAGGATCATCCTATTATTGGAACCAAATGGGTTTTTAGAAATAAAATGGATGACAAAGTTAAAGCAACCAAAAACAAAGAAAGACTTGTTGTTAAGGGTTATAAGCAAGAAGAAGGGATCAACTATGATGAGACATATGCTCCAGTAGTAAGTTCGGAATCTATCAGACCACTTCTTGCTTATGTTTGCTATCATGACTTCAAGTTATATCAAATGGATGTCAAAAGTGCATTTCTGATTGGTTACATCAAGGAGGAAGCCTATGTTTTACAACCTCCAGGATTTGAAGATTTTGTGAGCTCAAATTGTGTGTACAGATTGAAGAAAGACCTTTATTGACTCAAGTAAGCACCACAACTTGGTATGAAAGATTAAGTAATTTTCTTACCGACAAAATTTTTGAGAAATGTAAAGTTAATACAACTTTATTTATCGAAAGGGAAGGTAAACGAAATCTTACTTATCTAGATATATGTAAATGATATTATATTTTGCTCATCTAAAAAAAATCTTTGTACGAATTTCTCTCAAATCGTGCAGAATGAATTTGAGATTAGCATGATAGGAGAACTTACATTCTTCCTACGATGCAAGTCAAATAGATTGAACAAGTCACATTCATATCCCAAGAGAAATATGCTCTTGAATTGGTGAAGAAGTTTGGTCAGGAAAATTGCAAGAAAACTAAATCACCAATGTCTTCTTTATCCAAGATAGATAAGGATTAACAGGGCAAAAAGGTTGATCAGAAGCTGTACATGAGTATGATCAGTTCATTACTATATCTTACTGTTTCTAGACCTGACATCATTTTTAGTGTATGCATGTGCTCTAGATTTCAATCAGATCCTTAGAAATCACATCTTACTTGTCACGCCTCGCATCCTCGAGCATAAGCACACAACTCCCTTCTCGACTACTCTCAAAGCCTAGGACTTACTTATCGAGAGATGCACAATGTAATTAAGCACGTGGAAACACATTATAAACCCCGTACAAGTTCAAATGGAAAACAATGGGATAGCGAAACTTATACATATACACATATCATAACCAAGAGTTTCACAAAAGGTGTAGGTAAGCCAATCCTACAGACGAGTCGGGGTGATTAGGACTCAATCAAAAGACAACAAATCCTAAGTCCCCAAAAGATTAGAAGTCAATGAGGGCCACTTCCAAAAGACCACCTAATAAGGCCAGGCAACCCTAAGTCAATCCACTAGCTCTGTCTGTTTCATCTTCATCTTCATCTGGGTCATAGTCTGAGAAAGTTCAGATCGTACATCCACCAAATCGTCCGCCATGGTGTCCTTTAGCTCATCCTCAAATGTAGAGATCTCTATCACCTCGTCAGTATCCTCTAGGGTAGGTCTTCTTAGGTAAATTCCTTAATCCCATCACAGAGGTCTCCACTTCTACCTCATCTCGGGTAGGATGACACTAGCTAGATATGACTCCTCGAGGTACTTCTGTGGGCTTCAACAGACCTGTCATGACTTCACCTACTCTACGGAACCAGGCCTCGAACATATGTGGTTCCAGTCCTTACCTCCCACGTCAACCCAAACAACTGTACAATTCCTCACATAAATAGTACCCCGACCGTCAGGAAACTCATCAAAATAGGCGATCATCTCTTTTGGATCGCCTAAACGGGTCGGAAGCATCTTCAGAGTTTGGGGTCTGAAAAAAAAGATCCCACGACGGGACGAGATTTACATCTCAGTAAGATGAGTCCTAAGTCTAGGTCAGACTGACAGTACACCCAGATGAATGCAGACCATGAACAAGGACACTCTCAGCAATATAAGACAAACATCAGACATAATATGCCATAAGGAAACAAAAGAGTGATAATCATGCAAACATATCAACATAACATATATCTCAAGTCAGGCATGGAAATACAAGGTCAAGTTGTACATTCCATCATCCAAAATTATCTCATGATTCACGCCTGCGACAAAACGCCTCAGGCTTGGCCCGCGTCATTACGCCTAAGTCCATCATAGACATGGACCCGCGTTAAACGCCTCGGGTTTTCAATGCCATTCAAGACCTGTGTCGACACATATATATAATCTCATCCCATGACTCAACGCATCAGGATATTAGTCAATATAACCCTGCGTCTAAACGCATGAGGGCATCGAAGTTCTTAAGCATGCCAAAGTCCCCTCCATTTCAAGACTTCATAATCGAGTACAAGTTCATTCATCGAGCTAAGAATCTATAGCATGCAAGTCAACAAAATTCATCACACACCACATGGCATTCGACACAAGTATGTACATCAAGTAAGAACACACATATCACACCAAGCCACAAGGATCGTTATCAAGTAATTACATAGGAATCTCACGAGAATTCATCCAATTCAAACCCAAATCATCCAGTAGAGGCCTATCCTCCTAGCCAAGATTTAGGGACGCCTTACGTTAGGCTTAATTCAGTAAAAATCTTCTTCCAAGCTCACCAAGGATTCGGTCCTAAGTGTTCCAAAAACAAGGCAGCCGCGCACCTAAAAGGATCCGTCCAACTCGTAAATTTTTCTTTTCTAATCTGTCAAACCACGGAGCATATGTCTCAATAACATCTCAATAGACATCCTAGTACATCTCAACGATGAAATTAAGACTTGGCGACACCTCGATCAGCCCTCAAGAACTCAAATTGTACAAATCAAAATAGGGGATTTTTCGATTCTGCCTTATACCTGACTAATCAGTCCATAACTTAGCTTTAAACCTTAATTCCTTGCATAAATCACTTGCTAATTTATAGTTCTATGTCTAATAGAGCCTCACCGAGAATTTGAGGGTGAGTTAATGCCCAAAAGTCCAAGAATAGCCCCGGTTTTCTTCGATCCACCGCCGATTAGACCTGACCCGAACCAATCACCACAAAACAGCCATGAACATCATTCCAAACGTCATCAAATTTATCATCTCAGCTCAACCAATTCTAGTACTACATGTTAAGAAATAACCACCGAAAATTTGAACCGAATCGGTGTCCTATCGAGGCTGAATGAAGACTTACCTTCGGTTGTGTTTGATTCTATTCGCTTTGGGGAAATGGTTGGCCGAAGCTCCTTCGGTGTCCAATGGGCAAGCTTCCACTTGGAGATTGCTGGCAATAGGCTGAGGAAGACGTTGGTGGTCGGCGCGAGGTCAGATGGCGGCCGAGAGTGGCGGTTAAGCGGCGTGAAGTCGGCGAGCAGAGCTGGTCGGGAAGGGCTAGTTCGGCTGAAGAGGAAAGAAAGAAGAAGAAAGAAGGAAAAATGAAGAGGGGAAAGCTGAGGTGTTCGATTGAAGCAAGAGGATTAAGAGGCTATATATAATTTTTTTTTATAATCAACCACAAGGAATGGTAAGTAAAAATATTGCCATTTAATGTCATAACCGCATCTACTAACACTTGTCCTCCTAGCAATCATTTTGATAATCCAATGGCCATTAAACACCATCATTTTCGGCAGCCTTGAGGGTTGGTGAAAGACCAAAATGCCCTCCTTTAGTTATTAAGACAAAGCCAATCCTTGAGGGGCAAAATGGTAATTTTGCTCTCGTCGTCCGAAACGTCATTTTTCCAATTCAAATTTCTTTCGATGAGACGACGTCCAATTTGATTAAACTGTTGGAATTTTTTGCTTTTCATTTTTCAATTTCGAGACTCCTCCTTAGGTAATTTCTCTGACAGGTGAAATTTTCAGACTATCCCGAACTAACGGGCGGCTTTTACAGACATTACGCGTATCGACTCTGTGATTCTCATCACACTTAGGGCTTGTCAGTTCATGGCGACTTTGGTTGTCATGTAATTACGAGGGTCTATTGCTTGCTCTGACGGTCTCGATCGTCATCATTCAATAATAGGAAAATTTTGCAAATTATACATTGGTTAAGCGACATCACCCGGGCTCTAATCGTATAACGCTAGCAGTGCATTTCTTAATCATTCTCAGATCGGCCTTTAGTGGCTCTAAATGTTCCCTCGACAATCCTTATGGTCAAAGAGTCATTTCCCATTCGAGTTCCTTAGGTTCTCGTACCTCGCCTTGCGTTAGCCTTTCCCCTTTTGGTTAGTTAACTCGAGATTGATCAGATCCGAGCGAGATAAGACTGAAATACATCATTAGATACATTCTCATTGATAAGTCTCGAAATGACAGGAAAATCAGAATGTCACAACTCTTCCCCCTTACAAAAATTTCATCCTCGAAATTTACAATAAACCTAGCTATCCAAATGAATGGGGGGTACTGACGCCTCATCATTTCTTCACTTTCCCATGTAGCGCCTTCAGTTCCATCGTGCTCCTAAATTACTTTGACTAGTGGAATCGTCTTGTTTCTCTGAACTTGCTCTTTTTGATCTTCAATTCTGATTGGCTTTTCCACATATGACACTCTATCGTCCACTTCGATAGTCTCATAATCCAACACGTGCGTCGGGTCTGGTTTGTACTTCCTTAGCATTGACACATGTAAGACATTGTGTACTTGAGACAAGCTAGGCGGTAAGGCAAGTCTGTATGCCAAAGTTTCAATCCATTCTAAAATCTTAAAAGGACCTACGTACCTTGGACTCAACTTTCCTTTCTTTCCAAATCGATATAGTCCTCTCATTAGCGATACTTTAAGGAAAACATTATCACCAACTTGAAACTCCAAAAGCTTGCGTCGTTTGTCAGCATAGCTTTTCTGACGACTCTGTGCCGTCCTCAGCCTATCTCGTATTATCTTCATAGCCTCCACCGATTGCTCTACCAACTCTAGGTCGGTAATACTTCTCTCTCCCACTTCATCCCAACAAATCGGGGTTCTGTAGGCTCTTCCATAAAGCACTTCAAAAGGTGTCATTTGAATACTCTGCTGATAACTGTTATTGTACGCAAATTCTACCAATTGCAACTGGTCCTCCCATCCACCTTTGAAGTCTATTACGCACGCTCGTAACATATCTTCGAGCCTCTGAATCATTCTCTCGGATTGCCCTTCCGTTTGTGGGTGATACGCCGTGCTGAACTGTAGTTGGGTTCCCATGGCATCTTAGAGGCTATTCTAGAAGTTCGTCGTGAACTTAGGATCTCTGTCTGACGTAATCATTACAAGTACTCCGTGTTATCGCACTATGTGACGCATATACAGCTCGGCATACTTGTCCATTGCGAAGTCCTTTCGCACCGGGATGAAATGTGCAAACTCGGTCAATCTGTCCACGACTACCCAAATCAAATCGCGGCCTCTTTGGCTCCTTGGTAATCCCATCACAAAGTCCATCGTCATGTGTTCCCATTTCCATTCAAGAATTTCCAATGGCTGTAACAATCCACCAGGCTTACAATGTTGTGCTTTTACCTGCTAACACATCAAGCACTTTGCCACATATTTAGCCACGTCTACTTTCATCTTGTTCCACTAGCAATGTTGACGTAGGTTTTGGTACATTTTCGTGCCACTTGGATGGATACTATAATTACTCCTATGGACCTCAGATAAGATCCTTTCCTTAAGCTCTTCGTCTTTGGGTACGCATAGATGCCCTCGAAATTTCAAAACTCCGTCCTCTAACACTTGGAACTCCAGTTTCCTTTTTGTTGCGTCTATTTTGAGGATCTTTTGAATTTATGGGTCCGTGGGTTGCAAGGCTTTTATCCTTTCTTGGACCTCAGGTTCTATTCTCAAAGCCGCTACCAAACTGGACAGTTGGCAAACTTCCAACTTGAATTTAGAATCCCTTAATTCTTCGAGTAACGACCATCCTTTAACCAACAGGCAAGCAATGCTCAATTTTTGACTGAGTGCATCCGCGACTTTATTCGCTTTCCCAGGATGATACATAATGTTTGTCACGCCCCGAGCTCTACGAGCGTGCCAACATCCCACATTAGCCATTTCTTTTTTTGAGAGTCCTAGGATTCGACGGCTTACCAAGTTAACATACAATGACATGCACTTGCGAAAGCGGGAATTAAACTCCCTTTCTAAATAAATATAAATACAATGACTCAGGATGGAAAAGAGATTTTGACACTTAAACTTCGTACATTTCTTATAAAAATCAGTTTGACTTCAAAAGTTACAAAAGCCGAGTGAGACTAAACATTCAATTACTTTAAAAGGGTTCCTTCAGCAGCTAAACCTCGGCATTCTCGGGATTCCATCATTCGAGAACTGAAAATGTTATCCCACGAAGAGGTGATAATAAATTTCAGCAAGTAAACTCCTAAGCCTAGGCTAGGCCAATAGTACCTCCAATCAAATCCTAAATATATAGTGCTCACATTCTAAATTAATCATCAGATCATTTCTTATCATGCAATTCTAGTCACTAGGGCCATTCTTCAATTCGATTCCTATCAAGCTGTTCTATCCATCAAGGCCTTCCTTCGGATCATTCCTTATCATACCTTCTATCCTTTAAAGTCACTCTCCAGGTCGTTCCTCATCATACATCTATCCTTCAAATGAGACAATTCTCTAAACCATACAAATAGCAAGGACACGTTGCAATCACGAACTCAAGAGTTCACAAATTAAACCATGAATCACAATTTAAGGTCAAGCTTCGTACTTTAGACATTTAAACAATCATCTACTCCAATAAGACATTCCATCAAATAACTTGATTCTAGCTATTCAGCCATCGCCGTAGCGTCCGGGACATAGCTTAATAATCACATTATATTAGGCAGGACCCTCATCGTAACACCTAGGTTAAATAAATTCATCGGCCCGGACCCCCCGTAAAAATGGCTCTTAGGTCATATTTGCATTTGGTAAATGCCCTCGTCGTGACGTCCAGGCTATTATATGTTTACTAGGACCCTCCGTAAAAATGGCTCTTGGGTCATGCTTTAACCTTAATAGGTTAATATGTGATTTCATAGACCCCCCGCAATAACGGCTCTCGAGTCATAATAGGCATTCCCATAGTTCGGCCTCTACATAAAGATATTAAATCTCACATCATAATCCATGGCCAAGCATCACAGAGGCCAATCGAGCAATTCAATGAATCAATCCACATTGGCACCTCTAGGCCGAACATCCATAATTCATCCAGTTACGACTAGCTAGCTTAACCATGCACTTAATTCATTTAGTCATGAAATTTTAGGCACAAGGTCAGCCACATATTCTCGGTTTAGATTCATTAACAAGCTCACGACCTCTCAAGTTCAGTTCAAGACTCGGTTTAGTCATTTATGCCACTTAACTCACTCAATTCAAGTTTAAACAACTTCAAGACATATCCGAGACCTAATGATCTTTCATGACCAGATTCAAAGTTAATCATTTAACCTCTATTTCTCCATTTTTAAACCAAGAAGCGACCAAGTATGGTTTGTCCATCTCATGACAGGTTTGTTTTCCCATGACCAGGCTTACTTCTATCAAAAAAGATACCATCTAGTTTACTTTTTTGGGAATAGAACTTCATAATCGTATTGTTACGGTCATGTGGGAGAAAACGAGGCTCAATTTTGACTCCGGACGACCTAGAACAAGCCATTCTAATTTCGACGCGCGCTGCAAACGAGATTATACGGGCTCTCGGGTCATTAACGTTTTACTCACAAAAACAACCCTTAAAACACTCCCAAATCCAACTCTAAGCCATCCATTAGTAACCTAGAGTCTTAGGCTAAGTTTAAGAGTAACTTACCAGGATTTTCAAGCGAGGAAAACCCACAAAACTAGCCTCGCAGTTCACGGCCAGAACAGGTTTGCAACGGCTGGTTCGGTTCCTTCAAGAACACCTACAAATCAGCAACGAAAGTGTGACATTTTGATTTCCAGTCGATTTTAGACTAATTAATGAGAAGTAAATTTGGAGACGTATTTTAGTCATATCTCGCTCGAATCTGATCAATTCGAGTGGGCTGACTAAAAGGGAGAGGCTGACGCAAGACGATGTACGTGGACCTAGGGAACTTGAATAAGAAATGACACTTTGACCATAAGGATTGTCGAGGGGATATTTAGAACCACAAAAAAGTCGATCTAAGAACGATTAAGGAATGCCTTGCAGTGTCATACGACTGGAGCACGGGTGATGCCGCTTAACCAACGTATGATTTGCAAAATTTTCCTAAATCGAACTGTAAAGATAGAGACTATAGGGACTAGTGATAGACCTTCACAATTACATGACAACCAAAGTCTCCATGAATTGATGAGCCCTCAATGTGATATGAATCACGGGGTCGATACGCGTAATGTTTGCAAAAGCTGCCTGTCGGTTCGGGATAGGCTAGAACCACGTTTGACAGAAAAAATCATTAGAAACGAGTCTTGAAAATTGAAAATGAAGAATCAAGAATTTCAACGTTATATTCGGATTGGCCGTCGCCCTATCGAAGATTATTGGAACGAGAAAAACGACGTTCCGGACATCGGGGTGAAATTACCATTTTGCCCCTCAAGCTTAAGCCTTGCCCATGCAAATAAGGAAGGGCACTTTGGTCTTTATCCCTCCCCCAAGGCTACCGAAAAAGTGGAGAGATGGTGGCCATTGGATCAAGCATGAATGACATGTGGGACAAGTGTCAAGATATGGATTAAAGAGTGGTCAAGTTCACTATTCCCTACCTACCATTCCACTCTTTGACTTGAGCCTTGGACATAAACTTTTTTTTCTCTCTCTCTCAACTCACTTTGGCTGGCCATAACACTCCCAATAGCTCACGATCACCTCTTCTTCTTCTTCCTCTTCATCGCTGCCACCCGACCAGCCCTTGCTGCCTTGCTCGTTTCCTTCGACGCCATCCTCCGGTGACCACCGGTCGGCGAGCCGACCACACCAGCCTAGCTCAACCTCCTGCCGAACTTTTCAAACTGGAAGCAAGCCGTTTGGACCATTGAGGAGCTCCGACCAAGCGTTTTCCCGAGAGTCGACGAAAATTGATCCAATCTAAGGTAGGTGAGATTTCTGACCCCTTAGGAGGCCGAGATGTTGGAATTTTGAGGGAAAATTTTGTGAAGGTCTAGGAGACATGTATATCAATCTGTGGTAAACATTTGAGAATTATTTGATGAAGTTTTGACCTCGAATTGGTCTTGTGAACCTTGGATAAAAAACTGCCGGTTACTGACCTTGAAGATCCCGCAACTTTCGACAGGATTCTGGCGACGACTCGACTTCAAACCCACAGTGAGACCCTTAGATAGACATGTTAAGAGGTGGGATAGTGCTTAAATGATGGTTTTGGCAGAGATTTAGGACCGGTTGTGTTTAGTTTGCATAGAACCAAAAAGAACCGATTCGGTTCCGTGCAAGACCTAATCTGTTGGGGTTGAGGGCTGATAATTTTGAGTCTCAAATTGGTGATTTAGACATGCTAGGATGATGGGGACTATGTTATGGAGGTTTGTGGTTCATGGATTAGTGAATTGGACAAGGGAAATTGACAATTAGTTAGAAATTCCTAAGTTGCGCGGTGGGTTTGCTCTTGGACCCTTGAGATTGAATTATTGAGGGCTTGAGACGAAGACCTTTGAGACATCAAACTCAAGGTAAGGGAATTCTAAACTTAGGATAGGAAGATTGGACACAATTGGGTGAGTCGGGCAAGAAATTGAATGAATTGTGAGCGATTTCCGAGGTGCTTGTTCTTGGTGCGACCTAAGATAGTATATGGGATTAAGGTGTGTTAATGCTTATGCTTGAATTATCTGCCATGTGTGTGTGTCAGTTGATTGCTTTGCATGCCATGAGTCTTTGAATTGTGCTTCAATTGCACATGTCGTTATGTATGTGAAACGAATTGAAAATCATGGCATGAGTGTGACATGGTGAGACCTTGATGCGTATGAGGCGCGGGGTGAGGTGGATGATACCTTGAGGCACTAAGGTGCGGGGTTGGAATTGTGAGGCACCCTAATGCGATCTAATCGCGGGGTCGTGAAAAGGCTACGGTTTTGATGCGTTTACGCGGGACGAAGATATAAGGTGGTGACACTGGCTTGGAGAATCATTGAAACCTGATGCGTCTACGCGGGTTGTCAATGATGGTCTGATGCGTTTACGCGGACCAAGCCTGATGCGATCTAATCGTGGGCATGAGAACGAGCTAGGCAAGAAGAGATGGTTGTGGTGAAGTGGCAGGACGAGGTGGGCATGATCATCTGAGTGTGATATGATGTCATAGCTGCATGCCTGTCATCTGTGTGTCATCATCTTTAATTATATGTGCCTATGTGATTATGAGTTTGGAATTTTGGAGTAGATGACTGCGTGAGTGGACGGTCGGCCTAACCTAGGGTTAGGACTCTTTTATTGAGATGTGTATCTCACCCCTTTGGGGACCCTTATTTTTACAGATCCTAGGCCTTGACCACGTGGCCTATTCGTTTTGGAGACTCTAAGAACATGACCATGTATTTTCATGAGTTCCCTGACGGTCAGGGGACCATGTACTTGAGGAAGTATACAGTGGTGTGGTTTGACAAGGGTAGTCCGAGCTGGAAGCCTCATAGGTACGAGGCATGGTTTAGGAAGGTAGGGGAATAGTCGATTAGGCCGTTGAAGCCCCATGAGGTGCCTTAGGGAGTGATTCTTGATTGGTGCCACCTCAGCAGAGACCAGGACCAGGACCAGGACCAGGCAGAGGGGTCTGTTGTCAGTTCTAGGAACGGGCCGGAGAGGACCCCAACCTTGGAGTTCACTAAGGATAAGGTCATCATGCTTGAGGCTATTGAAGAGGACCTTGCGGAGCCATCGGCTGAGGCGACCATGGAGGATACTATTGAGGTTTGCTCGGAGACATTTTCAGAGTGTGAGCCGATGGTGGATGCCGAGGATACCGTGGACTCCAACAGCTCATCTTAGGAGCTCCCAGTTTGTTATCTTTATCTTTTGACGGCGATCCCGACCATGCTCCTTTTTGGATGTCGATGGATGGACTTATGTGTACTTACCCCATCACCCTCCATGCTTAGCGGATTTTAGTAGCTTTGTACTTGTATGAACAGTCGGTTATTACGTACGACAGTTTTTATGCTCTCCAGGTCCTACTTAACTTATATTTTGTACGGAGGAATTATTTCATTGCTGCTTCCGCATGCTTGGTACATATATATATTACGTCTCTCATCTTATTTGTGGATCTTAAGACCATGAGAGATTATACGATTTGCTTGCAGGGAATCGCGTGCTCGTGCCCGGGGTGCAAGCCGTAACCTCCCCGCTTTGCTTGGTATTAGAGCAAGGTTAGCTCAATCCAAAGATGGTTGAGGACTGGAGTGATAAGGAGGATTAAGTTGGGATAAAGACAGATAACGAGACCTTAGGAGACTGGTTAAGATAAGGCATGGGGTGCATAGCATGTGACCTGGTACTTAGGGTTGGTGTTTGACCTGGGCAGAGTTGTGGTCAAGAATGATTGAGTTCCTTGCTTGGTATTGAAAGTCATTTATGGACTTTGGCCTGTTGAATGAATGAGTATGGTTGGTTTTTGTGAACCGTTAGAGTGAACAGAATTGAGGAATGACCATGAGTTATTTATTGAAATGTCTATAGAAGTTATTATGTGAAAGGACTGTTGTATAGTAGCTGTTTTTGTTATGGCATAGTCGGTAGCTCTAGGCTTGGATGATTGAATGAGTTATTAAATCCTTGCTGAACTTGTGGTGGATCAGGTTTAGTAGAAAAAGCAATGATGAACAACTCGTCTAGAAGGTCTGGAAGGTCAAGAGGTGGAGCCTCTAGCTCAAGGCCGCCTGTTGCTGAGGACCCAAGAATGGATGGCGTGCTGAGGGCACTAAAGAGAATTGGTGACTTGATTGATAGGCAGACCCAAGATCGGGATGCTGTCATCGCCCAAGCAGTAGGAGCTGCCATAGTTGCCGTATATGCCAACAATGGCAACAATGGTGGCAATGGAAACTAGAATGAACATGGCCAGGGCAATGAAGCTGTGAATGCCTAAGAAGAAATTGTCGTGGCCAGATAGATGGGCCAACTAGTGGAGCAGTTCATAAAGTTGAAACCGATTCAATTCAATGGGACTAGAGATCCTGAGCTAGCACCCAGGTGGATTGAGAAGCTAGAGAAAGCTTTTGGGGTGCTGAGGTGCACAGATGAGGAGAAGGTGTTGCTAGCAGTATACCAGCTGGAGGGTACAACTAATGATTGGTGAGCCGCCACCAAGTATAGAGTTTTCCCTAAATGAGCGGCCATGAACTGGGATGCCTTTAAGACGGCGTTTAATGACAAGTATTTTTCTGAGAAGGCCAGGGAAAGGAAGCAGGTGGAGTTTCTATAGCTACGTCAGAACCAGCTGACAATAGATCAGTATGAGGCCGAGTTCTCGAGGCTATCGAAGTACGCACCTCGATTTGTGGAGGATCCCTAGGAGAAAGCAAGAAGATTTAGGGATGGTTTGAGGCCCGAGCTCCGTAATCAGATGATTGCCCTGAATTTGAGGACCTATAAGGAGATATACGAATGGGGCCAGATGATAGAACGGGACTTGAAAGAGAGAAACACCACAATTGGATCGCGGTTCACATCATTCAGAGATAACCACCAGATAGGCAAGAGGTCGATGATGGGCAATAGGCGTTTTGTGCCTCCCGTGAGGAAAAATATCGTGAAGCCGCCAAATCCCACTAACTAGAGCTGTCGTCTTTGTGGCAGGAGGCGTGAGAATGGGCCATGCCCGGTAAGGACCGGGGCTTGTTTTAAGTGTGGTCAATTGGGCCACCAGATGAGGACGTGCCCAAGTCAAGCTTCGACAAATCGACCTCAAGGGCAGAGACCACAGGCTGGGCTGTCGACTGTAACTCCCAAATCGAGCAGAATCGACCATCGGTACAGGAAGGGTGTATACAATAGCCCATAGGGAGGCAGAGGAAGCACCAGGTGTGATCACAGGTATGGTTTACTTGTGCAACCAAGCTACATAGGCATTGTTTGACCCTGGTGCTACGTATTCGTTTGTGTCTGCCCAGTTTGCTGAATTAATGGGTATGAAATTGGAACCGTTGAGTATAATTCTGCATGTTGCCACATCGTTAAATGATAATATACTAGTTTCAATGGGCTATGCTGGTTGTGAGATTGTGATTGGAAGGAGTAAAGAGAGTATTGACTTAGCTGTATTACCCATGTATGATTTTGACGTAATCATAGGAATGGATTGGTTAGGTAAGCAGGGGGCAGTAGTGGACTGTGGTGCTAAGATAATTCGGTTTTATCCGAGAGGCCGCCCTAGCTTTGAATTGGTGGGAAGTCGAGGAGGAATCTCGATTCCCTTAGTCTCATCTCTGGAGGTGACTAAATTGATGTCTGAAGGGTGTCAGACATACTTAGTGACAATAATAGACACGACTACCGAAGAGCCAAAATCAGAGAGTATCCCGGTAGTGCGTGAATTTCCTGATGTGTTTCTCCAATAGTTGCTAGGGTTACCACCGGAACGGGAAATATAATTTGTAATCGAGTTAGCCCCTGGGACAGAATCGACCTCGAAAGCACCTTACAAGATGTCCCTGTCAGAACTGAAGGAGTTAAAAGTGCAGATGCAATAGCTGCTAGATAAGGGATTTATCCGACCAAGTGCTTCGCCGTGAGGAGCGCCAGTGCTATTCGTAAGGAAGAAAGATGGGTCTTTGCGTTTATTCATTGACTATCGGCAGCTGAACCAGGTAATGGTGAAGAACAAATACCCACTGCCGAGGATTGATGATTTGTTTGATCAATTGCAAGGAGTGGCGGTATTTTCGAAGATTGACCTGAGAACAGGGCATCACCAGTTGAGGATCAAGAAGGAAGACATACCTAAGACTGCCTTTAGGATGAGGTATGGTCATTATGAGTTTACGGTGATGCCGTTTGAATTGACCAACGCTCCAGCTGCTTTTATGGACCTGATGCATAGAGTATTTAAGGAATTTCTAGATAGATTCGTCATAGTCTTCATTGACGATATCTTGATTTACTCGAGGAGTGATGCAGAACATGAGGAGCACTTGAGAATTGTACTGTAGACCCTAAGGGAGCATGCGCTTTATGCGAAGTTGAGTAAATGTGAGTTCTGGCTGAACAAAGTAGCATTTCTTGGTCATGTGGTATCGGGTGAAGGAATAGCAGTGGATCCTGCGAAGATCGAGGTTGTAACCAATTGGCTTAGGCCTATTACGGTCACTGAAGTCAGAAGTTTTTTGGGATTGGTAGGATACTATAGGCGTTTTGTGAAGAAATTCTCATCCATAGCAGTACCATTGATGCGGTTGACGAAGAAGGAAACAGGGTTTGAATGGATAGAAAAATGTGAGAGGAGTTTCCAAGAAGTCAAACATAGATTGACAACCGCACCAGTGCTGACAATTCCATCAGGATCGTGAGGCTACGAGATATACAACGATGCTTCGCTGAAAGGATTGGGCCATGTGCTGATGCAGCACGGAAGAGTAGTGGCCTACACATCCAGACAGTTGAGGCCACATGAGATGAACTACCCAACTCATGATCTGGAGTTAGCGGCGATTATATTTGCTTTGAAGATTTGAAGACATTACCTCTGTGGCGAGAAGTTTTAGATTTATACGGACCACCGAAGTTTAAAGTATCTGTTTTTCCAAAAAGAGCTGAATATGAGACGGTGTAGGTGGATGGAGTTGCTCAAAGACTATGACTGTGATATACTGTATTACCCTGGGAAAGCAAATAGAGTAGCAGATGCGCTGACTAGGAAGTCAAGCATCGCATGTCTGTTGGTGAGAGGTTGGTCGATAATTGAGGATTTGAGAGACTCCGAGTTCAGATTAGAAGTCGTTCAGTTGTCCAGTTTGATAGCTACGTTGAGGGTGGAACCTGAGGTCTAGGAAGGAATAAAGGCCCTACAGTTTATGGACCCAGAGATTCAGAAGATCCTTAAGATGAATGCGACAAAGAGAAAACCCGAGTTTCAGGTGTCTGAGGATGGAATTCTGAAATTCCGAGGACGATTATGCATGTCAAAGGATGAAGGACTCAGGGAAAGGATTTTATTAGAGGCTCACAGGGGCAATTATAGCATCCGCCTTTGAAGTATGAAAATATATCAGAACTTGCGACAACACTATTGGTAGAACGGGATGAAGGTGGACGTAGCAAGGTATGTGGCTAAGTGTTTGATGTGCCAGCAAGTGAAAGCGCAGCACTGTAAGCCTGGAGGACTATTACAGCCATTGAAAATTCCGGAGTGGAAGTGGGAGCATGTAACTATGGATTTTGTGATGGGACTCCCAAGGAGCCAGCGAGGTCACGACTCTATATGGGTAGTCGTGGACAGATTGACTAAGTCCGCACATTTCATCTCGGTACGAAAGGACTTCGCTATGGATAGGTATGCAGAGCTGTACATGAGACAAATAGTGAGGCTGCACGGAGTGCCTGTGACGATCACCTCAGATAGAGATCCCAAATTCACGGTAAATTTTTAGAAAAGCCTGCAAGAAGCCATGGGAACCCGACTGCAGTTTAGCACTGGGTACCATCCATAGACAAACGAATAGTTGGAAAGGACGATTCAAATGCTTGAGGACACGTTGCGAGCATGCGTCATTGATTTCAAAGGTGGATGGAAATAGCAATTACATTTGGTGGAATTTGCGTATAAATCTGGTTTCCAGTCAATTTCAGACTCATTAATGAGAAATAAATCTGGAGACGTATTTCAGTCGTATCTCGCTCGAATCTGATCAATTCGAGTAGGCTGACCAAAAAGGAAAGGCTAACGCTACACGAGGTACGTGGATCTATGGAACTTGAATAAGAAATGGCACTTTGACCATAAGGATTGTCGAGGGGACATTTAGAATCATAAAAAGGCTGATCTAAGAACGATTAAGGAATGCCTTGCGAGTGTCATACGATTGGAGCACGGGTGATGCCCTTTGACCAGCGTATGATTTGCAAAATTTTTCTAAATCGGGTAGTGACGATCGAGACCATAGGGACTAGCGATAGACCCTCACAATTACATGGCAACCAAAGTCCTCACGAATTGACGATCCCTAAACGTGATATGAATCACAGGGCAATACGCGTAACGTCTGTAAAAGCCGCCCGTTGGTTCGGGATAGGCTGGAACCACGTCTGATAGAGCAAACCATCAGAATCGAGTCTTGAAAATTAAAAATGGAGAATCAAGAATTCCAACATTATATTCGGATTGGCCTTTGCCCTATCGAAGATTATTGCAATGAGAAAAAAGGAGTTTCAGACGTCGGTGGTGAAATTATCATTTTGCCCCTCAAGCTTAAGCCTTGCCCATGCAAATAAGGAAGGGCACTTTGGTCTTTATCCCTCCCCCAAGGCTACCGAAAAAGTGGAGAGATGGTGGCCATTGGATCAAGCATGAATGACATGTGAGACAAGTGTCAAGAGATGGATTAAAGAGTGGTCAAGTCCACTATTCCCTACCTACCATTCCATTCTTTGACTTGAGCCTTGGATATAAGCTTTTTTCTCTCTCTCTCACCTCACTTTGGCCGGCCATAACACTCCTCATATCTCATGATTACCTCTTCTTCTTCTTCCTCTCCATCGCTGCCGCCCGACCAGCCCTTGCCGCCTTGCTCATTGCCGTCGACGCCATCCTCCAGTGACCACCGGCCAGCGAGCTGACGAGACTAGCCTAGCTCAACCTCCTTGTGACCTCCTCGAACTGGAAGCAAGTCGTTTGGACCACCGAGGAGCTCCGATCAAGCGTTTTCCCGGGAGTCGACGAAAACTAATCCAATCTGAGGTAGGTGATGTTTCTGACCCCTTAGGAGGTCGAGATGTTGAAATTTTGAGGTCAAATTTTGTGGAGGTCTAGGAGACATGTATATCAATCTGTGGTAAAAATTTGAGAATGATTTGGTGAAGTTTTGACCTCGAATGGATCTCGTGAACCTTGGATAGAAAACTGCCGGTTACTGACCTTGAAGATCCAGCAACTTCCGACGGGATTCCGGCGATGACTCGACTTCAAACCCACGGTGAGACCCTTAGACCCTTAGGTAGACATGTTATGAGGTAGGATAGTGCTTAAATGATTATTTTGGTAGAGATTTAGGACCGGTTGTGTTCGGTTTGCACAGAACCGAAAAGAATCGGTTCGGTTTCGTGCAAGACCGAATTTGTTGAGGTTGAGGGCTGATGATTTTGCTTCTCAAATTGGTGATTTAGATATGCTAGGATGATGGAGACCATGCTATGGAGGTTTGTGGTTCATGGATTGGTGAATTGGATAAGGGAAATTGACAATTGGTTGGAAATTCCTAGGTTGCGCTGTGGGTTTGCTCTTGGACCCTTGAAACCGAATTATTGAGGGCTTGAGAAGAAGACCTTTGTGACATCAAACTCAAGGTCAGGGAATCCTAAACTTAGGATAGGAAGATTGGATTCAATTGGGTGAGTCGGGCAAGAAATTGAATGAATTGTGAGCGATTTCAAAGGTGTTTTTTCTTGGTGCGAGCTAAGATAGTATATGGGATTAAGGTGTGTTAATGCTTGTGCTTGAATTATCTGCCATGTGCGTGTGTCACTTGATTGCCTTGCATGCCATGAGTCATTGAATTGTGCTTGAATTGCACATGTCGTTATGTGTGTGAAACAAATTGAAAATCATGGCATGACTGTGACATGGCGAGACCCTGATGCTTATGAGACACGGGGTAAGGTGGATGATACCCTGAGACGCTGAGGCGCGGGGTTAGAATTGTGAGGCACCCTTATGTGATCTAATCGCGGGGTCGTGAAAAGGCTACGGTCCTGATGCGTTTACGCCGGACGGAGATATAAGGTGGTGACATTGGCCTGGAGAATCATTGAAACCTGATGCGTTTACGCAGGTTGTCAATGGCGGTACGATGCGTTTACACTGAACCTGATGCGATCTAATCATGAGCATGAGAAAGAGGCAGGCAGGAAGAGATGGTTGTAGTGAAGTGGTAGGACGAGGTGGGCATGATCATTTGAGTGTGATATGATGTCATAGCTGCATGCCTGTCATATGTGTGTCGTCATCTTTAATTGTATGTGCCTGTATGATTATGAGTTTAAAATTTTAGGGTAGATGACTGCCTGAGTGGAAGGCCGGCCTAACCTAGGGTTAGGACACTTTTATTGAGATGTGTATCTCACCCCTTTGGGGACCCTTATTTTTACAGATCCTAGGCCTTGACCATGTGACCTATTCGTTTTGGAGACCCTAAAGAGATGACCGTGTATTTTGATGAGTTCCCTGATAGTCAAGGAACCATATATGTGAGGAAGTGTACAGTGGTGTGGGTTGACGAGGGTAGTCCGAGCTGGAAGCCTCAAAGGTACGAGGCGTGGTTTAGGAAGGTCGGGGACGAGTCGACTGGGCCGTTGAAGCCTTATGAGGTGCCCTAGGGAGTGATCCCCGGTTGGTGCTACCCCGGCAGGGACCAGGACCAGGACCAGGCAGAGGGGTCTGTTGCCGGTTCTAGGAACGGGCCGGAGAGGACCCCGACTTTGGAGTTCACTGAGGATGAGCTCATCGTGCTTGAGGCTACTAAGGAGGACCTCGCGGAGCCATCGGCTGAGACGACCATGGAGGATACTATTGAGGTTCGCTCAGAGACATTTTCAGAGTATGAGCCGACGGAGGATGTCGAGGATACCGAGGACTCCAGCAGCTCATCTAAGGAGCTCCCAGTTTGTTAGCTTGATCTTTTGATGGCGATCCCGACCATGCTCCTTTTTGGATGTCGATGGATAGACTTATGTGTACTTACCCTGTCACCCTCCATGCTTAGCGGATATTAGTAGCTCTGTACTTGTATGAACAGTTAGTTATTACGTACAATAGTTTTTATGTTATCTAGGTCCCACTTAACTTATATTTTGTACGGAGGAGTTATTTCATTGCCGCTTCTACATGCTTGGTACATATATATATATATATATATATATTACGTCTCTTGTTTTATTTGTGGATCTTGGGACCACGAGAGATTATACGATTTGCTTACAAGGAGTCGCATGCTCTAGCCCGGGGCACGGGGCGCGACAGAAAGTACCTCAAATCCACTTGAAACTTCAACCACATGCTCTCTAACATACTAAACTAGGTTTAAAGGACAACTTACCAAAGGAAACAAGCGAGGCAAGCCTCATAATTAGCCCCTAGAGCTCACGGTTTCGTCATCGAGGGGCGAGCGGCGGTTTGGTCGGCTTCTTAACTCTCACAGCGGTCGACAATGGCGGCATGGGATTCGGTGCTTCACGAACAAGGAGAGGAAATGAGAGGGAAAGGATGATAGAAGAATGAAATTCCAAATGAGAATAAGAAGAAGAAGAAGAAGAGTAACTTGAGCTCTTCCAAGCTTGTCCAAGAAGCTTCAATCAAGTGGGGGGGGGGGGAGACAAGGAACTGACTAATGAAAGACATGATGGATTGACTAGCTTGAAAGATGGTTAATTTTTGGGGTTTTGACTTTTGGAGCCACTTTTGTCTCTTCTCCGTCAATAATGCAAGGTTACAAATGGACAAGAATGCCCTTCTAATTTTCTCGAGGCAAGAGCATTTCTTTGGGTGGTAAAATGATCATTTCCATTTTCAGTCTAGATTTTGCTTTTACGATCATTTTAGGGCGAACCATAATCTTAATTACTCTGGATAAGGTGACTTCCAATTTATTAATATTGAAAATCCTTGAATATCTGTTGTCCAAGTTCGAAGTCCAGTTCACAACCATTCTAGATCGATTGCAACTTCAATATATCTCAAACTAACGGGCGGCTCTTTTATGAGCTACGCGTATTGACCTGCGATTAACGTCACGTTCACATTTACTCAGTGCATGACGACCTTTGGTGGTCACGTAATTATGAGGGTCAATCACTAGTTTCGAAGGATGCAATCATCAAAATTTGATTTAGGAAAGTTCGCAAATTATACTATGGTCAAACAAAATCACCCGTGATCTAATTATATAATGCTAGCAATTCATTACATAATCATTCTTAAGATTGGCCTATAACGGTTCTAAACCTTGTCTCGACAATCCTTATAGCCAAAGAGTCGATCCATGGTCAGGTTCTTAGGTCCGTGTACCTATTTCCTAATTAGCCTTTCCCCACCAATTAATCTTCTCAAGAGTGGCCAACTCTGAGCGAAATTTAACTGAAGTGAGCCGATGAGATATCCTATTCATTCATACTTCAAAAAGGGTCGGATTTCAAAATGTTACAACTCTTCCCTCCTTATAAAAATTTCGTCCTCGAAATTTACCATAAACCCCCACTGCACTGAACAACTGGGTTGCTTAAGCCTCATCGCTTCTTCAACTTCCTCGATGGTTCCATTTAGTTCCAAAATCTCAAACAAGCCTACATACCTCAGACTCGACTTTTCAAATCGAGACAAGCCTCGCATGGGTGATACCTTGAGCGAGACATTATCTCCCACTTGAAGTTCTAGAGGTCCATGTCGCTTATCCATGTGACTCAATTATCAATGCCAAGGTCTCCGTAACGACGCCTCGGGCTATCGTACTTATCAAAGATCCGTGAAATTCGCCTCAAGTCAGAGTACCTCTCGAAACCCGTGTCTCAATAGTTTAGGTCAACATCTCATGAGCAACGCATCAAGATGAGTACAAATCCCCGCGTTATCATGCTTCAGGATATTGTGTGACAACATACACATAGGTTCAAGCAATTTGGTCCATATGATAAACTAAGGCCACCCATGCTATCCAAAAGGCTTAATATAATCCAATGCCACCTTCAGTCAATCCTTATTGAAGTCATTTTCAACCAAGATAGATCATTCACAATAAGTCCTCACTCAATTTTCCTTGATTAAGGTCTGTACCAATCACCAATCAGTCATCAAATCCATCCATACGGTTATTTGTTTCCCTGGGCAACTCGACCAAGTGTAACTACCCTTCTCAACTTCTTCTAAAATTCGTGACACATGCTTGCAACATATTCTCGAGTGTCTGGATCATCCTTTCAAATTGTTCATTTGTCTGCGCAAAATAGGGCGTGTTGTATCATGACTTCGTCCTCATGACGTCTTAAAGACTCTTCTAAAAGTTATGGTAAACTTAGGATTTCTATCTGACATAATCGTCATCGGAACTCCACACAGACGATCTATTTGACGCCTATGCAACTTGGCATATTCATTCATTGTGAAGTCCTTGAGCGCTTGTCAGGAAAAGCACTGTCTTATTCAACTCATCCATGACTATACAATCGAGTCATGGTCTTCTCTTGTTGTCATGCTTGATTCTTGGCCACGAGCTTGCCTTTTTCTACTTTCATTCTAATCCATCAATAGTGTCGACGCAAGTCCTAATACTTCTTTGTACTATCCAATGACTGTTATAGTTATTCCGATGAGTTTCTAATGTAATCTTTTCCTTTATGTCTTCCATCATTAGATACGTACACTTGTCCATGAAACTTCGAGGTTTCCATTCTTAGGTACTTAAAAATCTGGATTTTCTCCCTTTTGTACTCATTTCCATGATCACTTGGATATCAAAGTCTGTAGGTTACAATGCTTTAGTCTCTTCTGACTTCTAGGTTCGATGTTCATGGTAGTCATCTGGCTAGCCTATCGGCACACTTCCAATTTAGAAGTTGAATCTCTTATTTTCTTAAATAAATTTCGTCCCTTACCCACTAATTGGGTGATACTCGATCCCCAACTGTATGCATCCGTTATCCTTATCCTTTCTCACAGTGAGATAGGACACCCTATTTTAATTCCTAAAGCAACTTCTTCCGTCTACGTTTCTTCATGCATTCAATCTTCCTTGGGACAATAGGTACTTCAAATTTCGATGATCCTTATCTGTCTGAAATCTTTCTTACCACATCAGTAATGTCTCAAATTTCCGACATAAGGATGATAGCTGTCAATTCTAAATTACATCTTGGGGCATTCATCTCGTTATGCCTTACTGATGCGACGCATAGGTCACAACCCTTCCATGTCGCATTACTATGAATCTTAATCCTTTCAGTGATACGTCATTGTAATTCTTATAACCTTCATGTCCAAAGGAATCGTCAATATCGACGCGATTGTTAACCTATACTTAGGCTTCTTAGAATTTCTCTCACACTTATTCGTCCATCTGAAACGCGTTTCCTTCTCAGTCAGTCTCACCAATGGAGTAATTATCACGGGGAACCTTCCCACGAATCGTCGTAATAATCTACTAGACTTAGAAAACTTCAGATCCCGATAGTTCACATCGACTTTAGTCAACTCATAATTTGTCTCAATCCTTGAGGGTTCCACGGGAATTTCCATTACTCGGAAACTGTCTAATCAAGAAAGACTATCATGTTGAGTCAAAACTCATGCTTACTACACTTAGCATATAGTGAGCGTTCTCTTAATGTTTGTAGAACAATTATCAATTTCCATTCATGTCCCTCATGGCTACTCGGGTAAATTCAAACATCTCTTTTGAAAATGATAACAGCAAATCCGAATACTCTTCGGATACTCGATCTGGTTATCCTCCATTTCTTTATTACTAGTATTCGAATGCTCCTTGTTGTTTTTTGCATAACTCATTTGGGGGTCTGTAACTTGGTTCTCTACTTTCTTAGATTTCCAATTAGACCAAGCAGTATTTTGTTCATTTTTGTCACACTTTTCTTAGGAAGCACTAACATCCGACCTAGGATCCATGATCCGTCAATCTGACTTGTTCCAATCCCTTCTATCCGGCTGAACGTCAACCACATTCTGGGATTCAACATTGCCTACCAAGCAAGTTCTCAGAATCATTTTCTGTAGATTAGTTGAGCCTTCCATTTTCCTCTTCCTTTCACACTCAATCTCAATACCAAGACGATCTGAATCTTCCATTCCTTCCATACTAAGGCTTCATATCATATGAAGAAACTATACACTTTAGTGGCATTCTCTTACTTCGAATCCACTCCGTCCTTTGAGCTCTAGAGGACACTAAACTTGGAGTCTGTCCCAATTACGGTGTCTTTGCTCCAGGATTCAGATGCTATCATACTTGACATTCTTCTTCCAACAACTCGATCACCTCAAGTGACAAGTTTCTAAGAAATCAAGGTTCCTCCTTGGTCTCCACGAATCCACACCTTGGATATTCTGATCGATTAAGTCGAGTCACTTTACGATTACAATCCAAGCAGTCTTTTGCTTGCTCATCCATTACATTAGGCTTATGAGTGGCTAAGACTATCAACTCCATTCGCTTTCCTTTCAATCAACGACCATCTCATGGTCTAATTGCCTTTAAGGACAACGTCCTATCCTTTAAGGGCAACAACTTATGACTCTATTGATGATAGTTTCAGTTCAATCTCAACCAGTCATAGAATCAACAGGATCTGACAAATTGACACGTCAGTTTCCTTAATATCTTTCATGACAGCAAAAGGTTAATCACCAGAAGTCCTATGCCAAGGTAACGACCATTCCTTGCAGGAACATTCTATGTTCCACAAGTGAAATTCTCTTTTGCTCGTAATCCGTGAGTGGAAATTCTCTTACTTATACCTCTTCCGATCATCCATTTCTTTTATTAAGATCTATTACAGTTTCTCAAATTCAGAAATAGCAACGAACCATAAGACTTTCAAATTTTCAATCCACTCAAGGACTTATTTGTCTTATTCAAAGGGTCCTTGGCCACCATTAATGCACTTAGGCGACCTCGAGAACTTTGTCTCACATTGGCCAATCGTCCTCAAATTCTTGCAAAGTTATTAGAGTTCAAGCAATCTTTGCTCTCAAGTAACCTCAGAGAGGTATTTTCCATTAAATAGCTCAACGAAAGTAATCCAGTTAGATTACAGGCCTTCAAGGAAAACTCCTCCTTTGGTGGCCTTTCACCAATCATCGATAGCCTCTTAAGGCTAGTAACTGCCAAGGCCACTTTCCTTCTTTAGCGTACCCAAAATCTCTAAAGTTTCTTTCTAAATTCTCAATCCAGGGAAGGCAGTTTCAAGATTGTCTTCTCCATCGAACTTAGTCGATCTAAGCCTTATTTATCGTACCACAAGCTTTCCATCGAACAGTTCTCATTCTCATTTTCTATAGCCTTTCCCACGACCTCTACCATTTACTTCGCTAGCAATAACAACAGCAGTCCCAGTGACTTGGGTAACATTGGCAGCTCCTTCTTGAGTCTGTCTACCCATCTATTTTTTTTTTCCATTTCCATTCAAAGTTCGCACGACCCCTTCAACTCTTGGGTCTCATGTAATTCACAAACTCAAACCAAATGCACTTTTAGTGTTCATTCTCATGTTGTTCATCTTTACTCAATTCTCATGGCACTTGAACCACTATAATTCCAACAGGGAATTAAAGATCTAAGTCATCTAATCAAGTCTAGCAGTTCTAAACTGCTCGCCATGATAACAATCATAAGCTAGCAATCAACTACCAAGCAATCCTCAACTAGTAGTCAGTTACCAAACAAGCCTCAACTAGGCGAACATCAAGTAAACACTAAATGCATCAATTCAACGAGATACTCGCTCGTACCTTAAGTCCTACTGTACCTGCGGCTTAGCAAAATCACAACATGCTATTTAACTCAAATGGGCCTCAGCTAAACAACACTCAATGCCAACTACACAGCTTGCCGAGTAGGCCAATCACAAATGCCAATTTACAAACAATAGACGATGCTAAGTACAAAAGCATTAACAACCTCGAATTTCTCAATGAAATGTAAAACAAGTGTACCAATCACGAATGCCAATTCACATGACATGCAGAACATGTCTAACTCTAGCGAATCCTTAAGGTCTCACTATCTAAACATCCTAAAGTCATCGCTCCTTATTACTCCGGGTCTCAATCAACTCAGATCGAGCTAACCTTGCTCTGATAACACTTGAATGGGGATGTCACGTCCCGAGCTCTACGAGCGTGCCAACATCCCACATTAGTCGTTTCTTTCTTTCAGAGTCCTAGGATATAACGGCTTATCAAGTTAACATACAACGACATGCACATGCGGAAGCGAGAATTAAATTCCACTTCTAAATAAATATAAATACAATGACTCAGGATGGAAAAGAGATTTTGACACTTAAACTTCGTACATTTCTTATAAACATTAGTTTGACTTCAAAAGTTACAAAAGTCAAGTGAGACTAAACATTCAACTACTTCAAAAGGGTTCCTCCAACAGCTAAACCTCGGCATTCCCAAGATTCCATCATTCGGGACCTGAAAATGTTATCCCACGATGGGGTGAGATAAATCGCAGCAAGTAAACTGCTAAACCTAGGCTAGGCCAATAGTACCTCCATACAAATCCTAAACATACAGTGTTCACGTTCTAAATTAATCATTAGATCATTTCATATCATGCAATTCTAGTCACCAAGGCCATTCTTCAATTCGATTCCTATCAAACTGTTCTATCCATTGAGGCCTTCCTTCGGATCATTCCTTATCATGCCTTCTATCCTTTAAAGTCACTCTCCAAGTCATTCCTTATCATGCATCTATCCTTCAAATGAGACAATTCGTTAAACCAGACAAATAGCAAGGACACGTTGCAATCACGAACTCAAGAGTTTACAAATTAAGCAATGAATCATAATTTAAGGTCAAGCTTCATACTTTAGACATTTAAACAATCAACTACTCGAATAAGGCATTCCATCAAATAGCTTGATTCTAGCTATTCAGCCCTCGTCGTAGTGTCTGGGACATAGCTTAATAATCACATTATATTAGGTAGGACCCTCGTCGTAATGCCCAAGTTAAATAAATTCATCTGCCCGAACCCCAATAAAAGCGGCTCTTAGGTCATATTTGCATTTGGTAAATGCCCTCGTCGTAACGTCCAAGCTATTATATATTTACTAGGACCCCCCATAAAAACGGCTATCGGGTCATGCTTTAACGTTAATAGGTTAATATGTGATTTCATACCCCCCGCAATAACGGCTCTCGAGTCATAATAGGCATTCCTACAGTTTGGCCTCTACATCAAGATATTAAATCTCACATCATAATCCATGGCCAAGCATCACAGAGGCAAATCGAGCAATTCAATCAATCAATCCACATTGGCACCTCTAGGCCAAACATCCATAATTCATCCAGTTGCGACTAGCTAGCTTAACCAAGCAATTAATTCATTTAGTCATGAAATTTTAGGCACAAGGTTAGCCACATATTCTCGGTTTAGATTCATTCACAAGCTCACGACCTCTCAAGTTTAGTTCAAGACTCGGTTTAGTCATTTATGCTTCTTAACTTACTCAATTCAAGTTTGAACAACTTCAAGGCATGACACGCCCCGCCCCTCGGGCACGAGCACGCGACTTCCTGCAAGCAAACCATATAATCTCTCGCGGTTCCAAGATCCACAATCTAAGCCGAGAGATATAACAAATATATCAAGCATGCCAAAGCGGTAATAAAGCAACTCGTCCGTACAAAATATAAATTAAGTGGGACCTGGATAGCATAGAAACTGTTGTACATAATAACCAACTGTGCATACAAGTACAGAGCTACTAAAATCCGATAAGTAAGAGGGTGACAGGGTGAGCATACAAAATGGACCATCATCAAAATCTGACAGGAATAGGGTCGGGGTTGTCACCAAAGATCAAGTTACAACCAAAGTCTCCTAGGATGAGCTGCTGGAGTCCTCGGTGTCTTCAGCGTCCTCCATCGGCTCGTACTCTGAGAACGTCTCGGAGCAAACCTCAATAGTATCCTCCATGGTCTCCTCAAGTGACGGCTCTGGGAGATCTTCCTCGGTCACCTCCAGGACAATGACCTCCTCCTCCTCAATAAACTCCAGCGTCAGGGTCTTCTCCGGCCGTTCCTAGAAATGACTACCGATCCCTCTGGCTGATCCTGACCTTACCGGGGTGGCACCAATCAGGGATCACTCCCTAGGACACCTCATGGGGCTTCAACGGCCCATTCGACTCGTCTTCGACCTTCTTGAACCACGCCTTGTACCTATGAGGCTTCCAGTCCGTACTACCCTCGTCAACCCACACCACTATACACTTCCTCAAGTATGTGGTCCCTTGATCATCAGGGAACTCATCAAAATACGCGGTCATCTCCTTAGGGTCTCCAAAATGGATAGGCCACATGGTCAAGGCCTAGGGTCTGTAAAAATAAAGGTCTCCAAAGGGGTGAGATACACATCTCAGTAAAAGAGTCCTAACCCTAGGTTAGGCCAACCGTTCGCTCAGGCAGTCATTTATTCTAAAATTCCAAACTCATAATCACACTGGCACATACAAATAAAGATGACGACACACAGATGACAGGCATGCAACTTTGACATCCTATCACACTCAAATGATCATGCACAGCTCGTCCTGCCACTTCACCACAACCATCTCTTCCTACCTGCCTCATTCTCGTGCCCGCGATTAGATCGCATCAAGCTCGGTCTGCATAAATGCATCAGACCATCATTGACAACTCATGTAAACGTATCAGGTTTCAATGATTCTCCAAACCAATATCAGCACCTCATATCTCCGTCTCGCGATTAGATCGCATCAGGACCGTAGCCATCTCAACCCTGCGATTAGATCACATCAGGGCACCAAGCAACCTCTACCCCGCGCCTCAACGCCTTAGGGTATCAACCACATCATCCCGCGTCTCGTACGCATCAGGGCCTCACCTCGCCTCCGCTGTGCCACAATCATATCTCATGCCCACAAGGTCAAGCGCAACTCATGCATTAACAATGCATCCATGGCATGCAAGGCGATTCAAATGCACAATCAAATATAACAATTTACTCAGGACACATGCATAATCAAACAATTGAATCATCTAAACTCTTCTCACATACACGAGTATCAATCATCTTGAAATTCCTCACAAATCAATCAAATCATTACCCGACTCACCCAATTGAGTCCAATCTTCCTATCCTAAGTTTAGGATTCCCTTACCTTGAATTTGATATCACAATTTTCTCTTCTTGAGCCCCCAAAATTTTCGGCTTCAAGGGTCCAAGGTCGAACTCACCGTGCAACCTAGGAATTTCAACCAATTCGTCAATTTCCTTCGTCCAATTCCTCAATCCATGAACCACAAACCTCCATAACATAATCCTCATCATCCTAGCACATCTAAATCACCAATTTGAGGCTCAAAATCGCCAGCCCTTAACCCCAATAGATTCAGTCTTGCATAAAACCGAACCAGTTCTTTTCGGTTCAGCGCAAACCGAGCACAATCAATCCTAAATCTCTGCCAAATCCATCATTTACTCACTAACCTACCTCTTAACATGTCTATCTAATGGTCTCACCATGGGTTTGAAGTCTAGTCGTAGACGGAATCCCGTTGGAAGTTGCTGGATCTTCAAGGTCAGTAACTGGCAGCTTTCTGTCCAACATTCATAAGACCCATTCGGGGTCAAAATTTCATCAAATAAAGCTAAAATTTTTACCACAGCTAGATAGACATGTTCCCTAGACCTCCACAAAATTTGACCTCAATATTCCAACATTTCGGCCTCCTAAGGGGTCAGAAACTTCACCTACCTCAGATTGGATCAGCTTTTGTCGACTTCCGGGAAAAAGCTTGGCCGGAGCTCCTCGATGGTCCAAATGGCTTGCTTCCAGTTCGAGGAGGTCGGCAGGACGTTGAGCTAAGAGGGTGTGGTCAACGTGCCAGCAGGTGGTGGCTGGAGAGTGCTGTCGACGGCGGCAAACGGGAGCGGCAGGGGCGGTCATCGGGCGGCAGAAAAGAAGGAAGAAGAAGATGAAGATTTCGGTGGGTTGAGGGGGTTATTGCCGGCCAATGAGTGAGGAGAGAGAGTAAAAATTGCTATATACAAGGCTCAAGTCAAGGGGTTGAATGGTTGGTGAGGAATAGTGAACTTGACCACTCTTTAATCCATCTCTTGACACTTGTTCTCAATGTCATTCAACTTGATCCAATGGCTACAATTCACTCAACTTTTTCAGCAGCCTTGAAGGAGGGATAAAGACCAAAATGCCCTTCCTTCATTGCACGGGTAAGGCTTAAGCTTGAGGGGCAAAATGGTAATTTCACTCCCGACGTCCAGAACGTCATTTTTTTTTCTCTTTCTAATATTCTTCGATAGGGCAACGGCCAATCCGAATATAACGTTGGAAATCTTGATTCCCCATTTTCAATTTTCAAGGCTCGTTTCTGATGGTTTTCTCTATCAGACGTGGTTCCAACCTATCCTGAACCGACGTGCGGCTTTTGCAGACATTACGCATATCGATCCCATGATTCATATCACGTTTAGGGCTCGTCAATTTGTGGCGACTTTGGTTGTCGTGAAATTGTGAGGGTCTATCACTAGTTCCTATGGTCTCGATCGTCACTGTTCGATTTAGGAAAATTTTGCAAGTCATACATTGGTTAAGCGGCATCACCTGCGCTCCAATCGTATGACACTCGCAAGGCATTCCTTAATCGTTCTTAGATCGGCCTCTTTATGATTCTAAATATCCCCTCAACAATTCTTATCGTCAAAGCGTCATTTCCTATCTGAGTTGCCTAGGTCCACGTACCTCGACTTGCGTTAGCCTTTCTCTTTTGGTCAGCCTACTCGAATTGACCAAATTCGAGCGGGATACGACTGAAATACATCGCTAGATTTACTTCTCATTAATGAGTCTGAAATTGACTAGAAATCAGAATGTCACAACTCTTCCCCCTTTACAAAAATTTCGTCCCCGGAATTTACATTACACTTAATTACTCAAATAATTAGGGGTGTTGTCGCCTCATCATCTCTTCATTCTCCCGTGTGGCACCTTCAGTTTCATGGTGTCCCATACTACCTTGACCAGTGGGATCCTCTTATTCCTGAGGATTTGGTCCTTCCGGTCCTCGTTCTTTATCGGCCTCTCCACGTAACACACTCGGTCGTCCATTTCTATGGTCTCATAATCCAGCACATGTGTCGGGTTTGGTTCATACCTTCGCAGCATCAACACATGGAATACATTATGCATCTGGGATAGATTAGGCGGCAAGGCAAGCCTATATGTCAAGGTTCCGATTCGTTCCAACATCTCAAATGGTCCTACATACCTTGCGCTCAGCTTCCCCTTCTTTCCAAAACGCGATAACCCTCTCATTGGTGACACCTTGAGGAAGACATGATCGCCCACTTGAAACTCCAAGGGCTTGCGCCACTTATCTGCGTAGCACTTCTGACCACTCTACACCGTCCTCAGTCTATCCCAAATTATTTTTACTGCTTCCACCGATTGCTCTACCAATTCGGCCGATTGCTCTACCAATTCTGGGCCTATGATACTTCTTTCTCCAACCTCAGCTCAATAAATCGGGGTTCTGCAGGTTCTTCCAAAGAGTTCTTCAAATGGTGCCATCTGGATACTCTATTGACAGCTATTATTATAAGCAAACTCTACCAAATGCAGCTGGTCTTCCCATCCACCTTTAAAATCAATGACGCATGCTCGCTGCATATCCTCAAGCGTCTGTATCGTCCTTTCCAACTGCCCGTCCGTCTGTGGATGGTAGGCTCTGCTAAACTGCAGTTGGGTTCCCATAGCTTCTTGCAGACTCTTCCAAAAATTTGTCGTGAATTTAGGATCTCTATCCGAGGTGATCGTCATAGGCACTCCTTGTAGCCTCACTATCTATCTCATGTACAGCTCTGCATACATATCCATAGCGAAGTCCTTCCGCACTAGGATGAAATGTGCGGACTTGGTTAATCTGTACACGACTACCCATATAGAGTCGTGACCTCGTTGGCTCCTTGGGAGTCCCATCACAAAATCCATAGTTATATGCTCTCACTTCCATTCCGGAATCTCCAATGGTTGTAATAGTCCTCTAGGCTTACAGTGCTACGCTTTCACTTGCTGGCACGTCAAATCCTTAGCCACATGCTTTGCTACGTCCACTTTTATCCCGTTCCACCAATAGTGTTGTCGCAAGTTCTGATACATTTTCGTACTTCCAGGGTGGATGTTATAATTGCTCCTGTGAGCCTCTAACAAAATCTTTTCCTTGAGTCCTTCATCCTTTGGCATGCACAGTCGTCCTCAGAACTTCAGGATTCCGTCCTCTGACACTGAAATTCTGGTTTTCTTTTTGTCGCATCCATCTCAAGGATCTTCTAAATCTCTGGGTCCGTAGACTGTAAGGCCTTTATTCCTTCTTGAACCTCAGGTTCCACCCTCAATGTAGCTATCAAGCTAGACAACTGACAGATTTCTAGTCTGAACTTAGAATCTCTCAAGTCTTTTATCATCTACCAACTTCTCACTAGCAGACATGCGATGCTTGACTTCCGACTCAACGCATCTGCTACTCTATTTGCTTTCACAGGGTGATACAGGATATTACAATCATAATCCTTCAACAGCTCTATCCACCTACGCTGTCTCATATTCAGCTCTTTCTGGAAAAATAGGTACTTTAAGCTCTGGTGATTGGTATAGATCTGAAACTTCTCGCCACATAGGTAATGTCTCCAAATCTTCAGAGCAAATATAATCGCCGCTAACTCTAGGTCATGAGTTGGGTAGTTCATTTCATGTGGCCTCAATTGTCTGGATGCGTAGGCTATTACTTTTCCGTGCTGCATCAACACACAGCCTAATCCTTTCAGCGAAGTGTCGCTGTATATCTCGTAACCTCCTAGTCCTGATGGAATTGTCAGCACTGGCGCGATTTTCAATCTATGCTTGAGCTCTTGGAAACTCCTCTCGCATTTGTCTGTCCATTCAAATCTTCTTTCCATCTTCGTCAACCGCGTCAATGGGATGGCTATGGATGAGAATTTTTTCACAAAACGCTTGTAGTATCCTGCTAGTCCCAAGAAACTTCTGACTTCAGTGACCGTAGTAGGCCTAGGCCAATTGGTTATAGCCTCGATTTTCGCAGGATCCACTGCGATTCCTTCACCCGATACCACATGACCAAGAAATGCTAACATGTTCAGCTAGAACTCACACTTACTCAACTTCGCATAGAGCGCATGCTCCCTCAGAGTTTGCAGTACAATCCTTAGGTGCTCCTTATGTTCTGCGCCATTCCTCGAGTAAATCAAGATATCGTTAATAAAGGCTATGACGAATCTGTCCAGAAACTCCTTAAATACTCGATGTATCAAGTCCATAAAAGCAGCTGGAGCGTTGTTCAATCCAAACGGCATCACCGTAAACTCATAATGACCATACCTCGTCCTAAAGGCAGTCTTAGGTATGTCTTCCTTCTTAATCCTCAGTTGGTGATACCCCGTTCTCAAGTCAATCTTTGAAAATACCGCCGCTCCTTGCAACTGATCAAATAGATCATCAATCCTCGGCAGTGGGTATTTGTTCTTCACCGTTACCTGGTTCAACTGCCGATGGTCAATGCATAAACGCAAAGACCCATCCTTCTTCCTTACGAATAGCACTGGCACTCCCCACGGCAAAGCACTTGATCGGATAAATTCCTTATCTAGCAGCTCTTGCATCTGCACCTTTAACTCCTTTAGTTCTAACAGGGACATCCTGTAAGGTGCTTTCGAGATCAGTTTTGTCCTAGAGGCTAATTGGATTAAAAATTCTATTTCCCGTTCTGGTGGTAACCCTGGCAACTCTTGGGGAAACACGTCAGGAAATTCGCGCACTACCAAGATACTCTCTAACTTTGGCTCTTCGGTAGTCGTGTCCATTATTGCCACTAAGTATGCCTGACACCCTTCAGACATCAACTTAGTCACCTCCAGAGATAAGACTAAGGGAATCGAGATTCCTCCTCGACTTCCCACCAATTCAAAGCTAGGGCGGCCTCTCGGATAAAACCAAATTATCTTACAACCACAATCCACTACTGCCCCCTACTTACCCAACCAATCCAATCTTATGATTATGTCAAAATCGTACATGGGTAATACAGCTAGATCAATACTCTCTTTACTCCCTCCAAACACAATCTCACAACCAGCACAGCCTATTGAAACCAATATATTATCCTTTAACGGTGTGGCAACATGCAGAATTATGTTCAACGGTTTTAATTTCATTCCCACTAATTCAGCAAATTGTGTATACAAGAATGAATGCGTGGCACTAGGGTCAAACAATGCCTATGCAGCTTGGTTACACAAGTAAACCATACCTGTGACCACACCCGGTGCTTCCTCTGCCTCCCTACGAGCTACTGCAAACACTCTGCCCTGCGTCGATGGTCGATTCTGCTCAATTTGGGGAGTAGCAATCGACGGCCCAGCCTGCAGTCTCTGCCCTTGAGGTCAATTTGTCGAAGCTTGACTCAGGCACATCCTCATTTGGTGGCCCAGCTGACCACACTTAAAACAAGCCTCGGTCCTTACCGGGCATGGCCCATTCCTATGCCTCCTGCCACAAAGGCGGCAACTCCAGTTAGTGGGATTTGGCGAATTCACGATATTTTTCCTCATGGGAGGAACAAAACACTTATTGCCCGTCACCGGTCTCTTGCCCATCTGGCGGTTATCTCTAAATGATGTGAACCGCGATCCAGTTGCGGTGTTTCTCTCTTTCAAGTCTCGTTCTATCATCTGGCTCCATTCGTATATCTCCTTATAGGTCCTCATATTCGGGGCAATCATCTGACTACGGAGCTCGGGCCTCGGACCATCCCTAAACCTCCTTGCTTTCTCTCGTAGATCCTCCACAGATCGAGGTATGTACCTCGACAGCCTCGAGAACTCGGCCTCGTACTGATCTATCGTTAGTTGATTCTAGCGCAACTGCAGGAATTCCACCTACTTCTTTCCCTGGCAGTCTCAAAGAAGTACTTGTCATTGAATGCCGTCTTAAAGGCATTCCAGTTCATGGCCGTTCCTTTAGGAAAAACTCCGTTCTTGGTGGCAGCCCACCAATCATTTGCTGTACCCTTCAGCTGGTACACTGCTAGCAGCACCTTCTCTTCGTCCGCGCATCTCAGCACTCCAAAGGCTTTCTCTAACTTCTCAATCCACCTAGTTGCTAGCTCGGGATCTCCAGTCCCATCGAATTGAGTCGGCTTCAACTTTATAAACTACTCCACTAGTTGGCCCATCTGTCTGGCCACGACGATTTCTTCTTGGGCATTTACAGCTTCATTGCCCTGGCCATGTTCATTCTGGCTTTCATTGCCACCATTGTTGCCATTGTTGGCATTGACGACAACTATGGTAGCTCTTACTGCCTGGGCGATTGCAGCATCCTAGTCTTGGGTATGCCTATTGATCAACTCACCAATTCTTTCCAGTGCCCTCAGCACACCATCCATCCTTGGATCTTCTGCTATGGGCGGTCTCAAGCTAGAGGCTTCGCCTCTTGACCTTCCAGACCTTCTAGATGGGTTGCTCATCTTAGTTTCTTTCTACTGAACCTGGTCCACCACAAGTTCAGCAAGGAGTTAGTAACTCACTCATTCACCCAAATCCAAAGCTACTAACTAACTCTTAACAGAAGCAATTACAATCCAACAATACTCCATACCACAAACTCCAAAAACATTTCAACAAATAGCCCATGGCTATTTCCCAGTTCCATTTACTCTAGTAATTCACTAAAACCAATCACTTTCATTCATCAAATAGGCCAAGGTCCAGAAATGATCTTCAATCCTAAGTAGGGAACTCGACTCTCTCATGCCTTACTACAACCCTGCCAAAATCAAACACCAACCATAAGTACTAGGTCACACACTATGCACCCCAGGCCTTATCTTAACAAGTCTCTTAAGGTCTCGCTATCCGTCCTTGTCCTAACTTAATCCTCTTTATTACTCCAGTCCTCAACAAACTTTGGATCGAGCTGGCCTTGCTCTGGTATCAAATCGAACGGGGACGTCACGCCCCGCACCCCGGGCACGAGCACGCGACTCCCTACAAGCAAATCATATAATCTATCGTGGTGCCAAGATCCATAATCTAAGCCGAGAGATATAACAAATATATCAAGCACGCGGAAGCGGTAATAAAGCAACTCCTCCGTACAAAATATAAATTAAGTGGAACCTGGATAGCATAGAAACTGTCGTACATAATAACCGACTGTGCATACAAGTACAGAGCTACTAAAATTCGATAAGCAAGGGGGTGACGGGGTGAGCATACAAAATGGACCATCATCAAAATCCGACAGGAAGAGGGTCGGTGTCGTCACCAAAGATCAAGCTACAACTAGAGTCTCCTAGGATGAGTTGCTGGAGTTCTTGGTGTCCTCAGCACCCTCTGTCGGCTCGTACTTTGAGAACGTCTCGAACCTCAATAATATCCTTCATGGTATCCTTAAGCGACGGCTCTGCGAGATCCTTCTCGGCTGCCTCCAGGACAATGACCTCCTCCTCCTCAGTAAACTCCAGCAGCAGGGCCTTCTTCGGCTCGTTCCTAGAACCGACAATCGATCCTGGTCTCTACCGAGGTGGCACCAATCAGGGATCACTCTCTGGGGCACCTCATGGGGCTCCAACGGCCCAATCGACTCGTCCTCGACCTTCTTGAACCATGCCTCGTACCTATGAGGCTTCCAGTCCGTACTACCCTCGTCAACCCACACCACTGTATACTTCCTTACATATATGGTCCCCTGATCGTTAGGAAACTCATCAAAATACGCGGTCATTTTCTTAGGGTCTCCAAAATGGATAGGCTATATGGTCAAGGCCTAGGGTCTATAAAAGTAAGGGTCCCTAAAGGGGTGAGATACACATCTTAGTAAAAGAGTCCTAACCCTAGGTTAGGCCAACCGTCCGCTCAGGTAGTTATTTACCCCAAAATTCCAAACTCATAATCACACAGGCACATACAAATACAGATGACGACACACAGATGACAGGCATGCAGCTATGACATCCTATCACACAAAGATGATCATGCACACCTCATCCTGCCGCTTCACCACAATCATCTCTTCCTGCTTGCCTCATTGTTGTGCTCGCGATTATATCGCATCAGGCTCGGTACGCGTAAAAACATCAGACCGTCATTGGCAACCCGCTTAAAAGCATCAGGTTTCAATGATTCTCCAGGCCAATATCGGCACCTCATATCTCCGTTCCGCGATTAGATCGCATCGGGACCGTGGCCATCTCAACCCCTCGATTAGATCGCATCAGGGCGCCAACCAACCTTTACCCGCGCCTCAACGCCTCGGGTATCAACCACATCACCCCGCATGTCATACGCATCAAAGCCTCACCTCGCCTCCGCCGTGCCACAATCATTGTCACGCCCCGAACCCGGCGATTGCGCAACATCCCACCAAGCCGTACTTTTCGGAATGAAAGCTCTATTATCCAACGGCCAATAACTTACAACTCTTTCCAAAATATGCAGGCGAAAGCGATGCCAACTCCAATCATATAAATAACTCAACATACGATGACTTAGGACAGATACGACAAAATTCCATTAATCAACTTATCAAGGGTTCTATTCATATTCCACCAATCAGAAGTACAAATGCAATATCAAGAAAAGACAAATCCATTCTAAATGCAATTGGTCAACTATCTCTTCAAAAGCCAATCCTTGGCAAGCTCGCGCTTCCTTCGCCTGGGACTTGAAAAATTAAACCCCCACTGGGGTGAAATATAAATCAAAGTGAGGTGAGTCCTAACCCTAGGTTAGGCCGACCATCCACTCAGGCAGTCATCTATCCCAAAACTTCCAAACTCATAATCATACTGGCGCATCAAGCACAAATCAACAAAACAATCACATGCAGATGACAAGCATGCAAAGATGACCTCATGTCATACTCAGCCTACCACTTCACCACATCCTCTAATCTTCGCCTGCCTCAATCTCTAGCCCGCGATTAAATCGCATCAGGCTCGGTCCGCGTAAACACATTAGACTGTCCCGTGAATAATTCGCATCAGGACCGTAGCTAACTCAACCCCACGATCTCGTCGCATGAAGGCACCACGTAACATCAATTCCACCCCGCAATCTTGTCCCATTAGGGTATTCTCATACATCCGTCCCGCGAATAGTTCATATTAGGACTGTGGCTAACACAACCCCGCGATCTCATTACATCAGGGCGCCACACAACATCAACTTCACCCCGCGATCTTGTCACATCAGGGTATTCATTTCCCGCCTGGCGTCTCGTACGCCTCAGGGCCTCGCCATGTTATACTCATGCCATGATTTTCAATTCAATTCACAGATAAGACACTTGTGCAACTCATGCACAATTTGATTATTCATGGCATGCAAAACAATCAATGATAAGCATACATGGCGAACAATTCAAATGTATACAATATCATACATAACCCTTCCATTATCACCTAGGACATACCAATAGTTATCCTTTGGAAAAATCCCCATAATTCAATCCGATCAAACTTCGACTCACCCAATTGAGTCTAATCTTCTTAGTATAAAGTTAGGAATTCCCCTATCTTGGGTTTGATGGCACAATTTACTCCTCTTGAGCCTCCAAAGTTTCGGCCCCCCATTGTCCACAACTGGACTTGTCACGTAACCTAATAAAATCCAACCAATCCGTTAATTTTCACACTCAATTCCTCAATCCATGAACCCCAATCATCCATATCCTAACCCTCATCATCTAATCATGTCTTAAACATCAATTTGAGGTTCAAAATCACCCGCACTTCAATCCACCAAAACCGGTCTTGCACAGAACCTACCCGGTTCAATTCGGTTCTGTGCATACCGTGCACTATCCATCCTAAATCAACTTCAAATCCATCACCTACTCATTATCCTACCTCTTCACATGTCTATCTAAGGATTTGGGAGGCTCACCGTGAGTTTCGAGTCGATTGGTTGCCGGAAACTCGCCCAAGGTCGCCGGATTGTCCACTTTAGTCTTCCAGGCAGATTCTAGACAAAATTCTCAAGGTCGGTTCATGGTCAAAAATTTATCAAATAAAGCCCCAATTTTTATCATAGAATCCTACACATGTCTACTGAGTCTCCATGAAATTTGAGCCCAAAAATCCAAGAATTCGGCCATCAAAAGAGTCAAAAATCAGACCTACCTCCGGTTGAGTCAGTTTCTGTCGACTCCCAGGAAAACGCTTGGCCGGAGCTCCTCAGTGCTCCAAATTGCGTGCTTCTACTTCGAGGAGGTCGGCAAGACATAGATCTGGTGTGGCTGATCGGCATCCAGGTGGTGGCCGGAGGGAGTCACCGGAACGGCCGAACGGAAGCCTAGAAACTGGTCGGAGATTGGCAAAATGAAGAGAAAGAAGAAGAGGGAATGGCGTGAGTTTCTTGGGGTGGTGGCCCGCCAAATTAATTGAGGAGAGAGAGAGAAGACTTATATATTCAAGGCTTGGTCAATTGGGTTTGAATGGTAGGTGGAATAGTTGGACATGACCACCCTTGCCCATCTTGTGACACTTGGCATTGTCCTTTCCAAAGGAGATCCAATGGTCCACATTCCCCCTTGTATTTTTGATAGCTTATGGGGAGGGTTTATTGTCCAAAATGCCCTTCTTCAATTGCAAGAACAAAGTTCTAAGCTTGAGGGTTAAAACGATCATTTTACCCCCGACGTTCAAAACGTCATTTTTCTCGCTCCAGAATCCTTCGATTGGGCAACGGCCAATCCAAATAATGTTGGAATTCTTGATTTTCCATTTTCAATCTTTCAAGACTCGTTTCTGATAGTTTTCTTTATCGGACGTGGTTTCAGCCTATCCCGAACTGATGGGTGGCTTTTGCAGACATTACGCGTATCGACCCCGTGATTCATATCACGTTTAGGGCTCGGCAAATCGTGGCAGCTTTGCTTGTCATGTAATTGTGAGGGCCTATCATTAGTTCCTTCGACAATTCTTATGGCCAAAGCGTTATTTCCTATCCGAGTTCCCTAGGTCCACGTACCTCGTCTCGCGTTAGCCTTTCCCTTTTAGTCAATACACTCGAATTGATCAGATTCGAGCGGAATACGACTGAAATACATCTCTAGATATACAATTCTCATTAATATGCTTGAAATTGACTAGAAATCAGAATGTCACGACTCTTCCCATTTAAAGAAATTTCGTCCTCGAAATTTGCAACCTTCTACTTATCCAATCCCTTGGGGAATCAGCGCCTCGTCGCATCCTCACTCTTCCGGATAATCCTTTCCATGGCTTGACGATCTTGCTCATCCCTTCCGACCTAACGACATCCTTCCCTAGAACTTTCTCCTTTAGCCCTTAATCTGATTCGCTTCTCTCCATTCTCTTTCGGTATTCATATCATTTGCCAGCAGCTCATTCTCGAGCGTTCACCTTATCTCTTTCATTTATCCGTAACCATTATTATCAAGCCCTCGCCAGAATGCACTCTTAATGTCCATGCCCTTCGGCGTATTACTCCTTTCAAGCTTTTTTTCACGTCAACAGAGATTTAAGGGCTTTATCAATTTTCCCTCCATTAATCAAATTGAGTTATGGCCCACTCGACTCCTTAAACATTTACATGGTTACTTCCGTAGCAATCCACTCTCGACTCCATCCGAAAATTCCCTTGAATCAAAATGGTGCTTCAACTTTCATCGACACATCTAGTGCTCGACTACAAGATAGACAAATTTCAACTCTCAACCTTATCACCGATATATATATATATATATATATATATATATATATATGCATCTTGACACATCTTTGTGCCATCCCTAGGAAACACCATAATTCTCCCTTCGAATTTCAATGAGGTCATCGCCTTTTGTTTCCCTTCAATGTCGAACTCGTACTTCCGTCCATAGTCCTCACGGGTTCTATCCATTTCTATAATCCGTCCAGTATCGATATTTAATCACTGTAACACCTTAATTTCCTTCTGGCCTTCAGGCTAGGTGTTTCCAGTAATCATCACGCTCGTCCATTAGAGAACTTCCAATTTAAGAGTTGAATCTCTTATTTCTTAAGGGAAGATCTGTCCCTCCATTACCCATTACTCCATGCTTAACTTCATTTGTAGGCATTTGCTAAACAATTCACCCTTCCTTAGTGATATGAATATCGCTATAACAACATTTGAGTGATCTCTTCGTTCCACATGCCTTGCCTTCAATTCCCCTTAGGCAGTCCATGCTCTTAATCTCTTATAGTTCCCATAACTTCGAGGTCTTTTCTTTATCCATACAACGCTCTCATATCCACAAGCCATTTCATCCTTTGGCGTTGCCTCTCGTTCAATTCCTCTCGGAAACCACTACTCGATATCTTTGGAGTAGATATAAACTTGAAATCTTCTTCCACCTAAGTAAGATTATTCCAAACCTTGTTGCGAGAATATTCGTAAATCAATTCCAATCATGCTCTAAGCATGCCAATTCATATGGCCTTACTGTCTCGACATACAAGCAACATTCATTTCAAATCGCCTTGTTATGCCTCAGGTTTCATTCTATCTCGTGTCACTATGACCTTCATATGCTTTTCAATTTCCAATTGGAATCATCATAAATAGCGTAGTCATCAACCTAACTCTAGTCATCGAAAACTCTTTTCACGTTCATTCACCCATTCATGTCACGACTCGTCCTTAGTCCATTTTACCAATGGAGCAGCTCTTGTAGGGAATCTTTCCATGGTCCGTCTATTACCACTCATTAATCCCAAGAAGCTTGCGCTTTCCGCAACTCACATCGGCCCTAATCGATTTGTTACTTATTCCTCACACTTTTCACTTGAGAGCTCAGACCTTGGCTCTCTGTCGTCATGGGTCTCTTCTAGGACCGCACGATATTTTGTTTACTCTTGTCACTCTTTTCACGAGAAGCATTAGTGCTTCAGCCTCTGAGTTCCATACTCACTAAGGCGACCTTATTCAAATTTCGTTCCTTCCACTGAATGTCAACATCATCCTAGAATTCAACATTGTCCAAAAGACTGTCTCTCTGACTTCACTTTCAATAGTCATTCAAGTTCTGCGTCATCTTTCTCGGTACAGACGCTCAATCATAATACTAAGACAATTTAGAGCCTTTCTTCCTTTTACAATAGGGTCTCTTACCCTAAGGAAGAAACTACACAACCCTGTGGCATTTCCTCATTTCAAATTCACCTTTTCCTTTCTATTTCATAAGACGTCAACCTTAGAGTCTGCGCCAATGGTGATACCTTTACTCCAGGATTCCAATGCCACCATGCTTTTACACTCTCTTTCCCATAACTTAGTCACCTTAAGTGACAATATCTGTTCGTCCTTGGGTCTCCACCCATTCAATTGTCAAATGGTCAATTCGATGACCTCAAATCACTTTGCAAGTATTCTCTAGGCACTCTTTTCATTTACTACATCATCCACTGGAATCACAACCAATCAGGACTATCAAGTCCGTTCACTCTTCTTTTCGTCAATGACCAGTTCATGGCCCAATCGCCCTTTAAGAACAACGTCATATTCCTTAGGGAATGGCAACTCATGATTTCATTCCTCAGGGCTCCAATTCAATCAACCGATCCCAGGAAGTCATTAACTTCAGGCAATCTAGCATGTCGATTCTTCCTTGACCTCATCCATAACAGAAAAGACTCACTACTCACTTTTCGCCATGTATCTTACGCCTAGGTAATCAGTCATTTCCCGTAGGCGCTTCTTATACTCATAATGAGCACCTCTTTGCTCGTAATCCATGAGCAGGAGTTCTCTTATTGATAGATCTTTCAATCATTCTCCTCTTTAGCTGAGTCCTGTTACCATTCCTCAAAATCAGCAATAACAATCAGCCATATGGTTCTCAAGTTCCAATCTACTCAGGGATTTACTCATCTTATTCAAGGGTCCTTTGACTACTTTTACCATATGCTTACACGACCTTGAGAACTCTGTCTCACATCGATCGATCACCCTGTGATCCTTGCAAAAGTGTTAGGATCCAAACAACGCTTGCTCTCAAGCAATCCCAGGACGATACTTCACCTCGAACAACTCAACAGGAGTTGGCTAGGCAGATCTCATGCCTCCGAGGAAATCCTTCCTCTAGTGACCTTTCACCAATCCTCAATAGCCTCTTAGGGCTAGTACTGCCAGGGTCACTTTCCTTCTTTAGTGCACCCAAAATCTTTGAGGTTTTCTCACAAAATCCTCAATCCAGAGGGAGACAATTTCGAATCTCATCCCTCTACCTGACTCAATCAATTTCAGCCTTATACATAATCTTACAAGCTTTTCTAAGCTCTCGTGGTCCTACCCACACATTCAATTTCGATAAGACTTACTCAGAGTCACCTTCTTCGTCAACTCCATCACTTAACTCCTCAGTACTAGTTGTCTCAGCAACTTGGGTAACAATGGCAGCCCCTTTTGAGCTCACCTACCCATAAAAAATTTCTCATTTCTATTCAAGGTTTTCACAACCCACTCAACTCTTGGGTCTCATGTGGTTCACAAACTCGAGTTAATCGCTCTGCTGGTTTTCACGTTCTGGTTACTCATCTTTACTCAATTCTCATTATCCATCTTAGTTCTTGGATCCTTTCGCATCTCACAAACACAAGCCAAGTGCTACTTTAGCGACCATACTTTGGTCCTTCGATCTTATTAGATTCTCACGTCACTTGCACCACTATGATTCCCTCCAGGAATCCAAGACTTAAGTCATCTACTCAAGTCCATCAATCTCAGGCTGCTCATCTCAATATCTTTCACCTTCAACCAGTTCTCTGATGTTGCTTGGGCAATTCTCAATTAATTGCCAATTATTCAAGGATCCCAAATCATCCTTGGTCAGCAATACTTCCTCAAGCCAGCCTCAACGAGGCGACTTCTCAACTGATGGGCACTACTAGGCTAGCTTCAACTGGGCAACTATCAATCAAGCACTCAAAACAGTGACTCATTGAGTCAATAGCTCATACTCTAGGTCTAAAGGCATCCACCACTCTAGCATAGTCACAACCGACTATCTCATCTCTACATGCCTCAGTTCCACGGGTATAAACCCCTTACGTCATCTAACCTCCTAGTCATACCTTGGCCAAGCCAATCACATGAGGCTAATCATCAAACATGCCTGACAGGCCCATCACAACTATCACTTTTCTTTTTCAAAAGGCATCCACCGTCAAGCACGAAGACTTTAACCATGCCAATCACAAGCATCATTACACATGTCATGCCACTTTCGATCATCCTTAATGAGGATCAATCCGTGCCGCATATCCCTTATTCACAATTGGACTCAACCTGATACCTAAGCTTTCCTTTTCAAGTTATAACTTGGGTCATTCCTGCCTCTTGCCATCTTAGAAGCCTGCCAGGAGCCGCTCCTTGTCCTGACCTCTATGTCCCGACGATCATTTCCCGCCCTCATCAAACCTGGTCGTTGCAGGTTGTCCCAAGTCATACATCTACGGAGAAAGCCCCACTCTACATGTCCCATACCATGTTTCGTTACAATTTATAGGTATTCCATCGACTTGTCCCATACCAAGCGACAGTTTATTAAGTCCAACAGTGATAAGTTCACGCATGCACCCTCATCAACTTGCTTTTCATAATCACAACTCAACATAGCATGACTCTCCCCACCACTTGTCATAACAAAAGCGCCTTCAGATCATTTCCTATCCATTCAAGAGTTCTAATTCCACCAATGATCGTCACATCTCACAGATCAATTGCCTATATTTAACCATATACCTCAAGTCCAGTCAACATTCAAATCAAATCCCTATGCATTTGATGACAACTGATCTTCAATTCAAATACTTCTCATATTCATCTCAACTCATATCACCCAAGGCTGTCAATAGTCATTGATAGCTAAACCATCAAAATACCACGCGATTCAAACCTGAATCTATTAGTATCAGTCATCTCTTTATAATTTATACTCCTCGAGTTGGGTCATTGACAAATCAAGATCACAATCACACACCTCGATTGACCCTTCATTCATAAGCAATTCCCTATTATCCTCAAGCACAATTACTACCTCAAAATCCATGCTTATGACTCTCCAATCCCAGCTTGCTTCCACTTAAACTTTAACCACCATATAACTCGAGATCATCCATTACAATCAACTCTAGGACCATTAAAGTGTACACAAGTTCAAGCCTAACATCCTTGAGACTCCACAATCCATGCCTAGTCCTATAGGCCACCATATCTAATTGTCCTCAAATCATTGCTCCTTATCACTCCAAATCTCAATCACATTGGATCGAGCTGTCCTTGCTCTGATACCAAACAAGCGGACATGTCATGCCCCGAACCCGGCGAGCGCGCAACATCCCACGAAGCCGTACTTTTCTAAATGAAAGCTCCAAGATCCAACGATCAATAACTTACAACTCTTTCCAAAACATGCACGCGAAAGCGATGCCAACTCCAATCATATAAATAACTCTACATACGATGACTTAGGACAGATACAACAAAATTCCATTAATCAACTTATCACGAGTTCAATTCATCTTTCACCAATCAGAAGTACAAACCCAATATCAAGAAAAGACAAATCCATTCTAAATGCAATTGGTCAACTATCTCTTCAAAAGTCAATCCTTGGCAAGCTCGCGCTTCCTTCGCCTGGGACTTGAAAAATTAAGCCCTCTCTGGGGTGAAATACAAATCTCAGTAAGGTGGGTCCTAACCCAAGGTTAGGCCGACCGTCCACTTAGGCAGTCATCTATCCCAAAACTTCCAAACTCATAACCATACAGGCGCATCAAGCACAAATTAATAAAACAATCACATGCAGATGGTAGGCATGCAAAGATGACCTCATGTCACACTCGGCCTGCCACTTCACCACATCCTCTAATCTTCGCCTGCCTCAATCTCTAGCCCGCGATGAAATCGCATCAGGCTCGGTCCGCATAAACGCATTAGGCCGTTATTGACAACCCACATAAACGCATCAGGTTTCGATGAATCTCCAGACCAATATCACCATATTATAACTCCATCTCGCGAATAGTTCGCATCAGGACCGCGGCTAACTCAACCCCGCGATCTCATGGCATCAAGGTATACATCATCTGCCTCGCATCTCATACGCCTCAGGGCCTCTCCGTCCCGTAAATAATTCGCATCAAGAACATGGCTAACTCAACCCCGCGATCTCGTCGCATCAGAGTGCCACGCAACATCAACTCCACCCCGCGACCTTGTCACATCAGGGTATTCTCCTACCTCCGTCCCGCGAATAGTTCACATCAAGACTATGGCTAACTCAACCCTGCGATCTCGTCACATTAGGGTGCCACGCAACATCAACTCCACCCTGCGATCTTGTCACATCAGGGTATTCATTTCCCGCCTAACGTCTCGTACGCCTCAGGGCCTCACCATGTTATACTCATGCCATGATTTTCCATTCAATTCACAAATAAGACACTTGTGCTACTCATGCATAATTTGATTATTCATGACATGCAAATCAATCAATGATACACGTACATGACGAACAAATCAAATGTATACAGCATCATACATAACCCTTCTAACATCACTTAGGACATACCAATAGTTATCCTTTGGAAATATCCTCATAATTCAATCCGATCAAACTTCGACTCACGCAATTGAGTCCAATCTTCCTAGCATAAGGTTAGGAATTCCCTTACCTTGGGTTTGATGGCACAATTTACTCGTCTTGAGCCTCCAAAGTTTCGGCCCCCCAACACAACCGGACTTGTCGCGCAACCTAATAAAATCCAACCGATCCGTCAATTTTCACACTCAATTCATCAATCCATTAGCCCCAATCATCCGTATCCTAACCCTCCTCATCTAATCATGTCTTAAACATCAATTTGAAGTTCAAAATCACCCACTCTTCAATCCACCAGAATCGATCTTGCACAAAACCTACCCGGTTCAATTCGTTTCTGTGCATACCGTGCACTATCCATCCTAAATCAACTCCATCATCTACTCATTATCCTACCTCTTAACATGTCTATCTAAGGATTTGGGAGGCTCACCGTGAGTTTTGAGTAGATTGGTTGCCGAAAACTCGCCCAAGGTTGCCGGATCGTCCACTTCAGTCTTCTAGGCAGATTCTGGGTAAAATTCACAAGGCCAGTTCATGGTCAAAAATTTATCAAATTAAGCCCCAATTTTTACCATAGAATCCTACACATGTCTACTGAGTCTTCACGAAATTTGAACCCAAAAATCCAAGAATTCAGCCATCAAAAGAGTCAAAACCAGACCTACCTCAAGTGGAGTCAATTTCCATCTACTCCTGGGAAAACGCTTGGCCGGAGCTCCTCGGTGCTCCAAATGGTGTTCTTCCACTTTGAGGAGGTTGGCAAGACATAGATCTAGGTTGATATGGCTAGTCGGCATCCAGATGGTGGCCGGAGGGAGTCGTCGAAATGGCCTAACGGAAGCCCAAAAACTGGTCGGTGATTGGCAGAATGAAGAGGAAGAAGAAGAGGGAATGGCGTGAGTTTCCTTGGGTGGTGGCCGGCCAAAATAATTGAGGAGAGAGACAGAAGACTTATATATTTAAGGCTTGGTCAATTGAGTTTGAATGGTAGGTGGAATAGTTGGACATGACCACCCTTGCCCATCTTGAGGCACTTGGCATGGTCCTTTCCAAAGGAGATCCAATGGTCCACATCCCCCCTTGTATTTTCGGCAACTTATGGGGAGGGTTTATTGTGCAAAATGCCCTTTTTCAATTACAAAGGCAAAGTTCTAAGCTTGAGGGGCAAAACGATCATTTTATGTCCGACGTTCAGAAAGTCATTTTTCTCGCTCCAGAATCCTTCGATAGGGTGACGACCAATCCAAATAATTTTGGAATTCTTGATTTTCCATTTTCAATCTTTCAAGACTCATTTTTTATAGTTTTCTCTATCAGACATGGTTCCAGCCTATTTCGAAAGGATGGGTGGCTTTTGCAGACATTACGCGTATCAACCCCGTGATTCATATCACGTTTAGGGATCGTCAAATTGTGGCGGCTTTGGCTGTCATGTAATTGTGAGGGTCTATCGCTAGTTTCCTTGACAATCCTTATGGCCAAAGCGCCATTTCCTATCCGAGTTCCCTAGGTCTACGTACCTCGTCTCACGTTAGCCATTCCCTTTTGGTCACTCTACTCGAATTAATTAGATTCGAGCAGAATGCGATTGAAATACATCTCTAGATATACACTTCTCATTAATGAGCTTGAAATTGATTGGAAATCAGAATGTCACAAACATAACTCATGCACACAAGGTCAAGTGCAACTCATGCATTGACAATGCATCCATGGCATGCAAGGTGATTCAAATGCACAATCAAATATGGCAATTTATTTAGGACACAAGCATAATCAAACAATTGAATCATCTAAACTCTTCTCGCATATACGAGTATCAATCATCTTGAAATCCCTTACAAATCAATCAAACTATCACCCGACTCACCCAATTGAGTCCAATCTTCCTATCCTAAGTTTAGGATTCCCTTACCTTGAATTTGATATCACAATTTTCTCTTCTTGAGCCCCTAAAAGTTTTGGCTTCAAGGGTCCAAGGCCAAACTCACCGTGCAACCTAGGAATTTCAACCAATTCGTCAATTTCCTTCGTCCAATTCCTCAATCCATGAACCACAAACCTCCATAACATAATCCTCATCATCCTAGCACGTCTAAATCACCAATTTGAGGCTCAAAATCGCCAGCCCTTAACCCCAACAGATTTGGTCTTGCACAGAGCCGAACCGGCTCTTTTCGGTTTTGTGCAAACCGAGCACAACCGTCCTAAATATCCGCCAAATCCATCATTTACTCACTAACCGACCTCTTAACATGTCTATCTAAGGGTCTAAGGGTCTCACCGTGGGTTTGAAGTCGAGTCGTCGTCGGAATCCCGTCGGAAGTTGCCGGATCTTCAAGGTCAGTAAACGGCAGCTTTTTGTCCAACATTCACAAGACCCATTTGGGGTCAAAACTTTATCAAATCAAGCCCAACTTTTTACGTCAGCTAGATATACATATCCCCTAGATCTTCACAAAATTTAACCTTAATATTCCAACATTTTGGCCTCTTAAGGGGTCAGAAACATCACCTACCTCAGATTGGATCAATTTTCGTCGACTTTCGGGAAAAAGCTTGGCCGGAGCTCCTCGGTGCTCCAAATGGCTTGCTTCCAGTTCGAGGAGGTCGGCAGAACATTGACCTAAGAGTGTACGATCGGTGCACCGGCAGGTGGTGGCCGGAGGGCGCCATCGACGGCGACGAACGGGAGAGGCAGGGGCGGTCGTCGAGCAGCAGTGAAGAAGGAAGAAGAAGATGAAGATTTTGGTGGGTTGAGGGGGTTATGGCAGGCCAATGAGTGAGGAGAGAGTGAAAATTGCTATATACAAGGCTCAAGTCAAGAGGTTGAATGGTAGGTGAGGAATAGTAGACTTGACCACTCTTTAATCCATCTCTTGACACTTGTCCTCAATGTCATTCAACTTGATCCAATGGCTACAATTCACTCACCTTTTTCGGCAGCCTTGAAGGAGGGATAAAGACCAAAATGGCCTTCTTCATTGTATGGGCAAGGCTTAAGCTTGAGGGGCAAAATGGTAATTTCACCCCGACGTCCAGAACGTCATTTTTTTTTCTCATTCCAATATTCTTCGATATGGCAATGGCCAATCTGAATATAACATTGGAATTCTTGATTCTCCATTTTCAATTTTCAAGACTCGTTTCTGATGATTTTCTCTATCAGACGTCGTTCCAACCTATCCCGAACCGACGGACGGCTTTTGCAGACATTACGCGTATTGACCCCGTGATTCATATTTTGTTTAGGGCTAGTCAATTCGTGGTGACTTTGGTTGTCATGAAATTGTGAGGGTCTATCACTAGTCCCTATGGTCTCGATCGTCACTGTTCGATTTAGAAAAATTTTGCAAATCATATATTTGTTAAGCAGCATCACCCACGCTCCAATCGTATGACACTCGTAAGGAATTTCTTAATCGTTCTTAGATCGGCCTCTTTGTGGTTCTTAATATCCCTCAGAAAATCCTTATGGTCAAAGCGTCATTTCCTATCCGAGTTGCCTAGGTCCACGTATCTCATCTCGCGTTAGCCTTTCCCTTTTGGTCAGCTTACTCGAATTGATCAGATTCGAGTGGGATACAACAAAAATACATCTCTAGATTTACTTCTCATTAATGAGCCTAAAATTGACTGGAAATCAGAATGTCACAAGGCATATCTGAGACCTAATGATCTTTCATGACCAGATGCAAACTTCATCATTTAACCTCGATTTCTTCATTTTTAAACTGAGAAGCGACCAAGTATGGTTTGTCCATCTCATGGCAGGTTCGTTTTCCCATGACCAGGCTTACTTCTATCAAAATTGACACCATTTAGTTTACTTTTTTGGGAATATAACGTCATAATCGTATTCTTCATGATCTTACGATCCCGTGGGAGAAAACGAGCTCAATTTGGACTCCGGACGACCTAGAACAAGCCATTCTAATTTCGAGGCGCGCTAAAAATGGGATTATACGGGCTCTCAGGTCATTAACGTTTTTCTCATAAAAACAGCCTTTAAAGCTCTACCAAATTCAACTCTAAGCCATCCATTTGTAATCTAGAGTCCTAGGCTAAGTTTAGGAGTAACTTACCAAGAGTTTCAAGCGAAGAAAACCCACAAAACTAGCCTCAAATCCACTCGAAAGTACCTCAAAACCTTGGTAAGTTTAAGAGTAACTTACCAAGGTTTGCAACGACTGGTTCAGTTCCTTCAAGAACAATCGCAAATCAGCAAAGAAAGTACCTCAAATCCACTTGAAACTTCAACCGCATGCTCTCTAACATACTAAGCTAGATTCAAGGGACAACTTACCAAAGGAAACAAACGAGACAAGTCTCTTAATTAGCCCCTAAAGCTCACAGTTTCGTTGTCGAGGGGCAAGCGGCGGTTCGATCGGTTTCTCGACTCTCACAGCGGTCAACAATGGTGGCGTAAGGTTCGATGCTTCACGGACAAGGAGAGCAAATGAGAGGGAAAGGATGAGAGAAGAATGAAATCCCAAATGAGAAGAAGAAGAAGAAGAAGAAGAAGAGTGACTTGAGCTCTTCCAAGCTTGTCCAAGAAGCTTCAATCAAGTGGGGGGGGGGGGAGACAAGGAAGTGACTAATGAAAGACATGATGGATTGACTAGCTTGAAAGATGGTTGCTTTTTGTGGTTTTGACTTTTGGGGCCACTTTTGTCTCTTCTCCATCAATAATGCAATGCTACAAATGGACAAGAATGCTCTTCTAATTTTCTAGAGGCATGAGCATTTCTTTGGGGGGGTAAAACGATAATTTTCATTTTCAGTCTAGATTTCGCTTTTCTGATCATTTTAGGGCAAACCACAATCTTAATTACTCTAGATAAGGTGACGTCCAATTTATTAATATTGAAAATCCTTGAGTATCGTTGCCCAAGTTTGAAGTCCAGTTCATGACCATTCTCGATTGATTACGACTTCAATATATCTCAAACTAACGGGCGGCTCTTTTAGGAGCTACGCGTATCGACCTGCGATTAACGTCACGTTCACGTTTACTCGACGCATGACGACCTTTGGTGGTCATGTAATTGTGAGGGTCAATCACTAGCTTCGGAGGACGCGATCATCAAAATTTGACTTAGGAAAGTTCTCAAATTATACTATGGTCAAACGAAATCACCCGCGATCCAATTGTATAATGCTAGCAATTCATTTCATAAACATTCTTAAATCAGCTTATAACGGTTCTAAATCTTGCCTCGACAATCCTTATCGCCAAAGCGTCGATCCATGGTCAGGTTCTTAGGTCCTCGTACCCATTTCCCAATTGGCCTTTCCCCACCGGTTAGTCTTGTTAAGAGTGACCAACTCTGAGCGAGATTTAACTGAAGTGCACCGATGAGGTATCCTATTCATTTATACTTCAAAAAGGGTCGGATTTCAGAATGTCGCAATGTCGCAGTCATAATCTTTGAGCTGTTCCATCCATCGACGTTGCCTCATATTTAATTCCTTATGGGAAAAGAGATGCTTCAAGCTCTGGTGATCCGTATAAATCTAAAACTTTTCGCCACACAAATAATGCCTCCAAATCTTTAGGGCAAAGATAATTGCTGCTAATTCCAAGTCATGAGTTGGATAGTTCATCTCGTGCGGCCTCAGTTGTCGTGACGCATAGGCGATTACTCTTCCATGTTGCATTAGTACACAACCCAGTCTTTCTAGTGAGGCATCACTATATATCTCGTAGCCTTCAAGTCCTGATGGGATCGTTAATAATGGTGTAGTCGTCAATCGATGCTTAAGCTCTTGGAAGCTTCTTTCACACTTGTTAGTCCACTCGAACATTGTTTCTTTCATAGTCAATCTCGTCAATGGGATGACTATGGATGAAAACCTCTCCCCAAAGCGTCGGTAATAACCAGCCAATCCTAGGAAACTCCGGACTTCCGTAACCGTAGTTGGTCTAGGCCAATTCATAACGGCTTCAATCTTTGCAGGATCGACAACAATTCCTTCTCCAGAAACCACATGACCACGAAATGCTACTTTATTCAGCCAAAACTCGCTTTTACTAAACTTAGCGTAAAGCGAGTGCTCCCTCAGAGTCTGTAAAACAATCCTCAAATGATCTGCGTGTTCTTCGTTACTCCTCGAGTAAATTAAGGACTATAACAAATCTATCCAAAAATTTCTTGAACATCCGATGCATCAAATCCGTAAATGCAGCCGGAGCATTAGTCAACTCAAAAGGCATAACGGTGAATTCATAGTGACCATCCCTTGTCCTAAAAGCGATTTTCGGTATGTCCTCTTTCTTGATTCTCAACTGATAATGACCGGTCCTCAGGTCTATTTTAGAGAACACAGAAGCTTCTTGCAGCTGATCAAACAGATCATCAATCCTTGGCAGTGGGTATTTATTCGTTACAATTACTTGATTCAATTGCCTATAATCAATGCATAAACGCAAGGATCCATCCTTCTTCCTCCAAACACCGGCACTCCACACGGTGAAGCACTCGGTCGAATAAATCCTTTATCTAATAGTTCTTGCATCTGCACCTTTAACTCATTCAACTCCAATAGGGACATCGTATAGGGTGCCTTCGAGATCGGCTCCGTTCCGAGTGCTAACTCGATCACGGATTAAATTTCTCTCTCCAGTAGCAATCCTGGTAATTATTGAGGAAAAACATCAGGAAATTCACGTACCATCGGAATACTTTCTTATTTAGGCTCCACAACAATTGTATCTATAACTGCGACTAAATATGCTTGACACCCTTCAGTCATCAACTTTGTCGCTTCAAGCGACGAGACTAGGGGGATCATAGTTCCCCCTTGACTTTCCACAAATTCAAAATTAGGGCGGCCATCCAGATAAAAACGAATTACCTTATTACCACAATCTACTGCTGCCCTTTGCTTACCCAACCAATCCATTCCTTTGATCACATCAAAATCGTACATGGGCAACACAGCCAAGTCTATACTTTCTTCGCTACCACTAATGACTATTTTACAGTCCCCATAGCCTAACGAAACCAACACATTATCCATTAACGGGGTGGCAACATGCAGTATCACACTCAACGATTTCAACTTCATATCGATTAAATCAGCAAATTGAGCAAACACGAAAGAGTGCAAAGCGCCAGGATCGAATAACGCATAAGCGACTTGGTCACATAAATAAATCATACTTGTGACTACGCTAGGTGCTTCCTCCGCTTCTCTGTGTGCCACAGCATAAACCTTTCCTTGAGCTAGGGGTCGGTTCTGATCATTTTGGGGAACTGTAGTTGATGGTCCTGCCTGTGGTCGTTGCCCTTGAGATCTAGTCACTAGAGCTTGATTGGGGCAGCTCCTCATTTGATGACCCATCTGACCACACTTGAAGCACGATCCGGTCCTAGCCGAGCAGGGTCCATTACCATGCCTCCTGCCGTAGAGCCGACAGTTCCAATTTGCTTGATGCGGCGGCTTCTCTATATTTTTCCTCACTGAAGGGACAAAGCATCTATTGTCAGCCATATGTCTTTTTTCGATTTGGCGATTATCTCGAAATGAGCTAAACCACGATCCAGATGCGGTCGTCCTCTCCTTCATGTTCCTTTCTATCATCTGTCACCGTTCGTATATTTTCTTATAAGTTCTTAAATTCAGAGCCACCATTTGGCTGCGAAGTTCGGGCCTTAGTCCATCTCGAAACTTTCGTGCCTTTTCCAATAGATCCTCAACTGACCTCGATACGTACCTCGGCAGTCTGGCGAATTTAGCTTCGTATTGGTCAACCGTTAGATGATTCTAGCGCAGTTGTAGAAATTCTACTTGCTTTCTCTCGTGCGCCATCTCGAAGAAATACTTGTCATTAAATGCAGTAGTAAAAGCATTCCAAGTTAAGGCAGTTCCTTTTGGGAATACTTCATACTTGGTCGCACTCCACCAGTCGTTAGCGGTACCTTCCAGCTGGTACACCGCCAACAACACATTCTCTTCGTCGGTGCATCTCAAGACTCCAAAAGCTTTTTCAAGCTTCTCTATCCACCTTGGTACCAATTCAAGGTCTCCGGTCCTGTCGAACTGGGTTGGCTTCCGTTTAATAAACTGTTCGACCAGTTGGCCCATTTGTCTAGCCTCAACACCTTCTTCCTAGGCATTGCCTACTTTATTGCCTCGGTCATTGTCGCCGTCATACCCATTACCTCCGTTGCTGCCATTATTGGCGTTAACAGCAGCTATAGCATCTCTTACGACTTAAGCAATGGCCGCATCCTTGTCCCGGGTCTGCCTATTCTTTCTAGTGCCCTTAGTGCTCCATCCATCCTAGGGTCTTCCGCCACAGGCGGTCTCGAGCTAGAAGCTCTGCTCTTGGGCCTTCCAGGTCTTCTAGGCGGATTGCTCATCCTGTCCACACTAACTACATCTGGACCACTATAATTCCACCACGGAATTAGAGGCTTACTCATCTAGCCTAGTCTAGCGGTACTAAATTACACCTTAGAAATAGAAGTCACAACAAAACAACCATCTACATAGTCCTTTCCAAGGACACGTCAATCAGAGGGAGTTATAGCTACAACTCAATCCCAGTCACCTTGACAATTTAACACAATTAGTGCGACAGTCAAAATTCATGACTAACTCCCAGTACTAAGCACAAGCTTGATCTTCATAACTACTACAATCATACCAAATCCACATGTCAACCACATGCGCAAATTCATAAGTCATGCATTTCATGCCTAACTCAAATGAGTCTCCTAAGGTCTCGCTATCTGTTCTATCCGAACTTATTCCCCCTTATTACTCAAATCCTCAATCAACTTAGATCAAGCCGACCTTGCTCTGATACCAAACAAGCGGGTCTGTCACGCACCATGCCCTCGGGCACGAGCACGCAACTCCCTTCTCAACTACTCTCAAAGCCCAGGACTTACTTATCGAGAGATGCACGATGTAATTAAGCATACGGAAACATAATAATTATAAATCCCGTACAAGTTCAAATGGGAAATACTGGGATAGCGAAACTTATAAATATACACATGTCATAACCAAGAGTTTCACAAAAGGTACAGATAAGCCAATCCTACGGATGAGTCAGAGTGATTGGGACTTAACTAAAAGACAGCAGGTCCTAAGTCCCTAAAAGATTACAAGTCAATGAGGGCCATTTCCAAAAGACTACCTAGTAAGGCCAGGAAAACCTTAAGTCGATCTACTAGCTCCGTCTATGTCATCTTCATCTCTGGGTCATAGTCCGAGAAAGTCTCAGATCTCACGTCCACCGAATCGTCCACCATGGTATCCTCTAGCTCATCCTCAGATGTAGAGATCTTTATCACCTCGTCAGTATCCTCCAAGGTAGGGATTTTCTCAGGTACATTCTTTGATCCCATCACAGAGGTCTCCACTTCTACATCGTCTTGGGTAGGATGACACTAACTAGGTATGACTCCTCGAGGTACTTCTATGGGCTTTAACGGACCTGTCATGACCTCACCTACTCTACGAAACAAGGCCTCGAACCTATGCGGTTTCCAGTCCTTACCTCCCTTGCCAACCCAAACAACTATACACTTCCTCACATAAACGATACCCCGACCGTCAGGAAACTCATCAAATAGACAGTCATCTCTTTCGGATCGCCTAAAAAGGTCGGAAGCATCTTTAGAGTTTGGGGTTTGAAAAGTAAGATCTCACAATGAGGTGAGATTTACATCTTAGTAAGATGAGTCCTAAGTCTAGGTCATGCTGACAGTACACCTAGATGAATGCAGACCATGATCAAGGAAACTCTCAGCAATATAAGGCAAACATCAGCGATAATATGCCACAACGAAACAAAAGAGTGATAATCATGCAAACATATCAACATAACATGTATCTTAAGCCAGGCATGGAAACACAAGGTCAAGTCATACATTCCATCATCCAAAATTATCTCATGATTTACGTCCGCGTCAAAACGCCTTAGACAATCATAAACATAGACCCGCGTTAAACGCCTCGGGTTTTCAATGCCATTTAAAGCCTATGTCAACACAAATATATAATCTCATCTCATGTGACATTCTAATTTCCAGTTAATTTCAGACTCATTAATGAGAACTATATCTAGCAATGTGTTTCAGTAATATCGTGCTCGAATTTGATCAATTCGAGTAGACTGACCAAAAGGGAAAGGCTAACGCGAGACGAAATACGTGGACCTAGGAAATTTGAATAGGAAATGACACTTTGACCATAAGGATTGTCGAGGGGACATTTAAAACCACAGAAGACCGATCTAAGAATGATTAAGGAATGCCTTGCTAGTGTTATACGATTGGAGCGCGGGTGATGCCACTTAACCAATGTATAATTTGTAAAATTTTCCTAAATCGATCAATGACGATTGAGACCATAGGAACTAGTGATAGACCCTTACAATTACATGACAACCAAAGTTGCCACGAATTGATGAGCCCTAAATGTGATATGAATCACAGGATCGATACGCGTAAAGTCTGCAAAAGCTGCCCGTCGATTCGAGATTGATTGGAACCACATCTAATAGAGAAAATAATTAGAAACGAGTCTAGAAAAATTGAAAATGGAGGATCCAAAATTACAACGTCATGTTTGGATTGGCCGTTGCCAAGTCGAAGATTATTGGATTGAGAAAAAAGGTGTTTCGGACGTCGGGGGTGAAATTACCATTTTGCCCCTCAAAGCTTTAGCCTTGCTTATGCAAATGAAGAAGGGCATTTTAGTCTTTCAACCACCCCAAAGCTTCCATAAAAGTGGAGAGAGCATGGCCATTGGATCACCCTTGATTGACACTTAGGACAAGTGTCAATGGATGAGCTAAAGAGTGGTCTTGTTCACTATTGCCCATCACCATTCAACTCCTTTAACTTGAGGAATGAATATAGCCTCTTCTCTCTCTCTCTCACCTCCCATCTGGCCGACCATACCCTCCACCATCAACGACAGCTTCTTCTTCCTCTTTTTCTTCTCTGTCGTCGCCGACCAACTCCTGTTCTCTCTGTTCGCTGCCGCCGACACCCCTCTCTAATGACCATCAGCAGGTGAGCCAACCACCCACGCCTAGCTTAGCCTCTTGCCGACCTCCTTGAAGTGGAAGCGCGTCAATTGAGCCACCGAGGAGCTGGCCAACCATTCTCCCGGAAGTCGACGAAAACCGACGCAATCTGAGGTAGGGAGAGTTTCTGACCCTTTAGGACCTTGAAATATTAGAGTCTTGTGACCAAAATTTGTGGAGATCTAGGGTACTCGTTTAGTGATATGTGGTAAAAAGTTAAGCTTAATTTGATGGATTTCTGACCCCAAATGGATCTTGTGAATGTTGGACAGAAACTGTCAGTTTGTAATCTTGAAGGAGTCGATGACTTTCGTAGGGATTCCGGCGACGATTCGACCTTAAATCTTTGGTGAGCCTCATAAACCCTTAGATAGACATGTTAGCAAGTAGGTTAGTGATTAAATGGTGAATTTAGAGTAAATTAAGGGCTGGATATTCTCGATTTACACAGAACCGAACATAGCTTGGTTCGATTCTATGCAAACTGAATCTGTGGGGGGCTGATAATTATTGATTTTAAATCTCAAATTGGTGATTGAGACATGCTAGGATGGTGAGGATTGTGTTATGGAGGTTTGTGATTCATGGATTGGTGAATTGGACAAGGGAAATTGACATTTGGTTGGAATTCCTAGGTTGCGCAGTGAGCTTGGCCTTGGACCATTGAAACTGAATTGTTGAGGGCTTAAGGAGAGGATTTTGTGACATCAAGCTCAAGGTAAGGAAATTCCTAACCTTATGATAGGAAGATTGGACTCGATTGGGCGAGTCGGGTGGAATTGACTTTGTTTCTTGAGAAGCTTAGCGTGATTAGTCCTTGTGTATGCTAAGAGAGTATAGGTGATCCTAATGTTTGCTTATGTTTGTCTCTTGAGTAATTGGTCACGTTTAATTGTGTATTCAATCATATTATATGCCATGGATGCATTGTTTATGCATGAGTTGCACTTGACCTTGTGTGCATAATTTGTGATTGAGGCATGGCGGAGACAAGGCGAGACCCTGAGGCGTATGAGACGAGAGGTGATGTGGTTGATACCCTGAGGCATTGAGGCGCGAGGTTGGAGTTGTGTGGCGCCTTGATGCGTACAAGACGCGGGGTTAAGATGGCCATGGTCCTGATGTGTTTACGCGGGACGGAGATATGAGGTGTTGACACTAGCTTGGAGTATCATTAAAGCCCGATGCGTTTACGCGGGTTGTCAATGACGGTCTGATGCGTTTACGGGAACCGAGCTTGATGCGATCTAATCGCAGGCACGAGAATGAGGCAAGCAGGAAAAGATGATTGTGGTGATGTGGCAGGATGAGTCATGCATGATCATCTAAGCGTGTTATGATGCCATAATTACATGCCTGTCACTCGAGTGTGGTTATTCATATTTGCATTGCCTTATATGACTATAAGTTTGAATTATTGGGGTATGTGACTGCCTGAGTGGATGGTCGGCCTAACCTAGGGTTAGAACTCTTTTATTGAGATGTGAATCTCACCCCATTTGGGACCCCTTCTTTTTACAGATCCTAGGACTTGACGATGTCACCTATACGTTTTGGAGACCCGAAGGAGATATCCACTTATTTTGATGAGTTCTCTGACGGTCAGGGAACTATTTATGTTAGGAAGTGTACTGTTGTCTGGGTAGATGAAGGTAGTACTAGCTGGAAGCCTCACAGGTATGAGGCTTGGTTGAGGATAGCCGGGGATGTGTCTACCGGACCGTTGAAGCCCAATGAGGTGCCCTAGGGAGTTTTCCCTAGTTGGTGCCACCCCACCCGAGATTTAGACTAGGCTGAGGTATCCGTTGTCAATTCGAGGAATGGACCGGAAAGGACCCCGACCATGGAGAACACGGAAGAGGAGGTCATTGTGGTCGAGGCGACTGAGGAGGATCTCATGGAGCCATCTGCTAAGGAGACCGCTGAGGATACTATAGAGGTTCACTCCGAAATCTTTTCGGAGTACGAGCCCACGGAGGATGCAGAGGAGATCGAGGACTCCAGCAGCTCGTCTTAGGAGCTCCCAGTTATCAGTCGATCTTTTGGTGGCGATCCTGACCCTGCCTCTTGATGTATGATGGTGATGGACTCTTTTTGTGTACTTACCCCGTCCCCCACGTTAACGGATTTAGTAACCCTGTATTTGTATGAACAGTTGGATCTCATGTATGATAGTATTTGCGCTATCCAGGTTCCACTTCATATTTTGTACGGAGGAGTCATTCCATTATTGCTTCCGCATGTTTGTATATTATACGTCTCTCGACTTATGTGTAGATCTTAGGACCACGAGAGATATTTGGTTTGCTTACAGAGAGTCGCGTACTTGTGCCCAGGGCACGGGGCGTAACATCCCCGTTTGCTTGGTATCAGAGCAAAGTCAGCTCGATCCAAAGTTGGTTGAGGATTGGAGTAATAAGGAGGATTAAGTTGGGACTTGGATGGTTAGCGAGACCTTAGGAGACTGGTTAAGATGAGACATGGGGTGCATAACATGTGACTTGACACTTATGAATGGCATTTGGCCTTGGTAGTGTTGTGGAAGGGCATGAGGATTGAGTTTTTCTACTTGGCGTTGAAAGTCATTTCTGGACTTTGGCTTGTGAAATGAATGAATATGGTTGGTTTTAATGAACCGTTAGGGGGAACGGAACTGAGTAACGACCCTGTGCTGCTTGTTAAAGTGTCTCTAGAAATTGTTGTGTGGAGACTGTTATATTATGACTGTTTCTGTTAAGGTATAGTTAGTAGCTCTGGACTAGGAAGAATGAGTAAGTACTAACTCATTGCTGGTTTTGTGGTGGATCAGGCTCAATAAAGGAATATAAAGATGAGCAACCCATCTATGAGATCTGGAAGGTCAAGAGGCGAAGCCTCTAGCTCAAGGCCGCCTGTAGCAGAGGGCCCAAGAATGGATGGCGTGCTAAGGGCACTGGAGAGAATTGGTGACCTTATTGACAGGTAGACCCAGGATTGGGATGCTGCCATAGCCCAGGCGGTACGAGCCGCCAGAGCTGCCGTTAACGCCAATAACGGCAACAACAGTGGCAATGGAAGCTAGGGTGAACTTAACCGGGGCAATGAGGCAGTGAATGCCCAGGAGGAAATTGTCGTAGCTAGATAAATGTGTTAGCTAGTGGAACAATTCATAAAGCTGAAGTTGACTCAGTTTGATGGGACGAGAGATCCCGAGCTAGCATCCAGGTGGATTGAGAAGCTAGAGAAAGCTTTTGGGATGCTGAGGTGCACAGATAAGGAGAAAGTGCTACTGGCAATATACTAGCTGGAGGGTACTGCAAAGATTGGTGGGCTGCCATCAAGAATAGAGTTTTCCTTGAAGGAATGGCCATGAATTGGGATGCCTTCAAGACGGCGTTCAACGACAAGTATTTCTCGGAGACAGCCAGAGAAAGGAAGCAGGTAAAATTTCTACAGCTACGACAAAACCAATTGACAGTAGATCAGTATGAGGCCGAGTTCTCTAGACTGTCGAGGTACGCACCTCAATCTGTAAAGGATCCCTAGGAGAAAGCAAGGAGATTTCGGGACAGATTGAGGCCTAAGCTCCGCAGTTAAATGATTGCCCTAAATTTGAGGACTTATAAAGAGTTCTATGAGCGGGGTTAGATGATAGAGAGGGATTTAAAGGAAAGGAATACCGCAACTGGATTACGATTTACCCCATTTAGAGACAACCGCCAGATGGGTAAGAGATCAATGGCGGGCAATAGACGTTTTGTGCCTTCAGTAAGGAAAAATATTGTGAAGCTGCCGAACCCCATGAACTGGAGTTGCCGCCTTTGTGGCAGAATGCATGAAAATGGGCCATGCCCGGTAAGGATTAGGGCTTGCTTTAAGTGTGGTCAGTTGGGCCACCAGATAATGACGTGTCCAAATCAAGCTCCGACGAGTCGACCTCAAGGACAGAGACCGTAGGTGGACCGTATACTGCTACTCCCCAGATCGAGCAGAATCGACCACCGACCTAGGGAAGGGTATATGCAGTAGCTCATAGAGAGGCGGAGGAAGCACCAGGCATGGTCACAAGTACGATTTACTTGTGCGACCAATCTACATATGCATTGTTTGATCCCGGTGCCACGCATTCATTTGTGTCTGCTCAGTTTGCTGAATTGGTGGGTATGAAATTAAAACAGTTGAATATAATTATGCATGTTGCCACTCCGTTAAAGGATAATATATTGGTTTCATTGGGCTGTATTGATTGTGAAATCATGATTGAAGGGAGTAAGGGGAGTATTGACCTAGTCGTATTACCCATGTATGATTTTGATGTGATCATAGGGATGTATTGGTTGGGTAAGTAGGGGGCAGTAGTAGATTGTGGTAATAGGACAATTCGTTTTTATCTTGAAGGCCGCCCTATCTTTGAATTGGTGGGGAGTCGAGGAGGAATCTCGATTCCCTTAGTCTCATTTCTAGAATTGACCAGGTTAATATTTGAAGGGTGTCAGGCATACTTAGTGGCAGTGATGGACACGACTGCCGAAGAGCCAAAGTTAGAGAGTATCCCAGTAGTGCGTGAATTTCCTGATGTATTTCCCCAAGAGTTGCCAGGATTACTACCGGAGCGAGAGATAGAATTCGTGATCAAGTTAGCTCTTGGAACGGAGTTGATCTCGAAGGCACCTTATAGAATGTCCCTGCCAAAATTAAAGGAGTTAAAGGTGCAGATGTAGGAACTGCTGGATAAAGGATTTATCCGACCGAGTGCTTTGCCGTGGAGAGCGCCGGTACTATTCATAAGGAAGAAGGATGGATCTTTGCGTCTATACATTAACTATAGGCAGTTGAACCAAATAACTGTGAAGAACAAGTACCCACTGCCAAGAATCGATGATCTGTTTGATCAGTTGCAAGGAGCAACGATATTCTCAAAGATTGATTTGAGGACCGGGTATCACCAGTTGAGGATCAAGAAGGAAGACATACCTAAGACTGCTTTGAAGACTAGGTATGGTCATTATGAGTTCACAATGATGCCTTTTGGATTAACCAATGCTCCAACCGCATTCATAGACTTGGTGCATCGAGTGTTTAAGGAATTCCTGGATAGATTCGTCATAGTCTTTATTGACGATATCCTGATCTACTCGAGAAGTGACGCAGAACATGAGGAGCACCTGAGGATTGTCCTGTAGACCCTGAGGGAGCACTCGCTATATGCTAAGTTGAGCAAATGCGAGTTCTGGCTAAATAAGGTAGCATTTCTTGGTCATGTGGTATCTAGAGAAAGAATTGTGATGGATCCTGCAAAGATCGAAGCGGTAACCAATAGGCCTAGGTCTACTACAGTCACTGAAGTCAGAAGTTTCTTAGGATTAGCAGGGTGTTACCGACGATTTGTAGAGAAGTTTTCAACCATAACCATCCCATTGACGAGGCTAACAAAGAAGGAAATGTGGTTTGAATGGATAGATAAATGTGAAAGGAGTTTTCAAGAACTCAAACATCGGTTGACGACTGCACTGGTGTTGACGATTCCATCAGGATTAGGGGGCTATGAGATACACAGCGATGCTTTGTTGAAAGGACTGAGCTGTGTGTTAATACAGCATGGAAGAGTAGTAGCCTATGCATCTCGACAGTTGAGGCCACATGAGATGAACTACCCAACGCATGATCTGGAATTAGCGGCGATCGTTTTTGCCCTGAAGATCTGGAGACATTACCTGTGTGTGGAGAAGTTTCAGATTTATATCGACCACCAGAGCTTAAAGTATCCGTTCTCCTAGATAGAGCCGAATATGAGGCAGTGTCGATAGATGGAGCTGCTCAAGGATTATGATTGTAATATACTGTATCACCCTGGGAAGGCAAACAGAGTAGCATATGTGCTTAGTCGAAAGTCAAGCATCGCGGATCTGCTAGTAAAAGGTTGGTCGATGATCGAGGACTTAAGAGATTCTGAGTTCAGATTGGAAGTCTGCCAGTTGTCCAGTCTGATAGCTACATTGAGGGTAGAACCTGAGGTCCAAGAAGGAATAAAGACCTTATAGTCTACGGACCCAGAGATTCAAAAGATCCTGGAGATGGAAGCGACAAAGAGGAAACCAGAGTTTTAGGTGTCAGAGGATGGAATTTTGAAGTTCTGAGGACGACTATGCGTGCCAAAAGATGAAAGACTCCAGGAAAGGATTTTGTTAGAGGCTCATAGGAGCAATTATAGGATCCACCCGGGGAGTACGAAGATGTATCAGAACTTGCGACAGCACTATTGGTGGAATGGAATAAAGGTGGATGTGGCGATATATGTGGCTAAGTGGTTAACATGCCAGTAAGTGAAAGTGTAGTACTGTAAGCCTGGAGGACTATTATAGCAGCTAGAGATTCCGGAATAAAAGTGAGAGCATATAACTATGGATTTTGTGATGGAACTTCCGAGGAGCCAAAGAGGTCACGACTTTATATGGCTAGTCGTGGACAAATTGACCAAGTCTGCCACTTCATTCCTGTGCGAAAGGATTTTGCAATGGATAGATATGCCGAGTTATTCATGAGGCAGATTGTGAGACTACATGGAGTGCCTATAACAAATACGTCTGATAAAGATCCCAAATTTACGATACTTTTGGAAAAGCTTGCTAGATGCTATGGGAACTCGACTGCAGTTTAGCACTGCGTACCATCTACAGACAGACGGACAGTCAGAAAGAATGATTCAAACGCTTGAGGATATGCTGCGAGCATACGTTATAAATTTTAAAGGTGGATAGGAGGATCAGCTACATTTGGTGGAATTCGCGTACAATAATAGCTACCAGCAGAGTATCCAGATGGCACCATTTAAAGCACTATATAGAAGGGCTTGTAGAACCCCGATTTGTTGGGATGAGGAAGGAGAAAGAAGTATCACAGGCCCAGAGTTGGTAGAGCAATCGGTGGAAGCGGTAAAGATAATTCGGGATAGACTGAGGACGACACAGAGTCGTTAGAAGAGCTATGTGGATAAGCGGCGTAAGCCTCTGGAGTTTCAAGTGGGCGATCATGTCTTCCTCAGGGTGTCACCGATGAGGGGATTATCGCGATTTGGGAAGAAGGGAAAACTGAGCCCAAGGTACGTAGGTCCATTTGAGATACTGGAGCGAATTGGAACCTTGGCCTACAGGCTTGCCTTGACGCCTAACCTATCCCAGGTGCATAATGTTTTCCATGTGTCAATGCTGTGAAAATACGAACTAGACCCGACACATATGCTGGATTATGAGGTCATAGAAGTAGAAGACTGGGTATCCTACGTGGAGAAGCGAATTAGAATCGAGGACCGAAAGGAGCAAATCCTCAGGAATAAGAAGATTCTATTGGTCAAGGTGGTGTGGGAGCACCATGGAATCGAAGGCTCGACGTGGGAAAACGAAGAGACGATGAGGCGACAACACCCCCACTTATTTGAGTAATTAAGTTTGATGTAAATTTTGGGGACGAAATTTTTGTAAGAGGGGTAGAGTTGTGACATTCTGATTTCCAGTCAATTTCAAACTCATTAATGAGAAGTATATCTAGCGAAGTGTTTCAGTAATATCTCTCTCGAATCTGATCAATTCAAGTAGACTGACCAAAAGGGAAAGGCTAACGTGAGACGAGGTACGTGGGCCTAGGGAATTCGAATAGGAAATGGCGCTATGAGCATAAAGATTGTTGAGGGGACGTTTAGAACCGCAAAAGACCGATCTAAAAACGATTAAGGAATGCCTTGCTAGTGTTATACGATTGGAGCGCGGGTGATGTCGTTTAACCAATGTATAATTTGCAAAATTTTTCTAAATTGGACAGTGACGATCGAGACCATAGGAACTAGTGATAGACCCTCACAATTACATGACAACTAAAGTCGCCACGAATTGACGAGCCCTAACTGTGATATGAATCACAGGGTCGATACGCGTAAAGTCTGCAAAAGCCGTCCGTCGATTCGGGATTGATTGGAACCACGTCTAATAGAGAAAACAATCAGAAACGAGTCTTAAAAAATTGAAAATGGAGAATCAAGAATTACAACGTCATGTTTGGATTGGCCGTCGCCAAGTCAAAGATTATTAGATTGAGAAAAACGGCGTTCCGGACGTCGGGGGTGAAATTATCATTTTACCCCTCAAAGCTTTAGCCTTGCTTATGCAAATGAAGAAGGGCATTTTGGTCTTTCAACCACCCCAGGCTGCCGAAAAAGTGGAAAGAGCATGGCCATTGGATCACCCTTGATTGACACTTAGGACAAGTGTCAATGGATGAGCTAAAGAGTGGTCTTGTCCACTATTGCCCATCTACCATTCAACTCCTTTGACTTGAGAATTGAGTATAGCCTCTTCTTTCTCTCTCTCTCACCTCCCATTTGGCTGGCCATACCCCCTACCATCAACGACAGCTTCTTCTTCCTCTTCCTCTCCTCTACAGTCGCCGACCAACTCCTGTCCTCTCCGTTCGCTGCCGCCGAAGCCCCTCTCCAGTGACCATCAGTAGGCAAGCTGACTACCCACACCTAGCTTAGCCTCTTGCCGACCTCCTCGAAGTGGAAGCGCCTCGATTGAGCCACCGAGGAGCTCTGGCCAACCATTCTCCCAAAAGCCGACGGAAACCAATGCAATCTGAGGTAGCTAGAGTTTCTGACCCTTTAGGACCTCGAAATAGTGGATTCTTGCGCCCAAATTTTGTGGAGATCTAGGGGCTCATTTAGTGATCTGTGGTAAAAAGTTGAGCTTAATTTGATGGAGTTTTGACCTCAAATGAGTCTTGTGAAAGTTGGACAGAAACTGCCAATTTGCAGTCTAGAAGGAGTTGGCGGCTTTCGAAGGGATTCTGGCAACGATTCGACCTTAAATCTTCAGTGAGCCTCATAAACCCTTAGATAGACATGTTAGCAAGTAGGTTAGTGATTAAATGGCGAATTTAGAGTCGATTAAAGGCTGGATATGCTAGGTTTACACAAAACCGAACATAGCCCGATTCGGTTCTGTGCAAACGAAATTTGTGGAGGCTGATAATTGTTGATTTTGAGTCTCAAATTGGTGATTGAAACATGCTAGGATGGTGAGGATTGTGTTATGGAGGTTTGTAGTTCATGGATTGGTGAATTGGACAAGGGAATTGACAATTGATTGGAAATTCCTAGGTTGCGCGGTGAGTTTGGCCTTGGACCATTGAAACCGAACTGTTGAGGGCTCAAGGAGAGGATTTTGTGACATCAAGCTCAAGGTAAGAGAATTCCTAACCTTATAATAGGAAGATTGGACTCGATTGGGTGAGTCGGGTGGAACTTAGATTGTTTCTTGAGAAGCTTAGCGTGATTGGTCCTTGTGTATGCTAAGAGAGTATAGGTGATCCTAATGTTTGCTTATGTTTGTCTCTTGAGTAATTGGTCACGTTTGATTGTGTATTGAATCGTCTTGCATGCCATAGATGCATTATTTATGCATGAGTTGCACTTGACCTTGTGTGCATAATTTGTGATTGAGGCATGGTGGAGACGAGGCGAGACCCTGAGGCATATGAGACGCGGAGTGATGTGGCTGATACCCTGAGGCGCTGAGGTGCTGATGCATGCAAGACGCGGGGTTGAGATGGCCATGGTCTTGATGCGTTTACGCGGGACGAAGATATGAGGTGTTGATACTGACTTGGAGTATCATTGAAACCTGATGCGTTTACACGGGTTGTCAATGACGGTCTGATGCGTTTACGCGGACTGAGCCTCATGCGATATAATCACGGGCATGAGAATGAGGCAGGCAGGAAAAGATGTTTGTGGTGATGTGGTAGGATGAGTCGAGCATGATCATCTGAGTGTGTTATCATGCCATAATTGCATGCCTGTCACCCGAGTGTGGTTATTCATATTTGCATTGCCTTATATGACTATGAGTTTGAATTATTGGGGTATGTGACTGCCTGAGTGGACAGTCGGCCTAACATGGGGTTAGAACTATTTTACTGAGATGTGAATCTCACCTCGTTGGGGATCCCTTCTTTTTACAGATCCTAAGACTTGAAGATGTGGCCTGTATGTATTGGAGACCCCGAGGAGATGTCTACTTATTTTGATGAGTTCCCTGACAGGCAGGGAGCTATTTATGTCAAGAAGTGTACTGTTGTCTGAGTAGATGATGGTAGTACTAGCTGGAAGCCTCACAGGTATGAGGCCTGGTTGAGGAAAGCCGGGGATGTGTCTACCGGGCCGTTGAAGCCCAATGAGGTGCCCCAGGAAGTTGTCCCTAGTTAGTGCCACCCCACCCGAGATTTAGACTAGGTTGAGGGGTCCGTTGTCAGTTCGAGGAATGGACCGGAGAGGACCCTGACCATAGAGAACACGAACGAGGAGGCCATTATGGTCGAGGAAACTGAGGAGGATCTCATGGAGTCATTTGCTGAGGAGACCGTTGAGGATACTATAGAGGTCTACGCCAAGACTTTTTCGAAGTACAAGCCTACAAAGGATGTAGAAGAGACCGAGGACTCCAGCAGCTCGTCTTAGGAGCTCCCAGTTATCAGTCGATCTTTTGGTGGCGATCCTAACCCTGCCACTTGATGTATGATGGTGATGGACTCTTTTTGTGTACTTACCCATCCCCCATGTTAGCGGATTCAGTAACCCTGTATCTGTATGAACAGTTGGATCTCATGTATGACAGTATTTGCGCTATCCAAGTCCCACTTCATATTTTTTACGGAGGAGTCATTCCATTATTGCTTCCACGTGTTTGTTTATTATACGTCTCTCGACTTATGTGTGGATCTTGGGACCACGAGAGATATTTGGTTTGCTTGCAGGGAGTCGCGTGCTCATGCTCGGGGCACGGGGCGTGACATCCCGCATCTCAGCGTATCCGGATATTAGTCAATACAACACCACGTCTCATCTAATCAGGGCATCAAAGTTCTTAAGCATGCCAAAGTCCCCTCCATTTCAAGACTTCATGATCGAGTACAAGCTCATTCATCGAGCTATGAGTCTAAAGAATTCAAGTCAACAAATTTCATCACACACCACATGGCATTGGACACAAGTATGTACATCAAGTAAGAACACACATATCACACCAAGCCACAAGGATCGTTATCAAGTAATTACACAGGAATCTCATGAGAATTCATTCAATTCGAACCCAAATCATCCAGTAGAGGCCTATCCTCCTAGCCAAGATTTAGGAAATCCTTACCTTAGGCTTAATTTAGCAAAAATCTCATTCCAAGCTCACTAAGAATTCGGTCCTAAGTGTCCCAAAAATAGGGCAGCCGCGCACCTAAAAGGATTCATTCAACTCGTAAATTTTCTTTTCTAATCCGTCAAACCACGAAGCATATGCCTCAATAACATCTCAATCGACATCCTTGTATGTCTCAATGATGAAATTAAGATTGGCGACACCCCGATCAGCCCTCAAGAACTTAGATTGCACAATTCGAAACAAGGGATTTTTCTGTTCTGCCTTGTACCCGACTAATCAGTCTATAACTTAGCTTTAAACCTTAATTCCTCACATAAGCCACTTGTCTATCTATGGTTCTATGTCTAATAGAGCCTCGCCGAGAATTTGAGGGTGAGTCGAAGCCCAAAAGTCCAAGAACAACCTCGGTTTTCTTCGGTCCACTACCGGTCAGACCTGACCCGAACCAATCACCACAAAACAGCTATGAACATCATTACAAACTGCATCAAATTTATCAGCTCAGCCAATCCTAGTACTACATGTCAAGAAATAACCACAAAAAATTTGAAGTGAATCGAAGTCCTATCGAGGCTAAACGAAGACTTACCCTTAGTTGTGTCCGATTCTGTCTGTTTTCGAGAAATGGCTGGCCAGAGCTCCTTCGGTGTCCAATGGTCGAGCTTCCACTTGGATATTGTCGGTAAGAGGCTGAGGAAGACATTTGCGGTCGACGTGACGTCAGATGGCGGCCGGGAGTGGCGGTCGATCGGCGCGAAGTCAGCGAACAGGGCTGGTCGGGCAAGGCTAGTTCGGCTGAACAGGAGAGGAAGAAGAAGAAAGAAGGACAAATGAAGAGGGAAAAGCTGAGGTGTTCGACTGAAGCAAGAGGATTAAGAGGCTATACACCAAAAAAAAAATTTTGATAGTCAACCACAAGGAATGGTAGGTAAAAAGGTTGCCATTTAATGTCATAACCCCATCTAATGACACTTGTCCTCATAGCAATCATTTTGATAATCCAATGGCCATTAAACACTATCATTTTCGACAGCCTTGAGGGTTGTTCAAAGACCAAAATGCCTCCTTTAGTTATTAAGACAAAGTCAATCCTTGAGGGGCAAAATGGTAATTTTATTCTCATCTTCCGGAACATCGTTTTTCCAATTCAAATTTCCTTCGATGAGGTAATGTCCAATTCAATTAAACTGTTGGAATTCTTTGCTTTCCATTTTTCAATTTTGAGACTCGTCCTTGGGTCATTTATCTGACAGATGAAATTTTCAGACTATCTTGAACTAACAGGTGACTTTTGCAAACATTACGCGTATCGACTATGTGATTCTCATCACACTTAGGGCTTGTCAGTTCATGGCGACTTTGGTTGCCATAAAATTGCGAGGGTCTATTGCTAGTTCCGACGGTCTCAATCGTCATCGTTCGATAATAGGAAAATTTTGCAAATTATACATTAATTAAGCGGTATCACCTGCGCTCCAATCATATAACGCCATCAGTGCATTCCTTAATCGTTGTTAGATCGGCCTTTAATGGCTCTAAATGTTCCATCGACAATTCTTATGGTCAAAGTGCCATTTCCTATTCGAGTTCCCTAGGTCCACATACCTTGCCTTGCATTAACCTTTCCTCTTTTGGTTAGTTAACTCGAGATTGGTCAGATCCAAGTAAGATAAGACTGAAATACATCGTTAGATACATTCTAATTGATAAGTCTCGAAATGATAGGAAAATTAGAATGTCACATTACTATAGTAAAAAGAATCATCAAATACACAGGAACTAATCCTAATCTAGAATTGTGGTATCCTAAGAAACCAGATCTTGTACTACATGGCTATTCAGATGCTGATCTTGCAGGTTGTAAATTAAATAGAAGAAGTACTTCAGCTACATGCCAACTTGCGAGATCAATGCTACTGCCTTGGTTCTCCAAGAAACAAAATATTATGGCTCTATCAATTGCAGCAGCTGAGAATGTTGTACTAGAAAGTTGTTGTACTCAAATCTTATGGATGAAGCAATAATTGAAGGACTATGATGTTCAAGCTCACAATGTGAAAATCAAATGTGACAACACAAGTGTCATCAACCTCACCAAGAATACAATTTTGCACTCACGAGCTAAGCATATTGAAATTAAGTATCATTTTATTTGTGATCATGTGCATATTGGTGATATTAGCATTCAATTTGTCGACTCAAAGCATCAACTAGATGACATATTCACCAAGGCACTTGATAAGAACACATTTGAATATATCAGACAAGAATTGTGCATTACTATTATGTCTGTTTAAGCTGTTATTTAGACAGGAAAAATCTGCTTCTGAGCATAATGCAACATCTGAAAGAAGCAAAGGATACCAAAATTTCACCTAAAGAAGCTCAATGAATACAAGGAACTCAGAACTTAAAGCATTATTCGAAGATGACATCTTCTAAGTGAAATGATAAAAGGTTTTATCACTCAAATTTTTGGTGCGTAAGTTGTGACATTTCGAATTTCGACCATCTCGAGGCTATTGAATGGAAGGATATCGATCGGTGTGTTTCAATTCTAACTCGCTCGAAGTTGGCCACTCCCAAGTTAACTGACCAAAAAGGAAAGACTAACGTAGAGTCGGGTACGTGGACCAACAGAATCTGAATGAGAAATGACACTTTGACCATAAGGATTATCGAGAAAATATTCCAGGCCAGCAGAGATCGATTTAGGAACGATCATGGAATGCCTTGCTAGCGTTATACGTGGGGACGCGGGTGATTCCACTCAACCAATGTGTAATTTGCGAAAATTTCCTAAATTGGATTCTGATGATCAGGATCGAAGGAACGAATGATAAACCCTCACAATTATATGACAATCAAAGTCGTCACGGCCTAAGAGAAATCCCAAGGTCGATACATGTAGCGCCTACAAGAGTCGTCCGTCAGTTTGAGATAAATTGGAATTACAGTCGACGAGAGTTCGACATGAAATTGAACCTCGAGATTTGATTATTGGACATTGGAGAATTCCAGTATTTGAATTGAAATGGACATCGCCTCATCAAGGGTGGTTTATACTGAAAAAATGGATTTTCGTCCTAAGTCATCTTGATTATATTTATGTACGGAGTAGTTTATTGCTTCTGCATACATATGTGTACTTGAGGACATGAGGACCGAAGGATCTTGGATGGCACAGTTTGATTACGGCCAGTGGGATATTCGTGTGCTCAATGGGTTCGAGGCGTGACATCCACGTTTAAGTGGTATCGGAGCAAGGTCTGCTCGATCCATTGTGATTGAGGTTTGTAGTGATAAGGAGTGATGACTTGGAGACAATTAGCTAGTAAGACCTTTAGGGTTAATCATAGATTGTTGAATCTTGAGGATATAAGCTTGAACTTGTGTGCACTCTAATGGTCCTAGTGTCGATTTAATGGATGATTTTGAGTAATTTTATGAATAAGGCTCATAAGGAAGTGAGTAGTGATTGAAGAGTCATAAGCCTGAATTTTGAGATTGTAATTGTGCTTGAGGTTAGTAGAGAATGTTTTATGAATAAGGGATCGATTGGAGTGTATGATTGTGATCGTGGTTTGTTGATGACCCAACTTGGAGAATATGAGTTATAAAGAGACAACTGGCATTAATAGATTCAAGCTTGAATTAAGTCGTATCTTGATGGTTTAATTATCAATTGCTATTGACAACCTTAGAAGGTATGAGATGAGGTATATACAAGGAAGTAGGCAAGGAATATTTTGATTAGAGGCTAGTTGTGATGAGATGCATATGGATTTGACTTGAATAGTGACTAGACTTGAGGTATATGGTTGAATATAGGCAATTAATCTGTGAGAGGTGATGGTCTTTGTGGAGCTAGAGGTTTTCTATGGATAAAGCTAGATGTGGAAACGTTTGTGTTATGACAAGTGGTGAGAACGAACATACTGTGCATGTGTTTGTGACATTGAAATGAAAGTTGATGAGGGTGCATGCATGAACTTATCGCTGTTGGACTTAATAAACTGTCGCTTGGTATGGGACAAGTGGATGGGATACCTATAAACTGTAATGAAGCATGGTATGAGACGTGTGGAACAGGATTTTCTCCCTAGATGTATGAGTTGGAACAACCTGCAACGGCTAGGTTTGATGAGGGCGAGGAGTGATCGCCGAACAAGGAGCGACTCTTGGCAGGCTTCTAAAATGGCAAGAGGCAGGAATGACCCAAGTCATAACTTGAAAGGGAAAGTCTAAGTATCAGGTTGTGTCCAATTGTGGTTAAGAGATGTATGACACGGGATAGAGTCCCAAGTGAATGTTGAAAGTGGCATGGCATGTGTAATGACGCCTATGAGTGACATGGTTAAAAGTTTCATGCTTGGTAGTGAATGTCGTTTGAAAAAGAAAGGTGATTTTGTGATTGGCTTGTTAGGCGTGTTTTATGATTGGCACCATGTGAATGTTATGGCCAAGGTCTAACTGAGATATTAGACGGTATGTGGGGTTTGTACCCATTGAACTGATGCTTGTTGAGTATGAGATAGCCTGTCGTGTTTGTGACAGAGGGCCAAATGTCTCTAGGCTTAAAGTATGAGCTATTGACTTAGTGAATTGATGCCTTGATGCTTGTTTGATAGTTGCCTAGTTGAGGGTTGCCTAGTAATGGCTGTAATAGAGAAGTTGCCTTGTTGAGGCTGGCTTGTTGCGTGGTTGGTACTTAAGGATGATTTAGAATCCTTGTATAATAAGCAACTAGTTGAGAGTTGTTTGGGAACCATTGGATGGTTGATAATGAAAGGTAATGAGATGAGCAGTCTAAGACTGCTAGACTTAGATAACTTAAGTCTTTGATTCTTAGAGGGAATCGTAGTCATGTGGCATGAGAACCTAACATGGTTGAATGACCAAAGTATGGTCGTAGAAGAGCATTGAGCTCAAGTATACATGGTATGGAAGATTCAAGAACTAAGATGGATCATGAGAATTGAGTAAAGATAAGCAACTGGAGAATGAGAATTGGAAAAGCGGATGGCTCGTTTTTGTTAATCACGCGAGACCCAAGAGTTGAATGGGTCGTGAGAGCTTTAAATGGAAATGACAAAACTGATAGGTAGGCAAGCTCGAGAAGGAGCTGCCATTGTTGCTTGAGTCACTATGGTGACAGATGCTAGTACAGATGAGTTAAATGATGGAAGTCACGAAAAAGGTGACTCTGAGTTATTTCATTCACGAGAAAGGTGAATGTGTAGGAAGAACCACAAGAGTTTTGAAAAGCTTGTGAATCTTTGAATAAGATTGAGATTGACTAAGTATGATGGAGGGATCAGATTTGAAATTGTCTCCCTTTGGATTGGGGATCTTGGTAAAAAAACTTTAGAGGTTTTGGGTACACTGAGAAAAGAAAGTGACCCTAGCAGTTTTAGCCTTAAGAGGCTGTTGATAGTGGTTGAAAAGTCACCAATGGAAAAGTTTTCCTCGAAAGCATGATATCTGCCTGGACTACCTTTGTTGAGTTGTTCGATAGAAAGTATTTTCCTGGGATTGCTCAATAGCAAAAGTTGTTTGGATCCTAATAATCTTGAAAGGATCCGAGAACGATTGATCAATGTGAGATAAAGTTCTCAAGGTCATTTAAGTATATGGTAAAGGTGGTCAAGGACCCTTTGAATGAGATGTGAAATCCTTGAACGGATTGGAATTTGAAAGTCTTATGGCTAATTGCTATTCCTAATTTTGAGGAACTGTAATGGATGTTAATAAAAGGAGTGAATGATTGGAAGAAATACAAGTGAAGAGAACGTCACTTGTGAAACACGAAAAGTGTCTCCAAGGAATGGTTGATTACCTGGACGTAAGACACATGGTGGAAAATGGGTAGTTCATCTCTTCTATTATGGAAGGGGTCGAGAAAAAATCGGCATGCTAGTTTACCTGGAATTAATGATTCCTTGGGATTGGTTGGTTGCACTAGAATCATTAGAAATGGAATCATGAGTTGTTGTTCCCTAAAGAGTAGGGTGATTGGACCATGAGATGGTCGATGATGGAAAGAAAGGTGAATGGACTCGATGGTCCTAGTTACTTGCGATTTTAATGAGTGGATGAATAAGCAAAAAGGGTGCTTAGATTGTAATCGCAAGGCGACTTAAGGTAGTCAAATTGAATATTTGAATTATGAATGTATAGAAACCAAAGACGAACGAATATTGCCACTTAAGGTGAATGAATTATGGGAAGAAGAATGCCGAGTATGGTGGCATCTATGTTCTAGAGTAAAACATTGCCGTTAGCATAGACTCCAAGATTGAAGTCCTATGAAATGGGAAGGACAAGGTAGATTCAAAATAAAAGAATACCACGGAAGTGTATAATTTCCTTCATAGGGTAAGAGACCCTAGCGTGGAAAGAAGAGAATACTCTAATTGCCTTGATGTTAAGGTTGAGCGTTTGGACTAACGAGGAAGATGCAAAGTTTGAATGATTCATGGAAGTTAAGTCCGAGAAACTATCCTGTGAACAACGTTGAATTCTAGGATATTGTCGATGTTCAATGGAACCGACGGAATTGGGATAAAGTCGCATTAACTGATTATAGAAACTAGGGATTAAGATAAGAGTGCTTCCTCAAGAAAGAGTGACAAAAATGAACAAAATGTTGCGTGGTCTTAGAGGAGATCCATGGCAACAGAGGGCCAAGGTTTGAGCTCTTAAGTAAAAAGTGTAAGGAATAGTTTGGAAGATTCGACACTTGGTAAAAAGAAGTTGATAATAGTTGAATTAAGTGCCCAAGGAATGATTGAGTTGGTTGTTACCGTCTTGAGAGACGATAATTAGACTCATTTAAGGAGTCATGAGAAACATGAACAGCTTTGAGAGTATCTTATGGACTCTAAGGAGATACTCGCTGTATGCTGAATGTGAAGAGCACGGGCTATGGATTTGATGAGAAAAGATTCCTCAGTTGTGAAATGTATGGGAAATGAAATTCCTAAGGAGCCTTTGAGGATGAGAATAAGTGATGAATCGACTAGAGTCGATGTCAATTGCGGGAAGTAGAAATTTCCATGGATTGGTGAATTGTTACAAACGGATTGTGGGAAGTTTCCCCACAAGAGCTGTTCAATTAGTGAAATGGACTAAGGACGAGACGTAACACGAATGGATGACTGAACGTGAAAAGAATTTTCGAGGACTTGAGTTAAGCTGATAACTACATTGTTTATGGCATTTTCAGTTGGAAATTGAAAAGCTTATGAAGGTCGTAATGATGCGTCGCAGAATGGACCTTGAGGCATAGCGAGGCAATTGGAAGTGGACATGACATATACCTCGTGATTATAAGGCCATATAAATTGGAATGCTTAAAGCATGATTGGAGTTGGTCTGCGAGTATCCTTGTGACAAAGTTGGAGAATATTGTTTGGGTGAAAGAATGTTTCTAGGCTATATCTACCACGAGAGAATAAGGTAGCAGTTTCCTGAGAGGAATTGAACAAGAGGCAACGCAGATGTATGAAGTTGCTTGTGGATATGAGAGTGTTTGCTTAGATAAAGAAGACCTCGAACTGTGAACTATAAGAGGTTGAGAGCAGGGACTATCTAAAGAAATTTGAGGGCGAGTCATGTGGAACGAAGAGATCACCCAAGTGTTGTTTGGCAAAATTTATATCGCTAAAGAAGGGGGAATTAAGTGGCGGACGTGTGTAATCGAGATTTGGGCATTGTGTAATTGGTGATGGAGGGACAGTTCTTCCCTCGAGAATTGTGTCATTCTGATTCTCCTGTCATTTTCGAACTCATTAATGAGAATTGTATCTAGCGATATATTTCAGTCGTATCTCGCTCGAATCTAATCAATCTCGAGTTGACTGACCAAAAGGGAAAGGCTAATGCCAGATAAGGTACGTGGACCTAGGGAACTCGAATAGGAAATGACGTTTTGCCCATAAGGATTGTCGATGGGACATTTAGAGCCATAAAAGGCCGATCTAAGAACGATTAAGGAATGCATTGCTAACGTTATACGATTGGAGCGCGGGTGATGCCGCTTAGCCAATGTATAATTGCAAAATTTTCCTAAATCGAACAGTGACTATCGAGACCATCGGAACTAGAGATAAACCCTCACAATTACATGACAACCAAAGTCGCCATGAATTGACGAGCCCTAATTACGATGTGAATCATAGGGTCGATACGTGTAAGGTCTGTAAAAGCCACCCGTCGATTCGGGATAGGCTGGAATCGCATTGAATAGAGAAATGATTCAGAAACAAGTCTTGAAATTCGAGAATGAAGAATCAAGAATTTCAATATTACAATTGGATTGGCCATCGCCTTATCAAAAAAAATTGGAATTAGAAAAACGACGTTCCAGACGTCGGGGGTAAGATTACCATTTGCCCCTCAAGCCTTAGCTTTGCTTTAATAATTGGACAAGGGCATTTTACTCATTTAAGCCCCCAATACCTTTCGAAAATTGGAAGAAACCATGGCCAGTGGATGAGCTTTGATTGACACATTGGACAAGTGTCAAAAGATTAAACCTTGAGTTGATGTCTTCACTTTTAACCTACCATTCAACTCCAGTTGACTCTTGATAATTGAATAAACCCTCATTCTCTCTCTCAATTGGCCGAATACCCCCTCAACTTCTTCTTCTTCTTCTTCTCTTGTTCGCCAACTCGCTGCCCAATTCCGACCGACTCGCTGTTCCGTCCATAACTTTTGCATCCGATGGTCAATTGAGGTAAAACCATTGGCAATAGAAAGCTTATTGTCTTGCCGTTCTAATAAGGTATTATGTGTCCAAATCCACACAGTCGTTTGTACTGTAGAGCCGTTTGAAGGAGAAAAGGTCAGGCTGGTCAATTTTGAATCCTGGAGCTCCCAGCCGACCAATCCGACCGTCCCACTATTCCAGCCATATCTTCTTCGTCCGATACCAGATCAAGATAAAACTCTCCAAATGAAAGCTTATTGTCTTATCTTTTCATAGACATATTATAAGCTCAATTTAACCCTGTAGATCTTTCCGTAGCTCAATTTGAGTGGACAAAGGTCAGGCGATGTCAGATTCTGACCGATTTTCAAGAAAGACCTGTTCCAGGGTCTTCCGGACTTCAAAGTGCTCCAAATTTCTGGTGAGGTCTTCTACATTATAGTATTAAAGTTGGATGAGCTGTGGTAAAAAGTTGGGATGAATTTGATGGAGTTTTGACCCCAAATATGTCTTGTGTTTGAAGGGCCAAAACTGACTAGCGGTAAGCTTGGAGGAACCAGCGCCGTTCTTGGACCATTTGACGTCGCCTTGAGCTCAAATTTTTGGTGAGGCTTCCTAACCCTTACAACTACATGCTAGCAAGTAGAATAATGATTAAATTGAGGATTTGAGGTGGTTTAAGAGCTAGTAAGTTGAGGTATACACAGAACTGAAATTTGCTCGGTTCGGTTCTGTGCATACCGATTCTGTGGGAGCTGTTGGTGGTTGTAATTGAGCTCCAAATTCTTCGTTGAGAAGTGTGAGGATGTTAATTGATTAGCTCATGAGGTGTATGATTAGTGGGGTGGTGATTTGAGCAAGAAAAGTTAATGATTGGATTAATTTCCATAGGTTGCGCGGCGGACTTGACCTTAGATCCTTAGAGCTGAACCTTTGAAGTGTTTGGAAGGGGAATTGTATTACATTAAGCTCGAGGTAAGGGGTTTCTAAACCTTTGATAGGAAGATTGGACTCGATTGGGTGATTTTTGGATACGAATCGATCGGTTTTTGGAAGTTATTATGTGGTTGCCCAATGTATGTCCTAGAAAGCTATTGAGGGCTTGATTGATTGATGATGCTTGTGTCATGAATTGGTTGTTGCATTTGTATGTCAAATGTAATTGTCTCGCAAGCCATGGATGTGTCGTTCGTCGCATGAGTTGCATTCGAACATGTGCTATGAAATGAAATGAGTTTATGGCATGACTGAAAAATGGTGACACCCTGAGGCATATGAGACGTGGGATTATGTGGATGAACGCCCTGAGGCGCTGAGGCGCGGGGTTTGAATTGAATGAGGGGTATGAGACGCGGGATTATGTGGCTGAATGCCCTGAGGCGCTGAGGTGCAGGATTTGAATTGATTGGCACCCTGAGGCGTACGAGACGTGGGGTTGAGAAGGCCATAGTCTTGATGCGTTGAAACGCGGGACGGAGTTGTGATGTGCCAACACAGGCCTGGAGTGACATTGAAAACATGATGCATTTACGTGGGTTTGTCAATGAGACGGTCTGATGCGTTTATGCGGACCGAGCTTGAGGCGTTCTAAACGCGAGCATAAAAATGAAGAGGCAGGAAAGGGTGGAAGGCGTAACATGGCTTGTTTATACATGCTTAGACTAAATGACGTGATAAGATGCCTGGAGTGCATGCTTGTTGTTCATGTGTTATTTCGTGATAGTTGAATGCCTCTTGGGATTTTGTATGAATTGTTTGTGAATGTAATTGCCTGAGTGAACGATCAGCCTAACCTAGGGTTAGGACCCACCTTAGTGAGATGTATATTTCACCCCGTCGTGGGATTAACTTTTTCAGGTCCCAAGCGATGGAAATCTGAGCTTGCCAATGATCGATGTTTGAAGAAGTAATTATATGAAATGGATTTATACATTGGTGAATTTAGAGATTTCATGTTACCTTGAAGTTAGAGTTGTATCCTCTGAACCTGTAGTCGGTGTTTATAAGAAGACGTACCCTATGTCTTGAGTCATTTTAAGGTTGAATTGAATGGAGAAGTTTGATCGCTTCCGTATGTTTGTATCATTTAGAAGTTATTAATCGTTGGCCGACGGATCCTAGAAACCGCCGAATGACAAGAAGGCCTTGGTGGGATTTTGCGTGCCTGATAGGTTCGGGCGTGACATCCCCGTTTAAGTAGTATCATAGCATGGTCAGCTCGATCCAATGTGATTGAGACTTAGAGTGATAAGGAGCGATGACTTGAGGACAATTAGGTAACGAGACCTTGTTGGATAAGCATGAATTGCTGAATCTTGAGGACTATAGATTTAAAATTGTGTAATATTCTAATGGTCTTAGTACCGATTTAAGGGATGATCTTGAGTGATTTATGAATAAGGCTCACAAGGAAGTGAATAGAAATTGAGGAGTCATAAGCTTGGATTTGAGGTTGCTAGAGAATAAATTATGAGTGAAGGGTCAACTGAAGTGTATGATTGTGATCTTGATTTGTCAATGACCCAACTTGAGGAGTACGAGTTATAAAGAGGTGACTGATGTTAGTGGATTCAAGCTTGAATTGTGTGATATCTTGATGGTTTAGCTATCAATTGCTATTGTCAGTCTTGGATGAAATGAGGTGAGATGTATACAAGGTATATTGAATTAAAGGCCAGTTGTGATCGAATGCTTAGGGATTTGATTTAGTTAGCAACTCCAATTGAGGTATATGGTTGAATATAGGCAATGGATCGGTGGAATTAGAACTCTTCAATGGATAGGAATTGATCTGAAGATGATTTTGATATGACAAGTGGTAAGGATAGTCATGCTGTGCATGTGTTTGTGGCTTTGAAACGAAAGTTGATAAGGGTGCATGCATGAACTTATCACTGTTGGACTTAATAAATTGTCGCTTGGTATGGGACAAGTTGATGGGATACCTATAAACTGTAATGAAACACGGTATGGGACATGTGAAACGAGGCTTTCTCCTTAAATGTATGACTTGGGACAACCTGCAATGGCCGGGTCTGATGAGGGCGGGGAGTGATCGTCGGGACAAAGAGGTCCGGACAAGGAGCGGCTCTTGGTAGGCTTCTAAGATGGCAAGAGGCAGGAATGGCCCAAGTCATAACTTGAAAAGGGAAGTCTAGGTATCAGGTTGAGTCCAATTGTGGTTAAGAGATGTATGGCACGAGATTGATCCTCGAAGAAGATGTTCAAAAGTGGCATGACATGTGAAATGAAGCTTGTGAATGGCATAATTAAAAGTTTTGTGCTTGGCGGTGGATGCCGTTTGAAAGGAAAAGTGATGTCTATCATTGGCCAGTTGGGCATGTTTTGTAATTGGCATCATGTGATTGACTTGGCAAGTCTAACTGGGAGAGTAGACGACATGTGAGGTTTATACCCATTGAACTGATGCATGTTGAGAATGAGAAAGCATGTCGTGTTTGTAATAGAGTGGCAGATGCCTTAGACTTATAGCATGATCGATTGACTCATTAAATTGCTGCCTTGAGTACTTGCTCGGTGTTAACCTAGTTGAGACATGCCTAGGAATTGGCTGAAGACTGAGAAGTTGCCTTGTTGAGGCTGACCCTTGAATAGTCATTGACTCATGAGAATGTGGAATCTTTGGGTAATGGACAACTAGTTGAGAGTTGTTTGGGAACCACTATAAGGTTGATAATGATGAATGATGAGATGAGTAGCCTGAGACCAATAGACTTGAGTAGATTACTTAAGTTTTTTATTCTTGGAGGGAATCATAGTGGTTCAAGTGACATGAGAACCTAATAAGGTTGAACAACCAAGGTATGGTTGTAGAAGAGCATTGGGCTCGAGTATACGTGGTGCGGAAGATCTGAGAACTAATATGGATCATGAGAATTGAGTAAAGATGGGCGATTAGAGTATGAGTACCAAAAGAGAATATGGCTCGATCTGTTAATCGTACGAGACCCAAGAGCTGAATGGGTCGTGAGAACTTTAAATGGAAATGAGAAAGTGATGGGTAAACAGACTCGAGAAGGAGCTGTCATTATACCCAAGTCGCTGAGACGATCGAAGCTAGTGTTGATGAGTTAAATGATAGAAGTCACGAGAGAGGTGGCTCCGAGTTAATCCTTTCTAAATTGAATGCGTAGGAAGAACCACGAGAATTTGGAAAAGTTTGTAAAACTATGTATAAGGTTGAGATTGACCAAGTTTGAAGGAGGGATGAGATTTGAAGTTGTCTCCCTCTGGATTGGAGATCTTGGTAAGGAAACCTTAGAGGTTTAGGTACACTAAGGAAAGAAAGTGACCTTGGCAATTTTAGCCTTAAGAGGTTGTTAGTAATTGGTGAAAGGTCACCAGAGGAAGGGTTTCCTCAAGGGCATGATATCTGCCTGGACTGCCTTTATTGAATTGTTTAATGGAAGTGCTTTTCCTGAATTGCTTGAGAACAAAGGTTGTTTGGATCCGAATAATCTTGAAAGGATCCAAGGACGATCGACCAATGTGAGACAGAGTTCTCAAGGTCATTTAAGCATATAGTAAATGTGGTCAAGGACCTTTGGATAAGATAAGTAAATCTCTGAGTGAATTGGAGTTTGAAAGCCTTATGGCTAGTTATTCTTCCTGATTTTGAGGAATGGTAATGGGACTCAGTAATAGAAGAGAACTATTGCTCATGGATTACGAGCAAAGAGATGTTCATTTTGAAACATGAAACGTATTTGTGAGAGATGGTTGTTACCTTGTCGCTAGTCTCGTAATGAAAGACTGACGTGTCATTCCTTCCGTCATTGGAAAAGTTGAGGAAAGAAATCTGTTAGTTGTCTGACATTGATGATTTTATGAGATTGATTGAGCATAAATCTAGACCACTAGAAGTGGTATTGGGTGTTATCGCCCCTAAAAGGTAGGGCGTCACTCTTAAAGGACGATTAGACCATGAGATGGTCGTTGATGAAAAGAAAAGTGAATGGACTGGATAGTCCTGACTATTCATAATTCTAGTGAATGATTGAGGAAGCGAAAAGAGCGCTTAGAGAATAATTGCAGAGTAAATTGAGGTAATGTAATCGAGTATTCGATGCGTGAATTGGTGGAAACCAAGGACAAATAGATATTGTCACTTGAGGTGACTAAATTATGGGAAGAAGAATGCCGAGTATGGTGACATCTACGTTATGGAGTAAAACACCGCCGTTGGCGCAGACTCCAAGATCGACGTCCTATGGAATAGGAAGGACATGGTGGATTTGAAATAAGAGAATGCCACTAAAGTTTATAGCTTCCTTCACATGGTAAGAGACCCTAGTGTGGAAGAAAGAGAAAATCCTAACTGTCTTGATATTAAGATGGAGCGCCTAGTTTGAGAAAGACGACGCAGAACTTGAATGGTTGCTATAAGGGAAGTTAACTTCGAGAGACTGTCTTGTAGACGATGTTGAATTCTAGGATAATGTCGACATTTAGTAGGACAAGTAGAATTGAGATAAGGTCGCATTAGCAGGTTGTGAAACCAAGAGGTCAAGGCACTAATGTTTCTTGAGAAAAGAGTGACAAAAATGAATAGAATGTTGTGTAGTTCAAGCGGGGACTCATTAGAATAGAGGTCCAAGGTTTGAGCTCTCAAGTGAAAAGTATGAAGAACAGTTTGAAGATTCGACACCTGGTAGAAAGAAATTGACAAAAGTCAGATTGAGTATCCAAGGAATAATTGGATTGATTGCTACCGTCTTTAGAGATGATGAATAGACTCATTTAAGAAGTCAGGAGAAACATAAATAACTTTCGAGAATATCCTACAGACTCTACGGAGATGCTTGTTGTATGCTTCTAATTGTGAAGAGCACGAGTTGTGAGCCTGATGAGATAAGATTCCTCAGTAGTGAAATTTTTGGGAAATGAAATCCCCGTGGAGCCCTTGAGGAATGGAATAAATGATGAATCAACTAAGATCGATGTGAGTTGCGAAAATTGAAAGTTCCTGGAATTGGTGAATTGTTATGGATGGATCGGGGGAAGATTTACCACAAAAGCAATTCAATGGATGAATGAATACAAAAAGAGTTTTTGATGACTTAAGTCAAATGATGACTATACTGATCATGGCGTTCCCATTTGGAATCAAAAGTGGTCGAGAAAACCATAATGAAGTGATGCATGAAAGAAATTTAAGGCGTAGCAAGGCCAAATAAGACCACATGAGTGAGAACACCTAGTGTATAATTGGAGTTGGATTGTGAATATCCTTACGACAAAATTGGGAAACATTGTTTGGGTGGAAGGAGGTTTGAGTCTATGTTTACCACGAGAAAATAAGGTAGTAGTTTCTTAAGGGGGATTGAATGAGAGACAACACCGATGGGTGAAATTTCTTATAAAATGAGAGCATAGCTTGTATAAAGAAAAACCTCGAAGTTATAAGAGCTGTAAGAGGTTGAGAATTGAGTATTGTGTAATTGATGATAGAAGGACAGATCTTCCCTTGAGAAATAAGAGATTCAACCTCTAAATTGGAAGTTTGTCAAATGACTGGTTGACGGCTACCGGAAACACCTAGCCTGAAGGCCAGAAGGGAATTGAGGTGTTGCCATGATCGAACATCGATACTTGAGGGGTTATAGGAATGGATGGAACCCTTGAGGCCCCATGGACGGAAGTACGAGTCCAGCATCGATGGGAACTTAAGGAATTGACCTCATCGAGATTCGAAGGGAGAATTATGGTGTTCCTTGGGATGGCACAAAGATGTGCCAAGATATATATATACTATCGGTGATACAGATTGAAAGTTGAAATTAATCTATCGCATGGTCGAGCACTAGACATGTCGATAAAAGAGAAGGACATGACCACGAAAGTTGAAGGATCACTTTGATCGAAGGGGATTTTCTGACGAAATCGAGAACGGATTACTATGAAGTAATCATGTAATTGTTTAAGGAATGGAGAGGGCCATAACTCGATTAGTTAATGGAGGGCACCCGTCGGTTCGGGATAGGCTAGAATCGCATTGAATAGAGAAATGATTTAGAAACAAGTCTTGAAATTCGAGAATGGAGAATCAAGAATTCCAACATTACAATTGGATTGGCCGTCGCCTTATCAAAGAAAATTGGAATCAGAAAAACGACGTTCCGAACGTCGGGGGTAAAATTATCATTTTGCCCCTCAAGCTTTAGCTTTGCTTTAATAACTGGACAAGGGCATTTTCGTCATTTAAACCCCCCAATACCTGTCAAAAATTGGAAGAAATCATGGCCATTGGAAGAGCTTTGATTTACACATTGGACAAGTGTCAAGAGATTAAGCCTTGAGTTGATGTCTTCACTTTTAACCTACCATTCAATTCAAGTTGACTCTTGGTAATTGAATAAACCTCTTATTCTCTCTCTCACTTGGCCGAATACCGCCTCAAATACCGGTCTTCTTCTTCCTCTTCTTCTTCTTCTTCTTCTCTTGCTCGCCAGCTCGTTGCCTTGTTCCGACCGACTCACTGTTCTGGCCACAACTTTTTCATCCGACGGTTGATTGAGGTAAAACCACCGACAATAGAAAGCTTATCGTATTTTTGTTCTAACAAGGTATGATGGGTCCAAATCCATCCAGTTATTTATCCCGTAGAGCCGTTTGAAGGAGCAAAGGTCAGGCTGGTCAGTTTTGAATCCAAGAGCTCCTAGCCGACCAGTCCGACCGTCCCACTATTCCGGCCATATCTTCTTCGTCCGATACTAGATAGAGGTAAAACCACCGCCAAATGAAATATTATTGTCTTATCTTTTCATAGACATACTATAAGCTCAATTTAACCTTGTAGATCTTCCCGTAGCTCGATTTGAGTGGATAAAGGTCAGGCGAGGTTAGATTCTGATCGGTTTTGGGGAAAGACCTATTCTGGGGTCTTCCAGACTTCAAATTGCTCCAAATTTTCGGTAAAGTCTCCTATACTTATATTATTAAAGTTAGATGAGCTGTGGTAAAAATTTGGGATGGATTTGATGGAGTTTTGACCCCAAATGAGTCTTGTATTTGAAGGGCCAGAACTGACCGGCGGTAAGCTTGGAGGAACTGGCGCCGTTCTTGGACCATTTGATGTCGCCTTGAGCTCAAATTTTCGGTGAGGCTTATCAACCCTTAGAACTACATGTTAGCAACTAGATTAATGATTAAATTGAGGATTTAAAGTGGAGGTGGTTTAAGGGCTGGTAAGTTGAGGTATACACAAAATCGAAATTCACCTAGTTCAGTTCTGTGCATACCGGTTCTGTGAAAGCTATTGGTGGTTGTAATTGAGCTCCAAATTCTTCGTTGAGAAGTGTGAGGATGTTAATTGATTAGCCCATGAGATGTATGATTAGTGGGGTGGTGATTTGAGTAAGAAAAGTTAATGATTGGATGAATTTGCTTAGGTTGCGCGGCGGACCTGACCTTGGATTCTTAGAGCCGAACCTTTGAAGTGTATGGAAGGGGAATTGTATTGCATTAAAGCTTCAGGTAAGGGGATTCTAAACCTTTGATAGGAAGATTGTACTCGATTGGGTGATTTTTGGGTACGAATCGATCGGTTTTTGGAAGTTGTTATGTGGTTGCCTAATGTATGTCCTAGAAAGCTATTGAGGGCTTGATTGATTGATGATGCTTATGTCATGAATTGGTTGTTGCATTTGTATGTCAAATGTAATTGTCTCGCATGCCATGGATGTGTCGTTCGTCGCATAAGTTGCATTCGAACGTGTGCTATGAAATGAAATAAGTTTATGGCATGACTGAAAAATGGTGATACCTTGAGGCGTATGAGACGCGGGGTTATGTGGATGAACGCCTTGAAGCGCTGAGGCACGGGGTTTGAATTGAATGGCACCCTGAGGCGTATGAGACGCAGGGTGGTGTGGTTGAATTCCTTGAGGCGCTGAGGCGCGGGATTTGAATTGAATGGCACCCTGAGGCGTACGAGACGCGGGGTTGAGAAGGCCATAGTCCTGATGCGTTAAAACGCGAGACGGAGTTGTGATGTGTCGACACAGATCTGGAGTGACATTGAAAATCTGATACGTTTACGCGGGTTTGTCAATGAGACGGTCTGATGCGTTTACGCGGACCAAGCCTGAGGTGTTCTAAACGCGGGCATGAAAGTGAAGAGGCAGGAAAGGGTGGAAGACGTAACATGGCTTGTTTATACATCCTTGGACTAAATGACGTGATAAGATGTCTGGAGTGCATGCTTGTTGTTCATGTGTTATTTCGTGATAGTTAATGCCTCTTGGGATTTTGTATGAATTGTTTGTGAATGTAATTGCCTGAGTGGACGGTCAGCCTAACCTAGGGTTAGGACCCACCTTACTGAGATGTATATCTCATCCCATCGTGAGATTAACTTTTTCAGGTCCCAGGCGATGAAAATCTAAGCTTGCCAATGATCTGTGTTTGAAGAAGTAATTATATGAAATGGATTTATACTTTGGTGAATTTAGAGATTTCATGTTATCTTGAAGTTAAAGTTGTATCCTCTGAACCTGTAGTCGGTGTTTATAATAAGACGTACCTATGTCTTGAGTCATCTTAAGGTTGAGTTGAATGGAGAAGTTTCATTGCTTCCACATGTTCGTATCATCAAGAAGTTATTAATTGTTAGCCGACGAATCCTAGGTATCACCGAAAGACAAGACGGCCTTGGTGAGATTTTGCATGCCTGACAAGTTCGGGGCGTGACAAGAATAAGAGATTCAATCTCTAAATTGGGATTTTGTCAATGGACTAGGCTGATGGCTGCTTGAAGCGTCAAATCTGAAGGTTAGAAAGGAATTGAGATATGGCCATAATCGAACCCTGATATCTACAGGGTATGGAAATGAATAGAACTTGGAGAATTAAGATTTTCCTTGGAATGGCACAAAGGTGTGCCGTGGATGCCTAAATATTATTAGTGATATGGATTTTAGGTTGAATTAGTGTAACGTGTGGTTGAGCATTAGACATGCTGACAAGAGAGAGAGACATGACCTTGAAGGTTGATGGATTACTACGATTGTTGGAGATCTTCAAATGGAGTTGAAAGTGAGCTACTACAGGAGTAACCATGAGCTTGATTAAGGAGTCGAGAAAGTTATGACTCGATTTGTTTGAGAAAGGGCAAGTTGACAAAGCCTTGAATATCTTTTGGTACAAGAGAACATTTGAAGGAGTGATACGTCAAATGACATGGGTGCCAAAAAGCATATGATTGCGATGGTTTAATAAGGAACAAAGTTATTTTGAAGAATGAGAATGCGATGAGACGTCTATACCCCGTGAGATTGGATAATTGGAAAGTGGCAAATTTCAAGGAAGAAATTTCTTTAAGGGGGAAGAATTGTGACATTCTTAATTATGACCCTCTCGAGGCTATTGAATGGAATGATATCGATCGGTGTGTTTCAGTTGTAACTCGCTCGGAGTTGGCCACTCCCGTGTCAACTAACCAAAAGGGAAAGATTGATGCTGAGTCAGATATGTGGACAAAGGGAATCCGAATATGAAATGACACTTTGACCATAAGGATTGTCAAGGGAATATTCCGAGCCAGCAGAGATCGATCTAGGAACGATCATATAATGCCTTGCTAGCGTTATACGTTGGGACGCGGGTGATTCCACTTAACCAATGTGTAATTTGCGAGAATTTCCTAAATCGGATTCCAATGATCAGGATCGAAGGAACGAACGATAAAACCTCGCAATTATATGACAATCAAAGTCATCACGGCCTAAGAAAAATCACAAGGTCGATACATGTAGCGCCTGTAAGAGTCGCCCGTTAGTTTGAGATAAATTGAAATTACAGTCGACGAGAGTTCGACATGAAATTGAACCTCAAGATTTAGATATTGGACATTGAGAAATTTCAATATTTGAATTGAAATGGACGTTGCCTCATCAAGGGTGGTTTATACTAAAAAAATGGATTTTTGGACGAAAAGTGCCAAATGACCATTTTGCCCCTCGACCTTTGACCTTGCCTTAAGAAGTTTAGAAGGTTATTTTGGTCAATTCCCACTCCTCTATATGCTGCAAAAAATTGCATGAGGATGAGTCAAAGGAAGTCAAAGTCAATGAAGCAACTAATGGGAGGTTGCCAAGTGTCAACCAAAGGAGAGGCCAAGCATTAAATGGACATTAATTATCCATCTTGTCTAATTGACCAAAATGGATTATTGGTGTGTAATGGACACTCTCTCTCTTTATTTTTGGCCGGCCACCTCTCCCACCATATTCTTCTTCCTTCTTTCCTCTTGGCCGAGCAGTGTTACTCGCAGACAGGGAAAAACCGGCTCACTGTTTTGGCCATAACTTCGTCGTCCGACTTTGGATTGAGGTAAAACCACTACCATCTTAAATATTATTGTCTTTTCATTCTAGAAAGATATTATGAGCTTAATTTGGCCTAGCCGTTTATCCTGAAGGTCTGTTTTAGTGGGCAAAGGACAAAATCTGATTCGGTTTTGGAGAGGCAGCGTTTTTGGGGGCTTCCGAACTCCAAATGTCTTTAAATTTTCGCTAAAATCTTCTAAAATTATAGTATATGAGTTTAGCACGTTGAAATTAATATTTTATATGATTTTTGATGGGTGTATATGGCTGGTTTGTGGAGGTTTATACCGAGCGAATTCTGCCCGTTTGAGGATTGTGGAGGAACCGGGCTGTTCAAAGGTCTTTGAGGTGTTATTTTTCTTCCACGGTAAACTCCCTTAACATGTAGATTAAGGTTTTGGTTAGTTGATTTTGTGATGGATTGAAGTTTGAAATTGATTTATGGCTTGATTGAGCAGATTGAACCCGAAACCGGTTTTGTTTTGTGGATACCCTACCGTGACTGATTCTGTTGGGGAACTAATGAAGGGATATTTGAATTCAAAATGACTCATAAGACTTCATAGGATGTTGTATGAGGTGTTAATGGGAAGTATGTGAAGTGGATTGGGGTTTATAAGTGAATTATGAGCAAAATTGATGCATGAACCCCTAAGTTGAGTTTTGCCTTGTACGTGGCCGTGTGAACCGAACCCATTGAGGGTTTATAGGAGTGTTATTATGCATTCAATTGATCAATAAGATATCATGAATTGCCAATGGTGTGGCTAGTGAGAATATGGATTAATGGAAGTGAGCATTTCATGATTTTTTATTTAAGATTGGTAAATCTTTCTATGTTGACGATGAATTCTTGGGGATAATATATTTGTGGACTTGAGAAGAATCAATTGGTGTGGAATTTTACTAATCAATTGAGGTAAGTGTTTCCTAAACCTTTATCTGAATGCTATGACACTACTGGATAGAATGGTTGAGTGATTTGATTGCTTAATGAAGCATATGGATTGAACTGCTTGATTGAGTATTGGATTCAATGACATGAATGGTATAGTATGACCATTGAACTGTGACATGCCTTGATGACATATTTGGCTATTGAGCCTTGATTGTTTAGTTGGCTGAGATGCCGATGTTATGAATTGGTTGTAATGATATAGTGCCAATGCTTTATGAATAGGCTATAATGCCCCAGCGATTAGTGGCCTTTGGCCCGGGAGATCGCGTTGGCTTGATGCCCTGATGATACTGATTGATCTGTGACCCTAGTGGTATCGAGTGTGATTTTACTGTGAATAATGATGATGATACCGATTAGCCTGTAACCCTAGTGATTTCGAATGGCTGTGAGCCCTAAGTATTAATGATGATACCGATTGATTTGATGACCTCGGTGGTATCGGAGGGTGGTGAAATTGAATGAGAATGAGAATGCCAATTGGTCTGATGATCCCGATGGCATTAAGTGGCTACAAGCCTAGAGAGTATCGATTGGTCTGATGACCCAGTGGTATGTGGACATCGTTTGGTCTGATGACTCCGGTGATGTCAGATGGCAAAAGTGCCAGAGGAGTATGTGGGTGGATGAGAAAGTGGTGGCAGTTGTGTATCGATGCATGTGCTTGAGCATTGAGTTTCGAACCCTGATGTTGAATGCGGTTGATTGTACCGTTTTTCCATGATTGGCTGTTGATATTGATATTGGTTGATGCCATCTTTAAATTATTGATGCCTTATGCCATTGCATTATTGTTTATCTACATTTTTGTGGCATTTGTGTGTAGTCTGAGGGGACTGGTGTTCAGGTCTAGGTTTAGGTTTTACTTATTGAGATTTATATCTAACCCTAGTGGGGGCTTAACTTTTTCAAGTTCTAGGCGAAGGAAGCCTGAACTTGTCAAGGATTGGCATTTGTGGAAGTAGTTGATCAAATATTTTTAAGAGATGGTATATTGTTTGGTGGTTTAGTTGGGACCATGAAAACGAATTGAGGTGTATTTTATGGATTCGAGAAAGGTACCATTTTTTCGTCCAAAGTCATCTTGATTATATTTGCGCACGAAGTAGTTTCTTGCTTCCGCATACATATGAGTACTTGAGGACATAAGGGCCGAAGGATCCTAGTTGGAACAGTTTGATTATGGCCAGTGGGATGTTCGTGTGCTCGACGGGTTCGGGGCGTGACATAAGTAGTTATATTTTTGGCAAAAAATAAGGTACGCACTGTCATAATCTCTCTAAATATTCTATAAAGATTGTGATTGCGTTGATTGTGCTGATTATCTTGATTGATTAGATTTAACTGATTGAATTAATTAAGTTGATTGAATATAGTCTTCAAAAATTAACTTATTACATTTTCTCAAATATTCTTTTAAGACGGTTTCTAAATTTTTAAAGACAAAAGTCAACAATTGAACCATCGTTCGTCCTCAAAACTCTAAGGAAGCTCTATGTCAGTCTACATTCTCTAAATCCTTCCAAAAAGTAGTTCCATGATCTCTCATAGAAACCCTAAAACTCTTGATCAAAATTCTAAAGAACAACAATGGCGCCTAAAATTGCACTAGTGAAGAAAACTCCATCGACCAGCTCCTGGAGATCTAGTCTACTTGAATCGCGAGAACCCAAAGTCACGAGCAATGCTCCTACTTCGTATGACCTCACCGAATCACCCGGAAGAGATGAGGCAGAGAAAAGGAGAGTTGAAGCAGAAAAGCTGGCTGCATGAATCGACATTCAAGGATCTCTTGAAATAGTTGAAAGAAGAAAAAAGAAACTTCAAGATCGCCTCACAGAAAGGGTAACTCAAACACCTGAGGAAAACACTAATCTGCCTATTAATAAGAGAATCATCCTAGCTAAAGCCATGTCTAATCCGATTAAGGGAATGAGGCTTCAAGGGAGACCTGAACGTGATATTATTGAACTTGTGCATGAAAATGGTTTCTTTGATGAAGGACATGTGTAGAAATTCAGTGAAATGTTAACCCAGGTAGAGATTAGGCAAGCTACCAAAGTAGGTGATGAGTTTTAGAAAGCTAGATTCTCTGAAAAGGGAAAGGAGAAAGTTGGTGAATCTTCTGCTAGAATTAATAAAGAAATTGCTAAGGAAGAAAAATCTGTCAGTGAATATATGAGGGATGACAATGATGAGACAACGTATGCCCATTCTCAGCTTGTGGTAATGAAGTTTTTGACATGTGAAGAGGACACAGATAAACTAGTTAGAATAGAAGAGCATAAAAACTACTGTGAGTCACTGCTTGCTAGAGGAGTTATGCCCAATAGATCTATTGACTCTAACTTCTTTGAGAGGAATGGCTTGCAAATCCTTTACCCTCTCACAAATCTACCATTGCACTCATTATGTTCTTTAAACACTTCTTGCTATCCTAAACTGTCTGCATATTTTTATTCTAACTTTGCGATGAATAATATAAATGAAATTCAATTCTCATTTCGTGAAGAAAATGTCCTTCTTAGTGCTGCAGACCTTGTAGACATCCTTCAAACCGCACTATCTACTTTTACAAAAATTTCTATTTATGATGAAGATGTCTACAAAGAGTTGTCTAGGAACCCCAATTTGTCCAGGGTAAACAAATCCCATGTTGAACATCACCACTTCCACTAAGAACTATAATTTTGCATAAAGTAGTCATCAACTGCCATAGGCCAAAGGGATCCTCTAAAATAGATGTCTCAAGATACAAGGCAAAACTCATTTGGGCTATTCTGAAGTGGTGATCCTTTCTCTCTTCCACATCTAATCTTTTTACACATGAAGTGAACTATGAAGAAGAATAAGGGTCAGTTGCCCTATGGATCCTTAATCAGCAGGATCTTTGAGTACTTGAGAATAGTAATCCCTTTAAAGTTTCGATATATAGATTTGTCTCAGGATAGTACTGATGAGAATATACTCATAAAAATGGGATACAAATTTGAAGATGGACAGTGGAGAGATAAAAAGAAGAAAACAGTTCTAATAGATCTGCCAAAGAAAAGGGGAGTATAGCAATCTGCTCGACAAGACTACACAAGCTACACCAATAGGACCATCCTCAGAATCCACTCGAAAGAGGAGGATAAAAATGGTGGCACACAAGTCTATCAGACTAGGAATCAAAAAGAGAAGGCTTGCCAACACATCGCTTGAAAGGATTCAAAGAGAACACGACTCTAATATATCTCTAGTGAGTGAAACAAAACTAAAAGATCTAGTGTAGACAATAGTGAAGTCAGCTGATGAGGATGAAACTGCCATTCAATTGGAGCGGGAACTGAGAGAAAGAGATGAGAATGAGAAAGAAGCAAGAGAAAGGGAGGGGAAAGAGAAAACATCAAGAGAGAGAGTAGAACAGGTGCCACCTGTTGAAAATGTCTAGAAAAAGGACACACAGAATGAAAGAGATGTGACTGAGAATGTGATGGATCAGGAAGAACAAATTGAACAAGTCAACTTCTTTGACGTCATTTTGAGTGCAGGAGGAATCCAAAGAGAAGTTACATCTAAGGGGGAGGATACAAAAATGGATATAGATGCTGTTGACAAGTAAGTCAGTCTTATCATCAGAGAAATACGCTAAGACTCAGGGGGAGTCTTCAAATGTGGGAACTCAGACTGATGACATAGTCAATACCATTGACTCGGAGCTTTTTAGGGAACTGGTACAAAAATAGAGAGAGATGGATCAAAAACTGATAGACATTGGGGCCTCTTTGCACTCATATGTTGAAGACTTGACTATCAAGATAGACTCTGAGATAGCACAAAGGAAGACAGACATTGTACAACTCTCACCATCTCAGCTAGGCCTTATGGACAACAGGATCCTCAATCTGCACAAGGATCTGGAGCAGAAACTTAGTCAATTATATAAGTTTGTCCTTGTCCAACTTTCATCAGATCAAGCCCAACCTAATGCAGCCCCATTAACTTCCACTCCAACTCCAAACCCCCAAGACTAAAAAGATTATCTTGTCATTTAGATATTTTAATCTTTTAGTTTTTGGATATGTACTTGAATGCTACACTTCTAGATGTTGGATCTTGATTCCTTATTGAGTTGTATTCAGTCATTGCATGACTGATTAACAAAGGTGGAGTAATGCTATTTATCTAGAATTGAACTGTTGTAGGATATAAATTAGAAGTTCTTAGTATTACACTTAGTGCTTATACTATGCAATTAAAGGCTCCAATGTTTAGTGTTGTGTTATCACTATACACTGTAGTTTCTTTTGACCCTTTTGTACTAATGACAAAAAAGGGAAGAAGTTACAAAAGTATTGAACACTATGATTGCTATTACAAGTTGTGAATGTATCAATGCTATGATTGCTATTACGCTATGAATGCTATGATTCTACTGTGAAGCACAGGAAGAAGTATATACAAGTTCACATGTTGATAGATTGGAGAATTGAGAACAAAGGTTCCTATATTCCGCAGAACATGATCTGAAATTTTTCTTAAACTGAATAGGTGAACAAATTCCTTATTTTGAGCATTTCTTTAATTAGAGAACGTGCACATATCTCTTACTGCAAACAGGATTGAATCGAACATGCTACAATTGTCATAAATCTGAGTATGTTAAGTAAAGAACAACAAGTTCTAAGTATTTACTAGAACAAGATCTTCTGAGCATTGAGGACAAACTCTAGATTACAAGTATTATACTCTCAATTATCGTGCTACTCAAGGTTATCATTCATGTGACTGAGATTTATTGAAATTACTTAGAATCACATCATATCACATTTTAAATGCTCCGAATTTGTACACAAGCTTAGATTCTAAATCTATTTTTGAGATGCTACAAGTTCTGAAACATTCATGATATTGCAAAGTTGATTATCTTTTAAACGTCAGAATTTACTCTTGCTATAAAGTATAAAGGATGGTTTGATAAAATTATCTTTAGCAAGATTCTACTAGAGTGGCTAGACTATAGTTGCTCACCTCTTTTTATTCAAACAATTGACACTTTTGTGGATAGTTTCGTCATCATAAAAAAGGGGGAGATTGTTCAGAAAAATCCTAGATGATTTTGAAGTTGACAAAATAATCCAAGTATGGTTAACTTTTGACATAATGCCGTTGAATACTTGTTTTGCAGATTGTCCTTTGGTGTGGAGATGCACATGATTGATATGGCAAAAAAGTTTAGCACATATGTTATTTCTGAAGAACTCAGATGTTGTGTCGAGCTCAAATATTGAGCGGGGATAGCTCAAACGTTAGAATGAAGCTCAAGATCTGAGAGGAGTATTCATGAGCAGTAATCTGGACTTGAAGAGGACTTTAAGATGTACTTAATTGATACATTACAACAGATACAATCGAGCTGGATCATTCCTAAAGATTCTCAGGGATAGAGATCAATTAATATCGTGGATCTTAAAAGACGAGCGAAACTTGCCAATTGAAGGAATTTGTCTATGAAAATCCAAGGTCATAATTGTATGAACGATTTGATCCAGATGGGGATGACTTTCCTTTGGCGATCCTCAACGACTATGAGATCTTCTTTTAGTAGTTGTCTTGTCCAAATGGGAAGTTTTGGAGAGACCTCTTCTGGAAGCCTTGCAACGGGAGGCAGGAAAATATAAAAAATATCTTGAAACTAAAGAGAAAAAAGATCTACGTTAAGAGGGAAAAGCGTTCATACTACTTAGAATGCGAATACTTTAAATCATTTATTCTTTGTGATCCATTTGTTGTAATTGTGAGGAGGTGTATATAAGAGTGTTGAGCGTTAGGTGGGAAATCTTGCGTCTCAAGGAAGGTTACTAAGCTGTAACCTTAAGCAGATCCAACCGATTGACTGATAGCCAAAGAAGTGGATGTAGGCTTAACCAAAGCCTAACTACTATAAACCCTATGTGCAGTCTTCTCTATCTCTTACTCTGATATTATTTTATATCTTGTGATAGTAGAACTGCATGCTTAGCGTACACAGCGATATACTCTATTTTGATCATATGAGAATTGAGATTAACGTTTGTGAAATTTGAATTCCACATTATATCTCTAAAATTGCACAATAATCACATATTCACCCCTCATCTAGTGGTAACATTATCCATAACAAGTGCCAATAAAACCACAATAATTTGCAGAATTAATGAGCATAAAATTACTAGAGACAACTCGAAAAATGATCGCTAGTGTTGGTATGGCTGGGAGATTTTCTGCGGATGCGCTTAGTATGGTGAACTACCTAATGAATAGATTCTCATTGACTACGATTGGATATCGGACTCTCGAAAAAGTGTGATCAGGTAATATTGTTGATTATTCTGTTATTAGAATATTTGGTTGCCCATGTTTTGTTCGAGTAAGTGATGTTAAACTCGATGTGAGGGCAATGTGCATATTCCATGGCTATGCATAAGGCGAGTAGGGTCATCAGTTGTGGTGCTCGAATATAAATTCACCTATATGCAGAAGAGAAGTTACCTTTGACAAGTCTCCAGTACTTAATGGCTAGGAGTTATTACAGCAGTGTTCACAAGGATCTAGACGGTATTCAGCTTGAGGTGGAGTTGCAACCAGAAACTCCTCAGGTTGTAGGTACTAGCTTGGTAATTGACACAGATGGTGCTTGTAACTAGGTGGAGCTTATAATGCCAATGGTTGATGTAACTGCTATTTTTGACAAGGTATGTATTCGGTCTTCTGATTGATATGGATGGAACGATGGTTTTGCTTTTTCTATGATTAAAGAGCTTGTATCAGAAAGTTCTTGTGGAATAGTTTGGAGAAATTCAAGCGTGGCTTGGATTTGGAAGACGTCTGCGGCGGTTGAGCCCATTGGGATTGTTGGGAGAGTAATAGCGAAGTTCGGATTCTAGCAAAGCTATTGTGACCTAGCTCAAATGTTGAGTCAAGGTGGAGATTGCTAAAATTGTGTCTCGAGTTTAAGCCTATCATAAAACCTGTACGAAATAAGAACATATGAATTGTGGATTATATTGATTTCCGAATAATCGAACATGCCTCGGTTGGACTTTGGATTGTTGCTCAACGAAATCACATGTTTATCTAAAAAGCAAGGAAATGGATATCACATAATCATATTCTAACTGGAGTCGGCCGAGATTTAAAATGAAAAATTCCAGCGAGGATTATGAGATATATTTTGCTAACCAGTTGACCGAATTTAGTATCTGGGATTTTGTAATCCATTTCGATTTCGGCCTCTCTGATTGTTTATTCCTTTTATGGCTATTGGATATAGACACTTCATGGAGTCTAGTGAAATAAGCAAAAATAGCAACGCTAGAGGGAAGCACCATTTATGATCGAGTGCTTGGCAAGGGTTTTCTCTTTGGGTTTTATTCGCATACTTGCATCAAGATTTCAAGGGTTGAAATCGAATAAATCTTGATGTTATATTTGTGTAATTCTTTTGGCGAGGTTGAGAGATTATTTCGCTAGGAATTGAGAATAAAACACCGTGTGCATTATTGGATGTAATTGGGGCTTGAGAAATACTGAGAGTGTTTGAGTGACTCGAGTGTGGTCTATAATCTCTGTGTATCGCTTGATTTATAGTAAAATTCATTGCTGCTCTCTCGTGGACATAGGTCTCTACGACCAAATCATGTATATATGGTGTTTGATTTATTTTCTTATTCTGTCTATTTTATTGTTTGATCGCTTAGTTTCGCACAACAATTGGTATCAGAGCTAGGCTTGCTTGAATTTAAGTGAATAAATGGCGACAAAAGAAGCTAAAATAAAAATCGGCAGAATTGATGGAAAGCATTTTGGTTTCTGGAAAATGCAAATTGACGATTATCTATATCAGATGAAACTGTATATATTGTTGCCTGGGGAGAAGCCATATATGATGAGACAAGTGATTGGGAATTGTTGGATAGACGAGCGATCGGTGTTATTCGGCTGACGTTGGTTCGTAACGTCGCGTTTAATATCGTTAAAGAGAAGACCACTATGGGTTTGATGAAAGCCCTATCGGACATGTACGAGAATCTCTCTGCAATGAACAAGGTATATTTGATGCGACGTCTGTTTAGCTTGAAGATGAGCGAAGGTGCATCAGTTGCTAACCATTTTAGTAAATTCAATGTGATCGTTAGTCAATTGAGTTAAGTTTTATTGACTTTGAAGATGATGTACATGCTTGGATTCTATCCTCATTGTCTGATAGTTGGAATATTTACTATTACTGCTGTTTGTAATTCCTCAGGATCAACAAGTTTAACTTTTGATGGGATTCGAGATTTAATTATGAGTGAGGATATCCGTAGAAGAGAATATGACAAATCTGTATCTGTTGCTTTAGTAGGTAAAAATATAGGAAAAACTAGTACTTATGTTAGCAGAAATAGTATGAACATGAGTATACGCAGTCAGTCTAGGACTGGTGGAATTGTATGTCGAAACTGTGGCAAGAGGAGCATCTTGGAAGGAATTGCTTTAAGATGAAAAACACAACGGGCAAGGGAATTGGAGTTGAATTTGCTGATGATAAGTAGCTGTAGCTATCAAGCCTCGAACCCGATGAGCGCGCAAGCATCCTACCAAGCTGTACCTTTCTTAAAACTCCAGGATCCAACAGCCAATGTTGTAAGCACTGAAAGGAACACACATGCGGAAGCGATACCGACTCCAATCATATAAATATAACAACACCCGATCACTTAAGACACAAGGGAACATCAAGTTTCATTAACCAATTACTAAAAGATCAATTCCTAATTCACCAATCCGAAGTACAATCCATACTATCACAAATAGGCAAATCCATTCTAAATACAATTGGTCAACTATCTCTTCTAATACCAATCCTTAGCAAGATCGCGCTTCCTCCACCTGGGACCTGAAAAATTAAGCCCCCACTGGGGTGAGATATATATCTCAATAAGGTGGGTCCTAACCCTAGGTAAGGCTGACCGTCCACTCAAGTAGTTGTACCCCTTAGTATTTCAAACTCATTAAAACTTGTAGGCATATCAGGCACAAATCAATAAAACCACAACATGCAGATGACAGGCATGCAATGATGACCTTACGTCACACTCAGATGATCATGCACACTTGGCCTGCCACTTCACCACATCCACCAATCTCCGCTTGCCTCAATCTCTAACCCGCAATCAGATCGCATCAGGCTCGATTCTCGTAAACGCATCAGACCGTCATCGGCAACCCGCGTAAATGCATTAGGTTTCGATGAATCTCCAGGCCAATATTATCACCACATATCTCCGTCCCGCGAATAATTCGCATCAAGACCGTGGCCATCATAATCCCGCGATAAGTTTGCATCAAGGCACCACTGGCAATCCGTGTAAACGTATTAGGTCCCAAAGATTCTCTAGGCCAATATCATCACCTCAATCCTCCATCCCGCGAATAGTTCGCATCAGGACCGTGGTTAATTCAACCCCGCGATTATTTCGCATTAGGGTGCCACACAACATCAACTCCACCCCGCAATCTCGTCGCATCAGGATATCCATCTCCCGCCCCGCGCCTCGTACGCCTCAGGGCCTCGTTATGTCATGCTCATACCATGCTTCTCAGTTCAATGCACAGATAAAACCATAGGTGCGACTAATGCACAATTTAAGTATTCATGGCATGTAGGACAATCAATGATACTCGGCATGACGTATGATTTAAACACAAACAACATCACACATAGACCTCCTATAGCCACTTAGGACACAATAAGAGCTATCCTTTTTGGAATATTCTCATGAATCACTCAATTTGTCTCTCGACTCGCCCAATCGAGTCCAATCTTCCTAGCATAAGGTTAGGAATTCCCTTACCTTGTGTTTGATTACACAAATTCTTCCTTGCAAGTGCCTTAAGTCTCGGCCATATCAATCCAAGGGTTAATTCTCCGCGCAACCTATAATTTCAATCAATTTCATTAATTTTCTTGTCCAAATTCCCAATCCATGAACTATCAACTTCCATAGTATGATCCTCGTCATCTTAACATGTCTTAATCATCAATTTGAGACTCAAAATCACTAGCCATCAACCCTCCAAGGTTCGGCCATGTACAGAACCAAATCGGTTCCTCTCGGTTCTATACATGCCGTGAGCTTCCAGTCCTAATTCAATCCCAAATCCATCATTTAATCCTTATCCTTCCTCTTAACATGTCTATCTAAGGGTTTAGGGGTCTCACCGAAGATTTGAAGTCGATTGGTCGCCGGAAACTCGTCGAACGTCGCCGGAAACTCGTTGAACATCGCCGGATTCCTCAAGTCAATTTTCCTGGCAGATTATGTCCATGATTTACAAGATCGGTTCATGGTCAAAACTTCATCAAATTGAACCCCAATTTTTACTACAGATTCATCTACATGTCTAATAGGTCTCTACAAAATTTTACCTCAAAACTCCAACAATTCAGCCTTCAAAAGGGTCAGAAACCGAACCTACCTCAGGTTGGGTCAATTTCCATCGACTTCTGGGAAAACTCTTGGCCAGAGCTCCTCAATGGTCCAAATGCCGTGCTTCCACTTCAAGGAGGTTGGAAAGACATAGATCTAGGTTGGTGTAGTTGGCCGGCGTCCAAGTGGTGGCCGGAAGTGGCCGTCGGAACGGCTGAACAGGAGCCCAGAAGCTGGTCGGCGACAAAGAAGAAGGAGGAAGATGAAGAAGGAGTGGCGTGAGTTCTTGGGGGTTCCATGGCTGGCCAAATGAGGTGAGGAGAGAGAGAGAGAAGGCTTATATTCAACCTTGGGTGAAAGGGGAAGAATGGTAGGTGGCATAAAGTTGGACTTGACTTCTCTTTGCATCATCCATTAACACTTGTCCTCTTGTCTTTCCAAGGTGATCCAATGGCCACCATCCATCCTAATTTTCGACAGCTATGGGGGAAGGAAAATAGTCCAAAATGCCCTTTCTCAAATGTATGGGCAAAGCTTTAAGCTTAAGGGGTAAAAGGGTAATTTTACTCCCGATATTCGGAACGTCGTTTTTCTCGCCCTAATATTTTTTAATAGGGCGACGGCCAATCCGAATATGATGTTGTAATTCTAGATTTTCCATTCTCAATTTTCAAGAATCATTTCTGATGGTTTTCTCTATCGAACGTGTCCTAGCCTATCTCGAACTGACGGGCAGCTGTTGCAGACGTTACGCGTATCGACCCTATGATTCAAATCACATTTAGGGCTCATCAATTCATGGCGACTTTGGTTGTCATGTAATTGTGAGGGTCTATCACTAGTTCCCTTGACAATCCTTATGGCCAAAGTGCCATTTTCTATCCGAGTTCCCAAGGTCCACATACCTCGTCTCACGTTAGCCTTTCCCTTTTAGTCAGTCTACTCGAATTGATCAAATTCGATCAGAATACAACTGAATACGTTTCTAGATATACACTTCTCATTAATGAGCTTGAAATTGACTAGAAATTAGAATGTCACAGTAGCTGAAAATTCTGATGGTGTCAATAGTAGCTTTTTTGTCACTGAGGATTCATCATTTGATTGGAAAGTTTATAGATTATGGTTGTTCTTTTCGTGTTACACCAAATAGGAACCGATTCACTACTTATGAGTGCACATACAACAGTAAAGTGCAGTTGGGAAACATCGCTGAATGTGATGTTGTAAGTATTAGTGATGTTAAAATCATAATGCATGATGGTATTGTGAGGACATTGACTAAAGTAAGGCATATTCCAGAATTGAAAAAGAACTTAATTTTCATGGGTGCCTAGATTCAGCTAGATGCAGGTATTCTTTAAAAGTGGAGTTCTGAAGATTGTTCGATGTGCCCTGGTGATAATGATGGGAGTTAAGCATGATGACATGTGTGAACATCAAGGTATATTGATAAGCTTCACTCCGAAGGCGTCGACATCTGTTCGAGAGCCTAAAGATTGCTTGAGGAATGTCTGGGTGTTTGTCTTGATGCACAAGTTTGATGTTGTTGTCAAGAATACACAGTCAAAACTTTGAGAAAAATGGAAATCGGTAAGTCGATCAAGGATGTGCGAATTGACAGTAATAAGGAATACCGCTTGAAGCAAGTAAATAAATTCTGCATGAAAAAGGGCATATGAAACATTGGACTTATGCCAGTAAACCAAAACAATTTACAGCATTGATGAGCAAAAAATAACTAGAGATAGCTGTCGCGACCCTCTCACGATTTCGAGGGCTACTGGACAATTCTGTCTAGTCAGCGCAGGCCTCTCCCAAGGCCTATTACTCAAGTCACAACGGCGGTATACGTGGTAGATTTTCGGTGTGGTCTGGTGACATGTGATGCGCATACATGTTAATGAGTCGCCACCAATCGTTCTGTGGAGGGTACGATTGGAAACCCCATAGAATAGTTGGAAGCATTCTATTCAATTCTGCGAAAATCAGAAAAATGAGATCGGAGACTTTGTTACGCCAACTATCAGAGTTGACGCCCTTTTGGCACCTAAGTTGAATGATTTGTCTAACCTAAGATTTCATGCAGATGAGTGAGGCGTGAACCGTAAAACTAGGAGTTCATGCAGATAAGAGTTATTACCCTAACACTCACAATCAATAAATGAATGCGCAAGTCAAGGATCCAAAACGTGTAGATAAATCACATGAAAGCAACGTGACATTCCTAGTAAGGCCCTATTAGCCTAGAGAAATATCAATCAAGGCTCAAGAGTATTTTTGACATGATTTACCCTTAATGGGCGAAATCGTAATTTTGAAGAGTTTTGGACAATTTGCCCAAGAAAGATAAATTTGTCATTTCAAATGAAATATGGAATCAAAAGATGATAGAAATAGGATTGGTCTCCAAACCAATCCATTTCCTATTTTTCGAGAATTTTCAGAATTCTTTTTGAATTTTAAAATTGATTTACCCTTTGTGGGGTCAAACCGTTATTTCAGAGAGTGATGAGAAATGAAAATATCAAATAGAAGGATTGATCGACCTCTTGACCAAAATCCTAATTTTGAGCAATTTTCGCGACTCAATGAAATAAGAAAGATAATTTCCTTAGAAGGGTAGAAGCGTCATTTCTAGAAAAAATGACGAGATTCAAAAACCCAAGCATGAGAAATGGTCGCCTAGCCGACCCTAACCCTTACCTAGGCATTCTCAACCTATCTCATATACCGAGTAGAGGCGATTTTGAAGAACACATTAGAAATCCCAAAAATAGGATCGACCAATTGTTTGTGGTCGATCCTCAATTTTTAGGATTTTTCGGAATGTCTAAGAATTTTTCATAATTTTTTCATATCTTTTTTGGGATTTTCTAGGATTTTCTAACATTTTTTAGATTTTTCTAGGATTTTCTTGATATTTTTATTATTTAAAAATTAATTTCTAAAATTTTTATTAAAAAATGATTCGGACTGGGTTGACTCGGCTCACTCGGATCGGATACCCAGCCTAGACCCAGACCCACGTGACCCTAACCTCCAAAAAACATCGTTTCACTTTTTTTTATTTTCTAATTATTTGGATTTAATCCGGCGGCTCCTAATGAATCACATGGCTATTCCACGACCATTGGATCGGCTGACTGAAACCTATGGCTCAGATTAAAAATACTCCACAACCGTTAGATATGATTATTTAAACTTACTGCCACGATTAAAACCCAAGACTCGATTTGGACCTCCGTCCTTACTTGCCTAAATGACGCTGCTTGACCACTAATATAAACGACACCGTTTCAACCTATTCTAATTTTTCGATTTTAGAAACAATTTTGAATATTCCTAATTACTAATCGGATGGCCACTAAAAAATCAAACTCGATTAATTTGAGCCGTTCGATCAAAACTGACTCAGCCTAACAGACTAACGGTCGAGCTGACTCGACATGCACGTGGACCAATCATACTCCGTGTCACGCCCCGGACCTGTCAGGCACGCAAAATCCCACCAGGGCCGTCTTGTCTTTTGGTGGTACCCAGTATCTGTCGGCCAACAATTAATAACTTCTAAATGATACAAACATGCAGAAGCGATGAAACTTATCCATTCAATTCAACCTTAAGATGACTCAGGATATAGGGTACGTCTTTTTATAAACACGAACTACAGGTTCAGAGGATACAACTCTAACTTCAAGGTAACATGAAATCTTTAAATTCACCAAGGTATAAATTCATTTCATATAATTACTTCTTCAAGCACCGATCATTGGCAAACTCAGATTTCCATCGCCTGGGACCTGAAAAAGTTAATCCCACGACGAGGTGAGATATACTTCTTAGTAAGCTGGGCTCTAACCCTAAGTTAGGCTGACATTCCACTCAGGCAAATGTAAACGCTAATAATATATGCAAAATCGCATGAGGCATTCCACTATCACAAAGTAACATACAGATGTCAAGCATGCAATCAAGGCATCTAATCACATCATTAAACTCAAGCATGCGTTTCAAACCAGATTGCACCTTCCTCCCTTTTCCAGCCTCCTCTATCACGCCCTGCGCCTCATCGCGAGCACGCAATCATCCCTACAAGCAACAACAATAATCTCTCGGCGGTCTCAAGGATCCACCTATAAATAAAGAAAGGTCGAGAGATAAAATAATTTACATTGAACACACGTAAGCGGTTCCCAACAACTCCCCCTGCAATATATATACATACATACAAATTGAGTAGAACTGGATAGCATTAGAAAGTCATACATCATCAACCACTGGTCACATCTACTACAAACTGCAATATATCAAGGCAACGGGTAAGCATACTAAAAAGGGTATTCACAAAATCCACCAGGGAAGGGGTTAGGTCGCTAGTCAAAAGGTCAGGTCACTATCCGGAGTCACCTAGGAAGAACTGCTGGAATCTCTAGTGTCATCGCTCTCCTCTGATGGCTCGTACTCAAAGAAAGTCTCCGACGGAACCTCAATGGAATCCTCCATAGTTGCCTTCTGCGACGGCTTAGCGAAGTCACTCTCGGATGCCTCCAATACTATAACCTCCTCCTGCTCCTGTTCCTCAGTATCCTCTAGAGTCGGTGTCCGCTCCGGTCCGTTCCTAAACCCTACTACCGAACCCTCGGGCAACTCCTGGTCCGCCACGGCCTGACACTAGGGAGGTATGACACCCTCCAGAACCTCATGGGGCCTCAGCGGCCCGACTTTCCTATCCCCATCCCGTCTAAACCATGTCTCGAACCTGTGAGGCTTCCAGTCTGATTTACTCTCGTCGACCCATACAACGGTACACTTCCTAATGTAGAATTTCACCTGTCGTCTGCGAACTCATCAAAATAAGTTGTCATCTCCTTCGGGTCCCCGAATCCGATAGGCCACATCACTACTGCCCAAGATCTGTAAAGTAAAATTTTCCCAAAAGGGGTTAGATACACATCTCAGTAAGAAAAACCTAACTCTAGGTCAGGTTGACCGTCCACTCAAGCAGCTAAGTCACTCAACCTATCCAACTCATGGTCACATGCAGGTATAACATTCATAATTCATTAAACAACAATGCACAGAGGACAAACATGCATTTGTTATTTCATTTCACACACAAATGTACATGTACGCTCGGCCTGTTTCGCCACATCTATCAACCCCTGCCTGCCTCTTTCTCTAGCCCGCAAACCAGTCGCCTCAGGCTCGGCCCTCGTAAACGCATCAGACCGTGGTCGACGACCTGTGTAAACGCATCAGGTTTCGATTCAATCCCAGGCAGAGTATATGAGCTCATATTCTATCCCGCGATTATATCGCATCAGGATTGTGGCTCTCTCAATCCCGCGACTTCGTCGCATTAGGGCGCCACCTATTCATAATCCACCTTGCGACCTCGTCGCATCAGGGTCTCGAACTTTCGCCCCGCGTCTCATATGCCTCAGGGCCTTGCCATGTAATGCCACAATCATAACTTATGCCACATTATAGCAAACAACTTGATTTTTTAATTCAAAATTTCACATTTCAATAGCTAATGCGCATTCTAATACAATTTCTAACTTCGTGGCATACAAATCAATTCAAATGACACTTAAACACACAAACGACTCAAGCATAGGCTATGTCGTGTAATCATTCAATAGTATCTAAGAACGCATCAAGCTATTACCATTGAGGATTTTCCTATATACCATTTCCGATCGGCCATCGATTTACCCAATCGAGTCCAATCCCCCTAGCCTTGGTTTAGAGAATTTCTTGCCTTCTCTTAGCAATGCAATTCACTCCTCCTTGCACCTCTTAATGTTTGGCCAACTCAAGTCCAAGGTCGATTCGTCGCGCAACCTAGGATAATCAATTGATTTGTCAAAATTCCAAGTCCAAGTCCAATTCCTCAATTAATCCATCCAAATCACCCATAACATACTCCTCATCATCTTAACACATCATACAAACCAAATTACAGCACAAATCCGGCCTATTCAGCCATCCACAGATTCGGTTTGGCCCGACATTGAACCGATTCCATTGGTTCTGTTCTTGCCGGGTCCAACTGGTCCTAATCTACCTCAAATCCATCAATTATACACTCTTCTACCTCTTATAATGTCTACCTAAGGGTTTGGAGTGCTCACCGTGAGGTTCAAGTCATGTGGATGCCGGAAAGTCGTTGGAAGTTCACCGGTTGTCCAAGATCCAAAATACCGACAGATTCTAGGCAAGATATACATGGATGGTTCCTGGTCAAAAACTTATCAAAAAAATTCTCAATTTTTACCATAGATTCCTACACATGTTTACTTGATCTCCACCAAATTTGAGCTTTAAACTCCAAGAATTCGACCTTCAAATGGACTGAGAAACAGACCTACCTCAGGTTGGTTCTGGTTCTGCCGGCGTGTGGGAGAATGCTTGCCCTGAATTTCAAAGAGCTCCAAATGACCTGATTCAAGTTGAAGGACATCGACAAGAGGTGGATCTATGCTGTGGTGGTAGGCCAATAGTCGGCAAGTGGCCAGAGGAGGTGGTCGTGCAGATCGAACGGCGAGCTCTGCGGCGGTCGGGCGAGAACAGAACGGAGGAATAAGAAGAATGAAGATGTTCGGTGGCTTTGAGGAGTTGAATCTACCAAATGGACAGTAAAAGAGAGATGAAGGAGAGAGAATTTGCTATCCCAAAAACATGATTAATTGAGGTGATTGGTAGGTGGGCATTTAATTGCTGAGTTGATCTTCCATCCTTGGATGCTTGACACTTGTCCATTGTTCTTGCCAAGGAGATCCAATGGCTCCTTTTTCTCTTCAATGTTCTGCAGCTTGGGGGGAGAATGTCCATTTTTCCCTTCCTTCAATTATAAAGACAAAGTTCTAAGCTTGAGGGATAAAACGGTCATTTTACCTTCGACGTTCGGAATGTCGTTTTTCTCATTTCTGACTTCTTCGATAAGGCGACGGCCAATCCAATTGACGTTGGAATTCTTGATTTTCTATTTCAAACTTTTTTAGGACTCGTTTTTTTATCATTTCTTCCATCAGACGTGATTCCAGCCTATCCCGAACTGACGGGCAGCTTTTGCAGACTATACGCGTATCGACCCCGTGATTCTCATCACGTTTAGGGCTCGTCAATTCATGGCGGCTTTGATTGTCATTTAATTTGCTAGTCCCTAAGGTCTTGATCGTCACTGTCCGATTTAGGATATTTTGCAAATCGTACGCTGGTTAAGCAGCGTCACCCGCGCTCTAGTCGTATGACACTTTCATGGTAATCCTTGATCGTTCTTAGATCGGCCTTTTGGTGGTCCTAAATATCCCCTCGACTATCCTTATGGTCAAAGCGTCATTTCCTATCTGAGTCGCCTAGGTCCACGTACCTCGTCTCGCTTCAGCCTTTCCCCTTTGGTCAGCCTACTCAAATTGATCAGATTTGAGCGGAATACGACTGAAATACATCGCTTGATATTCATGAACTTCTCATTATAGAGTTTGAAGTTGATTGAAAATCAGAATGTCACAACTCTTCCCCTTACAAAAATTTTGTTCTCGAAATTTACATTACACTCGACTACTCAAATAAATGGGGGTGTTGTCGCCTCATCGTCTCTTCGTTCTCCCATGTAGCTCCTTCCGTTCCGTGGTGCTCCCATATTACTTTGACCAGCATTTCTTCTTATTCCTCAGGATCTGCTTCTTCCAGTCTTCGATTCTTATCGGCTTCTCTATATAGGATACTCTGTCATCTACCTCTATGGCTTCGTAGTCCAGCACATGTGTCGGGTCAGGCTCATACCTTCTTAGCATCGACACATGGAATACATTATGTACCTGGGATAGACTTGGCAGTAAAGCAAGTCGGTAGGCCAAGGTTCCAATTTTTTCTAATATTTCAAAAGGGCCTACATATCTTGGGCTCAGCTTTCCTTTCCTTCCGAATCGCGAGAGTCCTTTCATCGGCAATACTTTGAGGAAGACATGATCGCCCACTTGAAATTCCAAAGACTTGCGTCGCTTGTCTGCGTAGCTCTTTTGGAGACTCTGCGCCATCCTTAGTCTATCCCGGATGATCTTCACTACTTCCACCGATTGCTCTACTAATTTGGGGCCCGTGATGCTCCTTTCTCCTACTTCGTCCCAGCATATCGGTGTTCTGCAGGCTCTGCCATAGAGTGCCTCAAACGGTGCCATTTGTATACTCTACTGGTAGCTATTATTGTACGCGAACTCTACCAAGTGTAACTAATCTTCCCATCCGCCTTTGAAATCTATGACGCACGCTCTCAACATGTCCTCGAGCATCTGGATTGTCCTTTCTGACTGCCCATCAGTCTGTAGGTGGTACGCCGTACTGAACTGTAGTCGGGTCCCCATGGCTTCTTGTAGGCTCTTCCAAAAGTTCGCCGGGAACTTCGGATCCCTATCTGAGATAATCGTCACTGGCACTCCGTGTAATCTTATTATGTGCCTCATGTACAGTTCTGCGTACCTATCCATGGCGAAGTCCTTTCATACAGGAATGAAGTGGGCGGACTTGGTTAATCGGTCCACGACTACCCATATCGAGTCGTGACCTCTTTGACTTCTCGAAAGTCCCATTACGAAATCCACGATTACATGCTCCCACTTCCATTTCGGAATCTCTAACGGTTGCAACAGTCGTCCAGGATTACAATGCCGCGCCTTCACTTGCTAGCAAGTCAAGCACTTAGCCACGAATCTTGCCACGTCTACCTTCATCCCGTTCCACCAATAATGTTGTCTTAAGTTCTGGTACATCTTTGTACTTCCTGGGTGGACACTATAGTTGCTCCTATGAGCTTCTGACAAGATTCTTTCTTGGAGTCCTTCGTCCTTTGGCATACACAACCATCCTCGAAACCTTAAGAGTCCATCCTCGGACACCTGGAATTCTGGCTTCCTCTTCATTGCGTCCATGTCAACAATTTTCTGAATCTCTGGGTTCGTTGATTGTAACGCCTTTATCTCATCTTCGATCTCAGGTTCCACCCTCAGAATTGCTATCAAACTGGATAGTTGATCGACCTCTAATCTGAATTCAGAATCTCTCAAGTCCTCTATCGTCAACCAACTTCTCACCAGCAGGCATGCAATACTTGACTTTCGGCTCAATGCATCTGCCACTTTGTTTGCCTTCCCCGAATGATATAGTATCTCACAATCATAATCTTTCAACAGCTCCATCCATCTACACTGTCTCAAGTTCAGCTCTTTCTGGGAAAACAAGTATTTCAGACTCCGGTGGTCTGAGTATATCTGAAACTTCTCGCCACAAAGGTAATGCGTCCAAATCTTCAAGGCAAACACAATCGCCGCTAACTCCAAGTCGTAGGTCGGGTAATTCATTTCGCGCGGCCTCAACTTCCTGGATTCATAAGCCACTACCCGGTCGTGTTGCATCAATACACAGTCCAATCCTCTTAGCAAAGCGTCGCTGTAAATCTCATAGCCTCCTGGTCCCAACGGAATGGTCAGCACCGGTGCGGTCGTCAGTCTATGTTTCAGCTCTTGGAAACTCGTTCACACCTGTCAGTCCATTCAAACTTCGTTTCCTTCTTTGTCAACCGTGTTAGTGGGGCGGCTATAGATGAGAACTTCTCCACGAATCGCCTATAATATATTGCCAATCCCAAGAAACTCCTGACCTCCGTGACCGTAGTAGGCCTCGGCCAATTGGTTACAATCTCTATCTTTGCAGGATCCACTGCAATTCCTTCACTTCACACAACATGACCCATAAATGCTACCCTGTTCAACCAAAACTCACATTTGCTTAGCTTCAAATACAGTGAATGTTCCCTTAGGGTCCTCAATGCGATCTTCAAATGCTCTTCGTGCTCTACGTCGCTCCTCGAGTAAATTAAAATGTCGTCAATGAAAACTATGACGAATCTGTCTAGAAATTCCCTGAATACTCGATACATCAAATCCATAAAAGCAACCAAAACGTTCGTCAATCCAAACGGCATCACCGTGAACTTGTAATGACCATACCTTGTCTTGAATGCAGTCTTCGGTATGTCTTTCTTCTTGATCCTCAGTTGGTGATACCCTGTCCTCAAGTCAATTTTTGAGAACACTGCTGCTCCTTGCAACTGATCAAAGAGATTGTCAATCCTCGGCAGCGGATACTTATTCTTCACCGTTACCTGATTCAGCTGCCGATAGTCAATGCATAGCCGCAAAGATCCATCCTTTTTCTTTACGAACAGTACTGGTACTCCCCACAGCGAAGTACTTAGTCGGATGAATCCTTTATCCAACAACTCTTTCATTTGCACCTTTAACTCCTTTAATTCTGACGGGGACATCCTATATGGTGCTTTCGAAATCGGTTCCATTCCAGGAGCTAATTCAATCACAAGCTCTATTTCCCGTTCCGGTGGCAATCCGGGCAATTCCTAGGGAAACATATCCGGAAACTCACGTACCACAGCAATGTTCTCTAGCTTAGGTTCCTCGACAGTCGTATCCATTACGGCTATTAAGTATGTCCGACATCCTTCAGACATCAACTTAGTTACTTCCAAAGATGAAACTAAGGGAATCGAGATTCCTCCCTGACTTCCCACTAACTCAAAACTAGGGCGATCTTTCGGATAAAATCGGATCGTCTTATTGTCACAGTCTACTACTGCTCCTTGCTTACTCAGCCAATCCATTCCTATAATCACGTCAAAATCAAAGATAGGCAATACGGCTAAGTCGATACTCTCCTTACTTCCTCGAACCACAATCTCACACCCAACACATCCAAATGAAACCAAGACATTATCCTTCAATGGGGTGGTGACATCCAATATCATGTTTAATGGTTCCAATCTCATGCCTACTAGCTCAGCAAACTGTTCAGATACAAAAGAATGCGTGGCACCCAGGTCGAACAATGGATAAGCAGTTTGATTGCACAAGTAGATCATACTTGTGACTACTCCAGGCGCCTCCTCCGCCTCGCTGCGAGCTACAACGTACACTCTACCCTGAGCTTGTGGTCTGCTCTGTTCAATTCAAGGTGCGGCAGTTGACGGTCCTGCTTGTGACCTCAGTCCTTGTGGTCGACTAGCCGGTGCTTGGTTTGGACACGTCCTCATCTGGTGGCCCAGCTGACCACACTTGAAACAGACTCCTGTCTTTACTGGGCATGGCCCATTCCCATGTCTTCTGCCACACAACCTGTAGCTCCAGTTCGTCAGGTTTAGTGGTTTTGCTATATTCCTTCTTGCAGGCGGCACGAAATGTCTGTTACCTGCCATCGACCTCTTACCCATTTAGCGATAATCTCTGAACGATGAGAACCGCGATCCAGTTACGGTTTTTCTTTCCCTCAAATCTCGCTCAATCATCTGGCCTCGCTCGTATATCTCCCTGTAGGTCCTCAAGTTTAGGGCTATCATCTGGCTGTGGAGTTCGGGCCTTAAACCATGCTTGAATCTCCGTGCCTTCTCCAAAGGATCCTCCACCGATCGAGGCGCGTACCTCGAGAGCCTCGAGAACTTAGCTTCATATTGATCTATCGATAGTTGGTTCTATCGCAGCTGTAGGAACTCAATCTGTTTCCTTTCCCTAGCCGTTTCTGAAAAGTACTTATCGTTGAACACCCTCTTAAAAGCGTTCCAGTTCAGGGCCATACCTTTAGGAAAGACTCTGTCCTTGGTGGCAGCCTACCAATCATTTGTCGTACCCTTAGCTGATACACGGCTAGCAGCACCTTTTCCTCATCTGTACATCTTAGCATCCCAAAAGCCTTCTCTAGCTTTTCTATCCATCTGGGCGCTAGCTCGGGATCTCTAATCCCGCCGAACTATGTCGGCTTCAGTTTCATGAACTGCTCTAGTAGTTGACCCATCTGTCTGGCTGCAACGATTTCCTCTTGAGGGTTCACCGTTTCATTGCTCTGGTTCGGCTCGCTCTGAGTTCCACTTCTACCCGCGTTGCCAGTGTTGGTATTCACGGCTGCTAGGGCAGCTCTTGCTGCTTGGGTTATGGCAGTATCCCGATCCTAGGTTTGCCTCTCTATGATGTCCCTACATCCTTCCATTGCCATCAGTAGACTGTCCACTATAGGATCTTCAGCTACGGGCGGCCTCGAGCTAGAGGCTCCGCCTCTTGGTCTTCCTGATCTCTTGGACGGGTTACTCATCTCTATCGATTACTAATGAACCTGGTCCATCACAAGTTCAATCACAAGTTAGCAACTTACTCAATCATTCAATCCAGGGTTAATAACTACTCCTTAACAAAACAATTACACAACAACAGTACTTCATACATCAACATCAATTCCAGAAATGTCTCAACCATTGGCTCCTTGCCATTACCCAATTCCATTCGCTCGACTGATTCACCAAAACCAATTACTTCCAAGCATCAAACAAGCCAAGGTCCATAAATGACCTTTAATCCTAAGCAAGTGACTTAATTTCTTATGCCCTGTCACAACCTTACCAAGGTCAAACACCATCCATAGGTGTCAAGTCACAACTAGGCATCCCATGCCTTACCTTGACTAGTTTCCTAAGGTCTAGCTATCCGTCCTTGTCCTACTTAGTCCTCCTTATTACTCCAATCCTTATCCAACTTCGTATCGAGTTGACCTTGCTCTGATACCAAAATAGACGGGGATGTCACTCCTTGCGCCTCATCGCAAGCACGCAATCATCCCTGCAAACAAGAACAATAATCTCTCGACGGTCCCAAGGATCCACCTATAAATAAAGAAAGGTCGAGAGATAAAATAATTTATATTGAACACACGAAAGCGGTTCACAACAACTCCCCCTACAATATATATACATACATACAAACTGAGTAGAACTGGATAGCATCAGAAAGTCATACATCATCAACCAATGGTCACATCTACTACAAACCGTAATATATCAAGGCGATGGGTAAGCATGCCAAAAAAGGTATCCACAAAATCCACCAGGGAAGGGGTCAGCTCGCTAGTCAAAAGGTCAGGTCACCATCCGGAGTTGCCTAGGAAAAACTGCTGGAATCTTCGGTGTCCTCGCTCTCCTCTGACGGCTCGTACTCAGAGAAAGTCTCCGATGGAACCTCAATGGAATCCTCTATAGTCGCCTCCTGCGACGGCTCAGTGAAGTCACTCTCGAACGCCTCCAATACTATAACCTCCTCCTGTTCCTACTCCTTAGTATCTTCTAGAGTCGGTGTTCACTCCGGTCCGTTCCTAGACCCTACTACCGAACCCTCAGGCAACTCCTGCTCTGCCATGTCCTGACACTAGGGAGGTATGACACCCTGCGAAACCACATGGGGCTTCAGCGGCCCGACCTTCCTATCCCCATCCCGTCTAAACCATGCCTCGAACGTGAGAGGCTTCCAGTTTAGTTTAACCTCGTCGAACCATATGACGGTACACTTTCTAATGTCGACGTTCCCCTGTCTGTCCGGGAACTTATCAAAATAAGTTGTCATCTCCTTCGGATCCCCGAATTTGGTAGGCCACATTGCTACTGCCTAGGATCTGTAAAGTAAAATTTCCTCAAAGGGGGTAAGATACACATCTCAGTAAGAAAAACCTAACCCTAGGTCAGGTTGACCATCCACTCAAGCAGCTAAATCACTCAACCTATCCAACGCATGGTCAAATGCAGGTATAACATTCATAACTCAATAAACAACAATACACGGAGGACAGGTATGGATTTATTAATTCATATCACACACGAATGTACATGTATGCTCAGCCTATCACTTCGCCACATCTATCAATCTCTGCCAACCTCTTTCTCTAGCTCGCGAACTAGTCGTCTCAGGCTCGGCCCGTGTAAACGCATCAGACCGTGGTCGACGACCCGCGTAAACACATCAGGTCTCGATTCAATCCCAGGCAGAGTCTATGAGCTCATATTCTATCCCGCGATTATATCGCATCAGGATTGTGGCTATCTCAACCCCGCGACTTCATCGCATCAAGGCGCCACCTATTCATAATCCACCCTGCGACCTCGTCGCATCAGGATCTCGACCTTCCGCCCCGCGTCTCATACGCTTTAGGGCCTTACCATGTAATGCCACAGTCATAACTTATGCCACATTATAGCAAATAACTTGATTTTTCAATTCAAAATTTCACGTTTCAGTAGCTAATGCGCATTCTAATACAATTTCTAACTCCGTGGCATGCGAGTCAATTCAAATGACACTTAAACACACAAATGACTCAAGCATAGACTATGTCGTGTACTCATTCAATAGCATCTAAGAACACATCAAGCTATTACCATTGAGGATTTTCCTATATACCATTTCCGATCGGCCCTCGACTTACCCAATCGAGTCCAATCCTCCTAGCCTTGGTTTAGAGAATTTCTTACTTTCGCTTAGCAACACAATTCACTCCCCCTTGCACCTCTTAAGGTTCGGCCAACTCAAGTTCAAGGCCGATTCATCGCGCAACCTAGGATAATCAATTGATTTGTCAAAATTCCAAGTCCAATTCCTCAATTCATCCATCCAAATCACCCATAACATACTCCTCATCATATTAACACATCATACACACCAAATTAAAATACAAATCCATCCTATTCAGCCATCCACAGATTCGATTTGGCTAGGCATTGAACCGGTTCCATTCGGTTCTGTTCTTGCCGGGTCCAATCGGTCCTAATCTACCTCAAATCCATCAATTATACACCCTTTTACCTCTTATAATATCTACCTAAGGGTTTTGAGTGATCACCGTCAAGTGGAGGCCGAAAAGTCGTCGGAAGTTCGTCGGTTGTCCAAGATCCAAAATACCGGCAGATTCTGGGCAAGATATACATGGGTGGTTCATGATAAAAAAAATTATCAAACAAATCCCCAATTTTTACCACAGATTCCTACACATGTCTACTAGATCTCCACCAAATTTGAGCTTGAAACTCCAAGAATTCAAACTTCAAATGGACTGAGAAACAGACCTACCTCAGGTTGGTTCCAATTATGTCGGCCTATGGGAGAATGCTTGCCCCGAATTCCACAGAGCTCTAAATGACCTGATTCAAGTTGGAGGACATCGGCAAGAGGTGGATCTATGCTTTGGTGGTTGGCCGATGGTCAACAAGTGGTCGGAGAAGGTGGTCTTGAAGACCAAACGGCAAGCTCCTGGGCGGTCGGGCGAGAACAGAACGGAGGAAGAAGAAGAATGAAGATATTCGATGGCTTTGAGGAGTTGGATCTTCCGAATGGAGAGTGAAAGAGAGAGGAAGGAGAGAGAATTTTCTATCCCGAAACATGATTAATTGAGGTGATTGGTAGGTGGGCATTTAATTGATGAATTGATCTTCCACCCTTAGATGCTTGACACTTGTCCATTGTTCTTGCCAAGGAGATCCAATGGCTCCTTTTTCTCTTCAATGTTCGGTAGCTTGGGGGGGAGTGTCCATTTTGCCCTTCCTTCAATTATAAAGATAAAGTTCTAAGCTTGAAGGGCAAAACGATCATTTTACCCCCCGACGTTCGGAACGTCGTTTTTCTCATTTCTGACTTCTTCGATAGGGCGACGACCAATTCAATTGACGTTGGAATTCTTGATTTTTCATTTCAAACTTTTTCAGGACTCATTTCTAATCATTTTTTCTATCAGACGTGATTCCAGCCTATCTCGAATTGACGAGCGATTTTTGCAGACTATACGCGTATCGACCCTGTGATTCTCATCACGTTTAGGGCTCGTCAATTCATGACGGGTTTGGTTGTCATGTAATTGTGGGGGTTTATCGCTAATCCCTAAGGTCTCGATCGTCACAGTCCGATTTAGGTTAATTTTGCAAATCGTACGCTGGTTAAGCGGCGTCACCCGTGCTCCAGTCATACGACACTCGCATGTAATCCTTGATAGTTTTTAGATCGGCCTTTTGATGGTCCTAAAAATCCCCTCGACAATCCTTATGGTCAAAGCGTCATTTCCTACCTGAGTCGCCTAGGTCCACGTACCTCGTCTCGCCTTAGCCTTTCCCCTTTGGTTAGCCTACTCAAATTGATCAGATTTGAGCGGAATACGACTAAAATACATCGCTTGATATACCTGAACTTCTCATTATAGAGTCTGAAGTTGATTGAAAATCAGAATGTCACATCCTCACTTTCATGCTCGCGTTTAGAACGCCTCAGCTCGGTCCGCGTAAACGCTTCAGACCGTCATATTGACAAACCTGCGTAAACGCATCAGGTTTTCAATGTCACTCCAGGCCTATGTCGACACATCTCAACTCCGTCCCGCGTTTCAACGCATCAAGACTATGGCCTTCTCAACCTCGCGTCTCGTACGCCTCAGGGTGCCATTCAATTCAAATCCCGCGCCTCAGCGCCTCAGGGTATTCATCCACACAACCCCGCATCTCATACGCCTCAGGGTATCACAACTTCTCAGACATGCCAAAAATTTCAGTTCATTTCATAACACAAGTTCAATTGCAAGTTCATACGACGAGCGACACATCCATGGCATGCGAGACAATTACATTTGACATACAATTGCAACAATCAATTCATGACACAAGCATCATCAATCAATCAAGCCCTCAATAGATTTCTTGGACATACATTGGGCAACCACATAATACCATCCAAAAATCGATCAATTCGTATCTAAAAATCACCCAATCGAATCCAATCTTCCTATCAAAGGTTTAGAATCCCCTTACCTCAAGCTCCACTCAACAAATCCCCTCCCAAGCACCTCAAGAACTCGGTCCAATAGGCTCACGAACGACTCAGCCGCGCAACCTAAGGAAATTCATCTATTCATCAATTTTTCTTGCTCAATTCGCCAATCCATGGGACATAAACCTTATTGACATATTCATAAACATCTTAGCATGTCTTAATGATGAATTTGAGACTCAAATCCAACATCAATGGTCCCCAACAGAACCGGTATGCATAGAACCGAATCGGACATTTTTGGTTCTGTGTATAACCCAATTAATCAGCCCTTAAACTATCTCAAATCCTCAATTTATCCACTAATCTACTTGCTAACATGTAGTTCTAAGGGTTGAAAAGCCTCACCAAAAATTTGAGCTCAAGATGACTTCAAATGGTCCACGAACAGCGTCGGTTCCCTCGGTTCCTCCAACGGTCAATTCTGGCCCTTCAAACACAAGATCCATTTGGGATCAAAACTCCATCAAATTCTTCCAAACTTTGGACCATGGCTCATCCAAATTTAATCCTACAAGTGTAGAATACCTCACCGAAAATTTGAAGCCATTTGAAGTCTGGAAGACCCCGGAATAGGTCTTTCCCCAAAACCAGTCAGAATATGACCTCGCCTGACCTTTGTCCACTCAAATCGAGCTATGGAAAGATCTAACGAGTCAAATTGAGCTCATAATATGTCCTTAGAACCACAAGACAATAAGCTTTCGGATAGAAGTGGTTTTACCTCAATTCGATATCGGACGACAAAGATATGGCCAGAATAGTGGGACGGTCGGGACTGACCGGCTAGGAGGTCTCGGATTCAAAACTGACCAGCCTGACCTTTGCTCCTTCAAACGGCTCTATGGGAAAAAATGCTGAGTGAATTTAGACCCATAATACCTTATTGGAACGGCAAGACGATAAGCTTTCCATTGCCATTGGTTTTACCTCAATCGACCATTGGATGAAAAAGTTATGGCTGGAACAGTGAGTCGGCCGGAACAAGGTAGCGAGCTAGCAAGCAAGAGAAGAAGAAGAAGAAGAAGATGATGATGATGATGATGATGATGATCGACAATTGAGGGGGTATTCGGCCAAGTGGGAGAGAGAATGAGAGGTTTATTCAATTATAAAAAGTCAAGTTGAGTTGAATGGTAGGTTAAAAGTGAAGAAATCAACTCAAGGCTTAATCTCTTGACACTTGCCCAATGTGTCAATCAAAACTCATCCAATGGCCATGGTTCCTTCCAATTTTTGGTAGTTATTGGGGGGTTTAAATGACCAAAATGCCCTTTTTCCAATTATTATAGCAAAAGCTAAGGCTTGAGGGGCAAAATAGTAATTTTACCCCCAATGTCCGGAACGTCGTTTTTATGATTCCAACTTTCTTCGATAAGGCGACAGCCAATCCAATTGCAATGTTGGAATTCTTAATTCTCCATTCTCGAATTTCAAGACTTGTTTATGAATCATTTCTCTATTCAATGCAATTCCAGCCTATCCCGAACCGACAAGTGGCTTTTGCCGACCTTACGCGTATCGACCCTGTGATTCATATCTCAATTAGGGCTCGTCAATTCATGGTGACTTTGGTTGTCATGTAATTGTGAGGGTCTATCTCTAGTTCCGATGGTCACGATCGTTACTATTCGATTTAGAAAAATTTTGTAAATTATACATTGTCTAAGCGACATCACCCGCGCTCCAATTTTATAATGCTAGCAATGCATTCCTTAATCATTCTTAGATCGGCCTTTTATGGCTCTAAATGTCCCCTCGATAATCCTTATGGGCAAAACGTCATTTCCTATTCGAGTTCCCTAGGTCCACGTACCTTGTCTCGCGTTAGCCTTTCCTTTTTGGTCAATCAACTCGAGATTGATCAGATCCAAGCGAGATACAACTGAAATTCATCGCTAGATACAATTCTCATTAATGAGTCCAGAAATGACAGGAGAATCAGAATGTCACAATCCGCCACCAAAGCCGCTGACTCGTTGACTCGCTACATTAGATTCGTCTTCAACCTCTCAACTATGACTAAACGGACGATCGAGACTTCTCCGGCGCCAATGAATGACCAAACCTATACCGATTAATGCGAGACTAGTGTCATTTGGCTCGTAATAGCCTCTAGTTTAACATATCTGAGAATCGTAACATTTCATCCATTAAATCACGTGCGGCATGCTAAATGCCGAGCACGGCCATAGAAGTTCAATCGAGCAACATAGAGCATTCCAAGCCAATTCATTCACATGATCGCATCTAAGTGAATTCAGAAGACTTACCTCGAGCTCCGATTGAGCTCGCATGACCTAGATTCGGCTAGACGACTTTGAACAGTGATCAGCAATGGAGGTCGAGTTTGGAGACTCAATTCGAGATATTCAAGCAAAGTCGATCCAAAATGAAGATGCGATGATGATCAGTGATGTTTGGAGAGTAAAACGCCTACTCTAACTCGAAGAATTATGATCGGAATCGAGCTCCGCCATTAAAGCACGGTGAGAAGACTCAGAAGTTGAACTCACCTTTTTCGGGATTATAGGCGGCCTGACCGATGGCGATCGACTCCACGAAGCTCAAGTAACCTTCTTGGTGTGGAATGGCGGCTCGATTCAGCCTGAATCGTAGCCTGAGATTAGTTGTAGGTTGGCCTCAAGCTTTCGATGGTAGGGGCCAGAGAGTGAGTTCTCTCTCTTGATCTCTCTCTCTATTCTGTTCACTCCCCTCAAACAGAATGAACATCCCCCCTCCAAAAAATACCTACATTTCAGTTATATCCTCTCTTCCAAAATCGGCCGCGTGAGGGATACCTGGCGATGACCATCCACACGTGCAATCACATGCAAAATGGTCACCGGACACCGGTGAAAGTCCGGGGTGGATTGGCCATCAATTCTGGTTACCCGGTGACTCTAATTTCGTTCGAATTCAACCTACATTTGGTCTTGCGTTTAGCTCAAAAATGACCGGTGGACATTTGACCTTCGTTGGCGCAGCTCCGATAGACCCAGATTGTCAGACCGATCTCAATCGACCGAGGGCTTCATGGTTAATAAACCCCTCAATCAAATTTACTAATTGAAACCAATTGATCCTTCAATTTTTCAATCAAAATCTACCTATTTGAATTGCAGAATGGCGCAGGCGGGAGGAAGAAGATGCACTGTAGTAGATCGGTTCGACCGGTTTGATCGGGCCGCCTAACTGGTCAGAATTGGTTCTGACTTGTTGTTCTAAAATTAACCTAATTTGAGTGGAATTTTTACAAATTGAACCTCAGAATCAAACTTAGGGCATGAATATTACCCAAAAATGTGATTTTGCCCAAAAGTTAATATCAATTTCTATAAAAGCCCCAAATTTTTCTTTAATTTCAATTTGGAAAATTATAAAATTGGAGGCTCGAATGATCAAATTGGATCAAACCATCTATGCCAATCCATTCAAGATGATGAAATACATTGGGCAGTGGCTTTAATTTGTGAAGTTAGCCCTTGAATTGAAAGTAATTTCAATTATGCTCAAATTCAAATACTAAATTGCAATTAAATATACAATTTGCCCAATTCATGCAATTGAGCAATTTGTGCAACTAATTGGGCTAAATTGCAATTAAAGACAATTAGATTGAATGTCAAGACCCTAAAAATGCAAAAATTACAAATTAAAAAACTCAATTGACTTTTTTTACCAAATTCAATCGTACGTGTAACAAACGAACACATAAAATTGAACATGAATTTGGACTTTTTATGAGGTCAAAAATACAAGTAAATTAAAAGAAAAATATTAACTAATTTTCTATTTTTTGTGACCTAAAATGCTATTTTTCTTGAATTTTTGAGTATTTTCCTATTTTCTAAAAATACTAAAAAAATGTAAAAAATATTTTTGGGTCAAAATAGTTTCTTGAGCTTGGCCAAGGCCACTAGAGTAAAGTTTGTAATTTTTTGACTTTTTATGAATTTTTTATGATTTTTTAAAAATAAAACTGAAAAAGACTGATAAAAATTATGTGTCAACAACTGTCCCTCTTTGAGAAAAATCTCGTGAGAGGTTTCTTTCAAAGACAGGTGACACTTGAGTTTACACTGACTCGACTAGGGAAAAGAAAACGAATCTTGACATTCAATCAGTCTTGTTCTACTGGTAAACGCTCTGCTCATTCCATTTTAGCTAATGTGAGAGAGAGAGATGGAGTTGATATACTCACTTGTTACTCGCCTGCTTGAAGCTCGCGCAGTATACACGGTGTATGGCTAATTCAAGTAGATACTTAGGGACTCGTCTCTTGTGTATCCTAGGGCAGTTACGCTCTAGCCCGTATGGTAGACTAAACTAGAATGTGATTCCTATCTAATAGGAACCTAAGGATGATGCACCAATTCTTTAGGGATTGTGTGACATTTTGATTTTTCCTGTTATTTTGAGACTTATTAATGATAACATATCTAACGATGTATTTCAGTCGTATCTCGCTCGTATCTAATCAATCTCAAGTTAATTGACCAAAAGGGAAAGGCTAACGTGAGACAAGGTACGCGAACCTAGGGCACTCAAATAGAAAATGACACTTTAACCGTAAGGATTGTAGAGGGGACATTTAGAGCCATAAAAGGCCGATCTAAGAACGATTAAGGAATGCATTGCTAGCGTTATACGATTGAAGCGCAGGTGATGCCGCTTAACCAATGTATAATTTGCAAAATTTTTCTAAATCGAACAATGACGATCAAGACCGCCGAAACTAGCAATAGACCCTCGAAATTACATGATAACCAAAGTCGCCATGAATTGACGAGCCCTAAGTGTGATATGAATAATAGAGTCGATAGTGTAACGTCTGCAAAAGCCGCCCATTAGTTCGGGATAGGTTGGAATCACATTTGATAGAGGAATGATTCAGAGACGAGTCTCGAAATTAGAAAATAGGGAATCAAAAATTTCAACATTATAATTAGATTGCCCGTCGCCTCATCCAAGAAAATTGGAACCAGAAAAACGACGTTCCGGACGTCAAGGGTAAAATTACCATTTTGCCCCTCAAGCCTTAACCTTGCCTTAAAGAATGAACAAGGGCATTTTGGTCATTGATACCCCACTATAGCTACCGAAAATTTGAGAAATTGGCAGCCATTGGATGAAATATTGATTGACATATGGATAAGTGTCAATAGATGGTGAGTGAGCATTCATTAAACCACTTTAAGCTACCATTCCACCAAGTTGACCAAGCCATTTGTGCATACACACCCTCTTCTCCCTCATTCTGCCAAAACCCCCTCTCTCCATAGTCTTCTTCTTCTTCTTCTTCTCCAGCCGAGAGCTGCTCCTCGCCAGACCAGACCCAACCGCCGGCTTCGCTCATTCCGACTGCCACTTTCTACGACCATCAGCCACCGAGCCAACTACCAGCACCTTCCTCATCCTCTAGTCGACAACCTCCAACTTGAATCACGGCATTTGACCCACCGAGGAGTTCCAGCTGGCCATTTTCCCAAGAATCGACTGAAATCGTCGCAGCTGGAGGTAAGCTGCTGTTTAGACTCCGTAGGACCTAGAAACGTTTTAATCTTTCGGTCACATTTTGTGGACATCAAGGGGACATGTATATAGAGTTGTGGTAAAAATTTTGGATGAATTTGATGAAGTTTTGACCTTAAATGGGTCTTGTGTTTGAAGGATAAAAATTGACCGGTTGAGGACTTGGAGAAACCAGCGTTGTTCGTGGACTTTCCAACATCGTCTTGAGCTCAAATTTTCGGTGAGACTTCCCAACTCCTAGAACTACATGTTAGTAAGTAGATTAGTGGATAAATTGAGGATTAAGATTGGTTTATGGCTTCTTACCAAAAAAAAAAAAAAGATTGGTTTATGGACTGAATAGTTGAGATATGCACTAAATCGAAATTGCCCTGTTTCGGTTCTGTATATATAGAATCTTGTGGAGGCTGTTGGTGATGAAGTTGAGTTAAAATTTCATCGTTGAGATGTACTAGGATGTCGATGAATGTGTCGTTAAGGTTTATGCTCCGTGTGTTGGTCATTTGAGCAAGAGAATTGACGAATTGATTGGATTTCCCTAGGGTTACAAGGCTGCCCTATTTTGGAACTCTTGGAACCGAATACTTGAAGTACTTGGAAGAAGATTTTTGTTGAATTAAGTTTGAGGTAAGGGGTTTCTAAACCTTGGCTATGAGGATTGGACTCGATTGGGTGAATTGAGTGTGAATTAGGTTGGTTCTTGGGAGTTATGGTGTGATTATTCATTGTGTGTCCTTGAGATGTATAAATGGCATAAATGCTCATTGAATGCTTATGTCATGGATTGATTACCACATTTGAGTGTCGAATCTAATTGTCTCGCAAGCCATAGATGTGTTGCTCGTCGTATGAGTTTGCACTTGACCATGAGGTTCTGAATTGAATTGAGTTTTTGACATATATGAGAAACTTGTGATACTCTGAGGCGTTGAGACGTGAGGTTATATGGATTGATACCCCGAGTCATTTAGGCGAGGGTTGTGTTGAGTTGTACCCTGATGCGTTGAGACGCGGGGTTGAAATGACCAAGGTCCTAATGCGTTGAAACGCGAGACAAAATTTGAGATGTGTCGACACAGGCCTGAAATGAAATTGAAAACCCGATGCATTTACGCGGGTTTGTCAATGAGATGGTCTGAGGCGTACTTACGCAGACCGAGCTTGAGGCATTCTAAACGCGAGTGTGAATCAAATGGAGGTATAGATGGGTGGAAGGTGCGACTTGATTTGGTTGTGTGTGCATAATTGGAATGATGAGATATGATGCCATGGTTGTGTGCTTGACACTCGTCTGTGTCTTATGTATTTTAATGACTATTGAATGCCTCATGTGATTGCTTGTGTATTTTTGTTCGTGGTTGTATTCACCTGAGTGGACGGTCAGCCTAACCTAAGGTTAGGACCTGCTTACTGAGATGTAAATCTCACCCCGTCGTAGGATCACATTTCCAAATCCCAGATCGTGGGCATGCTGCCAATCAGACTAGGTGACCCAAAGGAGATGTCTGCGTATTTTGAGGAGTTCCCGGACAGACGGGGGACTGTGTACGTTAGGAAGTGTACGGTAGTCTGGGTTGATGAGGGTGGAAAGAGCTGGATCATAGGTTCAAGGCTTGGTTTCGGAAGGTAGGGGAAGTTATTATAGGGCCACTGAAACCTACTGAGGTACCCCGTGGGGTAATCCCTAGTCGGTGTCATCTCGCTCGGGATTCTGTGAAGGTCGAACAATTAGCAGCTGGTTCGAGGAACATTCCTGAGAAGATCCCGAACCCTGGAGGACACTGACGAGGTTATTGAGACCGAAGCCTCCGAGGACGACCTGGTGGAGCAGTCATCAGACGAGATGATGGAGGATACAGTAGAGGTACGCTCGGAGACCTTCTCGAAGTATGAGCCTACCGAAGATGCCGAGGAGACTGACAACTCCAGCAACTCAACCTAGGGGTTTCCTAGTTTTACTTAGTAGTCTTTTGGTGATGATCCTCATTGGTCTGTTATCTTTTGAGGAATTTAGATCTTTGTCATCTTTTGGTGGAGTCCCGATTTCCCCTGACTTGTTAGCAGGGTTGGTTTACCTGCTCTTTTGTATGAAATCTTGGTGATGTATATATGGATGCTATCGTTGCCTAGGTCCCCTTTATTATTATACGAAGAATTTTGTATGTTATCGCTTCCGCATGCTAGCGATCTTTCGCATCTCTCGATATATGTGAATCTTGGGATGCTCGAGAGTTTACGCTTATAGGGGGTCGCGCGCTCGTGCCCGGGGCCCGGGGCGTGACATCCCGTCTTGCTTGGTGTTAGAGCATGGTCAGCTCGATCCAAGTTGATTGAGGATTGGAGTGATAATGAGGATTAAATTGGAACAGGATGGGTAGCGAGACCTTAGGAAACTTGTTAGAATAAGACATGAGAAACATGGCATATGACTTGGCGTATGTGATTGACATTGGTCTAGATTATGGTGGCTTATGAGGATTAGGTTCCATGTTTAGCGTTGAAAGTCATTTTTTTTTGTGTTGCGTAAATGAGCATGGCTGGTTTTAGTGAACTATTGAAGTAGATGGAATGGAGTAATGGCCATGGACTGTTTAGTGAAGTAACTTTGGAATTTGTTGTGTGGAAGGTCGTTATATTGTGACTATTTCTATTAAGACATAGTTTGGTAGCTCTGGACCTAGTTGGATGAATGAGTTACTAACTCTTTGATGGAATTGTGGTGGTCCAAGCTTAGTGACAATATACAAGAATGAGTAATACGCCTAGAAGACCTAGAAGACCCAAGAGCGGAGCCTTTAGTTCGAGGCCACTTGTGGCGGAAGACCTGAGGATGGATGGAGTGCTGAGAGCATTAGAAAGGATTGGCTACCTCATCAATAAGCAGACCTAGGATAGGGATGCTACCATAGCTCAAGTGGTGGGAGTCGCAATAGCTGCCGTCAACACCAATAACAGCAATAATGGAGGCAATGGAAACAACGATGATCATGGCCAGGGCAATGAGGCAGTGAATGCCTTGGAAGAGGTTGTTGTGGCTAGGCAAATGGGCCAACTTGTTGAGGAATTTATCAAGTTGAAGCCAACCTAGTTTGATGGGACTGGAGACCCCGAATTAGCACCGAGATGGATCGAGAAACTAGAAAAGGCCTTTGAGTACTGAGGGCACAAATGAGGAGAAGGTATTGTTAGCAGTGTACCAACTGGAAGGGATCACTAATGACTGGTGGGCTACCACCAAGAATGGAATCTTTTCGGAAGAAACAGCCTTGACTTGGAATGCCTTTACCACAGCATTTAATGACAAGTACTTCTCTGAGATAGCACGAGAAAGGAAGCAAGTAGAGTTCTTACAATTGCGTCAGAATCATCTACCCGTAGACTAGTATGAAGCTGAGTTCTCCAGATTGTCAAGGTACGCACCTTGATCTATAGAGGATCCCCTGGAGAAGGCGCGGAGATTTCGGGATGGACTAAGGCCTGAACTTCGCAACCAGATTATAGCTTTAAACCTGAGGACCTATAAGGAAATCTATGAACGAGGACAGATGATCGAGAGGGACTTGAAGGAGAGGAATGTCGCATCCGGATCGTGGTTTAGTTCATTCAGAGACAATCGCCAGATTGGTAAAAGATCGGTAACTGACAATAGACGCTTCATCCCTCCGATAAGAAAGAACATTGTAAAGTCGCCAAACCCAATGAACTGGAGTTGCCGCCTCTATGGCAGAAGACATGGTGATGGACCTTGCTCGGCAAGGACTGGAGCGTGCTTCAAGTGTGGTCAGATGGGCCATCAAATGAAAACTTGCTCGAACCAAGCCCCAGCGAATAGACCTCAAGGGCAACGACCATCGGCGGATCGTCAACTGCCACTCCTCAAATTGATCAGAACCGACCCCCAGTTCAGGAAAGAGTCTATGTCGTGGCACATAGGAAAGCAGAAGAAGCGCCAGGTGTGATCACATGTACGATTTATTTGTGTGACCAAGCTGCTTATGCTTTGTTTAATCCTGGCACATCATACTCATTTATGTCTGCACGGTTTGCTGATTTGGTTGATATGGAATTAAAACCATTGAGTGTGATGTTGCATGTTGCCACCTTGTTGAAAGATAATGTGCTGGTTTCGTTGGGCTATGCTAACTGTGAAATCATAATTGGTGGTAGTAAAGAGAGTATCGACTTGGCCGTATTGCCCATGTATGACTTCGATGTGATCATAGGAATGGATTGATTGGGTAAGCAAAGGGCGGCAGTTGATTGTGGCAGTAGGATAATCCGTTTCTATCCATAAGGTCCCCCTAGTTTTGAATTTGTGGGAAGTCGGAGAGGGACCTCGATTCGTTTAGTCTCATCACTTGAAGCAACAGAGCTGATAGCTGAAGTATGTCAGGCGCACTTAGTTGCAGTTATTGATACGACTGCCAAGGAGCCCAAATTAAAAAATATTCCGGTAGTGCGTGAGTTTCCCGATATTTTTCCCCAAGAGTTACCAAGGTTGCTGTTAGAGCGCGAAATTAAATTCGTGATTGAGTTAGCTCTCACGACGGAACCGATCTCGAAGGCACCCTATAGAATGTCCTTATCAGAACTGAAAGAGTTAAAGGTACAAATGCGGAAATTGCTAGATGGGGAGCGCCGGTGTTATTTGTGAGGAAAAAGAATGGGTCCTTACGTTTGTGCATCGACTATAAACAGTCGAATCAAGTGACTGTAAAGAATAAGTACCCACTGCCGAGAATTGATGACTTATTTGATTAGTTGCAAGGAGCTACGGTATTCTCTAAAATTGACCAGAGGACCGGGTATCATCAATTGAGAATTAATAAGGAAGACATTTCTAAGACCGCTTTTAGGACAAGATATGGTCATTACGAATTCACTATGATGCCTTTTGGACTGACCAATGCTCCAGCCGCATTTATGGACTTGATGCATCGAGTATTTAAGGAATTCTTGGATAGATTTGTTAAAGTCTTTATTGATGATATCCTGATTTACTCAAGGAGTAACGAAGAACATAAAGAACATCTGAGGATTATTTTGCAGACCCTGAGAGAACACTCGCTTTACGCTAAATTTAGCAAATGCGAGTTCTGGCTGGATAAAGTGGCGTTTCTTGGCCATGTCGTATCTAGAGAAGGAATTACGGTGGATCCTGCGAAGATCGAACTGTAATGAACTGGCCTAAGCCTACTACGGTCACGGAAGTCCAAAGTTTCTTAGGATTGGCAAGATATTACAGACGTTTTGTGGAGAAGTTTTCATCCATAGCCATTCCACTGACGATATTGACTAAGAAAGAAACGAAGTTCGAATGGACAAATAAGTGTGAAAGGAGTTTCCAAGAGCTCAAGTATCTGTTAACAACTGCACCGGTATTGATGATTCCATCAGGACCTGGAGGTTACGAGATATATAGCGATGCTTCGCTAAAGGGACTGGGTTGTGTGCTAATGCAAAATGGAGGAGTAGTTGCCTACGCGTCTCGACAGCTGAGACCGCATGAGATGAACTACCTGACCCATGAGTTGAAATTAGCAGCAATCATCTTTGCTCTGAAAATCTAGAGGCATTATTTGTGTGGTGAGAAATTTCAAATTTATACGGACCACTAGAGCCTGAAGTATCTATTTTCCCAAAAGGAACTGAATATGAGGCAGCATCGATGGATGGAACTGCTTAAGGATTATGATTGCGACATATTATATCACCCTGGGACGGCAAACAGAGTCGCGGACGCGCTCAATCAGAAATCGAGTATTATTTGTCTACTGGTAAAAGGGTGGTCGTTAATTGAGAGCTTGGGGGATTCTGAGTTCAGATTGGAAGTCTGTCAACTATCCAGTTTGGTAGCCACACTGAGGATAGAACCCGAGATCCAAGAAAGGATAAAAGCCTTACAGTCTACAGACCCAAAAATTCAGAAAATTTTGGAGATGAGTGCTACGAAGAGGAGACCAGAGTTTCAAGTGTTAGAGGATGGAATCTTGAAATTTCGAGGGCGTCTATGCGTACCAAAAGACGAAGAGCTTAAGGAAAGTATTTTATCAGAGGCTCACAGAAGCTATTATAGTATCCACCTAGGTAGCACGAAAATGTAACAGAACTTGCGTCAACATTATTAGTGGAATAGGATGAAAGTAGATATAGCGAAATATGTGGCAAAGTGCTTGACGTGCCAGCAAGTAAAGGCACAACACTGTAAGCCTGGTGGATTATTACAGCCGTTAGAGATTCCTGAACGGAAATAGGAACGTGTGACTATAGACTTTGTCATGGGACTACCGAGGAGCCAAAGAGGCCACGATTCGATTTGGGTAGTCGTGGACCAATTGACCAAGTCTGCACACTTCATTCTTGTACGAAAGGATTTCACGATGGACAGATATGCCGAGCTGTATATGCGGCAGATAGTGAGGCTACATGAAGTACCCGTGATGATTACATCGGACAGAAATCCCAAATTCACGGTGAACTTCTGGAAGAGTCTTCAAGATGCCATGGGAACTCGACTAGAATTTAGTACGGCATACCATCCACAGACGGACGGACAATGGGAAAGGATGATTCAAACGCTCGAGGATATGTTACGAGCATGTGTGATAGACTTCAAAGGTGGATGGGAGGATCAGCTGCATTTGGTAGAGTTTGCATATGACAATAGCTATCAGCAAAGTATTCGAATGGCACCTTTTGAGGCACTCTATGGAAGGGCTTGCAGAACGCCGATTTGTTGAGTTGAAGTTGGAGAAAGAAGCATTACAGGCCTAGAATTGGTAGAGTAATCAGTAGAGGTGGTGAAAATAATTCAGGATAGGCTGAAGACGGCACAGAGTCGTTAGAAGAGTTATACGGATAAACGACGTAAGCCTTTAGAGTTTCAAGTAGGTGATCATGTTTCCCTTAAGATGTCCCCAATGAGGGGATTATCTCGATTTGGAAAGAAAGGTAAACTGAGTCCAAGACACGTAGGTCCATTTGAAATTTTGGAACGGATTGGGACCTTAGCCTACTGGCTTGCCTTACCGCCTAACTTGTCCCAGGTGCACAACGTCTTTCATGTGTCAATGCTACGGAAGTACGAGTCGGACCAGACGCATGTACTAGATTACGAGGTTATCTAAGTGAATGATAGAGTATCCTACGTAGAAAAGGCAATCAGGATCAAAGATCAAAAGGAGCAGATTCTAAGGAATAAGATGATTCCATTAGTCAAAGTTGTTTGGGAGTATCATGGAACTGAATGCGCTACGTGGTAAAGCGAGGAAACGATGAGGCGTCAATACCCCTATTTATTTGAGTAACTGGTTTATTGTAAATTTCGAGGATGAATTTTTGTAAGGGGGGAAGAGTTGTGTCATTCTGATTTTTCCTGTAATTTCGAGACTTATTAATGAGAACATATCTAATGATGTTTTTCAATCGTATCTCGCTTGGATTTGATAAATCTCGAGTGAACTGACCAAGAGGGAAAGGCTAACGCGAGACAAGGTACGTGGACCTAGGGAACTCAAATAGGAAATGACACTTTGACCATAAGGATTGTTGATGGGACATTTAGAGCCATAAAAGGCCGATCTAAGAACGATTAAGGAATGCATTGCTAGCGTTATATGATTGGAGCGCGGGTGATGCCGCTTAACCAATGTATAATTTGTAAAATTTTCCTAAATCGAACGATGACGATCGAGACCGTCAAAACTAGCAATAGACCCTCGCAATTACTTGACAACTAAAGTCGCCATGAATTGACGAGCCTTAGGTGTGATATGAATAATAGAGTCGATACGCGTAACGTCTGCAAAAACCTTCCGTCAGTTCGGAATAGGCTGGAATCACATCTGATAGAGGAATGATTTAGAGACGAGTCTTGAAATTAGAAAATGAGAAATCAAGAATTTCAACATTATAATTGGATTGACCGTCGCCTCATCGAAGAAAATTCGAATCAGTAAAACGACGTTCCGGACGTCGAGGGTAAAATTACCATTTTGCCCCTTAAGCCTTGGCCTTGCCTTAATGAATGAACAAGGGCATTTTGGTCATTGATACACCAATATAGCTATCGAAAATTTGAGAAATTGGCGGCCATTGGATGAAATATTGATTGACATATGGACAAGTGTCAATGGATGGTGAATGAGCATTTATTGAACCACTTTTAACCTACCATTCCACCAAATTGACCAAGCCATTTGTACATACACACCCTCTCCTCCCTCATTCTACCGAAACCCCTCTCTTTGTAGTCTTCTTCTTCTTCTTCTTCTTCTTCTTCTGCAGCCGAGAGCTGCTTCTCGTCTGACCAGACCCGACCGCCGGCTTCGCTCATTCAGTTCGCTACTTTCGGCGACCTCCAGCCACCAAGCCAACCACCAGTACCTTCCTCATCTTCTTGCCGACAATCTCCAACTTGAATCATGGCATTTGACCTACTGAGGACTTCCGGCTGGCCATTTTCCCAAGAGTCGACGGAAACTATCGCAGCTGGAGGTAAGCTGTTGTTTAGACTCCGTAGAACCTATAAACGTTTGAATCTTTCAGTCAAATTTTGTGGACATCAAGGGAACATGTGGACTGAGTTGTGGTAAAAATTTTGGATGAATTTGATGGAGTTTTGACCCAAAATGGGTCTTGTGTTTGAAGGATAAAAACTGACTAGTTAAGGACTTGGGGGAACCGGTGTTGTTCGTGGACTTTCCGACGTCGCCTTGAGCTCAAATTTTCGGTGAGGCTTCCAAACTCCTAGAACTACATGTTAGCAAGTATATTAGAGGATAAATTGAGGATTAAGATTGGCTTATGGAATGAATAGTTGAGATATGTATAGAATCGAAAATGCCCTGTTTCGGTTTTGTGCATACTGAATCTTGTGGAGGCTGTTGGTGATGGAGTTGAGTTCAAATTTCATCGTTGAGACGTAATAGGATGTCGATGAATGTGTCATTAAGGTTTATGCTCCGTGGGTTAGTGATTTGAGCAAGAGAATTGACAAATTGATTGGATTTCCCTAGGGTTACACGGCTGTCCTATTTTGGAACCCTTGGAGCTGAATAATTGAAGTACTTGGAAGAAGATTTTTGTTGAATTAAGCTTAAGGTAAGGTTTTCTAAACCTTAGCTAAGAGGACTGGACTCGATTGGGTGAATTGGGTGTGAATTAGGTAAGTTCTTAGGAGTTATGGTGTGATTGTTCATTGTGCGTCCTTGAGATGTATAGATGGCGTAAATGCTCGTTGAATGCTTGTGCCATGGATTGATTACCACATTTGAGTGTCGAATCTAATTGTCTCGCATGCCATAGATGTGTTGATCATCGCATGAGTTTGCACTTGACCATGAGGTTCTGAATTGAATTGAGTTTTTGGCATGTCTGAGAAAATTGTGATACCCTGAGGCGTTGAGACGAGGGGTTGTATGGATTGATACCCTGAGGCGTTTACGCGGGGTTGTGTTGAGTTGTAACTTGATGTGTTGAGACGCGGGGTTGAAACGGCCAAGGTTCTGATGCGTTGAAACGAGGGACGAAATTTGAGATGTATCGACACAGGCCTGAAATGAAATTGAAAACCCGATGCTTTTACGCGGGTTTGTCAATGAGATGGTCTGAGGCGTACTTACGCGGACCGAGCCTGAAGCATTCTAAACACGGGCATGAATCAAATGGAGGCATGGAAGGGTAGATGGTGTGACTTGATTTGGTTGTGTGTGCATAATTTTAATGATGAGATATGTGCCTTATGACTGTTGGAATGATAAGATATAATTAGAAGGTGTGACTTGATTTTAATGAAAATTTGATTGCTTGTGCATTTTCGTTCATGATTGTATTCACTTAAGTGTACGGTCAGTCTAACCTAGGGTTAGGACCTGTCTTACTGATATGTAAATCTCACCCCGTCGCGGGATCACATTTTCAGATCCCAGACCGTGAGCATGCTACCAATTAGACTTTATGACCCAAAGGAGATGTTTGCGTATTTTGAGGAGTTCTCGGACGGATGGGGGATTGTGTATGTCAAGAAGTATATGGTAGTTTGGGTCGATGAGGGTCGAAAGAGCTAGAAGCTTCATAGGTTCGAGGCTTGGCTTCAAAAGTAGTGAAAGTTTCTATTGGCCACTGAAACCTACCGAGGTACCCCGTGGAGTAATCCCTAGTTGGTGTCATCCTACTCGGGTTTCTATAGAGGTCGAGGGGTTAGCAGCCATTTCGAGGAATAATCCTGAGAGGACCTCGACCCTAGAGGACACCGACGAGGTTATTGAGATCGAAGCCTCCGAAGACGCCCTGGTGGAGCAATCATCAGACGAGACGATGGAGGATACAGTAGAGGTACGTTCGGAGATCTTCTAGGAGTACGAACCTACTGAGGATACCGAGGAGACTGACATTTCCAGCAGCTCGATCTAGGGGTTTCCTGATTTTACTTAGTAGTCTTTTGGTGATGATCCTCGTTGGTTTGTTATCTTCTGAGGAATTTAAATCTTTGTCGTCTTTTGGTGGAGTCCCGATTTCCCCTGACCTATTAGCAGGGTTGGTTTACCTACTCTTTTTTATGAACTCTTGGTGATGTATATATGGATGCTCTCGTTACCTAGGTCCCCTTTATTATTGTAGGGAGAAGTTTGTATGTTATCGCTTCCACATGCTAGCGATCTTTCGCATCTCTCGATATATGTGAATCTTGGGACGCTCGAGAGTTTACGCTTGTAGGGGGTCGCATGCTCGTGCCTGAGACGCGAGGCATGACAGATTGTCAGAAGTTATGATCCGTATGGTGGATCAGAACATGAACAGGACTCCTTTCCATTAGGAACCTATAGATGACGCACTCGTTCTTTAGGGATTGTCAGATACTAGGCTCTCCATCTATTAAGGACCCAAAGGTGACACACTCGTTCTTTAGGGTTTGTCGGGTACTAGGCTTCTCATCTACCAGGGACCTAAAGGTGACGCGCCCGTTCTTTAGGGTTTGTCGGAGACTAGGCTTCCTATTCACCAGGAACCTAAAGGTGACGCACCCATTCTTTAGGGTTTTTCGAAGACTAAGCTGATCCTACATCTTGAGGAATCAACGAAGGTCTATACACATGAGGTATGCCTAACTCTTAGGTTCTACCAAAGAGGCTATTATGAGCTTTAGGGGTTACCTAAAACCTTACAGAAAGCTGGTTCTAAGAACTATTTTCTTGACGTGTAAGGCGCCATTCTCGGATTTGAGGATTCCAAGTATTCTGCAGAAAGCTCAAACCTGCAAAAACTTTCATTAACAAGATTCTTTTGGGATTTAGGAGTTACCTGAAATCTCTCAGAAAAATAATTTCAAAAACTGTCTTTTCGACAAGTGAGGTGCTATTATGGGATTTGGTAGTTCCAAGGATCCTGCAGAAAGCTTAAATATGAAATCTCACATAAAAGACGACTTTGACGCTCTTCCTAGTTGAGCAAGGTATTCTTCTTTGACCAGGGTTGCCATGAGTCTCATAGAAGTTTCGACCTGAGAGTTCATTCCTCATCAAAGATATCAGTTATCTCCAGGCAATGACAGTTATAATGCAGGCAAAGTTTTACTTTAACCTGTACGATTATGCAAAATGATCTATGATGTTGGAGGTTATCCAAGACATCTTGAAGCATATAACGATGATCAGAAATTCTTGTAAGGAAAATCCTAGATCAAACAATTTGAAGTTTCCAATGAAGCTCACATTTAAGTATTATATTGTAATGTCTTCGTCAAAGAGGGTTTATCACCAATTCTTTAACTTTGGTCTTTTACGAAGAAAGCACACGAATTTCCTGATTACCTGTTCCTGGGTTTTTAAGGCTATTTGCAGCAAATACATTTCGATCAATCGGAAGATTTTTACAGGACCATAATGTTGGGCTTGGACACAATTTTCAAAGGGGACTCGCTCTTTGAGTCAGGCCTTTTGAATGAAAGTTTTCTTCATCTGCTACGGGTTTACAAGTCAAGAACCCTGTAAAATGAGAAAAAAATAATCTTGCTCGTACCTCTTCGAGCTAAGGTATATATTAACCTAGGCGTCTTTGTCAGAAAAGACCGCGAAGGGTCATCATGTTGGTAGGATTGGGGACCGAAAAGGGTTTTTTTTTTGCTTGAAATCACGAAGGGTTTAATATTGCTGATCATTGCTGATCAATCTCCTGTTTTTTCTCTGGTCGACGACTCTATGAAGAACATCTTTAGTCTTCTTGAGAATGAGTCTAATATTTGAAAGACCTTCGGTATCTTTTGGTAGTTGGCTATGATTCGATTGGAGGGGTGGCCTTTTGCTGCACGATTTCTGAGGATTCTTCTTTACTTCAGAAGTTGTTGGGGGTGGAAGCATCCAGTAATCCCTTGGTGTTCTAAAATCCATCTTACGATTTTCAGGATTTCAATGAGCGTCAGTCCTGTTATTGTCGGGCTTTTTGCCTCTTTTTTAACGCCTAGAGATTCGGCTTTTTCTCTTTTTGATCTCGCATTTTTCTTTTCCTTTTTTAGAAACTAGGATTTTTAATAATCATGTAAGGTATGCGACTTAAATCTCATCTTGTCTGAACATTTCGCTTTGACAGTCTCATGTAGCTCCTACTTCTTGAACTTCTCTGTTTGTGAGTGTCTTTGCTAATTTCGTCTTGGCGCGGTGCAATGATCACCAATGAGGCTACATAAAATGAATATGTGGATTCAAATTGGCTATGCAATGGGTATAAGTGTATAGGATAGACAAATGAATGTCTCTTTGTCATCCTATGGCGCTTGGATTAATGCATATCAACACACGAAGATTGATGTTTGTCCGAGCAAAAAGATTTCTAATCATTTACCTTTCATGCTATTACACTGCTTCTAAAAGCCCCCGATGTGGGGTGGTCCTTGACAGGGTTAACAAACGAAAACTACCATTCAAAGGGTTTATCAAAGATCACCTGTAGTGTTTATGGAGAAGAATGAATGCCCCCATCATTCTAATCTATGTAATCGATGCGAATAACCCTTACATCTTCGGGTTCAAGCTTTTCTATCTTTACACTTCTCTTATCTCTCTGGTGTGTATAGGACACATCTGGATTAGACTTGCCTCTTTTCTGAAGAAACATTCCTGCTAGATAGCATAAACAACTCTATTTTGGAAAAATCATTCCGTTTTCTCCAGAGATTTTGTCTCACAGGGAATTAATGACGCACCATGCATGCTTAAGCCATGTCTATATAACCTCTAACCTTAACATGCGTGCAACAAGTGTTAGAAGTTTATCTTTTGAAAGCATGGTTCATTCCAAAGTTTGACCACATGCATGTTCATTTTTTACTTATTCTTTCTTACAAGAAAGTGAGAAATTTTATGGTATTCCTCCATTACTGCCTTTTGTCTTCATCGGACATCCCTGTATGAAGAGAACAGAAATTTCAGTGAGTGGAAGATATTTTAGCGCTTGATGGAACAGATACATATCATCTGGTTCTACGTGTCAGGGGCTATTATGTTCTTGGTTCTATCTGAACGAGTTTGATTCTGAGTCAATTTCTTGGAATCCTGCAAAACATAACACATGCCATGTATGCATGGATGTATGATATGCCTATGCAATGATTGCTAAAGCGACTCGAATCGTTTCAGAGAAAGTCACGTAACCACCATTTGATTTCATTTCAAGGATAATACTTCTTCACAACATCCGAGTTCACAGGATATCCCATGTCACGCTCCGAACCCGGCGAGCGTGCGAACATCCCCACAAATCAAATCATATTTTCTCTCGTGATCCCAGGATCCACAAACAAGTTGAGAGATAATATATATACATTAAGTATGCATAAGCAGTACTCAAATAAATTCCCGTAAATATAAGTTGAGTGGGACCTGGATAGCATAATAACTTTCATATATCATAACATACGGTTCGTACAAATACCGATTACTACAATTCGCTAGGCAAGGGCGAGGGGGTAAGCACATCAAAAGAATATGACCATCATCGACATCCAAAATAGCCATGGTCGGGGTCGCCATCATAAGATCGAACCAATAAGCCAAGACACCTAGGATGAGCTGCTGGAATCCCCTGTATCCTCGGCATCCTCTGTCAGCTCATACTCCGAGAAAGTCTCTGACTGGACCTCGATGGAATCCTCCACGGTCGTCTCATGTGACGGCTCAACGAGATCCTCTTCGATCGCCTCTACGACAATCACCTTGTCCTCAGTGAAATCTAGAGTCGGGATCTTCTCCGATCCATTCCGAGAACTGACAACGGATCCCTCTAGCTGCTCCTGTTCTCTAGCGGTCTAGCACCAATTAGGTATAACTCCTCGGGGCACCTCATGGGGCTTTAAAGGCCCAATCGACTCGTCTCCGACCTTTTTAAACCATGCCTCGAACCTATGAGGCTTCCAGTCTGGGCTACCCTCGTTAACCCATACTACCGTACACTTTCTCACATAAATATTCCCCTGACTATCCGAGAACTCGTCAAAATATGTCGTCATCTCCTTGGGGTCCCCAAAACGTATATGCCACATATCTAAGGCCAGGATTTGTAAAAATAAGGGTCCCCAAAAGGGGTAAGATACTCATCTCAATAAAAGAGTCCTAACCCTAGGTTAGGTCGATCGTCCACTCAGGTAGTCGTACACCCCAATAATTACACTCACACGCATATCAAGCACAAATCAATAAAACAACAACATACAGATGACAGGCATGCAACTATGACAACATGCCACACTCAGATGATAATGCACAATTTCTCCTGCCAACTCACCACAACTACATCTTCTTGCCTACCTCAATCTCTAGCCTGCGATTAGATCGCATCAGGCTCGATCCGCGTAAACCCATCAGACCATCATCGGCAACCCGCGTAAACGCATCAGGTTTCGATGAATCTCCAGGCCAATATCATCACCACATACCTCCGTCCCGCAAATAATTCGCATCAGGATCGTGGCCATCTCAACCCCACGATTAGATCGCAGCAGGGCGCCACACAACATCAACTCCACCCCGTGATTACATCGCATCAAGGTATCCATCTCCCGCCCCATGTCTCATACCCCTCGGGGCCTTGCCATGTCATGCTCATGCCATGTTATCTCGACTCAATTCACATACAAACAATAGGTGCAACTCATGCACAATTTGAATAGTCATGGCTGCAAGATAATCAAATGACATTCGACATGGCAAACGACTCAAGCATAAACCATGTCACACACAAACATCCTATGACATCTTAGGATATAATGAAAGCTATCCCCATGGACAAATCCTCATAAATCAATCAATTCAACCCTCGACTTACCCAATTGAGTCCAATCTCCCTATCCTAAGTTTAGGATTCCGTTACCTTGCGTTTGATTACACAAATTTCTTCTTGAGCCCCCCCACAACTTTCGGCTCCAAGGGTCCGAGGCACAACTCACTGCACAACCTAGGAATTTCAACCAATCTGTTAATTTTGCTTATCCAGTTTCTCAATCCATGAACCATAATCATCCATAACACAACCCTCATCATCTAAACATACCTAAATCATCAATTTGAAACTCAAATCATCCATCGTCAGCCCCCTATAACCCCGGCCTTGTATAGAACCAAATCGATTCCTCTCGATTCTGTGCAAATTTGGCACAACCGGTCCTAAATCTACTCCAAATTCAACAATTAATCCTCATCCTACCTCTTAACATGTCTACCTAAGGGTTCTTGAGGCTCATCGTGAGTTTGAGGTCGAAAGGTCGCCGGAATCCATTTGGAAGTCACCGGATCTCCCTAGGTTAGTAACCGACAGTTTCTGTTCCAAGTTCACAAGACCGATTCGAGATCAAAATTTCATCAAATCACTCTCAAATTTTTACCACAGATTCATATATATGTCTACTAGATCTCCACAAAATTTAACTTCAAAAATCCAATGTTTTGACCTTCAAAAGGATTAGAAATCAGACCTACCTCAGTTTGAGCTCGATTCTGTCGGCTCTTGGGAAAACCCTTGGTCGGGACTCCTCGGTGCGCCAAATGGCTCGCTTCTTATTCGAGGAGGTCAGCAAGACGTGGGGCTTGGTTGGTGTGGTCAGTCGGCATCCAAGTCATGCCTGAAGGAGGGCGTCGTGGGCGGCGAACGACGCGGACAGGTTTGGTCGGCGTCGGGCAGAATGAAGAAGGAAGAGGAAGAGGGCTGTCGTGAGTTCTTGAGGAGGAAAATGGCCGGTCGTGTGAGATGAGAAGAGAGAGAAAATTGACAATATACAAGGCTTGGTCAAAGAGGTTGAATGTTAGGTTGGAAAAAGTTGGACATGACCACACTTGGTTGATCTTGTGACACTTGTTCTCTTGTCTTTCCAAGGTGATCCAATGCCCCACAATCCTTCAAATTATCGGTGGTCTTGGGGTGGGTTTAATGACCAAAATGCCCTTCTTCAAATGCATGGGCAAAGGCTTTAAACTTGAGGGGTAAAATGGTAATTTTACCCCCGACGTTCAGAACGTCGTTTTTCTCATTCCAAAATTCTTTGATAGGGCGACGGCCAATCCGAATATGGTGTTGGAATTCTTGATTCTCCATTTTCAATTTTCAAGACTCGTTTCTAATGGTTTTCTCTATCAGACGTGGTTCCAACTTGTCCCAAATCGGCGGGCGACTTTTGCAGACATTATGCATATCGACCCCATGATTCATATCACATTTAGGGCTCGTCAATTCATGGCAGCTTTGGTTGTCATGTAATTGTGAGGGTTTTTCACTAGTCCCTATGGTCTCGATCGTCACGATCCAATTTAGGAAAATTTTACAAATCATACGTTTGTTAAGCGGCATCACCCGCGCTCCAATCGTATGACACTCGCAAGGCAATCCTTAATCGTTCTTAGATCAGCCTCTTGGTGGTTCTAAATATCCCCTCGACAATTCTTATGGTCAAAGCGTCATTTCCTATCCGAGTCGCATAGGTCCACGTACCTCGTCTCTCGTTAGCCTTTTCCTTTTGATTAGCCTACTCAAATTGATCAGATTTGAGCGAAATATGACTGAAACACATCGCTTGATATATATAAACTTCTCATTAATGAGTCTGAAATTGACTAAAAATCAGAATGTTACATCCTAATTCTTCTCCTTCAGAATTTACAAGAATTATTGCTTCTCCCGCAAGGACCTTCTTGACAATATAAGGGCCTTCATAATTCGAGGCAAACTTGCCTCCCGGATGACCAGCAATCGGCAAAGTTTTCCCTATCACCAAGTCATCCCCCTCGAAACTCCTGGGTTTAACTTTCCAGTTAAATGATTTAGTCACCCTTTTCTGGTTGTTCTGGCCGTGACAAATCGCTCTAAGACGCATCTCGTCTATCAGATTTAGCTGTTCATATCTGTGTTTGATCCACTCAGCCTCGGAAAGTTTCACTTTTAATAATATTCTTAATGACGAAATCTCAATCTCTACTAGTAGAACATCCTCCATCCCATACACCAAAGCATAAGGAGTTGCCCAGTAGAAGTCCTGATCGAAGTCCGATATGCCTTTAAGGCGAAGGGTAGCCTCTCATGACAATCCCTGTAATTCTCGACAGTCTTAAGATGAATTAAGATGTCGGACGACCTTTTGTTTGTCGCTTCTACTACTCCATTCATTTGTGGATGGAAAGGGGATGCCAAAGTGATCCAGTAGATCATCGACAATCTTATTGTTTAAGTTGGACCCATTGTCTGTGATGATTGCCCAGGGGGTACCATATCGAGAAATTATATCTCTCTTGATGAACCTTGCCACGCTCCTTGCAATGACATTCGTGTAAGAACTGGAAGTAATCAATTACAACTAGAATGAAGCGATGGCCACATGAAGCTGCTGGATTGATAGGCCTTATCATATCTATCTACTTCGTGAGTTGCTGGATAAAGGATTCATCCGACCAAGTGCTTCACCATGGGGAGCATCGGTACTGTTCATAAAGAAAAAAGATGGATCTTTGTGGCTATGCATTGACTACCGGCAGCTGAATCAGGTAACGGTGAAGAATAAGTATCTGCTGCCGAGGATCGATGATCTGTTTGATCAGCTGCAAGGAGCAGCCGTGTTTTCAAAGATTGACTTGAGGATGGGTTATCACCAACCGAGGATCAAGAAGGAAGACATACCAAAGACTACATTTAGGATGAGGTATGGTCATTACGAGTTTACGGTGATGCCGTTTGGATTGACGAACGCTCTAGCTGCTTTTATAGATTTGATGCACCGAGTATTTAGAGAGTTTCTAGATAGATTCGTCATAGTTTTCATTGACGACATCTTAATCTACTCGAAAAGCGACGTAAAGCACGAAGAACATTTGAGAATCGTATTGAGGACCATTCACTATATGCGAAAATAAGCAAATGTGAATTTTGGCTGACCAGGGTAGCATTTCTGAGTCATGTGGTATCTGGTGAAGGGGTTGCAATGGACCTTGCAAAGATAGAGGCTATAATCAATTGACCGAGGCCTATTACGGTCATGGAGGTTAGGAGTTTCTTGAGGCTAGCAGGATATTATAGGCGATTGGTGGAAAAGTTCTCATCCATAGCCATCCCATTGATGCGATTGACGAAGAAGGAAACGAAGTTTGAATGGACTGATAGATGTGAGCAAAGTTTCCAAGAGCTTAAGCATAGACTGATGACCGCGCCAGTACTGACCATTTCGTCAAGACCGGGAGGATATGAGATTTATAGCGACGCTTCGCTAAAAGGATTGGGCCGTGTATTGATGCAGCACAGCCGGGTAGTGGTTTATGCATCTAGGTAGTTGTGGGTCGATTGACTAAGTCCGCCCACTTCATTCCCGTACAAAAGGACTTCGCCATGGATAAGTATGCCGAATTGTACATGAGGCACATAGTAAGACTACACGGAGTGCTAGTGACGATCACCTCAGATGGGGACCCGAAGTTCACGGCAAACTTCTGGAAAAGTATGCAAGAGGCCATGGGGACCCAACTACAATTCAGTACGGCGTATCATCCCCAAATAGATGGACAGTCAGAAAGGACGATCCAGATGCTTGAGGACATATTGAGATCATGCGTTATAGATTTCAAAGGCAGATGGGAAGATCAGTTACACCTGGTAGAGTTCGCATACAATAATAGCTACCAGCAAAGCATACAAATGGCACCGTTCGAGGTACACTATGGCAGAGCCAGCAGAACACCGATATGCTGGGACGAAGTAGGAGAAAGGAGCATCACAGGCTCTGAATTGGTAGAGCAATCGATAGAAGCAATGAAGATCATCCGGGATAGACTAAGGACAGCGCAGAGTCGCCAGAAGAGCGACGCAAACAAGCGGCGCAAGCCTCTGAAGTTTCAAGTGGGTGATCATGTCTTCCTCAAAGTGTCGCCAATGAGGGGACTTTCGCGATTCGAAAGGAAACGGAAGCTGAGCCCAAGATATGTAGGCCCTTTTGAGATATTGGAGAGAATTGGAACCTTAGCCTACCGGCTTGCGTAACCGCCAAATCTATCCCAGGTATATAACGTATTCCATGTGTCGATGCTAAGAAAGTACGAACCTAATCCGACACATGTACTAGATTACGAAGCCTTAGAGGTGGACGACAGAGTGTCCTATATAGAGAAACCGATAAGGATCGAGGACCGGAAGGAGCTACGTGGGAGAATAAAGAAACGATAAGGCGACAGCACCCCTATTTATTTGAGTAGTCGAGTGTAATGCAAATTTCAAGGACGAAATTTTTGTAAGGGGGCAAGAGTTGTGACATTGTGATTTTCAATCAACTTTAGACTCTGTAATGAGAGGTTTATTTATATCAAGCGATGCATTTCAGTTGTATTCCGCTCAAATCTGATCAATTTGAGTAGATTGACCAAAATGGAAAGGTTAAAACGAGACGAGGTACGTGGACCTAGGCGACTCGAATAGGAAATGGCGCTTTGACCAGAAGGATTGTCGAGGGGATATTTAAAACCACCAGAAGGCCGATCTAAGAACGATCAAGGATTACTATGCGAGCGTCGTACGATTGAAGCGCAAGTGATGTCACTTAACCAGCGTACGATTTGCAAAATTATCCTAAATCGAACTGTGATGATCGAGACCTTAGGGACTAGCGATAAACCCTCACAATTACATGACAACCAAAGCTGCCATGAATTAGCGAGCCCTAAATGTGATGAGAATCACAGGGTCGATACGGGTATAGTCTGCAAAAGCCGCTCGTTAATTCGGGATAGGCTGGAATCACGTCTGATAGAAGAAACGATCAGAAACGAGTCTTGAAAAGTTTGAAAAAGGAAAATCAAGAATTCCAACGGCAATTGAATTGGCCGTCGCCCAATCACAAAAGTCAGAAACGAGAAAAACGACGTTCTGAACGTCGGAGGCAAAATGATCATAATGCCCCTCAAGCTTAGGACTTTTTCTTTATCATTGAAGGAAGGGCAAAATGGACATTCTCCCCCCCAAGCTGCCGAAAATTGAAGGGTAATTGATGGCCATTGGGTGCCCTTGAGAAGAACAATTGCCAAGTGTCACAAACCCAAGGGTGGAGATCAATTCAACATTAAATGCCTACCTACCAATCACTTCAATTAGTCAAATTTTTGGGATAATAACCAACTCTCATTCTGCTTCCTCTCACTCTACCATTCGGCCACTTCATCCACCAAAAGAACCGAACTCCTCTCTCTTCTTCTTCTCCAGTTTCTATTCTCACCGACCAGACCAGATCTCGCTGTTCGGTCCGTACGACCGCCATCTCCGGCCATCCCCTACTGTCGATCGACCACCCAGACATAGCTCCACGTCTTGCCGATGTCCTCCAACTTAAATTAGGTCATTTGGAGCTCTGTGAAATTCGGGGCAAGCATTCTCCCACAAGTCGACGGATTCTGCTCCAGTTTGAGGCAGGTTCAGTTTTGAACCCTTTTGACAGCCGAAAACTTGGAATCTTTGGTTCAAAATTGCTGGAGATCAAGTAGACATATAGATGGTTCTGTGGTAAACATTGGGGATTTGTTTGATATGTTTTTGACCATGAACCACCATTGTACATTATGCCCAGAATCTGCCCGCAATTTGTGCTCAGACAATCCGGCGACATCCGACGACTTTCCAACAACCACGCTACTTGAAACTCACGATGAGACTTCCAAACTCTTAGGTAGACTTTATAATAGGTAGAATGGTGTATACTTGATGGATTTGAGATAGATTAAGGACGGTTGGACCCGACATAAACAGAACCGAACGAAACCGTTTCAATGTCGGGCCAAACCAGTTCTATGGAGGGCTGATTAGGCTGGATTTATGTTGTAATTTGGTGTGTATGATGTGTTAAGATGATGAGGAGTATGTTATGGGTGATTTGGATGGATGAATTAAGGAATTAGACTTGGGATTTTGACAAATCGATTCATTAACCCAGGTTGCGTGACAAGTCGGCTTTGGGACTTGGATTGGCCAAACCATCGGAGACTCGAGGAGGAGTAATTTGCGTTGTTAAGCGGAGGTAAGGAATTCTCTAAACCAAGGCTAGGGTGATTGGACTCGATTGGGTAAGTCGAGTGTGAAATTGTCGATTAATGGGCATATTTCTAAAGTCATGAGCCTTAGTTTGTCTTAGGATTAATTAAAGAGTTTATGTGTGCCTTGACTTGTATTGGAACCGCGTGTCATGTTTGGATAATAATTGAATTGCTTTGCATGCCATGGGATTGTAAATGCTACTTGACATGTAATTGACATTGAGTGTGTAAATGATAGAAGATCATGGCATAAATCATGATTGTAGCATGGCATGACGAGGCTTTGAGGCGTGTGAGACACGGAGCAAAAGGTTGAGAGCTTGATGCGACGAGGTCGCGGGTGAATTGTGATTAGGTGGCGCCCTGATGCGACGAAGTCGCGGGGTTGAGATTGCCACAGTCCTAATGCGATCTAATCGCGGGACAGAGTATGAGCTCATAAATCCTGTTTGGAAATTGAATAGGGGCCTGATGTGTTTACGCGGGCCGAGCCTGATGCGATCTAATCGCAGGCTAGAAAATGAGGCAGGCAGAGGTTGATTGATGTGGTGAAGTGACAGGCAGAGCATATACATACATTTGTGTCTGACATGCGAATATAAATGCATGTCTGTCCTCTGTGCATTATTTTTTATTGAATTATGAATATCATACCTACGTGTGACCATGAATTGGATAGGTTGAGTAACTTGGCTGGCTGAGTGGACAGTCAACCTGACCTAGTATTAGGTTTTTCTCACTAAGATGTGTATCTCACCCCTTTTTGGGAAACCTTACCTTACAGATCCTAGGCAGTAGCGATGTGGCCTATCAAATTTGGAGACCCGAAGGAGATGACGACCTATTTCGATGAGTTCCTGGGCAGATTGGGGATCGTCTACGTTAGGAAGCGTATCGTTGTATGGGTCGATAAGGGTAAGCTTGAATGGAAGCCTCACAGGTTTGAGGCGTGGTTCAAGTGAGAAGGAGACACACAGACCGGGCTGCTGAAGCCCAACAAGATACCACCGGGCGTCGTACCCGATTGGTGCCAAACCGTAGCGGAGCAGGAGTTGCCTAAGGATTCGGTAGTGGGGTCTAGGAACGGACCGGAGCGGACATCGATCTCGGAGGATACCGAGGAGCAGGAGTAGGAGGAGGTTATAGTAATGGAGGCTCAAATTCAAGGACTAAATTGCAATTAAATATGCAATTTTATCCAATTCATGCAATTGAGCAATTTGTGTGAATAATTGGGCTAAATTGCAATGAAGGATAATTAGATTTAATGTCAAGACCCTAAAAATGCCAAAATTGCTAATTAAAAGACTCGATTGACATTTTTTTTACCAAATTCAATCACACGTGCAACAAAGGAACACATAAAATTGAACTTGAATTTGGACTTTTTATGAGGTCAAAAATACAAGGGAATCAAAAGAAAAATAGTGACTATTTTTTTGTCACCTCAAATGCTATTTTTCTTGAATTTTTGAGTATTTTCCTATTTTCTAAAAATACTAAAAAATGTGAAAAATATAAAAAAAAATTGGTCAAAAATGATTTCTTGAGCTTGGCCAAGGCCACCAAAGTCGATTTTGTAATTTTTTGACTTTTTATAAATTTTTTTATAATTTTTCAAAAACAAAACTAAAAAAGACTGATAAAAAATTATGTGTCAATAGCTGCCCCTCTTTGAGAGGAATCTAGTGAAAGGTTTCTATCAAAGACACGTGACACCTGAGTCTAGACTGACTCAACTGGGAAAAGAAAAAAGAATCCTGATATTCAATCTTTCTTATCCTACTTATAAACGCTCTACTCATTCCATTTTAGCTGATGTGAAAGAGAGATGGAGTAAAGATACTCACTTGTTACTCACCTACCTGATGCTCGCGCGGCATACGCGGTGTATGGCGGATTCAAATAAATACCTAGAGACTCGTCTCTTGAGTATTTGAGGGCAGTTAAGCTCTAGCCCGTATGGTAAGCTAAACAAGAATGAGATTCAAATCTGATAGGAATCTAAGGATGAGACACCTGTTCTTAGGGATAGTCAGAAGCTTTGATCCGTATGGTGGATTAGACCATGAACATGACTCTTTTCTATTAGGAACCTATGGATGACGCATTCGTTCTTTAGGGATTGTTAGATACTAAGCTTCCCATCCACTAGGGACCCAAAGGTGACACACTCGTCCTTTAGGATTTGTCGGGTACTAGATTTCTCATCCACCGGGGATATAAAGGTGATGCGCCCATTCTTTAGGGTTTGTCGCAGACTAGACTTTCTATCCACCAAGAACCTAAAGATGAAGCACCTGTTCTTTAGGGTTTGTTGGAGACTAAGCTGATCCTACACTTTGAGGAATCAACGAAAGTCAATAGACATGAGGTATACCTAACTCTTTGGTTCTACCAAAGGGGCTATTACGAGGTTTAGGGGTTACCTCGAACCTTACAGAAAGTTGGTTCTAACGAGTGTTTTCTTGACGTGCAAAGCGCCAATCTAGGATTTGGGGATTCCAAGTATCCTATAAAAAGCTCAAACCTACAAAAACTTTTTGTCACGCCCTGCGTCTGGGCACGAGCGCATGACTCCCTACAAGCACAAACCATCTATCGAGGTCCCAGGATTCATATAAAGGTCGAGAGATATATCATATAGAAAGTACGCGGAAACGATGATATAAAAACTCCTCCATACAATATAAAATGGGACCTGGGTAACAAAAGTACCAATAACACGTAAACTTCCGAGTGTCCATACATGGCACAACAACTAAACATGTTGGTCACTAGAGTGGCAAGGCTAATACAAAAGACAAGCATCAGTCTCCCAAAAGAAGCAGGTTTCGAGAACACCATCGAAATGATAGAACAAAAAAAAAAAAAAAAGACTCCTAGGTCCAGCTACTGGAGCAATCGGTCTCCTCCTCAGCCTTCTCAGTGGGCTCATACTTTAAGAAGGTCTCTGAGCATACCTCCACGGTGTCCTCCATCGTCTCGTCAGCTGATGGCTCTACCAGATCGTCCTCTGTAGCCTCGATCACTATCACCTCATCTATGTCCTCCAAGGTCGGGGTCCTCTCAAGGCCAATACTAGAGCCAGCGACGGACCCCTCGGCTTCCACTGAATCTCGAGCGGGATGGCACCAACTAAGTATCACCCCACGGGGTACCTCAGTGGCCTTCGGTGGCCCCGTGAAAACGTCCCCTACCTTCCTGAACCATGCCTCGTACCTGTGAGGTTTCCAGCTACTACCACCCTCATCTACCTAGATGACCGTGCACTTCCTAACATAAACGGTCCCCTGTCCGTTTGGGAACTCATCAAAATATATTGACATCTCTTTCGGATCTTCAAAATGGATTGGCCACATGATCACGGTCTAAGATTTGAAAATAGGGTCCCTCAACGGGGTGAGATATACATCTCAGCAAGGTGAATCCTAACACTAGGTTAGGCTGACCGTCTACTCTGGCAATTACAATTATAAGCAATTTATATAAAATCACATGAGGTATTCAACTATCGCGAAACAACACACGGATGTCAAGCATGCAATCCAGGCATCTTAATTCATCATTAAGCTCAAACACACGTTATCAAGCCAGATTACACCTTTTACCCTTTAGTGCCTCCTCATTTTCATGCCCGCGTTTAGAACGCCTCACGCTCGGTGCACGTAAAAGCATCAGACCGTCTCATTGACAAATCTGCATAAACGCATCAGGTTTTCAATCTCATTCCAAGCCTGTGTCGACACATCTCAACTTTGTCTCGCGTTTCAACGCATCAGGACTATGGTCTTCTCAACCCCGCGTCTCGTACGCCTCAGGATACCATTCAATTTAAACCCCGCGCCTCAGCACCCTAGGGCATTCATCCACACAACCCCGCATCTCATACGCATCAGGGTGACACAATTTCTCATACATGCCATAAGTTCAATTTATTTCATAGCACACGTTCGAATGCAACTCATGAGGCGAATGACACATCCATGGCATGCGGGACAATTTATTTTGACATTCAAATGTAACAATCAATTCATAGCATAAGTAATGTCAAACATTCAAGTCCTCTATATGTTTCTAGGACATACATTAGACAACCATACTATGACTTCCAAGAACCGATCAATTCACACACAAATCGTCCAATTGAGTCCAATCCTCTTATCAAAGGTTTAGAATCCCCTTACCTCAAGCTTCACTCAACGAAATCCCTTCCCAAGCACCTCAAGAACTCAACCCAAATGGCTCAAGAACAAATCAGCTGCGCAACCTAAGGAAATTCATCCAATTATCAATTTTTCTTGCTCAAAACTTCACCCCACTAATCATACACCTCATGGGCCAATCAATTAACATCCTCACACTTCTCAACGATGAATTTGAAGCTCAATTCCAACATCAATAGCCTCCCACAGAACCGGTATGCACATAACCGAAATAGGGCATTTTCGGTTCTGTGTATACCCCAACTTATCATGTGACATTCTGATTTCCAATCAACTTCAGACTCTGTAATGAGAGGTTTATATATATCAAGCGATGTATTTCAGTTGTATTCTGCTCAAATCTGATCAATTTGAGTAGACTGACCAAAGGAGAAAGGCTAAAGCGAGACGAGGTACGTAGACATAGGCGACTCAGATAGGAAATGGCGCTTTGACCATAAGGATTACCGAGGGGATATTTAGAACCACCAAAAGGCAGATCTACGAACGATCAAGGATTACCATGCGAGCGTCGTACGATTGAAGCGCAGGTGATGCCGCTTAACCGACGTACGATTTACAAAATTATCCTAAATTGGACTGTGACGATTGAGACCTTAGGGAATAGCAATAAACCCTCACAATTACATGACAACCAAAGTCGCCATGAATTGACGAGCCCTAAAGGTATGAGAATCACGGGGTCGATATGCGTATAGTCTGTAAAAGCCGCCCGTCAGTTCGGGATAGGCTGGAATCATGTTTGATAGAAGAAACGATTAGAAACGAGTCCTGAAAAGTTTGAAAAAGGAAAATCAAGAATTCCAACGTCAATTGGATTGGCCGTCGCCCGATCGAAGAAGTTAGAAACGAGAAAAACGACGTTCCGAATGTCGGAGGTACAATGACCATAATGCCCTTCCAGCTTAGGACTTTATCTTTATAATTGAAGGAAGGGAAAAATGGACATTCTCCCTCCCAAGGTGCCGAAAATTGAAGGGCAATTGATGGCCATTGGATGCCCTTAAGAAGAACAATTGCCAAGTGTCACAAATCCAAGGGTGGAGATCAATTCAACATTAAATGCCCACCTACCAATCACTTTAATTAGTCATATTTTTGGGATAATAACCAGCTCTCTTTCTGTTCCCTCTCACTCTACCATTCGGCCACTTCATCCCCCAAAAGAACCGAACTCCTCTCTCTTCTTCTTCTCCAGTTTCTATTCTCGCCGACCAGACCGGACCTCGCCGTTCGGTCCGTACGACCACCGCCTCTGGCCATCCGCTACTATCGGCCAACCACCCAAATGTAGCTCCACGTCTTTTCCATGTCCTCCAACTTGAATCAGGTCATTTGGAGCTCTGTGGAATTCGGGGCAAGCATTCTCCCACAGGTCGACGGATTTTGCTCCAGTTTGAGGTAGGTTCGGTTCTAAACCATCTTGATAGCCGAAAACTAGGAATCTTTGGTTCAAATTTGGTGGAGATCAAGTAGACATATAGTTGGCTCTGTGGTAAAAATTAGGGATTTTTTTTATAAGTTTTTTACCATGAACCACACTTGTACATTATGCCCAGAATTTGCCGGTAATCTGTGCTTGGACGATTCGGCGACTTTCGACGACTTTCCGGCAACCATGCGACTTGAAACTCATGGTGAGACTTGTAAACTCTTAGGTAGAATTTATAAGAGGCATAATGGTATATATTTGATGGATTTGAGATAGATTAAGGTCGGTCGGAACCGACATAAACAATACTAAACGAAACCGGTTCAATGCCAGGCCAAACCAATTCTGTGGAGGGCTGATTAGGCTGGATTTATGTTGTAATTTGATGTGTATGATGTGTTAAGATGATGAGGAGTATGTTATGGGTGATTTGGATGGATGAATTAAGGAATTAGACTTGGGATTTTGACAAATCGATTGGTTAACCTAGGTAGCGCAACAAGTCGGCTTTGAGACTTGGATTGGCTGAACCATAGGAGACTTGAGGAGGAGTAATTCACGTTGTTAAGCGGAGGTAAAGAATTCTCTAAACTAAGGCTAGGGGGATTGGACTCGATTGGCTAAGTCGAGTGTGAAATTGGTCGATTAATGGGCATATTTCTAAAGTCATGAGCCTTAGTATGTCTTAGGATTAATTAAAGAGTTTATGTGTGCCTTGACTTGTATTGGAATCGCGTGTCATGTTTGGATAATAATTGAATTTCTTTGCATGCCATGGGATTGTGAATGCTACTTGACATGTAATTGACATTGAGTGTGTAAATGATAGAAGATCATGGCATCAATCTTGATTGTACCATGGCATGACGAGGCCCTAAGGCGTGTGAGACGCAGGGCAGAAGGTTGAGACCCTGATGCGACGAGATCGTGGGGTGAGTTATGATTTGGTGGCGCCCAGATGCCATGAAGTTGCAGGGTTGAGATAGCCACAATCCTGATGCGATCTAATCGTGGGACAGAGTTAGAGCTCATAAACCCTGCTTGAAAATTGAACCGGGGCCTGATGCATTTACGCGGGCCAAGCTTGATACGATCTAATCTCGAGCTAGATAATGAGGCAGGAAGAGGTTGATTGATGTGGTGAAGTGATAGGCCGAGCATATACGTGCATTTGTGTGTGGCATGAGAATATAAATGCATTCCTGTCCTCCGTGCATTATTGTTTATTGAATTATGAATATCATACCTCCGTGTGACCATGAGTTGGATAGGTTGAGTCACTTGGCTGCCTAAATGGACAGTCAACCTGACCTACGATTAGGTTTTTCTCACTAAGATGTGTATCTCACCCCTTTTGGGGAAACCTTACCTTACAGATTCTAGGCAGTAGCGATGTGGCCTATCAGATTTGGGGACCCGAAGGAGATGACGACCTATTTCGATGAGTTCCTGGGCAAACAGGGGATCGTCTACGTTAGGAAGCGTATCGTTGTATGGGTCGATAATGGTAAGCCTGAATGGAAGCCTCACAGGTTTGAGGCGTGGTTTAAGTGAGAAGAGGACACACAGACCGGGCCGCTGAAGCCCAACGAGGTACCACCGGGCGTCATAACCGATTGGTGCCAGACCGTAGTGGAGCAGGAGTTGCATAAGGATTCGGTAGTGGGGTCTAGGAATGGACCATAGCGGACATCGACCTTGGAGGATATCGACGAGCAGTAGCAGGAGGAGGTTATAGTATTGGAGGCGTTCGAGGGTGACTTTGGTGAGCCGTCGCAGGAGGTGACCGTAGAGGATTCAGTTGAGGTCCCATCGGAGACTTTCTTCGAGTACGAGCCGTCAAAGGAGAGCGAGGACACCGGAGATTCCAGTAGTTCTTCCTAGATGACTCCGGATGGTGACCTATCTTTTTGACTGGTGACCTGACCCTTTTCCTGGTGGATTTTGTGGATACCTTTTTGGCATGCTTACCCGTCGCCCTGATCCGTAGCGGAGTAGTAGTGGTTGGCAGTTGGTGTTGATGTATGACTTTTATGATGCTATCCAGTCCTGCTTAGTCTTCGTGTATATGTATATATATATATGTTGTACAGGGAGTTGTTGGGAATCGCTTCCGTGTGCTTAATGTAAAGTATTTTATCTCTCGTCCTTTCTCATATAGGTGGATCCTTAGGACCGCCGAGAGATTGTTGTTATTTTACTTGCAGGGATGATTGCGTACTCGTGATAAAGTCGCGGGGCGTGACATCCCCGCTTGTTTTGGTATCAGAGCAAGGTCTACTCGATACAAGATTAATGAAGGATTGGAGTAATAAGGAGGATTAAGTGAGACAAGGATGGATAACTAGACCTTAGAAAACTGGTCAAGGTAAGACATGAGATGCCTAGTTGTGAATTGACACCTATGGACGGTGTTTGACCTTGGCAGGTTGTGACAGGGCATAGAGAATTAAGTTCTCTGCTTAGGATTGAAGTCATTTCTAGACCTTGGCTTGTTTGATGCTTGAAAGTGATTGATTTTAGTAAATCACTGGATTGAATGGAACTGAGTATGGCCACGAGCCATTGGTTGAAATATTTTTGGAATTGATGTGGATGTATGGAGTACTATTGTTGTGTAACTATTTGGTTAAAGAGTAGCTAGTAGCTCTGGATTGGATGGATGAATAAGTTGCTAACCTGTTACTGAACTTGTGGTGGACTAGGTTCATTAGTACGTGACAAAGATGAGTAACCCGTCCAGGAGATCAGGAAGGACCAGAGGCAGAGCTTCTAGTTCGAGGCCGCCTGTAACTGAGGACCCAAGGATGGATGGTGTGCTCAGAGCCTTGGAAAGGATCGGCGATATGATCGATCGATAGGCCCAAGATCGAGACGCTGCTATAGCTCAGGCAGTAGGAGCTGCCATAGCAGCTGTCAACACCAACCACGACAACACTGGGGGTAATGGAAGTTAGGGCGAGCCGAACCAGAGCAATGAAACGGTGAACCCTCAAGAGGAAATCGTTGTGGCCAAACAGATAGGCCAACTAGTGGAGCAGTTTATGAAGCTAAAGCTGACCCAGTTTGACGGGATTGGAGATCCCGAGCTAGCACCCCGGTAGATAGAGAAGCTAGAGAAGGCTTTCGGAGTGTTGAGATGTACAGATGAAGAAAATGTGCTACTAGCAATGCACCAGTTGGAGGGTACGGCAAATGATTGGTGGGCTGCCACCAAGGACAAAGTCTTTCTTGAAAGTATAGCCATGTACTGGAACACTTTTAAGAGGGCGTTCAACGATAAGTATTTTTTAGAAATAGCCAGGGAAAGAAAATAGATTGAGTTCCTGCAGCTGCGACAGAACCAGCTGATGATAGATCAGTATGAAGCTGAGTTCTTGAGGCTCTCAAGGTATGCGCCTCAATCGGTGGGGGATGCTTTGGAGAAGGCACGGAGATTTAGGGATGGTTTAAGGCCCGAACTCTGCAACTAGATGATAGCCTTGAATTTAAAGACCTACAGGGAGATATACGAGTGAGGCTAGATGATTGAGCAAGTTTTGAGGGAAAGAAATACCGCAACTGGATTGCAATTCTCATCGTTCAAGGACCATCGCCAAATGTGTAAGAGGTCGATGGCAGGTAATAGATGTTCCGTGCCACCTGCAAGGAGGAATATAACAAAACCACCAAACCCAGCGAACTGGAGTTGTAGATTGTGTGGTAGACGGCATGGAAACGGGCTATGCCTAGTAAGGATCGGAGCCTGTTTCAAGTGTGGTCAGCTGGGCCACCAGATGATGACGTGCCCAAACCAAGCACAGGCCAGTCGACCACAAGGACCGAGGCCGCAAGTAGGGCCATCAACTACCGCACCTCGGATTGAGTAGAACAGACCACAGGCGTAGGGCAGAGTATACACCGTGGCTCACAGCAATGCGGAGGATGCGCCCGGAGTAGTCATAGGTACGGTTTACTAGTGCAACCAGACCGCCTTTGCATTGTTTGACCCGAGTGCCACACATTCATTTGTATCTGCACAGTTTGCTGAGTTAGTAGGCATGAGATTGGAACCATTGAGCATGACATTGCATGTTGCCACCCCATTGAAGGATAATGTCTTTGTTTTGTCATGGTATGCTGGGTGTGAGATAGTGATTGGGGGAAGTAAGGAAAGTATCGACCTAGCTATATTGCCTATGTTTGATTTCGACGTGATTATAGGAATGGATTAGCTGAGTAGGCAAGGAGCAGTAGTAGATTGTGGCAATAAGACGATTTGATTTTATCTGAAAGATAGCCCTAGTTTTGAGTTGGTGGGAAGTCGAGAAGGAATCTCGATTCCCTTGGTTTCGCCTTTGGAAGTAACTAAGTTGATGTCTGAAGGATGTCGAGCATACTTAGTAGCCATGATGGATGCGACGGTTGAGGAAACCAAGTTAGAGAATATTCCTGCGGTGCGTGAATTTCCGGATGTGTTTCCCTAGGAATTGCCAGGATTACCACCGGAACGGGAAATAGAGTTTGTGATTGAATTAGCTCCTGGAACGGAGCCGATTTCGAAAGCACCATACAGGATGTCCTTGTTTGAGTTGAAGGAGTTAAAGGTGCAAATGCAAGAGTTGCTGGATAAAGGATTCATCCGACCAAATGCTTCACTGTGGGGAACACCGGTACTGTTCATAAAGAAAAAAGTCGGATCTTTGCGGCTATGCATTGACTACTGGCAGCTGAATCAGGTAACGGTGAAGAATAAGTATCCGCTGCCGAGGATCGATGATCTGTTTGATCAGCTGCAAGGAGCAGCCGTGTTTTCAAAGATTGACTTGAGGACGGGGTATCACCAACTGAGGATCAAGAAGGAAGACATACCGAAGACTACATTCAGTATGAGGTATGGTCATTACGAGTTTACGGTGATGCCGTTTGGATTGACGAACGCTCCAGCTACTTTTATGGATTTGATGCACTGAGTATTCAGAGAGTTTTTGGACAGATTCGTCATAGTTTTCATTGACGACATCTTAATCTACTTGAAGAGCAACGTAGAGCACGAAGAACATTTGAGAATCGTATTGAGGACCCTGAGGGAACATTCACTGTATGCGAAAATAAGCAAATGTGAATTTTGGCTGAGCAGGGTGGCATTTCTGGGTCATGTGGTGTCTGGTGAAGGGATTGCAATGGACCTTGCAAAGATAGAGGCTATAATCAATTGGCCGAGGCCTATTACGGTCACGGAGGTTAGGAGTTTCTTGGGACTAGCAGGATATTATAGGCGATTGGTGGAAAAGTTCTCATCCATAGCCATCCCATTGACGCGATTGATGAAGAAGGAAACGAAGTTTGAATGGACTGATAGATGTGAGCAAAGTTTCCAAGAGCTTAAGCATAGATTGACGATCGCGCCAGTACTGACCATTTCGTCAAGACCGAGAGGATATGAGATTTATAGCGATGCTTCGCTAAAAGGATTGGGCTGTGTATTGATGCAGCACGGCCGGGTAGTGGCTTATGCATCTAGGCAGTTGAGGTCGTACGAAATGAATTACCCGACCCATGACTTAGGGTTAGCGGCAATTGTGTTTGCCTTGAAGATCTGGAGACAATATCTTTGTGGCAAGAAGTTTCAGATATATACAGACCACCAGAGTTTGAAGTATTTGTTTTCCCAGAAAGAGCTGAACTTGAGGCAGCGCAGGTGGATGGAGCTGTTGAAAGATTATGATTGTGAGATATTATATCGTCCTGGGAAAGAAAACAGAGTGGCAGATGCATTAAGTCGAAAGTCGAGTATTGCATGTCTGTTGGTGAGAAGTTGATCGACGATAGAGGACCTGAGAGATTCTGAATTCAGATTAGAGGTCGATCAGCTATCCAGTTTGATAGTGACTTTGAGGGTGGAACTTGAGATCCAAGATGAGATAAGAGCATTACAATCTACGGACCCAAAGATTCTGATCAAAGAGGAAGCCAGAGTTCCAAGTGTCTGAGGATGGACTTTTGAGATTTCGAGGGCAATTATGCATACCAAAGGATGAAGGGCTCCAAGAAAGAATCTTGTGAAAGGCTCATAGGAGCAATTACAACGTCCACCCCTGGAAGTACGAAGATGTACCAGAACTTGAGCTAGCATTATTGGTGGATAAGGATGAAGGTAGACGTGGCAAGGCATGTTGCCAAATGTTTGACTTGCCAACTAGTGAAGGCGCAGCAATGTAAGCCTGGAGGATTGCTGCAGCCACTGGAGATTCCGAAATGGAAGTGGGAGCACAAAACTATGGATTTTGAGATGGAACTTCCGAGGAGCCAAAAAGGTCACGACTCGATCTGGGTAGTCGTGGATCGATTGACTAAGTCCGCCTACTTCATTCCAGTAAAAAAGGACTTCGCCATGGATAAGTACGCCGAATTGTACATGAGGCACATAGTAAGACTACACGGAGTGCCAGTGACGATCACCTCAGATAGGGACCCGAAGTTCATAGCAAACTTCTGAAAAAGTTTGCAAGAGGCCATAGGGACCCAACTACAGTTCAGTACGGCGTATCATCCCCAAATAGATGGACAGTCAGAAAGGACGATCCAGACGCTCGAGGACATGTTGAGAGCATGCGTTATAGATTTCAAAGGCAGATGGGAAGATCAGTTACACCTGGTAGAGTTCGCATACAACAATAGCTACCAGTAGAGTATACAAATGGCACCGTTTGAGGCACACTATGGCAGAGCCTGCAGAACACCTATATGCTGGGACGAAGTAGGAGAAGGGAGAACCACGAGCTCTGAATTGGTAGAGCAATCGATGGAAGTAGTGAAGATCATCCGGGATAGACTAAGGACGGCGCAGAGTTGCCAAAAGAGCTACGCAGACAAGCGGCACAAGCCTCTAGAGTTTCAAGTGGGCGATCATGTCTTCCTCAAGGTGTCGCCAATGAGGGGATTTTCGCGATTCGAAAGGAAAGGGAAGCTGAGCCCAAGATATGTAGGCCCTTTCGAGATATTGGAGAGAATTGGAACCTTGGCCTACCGGCTTGCGTAACCGCCAAATCTATCCCAGGTATATAACGTATTCCATGTGTCGATGCTAAGAAAGTACGAACCTGATCCGACACATGTACTAGATTACGAAGCCATAGAGGTGGACGATAGAGTGTCCTATATAGAGAAGCCGATAAGGATCGAGGACAGGAAGGAGCTACGTGGGAGAATGAAGAGATGATGAGACGACAACACCCCCATTTATTTGAGCAGTCGAGTGTAATGCAAATTTCAAGGACAAAATTTTTGGAAGGGGGAAGAGTTGTGACATTGTGATTTCCAATCAACTTCAGACTCTGTAATGAGAGGTTTATATATATCAAGCGATGTATTTCAGTTGTATTCCGCTTAAATCTGATCAATTTGAGTAGACTAACCAAAAAGGGAAAGGTTAAAACGAGACGAGGTACGTGGACCTAGGCGACTCGAATAGGAAATGACGCTTTAACCATAAGGATTGTCGAGGGGATATTTAGAACCACCAAAAGGCCGATCTAAGAACGATCAAGGATTACTATGCGAGCGTCATACGATTGAAGCGCGAGTGATGTCACTTAACCAACGTACGATTTGCAAAATTATCCTAAATCGGACTGTGATGATCTAGACCTTAGGGACTAGCCATAAACCCTCGCAATTACATGACAACCAAAGCTGCCATGAATTGGCGAGCCCTAAATGTGATGAGAATCACAGGGTCGATACGCGTATAGTCTGCAAAAGCCGCTCGTCAATTCGGGATAGACTGGAATCACGTCTGATAGAAGAAATGATCAGAAACGAGTCTTGAAAAGTTTGAAAAAGGAAAATCAAGAATTCCAACGTCAATTGAATTGGTCGTCACCCAATCAAAAAAGTCAAAAACGAGAAAAACGACGTTTTGAACGTCGGAGGCAAAATGATCATAATGCCCCTCAAGCTTAGAACTTTGTCTTTATCATTGAAGGAAGGGCAAAATGGACATTCTCCCCCTCCCCAAGCTGCCGAAAATTGAAGGGCAATTGATGGCCATTGGATGCCCTTGAGAAGAACAATTGCCAAGTGTCACAAACCCAAGGGTGGAGATCAATTCAACATTAAATGCCCACCTACCAATCACTTCAATTAGTCAAATTTATGGGATAATAACCGACTCTCTTTCTACTTCCTCTCACTCTACCATTCGGCCACTTCATCCCCCAAAAGAACCGAACTCCTCTCTCTTCTTCTTCTCTAGTTTCTGTTCTCACTGACCAGACCGGAGCTCGCTGTTCGGTCCGTACGACCGCCGTCTCTGCCCATCCCCAGCTATCGATCGATCAACCAAACATAGCTCCATGTCTTACCGATGTCCTCCAACTTAAATCAGGTCATTTGGAGCTCTGTGGAATTCGGGACAAGCATTCTCCCACAGGTCGACGGATTCTGCTCCAGTTTGAGGTAGATTCAGTTTTGAACCCTTTTGATAGCCGAAAACTTGGAATATTTGTTTCAAATTTGGTGGAGATCAAGTAGACATATAGATGGTTCTGTGGTAAACATTGGGGATTTGTTTGATAAGTTTTTGACCATGAACCACCCTTGTACATTATGCCCAGAATCTGCCCGTAATTTGTGCTTAGACGATCCGGCGACTTCCGACGACTTTCCAACAACCACGCTACTTGAAACTCATGGTGAGGCTTCCAAACTCTTAGGTAGACTTTATGAGAGGTAGAATGGTATATATTTGATGGATTTGAGATAGATTAAGGATGGTTGGACCCGGCATGAATAGAACCGAACGGAACCGTTTCAATGTCGGGCCAAACCAGTTCTGTGGAGGGCTGATTAGGCTAGATTTATGTTGTAATTTGGTGTGTATGATGTGTTAATATGATGAGGAGTATGTTATGGGTGATTTGGATGGATGAATTAAGGAATTAGACTTGGGATTTTGACAAATCGATTCGTTAACCCAGGTTGCGCGACAAGTCCGCTTTGGGACTTGGATTGGCCAAACCATCAGAGACTCGAGGAGGAGTAATTTGCATTGTTAAACGGAAGTAAGGAATTCTCTAAACCAAGGCTAGGGTGATTGGACTCGATTGGGTAAGTCGAGTGTGAAATTGTCGATTATTGGGCATATTTCTAAAGTCATGAGCCTTAGTATGTCTTAGGATTAATTAAAGAGTTTATGTGTGCCTTGACTTGTATTGGAATCGCGTGTCATGTTGGGATAATAATTGAATTGCTTTGCATGCCATGGGATTATGAATGCTACTTGACATGTAATTGACATTGAGTGTGTAAATGATAGAAGATCATGGCATAAATCCTGATTGTAGCATGGCATGATGAGGCTTTGAGGCGTGTGAGACGCGGAGCAAAAAGTTGAGACCTTGATGCGACGAGGTCGCGGGGTGAATTGTAATTAGGTGGCGCCCTGATGCGACGAAGTCGTGAGGTTGAGATAGCCACAGTCCTAATGCGATCTAATCGCGGGACAGAGTATGAGCTCATAAACCCTGCTTGGAAATTGAACAGGGGCCTGATGCGGTTACGCGGGCCGAGCCTGATGCGATCTAATCGCGGGTTAGAAAATGGGGCAGGTAGAGGTTGATTGATGTGGTGAAGTGACAGGCCGAGCATATACGTACATTTGTGTCTGACATGAGAATATAAATGCATGCCTGTCCTCTGTGCATTATTTTTTATTGAATTATGAATATCATACCTACGTGTGACCATGAATTGGATAGGTTGAGTAACTTGGCTGCCTGAGTGGACAGTCAACCTGACCTAGGGCTAGGTTTTTTCACTAAGATGTGTATCTCACCCCTTTTGGGGAAACCTTACCTTACAGATCCTAGGCAGTAGCGATGTGACCTATCAGATTTGGGGACCCAAAGGAGATGACGACCTATTTCGATGAGTTCCTGGGCAGACAGGGCATCGTCTACGTTAGGAAGCGTATCGTTGTATGGGTCGATAAGGGTAAGCTTGAATGGAATCCTCACAGGTTTGAGGCGTGGTTTACGTAAGAAGGGGACACACAGACCGGGCCGCTGAAGCCCAACGAGGTACCACCGGGCATCATACCCAACTGGTGCCAGATCGTAGCGGAGCAGGAGTTGCCTAAGGATTCGGTAGTGGGGTTTTGGAACGGACCGGAACGGACATCGACCTTGGAGGATACCGAGGAGCAGGAGCAGGGGAGGTTATAGCATTGGAGGCACAAATTCAAGGACTAAATTGCAATTAAATATGCAATTTTGTCCAATTCATGCAATTGGGCAATTTGTACACATAATTGGGCTAAATTGCAATGAAGGACAATTAGATTGAATGTCAAGACCCTAAAAAAGCCAAAATTGCTAATTAAAAGACTCAATTGACATTTTTTTTACCAAATTAATTCATACGTGCAACAAAGGAACACATAAAATTGAACTTGAATTTGGACTTTTTATGAGGTCAAAAATACAAGGGAATCAAAGAAAAATATTGACTATTTTTTTGTCACCTCAAATGCTATTTTTCTTGAATTTTTGAGTATTTTCTTATTTTCTAAAAATACTAAAAAATGTGAAGAATATGAAAAAAAAATATTTTTTGGTCAAAAATGATTTCTTGAGCTTGGCCAAGGCCACCAAAGTTGATTTTGCAATTTTTTGACTTTTTATGAATTTTTTATGATTTTTCAAAAATAAAACTAAAAAAGACTGATAAAAAATTATGTGTCAACAGCTGCCCCTCTTTGAGAGGAATCTCGTGAGAGGTTTCTATCAATGACAGGTGACACTTGAGTCTAGACTGACTCGACTGGGGAAAAGAAAAAAGAATCCTGATATTCAATCTTTCTTGTCCTACTTATAAACGCTCTGCTCATTCCATTTTAGCTGATGTGAAAGAGAGATGGAGTAGAGATACTCACCTGTTACTCACCTACTTGATGCTCGCACGGCATACGCGGTGTATGGAGGATTCAAATAAATACCTAGAGACTCGTCTCTTGAGTATTCGAGGGCAGTTAAGCTCTAGCCCGTATGGTAAGCTAAACAAGAATGGGATTCAAATATGATAGGAATCTAAGGATGAGGCATCTGTTCTTTCGGGATAGTCAGAAGCTTTGATCCGTATGGTGGATTAGACCATGAACATGACTCCTTTCTATTAGGAACCTATGGATGACGCACTCGTTCTTTAGAGATTGTTAGATACTAGGCTTCCCATCCACTAGGGACCCAAAGGTGACGCACTCGTTCTTTAGGATTCGTCGGGTACTAGATTTCTCATCCACCAGGGATATAAAGGTGATGCGCCCATTCTTTAGGATTTGTCGCAGACTAGACTTTCTATCCACCAACAACCTAAAGATGAAGCACCCATTCTTTAGGGTTTGTCGGAGACTAAGCTGTTCCTACACTTTGAGGAATCAACGATAGTCAATAGACATGAGGTATACCTAACTCTTTGGTTCTACCAAAGGGGCTATTACGAGGTTTAGGGGTTACCTCGAACCTTACAAAATGTTGGTTCTAACGAGTGTTTTCTTGACGTGCAAGGCGCCATTCTAGGATTTGGGGATTCCAAGTATCCTGTAAAAAGCTCAAACCTACAAAAACTTTCTGTCACACCCTGCGTCTGGGTACGAGCGCATGACTCGCTACAAGCACAAACCATCTATCGAGGTCCTAGGATTCATATAAAGGCCGAGAGATATATCATATAGAAAGCACGCGGAAACAATGATATAGAATTTCCTTCATACAATATAAAATGGGACTTGGGTAACGAAAGTACCAATAATACGTAAACTTCCGAGTGTCCATAGATGGCACGGCAACTAAACATGTTGGTCACTAGAGTGGCAAGGCTAACACAAAAGACAGGCATCAGTCTCCCAAAAGAAGCAGGTTTCGAGAACACCATCGAAATGACAGACCAACAAAAAAAAAAAAACAGAGACTCCTAGGTCTAGCTACTGGAGTCATCGGTCTCCTCCTCAGCCTTCTATGTAAGCTCGTACTCTAAGAAGGTCTCTGAGCAAACCTCCATGGTGTACTCCATCGTCTCGTCAGCTGATGTCTCCACCAGATCGTCCTCGGTAGCCTCGATCACTATCACCTCATCTATGTCCTCCAGGGTGGGGGTCCTCTCAAGGCCAATACTAGAGCCAGCGACGGACCCCTCGGCTTCCACTGAATCTCGAGCGGGATGGCACCAACTAGGTATCACCTCACAGGGTACCTCAGTGGCCTTCGGTGGCCCTGTGGAAACGTCCCCCACCTTTTTGAACTATGCCTCGTACCTGTGAGGTGTCCAGCTACTACCATCCTCATCTACCCAGATGACCGTGCACTTCCTAACATAAACGGTCCCATGTCCATTTGAGAACTCATCAAAATATACTGACATCGCTTTCGAATCTTCAAAACGGATTGGCCACATGATCATGGTCTAAGATTTGAAAATAGGGTCCCTCAACGGGGTGAGATATACATCTCAGTAAGGTGGATCCTAACCCTAGGTTAGGTTGACCGTCCACTCAGGTAATTACAATTTTAAGCAATTTATATAAAATCACATGAGGCATTCAACTATCGCGAAACAACACACGGATGTCAAGCATGCAATCCAGGCATCTTAATTCATCATTAAGCTCAAACACACGTTATCAAGCCAGATTACACCTTTTACCCTTTACTGCCTCCTCATTTTCATGCCCGCGTTTAGAACGCCTCACACTCAGTCCACGTAAATATCAAACCATCTCATTGACAAACATGCGTAAACACATCAGGTTTTCAATCTCATTCCAAGCCTGTGTCGACACATCTCAACTCCGTCTCGCGTTTCAACGCATCGAGACTATGGCCTTCTCAACCTCGCGTCTCGTACGCCTCAGGGTGCCATTCAATTTAAACCCCGCGCCTCAGTGCCTTAGGGCATTCATCCACACAACCCCGCGTCTCATACGCATCAGGGTGACACAATTTCTCAGACATGCCATGAGTTCAATTTATTTCATAGCACACGTTCGAATGCAACTCATGTGGCGAATGACACATCATGGCATGCGAGACAATTTATTTTGACATTCAAATGTAACAATCAATTCATAGCATAAGCAGTGTCAAACATTCAAGTCCTCTATATGTTTCTAGGACATACATTAGACAACCATACTATGACTTCCAAGAACCGATCAATTCGCACACAAATCGTCCAATTGAGTCCAATCCTCTTATCAAAGATTTAGAATCCCCTTGCCTCAAGCTTCACTCAATGAATTCCCTTCCCAAGCACCTCAAGAACTCGACCCAAATGGCTCAAGAACAACTCAGCTGTGCAACCTAAGGAAATTCATCCAATTATCAATTTTTCTTGCTCAAAACTTCACCCCACTAATCATACACCTCACGGGCCAATCAATTAACATCCTCACACTTTTCATCGATGAATTTGAAGCTCAATTCCAACATCAACAGCCTCCCACAGAACCAGTATGCACATAACCGAAATAGGGCATTTTCGGTTATGTGTATATCCCAACTTATCATGTGACATTCTGATTTCCAATCAACTTTAGACTCTGTAATGAGGGGGTTATATATATCAAGTGATGTATTTCAGTTGTATTCTGCTCAAATCTGATCAATTTGAGTAGACTGACCAAAGGAGAAAGGCTAAAGCGAGACGAGGTACGTGGACCTAGGCGACTCGGATAGGAAATGACGCTTTGACTATAAGGATTGTCTAGGGGATATTTAGAACCACCAAAAGGCAGATCTAAGAACGTTCAAGGATTACCATGCGAGCGTCGTACGTTGAAGCGCAGGTGATGCCGTTTAACCGACGCACGATTTGCAAAATTATCCTAAATTGGACTGTGACGATTGAGACCTTAGGGACTAGCGATAAACCCTCGCAATTACATGACAACCAAAGTCACCATGAATTGATGGTCCCTAAAGGTGATGAGAATCACGGGGTCGATATGCGTATAGTCTACAAAAGCCGCCCGTTAGTTCGAGATAGGCTGGAATCACGCCCGATAGAAGAAACGATGAGAAACGAGTCCTGAAAAGTTTAAAAAAGGAAAATCAAGAATTCCAACATCTATTGGATTGACCGTCGCTCGATCGAAGAAGTCAGAAATGAGAAAAACGACGTTCCGAACGTCGGATGTACAATGACCATAATGCCCCTCAAGCTTAGGACTTTGTCTTTATAATTGAAGGAAGGGAAAAATGGACATTCTCTCCCCCAAGGTGCTGAAAATTGAAGGGCAATTGATGGCCATTGGATGCCCTTTAGGAGAACAATTGCCAAGTGTCACAAATCCAAGGGTGGAGATCAATTTAACATTAAATGCCCACCTACCAATCACTTCAATTAGTCATATTTTTGGGACAATAACCAGCTCTCTTTTTGCTCCCTCTCACTCTACCATTCAGCCACTTCATCCCCCAAAGGAACTGAACTCCTCTCTCTTCTTCTTCTCCAGTTTCTATTCTCGCCGACCAGACCGAACCTCACCGTTCGGTCCATACGACCGCCGCCTCCGGCCATCTCCTACTACCGGCCGACCACCAGACGTAGCTCCACGTCTTGCCCACATCCTCCAACTTGAATCAGGTCATTTGGAGCTCTGTGGAATTCGGGGCAAGCATTCTCTCACAAGTCGACGGATTCTGCTCCGGTTTGAGGTAGGTTCGGTTCTGAACCATTTTGACAGTCGAAAACTAGGAATCTTTGGCACAAATTTGGTGCATATCAAGTAGACATATAGTTGGCTCTGTGGTAAAAATTTGGGATTTTTTTTATAAGTTTTTTACCATGAACCACCCTTGTACATTATGCCCAGAATTTGCCGGTAATCTGTGCTTGGACGATTCGGCGACTTCCGATGACTTTCCGGCAACCATGCGACTTGGAACTCACGGTGCGACTTGTAAACTCTTAGGTAGACTTTATAAGAGGCAGAATGGTTTATATTTGATGGATTGGAGATAGATTAAGGCCGGTTGAAACCGACGTGAACAGAACTGAACGGAACCGGTTCAATGCCGGGCCAAACCGGTTTTGTGGAGGGTTGACTAGGTTGGATTTATGTTGTAATTTGTTGTGTATGATGTGTTAAGATAGTGAGGAGTATGTTATGGGTGATTTGGATGGATGAATTGAGGAATTAGACTTGGGATTTTGACAAATCGATTGGTTAACCTAGGTAGCGTGACAAGTCGGCTTTTGGACTTGGATTGGCAGAACCATAGGAGACTCGAGGAGGAGTAATTTACGTTGTTAAGCGGAGGTAAGGAATTCTCTAAACCAAGGCTAGGGAGATTGGACTCGATTGGGCAAGTCGAGTGTGAAATTGATCGATTAATGGACATATTTCTAAAGTCATGAGCCTTAGTATGTCTTAGGATTAATTAAAGAGTTTATGTGTGCCTTGACTTGTATTGGAATCGCGTGTCATGTTTGGATAATAATTGAATTGCTTTGCATGCCATGGGATTGTGAATGCTACTTGACATGTAATTGACATTGAGTGTGTAAATGATAGAAGATCATGGCATAAATCCTGATTGTAGCATGGCATGACGAGGCCCTAAGGCGTGTGAGACGCGGGGCAGAAGGTTGAAACCCTGATGCGACGAGGTCGCGGGGTGAATTGTGATTAGGTGGCGCCCAGATGTCATGAAGTTGCAGGGTTGAGATAGCCACAATCCTGATGCGATCTAATCGCGGGACAGTGTATGAGCTCATAAACCCTGCTTGAAAATTGAACCGGGGCCTGATGCGTTTATGCGGGCCGTGCCTGATGCGATCTAATCGCGAGCTAGATAATGAGGCAAGAAGAGGTTGATTGATGTGGTGAAGTGACAGGACGAGCATATATGTGCATTTGTGTGTGACATGAGAATATAAATGCATGCCTGTCCTCTGTGCATTATTGTTTATTGAATTATGAATATCATACCTGCGTGTGACCATGAGTTGGATAGGTTGAGTAACTTGGTTGCCTGAGTGGACAGTCAACCTGACCTAGGGTGAGGTTTTCTCACTAAGATGTGTATCTCACCCCTTTTGGGGAAACCTTACCTTACAGATCCTAGGCAGTAGCAATGTGGCCTATTAGATTTGGGGACTCGAAAGAGATGATGACCTATTTCGATGAGTCTCGGGTAGATAGGGGATCGTCTACGTTAGGAAGTGTACCGTTGTATGGGTCGATGAGGGTAAGCTTGAATGAAAGCCTCACAGGTTTGAGGCGAGGTTTAAGAGAGAAGGGGACAAACAGAGCTGGCCACTGAAGCCCAACGAGGTACCACTGGGCGTCATACCCGACTGGTGCCAGACCATAGCGGAGCAGGTGTTGCTTGAGGGTTCGGTAGTGGGGTCTAGGAACGGACCGGAGCGGACACCGACCTTGGAGGATACCGAGGAGCAGGAGCAGGAGGAGGTTATAGTATTGGAGGCGTTCGAGGGTGACTTTGCTAAGATGTCGTAGGAGGCGACCGTGGAGGATTCAATTGAGGTCCCGTCGGAAACTTTCTCTGAGTACGAGCCGTCAGAGGAGAGCGAAGACACCGGAGATTCTAGCAGTTCTTCCTAGAGGATTCCGGATGGTGACCTGGCTTTTTGACTGGCAACCTAGCCCTTTCCCTGGTGGATTTGTGGATACCTTTTTGGCATCCTTACCTGTCGCCCTAATCTGTAGCGGAGTAGTAGTCGTTGGCTGTTGGTGTTGATGTATGACTTTTATGATGCTATCCAGTCTTGCTTAGTCTTGGTGTATATGTATATATATGTTGTACGGGGAGTTGTTGGGAATCGTTTTCATGTGCTTAATGTAAATTATTTTATCTCTCGCCCTTTCTTATATAGGTGGATCCTTGGGACCGCCAAGAGATTGTTGTTGTTTTACTTGCAGGGGTGATTGCGTGCTCGCGATGAAGTAGCGGGGCGTGACATATCTTCCCTTAAACCAACTTAAATCCTCAATTTATTCATTAATCTACTTGCTAACATGTAGTTCTAAGGGTTGGGGAGCCTCACCGAAAATTCGAAGCCAAGGCAACGCCGGTTCCCCCGGGTCTACTATTGGTCAGTTTTGGCCCTTCAAACACAAGACCCATTTAGGGTCAAAACTCTATCAAATTCACGAAAACTTTTTACCACAGCTCATTCTATGTGTCCCCTAGGTGTCCACAAAATTTGGTTGAAAAACTCAAAGATTTCGGGGTCCTATTAGGCCTAAACCGTGGCTTACCTCCAGCAGCGACGGTTTTCGTCGACTTTCGGGAGATTGGCCAGCTGGAGCTCCTCAAGTGGTCAAATGACTAGCTTCTACTTGGGAAACATCGGCAAGAGGATGAGGAAGCAGCAGGTGCTCGGCTCGGTGGCTAGGGGTCACCGGAAGTGGCGGTCGTCGGCAGCAAACAACAGCGGCAGAACTGGTCAGGCGGCAGGCTTCACGGCAGCAAGGAAGAAGAAGAAGAAGAAAAGAATGGTAGAGGAAAAAGAGGGTTTTGGCCAAGAGAGAGAGAGTGAGAGGTTTATACTTCAATTGGCTTGGTCAACATGAGTTGAATGGTAGGTTAAAAGTGGTTTCATCAACTCAAGGCTTGATCACTTGACACTTGTCCATTATGTCAATCAATGCTCATCCAATGGCTCTCAATTCTTCAAATTTTCGGCAACCTTGGGGTGTGGTTTATGACAAAAATGCCCTCATCTAATCCTATAGGCAAGGTTAAGGCTTGAGGGACAAAATTGTAATTTTACCCTCAACGTCCGGAACGTCATTTTTCTAATTCCAAATTTCTTTGATAAGGCAACGGCCAATCCAATTGTAATGTTGGAATTCTTGGTTATCCATTTTCAATTTTCAAGACTTATTTTTGAATCATTTCTTTATCCGATGCGATTCCAGCCTATCCCGAACTGACGGGCGGCTTTTGCAGACGTTACGCGTATCAACCCTGTGATTCATACCACAATTAGGGCTCATCAATTCATGGCGACTTTGGTTGTCATGTAATTGTGAGGGTCTATCACTAGTTCCGATGGCCTCGATCGTCATTGTCCGATTTAGGAAAATTTTGCAAATTATATATTGGTTAAGCGGCATCACCCGTGCTCCAATCATATAACGCTAGCAATGCATTCCTTAATCGTTCTTAGATCGGCATTTTATGGCTCTAAATGTCCTCTCGACAATCCTTATGGTCAAAGTGCCATTTCCTATTCGAAATCCCTAGGTCCACGTACCTTGTCTCACGTTAGCCTTTCCCTTTTGGTCAGTCAACTCAAGATTGATTAGATCCGAGCGAGATACGACTGAAATATATCGCTAGATACTTTCTCATTAATGAGTCTTGAAATGACAAGAAAAATCAGAATGTCACACTTTCGTTAACAAGATTCTTCTGGGATTTAGGAGTTACCTGAAATCTCTCAAAAAGATAATTTCAAAGACTGTCTTTTCGACAAGTAAGGTGCTATTATGGGATTTGAGGGTTCTAAGGATCCTACAAAAAGCTTAAATTTGAAATCTCACATAAAAGATGTCCTTGACGCTCTTCCTTGTCGAGCAAGGTATTCTTCTTTGACCCGGGGCTGCCATAAGTCTCATATAAGTTTCAACCTGAGAGTTCATTTCTCATCAAAGATATCAGTTATCTTGAGGCAATGATAGTTATAATGTAGGCAAAGTTTTACTTTAACCCATGCGATTGTGCAAAATGATCTTTGATGTTAGAGGTTATCCAAGACATCTTGAAGCATACAAAGATGATCAGAAATTCTTCAAAGGAAAATCCTGGATCAAACAATTTGAAGTTCCCAACGAAGCTTGCATTTAAGTATTCTATTGGAATGTCTTCGTCAAAGACGGTTTCTCATCGATTCTTTGACTTTGGTCTTTTACGAAGAAAGCACTCGAATTTCCTAATAAGCTGCACCTTGGTTTTCGAGGCTATTCGCAGCGCATACATTCCGATCAATCAGGAGGCCTTTACGGGACCATAATGTTGGGCTTGGACACAGTTTCTAAAAGTTTTCTTCATCTGCTCCGGGTTTACAAGTCAAGAATCTTGTAAAATGAGAAATAAATAATCTTGCTCGTATCTCTTCGAGCTAAGGTATATATTAACATAGGCGACTTAGTCAGAAAAGACTGCGAAGGGTTGTAATGTCGATAGGATTGGGGACTGAAAAATACTTGTTTTTGGCTCGGAATCGCAAAGGGTTTAATATTGGTGATCATTACTGATAAATCTCTAGTTTTGTCTCTAATCGACGACATTTTGAAGAACATCTTTAGTCTTCTTGAGAATAGGTCTAATCTTTGAATAACCTTCGATATCTTTTGGCAGTTGGCTATGATTCCATTCGAGGGGTAGCCTTTTGCTACACGGTTTTTGAGGATTCTTTTTTACTTCAGAAGTTGTTGGGGATGGAAGCATCTAGTAATCTCTTGGTGTTCCAAAATCAGTCTTACGACTTTTAGCATTTCAATGAGCGTCAGCCCTACTCTTGTTTGGCTTTTTGCCACTTTTTTAACGCATAGAGATTCGCTTTTTCTCCTTTTAAACCCACCTTTTCCTTTTCTTTTTCTAGGAACTAGGATTTTTAATGATCATGTAAGATATGAGACTTGAATCTCATCCGGTCTGAACATTTCTCTTTGATAGTCTCATGTAGCTCCTACTTCTTGAACTTCTTAGTCTGCGAGTGTCTTTGCCACCTTCATCTTGACACTGTGCAATGATCACCAATGGGGGTACATGAAACGAATATGTAGGCTCAAATTGGCTATGCAATGGGTATAAGCGTATAGGATAGAGAAATGAATGTCTCTTTGTCATCCTATGGTGCAATGCATATCAACACACGAAGATTGATATTAGTCCGAACAAAAAGATTTCTAATCATTTACCTTTCATGCTATTGGACTGCTTCTAAAAGCCCCCGATGTGGGGTGGCTCTTGACAAGGTTAACAAACAAAAACCACCGCTCAAAGGGTTTATCAATGATCATCTGCTGTGTTTATAGAGAACAATGAATGCCTCCGTCATCCCAATTCATGTAATCAATGCCAATAGCCCTTACATCTTCAGGTTCAGGTTTTTCTATCTTTACACTCCTCTCATCTCTCTAGTGTGTATAAAACGTATTTGGATTAGGCTTGCCTCTTATCTGAAGAAACATTCCTGCTAGATAGCCTAAACAACTCTGTTTTGAAAAAATCATTCTGTTTTTCTCCAGACATTTCATCTCACAGGGAATTAATGATGCACATGCGTATAACAAGTGTTAGAAGTTTATCTTTTGAAAGCATGGTTCATTCCAAAGTTTAACCACATGCATGTTCAGTTTTGACTTCTTCTTTCTTACAAGAAGGTGAGAAATTTTATGGTATTCCTCCATTGCTGCTTTTTGTCTTCATCGGACATCCTTGTATGAAGAGAACAGAAATTTCAGTGAGTGGAAGATATTTTAACGCTTGATGGAACATATACATATCATCTGGTTCTTCGTGTGAGGGGCTATTCTGTTCTTGGTTCCATCTGAACGAGTTTGATTCTGAGTCCATTTCTTGGAATCCTCCAAAACATAACACATGCCATGTATGCATGGATGTATGATATGCCTATGCAATGACCGTTAAAGTGACTCGAATCATTTCAGAGAAAGTCATGTGACCACCATCTGATTTCATTTCATGGATAATACTTTCTCACGACATCCGAGTTTACAGGATATCTTAATTCTTCTCCTTCAGAATTTACAAGAATTAATATTCCTCCTATAAGGACTTTCTTGACAACATAAGGTCCTTCATAATTTGGGGTAAACTTGCCTCCCGGATGAGTAGTATTCGGCAAAGTTTTCCTTATCACCAGGTCATCCACCTCGAAACTCCTGGGTCTAATTTTTCGATTAAATGACTTAGCCACCCTTTTTTGGTAGTTCTTACTGTGACAAATCGCTCTAAGGTGCTTCTCGTCTATCAGATTTAGCTGTTCATATCTATGTTTGATCCACTCTGCCTCGGAGAGTTTCACTTCTAATAATATTCTCAATGATGAAATCTCAATCTCTACAGGTAGGACAGCCTCCATCCCATTCACCAAAGAATAAGGAGTTGGCCTAATAGAAGTCTTGATCGAAGTTCGATATGCCATTAAGGCGAAGGGTAGCTTCTCATGCCAATCCCTGTAATTCTCGGAAGTCTTAGCCAAGATCTTCTTGATGTTCTTATTTGTCGCTTTTACTGCTCCATTCATTTGTGGGCGGTAAGGGGAAGAATTATGATGTGAAACGCCAAAGTGATCCAGTAGATCATTGACAATCTTGTTGTTTAAGTTGGACCCATTGTCTATGATGATTGCCCATGGGGTACCATATCGAGAAATTATATCTCTCTTGATAAACCTTGCTACACTCCTTGCAGTAACATTCGAGTAAGAACTGGCCTCTATCTACTTTGTGAAGTAATCAATTGCAACTAGAATGAAGCGATGGTCATTTGAAGCTATTGGAGTGATGGGCCTTATCATGTCTATTCTCCACGTAGAGAAGACCAAACTTCAGACATCTGATGCAGTTTGTTCGGGGGCGCATTAATTTTATCGCCATATACTTGAGATTGGTGGCATGACCTGACATGTTGATTACAGTCTGATTCAATGGTCATCCAATAATAACCAAACCGCATGATCTTCCTCATGAGGAGATGGCCATTCATGTGTGGTCTGCATATACCATCATGGATTTCCTTCATGAGCATATTTGTTTCTTTAGCATCTACGCACCTTAATAAAGTGCAGTCAAACAACCTTTTGTACAAAGTTTGTCCATTGAGGAAGAATTTATTAGCCATCTTGGCTATATATTTTTGATCTCCTGCTCGACATTCATCAGGAAATTCTCTTTCTAAGAGATAATTCTTGATATCGTGGTACCATGGCTCTCCGTCGAATTCTTCTTCGATCAGCATACAATAAGCTGGTTTTGTAGTTATGCCAATCCTCAATGGCTCTATTTCCAATCCATCAGTTATTTGCAGCATGGAGGCTAGGGTGGCTAACGCATCTACGAATTGGTTCTGCGCTCTTGGCATGTATTCAAATGACACTTCTTCGAATTTAAGCATCAACTCTTCCAAGTACTCATTATAAGGGATGAGCTTTGTGTCTTTTGTTTTCCACTCTCCCTATGTTTGAAAGATGATGAGCATAGAATCTCTATAAACCTGCAGCTTAGATACTTCCATGGAGATAGCCAATTGTAGGCCTATAATACATGCTTCGAATTTTGAAATATTGTTGGTGCAAGGGAATGCCAGTTTTGCTACCATAAGATAATGTTGACCATCAGGGGATATTAGTATTGCCCATGTGCCAGCTTCCGATACATTAATGACACCATCAAAATACATGACTCATTTGTTTTCTATCAGATTCAAAACTTGATCTTCTATTTTTGTCTGCCTAGAAGATGTGCGATTTTGGGCGTTCTCTGCCAACATATCAGTTATGGCTCTTCTCTTCACAGACTTTTGCGGAGAGCTTTTGATATCAAACTTAGACAACATCACTTACCATTTTGCCAATTTCCCTATCAAGGTGGGCTCCTCCAGGAGATATTTGGTAGGGTTATTTTCTATCACCAGATGGATGTGGTGGTGTAGGGTATATTGTCTCAATTTGCGAAGTACCCATACTACTGCTACACAAACCTTCTTAACAGGCGCATAATTTGCTTCAGATGGGGTGAATTTCTTACTCAAGTAGTAGATAGCTCTTTCTTTACCATCCAAAGGGTTTGTTTGAGCAAGTAAGGCTCCCAAAGACTCTTGATGTATAGTCAAATACAAGGTCAATAGGTGACCTAGGATAGGTGACACAAGTATTGGTGGAGTGGCTAAATAAGTTTTGATCTTCTGGAATGCCTAACTGCATTCAGCATCCCAGGTCACCTTCGCGCCCTTCTTGAGCAATTTGAAAATTGGTTTAGCCACGTCCGATAATTGATTGATGAATCTGGTGATGTAGTTTAGCTTCCCTATGAGACTTCTTACTTCTTTCACCGTTGAGGGAGTTTCTAGGTCACAAATAGCTTGGATTTTCGAAGGGGTTAATTTCAATACCCCTGCTAATGACCATGAATCCAAGAAGTTTCCCTGATTTCGCCCCAAACACACATTTGTTAGGGTTCAACCTGAACTTGTATTTTCGCAATCGCTCAAACAGTTTTCTTAGCACTTGAATGTGATCTTGTCTCTTCTTGGACTTGGCAATCATGTCATCGACATATACTTCAATCTCATTGTGGATCATGTCATGAAATAGGGTGACCATCGCCTTCTGATAAGCTGCCCTAGCATTCTTTAGTCCAAAGGGTATCACTTTATAACCGAAATTTCTTCAAGGGGTGGTAAATGCAGTTTTCGGCTTGTCCTCCTTCTTCATGAGGATCTGATTATATCTGGAGAATCTGTCCATGAATGAGAATAATTCGTACCCTATTGTACTATCCACCAACACATCGATGTGGGGAAGTGAGAAATCGTCTTTTGAGCTTACTTTATTTAAGTCCCGATAATCCACACAGATCTGGACTTTGCCATCTTTCTTCATGACGCGGACTATGTTTACAATCCAATCTGAGTAAAGGATAGCTTCAATAAAGCCCACTCTAAGAAGTTTCATCACCTCTTCTTTAATTCTGTCTTCTAGCTCAGCTTTCATCCGTCGGCTGCCTAGTCTCACAGGTTCAACATTGGGATCTATGGGTAACGCATGTTCCACAATTCTTGGATCCAAACTCGACATATCGACGTACGACCGTGCAAAGATATCTTGATTCTCTTTAAGTAATTTTGTAAATTTGAGCTTTTCGACTGTGGATAAATGTCCACCAATCTTGACTTTATTGACATCCGCAACATTACCCAAGTTAATGACTATTGGCTCTTCTGAAGTTGGAGGTGTTGAATTTTCAAAGGCACTGCAATCTCTACGGATAGCTGCGTGACTCTCATCTGCGTCTTCTTCAATATCACAAGAGTAATTATCTTGGTGGTCCAGTTCACACAATAACTTAGCATGTATGTTTGACATGATATGCTCAAAAGTGTTGGCTTCTTCATCAAGCCACTCTATAATGACATTCATAGAGTCATTATCTAGAAAAGGGTTTGCTAGATCTGGTTTCGTTGATGAGGTTATCCCTTCTTCTGATAGTCACTTATAGTTTATGTTGAAGTACTCATTCAATGGATTGTTGAACATCTTAGATTTGTCTTTCTATGCTGAAGACTCGATAAAGGAATCCTTCTAGCTTTTTTGGCATCCACAGCTCCTGCCTCGGCCTCGAACTGCTATCTTAGAGTCGAAATCACCAATACGAGTGTTATGATATCCCAAGCCTATCCTATGCTCATTGAGTTTTAATTACAGAGGAGTGTTGATTCCTTGACCACGCTTGCCCAGACCTTTTCCTGGGTTGAACCCATATGCTAGCAATGTCTTAACTAGTAAAAGGTGAGCTTCAAATACAAAAGGAGCCTTTAGTTTTGCCCTCACAGGAGTGTGGATTACTGCCACTAGCTCCAAGGAACTATAGCTAGCTTCTTTCTTAACTTCAGGTTCAATGTAGGGGACAATGCTATTCTGATATGCAAGGAAGTTAACTTCCCCATGGACGGTAATTACTTTCCGGTCAATCACGAATCCTACCTTCTGATGTAAACTTGAAGGTACAACTCCAACGATCTGAATCTAGGGTCTCCCTAACAGGAATCCAAATACGCTTGGTAAATCCATTACTTGAAAATTTATGGAGAATTTGGTTGGGCCAATGAGCACATCTAGCTCGATCTCGCCTACCATTGTCTTCCTCATCCCATCAAAGGCTCTAACAGTTGCTTTGGAAGTTCAAATCATTTCTTCTTTAATGCACAAATTCCTCAATGTAGCCAACGGGCAGATGTTAAAAGCTGATCCATTGCCAATTAGCACATGTGCCACTTTCTTTCTATTACAGTGTGCAGTGATGTATAAGGCCTTGTTGTGACCTCTTCCTTCCATGGGGAAATTTTTATCTGAGAAGCTCAGCTGGTCCTTAAGAAGGATTGCCCCCACAAAATCTCCTAATTGTACATCGTTGATGGTTTCGGGAACATGCACTTCATTTAGCACTTTTAGCAGTGCATCTTTATGTTTTTCTGATTTGGTGAACAAATCCAACAGAGATATTTGGGCTGACATTTTCTTAACTACTCTATCACTTCAAATTCACTGGTCTTGACGATGGATAGGAGTTTTTTTGCATTCTCTTTTGACACCTCTTTCTTCTCATATTTGCCTCCCCTTTGAGCGTAAAATCGTCCGGACCTCATCATGGCGTCTAATTCTCTTGTTCCATAATCTTAATGAACTGCCTTAGAGTCGTAGATTTCTACTGGCAGGACTTATATGGTTACCATCGTCAGGTGGGACATCTCTGGTTCAGATTCACCATTGGATTCGTCTCTTGGTAGGTGAATTACCACAGGCTTCACCAAACAACCATCTTCTTGATTCAGGTTGTCTAGCTCATTCAGTTTAATCACCACAGTCGTAGCGGTTTCAATCATTGCCACTGTGTCGCTCAAGTCTTCTGGGGAGTTTTCGTATTTCGATTGGCGGTATCTGTCAACCTCTCTTGGCACGTCTAACATTGCAAACTTCAAGTGTCTTCCTACTCTTTCGAATAGTTAAGTCAGGCTTTGCCACTGGGCTATTAACTTGTCCATCTTGACATATTGCTCGGTGTCAAGCTTGTCATTTGTCATATGAGGATGATCGCACGTTGTCAATTGAAATGAAATGTCCTTCATCTCTCTCGAGAGACCTTCACTTGCTCTTCTATGCGCGAGAAATGCTCCGATGTCACTCGGTTGAGTGATGATTCAGGTTTTTCTGTTAAAGGCTCTATCACTGCCTCCTGGACTTTAGGTTGAATAGGATCATCCATACTTCCCCATCCATCAGGTATGATATCCTCTATTCTCTAAAAGAAACTGGGAGGAGCAAAATACTTCACTTTGAAATTGTACCCACCTGAATCTTCACCCATATTATCTACAATTTTGCCTTTCTCTAGTGCTTTAGCTGCGAATCTACAATCGGCCAAGCTTTGCTTGGTAGCCTTTAGTTCGTTTTCGTCAAGCTCTTCTTTTGGTTCGGTAATCAGCTCTATGTCGCCTACCAGACTTTCGTGTGAGACGTCCCACATATTCCCTTGCTCGGTTTCAACCATAAACCGGTTCCATTCTAAATTCACTGAGGCCTTAATTCCTTCAAATTTCTCATCAGCAATGCTTGATATTATCCCTAGGATCATCATCTTGATAATACATAGCCTTTTTTTTTCAGTCAACACTTCTTCCTCTTTTGGGTATGATGAGGCGATTGCTAGAATATTGGTTAGTTTAGGTATATTCACCTTCAGCTCAAGGTGATTTTCTTCTTCGTCGGCAAATATTGCACCGATTGCTTGGTGATCAGGGAGTGGATTCTCTTGTACGTTCGGAGCCACATCATCAAATTTCAAAATTTGGTTATCAATGAGAGCTTGAACCTTCAGCTTAAGGATGTAACAATTATCTACATTATGTCCTCTTTCACCCATATGATAGGTGCAAGTCTGGCTTTCATCAAAATTAGGATATTTCGTCGGATTTGCTCTGGGAGGTTCCTTTGCCACCAAGTGTTGCTCTAATAACATCAGGAGTAATTTAGACAATGATCTGGGAAGTTTAGAAAATTGCTTCGGAGGCTGCCTCTTCCTGGGCTCTTGTCCTTTAGACATTGATCATGATGATCCTCCTTTAGCTTGATTGGAATTAGCAAACATCTTGGGTTTATGGGAATCGGTCACAAAGGCTATGTCAACTCCAGCCTCTCTTTCTTTTCTCGTAGGATATTGCTTCCTTGTCGAAGTTTCACATAGGCTTCTTTCTCTCAAAGCCCACTCTAATCTTTCAGCCACCTTTGTTAGGTGTGTAAAAGTTTGGCATCTTGAGGTGTTCAATCAGCCAAAGTATTCGTACGGAAGTGCCTTCAAGAATAGATCAATCAAGTCATCTTCCAAGATTGGCGGTTTCACTTGAGTAGCTAAAGCACGCCACCTTTAGGCATATGTTCTAATTGTTTCGCTTTTTCCTTTCACTGTTCACAACAGATCTTCCCTTATCGGAGCCGTAGCCGTGTTGAACTTATACTGCCTGAGAAAATCTTCTACAAGTTCCTCCCATTCATTGTAATCATCTAGGTCTAACTCAATAAACCAAGCCAGAGCGGCGCCAGCCAAACTCTCTTGAAATGTATTCATCAGAAGGGGAATATAATCAGAACAGTGAGCGATCTTATGCAGATAGTATTTGAGGTGAGCACGTAGACAGCATGTCCTGTTGTATTTTCTCACAAAGTCCAGCTCTTTGAAGTCCGGAGGAGTCTCTACTTTGGTAAACGGAGATATCTTGTCAAAACGGGCTAACTCATAGCCCTGACTACTTAAGCACTCTTCAATCTTAGCTATTCTCTTAGCCTCGGCTTTAGTTTTCACGGCCTATTTTTCTTTCTCTTCCTTCTCGAGGTTAATGACGACATAAGGTATCTTTGGTTGTGACTGGACATTCGGCACATGAATGTCTTCTACGATATGTTGGGCACCTTCAGTTATCCTTTTGGCGGTCGTATTAGGTACCGAGGATTGACCCGAGTCATTCAGGTTAGGTACCGCCATCTGTCTGACTTGGGAGGCTTCTAGCATGGCTTTAATTTCAGACATCATAGTAGTCGTAGTAGTCATCTGGCTCTCTAACATACCCACTCGTAGAGTCGGTTCTTGTTGTTCTATCCTCGTCTAAAGTCGAGTACGGAAGTGATGTCTTGGTAATTCCGTGATTAGAGAATTTATGTTTATTTGAAAATAATAAGTAAGTATCTCATTAGGACAAATAAGAAAAGTACTGAATTCTTTCAATTGCATGTTTTCTATTGATGAATGAGAAAAATGACTACCTTGTGGGCCTAAGTCTCGCGTGAGTAGTTCTTTCAATGATTTGTCAAGAGAATTCATGAAATTAAAGGAAGCGCAATCTTCGACGATAGTTTTTTATGCATCGACAGAACATGTTTATGCTCATACACATGTGTTAAAAGTAACATTTAATACAAATGAGTATCCAAACGTTAAGAAATCATCATAATGTTCACGCGTTTTACACTTGACAGAAAAGTCTATCCAAGCCTAGAGCGCTTGAGGTCTAAGGTACCTTCATCGTCCCAACAAAGATCGGATTCTTTAGTTTGAGATTCCTCATCTCCCAAATATGACGGTGATCCCATGTCTTCAGGTATATATGGCTCCATCCCAGGTACGTACGACACAATGTACTCAGGTACATAAGGTTCGACAAAGCTGTGTCTGGTCGCCTCAAGGCATTGAATGTATTTTGTAAAAGCCCTATGAATATTCATCTCATGTGTCACGTCATATGGTCATTCTACATCTTCAATTTGAGAGTCTTTTAAAGAGCGTATGATGAATTCCTCTTTAGCTTCGAATTGCTTATTCTTCTCCCTTGTGAGGGTCTCTTTTGGCATGTCAAATGAGAAGACACCTAGTTGTGGCGATAAAGGAATCTCTTGCAATGCCCCAAACTGCCGGATAACCCTCCTTGGATAATATGCAATGGTGCCTGTGAATCCTAATAAGGGGACTGCATCTTCGTCATTGCATCCGAGTCTGACTTTACCCAATGTTGGTTATCTAAGCCACCATCGGAGTTGTTCTAGCTTTTGAGTTCTAAGAAATTCCTTCCATTCTTTAGAATTGAATTTGGGAATACGTGTATGAGTTTTGATAAAAATCCTAAGAGGTTGGGCATTAGAGCCAATCTCAGTGAAACCCATACGGATATGAAATTGGTTCACATGAGATGTGAACCACACGTACAAGAGACCACTAGAGGCTCTAAAAATTCCCTTCTTGCTTTTCCCAAAACGGTTGAGGGAGATGATGGTTTCAACGAGGATAAGGTTCGAGTAATCCCACCCATAACATACTTGTTTGATCACTACAGCCATGATAGGGTCAAAAGTTACAGATGAGACCGGAAATAGGACAAAGCTAAAGAATGCTAGGGCAAAAGCTCTATCATACTTAGTTCATTTAGAAGCAGAAAGGTTGGAAAACCTATATAGAAGAAATGATAGGGAAACTCGCCTAGAATTACTTTTGGTGTCCGCTCTGATTTCGTTGAGGCTTGTATCTAGGAATTCAGCTAGTTGACCTAAAGGCTCGAACTCTAAAAGAGGTTGGACTAACAAGTGAGTGAATTCAATTCCAATGGTGGCACTATATTCCTCAAGGGGTAGGGGTAACCTCCAATCCTTCCATGTAGAACGTCGCGATGATCGGATCCCAATAGAGTGCCATGACTTGAATAAAGGTAGGTGGACATTCAATCTTCAGCAGGTGCAACAGATATCCTAGCCAAGATCTTGCGTACCTCTGACTAGCTTCACCCATGCTGTCCCACCAGGCTAGAAGCTCAGCTCGAGGGATCTTGAATACTTAGATGTCATTCTTTCCCATCAAGTCTAAATATGCAAATAATTTTGAAAAATCCAACGCGAAAGATTACTTTAATCATGTGATTATGCTAATGTCATGAAATATGCATGAACTGGTTTAATTGCATATTCCAATTAATGAAATGGAAATTAGAATCCCTTTCAGGTATGAAAGACCCGACACAGGGTCTAATTTGAATTTTAAGCAAGTGAATTGTGCAATTAGTCAGAATCATTTTAGTGACTAAAGGAAATAACAATGTCACATTCTATTGGTCAAAACATCAATTGCGATCATAGCGAATGAAATTCCTTATTACAAAAAAGGATATGCTATGATAGAGAGATTGAGAGGGGTCTTGAGGGGGGAAATACCAATCAGGTTTATTTTTATACAAGAAAGCCATAAAAGGCCCTTGGAATGTGGGATCTAAGCTATCCCTCTCCAAGATCTAATCTTCTTCGGAGTGACAGTCAATCAAGGTTTCCTTCTTGATGGCATCTTGTCTCATCCCTCTTCAGTAGATTGGTTGAGATGCTTTAACTCTTCCGGCCATTCTCTGGTCCATGGTATAATGGTTTCAGAGGTCTTCTTGGGTTTTGTCTTTTTTAGTATGATGCGCTTTGGCTTTGTCTTGATTGCGGAGCATCTTTTCTTTCCCCAAAGAGAGATCATCAATTGGTTCTTCCTAGCTTGACATTCTTCTTTTCGGCGGGCATATGCTTCTCTAGCTAAGCTATTGCGATATTGCCTTTTCACTTCTAGATGGTGTCTGAACATCTCGTCCGTCTACCACTTAAATCTAAGGTTATCGACATAGTAACTAGTTTGACAATCTTCAACGTATCTCAGCTTACACCCAGTCTGCTCTCGACCATGTACAAATATAGTAAAATGCAACCTCGTGTTTGGCCTAGGACAAGTGACTTTCCTTAGATACTCGAAGGTTACCAACTCCGTTGAACATCTAGGGAATAACAACATCCTATCCCTTATCATCGTTATTTTAATCAGTCACTAGAATGATTTCATAACATATGCAATGCATGTAGATGAGAATGATATGTAGTACATGTACATAATATGAAACATGGAGTAAGGAAATACATCAAAAGTAAATACCTTACCAACTAAAATCTCGGGGGACATGAAATATTCCCTCGTAACAGTGGGTGATTTTAGGTATACCAATCTTCCACAGACATACGCACGAGACAAGTGGGAATCTGCTCTAGAAACAAAATCAGGTGAGGAACCTATGGCTCAGGCTCCCACGATCCAAATATGGCAAATTCTTCTCCAAGAGTACCCAACTAAGAGGGATAGATATCACCAATTTGAATTGTGAATGGGAACGAATACGAAAGTCTCAAGTGCCATCAAACACGAGATCCTTTCACACTATTTTTCTATCTAAGGTAACCTAGAGGTGGTTGTAGTTGGGGTTTGACTGCCAGTGTGTACGATGTGTCGTGATCATCACAGTGCAAGGTCATCCACAGCAGTTTGTATTAAATACCGCTTCAATATACGCATTAAAATAAACATACAATCCCAACTCCAACCTGCAGAAAAGATGTTAACAAACACTTCACCCCTAATTTCTCCAATCTGCAAAAACATCTAACACAATAGTTAGGATACGTACCTCACCTTCGAGAGCATCTGCAGAAAACAATGTTAGATAAATCAATCAACTTTTTAATTGGCTCAAGTCCTCTAACATTACTAACTAGAGATTCTGGTTTGGAATTCGATCCCAGAGGAGTCGATAGTCTATCGTGACCCTCTCGCGATTTTGAGGGCTAATGGACCGTCCTGTCTGGTCGAACGCGGGCCTCTCCCAAGGCTGTTACCCAAGTCACAACGGCGGTATACATGGTTGACCTTCGGTGTGGTTTGGTGACATGTGATGCATGTGCATGTCAAGGAGTCGCCACCAATCGTTCTGTGGAGGGTACGATTGGAAAGCCTATCGAATAGTTGGGAGTATTCTATTCAATTCTGCGAAAATCAGAGAAACCAAACTATCAGAGTTGACACCCTTTCGGCACCTCAGTTGAATGATTTATCTAACGTAAGATTTCATGCAGATGAGTATGGTGTCAACCCTAAAACTAGGAGTTCATGAATATAAGAGTGATTACCCTAGCACTCACAACCAATAAAATGAATGCGCAAGTCCATGATCCAAAACGTGCAAATAAATCACATGAAAGAAAAGTGGCATCCCTAGTAAGGCCCTATTAGCCTAGAGAAATATCAATCAAGGCTCAAGAGTGTCTTTGACACCCTTGAGGGGCGAAATCGTAATTTTGAAGAGTTATGGGACAATTTACCAAGAATGATAAATTTAGCATTTCAAATGAAATATGGAATCAAAAGACGGTGGAAATAAGATTGGTCACCAAACCAATCCATTTCCTATTTTTCAGGAATTTTCAGATTTTTTTTTAATTTTAGAATTGATTTACCCTTTAAGGGGTAAAACCGTCATTTTAGAGAGTGATGAGAAATGAAAATCCCAAAACAGAAAGATTAATCGACCTCTTGACCCAAATCTTAATTTTGAACAATTTTCACGGTTCAAACAGAATAAGAAAGATAATTTACCCTTAGAAGGGTAGAATCGTCTTTTCCAGAAAAATGACAAGATTCGAGAACCCAAGCATGAGAATTGGGCACCTAGCCGACCTTAATCCTTACGTTGGCATTCTTGACCTATCTCATATACCGAGCAAAGGCGATTTACCCGTAAATGTAATATCATCAATTTTTAAAAGAAGAGATAAAAATTCCCAAATATAGGATTGACCAATTGTCTGTGGTCGATCCTCAATTTTTAGGAATTTTTGAAATGTCTAAGAATTTTTCACAATTTTTCTACATATTTTTTTTGGGATTTTATGGATTTTCTAACATTTGTTTATAATTTTCTAGGATTTTTCTGATTTTTTTATTTTTTAAAAATTGGTTTCTGATTTTTTTTATTTAAAAAATGATTCTAACCAGGTTGACCCGACCCACTCGGATCGGATACCCGGCCCAGACCCGGACCCACGCGACCCTAACCTCCAAAACGACACCATTTCGTTTTTTTTTATTTTATGATTATTCGAATTTAATCCGATGGCTCCTAATGAACTACGTGGCTATTCCATGACCACTGGATCGGTTGACTGAAACCTACGACTTAGATCAAAAGCCGACTACTCCTCGACCGTCAGATCTGATTACTTAAACCTACGGCCACGATTAAAACCCAAGACTCGATCTGGACCGTCTGTCCTTACTTGCTTAAACGACGCCGCTTGATCACTAACATAAACGGCACCATTTCAACCTATTCTGATTTTTTGATTTTAGAAACAATTTCGAATATTCTTAATTACTAATCGGACGGCCACTAAAAAATCAAACTCGATTAATCTGAGTCGTTCGATCAAAACTGACTCAGCCTAACAGACTAACAGTCAAGCTGACTCGACATCCACGTGGACCAATCACACTCCACCACCTAAGCCGCTGACTCATTGACTCGTCACATCAACTTCGTCTTCAACCTCTTGACTATGACTAAACGGACGGCCGAGACTTCTTCGGCGCTGATGAACGACCAAACCTATACCGATTAACACGAGAACGATGCCATTCGACTCGTATTAGCCTCTAGTTTAACATATCTGAGAATCACAACATTTCATCCATTAAATCAAGTGCAGCATGCAAAATGCCTAGTACGGCCATGGAAGTTCAATCAAGCAACAGAGAGCATTCAGAGCCAATTCATTCACATGATCGCTTCTAAGTGAATTCAGAAAACTTATCTCGAACTCCGATTGAGCTCGCATGACCTAGATTTGGCTAGGCGACTTTGAACAGTGATCGGCAATGGAGGCCGAGTTTGGAGACTCAAATCGAGATATTCAAGCAAAGTCGATGGAAAATGAAGATGCGATGATGGTCAGTGATGCTTGAAGAGTAAAACACCCACTCTAACTCGAAGAATTATGATCATAATCGAGCTCCACCATTAAAGCACAGTGAGAAGACTCAGAAGTTGAACTCACCTTTTTCGGGATTATAGGTGGCCTGACCGATGGCGATCGACCCTACGAAGCTCAAGCAACCTTCTTGGTGTGGAATGGCGGCTCGATTCAGCCTGAATCGTCGCTTGAGATCAGTTGCAGGTTGACCTCAAGCTTTCGATGGCGGGGCCAGAGAGCGAGTTCTCTATCTTGATCTCTCTCTCTCTCTCTCTTTATTCTGTTCACTCCCCTCAAACAAAATCAAACTCCCCCTCCAAAAAAATACCTGCATTTCAGTTATATCTTCTCTTCCAAAATTGGCCGTGTGAAGGATACCTAGCAATGACCATCCGCATGTGCAATCGCGTGCGAAATGGTCACCGGACACCAGTGAACGTCCGGGATGGATTGGCCATCAATTCTGGTTATCCGGTGGCTCTAATTTCGTTCGAATTCGACCTACATTTGGTCTTGCGTATATCTCAAAAATGGTCGGTGGACATTTGACCTTCGTTGGCGCAGCTCCGATAGACCTAGATCATCGGACCGATCCCAATCGACGGAGGGCTTCATGGTTAATAAAACCCCTCAATCAATTTTACTAATTGAAACAAATTGATCCTTCAATTTGTCGATCAAAATCCACCTATTCGAACTTTAGAAATGGCGCGGATGGGAGGAAGAAGATGCACTGTAGCATACTGGTTCGACCGAGCGGTCAGAACCGGTTCTGACTTATTTTTCCAAAATTAACCCTAATTCGAGTGGAGTGTTTGCAAATTGAACCTCAAAATCGAACTTAGGGCATGAATATTATCTAAAAATGTGATTTTGCCCAAAAATTCATGTCAATTTCTATAAAAGCCCCAAATTTTTCTTTAATTTCAATTCAAAAAATTATGAAATTGGAGGCTCAAATGATCAAATTGGACCAAACCATCCATGCCAATCGATTCAGGATGGTGAAATACATTGGGCAGTGGCTTCAATTTGTGAAGTTAGTCCTTGAATTGAAAGTAATTTCAATTATGCTCAAATTCAAGGACAAAATTGCAATTAAATATGCAATTTTGCCCAATTCATGCAATTGAGCAATTTGTGCAAATAATTAGGCTAAATTGCAGTGAAGGGCAATTAGATTGAATGTCAAGACCCTAAAAATGCCAAAATTACAAATTAAAAGACTCAATTGATATTTTTTTACCAAATTCAATCATACGTATAATAAAGGAACACATAAAATTGAACTTGAATTTGGACTTTCTGTGAGGTCAAAAATACAAGAGAATTAAATTAAAAATATTGACTATTTTTTTATATTTGTGTGACCTAAATGCTATTTTTCTTGAATTTTTGAATATGTTCTTATTTTCTGAAAATACTAAAAAATGTGAAAAATATAAAAAAATTATTTTTTATCAAAAATAGTTCCTTGATCTTGGTCAAGACCACCAAAGTTGATTTTGCAATTTTTTGACTTTTTATGAATTTTTTTAGGATTTTTAAAAAATAAAACTAAAAAAGACTGGTAAAAAATCAAGTGTCAACAATAACCTAAAAAATGATCTCTAATGCTGGTATGGCTAGAAGATTTTTTGCGGATGCGCTTAGTATGGTGAGCTACCTGATGACTAGATTTCCATCGATTGCGATTAGATATCAAACTCCAGAAAAAGTGTGGTCATGTAACGTTATTGATTATTCTGTTATTAGAATATTTGGCTGCCCATGTTTTGTTCAAGTAAGTAATGGTAAGCTCGATGTGAAGGCAAAGTGCATATTCCATGGCTATGCACAAAGTGAGTGTAGCATCAGTTGTGGTGTTCGAATATAAATTCACCTATTTACATAAGAGAAGTTCCCTTTGACAAGTCTCCAGTACTTCAGGTTAGGAGTGACCATAGCCATGTTCATAGGATCTAGAATGTATTCAGCTTGAGGTGGAGTTGATATCGAAAACTCCAAAGATAGCAGGTACGAGGGCTGTAATTGCACATTCGGTGCTTGTAGCGAGGTGGAGCCTGCAGTGCCGACGGTTGCTATAACTGCTATTTTTGACAAAGTATGTATTCGGTCTCCTGATAGATACATATTCAACAATGGTTTTTCTTTTTCTACAATTAAGGTGTTTGTATCAAAAAGTTCTTACGGAGCAGTTAAAGGTACATGTGGAGTTGGTGTTCTGTTGAGGTCTACGTTTATGGCGAAGTTCAAGTGCGGCTTGGACTTGGAAGGCATTTGCAGTGGTTGAGCCCATTGGGGCTGTTGTGAGAGTAGTAACAAAGTCGGATTCTAGCGAAATATTGTGACCTAGCTCAAACGTCGAGCCAAGGTGGAGATTGTTAAAATCGTGTATTGAGTTTTAGCCTATCTGGAAATCCATACGAAATATAAATATGTGAATAGTGGATTATATTGATTTTTGGATAACCGAACATGCCTTAATTGGACTTTGGATTGTTGCTCAGAGAAGTCCCATATTTATCCGAAATGCAAGAAAGTGGATCCGACGTAATCATATTCTAACTGGAGTCGGCCAAGATTTAAAAAAGAAAAAGTCCAGTGAAGATTATGAGATAGACTTTGCTAACCAGTTGACCAAATTCAGTATCTGGACATGGATTTCATAATTCATGTGGATTTCAGCTTCTCTATTTGTTTATTCCTTTTGTGCCTATTGGACATATACACTTCATGGAGTCTGGCGAATTAAGTAGAAATAGCAGCGCGACTTTACGTGAGTGTTTCGGGAACGCCACTGTTGATGTGAGGAAGTCTTGAAGCACTATTTATGATCGAGTGATTGGCAAGAGTCTTCTCCGTGGGTTTTGTTCCAAGAATTGCATTAGTAATTCAAGTGTCGAAACCGATTAAATCTTGATGTTAGATTTATGTAATTTCTTTTGCAATATTGAGAGATTATTTTGCTAGGAATTGGGGGCTAAATACTGTGTGCGTTATTGGATATAATTTGGGCTTGGAAAATATTGAGAGTGTTTGAGTGAATCGAGTGTGGTGTGCAACCTCTATGTATTGCTTAATCTATAGTAGAATTCATTGCTCGTTTTTCCATGGACGCAGGTCTCTATGACTAAACCACGCATATCTGATGTCTAATTTATTTTCTAGTTCTTTCTATTATATTGTTTGATCAGTTTGTTCCGCACAATATTTGCATCAGAGCTACACTTTCTTGAATTGAAATGAATAGATGGCGACAGAAGAAACTAAAGAAAAAATCGATAGATTTGATGGAAAGGATTTTGGTTTCTAGATCGTGCATATTGAAGATTATCTATATCAGATGAAATTGCTTGTACTCTTACCTGAGGAGAAGCCATATACGATGAAGCAAACTGATTGAGAATTGCTCTGTAGATGAGTGATGGATGTTATTCGATGGACATTGGCTCATAATATTGCGTTTAATATCGTTAAAGAGAAGATCATTACGGGTTTGATAAAAGCCCTATCAGACATGTACGAGAAGCCGCCTGTGATTAATAAGGTCTATTTGATGCAACGTCTGTTTAACTTGAAAATGGGCGAATGTGCATCAGTTGCTAATCATATCTACAAATTCAATGTGATCGTAATCAATTGAGTTCAATTGATATTGACTTTGAAGATGAGGTACGTGCTTTGATTTTATTATCCTCACTGCCTGATAGCTAGAATATTACTGTTACTGCTGTTAGTAATTCCTCTGAATCAACAAGTTTTACTTTTGATGGGATTCAAGATTTAAGTCTAAGTGAGGACATCCGTAGAAGAGAGTCTCGTGAATCTATATATGTTACTTTAGTAGGTGAAAATAGAGGAAAAGCTAGTACTAATGTTAGAAGAAGTAGTATCAACATGAATAGACGCAATCAGTCTAGGACTGGTGGTACCGTTTGTTGAAACTGTGGCAAGAGGGGGCATCTTAGAAGGAATTACTTTAAGCTAAAAACAAAACGAGTAAGGGAATTAAAGTTGAATCTGCGAATGATATTGCAGCTATAACTGAAAATTCTGATGGTGTCGATAATGTCGCATCTGTTATTGAGGATTCTTCATTTGATGGGTGGATTATGGATTCTTATTATTCTTTTCATAATACACAAAATAGGAACTATTTTGGTACTTATCAGTTCACAAATAATAGTAAAGTGCAGTTGGGAAACAACGATGAATGCGATGTTGTGGGTGTTGGTGATGTTAAATTAAGAATGCATGATAGTATTATGAGGACATTGACTAGAGTAAGACATGTTTCAAATTGAAAAAGAACTTACCTTCTTGTGGCGCCCTAGTGTCGCAATCCTCTCGAGCATTGTCTCAAGTGTGTGTACTAATGGGTTTTCCGGTCTGGTTTGATGCGAACGTCTCTTTAGGTACATTACCCAAGCCGCAACGGAGGTATACATGGTCAACCTTCAATGTGGTCTAGTGACATGTTATACGTGTGCATGCCAAGGAGTCGCCACTAATCGTTCAATGAAGAGTACTACTGGAAACCCTATCAAATAGTTGGAAACTTCTATTCGATTCTGCGAGAATCAGATAAATGAGATCGGAGACTTACTTCTATCAACTATCAGAGTTGATGCCCTTTTGGTACCTAAGTTGACTAGATTTTCTAACCTAAGATTGAATGTAGATGAATGGGGTACAAACTCTAAATATAGAAATTCATGCAGATATGAGTGACTACCCTAGCACCCACAATCAGTAAAAGAAGGTGCGCAAATCAAGGATCCAAGACATGCGGATAAATCACATGGGTCTATCGCCAAGACCAATAGTCATCCCTTCACGGGATACGTAGAAGGATTAACCTCGATTCAAGTCAATTCATCTTGAGGGCCACAAGGGAAGACCAGGGATATTCCCAAAAGGTATTTGTTGAATGTAAAAAATGCCAAAGAAGCAGAAGAGTTAGATGAATATGAGAAGCGTCTAGAGAAGGCTCGCCAAGGTGATTGGAAGTTTGTCAAAGGGGCCATTTGAAGAGGAGAAATTATTGATAACTTGAGGCAGGACAACGGAGGTTACAATTTCAAGGTATCATATTCTATCTCACCAAACTTTTTTACTGATCTAGAGTAAGTAATTCTTGATGGCTGGGGAGGGATGGATGACCCCCAAGAGCCAGAAACAACTAGAGCAACCGCTGAAGTGATTCCCATACAGGTCCGAGGAGCAAAAAGCGACCTAGAGGTGCTTAGGTGACTAACTGAACTGGATGCATGAGTGACTAGTCTCGTAAACGTGCTGATTAATTTAACCCGACGAATGAGGACTGATGGGCCTAAAGAGGATGCCTTTATGCTGAGGGAATAATGAAGAGAGCTAGATAGACAAGGCTGCGAGCTCGTTGATTTGGAGGAACGGTATCATGGGCTAACCAACGGCCTCAAAGAGTTGAAAACCCCGACAAACTCCCTTTTCTCTCCAGGCTGAAACTTCCTCATCAAGGCCTGCCAGAAATATTGCCTTTGATCGAATGTATAACGAAGAAGGATGTCCGAGAGCGCATATCTTATTTTACCTAAGGACAGTCTTCGGGCTTGGCAAGGACGAAGAGGTGCTTATCTAGAATTTCTGGTTGAGCTTAGAAGGACCAACCCTTGATTGGTTCCTCACTTCAAATCACCATTGACCAAACACATAAGACAACTTTATAACTCAGTTCCTCGAACACTATGACACTAAGCAGCCATTTCGTTTCAGCCGTGAAGACCTAGTTTTCATGGAAAATTAGAAAAGACAAAGACTTTCGGTCATACGCATCTTGATGGAGAAAAATTGCTGCGAAGGTATACCTTCCTCTGTCCGAGGAAAAGTTGGTAGAATACTTCACAAAGGCCATGCCACGTGAAACCGCGATATCCATAGGCACCTATAGATATTACTCTTTTGCCCAACTAGTAGGCGAATTGGAAAGGATTGAATGGGCCTGGCAACAAGATAAAACGCGAGGGTCAAAGATTATCAAAGTAGATAGCGTAGTCCAATTTGTGAAGAGGATGGATGAGGAATTTTGACTCTCAAAGTCTAGATCTGTATCCGTTGAAACATGTCCCCCTAGTTCGAAAAGCGGATGTAACTCAGAGGAGCTTTACCTGGATGGGTCCATCTGCGTGTTGGAAAGGGTCAACCCGCTCGTGATTAGCATCGCTGAATTTGATGTGGTATTTGAAGAGGATGAAGGGATGGTAAAGGAGGCCAGCAATTCTCCCAGAATCGAAATCACCAAAGACAATCCTCTGGTAATCGCTCTCCCCGCAGTAGGACCTTATGACACCAAAGCAGCGTATTGAAACTATGTTACTAGCGACGTGGACGCTATTACCCATTCTGGAAGATGTCTGGTTCATAAAGATGATGTGGCAGAAAAGAGAGAGGTAATCGAGGAGGACGCCATGAAGTCTTGTCCCTCATCCGAACCAGTGAATTTGAAGTGGTTGAGCAATTAAGAAAGATGTTCGCCTAGATTTCACTCCTGGAACTTTTCAAAACTTCTAAAAATCATCGAGACGCTCTTTTAAGGGTACTTAATGAGGTATACGTACCTGAGACTATCTACGAGATGCAACTAGAGGATTTCGTGGGCGCTATCCTTTTGAAGGATCAAGTTTCCTTCTCGGACGAAGATTTTATAGAAGAAGGCCGAGGCCATAACAAAGCATTGTATACATTAGCAACATGCCGTGGCAAAAGGGTGTCACGTGTACTGGTGGACAATGGGTCAGCATTTAACATATGTCTTGTGAGTACACTTAGAGGTTCGGGAGTGAAGGAGGATTTGATTAAGGCTTCAAAGTCCACCATTCGAGCATTTGATGGAGCAAAGAGTGAAGTAGTTGGCAAGGTCAAGCTAACTGCCACCGTGGGCCCGACTGAATTCTTAATCAATTTTCAAGTTATGGATATCCTAGAATCATTGGAAATGCTACTGGTAAGATCATGGATCCACACGGTTGGAGCTGTCATGTCCAGTTTACATTAAAAGGTCATAATGATGGTTAACGACAAGCTGGTCAATGTGCGTTCGGAGATCGATTATCTCACTGGCCAGACAGACACCATCTCGCGAGTAGAGCTGGATGCTGGAGAGGAATTAAGTTTCCATGCCTTGGAAATGATGTACATCATGTGCCAGCTAGCACAATCGTCAGGCCACCAAGTTGCTCCAAGCCGTCAATCATGGCGAGAATGATACTAAAGCAACAAGGATTCACCCCTGGTTTGGGTTTAAGCAAGCACCACCAGGGGATTTGTGAGCAGATCAATTTAGCCATGGCGCGGAGCTAGATGGATTGGGCTTTAAAGGAGAGTCAAGTGGCAAACCCAAGAGCTACAGGCACAGAAGAGACTGAAGCGGTTGTTTTCTGGGATCGAGCATCTGGAAAGGCAAAGGAAAGGTGTTTGGAACCGCCGAGGCAACTAAATGGATGAAAGAAAAAAAAGTTAACATCGCTGTAGCGGAGCCAGACCTAGCCGACCTATTTCAGGAGGACTACGTTAGCGTCATCATCGAATGGATCGATGACAACGTACCTGCCCTTGAGTAAAGAGATTCCTATCTCCCTATGATCCATCTAAGTTTACTACCTATTTGATGCCTCGTGCGATTATTTGCGTTTAACAAAAAAAGCAAACAATGGAGATGTGTGGAAGCCTCGGATCGTTCAATGACGACACAAAACAAAAAAAAAGGAGAAAAGAAAAAAAAGCGACAAACAAAAACAACTGAGACCTGATTTCTCACACGTCTCTTAGTTTTCGAAAATTTTTTAAAGCAAGGATGTCTAATGATAGGATGACTAGCTCTCATCTCTCCCTTTCAAATTTAAACTTTTTTCGAATTGTCTTCTAAAGAAATTCATCATGCTTAAACCTTCTCTATTAAATGTTAACTAACCATATGCATGACATTTCAAGCATACCATTCCAAGCATGCATGACAGGTTACTAGATGATTTAGGTTCCCAGGAATGGTCTGCCCTCTAAATTGAAGAAGAAGATGAGGATCAGGATCAGGGTGAAATTAAGTGTAATTGAGATCATCACGAAGAATCTAAACCCCTTACTATTGAGGGTAATATCCCAGTGAACTTAGGGACCTCAGAGAACGTCGGGGAAGTGAAGATCAGTGAAAGTCTATCATTAACAAAAGCATTCAGTATAGTTGAAATCTTCAGAGAGTTCCAGGATGTCTTTGTCTGGTCTTACGCTGACATGCCATGATGTCGGTCAGCTTGGATAAATAAGCCATTTTTTGTTCTTCGTGACCTCGTCTTGTCCCGGATATTGCGAGGCTACATCTAATATTGCTTCCATCTTGGGAACATCAATCAGAAACTCTAAATCGCCTCCCAAGTCAACGTCAAATATTGAGTCCATGATGTGTTCCAGTAGGGGATTCTGCTGGACATTTAGATTCATTCCATGAAATTCCAAAAGGTTATTATCGATGAGAGCATGTACATTGTATCGTAGAGCCCGACAGTTATCTACGTCGTGCCCCTTCTCGCCCATGTGGTATACACATGTTTGGCTCTTGTCAAATCGTAGGAATCTATATGGCCTTGCCCTTGGTGGCTTCTTAGCTAGTAATCTCGCCTCGAGAAGTTTGGGGAGCAATTTTGACATCAGAACTGGGAAGGGAGTGAATGACGGAGCTCTCCTCTTCCTAGGCTCAAGATTCTTCTAATTTGTCTAGGAAGCATTTCCTTGGGTTGGGATTGAGTCTTCGATCTTTCTTGGCCTTGGAGGGTTGGAGACAAAGGCTACTTCGGAACTTGGTTTTCGATCTTTCTTTATTGGGAACTGGCGTTTTGGGGTTGCTTTAGATGCTCACCTTTCCCTCATCGCCTACTCATGTCTTTCTGTCACTTTAATCAAATGCTCGAAAGTGTGGCATCTAGATATATTTAGCTTCTCAAAGTAGTCGTAGGGTAATGCCTTTAAAAAGATATCAACCAACTCCTCCTTAGGGATCGGGGGTTTGACTTGATTGGCCAGGGCCCTCCATCTTTGAGCATACAAGCAAACACTCTCATTTCTTCCCTTCGCGGTCCAGAGTAGGTCCTCCCTAGTCGGAGCCATCATCGCGTTAAATTTACGCTGGTGTAAAAATTCTCTCACAAACTCATCCCAATCATCGTACCTCTGAATGTCTAGCTCTACATACCAAGACAGAGTGGCGCTGGCCAGGCTCTCTTGAAATGTATTGATAAGAAGTGGTACGTAGTTTGAATATTTTGCCAGCACTTTAGATGGATTTTGGGACAGTCTATCCTGTTTTATTTCCTCGAGAAATCTAATTCTTTGTAGTCTGCTAGGATCTTGATCTTTGCAAAGGGTGTGATCTTGCTGTACTTGGACAACTTGAACCCTTGACTGGTCAAACATTCCTCTATCTTGGCTATCCTTTTGACCCCTTCTTCGATTTTGGTGAGCTTCTCCTTCTGCTTATCTTTTAGATCGATTACAATGAGCAAAGTCCTTAGTGGAACCTTAACATTTGGAGCCTAAATGGGATTGGCTATCGAATTTGTTGCAGCGGCTACCCCGCCTAAGTAAGAAGTAATGGGCATGTGCGGGTGTGCGGCTTGGTTGAGATCAACAGGCGGAGCGGGTCTATCGTTAGCCACGGTCTGTGTAGCCCTTATTTCGGCCATCATCTCGGTCATCATTTCAGTCTTTCGATCCATTCGCGTTTCCAAGTTTCTAGGCGGGAACCCACTTGCTCCTGCTCCATGCGAGCTTGTAAGCGAGCTTGAGTCCTAGTCTTCGTGATTAAGGGTTACCTATTTTGAAATTTTTGAATTAGTAATGTCAAGGTGAAGGAAGAGTAAAATGATATGAGGCTTTCTTAATACGTCATGGTACGGATGATGTCCTGCTCTTGAATGTACTTTCTCACATGAGGTTCTTCACGTCCTTCACCCAAGTAAACATATTATTAGGAACATGGTAATCCATGATAATCGCAGTGGGGGTTTCGTAAAGATGTCTCATATGCATGAATTAAATGCACTCATTACAAATAAAAGCTTTGGAGGGAGTTTCATTGAAAAGCTACGTGGAAATGTTGTGATATCCTAAACTCGATGGGGAATCCCTCCATTCAAGCCCCCGACGTCCGTTGTCTGTTGTCTTTTGAAATTGGCGGGATGGTCCAGCGTTCAATTGTAGAGCTCATTGTCTTTAGAGTAAATGGATGATCCAGTGTTCTCCGGTACGTATGGCTCTACTCCAGGTACGACGATGTACTCCGGGACATAGGGCTCAATGGGGTCGGACGGATCCTCTTGAAAGCTCGAATGTACTCCTTGGAAGCTCAATGAAGATCCCTTTTGTCCCTCAACTCATCCAGCCATTCCACCTCCTCTAAGGGGAATCCTCAAATTCCTGCTCTATGACATCAATCTTTGTTTAGAAATGCGTCTTATTCTCCTTGGTAAACACCCCATGAGGGAGATCAAAGGCGTATTTATCAGGGTGCTTCGAGGGCGAAATCTCCTGTAGCATGTCAAACTATCTGACGACACGAATCGGGTAGTATGACATGGCTCCAGTGAATCCCAATAACGAGATCGGCTTTTCGCCACCAATGGTAATGCGGACCTTGCACATCCTAAGTCGTCTCAAATGCCATCGAACTTGCTTTGACTCTAGCTTCTCTGGAAGGTTGTACCAGCTGTTGAAAGAACGATTGATAATGAGTGATTGATATTTGAACAAGGATCTGATGGGGTGGATATCCTTACTGATCTCACAGCAACTCGAGCGAAGATTGAGGCTTTTAAGATGGGAGGTGATCCACATGAAGAGAAGATTATTGGAGGCTTGAAAGATGGATTTTCGGGCGGATTTGGAGTTGTAGAGAGCAATTTATTTAGGGATAGAAAGGTCTCAGCGAGAATCATATAGGAGTAGTCCAATTGGTTATAGGTTTGCTAGACTACCTCGACGATGAAGGGATTGAATGTGGCCCTGGAGGTAGGAAATAGAACGAACCCGAAGAAGGCTAGGATGAAAACCTTTCTAGCTCTATGACCGGTGTCAATAGGCAAGTTGGAGTAATTGTCGAATAGGAATGAAAAAGGGAACCTACTAGAGTGGGCCTTAAAGAATTTTTCAATTTCAGAAATCTTGAGGCGAAAAAATTTGGAGAGTAGCTTGGGTGGGTCGAAGCCCAAAAGAGGTCGAACTAATTGGCCCTTAAACTTAACTTCAATAATGGTTGTGTACTCTTCCAGTGTGGTGTTGATACCTGATTTGCAATTGGCCTTTTTCAGTTTATTTCTGAAAAATTCATAAAAAAATCATAAAACATTGAAAAATTACAAAATCAAATTTGGCAAAAATAGCATTTACAATCACACATATATGAAAAAATAGTCAATATTTTTACGGTCACACATATATGAAAAAATAGACAATATTTTTCTTTTAATTCCCTTGTATTATTGACCTCATAAAAATTTTAAATTCAAGTTCAATTTTATGTGTTCCTTTGTTACACGTATGATTGAATTTGGCAAAAGATGTCAATTAAGTCTTTTAATTTATAATTTTGGCATTTTTAGGATCTTAACATTCAATCTGATTGTCCTTCATTGCAATTCAGCTCAATTATTTGCACAAATTTCTCAATTGCATGAATTGGGCAAAATTGCATACTTAATTGCAATTTAGTCCTTGAATTTGGACATAATTGAAATTACTTTCAATTCAAGGGCTACCTTTACAAATTGAAGCAACCACCCAATATTTTTCATCATTCAGAGTCAAGTGGCATAGGTGGTTTGGTTCAATTTGACCGTTTGAGCCTTCAATTTCACAATTTCCCTAATTGCAATTAAGGACAAATTTGAGGCTTTTGTGGAAATTGACATGAACTTTGTGGTTTAATTGTGAAAATTTCCATGAACTTGTGACTAATTTTGAAAAAATCAAGTCAGAACCGATTCTGACCGATTGAACCAGTTTGCTACAGTGTTGTCTTCTTTCCCAAGCTCCCACGTGAATGAACAGTTCCTGGGCTGATTTTGATCGTCAAATTGAAGATCAATTTGCGAATAATTGAAAGGAAAATTGTATGCGTTTTGTTCCTATCGTCGTTCACCGTCGATCAACACCGGAGGCACGACCTGACGTCACTAGGACAGAAAGTAATCGACCGGTCAAGGTTGTAGTGCCTGCAAAAGTCAACAGAAGCAAACGCAGATCAAATTCATCCAAATTCGCACCAAATGGAGAACGCCGGAGATCTTGACGGACATGGACAAAAACCCAACGAATTCCGTCATTTTTCAGTGACCAAATGGCGCACGGGAGGCAAGTAAGTGGGACAAATTGGCGTTCCCCATTCGGCGCCAAAATACTAAAAATTGTATATAGCCTATAGATGCTTTCTAGAAGAAAAAGATCGGTTCATTCTATTGCGGAGGGAGAACAGAATTGAGAGAGGGAAAGAAATTGAGAGAGAGAACTCGCTCTTTGGCCCTTGCCATCGAGAGCTTGAGTTCGGCCTGCAAGTGATCTCCGAAGAAGATTCAGGAGGAATTGAGCCGCCATTCTACATCAAGAGGATTGTCTGAGCTCTATGGGGTCGATCGCGCCAGTTCACGTGGCCTATAATCTTGAAAAACGATAAGTCGATCCTCCAAGCTTGACTTCTGCCCTTCAATGGCGAAGTCCTTTCCTTGCCTTAACTCTTATGATTGATGTGTACATTTCGTATCTGTGACATCACTGAGCACCGTTGTATGCTTTGATTGCATTGAAATCAAGTCGAACCTTGCTTTTGAGCCGCATCACCATTACCGACTCTGCCGAAGCTTCCCTAGCTCAAGCTAGCCTAAACCAAGTCAATCGGATCTGTATGTAAGTGTTCTAAACTCATATAAATGAGATTGTGTAAAAGAATTGGCACGACGTGCTCTATGTTGCTTGATTGAACTTCCATGGCCGTACTTGACATTTTGCGTACTGCACGTGATTCAATGGATGAAATGATGCAATTCTCAGATATGTTAAACTAGATGCTAGTACGAGTCGAATGGCACTGATTTCGTGTTAATCGGTATAGGTTAGATCGTTCATCGGCACCGGAGAAGTCTCGGTCGTTCGTTTAATCACAGTAAGGAGGTTGAAGATGAAGTTGACGTGGCAGAGTCAACAAGTGAAAGATCTAGGTGGCATAGTATGATTGGTCCACATGGATATCGAGTTAGCTCAAATGTTAGTCTGTTAGGCTGAGTCAGTTTTGATCTGATGGCCTAGATTAATCGAGTCCTATTTTTGGCAGCCGTCCGATTAGAAATTAGGAATATTCAAAAAGGTTTTTATAATCAGAAAATCAAAACAAATTGAAACAGTGTCGTTTACGATAAGGGTTGAGTGGCGTCGTTTAGATTAGTAAGAATGAACGGTCTTATTCGAGTCTTGGCATTAATCGTAGCCGTAGGTTTAAGTAATCAGATCTGACAGTTGAGGAGTAGTCGGCTTTTGATTTGAGCGGTAGGTTTCAGTCAGCTGATCCTGTGAACGTGGAGTAGCCACGTGGTTCATAAGAACTGTCAAATTAAATCCGAATAATTGAAAAGCAAAAAAACGTTGAACAACATCATTTCGGAGTAGTGGTCACGCAGGTTCGAGTTTGGGCCAAGTTGTCCGATCTGAGTGGGTCAGGACGACCCGGTCCGAATTATTTTTTAATAATAAAAAAATTCAAAAATTATTATAAAATAAAAAAATCAAAAAAATCCTAGAAAATTCTAAAAAAATGTTAAATAATCATAGAAAATAAAACAAAATGTAGAAAGATTGTAGAAAATTCCTAGGCACTCCAAAAATTTCTAAAAATTGAGGATTGACCATAGACAACTGGTCGATCCTATTTTTGAAATTTCTTATCCGTTTTTTTGAAAATTGACAATATTACCCTTTAGAGGTAAATCGCCTCTGTTTGGTATATGAGATAGGTCGAGAAAGTCGAGGTAAGAACTAGGGTCAGTCAGGGGACCAATTCTTATGCTTGGATTCTCGAATCTCGTCCTTTTTTTTAAATGACGATTTTACCCTTCTAAGGTTAAATTATTTTTCTTATTTCGATTGAGCCGTGAAAATTGCTCAAAATTAGGATTTGGGTCTGGTGGTTGACCAATCCTTCTGTTTGAAATTTTCACTTCTCATTACTTTTTGTAATGACGATTTTACCTCTCAAAGGGTAAATCGCTTATAAAATTCTAGAAAAATTCTGGAAATTCTCAAAAAATAGGAAATGGATTGGTTTGGTGACCAATCCTATTTTCACCATCTTTTGACTCCATATTTCATTTGAATTAATAAATTTGCCCTTTTAGGGCAAGTTGTCCCAAAACTCTTCAAAATTACGATTCCGCTCTTCAAGGGTAAATCGTGTCAAGAATACTCCTGATCCTTGATCGACATTTCTCTAGGCTAATAAAGCCTTATTAGGGATGCCACGCTGGATTCATGTGATTTATCCGCATGTTTTGATCTTGGATTTGCGCACTTTCATTACTGATTGTGAGTGCTAGGGTAGTCGCTCCTATTTGCATGAATTCCTAGATGTAGGGTTCGCACCCCACTCATCTGCATGAAATATTAGGGTTAAATAAATCATTCAACTTTGATGCCGAAAGGGCATCAACTCTGACAGTTGGCGTAACAAAATCTCCGATCCCATTTCTCTGGTTTCCGCAGAATTGAATAGAATGCTCCTAACTATTTGATAGGGTTTCTGATCGTACCCTCCACGAAACGATTGGTGACGACTCATTGGCATGCACACGTATCACATGTCACCAAACCACACAAAAGATCGATCACGTATTCCTCCGTTGCGACTTGGGTAAAGGGCCTTGGGCGAGCCCTACGTTTGATTAGAGGGGACAACCCATTAACTTGCTAATCTCGAGATCGAGATCAGGTCGCGACAGGTTGGGGACTCTGCTGGGGAATTATTCCAAACCAAAATCTCTGGTTAGGAATTTTAGAGGACTTGACCCAATAAAAAAGTTGATTATTTTATCTAACCTTATTTTCTACAGATGCTCTTGAAGGCGAGGTACGTATTCTAACTATTGTGTTAGATGTTTTCACAGATTGGAGAAATAAGGGGTAAAGTGTTTGCTGACATTTTTTTTGTAGGTTGGAGTTAAGATTGTATTGTTTATTTTTACACATATATTGAAGCGGTGTTTGATATAAATTGTTGTGCATGATCTTGCATTGTGATGATCACGACACATCTCACACACTAGCGATCAAACCCTGACTGCAACCATCTCTAGTTTACCTTAGTTAGGGAAAGGATACAAAAGAATCTCGTGTTTGATGGCACTTGAGACTTTCGTGTTTATGCCCGCTCGCAATCCAAATTGGTGATATCTAGTCCTCTTGGGTGGGTACTCTTGGGAAGGAATCTATCATATTTAGATCGTGAGAGCCTAAGCCATAGGTTTCTCACCTGATTTTATTTTTAGAGTATATTCCCACTTGTCTCATGCGCATATTTATGGAAGGTTGGTATACCTTAAACCACCCATTGTTACAGTGAAATATTGGACGTTCCCCAGGTTTTGGTTGGTAAGGCATTTACTTTTAATGTGTTTCCTTACTCCTGGTCTTATAATAAGTTCATGTATTGCATATTATTCACATCTACATACATTGCATATATTCTAAAATCATTCAAGTGACTGATTGAAATAATAATGATAGAGGATAGGATGTCGTTGTTTCCTAAAAGTTCGACGGAATTAGTAATCTTCGAATATCTAAGGAAAGTCAATTATGCTGGGCTAAACACAAAGTTGCATTTTACTAGATTTGTACATGGCCGAGAGTTGACGGGACGTAAGCTGGGATATGCCGAAAATTGCAAGACTAGTTACTATGTCAATAACCTTAGGTTTAAACGGCAAGCAGATGAAATGTTCGAGCGCTCTCTAGAGGTGAAAAGGCAGTACCGCAATGGCTTAGCTAGAGAAGCCTATGCCCACTGAAAAGCTGAACGTCAAGTCAAGAAGAATGAACCAATGATCTCTCTCTGGGGAAAGAAAAGACTCCATGCAACCAAGACCAAGCCAGGATGGATCATACTCAAAAAGACAACCCAAGACGACCCTTGAAGTCATTATACCATGGACCAGAAAATGACCAAAAGAGCTAAAGCATCTCAACTGACCTATTGAAGACTATCCTTCACATTCTGAGGTACGCTCAACTACGGGAGAAGTCTTGATTACCGAATCATATGCTGAAGTGGGACAAGACAAAGACGTAATCAAGGAGGAAACCCCTATGAACCGTCACCCTGAAGAAGATTAGATCTTGGGGAGGGATAATTTAGATCTCACATTCCATTAGCCTTTTATGGCTTTCTTGTTTTAGAATAAATCTGATCATTCTCTCCCCCCTTCTTAAGACCCCTCTCTATCTCTCTTTCACAGTGTATCCTCTTTGTAATAAGGAATTACTTCACTATGCTCACAGTTGATATTTTGACCAATGGAATGTGACATTGTTATTTCCTTTAGTCACTAAGATGATTCTAACTAATTGCATAATTCACTTGTTTGAAATTCAAATTAGACCTTAAGTCAGGTTTTTTATACCTAAGAAAGACTCTAATTTCGTTTTCATTAACTAGAATATGCAACTAAATCAATCCCATGCATATTTCATGACATTAGCATGATCACATGTTTAAAGTAATCTTCGACGATTGATCTTTCAAAATCGTTTGCATATTTTAGACTTGATGAGGAAGAATGACATCCAAGTGTTCGACGTCCCTCGAGCTGAGCTCCTAGCTTGGTGGGATAGCATAGGTGAAGCCAGCCAAAAGTACGCTAGATCACGACTAGGGTATTTATTGGAGCTGCTGAAGATTGAATATCCACATGCTTTTATCCAAGCCATGGCACTCTATTGGGATCCTACCACCGCGGCGTTCTGCATGGAAGGATTAGAGGTTACCCCTGCCCTTGAAGAATATAATGATGCCATTGGAGTTGAATTTACTCACTTGTTAGTCTAGCCTCTTATAGGGTTTGAGCTTTTGAGTCAGCTAGCTGAATTCCTGGATACAAACCTCAACGAAATCAAAGCAGATGCCAAAAATAATTCTAGACGAGTTTTCCTATCTTTTCTTCTAGATAGGTTTCCCAACCTCCCTGCTAGCAAAGGAACTAAATATGACAGAGCTTTTGTCTTGGCATTCTTTAACTTTATTTTATTCCCAATCTCGTCTGTTACTTTTGACCCTATCATGGTTGTAGTAGTTAAACAAGTCTATTATGGGTGGGATTATTCGAATCTTATCCTTGCCGAAACCTTCCTCTTCTTGAACCGTTTTAGAAAAAGCAATAAGGGAATTTTTAGAGCATCTAGTGGTCTCCTGTACCTGTGATTCACATCCCATATAAAATAATTTCATATCCGCATGGGTTTCATTGAGATTAGCTCCGATGTCCATCCTCTTAGAACTTTCATCAAAGCTCATACACATGTTCCAAAGTTCAACTTTAAAGAATAGAGAGAATTTCTTAGAACTCTAAAATCAGAACAACTCTGATGGCGGCTTAGATTACCAACGTTGGGTAAAGTCAAACTCGCATGCAATGGCGAAGACCCAATCCCTTGTTAGGATTCACAGGTGCCACCGCATATTATCTAAGGAGGGTTATCCGACAGTTTGGAGCATTACAAGAGATCCCTTTATCACCACGACCAGGTGTCTTCTCATTTGGCATGCCAAGAGAGACCCTCACAGGGAAGAAGAAGAAGCAATTCGAAGCTAAGATGAAATTCATCACACGCTCTTTGAAAGACTCCTAGACTAAAGACGTAGAATGGCCAGATGATATGACTAATGAGATGAATACTCATAGGGCTTCTGCAAAATATATCCGACGCTTTGAAGTGACCAAACGCAGTTTTGTCAAGCCTTATGTGCCTGAATATACCATATCGTACGTACTTGGAGTGGAGCCGTATGGACCTGAAGACATTAGATCATCGTCATATTCGGGAGATGAGGAATCTCAGACTGAGGGATCCGATCTTTGCTGGGATGATGAGGGTGCCTTAGACCTCAAGCGCCCTAGACCTGGATAGACTATTCTGTCAAGTGTAAAACGTGTGAACATTATGATGTTTCCTCAGCATTTGAATACCCGTTTGTAGTGAATGTTACTTTTGACACATGTGTATGAGCATAAACATGTTTTGTCGACACATCAAAAACTATTATCAAAGATTGCGCTTCTTTCAATTTCATGAATTCTTCGGAAAATGATTGAAAGAACTACTCACGTGAGACTAAGGCTCAATAGAAAACATGCAATTGAAAGAATCCGATACTTTCCTTATCTGTCCTAAAGAGAAACTTGTTATTTTTAAATAAACAGGTACTCTCTAATCATGGAATTACCAAAGCATCATTTTCGTACTCGACTTAAGACGAGAATGGAACAATAGGAGTTGACTCCGCGAGTAGGCATGCTAGAAACTCAAATGACTATTATGACTACTATGATGGCTGAGATTAAGGCAATGTTGAAAGCCTTCCAAGCTAGACAGACAATAGTACCTACCTGAACGACTCAGGTTAATCCTCAATACCCAATACGATTGTCAAAAGGACAGCTGAATGTAGCCAACATGTCGTAGAAGACACTCGTGCGCCAAATGTCCAATCACAGCCGAAGACACCCTATGCTATCATTAACCTTGAGAAGGAGGAAAAAGGAAAACAGACTGTGAAAACTGAAGTTGAGGCTAAGAGAATGGCCAAAATTAAGGATTGTTTGAGTAGTCAAGGCTATGAGTTAGCCCGTTTTGACAAGATATCTCCTTTCGCCAAAGTAGAGACTCATCCGAATTACAAAGAGCTAGACTTTGTGAGAAAGTACAACGGGACGGGCTATCCACGTGTTCACCTCAAATATTATCTGCATAAGATGGCACATTATTTTGACTATATTCCTCTACTAATGAATACATTCCAAGAGAGTTTGGTTGGCGTCGCTCTGGCTTGGTTTTTTGGGTTATATCTTGATGATTATGACGGATGGGAAGATCTTGCTGAATATTTCCTCAAGCAGTATAAGTTTAACATAGCTACAACCCCGATAAGGGAAGATCTTTACGAACTGTGAAAGAAAGAGGCGAAACAATCAGACCATATGCCTAGAGATGGCGTGCTTTGGCAACTCAAGTGAAGCCACCAATCCCGGAGAATGATTTGATTGACCTATTCTTGAAAGCACTCGCATATGAGTTCTTCGATAGATTAAACATCTCAGGATGCCAAATCTTTACACATTTAATAAAGGTGGCCGAGAGAATGGAGTGGGCTTTAAAAGAAAGTAGGTCGCATGAAACTTTGACGAGGAAGCAATATCCCAAAAGAAAAGAAAGAGAGGCTGAAGTCGACATAGCCTTTGTACCGGATTCCCATAAACCCAAGGTGTTTGCTAATCTCCATCAGGCTAAAGGAGGAGCATCGTGGTCAATCTCTAAAGGACAAGAGCCTAGGAAGAGGCAGCCTCAGAAGTAATTTTCTCAACTTCCCATATCGTTATCCAAGTTACTCCCGATGTTATTATAGCAACACTTGGTGGCAAATGAACCTCCAAAAGAGAGTCCGGCGAAATATTTTGGTTTTGATGAAAGCCAAACTTGCGACTATCATATCGGTGAAAGAGGACATGTCACGGCCCACGCCCCGGGCCCGAGCTCGCGACTCCCTGCAAGCAAACCTCTAATATCTCTCGATGTCCCAAGATTCGCACATAAGTCGAGAGACGTGTTATATATATATATATATATATATACACAAGCGAAAGCGACAATGTAATAACTCCTCCGTACAAATATAAAGTGGGACCTATATAGCGAAAATACCATAATACATAATATCCGAAAGTTCATACAAGAGCAAAGCAACTAGATTCACTAGGGAGACGGGGTAATACAAAGAGGTCCATCACCCATCAAAAGAAATAGGCATCAGGATTGCTATCAAAAGTCGGACTAGAATACCAGGAGCTCCTAAGACGAACTGATGGAGTCATCAGTCTCATTTGCCTCTTCCGTGGGCACGTACTTCGAGAAGGTCTCCGAGCAAACGTCTACGGTGTCCTCCATGGTCTCGTCAACAGGCGGCTCCACCAGGTCATCCTCTGTAGCCTCGACCACTATGATCTCCTCAGTATCCTCCAAGGTCGGGGTCTTCTCAGGTCCGTTCCTCGAACCGGCAACTAACCCCTTAGCCTGCTCTAAATCCCGGGTGGGATGACACCAACTAGGGACGACTCCTTAGGGCACCTCAGTGGACTTCATCGGCCCTGTAGAAACATCCTCAACCTTCCGAAACCAGGCCACATCCTATGAGGCTTTCAGCTACTCCCACCCTCGTCTACCCATACTACTGTACACTTTCTGACATAAATGGTTCCCAACCTATCAGAGAACTCATCAAAATAGACAGACATCTTTTTGGGGTCCCCAAATCTGATAGGTCACATCCTCAGGATCTAAGATATGTAAAAAGGGGGTCCCATAACGGGGTGAGATTTACATCTCAGTAAGGTGGATCCTAACCCTAGGTTAGGCCGACAGTCCACTCAGGCAGTTATAAATACTATCATTTCACACAAATAAACATGTGAGGCATTCAATTATCGATACAACACATAGATGTCAGGCATGCAGTCATGGCATCAAAACACATCCAGATGATCATGTACAAATAGCCATGCCACATCACTACTTCCACCCTTCAGGCTGCCTCATTCTCAAGCACGTGTTTAGAACGCCTCAGGCTCAGTCCGCTTAAACGCGTCAGACCGTCATTGATAACCCGCGTAAACGTATCAGGTTTCAATGTTAATCCAGGCCAGTGTCGACACATCACAACTCCGTCTCACGTTTCAACGCATCAAGACTATAACCTTCTCAACCCCGCGTCTCATACGCATCAGGGTGCCATACAACTCCAACCCCGTGCCTCAGCGCCTCAGGGTATTCCTTACACCACCCCGCGTCTCATACGCCTCAGGGTACTACCATGTCTCAGCCATGCCAAAGTTTCAATTCAATTCACACACATAATGCAATGTGCAACTCAAGTACAAATCATACCCTTATGGCATGCAAGACGATCAATTGACATTGACACATGGTAGTCATTTCAAAACACAACATTGACACACATTCAAATCCTCTATACCGTCCAAAGACGCACAAAGAACAATCACATTAAAACCCTTCAAGGATCACCCAAAAATTCACCCAACTCGCCCAATTGAGTCCAACCTTCCTATCATAGGTTTAGAGTTCCCTTACCTCAAGTTTAATACCACAAAATTCTCTTCTCAAGCACCACCACAATTCGGCCCAATTGGTCCAAGATCAAGCCCACCGCGCAACCTATAGAAATCCATCCAACCGTCAATTTTTCTTAACCAAATCATCAATCCATGGACCATAAATCTCATTAACACATTCCTTAACATCCTAGCATATCTCATTGATGAATTTGAGAATCAAATCCAACCATTAACAGCCCCCACAGAACCGGTATGCACAGAACCGAGCCGGGCTATTTTCGGTTCTGTGCATACCGTCAATATCCAGCCCTTAAACTACCTTAAATCCACTATTTATTCACTAACTTACTTGCTAACACGTAGATCTAAGGGTTTGGGAAGCTCACCGAAGTTGGGGTCGAGTCATCACCGTTAACTCCTTGAATGTCACCGGTTTCTTCGAGTCCTCAAATCGGCGGTTCCGGCCCTTCAAACACAAGACCCATTTGGGGTCAAAACTCCATCAAATTAACCCCAACTTTTTACCGCAGATCACTCTATGAGTCTCCTAGATCTCCACAAAATTTCGTTGAAAAAATTCAAAGTTTCGGGGTCCTAAAAGGCTAGAAATGTAGCTTACCTCTGGTTGCGACGATTTCCGTCGACTTGCGGGAGATCGGCTGGCCGGAGCTCCTCGATGGGTCAAACAACTTGATTCTACTCTGAGGATATCGACAAGAGGTCGAGCAAGGTGTGGATGGTCGGCTCGGCAGCTAGAAGTCGCCGGAAAGGGTCGTCGACGGCGGGAACCGGTCGGGCGGCAGCAGTTCGGCAGCGAGGAAAGGAAGAAAAAGAAGATGGCGTTCGTGGGTTGATGGTCGGTCAAGTGAGGGGTGAGAGAGAGAGAGAGAGAGAAAGCTATATGCAAGGTTCAAGGTCAACTAGTTGAATGGTAGTTGGGAAAAGTGGATATGTCCACTCATGGCCTAACTATTGACACATGTCCAATGTGTCAATCAAGCTCATCCAACGGACAATATTCCCCTCAAATTTTTGGTGGCTTTAGGGTGTATTAAAGACCAACATGCCCTCATCCAATTATATAGGTAAGGCCAAGGCTTGAGGGGCAAAATGGTAATTTTATCCCCGACGTCTGGAACGTCATTTTTTCTCATTCCAATAGTCTTCGATAAGGTGATGACCAATCTAATCATAACGTTGAAATTCTTGATTCTCCATTTTCAATTTACAAGCCTCGTTTCTGATCGTTTTCTCTATCAGACGTGGTTCCAGCCTATCCCGAACCGACTGGCGACTTTTGCAGACGTTACGCGTATTGACCTTGTGAGTCATATCACATTTAGGGCTCGTCAATTCATGGCGACTATGGTTGTCATGTAATTATGAGGGTCTATCACTAGTTCTAATGGTCTCGATCGTCAACGTTCGATTTAGGAAAATTTTACAAATTATATGTTGGTTAGGCGGCATCACCCGCGCTCCAATCGTATAACGCTAGCAATGCATTCCTTAATCGTTCTTAGATCGGCCTTTTGTGATTCTAAATGTCCCCTCGACAATCCTTATGGTCAAAACGTCATTTCCTATTCGAGTTCCCTAGATCCACGTGCCTTACTCGCGTTAGCCTTTCCCTTTTGGTCAATCTACTCAAATGGATCAAATTCGAGCGAAATATGACTGAAACACATCGATAGATACACTTATCATTAATGAGTCTGAAAATGACTAGGAAATCAGAATTTCACAACTCTTCCCCCCTTACAAAAATTTCGTCCCCGAAATTTACATCAACCTTAATTATTCAAACAAATGGGGGTGTTGTCGCCTCATCGTCTCTTCGTTTTCCCACGTGGCGTCTTCGGTTCCATGGTGCTCCCACACAACTTTGACCAATAGAATCGTCTTATTCCTTAGAATTTGCTCCTTCTGATCTTCGATCCTGATCAGCCTCTCCACGTAGGATACCCGATCGTCCACTTCTACGACCTCGCATTGACACGTGGAAGACATTATGCACTTGGGATAGATTGGGCGGTAAGGCAAGCCTGTAGGCCAAGGTTCCAATCCGCTCTAGTATTTCAAATGGATCTACGTACCTTGGGCTTAGTTTTCCCTTCTTTCCAAATCGTGATAATCCCCTCATCGGCGACACCTTGAGGAAAACATGCTCGCCTACTTGAAACTCCAAAGGCTTACGCCGCTTGTCCACATAACTCTTCTGACGACTCTGTGCCGTCTTCAGTCTATCCCGAATTATTTTCACTGCTTCCATCGATTGCTCTACCAATTCTGGGCCTGTGATACTCCTTTCTCCAACCTCATCCTAGCAAATTGGGGTTCTGCAAACCCTTCCATAAAGTGCTTCAAATGGTGCCATTTGGATGTTCTACTGGTAGCTATTTTTGTATGCAAATTCCACCAAATGTAGCTGGTCTTCCCATCTACCTTTAAAATCTATAATGCACGCTCGCAACATGCCCTCAAGCGTCTGAATCGTCCTCTCCGTCTGTCCATCCGTCTGTGGATGGTACGCCGTGCTAAACTGTAATCGAGTTCCCATGGCTTCTTGAAGGCTTTTCCAAAAGTTCGCTGTGAACTTGGTTGAGGTAATTGTCATGGGTTGTCACGCCTCGCGCCCCAAGCACGAGTACGCGACTCTCTGCAAGCAAACCAAATATCTCTCATGGTCCCAAGATCCACACATAAGTCGAGAGACGTATAATATACAAGGCACGCGGAAGCGATAATGAAATAACTCCTCCGTACAAAATATGAAGTCGGACCTGGATAGCGCAAATATTGTCATAAATGAGATCCAACTATTCATACAGATACAGGGTTACTAAATCCGCTAACATGGGGGACGGGGTAAGTACACAAAAAGAGTCCATCACCATCATACATCAAGAGACAGGGTCAGGATCACCACCAAAAGATCGACTGATAAGCTGAGAGCTCCTAATACGAGCTGCTGGAGTCCTCGGTCTCCTCTGCATCCTCCGTGGGCTCGTACTCCGAAAAGGTCTCAGAGTAAACCTCTATAGTATCCTCAGCGGTCTCCTCAGCAGATGACACATCCTCCTCAGTCGCCTCGACCACAATGACCTCCTCCTCCGTGTTCTCTATGGTCGAGGTCCTCTCCGGTCCATTCCTCGAACCGACAACGGACCCCTTAGCCTGGTCTAAATCTCGGGTGGGGTGGCACCAACTAGGGACAACTCCTTGGGGCATCTCATTGGGCTTCAGTGGCCCGGTAGACACATCCCCGACTTTCCTAAATCAGGCTTCATATCTGTGAGGCTTCCAGCTAGTACTACCCTCGTCTACCCATACAATAGTACACTTCCTGATATAAATAGTTCCCTGCCCGTCAGGGAACTCATCAAAATAAGTAGACATCTCCTGGGGGTTTTCAAAACTTATAAGCCACATCGTCAAGTCCTAGAATCTGTAACAAGAAGGGGTCCCCAACGGGGTGAGATTCACATCTCAGTAAAAGAGTTCTAACCCTAGGTTAGGCCAACCGTCCACTCAGACAGTCACATACCCCAATAATTCAAACTTATAGTCATATAAGGCAATGCAAATATGAATAACCACACTCGGGTGGCAGGCATGCAATTATGGCATCATAACACACTCGGATGATCATGCACGACTCATCCTGCCACATCACCACAATCATCCTTTCCTGCCTGCCTCATTCTCGTGCCCGCGATTAGTCAGGCTCGGTCCGCATAAACGCATCAGACCGTCATTGACAACCCGCGTAAACGCATCAAGTTTCAATGATACTCCAAGCCAGTGTCAACACCTCATATCTTCGTCCCGCGTAAACGCATCAGGACCATGACCATCTCAACCCCTTATCTTGTACGCATCAGGGTGCCACACAACTCCAACCCCGTGCCTCAGCGCCTCAGGGTATCAATCACATCACCCGCGTCTCATACGCCTCAGGTCTCGCCTCATCTCCGCCATGCCTCAATCACAAATTATGCACATAAGGTCAAGTGCAACTCATGCATAAACAATGCATCCATGGCATGCAAGACGATTACACAATCAAACGTGACCAATTACTCAAGAGATAAACATAAGCAAACATTAGGATCACCTATACTCTCTTAGCATACACAAGGACCAATCACGCTAAGCTTCTCAAGAAACAATCTCAATTCCACCCGACTCGCCCAATCGAGTTCAATCTTCCTATCATAAGGTTAGGAATTCCCTTACCTTGAGCTTGATGTCACAAAATCCTCTCCTTGAGCCCTCAACAATTCGATTTCAATGGTCTAAGGCCAAGCTCACAGTGCAACCTAGGAATTTCCAACCAATTGTCAATTTCCCTTGTCCAATTCACCAATCCATGAACCACAAACCTCCATAACACAATTTTCACCATCCTAGTATGTCTCAATCATCAATTTGAGACTCAAATCAACAATTATCAGCCCCCACAAATTCGGTTTGCACAGAACCTAACCGGGCTATGTTCGGTTCTGTGTAAACCGAGCATATCTAGCCCTTAATCTACTCCAAATTCACCATTTAATCACTAACTTACTTGCTAACATGTCTATCTAAGGTTTTATGAGGCTCACTGAAGATTTAAGATCGAATCGTCGTCGGAATTCCTTCGAAAGTCTCCGGCTCCTTCAAGACTGCAAATCGGTAGTTTCTGTCTAACATTCACAAGACCTATTTGGGGTCAAAATTTCATCAAATTAAGCTCAACTTTTTACCAAAGATCACTAAACGAGTCCCCTAGATCTCCACAAAATTTAGTCGCAAGACTCCAACATTTCGAGGTCCTAAAGGGTCAGAAACTCTGCCTACCTCAGATTGTGTCGATTTCCGTTGGCTTCCGGGAGAATGGTTGGCTGGAGCTCCTCGGTGGCTCAATCGACGAGCTTCCACTTCGAGGAGTTCGACAAGAGGCTAAACTAGGTGGGTGTAGTCAATGAGAGTCCAGCCGGTGGCCAGAGGGGGTCGTCGGAGTGGGCGAACGGCGAGGGCAGGAGCTGTGAGGCGAGCGGCTGAAAGAGGAAGAAGAAGAGAGTTTCGGTGATGGTGGAGGGTATGGCCGGCCAAATGGTTGGTGAGAGAGAGAGAGAAGAGGTTATATTCAATCCTCAAGTTAAAGGAGTTGAATGGTAGATGGGCAATAGCGGATAAGACCACTCTTTAGCTCATCCAATGACACTTGTCCTAAGTGTCAATCAAGGGTGATCCAATGGCCATGCTCTCTCCACTTTTTCGGCAGTCTTGGGGTGGTTGAAAGACCAAAATGCCTTTCTTCATTTGCATAAGCAAGGCTAAAGCTTTGAGGGGCAAAATGGTAATTTCACCCCCGACGTCCGAAACGCCGTTTTTCTCAATCCAATAATCTTCGACTTGGCGACGGCCAATCCAAACATGACGCTGTAATTCTCAATCCTCCATTTTCAATTTTTCAAGACACATTTCTGATTGTTTGCTCTATCAGACATGGTTCCAGTCTATCCTGAATCGACGGCGGCTTTTGCAGACTTTATGCGTATCGACCCTGTGATTCATATCACATTTAGGGCTCATCAATTCGTGGCAACTTTGGTTGTCATGTAATTGTGAGAGTCTATCACTAGTTCCTATAGTCTCGATCGTCACTGTCCGAGTTAGGAAAATTTTGCAAATTATACATTGGTTAAGCGGTATCACCCGCGCTCCAATCGTATAACACTAGCAAGGCATTCCTTAATCGTTCTTAGATCGACCTTTTGTGGTTCTAAATGTCCCATCGACAATCCTTATGGTCAAAGCGCCATTTCCTATTCAAATTCCCTAGGTCCACATACCTCGCTCGCGTTAGCCTTTCCCTTTTGATCAGATTCGAGCGAGATATTACTGAAACACATCGCTAGATATACTTCTCATTAATGAGACTGAAATTGACTGGAAATCAGAATGTCACAAGGGTACTCTATGCAGCCTCACTATCTGCCTCATGTACAACCCGACGTATCTATCCATTGCGAAGTCCTTTCACACCGAGATGAAGTGTGCGAACTTAGTCAATCTGTCCACGACTACCCATATAGAGTCTTGATCTCTCTGGCTCCTCGGGAGTCTCATCACAAAGTCCATCGTTATATGCTCCCATTTCCATTCCGGTATTTCCAGTAACTATAATAATCCTCCAAGCTTGCAGTGCTGCGCTTTCACTTGCTAGCATGTCAAACACTTTGCCACATACTTCGCTATATCCACCTTCATCCCGTTCCACCAGTAGTGCTGGTACAAATTCTGATACATCTTCGTACTTCCTGGGTGGATGCTATAATTGCTCCTGTAAGCCTCTGATAAGATCTTTTCCCTGAGTTCTTCATCATTTGGCACGCATAGACATCCTCGAAACTTCAGGATCCGTCCTCCAACACATGGAACTCTAGTTTTCTCTTTGTCACGTCCCTCTCTAGAATTTTCTGGATTTTTGGATCTGTAGATTGTAAGGTCTTTATCCCTTCTTGAACCTCAGGTTCTACCCTCAATGTAGCCATCAAACTGGACAAATGGCAAACTTCCAATCTGAACTCAGAATCTCTTAAATCCTCGATCATCGACCAACCTTTTACTAGTAGACAGGCGATGCTCAACTTCCGGCTCAGCGCATCTGTGACTCTGTTTGCCTTTCCAGAGTGATACAATATATCACAATCATAATCCTTGAGTAGCTCCATCCACCGACGCTGCCTCACATTTTGTTCCTTTTGGGAAAACAAATACTTTAAGCTCTGGTGGGCGGTGTAAATCTAGAACTTCTCGCCACATAGATAATGTCTTCAGATCTTCAGAGCAAAAATGATCGCTGCTAACTCCAGATCGTGAGTTGGATAGTTCGTTTCATGTGGTTTCAATTGCCGGGACGCATAGGCCACTACTCTTCCATGCTGCATTAACACACAACCCGGTCCTTTCAACGAGGCATCGCTATATATTTCGTTGCCCCCTGGTTCTGATGGAATCATCAATACCGATGCAGTCGTCAGCCGATGTTTGAGTTCCTGGAAACTCTTTTCGCACTTATCTGTCCATTCAAACCTTGTTTCCTTTTTTGTCAACCTCGTTAATGGGATGGCTATGGATGAAAACTTCTCCACAAAACGTCTGTAATACCCTGCCAATCCCAAGAAACTTCTGACTTCCGTGACCGTAATAGGCCTAGGCCAATTTGTTACAGCTTTGATCTTTGCAGGATCCACTGCGATTCCTTCTCTCAACACCACATGACCAAGAAATGCTACCTTATTCAATCAGAACTCGCATTTTCTCAACTTAGCATATAGCGAGTGTTCTCTCAAGGTCTGCAAGACAATCCTCAGGTGCTCCTTGAGTTCTGCATCACTCCTCGAGTAAATCAGGATGTCGTCAATAAAGACTATGACGAATCTGTCCAGGAATTTCTTAAACACTCGATGCATCAAATCCATGAATGCAGCTGGAGCATTGGTCAATCCAAAAGGCATCACTGTCAACAAATAATGATCGTACTTCGTCCTAAAAGCAATCTTAGGTATGTCTTCCTTCTTAATCCTCAACTGGAGATACCCGGTCCTTAGGTCAATCTTTGAGAATACCGTCGCTCCTTGCAACTGATCAAACAGGTCGTCGATTCTCGGTAGTGGATACTTGTTCTTTACTGTTACCTGGTTCAACTGCCTATAGTCGATCCATAAACGCAAAGACCCATCCTTTTTCCTCATAAACAATACCGGCGCCCCCCACGGTGAAGCACTCGGTCGGATAAATCCTTTATCCAATAGTTCTTGCATCTGTACCTTTAACTCCTTCAATTCAGACAGGGACATCCTATAAGGTGCTTTCGAGATCGGCTCCGTTCCAAGAGCTAACTCGATCATAAATTCTATCTCTCGCTCCGGTGACAATCCTGGCAACTTTTGGGAAAAAATGTCAAGGAACTCACGCACACCAGAATACTTTCTAGTTTTGGTTTCTCGAAAGTCGTGTCCACCACTGCAACTAAGTACGCTTGACACCCTTCAGACATCAACTTTGTCACTTCAAGAGATGAGACTAAGGGAATCGAGATCCCTCCTCGACTTTCCACGAATTCAAAACTAGGACGACCTTCAGGGTAGAAACGAATTATTCTACTACCACAATCTACCACTGCCCCCTGTTTACCGAACCAGTCCATCCCTATGATCACATCAAAATCATACATGGGTAATATAGCTATATCAATACTCTTCTAACTCCCTCAAATCACAATTTCACAGTCAACACAATCCAATGAAACCAATATATTATCCTTTAACGGAGTGGCAACATGCAGAATTATACTCAACGATCTTAACTCATACCCACCAAATTAGCAAATTGAGCAGACACAAATGAATGCGTGGCACCAGGGTCAAACAATGCATATGCAGCTTGGTCACACAAGTAAACTGTACCTGTGACCACGCTTGGCGTTTCCTTTGCCTATCTGCGGGCTACTACATAAACTCTATCCTGAGCCGGGGGTCGATTCTGCTTGATCTGGGGAGTGGCAGCTGATGGTCCAGCCTGCGGTCTCTTTCCTTGAGGTCGATTCGTCGGAGTCTGGTTCGGGCACGTCCTCATCTGGTGGCCCATCTGACCATACTTAAAGCAAGCTCCAGTCCTTACCGGGCATGGCCCATTTTCATGCCTCTTGCCACAGAGAAGGCAGCTCCAGTTCGTGGGGTTCGGCGGCTTCACTATGTTTTACCTTACTGGAGGTACAAAATGCCTATTGCCCGCCATCGGTCTCTTGCCCATCTGTCGGTTGTCTCGGAATGGGGCAAACAGCGATCCAGATGTGGCATTTCTCTCCTTTAAATCCCTTTTGATCATCTGACCCTGCTCATAAATTTCCTTATAGGTCCTCAGATTTAGGGCTATCATTTGACTGCGGAGCTCAGGTCTCAATCCGTCCTGAAATATTCGTGTCTTCTCCTGGGGATCCTGTATAGATCAAGGTGCGTACCTTGATAGTCTAGAGAACTCGACCTCATACTGATCTATCGTCAGCTGATTCCGACGTAGCTGTAGAAATTCTACTTGCTTCCTTTCCCTGGCCGTCTTCGAAAAGTATTTGTCGTTGAATGCCGTCTTAAAGGCATCCCAGATCATGGCAATTCCTTCAGGGAAAACTCCATTCTTAATGGCAACCCATCAATCATTTGCAGTCCCTTCTAGCTGGTACACCGCCAACAGTACTTTCTCTTCGTCTGTGCACCTCAGCACTTCAAAGGCTTTTTCCAACTTTTCAATCCACCTGGGTGCTAGCTCAGGGTCTCTAGTCCCGTCGAACTGAGTTGGCTTCAGTTTTATGAATTGCTCCACCAGCTGACCCATCTGTCTGGCCACGACAATCTCCTCCTAGGCATTCATTGGCTCATTACTCTGGCCATGTTCACCCTGGTTTCCATTGCCCCCATTGTTGCCGTTGTTGGCGTTGACGGTAGCTATGGTGGCTCCAATCGCCTGGGCTATAGCAGCATCTCGATCTTGGGTCTGCCTGTCAATAAGGTCTCCAATCCTCTCTAGCGCCCTCAATACGCCATCCATCCTTGGGTCTTCTGCTACAGGTGGCCTCGAGCTAGAGGCTCCGCCTCTCGGTCTTCCAGATCTCCTAGATGGATTGCTCATCCTTATATTCTTCTATTGAGCCTGGTCTACCACAAGTTCATCAAGGAGTTAGTACTCACTCATTTATCTAAGTCCAGAGCTACTAACTATGCTTCAACAAAAATAGCGATAACACAACAGTCCTCCATACAACAAATTCCAGAGACATTTCAACACTGAGTAGGGAACTTAATCCTTATGCATTTTCGCAACCCTACCAAGGCCAAATGCCAACTATAAGTGCCAAGTCACATGCTATGCATCCCATGTCTTATCCTAACCAGTCTCCTATGGTCTCGCTACCCGTCCTTGTCCCAATTTAATCCTCCTTATTACTCCAGTCCTCAATCAACTTTGGATCGAGCTAACCTTGCTCTGATACCAAGCGAACGGGGATGTCACGCCCCAAGCCCGAGCATGCGGCTCTCTACAAGAAAACCTCTAATATTTCTCGATGTCCCAGGATCCGCACATAAGTCGAGAGACGTTTTATATATATATATACAAGCGGAAGCAACAATGTAACAACTCCTTCATACAAATATAAAGTGGGACCTGCATAGCGAAAATACTATAATACATAATATCCGAAAGTTCATACAAGAGCAAAGCAACTACATTCACTAGGGAGACAGGGTAATACAAAGAGGTCCATCACCCATCAAAGGAAATAGGCATCAGCGTCGTCGTCAAAAGTCGGACTAGAATACCAGGAGCTCCTAAGACGAACTGCTGGAGTCATCAGTCTCCTTTGCCTCCTTTGTGGGCACGTACTTCGAGAAGGACTCCGAGCAAACCTCTACGGCGTCCTCCTTGGTCTTGTCAATGGGCGGCTCCACCAGGTCATCCTCTATAGCCTCGACCACTATGACCTTATTAGTATCCTCCAAGGTCGGGGTCCTCTCAAATCCATTCCTCGAACTGGCAACAGACCCCTCAGCCTGCTCTAAATCTCGAGTGGGATGACACCAACAGGGATGACTCCCAGGGTACCTCAGTGGGCTTCAGCGGCCTTGTAGAAACATCCTCAACCTTCCGGAACCAGGCCTCATACCTATAAGGCTTCCAGCTACTCCCACCCTCGTCTACCCATACTACTATATACTTTCTAACATAAATGGTTCCCTGTCCATCAGGGAACTCATCAAAATAGACAAACATGTCTTTGAGGTCTCCAAATATGATAGGCCACATCCTCAGGACTTAGGATCTGTAAAAAGGGGGTCCCACAACGGGGTGAGATTTACATCTCAGTGAGGTGGATCCTAACCCTAGGTTAGGCCGCCAGTCCACTCAGACAGTCATAAATACTAGCATTTCACACAAATAAACATGCGAGGCATTCAATAATCGATACAACACACAGATGTCAGGCATGCAGTCATGGCATCATAACACATCCAGATGATCATGCACAAATCGCCAGGCCACATCACCACTTCCACCTATCAGACTGCCTTATTCTCATGCCCGCATTTAGAACCCCTCAGGCTCGATCCGCGTAAACGTGTCAGACCGTCATTGACAACCCGCGTAAACGCATCAGGTTTCAATGTTACTCCAGGCTAGTGTCGACACATCACAACTCCGTCTCACGTTTCAACACATCAGGACTATGGCCTTCTCAACCCCACATCTCATACGTATCATGGTGCTATACAACTCCAACCCCACGCCTCAGCGCCTCAGGGTATTCCTTACACCACCTCACTTCTCATACGCCTCAGGGTACTACCATGTGTCAGCCATGCCAATGTTTCAATTCAATTCACACACATAATGCAATGTGCAACTCAAGCACAAATCATACACTCATGGCATGCAAGACGATCAATTGACATTCACACATGGTAGTCATTTCAAACACAACATTGACACACATTCAAATCCTCTATACCGTCCTAAGACGCACAAAGAACAATCACATTAAAACCCTTCAAGGATCACACAAAAATTCACCCGACTCGCCCAATTGAGTCCAACCTTCCTATCATAGGTTTAGGGTTCCCTTACCATAAGTGTAATGTCACAAAATTCTCTCCTCAAGCACTACCACAATTCGGCTCAAATGGTCCAAGATCAAGCCCACCGCAAAACTTATGAAAATCCATCCAACAGTCAATTTTTCTTGCCCAAATCATCAATTCATGGACCATAAACCTCATTAACGCATTCCTCAACATCCTAGCATGTCTCATTGATGAATTTGTGACTCAAATCCAACCATCAACAGCCCCCACAGAACCGGTATGCACAGAACCAAACCAGGCTATTTTCGATTCTATATATACCGCCAATATCCAACCCTTAAACTACCTCAAATCCATCATTTATTCACTAACCTACTTGCTAACACATAGATCTAAGGGTTTGGGAAGCTCACCGAAGATTTGGGATCAAGTCGTCATCGGAAACTCCTTGAATGTCACCGGTTTCTTCGAGTCCTCAAATCGGTAGTTTTGACCCTTCAAACACAAGACCCATTTGGGGTCAAAACTCCATCAAATTAATCCCAAAATTTTACCATAGATCACTCTATGAGTCGTCTAGATCTTCACAAAATTTGGTTGAAAAAATCCAAAGTTTCGGGGTCCTAAGAGGCAAGAAATATAGCTTACCTCTGGTTGCGACAATTTCCGTTGACTCGCGGGAGATCGGCTGGCTGGAGCTCCTCGGTGGTTCAAACGACTTGATTCCACTTCGAGGATGTCGGTAAGAGGTCGAGCAAGGTGTGGATGGTCAGCTCGTCGGCTAGAAGTCGCCGGAGAGGGTCTTCGGCAGTAGCGAACAAGCGGCATAGAATCGGTCGGGCGGTAGCAGTTCGGCAGCTTGGAAAGGAAGAAGAAGAAGAAGACGATGGCATTGGTGGGTTGATGGTCGGTCAAGTGAGGGGTGAGAGAGATAGAGAAAAAGCTATATGCAAGGTTCAAGATCAACTAGTTGAATGGTAGTTGGGAAAAGTAGATATGTCCACTCATGGCCTAATCTATTGACGCGTGTCCAATGTGTTAATCAAGCTCATCCAATGGCCAATATTCCTCTTAAATTTTTGGTGGCTTTGGGGTGTATTAAAGACCAAAATGCCCTCGTCCAATTATATAGGTAAGGCTAAGGCTTGAGGGGTAAAATCATAATTTTAACCCCGACGTCCGGAACGTCATTTTTTCTCATTCCACTATTCTTCGATAAGGCGATGGCCAATCCAATCATGACGTTGGAATTCTTGATTCTCCATTTTCAATTTTCAAGACTTGTTTCTAATCATTTTCTCTATCAGACGTGGTTCCAGCCTATTGTGAACCGACAGGCGGCTTTTGCAGACGTTATGCGTATCGACCCTGTGATTCATATCACATTTAGGGATCGTCAATTCATGACGACTATGGTTGTCATGTAATTGTGAGGGTCGATTAGTAGTTCCAATGGTCTCGATCGTTAATGTTCGATTTAGGAAAATTTTACAAATTATACGTTGGTTAGGCGGCATCACCCGGGCTCTAATGGTATAATGCTAGCAATGCATTCCTTAATCATTCTTAGATCGGCCTTTTGTGATTATAAATGTCCCCTCGACAATCCTTATGGTCAAAGCGCTATTTCCTATTTGAGTTCCCTAGGTCCACGTACCTTGTCTCGCGTTAGCCTTTCTCTTTTAGTCAGTCTACTCAAATTGATCAGATTCGAGCGAGATATGACTGAAACACATCGCTAGATACACTTCTCATTAATGAGTCTGAAAATGACTAGGAAATCAGAATGCCACAGGATATAATGTAGATAATTGCTCTATCCTTAAGATGAAGGTTCAAGCTCTCATTGACAATAAATTTTTGAAATTTGATGATGTGGCTCCAAACGTGCAAGAGAATCCACTCCCTGATCATCAAGCAATTGGTGCAATATTCGCCAACGGAGGAGAAAACCACCTTGAGCTGAAGGTGAATGTACCCAAACTAACCAATATTCTGACGATCGCTTCGTCGTATCCAAAAGATGGAAAAGTGTCTGCTTAAAGAAAGAAGCTATGTATTGCCAAGATAATGAGTCTAGCGATAATGTCGACCGTTGCTGATGAAGAGTTTAAAGGAATTAAGGCCTCAGTGAAGTTAGAATGGAACCAGTTTGTGGTTGAAACCGAGCGAGGAAATATGTGAAATGTCCCACACAAAAATCTGGTAGGTGACGTAGAGTTGATTACCGAACCAGAAGAAGAGCTTGACGAGGACGAATTGCAAGCTACCAAGTAGAGTCTAGCCAATCGCAGATTTGTAACTGAAACGCTATAGAAGGGCGAGGTTGTGGATAATCTGGGTGAGGATTCTGGTAGATACAACTTTAAAATAAAGTACTCTGCTCCTCCCAATTTCTTCTAAAGAATGGAGGATATTATTCCTAATGGGTGGGGAGGTATGGATGATCTTGTTCAACCAGAGGTCTAGGAAGATGTGATAAAGCCTTTTACAGAAGAACTTGAATCATCACTCAACCAGGTGATATCGAAACATTTCACGCGCATAGAAGAGCAAGTGAATGATCTCTCGTGGGAAATGGAAGGTGTGTCATTTAGATTGGCAACATGCAGTCATCCTCAGACGATAGATAACAAACTTGATACAGAGCAATGCGTCAGGATTGATAAGTTAATAGCCTAGTGGCAAAGCTTAACTGAACTATTTGAGAGAGTAAGAAGACACTTGAAGTTTGCAAAGTCGGCTGAGTCAAGTGATGCTGATAAATACCACCATTCGAAATACGAAAACTTCCCGGAAGGTTTTGGCAATGATGTGACAATGATTGAAACTGCTACGATTGTAGTAATCAAACTGGATGAGCTTGACAGCCTATGCCAAAAAGATTACTATCCGGTTAAACCTGTTGTGATTCACCTACCAAGAGATGAAACTGATGACGAATCTGAGCCAGAGGCATCCGGTCTAACAACAATAACCATATAAGTCCCACCAATAGAAAGTTATGACTCTAGGGCGGTTCATTGGGACTATGGAACGGGAGAAGTAGATGTCGTGATGAAGTCCGGACGATTTTACGCCCCAAGGGGAGGCGAATATGAAAAGAAGAAAGTTTCGAAGGAAGATGCGGAAAAGCTCCTATCCATCGTTAAAACCAGCGAATTCGAGATGATAGAGTAGTTAAGAAAAATGTCAGCCTAAATATCTCTGTTAGATTTGTTCATCAACTCGGAGAAGCATAAGTATGCATTACTAAAAGTACTAAATGAAGTATATTTCCCCGAAACCATCAACAACATATAGTTGGGAGACTTTGTAGGGGCAATCCTTCTTAAGGATCAATTGAGTTTCTCAGATGAAGATTTCCCCATGGAAGGGAGGGGGCACAACAAGGCCTTATACATCACTGCACACTGTAATGGGAAGAGAGTAGCACATGTGCTAATCGACAACGGATCTGCGTTTAACATATGCACATAGGCTACATTAAGGAGCTTGGGCATCAAAGAAGAAATGATTCGAACTTCTAAGGTGGCTGTTAGAGCCTTTGATGGGATAAGAAAAACAGTGGCAGGCAAAATCGAGCTGGATTTACTCATTGGCCCAACCAAATTCTCCATAAACTTCTAGGTAATGGGTTTGCCAAACGCATTTGGATTCCTGTTAGGGAGGCCCTGGATCCACATTGTTGGAGCCATGCCTTCAAGTCTACATCAAAAAGTGTGATTCCTAATTGAAGGGAAAGTGGTTACCATCCATGGAGAAGTTGATCTCCTTGCATATCAGAATAGTGTTATTCCCTACATTGAGCCAGAAATTAAGCAAGAAGCGAGCTACCATTCCCTAGAGTTGGTGGTAGTGATTCACTCCTGTGGGGGCGAAATTGAAGACCCTTTTTATCTCTGAAGCTAACCTTTTACCAGCTAAGATAATGCTAGCGTATGGATTCAACCCAGGAAAAGGTGTGGGCAAACATGGTTAAGGAATCAGTGCTCCTCTGTAGCTAAACTCCAACGAGCACAAGATAGGATTGGGATATCAGGACACTTGTATTGTTGGTTCTACCTCTAAGACAGTATGTCGAGGCCGAAGCAGGAATCGTGGACGCCATGGACGCTCAAGAAACCATAAGGATTCCTTCATTGGTTTTTCAGCTTGGAAAGGCAAATCTAAGGTGTTCAACAGCCCTTTGAACGAGTATTTCAGCAAAGATTCTAAGTGATTGTCAGAAGAAGGGATAACTTTGCCAATGGAGCCAGATCTAGCAAATCCTTTTTTGGGTGATGACTTGTGAACGTCATCATAGAGTGGCTTGATGATGAAGCCACTACTTTTGAGTAAAGAAACCTCTTCCTCGCTTTTAATATTGCATTTAAATTCCAGCATTTCTTGTCACTTTTCATTTTTGTGTTTGAAGTAAATGTAGGAAAACGCCTTTGGATCTCCGACCGTTGGTCCAAATAGCATAACTTGTAATGCGATCCATTTTTATATTCAATAAAACACACGGATTTTATTAAGGACATATGGGACTACAAATCAGCCTAATGATGATACTAGCCTTCCATATGGGAATCTTGAGGCTTGGTTTACCATATGATTTCTGATTTTCAAAAGATTTTTTAGGAACAAGGATGTCTGAGGATATGAGGACTAGTTCCATTTATGCCTGCACTTATTTTGAAATCTCTTTTGAAAAGATCTTTCACACTCATGCATCGCATTTTTATATGAAATAAAGACTAACCATTCTCATGACATTTCGGGCATATCATCTCAAACATGCATACTAGGTTATTGTGCGAACCAGATCATCAAGATGATTACTCCTGCAATATTGAGGAAGTCGCAGATGAGGGTTACGCAGTTATCCGTAGAGATTGGAGTGCCTTCGAAAATTCGACACCTCCCACTTCAAAAGAGGCAATAGTCATTAACTTGGGTGATGTTGCAGATATCAAAAAAGTCAAAATTGGTGGACATCTATCCCGAGCTGAAAGTCTCATATTTACAATATTATTTAAAGAGTATCAAGATATCTTTGCCTGGCCATACGCTGATATGCCGAGTTTGGATCCCAGAATCGCGGAAAATGCATTAACCACGGATCCCAGTGTCAAACCGATAAGGCAAGGCAGCAGATGGATGAGAGCTGAGTTAGAAGACAGAATTAAAGAAGAAGTGATGAAACTTCTTAAAGTGAGCTTTATTGAAGCTTCCCTTACTCAGATTGGATTGCGAACATAGTCTCTGTCATGAAAAAGGATGGCAAAGTCCGGATCTGTGTGGATTATCGGGACTTGAATAAAGCAAGCCCAACAGATGATTTTTCACTTCTCACATCGATATACTGGTAGATAGTATAGCAGGGTACGAATTATTCTCATTCATGGATGAATTCTCCAGATATAATTAGATCCTCGTGAAATAGGAGGACAAGCTGAAAACTACATTACCACCCCTTGGGAAAATTTTTATTATAAGGTTATTCCTTTTGGACTAAAGAACGCTGGGGCAACTTATCACAAGGCAATGGTCACCTTATTTCACGACATGATCCATAAGGAGATCGAGGTATATATAGATGATATGATTGCCAAGTCCAAGAAAGGACAAGATCATATTCAAGTGTTAAGGAAGCTGCTTGAGCAACTCCGAAAATACAAATTGAGGCTGAACCCTAACAAATGTGTGTTCGGGGCAAAATTTGAGAAACTTCTCGAATTCATGGTTAGTAGTAGGGGCATTGAAATTGACCCTTCGAAAATTCAAGCAATTCGGGACCTAGTAACTCCCTCGACGGTGAGAGAACTAAGAAGTCTTCTAGGGAGATTAAACTACATCACCAGATTCATCAATCAATTATCGAATATGGCTAAATGGATTTTCAAATTGCTCAAGAAGGGTGCGAAAGTGACTTGGGATGCAAAATGCAGTCAAGCATTCCAAAAGATCAAAACCTTTCTAGTCACTCCACTAGTACTTGTGTCACCCATGTCAGGTCACCTATTGACCTTGTTTTTTACTATACATCAAGAATCTCTAGGAGCCTTACTTGCTCAAACAGGCCCTATGGATGGTAAGGAAAGAGTCATTTACTATTTGAGTAAGAAATTCACCTCATCTAAAGCAAATTATGTACCTATTGAGAGGGCCTGTGTAGTAATAGTACGGGTGGTTTGTAGATTGAGGTAGTATACCCTGCACCACCATATTCGTCTGGTGACAGAAAATGATCCTATCAAATATCTATTGGAGAAACCCACTTTGATTGGGAAATTAGCAAAATGGCAAGTGATGTTGTCTGAATTTGAGATCAGGAGCTATCCACAAAAGTCTGTGAAAGGGAGAGTCATAGCTGATATGTTGGCAGAGAATGCTCAAAATTACATATCTTTCGAACAGACAAAAGCGGAAGATCAAGTTTTGAATTTGACAGAAGATAAATGGGTCATGTATTTCGATGGTGCTATTAATCTATCGAGAGCTGGCACAGGGGCAGTGCTAATATCTCCAATGGTCAACATTACCCTATTGCAGCAAAATTGACTTTTCCTTGCACCAATAATATTTTAAAATACGAGGCATGCATTATACGCTTACAGTTGGTCATATCCATGGAAGTACCTAAGCTGTAGGTTTGTGGAGATTCTATACTCATTATTTTTCAAGCATAGGGATAGTGGAAAACAAAGGATGCAAAACTCATCCCTTATCATGAGTACCTGAAAGAGTTGATACTCAAATTCAAATATGTGTCATTTGAATATATACCAAGAGTGTAGAACCAGTTTGTAGACGTGATGGCCACGTTGGCCTCAATACTGTAAATAACTAATAGATTAGAAGTAGAGCCACTAAGGATCGGCATAATCAAAAAATTGGCTTACGGTATGATGGTCGAAGAAGAATTTGACGGAGAGCCGTGGCACCATCATATCAAGAATTATCTCTTCAAGAGAGTTTCCAGAAGGATGTCAAGTAAGAGACCGAAGATATATAGCCAAGGCGGCTAGTAAATTCTTCCTCAGTGGACAAACTTTGTACAAAACGTCATTTGACTCCACTCTGTTAAGGTGCGTAGACGCTAAAGAAGCAAATACTCTCATGAGAGAAATCTATGAAGGTATATGTAGACCACACATGAATGGCCATCTCCTCGCTAGAAAGATCATGCGGCTTGGTTATTATTGGATGACCATTGAATCAAACTGTACTCAACATGTCAGGTTATGCCACCAATGCCAAGTTTACGAAGATAAGATTAATGCACCCCCGAACGAACTTCATCAAATGTATGAAGCTTAGCCTTTTTCTATGTGGGGAATAAATATGATAGGGCCTATCAATCCAGCAGCTTCGAATGGTCATCGCTTCATTCTAGTTGCAATTGATTACTTCACGAGGTGGATAGAGGCCAGTTCTTACACGAATGTCTCTACAAGAAACATGGTGAGGTTTATCAAGAGAGATATAATTTCTCAATACGGTACCCCATGAATGATCATCACAGACAATGGGTCCAACTTAAACAACGAGATTGTTGATGATCTACTAGATTAGTTCGATGTTCAATATCTTAATTCTTCCCCTTACAGCCCACAAATGAATGGAGCAGTGCAAGCGGCAAACAAGAACATAAAAATAATTTTGGCAAAGACCGCCGAGAATTATAGAGGTTGGCATGAAAGGCTACCCTTTGCCTTAATAGCATATTAAACTTCGATCAGAACTTCTATAAGAGCAACTCCTTATGCTCTAGTATACGGGATGGAAGCCGTATTGCCAATAGAAATTGAGATACCCTCTTTGAGAATATTATCAGAAGTTAAATTCTCTAAGGTAGAGTGGATCACACACAGATGTGAACAATTGAATCTGATAGACGAGAAGCATCTTAGAGCAATTTGTCATGGCCAGAATTACTAGAAGAGGGTAGCCAAGTCATTTAACCGAAAAGTCAAACCCAGAAGTTTCAAGGTGAGTGACCTGGTGGTGAAGAAGACTCTGCCAAATGCTGCACATCCAGGAGGCAAGTTTATCCCGAACTATGAAGTTCCTTATGTTGTCAAGAAAGTCCTCGTGGGAGGGGCATTAATTCTTGTAAATTCTAAAGGAGAAGAATTGGGATATCCTGTAAATTTAGATGCTATAAAGAATTATTATCCTTGAAATGAAATTAGATGATGATCACTTGACTTTCTCCGAAACAATCTGAGTCGTCACAGCGGTTATTACATAAGCATATCATGCATCCGTACATACATGGCATGTGTTGTATTTTGCAGGATTCCGAGAAACGAACTCAGAATCAAACTCGTTCAAATGGAACCAAGGACAGAACGGACCCTGACACATAGAACCAAGTGATATGTATATGTTCCATCAAGTGTAGAAATATCTTTCACTAACTGGAGTTTCTATTCTCTTCATTCAGGAATGCCCGATGAAGACAGAAGATAGCAACGGAGGAATACCGTAAAATTTCTCACTTTCCTATAAGAGAGAAAAGGTCAAAGATGAACATATATGTGGTCAAACTTAGGAATGAACCGTGCTTTCAAAAGATAAATTTCTAGCACTTATTGCACACATGTTAAGGTTAAAGGTTATCCAAACATGGCTGAAGCATACACGGTGCATCATTAAATCCCTATGGGACGAAATGTATGGAGAAAACGAAATGATTTTTTCAAAATGGAGTTGTTTAGGCTATCTAGAAGAAATGTTTCTTCAGATAAAGAGGCAAGCCTAATCCAAACACGTCCTATACACACTAGAGAGATGAGAATAGTGTAAGGATAGAAAAGCCTGAACCCGGGGATGTAAGGGCTGTTCGCATCAATTACATGGATTGGGATGACAGAGACATTCATTCTTCTCCATAAACACTACAGGTATCCATTGACAAACCCTTTGAACGGTGATCTTCATTTCCTAACCCTGTCAAGAGCCACCCCACATTGAGATCGTAAAGAAGTAGTCCAATAGCATGGAAAGGTAAAATGGTTAGAAATCTTTTTACTCAAACATCAATCTTCGTGTGTTGATATGCATTGATCCGAGCGCCATAGGATGACGAAGAGACGTTCATTTCTCTATCTAATACACCTATACCCATTGCATAGCCAATTTGACCATATATATTCGTTTCATGTACCCTCATTAGTGATCATTGCACAACACCAAGACGAAGGTGGCAAAAACACTTGCAGACAGAGAAGTTCAAGAAATAGGAGCTACATGAGACTTTCAAAGTAAAATGTTCAAACATGATGAAACTCAAGTCACATACCTTACATGATCATCAAAATCCTAGTTCCTAGAAAAAGAAAAAGAAAAGGCGGGATCGAAAAAGAGAAAGAGCTGAATCTCTATGCATTAAAAAGAGACAAAAAGCCGAACAAGATCAGGGCTGGCCCTCACTAGAATGCTGAAAAGTCGTAAGACTAATTTTGGAACACTAAGGGACTACTGGATGTCTCCACCCCCAATAAATTCTGAAATAAAGAAGAATTCTCAGAGATTGTGCAACAAAAGGCTACCCCTCGAATGGAATCATAGCCAACTGCCAAAAGATAAGCGATGTCTTTCAAGGATTAAACCTATTCTCAAGGCGGGTAGTATCAAGAGAACTAAAAATGTTCTTCGAAGAATCATCAAGCAAAGACAAAATAGAAGACCAATCGACAATGATCACCAAAGTCAAACCCTTTGCGATTTCAAGCCAAAAACAAACCTTTTTCGATCCCCAATCCTACCAACGTTACAACCCTTCGCAAACTTTTCTGACTAAGATGCCTAGGTTAATGTGTACCTTAACTCGAAGAAGTACGAGTAAGATTATTTCTTTCTCATTTTGTAGGGTTCATGACTTGTAAACCCGGAGCAGATGAAGAAAATTTTCATTCAAAAGACCTGACTCAGAAAGTGAGTCCCCCTTGGATATCGTGTCCGAACCCAACATTATGGTCTTGTAAAGACCACCCGAATGATCGAAGTGTATGCGCTGCGAATAGCCCTGAAAACCCAAGTGCAGGTTATTAGGAAATTCGAGTGCTTTCTTCACAGAAGACCAAAGTCGAATAATCGGTGAGAAGCCCTCTTTGACAGAGATATTCCAATAGGATGCTTAAAAATAAGCTTCATTGGAAACTTCAAATTGTTTAATTCAGGATTTTCCTTACAAGGATTTCTAATCATCTTTGCATGTTTTAAGATGTCTTGGATAACCTCCAACATCATAAGTCATTTTGCATAACCGCATAGGTCAAAAAGATAACTGTTATCTTTTTTATGAGGAACGGACTCTCAGGTTTAAACTTCAATAGGACTCATGGCATGTCACGCCTCGAACCCGATGAGCACATGTACATCCCACCAAGCCGTTGATCTTCAATTATCTCCCAAGATCCCTCGGCCAATCATAACATAACACAGAAAGAAACAAGGTTACGGAAGCCACAAACTGCTCCATACAAAATCATAATAAGATGACTCAGGACATATGGTACGTCTTATTATAATCACTAATTACAAGTTTAGAGGATACAACTCTAACTTCAGGGTAACATGAAATCCCTTAAGGCACAAAAGTGTAAGTCCATCTCCTACAATCACTTCCTCGAATATCGATCAATGGCAAGCTTGGATTTCCATCGCTTGGAACTTGAAAAAGGTAATCCCCCACTAGGGTGAGATATAAATCTCAATAAGTGAAACCTAAACCTAGACCTGAACATCAGTCCCCCCAGACCATGAAACTAACACCAGATGCAAGCATTCACCGATCGACTATCTCATCAAGACAGGCATAATAACAGGTCACAGTCATACGTACTTAACCTCATGGGTTCAAGCTTCTAACACGTAGCATGTAAGCCAATACTCATAGTCGTTATAATTTTCACAACCACTTATAGTATGGGCTCTCAGTCGCGCTGTATTTCTCTAGCACACTTGCCAACTGATATCACTAGGGCCACAACCCAATCGATATCTTGGTACAACTGGGGCCACAGGCCAATCGATATCTTTGGGGTTCATAGCTAATTACCATTTAAGGGGCTCATAGCCGCTCAATACCACTGAGGCCATAGGCCAATCGGTATCACTAGGATTCATAGTCAATTAATATCACTGGAGCCACAGGCCAATCGATATCATCAAGGGCATCAAGCCAATGCGATCTTCGAGGCTATAGGCCAACGATCGCTAGGGCACTACAACCCATTTATATAACATCGACACTATAGCTGTTTATATAGCATATGCACTATAATCAACTCAATAACATAGGCACTATGACTAAGTCAATAACGAGACTTCATAGCCACTTCAATATCACAGGCGTTATAGCCATATAAGTCACGTAGACATCACAACCAATTAAATAATCAAGGGCTCAATAGCCAAATATGTCATCAAGGCATATCACAGTTCAATTGTCATTCTATGTCATTCAAGTTATGGAATCCACTACTCAATCAAGCAATTCAAGCCATAGTCTTTACCAAGCAACCAAATCATTCAACCACTCTATCCAGTAGTGTCCTAATCTTCAAGTAAGGGTTTATGAGACACTTACCTTTGGTCAATAGAAAGAAATCCAAACCAATTGGTCTTTCCCAACTCGGCAAGTCCACGACCAAAAAGGATCCAACGCCGTCCAAGGAAATTTTATCAATTTCGAATCAAAACTCAATCGAATCCCATTTCATCGAACCAATTCCTCAATAACCAATCAAGTGACAACCTAAGGTACCTTATCAATCAATGAAGGACTCGACAATACCTCCACAAGTCCTCAAAGCATTAGGTTCATGTAGCCACATGTTAAGCAAACATAACTTGTAGTTTCATGCATCAATTAGCCCTTAAATCACTTCTAATTCCCAATCCACTTCACATACTCTCCATTAACACCTCACACAACATCCTATGAAGTTTTATGAGTCATTTTGAAGTCAAATATTCCTTCATTAGTCCCCCAACATAATCGGTCACAGCAGGGTACTCACAAAACAGAACTCGTTTTGGTTCAATTAGTACAAATAAGTCATAACTCAGCTCTAGGTTCTAATTCTTTAGAAATTTAACTTGCCAAGACCTCATTCCACATGTCTAGGAAACTCATCGAGAGTTTTGAAGTGAAACGACGCCTCTAAGACCTTTGAACAGCTCGGTTTCCACATGGTCTTCCAAACGGCAGAATCTGTTCAGTAATAATCACCTCTGTTCAGCCATGAAAACACTCAAAATCCTTAATAAAATAACCATACTTGCTCAGCCTACTCAAGTACTATCAGTGTAGAAGATCTCACCGAATATTTGGAGCCATTTAGAGTCTGGAAGCACCCAAAAATCGTCCCTCTACAAAATCGGGTCAGAATCTGACCTTTATCCACTCAAACAGACCTACGAGACAAACGGTTGAGCCAAATTAAGATGATAATACTTTCATAGAACGGCAAGACGACAAGCTTTAAGATGGTGGTGTTTTCACCTCAATATGATATCGGATGACAAATTTATGGCTGGAACAGTGAACTGGTTTCTGTCTATCCGCGAGAATCTATTTGGCCGAAAGCCAAAGGAAGAAGAAGAAGAAGAAAGGGAGAAGGTGGCCTATCAAATTTGAAGAGAGAGAGGGTTTCCACTTCAATAATGCATTTTTTGATCAATTTGATAATATATGTAATTAATGAGCATTTAATTCTTGGCCTCTTATTTGGTTAACACTTGGCAAGTTTCCATTGGTTGATCCCTTGACTTTGACTTCCTTTGACCATATACACCTCAAATATTTGGCAGCCCTTGGGGGTTTAAAATGATCAAAATAACCTTCTAAACTTCTTAAGGCAAGGACAAATGTTGAGGGGCAAAATGGTCATTTTACACTTTTCGTCCGAAATTCCATTTTCCCAATATAACCACCCTTGATGTGGCGACGCCCATTTCAATTCCAATGTTTGAATTCCTCAATATCTAATACCCAAATTTTTAGGTCCAATTTCATGTCGATCTCTCATCAACTATAATTCCAGTTTATCTCAAATTGACGGGCGACTCTTGCAGACGCTACGTATATCGACCTTGGGATTATTCTTAAGCCGTGACGATTTTGATTATCATGTAATTGTGAAGGTTTATCGTTCGTTCCTTCGATCTTGATAATTAGAATCCGATTTAGGAAATTCTCGCAAATTACACATTGGTTAAGCGGAATCACCCGCGTCCCAATATATAACGCTAATAAAACATTCCATGATCGTTCTTGGATCGATCTTTATTGGCCCGGAATATTTTCTCGACAATCCTTATGGTCAAAGTACCATTTCTCATTCATATTCCCCAGGTTCACGTACCCGACTCTGCATCAGTCTTTCCTTTTAGGTTAGTTAACTCAAGAGTAGACAACTCCGAGCGAGTTACAATTGAATCACATTGATCGATATCCTTTCATTCAATATCCTCGAGAGGGTCGATTCGAAATGTCACAATTTTTCCCCTTAAAGAAATTTTTTCCTCGAAATTTGCCATTTTCAAATTATCCAATCTCACGGGGTACAAACGCCTCATCGCATTCTCATCTTTCAAAATTACTTTGTTCCTTCTTAAACCATCGCAACAATACTCTTTTTGGCACACCTTTGTGCCATCTCAAGGAACACCTTAGTTCTCCATGTTCTAATCATTTCCATACCCCTTAGATATCAAGGTCCGATCGTGGCAATATCTCAATTCCTTTATGACCTTCAGATTTGATCTTTCAAGTAGCCATCAGACTTATCAATTGGCCAACTTCCAATTTAGAAGTTGAATCTCTTGTTTCTCAAGGGAAGATTTGTCCCTCCATCATCAATTACACAATACCCAATTCTCAATAATAAGTAGCCGCCAATTAATCTACCCTTCTTTAACGATATGAATATCGCAGTAGCAACACTTGGGTGATCTCTTCGTTCCACGTGACTCGTCTTCAATTGCCTTTAGGCCGTCAATGCTCTCAACCTCTTACAATTCACATAACTTCGAGGTCTTCCTTTATCTAAGCAACGCTCTCATATCCACAAGCAATTTTATACATCTGCGTTGCCTCTTGTTCAATTCCCTTCGAGAAACTACTACCTTATTCTCTCGTGGTAGATATTGACTTGAAGTCTTCTTCTACCTACAATGTTTCCCGAACTTTGTTGCAAGGACAAATACAAACCAACCCCAATCATACATTAGGCATTCCAACTCAGGTGATCTTATTGTCACGACATATTCACACAGCTTGCTTCAGTTTGCCTTGCTACACCTAAAATCTTTCTTTCAATGACACGTCGTTATCATTCTCATGATCTTTCCACTTCCCAACGGAAACACCAATATTGCGCGGTCATTGACTGGGCTTAAGTCCTTGAAACTCCTTTCATACTCATTCATCCGCTTACGATGTGTTTAGTCCTCAGCCAATCTCACCATCAAAATAACTATCGCGGGGAACCCTTCCCACGCATCATCCACAATAATCCATCAAACTTAGAAAACCCCAAGCCACAGTAGCTCGCATCAATCTTAGTCAGTCCACCCTCATTTTTTCTACATTTGAGGGATCCACAGGGATTCATTTCTCAAAAATTTCACGACTGAGGAATCTTACCTTAGCAGGTCCATAGCTCGTGCGCTCCACACTTAGCATACAACGAGCATCTCCTTAGAGTCCATAGGACACTCTCAAAGTTGTTCATATTTCTTATGACTCCTTAAATGAGTCTGATCATCGTCTCTCAAGATGGTAACAATCAACTCAATCATTCTTTAAGCACTCAATCCGACTATTATCAATTTCTTTATACCATATGTCAAATCTTTCAAACTGTTCATCACACTTTTCACTTGATAGCTCAAACTTTGGCCCTATGCTCTCATGAGTCCTCACTGGACTCTATAGCACTTTGCTCATTTTTGTCACGCTTCCTTGAGGAAGCATTAGTGCATGCACCTCTTGGTTTCACAACCAGCTAATGCGACCATATTTTAATTTTGTCCATTCAACTAAACGTCGACATCATCCTGGAATTCAACATTGTTTACAAGACAATTTCTTGAACTTTCCTTCCAAGAATCATTCAAGTTATGCGTCTTCTTTCTCAGTCCAAATGCTCAGTTTTAATACTAAGACAATCAGAAGTTCCTCTTCCTTACTCGCTAGTGTCTCTTACCCTACGAAGGAAGCGATACACTTTAGTGGCATTCTCTCACTTTAAATCCACCTTGTCGTGCTCGTTCCATAGGACGTCAGTCTTGGAGTTTGTACCAACAACGGTGTTTTTACTCCAAGATTCCCAAATGTTACCATACTTTAATATTCTCCTTCCTACAGCTCAATCAGCTCAAGTGACAAGGTTCGTTCTTCTACGGTCTCCATACATTCATATTTCAGATATTCAATTCGACTATCTCAAGTCACCTTGCGATTACAATCTAAGCACTCTTTTTTCTTATTCACCCATTCATTAAAATCGCAAGTCGCTAGGGCCATCAAGTCCATTCGCTTTTCTTTTCATCAACGACCATCTCATGGTCCATTCGTCCTTTAAGAACAACGCTATTCTTTAGGGAACAACAACTCATGATTTCATTTCTCATGGTTCCAGTTCAACCGACTAATCCCAAGGAATCATTAAATCCAGGCAAACTAGCATGCCGATTTTTCCTCGAATCCTTCCATAACAAAAGAAACGACTGCCCATTGTCCACCATAGGTCTTACGCCCAAGGTAATAGCCGTTTCTTGCTTGTGCGTTTCATATTCCATAATGAACATTTCTTTGCTCGTAATCCATGAGCAGGATTTCTTTTATTCATGAGTCTTTCAATCATTCTCTTCTTTTATTGAGTCCCATTACGATTCCTCAAAATCAGGAATAACAACCAGCCATAAGGCTCTCAGGTTCCAATCCACACAGGGATTTACTTATCTTATTCGAGGGTCCTCGACCACTCTTAGTGTAGTTAGGCGACCTTGAGAACTCTATCTCACACTGGTCAATCGTCCTCTAATCATTGCAAAATTATTAGGATCCAAAAACCTTTACTCTCGAGCAATCCTAGGAGGATATTTTCTGTCGAACAATTCAATAGAAGTGGTCCAGGCTGATATCATAACCTCAAGGAAACCCTTCCTCTAGTGACCTTTCGCCAATATCGACAGCCTCTTAAGGCTAGAACTGCCGGGGTCACTTTCTTTCTTCGATGTACCCGAAACCTCTAAGGTTTTCTCACAAAACCCTCAATTTAAAAGAAGGCAGTTTCAAATTCCATCCTTCCACCAAACTCAATCAATCTCAGCCTTATACAAAACTTCACAAGCTTATCAAAACTCTCATGGTTCTTTTTCCACATTCCCACTTTGAAAATGGGTAATCTTAGAGTCACCTTTCTTGTGACTTTCATCACTTTAATTCATCGGTACTAGAATCTGTCACCATAGTGACTTGGTTACAATGGCAGCCTTCTCAAGTCTGTCACCCATCCACTTTTCTCATTTCCGTTTAAAGATCTCACAGCCCCTCATTTCACTTGGGTCTCGCACGGTTAACAAATCAAGCCATATTATATTTTAGTACACATACTCCAATCGCTCATCTTTACTCAATTCTATTATCCTTCTCAATTCTTGGATTTTTCATGCCATGTACTCTCGAGTCCAATGCTCTTCTACGACCGTACTTTGGTCATTCAACCTTGTCAGGTTCTCATGCCACTTGAACTACTACAATTCCCTTTGAGAATCAAAGACTTAAGTCATCTGTTCAAGTCTAGCAGTCTCAGGCTACTCACCTCATTATCTTTCACCATTATCAATCGTCTAATGGTTCCCAAACAACTCTCAACTAGTTGTCCATTACTCAATGATTTCATATCCCCACCAGTCAATGACTATTCAACAGGCTAGTCTCAACAAGGCGATTTCTCAATTAACAACTATTATTAGGCAAGCCTTAACTTGGCCAAAACTCAATTAAGTTAACAACAAGCAACCACTCAATGCAACACTTTCACGAGTCAAACGCTCATACTATAAGCATAAGGCACCTGCCACTCTATCACAAACATAACAGGTTATCTCATTCTCAATAGGTATCAATTCAACGGGGTACAAACTCCCCACACGCCGTCTAATCTCTTAGTTAGACCTTGACCATAACAATCACATGATGCCAATTATAGGCGTCATTTCACATGCCATGCCACTTTTGAACATTCATTTCGAGAATCAATCTCGTGCCATACATCTCTTAACCACAAATGGACTCAACCCGATATCTAGACTTTTCCTTTCAAGTTATGACTTGGGTCACTCCTGCCTCTTGCCATCTCCTTTTTGTCCTAACCTCTCTATCCCGGCGATCACTCCCGACCCTCATCAAACCTGGCTGTTGCAGGTTGTCCCAAGTCATACATCTACGGAGAAAGCCCCATCCCACACGTCTCATACCATGCTTCATTACGGTTTATAAGTATCCCATCAACTTGTCCCATACCAAGAGATAGTTTATTAAGTCTAACAGCAACAAGTTTATGCATGCACCCTCATCAATTTTCATTTTAAAGCCACAAACATATGCACAACATGTTCATTCTCACCACTTATCATACCACAATCATTTTCACATCAAGCCTCAATTATAGAAAACCTTTGGTTCCATCAATGATCGTCACATCTCACAAATCAATTGCCTATATTCAACCACACACCTCAAGTCTAGTCGCTATTCAAGTCAAATACATATGCATTCGATCTCAACTGGTCTTTAATCCAAATATTCCTTGCCCAATTCCTTGTATACACCTTACCTCATATTATCCAAGACTGTCAATAGCAATCGATAACTAAACCATCCATAAAAATTGTAATTCAAGCCTAAATACACTAATACCAGTCGTCTATTTATAACTCATATTCCCTAAGTTAGGTCATCGACAAGCCACGATCGTAATCGTATAATCAAATCGACCACTTATTCATAAGCTATTCTCTAGCAACCTCAAATCCAGGTGTAAGGCTCATCAATCTCTACTCACTTCATTGTGAGCCTTAATCATAAAATCAATCATGATCATCCATTAAATCGACACTAGAACCATTAGTGTGCAGCACAAGTTCAAGCCTATAATCCTCAAGATTCAGTGATCAATGTTAAATCCTAAAGGTCTCACTACCTAATTGTCCTATAGTCATCACTCTTTATCACTCCAAAATCACAATGGATCGAGCTGACCTTGCTCTGATACCTTTTAAACGGGGATGTCACGCTCCGAACCCATCGAGCACACGTACATCCCACCAGGCCATTGATCTTCAATTATCTCCCAGAATCTCTCGGCCAATCATATCATAACTCAAAAAGAAACAAGGTTACGGAAGCCACAAACTACTCCATGCAAAATCATAATAAGATGACTTAGGACATAGGGTACATCTTCTTATAATCACTAATTACAAATTCAGAGGATAAAACTCTAAATTCAGGGTAGCATGAAATTCCTTAAGACACAAAAGTGTAAGTTCATCTCCTACAATCTCTTCCTCGAATATCGATCATTGACAAGCTCGGATTTTCATCGCCTGAACCCGAAAAAGGTAATCTCCCATCGAAGTGAGATATAAATCTCAGTAAGTGAAACTTAAACCTAGACCTAAACACCAGCCCCCCAGACCATCAAACTAACACTAGATGCAGGCATTCATCGATCGACTATCTCATCAAGATAGGCATAATCACAGGTCACAGTCATACGTACTTAACCTCATGGGTTCAAGCTTCTAACACATAGCACGAAAGCCAATACTTATAGTCATTATAATTTTCACAACCATTCATCGTCTGGGTTCTCAATCGCGATGTATTTCTTTGGCACTCTTGCCAACTGATATCACTAGGGCTACAGGCCAATTGATATCTTGGTACTACTGAGGCTACAGGCCAATCAGTACTTTTGGGCTCACCGCCAATCTATACCACTAGGGCCACATGCCAATAGGTATCTATGGGGTTCATAGCCAATTACCATTTCAGGGGCTCATAGCCGCTCGATACCACTAGGGCCACAGGCAAATCGATATCACTAGGACTCATAGTCAACTGATATCATGGAGGCCACAAGCCAATCGACATCATCAGGGGCATCAAGGTAATGCGATCTCTAGGGCCACAGGCGAACGATCGCTGGGGCACTACAGCCCATTCATATAACATCGACACTATAGCTGTTTATATAGCATAAGCACTATAATCAACTCAATAACATAGGCACTATGACCAAATCAACAATAAGGCTTCATAGCCACTTCAATATCACAGGCCCTATAGCCATATAAGTCACGTAGGCATCACAACCAATTAAAAAATCAAGGGCTCAATAACCAAATATGTCATCAAGGCATATCACAATTCAATTGTCATGCTATGCCATTCAAGTAATGGAATCCACTATTCAATCAAGCAATTCAAGCCATAGGCTTTACCAAACAACCAAATCATTCAACCACTCTATCCAGTAGTGTCCTAATATTCAAATAAGGGTTTATGAAACACTTACCTTTCGTCACTAGCAAGAAATCCAAACCAACTGGTCCTTCCCAACTCGACAAGTCTACGACCAACAAGGATCCAACGCTGTCCTAGGAAATTTTATCAATTTCAGATCAAAACTCAATAAAATACCTATTCCATCAAATCAATTCCTCAATAACCAATCAAGTGACAACTTAAGGAGCCTTATCGATGAATCAATGACTTGACAACACCTCCACAAGCCCGCAAAGCATTCGGTTCATGTAGCCACATTCAAGGCAAAACATAACTTGGAGTTTCATGCACCAATTAGCCCTTAAACCACTACTAACTCCCAATCCACTCTACATACTCCTCATTAACACCTCACACAACATCCTATGAAGTCTTATGAGTCATTTTGAAGTCAAATATCCCTTCATTAGTCCCCCAACAGAATCGGTCACAACAGGATACCCACAAAATAAAATCGATTTTGGTTCAATTAGTACAAACAAGTCATAACTCAACTCTAGGTTCTAATTTCTTAGGAATTTAACTTGCCAAGACCTCATTCTACATGTCTAAGAGCCTTATCGAGAGTTTTGAAGCGGAACGACGCCTCAAAGACCTTTGAACAGCTCGATTTCCACACGGTCTTCCAAACGACAGAATTTGTTCAGTAATAATCACCTCTGTTCAGCCATGAAAACACCCTAAATACTCAATAAAATACCATACTTGCTCATCCAACTCAAGTATTATGAGTGTAGAAGACCTAGCTGAAACGTTGGAGCCATTTGGAGTCCGAAAGTTTCCAAAAATCGTCCCTCTCCAAAACCGGGTCAGAATCTGACCTTTATCCACCCAAACAGACTTAAGTGATAAGTGGCTGGGCCAAATTAAGCTTATAATACTCTCTTAGAACGAAAAGACGACAAGCTTTAAGATGGCGATGGTTTTACTTCAATCCGATGTTAGACGACAAAGTTATGGCCAGAATAGTGAACCAGTTACTATTTATCCGCAAGAATCCGTTTGGCCGAAAGCAAAAGGAAAAAGAAGAAGAAGAAAGGGAGAAGGTGGCTGGCTAAATTTGAAGAGAGAGAGAGGGTTTTCACTTCAATAATATATTTTTTTTGTCAATTTGATAAGATGTGTAATTAATAGCCATTTAATTCTTGAACTCTTCTTTAGTTGACACTTGGCAAGTTTCCATTGGTTGATCCCTTGACTTTGACTTCCTTTGACCATATACACCTTAAATTTTTGGCAGCCCTTAGGGGTTTAAAATGACCAAAATGATCTTCTAAACTTCTTAAGAAGAAGACAAATGTCGAGGGGCAAAATGGTCATTTTACACTTTTCGTCTGAAATTTCATTTTTCCAATATAAACCACCCTCGATGAGGCGACGTCCATTTCAATTCCAATGTTTGAATTTCTCAATGTTCAATACCTAAATCTCAAGGTGTAATTTCATGTCGATCCCTCGTCGATTGTAATTTCAGTTTATCTCAAACTGACGGACGACTCTTACAGGCACTACGCGTATCGATCTTGGGATTATTCTTAAGCCCTGACGACTTTGATTGTCATGTAATTGTGAGGGTTCATCGTTCGTTCGTTCGATCCTGATCATCGAAATCTGATTTAGGAAATTCTCGTAAATTACACATTGATGAAGCGAAATCACCCGCGTCCCAACGTATAACGCTAGCATGACATTCCATGATCATTCCTAGATCGATCTCTATTGGTCTGGAATATTCCCTCGATAATCTTTATGGTCAAAGTGTCATTTCTCATTCAAATTCCTCAAGTCCACGTACTTGACTCCGCATCAGTCTTTCCCCTTTGGTCAGTTAACTCAAGAGTGGCCAACTCCGAGCGAGTTACAACTGAAACACATCGATCAATATCCTTCCATTCAATAACCTCAAGAGGGTCGGAATTCGAAATGTCACATGGCAACTCCAGGTCAAAGAAGGATACATTGCACAACAAATGAAGAGCTTCAGAAATTTTTTTATGAGAGATTTCAGATTTAAGCTTTCTGCAGGATACTTGGAGCCCCCCAATCCCAATATAGCACCTCATGTGTCAAAAGGACAATCTTTAGAATTATCTTTCTATGAGATTTCAGGTAACCCTTAAATCCTAGAGGAGTTTCTCTAACAAAAGATTTTGCAGGTTTGAGCTTTCTACAGGATACTTAGAGTCCCCAAATCATAGAATGGCGTCTTGTACATCGAGAAGATAATCTTTAGAACCAGCTTTCTGTAAGGTTTTAGGTAACCCCTAAACCCCAGAATAGCCCATTTGGTAAATCTAAGAGTTAGGTATACCTCATTTGTGTAGACCCTCGTTGATTCCTCAAGATGTAGGATCAGCCTAGTCCCCAACAAACCCTAAAGAACGGGTGCGTCACCTTTAGGTTCTTGGTGGATAGGAAGCCTACTTTTCGACAAATCCTAAAGAATGGGTGCATCACCTTTAAGTTCCTAGTGAATAGGAAGCCTACTTTTCGACAAACCCTAAAGAACGAGTGCGTCACCTTTAGGTTCCTAGTGGATAGGAAGCCTACTTTCCGACAAATCCTAAAGAACAAGTGCGTCAAGCCTACTTTCTGACAAACCATAAAGAACGGGTGTATCACATTTAGGTTCTTGGTAGATAGAAAACCTATCCTTTGACAATCCCTAAAGAACGGGTGCATTATCCATAGGTTCTTGATAGAAATGAGTCATATTCATGGTCTAATCAACCATACGGATCGAAACTTTTGACAATCCCTAAAGAACAAGTGCGTCATCCATAGGTTCCTGATAGAACGAAGTCCTATTCATGGCCTGATCCTCCATAGGATTGAAACTTTTGTCAATCCCTAAAGAATGGGTGCGTCATCCTTAGATTCCTGTCATATAGGAATCCTATTTTGGTTTGGCCTACCATACGGGCTAGAACTTAACTGCCTTAGGATACTCAAGAGACGAGTTCCCTAGGCATCCACTTAAATCCACCACATACTGCGCATGCCACACAAGCATCAGGAAGGTGAGTAACATGTAAGTATCTTTACTCCATCTCTCTCTTTCACATCAACTAAAATGGAATGAGCAAGGCGTTCACCAATAGGACAAAAAACATTGAATGTCAAGATTCATTTTTCTTTTCCTCGATCGAGTCATTTTAAACTCAAGTGTCACCTGTCTTTGAATGAAATATCTCACGAGATTCCTCTCAAAGAAGGGCAGTTGTTGACACTTGATTTTCAATTGGCATTTTTCAATTTATTTATGAAAAATTCATAATCAATTCATAAAAAAATTATAAAATTATAAAATCAATTTTGATGGCCTTGCCCAAGCCCAAGGAACCATTTTTTAACAAAAAATATTTTTTTTATTTTCACATTTTTTTGTATTTTTGGAAAATAGGAAAATACCCAAAAATTCAAGAATATTAGCATTTGAGGTCACAAAAATATGAAAAAATAGTCAATTCATAAAAAGATCAAATTCAAGTTCAATTTTATGTGTTTCTTTGTTACACGTATGATTGAATTTGGTAAAAAATATCAATTGAGTCTCTTAATTTGTAATTTTGACATTTTTAGGATCTTGACATTCAATATGATTGTCCTTCATTGCAATTTAGCCGAATTATTTGCACAAATTGCTCAATTGCATGAATTGGGCAAAATTACATACTTAATTGCAATTTAGTCCTTGAATTTGGGCATAATTGAAATTACTTCAATTCAAGGGCTACCTTTACAAATTGAAGCCACTACCCGATGTTTTTCATCATTCTGAGTGGATTGGCATAAGTGGTTTGGTCCAATTTAACCATTTGAGCCTTTTCATAATTTTCTAAATTGTAATTAACGACAAATTTGGGGCTTTTGTAGAAATTGACATGAACTTTTGGGCAAAATCACATTTTTAGATAATGATCATGTCCCAATTTTGAGGTTTAATTGTGAAAATTTCCACAAAATTATGACTAATTTTGGAAAAATCAAGTCAGAACCGATTTTAATCGGTATAACCAGTCCACTATAGTGTCGTCTTCTTCCCTAAGCTCCCGCGTGAATGAACGATTCCTGGGTTGATTTTAATCGTCAAATTGAAGATCAACTCAAGAATAATTGGAAGGGAAATGGTAGGCGTTTCGCTCCTCTTGTCGTCCCCCATCGATCAACACCAAAGACATTACCTGACGTCGCCGTGATAGAAAGTAATCGGCCAGTGAAGGTTGCAGTACCTGTAAAAGTCAACAGAAGCAAACTCAGATCAAATTCATCCAAATTCGCACCAAATAAAGAACGCTGGAGATTCTGACGGACATGGACGGAAACCCAACGGATTCCGTCACCGTTCGGTGGCTAAATGGCGCATGGGAGGCACGTGAGTGGGACAAATTGACGTTCCCCGTTCGGCACCAAAATTCTAAAAATTGTACATAGCCTTTAGAGGCTTTCTAGAAGAAAAAGATCAGTTCATTCTGTTGCGGAGGAAGAATAGAATCAAGAGAGAGAGAACTTGCTCTCTGGCCCCTACTATCGAGAGCTTGAATTCGGTCTGCAAGTGATCTCCGACGACGATGCAGGCGGAATCGAGCAGCCATTCTACATCAAGAGGATCACCTGAGCTCCGTGGGGTCAATCGCACCAGTTCGCATGGCCTATAATCTTGAAAAACGGTAAGTCGATCCTCCAAGCTTGACTTCTGCCCTTCAATGGTGAAGTCTTTTCTCCGCCTCAATTCTTACGATTGATGTGTGCATTTCGTATATGTGACATAACTGAACATCGTTGTATGTTTTGATTGCATTGAAATCGAGTCGAATTTTGCTTTTGAACCGCGTCGCCATTGCCGACCCTGTCGAAGCTTTCCTAACTCAAGCTAACCTAAACCAGGTCAGTCGGACTTGTAAGTAAGTGTTTTGAACTCATATAGATGCGATTGTGTGAAAGAATTGGCTCGATATGCTCTCTGTTGCTTGATTGAACTTCCTTGGCCGTACTAGGCATTTTGCATAATGCATGTGATTTAATGGATGAAATGCTACGATTCTCAAATATGTTAAACTAGAGACTACTATGAGTCGAATGACACCGATTTCGTGTTAATCGGTATAGGTTTGGTCGTTAATCGGCCCTAGAGAAGTCTCGGCCGTTCATTTAATCACAGTCGGGAGGTTGAAGACGAAGTTGACGTGGCAAAGTCAACGAGTCAAAGATCTAGGCGGTAGAGTATGATTGGTCCACGTTGATGTCGAGTTAGCTCGACCGTTAGTCTGTTAGGCTGAGTCAGTTTTGATGGGACGACCTAGATTAATCGAGTCTTATTTTTGGTGGCCGTCCGATTAGAAATTAGCAATATTCGAAAAGGTTTTTGTAATTAGAAAATCAAAACAAATTGAAACGGTGCCATTTAGGATAAGGGTTGAGCGGCGTCGTTTAGGTTAGTGAGGATGAACGGTCCTGTTCAAGTTTTGGCTTTTAATCGTAGCTGTAGGTTTAAATAATCAGATCTGATGGTCGAGGAGTAGTCGACCTTCGATCTGAGCCGTAGGTTTCACTCGGCTAATCCTATGGCCGTGGAGTAGCCACGTGGTTCAATAGAAACCGTTGGAGTAAATCCAAATAATCGAAAAACAAAAAAACGTTGAACGATGTCCTTTCGGAGCAGTAGTCACGCGGGTTTGGGTCTGGGCTGGGTTGTCCATTCTGAGTGGGTTGGGTCGACCCGGTTAGAATCATTTTTTAAAAATAAAAACTTCAAAAATTATTTTAAAATAAAAAATAATTAGAAAAATCCTAGAAAATTCTAAAAAATGTTAGAAAATCATAGAAAATAAAATAAAATGTAGAAAAGTTGTGGAAAATTCCTAGGTACTCCAGAAATTTTCAAAAATTAAGGATTGACCACAGATAACTGGTCGATCCTATTATTGGAATTTCTTATCCGTTCTTCTTGAAATTGACAATATTACCCTTTAGGGGTAAATCGCCTCTATTTGGTATATGAGATAGGTGGAGAATATCAAGGTAAGAACTAGGGTCAGTCAGGTGATCAATTCTTATCGTTGGGTTCTCGAATCTCGTCTTTTTTCTGAAAATGATAATTTTACCCCTCTAAGTAGGTTAAATCATTTTTCTTATTCCGATCGAGCTGTGAAAGTTGCTCAAAATTAGGATTTGGGTCTAGTGGTTGACCCATCCTTCTGTTTGCAATTTTCACTTTTCATCACTTTCCGTAATGATGATTTTACCAATCAAAGGGTAAATCACTTCTAAAATTCCAGAAAAATTCTGGAAATTCCCGAAAAATAGCAAATGGATTGGTTTGATGACCAATCCTATTTCCATCATTTTTTGGCTTCATATTTCATTTGAATTGACAAATTCACCCTTTTTGGGCAAGTTGTCACAAAACTCTTCAAAATTACGATTCTGCCCTTCAAGGGTAAATTGTGTTAAGAATACTCCTGAGCCTTGATCGACGTTTCTCTAGTCTAATGGGCCTTACTAGGGATGCCACGTTGTATTCATGTGATTTATCCACTTGTTTTGATTCTTGATTTACGCACTTTCATTACTGATTATGAGTGCTAGGGTTGTTGCTCTTATTTGCATGAATTCCTAGATTTAGGGTTCGCACCCCACTCATCTGCATGAAATCTTAGAGTTAGATAAATCATTCAACTTAGATGCCGAAAGAGCATCAACTCTGACAGTTGACGTAACAAAGTCCTCAATCTCATTTCTCTAGTTTTCGCAGAATTGAATAGAATGCTCTCAACTATTCGATAGGGTTTCCGATCATACCCTCCATGAAACGATTGGTGGCGACTCCTTGGCATGCACACGTATCACATGTCACCAGACCACATAGAAAGTCAACCACATATTCCTCTATTGCAACTTGGGTAACGGGCCTTGGGAGAGGCTCACGTCCGACCAGAGGGGACGACCCATTGACCCGCTAATCTCTAGAGCGAGATCGAGTCGCGACATGTGGGTGTAATTTTCAGGCCCTAGAAGTTAAAAGTTAGCGTGATCAGGTCCTAGAATAGTACCACTGCCTATATAAGCGAGGTGATATTTGACCTTGAGGAGATCTACAAGGTGCCCCTGTCTCTGTTTGAAGTAAATTTGGTTGACCTAGTTGAGGCGGCTCCACCGAAGCAGCAACTCTCTTCGTTGTGTGATTTACGCCATGCCATTGTAAGAGTTTGGCCATGGGCATTTTCCTTGATAAAAGATTTGTTACTTGCTTAATCGAGTTATACTCGATCATGAAGTTATTTAAAGGTGAGGTACGACATATCAGCCCTCGATTGATGAAAAGTCTAGTTTATGATATTTAGTCTTGATTGATTCAACTTTGATGCATTAAGCACGAGATTGACTTATATCTTGAGGTGTTAAACGCGGGATTGACTTGAGGTGTATTGACGCGAGTCTTGGATTGATGTGTAAACCTGAGGCGTTATGATGCAGGCCTAATTACTGGAAATTGAGGTCATGATGAGATTGAGACTAGTCTATATATATATGTATACTTGAATAGACTATTGTGCTAATATGAGAAGTTTGGTCTTGATAATATAATTTTTTCTTGAAGTGAGATTGTATAATGCTAATCTTGGTGCCTGTACAATGATACATTCAATGCCATGTGATAATGTATTGATGAACTAATGCATGCTTCTTTTTAGAAAGATATCTAGAGGTATTAATGGCCTAGTTCAGGTTTAGGGTTAATTTATTGAGATTTATTCTCACCCCATCGTGGGTTTTCTTTATCAGACCTTAAGCCCTGAAGATGCTTCCCATACGTTTTGGTACCTCGATGGACATGGACACCTCCGTTGAGGAATTTCCAGTAGATCAGGATAGGGTATACATAAGGAAGAGGACTACTGTTTGGGTGGACGAAGGGGAACCATATTGAAAGCCTCATCGTTATGAGTCTTGGTACCTTTGTATTGGTGATATGACTACCGGACCTCTAAAGCCTTCCGAAGTACCTAGGGATGTGATCCCGCCATGGTGTCACCCTGCTTCTGTGGAAGTTGAGAGAGATAACTCTATAGTTGAGTCAAGAAACATCCCTGAGAAGACTCAGACCTTTGAGGAAGACATTGAAGTTATAGAGTTGTTGGCGTTCGAGGACGACGAAGAGAAGGATCCCATAGAGGTTGGTCAGAGAGTTTCCCCGAGTACAACCTCGCCGAGGATGAAGACGAAGCTGGTAGTGATGACGACTAGTGACCTTACGAGTGTCTAGATTTTGGGGCGTCCTCTTAGCTAGAGGCACTTAGTTGGACCAAGAGAGATGCCTTTTGATTTGGTCATTAATTTCCCTTCGACCTCTATTATGTATTTTCTATTTTGTTCCCCGATCCTGGTCACTTGTAAAGAATGTGCGACATTTTATGATATGTAAAGTTTAGTTGTTAACCCAAGTCATGCTTTTTATTATATTTGTATGGAGTTATACGCCGCTCCCACAAACGCATTTAAATTCATTCATTCGCCGCTATCACGTGATCCTAGGACCTCTAGAGCTAGAGACGTTATGGGATGTGGCGAGCCCACTGAGTGACGCGGGTGGGGAAAACAATGGTCTTTTCTTTAACGATATTAAACGCGACGTTACAAGCCAATGTCAGTCGAATAATACCCATCACTCGTCTATCCAGTAATTGTCTGTCAGCTTGCTTCATCGTATATGGCTTCTCCCTAGATAAGGGTACATACAATTTCATCCGATACAAATAATCTTCAATATGCATCTTCCAGAAACCAAAATCATTTCCATAAAATCTGTCGATTTTTACTTTAACTTCTTATGTTGCCATCGATTCCCTTCAATTCAAGCAAGCCCAACCATGATACCAATTGTAGTGCGCAACCAAGTGAACCAACAATAAAATAAATCAGAAAAGATGTGCATAGTTTGGTCGTAGAGACCTATGTCCATGGAGAGAGCAGCAATGAATACTACTATAAATCAAGCGATACGCAGAGATTACAGACCACACTTGAGTCACTCAAACACTCTTAGTATTTCTCAAGCCCCAATTACATTAAATAACGCACATAGTGTTTAGCCCACAATTCCTAGCAAAATAATCTCTCAATCTCGCAAAAGGAATTACACAAATCTAACATCAAAATTTAATCGGTTTCGACACGTGAATTCTTGATGCAATTCTGTGAACAAAACCCATGGAGAAAACCCTTGCCAAGCACTCGATCATAAACAACGCTTCAAGACTTCCTCACATCAACAATAGCGTCCCTCAAGTATTCACGTAAAGTGGCAGTACTATTTCTGCTTAATTCACTAGACTCTATGAAGTATATATATACGGGTAAAGTACAGCGCAAGTGCCAAAAGTTGTATATAACATGCACTTTATTGCCAAAACTTTCAAATCGTTTTCTTTAGTGCTAATTTTATTTCAAATCATGCACTTTAGTGCCAAAACTTTCAAATCGTTCACTTTGATGCCAATTTTTTTTTTAAAAAATGATCACTTAAGTGCTACTTTTTTAAAATCATTCCTTTTAGTGCCAACTTCGGTGAGCCACGTCAACACGAATAATAATTAAAAATGTCACATGCCAGATTTTCAGTGAGCCACGTCAACTTTGGCACTGAAGTGAACGATTTTAAAAGAAATTGGCATTTAAGTTATCGTTTTTAGAAAAAGTTGGCATTAAAGTGAATGATTTGAAAGTTTTGACACTAAAGTGCACGCGGTACACAACTTTTGGCACTTGCGTTGTACTTTAACCGTATATATACAATAGCTATAAAAGGAATAAACAATCAGAGCGGCCGAAATCCACATGGATTACGACCACATGGATTACGAAATCCATGTGCAGATACTAAACTCGGTCAACTGCTTAGCAAAGTCTATCTCATAATCCTCGCTGGACTTTTTCTTTTAAAATCTTGGCTGACTCCTGTTAGAATATGATTACGTCGGATCCACTTTCTTGCTTTTCAAATAAACATGGGACTTCTCTGAGCAACAATCCAAAGTCCAACTGAGGCATGTTCGGTTATCCGAAAATCAATATAATCCACAATTCATATATTCCTATTTCGTACGGGTTTCGTGATGGGATTAAATTCGAGACACAATTTCAACACATATAATGTAGTATTCATCTCTGCATGTCATTACGTCATGTCACATTTTATCATGTCCATGCATTTTTCCCACATCATTTAGGTTAGTCATTATTTTCTTATATCACGTATGTTCCTCGTCATTCATGCCATGTAATGTAGTCTAATGATCATTTTCTTATCTTATAATTTTTATCATGTCATCATATGTTCAGATTTTGCATATAATTGCACTCATATAATCGCATGTCATAGAGTTGTATTTGCATGGCATTCATTTAATCAAGAAAATTCCCAAAAAAAATAATAATTACATCTCAATTCATTCATTTAAATCAATTGAATTTGCCAATCAAGAGATTTTCACAAGAATGGTATCGAAAGGGTGTTAATTAAAAAAATAACATAATCAAGTCCCCGAACCTAAATTTCTTATTAGCAGAAATAAAATGTTCTCCCAATACTTTATTTTGGTATCTCATTTACCTACATAATAAAAAAGATTAGTGGTGGCTCCTAAAGTAAAAATCATTCGGATGAATACTAAGTTGCGAATTGGTAGGGCTTGGGACAGTCCGTATTAGGTTATTTAATTCATCTAATTAACCTAATAATCTCTTAACCTGAAATTCAATTGAATTTTAGATCGCGACGGCTCATGGTTCGTGATATTTGGAGTGGAGGCGATCTTGAATCGAGACTTGAAGAATCTTGGACTTCTTGGCATAACACGATCATATGGAGTGGCATTAACCAAGCTATTGACTCGAGCCGTTGACTGGGCTCAAATTTGGCGAAATCCGAATGAGCACAAATTTGGTTGGCGGCTTGGAAACAGGCATTGATCAATACACACTACATAGTTGTGACATTCTGATTTCCCAGTCATTTTCAGACTCATTAATCGGAAATGAGTCTTGAAAATTGAAAATGGAGAATCAAGAATTCCAACGTTATATTCGGATTGGTCATCGCCCTATCGAAGAATTTTGGAGCGAGAAAAACAACGTTCTGAACGTCGGGGGTAAAATTATCCTTTTGCCCCTCAAGCTTATAGCCTTGTCCATGCATTTGAAGAAGGAAAATTTGGTCATTAAATCCCCCCAAGAGCTGCCGAAAATGTGGATGAATATGGGCCATTGGATCACCTTTGAATGACACTAGGGACAAGTGTCACAAGATCAAGCTTCGAGTAGTCATGTCCAACTTTACATACCTATCATTCAAACCCTTTGACTCAAGCCTTGAATATAACAATTTCCTCTCTCCTCACCTCATTTGGCCGACCATTCACCCCTCAAGCTCCAGAAACTTCTTCTTTCTCCTCTTGTTTTTCTGCTCGCCCGACGACCATATTTTCCGCCACCCTTCGTCACCCACGGCAATCTCTTCCGGCCATCGCCTGACCACCGACCAGCCATATCGACTTAGCCCTACGTCTTGCCGACCTCCTTGAAGTGGAATCAAGCCATTTGGACCACCGAGGAGCTCCGGCCAAGTGTTTTCCCGAGAGCCGACGGAATCTGCTCTAGCCTAAGGTAGGTCCAGTTTCTAACCCCTTAGAGGCCGAAATGTTGGATTTTTGAGGTCAAATTTTGTGACGATCTAGTAGACATGTATATGAATCTGTGGTAAAAAGTTGAGAGTGATTTGATGAAGTTTTGACCTCGAATCGGTCTTGTGAATTTGGAACAGAAACTGTGGGTTGCTGACCTAGGGAGATTCGGCGACTTTCAACGGTATTCTGGCAACCATTCAACCTCAAACTAATGGTGACCCTCATAAACCCTTAGATAGACGTGTTAAGAGGTAGTATGATGATTGAATGATGGATTTAAAGTTGATTTAGGGCTGGTTGTGCTCGGTTTGCACTGAACCGAGAAGAATCAGTTTAGTTCTGTGCAAGGCCGGGGCTGTTGGGCTAATGATGGTTGGATTATGAGACTCAAATTGATGATTAAGACATGTTAAGATGATGTGGGTTATGTTATGGAGGATTATGGTTCATGGAATGAGAATTGGATATGAAAAATTGATGAATTGGTTGAATATTCTAGGTTGCGCGGCAAATTGAACCCTTGGACTTTTTGGCCGAGACTTTGAGGCCATTGCAAGAAGAGATTTGTGTTATCAAATTCAAGATAAGGGAATTCCTAACTTTATGCTAGGAAGATTGGACTCAATTGGGTGAGTCGATAAATGATTCAATTAGTCCTTAAGCAATTTCAAGATGGTTGGTTGTTGTATGTGTTCTAGAATGATTTGGAGGATTTGAAGGCTTGTTAATGCTTGTGTTTAAATCATACGCCATGTCAATGTAATTGATTGTCCTACATGCCACGAGTATTCAAATTGTACATGAGTTGCACCTATTGTTTATCTGTGAATTGAATTGAGAAGCATGGCTTGAACATGACATGGTGAGGCCCTGAGGCGTATAAAACGCGGGGCAGGAGGTGGATACCCTGATGCGATGTCATCGCGGGGTGGTGTTGATGTTGTGTGGCACCTTGATGCGATGAAATCGCGGGGTTGAGATGGCCATGGTCCTGATGCGAACTATTCGCGGGATGGAGGTATGAGATGGTGATATTGGCCTAGAGATTCATCGGAACCTGATGCGTTTACGCGGGTTGCCAATGACAGTCTGATGCCTTTACGTGGACCGAGCCTGATGCGATCTAATCGCAGGCTGGAGATTGAGGTAGGCAAGAAGAGGTGGTTGTGGTGAGATGGCAGGATGAATTGTACATTATCATCTGAGTGTGACATGTTGTCATAGTTGCATGCCTGTCACTTGTGTGAGGTTATCTATATTTGAATTGACTAATATGTCTACGAGTTTGAATTATTGGATATGTGACTGCCTGAGTAGACGGTCGGCCTAACCTAGGGTTAGGCACCTTACTGAGATGTCAATCTCATCCCGTTGTGGGCAACATTTTTTAGGTCCCTAATAATGAAAACCGGGTAAGCATGGATGGGTACAGAAACGAGGTCGATAGAGGAAAATGAAGACTTCTCTTTTGTAACCTTAGAATTGAATAGTAGATGGATTGAGGATTTAGATTTGTAATAAAGAAAATTATATTTGACCTTTATTAAAGGTGTGTCATTATTTCCTAAGTCATCGGGTATTGCTTTATTTGTAAATTGGAGTTGGCATCGCTTCCGCATGCATGTTTCTTTCAGCGTATAAGACATTGGCCATTGGATCTTGGAGCTTTCATAAAGGAACGGCTTGGTGGGATGCTCGCGTGCTCGCTCGATCCGGGGCGTGACATCCCCGTTTGTTTGGTATCAGTGCAAGGTCAGCTCGATCCGATGTGATTAAGACTTGGAGTGATAAGGAGCGATGACTTGAGGATACTTAGGTAGTGAGACCTTTAGGGATAAGCATGAATTGCTGAATCTTGAGGACTATAGGCTTGAACTTCTGTAGTATTCTAATGGTCCTAGTGCTGATTTAAGGGATGATCTTGAGTGATATTATGAATAAGGCTCACAAGAAAGTGAATAGAAATTGAGGAGTCATAAGCTTGGACTTGAGGTTGCTAGAGAATAAATTATGAATGAAGGGTCAATTGAAGTGTATGATTGTGATCTTGGTTTGTCAATGGCCCAACTTAAGGAGTATGAGTTATAAATGGACGAGTAATATTAGTAGATTCAGGCTTGAATTGCGCGATATCTTGATGGTTTAGCTATCAATTGCTATTGTTAGCCTTGGATGAAATGAGGCGAGATGTATACAAGGTATATTGAGTTAAAGGCCAGTTGTGATCGAATGCTTGGGGATTTGATTTAGTTAGTGACTCCACTTGAGATATATGGTTGAATATATACAATGGATAGGTGGAATTAGAACTCTTCAATGGATAGGAATTAATCTGAAGGCGATTTTGATATGACAAATGGTGAGGACGGTCAAGTTGTGCATGTATTTGTGGCTTTGAAACGAAAGTTGGTGATGGTGCATGCATGAACTTATCGCTGTTGGACTTAATAAACTGTCGCTTGGTATGGGACAAGTTGATAGGATACCTAGAAACCGTAACGAAACATGGTATGGGACATGTGAAATGGGGCTTTCTCCGCAAATGTATGACTTGAGATAACCTGCAACGGCCAGGTCTGATGAGGGCGGGGAGTGATCGCCAGGACAGAGAGGTCCGGACAAGGAGCGGCTCCTAGCAGGCTTCTAAGATGGCAAGAGGCAGGAATGACCCTAGTCATAACTTGAAAGGGGAAGTATAGGTATCAGGTTGAGTCCAATTGTGGATAAGAGATGTATGGCACGGGATTGATCCTCATCAAGAATGATCGAAAGTGGCATGACATGTGTAATGGCGCTTATGAGTGGCATGGTTAAAAGTTTCGTGCTTGACAGTGGATGCCCTTTTTTTAAAAAAAAATGATGTTTGATGGGCCTGTTAGGCGTGTTCTATGACTGGCACCATGTGATTAGTTTGGCTAAGGTCTAACTGAGAGATTAGACAACCTGTGAGGTCTATACCCTTTGAACTGAGGCATGTTGAGAATGAGATAATCTGTTGTGATTACGCTAGAGTGGCGGATGCCTCTGGGCTTAAGGTATGAGCTATTGGCTCGGTGAATTGCTGCCTTGAGTGCTTGTTTGATAGTTGCCTAGTTGAGGCTAGCCTAGTAATGGCTGTTGGTGGAGAAGTTGCCTCGTTAAGACTGGCTCGATAAATGATTACAGATCAAGAATGATTTGAGATCCTCGAATATTTGGCAACTAGTTGAGAATTTCCTATGTGTCATTAGAAAGTTGTTTGGGAACCACTGATGGTTGATAGTGATGAATGATGAGATTAGCAGCTTGAGACTGATAGACTTGAGTAGATGACTTAAGTTTTTGATTCCTGGAGGGAATCATAGTGATTCAAGTGACACGAGAACCTAATGAAGTTGAACGACCAAGGTATGGTTGTAGAAGAGCATTGGGCTCGAGTATACATGGTATGGAAGATCCGGGAACTGATATGGATCATGAGAATTCAGTAAAGATGGGCGATTGGAGTATGAGTACCAAAAGAGAATATGGCTCGATTTTTAATCGTACGAGACCCAAGAGCTGAATGGGTCGTAGGAACTTTAAATGGAAATGAGGAAATTTGTTGATTAAGCAAGCTCGAGGAGGAGCTGCCACGATTTTCAAAGTCACTATGGTGATAAATGATTGTACTGACGAGTTAAGTAATAGAAGTCACGAGAAAGGTGACTCTGAGTTATTTCATTCCCGAGAAAAGTGAATGTGTGGGAAGAACCATGAAAGTTTTGAAAAGCTTGTGAAACTATGGATAAGAATGAGATTGACCAAGTTTGAAGGAGGGATGAGATTTGAAGTTGTCTTCCTCAAGATTGAGGATCTTGGTAACGAAACCTTGGAGGTCTTGGGTACATTGAAGAAAGAAAGTGACCCTAGCAGTATTAGCCCTAAGAGGCTATTGATGATTGGTGAGAGATCACTAGAGAAAGAGTTTCCTCAAAGGCATGAGATCTGTCTAGACTACCCCTGCTGAGTTGTTCGACGGAAAGTATCCTTTTGAGATTGCTCGAAAGTAAAGGTTGTAGGGATCCTGATAGTTTTGCAAGGATCATAGGATGGTCGACCAGTGTGAGACAGAGTTCTCAAGGTCGTTTAAGCATATGGTAAAGGTAGTCAAGGACCCTTGAAGAAGATAAGTAAATCCTTGAGTGGATTGGAACTTGAAAACTTTATGGCTGGTTGTTATTTCTAATTTTGAGGAATAGTGATGGGACTCAGCAAAAGAGGAGAATGATTGAAAGACTTATGAATAAGAGAACTCCTGCTCATGGATTACGAGCAGAGAGATGTGCATTATGAATACAAAACATGCCTACGGGAAATGGCTGATTACCTGGGCGTAAGACACATGGTGGAAAATGGGTAGTCCGTCTTTTCTGTAATGGAGGGGCGGTCGAGGAAGAATCGACATGCTAGTTTGCCTAGAATTAATGATTTCCTGAAATCGATTGGTTGAACTGGAACCATGAGAAATGAAATCATGAGTTGTTGTTCCCTAAATAATAGGGCATTATTCTTAAAGGGCGACTGACCATGAAATGGTCGTTGACAAAAAGAAAAGTGAACAGACTTGATAGTCCTGACTGGTTGTGATTCTAGTGAATGATTTAGTAAATGAAAAGAGCGCTTAAAGAATACTTGCAAAGTGATTTGAGGTAATCGAATTGAGCATTCGATAAGTGAACTGATGGAGACCCAGGGAGGAACAGATATTGTCACTTGAGGTGATTGAGTTATGGAAAAGAGAATGTGAAAGCATGGTGGCATTTGAATCCTGGAGTAAAGGTATTGCCATCGGCGCAGACTCCAAGGTTGTCGTCCTATGGAATAGGAAGGACAAGGTGAATTTGAAGTGAGAAAATGCCACGGAGTTGTATAGTTTCTTCCTTAGGGTAAGAGACCCTATTGTAAAAGGAAGAAAAACTTTAAATTGTCTTAATATTATGATTGAGCATCTGTACCGAGAAAGAGAACGCAGAACTTGAAAGACTCCTGGAGGTGAAATCCGAGAGACAGTCTTGTGGATAATGTTGACGTTCAGTGGAACGAACGGAATTGGGGTAAGGCCGCCTTAGTGAGTTATGGAACTCAGAGGCTAAAGCACTAATGCTTCTCGAGAAAAGAGTGACAAGAATAAATAAAATGTTGTGCGGTCCTAAAGGAGACCTGTGACAACAGAGAGCCAAGGTCAGAGCTCTCAAGTGAAAAGTGTGAGGAATATTTGGAAGATTCGACACTTGGTAGAAAGAAATTGATAATAGTTGAATTAAGTGCCCAAGGAATGATGGAGTTGGTTGTTACCGTCTTGAGAGATGAGGATTGGACTCATTTAAGGAGTCATAAGAAACATGAATAGCTTTGAGAGTGTGCTATGGACTCTAAGGAGATGCTTGATATATGCTGAATGTGAAGAGCACGGGCTGTCGATCTGATAAAGTAGGATTTCTCGGTCGTGAAATCTCTGAGAAATGAAATCTCTATAGAGCCTTGGAGGAGTGGAATGAGTGATAAATCGACTGGAGTCGATGTGGGTTGCTAGAAATTGAAAGTTCCTGGAATTGACGAATGATAATAGACGGATCGTAGAAGGATTCCCTACAAGAGCTGTTCCATTAGTAAAATGGATGAAGGACGAAATGTAGCACTAAATGGGCGATAAACATGAAAAGAAATTTCGAGGACTTAAGTCAATATGACAACTACGCTAATAAGGACGTTCCTATTTAGAATCAGAAGGGGTCGACAGAACCATAATGACGTGATGCAAGGAAGAAACTTAAGGCGTAGCATGACTGACGAAAGCCGACTGTGTGAATGTGCTGTGATAATAAGAACACAGGAGTGGGAACGCCTAGTGCATGATTGGAGTAGGCTTAAGAATATCCTCGCAGCAAAATTTGGGAAACAATGTCTAGGTAGAATAAGATTTTGAGTCTATACCTACCTCAAGAAAATAAGGTTGTAGTTTCCAGTGAGGAATCGAACAAGAGGCAACGCTGATGTATGAAACTCCTCGTGGGTATGAGAGCGTTGCTTGTATGAAGAAAAATCTCGAAGTTATGCAAACTACAAGAGGCTGAGTGCATTGATTGCCGAAAGAGGATTAATGAAAAGTTACGTGGAACGAAGGGATTGCCCAAATGTTATTACGGCAATACCCCTATCGCTGAGGAAGGGTGAATTATTTAGTGGATGCTTATCATTGAGAATTTAGCGGCGCGTAATTAGCAATGGAGAGACAGATCTTCCCTCGAGCAATAAGAGATTCAACCTCTAAATTGGAAGTTGTCCAATGACTAATTGATGGCCACCGGAAACACCTAGCTTGAAGGCCAGAGGGGAATTAGGGTGTTGCCATGATTGAACACCGATACTTGAAGGGTATTAAGGATGGATGGAACCCTCGAGACCCCAAGGATGAAAGTACGAGTCCAGTATTGAGGGGAACCTAAGGAGATGACCTCATCGAAATTCGAAAGGAGAATTATGGTGTTCCTAGGGATAGCACAAAGATGTACCAAGATACATATATATACTATCGGTGATAAGGGTTAAAATTTGAAATTAATCTACCATATAGTCGAGCACTAGACGTGTCGATAAAAGGAAAGGACATGACGACGAAAATTAAAGGACCACTTTGATCCAAGGAAATTTTCGGATGGAATCGAGAATGGATTACAACGGAAGTAATCATGTAATTGTTTAAGGAATTAAAGGGACCATAACTCGATTTGGTTAATGGATGGCAAGTTGATAAAGCCCTTGAATCTCTGTTGGTGTAAAAGGAAGCTTGAAAGAAGTGATACGCCGAATGGTGTGGACATTAAAGAATGCATTCTGACGAGGGTTAGTATTAATGGTGATGGACAAATGAAAGAGATAATGTGAACACTTGAAGATGAACTACTAATAGATGTTAGGAGTATTGGAGGAGAAAGGAGAGAAGCAAATCAGATTGAGGACTAAAGGAGGCAAGTCCTGGAGAAAGATGGCTTTAGGTCAAAAAGGACAAGTAAGATCATCAAGTCATAAAAAGGAATTATTCAGAAGAATGAGGATGTGATGAGACGCCAATACCCTAGAGGACTGGATGGTTAGAAGGTTGTACATTTCGAGGATGAAATTTTTGTAAAGGGGTAAGAGTTGTGATATTCTAATTTCCCAGTCATTTTCAGACTCATTAATCAGAAACGAGTCTTGAAAATTGAAAATGGAGAATCGAGAATTCCAACGTTATATTCGGATTGGTCGTCGCCCTATCGAAGAATTTTGGAGCGAGAAAAACGACATTCTAAACATTGGGTGTAAAATTACCCTTTTGCCCCCTCAAGCTTAAAGCCTTGTCCATGCATTTGAAGAAGGGCAATTTGATCATCAAATCTCCCTAAGAGCTGCCGAAAATGTGGATGAATATGGGCCAGTGGTCACCTTTGAATGACACTAGGGACAAGTGTCACAAGATCAAGCTTCGAGTAGTCATGTCCAACTTTACATACCTACCATTCAAACCATTTGACTCAAGTCTTGAATATAACAATTTCCTCTCTCTCCTCACCTCATTTGGCCGGCCATTCACCCCTCAAGCTCTCGAAACTTCTTCCTCCTCCTCTTGTTTTTCTGCTCGCCCGACGACCAGATCTGCCGCCGCCCTTCGCCGCCCACGACGACCTCTTTCGGTCACCGCCTGACCACCGGCCGACCATATCGACTTAACCCTACATCTTATCGACCTCCTCGAAGTGGAAGCACGGCATTTGAACCACTGAGGAGCTCTGGCCAAGTGATTTCCTGAGAGCCGATGGAATCTGCTTCAGCTTGAGGTAGGCCCGGTTTCTAACCCCTTAGAAGCCGAAATGATGAATTTTTGAGGTCAAATTTTGTGGAGATCTAATAGACATGTATACGAATCTGTGGTAAAAATTTGAGAGTGATTTGATGGATTTTTGACCTCGAATCGGTCTTGTGAACTTGGAACAGAAACTGTCGATTGCTGACATAGGGAGATCCGGCGACTTTCAACTGGATTTCGGCGACCATTCGACCTCAAACTCACGGTGAGTCTCATAAACCCTTAGATAGACATGTTAAGAGGTAGGATGATGATTGAATGATGGATTTAGAGTTGATTTAGGGCTGGTTGTTCTCGGTTTGCATAGAACCAAGAAGAACCAGTTCGGTTCTGTGCAAGGCTGGGGCTGTTGGGCTGAAATGGTTGGATTATGATACTCAAATTGATGATTAAGACATGTTAAGATGATGAGGGTTAGGTTATGGAGGATTATGGTTCATGGAATGAGGAATTGGATATGAAAAATTGATGAATTGGTTGAATATTCTAGGTTGCGCATCGAATTGAACCCTCAGACTATTTGACCGAGACTTTGAGGCCATTGCAAGAAGAGATTTGTGTTATCAAATTCAAGGTAAGGAAATTCATAACCTTATGCTAGGAAGATTGGACTTAATTGGGTGAGTCGGTAAATGATTCAATTAGTCCTTGAGCAATTCCAAGATGGTTGGTTGTTGTATGTGTTCTAGAATGATTTGGAGGATTTGAAGGCTTGTTAATGCTTGTGTTTAAATCATATGCCATGCCAATGTCATTGATTGTCCTGCATGCCACGAGTATTCAAATTGTGCATGAGTTGCACCTGTTGTTTATCTGTGAATTGAATTGAGAAGCATGGCTTGAACATGACATGGCGAGGCCCTGAGGCGTATGAGACGCGGGGCGGGAGGTGGATACCCTAATGCGATGTAATCACGGGGTGGAGTTGATGTTGTGTGGCACCCTGATGCGATGAAATAGCGGGGTTGAGATGGCCACGGTCCTGATGCGAACTATTCGCTCGACGGAGGTATGACATGGTGATATTGGCCTTGAGATTCATCGGAACCTGATGTGTTTACGCGAGTTGCCGATGACAGTCCGATGCATGTTTGCGGACCGAGCCTAATACAATCTAATCGCGGGCTGGAGATTGAGGTAGGCAGGAAGAGGTGGTTGTGGTGAGATGGCAGGATGAATTGTGCATTATCATCTTAGTGTGACATGTTGTCATATTTGCATGCCTGTCACCTGTGTGAGGTTATCTATATTTGAATTGACTGATATGTCTACGAGTTTGAATTATTGGATATGTGACTGCCTAAGTGGATGGTCGGCCTAACCTAGGGTTAAGACCCACCTTACTGAGATGTCAATCTCACCCCGTTGTGGGCAACATTTTTTAGGTCCCTGACGAAGAAAACCAGGTAAGCATGGATTGGTACAGAAACGAGATCGATAGAGGAAAATGAAGACTTCTCTTTTGTGACCTTAAAATTGAATAGTAGATGGATTGAGGATTTAGATTTGTAATAAAGAAAAGTATATTTTACCTTTATTAAAGGTGTGCCCTTGTGTCCTAAGTCATCGGGTGTTGCTTGATTTGTAAATTGGAGTTGGCATTACTTCCGCATGCATGTTTCTTTCAGCGTATAAGATATTGGTCATTGGATCTTGGAGCTTTCATAAAGGAACGGCATGGTGGGATGCTCGCGTGCTCGCTAGATCCGGGGCGTGACAATAGAAGTGATTAACGACGTTTTTTGGCGTTTTGGAATCATTTAGATGGGCTTTTAGGTAAATCTTTATTTTAGGTTCATGATTTAATGATATTTTCGTAAATTTTTATAATATTGTGCTTCCTTGGGTTAGCACTAGATATATGGGTGCTCAGGGTTTCAAGATATTAGTCGGACAATAATTTCGAATTTTAATAGAATAAGAGGATTTTCTCATCTCTGACTTCTCTTGAGGACTTAACCTTATCAAAGCTTCCTTGTGGCGGTCGATTCGATTTGTCAGCAAGATCACGAATTCTTTTGTCCGTGGCATCCAAACGTTGGTTGGTTAACACGAATTCGTCAATAGGTCATGTTTATATTAAGGTGACCAATCGCAGGTTCCATTGGGGGTCGAGGTTTCGCAATTCACACCTTCCGGATCTTCGAAAAAGATCAATTCTGCATCGATTCACTTCACTAACTATGAACTTATGCCACATATTTTTAACATCTCAAGAATAGGTTTAGTCACCACTGATCTAATGGAATCATTTATCTAAATAATTGGACAAATAAATGAACATGTCTTTACCATATTAAATTAAAAATACAACTATCCTAACATGTAACTATTGCATGATTGCTAGGGGTGTCAAAAAGGCCCGGGCCAGACGGGCCGGCTCGAAAATTCAATTGATTTTCTGGCCTTTTTGGGCTAAGCTAGCTCGGGCCGGTCCGACGCTCGGATGGTCTTTAACATCCATATTTTTTATTTAATTTAATTTAATTTATTCTTTCTTTTTATATTCTTTCATTTGGTAAATTTGTCAATTAATTTTAATTTCGAAAGAACAAAAAAATGAAAATAAAAAATAATTCGGCCCTGCCCGGCCCAACCCGACCTAGTGCGGGCCGGCCTGAACTCAGTACTGTTTACCGTCGGGCCAGCTCGGGCCTGGCCAAGACCCGGCCCGTCCCGGCCCGGCCCATTGACACCCCTAATTGCTTAGGACACACATCAAACATCAAGTTTATTTGAAAGAGAAAGGTCATGTGCCATAGCAGAGAATCCTCCTGTTGACAGATCAAGAAAAGTCAATAGTTCATTCTTCATTTCCTTCCTTCGAGCAGAAGATTCACGAAAGACCAAAGCCCCAAGATCAGCAGCTATGATGTTGGAGATTTCCTCGATTGCTCGCTTTGCCTTTTCTAAGGAGATAGAGATCCTTCAGCGGGAGTTGATTGGTAAGTTGGGGCAAGATCTTGAAAATATCAACCCGCTAAGGAGACGAGTGAATTGATTCTTGAATAGGAACAATATTCTGGATCTCGATTTGCTCAGGAAAGTGGATAGAACCTTGAGCCTCATCCAGCTGATGAGATGGAGGGGAATCCCGAATTGAAGTCTTAGTAAAAGCTGAAGGAGAGTGCTGCGTGTTAGAATTTTAACATCAAGAAATTTTACTAACTTCTATCGATGTTCAATTGCGGAATAGCCCAAGAATTTCGTTGAATCTCTATCAAGACCTTCTCGAATATTTGAACTCACCACGGTTTGAATACAATCACGTGCAAAAAGTATTCTTGTTTTACAACGTAAAGGCGATCGATTCTCAAAGTAACGATGGATTGCCTTTTAGTGAGTATTTGTTCTTGAGAAAGCGATGGAAGAATGTACGTTAGTTTTCTGACGAACGTTTATCTGTCTCCCGTACCCTTTCAAAGTTATCTATTTCTTTTATAGATAAGGTGGCATCCATTCGAAAGGGTAGCACCCATTTGAAAAGGTATCTGTGCTAGACTCCGCTCAAACGCATCTCTTCATGGACGTATCAAACACACCTTTTCAATGGATGTATTATTACATCTCCCACTCGGACATGAAGGGCTTCATTAACTCTATCAAGAATATAAGGCATTTAATATTATCTACTTTAGAATCAATTCATACTGGCAAATACGTCGTGCAACCAGTGAGAACACCTGCACTTGAGAGCTCAGTTATACACCTGTTAGGAATACATAACAGCTACAATCCCAAAAAATAAATAATGTCTCACAGTACTCCAGACATATTTTGTTACATCAGTCAAGTATACATATCCCTTAAATGCTATACTTAATTTCATTTATACACCATGTATTTACAATTACATCCACACTCACGATAGGTAGATGTAATTGGTCGACCAGTAAATACATGTGTAGATGTAGAACAACAATAGTCTTCCTTCGCACTCATGTCTCTCTCCATTTCAGATCAACTGCTTTCCTAGACACGTCCCATAAAACCATATTAATTTTCATGATCGCCAAAAACATAGTAAAGCAGCAACATTGATCCGTCACTTTGAGAACATAGTTAGAAGTAACATAGGGTACAAAATGAGGTAATCAATTCGTAAATTACCTCAAGGACTCACAGGAAGAGTGAATAGGGATAATTATACTCATCTCCCTTGTCGATCATATAAAGCACATGTAATATGAATTACATGCTATAGTGAATCTCTCTTTTCATAAGAGCGTATGTCATTTATCAAACTTATCCACTATACGGATCTTAGCCTAAACATAGTCACATGCTTCTCAGGTACATATATTTAGCCCGGATGCTATATCAGCTCGCTCTCTACAATGCCCAATTAAATACCCGCATCCAGCTTCTATCAGGCATACATGATCGTGAGACTATCATGTTTGGTCTTATCACATATTAATCATAGACCTCATTTTGATTCTAATCAAGGCGACATAAAAATATTATGTACCGAATTTGCTCTTTCAGCATCTTTCGTACATACCGTCTCATCTCAACTCGCTTACTACAGCGCTTGAGGCGATTACTCGTGTGAGTGAGCCAATCATTGCCTACTGACATACCTTTTAATAACATATGTGTGCGTGTGCTAGTTTCATAACTAATTGTACTAATGAATGAAATGTAATTACTTTTAATAATTAGTACAGTACATACATATAATGTAACGATCCTCAACAATATTACAATTCATATTCTACGTAATCCTAGAGACATCATGTGTGTTAAGAACACATCTCTAGGAACAGCCTTAGTAAATGGATCAGCAACCATCTTATTCGTAGAAATATATTGTAGGGCTAATTCCTTCTGCGCTATTATATCCCTGATGAAGTTATTCTTTATGTCAATATGTTTTGCACTACCATGATACTTGGGATCCTTCACATAGGCAATGGTTGCTTGACTATCACAATAAACTGTAACTGGTCTTGAAACATCAACAACTATGAATAAATTTTCAAAGAAACGTTATAGCCATACTGCTTCTTGCACTGTAACAGAACATGCAATAAATTCAGCCTCTATTGTAGATAGAGTCGTGCATGTCTGTTTCTTGCTACTCCAAGAAATTGTACCTTCATTAAGCAAGAACGCATAGCTAGATATTGACTTTCACTCATCAAAGCCTCCTCCCCAATTAGCATCGGAGTAACCAATTAATCGTAAACCACCTCCTTGATAACAAAGTCGATAGTCCATTGTGCCTTTCAAATATCTCAAAATCCTCTTTACTTCTTTCCAGTGTTCTTGGCCATGATTTAACTGATAACGACTCACTATCCCCTCGGCATTACATATGTCGGGTCAAGTACACATCATAGCATACATTAAACTTCTGATAGCACTAGAGTAAGGAACAGTTTCCATTTATTTCTTTTCTTTTGGAGTCTTAGGACACATCTCAGAGCTTAGGTGTTCACCTTGCATGATAGGGGTATCAATGGGATTACAATACTGCATATTGAATCGCTCAAGAATCTTTTTAATATAAAACTCTTGAGATAGAGTAAGAAGATGTCGCGAACGATCTCTTTCTATCTTAACTTCTAATATATAATCAACATCTCCCATGGCCTTCATCTCAAATGTTGAGGACAACCATTCTTTTATGGTAATAAATAAACCCTTATCATTCCCAGCTAATAGAATATCATCCACAAAGAGTGATAAAATTACAAATTTATCCTTAGATCTTTTGACATACACACAGTGATCTTCTTCAATCATCATAAACCCAAAAGAAGTTATGGCTTGATGAAAACGAAAGTATCACTGTCTAGATGATTGCTTAAGACCATATATAGAACGGTGAAGTTTGCAAACTTTTCACTCTTGACCTTTAGCTATGAAACCTATCGGTTGCTTCATATAGATTTCTTCATCTAGTTCTCCATTGAGAAATGCAGTCTTTACATCCATTTGATATAATTCTAAGTCTAAATTTGCGACTGTAGCTAGGATAAGACATATAGAGGCAAACCTTACAACTGGTGAAAAGGTTTCCTTGTAGTCTATGCGTTCTTGTTGAGTATAGCCTTTTGCCACAAGGCGAGCCGTATAGTTTTCAACGGATCCATCTGCCCTACGCTTGATTTTGAAAATCCATTTATTTCCAATCGCTTTGCGTCCGGGTGGAAGGTCAACCAAGTCCCAGACATGGTTTGCTCTCATAGATTCCATTTTATCTTCCAAAGCATTTTTCCATTCTTTCTTGTCAGGAAATTTGAGAACCTCTTCAACTGTCTTAGGCTGTGTATCATCTTGTGAAGTAATCATGAATACTTCCCCTTTAATCTCAAACCGACGAAGAGGAATACTTGTACGATTACTATTACGTAACTGAACTCCTTGTGGGTTCAGTCCACTGGGTGATGCAACACTCCCACTAGGTACAGTATGTTGAGATAAATCATTATTTTCTTCATCAACATCAGTGGGTGTGTTATCAGGATCTTCCTTCTCATATAATCGAAAATCCATGTCGATTTCACCTCTACGAGGAAAATCATTCTCTAAGAACGTAACATCTCGTGACTCCATTTCATTTACACTTCCATCGGCCTGTTCACCTATGAACACATACCCTTTGGAGTGTTCAGAGTATCTAATAAAGATATATTTCTTCCCTTTAGGACCTAATTTTTCATATTTATGGGAAGAGTCATGAACATATTCTGCGCATCCCCAAGGTTGCAATTTGTTTAAATCTGATTTTCTACCAGTCCATAATTCATAAGGAGTAGAAGTGACTGACTTAGTGGGTACACGGTTAAGTATATAGGCAGCATTTAACACCGCATCTCCCCAAAATGAGATTGGTAGATTTACTTGCGCCATCATAGTCCTAACCATTTCTAATAGAGTTCTATCCCTTCTTTCAGCAACCCCATTTTGTTGAGGAGTATAAGGAATAGTCAATTGTCTTTTAATATCCTTTTCATCACAAAGGGACTTAAATTGCTCAGATAGATACTCACGCCCGCGATCAGTCCTTAATGTTTTTATTGTTTTGTTTAACTTATTCTCTACCAAACTCATATATCATCTAAAGCGGTCTAATGCTTCTGACTTATAGGAGATCAGAAAAACATAACTGAAACGTGTGAAGTCATCTATCAATGTGATGAACTATGAGGCTCCATGCCTCGCCCTCACATTCAATGGACCACAAATATCAGAATGTACTAGTTGCAATGGAAATTCAACCCTAGTTTCTTTACCAAATGGTTTTCTAGTTATTTTTTCTGCTAGACAATGTTCACATGTGGGTAACTCAATATTAGCAAGTGACCCTAAAAGGCCTTCTCTAGTTAATCTTTTCATTCTATCTAACCCAATGTGACCTCGTCTATCATGCCAAATATTTGCATCAATATTCACATTCTGAGAAGATGCAATTAAAGAAAAACAATCCTTATCATTAACATTGTGCATATTGTCGACAATGTCAAAAACCATAAAACCATCCAGTACATAACAAGAACCATAATAAACTGTTCCAAACTTAATGTCAACACAATCACCATGGAAATTTAAAACATAACCTAAGCCTAGAAGAACAACTATAGATACCAAACTTCGTCGAATATCAGGAGCATAGAGGACATCATGTAGGAATAGAGTTCGACCACCACGTAAATCTAATTTACATGTGCTAACACCCTTCACTTCAATTCTGGAGTTATTTCCAACATATATCTATCTTTTTCTTTACGATATCCGACGATACTCCACAAGTGCTCCTCGGTCTCTAGCTACATGGTCTGTGGCTCTTGAGTCTACAGTCCATATAGGATGTGATTCAGAATGCATTACAGTGCTAGAAACAAAAGCATTACTTAAAGTAATGGAGTAATTTGTTACCTTTTTATGCTCAGTGCATTTACGAGCGAAATGACCCATCTTGCCACAATTGTAATAGTTCATTTTGGTCTTGTCCTTCTTTCCTCGATGCTTCTTGCCTCGAAACGTTTTAGCTCTTTTGGATGCCTGATCAGTCTCATTCACTTTGTTGTTGAACTTATAATTCCTTTTGCGCTTAAAGCCCGAAGCTTTGTGCGAACTTGTTTCAGCAACATGAGCATGCGTTGAAGATTTAACAGCCTCTAGGCGCTCATCCTCCAACTCTAAATGATGCGATATATCATCAAAAGTTGTGATATTCTCATTATGCGTCATATTGATTTTCATATGCTCACAACTTTCAGGAAGAGACCTAATAACAGCCTGAACTTGCTGTTCATCAGTTAGGGTGTGACTCACTGTCTTAAGCTCTCGTATTATATTTGACATCTCCCGAAGGTGTTGCCTCATAGTTTGATTTTGACGCTTCCGAAAAGTGTCAAACTTAATAGTGAGCCTCCTTAATTTAGTAGCAGACGTACCCCCAAACTTTTCTTTCAAAGCAGCCCAAATTTCTTGAGCATTTTCAAGTCCTTCAAACCTACACATGAGATCATCCTACATACAGCTCGGCAACGTAATGCAAGCAATGCTATTTTTCTTTTTCCAAACTTGATAAGCTTATAGATCTCGTCTGTGTTGAGCAGAATTTCCTTGCTCAGGTGGAATCATGGTGTGGTTGAGGGTTTCCAAAACCTCTTGCTCTTCAAGGATGTACTGAACCTTTCGGTGTCAAATATCATAATTGTCACCATTCAATTGTTCACCCTTGTTTAGGTCAGCCACAATGGTCTTAGATGCAGAAGCCATGGTCAATGACAAATTCTCTGTTAACATAATAAGCGCGGAATTAATACTAGCACATTTTTCACAATAACACATATTTATTTTGCAGCAAAGAACAACATAAATAAATGACAATTCGACAAAAGATACAGAAACGAAAGTTCACTATGTTCCAAATCAGATTCTACGATATGATTGTTTCATTATCATGCATTTAGTTCAATTTACACAAAATATAAGTTCTAGGTGAGAATTTCATCGAATTCTACCAACCTACGAACTCCCACTAGAAAAATAGTTACATTCTCGTGTAATCATTAAAAGCATAGCATGAGCGAACTAGTATATAAATAATTCAAGCATCAATTATAAGCAAATGCGAAATACAAGATATCATAATCTCCTACCATTGTTCGAGGCTCCTATGAGTTGAATTGCAAGTTCTTAGTATATATAATTCAACAATTGCATGCAAGCGCAAAATACGTGCTCAATGGCCAAAAAATAAAATAAAATAAATAACCGGCAAGGGGCGAAGACGGAATATTTTAGCGTGAGCAAGGTCAAACCCAAACGCATTAGCCCACACTACAGCCCTAGTGTGTGCTAGGCACGTGATTCTACAGGAGCCCAACACACCTGCAGTTGGAGCAGCGCATACTACACACGCTCCTTATGCATGCACTGCTCCATTCTTCTTTTCGCTAACGCAACTATCCTCTTTCTTCATTTTTTTTAAACACCACTGCTCCCCTTTTTTATGTAGATTTTCTCCATTCCACTCCGAACCAATGGAGCCATTTTTTCATTTTTCATACGGCGCGACAGTTTAGTCTCTTTGCGTATCCGATGTGTACGATGTCTCCACAAAGGCCTCTATCGACACATCGTTACGCTTGACTCAACGAGATCATTGTTACATTGTGATAAAAAAAAATTTCATCGAACAGAATTTTGGAGAAAATTGCCAAAGAGTAAAATGGTCTATAACCTTTCCGTATACATATCTAGTCCTTATTCATCCATTGCACTTCATTGTATTTATCAATTTTGATGAAAACAAGGCACAGATTCTAAACCTGGCTCTGATACCAATGTTAGAATTTTAACATCGAAAAATTCTACTAACCTCTATCAATGTTCAATTGCAGAATAGCCCAAGAACTTTGTTGAATCTCTATCAAGACCTTCTCGAATCTTCGAACTCACCATGGTTTGAATACAATCACGTGCGAAAAGTATTCTTGTTTCACAACGTAAATGCGATTGATTCTCAAAGTAACGAAGGATTGCCTTTTGGTGTGAGTGTTTGTTCTTGAGAGAGCGATGGAAGAACGTACGTTAGTTTTATGACGAACATTTATCTGTCTCTCGTACCCTTTCAAAGTTATCTATTTCTTTTATAGATAAGGTGGCACCCATTCAAAAGGGTAGCACCCATTTGAAAAGGTATGTGTGCTAGACTCCTCTCAAACGCATCCGTTCATGGACGTATCAAACACACCTTTTCAATGGATGTATTATTACACTGCGAAACTGGATCAGACGAGTAAGCAGTCATGATCATAAGAGCAGAAGGATTAGTCTCAACTTCAAGAGTAAACGGATGAGCCTAAATGTCCCCTGTAAAAGAAACGATGGCAGAAGTAGGATCCAGGGCTGACGGGGCAGCTGGCGCAAGTAAAGAGTTAGGCTCCAACTTCAAAGTCATTAAAACAGAGTCAGTAGTCGGAAATTCCTGAGGGCTTTCATACTTGTAATGATATTACCCGTGGAGCCCTGAACAAGCACCAGAGCAGAGAATTGACGAGAATGTAGCTGATTTGTTATACCTCAAATAGCCGAAGGAGCTGGTGCATTATCGATCAAGCTCAAATCTGACAGGGCTGGAGCAACAAGGGAAACTATGGGAGAGGTAGATAGATGCACAGCAGATGTGTCAGCAGAAACGGTGTAGACTGAACTAGAAGGTAGAGGCAACTTTCTGGAGACAGAGGATGCCCTGCTTACTTGAAGGCGCAGGGTTTCTTCTCAAATGTCTTAATTAATGGGATATCGTCAGCAGTGTCCTCTTCCTGAGAAGGGGATTGAATGTGCTCTGGAGGAGGCTCAAAAATGATGATGCCCTTTAGACCTGCAAGAAAGATGAAAGTTAAGACGGCCAAACAGACCAAAGACTAGAACATATGACGAGAAGCATACCTCCTTTGACCTTCCTCTTTCGATCATCAGCAGAAACAGCAGGTTCTTTGCCTTTCCTCTGCGCAAATACGTCAGATTGAGGAGATCGAGTTGGCACTTCCATGAGAAGCTGCTTACTCCTTCCTTCCCTCCGGAGATTATCGATTAAGGCACAAAAAAAATTATTATTGCTTTGCTACCATCTTGAGAAGATCTATCAGGCCTACAAGGTTTGATCTTGGAAGTGATGGCCGTCAAAGCAGAATCATAAGGACTATCATAGCTGAAAGAGAGCCATTAGCTCATCCATTCTTGAGTTTGATTTGGTAGACGAGGGAATACATGAAGTCGAGAGTGGAATTGCGTCCGGATTACCCAGGTGATTTTGGAACAGCGAGCAAAAGTTGGTGTGAATTTTCAGGACATTGTTGCTTCCTTGATATACGAGGGAATTTGAGAGAGTTTTCGGCATTGGGACAGACTGAGTCAACCCAAACTGTCTAGCACAGAGTTGTGGGGAGTGGATTTCATAACCTGGTAGCAACTTTCCCTTCATGCATATTCTGATGAGCAGATCAACTGGAGTAAGGACACAGAGCCAGAACAGATGTTGACTTTGGCCAGAAGTGAAGCTGAAAAGAGAGTTAAATTCTTCACTGGTATACCCAAAGAAGTTAATGCTGAAACCATCCAGATTAGCAAGCATTTGCAGATGCGTGGAGAATGAACAAATATTGTGGGGAATGTGAGCATAAGAACGACTCAGTAAACGGCATCCAAAAGACAAGGGGATGCTAGCTCTATGTGGAAAGTCCCGAGAACTGGCAGTGAAGAACGAGGGAAAATGAAGACTCAACTCACATTGCAAAATCCAGAAAGGCCCAAATAGGGATCCGCTCCCTTTAGAGTTTGGCTTCGAAGATAAAGACTTCATCGCCCAGGTTGCACGACTAAGTCCTCTATACAGAGCAACTAGTACTAGAGGACGCAAAGCAATTTGATGACCCATCGCGACATTGGGAGCTATTCGCACTTGCGGAGGTGGATTGAAGAAGATAAACTTGGAAATCTAGTAAAGCAAGAAAGCAATGCGTTCACGACGGCTGATTAAATTGGAGGATGAACGAAACTGCTTCACAAATTTCCCGTAGTCCGGCAATGGTGAAGATGTCTAAGAGAGTGATCGGCATGGTTCCCCATGGGAAAAAGATGCAATTCGAAGAATTGATAAAAGCACCCAACAGTCCATCATTGAGGTCGTAGGACAACATGCTGACCTATAGAGTGGTACTTAAGAGATTCTGATTCCCAAACAGTTGTTATGGAGCGATCACTCTTTGTACGAAGGCGACATTCATGGAAACCCCGGCCAAACGAGGGAACCCTCGAAATTGGAATAAGTACACCGTGAGTGCCATAACTTGTGTATGACGTTGACTTGAGTGGCATAACTTTCTTTTCCCTCACTTGAATACCATATCGGAGTAAAAACATTCAGTCAAGTGCGAATTCCGGCAAAAATCGGCCATTTTCGGTAAATCATCCTACATGGATTTTTTTATTATTACATTTATTTTTCAATGACACATGCATTTTTTTAAAAAAAAAAATCTTTAATACTTTCTACCATTTTTTCCTTATTTTTTACCTGTTTTGATATTTTCTTTTTGTTTCTAAATTTTTACGCCTTTTTCCCCGTCGATCGATGAGGGCAACTGGCAACCCTTACTGGCCACGGGCAACCGATCTAGGGGCCAGCCCCGGTTCGCCCTGGGCCGTCGGGCCTCGGCGACCACTTGTGAGGGCGCGAGGGCCCTCACCTAGATTTGGGGGAGGGGCCCTCACCTTGACAGCCCCTCTCTCTCCGTCAATCCGTCCAATCCAACCCTTGATTTCTTCAACTCCAGCCCATCGAGTTGAGTTATCTTTCTTCTCTACGAGCTTGAGAATCGCATCGGAGAAAGACGGCAGGTATCCGACAAGTATTCACCAAGGCTTGTAAATGGCAAATCTGCCAAGCATCGCCGGGTGAAAGACGTTGCCTTTGTTCAATTGGCTCCGCCGGAGTTTGACGCTATGACAATTGCGAGGATATGTTGAGCATGCATTTCAGCAAAGCTCCTACTCCAAAATCGAGCCCGAAATTAGAATCACTCCTAAATTGGAACAAACTCTAGAATGTCTATGCTCGCTTATTTCTCGAGACAAAGAGATGCGAAATACAGGTACATGGAGAGGTCAACATGTTGCAGATGTGTCTACGAGACCATGGCGGTCATCACAAGAACTAGGGAGGGCCCTGTCACGCCCCAACCCCGGCAGGCACGCCAACATCCCACACAGCCGTCAATACATAAATAAGATAACCCAGGATCCAACAGCTAAACTCGTGGAGCGTGATATGGTAAGTACATGCGGAAGCGAAAACAAAACCCCAGACATAAAAACAAACATAAGGTGACATAGGATTTAAAAGCCAACACACATTGTCTTATGAACAAGATGTCTAATATAACAAAAGGGAGTAGGGTGCGGAGGAAAGCACTATAGGACCACAAAAAGACCAAAAAGAAATCCATAAGCTAAACGGACTCGTCTTCATCTTCCTCCTCTTCTTCTTCGGGCCACCTTCAAGACTTTGGGTCTGAAAATGTTGATCCCACGACGGGGTGAAATAACAATCTTCATAATTAACCCTAATCCTAAGCTAGACTATTGGTATCTCTAGGCACGTTTGAAAATATGCAAGTTTTGAAAAATGCTTTTCATACATGACATTCAAGCAATTGGCATAATAATGCAACTCAAGCATATCAAGCAATCACGTTCATGTCTTTTACCACTTCAACTTTCCATTTCGAATTTCCCAAGCCATGCAGGCATAATAAACATTCCTTGCACTCTAGGCATTCTAGACATTTCAACCAATTCAAGCATTTCAATCATACAGACTCGGAAACACATCACGATCATGTTTCAGTCTTTTATCTTCTTTATGCTCATGAAGGGCTGCCATACTTGGGCCACGAGATGATTCAGTCAATCACATGACTCTCGATGTCTTATTGTGATGATTCGGTCATTATGACTCTCGCTGCAAGATGATTCGGTCTCTATAGCGACTCTCGACACTCCGCACCATCGAGATGATTCGGTCGACTATATGACTCTCATGTCCGGACCTAAAGATGATTTGGTTGTTACTTGACTCTCGATTCTTACAACCTTCGAGATGATTCGGTCAAGGTAGGACTCTCTAGTCGCAAGACCTCGTCAGGTCAATCGGGATCAAACACCCGCGGCGCAATGTATTGGCCAAAGTAACCTCATTTGTGATCCTTCTTATTAGTCACGTTTCCACTTCCACAAACAATTTCATCCCATCGCCTTTCAAGGTACATCATTTAAGCACATCAGGATCAAAAATTCAAGCATGTCATTCGGTTAACATACACATGCACATCATCACGCTAAGCATCATTCGACACCAATTGCACAATCGAGCATTAAAGCCCTCAATTGAACCTCAATAATCATCACTTGTCCAAATTCACACATGGCATCACATCACAAAGCATTCATAGCTTTGATTCATTGCTCCCTAAGCATGAAAATATGGTACTTAATTAAGGACAAGTCATAAAAGCTCAATTCACAAATCCGCTACTCACAACTGGATTCAGTCTCACAAAAACTGACATCTTTCTACTAACTTTTTAAGGAAAAAAATTATATGATATTTTCCTTCAAGATCTTAAGGATATGTGGGCGAAAACGATGCTCAATTTGGATAATGAATGACTTAGAACGGGCCATTTTAAAATTGGTGTGCGTTGAAAACAGATGTGGGCGATTTTTAGGTCTCTCATATTTTTCTCACCAGAGCAGCCCTTTAAACCATTTCAATTCTACAAAAAAATCCACCCTTTAATAATCCAACATCCTAGGAAAGGGTTAGAATCAACTTACCAAGCTAATTAAGCCAACAAACTCTTTCAAGAACCGCAACATTCTTCGGGTCATAATCTGTCTGGTGCAGGGCAGATTTTGTTCCTAGGGAAATTCATGCAAACCAACCATCAAAACTCCAATCTAACTCACATATCTTTTGCTAACATGAAATATCATGTCTTAAGGTATCTTAGCAGCAAATTTATGGGTAAGGCAACGCTTCTGCGGTCATCAAAGATGCTCGATTCCCAAACCCGTCGAAGAAGACAAAATTTTATTCTTAAGAAATCCATCAAAGTTCATCCATTACAACCCATCTATCATCAATAAAACTTCATATCAAATCTACTCAACGCTAATAATATGTCTTAAGGAGGTCTCACCTTGATTTAGAAGCAAAATAAGCTCTTTAAACCAGCCTCAATGAGCTTACGGTCTGGCTTGCCTCGATTTGACCTAGGCGGGTTCCGGCAGCTCCACGGGTCAAATGGAGCAACAAATGGATGATCGGTCACTTGAAGATTGTAGGCAAGACATCAAGGAGTGTTGTGATGGTCGGAGTTGAGTCGAATGGTGGCCGGAAGCTGGCGAGTACGATGAATAGCGAAGGAGCAAGCTGGTCGGGCGAGAAAGAAGAAGAGAGAGAGAAAGCGTGAGAGTGAGAGTGAGGGAGAGATTGGCTAAACAAAATGAAGAGAGAGAGAGAGAGGTCTTCTTGTTTTTTCTTAGTCCCCAAGTTAAGGAGAGAGAGAATGGAATAGTAGGTGAGATTATGACTATGATTGAATGCATCATAGGCTCCCTAATCTAGTCTAAGTGGATAAAACCTCCCAATTGATGACACTTGTCTCATTCACATAAAATTCTTGGATTAAATTGACTAATATATCCTCTAAATTTCGGCCACTAGGAGAAGAAGGGAAAAGGCTACTTTGCCCTTACTTATTCTTAAGAGAAAGAATATATTTGAGGGGCAAAAGGGTAATTTTTCACTTTCAGTCAAAATTTCACTTTTCCTCATCTAAATTACCCTCGATAGGGCGACGTCCAATTCCTTTTGAATTGTTGGAATTCTTCTTTGTCTGATATCCAATTTCGAGATCTAATTCATGATTCGTTTTTCGTCAATCGTAATTCCAGTCTATCTCAAACCGACGGGCTGCTTTTGATAGACGTTCACGTGTATCGACTCAGTGATTCTCATCACACTTAGGATGACTAAAGTCACAGCGATTTTGATTGCCATGTAATTGCGAAGGTTTATTACTAGTTTCGACGGTCACGATCGTAAGAATTCGATTTAGGAAAGGTTTGCAAGTCATGCGTCGGTTAAGCAGAATCACTTACGCTCTAATCGTATAATGCTAGCAATGAATTCCTTAATCGTTCCTAGATCGGCCCTTATTGGCTCTAAATATTCTCTCGACAATCCTTATGGTCAACGTGCCGTTCCTTATTCAAGTTCCTAGGTCCACGTACTTGTCATGCGTTAGCCTTTGCCTTTCTGGTCAATTAACTCGAATTGATCAGGTCCGAGCGAGATAAAACTGAAATATATCGATAGATATCTTTTCATTCATACATCTCGAAATGGTCGTAAATTTAGAATGTCACAAATCTTCCCCTTACAAAAATTACGTCCTTGAAATTTGCAATAACCCAAATCTACTCAAATAAATGGGGGTACTGGCACCTCATCGCTTATTCACTTTCCCAGGTAGCACCTACCGTCCCATGATGTTCCCAGATCACCTTGACGAGTGGAATCGTCTTGTTCCTCAAAACTTGCTCCTTTCGAACTTCGATTCGTACTTGATTTTCCACGTACGATATCTTGTCGTCCACTTCAATGACTTCATAGTCTAGTACATGAGTCGAGTCCTGTTCATATTTCTTCAGCATTGACACATGGAACACATTATAAATTTGAGACAAGCTTGGCGTGTGACATTCCGAATTCCGACCCTCTCGAGGCTAGTGAATGGAAGGATATCGATCGATGTGTTTCAGTTGTAACTCGCTCGGAATTGGCCACTCCCGAGTTAACTGACCAAAATGGAAAGACTGACGCAGAATCGGGTACGTGGACTTAAGGAATTTGAATGAGAAATGACACTTTGACCGTAAGGATTGTCGATAAAATATTTTGGACCAGCAGAGATCGATCTAAGGATAATCATGGAATGTCTTGATAACATTATAAGTTGGGACGCGGGTGATTACGCTTAACCAATGTGTAATTTGCGAGAATTTCGTAAATCGAATTCCGATGATTAGGATTGAAGGAACGAACGATAAACCATCGCAATTACATGACAATCAAAGTCATCACGACTTGAGAAAAATCTCAAGGTCGAGACGCGTAGCACCTGCAAGAGTTGCCCGTCAGTTTGAGATAAACTGGAATTATAGTCGACGAGAGTTCGATATGAAATTGGACCTCGAGATTTGGATATTGGACATTGACGAATTTCAATATTTGAATTGGAATGGACGTCGCCTCATCGAGGATGGTTTATATTACAAAAATGAAATTTCGGATGAAAAGTGCAAAATGACCATTTTGCCCCTCGACCTTTGGCCTTGCCTTAAGAATCAACGGAGGTCACTTTGGTCATTTAAACCCTCTATATGCTGTCGAAAATTAGAGGAAAGAATAGTCAATAGAAGTCAATGGATGAACAAGGTCTTCTAAAAGCCTTCCCAAGTCTCAACCAAAGGAGGCCTCATGCATTAAATAGCTATATCAAAGTTATCATTTTTAGCTCAATTATTTTGGTGAGAGCTTCATACCAACCCTCTTTGGCCATGCACCCCCTTCCCCTCACTTTTCCTCTTCATTTTTCTTCTTCCTCTCCCTTTGGTGTCTTGGCTGAACAGATTCCTCGCGGACAGAGAAAAACTGGCTCACTATTTTGGCCATAACTTAGTCGTCCGATATCGGATTGAGTAAAAACCAATGCCATCTTAAATCTTATCGTCTTTCCATTCTAGGAAGGTGTTATGAGCTTAATTTGACCCATATGTTTGTCCCGTATGTCTATTTGAGTGGGCAGAGGTCAAATTCTGACTTGATTTTGGAGAGGCTGTGTTTTTTGGGGCTTTCGGACTCCAAATGACCTCATATTTTTGGTGAGGTCTTCATAACACCTAGTACTTGAATTGGGGGAGTTTTAGTTGCAATTTTCATTAAATTTTGATGGGAGTATATGGTTGATTTGTGAAGGTTTTTACCAAGCATAATCTGCCCGTTTAAGGACCATGGAGGAAACCGGGTTGTTCGAAGATTTTAAGGTGTTATTTTGCTTCCAAATCTTCGGTGAGCTCTCTTAACATGTAAATTAAGGTTATGGTGAGCTGGTTTTGTGATGGATTGAAGTTTGGAATTGATTTATGGCTTGATTGAGCGGATTGAACCCGAAATTGATTCTGCTTTGTGGTGAACCCTATTCTGGCCGGTTCTGTTGGGGGCTGATTGAGGAGTATTTTGGCTTCAAATTGACTCATAAGACTTCATAGGATGTTGTGTGAGGTGTTAATGGGGAGTATGTGAAATGGAATGAGATTTAGAAGTGATTTAAAGGCTATTTGGTACATAAAACTCTAAGTTTTACCTTGCCTTGCATGTGGCCTCATGAACCGAATGAATTAAGGGTCTGTGGAAGTATGTTCATGTGTTCTGTTGATCGATAAGGCATCTTGAGTTGCCAATTGAATGGTTATTGAAATATTAGTTTAAAAGAAGTTGAATGCGATGGCTTTTTAATTCGAAATTGATGAATTTTTCTAGGTTGATGAGTGATTCTTGGTTAGTCGCATGCTTAGGGACTTGAGAAGAATCAATTGGTGTGGAGTTTTGCTAATCAATCGAGGTAAGTGTTTCTTAAACCCTTACTCGAATGCCAGGACATTACTAGATTGATTGGTTGGGTGAATTGAGTGCGTGGTGAATCTCAAGGCTTGAATTGCTTGATTAAGTAGCGGATTCCATGACTTGAATGGCATATTATGACAATTGAATTGTGATATGCCTTGATGTTGTGTTTGGCTAGTGTGTTTCAATTGGCCAGAGAGCCTTGTGAGGTAAGTGACTATTAAGCCCTTGATCGTGTAATTGGCTGTGATGCCTACATGATGGCTATAATGCCTATGATATCTATTGGCTATGAAGCCCTATTAGTGAATTGGTTTTAACGCCTATGCTATATAAATAGCTATAATGTCGATGTTATATGAATGAGCTATATTGTCCCAGCGATCGTAGGCCTTGGCCCCGGAGCTCGCGTTGGCCGTGGGTCCTTGAGTTGATAAATGGCTATGAGCCTCTGAAGTACCAATTGGCCTGTGGCCCCGGTGGTACCAATTGACTAAAAGTCTTGATGATGAAAATACCGATTGGCCTATGGCCCTAGTGGTATTGAATGGTGTGAGCTTGAAAGATATTGAGGATACCGATTGGCCTGTGGCCCCAGTGGTATCGAATGGTGGAAATCTTGAATAAAATGAAAATGCCTATTGGCCTGTAGCCCCAGTGGCATTGAATGGCTGTAAGCCTTTTAAGTACCGATTAACCAGTGGCCCCAATGGTACGACAACATCGATTGGCCTGTGGCCCCAGTGATGACAGGTGGTAAGAGTGTCAACGGAGTATGTGGGTGAATTAGAAAGTGACGGCAGTTGTGTATCGATGCATGTGCTTATGCATTGAGCTTAAACCTTGAGATTGAATGTGATTAATTATTTTGCTTAACCATGCTAGCTTTGTTGATTTGCCTGACTTGGTGTTAGTTGCATTTCGCAACCCGCCCTCTCTTGCGAGGCAGGCTAATGGGCCATCCAGTCTGGTTGGATGCGGACCTCTCTCAATGCCCGTTACTCAAGTTGTAACAGCGGTATACGTGGTCGACCTTCGGTGCGGTCTAGTGACATGTGATACGTGTACATGTCAAGAAGTCGCCACCAATTATTTCGTGGAGGATACGATTGGAAATCCTATCGAATAGCTGGGAGCAATCTATTCAATTCTACGAAAATCAAAGAAATGGGATCGGGGACTTTGTTACGCCAACTGTTAGAGTTGACACCCTTTCGGCACCTAAGTTGAATGATTTATCTAACCTAAGATTTCATGCAGACGAGTGAGGCGCGAACCCTAAAACTAGGAGTTCATGCAAAAAGGAATGGCAATCATAGCACTCACAATCAATAAAATAAATGCGCAAATCAAGGATCCGAAACATGCGGATAAATCACATGAAAGCAACATGGCATCCCTAGTGAGTCCCTACCAGCCAAGAGATATGTCAATCAAGGCTTAGGAGTATTTTTGACATGATTTGCCCTTGAGGGGAAAAATCGTAATTTCGAAGAATTTCGAGATAATTTGACCAAGAAGGGCAAATTTATCATTTCAGATGAAATATGGAGTAAAAAAAAAGGTGGAAGTAAGGTTGGTCAACAGACCAATCCATTTCCTATTTTTCAAAAATTTTCCAAATTTTTTTGGAATTTTTAGGGCGATTTACCCTTTGAGGGGTAAAATCGTCATTTTTAGAAAGTGATGAGAAGTGAATATCCCAAACAAAAGGATTCGTCGATCTCTTGACCTAAATCCTAATTTTGAGTAATTTTCACGGCTTGATCGGAATAGAAAAGACGATTTACCCTTTGAGGGGTAAAATCATCATTTTAGAAAAATGGACGAGATTCGAAAACCCAAGCATAAGAATTGGTCGCCTAACCGATCATAATTCTTATCTTGGCATTATCGACTTACCTCATATACAAGGCAAAGGCAACTTACCCCTAAAGGATAATATCGTCAATTCTCAGATGAACAGATAAGAAATCCCAAAAATAGGATTAACTAGTTGTATGTGGTTAATCATCAATTTTTGGAAATTTCTGGAATGTCTATGAATTTTCCACATTTTTTTTGGATTTTCTAGGATTTTCTAACATTTTTTAGAATTTCCTAAGATTTTTCTTTTTTATTTTAAAAAAGATTTTTTGAATTTTTTATTATTAAAAATGATTCTGACCGGGTTGACCCAATCCACTCGAGTCGAATACCCGGACCCACGAGACCCATACACCGAAACGACGCCGTTTCTCATTTTTTTATTTTTCAATTTAATCTTACTTAATCCGACTGTTCCTATTGAACCACATGTCAAAAGCCGACTGCCTCTTAGCCGTCAAATTTGATTACTTAAGCTTACGATCACGATTAAAAGTTAAGACTCGATCTGGACCGTCCATCCATACTAAGCTAAAGGATGTCGCCTACTCACTTATCCAAACGGCACCGTTTCGATTTATTTTGATTTTCTGATTATAAAATCATTTTCGGATATTCCTAATTTATAATCAGACGGTCATTAAAAATAGGAATCGAATAATCTCGACCGTCCAACCTAAACTGACTCAACCTAAACAGACTAACGATCAAGCTGACTCGACTTCCACGTGGACCAACCATGCTTTGCCACCTAGGACCGCTGACTATTTGACCAAACATGTCAGCTTCGTCTTCAACCTCTCGACGACATCTAAATGAACGGTCGAAAACTTCCGACGACGATCTAACAGTGAAACCTCAACGGAATTACACAAAACCAGCGCCGATCAACTCGTCTCATCGTCGAACGCAACATATCGTAAAATCGTACGAATTCATCCACAGAATCGAGTACAAGCAAGCTCGAACCAATATATATACAACTACTCTAATCGTACGATTCATGGCATCCTAAGTCAATTCATCAACACAGAAGTATCACAAAAGGTTTGAACACTTACCTCGAGCTCCGATTGAGCTCGCACGGCATAGATTTGGCTAGGCAATTTCGAACAGTGATCGGCAATGGAGGTCGAGTTTGGAGACTCAATTCGAGATATTCAAGCAAAGTCGATGCAACATGAAGATGCGATGATGGTTAGTGATGCTTGGGGAACAAAACACACACACTAAATGCAAAGATTAAGGCCGGAGACAAAATCTGTCATTGATGCATAGTATGGAAGTTCGAAGATTGAACTCACCTTTTTCGGGATTATAGGCGGCCCGGCTAATGGCGATCGACTCTTGGAGCTTCAAGCAATCTTCTAACGACTCTTAGAAGTTTCGATTTAGCCTAGAAGAGCCCAACCAGTGCTCCATAGGTTCGAGCTCGAGCCTTCGACAATGGCGATGGAAGGCGAGCTCTCTCTCTCTCTCTCTCTCTTTATTCTTTTCACCCTTAGCAACAGAATGAATCGATCCTCCCAACAGAAAGCCCTCCCAAAGGCTATATACCACTTTTAAAATTTGGCGCCAAACGATGAAATGTATATCGGCTTCAATTGCACGTGAGGCCACGTGCTTTTGAGTTCAAACGGCGTCGGAGTTGATGAGCATTCCGTCCAACTCCGTTTGGTTCTCCGGCAAGCCTTATTCTACGCGAATTTGATGTGAATTTGATCTGAGTTTGTCTTTGTTGACTTTTTGCAGCTCCGAAGCTTGACCGGCCCATTACCCCTTACTACGGCGATGTCGAGCGGTGCCATTGGTGTCAATCGACAAGGAAGGGTATGAGCGACAATATACCCACCATTACTCGTCCAATTATCCGCGATTTGGTCTTCTATTTGAGGATCAAAATCAACTCAAGGACTGTTTATCCGCTCAGAAGCTTGAGTAAGAAGATGACACTGTAGCAAACCGGTTTGACCGGGCGGCCAGAACCAGTTCTGACTTGTTTTTCCCGAAATTAATCCAAATTCAAGTGGAATTTTTACAAATTGAACCTCATAATCGAATTTAGGGCATGAAGATTGTCTAAAAAAGTGATTTTGCCCAAAAGTTCGCCTCAATTTCTATGAAAATCCCAAATTTTCACTTAATTGCAAATCAAAAAATTATCCAATTGAGGGCTCAAATGGTAAAATTGGACCAAATCACCTATGTCAATCGACTTAGAATGATGAAATGCTGTGGTTAGTGGCTTCAATTGGCAAAGGTGGTCCTTGAATAGAAAGCAATTTCAATTATACCCAAATTCAAGGACTAAATTGCGATAAAGTATGCAATTTTGCCCAATTCATGTAATTAAGCAATTTGCACAAATAATTGAACTAAATTGTAATGAGAAAAATTAGATTGAATATCAAGACCCTAAAAATGCTAAAGATGCAAATTAAACGACTCAATTGACATTTTTTTACCAATTTTAATCACACGTGTAACAAAGGAACACACAAAATTAAAATTGAATTTGGACTATTTATGAGGTCAAAAATATAAGCGAATTAAAAAAAATATTTATTATTTTTTCATATTTTGTGACCTCAAATGCTATTTTTCTTGAATTTTCAACTATTTTCCTAATTTTTGAAAATACTAAAAAATACGAAAAATAAGGAAAATTATTTTTTGTTCAAAAATGGTTCCTTGAGGTTGGCCAAGGCCACCAAAGTTTATTTTGTAATTTTTCAACTCTTTATGAATTTTTTATGAATTTTTTAAAAATAAACTAAAAAAATACTAGTCGAAAATCAAGTGTCAACAGCTGCCCCTCTTTGAGAGGAATCTCGTGAGAAGTTTCTCTCAAAGACAAGTGACACCTGAGTCTAGATTGACTGGACTGGGGAAAAGAAAAAACGAATCCTGACATTCAATCTTTTCGTTCTATTAGTGAACGCTCTGCTTATTCTGTCTTGGATGATGTAAGAGAGAGAGATGGAGTAGAGATACGTACTTGTTATTCACCTACCTGATGCTCGTGTGGCATGCATGGTGTATGGCAGATTCAAGTAAATACCTAGGGACTTGTCTCTTGAGCATCTTAGTGCGGTTAAGCTCTAGCCCATTTGGTAGGCCAAACCAGGATAGTATTCCTATCTGACAGGAACCTAGGGGTGACGCACCCATTCTTTAGGATTTGTCACAGGTTTCGATCCGTATGGAGGATCATACAATGAATAGGACTCCTTTCTATCAGGAACCTATCGATGACGCACTCATTCTTTAGGGTTTGTCTAAGACTAGGCTTCCATCCACTAGGTACCTAAAGGTGACGCATCCGTTCTTTAGGGTTTGTCGGAAACTAGGCTTCCTATCCACCAGAAACCTAAAGGTGACGCACCTGTTTTTTAGGGTTTGTCAGAGACTATGATTTCTATCCACCAGGAACCTAAAGGTGACACATCCGTTCTTTAGGGTTTGAGGAATCGACGAGGGTCTATACAAATCTAACTCTTAGGTTTTACCAAATGGGCTATTTTGAGGTTTAGGAGTTGCCTAGAACCTTACAGAAAGTCGGTTCTAAAGGTTGTCTTCTCAACGTGCATGGCGCCATTCTGGGATTTGAGGATTCCAAATATCCTGCAAAAGCTCAAACCTAAAATCTCATGTAAATGATGATTAAGATGCTCTTCCTTATTGAGCAAGGTATTCTTCTTTGACCCGAGGCTGCCATGAGTCTCATAGAAGTTTCAACCTGAGAGTTCATTCCTCATCAAAGATATCAGTTATCTCGAGGCAATGATAGTTATAATGCGTGCAAAGTTTTACTTTAATCTATGCAATTATGTAAAATGACTTATGATGCTAGAGGTTGTCCAAGACATCTTAAAGCATGCAGAGGTGACCAGAAATCCTTGTAAGGAAAATCTTGGTTCAAGCAATTTGAAATTTCCAATAAATCTCACTTTTAAGCATTCTATTGGAATGTCTTCGTCAAAAAGGGTTTCTCACTGATTTTTCAACTTTGGCTTTTTACGAAAAAAGCACTCAAATTTCCTAATAACCTACATCCGAATTTTCGGAGCTATTCGTAGCGCATACAATTTGATTAATCAGAAGGTCTTTACGGGACTATAATATTAGGCTTGGACACAGTTTCCAAGGGGGACTCATTCTCCGAGTTAGACCTTTTGAATGAAAGCTTTCTTCATCTGCTTCGGGTTTACAAGTCAAGAACCCTGCGAAATAAGAAAGAGATAATGTTGCTCGTACCTCTTCGAGCTAAGGTACACATTAACCTGGGCGTCTTAGTCAGAAAAGACTGCAAAGGGTTGTAATGTCGGTAGGATTGAAGACCGAAAAAGGCTTGTTTTTGGTCCGGAATCGCGAAGGGTTTAACATTGGTGAACATTGCTAATCAATCTTTTGTTTTGTCTTTGGTCGACGACTCTTCGAAGAACATCTCTAGTCTTCTTGAGAATGGGTCTAGTCTTTGAAAGACCTTCTATATCTTTTAGCAGTTGGTTATGATTCCATTTGGAGGGTAGCTCATTGCTGCGCAATCCCTGAGGGTTCTTCTTTACTTTAGAATTTGTTGGGGTGAAAGCATCCAGTAATCCCTTGGTGTTTCAAAATCAGTCTTACGACTTTTAGCATTTCAATTAGCGTCAGCCCTATTCTTGTCGAGCTTTTTGTTTCTCTTTAAAGTATAGAGATTCGGCTTTTTCTCTTTTTCGATCCCGCCTTTCTTTTTCGTTTTCTAGGAACTAGGATTTTTATGATCTTGCAAGGTATGTGACTTGAGTCTCGTCCTATTTGAACATTTTGCATTCACAATTTCACGTAGCTCTTACTTCTTGAACTTCTCTGTCTGTTAGTATCGTTGTCACCTTCGTCTTGGTGCTGTGCAATGATCATCAATGAGGGTATATGAAACGAATATGTAGGCTCAAATTGGCTATGCAACGGGCATAAGTGATAGGATAGAGAAATGAATGTCTCTTCGTTATCCTATGGCGCCTGGATTAATGCATATCAACACACGAAGATTGATGTTAGTTCGAGCAAAAAGATTTCCAACCATTTATCTTTCCAAGCTGTTGGACTGCTCCTATACACCCCCAATGTAGGGCGGCTCTTGACAGGGTTAATAAATGAAGACCACTGCTCAAAGGGTTTCTCAATGATCACTTGTAGTGTTTATGGAGAAGAATGAATGCCTCCGTCATCCCAATCCATGTAATCGATGCGAATAGCCATTACATCCCCAAGTTCAGGCTTTTCTATCCTTACACTCCTCTCATCTCTCTGGTATGTATAAGACGTGTTTGGATTAGGCTTGCCTCTTATCTAAAGAAACATTCCTGCTAGACAGCCTAAACGACTCTATTTTGGAAAAATAAATCTGTTTTCTCCAGACATTTCACCTCACAGGGAATTGATGACGCACCATGCATGATTCATCCATGTCTAGATAACCTCCAACCCTAACATATATGCAACGAGTATTAGAAATTCATCTTTTGAAAGCATTGTTCATTCATAAGTTCAACCAAACGCATGTCCATCTTTGACCTCTTCCTTCTTACATGAAAGTGAGAAATTTTACAGTGTTTCTCCGTTTTTGTCTTCTGTCTTCATCGTGCATTCATGTATGAAGAGAATGGAAACTCCAATGAGTAAAAGGTATTTTAACGCTTGATGGAGCAGATACATATCACCTAATTCTATGTGTCAAGGGTTGTTCTGTTCTTGGTTTCATTTGAACGAGTTTGGTTCTGAATCCATTTCTTGGAATCCTGCAAAACATAATACATGCCATGTATAGATGGATGCATGATATGCCTATGTAATGACTTCTAAGGCAACTCGAATTGTTTCGAAAAAAGCCAAGTGACCACCATCTAATTTCATTTCAAGGATAATACTTCTTCACAGCATCTGAGTTAACTGGATATCCTAATTCTTCTCCTTCAAAATTTACAAGAATTAACGCCCCTCCCACAAGGACTTTCTTGACAACATAAGGACATTCATAATTCGAGGTAAACTTGAGTCACGCCTCGAATCCGGTGAGCCTGCAAGCATCCCATCAAACCGTTCCTTTATGAAAGTTCCAAGATCCAACGACTAATGTCCTTTGCGCTGAAAGAAACATACATGCGAAAGCGATACCAACTCCAATTTACAAATACAGCAACACCCGATGACGTAGGAAAGATATATCAAAATTTCATTAACCAATTCCAAAGGTTCAATTCCTAATCCACCAATCGGAAGGACAATTCCTAATATCACAAAATGTAAATCTAAACTTGTAACTCTCTTAAATACAGTTGATCAACTACCCCTTCAAATGCCAATCCTTGGCAAGTTCTCGCTTCCTTCACTTGGGACCTGAAAAATTAAGCCCCCACTGGGGTGAAATATAAATCTTAGTAAGGTGGGTCCTAACCTTAGGTTAAGCCGACCGTCCACTTAAGCAGTCATCTATCCCGAAATTTCGTACTCATAATCATACAGGCGCATACCAATATAGATGATGACACACAGATGATGGGCAGGCAACTATGACCACATGTCATACTCAGAAGATAATGCACACCTCATCCACCATCTCACCACAGCTACCTCTTCCTGCCTGCCTCAATCTCCAGCCCGCGATCTAGTCGCATCAGGCTCGGTCCGCGAAAACGCATCAGACCGTCATTGGCAACCCATGTAAACACATCAAGTTCCGATGAATCTCCAGGCCAATATCATCATCTCATCCTCCGTCCCGCGAATAATTTGTATCAGAATTATAGCCATCTCAATCATGTGATTTCATCGCATTAGGGTGCCACACAACATCAACTCCACCCTGTGATCTCGTCGCATCAAGGTATCCACCTCCCACCCCGCATCTCATACGCCTCAGGGCCTCGTCATGTCATGCTCAGGCCATGATTTTCCAATTCAATTTCACAAATCAAACAACAGGTGCAACTCATGCACAGTTCAAATACTCATGGCATGCAAGGCAATCAAATGACACAAATACATGGCGGATAATTCAAGCATAAACAATATCATACATAATCCTTCTATAGCCACTCAGGGCATACCAAGAACTATCCCTTTTGAAACTCCTCATAAATCGATCAAACTAAACCTCGACTCATCCAATTGAGTCCAATCTCCCTATCCCAGGTTTAGAATTCCCTTACCTTGCGTTTGATTACACAAATTCTTCCTTGCAAGTGCCTCAAGTCTCGGCCAAATCAATCCAAGGGTCAATTCTCCGCGCAACCTAAAATTTCAACCAATTTCATCAATTCTCTTGTCCAAATTCTCAATCCATGAACCATAATCTACCATAGCATAATCCTCATCCTCTTAACATGTCTTAAACATCAATTTGAGACTCATCACAATCTGTTCTTGCACCCACCAGAAATGGTTTTGCACAGAACCGAACCGGTTCATTTCGGTTCTGTGCAAATCGTGCACTCCCAGCCTTAAATCTTCATCAAATCCTTCAACTACTTACTTTCCTACCTCTTAACATGTCTATCTAAGGGTTTAGGGGTCTCATCGAAGATTTGAAGTCGATTGGTCACCGAAAACTCGTCGAACGTCGCCGGATTCCTCAAGTCAGTTTTCCCGGCAGATTCTGTCCATGATTTACAAGACCGGTTCATGATCAAAACTTCATCAAATTGAACCCCAATTTTTATCACAGATTCATCTACATGTCTACTTGATCTCCACCAAATTTGGCCTCAAAAATCCAACAATTCGATCTTCAAAAGGGTTAGAAACCGAACCTACCTCAGGTCGAGTTCTATTCTGTCGGCTCTCGGGAAAATGCTTGCTTGGGACTCCTTAATACTCCAAATGGCTCGATTCTTGTTCGAGGAGGTCAGAAAGACGAAGAGCTTCGTTGTTGTGGTTGGTTAGCGATCAGATGGTGGCCAGAAAGTGGCATTGTGAGCGGCGAACAGGAGGCTCAGTTCTGGTTGGCGATCGGCAGATTGAAGGAGGAAGAAGAGGATGTGTTCGGTGATCCTTGGGATGGAAATGACCAGCCAAATGGAGTGAAGAGAGAGAGAAAATGGTTATATACAAGGCTTGATCAATGGTTTGAATGGTAGATTTGGCATAGTGGATTTGACCACTGTTTAAGGCATCCATTGACACTTGTCCCTCAAGTCATTCAAGGTTGATCCAATGGCTCTCATTCACTCTTGAATTTTGGCAGCCTTGAGGGGGTTTAATGTCCAAATTTCCCTTCTTCAATTGCTTGGGCAAGGTTCTAAGCTTAAGGGGCAAAAGGATAATTTTACTCCCGACGTTCAGAACGTCGTTTTTCTCGTTCTAGAATCCTTTGATAAGGCGACGGCCAATCCGAATAACGTTGGAATTCTTGATTTTTTCATTTCAAACTTTTCAAGACTCATTTCTAATTATTTTCTCTATCAGACGTGGTTCCAGCCTATCTCAATCCGACGGGTGGCTTTTGCGGACTATACGCGTATCGACCATGTGATTCTCATCACATTTAAGGCTCGTCAATTCGTGGCGGCTTTGGTTGTCATGTAATTATGAGGGTTTATCACTAGTCCCTTTGGTCTCGATCGTCACTGTCCGATTCAGGAAAATTTTACAAATCATACGTTGATTAAGCGGCATCACTCGCGCTCCAATCGTATGATACTCGCAAGGCGTCCCTTAATCGTTCTTGGATCGGCCTTGTTGTGGTTCTAAATATCTCCTCGTCAATCCTTATGGTCAAAGCGCCACTTCTTATCTGAATTCCCTAGGTCAATGTACCTTGTCTCGCGTTAGCCTTTCCATTTTGGTCAGTCTACTCGAATTGATCAGATTCGAGCGAAATATGATCGAAATGCATCTCTAGATTCATTTCTCACTAATGAGTCTGAAATTGACTGGAAATCAGAATGTCACAACTATTCCCCCCTTACAAAAATTTCGTCCTCGAAATTTACAACCTTCTAACCATCCAGCTCTCTAGGGTATTTGCATCTCATCACATCCTCGTTCCCCCGAATAATTCATTTTTATGACTTGACGATCTTACTCGTCCTTTCCGAGCTAAAGCCATCTTTCTCTAGGACTTGTCTCCTTCAGTCCTCAATCTATGCTCACCTTCTTTTGTTCCCAATCGATATTCATAATACTTGTCGGTGATATACTCTCGAGCATTCAAATCGCCTTTTCAATTTATCTAATGGTCCGAGGGTATGTATGTTATACTGCAATCCTGCTTTTCAAATTCCTTAACGGAAGGCCTTTCCAGACGTCGTATTAAACTCAAGATCTTTACCTATCCGCCATTACTAAACCGTCGCAAAAATGCACTCTTTGGTGCCCATACCGTTTCGCGTATCACTTCCTCCGAATGTCCTTTCGTACCATTCGTGATTCAAGGGCTTTGTCACTTGTCCTCCATTAACCAAGTCGAGTTATGGCCCTCTCGACTCCTTAAACATTTACATGATTACTCCCGTAGTAATCCATTCTTGGTTCCATCCGAAAATTCCCTTGGATCAAGGTGGTCCTTCGACTTTCATGGTCATGTTCTTCTCTTTTATTGACATGTCCAGTGCTCGACCATGCAATAGATTTATTTCCCTCTCCGATCCTTATCACCGGTAGTATGTATATATATATATATATCTTGGCACACCTTTGTGCCATCCCTAGAAACACCATAATTCTCCCTTCGAATGTCAATGAGGTCATCTCCTTGAGTTTCCCTTCAATACTGGACTCGTACTTCCGTCCATGGCCTCAAGGGTTCCATCCATTCCTATACTCCCTCCAGTATCGATGTTTAATCAAGCACACCTCAAATTCCTTCTAGCCTTCAGGCTAGGCGCTCCCAGTAGCCATCACATTAGTCCATTAGCGAACTTCTAATTTAGAAGTTGCATCACTTATTTCTTGAAGGAAGATCTATCCCTCATCGCCAATTAAACCATGCTCAATTCTCAACGGTAGGCATCCGTCAAACAATCCACCATTCCTTAGCGATACGAATATCGCTATAACAACACTTGGGTGATCTCTTCGTTCCACATGCCTCGTCTTCAATTCCTTTTAGGCGGTCCATGCTCTTAATCTCTGATAGTTCACATAATTCTCGAGGTCTTTTCTTCATCTAAGCAACACTCTCATAGCCACAAGCAATTCTTTACATCTGCGTTGCCTCACGTTCAATTCCTCTCAGAAAACTACTACTTGATATCTTTTGGAGTAGATATAAACTTGAAATCTTCTTCCACCCAAGTAAGATTTTCCAAATCGTGTTGCGGGAATATTCGCGAACTAACTCCAATCATGCTCTAAGCATGCCAATTCATATGGCATTATTGTCACAACGTACAAACAACGTCCATTTCAAATCGCATTGTTATACCTCAAGTTTAATTCTGTGTCGTGTCACTACAACCTTCATAAGCTTTTCAATTTTCAACACGAAAGGCTATTAACCATGTAGCCATTAGCTTAACTTAAGTCTTTAACAACTCTTTTAACGTTTGCTCATCCATTCGTGTTACGTTTCGTCCTTAGTTCATTTCACTAATGGAACAGCTCTTGTGGGGAATCTTTCCATGATCCATCTGTTACCATTCACCAATCTCAGTAAATCTCAACTTCCCGCAACTCACATCAACTATAGTCGATTCATCACTTATTCCAATCCTTAAAGAATTTATCACTTATTCCAATGTGTGAATCTTACTCCATCAGGTCCACAACTTGCGCTCTTCACATTTAACATGTAATAGACATTTCCTGAGAGCCCATATGATACTCTCAGAAACTGTTCATGTTTCTCATGGCTCCTTACATGAGTTCAACCATCGTCTCTCGAGACGGTAACGACCAACTCAATCATTCCTTGGGCCCTTAGTTCGGCGATTATCAATTACTTTCCACCAGGTGTCGTATCTTCCCAACTATCCCTCGCACCTTTCACTTGAGAGCTCAGACCTTGGCTCTCTATCGTCACGGGTCTCCTCTACGACTGCACGATATTTTACTTATTCTTGTCACTCTTTTCTCGAGAATCATTAGTACTTTAGCCTCTGAGTTCCATACTTACTAAGGCGACCTTATCCCAATTCCGTTCATTCCACTGAACGTCAACATCATCCTGGAATTCAACATTGTCTACAAGACAATCTCTCAGATTTCACTTCCAGGAATCATTCAAATTCTGTGTCTTCTTTCTCAGTCTAGACGCTCCATCTTAATATCAAGACAGTTAGGATTTTCTCCTTCTTCCACACTAGGTTCTCTTACCATGTGAGGGAAGCTATACACTTCAGTGGTATTCTCTTATTTCAAATCCACCACGTCCTTCCCATTCCTTAGGACATCGATCTTGGAGTCTACGCCAACGGCGGTGTCTTACTCCAGAACGTAGATGCCACCATGCTCGGCATTCTTCCTCCCCCATAATTCAGTCACTTCAAGTGACAATATATGTTCATCCTTGATTTCCACAAATTCATATTTTAGGTATTCAATTCGACTTCCTCAAGTCGCCTTGCGATTACAATCTAAGCATCCTTTTTGCTTATTCACCCGTTCATTAAAATCGCAAGTAACTCGGACCATCAAGTCCATTCACTTTTCATTCCATCAATGATCATGTCATGATCCAATCTTCCTTAAGGACAACGTCCTATTCTTTAGGGGTGATAACTCGCGATGCCACTTTTAGTGATTTTGACTCAACCTCAATCAATCTCATAAAATCCACAAGGTCTGACGGACTGACACGTCAGTCTCCTTATTATTCCTCACGACAACAAAAGGTTAATCACCAAGCCTTATGTCATAATAAAGACATTTCCTTAGAGGCACATTCTAGGTTCCATAAGTGAGGTTCTCTTTTCTCACAATCCATGAACAGAAATTCTCTTACTTATTCCTCTCCCGATCATCCACTTCCTTCCTTGATGTCCATTACGGTTCATCAAATTTAGGAACAACAATTAGCATAAGGCCTTCAAATCCCAATCCACTCAGAGACTTCACGTCTCATTTAAAGGGTCCTTGACCACTTTTACCATGTGCTTATACGACTTTGAGAATTCTGTCTCACACTGGTCAATCATCCTATGATCCTTGTGAAATTATTAGGATCCATACAACCTTTGCTTTCGAGCAATCTCAGAGGGATACTTTTCGTTGAATAGCTCAACAGAAGTAGTCTAGGCAGATCTCATGCCTTCAAGGAAATCCTTCCTCTAATGACATTTTACTCATCATCGATAGCCTCTTAAGGCTAGTAATTGTCAGGGTCACTCTCTTTTTTCAGTGTGCCCAAAACTTTCAAGGTTCCCTTATCAAGATCTCCAATCCAGAGGGAGACAATTTCGAATATCATTCTTCTACCTGACTCAATCAATCTCAACCTTATACATAACCTTACAAGCTTTTCCAAGCCCTCGTATTCCTTCCCACACATTCAATTTCGAAAAGATTAACTCAGAGTCACCTTCTTCGTGACTTCCATCACTTTAACTCATCAGCACTAGCATTCATCAACACAGTGGCTTAGAGAATCATGGCAACTCCTCCTCAAGCCTGCTTAACCAACAAATTTCCTCATTTTCATTTAAAGTTCTCATGACTCATTCAGCTATTGGGTCTTGTATGATTAACAGATCGAGCCATATTCTCTTTTGGTACTCATAGTCTAATCACCCATCTTTACTCAATTCTTATGATCCTTCTTAGTTCTTGGATTTTCCCATATCTTACATACTCGAGCTCAATGCTCTTCTACGACCATATTGTCGTCGTTCAACGTCCTTTGGTTCTCATGTCACTTGAACCACTATGATTCCATTTAGGAATCAAAAACTTAAGTCATTTACTCAATCCAGTAGTCTCAAGCTACTCCTCTCATTATCTTTCACCATCAACCCTCCAGTGGCTCCCAAACAACTCTCTAATGATACATAGGAAATTCTCAACTGATTGCCAAATATTCAAGGATCTCAAACAATCCTTGATCTGTACTCATTCATCTAGCTAGCCTTAACGAGGCAGCTTTTCCACAACAGCCATTACTAGGCTAGTCTTAACTAGGCAACTATTAGACAAGCACTCAAGGCAGCAATTCACTGAGTCAATAGCTCATACTTTAAGCCTAGAGGCATCCGCCACTCTAGCATAATTACAATCGACTATCTCATTCTCAACATGCCTCAGTTCAACGGGTATAAACCCCCTACATCGTCTAACCTCTCAATTATACCTTGGCCAAGTCAATCACATGAGACTAATCATCAAACATGCCTAACAGGCCCGTCATAACCATCACTTTTCTTTTTCCAAGGGCATCTACTGTTAAGCATGAAACTTTTAACCACGCCACTCATAGGCATCATTACACATGCCATGTCACTTTCGATCATTCTTGATGAGGATAAATCCCGTGCCGCACATCTCTAATCCACAATTGGACTCAACCTGATACCTAGACTTTCCCTTTCAAGTTATGACTTGGGTCATTCCTACCTCTTGCCATCTTAGAAGACCGCCAGGAGTCGCTCTTGTCCGGACCTCTGTCCCGGCGATCACTCCCCACCCTCATCAGACCTGGCCGTTGCAGGTTGTCCCAAGCCATACATCTATGGAGAAAGCCCCGTTACACATGTCCCATATCATGTTTCATCACAGTTTATAGGTATCCCATCAACTTGTCCCATACCAAATCACAGTTTATTAAGTTTAACAGCGATAAGGTCATGTATGCACCCTCATCAACTTTCATTTCATAACCACAAACACGTGCACAGCATGACTGCCCTCACCACTTGTCATGTCAAAATCATCTTCAAATCAATTCCTATCCATTTAAGAGTTCTAATTCCACCAATGATCGTCACATCTCACAGATCAATTGCCTAAATTCCACTATATATCTCAAGTCCAGTCAACATTCAAATCAAATCCCTATGCATCCGATCACAACTGATCTTCAATTCAGATACTCCTTGTGTTTATCTCAACTCATATCACCCAATGCTGTCAATAACAATCGATAACTAAAACCATCCATATATAACACAATTAAGCCTGAATCTACTAATACCTGTCATCTTCTCTTAACTTATTTTCCTAAAGTTAGGGCGTCGACAAACCACAATCACAATCATGTAATCCAATTGACCACTCATCCATAAGCAATTCTCTAATGTCCGCAGGCACAATTACTACCTCAGAATCCATGCTTACGACTCTTTAATACCAGCTTGCTTCCATTTAAACCTTAATCACCATATAAATCAAAGTCATCCATTAAAGTCAACACTAGGACCATTAGAGTGCACACAAGTTCAAGCCTACAATCCTCAAGATTCCGCAATCCATGCTTACCCCTAAAGGCCTCAATACCTAATTGTCCTCAAGTCATCACTCCTTATCACTCCAAATCTCAATTACATTAGATCGAGCTGACCTTGCTCTGATACCAAACAAATGGGGATATCACGCCCCGAATCCGATGAGCTCGCGAGCATCCCACTAAGTCGTTCCTTTATGAAAGCTCTAGGATCCAATGGTCAATGTCCTTTGCGCTGAAAGAAACATACATGCGGAAGCGATGCCAACTCCAATTTACAAATACAGCAACACTCGATGACTTAGGACAGATACATCAAAATTTCATTAACCAATTCCAAAGGTTCAATTCCTAATCCATCAATCGGAAGGACAATCCCTAATATCTCAAAATGTAAATCTAAACTTGTAGCTCTCTTAAATACAGTTGATCAACTACCCCTTCAAATGCCAATCCTTGGCAAGTTCTCGCTTCCTTCGTTTGGGACCAAAAAAATTAAGCCCCCACTGGGTTGAGATATAAATCTCAGTAAGGTGGGTCCTAACCTTAAGTTAGGCCAACTGTTCACTCAGACAGTCATCTATCTCGAAATTCCGAACTCATAATCATACAGGCGAATACCAATAAAGATGGTGACACACAGATGATGGGCATGCAACTATGACCACATGTCATACTTAGATGATAATGCACACCTCATCCACCATCTCACCACAGCCACCTCTTCCTGCCTGCATCAATCTCCAGCCCACAATCAAGTCGCATCAGACTCGGTCGGCATCAGACCGTCATCGGCAACCCGCGTAAACGCATCAGATCGTCAACGGCAACCACGTAAACGCATCAAGTTTCGATGAATCTCCAGGCCAATATCATCATCTCATCCTCCGTCCCGCGAATAATTCGTATTAGGACCGTAGCCATCTCAACCCCGTGATTTCATCGCATCAAGGCACCACACAACATTAACTACACCCCTCAATCTCATCACATCAGGGTATCCACCTCCCGCCCCGCGTCTCATACGCCTCGGGGCCTGCCATGTCATGCTCAGGCCATGATTTTCCAATTCAATTTCACAGATCAAACAACAGGTGCAACTCATGCATAGTTCAAATACTCATGGCATGCAAGGCAATCAAATGACACACATACATGGCGGATAATTCAAGCATAAACAATATCATACATAATCCTTCTATAGCCACTCAAGGCATACCAAGAACTATCCCTTTTGAAACTCCCCATAAATCGATCAAACTAAACCTCGACTCACCCGATTGAGTCCAATCTCCCCATCATAGGTTTAGAATTCCCTTACCTTGCGTTTAATTACACAAATTCTTCCTTGCAAGTGCCTCAAGTCTCGGCCAAATCAATCCAAGGGTCAATTCTCCGCGCAACCTAGAATTTCAACTAATTTCATCAATTCTCTTATCCAAATTCTCAATCCATGAACCATATCTACCATAGCATAATCCTCATCCTCTTAACATGTCTTAAACAGCAATTTGAGACTCATCACAATCTGTTCTTGCACCCACCAGAACTGGTTTTGCACAGAACCGAACCGGTTCATTTCGATTCTGTGCAAATCGTGCACTCCCAACCCTAAATCTTCATCAAATTGTTCAACTACTCACTATCCTACCTGTTAACATTTCTATCTAAGGTTTTAGGGGTCTCACTAAAGATTTGAAGTCGATTGGTCGTCGAAAACTCGTCGAACGTCGCCAGATTCCTCAAGTCAGTTTTCCCAGCAGATTCTGTCTATGATTTACAAGATCGGTTCATGGTCAAAACTTCATCAAATTGAATTTCAATTTTTATCATAGATTCATCTGCATATCTACCTGATCTCCACCAAATTTGGCCTTAAAAATCTAACAATTCGATCTTCAAAAGGGTTAGAAGTCGAGCCTACCTCAGGTCGAGTTCTATTTTGTCGGCTCCCGGGAAAATACTTGCTCGGGACTCCTCGGTGCTCCAAATGGCTCGATTCTTTTTCAAAGAGGTCGGCAAGACGTAGAGTTTGTTGGCGTGATCAGCCGGTGGTTAGATGGTGAACGGAAAGTGGCGTCATGGGCGGCGAACAGGAGGCTAAGTTCTGGTCGGCGATCGGCAGATTAAAGGAGGAAGAAGAGGATGTGTTCGTTGATCCTTGGGGTGGAAATGGCCGACCAAATGGAGTGAATTGGGAGAGAAAATGGTTATATATAAGGCTTTGTCAATGGTTTGAATGGTAGGCTTGACATAGTAGATTTGACCACTCTTTAAGGCATCTATTGACACTTGTCCTTCAAGTCATTCAAGGTTGATCCAATGGCTCTCATTCACTCTTGAATTTCGGCAGCCTTGAGGGGGTTTAATGTCCAAATTTCCCTTCTTCAATTGCTTGGGCAAGGTTCTAAGCTTGAGGGGTAAAAGGATAATTTTACCCTTGACGTTCAAAACGTCATTTTTGTCGTTCTAGAATTCTTTGATAGGGTGACGGTCAATCCGAATGATGTTAAAATTCTTGATTTTTCCCTTTCAAACTTTTCAAGACTCGTTTCTCATTATTTCCTCTATCAGACGTGATTCCAGCCTATCTCGAACCAACGTGTGACTTTTGCAAACTTTACGCGTATCGACTCTGTGATTCTCATCATATTTAAGGCTCGTCAATTCGTGGCGGCTTTGGTTGTCATGTAATTGTGAGGGTTTATCACTAGTCCCTTTGGTCTCGATCGTCACTGTCCGATTCAGGAAAATTTTGCAAATCATACGTTGGTTAAGCAGCATCACCCGCGCTCCAATCGTATGACGCTCGCAAGGCATCCCTTAATCGTTCTTGGATCGGCCTTTTTGTGGTTCTAAATATCCTCTCGATAATCCTTATGGTTAAAGCACCACTTCTTATCCGAATTCCCTAGATCCATGTACCTTGTCTCGCGTTAGCCTTTCCTTTTTGGTCAATCTACTCGAATTGATTAGATTCGAGCTGGATATGACTGAAATACATCTCTCGATTCATTTCTCACTAATGAGTCTGAAATTGACTGGAAATCAGAATGTCACAACTTGCCTCCCGGATGAGCAGCTTTCGGCAAAATCTTCCTTATCACTAGGCCATCCACCTCGAAACTTCTGGGTTTGATCTTCCAGTTAAATGACTTAGCTGCCCTCTTCTGGTAGCTCTGGCCATGACAGATCGCTTTAAGACGCTTCTCGTCTATCATATTTAGCTGTTCATATCTATGTTTAATCTACTCTGCCTTAGAGAGCCTCGCTTCTGATAATATTCTCAAAGACGAAACTTCAATCTCTACAGGCAGGACAGTCTCCGTCCCATATACCAGAGCATAAGGAGTTGCCCTAGTTGAGGTCTTGATCGAAATTCGATACGCCATTAAGGCAAAGGGTAGCCTCTCATGCCAATCCCTATAATTCTCGGCAGTCTTAGTCAAGATCTTCTTGATGTTCTTATTTGCCGCCTCTACTGCTCCATTCATTTGTGGGCAATAAGGGGAAGAATTAAGATGTCGAACGCTAAAGTGATCCAGCAGATCATCAACAATCTTGTTATTCAAGTTGGACCTATTGTTTGTGACGATCGCTCGAGTGGTACCATATCGAGAGATTATATCCATTTTGATAAATCTTGCGACACTCCTCGCAGTGACATTTGTAAAGGAACTGGCCTCTATCCACTTTGTGAAGTAATCAATTGCAACTAAAATAAAGCGATGGCCTTTTGAAACTGCTGGATTGATAGGCCCTATCATGTCTATTCCCCACATGGAGAAAGGCCAAACTTCAGACAATTGATGCAGTTCGTTCGGGGGCGCATTAATCTTATCGCCATATACTTGACATTGGTGGCATGACCTGACATGTTGATTACAATCTAATTCAATGGTCATTCAACAATAACCAAGCCGCATGATCTTTCTTGCAAGGAGATGGCCATTCATGTGTGGTCCGCATACACCCTCAAGGATTTCCCTCATGAGAGTGTTTGCTTCTTTAACATCTACTCACCTTAATAGAGTAAAGTCAAATGACCTTTTGTACAAGGTTTGTCCACTAAGGAAGAATTTGCTAGCCATCTTAGCTATATATCTTCGATCTCCTGGTTGACATTCATTAGGAAATTCTCTCTTCAAGAGCTAATTCTTGATATCGTGGTACCTTGGCTCTCCATCGAATTCTTCCTCGACCAGCATACAATAAGCTGGTTTTCTAATTATGTCAATCCTCAGTGGCTCTACTTCTAATCCCTCAGTTATCTGCAGCATGGAAGTGAGCGTAGCCAACACGTCTGCGAATTGGTTCTACGCTCTTGGCATGCATTCAAACAACACTTCTTCGAATTTAAGTGTTAATTCTTCTAGGTACTCATGATAAGGGATGAGTTTTGTGTCCTTTGTCTTCCACTCTCCTCGTGTCTGAAAAATAATGAGCATAGAATCTTCATAAACTTGCAGCTTAGATATCTCCATGGAGATGGCCAACTGTAGGCCTAGAATACATGCCTTATATTCTGAAATATTGTTGGTGCAAGGGAAAGTCAGTTTTACTGCAATGGGATAATGTTGACCATCATGAGATATCAGCACTGCCCCTATGCCAGCTTCCGATAAATTAACGGCAACATCGAAATACATGACCCATTTGTCTTCTGTCAAGTTCAAAACTTGATCTTCTACCTTTGTTTGTTCAGAAGATGTGCGATTTTAGGCGTTCTTTGCCAATATGTCAGCTATAGCTCTTCCCTTCACTGACTTCTGCGGAGAGCTTTTGATATCAAATTTAGACAACAACACTTGTCATTTTGCCAACTTCCCTATTAAGGCAGGTTTCTCCAGGAGATATTTGATAGATTCATTTTCTGTCACCAGATGAATGTGGTGGTGTAGGGTATACTGCCTCAATCTGCGAAGTACTTACATTATTGCTACACAAGCCCTCTCAACAGGCACATAATTTACTTCAGATGAAGTAAATTTCTTACTCAGATAGTAGATGGCTCTTTCTTTACCATCCACAGGGCTTGTTTGAGCAACTAAGGATTCCAAAGACTATTGATGTATAGTCAAATACAAGGTCAACAGGTGACTTGGGATTGGGCACAAGTACTGATGGAGTGGCTAGATAAGTTTTGATTTTTTGGAATGTTTGACCGCATTCTGCATCCCAGGTCACTTTTGCACCCTTCTTGAGCAATTTGAAAATTGATTTAGCCACGTCCGATAACTGATTAATAAATCTGTTGATGTAATTTAATCTCCCAATAAGACTTCTTACTTCTTTTACTGTTGAGGGAGTTGCTAGGTCACAAATAGCTTGGATTTTCGAAGGGTCAATTTCAACGCCCCTGCTACTAACCATGAATCCGAGAAGTTTCCCTGATTTTTTTTCCAAACACACATTTGTTAGGGTTCAGCCTCAACTTGTATTTTCGAAGTCGCTCAAATAGCTTACTTAACACTTGAATGTGGTCTTGTCCTTTCTTGGACTTGGCGATCATGTCATCGACATATACTTCTATTTCCTTATGGATCATGTCGTGAAACAGGGTGACCATCGCCTTCTGATAAGTTGCCCCAACATTCTTTAATCTAAAAGGCATCACTTTATAACAGAAATTTCCCTAAGGGGTGGTAAATGCAGTTTTCGGCATGTCCTCTTGCTTCATGAGGATTTGATTATATCTAGAAAATTCATCCATAAATGAGAATAATTTGTACCATGTTGTACTATCCACTAGCACATCGATGTGGGGAAGCAGAAAATCATCTGTTGGGCTTGTCTTATTTAAATCTCGATAATACACACAGATCCGAACTTTAACATCTTTCTTCATGACAGGAACTATGTTTGCAATCCAATTTGAGTAAGGGATAGCTCAATAAAGCCCACTCTAAGAAGTTTCATTGCTTCTTCTTTAATTCTATCTTCTAACTCAACTTTCATCTGTCGGCTGCTTTGTCTTACTAGTTTGACGGTGGGATCCGTAGGTAACGCACGTTTCACAATTCTTGGATCCAAACCTGGCATATCGGCGTACGACCACGTAAAGATGTCCTGATACTATTTAAGTAATTTAGTAAATCTGAGCCTTTCAGTTTGGGATAAATGTCCGCCAATCTTGACTTCTTTGACATCTGCATCAGTACCCAAATTAATGACTATTGGTTCTTCTGAAGTGGGAGGTGTCGAATTTTCAAAGGCACTCCAATCTCTACGGATAGCTGCGTAACTCTCATCTGCATCTTCCTCAATCTCGCAGGAGTAATCATCTTGGTGGTCCGGTTAGCATAATAACCTAGCATGCATGTTTGAAATGATATGCCTAAAATGTCATGAGAATGGTTAGTCTCTATTTTATATGCAAATGTGATGCATGAGTATGAAAAATATTTTCAAAAGAAATTTCAAAATAAATGTAGGCATAAATAGAACTAGTCCTCATATCCTCAGACATCTTTGTTCCTTGGAAATCTTTTGAAAATCAGGAATCATATGGCAAATCAGGCCTCAAGCTTCCCATATGGAAGGTTAGTGTCATCATTGGGCTAATTTGTAGTCTCATATGTCCTTAATAAAACTAGTGTATTTTATTGAATGTAAAAATGGATCGTATTACGAGCTATGCTGTTTGGACCAACGGTCGAAGATCCGAAGGCGTTTTCCTACCTTTACTTCAAATAACAAAAATGAATAATACGAAGAAATGCAGTATTAAAAGCAAGGGAGAGATTTCTTTACTTAGAAGTATCGGCTTCCTCGTCAAGCCACTCTATAATAACATTCACAAAGTCATCTCCTAGAAAAGGGTTTGCGAGGTCTGATTCCGTTGACGGAGTTATCCCTTATTATGACATCCACTTAGAGTCTTTGCTGAATACTCATTTAAAGGACTGTTGAACATCTTAGATTTGTCTTTCTAGGCTGAAGAACCAATGAAGGAATCATTTTGGTCTCGTTGGCGTCCACGGCTCTTGCCTCGGCCTCGGCTTGTTGTCTTAGAGGTGAAATCACCAATACGAGTGTTATGATATCCTAAGCCTACCTTATGCTCATTGGATTTTAATTGTAGAGGAGTGCTGATCCCTTGACCATGTTTGCCAAAACCTTTTCTTGGGTTGAACTCATATGCTAGCAACATCTTAGCTAGTAAAAGGTTAGCTTCAAAGACGTCCTTCAGTTTTGCCCCCACAGGAGTGTAGATTTCTGCCACCAGCTCCAAGGAATGATAGCTAGCTTCTTCCTTAACTTCAAGTTCAATGTAGGGGATAGCGCTATTCTGATATGAAAGCAAGTCAACTTCCCCATGGATGGTGACTACTTTCCCATTAATAACGAATCGCATCTTCTGATGTAGACTTGATGGTACAGCTCCAGCGATATGAATCCAAGTCTCCCTAATAGGAATCTAAATGCGCTCGGCAGATCCATCACATGGAAGTTTATGGACAATTTGGTTGGGCCAATGAGCACATCTAGCTCGATCTCGCTTACCACTGTCTTTCTCATTACATCAAAGGCTCTAGCAGCCGCTTTGGAGGGTCGAATCATTTCTTCTTTAACGCCCAAATTCCTTAACGTAGCCAATGGGCAGATGTTAAAAGCTGATTTGTTGTCAATTAGCACGTGCGCCACTCTCTTTCCATTACAGTGTGCAGTGATATATAAGGCCTTGTTATGCCCTCTTCCTTCCATTGGGAAATTTTCATCAAAAAAGCTCAATTGATCCTTAAGAAGGATTGCCCCTACAAAATCTCCTAATTGTACGCCGTTGATGGTTTTAGGGACATGTAGTTTATTGAGCTCCTTTAGCAGCACATCCTTATGTTTTTCTGAATTGATGAACAAACCCAATAGAGATATCGAGGTTGGCATTTTCCTTAGCTGCTCTATCACCTCAAATTCGTTGGTCTTGACGATAGATAGGAGTTTTTCTACATTCTCTTTTGATACATTTTTCTTCTCAGATTCGCCTTTCATAGGGGCATAAAATCGTCCGGATCTCGTCACGGCACCTACTTCACATGTTCCATAGTCCCAATAAACTGCCTTAGGGTCGTAGATCTCAACTGGCGGGACTTGTATGATTATCGTCCTTACGTGGAATATATCTGGTTGAGATTCGTCATCGAATTCATCTCTTTAGGTGAATTACCATCGGTTTCACCAAACAATCCTCTTCTTGGCTTATGCTATCAAGCTTATTCAATTTAATCACCACCGTCGTAACAGTTTTAATCATTGCCACTGTGTCGCTCCAGTCTTCAGGAAGTCTTCGTATCCTGTCTGGTGGTTACTGTCAGCATCACTTAACTCAGCTGAAATTGCAAATTTCAAGTGTCTTGTTACTCCTTAGAACAGTTCAATCAGGCATCGCCACCGGGCCATTATTTTCTCCATCCTAATGTATTGCTCTGTGTCAAGTTTGTAAGCTCTCGTCTGAGGATGACCGTACGTTGTCAGTCGAAACGACACATCTTCTACCTCCCTCGAGAGATCATTCACTTGCTTTTCTATGTGCAGGAAACGTTCTAACGTCACTTGGTTGAGTGATCATTCAGGTTCTTTCGTAAAAGGCTCTACCACCGCCTCCTAGATCTTGGGTTGAACAGGATCATCCATATCACCCCACCCATCAGGTATGATATCCTCTCTTCTCTGAAAGAAATTGAGAAGAGTAGAGTACTTTACTTTTAAGTTGTATCCGCCAGAATCCACGCCTAGATTGTCTATGACTTCGCCGTTCTTTAGTGCTTTAGTTACAAATCTGCGATCAGCCTGGCTTTGTTTAATGGCTTGCTCGTTGTTGTCAAGCTCCTTTTCTTGTTCAGTAATCAACTCTACGTCGCCTACCAGACTTTCATGTGGGACATTCCACATATTTACTTACTTGGTTTCAATCACAAACTAGCTCCATTCTAAGTTCACCGAGGCCTTAATCCCTTTAAATTCGTCATCAGCACGCTTGACATTATCCCCAAGCTCATCATCTTGGCAATGCATAGCTTCTTTCTTTCAGCCGATACTTCTCCCTCTTTTAGGTATGATGATGTGATCACCAGAATGTTGGTTAATCTGGGTACATTCACCTTTAGCTCCAGATGGTTCCTTTCCTCATCATCAAATATCGTACCAACTATCTGATGGTCAGGGAGTGAATTTTCTTGCACATTTGGAGCTACATCATCAAATTTCAATTTTTAATTGTCAATGAGAGCCTAAACCTTCAGCTTAAGGATGTAACAATTATCTACAATATGTCCTCTTTCACCCATGTGATATGTGCAAGTCTGGTTTTCATCAAAACCAGGGTATTTTGCCGGATTTGCTCTGAGAGGTTCCTTTGCCACCAAGTGCTGCTCTAATAATATCGGGAGCAACTTAGATAACGATATGAGAAGTTGAGAGAATTGCTTCGGAGGTTATCTCTTCCTAGGCTCTTGTCCTTTAGACATTGACCATGACGATCCTCCTCTTGCCTGATTGGAATTAGCGAACGCCTTGGGTTTATTAGAATCTGGCACAAAGGCTATATCAACCCCAACCTCTCTTTCTTTCCTCTAGGGATATTTCTTTCTTGTTGAGATTGCACGTTGCCTTCTTTCTCTCAAAGCCCACTCCAACCTCTCAGCCACCTTTATCAAGTGTGTAAAGGTTTGACATCCTAAAGTGTTCAATCTATCAAAGTACTCATAGGGAAGTGCCTTCAAGAACAGGTCAATCAAGTCATCTTTTGGAATTGACAGTTTCACTTGAGTTGTCAAGGCACGTCATCTCTGGGCATACGTTTTGATCGTTTCGCTTCTTCCTTTCACCATTCTCAATAGATCTTCCCTTGTAGGGGCCATAGCCATGTTAAACTTATACTGCCTGAGGAAATCTTTAGCAAGATTCTCTCATTCGTCATAATTATCCAGTTTTAACTCAATAAACCAAGCTAAAGCAGCGCCAGCCAGACTTTCTTGGAACGTATTCATTAGAAGTGGAATATAATCAGAATAGTGTGTCATCTTGTGTAGATAATATTTGAGATGAGCACGTGGACAGCCTGTTCCATTGTATTTTCTGACAAAGTCCGGCTCTTTGTAATCCAAAGGGGTCTCCACTTTAGCAAATGGTGATATCTTGTCAAAACAAGCTAACTCATAGCTCTAACTGCTCAAGCATTCTTCAATCTTGGCTATTCTCTTAGCCTCGGCTTCAATTTTCCCGGCCTGTTTTCCTTTGTCTTCATTTTCGAGGTTAATGACGACAGGAGCCATCTTCGGTTGTGGCTGGACATTTAGCGCACCAATGTCCTCTACGACATGTTGAGTGTCTTCAGTCGTTCCTTTGTCAGTTGTATCAGGTATTGAAGATTGACCTAAGTCGTGTATGCTAGGTATCTCCGTCTGTCTGGCTTGGGAGGCTTCCAACATGGCCTTAATTTCAGCTATCATGGTAGTCATGGTTGTCATCTGGGTCTCTAACATGCCCACTCGCGGAGTCAATTCCTGATGTTCCATTCTCATCTTAAGTCGAGTACGGAAATGAGCCTTGGTAATTTCGTGATTAGAGAATACCTGTTTATTTGAAAATAACAAGCAAGCATCTCTTTAAAACAAATAAGGAAAGTACATGATTCCTTCAATTGCGTGTTTTCCATTATGAATGAGAAAAATGACTACCTTGCAAGCCTTAGTCTCGCATGAGCAGTTCTTTCAATCATTTGCCAAGAGAATTCATGAAATTAAAGGAAGCGCAATATTCGGCAATAGTTTTGATGCATCGACAAAACATGCTTATGCTCATACACATGTATTAAAAGTAATATTTAATACATATGAGTATCCAAATGTCAAGAAAACATTATAATGTTCACACGTTTTACACTTGACAAAATAATCTATCCAAGTCTAGGGCATTTAGAGTCTAAGGCACCCAAATCCCTCATTCTGGGAATCCTCGTGTCCTGAATATGATGACAATCCCATGTCTTCAGGTATATACGGCTTCACTCCAGGCATGTATGGCACAATGTATTCGGGTAGATAAGGTTCGACAAAGCTGTCACGCCCCAAACCCGGCGAGCACGCAAACCCGGCACAGCTTGATTACGGCCTAATGGGTTGTTCGCGTGTTCACTGGGTTCGGGGCGTGACAACTTCAAAAGATGTTGTCCTGTGATATATATCGATGGCACTCATTTGTACTAAAAATACAAAGGAACACTTCTTTGTGCGGCCTCACTTGATGGCAACAATCATATTTTCCCTTTCGCATTTGTTGTGGTTGAAATAGAAAATGTCGACAACTGAAAGTGGTTTTTGTATATATTGCGGCGATATGTGATAAGGAAGAGAGAAATTTACGTCATATCAAACAGACATCCCGAGATCATACAAGAAATGGACACAACATGGTGGCGTCCTCCATATGCCCACCACAGATATTGCATTCGACACCTTGCGAGCAACTACAATAAACAATTCAAAAATGCTAAAGGCAAAAAACATGTTCAGATGGCAGGTAAGATTTGCAATTTTGTAAATTTTAAGAATTTGTTATTCATAAATTTGAATGGCAGTTACTAATTATTAGTGCAATGTACAGCTTACGCATATCAAAAGCGAAAGTTCGATTGGCTTATGAGCCGAATTAGGCGATTCGACCCTGACACAGTTGCATGGTGTGATGAGCTCCCAAAAGAGAAATGGACAAGGGCTCATAATGAAGGGAAGAGATATGGATCGATGACGACAAATTTAGTTGAATCTGTGAATGGGATGCTGAAGGGTGTTCGTGGGCTACCAATAACAGCCATGATGGAAAACATATTCTATCAGTTAAACCACTATTTTGACACGAGAAGAACAACGTACACGAAACGGCAGGAGAAAGGATTTGTATATACGAAATTTATGGGTGACGCTCTCCGGGAATATAGTGAAAAGGCAAATGGGCATCAAGTTAGACGTTTCGATCCTGAAAGAGGGATTTTCGAAGTGAGAACTGCTAGTGATAGATCAAGAGGATCAGGGGGCCACAAATAGGTAGTGAGCTTAGAAGAATGAACATGCTCGTGTGGGAAATTTTAATAGCTGAAAAGCTCATGTTCCTACGTAATCGCCGCATGTCAAGCATATGGAATTGACCACAACATGTACGTAGATAAATGTTATAAGCTGGCTAAAACCATTCAATGCTATCACTACTCGTTTAAGCCGTTGAGAGATCCTCAATACTGGCATGAAGATAATGAGCTGCGATTAGTGCTAAACCTGTGTCGTCTTCGTCAGAAAGGAAGGCCTCGACCATCACGCATCAGAAATGAGATTGACTGGACAACATCGAGCACATCGCACATCCATTGCGGAAAATGTGGCAAATCAGGGCACTCTTTGTGATCAGTTACTTGGTGCTCGGCCACCAGATATGCGCAGCTCGTAAATAAGTTTGAGTTGGTTGGAACAACGCTTTGCAAATATTTCGGCAGATGCAAATAACGCCGATATAGTGCAGTATGCGAGGGCATTCATCCTTCACCTACTTGGAGTATCTATTTTCATGGACAATTCAGGTGCTCAGGTTAGTTTGTACTTTCTCCCACTATTGACAAATATCGAGGCCCCTACGAAGTACAGTTGGAGTTCAGCAGCACTAGCGTGGTTGTATCGGGAGCTATGTCGTGCAACCCACCATGACGCAAAGCAAATTGGCGGTGCGCTACAGGTATTGCAGATTTGGGCGTGGGAGCGAATCAAATGTATCTTTCCATGCCTAAGCACTGATATTTCTTTTCCAAATACGGCTCTCAGTGGTCGGTATGTGATCTATTGCATTTCCAATTCGAGCTCATTAATTCTTTTCAGTGCGTAAAATAAATGAAAGTGTAATATATTATATATATATATATTTTTATATTTTTGCAACTGGACTCTAGGCTTAAGCACAACGCAGATCCCTATACATACCTTGACACATCTGCGTTACCTACTTAACAGATTGACATCATAAGATGTAAGTAATGATGGCAACGAACGAGTTTAATTATTGGTTTAATTTTACATGTTTTAATATGATTTTTTCTTTTAAATTATTGATTGGGTGAATTTTACATATTTTATTACGATAACAGATTACTTGGATGCCCTGTACTGATATCATTTGGAATCTACCGGCGTATTGCCGGCAAGGACATCGTTATTGGATGGCGAAGGTCCCACTAATTTGCCATTGGATAGTTGAGTGGCATTATCTAAACCGAGTACTTCTACAATTTGGTTTCCAACAGAAAATACCACAAGGTCTCAGGGATCATACCGCCTTCCATGATATTGATAACATGCCTCCCAGGACGGATTGGGTGGATAGGTACATAGACTGCATCAGTTTGTGGGGTAGACGTCGGGCACGTATCATCCGAGGTGATCCTATAATGGAGGAGGACCATTTTCATTCAGGATATTTGGAGTGGTTCCGTAGACATACACAGAAATGGATTTCAGTGACGGGAGCTACAATAGGTTCAAAGGTTCGTGCAAACGCTCTTAATTTAATTCATTAATTATTTTTTCGTGATATAAATTATTGACATTTGTTAACTTTCGTTAATTTTTTAATTTCCTGATCAGACTGATGGTATCGAATGCGCGTTTCATATAATGAAGGGGAATTGATCTCGTGAAAAGTTAGATTACATGCAAAGTCTACTTGAGGCAATGATATATGCCCAAAAGGAGGAGAGACGGCTAGTAATATCTATGTCATCACCCCAACCACCGATTGCAGCGAGACCCGATGACTCAGATGAGGATGTCTCATCTGAGCCTGTTCAGCCGTTCAGGAGGACCCCTCGAGCTCGTCCAGTTGGTCATGTCATCCCTCACACTGTGGAGTATCGTACGACATATTTTGATGAAGGATTCGATCAGTATGCTGCCCCATTTACCGAGGGATCTACTTTTGCATATCCTGATTATCCATAACAGCAGACTCCATATACTTATCCCACTTCATATGAGGATATCCCTCTTTATACACTCCAGGCCCTCCTATAGTAGGACATGCACAGTCTGGCCATGGCATATTTCCACAAGATATGCCTTCATCATCTACTCATCCTCCTTGTCGTCGATATGAGCTTCAACCTCCCGAGCACCGGAGACAACCTGATTGTGCAGCAGGAGGTCATGTTAGAGGACGACATCGTCACTAGATGTAATTGTGATTGTTAATGAAATCCCATGTTTTCCATGTCTCAACACATTTATTTTATGAATACTAATTATTTACATAATTTTAATATAATTTATTATTTAATTGATACTTTTAAAATAATTATAAATTAAATAAATTAAAATCATAAAAAAATTAGTATTCATAAAATTCTAGGAAAATGAACAAAAACGTAATGTGGAGAAAAATCTGAAAATCCATTAATTGTTAAAAGTTAATTTTAATGATATGTAGTGCTTGCTTGTCTTTTTTTTTCTCCAAATTTACATAATTCAAATATAATTTATATTATTAAATTGATACTTTTATAAATAATAATAAAAATAGGGCCACTCGGCGGCCCATTTTGGCCATTTGGGCAAGCCAGCGCCTCGCTCGACATTTGGGCCGCCAAGCCAATTTTGCCCAATGGGTGCCACTCGGTGACCCAAATACCGAGAGGCACCCAATAGGGTGTTTATTTTTTTATATTAAATTGGTAATTATTTTTAAAAAAATATACATTTTGGAAAATTGCCCCCACATGTCACCCATTGAGAGCCTCAAATATTTATTACCCCACCTAATTCCATCTTGTCAATTTAACCTCCATTATGTGTGAGAAACATGTCTTCATACAACCCATAGCCATGTATAGCATTTTCCCTCCATTCCCCTTTGATTTTTCTCTCTTTTCCTTCTTGCCGAAAAACTGCCCAGATGACCAATTTCTGCCTCTATGTTCAGTGTGCTCGCCGGTCACTTTTCAATGCCTTCTTGCTATGCTCCAACTACCAGGAGTAAGATCAACCTGTCCTTGACAAGTTCCAAGTGGTAGTTCGACGTTTGGTTGAGTGCTTTTTCCCGACCAACCCTTAGACCAAAACCGGACAAAATCTGCGCGAGCTGGGTTAAGGCTTCCGTTATTCCTCTTAGAGATTCTGAATGGCCTCAACCTTTTTGTGAGATCTTCATAACATATATTACTCAAGTTGGATGGTCTGTGGCCGCAAGTTTAGTTGTGTTAAAATAAGTTTTTATGGCTGATTGTGGGTGATTAAAACTGGACAGATTGTGACAGTGCAAGGATTATGAAGGAACCGGACTGTTTAAAGGTCTTGTGGATTTGTTTCGCATTGAAACTCTTGGTGAGCTTCCTAAACACATAGATTGAGGTCATAGCAAGTTTATTTTATGAAGGATTGAGGTTTAAGGTTGAGATACGGCATGATTATGCTAATTGAACCAAAAACTCGTTCTATTTTGGGAGTACCCTGTTGTGATCGATTCTATTGTGGACTAATTAAGGGATATTTGGACTTCAAATTGACTCATAAGACTTCATAGAACGTTGTGTGAGGTGTTCAATGGGAGTATGTGAAGTGGATTGGGATTTAGAAGTAATTTATGGACTAATTAGTGCATGAAACTCCAAGTTATATTACACCTTGCATGTGGATGCATGAACCGAATGCATTGAGGATTCGTTGGAGTGTTGTCGTGTATTCAATTAATCGATAAGGCGTCTTGAGTTGTCAATTGAATGGTTATTAAGGGATTGATTTAATGGAAGTAAAATTCAATGGCTTTTTTATCCGAAATTGGTGAACCTCTCTAGGTAGACGAGGGATTCTTGGTGGATTGCATACTCGCGGCATTGAGGAGAATCACTTGGTGTGACATTTTGCTAATTGATCAAGGTAAGTGTCTCCTAAACCCTTACTTGAACATTAGGACACTACTAGATAGATTGGTTGAGTGATTTGATTGCTTCATGATCCCTATGGCTTGAATTGCTTGACTAAGTATTGGATTCCATGACTTGAATGGCATAGCATGACAATTGAGCTGTGATATGCATTGATGACATATTTGGCTATTGAGCCCTTGATTGTTTAATTGGCTGTAACGCCTACGTGACTTATATGGCTATAGTGTCTGTGATATTGAAGTGGCTATGAAGCCCTGTTGTTGAATTGGCCATAGTACTAATGTTATTGAGTTTATCATAATGCCTATGCTATATAAACGGCTATAGTACCGATGTTATATGAATGGGCGGTAGTGCCCCAGCGATCGTTGGCCTGTGACCCCGAAGATCGCATTGGCTTGGAGCCCTGATGATATTGATTGGCTTGTGGCCCTAGTGATATCAATTGAATATGAGTCTCAGTGATACCGATTGGCCTGTGACCCCAGTGGTATCAAATGGCTATGGGCCCTGAATAATAATGACGATATCGATTGGCTTGTGGCCTTAGTAGTATCTACGGGCTGCGAGCCTCAGAAGTACCGATTGGCTTGTGGCCCCTATGGTACCAATTGACTAAAGGTCATTATGATATCGATTGGCATGTGGCCCTAGTGATATTAGTTGGCAAGAGTGCCAGAGAAGTACATCGCGGCTGAGAGCCTAGGCGATGAATGATTGTGATGAATCTGAAGTCTATGTGTGCTAGTTTATATGCAATGTGATATTGTCTGGCTGAACTTCTACTTATCGCTAGTTATGTAATCTGGGGGGACTGGTGTTTAGGTCTAGATTTAGATTTCACTTGCTGAGATTTATATCTCACCCCAATGGGGGATTACCTTTTTCAGGTTCCAGCGAAGAAAACCCGAACTTGCCAAGGATTGGCATTCGAGGAAGTAGTTGATCAAATGTATTTAAGACGTTGGGTGACCTTAGAGATTGTACATTGTTTGGTGAATGTAGAAATTAAACCTTTGATTTTTGACCATTGAAACGAATTGAGGTGTATTTTATAGATACGATAAGTGTACTATTTTTCCGTCCTAAGTCATCTTGATTTTATTTGTATGCGGAGTAGTTTCTTGCTTCTACGTGTATACGATTTTGAACATAAGGGCCGAAGGATCCTGGATGACACAGTTTGATTATGGCCAGTGGGATGTTCGCAAGCTCATTAGGTTCGAGGCGTGACATTCCCGTTTGAGTGGTATCAGAGCAAAGTCAGCTTGACCCAATGTGATTGAGGTTTGGAGTGATAAGGAGTGATGACTTGGGGACAATTAGGTAGTGAGACCTTTAGGATTAGGCATGGATTATTGAATCTTGAGAATTATAGGCTTGAACTTGTGAGGTATTCTAAAGGTCCTTGTGTCGATTTGATGGATGATCTTGAGTGATTTTATGGATAAGGCTCAAACAAAGTGAGTAGAGATTGAAGAGTTGTAAGCTTGGATTTGAGTTTGCTAGAGAATGGCTTATGAATGAAGGGTCAATTGGAGTATATGATTGTGATTGTGGTTTGTCAATGACCCAACTTGAAGAGTATGAGTTATAAATAGACGACTAGCATTAGCGGATTCAGGCTTGAATTGCGTTGTATCTTAATGGTTTGGTCATTGATTGCTAATGACAACCTTGAAAGGTATGAGATGAACTGTATACAAGGAAGTGGGTAAGGAATATTTTGATTAAAGGCCAATTGTGATCGAATGCATATAGATTTGACTTGAAAAGCGACTACACTTGAGTTGTATAGTTGAATATAAGCAATTGATCTATGAGATGTAACGGTCATTGGTGGAACCAGATGTTTTCTATAATTGAGGCATGATGTGGAAACGATTGTGGTATGACATGTAATGAGAACGAACATGTTGTGCATGTGTTTATGGCATTGAAATGAAAGTTGATGAGGATGCATGCATAAACTTATCGCTGCTTGACTTAATAAACTGTCTCTTGGTATAGGACAAGTTGATGGAATACCAATAAATTGTCAAGAAGCATGGTATGGGACATGTGGAACAGGGCTTTCTCCGTAAATTTATGACTTGGGACAACCTGCAACAGCTAGGTCTGATGAGAGCGGGAAGTGATCGTCGGGACAGAGAAGTCCTGACAAACAGCGGCTCCTAGCAGGCTTCTAAGATGGCAAGAGGTAGGAATGACCCAAGTCATAACTTGAAAGGGAAAGTCTAGATATCGGTTGAGTCCAATTGTGGTTAAGAGATGTATGGCACGGGATTGATTCTCGAAATAATGTTCAAAAGTGGCATGGCATGTGAAATTACGCCTATAAGTGGCATGGTTAAAAGCTTTGTGCTTGATAGTGAATGCCATTTGAAAAAGAAAAATGATGTTGTAGTTGACCTGTTAGGTATGTTTTATTATTGGCATCATGTGATTGTTATGGCCAAGGTCTAACTAAGAGATTAGATGACGTGTGGGACGTTTATACCCCGTTGAACTGATGCTTGTTGAGAATGAGATAGTTTGTTGTGATTATGATAGAGTGGCAGATGCCTTATGCTTAAAGTATGGGCGATTGACTTAGAGATGTAATGCCTTAAGTATTTGCTGAGTGTTAACCTAGTTGAGTTTTGCCTGGTTGAGGCTTGCCTGGTAAGTGGCTGAAGATTGAGAATTTGCTTTGTTGAGGTTGACTTGATAAATGCTTGTTGATCAAGGATGATTTGGGATCCTTGAATAATTGGCAATTAGTTGAGAATTGCCTAAGAACCATTAGAGAGTTTTTTGGGAACCACTAGATGGTTGATGGTGAAAGGCAATGAGGTGAGCAACCGAGACTACTAGAGTAGATGACTAAGTCTTTGATTCCTGAAGGGAAGCATAGTGGTTCAAGTGACATGAGAACCCAATAAGGTTAAACAACCAAGGTACGATCATAGAAGAGCATCGGGCTCGAGTATACAAGGCATGGAAGATCCGAGAACTTAATGAACCATGAGAATTGAATAAAGAAGAGCAACTGACAAATGAGTACTGGAAGAGCGTATGGCTCGATTTTGTTAATGACGGGAAACCTAAGACCCGAATGGGTCGTGAGAATTTTAAATGGAAATGAGAAAATTTGTTGGGTAGACAAACTCGAGAAGGAACTGCCATTGTACCCAAGTCGCTGGGACAACTGATGCTAGTGCTGATGAGTTGAAAGATGGAAGTCACGAGAAAGGTGACTCTGAGTTACTCCTTTCTAATTTGAACGAGGATTGAAAAGCTTGTGAACCTATGCATAAGGGTGAGATTGACTGAGTTTGATGGAGGGATGAGATTTTAAATTATCTCCCTCTAGATTAGGGATCTTAGTAAGTAAACCTTAGAGGTTTTGGGTACACTGAAGAAAGAAAGTATCCCTGGCATTTACTAGCCTTAAGAGGCTGTTAATAATTAGTAAAAGGTCACTAGAGAAAGGGTTCCTCGAAGGCATGATATCTGCCTGGACCACCTCTGTTGAGACGTCCGATGGAAAATATCCTTCATTGATTGCTTGAGAGCAAAGGCTGTTTAGATCCTAAAAGTCTTGTGAGGATCTGAAGATGATCAACCAATGTGAGGCGGAGTCCTCCAGGTTGTCTAAGTGTACTGAAAGTGGTCAAGGACCTTTTGAATGAGACATGAAGTTCCTGAGTGGATTGAAGTTTGAAAGCCTTATAGCTAGTTGTTATTCCGGAGTTTGAGGAGTGGTAATGAGACTCAATAAGAGAAGTGAATGATTGGAAGAAATGCGAGTAAGAGAACTCCTACTCACGGATTACGAGCAAAGAAATATTCATTATGGAACATGAAACGTATATGCGAAAAATGGCTATTATCTGGCATAAGGCTCTCGAAAAGGGATTGACATGTCGTTCCTTCTGTCGTGAGCAAAGTTGAGGAAAGCAATATGTCAGTTGTCTAACATGGATAATTCTAGGAAACCGATTGAGGATAAATCTAGACCACTAGAAGTGGTATTGTGTGTTATCACCCCTAAAGATTATGGCGTTGTTCTTAAAGGACGATTGGATCATGAGATGATCATTGAGGGAAGGGAAAGCAAATGGACTTGATAGTCCTGACGGTTCGTAATTATAGTGAATGGTTGAGTAAGTGAAAAGAGCGCTTAGAGTGTAATTGAAGGGTGACTTGAGGTAGTCGAATTGAGTATTCGATACGTGAATTGTTGGAGATCAAGAAAGGACGAACCTTGTCACTTGAGGTGACTGAGTTATTAGAAGAATAATGTTAAGTTTGGTGACATTTGGGAATCTTGGAGTAAAACACCGCCATTGGCACAGACTCCAAGATTTATGTCATATAGAATAGGAATAACAAGATGGATTCAAAGTAAGAGAATGCCACTAAAGTGTACAGTTTCCTGCACAGGGTAAGTGACCGTAGTGTGGAAGGAAGAGGAAATTCTAATTGTCTTGGTATTGAGACTGAGCATTTGGAGTGAGAAAGAAGACTCAGAACTTGAATGATTCATGGAAGTTAAGTCCAAGAGACTATCTTATAGACAACATTGAATTCCAGGATGATGTCGATGTTTAGTTGAATGGACGAAATTGAGCTAAGGTCGCATTAGCTGGTTGTGAAACCAAAAGGTCAAGGCACTAATGCTTCCTGAGGAAAAAGTGACAAAAATGAACAAAATATTGTGTAGTCCAAGTGGGGACTCATGAGAGCAGAGGGCCAAGGTTTGAGCTCTCAAGTGAAAAGTATGAAGAACAGTCTGAAGATTCGACACTTGGTAGAAAGAAACTGATAAAAGCCAGATTGAGTATCCAAGGTATAATTGGATTGATTGTTACCGTCTTTAGAGACGATGAGTGGACTCATTTAAGGAGTCATGAGAAACATGAATAACTTTCGAGAGTATCTTACGGAATCTAAGGAGATGCTCATTGTATGTTGCTAATTGTGAAGAACACGAGTGGTGGGCCTAATGAAATAAGATTCCTCAGTCGTGAAATTCTAAGAAATGAAATCCCTAAGGAATTTTTTAGGGTTGGAATGAGTAATGAATCGACTAAAGTCGGCACGAGTTATTGAAAGTTGAAGTTTTCTGGAATTGAAGGATTGTTATAGACGGAACGTGGGAAGATTCTCCACAAGAACTGTTCCATTGGTGAAGTGGACTAAGGACGAGCCGTAACACGAATGGATGAATAAACGTGAAAAGAGTTTTTGAGGACTTGAGTCAAGCTAATGACTATACTGATAATGGTGATCTTGTTTGGAATCAAAAGGTTGATGGAATCATAATTACGTGATGCAGGAAAGAAATTTGAGACGTAGTAAGGCCAACTGAAGTAGACTGTGCGAATGCGCCGTGACAGTAAGACTATCCGAGTTAGAACGCTTAATGTATGATTGGGGTGCTTTGCATTTGTTCTTGCAATAAAGTTCAAGAAACATTGTCGGTAGAAGAAGACTTCAAGTCAATATCTACCACGAGAGAATAAGGTAATAGTTTCCCGAAGGGAATTGAACAAGAGGCAACGCCGATGTATGAAATTACTTACGAATACGGGAGCGTTCTCGTATGAGGAAAGATCTCGCAACTGTGTGAGCTGCAAGAGTTGGAAATGTTGACTGCTTTAAAGGGATTGAAGGGAGAGCACAATTGTTGCAAGATGGTGGATTAAATTGGTCGTTGGGGATCTCGAATGTTATCAAGGAAGAGATATTAAGAATTCAATCATGAGTTTCCCTGAGAAGTCGAGAAAGCTATGGTTCATTTGGACAATCGAGGGTAAGCTAATGGAATTTGGACGTCTCCGACAGTACGAAAGGACATTTGAATTGGATTATTATGTCAATTGGTAGAGGTAACAAAGAGTACGTTCTCGCGATGATTTGGTGATGATCGTGATAGGAAAAGAACATGAATTTAAGGCGATGTATTGAAAAAACCTTTTGACTGAGAATTTCAAAAATAAAGTTGCATTGTGATGCACGTAACATACTCGGACCAATAGGCAAACTGAAAGGAAGATTCAAATGCTCGACGAATGTCGGAAGAGAATAGAGAAAAGTAAGTACAGGTTGAGGACTGAGGGAAACAAGTCCTGGAGGAGGATGACTTTTGTCAGAAAGGACAAATAGGAGTGTCAAGTAATGGGAGGAGCTATTTTGAAGAATGAGAATGCGATGAGGCGTCTGTACCCCATGAGATTGGATAATTGAAAAGATTGCAAATTTTGAGGATGAAATTTCTTTAAGGGGAGAATAGTTATGATATTTCGAATTTCGATCCTCTTGAGGCTATTGAATGAAAGGATATCGATCGGTGTATTTCAGCTGTAACTCGCTCGGAATTGGCCACTCTTGAGTTATCTGACCAAAAGGGAAAGGCTAACGCATGACAAGATACGTGGACCTAGGACATTGAAAAAAGAAAATGACACTTTGACCATAAGGATTGTCGAGGGAACATTTAGAACCAATGAGGCCGATCAAATAATGATTAAGAAATTCATTGCTAGTATTATAAAATTGGAGCGCAGGTGATGCCACATAACCAATGTATAATTTGCAAACTTTCCTAAATCGAGCTATGACAATCGAGACCGTCGGAACTAGTAATAAACCCTCGCAATTACATGACAATCAAAGCTGTTGTAACTTGAGTTTTCTTAAGTGTGATGAGAATCACAGAGTCAATGCGCGTGATGTCTGCAAAAGCCGCCCGTTAGTGTTACAATCGACAGACGATTGATCACGAAATGGAAGCTCAAAGTTAGCAATTGAAAATAGAGAATTTCAATATTAGACAAGGAATTGACGTCGTCTCACTAATAGTAATTTCGAATTGAAAAAGCGAAGTTTCGGACTGAAAGTACAAAATTACCATTTTGCCCATCGACCATTTGCCCTTGCCTTAAGATTTCAAGAAGGAAAAAATAGTCATTTTCTCTCCACCATAGGGATGCCAAAAATTGATATGCATAAGGTCAAAGATGAGTCAAAACTTGAGTTGTATTATTGATATGTGTCACATGTCACCCATTGAGAGCCTTAAGCATTTATTACTTCACCTAATTCCATCTTGTCAATTTAACCTCAATTATGTGTGAAAAACATGTTTTCATACAACCCCTCAGCCATGCATAGCATTTCCCCTCCATTCCCCTTTGATTTTTCTCTCTTTTCCTTATTGCCGAAAAACTGCCTAGACGACCAGTTTCTGCCTCTCTGTTCGGTGTGCTCGTCGGCCACTTTTCGATGCCTCCTTGCCATGCTCCAACTACTAGGAGTAAGATCAACCTATCCTTGACAATTTTCAAGTGGTATCTCGACATTTGGTTGAGTGGTCTTTCCTGACCAGCCCTTAGACCAAAACCGGACAAAATATGCGCGAGCTGGGGTAAGGCTTTCGTTCTCCATCTTAGAGACTCTGAATGGTCTCAATATTTTTGTGAGATCTTCATGACATATAGTACTCAGGTTGGATGGTATGTGGCCGCAAGTTTAGTTGTGTTAAAATAAGTTTTTATGGTCGATTGTGGGTGATCAAAACTGGACAAATTGTGACCATGCAAGGATTGTGAAGGAATTGGACTATTTGAAGGTCTTGTGGATTTGTTTCGCATCGAAACTCTTTTGATGAGCTTCCTAAACATATAGATTGAGGCCATAGCGAGTTTATTTTGTGAAGGATTGAGGCTTAAGGTTGAGATACGGCATGATTATGCTAATTGAACCAAAAACTGGTTCTATTTTGGGAGTACCCTGTTGTGATCGATTCTATTGGGGACTAATTAAGGGATATTTGAACTTCAAATTGACTCATAAGACTTCATAGAACGTTGTGTGAGGTGTTAAATGGGAGTATGTGAAGTGGATTGGGATTTAGAAGTAATTTATGGACTAATTAGTGCATGAAACTCCAAGTTATATTACACCTTGCATGTGAATGCATGAACCGAATGCATTGAGGGTTCGTGGGAGTGTTGTCGTGTATTCAATTGATTGATAAGGCTTCTTGAGTTGCCAATTGAATGGTTATTGAGGGATTAGTTTAATGGAAGCAAGATTCAATGGCTTTTTTATCTAAAATTAGTGAACATTTTTAGGTTGACGAGGGATTCTTGATGGATTGCATACTTGTGGCACTGACGAGAATCATTTGGTGTGACATTTTGCTAATTGATCAAGGTAAGTATTTCCTAAATCCTTATTGAACATTAGGATACTACTGGATAAAGTGGTTGAGTGAATTGATTGCTTGGTGAGGTCTGTGGCTTGAATTGCTTGACTGAGTATTGGATTCCATGACTTGAATGACATAGCATGACAATTGAACAGTGATATGCCTTGATGACATATTTGGCTATTGAGCCCTTGATTGTTTATTTGGTTGTGACGCCTACGTGACTTGTATGGCTATAGCGTTTGTGATATTGAAGTGGCTACGAAATCTTATCGTTGAATTGGCCATAGTACCTATGTTATTGAGTTTATTATAGTGTCTATGCTATATAAACAGCTATAATGCCGATGTTATATGAATGGGTTGTAGTGCCCCAACGATCATTGGCCTGTGGCCCCCAAGATCGCATTGGTTTGGAGCTTTAATGATATCGATTGGCCTGTGGCCCCAGTGATAGCAATTGACTATGAGTCTTAGTGTTACCGATTGGCTTGTGGTCCCAGTGGTTTCAAATGGCTATGAGTCCTGAATAATAATGACAATATCGATTGGTCTGTAGCCCTAGTGGTATCAAATAGCTACAAGTCTCAAAAGTACTGATTGGCTTGTGGCCCCAGTGGTACCAATTGACTAAAAGTCATTACGATATCGATTGGCCTGTGGCCCCAGTGATATCAGTTGGCAAGAGTGCCAGAGAAGTACATCGCGGCTGAGAGCCCAGACGATGAATGATTGTGATGACTCAGAAATCTATGTGTGCTAGTTTATCTGTCATGTGATATTGTCTGGCTGAACTTTTGCTTAAAGCTGGTTGTGTAGTCTGGGGGGATTGGTGTTCAGGTATAGGTTTAGTTTCACTTGTTGAGATTTATATCTCACCTCAGTGGGGGATTACCTTTTTCTTGTTCCAGGCGAAGGAAAGCTCGAACTTGCCAAGGATTGGCATTCGAGGAAGTAGTTGATCAAATGTATTTAAGACGTTAGGTGACCTTAGAAATTGTATATTGTTTGGTGGATGTTGAAATAAAACCTTTAGTTTTTTACCATCGAAACGAATTGAAGTGTATTTTATAGATACGAGAAGTGTACTATTTTTTCGTCCTAAGTCATCTTGATTTTATTTGTGTACGGAGTAGTTTCTTACTTCCACATGTATATGATTTTGAATATGAGGGCCGAAGGATCCTAGATGGCACAGCTTGATTATGGCTAGTGGGATGTTCGCGAGCTCATTAGGTTCGAGGCATGACATTTGTTCTTAATAGTAACTTTATTCAGTTGCCTATAGCCAATGCATAAACGCAACAACCCATCCTTTTTCTTCACAAACAACACAGGTGCTCCCCAAGGCGATGCACTTAGACGAATAAGTCCTTTGTCCAGTAACTCTTGCATTTGCACCTTGAGCTCGTAACGGTTGATACTAAGAACCGGCATCTTGTTGTCTACACTCCCTTACCCTATGGCCCATCTTGCTACACTTAAAGCATGCTTCTGTCTGCTTTGGGCAGAGTCTATTTCCATGCCTCCGCTCATAGAGAAGGCAATTCCAGTTGTTCTAATGGATAGGCTTCGTGATATTCCAATTAACAAGGGGAACAAATCGTATGTTGTTCGCCATAAGTCCTTTGCCCAATTTCTAATTGTCTCTAACGGGATTAAACCGCAATCCAAAGGAAATGCTTATATTCGTCATATCTCTTTCAATCATCCAACTCCTGTTATAGATTTCGTTAAAATCCCTCAGGTTCATCGAGATCATCTGGCTGTAAATATCGAGCTTCAATCCATCTCGGAATCTCCTCGCCCAATCCAATGGATTTTCCACCGTTCTAGGTATGTACTTAGATAGCCTTGCAAATTCGACCCCATACTGATCAACAGTCATATGATTATGGTCAAGGTTCTGGAACTCTTCCAACTTCTGCTCCTGGGTAGTGCTACGCCTCGAACCCGGCGAGCGCGTGAACATCCCTACAAATCAAACCATATATTCTATCGTCGTCCCAAGATCCACAAATAAGACGAGAGAGGTAGAATGAACAAGCATACGGAAGCGATAAGTAAACGACTCCTCCATACACAATATAAGTTAAGTGGGACCTGAATAGCATAAGTACTGTTATACATAATAACCATCGATTCATAAAGATAAGGAGCTACTAGGATTCACTAACAAACTGGACAACGGGGTAGTACACAAAAGAGTTCCTCACAACATCCAAAAGAAACAGGGTCGAGTCACCTCCAAAAGCATCAACCAACGAACTGGAACCCTAAGATGAACTGCTGGAATCCTCAGTGTCCTCAATGGTATCCTACGTCGGCTCATACTCGGAGAAGGTCTCTGATGGGACCTTAATGGTATCCTCCATGGTCTCCTCCGCCGATGGCTCAGCGAGATCCTCCTCGGTCGCCTCCAGGATAATAACCTCCTCCTCCACAGTAAAATCCAGCATCAGGGTCCTCTCCGGCCCATTCTGAGAACCTACTACCGATCCCTCTTCAGGGTCCTAGTCCCTACCGGGGTGGCACCAATTAGGGATCACTCCCTGGGGCACCTCATGGGGCTTTAGTGGCCCAATCGACTCGTCCCCAACCTTCCTAAACCAAGCCCCACACCTATGAGGCTTCCAGTCCTTACTACCCTCGTCAACCCACACCACTGTACACTTCCTTACGTAAATGGTCCCCTGATCGTCAAGGAACTCATCAAAATACGCGGTCATCTCCTAAGGGTCTCCAAAGCGAATAGGCCACATGCTTAAAGCCTATGATCTGTAAAAATAAGGGTCCCCAAAGGGGTGAGATACACATCTCAATAAAAGAGCCCTAACCCTAGGTTAGGCTGACCGTCCACTCAGTCAGCCATCTATTCCGAAAATTCCAAGCTCATAATCATACAAGCACATGCAAATAAAGATAACGACACGCAGATGACAGGGATACAGCTATAACATCATGTCACACTCAGATGATCATGCACACCTCGTCCTGCCACTTCACCACAACCATCTCTTCCTGTCTGCCTCATTCTCATGCCCGCGATTAGATCGCATCAGGCTTGGTTCGCGTAAACACATCAGATTGTCATTGACAATCCGCGTAAACGTATCAGGTTTCAATGATTCACCAGGCCAATATCATCACCTCATATCTCCGTCCCACGATTAAATCACATTAGGACCGTGGCCATCTCAACCCCGCGATTAGATCGCATTAGGGCGCCACACAATCTCAATTCGACCCCGCGATTAGATCGCATCAGGGTATCCACCTCCATCCCGCGTCTCATACGCCTCAAGGCTTCGCCATGTCACACTCATGCCATGCTTTTCAATTCATTTGCACACACAATGCCTGGTACAACCCAAGTATGATTCGTATATTCCATGGCATGCCAAGCAATCAAGTGACATTAAGACATAGCAAGCAATTTAAGCATAAGCAAAGGCACACATAAATCCCCTATACAATCTTAGAATATTTTAAGAATAATCCTCTTGAAAACTCTCACAAATTATTCAATTTATCGCTTGACTCGCCCAATCGAGTCCAATCTTCCTATCCTAAGTTTAGGATTCCCTTACCTTACGTTTGATACCACAATAATTCTACTCTTGAGCCCTCACCAATTCGGTTCCCAGGGTCCAAAGTCGAACTCACCACGCAACCTAGAATTTCCAATGAATTCGTCAATTTTCTTTACTCAATTCCTCAATCCATGAACCACAATCATCCATAACATAACCCTCATCATCTTAACATGTCTTAATCACCACTTTAAGACTCAAAACCCAGCACCAACAGCCCCCATAGATTCGGTTTTGCACAGAACCGAACCGGTCCTTTTTGGTTATGTGCAAACCGAGCACAATCGGTCCTTAATCAACTCCTAATCCACCATTTAATCATTATCATACCTCTTAACATGTCTATCTAAGGGTCTTACCGAGGGTTTGAAGTCACGTCGTTGTCGAAATTCCATCAAAAGTCGCCAGATCTCCCAAGTTCAGTAGCCGGCAGTTTCTGTTCCAAGTTCACAAGACCGATTCGAGGTTAAAACTTCATCAAATCCGTCTCAACTTTTTACCAAATATTGTTATACATGTCTCCTAGACGTCCATAAAATTTGATCTCAAGATTCTAACATTTCGGCCTCCTAAAGGGTTAGAAACAGAACCTACCTCAGATTGGGTCAGATTCCGTCGGCTTCCGGGAAAAAGTTTGGCCGGAGCTCCTTTGTGGTCCAAACGCCGTGCTTCCACTTCAAGGAGGTCGGCAAGACGTGGAGCTAGGTTGGTGTGGTCGGCTGGAGTCTAGGAGATGGCTGGAGGGCGGCGTCGACGGCGGCGAACGGGCTGGACAGAAGCGATCATCGGCGGCAGAACAGGAGGAAGAAGAAGAAGATGGCTTTGGGAGTTAAAGGGGTGTTATGGCCGGTCAATGGTTCATGATCAATGGTTGAATGGTAGATATGGAATAGTGGATTTGACTATTCTTTTGCCCATCCTTTAACACATGTCCTAGTGTCAATCAAACTTGATCCAATGGCCCATAATTCTCCTTGTGTTCGGCAGCCTTGGGAATATTTAATGACTAAATTGCCCTTCTTCAAATGCATGGACAAGGCTTTAAGCTCGAGGGACAAAAGGGTAATTTTACCCCTGACGTTCAGAACGTCGTTTTTCTCCTTTCAATAATCTTCGATAGGACGACGGCCAATCCAAATATAATGCTAGAATTCTTGATTCTCCATTTTCAATTTTCAAGACTCGTTTCTGATCGTTTTCTCTATCAGACGTAGTTTCAGCCTATCTTGAATCGACGGGCGACTTTGGCAGACATTATGCGTATCGACCCTATAATTCATATCACGTTTAGAGCTCGTCAATTCATGGTGACTTTGGTTGTCATGTAATGGTGAGGGTCTATCACTAGTCCCTATAGTCTCGATCGTCACTGTCCGATTTAGAAAAATTTTGCAAATCATACGTTGGTTAATCGGCATCACCCGCGCTCCAATCGTATGACACTCGCAAGGCATTCCTTAATTGTTCTTAGATCGGCCTCTTTATGATTCTAAATATTCCCTCGACAATCTTTATGGTCAAAGCGCCGTTTCCTATCCGAGCTACCTAGGTCTACGTTCCTCGTCTCGCGTTAGCCTTTCCCTTTTAGTCAGCCTACTCAAATTGATCAAATTCGAGCGGGATACAACTAAAATGCATCTCCAGATTTACTTTTCATTAATGAGTCTGAAATTGACTGGAAATCAGAATGTCACAACTCTTCCCCCTTACAAAAATTTCCTCCCCGAAATTTACATGACACTTAATTACTCAAATAAATGGGGGTGTTGTCACCTCATTGTCTCTTCATTCTCCCACGTGGCACCTTCAGTTCCTTGGTGCTCCCATACTACCTTGACCTGTGGGATCTTCTTATTCCTGAGGATTTGCTCCTTCCGGTCCTCGATCCTTATCAGCCTCTCTACGTAAGACACTTGGTCATCCACTTCTATGATCTCATAATCCAGCACATGTGTCGGGTCGGTTCATACCTTCGCAGCATCGACATATAGAATACATTATACACCTGGGATAGATTAGGCGACAGGGCAAGCTTGTAGACTAAGGTTCCAATCTGCTTCAGTATCTCAAATGGGCCTACATACCTTGGGCTCAGCTTCCCCTTCTTTTCGAATCATGATAGTCCTCTCATCGGCGGCACCTTGAGGAAGACGTGATCGCTCACTTGAAATTCCAAGGGCTTGCGTCGCTTATCTACGTAGCTCTTCTAACGACTCTGTGCCATCCTCAGTCTATCCCGAATTATTTTCACTGCTTCCATCGATTGCTCTACCAATTCCGGGCCAGTGATACTTCTTTCTCCAAACTCATCCCAACAAATCGGGGTTCTGCAGGCTCTTCCATAAAGTGCTTCGAATGGTGCCATCTGGATACTTTGCTGGTAACTATTATTATAGGCAAATTCTACCAAATGTAACTGCTCTTCCCATCCACCTTTAAAATCAATGACGCATGCACGCAGCATGTCCTCAAGCGTCTGTATCATCCTTTCCGACTGTCCGTCTGTCTGTGGACGGTAGGCTGTACTAAACTGCAGTCGGGTTCCCATAGCTTCTTGTAGGCTTTTCTAAAAATTTACCGTGAACTTGGGGTCTCGATCAGACGTAATCGTCACAGGCACTCCGTGCAGCCTCACTATTTGTCTCATGTACAACTCTGCATACCTATTCATAGCGAAGTCCTTTCGCACCGAGATGAAATGTGTGGACTTGGTCAATCTGTCCACGACTACCCATAGAGAGTTGTGACCTCTCTGGCTCCTTAGGAGTCCCATCATAAAATCTATAGTCACATGCTCCCACTTCCATCTAGTATCTCTAGTGGCTGTAGTAGTCCTCCAGGCTCACAGTGCTGCGCTTTCACTTGCTGGCATGTCAAACACTTAGCCACATACCTCGCTGCGTCCACCTTCATCGCGTTCCACCAATAGTGTTGTCGTAAATTTTGATACATTTTCGTACCTCCAGGGTGGATGCTATAATTGCTCCTGTGAGCCTCTGATAAAATCTTTTCTCTGAGTCCTTCATCCTTTAGCACTCACAATCGTCCTCGGAACTTCAAAATTCCGTCCTCTGACACCTGAAATTCTAGTTTTCTCTTCGTCGCATCCATCTCGAGGATCTTCTAGATCTCTAGGTCCATAGACTGTAAGGCCTTTATTCCTTTTTGAACCTCAGGTTCCATCCTCAATGTGGCTATCAAGCTAGACAACTGACAGACTTCTAGTCTGAACTCAGAATCTCTCAAGTCTTCTATCATCGACCAACTTCTCACTAGTAGACATACGATGCTTGACTTCCGACTCAGCGCATCTGCTACTCTATTTGCTTTCCCAGGGTGATACAGTATATCACAATCATAATCCTTCAACAATTCCATCCACCTACGCTGCTTCATATTCAGCTCTTTCTGGGAAAACAGGTACCATAAACTCTGGTGGTCGGTACAGATCTGGAACTTTTCGCCACAGAGTTAATGTCTCCAAATCTTCAGTGCAAATATAATCGCCGCTAACTCCAGCTCATGAGTTGGGTAGTTCATCTCGTGTGGCCTCAACTGTCTGGATGCATAGGCCACTACTCTTCCGTGCTGCATCAACACACAGCCTAATCCTTTCAGCGAAGCATCATTGTATATCTCGTAACCTCCTGGTCCTGATGGAATTGTTAGCACTGGCGCGGTTCTCAATCTATGTTTGAGTTCTTGGAAACTCCTCTCACATTTGTCAGTCCATTCAAACTTTGTTTCCTTCTTCGTCAACCGTGTCAATGGGATGGCTATGGATGAGAATTTCTCCACAAAACGCCTGTAGTATCCTGCCAGTCCCAAGAAACTTCTAACTTCAGTGACCGAAGTAGGCTTAGGCCAATTGATTACAGCCTCGATCTTCGCAGGATCCACTACAATTCCTTCACCCGATACCACATGACCAAGAAATGCTACCCTTTTCAGCCAGAACTCACATTTACTCAACTTCGCATAGAGCGTATGCTCCCTCAGGGTCTGCAGTACAATTCTCAAGTGCTCCTCATGTTCTGCATCTCTCCTCGAGTAAATCAAGATATCGTCAATGAAGACTATGACGAATCTGTCCAGAAACTCCTTAAATACTCGATGCATCAGGTCCATAAAAGCGGCTGGAGCATTGATCAATCTAAACGGCACCACCGTAAACTCATAATGACCATACCTCGTTCTGAAAGCAGTCTTAGGTATATCTTCCTTCTTGATCCTCAGTTGGTGATACCCAATCTTCAAATCAATCTTCGAAAATACCGTCGCTCCTTGCAACTGATCAAACAGATCGTCAATCCTAGGCAGTAGGTATTTGCTCTACGCCGTTACCTGGTTTAGCTGCCGATAGTCAATGCATAAACGCAAAGACCCATTCTTTTTCCTTACGAACAGTATTGGTGCTCCCCACGGCGAAGCGCTTGGTCGGATAAATCCCTTATCCAGCAGCTATTGCATCTGCACCTTCAACTCCTTTAGTTCTAACAAGGACATCCTGTAAGGTGCTTTCGAGATCGACTCCGTCCCAAGGGCTAACTCGATTACGAATTCTATCACCTGTTCCGGTGGTAATCCTGACAACTTTTGGGGAAATACATCAGGAAATTTACGCACTACCGAGATGTTCTCTAACTTTGGCTCTTCGATAGTCGTGTCCTTTACTGCCACAAAGTATGCCTGACACCCTTCAGACATCAACTTAGTCACCTCCAGAGATAAGACTAAGGGAATCGAGATTCCTCCTCGACTTCCCACCAATTCAAAGCTAGGGCGGCCTCTTGGATAAAACCGTATTATCTTACTACCACAGTCCACTACTGCCTCCTGCTTACCCAACCAATCCATTCCTATGATTACGTCAAAATCATACATGGGTAATACCGCTAGGCCAATACTCTCTTTACTCCCTCCAATCACAATCTCACAACCAGCACAGCCCATTGAAACCGATATATTATCCTTTAACGGTGTGGCAATATGCAGAATTATGTTCAACAGTTTCAATTTCATTCCCACTAATTCAGTAAACTGTGCAGACACGAATGAATGCGCGGCACCAGGGTTAGACAGTGCATATGCAGCTTGGTTGCACAAGTAAACCGCACCTGTGACCACACCTGGCGCTTCCTCCGCCTCTCTACGAGCTACTGCATACACTCTTCCCTGTGCCGGTGGTCGATTCTGCTCGATATGGAGAGCGGCAGTCGACGGTACGGTCTGCGGTCTCTGCCCTTGAGGTCAATTTGTCGGAGCTTGACTCGGGCACATCCTCATTTGGTGGCCTAGCTAACCACACTTAAATCAAACCCCGGTCCTTACCGGGCATGGCCCATTTTCATGCCTCCTGCCACAGAGGCGACAGCTCCAGTTAATGGGATTTGGCGGCTTCGCGATATTTTTCCTTACGGGAGGTACGAAACGTCTATTGCCCGTCATCGGCCTCTTGCCCATCCAGCGATTACCTCTGAAGGATGTGAACCGCGATCCAGTTGCGGTGTTTCTCTCTTTCAAGTTTCGTTCTATCATTTGACCCCATTTGTATATCTCTTTATATGTCCTTAGATTTAAAGCGATCATCTGACTACGAAGCTCGGGCCTCAGACCATCCCTAAATCTTCTTGCTTTCTCCTAGGGATCCTCTACAGATCGAGATACGTACCTCGACAGCCTCGAGAATTCGGCCTCGTACTGATCTATCGTTAACTGGTTCTGGCGCAACTGCAGGAATTCCACCTGCTTCCTTTCCCTAGCCGTCTCAGAGAAGTACTTGTCATTGAACGCCGTCTTAAAAGCATCCCAGTTTAAGGCTGTTCCTTCAGGGAAGACTCCATCCTTGGTGGCAGCCCACCAATCATTCGTTGTACCCTCCAGCTGATACACTGCTAGTAGCACCTTCTCCTCGTCTGTACACCTCAGCACCCCAAAAGCTTTCTCTAACTTCTCAATCCACCTGGTAACTAGCTCGAGACCTCCAGTTCCATCGAACTGAGTCAATTTCAACTTTATAAACTGCTCTACTAGCTAGCCCATCTGTTTGGCCACGATGATCTCTTCTTGGGCATTCACAGTTTCATTGCCCTGGCTATGTTCATTCTGGTTTCCATTGCCACCATTGTTGGCATTGACGGCTACTATGGCAGCTCCTACTGCTTGGACGATGACAGCATCCCAGTCTTGGGTCTACCTATCAATTAAGTCTCCAATTCTCTCCAATTCCCTCAGCACGCCATCCATTCTTGGGTCCTCAGTTGCAGGTGACCTCGAGCTAGAGGCTCCACCTCTGGATCTTCCTGACCTTCTGGATGCTTACTCATCCTAGTTTCTTTCTACTAAACCTGGTCCACCACAAGTTTAGCAAGGAGTTAGTAACTCACTCATTCACCCAAATCCAAAGCTACTAACTAACTCTTAACAGAAGCGGTTACAATCCACCAGTACTCCATACCATAAACTCCAAAAACATTTCAACAAATAACTCATGGCCATTTCTCAGTTCCATTCACTCCAACGGTTTACTAACACCAAGTACACTCATTCATTAAGCAGGCCAAGGTCTAAATAGCCTTTAACTTTAAGTAGGAAACTTAATCCTCACACCTCACCACAACCTTGCCGAAATCAAACACCAACCTTAAGTACCAGGTCTCACACCATGCACCCCATGCCTTATCTTAGCCAGTCTCCTAAGGTCTCGCTATCCGTCCTTGTCCCAACTTGATCCTCCTTATTACTCCAATCCTTAACCAACTTTGGTTTGAGCTAACCTTACTCTGATACCAAATCGAACGGGGATGTCACGCCCCGAACCCAGCGAGCGCGCGAACATCCCTGCAAATCAAACCATATATTCTCTCGTCGTCCCAAGATCCACAAATAAGACGAAAGAGGTAAAATGTACAAACACGCGGAAGCGATAAGTAAACGACTCCTCCGCACAAAATATAAGTTAAGTGGGACCTAGATAGCATAAGTACTATTATACATAATAACCATCGGTTCATACAGATAAGGAGCTACTAGGATTCGCTAACAAACTGGACAACGGGGTACTACACAAAAGAGATCCTCACAACATCCAAAAGAAACAGGGTCGGGTCGCCTCCAAAAGCATCAACCAACGATCTGGAACCCTAAGATGAACTGCTAGAATCCTCAGTGTCCCCGGCATCCTCTGTTGGCTCATACTCGGAGAAGGTCTCTGATGGGACCTCAATGGTATCCTCCATGGTCTCCTCCGCCGATGGCTCAGCGAGATCCTCCTCGGTCACCTCCAAGACAATAATCTCCTCCTCCACAGTAAAATTCAGCGTCGGGGTCCTCTCCGGCCCATTCCTAGAACCTACTACCGATCCCTCTTCCGACTCCTGATCCCTACCGGGGTGGCACTGATCAAGGATCACTCCCTAAGGCACCTCATGGGGCTTCAGCGGCCCAATCGACTCGTCCCCAACATTCCTAAACCAAGCCTCATACCTATGAGGCTTCTAGTCCTTACTACCCTCGTCAACGCACACCACTGTACACTTCCTCACGTAAATGGTTCCCTGACCGTCAAGGAACTCATCAAAATACACGATCATCTCCTTAGGGTCTCCAAAGCGAATAGGCCACATGCTTAAGGCCTAGCATCTGTAAAATAAGGATCTCCAAAGGGGTGAGATACACATCTCAGTAAAAGAGTCCTAACCTTAGGTTAGACTGACCATCTACTCAGGTAGTCATCTATCCCAAAAATCCCAAGCTCATAATCATACAAGCACATGCAAATAAAGATAACGACACGCAAATGACAGGCATGTAGCTATAACATCATGTCACACTCAGATGATCATGCACACCTCGTCCTGCCACTTCACCACAACCATCTCTTCCTGCCTATCTCATTCTCATGCCCGCGATTAGATCGCATCAAGCTCAATCCGCGTAAACGCATCAGACCGTCATTGACAACCTACGTAAACGCTTCAAGTTTCAATGATTTACCAGGCCAATATCATCACCTCATATCTCCGTCCCGCGATTAGATCGCATCAGGACCGTGGCCATCTTAACCCTGTGATTAGATCGCATCAAGGCGCCACACAATCTCAATTCAACCCTACGATTAGATCGCATCAAGGTGCCACACAGTCTCAATTCGACCCCGCGATTAGATCGCATCAAGGTATCCACCTTCGCCTCGCGTCTCATACGCCTCAGGGCTTCGCCATGTCACACTCATGCCATGTTTTTCAATTCATTTGCACACATAGTGCCTAGTACAACCCAAGTACGATTCTTATATTCCATTGCATGCCAAGCAATCAAGTGACATTCAGACATGGCAAGCAATTCAAGCACAAGCAATGGCACACATAAACCCCCTATACAATCTTAGGACATTCCAAGAATAATCCTCTTGAAAACTCTCACAAATCATTCAATTTTTCGCTTGACTCACCCAATCGAGTCCAATTTTCCTATCCTAAGTTTAGAATTTCCTTACCTTGCGTTTGATACCACAATAATTCTCCTCTTGAGCCCTCACAAATTCAGGTTCCAAGGGTCCAAAGTCGAACTCACCACGCAATCTAGAATTTCCAATCAATTCGCCAATTTTCTTTACCCAATTCCTCAATCCATGAACCACAATCACCCATAACATAACCCTCATCATCTTAACATGTCTTAATCACCACTTTAAGACTCAAAACCCAGCGCCAACAACCCCTATAGATTCATTTTTGCACAGAACCGAACTGGTCCTTTTTAATTCTGTGCAAACCGAGCATAACCGGTCCTTAATCAACTCCTAATCCACCATTTAATCATTATCCTACCTCTTAACATGTCTATCTAAGGGTCTTATCGAGGGTTTGAAGTCGTGTCATCGTCGAAATTTCGTCAAAAGTCGCTGGATCTCCCAAGGTCAGTAGCCAGCAGTTTCTGTTCCAAGTTCACAAGACCGATTCGAGGTCAAAATTTCATCAAATCCTTCTAAACTGTTTACCACAGATTGTTATACATGTCTCCTAGACTTCCATACAATTTGATCTCAACATTCCAACATTTTGGCCTCCTAAAGGGTTAGAAACAGAACCTACCTCAGATTGGGTCCGATTTCGTCGGCTTTCGAGAAAAAGCTTGTCCGGAGCTCCTCGGTGGTCTAAACGTCGTGCTTCCACTTCGAGGAGGTTGGCAAGACGTGGAGCTAGGTTGGTGTGGTCGGCCGGAGTCCAAGAGGTGGCCGGAGGGCGGCGGTGAATGGGCTAGACAGAAGTGGTCGGCGGCGGCAGAATAGGAGGAAGAAGAAGAAGACTGCGTCGGGAGTTAAGGCGGTCTTACGGCTAGCCAAGTGAGGTGAGGAGAGAGAGAAAAAGATTATATCTAAGGCTCATGTTCAATGGTTGAATGGTAGATATGGAATAGTGGATTTGACCACTCGTTTGCCCATCCTTTAACACATGTCCTTGTCCTAGTGTCAATAAAACTTGATCCAATGGCCCATAATTCTCCTTGTGTTAGGCAGCCTTGGGAGGATTTAATGACCAAATTGCTCTTCTTCAAATGCATGGATAAGGCTTTAAGCTCGAGGGGCAAAAGTGTAATTTTACCCCGACGTTTAGAACGTCGTTTTTCTTGTTCCAATAATCTTCGATAGGGCGACGACCAATCCGAATATAACGTTGGAATTGTTGAATCTCTATTTTCAATTTTCAAAACTTGTTTTTGATCGTTTTCTCTATCAGACGTGGTTCCAGCCTATCCCAAACCGACAGGCAGCTTTTGCAGACATTACGCGTATCAACCCTGTGATTCATATCACGTTTAGGGCTCGTCAATTCGTGGCGACTTTGGTTGTCATGTAATTATGAGGGTCTATCACTAGTCCCTATGGTCTCGATCGTCACTGTCCGATTTAAGAAAATTTTGCAAATCATACGTTAGTTAAGCGGCATCACCCGTGCTCCAATCGTATGACACTCGCAAGGTATTCCTTAATCGTTGTTAGATCGACCTCTTTGTGATTCTAAATATCCCATCGAAAATCCTTATGGTCAAAGCGTCGTTTCTTATCCGAGTTCCCTAGGTCCACGTACCTCATCTCGCGTTAGCCTTTCTGTCACGGCCCAAATCCGTCGAGCACACAAACATCCTTGCAGGTAAACAACACATCTCTCGTGGTCCTAAGATCCACAAACTAGTCGAGAGATAATATATATATATATATATATATACAACAAGCATGCGGAAGCGATACTCAAATAAATCCCTGTACAAAATATAAGTTAAGTGGGACCTAGATAGCATAATATCTGTCATACATCATATCATACTGTTCAGACAATTTTCGACTACTGAAATTCGCTAGGCAAGAGGGTGATGGGGTAAGCACATCAAAAGATGACCATCGTCACGACCAAAACAACCGAGGCCGGGGGGGTCGCCACCATAGGATCGAGCCAACAACTATATCTCCTAGGATGAGCTGCTGGAGTCCCCGGTATCCTGTGTCCTCAATTGGCTCATACTCAAAGAACGTCTCGGGCAGGACCTCGATGGAATCCTCCATGGTCTCCTCGTGTGACAGCCCGATAAGATCCTCCTCGGTCGCCTCCCCGACAATCACCTCATCCTTAGTGAAATCTAGAGTCGAGGTCTTCTCTGGCCTATTCCTAGATCCAACTACAGATCCTTCTGGCTGCTCCTGCTCTCTCGCGGTCCGGCACCAGTCGGGTATCACTCCCTAGGGTACCTCATGGGGCTTCAGCAGCCCAATCTGTGCATCCCCAAACTTTCTAAACCAAGCCTCGAACCTATGAGGCTTCCAGTCAGTGCTACCATCGTCGACCCATACAACCGTACATTTTCTCACATAAACGTTTCCCTGCCTATCCGGGAACTCGTCAAAATATGTCGTCATCTCCTTGGGATCCCCAAAACGTATGGACCACATATCTATGGCCTAGGATTTGAAAAAAAAAGGGTCCCCAAAGGAGTGAGATATACATCTCAGTAAAAGAGTCATAACCCTAGGTTAGGTCGATCGTCCACTCAAGTAGTCGTATACCCCAATAATTCCATTCACGGGCATATCATGCACAAATCAACAAAACAACAACATACATATGACAAGCATGCCACTATGACAACATGTCACACTCAGATGATAATGCACAATGCATCTTGCTATCTCACCACAACCATCTCCTCCTGCCTGCCTCAATCTCCAGCCAGCGATAAATCGCATCAGGCTCGATCCGCGTAAACGCATCAGACCGTCATCGGCAACCCGCGTAAACGCATCAGATTCTGATGAATCTCCAGGCCAATATCATCATCCCATACCTCCGTCCCTCGAATTATTCGCATGAGGACCGTGGCCATCTCCACCTCACGATTTCATCGCATCAGGACGCCACACAACATTAAGTCCACCCCACGATCTCGTCGCATCAGAGTATCCACCTCCCGTCCCGCGTCACATACGCCTCAGGGCCTCACCATGTCATGATTTTCAATTAGTTTCCATGCGTGACAACATGTGCAATTCAGGCACAATTCAAAGAACTCATGGCATGCAAGGTAATCAAGTGACACACACACATGGCGGATGATTCAAGCATAAAAAATAACATACATAACCCTTCTATCATCACTTAGGACAAATCAATAGTTATCCTTTGGAAAATCCTCATAAATCAATCCAATCAATCCTCGACTCACCCAATTGAGTCCAATCTTCCTATCCTAAGTTTAGGATTCCCTTACCTTGCGCTTGATAACACCAAAATACTCTTCTTGAGTCCTCAAGGTTTGGCCCCCAATGGTCCAATACCGAACTCACCGCGCAACCTAATAAAATCCAACCAATTCCATCAATTTTCAAGTCCAATTCAACCATCCATGTATCATAAGTCTCCATAGCATAATCCTCATTATCTTAACACATCTTAATCGTCAATTTGAGACTCATAATTCAACACCAACAGCCCTCCAAGGTTCGGCCATGCACAGAACCGAACTGGTTCCTCTCGGTTCTATGCATGTCGTGAGCTACCAGTCCTAATTTAACTCCAAATTCATCATTTAATCCTCATTCTACCTCTTAACATGTCTATCTAAGGGTTCGTGAGGCTCACCATTTGTTTGAGGTCGATTGGTCGTCGAAAACTCGTCTAAAGTCGCCGGATCCAGTACCGGCAGTTTTCTGTCCATAGTTCACAAGATCGATTCGAGGTCAAAACTTCATCAAATCACTCTCAACCTTTTACCACAGATTCATATATGTGTCTACTAGATCTCCACAAAATTTGACCTCAAAAATCCAACATTTCGGCCTTCAAAAGGGGTAGAAATTAGACCTACCTCAAGTTGAGTCTATTTCTATCGGCTTTCGGGGGAATCCCTGACTGGAGCTCCTCGGTGGTCCAAATGGCTTGATTCTTATTCGAGGAGGTTGGTAAAACGTAGATCTAGGTTGGTGTGGTCGGTCGGCGGTCAGGCGGTGGCCGAAAAGTGGCGTCGTGGGCGACGAAGGGCGGCAGCTGGTCTGGTCGGCGATCAGCAAAACCAAGGAAGAAGAAGATGAAGATTTTCGGTGGTGATGAGGTGTTTGGCTGGTCAAAGTGAGTCAGGAGACAGAGTGGAAAGACTATATATAAGGCTTGGTCAATGGTTTGAATGTTAGGTAGCCAATAGTGGATATGACCCCTCTTTAAGCCATCATTTGACACTTGTCCACTTGTCATTCCAAGGTGATCCAGTGGCTCTCATTTATCCACTTTTTCGGCAGGTATTAGGAGGGTTTAATGTCTAATTTTCCCTTCTTCAAATGCATGGGCAAAGTTCTAAGCTTGAGGGGCAAAAAGGTAATTTCACCTCGGACGTGTAGAACGTCATTTTTCTCTCCCCAGTATTCTTCGATAGGGCGACGGCCAACTCGAATGTGATGTTGGAATTCTTGATTCTCCATTTTCAATTTTCAAGACTCGTTTCTGATGGTTTTCTTTATCGGACGTGGTTACAACCTATCCCGAACCGACGTGCGGCTTTTGCAGACATTACGCGTATCGACCCCGTGATTCATATCACGTTTAGGGCTCATCAATTCATGGCGGCTTTGGTTGTCATGTAATTGTGAGGGTTTATTACTAGTCCCTATGGTCTCGATCATCACGGTCCGATTTAGGAAAATTTTGCAAATCATACGTTGGTTAAACGGCATCACCCGCGCTCCAATCGTATGACACTCGCAAGGCAATCCTTAATCATTCTTAGATCGGCCTCTTGGTGGTTCTAAATATCCCCTCGACAATCCTTATGGTCAAAGCGCCATTTCCTATCCGAGTCGCCTAGGTCCACGTACCTCGTCTCGCGTTAGCATTTCCCTTTTGGTCAGCCTACTCAAATTGATCAGATTTGAGCGAAATATGACTGAAACACATCGCTCGATATATATAAACTTCTCATTAATGAGTCTGAAATTGACTGGAAATCAGAATATCACACTTTTTCTTTTGGTCAGCCTACTCGAATTGATCAGATTCGAGCGGGATATAACTGAAATGCATCTCTAGATTTACTTCTCTTTAATGAGTCTGAAATTGGCTGGAAATCAAAATGTCACAGGCAGCCTCAGAGAAATACTTCGCATTGAAAGTCTCAGCAAAAAGTGCCCGCGTCAGTTTAGCCCCTTCTGGAAAAACCATTCCCCTGATGGCATTCCACCAATCATCCGCAGTTCCTTGGAGCTGGTAAGTTGCTAGGTCACTTTCTCAGCTTTAGGGCACCCTAAAACTGTAAATGCTTTCTCTAGCTCCTCAATCTATCTAGGCGCTAACTCAAGGTCTCCTCTACCATCAAACTTTGATGGCTTCAGCTTCAAAAATTGTTCCATCAATTGTCTCATCATGCGGTTCTCAAGACCTTGCACATTGCCACCTCCAATTCATTGGCCATTATTCCCATTTTGCTAGGTTCACAACAACTACTGCAGCTTCAGCAGCTTGGGCGATGACGTTAGCTCTTTCCTCAGCCTGTCGAATAGCTGCGGCATCTCTTTCCTGAGCTTCCCTTCCCAACAATTCTCTAATTTACTCCAGCGCCCTTAAGACTCCATCAACTCTTGGATCCTCAGTCGCTGGCTCTCTCAAGCTAGACGCTCCTTTAGTGTTTCTACCTCGATTGCTCATCTCGCTAGCTTCCACAACACCTGGACCAATATAATTCTATTTAGAAATTAGAGACCTAAGTCACTCACTTAAGTCTAACAACTCCAGGCTACTTATCACATCAATAGTCACAACTAGCCATTCATCGCAACTCAAACAATCAGAGGCATCACAACAGGGAGATTTCACTCATGCCTCAGGTCCAGACGCATCTACGCATTAGTAAAATCCCAACCAGCTTTCAAGCAGACAGCAACCAACCATGCCTGATTTTGAAATCACTAGCCAATGCCAATCACAAGCGCCAATTCATATGTCATACAATCCGTGCCTAAATCTAGCGAATCCCCCTAGAGTATCACTACCCAACCATCCTATAGTCACCACTCCTTATCACTCTAGACATTGAAAAGATTGGATCGAGCTGACCTTACTCTGATACTAAATATGCGGGGTGTCACGTTCCGACCCCGGCGGCACGCCAACATCCCGCACAATCGTCAATACAAATGGGATAACCCATGATCCAATGGCTGAACTCACGGAGCGCGATATGAAAAGCACATGCGGAAGCGAAAACATAATTTCAAACATACATAAGAACAAACATAAGGTGACATAGGATTTAAAAGCCAACACACATTGTCTTACAAACAAGAGATCTAATACAACAAAAGGGAGTAGGGTGCAGAAGAAGGCACTATAGGACTACAAAAAGAACTTCCAAAAAAAAATCATAAACTAGACGGACTCGTCTTCATCTTCCTCCTCTTCCTCTTCTTCTTCTTCTTCTTCTGGGCACCTTTAAGGTTTTAGGTCTGAAAATGTTGGTCCCACGACAGGGTGAGATAACAATCTCAGTAAGTTAACCCTAACACTAAGTTAGGCTATTGGTACCTCCAAACACGTTTGACAATATGTAAATTTTGGAAAATGCTTTTCATACATGACATTCAAGCAATTGGCATAAGTATGGCATTTCAGGCATTCAGCGACTCATGTCATTCACAAATTCAATTTCCAATCCAAACTTTTCAAGCCACTCAAGCATATCAGACATTCCATGCACTCCAGGCATTCCAGCCAATTCAAGCGTTTCAATCATATAGATTCGAAAACACATCACAATCATGTTTCAGTCTTTTATCTTCTTTACTCCCATCAAGGGTCGCCTTACTTGGGCCGCGAGATGATTCAGTCAATCACATGACTCTTGATGTCTTATCGAGATGATTCGGTCATCATGACTCTCGCTGCGAGATGATTCAATCTCTATAGCGACTCTCGACACTCCGCGCCATCGAAATGATTCGGTCAACTATAGGATTCTCGAGTCCGGACCCAGAGATGATTCGGTTACTACCTGACTCTCGATTCTTACAATCTCGATCAAGGTAGGACTCTCTAGCTGCAAGACCTCGTCAAGTCAATCGAGATCAAACACCCACGGCATAATGTATTGGCCAAAGTAACCTCATTTTTTATCCTTCTTATTAGTCTCATTTCCACATCCACAAGCAAATTCATCCCATCGCTATTCAAGACACATTATTCAAGCACATTAGTTTCACAAATTCAAGCATGTCGTTCGATAAACATGCACATGCACTTCATCACATTAAGCATCAATCAACACCAATTTCACAACCGAGCATTAAAACCCTCAATTGAACCCCCATTAATCGTTACCAAGCATTCACAACTTTAATTCATTGCTTCCGAAGCATGGAAACATGGTACTCAATCAAGGACAAGTCATAAAAACCTCAATTCACAAATCTGCCCACCCATATCCAGGTTCAGTCTCATGAAAATTGATATTTTTCTACAGAATTTTTTAGGAAATAAATTCATGGTCTTTCCTTCAAGATCTTACAGACGTATGGGCGAAAATAGGGCTCAATTTGCAGATCAAATAACGTAAAACGACTTGTTTTAAAAACAGTGCGCGCTGAAAATAGGTTTGCATAGCTCTCGGGTCCCTCACGTGTTTCACAACCAAACGGCCCCTTAAACCCTTTCAATTCCACCAAAAATTCACCATTTATTAATCCAACATCCTAACTAAGGGTTAGAATCAACTTACCAAGCTAATTAAGCCAACAAACTCCTCCAAGAATGGCAACAATCTTCATACCCTAATTTGTCTGGTGTAGGGCAGGTTCTGTTCATGGGAAATTCCAAGCAAACCAGCCATCAAAACTTCAATCTAACTCACCTATCCTTCACTAACATAAAATATCATGTCTTGGAATGTCTTACCAATAAATTTTGGAGCAAGACGATACTTCCACGATCTTCAAAGGTGCTCGGTTCCCAGACCCGTCGAAGAGGACAGATTTTATCCCTTAGAAAATTATCCAAATTCAACCATTAAAATCCATCTATCTTCAACCAAGCTTCAAACCAAATCTACTCAACCTTAATAATATATCTTAAGGAGGTCTCACCTTGATTTGGAAGCAAGATAAGCTCTTTAAACCGACCTAAAGGAGCTCACGATCAGAACAGACCTGATTCTAACCTCTTTGGGCTCCGGCAGCTCCATGGGTCAAACGAGGCAACAAATGACCGAATGGTCAGTTGGAGGTTGTAGGCAAGACACTTAGAGTCGTCATGGTGATCGGCATTGGGTCGGATGGTGGCCGAAAGCCAACGATGAAACGAGTGAACAGTGGGTGGTCAAGCTGGTCGGGCGGAAGAAAGGAAGAGAGAAAGAGAGAAAACATGAAAGTGAGAGAGGGAGAGATTGGCTGAGCAAAAATGAAGAGAGAGAGAGAGAGAGTCTTTTTTCATTTTCCTTAGTCCCTAAGTTAAGGAGAGAGAGAGAGAAAGTAGGTGAGGATTTGACTTGAAATTAATGCAATTAGGCATCTAATCTAGGGTCTAAATGGATAAGACCTCCCAATTGATGACACTTGGCTTTTTTTCATAATTTGTCAATGTTTATTGACTAAATTGCCCTCTAGAATTTGGCCATTAGGAGAAGAAGGCAAATGACTATTTTGCCCTTACTTATTCTAAAGAGAAAGAATGTCCTTGAGCGGCAAAAGGGTAATTTTATACTTTCGGTCTAGATTTCACTTTTCCCCATCTAAATTACCCTTGATGAGGCGACGTCCTATTTCTTTTGAATTGTTGGAATTCTTTTTTGTCCGATATCAAATTTCAAGATCCAATTCATGGTCTGTTTTTCATCAATCGTAATTCCAGCCTATCTCAAACTGACTAGTAACTTCTGGCAGACGTTTACGCGTATCGACTCAGTGATTCTCATCACACTTAGGACGACTCGAGTTATGACGACTTTGGTTGTTATGTAATTGTGAAGGTTTATTACTAGCTCAAATGGTCACGATCGTAAGAATTCGATTTTGGAAAGATTTGCAAATCATATGTCGGTTAAGTAGAATCACTCGCGCTCTAATCGTATAACGCTAACAATAAATTCTTTAATCATTCCTCAATCAGCTCTTATTGGCTCTAAATATTTTCTCAACAATCTTTATGGTCAAAGTGTCGTTCCTTATTCGAATTCCTAGGTCCACGTACTGATCATGTGTTAGCCTTTCCCTTTATGATCAATTAACTCGAATTGATCAGGTCCGAGCGAGTTAAAACTGAAATACATCGATAGATATCTTCTCATTCATACACCTCGAAATGGTCGAAAATTCAGAATGTCACATATATAGTGTTATTTTTTTATTCATTTATTTGCAACAACTTGCTGTCCAAGCCCCTATTTTACATTTAATTTTTATTAATAATCGAGAATATTCTAGATGCCACATGTCGTATTCTCAATTAATTTACTTGACTATTCTATAATCGTATGATATTTAGGTCTTTATAATTGAATACTTCTTTCTTTTTCTATGGTTCACGCCTACTATACATATATATAGGACTATTTTTGTTTCATTTTATATTTAATATAGAGATTTAACATATAAATTTTGGTCATTTCTTGGTGTCGCCTAACCGAGAGGTCTCTAGGCTTTCATATTATATAGGCGCCTAACGCTAATGGCAATTTGGGCATTCTATTTACCTGAGTAAGGTCGTCTAACAGTCACCTCTTATTCATTACTCCAAGACTTTAGAAGTATTTCATATCAAGCTATTGAAATATCTAAGTGATTTCTCTATTTTGGGCGCCTAGTTAAACTAAAGGTCAGACCATTCCTTTCTTGTAGAGCCATTCGGCTCATGGCCGAACACATCAAGAATCATAGACATGTTTGGCATGTTCAATATCGTGTCTTGTAGCCGATCGAATCAAGAGCCACTTCATTTATCCCGATTCAGGGTTGAAACCACGAGTTCCTAAACCGAGAGCATAGCCGAATACTATCGAGTTTACCTCTAGTAACCAATTCAAATTGATGTAAGATTGGTTCGTCTCGATCTATAGTCCTCCAACAGCACATCAAGTAGTCCAGGGTAACTAATCTTTGACTAATGTATGGCTTGTGTGGGGTTTTGATACAAATTGACATTCATCGAATTCACGGCTTATTTGGTTGTCGACCTTTGTTAGCTTACGAATCGTTCCATGGTTCAGTCGCAGGTCGACTTCAGGATGATCCTATGGTTGTTTCGCAGCTTGACGAGGTCAATTACAATCGATCCCTCGATTTAAGAGCTCCACATAGTCGACCCTCAATCGATCATATAGCCAATTGGTATACTACGCCATGACTCATATCGAAGGCGATCTTTCTTCTTTGGTGGCTCATCTTGACCCTTTAGCTACTATTTGTAATTAGTCTAAACCCTAAGCTTAATCTGACCCTAAATTTTGGGATGTCACATACATAATGCTTTGAGATTTTAATTAGATACATATATTTTGCTCAATAATTATGCATTCATAAACACTTTATTGAATGTAAAATGGTTGATACATGCCTAAATGTTGCAAATTGTAACACAAAGATAGATATAAATTTTATTAGAGCAAACACAAAATGGCTCCCACTAAACGACAACATCCCTTAATGCTTATAAGCCAACAAATAACTGTCGTAATAGTATTTCATGATGTTTCTAAGACCATGCTAATCACATGTCACCATTCTTAACTGTTATTTATGGTTAAAAACTTGATTGTCAGGTGCTTAAACCCTTTAAGACCTTTGTTGTTGTTAATAAACAACACTGTACATTTACTGTCATAATACAACTGTATAAGCCTATCAACAAAGGTTAATATGGTCAACACCACTAATTAGGTTTTGCAAGAAAATAACCTAAGTAGCAGTTGAAAAACATGTTATAAACTCCGCTTGCTAGATAGAGGATGAATAGATTTCTATTTTTCACTTGTCCATAATACTAGACCTCCCGTTAACAATATATCTATAAATTAACAATATATCTAATTGTCAACTTCACGTCATCCAGATAGCTAGCAAAGTTTGAATCCGAATATTTTACTACCTGTAGTTCTTAAATATGTCCATAAATCAACCTATAATATTTTTCTCTAAGTACCTCAAAAATTTCTTGGTAGCAATCTAATGATTGTATCATAAATTTGACTGAAATCTGCCTAGAAGTGTCGTTACAAAAGCAACATCTGGTCTGATACAAACTTGAGCATACATGATGCTTCCAAATGCTCCGGCATATGGTATATTATTTATTAAGTCTTTTTCAATATCTGTGTAAGGACACTATAAAAGATTGGTTTATCGCCCTTAAAGATAGGAGCAACTCTTGGCTTGCAATACTGCATATTAAATCTTTCCAAAATATACGTAAACCTATTACAATTCTGTTAATTCAACTCTAAATATTTTTTTTCTAATTTAGTCCTAAAATTTTAGCATTTGTATCAATTCATTCTATCGACCAATTTTGATATAAAAAAATTACTAACGTGACACGACCAGCATTAACGTGATAACTTTTTGGTAATAATTTATCTAATTTGTATTTATTATTTTATTATTTCCTGTCTTTTTTTTTTGTTAGGGCTAGCCTAGATGAGGGCCTAGGAGCGCTCGTCGGTCGCTAGTGAAGGTCGTAACACTTGTCTTTCACACTTTCACTTTCAAATTCGAATTTCTCAAGCCATACAGGCATAACAGACATTCCGTGCACTCCAGGCATTCTAGCGAATTCATGTGTTCAATCATACAGACTTGGAAAAACATCACGATCATGTTTCAGTTTTTTATCTTCATTACGCCCATCAAGGGTTGCCCTCCTTGGGCCGCGAGATGATTCAGTCAATCACATGACTCTCGACGTCTTATCGAGATAATTCAGTCATCATGACTCTCGATGATTCAGTCAATCACATGTCTCTATAATGACTCTCGACACTCTGCGCCATCGAGATGATTCGGTCGACTATAAGACTCTCGCGTCCGGACCTAGAGATGATTCGATCACTACCTGACTCTCGATTCTTACAGCCTTCGAGATGATTCGGTCAAGGTAGGACTCTCTAGCCACAAGACCTCGTTAGGTCAATCGGAATCAAACACCCACGGCACAATGCATTGGCCATAAACAAACAGTGATTCTTTTCGTTAAGCCTTTTATCACAACCATAGACAATTGAAACCATCATGTCATCTCATCGCCACTCAAGGCACACGGTTCAATCACAACCAATTCATCATTCAAGCACATCATTCGGCCATCATGCATATGCATAACATTACATCAAGCCACATGCGAAACCGAGTGCAAAACCAATCATTAAAGCCCTCAATTGAACCCCAATATTCATCACATGCCCAAATTCACACACGGTATAACATCACCAAGCAATCACAGCTTAATTCATTGCTTCGTAAGCATGAAAACATGGTACTCAATCAAGGAAAGTCATAAAAACCTCAACTCACAAATCTGCCCACCCACGACCAGGTTCAGTGTCACGCCCCGAACTCGACGAGCACACGAACATCCCTATCCATGTCGTTCATTTAAGAATACTCCAGGATCCATCGGCCAACGTTCAATGCGCTTACAGTAACATACATGCGAAAGCAATGCCTTCCCCAATCGTATAAATACAACACATCCGATGACTTAGGACAAATACCTTAAATTCAATAATCAATTCATAAAAGATCAAATCCTAATTCACCAATCAGAAACACTAGCCCCAATATAATAAGGCAAACCCATTATAAAAACAAATGGGTCAGCTAATTCTTCGATTGCCGCTCTTTGGCGAACTCGTGCTACCTCCACCTAGGACCTGAAAAATGAAGCCCCCACTGGGGTGCAATATAAATCTCAGTAAGGTGGGTCTTAACCCTAGGTTAGGCCGACCGTCCACTCAGGCAGTCATCTATCCAATAAATCCAAACTCAGGCACATACATACATATAGGGTACCAGTCAATAAAACACAACATATAGATGACAGACAAGCATCGATGACTTCAGGTCGCACTCAGATACTAATGCACCTACGCTCCTAGCCTGCCACTTCTCATATCCCTTAATCTCAGCCTGTCTCAATCTCTAACCCGCGATCATGTCGCCTTAGGCTCAGCAACCCGCATAAACGTATCAGGTTCCAATTAAATCTCCTGGCCAATAACAACATCCTAACCTCTGCCAGCCTCATTCTCTAGCCCGTGAACTAGTCGCCTCAGGCTCGGCCCGCGTAAACGTATCAGACCGTCATTGGCGACCCGCGTAAACGCGTTAGGTTCCGGTTCATTTCCAGGCAAGGTTTATGAGCTCATACTCAACCCCGTGAACTCGTCGCTTCAAGGTATATATATATTCTGCCCCGCGTCTCATACGCTTCAGGGCCTCTTCGTCCCGCGATTAGATCGCATCAGGACCCTGGCCATCTCAACCCCGCGATCACATCGCATCAGGGCGCCACATCACATTAACTTCACCCCGCGAACTCGTCGCATCAAGGTATATATTTTCCTGCCCCGCGTCTCATACGCTTCAGGGCCTTGCCATAATGTATTCATGCCGTGACTCATCAATCCAATTCTCATATATCATGCACAGTTTGATTATTCGTGGCATGCAAAATAATCAATTATACGCATACATGGCGGACAATTCAAATATATTCAATATCACACATGAACCTCCTTTAACCATTTAGAACACATTAATAACTATCCCATTGGAACACTCTCATAAATCGATCAAATTGTCTTTCGACTCGCCCAATCGAGTCCAATCGTCTTAACATGGGATTAGGAATCCCCTTACCTTTGATTTGGCAACCCAAATTACTCCTCGTGGACCCTCAAGGTCTCAGCCAACCATGGTTCACGGCCAATCCACCGCACAACCTAGCATAATTCAATTAATTCATCAATTTCCATATCAAATTCCTCAATCCATTAACCCCAATCATCCATATCCTATCCCCCATCATAATATCACATCTTAAACACCAATTTGAAACTCAAAAACACCAATCCCAGCCTCCAACAGATTCGATTTGCACAATAACCAAACCGATCCTTCATGGTTCGGTATAAACTGAGTGCTACCAGCCCTTAATCCAACTCTTAGTCCACCATTTAATCATTAATCTACCTTGTAACACGTCCATTTAGAGGTTTGAGAGGCTCACCGTGAGTTTGAGCTTGATTGGTTGCCAGAAACCCTTTTACATCGCCAGATTCTCCTTTGGTCAGTACCAGTAGTTTTCTAGGCAAAATGTACAAGGCCATTTAGAGGTCAAAACTTCATCAAATAAATCCCCAATTTTTACCACAGATTCATCTATGTCTCTACTTGATCTTCACAAAATTTGAGCCAAAGATTCTAAGATTTCGGCCATCAAACAGGTCAGAAACCGGACCTACCTCAGATTGGAGCAGTTTTCATCAACTCTCAGGGGAATCCTTGCTCCGGTCTCCTCGGTGCTCCAAATGCTCCCATTATTGCTGAAAAATGTCGGCAAGACATATATCTTTGTTTGGGTAGCTAGCCGGCATCCAGGGGTGGCTGGAAGTGGCCGTGGTGGCCGGCGAAGTGGAGGTTCAAAAGCTGTCCGGCGAACAGCGGAATGGAGAAGGAAGAAGATGAAGATGGCGTGAGCTTCCTTGAGGTGGTCTAGCCGAATACAAGAGTGAGGGAGAGAGAGAGAAGAGAGGTTAGTTATCCCAAAAAGAATTGACTAATTAAGGTGATTGGTAGGTGGGCATTAATTGATGAATTGATCTCCACCCTTAGATTTGTGACACTTATCCATTACTCTATCCCATTAGATCCAATGGCCATCTCTTGTCCTTGAATTTTTGGCAGGTTGGGGGTGGAGAATGTCCATTTTCCCTTTTTTAAGTATAAAGACAAAGTTTTAAGCTTGAGGGGCAAAACGGTCATTTTACCCCCGACGTTCAGGACGTCGTTTTTCTCACTCCGGAAGCCTTCAATAGGGCGACAGTCAATCCAAATAATGCTGAAATTCTTGATTTTTCATTTCAAATCTTTCAAGGCTCATTTCTAATAGTTTTCTCTATCAAACATGGTTCCAGCCTATCCCGAACCGAAGGGCGGCTTCCGCAAACAATACGCTTATCGACCCCGTGATTCATATCACGTTTAGGGATCGTCAATTTGTGGCGGCTTTGGGTTGTCATGTAATTTTGAGGGTCTATCACTAGTTCCTAAGGTCTCGATCTTCATCGTCCGATTTAGGAAAATTTTGCAAATCATACGTTGGTTAAGCGGCATCACCCGCACTCCAATCGTATGACGCTCGCAAGGCATCCCTTAATCGTTCTTGGATCGGTCTTTTTGTGGCTCTAAATATCCCCTCGACAATCCTTATGGTCAAAGCGTCATTTCCTATCCGAGTTCCTCAGATCCACGTGCCTCATCTCGCGTTAACCTTTCCCCTTTGGTTAGTCTACTCAAATTGATCAGGTTCGAGCAGGATACGACTGAAATACATCTCCAGATACACACTTCTCATTAATGAGCCTGAAATCTACTGGGAATCAGAATGTCACATTTAGTCTCACAAAAATTAAAATTTTTCTACTTACCTTTTGAGGAAAAAATTCTAGAATCTTGTCCTTCAAGATCTTATGGACGTGTGGGTAAAACTTGGGCTCAATTTGGATATCGAATGACTTAGAACGGGCCATTTTAAAATTGGTGCGCGTTGAAAATATATTTGGGCAATTTTCAAGTCTCTCACGATTTTCTCATCAAAGCAGCCCTTTAAACCCTTTCAACTCTACCAAAAATCCACTCTTTAGTAACCCAACATCCTAGGGAAGGGTTAGAATCAACTTACCACTCAAGCAAGCAAGAAAAATTCCACAATTAGTCACTTGAAGCCTTCCAAATCAAACTGGCGAAATAGGGCAGAACCGTTTCCTAGAAATTTCACACAAACTGGCCATCAAAAATCCAATCTAACTCATCCATCCTTTGCTAACATGTAGTAATAGGTGTCTTAGGGTGTCTTACCAATAAGTTTCGGGGGAAGGCGACACCTCGGCGGACCTCAAAAGCTCACGGATCCTCTGCCGGTCGAAGAGAACAGAATCTGTTCTTGCAAAACCAACCAATTTCAACCATGAAAACCCATCTAAACTCACATAAAATTACAACCTTAGCTCATCCAACTTTAGTATTGTAAGTTGAAAAGTATTCATCGAAATTTTGAAGTTGTTTGAAGCCTTGAAGTGGCTAAACGAAGATCTTCCTCCAACTTGGTTAGAATCTGCCTTGTCCTGACCTTCGTCCACTCAAACCGGGCTATAGGACGATCTACTGGGTTAAATCGAGCTTATAATATGTCTATGGTAAGAAAAGATAATAAGCTTTCGTTTGGAGATGGTTTTACCTCAATCTGATATCAGACAACAGAGTTATAGCCAGAACAGTGGGACGGGTCGGAACTGATCGCGAGCTGGCAAGCAAGAGAGAGGAAAATGAAAGAGAGATAAGAGAGAGATGCAGTTGGGCTGAGCTTAAGGGAGAAGAGAAAATGCTTTGCTTCTTCCTAAAAGTCAAGAGGAGAGAGAAGAGAGTTAGGTGAAGATTGGACTAGAATTTAATGCAGTCTAAGCATCTGATCTAAGTCTATTTGGATAAGGCCTCCCAATTGATGGCACTTGTCTTCTACTCCATGATTATCCAAACTTCTTTAACTTCCATTAACCCATTCTTCTTCAATTTTCGGCAGCTACTAAGGGGAGTTTAAATGACCAATTTGTTCTTTAATTATTTTTAGGCAAGGGCAAATGATTAAGGGGCAAAATGGTAATTTTGCACTTCTCGTCCGAAACTTCACTTTTCCAATTTTAAATTACAATTGGTGAGGCGACGTCAAATTCTTTTCCAATGTTGGAATTCTTCATTTTCAATTGCCAATTTCAAGCTTCTATTTTGTGGTCGATCTTTCGTCAGTCGTATTTTCAGTTTATCTCGAACTAACGAGTGGCTTTTGCAGATGTTATGTCACGCCCCGAACCCGTCGAGCACGCGAGCATCCCTGCAAGCAAACTACACATCTCTCGTGGTCCCAAGATCCACGAACAAGTCGACATATAATATATAAACCTTAAGTATGTAGAAGCGATACTCAAATAAATCCCCGTACAAAATATAAGTTAAGTGGGACCTAGATAGCATGATATCTGTCATACATCATAACAAACTGTTCATACAAATTCCGACTACTACAAACCGCTAGGCAAGGGCGACGAGGTAAGCACATCAAAAGGTATAACTATCATCGACATCCAAAACAACCATGGTCGGGGGTCGCCACCACAGGGTCGAGCCAACAAACTGTATCTCCTAGGATGAGCTGCTGGAATCCCCGGTATCCTCTGCATCCTCAGTCGGCTCATACTCAGAGAACGTCTCGGAAGGGACCTCGATGGAATCATCCATAGTCTCCTCGCGCGACAGCTCGGCAAGATCCTCCTCGGTCGCCTCCACGACAATCACCTCATCCTTAGTGAAGTCCAGAGTCAGGGTCTTCTCCGGCCCATTCCTAGATCCAACTACAGATCCTTCTAGCTGCTCCTGCTCTCTCGCGATCCGACACCAGTCGGGTATCACTTCCTGGGGTACCTCATGAGGCTTCAGCGGCCCAATCTGTGCATCCCCAAACATTCTAAACTAAGCCTCGAACCTATGAGGCTTTCAGTCAGAGCTACCCTCGTCGACCCATACAACCGTACATTTTCTCACATAAACGTTTCCCTACCTATCCGAGAACTCATCAAAATATGTCGTCATCTCCTTGGGATCCCCAAAATGTATGGACTACATATCTAAGGCCTAGGATTTGAAAAAAAAAAAAAAAGGGTCCCCAAAAGGGTGAGATATATATCTCAGTAAAAAAGTCATAACCCTAGGTTAGGTCGATCATCCACTCAGATAGTCATATACCCCAATAATTCCACAAGTATATCGAGCACAAATCAATAAAACAACAACATACATATGACAGGCATGCCACTATGACAACATGTCACACTCAGATGATAATGCACAATGCATCTTGCCATCTCACCACAACCATCTCCTCCTATCTGCCTCAATCTCCAGCCCGCGATAAATCGCAACAGGCTCGGTCCGCGTAAACGCATCAGACCATCATCGGCAACCCGCGTAAACGCATCAGGTTCCGATGAATCTCTAGGCCAATATCATCATCCCATACCTCTGTCCCGTAAATAGTTCACATCAGGACCGTGGCCATCTCAATCCCGCGATTTCATCGCATCAGGGCGCCACACAACATCAAGTCCACCCCGCGATCTTGTCTCATCAAAGTATCCACCTCCCGCCCCGCGTCTCATACGCCTCAGGGCCTCGCTATGTCATGCTCATGCCATTATTTTCAATTAGTTTCCATGCACGACAACGTGTGCAATTCAGGCACAATTCAAAGAACTCGTGGCATGCAAGGTAATCAAGTGGCACACACACATGGCGGATAATTCAAGCATAAACAATAACATACATAACCCTTCTATCATCACTTAGAATATACCAATAGTTATCCTTTGGAAAATCCTCATAAATCAATCCAATCAACCCTCGACTCACCCAATTGAGTCAAATCTTCCTATCCTAAGTTTAGGATTCCCTTACCTTGCGATTAATAACACCAAAATACACTTCTTGGATCCTCAAAGTTTCGGCCCCCAATGGTCCAATACCGAACTCACAGCGTAACCTAATAAAATCCAATCAATTCCATCAATTTCCAAGTCCAAATTCAACCATCCATGAATCACAAGTCTCCATAACATAATCCTCATCATTTTAACATGTCTTAATCGTCAATTTAAGACTCATAATCCAACACCAACAGCACTCCAAGGTTTGGCCATGCACAGAACCGAGTTCCTCTCGGTTCTGTGTATGCCGTGAGCTATCAGTCCTAATTCAACTCCAAATTCATCATTTAATCCTATTCTACCTCTTAACATGTCTATCTAAGGGTTCTTGAGGCTCACCATGAGTTTGAGGTCGATTGGTTGCCAGAAACTCGTCCAAAGTCGCCGGATCCTCCAAGGTCAGTACCGGCAGTTTTCTATCCATAGTTCACAAGATCGATTCGAGGTCCAAACTTCATCAAATTAGACCCAACTTTTTACCACATATTCATATATATGTCTACTAGATCTCTACAAAATTTGGCCTTAAAACTCTCACATTTCGGCCTTCAAAAGGGGTAGAAACCGGATCTACCTCAGGTTGAGTCTGTTTCTGTCGGCTTTCAGGAGAATCCTTGGCCGGAGCTCCTCGGTGGTCCAAATGGCTCGATTCTTATTCGAGGAGGTCGGCAAGACGTAGATCTAGATTGGTGTAGTTGGCCGGCGGTCAGGCGGTCACCGAAAAGTGGCGTCGTGGGCTGCGAAGGGCAGCGGCTGGTCTGGTCAGCGATCAGCAGAAGCAAGGGAGAAGAAGATGAAGATTTTCGGTGGTGATGAGGTGTATGGTCAGTCAAAGTGAGTGAGGAGAGAGAGTGGAAAGACTATATACAAGGCTTGATAATTGGTTTGAATGTTAGGCTTGGCATAGTAGATTTGATCACTCTTTACACCATCCTTTGACACTTGTCCTCTTGCCTTTCCACGGTGATCCAATTGCTCTCATTCACTCTCTTTTTCGAAAGATCTTGGGAGGTGTAATGTCCAAAATGCCCTTCTTCAAATGCATGGGCAAGGCCTTAAGCTTGAGGGGCAAAAAGGTAATTTCGCCTTCGACGTTCAAAACGTCGTTTTTCTCGCTCTAATATTCTTCGATAGGGCGACAGCCAATCCAAATGTAATGTTGGAATTCTTGATTCTCCATTTTTAATTTTCAATACTCGTTTCTAATGGTTTTCTTTATCAGATGTGGTTCCAGCCTATCCCGAACCGACGGGCGGCTTTTGCAGACATTATTCGTATCGACCCCGTGATTCATATCACGTTTAGGGCTCGTCAATTCATGGCGACTTTGGTTGTCATGTAATTGTGAGAGTTTATCACTAGTCCCTACGGTCTCGATCGTCACTGTCCGATTTAGAAAAATTTTGCAAATCATACGTTGGTTACGCGGCATCACCCGTGCTCCAATCGTATGACACTCGCAAGGTAATCCTTAATCGTTCTTAGATCGGCCTCTTGGTGGTTCTAAATATCCCCTCGACAATCCTTATGGTCAAAGCGCCATTTCCTATCTGAGTCGCCTAGGTCCACATACCTCGTCTCGCGTTAGCCTTTCCCTTTTGGTCAGCCTACTCAAATTGATCAGATTTGAGCGAAATATGACTAAAACACATCGCTTGATATGCATAAACTTCTCATTAATGAGTTTGAAATTGACTGAAAATCAGAATGTCACATGTTATGCATATCGACTCAATGATTCTAATCACACTTAGGATAATTGAAGTTTCGACGACTTTGGTTGTCATGTAATTCCGAGGGTTTGTCTCTAGCTTCGACAGTTACGATCGTAAGAATTCGATTTAGGAAAGGTTTGCAAATCATACGGCGGTTATGCGGAATCACCCACGCTTCAATCATATAACGCTAGCAATGAATTCCTTAATCGTTCCTAGATCGGCCTTTATTGGCTCTAAATATTCCCTCGACAATCCTTATGGTCAAAGTGCCATTCCTTGTTCGAGTTCCTAGGTCCATGTACTTGTCATGCGTTAGCCTTTCGCTTTCTGGTTAGTTAACTTGACTTGATCAGGTCCGAACGAGATAAAACTAAAATACATCGATAGATATCTTCCCATTCATACATCTCGAAATGGTCGAAAATTCAGAATATCACAACTCTTTCCCCTTACAAAAATTCCGTCCTTGAAATTTGCAATAATCCACATCTAGTCAAACAAATGGGAGTATTGGCGCCTCATCATTTCTTCACTTTCCTAAGTAGCGCCTTCCGTTCCATGGTGTTCCCAGATCACCTTGATGAGTGGAATCATGTTGTTCCTCAAAACTTGCTCCTTCCGATTTTCGATTTGCACTAGCTTTTCCACATACGATATCTTGTCGTCCACTTCGATGACTTCATAGTCCAGTACATGAGTCAGGTCCAATTCATATTTCCTCATCATCGACACATGGAACACATTATGAACTTGCAACATGATTGGCGGCAAGGCAAGACGATAAGCTAAAGTTCCAATCCTTTCCACTATTTCAAATGGACTTACGTACCTTGGACTTAGCTTCCCTTTCTTCCCAAATCGGGATAATCCTCGCATAGGTGACATTTTGAGAAAGATGTGATCACCCACTTGGAACTCCAAAGGCCTTGGTCGCTTATCAGCATAGCTTTTCTGGGGACTCTAGGCCGTTTTAAGTCTTTCTCGTATAACCTTAACTACCTCAGTCAACTGTTTCACCAACTCTGGGCCTATTATACTCCTCTCGCCAACTTCATCCCAACAGATCGGAGTCTTGCACGCTCTACTATATAACGCTTCAAATGGTGACGTTCCGATGCTCTACTGATAACTATTATTGTAGGGAAACTCCACCAAATGTAACTTTTATTCACATCCGCCTTTAAAATCAATGACACATGCTCGCAGCATATCCTCTAACGTCTGAATCGCCCTCTCAGACTGTCCATCAGTCTGTGGATGGTATGTCATACTAAACTGCAACTTCATTCCCATGGCGTCTTGAAGACTCCTCCAAAAATTCACAATAAACTTGGGATCTCTATCTAACATTATTGTCACAAGCACCCCATGAAGTTGTACTACATGTCGCATACTCAAATCCGCGTATCTATCCATCGCGAAATCCTTTCGCACAGTAGGAAATGAGCCGATTTGGTCAATCTGTCCACTATTACCCAAATCAAATCGTGACCTCTTTAACTCCTTGGCAAGCTCATGACAAAATCCATAGTGATATGTTCCCACTTCCATTTGGGAATCTACAAAGGCTGCAACATACCATCAGGTTTGCAATGTTGCGTTTTCACTTGCTGGCACGTCAGACACTTATCCACGTGCTTAGCCACGTCCACTTTCATCCTATTCCACCAATAATGCTGGAGTAAGTTCTGATACATTTTTGTACTTCCGAATGAATATTATAATTACTTCTGTGAGCTTCAGAAGGAATTTTTTCCTTAAGCTCCTCATCATTCGGTACGCACAATTGCCCTCGAAACTTCAAAATTCCATCTTCAGATACTTGGAAGTCAGATTTTCTCTTATCAGCGTCCATTCCAAGATATTCTATATATCAGGGTCCGTGGATTGCAATGCCTTAATCATCTCCTGTATTTTCGGTTCGACTCTCAAAGTTGCTATCAAACTTGACAATTGGCAAACTTCGAACTTAAACTCTGAGTCTCTTAGACTTTCAAGTGCGAACCATCCCTTGACCAATAGATGTGCAATGCTCGACTTTTGACTAAGGACATCTACTACCCTATTTGCTTTCCCATGGTGATATAAAATATCATGGTCATAGTCCTTAAGCAACTCCATCCACCTACGTTGCCTCATATTCAATTCCTTCGGAGAAAATAAATACTTTAGGCTCTGGTGATCCGTATAGATTTGGAACTTCTCACCACATAGATAATGTCTCCAAATATTTATGCAAAAACGATAGCAGCTAATTCCAAATCGTGCGTCGAATCATTCATCTCATGTGGCCTTAACTGACGCGACGCATACGCCACCACTTTCTAATGTTGCATTAGGTCGCATCCTAGTCCTTTCAACGACGCGTCACCATAAATCTCATGTCCTCCAAAACCAGACGAAATCGTCAAAATTGGTTCAATCGTCAACCTTCGCTTAAGTTCCTGAAAACTCCTTTCGCATTTATTTGTCCATTCAAACCATGTATCTTTCTTAGTTAACCTCATCAATAGAGTGGCTATAGACGAGAACTTCTCTACAAAGCTTCTGTAGTAACCTGCCAATCCTGGGAAACTTCGAACTTCGGTAATCATTGTTGGTCTAGGCCAATTCATAACTGCCTCAATCTTCGAAGGATCCACGGAGATTCCTTCTCCTGATACTACATGACCAAGAAATGACACTTTGTTCAACCAAAACCCGCACTTACTAAACTTGGCATATAGCGAGTATTCCCTTAAGGTCTGTAAGACAATCTGCAAATGTTGCTATGATCATCACTACACCTCGAGTAAATCAAAATATCATCGATAAAGACGATCACAAACTGATCCAAATATTCCTTGAATACTCGATGCATTAAGTCCATCAATGCGGCTAAGGCATTAGTCAACCCAAACGGCATGACGGTAAACTCATAATGTCCATACCTTGTCCTAAAAGCCGTTTTCAGGATATCCTCCTTCTTGATCCTCAATTGATGATAACCTGTTCTTAAGTCAATCTTAGAAAATATGGATGCCCCTTGTAACTGGTCGAACAAGCCATCTATCATTGGCAACAGATACTTGTTCTCAATAGTAACTTGATTCAGTTACCTATAGTCAATGCATAAACGCAACGACCCATCCTTTTTCTTCACAAACAACACAGTGTTCCCCAAGGTGATGCACTTTGACGATTAAATCCTTTGTCTAGTAACTCTTGCATCTGCACCTTTAGTTCTTTCAACTCTGACTAAGATATCATGTAAGGTGCTTTCGAAATCAATTCCGTTCCAGGGGCTAATTCAATCGAAAACTCCACTTCCCTTTCAGGTGGTAAACCAGGTAACTCTTGAGGAAATACATCAGGGAATTCACGTACTACAGCTATTTCCTCCAACTTAGGCTCTTCAATCGTCGTATCCACCACAATGGCTAAACAAGCCTTACATCCTTCATTCAATAGCTTAGTCACCTCTAGTTACGAAACCAAAGGAATCGAAGTTACTCCTCGGCTCCCCACAAACTCGAAATTAGGGCGATCGACAAGATGAAATCGAATTACCCTACTACCACAATTCATTACGGCTCCTTGCTTACTCAGCCAGTCCATTTCAATAATGACATCAAAATCAAACATGGGCAACACAGACAAACCTATTCACCCTTCGCTACGTCTAATCTCTATCTTACAATTCCAGCATCCCAACAAAACAAGCACTTTATCCAACAAAAGCGTTGTCACACGCAACATAACATCCAGTGGTTCCAATTTCATTTCAGTCAAATCAACAAACTGGGCAGACACAAACGAATTCGACGCTTTAGGGTCAAACAAGGCATAAGCAGCATGATCACAGAGAAAGATCTTACTCGTGACCACACCAGGCATCTCCTCCGCCTCCCTGCGAGCTACAACGTACACTCTACCTTAAGCCGCGGCTTATTTTGGTTGACCTGCTGGACAGCTCCAGCTTGTGGTCCCTGTGGGGCTCGTGGCGATTGATACTGAGGACCGACATCTAGTTGACCACACTCCCTTGCCCTGTGGCCCATCTTACCACACCTAAAACATCTTCTTGTCTACTTGGGACAGGGTCCATTCCCATGCCTTCGCCCACAGAGGCGACAATTCCAGTTGTTTTAATGAGCAGGCTTTGCATTATTCTTCTTAATTGGGGGGAACAAATCGCCTGTTGTTCACCATAGGTCCTTTGCCCAATTTTTGATTGTCTCTAACGTGATTAAACCGCGGTCCAGAGAAAATGCCTCTATTCCTCATTTCCCTTTCAATCATCTGACTCCTGCTATAGATCTCATTATAATCCCTCAGGTTCATCAAGATCATCTGGCTGCAAATATCGAGGCTCAATCCGTCTTGAAACCTTCTCGCTCGATCTAATAGGTTTTCCACCATTCTAGATGCGTACTTAGAGAACCTTGCAAATTTAGCCTCATACTGATCAGCAGTCATATGATTCTAGCGAAGGTTCTGGAACTCAGCCAGCTTCTACTCCTGGGCAGCTTTAGAGAAATACTTCTCATTGAAAATCTCAGCAAAAAGTGGCCACGTCGATGCAGTCCCTTTAGGGAAAACCATTCCCTTGGTGGCCTTCCACCAATCATCCGTAGTTCTTCGAAGCTGGTAAGTTGCTAGGGTCACCTTCTCAGCTTCAGTGCAACCTAAAATCGTAAATGCTTTCTCTAACTCCTCAATCCATCTAGGGGCTAACTCAGGGTCTCCTCTGCCATCAAACTTTTACCGCTTCAGTTTTAGAAATTGCTCCATCAACTGACCTATTTGCCTAGTTTCAGGGCCTTGTACATTGCCTCCGCCAATTCCTTAACCATTATTCCCATTCGCCAAGTTCACAACAGCTAATGCAGGTTCAGCAGCTTGGGCGGTGATATCAGCTCTTTCCTCAGCTTGTCAGAAAGCTGCAGCAACTCTTTCCTGAGCTTCCCTTCCCAACAATTCTTCAATTTGCTCCAATGCCCTTAAGACTCCATCAACTCTTGGATCCTTAGCCGCTGGCTCTCTCGAGCTAGACGCTCCTTTAGTGTTTCTACCTCGATTGGTCATCTCACTAGCTTCCACAACACCTGGGCCCCTATAATTCCATTCAGGAATTAGAGACCTAAGTCACTCACTTAAGTCTAACAACTCCAAGCTACTTATCATATCAACAATCACAGCTAGCCATTCATCACAACTCAAACAATCAGAGACATCACAACAGGGAGATTTCACTCATACCTCAGGTCCAAATGCATCTGTGCATTAGTAAAATCGCAATCAGCTTTCAAGCATATCAATTAGATAGCAACCAGCCATGCCTAATTTTGAAATCACTAGCCTTTGCCAATTACAAGCGCCAATTCATATGTCATGCAATCCATGCCTAACTCTAGTGAATCCCCCTAGAGTCTCACTTCCCAACCATCCTATAATGACCACTTCTCATCACTATAGACATCGAAAAGATTGGAACTAACTGACCAAGCTCTGATACCAAACAAGCGAGAATGTGACGCCCCGACCCCGGCTGGAACGCCAACATCCCAGAAAGCCGTTAATACTAATAAGATAACCCAGGATCCAACGACTAAACTCGTGGAGCGTAATATGGTAAGCACATGAGAAAGCGAAGACAAAACCCCAAACATAAAATAAGCACAAGGTGACATAGGATTTAAAGACCAACACGCAACCAACACACATTGTCTTATAAATAAGGTTGTCTTATACACAAAAGGGAGTAGGGTTCGGGGAAGGCATTACAGGACTACAAAAAGAACTTCCAAAAAGACATCCATAACTAGACGAACTCGTCTTCATCTTCCTCCTCTTCCTCTTCTTCTTCTTCTTTGGGGCACCTTTAGGGCTTTGGGTCTGAAAATGTTGGTCCCACAATGGGGTGAGATAACAATCTCAGTAAGTTAATCATAACCCTAAGCTAGACTATTGGTATCTCAAGAAACGTTTGAAAATATGCAAGTTTTGGAAAATGTTTTTCATACATGACATTCAAGAAATTGGCATAACGAGGCAACTCAGGGATATCAGGCAATCAAGTTCATATCTTTCACACTTTCACTTTCCAATTCGAATTTCTCAAGCCATACAGCCATAACAGACATTCCATGCACTCCAAGCATTCCAGTCAATTCATGCGTTCAATCATACAGACTCGGAAACACATCCCAATCATGTTTCAGTCTTTTATCTTCATTACGCCCATCAAGGGCCGCCCATCAAGGGCCGCCCTCCTTGGGCCGCGAGATGATTCAGTCAATTGCATGACTTTCGACGTCTTATCGAGTTGATTCGGTCATCATGACTCTCGCTGCGAGATGATTCGGTCTCTATAGCGACTCTCGACACTCTACGCCATCGAGATGATACGATTGATTGTAGTACTCTTGCGTCCGAAACTAGAGATGATTCGGTCACTACTAGACTCTCGATTTTTACAACCTTCGAGATGATTCGATCAAGGTAGGACTCTTTAGCCGCAAGATCTCGTCAGGTCAAACGGGATCAAACACCCGTGGCGCAATGCATTAGCCATAAACAAACAGTGATTCTTTTCATTAAGCCTTTTATCACAACCATAGGCAATTCATACCATCATGTCATCTCATCGCCATTCAAGGTACACGGTTCAATCGCAACCAATTCATCATTCAAGCACAACATTCGTCCATCATGCATATGCATAACATTACATCAAGCCACATGCGACACCGAGTGCAAAACCGAGCATTAAAGTTCTCAATTGAACCCCAATAATCATTACATGCCCAAATTCACACATGGCATAACATCACCAAGCAATCACAGCTTAATTCATTGCTTCCTAAGCATGAAAACATGGTACTCTATCAAGGACAAGTCATAAAAACCTCAACTCACAAATCTGCCCACTCACGACCAAGTCAGTCTCATGAAAATTGAAATTTTTCTACTGACCTTTTGATGAAACAAATTCTAGGATCATTTCCTTCAATATCTTACGGATATGTGGGTAAAATTTAGGCTCAATTTGGATATCGGATGACTTAGAACGGGCCATTTTAAAATTGGTGCGCGCTGAAAATAGATTTGGGCGGTTTACAGGTCTCTCACGTTTTTCTCATCAAAGAAGCCCTTTAAACCCTTTCAACTCCACCAAAAATCCACTCTTTAGTAACTCAACATTCTAGGGAAGGGTTAGAGTCAACTTACCACTCAAGCAAGCGAGAAAAATTCCACAATTACTCACTTGAAGCCTTCCAAATCAAACCGGCGAAACAGGGCAGAACCATTTCCTAGAAATTTCATATAAATCGGCCATCAAAACTCCAATCTAACTCATCTATCCTTTGCTAACATATAGTATCATGTCTTAGGGTGTCTTACCAACAAGTTTCGGGGCAAGACGACACCTCGGCGGACCTCAAAAGCTCACGGATCCTCTGCCGGTCGAAGAGAACAGAATCTGCTCTTGCAAAACCAACCAATTTCAACCATGAAAACCCATCAAAACTCTAATAAACTTGCAACCTGAGCTCATCCAACTTTAGTACTATAAGTGGAGAAGTGCTCACCAAAAATTTAAAGTCGTTTGAAGCCTTGAAGTGGTTAAACGAAGACCTTCCTCCAACTTTGTAAGAATCTTTCTTGTCCTGACCTTTGTCCACTCAAACCAAGCTACGAGATGATCTACAGGGTTAAATCTATGTCTATGGTAAGATAAGACAATAAACTTTCGTTTGGCGGTGGTTTTACCTCAATCCGATATCAGACAACGGAGTTATAGCTGGAACAGTGGGATGGGTCGGAACTGGTCGCAAGCTGGTTGGCGAGAGAGAGGAAAATGAAAGAGAGATAAGAGAGAGATGGAGTTCAGCCGAGCTTGAAGGAGAAGAGAAAATGCTTTGCTTCTTCCAAAAAGTTAAGAGGAGAGAGAGAAGAGTTAGGTTAGGATTAGACTAGAATTTAATGCAATCTAGGCATCTAATCTAAGTTTATTTGGATAAGGCCTCCCAATTGATGACACTTGTCACTTGAACCCTTGTATAGGTATGCAATTTCAGAAAGCACAACAATTGAAATGGGTAGTCCGTATTGGTATCACTCCATGATTATCCAAACTTCATTGACTTCCATTGACCCACTCTTCTTGAATTTTCGACGGCTACTAGGGGGAGTTTAAATGACCATTTTGTCCTTCTATTTCTCTTTAGACAATGGCAAATGGTTGAGGGATAAAATGGTAATTTTGTACTTCTCGTCCGAAACTTCACTTTTTCAATGTTAAATTACCATTGGCGAGGCGACGTCAAATTCTTTTCCAATGTTGGAATTCTTCATTCCAGTTGCCAATTTCGAGCTTCTATTTCGTGGTCGATCTTTCGTCAATCGTATCTTCAGTTTATCTCGAGCTAACAAGCGACTTTTGCAGACGTTACGCGTATCGACTCAGTGATTCTCATCGCGCTTAGGATGACTCAAGTTACGACGACTTTGGTTGTCATTTAATTGCGATGGTTTATCGCTAGCTCCAACGGTCACCATCATAAGAATTCTATTTAAAAAAGGTTTGCAAATCATACGACCGTTAAGCAGAATCACCCGTGCTTCAATCGTATAATGCTAGTAATGAATTCCTTAATCATTCCTAGATCGGCCCTTATTGACTCTAAATATTCCATCGATAATTCTTATGATCAAATTATCATTCCTTATTCGAGTTCCTAGATCCACGTACTTGTCATGCGTTAGCTTTTCCCTTTCTGGTCAGTTAACTCGAATGATCAAATCCAAGTTGATAAAACTGAAATATATCGATAGATATCTTCTCATTCATACATCTCGAAATGATCAAAAATTCAAAATGTCACAGCAGCCCTCGCAAGTGGCCTCGTGCCTGCCCTAACAAAAATAAAAGACATGAATAATTTACTAAACAATGAAATATTACTAAATTGTCCACTTTAGAGTTGGTCGCGCCATGTCAGTAATTTCTAACCAAAATTGATCAGATAATTGGCATAAATGCAAAATGCTTAGGACTAAAATTGTCCACTTTAGAGTTTTTCCTCCCATTTGGGAGTTTTTCTCTTTCGATTTAGTCTAAATTTTGAAAGTTTCTCTCTCCCGTTTCGAGGAAATTTCTATACTTTTTGCGTGTATGTTATCGAGGTTCGCTTTCCTTGAATTTCGTTGGTGAACAAGTTTAGATTTGAAGAAAATTGGAGAAGTTTCATGAAGATTCGCTCTCATAGGTGCTAGATACATGCTTGTTCAACTTTTTTACTCTGCTCAGTGATGGTGTTGTGGATGCCAGATATAAACACGCACCGCCGAAAGGATAAGTCGTAGCGTCAGATGGATTCTCGATATGTGTTCGTTACGGAATATGGATTCAGTGATTGGCCGCTAATTTTTGTGTAAAGAAGTTATAGGTATATTCTTTGAGATTGTGACTTATAGCATTGTTTTGATGATTTTTCTTATTATCTGTAACTTGTTCTGTTTTGTAGTTGTCTCGGATTTATTTGGGTTTGAAGTTGTGATCTTTATATTTAGATATTTCTCTTTGTACTTCAATCGAGAAAGTAAATGAATGTTATTTTGACTAAAAAAAATGATAAAGAAAAAAGTATTTATCAATCAGTTAGCATTATTGTCCTTTTGCAAGTCTAGGAGTAGCTGCACAGGGCAAAGTAAGAAAAAATGCAGAGAGTCCAGTCTCTATATAGGGAGACGTCCAAGTCACCCCGGGCCAGTCCTTGGAATTTGCGAAAACAGCCCAACAAAAGTCTTTTTCAGGGTACTCGGTCCGCAATTACCAATATGGGAAATGCCATGATGATGACACTTGGTCGTTCGACTGCTTTTTATTCGGATCTCCAAACTTTCTACTCTTTTTGGAAAAATTCAAAGAAAATAATTAGAAAATTTACCAGAAGTGCATTCTCTTTTTGACTTATTTCATTTTTTTTTCCCTTTGAGTCGAGTCTCATTTCATGTTACGATGCAGGTCATCTGGGGATTTTTCCTCTTAACAAGGGACAAGTGTGTGAATCCAAAGTTGAATTATAAAGTATTATCAATATTATACAAAATAATGAAAATGTTATAGAAAATCCACGTATCAACATCCAAATGTTAAAAAAGTTTCTTTGCTTTTATATATGTATATATATAGATAAGTGCGTCTATCGAAAAATTTAAATTTAATCAATTTAGACACATCGTAATCATTATTGGTAGAATTGAGCAATTATTCTTGGCAAAAATATAATTACCAGTCAATTTCTTTTTTTTTTTAATCTAAATGAATTAAGTTGCCCTCCCCTGCTTATCACATCAAGTGATGTATAAGCCTAAATCCCCAAGTTTTACATGTTTTGAGATTTTCTCGGCTAATGTTATGATTGGAGCGGCCCCAGTCCAACCATGGAGCACTTAAGTTTCCGCAAAGCTGCAGCCTAACTCCTTCATTCATCGCTCTTTTACCTCGAGAAGTAATTTGTCATCCTCCGTATTTGATCGATCAATCGCATCTTCTCGACTCCCGCCATTCTCGGATGCTAAAGAAACAAAATGTCGCAGAATTCTTAGGCACCGGATTTGGACAGTCCTCGATGCCCATGTATGAACTCTCTCCTAAGTTGAAGCAGATTGTCAAGTCACGGTAGATGGTGACCATCCACAGCTTTAGAAGCCTAGATAGACAAGAAACTAGGGAAGATGGCATTGAATGACTCCTCACGTGTGAGCCCTAACATGCCACATCTCCTCCAACTCTCCCCGAACACAAAAATCTCTCGTAATGGTGTGGGTTGGTCCCATTCAATAAAGGGCCGAAACTGCAAATCCCCTTAAATAAACAGACCACAAACCTTACGTCTCGATGTCCCCGTGTCCCTCGTGTACTTCGCGCAACCACCCATTACTCCTGAACCGATCCACATTCCGAGGCACTTTCAGGATAGACGCTTCACGAGAATTATTCAGGGTTTTCACAGGATGAAACAAGTCAGGCGTCCAGAGTTACATGTATCGTCGCTCTCTGTATGTTCCGGTTTGCATTAAAGGTTGTACTCGCGTGGCCCCCTAAGACGTGATACGGATTCTTGCAAACGAGTTTAGAGAAGTCATGAATTCAGTCCACAAAAAAGAGTGTAACACTGATGCGTGCATGTCATTAAGCGAGGCCATATTGCTAGCTAGCGACCTCCTCTACTTTGACGGAGACCTTCAGATTAGTCTACGGGGATAAAAAACGAAGAAGAGCTAAAAAAAATTACGGCATTTCTTTGCCGTTGCTATAGATTCAAGGTAAGAAAAATGGGAAAAGTGTCACTTTTCTCGCTTGTAGTTCGTGCACTTAAAGTTCAGTTCACTTTATTGAATTTTCTGAATGGAATTGTAAGTTGCGGTGGGTAGTTCTTCCAAAATAACGAGAATATCATGTCGTAAGTTCTCCTAGTGGCCGGGGGCAACCCGCAACTTTAGCCGCTTATCGATATCTTCAATACGTTTGCCAACTATCGATGCACATTTGCTTAACGTAGTTCGACATTTAGACTTGGGGATCGGTGTTTTAATTGCCGGCGACAGTTAGTTTCTACTCCTAGAACAAATTTAAATGAGACATGAGTAGGAAGAGTACATTCCTAGACATGAAGTTCAATCACTTGAGAGCATCCCCAGAGGTTCTTTGATAGAAAGGTAACCTGGGATTGGAAATTGTTCATCAGATACTTCATATTTCCTCATCCTGAAGTTATAGTTCAAGTGTCTGGGATTTCAATTCAACAGGCGTAGGACCAATGCCACTCATTGGAAGCAACCACGCCTAATTTGTAGAAGGCCATGAAATTGTATGTGTATAGATCAAACTGTCAAAGACTATGACCATATACTTTGAGCTTGAAGCACCAAATTCCTTTCGAGAGGACCCCCAAATCATCATTGAGACTTGTATATCGAATGGCAGATACGTTTGTGTTTTCCTTGTAGCAAAACAAATTTCAGATGTGATGCAATTCCGTTCTCAATCAATTAATCTCTATCAATTATAATGACCTTATTACAATTATGTCAATTCAATCCTTTTTTTTTTTTTGCTAATTGATTTCTAAGCATTTTGTATTTGTGCTAATTCAATCCATATAGATAACTTTGTATTTCTAATAATATTTTTGTTTTTTTTCTTTTTCTCTATTTTTTTCCTAATCCTTCTTCTTCTAGCCGGTTGCCAGATCAGCGATCGGTTAGAGGTGAGGATGGTGAGACCTCAGCCTTGCCATGGCTAGGCAATGCCTAGCCTCGCAATGGCTGAGTGAGCTTGACCAGCAACGACGAGGCTCTGCAAGAAAAGGTCGAGCTCAACCTCGCCTAGCAACGATGAGGGAGGCTGACCTTGCCCTCGCTGGCCCTTGCCTCTAGTCAAAGGTCAATCTAGTGACCAGCTGGAGGAATAAGGAGAAGAAAAAAAATAAAAAAATAAAATCTATAAATCAAAAAATTGTTAAAATATTATTAAAAATTGCCACATCACTGCCAAGGTGGCCAAAGTTGGACGGATATACTGAATTGAAACAAATACAAAAGGTTTACGATTCAATTGGAAAAGAAAAGTTTAGGACGAAATTTACGTGATTGCAATGGATTTATGACTTTTTTGGTAATTGTTCCTCTTTATTCTTTACCCTGTGAAATACGTAAGCAAATAACTGCACTTAAGGAGAAGATTGTAATGTTAGGAATTTACTATAGTCATGCATAGCCTTAAGAGCAAATTTGATGAACCCTTGCTCTATTCTTCACGAGGATGCGTCTGAATAAGCATAGACATTAGATATAGAGATTCTCCCCACTCCAGATCTTCATCATCTCTAGCTCTAGCTAGCCAATCAAACACTAGTAGGTAAGTTGTTTTGGAGGGGGTGGGTGGTTTGCGGATTCCAGCAGCAAAATGAATTGCGAGACCCCTTGGCATGTGGCCCAATAATGACAACCACTTAACCACCAACCAGAGCGAAATCACATTACCTGATCATCTTTGTCCTCCATCTCCACCATAGAAGAGTTAAATAATCAATTGATTCCGGAAGGAACCAGGTTCTTATGCTCCTTTTGTCCAGGAATGCTGATTCATGTGACCCTTTTTGTATGAGTTTAAAAATGGCAAGTCCGGCCCTTGAACCAATCTCCATGAGGCTGACCACACCACTCACTAATCATGTACTCGAGAAAACAATTTTGGTTTAGGCCCGTCATCATTGGTTTCTGTCGCTATAGGGAAGATTTTTAGGCCCTAGCTCTAGGACCTACCTTAGGGGAAGAGGATGGAATGTTTCATTCTTGGTTCTTAATTGCCTTCGGAATGTGAGATCAAATCTTAAACTAAAGGAATCGTTCTTTTTTGTGGTATGCTCTTACGTTATAGAATTCAAGTTGGCAATTTCTTTCTTTCGGGGAGTTTTCTTTGTTGGTTACATGCTATTTGTAATTCTTCATTAATGCTTTTTGGCCAGTAGACAGCGTATTCTCTATCATAAATCCATATGTCTACCAGACCTTGTATCAAGATGAGGCGCAACGACATACCCAAAACCCTAAAAGTTAGAAACAGAAAGATCAATTACCCAAATTATAAAGTTACAACTTGTTTTTAGTTGAAAAGATGTATTTCCTTTATAAAATTTCAAAAAAGTTCATAGGATTTTGATATGTATAAAGCGCTGTGAGGGTACCGATTCTATCGCTTTTATCCCACAAAAATCTCAAAGTCGAAAGCTTTTTTTGCACCTAATATTGACTCCGCAGCATTACTAGAATACCATATGAAAATCTGCATCATGTGGTCAAGCCCTTCACTAATTTCCTTTACTTGATTCACACACAAAAAAAATAATGGTGTACTAAATTAGACAAAAGTTTCGGACTCATCTACAAATACAAGATTATGCTAGAGTGACTAATATAATCATGATCCCCTTTGAAAGTCCAAGAGATTTGTTTGTGGATCTATCATGTGGGCATGTCTCAAAAATCATGTGCAAGCTGGTCCTTTCCTTAGGATTTGTTTAACCCTAGACAATTTTTTTAATTGAAAGCCGGTCAATGATAATTTATCTAAGTGAGTGGGTGGTGGCATACCATTTTTGATCAATGTGTTGCGGTTCCTTTACTGGACACCCTCACCTTTCAAGCATTGTGACTTCAGGGCCTTTCTAGGGTTTACGCTACTGGAAGACCGCTATTTAATTAACGGAATTTGCATTGTTTGTTGAAGAAATATCATTTTGCTTACGGTGTGCTTAAAAGCCCTAGGTAAAGCCAAGAAATGGGAAATTACTAACTGTTCATATCGACATGGAATTCGGATTATTTTCCATTTACGGAGGGAAAAAACAAATTAAATATCATCTTGATAACTCCTAAAATTTTTTGGCGCATAAGTATGGCCCGACTCTTTCAAGTCTAAGCATGATTAGATCTCATGGTCTTGCAACATGTCTAAGACAAGCGAATTGGAATATCCAATTGGAAACATACTAATGGACTTAGGTTTTGATTTATGCAGTAATATTATTTGTCCAAAATTTTCAATTCCGCTTCAAGTCAAGAGGGGACATAGGGTTAGGTGTTGACAGTACCATTAGAAGCATACAGATTTCATTTAAATATTATCGTACTCTATTAACTTGTTAGATGATGAAGTATGGTCAAAGGCAGGTGCCTGTTTCTTTAACCAAGCAGAAGGGAATACAATGAAACGGATTATTCTTACATTGGTAATTTTAATAATTTTTTTGCCTCTATTTAATTTTTTAAAGTAAGTCCCGAATTTATTATCCGTAGGTGGGAACATGTTGTTTATGTGAGTAGGCTAAGTTTAAGCATCATGTCGACCGTGTATTAGGATTCTCAAGCAATAACATGTTACTTGAAGGGCATGCGGGGTATTTGGGACATAGGTTACTCCTAGATAATGTCAAATCTTTATTTTATTTTCCCAGTAAAACGGTCCTGTTCCAATTTTTTTAAAAGAGTAAAAAAGAAAGATATACAGGTCATGTTCTCCTTGTAGCTTGACACTTGGATTCTTATTTACGGTGACCATGCGGAAAAGTTTTATTTTAATTCGCATGAATATGTTTTACAGGACGTTGTCCACATTTGAAACGCTATTCATCTTCTTGCCCCTTTTAAATGCCATTATACCATTATTGCCTCCTAATATTTTTAACTATTTTTCAAATTAAATAATCCCCTTCTTTATTTCTCTTTTTCCCTAAAGTGTGCATTGTTTCTCAAATTCCTTAATATGCTACGGTTAACTCTTAGATACATATTGATAGTATGACAAAATGATCCAATAGGCAAGGGTGTTGGAACTCAACCAAAAATTAAACCGTACTAAACCAAACAAAAATTTCGTACACTTTCCGTTCTGTTCTATTCTGATTTCAGATAATAGAAAAAAGCATTTTTTTATCACTTTAGTTTGATTAACTTAACCAAACCATTCAAATACTTACTTACTGTTCAATTACACTTCTCAAACTCAAAGACGCAAAACTCTAAATTGAATAGCTCTCCAATCTCCATTCTATCACATACTCTGACTCTCTCGTTCGAGGACACTTGTCGTGCAAGACTATCTTGATTTCGTCCATCTCTCCTCCTATTAGTCTTGGTCCATGACTCTTGCATCTCTCTCGGCTTCATCCATCTCGTGATGATTCTCCAGCTTCATCCGATCTTTGTGGGTCTCCGAAACTACTATTGTGGCCGCTAATCTCTACTGTTGTGGGATTCTCGGCTTCATCCATCTTAGTTCTTGGCGCTTTTCTAGGGTTTTAGCAAATGCCTTCCTGCTCGTTTGGGGGGGGGGGGGGGGATCACCGATTAGTAAAAGGTAGTTAAAATGAGGAACTAGTAAAGTAATACTAAATCCAAATACACATATCCTTCATCGAACAAAGGATGATGAGAAAATTTTTCAAACCAGTTGCCGAATTGATAAGATTGTTGTCATGAATATTCATTTATCAAAACTTACGATTCGATTTGTCAAATAATTTGAAAGTGATTTCATTTTTAACATGGTTTCTTGTCTATAGTTTGATATACTAGTAATCTGCAAGTTTACTTTTGTTTCACAATTTGAGGATTGTTTGTCTTATCCTCAATGAATACATGGTTAGATCACAAATAATATACCCTTTTTCTTTTGCTGTAATTTATCAAAAATTTGAAAAAAAAATCCAAATATACCTTATCATCATAAAAAAAAAAAAAAAATTGTTTGTTGTTGTTGTCGTCATTTTCTGTCTATATATTATGTTTTAAGTGGCTTTCCTATTCTTGGCAATTGAACGCATGGCATCTAAGAAGTACTACGCTAGTGACAAAATTGATTTGACCAGTCCTTAGGCCAAAAGGGCAAAAGTAGTCATGAACCATCGGTAATTTTCCACGTCCGTCGTAAAATCCACCGATGCACGATTGTCTAGAGAATGGCAAATCCATCTAATAATTTTTATTTTTTATAATAATAAAAAAGTAAGATTTCTTAAGTCAACCAAACCGGATTTGTATTTGTATTCATCTTCATGTTTCTAATCTTAATAAAGTAATTTAACAATATTCATAAGTCATTTATTGTTTAAATCGTATTGAACTCATCTCATCGTTTTTTAAACCCTTCGTATAGGTATGATTAGTCGCGTCAGGGCATTGTGTTTGAATATACAAAGTTAAATTATGAATTTCAATACTTTCAAGTTTAAAACAAAAAGATTAATAAGTTTTAACCCTAATTTCAAAATTCACGCCACCATATGCTATTCAATTTCATCATGAAAAGAAATGACTTTACGCTTTCTCAACTTTCAAGTTTTGAAAAACAGTGTCTTTATGGAAATAATAAAAACTTAATAAAATCCTCAAGAGGCAGATTATTCAAATTCTCTTCATATGACGTATATGTTTCCTCTTAATAAAATGGAAAACGGTGGCATTAATTAAGTAAAAAGTAAGAATAAAGTCATAGAATTAAAAGTAAAAGTTAGGATCATTGGACATTTCATCCGAAGAGGTCACAACACTCCACTACCCACAATCCATTGATCTTAATGCCCATGAAATATTTGGTTCGTTCAAAAAGAGATGTCAATTCAATTAAAGAAACTGAGTTGACCACCGTCAGTTGAATTGCTTTCAAAATGCAACTTGAGCGATTCTAAATGCTGTCAAAATCATGTAGTCAATACGTTAAAAAAGAAATTCAATAGCTAATAATGTCTATCGCAGTCTATAAAAGCTAGTAAAAAATATTAGTTATATCGTTTGAAATAATAAGACAATAACAAGTATTCTTATAATCGATGATAATATTATATTTAAATAGTTTTATGAATGATGAAAATAATTTCTTTAATTAATTTTCTATAGACCATTATTAAGAAAACAAACATCAAAAGATGAAAACAAAGGTAGCCTTATTAATTTATGGCATCCATGGTAATCATTCTCGATTTTGATTCTAGGAACAAAAATGGATGAAAATATTGTTTGGTAACGCAAATAATTATGATTTTGATTCTGCTCCCAAAATTAGTTTTAAAGCAAAATTCAAAAAAAAAAGCTGGTTCTGAAAAAAGGAATACTTTTAAGAATTACAAGAGAAAATAAAGTATCACATCTCTCAATTTTTCCTTTTAGTTCTCATCACTTTTTCCTCAATCTACCAAAAATAAAAATCAAAATAAAAAAAAAATCACAAAAAAATAGAAAACCCTTAAAAATAGAAAAAGCTTAGATTTGGCTAATTTGACTTCAGTTTCATAAATTTGGGCCTAAATTTCCTAGATTTCACAATTTAGACTCTTTTGCAAGAAATATCGCAGAAAATGATGACATCTAACATGCAAATGATAACATATATACTTGTAACTGTGCGTCACAAAATGTGACTATTTACATGTGGAGCTGGAGTCAAACATCTACTTGAATTTAAGACAGAAGCTGCAAAATGATAGTGAGGGGCTTGTACTTCGTACCAAGAAGGATAATTTGATTTTTTTCAATAGATAATTTGGTTATTCAGCTGTTATGTTTGTATGTACGTTGGACAAAACAGCGTTTAAAGGAAAAAATGAGTTCTTAATATGAAAATTATCCCATGCTTTAATTGAACTTCGAACTTCAAACATCATATATTAAAATTTGTGTTTCATTTTTGACATGCTAAAAAATTAATATATTTTAAATTATTTTATTATGTATTGGAAATCAGTCTTCAATTTTGGATGAAATTTTACCAAGTAACTACATAGTTATTTGACTTAAATAAAAAAATAAGAAGAAAAAATATATTTTTTTTCAAAATAGGAATTTTGAGTAGTTATCAGAAGAGTTTTTATTCCAAAAATAAAAATTTTAAATAGTTATTGAACACATATTAATTATCTAAAGCTTACATAAGAACAAAATAAAAAAAATTATTTTAAAAGAGAATGTTTACCATGCACGAGATTAATATTGGAACCGGCGTTGAAAGAGCAAGTTGAGATTTTTAGTCATGGTGACGAGGAGGTACAACTTGTACTAAGACAGAAGGCTCCGAAAAAGAAAGAGGCCACCTCGGAAATAACAAATAAAGGCTCATCTGTCTGACTTTGCATTTAACCCGCTTCTGACCATCTACGAGTTCACGTTCCTCGCGAGAATAAAGTATCACATCATCGAAAATCGACACAAAAAAAGAAACGGATTTTATTTATAATAATTTATTGGAGACAAATTCTGGGGAAAAAACACCCCACTGCCACCGGCAACCGGCAAAACGCCGCGACCAATCCCGAAGCAGAAAACATAGTCAACCCGGAGTACATGAGGTGAGGGGGTGGGGGGTGGAAAGAAGAAGGTGGGCCCGCCTCACGAGGTTAGCGCAAAAAACGGTGTGAAATTATTTGACACTAATTACCTCTCTCTGAAAAGTCCCCCTCTTTACCGTGACGTTTTCTGATGAGACAACCCCCCGGGTCGACAACCCTCGAGGGGGAAAAAGAGACGGAGTTGACTGACGCCGTCCCATCCTGGTAGAGCGCTGTTCCCCGTGCGGCGAACTGCTTGCCCCGGGTAACGGCGTTAACAAATCATCGAACGGAAGGAAGGAAGTGGGGGCTGAGATCACGTGACCGTGCGTGAGTAATTTGACTTTTGATCCATTATTTTGTTGGTTTTTGTGAAATCGTCCCCGTCCTTAAAAGCAATTTTTTTTTAATTTTTCTGGCCAGCAGAGGTAACTGCAAGGGCCATCCCTTTGACAGCGAAAGGACTGCGACGGTGCACGTAGGGTAGCATCAATGTCGGTCTTAGTTTCAGAGATGAATTCCATTTCCTTGTTTTTTTTTGGGGGTTTTCCTTTTTGGTTCTTTATCTTTTCTTGATCAATAATAGATAAGTCTTTATATTTTGATTTTTGAAAAAGGAACATGGGTTATTTCCTTAAAAAGTAACTATTTGATGTCCGGTGCAATATGAATGGTAGGCTTTTAGTATGTGTAGTTGACTCTTTGCTATGTGATTTACGAGTAAAATTGTGGGAAGAAGAGGCGACTAGCGTTGGCTGTCCCTCTAGATGTTACCATACAATGCTACTGCTCATTTCGAGCGAGCCCGTCACCTTCGTCTAGCCAAAACGCTAGTGAGAGCTGAGGGGGCATTGATATCTCACGCCATGGCTCCAATGAACATACGCTGCGCACAATCATTGGGTTCAAACCAGTGACCAGAATAGAAGGCTCCCAAAACCAATTGGGAGTAAATCCTACACCTGTAGGTTAACCACTGTGGTAGTTACGTAATATTTTGTTGTAACCGAACTAATAGAAGTGGTTAGTTATTGATAGATGTATATACGAGTGAATGTTAAAGAAATAATTTAGATATGAAAATGAAAAATGACAGTGGAAGCACAACCAAAGGACAAGAATTACTATTTTTTTTGTAAATCATAGGAAAGATCCTAAAGACCAAAAAGCTTGAAAGTTTCACATTATTTATCCTTTCTTCATCCTAGATTGAAAAGAAAGATGAAGAAATTCAACTGAAATACTAAAGAGGCCGCATCTCGTTCTCCTTTTTTTTTTTGTTTTTTTTTCCCCGAAAAGATTAGTGTTTGAACAGGGTCTGATTTATTTCCCTTGCTGTTGGAATGTTCGATTTAAGATGCCGACAAAACATCAAATGCCCCAATGGATGAGCCTGCTAAGAGATCGCATAATCAACGTACTATTTGCATAATCCTTAATCGTAAATAGATAAATAGATAGGTGTGCAGATAACTGTGTCGAGTCAACGTTGGCTCCGGAGCTGCAATTAATAGCAGAGTTTCTTGCATGAGCAGTCAAATATTTGTACAAACTATGTAAAAGATCCAAATATTTAACTTCATTAATTCTTCAAATATACATGTAAACTTGCTCATTCACGTGCATCGCTTAAGAAGTAACTCGTGTGCATGATAATTTGGGCAGTCGTTTTCTTTTTCTTCCCCCTTGAGGTCGCTGGCATTTCAAAATTTTAAAATGTCTTTTAAAACCTGATTATTTTTTTATATAGAAAAAACTACAAAAATAGTCGCTATTTCCGAAAGAAAAAAAAATTAAAGGCCTTTAAAAATACAAAGATTATGCCATAACCATGGTGAAAAGGATGTTCAGCTACAGCAAGCATTTTCCGATGTTTCTTTTAATGTATTTTTAAAATATATATAGAAAAAACTACAAAAATAGTCGCTATTTCCGAAAGAAAAAAAATTAAAGGTCTTTAAAAATACAAAGATTATGCCATAACCATGGTCAAAAGGATGTTCAGCTACAGCAAGCATTTTCCGATGTTTCTTTTAATGTATTTTTAAAATATGCATTACCAAAAACATAAGCTGTCACTGCACAATTATAGCAATTTATTTTATGATCCGGTACAATCATAGCAACATGGAAAAATTCTAAATAAGAGCATGAAATGAATTTTAATTTATGTATAGGCCAGAATTGAGGTCATTGTCTCAAAGAAGGGCTTGACTAAAGGCATTTTTGTCATTTTTATTTTTACTTTTTTCTATCTTTTTTCCTCTTTTTTCCCTTTCTTTTTCCCCCTTTTTTCCTTTATTTTTGCCCAAGCTTCTTGTCGGTGACTCGGTCATCTGCAAGGCTGGGCGAGGCTGCCCTCATCAGTGGCTGACTCGATCACCGACGAGAAACTAGGGCAAAAAAAAAAAGGCAAAGGGAAATTATGAAAATGTCATTAGTTAGGCTCTTCTTTGAAACAATGAAGGCATTTCATGCCTTTATCTAATACAAGGTGTACTTTATGTAATTCTTTGAGAAAATGAGGGCACTTCAAAACTTTATTTGAAATTTTTCTTAGCAATATACAACGGCATTAATTGGATCCTTTTTTTCTTTCAAGTCGTATTCAGTATCACAATATTTCTCTTTCCTAATCATAAATGTAAGAAGAAGCAAATACGCACGGAAGCATACACGCTTATAGCCTAGATTCAATATGCACTCAAAACTAATGTAATTTATCGCGTGATGGCATATTATTTTACAATATGTTAGCGTGATGAGTATGTCAGTTGTCTCTATTAACTTTAAAGCCTGCGAATTATTATTCTTGCAGTCCCTACTTAATTATATTGCGATCTCCATAATTTCTTTCTTTAAATGGAGATGAATAACTTGAAAATAAATTTAACATATTATTAAATTGATAAGTGGAGAAAGAAAATAAATAAGGATTAAGCTAGTTCAACAATAAAAGTACAAGATCATAGCAGGTGAAGAAATTCCAAAAAGAGTTGCGCAAAAGTTAAAGGTTTCGATCTCTCACCCAACCTGAAATTCTAGACCTCCCATTGGTCATTTTCAATTGATTGAACTCTCTTAATCTAACGGCGGATCTACATCATGAATTCCTGACGCGGTCGCCGAAAAGAAGATTTAATAAAGTAAAAAACTTTAGGGCATTTACATATCTAATCTCCATTACTCTTTTAAAATTCCTACATTAACATCGACAAGAAATGGGGTTTGTTTCCTCTTTGGAACACAAGCTTTAAATTGACATTATGAAGCTTACACTAACGAAAAATTTCAAACAAAATGGAGAGATTCCTAATTGGTTCATTTCAAAATGCATGCATTTGTTACGTTATCCCCTTAAGAGGAATTATTGTTAAGAACGAGAGACTAGGTATGGTCGGATATAAACTGAGTTCGAATCAAATCGAGTAGGATGCAGGTTCGCCAAAATCATATTACAAGAAAATTGGTCAATAGGGACCAATTAAGGTTGAAATTATTTTGACCCCCCCAAATCCTATCCAACCTACTTGTTTGATAAGTTTAATTGTAGCACAAAATGCCTACATATCATATGGTTTCATATATTAAAAATGGTTTCCAAAGGAACTTTTATTTTTGTTTGTAATTCTGAGTTGTTAAGCACTAGCTTTTGTGAAAAGCGTAATTTGCCAAATAATGAACCCGCTTGTGGAGCAATAATTCTTGTCCCGGAAAATAATTATTGATAATACAAGTTCTTTTTGTGGTTTCTTGATTAATCATTATGATGTCCCCAAATTGGGTAACCTAATATCCAAACTAAACTTCTATGCAAGAAATTTATTCCCTGAAAGTCCCACTAGAAAGACAGGACAGAAAACACTCAATACATGCATAATCGAAACCTAGAAAATTGGGTAGAGACCAGCAATGACTGGACCACCACGTCATCGATTTTCTACGAAAGTTGGCCAGGATGATTACATTAAAATTTCGCAAAAAGATTTAGAATTGAAGTGACAAAAAATTAAAAAAATATTTAGAATTAAATTAACATTGATATAATATATTTACAACTGTTAGAATGCACAAATATTAAGCCACGGCTTCTTCTAACAGCTTAAATATTAAACTACGATTTCTTCTAACAGCTTAAGCTGACTGTTAGAAGCAGACGTAGTTTAATATTTATGTATTCCAATGCTCCTTCTCATGCTTAGTCTGGTCTTTTGCATAGCATTAAACATAGACATATTCATTGATGAGGCAAATATGAGCTTAGAAAGATTTAAACTGAGTATCTCCTGCTTTGATATCATGTAAAATAACTTAGGATCTTCAAGAGAGAAGAAAATTCAATTGAGTAAAGATGTCTCAATCCATTCTCTTTTCCTCTCTTTGAAAATCCTGGGTTATTTTACAAAAACTGTGGTTAGAAAATTTTTATCTCCTACCTTTTCATTATACAAGTCATCTCATATTAACTGCACGATGTGGCCCACTTAGATAGATTAAAAAAGGGCACAATCATATCAATAAAAGAAAGTTTTTGGCATTGATTTCATCTCAAGTGAATAACTACAGGTGAATGCAATTATGCGACCCTTTTCATTGACCCACTAGTGTAGGCAATAATCGCCCGACCTATTGGATTTCAAAGATAGGAGCTGAGCAGCGAACCCCCTTCTGTTGTTGTACATTGAATAATTGTGATTGGAAGGAATCTAAAAGAGGACCCAAAAAAAAAAAAATGAACACCCATTACAAATTGCGACCACCTTCGAATGTCAAAATCTAGATAGTCGCCATTTCCGAGTGTGAAATTAGGGTTTCTAAGAAAATGTTGACGTGGGTTTAGAGTTATTCCGCGATCAATCTCGACTTTGAAGGTGCCTATGGAGTGTCAACCATAGGTACGGATTTAGATGACAATTTCTATCTGGCAGTTCATGGAGGACACTAATAGTGGCTCCGATCAAGAGTCGAAGTTTGACAATTTCTATCTGGCAGTTCATCGGACTATCGCAATTCCGCATCAAGAACGATGAATCCAAAATAAGATACGTTAATTCTTTAAATCTATAGATTAGAAATTCGTGTATTTGTACGTGTGTATCTTGGGTCGCTGCATACGGATGAAATATGCAGCTAACATGTGGTATCAGAGCCTGCGCGTATCAGGTCGCGAATCGCATTCTTAGTATTTTTCGAAATTTTTTTTTTATCGAAATCAAAAGAAAATTATATATTCGGAAAGTACTTGACGAGACGAGAAAAACTGTATGAAGAACATCGCCGGAGATCGTCGCACGCCCCGCCACGCCCGGCCTGAAGCCGTTGCCCATCGGGCGCGTGCGGCAACGTGCCTCACGCGCTGGCCAGGCCCCGCACGTGCGCGACACGTGCAGGGCTGACGTCATCCAACCGGGTGTAGACCCGACCCGGAACCTGATCCGACCCATGAATCGACCCGAAAAATAGCTCAAGAGACGAGTTCAAGAGACGATTTGATGATATGGGTTAGAACTTAACTGCCCTAGGATGCTCAAGAGACGAGTTCCTTAGGTATTCACTTGAATCCACCATATACCGCATATGCCGCACGAGTATCAAGCAGGTGAGTAACAGGTAAATAGCTCTACTCTCCCTCTCACATAAGAAAAGACAGAATGAATAGAGAGTTCATCAACAAGACAAAAAGATTGAATGTCAAGAATCGTTTTTCCTTTTTTTCAACCGAGTCAATCTAGACTTAGGTGTCACCTGTATTTGAGTGAAACCTCTCACGAAATTCCCTTCAAAGAGGGGCGGCTGTTGACACCTGATTTTCGATTAGTCTTTTTTCAGTTTATTTTTTAAAAATTCATAAAAAAATCATAAAAATTGAAAAATCACAAAATCAACTTTGGTGGCCTTGGCCAAGCCCAAGTAACTATTTTTTTAATCAAATTTTTTTTTTTTGTATTTTTCACCTTTTTATATTTTTTAGAAAATAAGAAAATACTCGAAAATTCAAGAAAACTAGTATTGGAGGTCACGAAAATATGAAAAAATAGTCAATATTTTTTATTTTAATTCCCTTGCACTCTTGACCTCATAAATAGTCCAAATTCAAGTTCAATTTGATGTGTCCTTTGTTACAAGTATGATTGAATTTGGTAAAAAAATGTCAATTGAGTTTTTTAATTTGCAATTTCGACATTTTTAAGGGCTTGACATTCAACATAATTTTCCTTCATTGTAATTTAGCCCAATTATTTGCACAAATTGCTCAATTACATGAATTTAGCAAAATTGCATACTTAATTGCAATTTAATCATTGAATTTGGGTATAATTGAAATTACTTTCAATTCAATGGGTACCTTTACAAATTGAAGTCACTACTTGTTTTTCATCATTTGAGTCAATTGGCATAGGTGATTTGGTCTAATTTGACCGTTCGAGCAATTAATTTCACAATTTTTCGAATTACAATTAAGGATAAATTTGGGGTTTTTGTAAAAATTGACCTGAAATTTTGAGAAAAATCACATTTTTGGATAATAATCATGTCATAAGTTCGATTTTGGGGTATAATTTTAAAAAATTTCCCGCAAATTAAGGTTAATTTTGAAAAATCAAGTTAGAACCGGTTCTGACAGGTCAGACCACCTGGTCGGACCGGTTGAACCAGTTCTCTACAATGTCGTTTTCTTTCCCAAAAGCTCGCATAGATGAACAATGACAAGCCAAACTTCGAGGGTCGAATTGAAGGCTCATTCAACCATAATCGACAAATCTATGGTGGGGGTTCTGATCTTCAAGAAGAGACGTGTTGATTGGGAATGGTGGCGTCGTCAATGGTCGCCGGAGCAAAGAGGAATTGGTTGGTCAACATTGTGGTGGCCGTGAAAGTCAACTTTCACAGAATGGCCAAATCGGACGTTCATTCGCGCACGCTGGTGAACCATTTCAACTTAATGGAGTTGCCCACCATCTCCGACGTCGTTTGGACCAAATGGCACGCACGGTCACGTGCCATTTGGGATCGGTTAACTCTCACCATTCGGCGCCAAAAAAATTCGAAAGTGGTATATAGTCTTTAGAGGCTTTCTAGAGGAAGGGGGTGGTTGATTCTGTTGGGGAGAGAGAATAGAAGAGAGAGAGAAGAGAGAGAGGGAGAGAGCTCGCCTTCCATCGCCATTGTTGAAGGCTTGAGCTCAAAACTGTGGAGCATTGCTTAAGCTTTACGAAGCCAAACTGAAGCTTAGAGTGATACTAAAAGGTGGTCCAAGCTCCCAAGAAGCGATCGCCACCGATCTCGCCTTAGTAGACCTCGAAATCAGGTAGTTCACATTCTAAAGTTTCATACTGCGCATCAATGACGGATCTCGTCTCCGGCCTTGATCTTTACATTTAGTGTGTGTGTGTGTGTTTGTTCCCTAAGCATCACTGATCATCATCGCATCTTTATTTTGCATCGGTTTTGCTTTAAAACTTCGAATTGAGTCTCCAAACCTCTCGCCATAAATCGAGAACTGTTCAATCTTGTCTAGCCAAATCGGAGCTTGAGGTAAGTGTTTTAAACCCCTTATGATGCTTCTGTGTTGATGAATTAGTCCGAGATGCCAAGAATTGCATGTTTAGAGTAGTTATACTCGTACTGGTTCGAGCTTGCTTGTACTTGATTCCATGAATGAAATGCCTCGATTCTTAGATATGTGAAACTAGAGGTTTAGGCGAGTCGAATGGCTTTGGTTTTATGTTAATCAATTTAGGTTTAGTCGTCCATCAGTGCCGGAGAAATCTCGGCTGTCCATTCCACCAGGGTCAAGAGGTTGAAGACGAAGCTGACGCGACGAGTCAACAAGTCAGCGGCTTAGGTGGCAGAGTGCGATTGGTCCATGTGGGTGTCGAGTCAGCTCGACCGTTAGTCTGTTAGGCCAAGTCAGTTTTGATCCGACGGCTATGGTTAATCGAGTCTTATTTTTAATGGTCGTCCGATTAGTAATTAAGAATATTCAAAAATTGTTTAAAATCAGAAAAGGTTGAAACGGTGTCATTTAGGTTAGTTATCGAGCGGGGTCGTTTAGGTTAGTGAGGACAGACGGTCTAGATCGAGTCTTAGCTTTTAATTATGGCCGTAGGTTTAAGTAATCAAATCTGATGGTCGATGAGTAGTCGGCTTTTGATATGAGCTGTAGGTTTTAGTAACCAATCCTAAGGCCGTGGAGTAGCCACGTGGTTCAATAGGGACCATCAGATTAAATCTGAATAACTGAAAAATAAAAAACACAATACAACGTCGTTTTGGAGGATAATGCCGCACAGGTCCGGGTCTGGGCCGGGCTTCGATTCGAGTGAGTAGGGTCGACTCTGTCCGAATCATTTTTCAAATAAAAAATTCAAAAATAATAAAAAAATAGAAAAAATTCTAGAATTCTAAAAAAAAACGTTAGAAAATCCTAAAAAATCTAAAAAAAATAGGAAAATTGTGGAAGATTCCTAAGCACTTCAGAAATTCTCAAAAATTGAGAAATGACCACAGAAAATTGGTCAATCCAATTTTTGGGGTTTCTTATCCTTTTTTCAGGAAATTGACGATTATGCCCTTTAGGGGCAATCCATCCCTGCTTTGTATTTGAAATAGGTCGAAAATGCCTAGATTAGGATAGAGCCAGTTAGGTGGTGAATCCTTTTTCTTAGGTTTTCAAATCTCATCATTTTCTCTGAAATGACGATTTCACCCCTCAAAGGGTAAAATCGTCTTTCCTATTCTAATCGAGCCGTGAAAATTGCTCAAAATTAGGATTTGGGTCTGGTGGTCGATCAATCCTTATATCTGGTGGTCGATCAATCCTTAAAGGGTAGTTCACTTCCAAAATTCCAGAAAAATTCTAAAAGTTCTCGAAAAATAGGAAATGGATTGGTTTGATGACCAATCCTATTTCCACCATCCTTTGACTCCATATTTCATCTAAAATGACAAATTTTTCCTTTTAGAGCAAATTATCCCAAAACTCTTCAAAATTACGATTTTGCCCCTCAAGGGCAAATCATTTCAAAAATACTCTTGAGCCTTAATTAACATTTCCCTAGGCTAATAGGGCCATACTAGGGACGCCACGTTGTATTCATGTGATTTATCCGCATGTTTTGGATCCTTGATTTGCGTACCTACTTTATTGGCTATGTTTGCTAAGATAGTCATTTCTATCTACATGAATTCATAGATTTAAAGTTCGTACCTTGTCGCGACCTAAAAAATTAGGCTAATGAATTATGAGGTTAATTATAACGACTAACCTAATACGGACTCTCCAAAACCCTACCAAATCACAACTTAAATTAATTGAAAATGATTTAGATTTGGAGTCGGCACTAATCATTTTGGTAGGTTGATTAGAAACCTCAGTAAAATAGCGGGAGAACCATTTTACTTCTACGAACTAGAGATTGTGGATTCGGGGATTTGATTATACTAATTAATTAAAACTAATGCCCTTTCGATACCTTAATTTCATATAAGATGTCCTAAATTGACGACTCGGATTAAATCAATTTAAAGTTCAAATGAGGTGTTTCTTTTTGGATTTTCACTTTTTAAATGCAATGCATGAATGAAAATGAATGCAACGAATAAGCAACAAAAGATGCAATGCAACACATGCAGAATTAAGGTCTTCTCATCCTATATGCAAAATTAACTACTTAATTAAGACATGCAAAATTATATGACAACATGGCATAACGCAAGGCCATTAGTCTAAGCATGCGAAGATGTTAGGTGAAGACACGATCAATCATGCAATTGGTTAATTAACATGCAGACTATCATGCGATTAGACAAATTTAACGTGCAAACTACATACACGTGAAAACTCATGCAAAATGGGATTTTTTTTTTTAACTTAAGCAATTTTAATCATGCAATCAAACTAGCCTAGTATGAATATCCTAAACAGGGTACTAAAGACATGAAAAATGGCATGACAAAAATAAAAAGTGACATAGACATGCATATTGTGAAACATGCGAGTATGATATGACATAGAAATGCAAATGTGATAATGACTTTCGAAAATCCAAAAAATGATGATGTATGGGTATATGCAATTTCGAAAATATAATGAATGACATGGCAATGGATGAACATATGGCATAATGACATGGCAAGATAACGTGGAAAGTGACGTGGCAAAATGACAAGACTAAATGATGTGGCAAGATGACATGGAAAAAATGACGTGGCAAAATGACATGAAAAAAAATGACATGGCAAACGATTTTGTTTTTCTTTCAGATTTTTTTTATGCATCTTTCTCGGATTTATATAAAAAAAATGAATTAAGAAGTTATCCTATTTAACCTAATATGCAGACATGATATATGCATACGATTGAATATATGCTATCCTAAGCTATATGAAATATGAAGAATGACGAAATATGCGTGAATGAAATCTTTGATTCTTTCCTTTTTTCTTAAATTGCAACCAAATGAGAGATATCCGGAAGATTTTATCTTGACTTTATTTGCTTAAAGCTTGATGAGATAAGATTTCTAAGAAACCTTATCTTCCTAAAAAAAATCAATTAGACATGATTTGTAGGAAACCATATCTTAGTAAATTTTTTAGAAATCTTCTGGATATAGCAAAAATCAATCAATATATCAATCCACCAATCTACATTCACAGCAAAATCGTGATCGCTATCTTCCTTTTGAAATTTTCAAAATATTCCACGTCTCGAATTAAAAATTGACTTTTCAGAGATAGCAAATCAGACCTAAACGGTGATAGGTTATATTGGCTATGTCCGATATTTTTTACAAAAATTAGGTTCCGACAGTTTATATCGAAAGAAGGTGCATCTCGAATTCCTGAAGAAATTCAATCTTCGCTTAGTAACAATATCAAGCACATGAGAGTGGCTTTATTTCGAATGAAGGTCAACCTACTAATCATGTGAAAATAGCAAACAACACGGCAGCCAATCACTTCACGGACACACTCAGATTATTCCATACAATGTTGACATCTTACCTTAATCCGCAAAAGCGAGAATCGAGGCTGAATTGATGAGAACTTCACGACGGCAATAGCAGGAACGGCGACAGAGTAGCAGGGGTAGCAACTAGGACGTCGTCGAGCGGGAGGCGGTTCTCGGGCAAGAAGCGAACGACGGTGATACAAGATCGGCGAAGGGCTCAAGCGACATCTTCGAGCGGTCGACAGCGGGGATCACAACAATAACGACGAAGACGGAGCAGCAGCATGCGTCGAAGAGTGAGCAAGTGGCGAGAGAAAGAGAGGGGGGAGTCGGCGGAGGGGAGTGACGTGAGAAAGAGAGAGAGAGTGCGAGGAAGAATGAGTGTCACCTGTCAGAAAATTATGTCGTCCCCCAAAACCCTACGACCAAGTCTCGTATTTATAGAGTATCGCCCGACTTGATGAACAAGAACGGAATATTCTTTGAATATTTGATAGGGTAATATTATTTGAATATTTTCTCAAAATGAACGCTGATTTTTTCTTCCTCTCCAAGCAAAATCCAAATTTGTCAACTATATCCCCTTTAAAATTCGGCCAAATGGAGTAATGATGAGAGAAATGGCTGAAAATAGCCTCTTTTGTGGGTTTAGAATGCAATTCTGGGCCTTATTGGGTTCTAGATAATTAATGGATAATTAATTAGGGGCTTTACTCAATTAAAAGAGCTGAATGGGCTGATTTGAGCCTGAATTAAGGTCCAAACACACGTTTTGGCCTTAGCAATTTTCAGCATAGACTCTTGTAATCCCAGTTGAAAATCCTACATTGAATCTGGTCCAACCGCCTGTTAATTAAAGCTCAATTGACTCACCTCCGACCTTAATGAAATGATATGCGCTTGACTGAGAATAAATATGAGATGCATGAAAATTTATTTTTTTGGGAGAATTATTATTAACTCTCATTTTGTGAAATAAATGAACAATTTTTTAAAAATTCAAAATTTTGGTGTTAACAGCTGCCTCTCTTTGAGTGGAAGCTCGCAAGGGTTTTGCTCAAAAACTAAAATTGAAACTTAAATTTTGCAAATGCAAATGATAATGATGAAATTTTTTGCAGGAGTTTAAAGTCTCGTTTTCTAATGCAAGTGAAATGATGCATGAGATGCAGTGCTGTAAATAACACGTGCTAAAAATTTCTCTTATTTCCACATTAAAGAAGTTCGTACATGGATCGCCCATGAAAATACCTATTTTACTAAATACCTCATAAGCTAATGACTCCCTTAACGTCCAGGCTTCCGGTGGATGCCAAGATGCTAAGGTACTGGCTCATCTGTTGCCAGAAGTTTCCTTCTGGCACGAAACGGCGCAAGATCTGTATAGAGTTTGAAAATGAGCTCGAGTTACGGTTCGAGCTGGCCATTGTTCTCTCGGGAAGTTATCCTCGTGCACTATCAAATGTCAGTCAGTAAGCTGTCTCTTGAGAAGTCACCCTCGTGGACTTCGATCATGAGTCGATAGGTTGTCTCTTAGGAAATCACCCTCGTGGACTTCAACTATGAGTCGGTAAATTGTCTCTTGGGAAGTAGCCCTCGTGGACCTCAACCATGAGCCGGTAAGTTGTCTCGTAGGAAGTCACCCTTGTGGAGCTCAACATGAGATGGTAAATTGGGAAGTCACCTTCGTGGACTTCAACCATGAAATTGGCTCTCAGGAGATCACCCTCGTGGATCTCAACATGAGATGGTAAACTGGGAAGTCACCCTCATGAACTTCAACTAGGGATAGGCAAGTTTACTATTGAGAAATCACCATCGTGGACTTCAACCAAGTTGGTGGTTGTCTCTTGCGACCTTCTTCGTATTAGTAGGCCTCTCCGTATCAAGGCAAGAGATTTATCATCTGAATTGAATCAGTATGAATACAAAATGATGTAACGCCTGAAAGCTTGTCAATGCGAACACAAGAGAGAGTGTGCTATATAAACCTTATTATGCAGACAAAAAGAATATGTCACGCGTACCTTATTAGTGTGAACATAAAGACTGTGTTGCACGAACCTTATCAATGCAAACATAAAAAGGGATCATGACTAAGGTAGATTTTAAACAGGGTTCAAAAAACTTACCTGGATTTTCTGAGCAATGACTAAGTAATGACTAGGTTGACTGCATCATACCTGTTCATTCTCTTAGAAATTAATGATATGCATAAAATTAATGCAAATGCAACATCATATGCCAAAAAATTTGATCACCAATTGCTTGCATTTAAAAATTTCACTGGGAAATTTGTCAATACGAAAACCTATCTAATCCTTTCGATAAAATTTGATCAAATGGAACGAGGAAACTTCAGTCAGAAAAAACTCTCTCACCCTATTTGAAAGGCTTTTTAAAGGCCCGACTATTAATGTGGGCACGATAATCACTTGAAGCTGTCTTCATCACACTTGACAAGGGTTCGGATAGTCTTGCAATCAGTATGACCAGACCAATCCATGAGGTCTTTTGAAGGACTGCAATTCATGCTTGGTCAAAGGCTATTCAAGGGGGACTCACATGAGTCGTTCGGCTATGAAATGAAATCCTCATCAGTTGCACCGGGTTTACAAGTCAAGAACCTTGCGAAATGAAATAAAATGATGTTGCTCGCATTTCTTCGAGCAACATTTATAAGCATCTGAAATCCTACATTAACCCAAGTGCCCTAATCTGAAGAGACTTTTGGTAGGAGTTGCGATGTAGGTTCAGGGTAGGCTTGGAAATGAAAGGCTTATTTTTCAACAAAGGGTTCTATAATGATGAGAAAATCAGTAATTTTCCATCTTTGTCGCTCTGTGCTTCAGAGATGATTTTTCTTTGAAGAGCAAATTCAACTGAGACCTCTTTTCCTCTAAAGATTTTTTTTTTTGAGAGAGCTCTTTCTTTCTTTTTCTTTTTCTTTTTCTTTTTCTTTTTTTGACAGGGGTGGGCTTTTTCCCTTTTTGCTCCTTCTTGTTTTTTTTAGGCATAGTGAGCTTTACCTTTTCTTTTTGCACAGTGATCTCTTTCAAAAAGGAAGGAATAGTCTCAACTGAATTGTATACATATTGTGCTGGCAGATTTTTGAGTTTCAACTTGCCCTAGGGCACTTCGCTCATCTGTCATATGGTCTTAAAATGATTTCCTTTCAGGATGATCACCGATTGAGTTTCTAGAAATGAATCTGTTGCTCAAGTTGGGTTAAGCAAAGGGATAAGTGTATATGGTATAGAAATGAAATGCTCTTCATCATGTCTAAGGCACTTGAGCTAATACAGAGTTTGTAGCAACAAATACACTTGAAGATTGATGCAAGTGAAAGCAAGAAAATTCCACTCATTCTTTGTTTTTCTGAAATTTGCCCCAATGTGGGGTTGTTCCTAACAGGGGTATGAAAACGAAACCACCGTTCAAAGGAGTTTAGCAAAGGGCAACCTGTAATATTTGGATAGAGGAAATGAATGCCTCACATCATCTTGGTCGTTATACTTTTCACAAGATAACCCTTCACCTTATAAGTATGGAAATTTTCTCACTTACTCACCAGGGATGTGATATAGGATGTATATGGAAATAGCCTGTCTTTGGTCGTCCCGACATTCCTCATTTAAAATGATCAATTCAATTGGATCAAAGAGATTTCCTAATTGAAAACATCTCACAGAGCAGATTAGCAGTGTAAATAAAAAATATGATGAGATGGAATTGATGAACCTTAACTCGATTTGATCATCCAGAATATGAGAAAATGAGTGCAGATCAAATATAGACATGCATAGACTATGCAAATACATTCATATGCGAAAGAAATCTCAAGAAATGGGAAACTATGTATTGCCCATTGAAATTGCATAATCATACTCCTTTTTCCCAAATAAAGGACGGTCGATTTACCCCATTTTCAATCAAGATAGGAGTGATGGATGCTTATAGTTTTGCTAGAATATGAGATTGCCCCAAGTACGACCAATGATGGGAACTTGATTTCGAGTTTTAGCAAATAACATTGTTTCCACACCCGTTCCTACAAGATGAAAAAAGGAAAGTCATTTTTGAGGATGACGAGTTGAAGACAAGATATACTCCTTTTGAGACCGAGCGATCTTCGTCTTCTCCTATTTTCCGATGGATGGGTCTCAGCTGACTAATGAATTGGTGTTTGAAAATGATTGATGAATCGTGATTGGCCAAAGACTTCTAGCTCGCGTCAAATGCTTAATCACCATGTGCGAGATCTCTAGGACTGACCGGGCTAATGCCGAGTCAGATTTAAGAATCTGCCCCCTGCCCTTGGATTGATTCTGAAACACATAGTAGATGGATCAGTAAGACAAACAGGGTTAGACCACATGTTAGTCATTTTTGAATTTTTTTTTAAAAATATATATTTTTGGAAACTTTGGGACAATAATTCTTGAGAAGCCCAACCCACAGTGTTTAGCATGGATAACAAATTATTCGGTCGTTGGTTATCGTCATCGGGTTAGTTTGATATGCCTCAACAAGACTTCAAATAATGAAAAACTTCTGTAATTTTATTGATCATGAATAAAAAAATTACATCTTATTTGAATTCAAAATGCAGACAACTCATCGACGGTGAGGAATTTTGATTTTAATCAACCTAAGAAATGAAAGGCAGCCTAGACACCTAAAAAACATGAAATATCCCACGCAAGGGATTGTAGGAACATAAAAATGATATTAGTTTGGGTCTACGTCTACTTCCTCAAAAGGTCCTTCAAATTCCCGCGTGATCTGGCTGTAGGTTATTCTGCACATTAGGTTGGCCGGTCATTGGAATGCAAATGCCCCCGTTTCGAGCAAATCTTGAATTTGATTCTTGAGCACCATACGGTCATTAGTCGAATGTCCTGGCTAAATGGTAATCACACTTCTTAGTCGGATCATACCTAGGGAATGATGCATAATTTGGTTGCTGAAGATCCGACATTAGCAAGTTTTTCTTTTGCAAAATAGCCAACACTTGGGAAGGAGTTCCCGGGAGAGGTGTAAAATGACGCTTGGGGCGAAATTGCTGACGTTGGTTCTGCTGGCCATAGTTGACTATTTGTTGAGTTTCAATATATCCCTTATGGATTTGAATGGGAGCTTTCTAGGCATATGCCACATTGACCTCCGCGGCCACCTCCTTGTCCTTTTTTTTTTTCCAAAGAATCACTTCCCAGCGGAACTAGAATCGCCATACCAACCTTTCTTTAATCCACATTCTACTTCTTCAGCCATCGAGACTAGCTGGATAAATGACTGAGCAGACACACCTACTATATGAGAGCCCATATTTTGAGGAAGCGTGGACACGAACAACTTCATCAATTCCCGCTCTGGTGGCTCTGGCATAAGCTCGGACGCCAAATTCCTCCACCTGGTTGCGTATTGTTTGACAGTTTCTCATTTATTCATCTCAGCTTGTTCTAGATCTTCCCTAGAAATGGTGAGGTCTATGTTAAATTCAAAATGTTTGACGAACGCTGCAGCTACCTTTTCCCAAGTCTCAATGTTGTTGATACGGTGGTTGGTATACCATCTCATGGCTGGCCCTTTCAAACTTTCTTGAAAAGTTTAGACCATAAGAAGATCGTTGGTGACATATTTGGTCATTCGAGCTTGGTACATGTGGACATGTTCCTTTGGGTTGGACATGCCGTCATATTTTTCAAATTCCGGCAATTTGAATTTGTCAGGGACTTGAACCTTCGCATACATAGACAGGTCAATTGGGGAAACATGATGCGTCCCGTCAACTTCACACAATTGTTGATCGAGTTGTGCCTAAAGTTTGGCACTTTCATCATTCGACATGCTAGCTACAACACTGGGTTGTGGAGGGGAAATCATAGACGGCGTGACGATCTGAGCTATGGGCAAAATAACATTCTCGAGAGGTTGAGTGACGCCTTGGACCCCAGGTGGAGGAACATTTCCAAGAGGTGGATTGTTACCTTGAGCTCCAAGTAAATCATCTTCAAGAGGTGGCATGTCATTCAATGCCTTATCGCCTTGTATGCTCACTTGAGAATCAATAATCGCCAGAGGTTGAATCATGTGTGCCATTGGGGTTTGTCTTTGAGCCATCATAAAATCGGTCATCATTTGAGTTAGCATAGCCATACGATCTTTCATATCCTTCATTTCTTCTTTGATATGCATTTTTACTTGCGCTTCAACAAGAGTTGCCATTTCAGCATCATCGGCCATCTTCCTTGCCCTAGATCGAGTAACTATTGGTGTACATGGGGAATCCGTAAGATTACCTTCAAAGAAAAATCAGATGAAAATTAGTATAATGAGCAATGATAATGAGCCCATCCATAACAAACCTCTAGACTTGACGAACAAAATAAGTATGAGCAGAGAACTAAGTCAGGAAATTTTTCAGTTTCATCGACCTTTACGGTAAAATTCGTCATAATTCACATGTTGATTGAAATTTTTTTAAATTTTACCAGATGATACGGAAGAAGATAATGAACAACTTTCATATTTGGACTTTAGATCGAAAATGGACCAATCAATACAATTTATTGCATTTTTGGGAAATTTTCATTCGAAAAACTGTTTCAACCGGTCTTTGTTAAATGAACGAAGGACCTCTTTAAAGTATGAATTAAGATTTGAAATTTTGTAGGTTACTATTTGAAGCACAGACCTACAAGTTTCATGGTTCATGGTTTGACAAAGGAGGTCATTTAAGAGTAGTAAACTGCAAGACAAAACGAGTGTCAGGAAACGACCGAAATTCCAACTTACATTATTCTTAATCAAAATTTGTCATTAAATGGAAAACACTATGGACCATTCTCAAAATTTTGCAGATGATAGCCCAAGATGTTATGAACATTTTCCATTTAGACATTAGTGTTCAAGAATGGCTGGAAGATGCTCTAAAAAATCAAATCATACAAAGTATTCGCCTGAAAAAACAGTCATGGACCAACCCAAAAATATAAGTAAATAGGAGAAAAAGGGTTGAAGAGAATATCACCTTTGGACGTCTGAAATGAACAATCACATAGAAATGCAGACGAAATGCAACGTGAGGTTCGATTTCTATCTATAAAGGCTTAACAAAGATGGAGTCTCAAGGATACCCAGATTGAACCACCCTGGTTTGTAATTGTATCAGGGTCCCCCGTAGATATTTGGCTCAACCAAGTATCAACCCGTATCACATGGTAAATGATAGGGATGATGAATCATGGCACCGATTTGAAAGAACGCGGGACTTAAAGAGGGGGACTCAGGCCAGGTGGTGATGGCTAGAGTGTCCCTAATCAAATACCATCATAAGCCTAACCATTCAGGTCCAATGGCGGGTTGTGTGTGCTGTGACATTCTGACTTCCAGTCGATTTTAGGCTTAGTGATGAGAAGTGTGTACTAGAGATAGATTTCAGTCATATTCCCCTCGAACCTGATCAATTCGAGTAGACTGACCAAAAGGGAAAGGCTAACGCGAGACGAAATACGTGGACCTGGGGAACTCGGATAAGAAACGGTGCTTTGGCCATAAGGATTGTCGAGCGAACTAGCGATAGACCCTCACAATTACATGACAACCAAAGCTGCCATGAATTGACGATCCCTAAACATGATATGAATCACGGGGTCGATACGCGTAATGTCTGCAAAATCGCCCGTCGGTTCGGGATAGGTTGAAACCACGTCTGATAGAGAAAACTATCAGAAACGAGCCTTGAAAGATTGAAAATGGAAAATCAAGAATTCCAACGCTATTCGGATTGGCCGTTGCCCTATCGAAGATTTCTGGAACGAGAAAAATGATGTTCGGAACGTCGAGGGTAAAATGACCGTTTTGTCCCTCAAGCTTAGGACTTTGCTCAAGCAATCGAAGAAGGACATTTTGGACATTAAACCCTCCCCTATGGCTGCAAAAAATGAGAAGGAATGAGGGCCATTGGATATTCTTTAAAAAAGGCAAAGACAAGTGTTACAAGATCAACCATGGAGAGGTCTTGTCCAACTTTTTGCCAACTACCATTCAAGCCCTTTTGACCAACCATTGGATATCACAATCTCCCTCTCCCTCTCTCTCTCCCTCAGCATTTTGGCCAGACCACCAAGAGAACCACCGAAATCTTCATCTTCATCTTCCTCCCTGTTTCTACACCGGCGACAGCTTCTGGCCCTTCTGTTAAGTCAGTCCGACGGCCATTTCCGGCCATTTTTTGGATGCGTGCCAGCAACATCAACGTAGCCCCATGTCCTGGTGACCTCCTCGAAGTGGAATCGGGTCATTTGGAGCACCGTGGAGTCTGGAGCAAGGATTCTCCCGAGAGTCGACGGAAACTGACTCAATCTGAGGTAGGTCCGGTTTCTGACCTGTTTGGTGGCCGAAATCTTGGAGTTTTGACCTCAAATTTCGTGGAGACTTAGTAGACTTGTAGATGAATCTGTGGTAAAAATTTGAGATGGATTTGATTAAGTTTTGACCACGAATCAGCCTAGTGAACTTTGCCCAGAAAACTGCCAGATTCTGTGCTTGGAGGAACCGGCGACGTTCGGCAAGTTTCCGGCGACCAACCGACCTAAAACTCACGGTGAGCCTCCCAAACCCCTAGATAAACATGTTAAGAGATAGATTGATGATTCAATGAAGGATTTAGGAGTAGATTGAAGGCTGGACATGCTCGGTTTGCACAGAACCGAAATGAACCAGTTGGTTCTGTGCAAGATCGGTTATGTGGGAGCCGTGGTTGTTGGATTATAAGTCTCAAATTGGTGATTGAGGCATGTTATGATGATGAGGAATATGCTATGGAGACTTGGGGTTCATGGATGGTTGAATTGGATTGGAAATTGACATAATTGGTAGGATTTTGTTAGGTTGCGCATTGAGTTCGGTATTGGGGGCCGAATTTTTGAAGGTTCAAGAGGAGTGAAATGTGATGCTGAAATCAAGGTAAGGAAATTCCTAAATCGAGGCTAGGGGGATTGGACTCGATTGGGTAAGTCGAGGGCCGATTGGAACGATTTATGAAAAAGCTTCCAAATGTGATAGCTTGATATATCCTAAGGTGTTAAAGTATGATTATGTGACATTATATATATGCCTGAGTTGTTTGTCATGTTTGTATGCCATTTGGATTGGCTTGCATGTCACGGAATTTACGGAATGCATTGAATGCGTGTTTGCCACCGAGTGTAAAATTGAATTGAAAATCAATGCATATGATGTGGGGTGGCATGGGCATGGCATGGCAAGGCTCTAAGGCGTGAGATACGCGAGGCGGGAGGTTGAGACCTTGATGCGACGAGGTTGCGGGGTGAAGTATGATTAGGTGGCGCCTTGAGGCGACGAAGTCGCGGGGTTGAGATAGCCACAGTCCTGATGCGAATTATTCGCGGGATGGAGTATGAGCTCATAAGCCTTGCCTGGAGATGAATCGGGACTTGATGTGTTTACGAGGTCACCGAAGACGGTTTGATACGTTTACGCGAGCCGAGCCTGAGGCGACTAGTTCGCGAGCTAGAGAATGAAGCAGGCAAAGGTTGATGGATGTGGTGAAGTGGCAGGCTGAGTATACATGTGCATATGAGTGTGACACGAGATCATAAATGCATGTCTGTCTTCTGTGTGTTGTTGTTTATTGAGTTGTGATTGTTATGTCTATGTGTTCATGAAATTGGATCAGTCGAGTGACGCGATTACCTGAGTGGACGGTCGGCCTAACCTAGGGTTAGGACCCACCTTACTGAGATTTATATCTCACCCCAGTAGGGGCTTACATTTTTCAGGTTCGAGGCGGAGGGAACACGAGCTTGCCAAGGAGTGGCATTTGAAGCGTTAGCTGGCCATTTGTCTTTTGAATGGATTTGCCCTTTTAAAAATTGAGATTGTATTATTGATTGGTGAATATGAAGAATTGGTTTTTTAGATAATTGGTTAAGGTAATTTGATGCATTTGTCCTGAGTTGTCGGATGTGGTTGTATTTATCCTTTAAGAATGGAGAAGGCATTGTTTCTGCATGCACGTTACTTCCAGCGCATATCATATTGGCCGTTGGATCCTGGAGTAAAATATCAAAGGAACAACTGGGCGGGATGTTCGCGCGCTCGCTGGGTTTAGGACGTGACATCCCCGTTTGATTTGGTATCAGAGCAAGGTCAGCTCGATCCAATGTGATTGAGTTTTGGAGTGATAAGGAGCGACGACTTAAGGACATTTAGATATTGAGGCCTATAGGACTAGGCTTGGGTTGTTGAGTCTCGAGGATGGTAGGCTTGAATTTGTATACACTTGAATGGTCCTAGAGTTGACTTTAATGGTTGACTTTGAGCAAAGAGGTGATTATGGTTTAAGTGGAAGTAGATTGGGATTAAAGAGTCATAAGTATGAATTTTGAGGTAATAATTATGCTTGAGGATAATAAGAAATTGCTTATGAACGAAGAGTCAATTGAGGTGTATGATTGTGATCTTGATTTGTCAATGACCCCAATTCGAGGAGTACTAATTATAAAGGGGCAATTGATATTAGTGGATTCAGGCTTGAATTGCATGATACCTTGGTAATCTAACTATCAAGTGTTATTGTCAGCCTTGGATGATATGAGATGAGATGAATACAAGGAATATTTGAATTGAATATCAGTAGTGATCGAATGTATAAGGATTTGATTTGAATGTTGACTAGACTTGAGATATATAATGAAATATAGGCGATTGACCTGAGGGCAGCTTCGATAGGACAAGTGACAAGGACGGTCATGCTATGCTTATGTTTATGGCTTGAAACGAAAGTCGGTGAGGTTGCCTGCAGTAACTTATCGCTGATGGACTTAATAAACCGTCGCTTGGTATGAGACGAGTTGATGGGATACCTATAAACTGTAATGAAACATGGTATGGGACATGTGGAACGGGGTTTTCTCCGTAGATGTATGGCTTGAGACAACCTGCAATGGCCATGTCTGATGAGGGCGAGGAGTAATCGCCGGGACAGAGAGATCCGGACATGGAGCAGCTCCTGGTAGACTTCTAAGATGGCAGAGGCAGAAATGACCCAAGTCATAACTTGAAAAGGGAAGCCTAGGTATCAGGTTAAGTCCAATTGTGGATAAGGGATGTGCGGCACGGGATCGATTCTCATCAAGAATGATTGAAAATGGCATGACCGGTATAATGGTGCCTATAAGTGGCATGTTTAAAAGTTTCGTGCTTGACATTGGATGCCCATAGAAAAAAAAAAGAGAAGTGATGGTTGTGATGAGCCTGTTAGGTATGTTTGATGATTAGCCTCGTGTGATTGGTTTGGCCAAGATATAACTGAGAAGTTAGACGACGTATAGGTTTATACCCTTGGAACCGAGGCCTATTGAGATGAAATAGTCTGTTGTGACTATGTTAGAGTGGTGGATACCTTTAGGCCTAGAGTATGAGATATTGACTCGATGAGTTGCTGTCTTGAGTGCTTGATTGATAGTGGCCTAGTTGAGGCTGGCCTAGTAATGGCCGTTAGTTGAGAAGTTGCCTCGTTGAGGCTGGCTTGAGGAAGGATTACGAATCAAGGATGATTTGAGATCTTTGAATATTCGACAATTAATTTGGAATTGTTTAAGAACCGTTAGAGGGTTGGTTGATGGTGAAAGATATTAAGACGAGCAGCCTGAGATTGATGAACTTGAGTAGATGACTTGAGTCTTGGATTCCTAGAGGGAATCATAGCGGTTCGAGTGGCATGAGAACCTGACAAGACTGAAGGACCAAGGTATGGTCGTTAGAGTCGCACTTGGCTTGCACATGTGAGATACGAAAAGATCCAAGGACTAAGATGGATCATGAGAACTTAATGAGGTTGAACGACCAAGATGTGGTCGTAGAAGAGCGTTGGGCTCGAGGATACGTGATATGGAAGATCCGAGAATTGATATGAGTCATGAGAATTGAGTAAATATGGGCGATTTGAGTACGAGTACTAAAAGAGAATATGGCTCGATCGGTTGATCGTACGAGACCCAAGAGCTGAATGGGTCGTGAGAACCTTAAATGGAAATGGAAATTATTGATTAGGTAAGCTCGGCGAGGAGCTATCATGATTCTCTAAATTACTGTGGTGATAAATGCTTGTACTGATGAGTTAAGTGATAGAAATCACGAGAAAGGTGACTCGGAGTTATTTCATTCACGAGAAAAGTGAATGTGTGGAAAAAACCATGAGAGTTCTGAGAAACTTGTGAAGTTGTAAATAAGGATGAGATTGACTGAGTTTGATGGAAGAATGAAAGTTGAAATTGCCTCCTCTGAATTGAGGATTTTGTGAGAAAACCTCAGATATTTTGGGTGCACTAAAGAAGGAAAGTGACTCCGGCAGTACTAGCCCTAAGAGGCTATCGAGGATTGGTGAAAGGTCACTAGAGGAAGGATTTCCTCGAAGGCACGAGATCTGCCTAGCCAACTTCTACTAAGTTGTTCGATGGAAAGTATCGTCTTGGGATTGCTTGAGAGCAAGGGTTGTTTGGATCCTAATACTGTTGCAAGGATCATAGGATGATCGGCCAGTATGAGACAGAGTTCTCAAGATCGTTTAGACATATGGTAAGGGTGGTCAAGGACCTTTGAATAAGATGATTAAGTCCCTGAGTGGATTAGAACTTAAGAAACATATGGTCGATTGTTATTCATGATTTTGAGGAATGGTGACAAAACTCGGCTAAAGAGAAGAATGATTGAAAGACTCATGAATAAGAGAACTCTTGCTCATGGATTACGAGCAAAGAGATATTCATTATCAGTATAGAACGTGCCTACGGGAAATGGCTGATTACCTGGGCAAGGACACATAGTGGAAAGTGAGCAGCAAGTCTTTTCTATTATGAATGTGGTCGAAGAGGAATCGGCATGCTAGATTGCCTGAAGTTGATGACTTACTAGGATCGATTGATTGAAGTGGGACCATGAGAGATGAAATCATAAGTTTCTATTCTCTAACGAATAGGGCATTGCCCTTAAAGGGCAATTGAACCATGAATTGGTCATTGACGAAAGGAAAGTGAACGGACTTGATAGTCCTGATTGGTTATGATCCCAATGAATGATTTAGTAAGCGAAAGGAACGCTTGAAGAACACTTGCAAAGTGATTTGAGTTAATTGAATTGACCATTCGACAAGTGAACTGGTGAAGACTCAAGGACGAACAGATATTGTCACTGGAGGTGATTGAGTTATGGGAAAGGGAATGTGAAAGCATGGTGGCATTTGAGTTCTGGGGTAAAGGTATCGCCGTTGGCGTAGACTCCAAGGTTACCGTCCTATGGAATGGAAAGGACAAGGTGAATTGGAAGCGAGGAAATGCCACGGAATTGTGCAGTTTCTTCCTTAGGGTAAGAAACCCTTTAGTAAAAGGAAGAAAGGCTCTAAATTGTCTTAGTATAATGATTGAACGTTTGTACCAAGAAAGATGACGCAGGACCTGAATGATTCCTGGAAGTGAAATCGGAGAGACAGTCTTGAAGACAATTTTGAATTCCAGGATGATGTCGACGTTTAGTGGAACAAACGGAATTGAATAAGGTCGTCTTAGCGAGTATGAAACTCCGAGGCTAACACTAATGCTTCTCGAGGAGAAGAGTGACAAGGATAAACGAAATATTGTGTGGTCCTAGAGGAGACCTGTGACGACAGAAAGCCAAGGTCTGAGCTCTCAAGTGAAAGGTGCGAGGGATAGTTGGAAAGATTCGATACCTGGTGGAAGGAAGTCGATGATTGTCGAACTAAGTGCCTAAGGATTGGTTGAATTAATCGTTACCGTCTTAAAGGGCGATGGATGAACTCTTGTAAAGAGCCATGAGAAACATGAACAGCTTTTGAAAGTGTCGTGTGGGCTAGGAAATGTCTATTGCATGCTAAGTGTGAAGGGCGCAAATTCTGGACCTGGTGAAATAAGATTCATGCATTGGAATGAGTGATAAATCCTTTGAGGATTGGAATAAGTGATGAATCGACAAGGGTCGATGTGAGTTGCGGAAAGTGCAAGCCTCTTGAGATTGATAAGTAGCAATAGACAAACCGTTGAAGGACTTCCCACAAGAGCTGTTCCGTTGATAAAATGGATTAAGGGCGAGATGGAACGCGAGTGGGCGAATAAACGTGAAAGGAGCTTTCAAGGACTCGAGTTGAGTTAATAACTGTGTTGTTTAGGGCAAGTCAAGTTAGAAATTGGAAGGCATATGAGGGTCACAATGACACGATGCAGAAAGGAAATTTGAGGAGTAACAAGGCGATTTGAAATGGGTATTGCATGTACGCCATGATAGTAAAGCTACACGAATTGGCATGCTTGGAGCATGATTGGAGTGGTCTGCAAGTGTTCTCATGATAAAGTTGGGAGATGTTGTTTGGGTGAAAGAATGTTGCGAGGCTACACCTACTACGAAAGTATAAGGTAGCAGTTTCCCGAAGGGAATTAAATGAGAGGCGACGCCGAAGGATAAAATTGCTTATGAATATAGGAGCGTTGCTGGTGCAAGGAAGATCTTGAAGTTATGTGAACTAAAGGAGATGGAGAGTATGGACTGTATAAAAGGGAATTGAAGGCGAGGTATGTGGAACAAAGAGATCACCCTAGGTATTGTTATAGCGATATTTGTATCGCTAAGGAAGGGTGAATTGTTTAACGGATGCTTACAGTCGAGAGTTGAGCATTGAGAATTATGGAGTCCTCTAGGATGGCACAAAGGTGTGCCAGACTCGCATCAATGCTATCGATGAATGGACTGAAAGTGAGATTTGTCTAACATGAGGTCAAACATTAGGCATGCTGATAAAGAAAGGGGCATGATATTGAAAGTTGAAGTTTGTCTATCTTGTATGGTCGAGCATTGGACATGTCAATAAAAAAAAAGGAGAACATGACCATGAAACTTGGAGGATCACTTTGATCCAGGGGAATTGACGGATGGAGTCGAGAATGGGTTGCTATGGAAGTAATCATGTGACTGTTTAAGGAGTCGAGAGGGCCATAACTCGATTTGATTGATGAAGGGAAAATTGATAAAACCCTGAAATCTATGTTGGCGTGAAAGGAAGTTCAAAAGGAGTAATACGCTGAACGACATGGATATTTATGAGCGTATTCTAGCGAGGGCGTGGTAATAAGAGTTATGGACCAATGAAAGAGATAAGGTAAACGCTCGAGAAAGAGCTGTTGGCCAATGATATGTATACCAAAAGAGAATGGAGAAAAACAAATCAGGTTGAGGACTAAAGGAGACAAGTCCTAGAGGAGGATAGTTGAGTTGGAAAGGACAAGCAAGATCGTCAAGCCATGAAAAGGATTATCCGAAAGAGTGAAGATGCGACGAGACACCAACACCCCAAAAGATTGGATGGATAGGAAGGATTGCGAATTTCGTGGACGAAATTTCTTTAAGGGGGAAGAGTTATGACATTTTGATGACGATTTCAGGCTCAATGATGAGAAGTGTATATCTAGAGATGGATTTCAGTCGTATTCTGCTCGAACCTAATCAATTCGAGTAGACTGACCAAAAGGGAAAGGTTAATGTGAGACGAGGTACGTGGACCTCGGGAACTCGGATAGGAAACAACGCTTTGGCCATAAGGATTGTTGAACGAACTAGCGATAGACCCTCACAATTACGTGACAACCAAAGTCGCCACGAATTGACGAGCCCTAAACGTGATATGAATCACGGGGTCGATACGCGTAATGTCTGCAAAAGCCGTCCGTCGGTTCGGGATAGATCGGAACCACGTCTGATAGAGAAAACCAGCAGAAACGAGCCTTGAAAGATTGAAAATGGAAAATCAAGAATTCCAACGTTATTCTGATTGGTCGTCGCCCTATCGAAGATTTTCGGAATGAGAAAAACGACATTCGGAACGTCGGGGGTAAAATGACCGTTTTGCCCCTCAAACTTAGGATTTTGCTCAAGCAATCGAAGAAGGGAATTTTGGACATTAAACCCTCCTCTATGGCTGCCGAAAATGAGAAGGAATGAGGGCCATTGGATCTTCTTTAAAAAAGGCAAAGACAAGTGTCACAAGATCAACCATGGAGAGGTCTTGTCCAACTTTTTGCCAACTACCATTCAAGCCCTTTTGACCAAGCATTGGATATCACAATCTCCCTCTCCCCCTCTCTCTCCCTCAGCATTTCGGCCAGACCACCAAGAGAACCACCGAAATCTTCATCTTCATCTTCCTCCTGTTTCTGCACCGGCGAGAGCTTCTGGTCCTTCTGTTAAGTCAGTCCGACGGCCATTTCCGACTATTTTCTGGATGCTGGCTGGCCATACTAACGTAGCCCCATGTCCTGCCGACCTCCTCGAAGGGGAATCGGGTCATTTGGAGCACCGAGGAGTCCGGAGCAAGGATTCTCCCGAGAGTCGACGGAAACTGACTCAATCTGAGGTAGGTCCGGTTTCTGACCTGTTTAGTGGCCGAAATCTTGGATTTTTGAGCTCAAATTTCGTGGAGACTTAGTAGACTTGTAGATGAATCTGTGGTAAAAATTTGAGATGGATTTGATTAAGTTTTGACACAAATCGGCCTAGTGAACTTTGCCCAGAAAACTGCCAGATTCTGTGCTTGGAGGAACCGGCGACGTTTGGCGAGTTTCCGGCGACCAACCGACCTAAAACTCATGGTGAGCCTCCCAAACCCCTAGATAAACATGTTAAGAGATAGATTGATAATTAAATGAAGGATTTAGGAGTAGATTGAAGGCTGGACATGCTCGGTTTGCACAGAACCGAAATGAACCGGTTGGTTCTGTGCAAGACCGGTAATGCGGGAGCTGTGGTTGTTGGATTATAAGTCTCAAATTGGTGATTGATGCATGTTATGATGATGAGGAATAAGCTATGGAGACTTGGGGTTCATGGATGGTTGAATTGGATTGGAACTTGACGTAATTGGTCGGATTTTGTTAGGTTGCGCGTTGAGTTCGGTATTGGACATTGGGGGCCGAATTTTTTAAGGCTCAAGAGGAGTGAAATGTGATGTTGAAATCAAGGTAAGGAAATTCCTAAACCAAGACTAGGGGGATTGGGCTCGATTGGGTAAGTCGAGGGCCGATTGGAACGATTTATGAAAAAGTTTCCAAATATGATAGCTTGATATGTCCTAAGGCGTTAAAGTATGATTATGCGACATTATATATATGCCTGAGTTGTTTGTCATGTTTGTATGCCATTTGGATTGACTTGCATGCCACGGAATTTGTGGAATGCATTGAATGCGTGTTTGCCAGCGAGTGTAAAATTGAATTGAAAATCAATGCATATGATGTGAGGTGGCATGAGCATGGCATGGCAAGGCCTTGAGGCGTGAGATACGCGGGGCGGGAGGTTGAGACCCTGATGCGACGAGGTCGCGAGGTGAAGTATGATTAGGTGACGCCATGAGGCGACGAAGTCGCGGGGTTGAGATAGCCACAGTCCTAATGTGAATTATTCGTGGGACAGAGTATGAGCTCATAAACCTTACTTGGAGATGAATCGGGACCTGATGCGTTTACGTGGGTCACCGAAGACTGTCTGATGCGTTTACGCGGGCCGAGCCTGAGGCGACTAGTTCGCGGGCTAGAGAATGAGGCAGGTAGAGGTTAATAGATGTGGTGAAGTGACAGGCTGAGTCTACATGTGCATATGAGTGTGACATGAGATTATAAATGCATGCGTGTCTTCTGTGTGTTGTTGTTTATTAAGTTGTGATTGTTATGTCCATGTGTTCATGAAATTGGATCAGTTGAGTGACGCGACTACCTGAGTGGAAGGGCGGCCTAACCTAGGGTTAGGACCCATCTTACTGAGATTTATATCTCACCCCAGTGGGGGTGTGACATTCTGATTTTCGATCATCTTCAAACTCTGTAATGAGAGGTTTATATACATATCAAGCGATGTATTTCAGTTATATTCCGCTTAAATCTGATCAATTTGAGTGGACTGACCAAAGGGGAAAGGTTAAAGCGAGACGAGGTATGTGAACCTAGGCGACTCGGATAGGAAATGACGCTTTGACCATAAGAATTGTCGAGGGGATATTTAGAACCACCAAAAAGGCCGATCTAAGAACAATTAAGGATTACCATGCAAGCGTCGTACGATTGGAGCGCGGGTGATGCCGCTTAACCAATATACGATTTGCAAAATTATCCTAAATCGGACTGTGACGATCGAGACCTTAGGGACTAGCGATGAACCCTCGCAATTACATGACAACCAAAGCCGCCATGAATTGACGAGCCTTAAATGTGATGAGGATCACAGGGTCGATACGCGTATATTCTACAAAAGTCGCACGTCAGTTCGGGATAGACTGGGATCACGTCTGATAGAAGAAACGATCAGAAACGAGTACTGAAAAATTTGAAAAAGGAAAATCAAGAATTCTAACATCAATTGGATTGGCCATCGCCCTATCGAAGAATTTAGAAGCGAGAAAAACGACGTTCCGAACGTCGGAGGTAAAATGACCATAATGCCCCTCAAGCTTAGAACTTAGTTATTATAATTGAAGGAAGGGAAAAATGGACAATTGAACCCCCCAAGCTGCCAAAAATTCAAGAGCAAAGAGGAACCATTGGATCTTATGGGAAAGAACAATTGCCAAGTGTCAAGCATCCAAGGGTGGAGATCATTTCAACATTTAATGCCCACCTACCAATCACTTCAATTAATTAAAATTTTTTAGGGAATAACCAGCTCTCTCTCACTCTCCCTCACACACTTCATTCGGCCAAAATTTAGCAAGAAGAACCGAGAGCAACCATCTCTTCTTCTTTTTCAGTTTCTATTCTCGCCGACCAGACCAGAGCTCGACTTTCGGTCCGTACGACCGCCGTCTTCGGCCGTCCCCTACTGTCGTTCGACAACCCAGACGTAGCTCCACATCTTGCCGACGTCCTCCAACTTGAATCAGGTCATTTGGAGCTCTGATGAATTCGGTGCAAGCATTCTCCCACAGGTCGACGGATTCTGCTCCAGTTTGAGGTAGGTTCGGTTCTGAACCCTTTTGACAGCCGAAAACTTGGAATCTTTGGCTCAAATTTGGTGGAGATCAAGTAGACATATAGATGGTTTTGTGGTAAAAATTGGGGATTTTTTTGATAAGTTTTTGATCCTGAATCACCCTTGTACATTATGCCTAGAATCTCCCGGTATTCTGTGCTTGGACGTTCCGGCGACTTCGAACGACTTTCCGGTGACCAAACGACTCCAAACAATCGGTGAGCTTCCCAAACCCTTAGGTAGACATGTTAAAAGGTAGAATAAGGCTTGAATGAAGGAATTGAGGAGGATTGAGGGCTGGAACCATTCGGTTTGCACAGAACCGAAGTGAATCGGTCCGGCTCTGTGCAAAACCGGCTTTATGGGTTGTAAGAACAGAAGCTTATGGGACTTAAATTGGTGTTTATGATGTGTTAAGATGTTGGGGATTGAGTAATGGGTGATTTGGATGGATGAATTGAGGAATTGAACTTGGAATTTGACAAAATCGATTGATTATCCTAGGTTGCGCGACGGATTGACCTTGGACTTGAGTTGGCTGAACCTTAGGAGGTGCAAGGAGGAGTAATTTGTTTTGTTAAGCGGAGGTAAGGAATTTCCTAAATCAAGGCTAGGGGGATTGGACTCAATTGGGTAAGTCGAGTGGGGAAATTGATCGATTAATGGGTATATTTCTAAAGTAATGAGCCTTAGTATGTCTTAGAATTAATTAAAGAGTTTATGTGTGCCTTGACTTGTATTGAAATCGCGTGTCATGTTTGGATAATAATTGAATTGCTTTGCATGCCATGGGATTATGAATGCTACTTGAAACGTAATTGGCATTGAGTGTGTGAATGATAGAAGATCATGGCATGAATCCTAATTGTGACGTGGCATGACGAGGCCTGAGGCGTGTGAGACGCGGGGCGGAAGGTCGAAACCCTGATGCGACAAGATCGCGGGGTGAATTGATTAGATGGCGCCTTGATGCGACGAAGTCGCAGGGTCGAGATAGCCACAGTCTTGATGCAATCTAATCGCGGGACAGAGTATAAGCTCATAAACCGTGCCTGAAAATTGAACCGGGGCCTGATGCGTTTACGCGGACCTAGCCTAATGCTATCTAATCGCGGGCCAGAAAAAGAGACAGGCAGAGGTTGATTGATGTGGTGAAGTGACAGGCCGAACATATATGTGTATTTGTGTGTGACATGAGAATATAAATGCATGCATGTCCTCTATGCATTGTTGTTTATTGAATTATGACTGTCATATCCGCGTGAGTTCATGAGTTAGATAGGTTAAGTGACTTGACTACCTGAGTGGACGGTCAACCTGACCTAGGGTTAGGTTTTTCTTACTGAGATGTGTATCACACTCCTTTTGGGGAAACCTTGCCTTACAGATCCTAAGCAGTAGCCATGTGGCCTATCAGATTTGGGGACCCGAAGGAAATGGCGATCTATTTTGATGAGTTCCCGGACAGACAGGGAAATATCTATGTTAGGAAGTGTACCGTCGTATAGGTCAACGAGGGTAAGCCAGAATGGAAGTCTCACAGGTTTGAGGTGTGGTTCAAGAGGGAGGGGGATATACAGACCGGGCCGCTGAAGCCCAACGAGGTACCACCGGGCGTCATACCCGACTGGTGCTAGACCGTAGCGGAGCAGGAGCTGCCCAAGGGTTCAGTAGTAGGGTCTAGGAATGGATCGGAATAGACACCAACTCTGGAGGATTCCGAGGAGCAGGAGGAGGAGGAGGTTATAGTATTGGAGGCGTCCGAAGGTGACTTCGCTGAGCCGTCGCAGGAGGCGACTATGGATGATTTAGTTGAGGTCCCGTCGGAGACTTTCTTCGAGTACGAGCCGTCAGAGGATAGCGAGGACATCGAAGATTCCAGCAGTTCTTCCTAGACGACTCCGGAAGAATCAAAATGATTTAGATTTAGAGTCGCCACTAATCATTTTTAGTAAGTTGATTAGAAACTTAAGTAAAACAACAGGAGAACCGTTTTACTTCTACGAACTAGAAATTGTGGATTCGAGGATTTGATTACACTAGTTAATTAAAACTAATATTCTTTCGGTACCTTAATTTCATATAAGATGTCCTAAATTGACGACTCGGATTAAATCGATTTAAAGTTCAAATGAGGTGTTTCTTTTTGGATTGTCACTTTTTAAATGCAATGCATGAATGAAAATGAATGCAACGAATAAGCAACAAAAGATGCAATGCAACACATGCAGAATTAAGGCCATCTCATCCTATATGCAAAATTAACTACTTAATTAAGACATGCAAAAACAACAGGGCATAACGCAAGGCCATTAATCTAAGCATGCGAAGATGTTAGGTGAAGACGCGATCAATCATGCAATTGGTTAATTAACATGCAAACTATCATGCGATTGGACAAATTTAACATGCAAACTACATACACGCGAAAACTCATGTAAAATGGGAATTTTTTTAACTTAAGCAATTTTAATCATGCAATCAAACTAGCCTAGTATGAATATCCTAAACAGGGTACTAAAGACATGCAAAATGGCATGACAAAAATAAAAAGTGACATAGACATGCATATTATGAAACATGCGAATTTGATATGACATAGAAATGCAAATGCGATAATGACTTTCAAAAATCCAAAAAATGATGATGTATGGGTATATGCAATTTCGAAAATATAATGAATGACATGGCAATGGATGAACATATGGCATAATGACATGGCAAGATGACGTGGAAAGTAACGTTGAAGAATGACGTGGCAAAATGACATGACTAAATGATGTGGCAAGATGACATGAAAAAAATGACGTGGCAAAATGATATGAAAAAAAATGACATGGCAAACGATTTTATTTTTTCTTTCGGATTTTTTATGCATCTTTCTCTGATTTATATAAAAAATGAATTAAGAAATTATCCTATTTAACCTAATATGCAGACATGATATGTGCATACAATTGAATATATTTTATCCTAAGCTATATGAAATATGCAGAATGATGAAATATGCGCGAATGAAATCTTTGCTTCTTTCCTTTTTTCTTAAATTTCGGCCAAATGAGGGATATTTGGAAGATTTTGTTATCTTGACTTTATTTGCTTAAAGCTTGATGAGATAAGATTTCTAGGAAACTCTATCTTCCTAAAAAAAATCAATTAGACATGATTTGTAGGAAACCATATCTTACTAATTTTTTTAGAAATCTTTTGGATATAGCAAAAATCAATCAAGATATCAATCCATCAATCTATATTCACAGCAAATTGCGACCGCCATCTTCCTTTTGAAATTTCCAAAAAATTCCACGGCTCGAATTAAAAATTGACTTTTCGGAGATAACAAATCAGACCTAAACGATGATAGGTCAGATTGGCTATGTCCGATATTTTTTACAAAAATTAGGTTCCGACAGTTTATATCAAAAGAAGGTGCATCACGAGTTCCTGAAGAAATTCAATCTTCGCTTTAGTAACAACATCAAGCACATGGGAGTGGCTTTATTTCGAATGAAGGTCAACCTACTAATCATGTGAAAATAGCAAACAAAACAGCATCCAATCACTTCACTGACACACTCGGATTATTCCATACAATGTTGACATCTTACCTTAATCAGCGAAAGCAAGAACCGAGGCTGAATTGATGCGAGAACTTCGTGGCGGCAATAGCAGGAACGGCGACGGAGCAGCAGGGGTAGCAACTATAGCGTCGTCGAGTAGGACGGGTTTTTAGACAGGAAGCGAACGACAGTGATGCAGGATCGGCGAAGGGCTCAAGCGGTGTCTTCGAGCGGTCGACGGCGAGGATCACAACAATAATGACGAAGAGGGAGCAGCGGAGTGCGTCAAAGAGTAAGCAGGTGGCGTGTGAAAGAGAGAGCCAACGAGGAAGAGAGAGAGTGTGTGTGAGAAAGAACGAGTGTCTCCTGTCAGAAAATTATGTCGTCCCACAAAACCCTACGATCAAGTCTCGTATTTATAGAGTATCGCCTGACTTGATGAACAAGAACGGAATATTCTTTGAATATTTGATAGGGTAATATTATTTGAATAATTTCTCAAAATGAATGTAGATTTTTTCTTCATCTCCAAGCAAAATCCGAATTTGTCAACTATATCCCCTTTAAAATTCGGCCAAATGGAGTAATGATGAGAGAAATGGCTGAAAATAGTCTCTTTTGTGAGTTTAGAATGCAATTCTGGGCTCTATTGGGTTCTAGATAATTAATGTATAATTAACTAAGAGCTTTACACAATTAAAAGAGCTGAATGGGCTGATTTGAGCCTGAATTAAGGTCTAAACACATGTCTTGGCCTTAGTTAATTTTCGGCATAGCCTCTTGTAATCCCAATCGAAAATCCTACATTGAATCTGGTCTAGCCGCCTGTTAATTAAAGCTCAATTGACTCACCTCTGGCCTTAATGAAATGATATGCGCTTGACTGAGAATAAATATGATATGCATGAAAATTTAATTTTTTGGGAGAATTATTATTAACTCTCATTTTGTGAAATAAATGAACAATTTTCTAAAAATTCAAAATTTAGGTGTCAACATACCTCACTCATCCGCATGAAATCATAAGGTTAGATAAATTATTCGACTTAGGTGTCGAAAGGGTGTCAACTCTGATAGTTGACGTAATAAATTCTCCGATCTCATTTCTCTGGTTATTGCAGAATTGAATAGAATACTCCCAACTGTTCGATAGGACTTCCGATCGTGCCCTTCGCAAAACGATCTATGGCGACTCCTTGGCATGCACACGCATCACATGTCATCAGACCACACCGAAGGTCGACCATGTATTTCACCGTTGCGACTTGGGTAACGGGTCTTGAGAGAGTCCCATGTCCGACCAGACTTCGGACGGCCCATTAACCTGCCGGATCGAACGAGGGACCCGCGATCAAGTCGCAACAGGATTCTCGCAATTCCACATCAAGAACGATAAATCCGAAACAAGGTGCGTTAATTTTTTAACTCTATGGATTATGGATTCGTATATATATACGTGTATATCTTGAGTCACTGCATACGGATGAAATACGTAACTAACAGGAATAATAACTCAAAAAAGAGTGAACTTTGATTTTGCTTGTTTTTCTTTCTTTTTGTTTGGTTTTGATTTGGTTGGTGTTTTGGTTTTGGTTTCCCTTCGTGTGTGTATGTGTGTCTTTTGTCTGAATATTGGCCGCCCGATAGATATGACACAAATAGTCTATGAATTTTGACTCAATGTACAATGTGGTTCATGGACTTCTTTTCATTTTTTGTTAATGTGATTTTTGAACTTTTAGTACATGTTCAATCTAATTCTCACAATGCTCAATGTTGTTCCCAATATTGAATTAATGGATGGACAATGTTGGATATTTACATATAATTCAGGAATTAAATTGAACATATATCAAATGTCCATAAATCACATTGAATAAATTAAAAGTCTAGGGACTTCATTGCATGTTGGTTCGAAATTCACTGGCCATTGTGTCATTAAAAGAGTGAGCTTGTTTTTCTAATTTGTAGAGCTCGGTGCTTGGGTGGACAGATTTGTGTTTTGCATAGTGGGGGCTTTGCCCCGATTCACTTCTTTGGAGTTGCCATGAAATGTCTAATTTCGAAGGTTTTAAAGTAATGCTGCACTATTCGGACTTCCGAATTGAGCTTTGCGCTCATTAAATTTCTCAAAAGAATATGTCTAAGTCACACCGAGGGTACAAAAAGTTTAATTTTTAACGGTGCTTTTAGCTTATGAACGCTCTTTTACTTCTTAAGCAAATATACTTGATCCTTGCAATGACTGTTCCGTTCGTTTTATGAAAAATAACTTTTTGAAAAATAGTTTTTCAGTATTTGGCATTCGAGTTTACTGAAAATAAATGAGTCACGAAAAATGTTTTCCATCAATGGAAAAAAAACCTTCAATAGTGGGAAAAAATAATTTCCTCTTTTTGAAAGGAGAAAATCATTGTTCGTGAAAACCAATCTCTCTCTTTTTCTTTTCTCTCTATTTACATGCTTCGATTTTTTTTTCACAAATTCTTTATTTTTATTTTAACAATTTTTTCCTTTTTTCTTTTTTATTTTTTTATTCTTTTTCTTTTTCTCTTTCTGTGGTCAACCACAGACACGGCCCCCCAAGCCCTCAGCTCACCAGTGGACTGTCATGGTTGAGGAGGAGGAAAAAAATGAAAGAAAAGAAAAAATAAAAATTGAAGAGAAAATTTCGAAAAATTAAAAATTTCGATTTTTAGTTCTATACAAAAGACAAAAAAATATTTTTCAGTTTATTCGTATATATATACGAACAGAGTCAACGTCGGGGGCACGATGCCATGATTCGAGAAGCTAGAGCGCACGAAGTGCAATCCCCAAGCAGAGTTTGCAACGTCGCAAGTAAGGTTAGAATGGTCGATCCATCTATTATGCTCAGGTCTTTCACGGGTGGAATGGGTGCATAAAAATATATATATATATATATATATATATATATATATATATATATATATATCCTCAAGTGAATCCCCTAAAGGAGTCATTGAATGGAAGGAATCCCTTCAATCCATCACCATCAGCTCCCAACTGGCCCCGCCCATCCCGCGTCGCAAAGGACTAATAGCCCCCACTTCATTTAATCGCTACCCAACGGATCTGTTTCCATCCCCTCCCCCACCCTACCCTACCGATCCAACGGGAACGGGACACTTCTGCACAAATTGAGAAAGAGAGGGAGAGAGAGGAAAAAGAGAGATTCGCAAAAAATCTCAAATTAATATATTAAGGTAGCGGCATATTTATTTTAATTTTTTTTTTATAAAAAGAACCTCGAGTAGGTATACGTCTGCCTCGTTTCTCCTCCGATCTAATTCTTGCGTAGCGAAAACTCTCAAAATGAGATACAATTTACCCGAAATCGATTTTCATGTCGCTAAGAATTCTAAATCGCCAAAACCTTTTGACCAAGAAGATCCGCAAATTTTGCCCCGAGAGCTCCATCGAGTTTTCGAAAATCTGCTGTGAGCTCATACTTTCTTCTGACCCTTAATTTTTTTTTTTTTTTTGGGGGGGGAGGGGGAATGTGGGCAATGACACCACTTGTGCGAAGGTAAATGCGACACGTGTCGACCTTTAACAAATTTATTTATTTATTTTGATTTTGCCGTAAACGAAGCGGGTGCCTCACATTTAAGGCGGTCCCCAATTCCATGTGAGGAAGAGGGACGTACAGATTGAAGGATTCATTTCATACCAACATGATAAGCTGTGGAAACATTCTGTACATGGTAAGGGTTCGTATCCATCAACGCACCGCATTTAAGGCAAGGTGATGGTTTTAACCCGATCCGCGAGATTCAGGAAAAATCATAAATTTAGGCGGCCGCAATATGCAAATCTCACGCAAAAATATTAGGAAATACAGTAAAAACATTGTTGAGAATTGCACTAAACACGCAGATGATTAGGGGCGGGCGGTCATAGTTTGCCTCGCCCTCACCCCCTCTTGAATCGGTCCCTAAGTCTGGTTTGGAGCAGCATTTCGCACGGGCATTTGCACCTCTAAAGGTTTTTGAGCCAAAGTTGAGCACCATTTTAATTCAAAGATGATTCTCAACAGGCTCTATTTATAATTTACCGAATATTATTTATATTTCGAAAAAATCCTTTTTAAGTTCAAATCTTTTGTATGCCCTCAAAAGACTTTATGATAATGGAAGCAATCAGTACCTCTTTGTTTTTTTTACCCTCCTTGCTAAAAAAGTACTGGCATTTTCACACGATAATAGTTGAAAGGATCTCTGAACTCCCAGGTTGAGCCGCACTGACAGTTCTCGAACCCACATTGAACTGCATCCATAATCTGGGCAACCTTCCGCAAAAATAAAATAAAATAAAATAAAATAATACCACAAAAAATCTTAAATTAATATACTCATGACATATTTAATTAAAATTATTTTTTTAATCATAAAAAATCTCAAATCATACACATTTGATAGATTTATCCCAAATTGATACACTTAAGGTAAATTTACTATTTGTTAATTTTTATTAAATTTTATCGTCAAATTGCTGATTTGGATTGCACATGACAATTGTCGGATGTATACATTTAGCATTTTTACTTGTGTGTCAATTTAGAGTTTTTTTTATATTAATGCAGTTTAATGAAAGCTAACTAGGATAAATTTGTCACATATGTAACAGTTTGAGGTTTTTGGTAGTTAAATTAATTAGTTTAGATTAAATTATCATAAATATATCAGTTTGAGATTTTTTGTGATAAAAAATATTTTAGGGTAAATTTATCACAGTGTATCGATTTGAGATTTTTCGTAATCAAAAAAATAATTTGAAGTAAATTTATTATAGGTGTATCAATTTTAAGAATTTAGTATATTAATCTAAAAAAAATACTCTAGGCTAACAAACGTAAAACCCGCACCAATGAAAATATTTACCTTCATTCCTTTTCATTATCGAAAAATTTCAAAAAAGGACATCAAGTGCCCTCATTTTTTTAAATAAGGGTATTTAGTGAATTTTATTTCAAATAAGGGTTTGAAATGCCATTATTGTTTCAAAAAAGACCTTTAAGAGGTTATGATTGTATCAAATAAGGGCATGGCCTCGCTGACCAGCCAAATTTTTGACCGGCCGAAGTTTTTTTTTAAATATAAATTTAATCTTAATTTTTATTAAATTAAATTTAAATAAAAAAGGAAAAAAAATAAAGAAAGAACACAAGCAAGAGGTTTCTGATCTCCCGCTTATGGGCGCCACCCCACCATTGGTGGCGCGACGACTATAGTTGTCGGTGTTGCCGGCGCTTGAAGGGGTAATGACCCCCCCCCCTCGACCAGTAGTGAGGGTCGAAAGAGGGCCCTCTCCGCTGGTTGGCTCCAACAGTCGTACTTGTAGCTCCACCATGGTGGGGTGGCGACCATAAGCGGGAGGTCGATGCTGTCTACCCCTGGTTCGATATCAATCTCAACCCTCGGTCGGGCCTAGGCGAGGGTCACTGGCCCTCGCCCAGATCTGGGAGAGGGTTGAGGCCCTCTCTCGGGTTGGCCTTCGTCACTGGTCGACAGGATTGCTGGCAACTCTATCAACCATCACTGTTGCCACCTTTGGTGGGGTGGGGTGGCGGTCACAGGCGAGAGTTCAAAAACCTTTCACCTATGTTCTTTGTTTTTTTGTTGTTCACTTTTTTTTAAAATTTCTTAAAAATAGAAAAATAAAATAATAAATTGACCAAAAACACGACACTTCAGACATTTGTTTGAAATAATAAACACTTTCTTTGACATGATTAGGGCACTTCAGGTTTTTATTCAAAATAACGTTCACTTTATGGTCTTATTTAAAGAAATGAGGGCACTTGATGGACTTTTTTTGAAAATTTTCCTTTCATTTATGTATATTATTTCTACGGTTCAAAAATCAAAATTTAAGCAACGGTTAATCCGATTCCATGTGAAATTGAGTCACCCCGTCCGCAAGGTCATCGGTCAACTGTAGACCGCAGGGCTAATTAAGGCCAGTCGAGTTTATCAAAGAAGAGAGCGACCCGTTGACCGTCATGGTAGCGTAGGTGGACGGGGATAGGAGGCAAATAAAATGAAATTGAATAAAAAGAAGAAACCGCCACTTGCCAGTTGCCAGTCACATGATTAAAATCCCAATCCCCCCACCATCCAACAAAAATCTTTTAGTTTTATTTTTTTGGGAATAAATTGGAAAATAAATGCAGATGGATTTATTTCCTTGTATGGCTTTTATATCGGATCCTCACTAAACCACTGGAGAGAGAGCTCAGAGAGAGAGAGAGAGAGAGAGAGAGAGAGAGAGAGAGAGATTTTCAAATATATCTGGGCAAGCCAGAGAGCTTGAGCTTCCTCCATTTGCAGTGATCTTCTGAAGGCAGAGACGAAACGAAACAGAGATCTCCTTCGTCTTCCTCGCAATCTCATTTCCCATGTTCAAACACTCTTGAATCCCCCAGAACGAAGCAGACACAGCGACGAACGATGGTCCTTGGTTGGAGAAGAGCTTTCTGCACCTCCATCCCCAAAGAAGACGACGCCGCCGCCTCCTCTTGCAAGCTCTCCCGGCTCAACAATGGCAGCAGCACCGGCAATAGCCCCAGAATCTCCTCCAAATTCGGCTTCTTCTCCAATCCCTCCACCCCCCGCTCCCAGCCCCAGCCCCAGCCCCAGCCCCAGCCCCAGCAGCAGCCGGCGCCGAGCCCCAGCCTCCGCTGCCGGACCTCTGCGGCCACGCCCGCCTCATCCGTGCCCAGCAGCCCGAGGCTCCAGTGCAAGACGGCTCCGAAGAGGAGCAGCGGCGGCGGCGAGCACCAGAACAACAGCCTGACGCTGTCCAATCTCTCGAATCCTTCGTCCCCGAGATCGCTGTCCGGCTTCTTTCTCCTCAAGGCGAGCCTCCGTCTCTCCAGAGTAAGCAAGCCTCTCATCATTGCTCTCAATAAATGCGAATCGCGAATTGCTTTGCCTTTTCCCCCTTTTTTTTTCCATGTCGTCGCATTTATGGGGACACTCATTGCTGTTGTTGCAGACGAGATGTGGAATTTGCTTGCAGAGCGTGAAAACAGGGCAGGGGACCGCCATTTTCACGGCGGAGTGCGCTCACACCTTCCACTTCCCTTGCGTCGCGGCTCACGTCCGGGAGCACCGAGTCCTCGCTTGTCCAGTTTGCAACGGCTGCTGGAAGGAGATTCCGTTGCTTGAAACGCACAAGATCGACGGGGACGACGCAGGGTCGAAGATCGCGAATGCCAAGCCCAAACCGCTGCGAGTCTACGACGACGACGAGTCGCTGCTGTCTCCTTCCTCCGTCTCTCGATTCAATACTATTCCTGAATCGGACGAGAGCAACGAAGATGATCAGCAGCTTGAGGAGGATGTGGAGTTTCAAGGTTTCTGCGTCGGCTCATCGGCGTCGCCATTGAGCAGAATGAGACTGTCGGACGAGAAGCAGAACGGGAGAACTGTGGAGATGAGCTTGCTGCCTGAAGCGGCGGTTATTTCCTCGAACAAGAGCTACGGGACGTGCGCGGTGGTTCTGAAGGTGAAAGCGCCGGCGGCGGCTGCGAAGGTGTCTTCCGCCAGAGCTCCGATCGATCTGGTGGCGGTCCTGGATGTGAGCGCAAGCATGACCGGCGAGAAGCTCCTCATGATGAAGCGCGCGATGCGGCTGGTGATCTCCTCGCTTGGTGAGACCGATCGCCTGTCCATCGTCGCCTTCTCCACCACCTCCAAGCGGCTCCTGCCGTTAAAGAGGATGACGATGGCCGGTCGCCGGTCGGCCCGGAGGGTAGTCGACGCGATCGGCTGCACCGGCCAGGCAGGGGTCGTCAACGACGCGCTGAGAAAAGCGGCGAAGGTTCTCGAAGACAGGCGCGAGAAGAACCCCGTAGCGACGATCATGCTCCTATCCGACGGCCAGGACCAGCGAGTGCACGCGAACGCCGCGAAGCAGAGGCGAAACTCCTCCATCGTGTCGTCCACGCGCTTCGGCGACATCCCCGTGCATGCCGTTGGCTTCTGCGACCCATGCGGCAGCGCGTCGAGTCACGCGGCGCAGGACGAGTCCTTCGCCAGGTGCCTGAGCGGCCTGATGTGCGTCGTCGTGCAGGATTTGAAGCTCCAGCTCGGGTTCATCTCCGGGTCAGACCGGGTCGAGATAACGGCGGTTTACTCCCTGATGGGCCGGCCCGCGTCGCTCGGGTCCGGTCTGATCCGGGTGGGCGATCTCTTCGCCGAGGAGGAGAGGGAGTTGCTCGTGGAGCTGAGGCTCAGCGGGTCCCACCACGTGATGTCGGTGGGTTCGTCCCATAGGGACCCACTGACGCGGGAGCTCGTGTACTCGCGGGAGCAGCCGATCCCGGTCCCGCGCCCCCAAGCCGTCCGATCATCGTCGCCCCATAGCATCCAACGACTCAAGGATCTCCACGTCACCGCGCGGGCAATCGCGGAGTCCCGCCGGCTAGCAGAGCGCAGCGACGCGTCGGGGGCCTACCACCTGCTCTCGTCCGCTCGATCGCTGGTGGCGCAGTCCGGACTGAGCTCGGCGGAGGAGTTCCTGCGCTGCTTGGAAGCGGAGCTGAGGGAGCTGCAGCGGCAGAGGCAAGCCCAGAGGGCGAGAGCCGCGGAGTGGCGAGACCCCCACGGTGGGGCGGACGAGAAGGCGGAGCCGCTGACGCCGACGTCGGCTTGGAGAGCGGCGGAAAGGCTGGCGAAGGTGGCGATCATGAGGAAGTCGATGAACCGGGTTAGCGACTTGCACGGCTTCGAAAACGCAAGATTCTAGGCTCTAGCTAGCCTCTTTTTTTTTTTCCCCCCATTTTCTGTCTTTTTTTTTTTTTCCTTCTCCTCAAGGAAATATATAAATATAAATATATAAACTCACCTTGCGTTGCAAGGAAGTATTATTATTATTTTTTTCAAATGATTGAAATGGCAGAGAGTGGGAGTTGGGCCTGGAGCCCCATACGATAAGAGAGTGAGGACAAGCGTTACCCGACGGGAAGGCCCTTTTCTGAAAGGAGAAGAGGGGGGAGGGGAGGGGAGGGGAGGGGAGGGGAGGAGGTGGGGTGTGGGCCCCACATGACTGTTTCTATCTCCGAAATTATCATCATCGTGGTGGGAATGGGGATGGATGTTGAAGGATGGATCCAAAACCGGGTACTGAACATCATTTTTGTCTTCTCCCTCCTCCTCTCTCCTTGTCTGGTTGTTCTGTTGGGTCAAAAATCCATTGGTTAAGTGCAACGTGATCGAATTGTGAATTGTTTTTTGTTTTCTTTGTTTTTTTTTAAATAATCAATTTCGATAATTGCCGGGGATGTCGGGGATGAAGCTTCCGTCGTCCCGTCCCCCCCCCCCCCCGTCGTATCCTTCGTTTTTTTTTTGCGTCCCCTGGATCGGCGGTTTGGTGGCGCTAATCATGAGCGGGTCTCGCCTTTCCGCGACGCGTAAACAAAGTTTTGTTCTTTTGTTCGTCAGTGGTGTGTTTGTGTTATGGTTCGATGTATGTTGTGATTGATTTTTGGCTGCACCTTCTCGTGCTCCTCATCTCTCATGTGCTGAGCATTAGGAGCAGATAAAGAGAGAGAGAATGTGTGTGGCGGGGCCGGGGCCACAAAACAGGATGCATCAACATCGTCCAGTTAGCAATGCCAAGGAGAGAGAGAGATACTACAAGATAAAAGGAGTGGGGGGAGGGGGAGTCGATGGATGATGACCACTCGGGTCACTAGAAAAACAATTATTTCGAAACGGCTTTTGTTTTCTCAATTTCCATTCTCCATTGGAAGCGTCACTCATCCTTTTCCATAACAACAGAGACATTTAGAGAGAGAGAGAGAGATAGATTGCGTCCAAGTATGAGTTATTCGGACATAAGAAAAGACTCATTTCATGGTACCCTCATGGGCTGATAAGTTTTCCATCATCGAGAGCTGTCACTGTTCGCGGCGGCCCTCCCGATCCCTTTTTTGCTCTCCCCGTTAATTGAATAAACGGTTGATTGCTTAACTTGTTGCCTTTTGGAATTAGTCCGTCGGTGACGTCGGCGGCTTATATTGTTACAAAGGGAAAAAGGACCTCGAGGTTTGGATCGTTCGAGTGCTTATATTTTGGGCCTAAAAGTAAAGAGAAGAGGAGGGGGGAAAAGGATCATTTGTCAATGGAAGCTACCTAAAACTAATAATACATCTGCACCCACAATCTCTATTATCACAACCTTCTCCGGCTGATCACATGGCCAAATATGTTGAATTTGGGGCTGATCACATGATTAGAGTGAGGGACCACGCAATGATAATAAAACCCAAGATGCTTCCCATTAGCATTTTGCCTTTGCCTTTTTTTTTTTTTTGGGTGTGTGAGTCATGAACGTTTTGTGAAGGATAAGGTTTTATTTCTTTATTTTAGAGAAGAAAAGGGTGAGTGAAGAAAATGAAAAAGAAAGAGGGGATAAAAAGCTCTTTGGAAACCCTAAATCTACGTGAAAGAAGATGAAAAGGAGTCGTCTTTTCTTTTTGATTTCGAAGCAACTTTTGGCTGCTTTCAGATCTCGCTTCCCCTTCGATTGCGCTCAATTTTATGGGGGGAAGCTTTCTCAGTGCTGTCAATCAGTACTGTGTCCTAGGAGCCAAGTAGGCTTCCCCAACTGCTCTAGAATAATAGACAAGAAACAGAGGAGCTTGATCTTGTGAAATCGAAGAGATTTCCTTTTGACTTCGCTGTTGTTGTTTTTTTTTGTTGTGTTTTTCTATGCTAGATATGTTTTGGATCGCGATTTGATGACAATGCTCGTCGTCTTTCGTGATGATAATCGTGGAATATCTTGAGAAATGCACGTAATTTGATTTACTTTTCAAAATTTCAATCCGATCTTCGAGTTCAGTTTATATAGATAGACATGTTTCCTTCGATTGTAGAACAACTTCCCAATAGATAAAATTTGATTATGTAAATTCATTGGTGCATCGACATTTCTCTATTTCTTATGATTGAACATTTTTCTATTAGATTAATTCTAATCGGTCTCACTTTCCTTCTATGCCAAGTGGTATGAGAGCCTTTCTAGCCATTACCACCTTGATAAATAGGGGTGATAAATTTCAGGGGGAGTCTATTCTCGACTTAAAATCAGAAACAAATCGGTCGATTTTGCAATCCGCTTCAGGAACTGGATGGTTCCCAATTCTAAGATATGACCGAAGTGTAGCCCTTCAAAACTCTTAACTATTGAATTTCGTATTCATGTGTCACAATGGTATTTTTTTTTATTAATCTAGAGTACAAGGATCAAACTATATTTTGTCTAGAGTACAAGTAGTGGAGAATACAATCTACCTACTTGAGGGAGACTAGCTATTAACTTGGCAAACTCTAAGTCGAAGAGGGGAGAATATATAGAATTTATACGATTTCTTTTTTCTTTTTCTAAACTATCAAGTACTAATAAGAACTACACATAGAAGTACTTAAAAGGTGACAAAATCATACTTCACGGATGAAAATGAAAATTTGTCATTCATTGATCGAAATGGAATTTTGGTCATTTAATGACCTACACATAGTGATTAAAAGTACACCTTTTGCCAGAACGATATTGCAATGTGAATAGAAGTGACAGGCAAAAAGAGCTCCATCATTAGAATAGTGACGAGGGATTTGCTTCTTCGAACCATCTGTTTGTATCATAAATCCAATTTAGAAGTCGTTTTAACCTCGACCTTACACAAATATGTCCTATTAAGTAATAAGGCTCATGTTTATCTTACTTCAGCCGACGCACCTCCCTCCCATGGCACATTCCAAATTCACTATCTACTTTCAAAATTTGATCGTGAAAGATATTTTGGTCGAGATGCCGATGGAAGGGCGTGGTAGTGAATGAAAGAGCAGACATGAAAGTAAAGTATAGGCGATATATCACGGTCGCAGAATATTTATCAAGAGACTAAATCCAACGTCAAAAGTTGGGTTCATCGCTGTCACCACCGTCGACAATATCCTAGGCTACAAGCATCACCCAATTTCACTGCCCCGTATTTTGTAGGTCAACACCACTTGCTCGTCAGACCTTTTCACCTGAAAGTGATGATAAATTCCAACCAAAGTCATCTAGAAAAAAAAGCTTTGATCGGAAGGGACAAACATTAAACCAAGGGATAAAAACACATGTTGATGGGCATAGAGTAAACCGCATAGGGTAAGAGTAACGTTGAGAAAAAAAACCATGTTCTATTTGCAGAACAAATTGCTTGTGGCGATTTCTTTACGTTTTCACCAAAGTTTGGATGGACACATATCTCTGCTCATACGCCTAGAGTAGCAAATAGAAGCGCTTTGAATGTACCACGAAGAAGTAATAAAGAGACATGAACCAGTTGTTCCACATTTGGCCTTTAGTGTGGGAACAAAGAAATTCTCGTGATTTCCCTCTTCCACTTCCAGCAACTGCATCTGTTCAGAACAGAAATTTCAATCATCAAATCAACCCAATAAGGCAGGTGACTTTGTAAAACAATTATTATTTGCAGAATCAGGTATACGATGATTCCTAAGTTTGACTCTGGTAAAAACAAACTGAGAAAAGTATTGATTCAAACAGATAGCGGAGGAACATTGACACAGCGATAAGAGATCTTTTCCGAGGTTTACGACAAGCCGAAAACATAAAACCAGACAGAACAGAGCCAAAGAATAGGAAATTAATCAGGTTAAATCTGAGAACTGACAAGCGATGGACTATTATGGAATGTAAGCCAAAATATGACTGAGGGTGCCTCATGAAGGACGCAACTTCTTCTAATGTTTTATCAACGTAACCACAAATGGTGACATAAATTTTACCACACTCTGCTCAATCTCCACAAAAGCGAAGCAAAGTGAAAAGAAACCAGAATTTGCTAAGGATGAAAAAGAGGGAGGAAAAAGAGGACAATAGTCAGAAATATCAGTCTGCCCCATCATGTCTGGCCTACTAAAGCAAACCATACAGAAATGAGTTGCCAAAATAGATCAACTGAGTATTCAAAAGATCTCTCCCGTAAGAGAGCATGATCAGAGAGTTTTTCTATTGCATCTCTTGCTTTTAAGAAACACATTTGAACTAAACCCCGAGGTTCTCCATCCATGCACATTTCAAAAACATTTTCCTTTTTCATCTGGTTTAGAGTATTCTTCTTGAGAGAGGAAACATTGAGCACCTTACTGTAGTAGAATATTCTTGAACCCAGCAGCATGTTTCTTGGAACCAAACAAAATAGGCAAAGAAGGTAAGTGGAGGACAACATGTAAGACGCATAAACCAAACAAAAACAGACAAAATGCCCTTGCCAAAATAAAGTGTTTCCTATATGCAAATTCAACTGTCCTGTGATGACTGACCAAAGCCACTCAATGAACATTGGCCAGGTAAGCCATTGCAACAAAGTGATTTTGATGCCGTAAACAAACTTAAATAAAGATTACCTTCATTAACTCATTTCAAGCTTCTCTTCAAGTATTATGCAAATATAGCCCCCCCCCCCCCCCCCCCCTCCCCCCCAAAAAAAAAAAAAAAACAACAAAGCAACTAAAGCAATGATACGCGTACCAAGAATACCAGGATACTGTGCCCTCCCAAGAGACTGCCGCTGGCAAGGAAATCTCTAAGTAGACTGTGCCTGATGCTTAGAACTAGCAAGGTTTGAACTCTCTTGCCACCCAGTCCATATAAATCTCTCTTCACAACTTCGTTATTCTGAAATATTAATAAGCCTCAGGGCCTCCACTTCTTCCCTAGAGAACCTTCTTTTGGTTTGTCTCCCTTTGCTCAACAAGTATATATAGGTTCAGAAAAACACACTTCACAGTTCTCCATGAACATTTTTGCACCTTCCCTTTTTGTCCAATTTTCCATATGCCACTTCTTTCACGTCTCCCATCTCATTGTCCCCGCTATTTCCAACTCCAGTGAATGACACCAGTTCAATCGATGCAGTATTGTCAATGACTTCAACTTTTAATGGACAGGTAAGAGAACCACTGATTTGGGTATTGCCTCCCATCTTGCACAAGTATACAGTACTTTCTAGAAGTATTTTCTCCCCATTACTAGCACCTCCTATCACATCATTATTGGAGAATATCGACCCATCTTCGAGATCATTAAACAACTGCTGCTTTTTTAATTTCCAACTGATTCTGCCATACTTTGCCTTTACTGAGAAACCCCCATCTCCATCAAAATCCAAAAGGACTTCCAAATACTTTCATAAAGAGAGCCCCCTCTTGGTGTCTTCCGCAAAATTCCCCTCAAAAACTTCATGAAAGTGACAGAGTCCTGCTCTTTGGAAGAACCTCGCTGCCCATCACATTTACATTCTGCCCATCACATTTACATTCTGCCCAGAAACTTTTGTAGACACAAAATCCAAAACACAGTTTCGTGGTTACTTCACTGGGCACGACCTTTTAATTACACCCTCAACACTAGAGGCAATGCATGGGTCTCCACTGCACCCACATTTATCAAGCAAAGCAGAACTGAAAGCGCCATGGAGTTGTTTGACGGGAGAAGGAAGATCTCAAGTCTGTTCGGATGATGGAAAACTGTAGGTTGAAGAGCTTCTTTTTCTTCAGAAGCAGAAGAGATATCATTGGTAGGTCATGATACTGGATATGCGGTCTGCGCCTGAACCACACACATGGGCCTGTTTATACCTTTACTGTTTTTTAAGCCTAGTCATGCTTCTAGTTGAAACACCTTCCCTTCGTCTACGAACAGCCCGCGATTGACGAACACTTTCGTGGTTTACTTTCTTCACAATTTTTCTTGCAGACAAGATGTCCTCGTTGTGCTTGCACAACCCATCCTGCGACGATTTCTTTTTCTTAATTTGAGCTTCATTAATTCGGCTTTTGGCAGCCGTGCTGAGACTACTTTTTCTGCTCGAACGAAGAAATTCTCCATCATGCTCAGCACTGCTTCCCAACATGCCCACTACATCATCATATATTTTCTTCATCAAGAAAGAATCATCAAGATCACCGAGACTAAATAAATCTCGTAACTTTGGCACTGTAACATCGTCAAGAGAAGTTGCCTCAAAGTAATTTGTAGTGCTCCTCGACTGGGAGTCAGTTTCCTCAGAAGGTGTAGCCTCAACTGAACCAGCTTGGACACTAGAGTCTTCGCCATAGCAGGAAGCTGAATACTCTGCCCAATCATATGGAAATCCAAGCAGGAATTTGTTGCACACCTATTCAGATCAGTCAGTTAGAAACAATGCACTGGACAGTAGAAGATACTAATTGACTAATTACAAGCAAACAAAAATCACTGTTCTCATGAAAGCATTTTACATACCTTTGAGGAAAATCCATTTTCCAGAGTTTGTAGCCGGTTGATTAGACCACCAACCATAATTGTCATGCCATCTGCTGCCTCAAATGTGGTGGTATCATGCCTCTTCACAATTGGCGCAGAGCGAAAAAGGCTTACTCTTTCACTGCTGTGATAGGTTAAAGCAAAACTTGCTTAGCCTTCAACCATGACATGATATAACACAATTATGAGATGAAAAACCTTTATTCACAGATTCAAATACTTTCTTCAAATTCCAGCCCGGAAATGGTATTGACGACAAGTCATACAGCACAGACATGTATAATTATCCCTTCTTTATAAGCACGTGGATACTTGAGTGATGGAAAAGAAGAGCTTGTACCTATTTTTCTTATGGATAAGTGCAGTAGAAGTCCTAAAACTTGTCACGAAAGGGCAATTAAGTCCTAAAACTTCGAAAAATGCAATGAAGTCCTAAAAGTTGTTATGAAAGTGCAATTGAGTCCTGAACTTTCAAAAAGTGTAATCAAGTCCTCAAATTTGTCATGAAAGTGCAAATCGAGTCCTAAAAGTTTCAAAAAGTGCAATTAACGAAAGGACTTGATTGGACCAATCAACAAGTTTTAGGGCTTCCAATGCACTTACTCATTTTTCGCATATACAAATGTTACTGTTCCGTATGTATGGTGTACTCGCAACATCGGGAACACCACTGTGTTTTACTGTTCTCTCTCGGTATCACACATTTCCAAATCAAAAGACCGCTTCTTTATCACTCCCGTTATTTCTTTTGTGGAGTAAAAGCAAGTCCCTAGCCGTCATTCAACCTACTTAGGTAACATCAATGAAGAAAAAATTCGGATTTCACATGCTAATTATTTTAAAAAGACATCTCTCCTTTTTAGCAACATGTATGACATTCTCGTTACAATTAACAGATTTTAGAAACATCTTCACTGCTTTTAGGGAATATTTTGTAGCATACATGAAAACAAGACAGATAGCATTTAGTAACTCTAATTTGTTTAAAGACCTAACAATTGATTTCTTAGCATATGCATCCCACACTTTTAACTTAGTGCTTCCCTTCACTCAGGCTAAGGAATAATGCCTTAGGCATCATCAAGGAGTCCTAGTAGCTGCAGAGCACCTAGCACTTTAATGACACTGGAATGGATTCTATTGGATGATGACTCGAAATATTTGGTGATTCTGCTACTTTGCCAAGTGCAATGACTAAAATATGGGAAGAGAGGTAACACCGAGAAATTCGGAAGAAAGAAAAGAAAAAAGAAGATCTATCACAGCAAGAGCTACATCTCATGAATCTATCTCAAAACCAAAGTTGGGCCAACAAATAAGCTAAGAAATTAGATGCATGCTTTCCTACAGGTTGTGCTTTGCACAGTAGGGCTTCAGCCATATCCATGGTCGGCAATAATATAAGATGATGCATATGCAGCGTGAACAGATTTGGAATTATAGATGAGAAGATGGATAGATGACAGCATTTTTACAAATGCACATCAGTTTATGCATGTGCAGGGATTTCCAGAAAATTTTCAAGAAACAAATGAAAAACATATATCTCCAAAAGAGAGAAAGAAGAAGAATACTCTCTATGAGCAAATCCTCCAATAGCTAAACCCTTTCCATTAGCATTGACCAGCCACCACTCGTTCAAAAACACCTGGGCATTAACAGTGACACATGAATAAGGTTATCCAAAAAGAACTACAAATTAAGCGAGATGTTATGAATATCCAGATATATTCGATTATTTGACGAGGAGTATATAGCATTTAATGCCCTATCCAGTGAAAATCATGTTTGACAAGAGAATCTGGACGATCTTATGAGGAGGAAATCGACCTCACTCTGCAAAGATAGATTAAATAAAATCAACCGGGATTACAAGCTAACCAACCTAAATTTTAGTCTAAAAATATTCGCCGGGAAATTTAATTTTCCATTGTTTCTCAAACTAACAGAGAGTCCAAATCAGATATATCTAAACAGCCCGGAAGGCAGATAAACTGAAAATGGAGTAGGTTTCACTTAGTTGCTTGTTCAGGTGTGTGACTAAGGGCCTATATGGTCCTTATGTATCCGTCGTATAAGTCCAATATGAGGCTTATGTCTGAGAAACAAGCCATCAAAACTAAACAAATATTTATGTTACAAAACTAGAGCGTAACAAAGATGTGACTCCCAATCTCCCGCCCCCACATTTATTGCAAAATAATTTCTGAACCACTTTCCACCTGATCAAATGGAATCTAGTTGATTTTCAAACTTGTCTTTAAATATGCTGCCATATCAGTTCACATCAGTAGTCAAACTGTGCAATTGTCACAGAATATTATCATCCATTATTCTGCAAGCCAACAAACTGTGTGCGGATCTTTTGTTGCTTATATTAATATTGAGTGGATCTTGAATCATGAGAAAAACTGATAGCAAATCACCAACAAATTGTTGTTTATACCAAGAGGCTGTTGCATGGGCTGGCTCTTATTTGCTAACAACCCCATTGTCGTAAAATTCTCTGTTCCAAATCCAATTAATCGAAAAACAGAACTTTCTTGTTGCCAGGACAAGATCACTGTCATCTCTTACCTCATCCCCATTCAAAACTACTTTCAAGAGCAGTACCACCCTCGATTGGGGTTCCTCTATCCATAAATCTTATAATCCCATCTCCATCTATATGAATGTTACAGCATACAGCTCAACCCGATTGTATGGAGGTAAAGATGTGCACCTGTGTCCGCGAAGGCAGTGACTGCATTATGCTTCCAACCTTAAGTACCTCCCCTTTTCCCTGTCTACTTCCACTCCTGTCCATTTTCTTCATTGTTTGCCCTTTCGAAACCGCAAAATTCTTCTGTAAATCGAAACCGTCACTCAACAGAAAGAAACATGAAAATGCACATATTGAGTCGCTTAATTCAACATATTAGGGGACTGGATTCGACTTCCTAGCCCCGAATTTTCTCCACGGCTTTATTCAAACCCTAGAACCTAGGATTTCGCAAGACAAGGCGATGAACTAGCGGCGATTTGAACTTACCATGAATCCCCCGAAAACCACGAAAAGAAACGCAGCGGAAAATCACTTCAACAACTGAGGCAAATAACAAGAAAATTTCAACATCATTGGACGAATCCAAGCCGAGATACATACCGATCGTATGAGAAATCCGCGCGGGCCACACAAATCGATCGGTCGACGGCGTGTCGACTCGGTTAACCAGAGGTGGTCGAGGGAGGAGGAGGGAGAGACGAGAGAGCGAGTGAAGCGGGTGGTGATGACGATAGAATTTGCTTTTCGTCAATCACAGGCCTTCTCGTTTTATTTATTATTTATTATTTTTTTGGCATGTCGTGAACTTCGGCAGGGTAAAAAGAAATGAAGATAAAAAAATGAAAATAAAATAAAAGTAATTAAAAAGAAAGGAAATGTGAAAGAGAGGAGGAAGGAAATGTGAAGGAAAATCTTTTCCTCTTCTCAAAAAATGGAAATTATTGTACCCAATTTTAAAAGTGTTTTTCCATGAAAGGAAAATATTTTCTTTTGTCTTTTATTTTACGTGAATCGAACGCCGAAAAGTCATTCTTGCGAAATAAATGTAGCTAAAGCTAATTCAATAAATATACATAGATGTGATGAATTTGTTTTTCTAATTATAATTATAGACGACACATGATTTAGAATGTCAATTATGTGAGGGTTTTTAGTTAACTAGTTTAGAACATGTTTGTATTTTTCGATGTTGTCAATTGTGAACGACTTTGTGCCCGGACGAGCTAGTCATTCGATTTATGAGAAAGGATTTTGTGATTCATAATCATCCCTTGCTCTCCTTCCAAATAACGAATGCTCATGCAGTTCATGGAGAATATAATCGGTTTTCCTGTCTTTTACTTGGAAACAGACTTCGGTTTACAGACAAAATGGACTCCCTTATGGTTTCCATTTCGAAATAAGAATGAAAAATGAGAGAATCATATATCAAGTGATTTCGGTATTTTCATATCAGGTCAACTAATAAATGCCACCAAAGAGTCACGGTTGAAAATGCATTGTCGAAGGGTAATGTTACCATCGGTACTCGAATTCATCGAAGAACCAAGCGGGAAAAAAAATGATGACTCGGATTCTACTTTAATAGTAAGTGAAGCAATCTTTGTATTGAACTTTGGAAAGCCAGGTTAGAATATGCTTAGGCAGTATAGAAAGAGAAAATCTAGGCCCCCAAGAAATGAGATTTGAACATTAGCATACAACCATGGAAAACCTAATAATAGCATATGGGGGTTTAACTCGTTAAGAACCAGAAGGAAAAACATGGGACTTTCTCCCACCAACTCAATTCTTGATAGCTTTCACCTTGGCATTAGCTAGAAGCTGTTAACAACGTTCTTGAACTTTCCCCTGGATTTTTTTTTTATAAATGACTCGAATGTTGAGGAAAATCAAATAACCAGACAGCTTCATCTTTCTCTTTGGAAGATCCAGCAAACGCCGAGGAGGAAGACAAAAATCATCGTTCTAAAAGGAGAAGGATGATAGTTCGATCGTACGTTGGTGCACTTCTGCTGTTGCTGTCATTTTCGTCTACTGTCAATGCCCAAGTCTTTGACATCAGAAAATATGGTGCAAAGGGTGATGGAAGATCAGACATAAGCCAGGTGAAAAATATTACTTTTCGATTAGTTGCTTTGAATTATTTTGTTTCCTTATTATCTCATACTAAATTTTAGTATCTCTTACGATTTGTGAAGGCGTTGCTGAGGGCATGGAAATAGGCATGCGCATCAACTACTATTGCTAAAGTGTTGATCCCAATAGGGACATATGCATTGTCGGAGACGGTCCTAGAAGTCCCTTGCAAGGGCCCCGTGGAGTTCCAGCTCCAAGGCAAGTTGTAGGCCCTGTCAGACCCATTCCTCTTTAAGACCGTAAGTTGGGTAACGTTCCAGCAAATCAACCGCCTCACCGTATTCTGAAGCGGGACCTTCGATGGCCAAGGCGGGATGCTTGAAAGTAGAATGCCTGCAACTTGAACAAAAATTGTCATACTCTCCCCATCGTATGCGCCTATCAACATATTTCGTCTGTATATTGATTTTGAATCACTTGGTCGTTATTCTAATGGATACATGGATACGTCGATGGGGTGTATACTTAAACATGACACTGTGATTAATCGAGTTTCGAAACATTGAAAGAAATTGATGACATCCCTTGAATTTCAACAGAATTTGAGGTTCAACTTCGTTAGCAATGCCTTAATCCACGACGTAACGATGCTTGACAGCAAGTAGTTCCATGTAAACGTCTTAGGCTGCAAGAACGTGACATTCCAACATTTCACAGTAACAGCGTCGGGCGATAGCCTTAACACAGATGGGATCTACATCGGAAGGTCGGTTGGGATCAACATTATTGACTCTAACATCAGGACCGGAGATGATTGCGTCTCCATTGGTGACGGCAGCCAGCAGATCTTTGCCATGAGGGTGAACTGTGGTTCGGGCCATGGCATCGACGTTGGCAGCCTTGGGAAGTACAAGAACGAAGAGCCCGTGGTGGGTGTCTTTGTCAAGAATTGCACCATCATTGGCTGGACCAACAGTGTGAGGGTGAAGACATGGCCTGCATCACCGATCGGCGTGCCTCGGACATGCATTTTGAGGACATCCACACGGTCAATGTTGCCAACCTGTGCTCACAGACCAGGGATACTGCGCATGGAACCAATGTCAAGCATAGGTATATACATGAACATGAAAATTAGACCAAACTAATAATTATGAACGAAATGCATATAGACCCGTTTGCTAAAAGAAACTAATTTGTCTAAAAAGAAAAACAAATTTAATTTTGAACAATCTTTAAACGTTAATCAAATGGCGTAGTCGATAAAAAAATATACCTATCAATCTTAATCGGTATGTTATTCAATTTGTTAAGATCCCTTCTTTTGCTAAGATCAGGATGGTTAGCTTCAAAAGAATCTGGAGAACATCATCATCCCAGGTCGCTGTGAAGATCGCCTGTAGCAAGCGCATCGATAATGTCGAGATTGCGGACATCGACCTCGCATACCGTGGTTCCGAGGGCCCCGCATTGTCGGAGTGTTCGAATGTCCGGCCTTTGATCACCGGCAGACAATTCCCTCAGGCTTGTGCCAAGGTTGCAAGATAAAAACTTTGCTCTTTCTCAATGGAGATTGATCAACGCCAACATTACTTTATATATGATGTCAAAAGGTCTTGCTTTGGATGGATTTTCGAGCGGAACTTTTTGTACATTGTGCTCTTTTCGCCATCTTGAGGGTGAAGCCGTGGTCTGGCAAGGCCAAACCTCGCCTAGGCAAGATCAACTATTTAAAAGTACAAAAAGAGTATTCCATTTTTGGAACTTTGACATTTATGTTATTTAAACTTTTTTTCATAATATTTAATTGTCTTTCTTATTCTTTAAATTATAATTACCTCTATTCATATGTTAATAAAATATTATAGTATTTACATATTAGCTAATTTGCATTTCCTTTAATTTTTTTTTGTTTAAATCAAAAGTAAAAGAGAGATCTCCTTAAGAAAAAAAATGTGGTGAGAATATTAAGAACATGGAAAACTAAAGCAAAACACATTTTTGGACAATTGCAAGCAATATGTCCAAACCCTTCGCACTTGAAACACTTGACAAATTTAGGGCGATTGAAACTTGATGATTCATCTTTCATAGGGAGCGACTTTGAAGTGGCCACCCTAGTTTTAGGAATAAACGCACTCTCGCCTTTGAAATAGCTTTCTTTGTTCCGGTACCGTAAGCTACTAACTCGAGTTTCTTTAAGTTGTCATTCCACCGTAAGCGCAAGTTGACAAATATCAGTATAAGTTCAATAAGGTTGAAGTTGAAGAACATTACCCATCTTCAATCAAAGTCCACCAAGGTAGTGGGCAACAATATGTTCCTCAAGATAAAAAAACATCACAAAGCATCATGAGGTGATCAAATTTTGCCATATATTCTTCCATGAAAAGCTCTTTTTGTTTGAAATTATGCAGTTAGAGGAAGGTATTTTGACAGCAGTCTATCGGTAAAACCTTCTTCTTCAATTCTTTCTTCATTTTCTCCCAAGTTGCGATACGGCTTATTCATTCTCAAGCTCTTTGGTTCTTCAATTCTTTCTACCAAATGGATGCATGTTTTTTGAGCTTGATGGTAGCTAATTTCACTTTCGATCATTAGATACTTCTTTGTGGTCAAAGACTCTTTCTACAGTGTGTAGCCAACCTATAAATTCTTTTGGTTGTATTTCCCTTCTAATTGAAGAGTATTCAACTGTCCAAAAGGGAAAGGCTAACGCAAGACAAGGTACGTGGACCTAAGGAACTCAAATAGGAAATGACACTTTGACCATAAGGATTGTTGAGGGAGTATTTAGAACCATTAAAAGCCGATCTAAGAACGATTAAGGAATGCATTGCTAGCATTATACGATTGGAGCGCGGGTGATGCCGCTTAACCAACGTATAATTTGCAAAATTTTTCTAAATCGAACGATGACGATCGAGACCGTTATAGCTAGTAATAGACCCTTACAATTACATGACAACCAAAGTCACCAAGAACTGACGAGCCCTAAGTGTGATGAGAATCACAGAGTCGATACGCGTAACTTTTGCAAAAGCCGCTCGTTAGTTTGGGATAGTCTGAAATTACATTTAACAGATAAATGACCCAAAGAAGAGTCTCGAAATTGGAAAATGAAAAACAAGGAATTCCAGCATTCTAATCGAATTGGACGTCTCCTCATCAAAGGAAATTTGAATTGGAAAAATGACGTTCCAGATAATGAGAGTAAAATTACCATTTTGCCTCTCAAGGTTTGGCTTTGTCTTAATAAATAGAGAATGACATTTTGGTCATTGACCACTCCCCCAAGGCTGCCAAAAATGAGGATGTATATTGGCCATTTGATGATCAAAATTATTGATATAGGGACAAGTGTCATTAGATGGCGTTTGGCATTAATTACTTACCTTTGTACCTACCATTCTTACTAGTTGACCAAGCTAATTTGGTGTATAGCTTCATACAGCCCTTGCTCAGCCGAAACCACCCCTTCTTCTTCTTTTTCTACTTCTTCTACTTCTTCCTCCTTACCAAGAGCCATTCCGCCTGACCAGCCACTGCCGCCATCTTCGCCGTGCATGACTGCTACTTCCGACGACCCACTGACCTTGTGCTAGCCACCAACTTCTACCTTAGCCTCTTGTCGACAACCTCCGGGTGGAAGCTCGACCATTGGACACCGGTGGAGCTCCGGCCAACTGTTTTTCCAAAAGTGGACAGATTCGGACTCAATTGAGGGTAAGTCTTCGTTCGGCCTCTTAAAGACTCCATTTTGCTTCAAATTTTTGGTGGAGGCTTCTTAACTTGTAATACTAGGATTTGCTAAGTTGAGATGTTGAATTTGATGGAGTTTGGACGAGTGTTCATGGTTGTTTTGCGGTGGTCTTCTCGGGACAGGACTGACCGGCAGTAGGTGTGAGGAAATCGGTGTTGTTCTTAGACTTTCGGGCGTTGACTCACCCTTAAATTCTCGGTGAGGCTCTATTAGACACAGAACTATATGTTCGCAAGTGGATTAGGTGATAAATTAAGATTCAAGGCTGAATTATGGGCTGGTTAGTCGGGTTTGGGGCAGAACCGAAAATCTCCTATTTTGATTTGGGCAATTCGAGTTCTTGAGGGCTGATTGGGGTGTCATTTTGTCCTAATTTCATCGTTGAGACATACTAGGATGCTAATTGATATGTCATTGAGGCGTATGCTCCATGGTTTGACGAATTGGACGAGAAAATTGACGAATTGAATGGATTTCCTTCGGTTGCGCAGCTGACCTGTTCTTGGACTACTAGAATCGAATTATTGGTGTGTTTGGGAGGAGATTTTTGCTAAATTAAGCCTAAGGTAAGGAGTCTCTAAACCTTGGTAAGGAGTCTCTAAACCTTGGTTAGGAGGATAAGCCTCTACTGGGTGAATTGGACTTGAATTGGATGAATTTTCGTGAGTTTACTGTGTGATTATTCAGTGTCAACCATTGTGGCTTGGCGAATCCTAGTAAACTTGTTTAATGCACATACCTTATATCGAAAGTCAATTTGTGAGTGATGAATTTTGTTGCCTCGCATGCTGTTATGACATTCTGATTCTCTTATCATTTCCGGACTCATTAATAAGAATTGTATCTAGCGATGTATTTCAGTTGTATCTCGCTCGAATTTGATCAATTTCGAGTTGACTGACCAAAAAGGAAAGGCTAACGCGAGACAAAGTACGTGGACCTAGGGAACTCGAATAGGAAATGATGCTTTGCCCATAAGGATTGTCGAGGGGACATTTAGAGCCATAAAAGGCCGATCTAAGAACGATTAAGGAATGCATTGCTAGCGTTATATGATTGAAGGGCGGGTGATGCCGCTTAGCCAATGTATAATTTGCAAAATTTTTCTAAATCAAATAGTGACGATCGAGACCATCGGAACTAGAGATAGACCCTCACAATTACATGACAACCAAAGTCGCCATGAATTGATGAGCCCTAATTATGCTATGAATCACAGGGTCGATACGCGTAAGGTCTGCAAAAGCCACCTATCGGTTCGGGATAGGCTGGAATCGCATTGAATAGAGAAATGATTCAAAAACAAGTCTTGAAATTCGAGAATGGAGGATTAAGAATTCCAACATTACAATTGAATTGGCCGTCGCCTTATCGAAGAAAATTGAAATCAGAAAAATGACGTTCCGGACGTCGGGGGTAAAATTACCATTTTGCCTATTAAGCCTTAGCTTTGCTTTAATAATTAGACAAGGGCATTTTGGTCATTTAAACCCCCCAATAGCTACCGAAAATTGGAAGAAACCATGGCCATTGGATGAGCTTTGATTGACACATTAGACAAGTGTTAAGAGATTAAGTCTTGAGTTGATGTCTTCACTTTTAACCTACCATTCAACTCAAGTTGACTCTTGATAATTGAATAAACCTCTCATTCTCTCTCTCACTTGGCTGAATACCCCCTCAATTGCCGGTCATCTTCTTCTTCTTCTCTTGCTCGCCAGCTCGCTGTCCTGTTCTGATCGACTCACTGTTTCGATCATAACTTTTTCATTCGATGGTCGATTGAGGTAAAACCATTGGAAATAGAAAGCTTATCGTCTTGCCGTTCCAACAAGGTATTATGGGTCTAAATTCACCTAGCCGTTTGTTCTGTAGAGCCGTTTGAAGGAGCAAAGGTCAGGCTGGTCAGTTTTGAATCCGAAAGCTCTCAATCGACCAGTTCCGACCATCCTACTATTCCGGCCATATCTTTGTCGTCCAATATCGGATTGAGGTAAAACTACTTTCATATGAAAGCTTATTATCTTGTGGTTCTAAAGATATATTATAAGCTCAATTTTTCCTTATATATCTTCTCGTAGCTCAATTTGAGTGGACAAAGGTCATGCGAGGTCAGATTCTGATCGATTTTGGGGAAATACCTGTTCCGGGGTCCTTCAAACTTCAAATGGCTTCAAATTTTTGGTGAAGTCTTCTATACTTATAGTATTAAAGTTGGATAAGCTATGGTAAAAATTTTGGAGGAATTTGATGGAGTTTTGACCCCAAATAGGTCTTATGTTTGAAGGGTCAGAACTGACCGTTGGAGGAACAAAGGGAATTGACGCCGTTCGTGGACCATTTGACGTCATCTTGAGCTCAAATTTTTGGTGAGGCTTTCCAACCCTTAGAAATATATGTTAGCAAGTAGATTAGTGGATAAATTGAGGATTTGAGGTAGTTTAAGGGCTAATTAGTTGTGGTATACACAGAACCGAAAATGCCCGGTTCGATTCTTTGCATACCGGTTCTGTTGGGGACCATTGGTGTTGGATTTGAGTCTCAAATTCATCATTAAGACATGCTAGGATGTTGATGAATATGCCAATAAGGTTTATTTCCCATGGATTGATGAATTGAGCAAGAAAACTTGACGAATGAATGAATTTCCTTAGGTTGCGCAGCTGAGTCGTTCGTGAGCCTATTGGACCAAGTTCTTGAGGTGCTTGGGAAGGGATTTGTTGAGTGGAGCTTGAGGTAAGGGGAATCCTAAACCTTTGATAGAAAGATTGGACTCAATTGGGCGAGTCGAGTGCAATTTTGATTGATCCTTGAGGGACATTAAAGTGATTGTTCATTGTACGTCCTAGGAGGGTATAGGTGACTCAAATGCTTGACCATGCTTGTGCCTTGAGTGATTTGTCACATTTGAGTGTTGAATTTGATTGTCTTGCATGCCATAAGTGTATTATTTGTGCATGAGTTTGTACTTGGCATTATGTGTTATGAATTGAATGGAAAATTATGGCATGTCTGAGACGTGGTAATATCCTGAGGCGTATGAGACGCGGGGTGGTATGTTGAATGCCCTGAGGCGCTGAGGCACGGGGTTTGAAATGAATGGCACCCTGAGGCGTATGAGATGCGGGGTTGAAATGGCCAATGTCTTGATGCGTTGAAACGCGGGACGGAGTTGTGATGTGTTGACACAAGCCTGGAGTGACATTAAAAACCTGATGCGTTTACGCGAGTTTGTCAATGAGATGGTCTGATGCGTTTACGCGGGCATAAAAGTAAAGAGGTAGGAAGACGATCTGATGCGTTTACGCGGACCGAACCTGAGGCGTTCTAAATGCGGACATGAAAGTGAGGAGGCTGAAAAAGGGAGGAAGGTGCAATCTGGTTTGAAACGCATGCTTGAGTTTAATGATGTGATAAGATGCCTTGATTGCATGCTTGACATCTGTGTGTTACTTTGTGATAGTGGAATGCCTCATGCGATTTTGCATGTATTATTAGCGTTTGCATTTGCCTGAGTGGACTATCAGCCTAACCTAGGGTTAGGACCCACCTTACTGAGATGTATATCTCACCCCGTCGTGGGATTAACTTTTTTAGGTCCCAGGCGATGGAAATCTGAGCTTGCCAATGATCGATGTTTGAAGAAGTAATTATATGAAATGTATTTATACTTTGGTGAACTTAGAGATTTCATGTTACCTTGAAATTAGAGTTGTATCCTCTGAACCTGTAGTCGGTGTTTATAAGAAGACGTACCTTATGTCCTGAGTCATCTTAAGGTTGAATTGAATGGAGAAGTTTCATCATTTTCACATGTTGGTATCATTTAGAAGTTATTAATTGTTGGCCGACGGATCCTGGGTACCACCGAAAGACAAGACGACCCTGGTGGGATTTTGCGTACCTAACAGGTTCGGGGTGTGACAACTGTAGACTCTTAGCTCGATGTATGGGCTTGTATTCGATCATGAAGTCTTGAAATGAAAGGGGATTTGACATGCATAAGAACCTTGATGCCCTGATGCGTTGAGACGCGGAGTTTTATTTTAGGAAATGTACAATTATCTGGGTTGAAGAGGGAAGTAAGGACTGGAAACCACATAGGTTCGTGGCGTGGTTCCGTAGAGTTGGTGAGGTCACCACAGGTCCGTTGAAGTCCACGGAAGTACCTCGAGGAGTCATACCTAGCTGGTGTCATCCTACCCGAGACGAGGTAAAGGTGGAGACCTCTGTGATGGGATCAAGGAATGTACCTGAGAAGACCTCTCCCCTAAAGGATACTGACGATGTGATAGAAATCTCGACATCTGAGGATGAGTTAGAGGACACCATGGTGGACGATTCGGTGGACGTGCGATCTGAGACCTTCTCGGACTATGAGCCAGATAAAGATGAGGGCAAGACAGACGGAAGTAGTGGTTCGACTTAGGGGTTTCCCGACCTTACTTGGTAGCCTTTTTGCTGTAACCCTCGATGGTTTGTAAGCTTTTTAGGGACATAGAACTTTGTTGTCTTTTGGTTGAGTCCCAATCACCCTGATCCGTCAGCAGGTTTAGCGTATCTGCACTTTTATATGAACTCATGCTGATGTATACATCTATGTTCTCGTTATCCAGGTTCCCATCGGCTTATGTACGGAGGTGTTGTTTATTTTCGTTTCCGCATACTTAAGTACATCACATACATCTCTCGAAAATTTAGACTTGGGCCTTAAGAGTTTCAAGAAAGGGAGTTGCGCGCTCATGCCCGAGGTTGCGGGGTGTGACAATTTCCCTTCACGCACCCCCTTCCATAAGTTATATTATTATGTATTTTTCCTTTTTATTTTTTAATTATGATTTTGTTATTTTTTTAATCTTTTTCTTCTTTTACCAATCGTCAGCTATCGGCTACAGGCGAGCTCAAGCCTCCCCTCAGGTCGACGTGGCCGACGAAGCCTCTCCTCTCCAAATTTGGTGAGGTTGAGCTTGCTAGAGTCGGGCAAGGCTTGGCCTCGCTTGCGTGTAGTTGGCCATTGTTCATGGCCGTTGCCGGCGACTAACTAAAGAAGAGGGAAAATAAAAAAATAAAAAATAAAAGGAAAAGAGAAGAATTAATAATGAAGAAATAATTTTTTTCGAGTTAAATAATATAAAAAATTTAAATAAAATAATAATAATTAAAAAGAAAGGAAATGTGAAAGAGCGGGGGAAGGAAATATGAAGGAAAATCTTTTCCTCTTCTCAAAAAATGGAAATTATTTTACCCAATTTTAAATGTGTTTTTTCCATGAAAGGAAAATGTGTTTTTGGCTCTTTTATTTTATGTGAACCGAACGCTGAAAAGTCATTCTCTCGAAAAAAATGTAGCTAAAGCTAATTAAAAAAATAAACGCATATGTGATGAATTTTTTTGCTGATTAAAGTTATAGACGGCACATGATTTGGAATATGCCAATTATGTCAGGGTTTTTAGTTAACTAGTTTAGAACATGTTTGTATTTTCTGAAGTTGTCAATTGTGAAAGACTTTGTGCCCGGATGAGCTAGTAATTTGGTTTCTGAGAAAGGACTTTGTGATTCACAATTGTCCCTTGCTCTCCTTCCAAATAACGGATGCTCATGCAGCTCATGGAGAATGTAATCAGTTTTCCTATCTTTTACTTGGAAACAGACTTCGATTTACAGTCAAAATGGATTCCCTTATGGTTTCCATTTCGAAATAAGAATGAAAAATGAGCGAGTCATATATCAAGCAATTTCGGTATTTTCATATCAGGTCAACTAATAAATGCCATCAAAGAGTCATCGGTTGAAAATGCATTCTCAATATCAGAAGATGGAATTCTTTGTTTTCAAGGACGTTTATGTGTACCGAAAGAAGAGGAGTTAAGAAAGGATATTCTAAATGAAGCTCATCGAAGCAACTACAGTATCCATCTAGAATGCACGAAAATGTATCGAAATCTTCGACGACATTATTGGTGAAATGGAATGAAGATGGACATTGTTGAATTTGTTACGAGATGCTTAACTTGTTAGCTAGTAAAAGCAAAGCATTTAAAGCCTGCTAGAATGCTAAGACCATTAGATATCCCTGAATGGAAGTGGGAACACATAACTATAGATTTCATTCAAGGATTGCCGAGAACACAGAAAGGTCAGGATTCTATATGGGTAATTGTGGATCGATTGACCAAGTCAGCTCATTTCTTGGCAGTTAGGACAACTTACTCTTTGGAGAAGTTAGCCGAAATATACGTACAAACCATAGTGAGACTACATGGAATCCAAGTGAGTATTATCTCAGATCGGGACTCGAGATTTACATCTAAATTCTGGAAGAGCCTACAAGAGGCTATGAGGACTAAACTTCAGTTTAGTACAGCTTTCCACCCACAGACAGACGGTCAAATAGAAAGAGTAATACAAATCCTAGAAGATATGCTTCGAGCATGTATTTTGGATTTCAAGGGTAATTGGGAAGAGAAATTGCACACAGTAGAATTTGCTTCTAATAGCAGTTATCATAAGAGCATCGACATGGCACCATTTGAGGCTTTGTATGGATAAAGATGTAGAACACCTGTGTGTTGGGACGAAGTAGGAGAGCGAAGGATCACATGACCGGAGATGATATAGGTTACAACTGAAATGGTACAAATTGTCCGTGATAAGCTTAAGACAACCCAAAGTCGTCAAAAAAGTTATATAGACAAGCGGCGTAGGCCATTGGAGTTTACAGTAGGCGACTATGTATTTCTAAAGGTTTCACCACTAAGAGGAATATCAAGATTTGGGAAGAAAGGTAAATTGAGCCTTAGATACGTCGGACCTTTCGAAATATTGGAAAAGATTGGAGACTTAGCTTATCAGATAGCCTTACCGCCAAAATTGTCAAATGTACATGATGTATTTCATGTTTCAATGCTGAGGAAATATCACCCAGATGACGAGCATATACTGGATTATGAAACTATTGAAGTGAGAGAAAAATATGAATGTGGAAAAGCCAGTACGAATTTTGGATCGAAAGGAGCAAGTCCTGAGGAACAAAACTATTCCTTTAGTGAAAGTTTTTTGGCAGCATCATGGCATGGAAGAAGCCACATGGGAACTTGAGGAGACAATGAAGCAGCAGCACCCTCATTTATTTGAAGTCACAGGTCAGTAATTAGACTCTTGACTAGACATGCCGCGTTTCATTGCAATGACTGTCATAGTGGGTGTTAGTTTGATTATGAAATTACAAGACGATCGACTGGTTCATTTCTGTAATTGGCTTAATACTGGTAGGATGTTCGTAATTGATTATTCTAAAGGAAAACGAGGCAAATGAGCCAAGGCCGTCAATAACGCAAGAAGACGCTATAAGAAAGTTGAAGCATGAGGTGACTGCTGTCGACTTAATGGTCGAGTAGCATCCGGGGAGTGACGTGGCTTGAGAAGGTGGTCGCAGGATCGACCCCAGGATTTGTGGTTTACAATTGTAAATCTATACCTTGTAAATAAATATACCAAACATCTTTTTGCTGCGACTGATTCTAAATGAGAGGAATTTTGGGTAAAATTTTCCTAAAACTTATTTTGGAATTGGGAAGCAAATTTCGAGGATGAAATTTTTATAAGGGGGAAAGAAGTTGTGGCATCCCCTGTTTGCTAGATTCCTAATTATCAGAAATAATCGAAATGGATTTGAAAGCTGACTTTTAATGCAAGGACTCAAGGTTCTAATATAAGCTGAGATTAGAAGGCAAAGATAAGTTAAGACGACATGAATGGACGAGAGATAGTAGAAATCCACCAGGAGTCTTATTAGACAATGCTAGGCGAAGTTTCTTAAGTACAAGGAATATGGGCTGTGAACATTGGGGTATGTCATGGCAGGAGACTTCAATTGGTTTTGTCAATTGGATATCGATCAAGCAGATAAGATATCGAAGGATTGGTCGAGGAATTTTAAATTGAGGAACCATAACACATGAGAATGAACTCGGGATTGTGAGCCACAAGACTAGTCGACTATTTAAGAATTCATGAGGATTGAGTGATACATGACTTTATCTCCGAATTACCCAAGCTTGATGAGAAAGGAAGGATTGGCCATGGAGAATGAAGCAAAGTGGCGAAAAGTTTCTTCAAATATGAGATGTTATTGGCCGAATGCACCTAGGGAACAAACAAGAAGAATGTATGACAATCATTAGCTTCAATCCCATCAAAATATTTCAATTGATGATCGACCACTTACGGCTAGTACAAGTGGCGCTTATGTCTCTTGGTGCATGAAAATTCATTGGCCCATTGAACTTAGGAAATGAGCAAGACTTGACATGAGATAAGTGACCATTTAGGGTAGTGCAATGTGGCGAAAACTTGAAGGGGATATCCTCATCTTATGGGATGTATTACAAATAGCTTGATCAGAATTTGGATACACATGCAAGTGGACATTTGGTGGAAACCGAATGAGTTATCCAAGCCTAGGCGCCAATTGTCAAGAATAATATGACTACACTTCCTCTTCTTCAACCTTTTTATACAAGACATGAGGAGTAAGACAATCCCTTCACTCATTTGCACTTCTATTCACCGAGAGAGAAAGAGAGGATTAGGGAAAGAGCAGCTCGGCATTTACAAAGAAGCAAGGAAGACATCTTGAAAGATTGAGTGAGCCAAGATGCAAAAGCGGCAAGAATTCCTTCAATCTTGCCATAGTGTCAAGCTTCGCACTCTTGGGTGCGAGTGCCCAACTCCCTTCTAGTTGCTCTCGAGTCCCAGGAATTACACTTAGAGAGATGCGTAATGAAAATGAGCAAGCGGAAACGTATCGAGTGTCACACCTTTGTACACAAACCGAAGGGGACTTGGGTAATGAGAACATCACATATCATCACCAAAAGATTACACAGTAAGTCAGGAAACCCCTAGGTCGAACTGCTGGAGTCGTCAGTCTCCTCAGCATCCTCAGTAGGCTCGTATTCCAAAAAAAGTCTCGGAGCGTACGTCTACAGTTTCCTCCATCGTCTCGTCCTCTGAGGCATCAATCTCTATCACCTTAACTGTGTCCTCCAGGGTTGGAGTCCTCTTCGGCATATTTCTCGAACCAGCAATGGACACCTCTACCTCTACAGAATCCCGAGTGGAATGACACCAGTTAGGAATAGCTCTACGAGGCACCTCGGTAGACTTCAACGGACCTATGGTAACCTCGCCCACCCTACGAAATCAGGCCTCAAACTTATGTGTTTCAGGTCTTTACCCCCCTCGTCGACCTAGACCACTGTACATTTCCTAACATAGACAGTACCCCGACCATCCGGGAACTCATCAAAATACATTGTCATTTCCTTCGGGTCACCTAGTCGAGTCGGTAGCATCCTTAAGGCTTAGGGTCTGAAAATATGCTCCAACGACGGGGTGATATTCACATCTCAGTAAGACAAGCCCTAACCCCAGGTTAGACTGAAAGTACACCCAGATGAATACAACCAATGAACAAGAATACACACTCAACAATATAAGGCACTCATCAGTCATATATGCCACAAGGATGCAAGCGATTATCAATCATACAGTCAGGGCATCATATCTTATTAATCAAGTCAGGCATAGAATACAAAGTCGAGCCACACATTCCATCATTCCGAACTTTCTCATGAATCACGCCTGCGTTTAAAACACCTCAAGCTCGGTCCGCGTCATTACGCCTCGAACTGTCAAATTGATAAACCCACGTAAACACATCAGGTTTTCAAATGCCATTCCAGGCCTGTGTCGACACATAATCAATATCGTCTCGCGTCTTAACGCATCAGGACATTAATTCTCACAACCTCGCGTCTCAACGCCTCAGGGTACCAACCATCATAACCCCGCGTCTCAGCGCCTCAGGGTATCACACGTTCTCAAGCATGCCGAAATTCATTTTAAATCAAGACTTCATGATCAAGTACAAACTCATGTAATGAGCTAAATGTTTACGGCATACGAGACAATCAAATTCATCACTCAAATGTGATAATCAACTCATGGCATATGCATCCAGCAAGCATACAATCAATCATCAATCCACAAAAACGAACATTGGACAAACGCGCAATAATCTCAAATTCACCACCAATTTATCCAGTCGAGGCCTATCCTCCTAGCCAAGGTTTAGGGACTCCTTACCTTGAGTTTAAATTAACAAAAAACTCCTTTCGAGGTCCTCCAAGGGTTCGGCCTTAGCAATCCAAAACAGGGCAGCTTATACCTAATGGAATTCAACTCATTTCATCAAATTTTCCTCGTCCAATCATTGAACCACCAAGCATAAACCTCAATAACATATCCATTGACATTCTAATATGTCTCAATGAAGGATTTAGAGCTCGGCGACACCCTTAATAGCCCTTAAGGTTTCGGTTTGCATAGAATCGAAACAAGACATTTTCGGTTCTGTTTAGTACCCAACTAATCGGCCCATAAACTATCCTTAAACTTCAATTTATCAACTAAACTACTTGCTAACATATAGTTCTCGATATTAGGAAGCCTCACCAAAAATTTGAAGGCAAGGCGACACCCGGAAGTACTCAAATAGGTTAGGTTTCTCACGGTCTTCCCCGGGTCAGAATCTGTCCTTCAAACATAGCACCAATTTGGCATAAAAAATCCATCAAACTTGGCCAAAATTTTCACCACAACTCAATATACAAGTTCCCTAGATGTCTACAAAAATTTGCCCAAAGATTGAGGCAAATCAAAGTCCTACGGATCCCAAACGATGACTTACCTCCAGCTGTGACAGAATCCGTCGACCCTCGAAGAAATGGTTGGCCAGAGCTCCTCAGGTGGCCAAATGCCGTGATTCAACTTGGAGCTGATCGGCAAGAGGTTGAGGAAGGTGTTGGTAGCTGGCGCGAAGGCTGGAGGTTGCCGGAGGTGGCGCTCGACGGTGGTGAAGTGGCGGCAGCAGGCTAGTCGGGTGAGGTTGTTCTCGGCCGAAAGAAGAGAAGAAGAAAAGGAAGAAAAAGATGGCTAGGGAGGGGGTGTTCGGCCGAGCATAGAGAGAGAGAAGCGTATACACAAATTGCTTGGTCAAATATGTATAATGGTAGGTTCAAAGGTGAAACCATTAATGCTATCACTTCATCCATTGACAGTTGTTACTTAGCTCATTATTAGGGCATCCAATGGTCAATATTTTTCCAAATTTTCGGCAGCCTAGAGGGTGTGGTCAATGACCAAAATGCCTTTATTCAATTATTAAGGCAAGGCTAAGGCTTGAGGGGCAAAACGATAATTTCACCCTCGACGTCCGGAGCGTCGTTTTTCTAACTCAAATTTTTCTTCAATGAGGCAGTGTCCAATCCAATTATAATGTTGGAATTCTTGATTCTCCATTTTCCAATTTCGAGACTCGTCTCTGAACCATTTCTCTATCAAATGCGATTTTAGACTATCCCAAACTGACGGACGGTTTTTGCAGACGTTATGCGTATCGACTCTGTGATTCTCATCGCGCTTAGGCTCGTCAGTTCGTGGCGACTTTGATTGTCATGTAATTGCGAGGGTTTATTACGAGTTCCGACGGTCTCAATCGTCATCGTCTAATTTAGAAAATTTTTACAAATTATACATTGGTTAAGTGGCATCACCCACACTCCAATTATATAACGCTAGCAATGTATTCCTTAATCATTCTTAGATCGGCCTTTAATGGCTCTAAATACTCCCTCGGCAATCCTTATGGTCAAAGTGCCATTTCCTATTTGAGTTCCTTAAGTCTACGTACCTTGTGTCGCGTTAGCCTTTCCCTTTTGGTCAGTTAACTCGAGATTGATCAGATCCGAGCGAGATATGACTGAAATACACCATTACATACATTCTCATGAGTAAGTCTCGAAATGACAGGGAAAATTAGAATATCACAACTCTTTCCCCTTACAAAAATTTCGTCCTCGAAATTTATATTAAACCCAACTATTCAAACAAATGGGGGTATTGACGCCTTATCGTTTCCTCGTTTTCCCACGTAGCGCCTTCAGTTCTATGGTGCTCCCTAATGACTTTGACCAGTGGAATCATCTTGTTCCTCAGAATTTGCTCCTTTCGACCTTCGATCCTGATCGGCTTTTCTATGTGAGATACTCTATCATCCACCTCGATAGTCTCGTAATCCAATACATGCGTCGGGTCTGGTTCGTTCTTCCTCAGCGTTGATACATGAAAGACGTTGTGTACTTGAGACAAATTAGGCGTAAGGCAAGCTTGCAGGCCAACATCCCAATCCATTCCAAAATCTCAAAAGGACCTACATATCTCGGACTCAACTTTCCTTTCTTCCCAAATCGAGATAGCCCTCACATCGGCGATACCTTAAGGAAAACATGATCGCCAACTTGAAACTCCAGAGGTTTATGTCGTTTGTACGCATAACTTTTCTGACGACTCTGTGCCGTCTTCAGTCTATCTAGTATTATCCTTACGGCTCCCACCGATTGCTCTACCAACTCTGGGCCGTTAATACTTCTTTCTCAAACTTCGTCCTAGCAAATCGGGGTCCTGCAAGCTCTTCCATAAAGCGCTTCAAAAGGTGCCATTCGAATACTCTGCTGATAACTGTTATTATACGCGAACTCTACTAAATGCAACTGATCTTTCCATCCGCCCTTGAAATCAATAATACATGCTCGTAACATATCCTCAAACGTTGGAATAGTCCTTTCTGACTGTCTGTCTGTCTGCGGATGATATGCTATACTAAATTGTAGTCGAATTCCCATGTCATCTTGAAGGCTTTTCCAGAAGTTTGCCGTAAATTTGGGATCTCTGTCCGATGTAATTGTTATGGGTACTCTGTACAGTCGTACTATCTACTAAATATACAATTCGACGTATCTATCCATCGCAAAGTCCTTTCGCACAAGAATAAAATGTGCAGACTTGGTCAATTTGTCCACGACTACCTAGATGGAATTGTGACCTCTTTGGCTCCTTGACAATCCCATTACAAAGTCCATAGTTACGTGCTCCCATTTCCATTCAGGAATCTTCAACGGTTGTAACAGTCCACCAGGCTTACAGTGTTGTGCCTTCACCTGCTGACACGTCAAGCACTTTGCTACATATTTCGCTACATCCACCTTCATCTCGTTCCACCAATAATGCTGACATAAGTTCTGGTACATCTTCGCGCTACCTGGATGGATACTGTAATTGCTTCTGTGGGCCTTTGATAAAATCTTTTCTCTAAGCTCTTCATCCGTTGGTACGCATAGACGCCCTCGAAATTTCAAAATTCCATCCCCTAACACTTGGAACTCTGGTTTCCTTTTTGTTGCGTCCATCTTGAGGATCTTCTGAATTTCTGGGTCCGTAGGCTGCAAGGCTTTTATCCTTTCTTGGATCTCCGGTTCTATTCTCAAGTTCGCTACCAAACTGGACAGTTGACAGACTTTTAATTTGAATTCAGAATCCCTTAAATTTTTAAATAACAACCACCCTTTAACCAGCAAACAAGTGATACTCGATTTTCGACTGAGCGCATCCGCGACTCTGTTCGCCTTCCTAGGATGATATAAAATGTCGCAATCATAATCCTTAAGTAGCTCCATCCATCGGTGTTGCCTCATGTTCAATTATTTCTGGGAAAAGAGATACTTCAGGCTCTGACGATCTATATAAATCTGGAACTTCTTGCCACACAAATAATGCCTCCAGATCTTCAGAGCAAAGATGATTGCAGCCAATTTCAAATCATGAGCCGGGTAGTTCATCTCATGCGGTCGCAGTTGTCGTGACGCGTAGGCAACCACTCTTCCATGTTGCATTAGTACGCAACCCAACCCTTTCAGTGAAGCTTTGCTACATGTCCCATAGCCTCCAGGTCTTGATGGGATCGTCAATACTGGTGCTATCGTCAATCGATGCTTAAGCTCTTGAAAGTTCTTTTCACACTTGTCCGTCCATTCAAACTTCGTTTCTTTCTTAGTCAATCTCGTCAATGGAATGACTATGGATGAAAACTTCTCCACGAAACGTTTGTAATATCTTGCCAATCTTAGGAAACTTTGGACTTCCGTGACCGTAGTAGGCCCAGGCCAATTCATAACCGCTTCGATCTTCGCAGGATCCACAGCAATTCCTTCTCCGGACACCACATGATCAAGAAATGCCACTTTATTCAGCCAAAACTCGCATTTGCTAAACTTAACGCACATCGAGTGCTCTCTCAAGGTCTGCAAGACAATCCTCAGATGCTCTTCATGATTTTCGTTACTCTTTGAGTAAATCAAAATATCATCAATGAAGATTATAACAAATTTGTCCAAAAATTTCTTGAACACCCGGTGCATCAAATCCATAAACGCAGTTGGAGCATTAGTCAATCCAAAAGGCATCACGGTGAACTCATAGTGATCATACCTTGTCCTAAAAGCTGTCTTAGGTATGTCTTCTTTCTTAATTCTCAGCTGATGATACCCGATCCTCAAGTCTATCTTAGAGATTACTGAAGCTCCTTGCAACTGATCAAATAAGTCATCAATCCTCAGTAGTGGATATTTATTCTTTACAGTCACTTGATTCAACTATCTATAGTCAATACATAAACGTAAGGACCCATCCTTTTTCTTCACAAACAACACTGGCGCTCCCCGCGGTGAAGCACTCAGTCGAATAAATCCTTTATCTAGCAATTCTTGCATTTACACCTTTAACTCCTTCAGTTCTGATAGGAACATCCTATAAGGTGCCTTCGAGATTGGTTCTATTTTGGGAGCTAACTCAATTACGAATTCAATTTCTCTCTCTGGTGGCAACCTTGGTAACTCTTGGAGAAAGACATCAGGAAACTCACGCACTATCGGGATATTTTCTAATTTAGGTTCCACGATAGTCGTATTCATAATAGTTAAGCCTGACATCCTTCGGTTATCAGTTTTGTCGCTTTGAGCGACGAGACTAAAGGGATCGAGGTTCCTCCTCGACTTCCCATAAATTCAAAATTAGGGAGACCTTCCGGATAAAAATGGATTATCCTACTACCACAATCAACTACTGCCCTTTGCTTACCTAACCAATCCATTCCTATGATCACATTAAAGTCATACATGGATAACACAGCCAAGTCTATACTCTCTTTGATATCACCAATTACTATCTTACAGTTAACACATCCCATTGAAACCAACACATTATCTTTCAACGGGGTAGCAACATACAGTATCACACTCAACGGTTTCAACTCCATATCGATCAAATCAGCAAATTGAGCAGACACAAACGAGTGCGATGCGTCAGAATCAAACAAAGCATAAGCAACTTGGTCACATAAATAAACCGTACCTATGACCATGCTAGGCGCTTCTTTCGCTTCCCTGCGTGCCACAGCATAGACCCTTCCCTAAGCTGAGGGTCGGTTCTGATCATTTTGGGGAATGGTAGTTGACGGTCCTGTCTGTGGTCGTTGCCCTTGAGGTCTATTCACTAAAGCTTGATTGGGGCAAGTTCTCATCTGATGGCCCATCTGACCACACTCGAAGCATGTTCCGGTTTTAGTCGGACAAGGTCCATTACCATGCCTTCTACCATAGAGGCAGCAACTCCAGTTCGTTGGGTTCGGCGGTTTCACTATATTCTTTCTTACTGGAGGGACGAAGCGTCTATTGCTAGTCATAGGTCTTTTGCCAATCTGGCGATTGTCTCGAAACGAGCTAAACCGCGATCCAGATGCAACATTCTTCTCTTTCAGGTTCCTCTCGATCATCTATTCCCATTCGTAGATTTCCTTATAAGTCCTCAGGTTTAGAGCTATCATTTGGCTGTGAAGTTTAGGCCTCATTCCATCTCGAAATCTCTACGCCTTCTCCAGCGGATTCTTTACTGATTGGGGCGTACCTCGACAATCGAGAGAATTCAGCTTCGTATTGATCCACTGTCAGGTGATTTTGATGAAGCTGTAGAAATTCTACTTGCTTCCTCTCACGAGCCGTCTCAGAGAAATACTTGTCATTGAATGCTATAGTAAAGGCATTCCAGGTCAAGGCGGCTCCTTCCGAAAAAACTCCATTCTTGGTGGCAGTTCGCCAGTCATTTGCGGTCCCTTCAAGTTGGTACACTGCTAGTAATACTTTTTCTTCATTTGTACACCTCAGCACTCCAAAGGCCTTCTCAAGTTTCTCTATCCACCTTGGCGCCAATTCAAGGTCTCCAGTTCCGTCAAACTGGGTTGGCTTCAATTTAATGAACTGCTCGACCAGCTGGCCCATTTGTCTAGCTATAACAACTTCCTCTTGGGCATTACCCACTTCATTGCCCTGGTCATGATCGTCGTTGTTTCCGTTGCCTCCATTATTGCTGTCATTGGCTTTGATAGCAGCTATCGCGGCTCCCACCGCTTGAGCTATGGCAGCATCCCTATCCTGGGTCTGCCTATCGTTGAGGTTGCCAATCCTTTCGAGTGCCCTTAGCTCTCCATCCATTCTTGTGTCTTCCGCCATAGACAGTCTCGAGCTAGAGGCTCCGCTCTTGGGTCTTCTAGGCGAATTACTCATTCTTGTGTTTTCTTACTACACCTGGACCACTGTAATTCCACCACGGAATTAGTAACTTACTTATCGAGTCGAGTACAACGATACCAAATTATATCTTGAAAGGAATAATCACAACAAAACAACCTTCCACACTATCCTTTCCAAGGATAAATCAGTCATAGAGTCACCACCACACTTCGGTTCTACTTACTCCAGCGGTTCATCAGAACCAACCATACTCGTTTATTCAACAAGCCAAAATCCAGAAATGACTTTTAGCGCTAAACATGAAGTTCAATCTTCATAAGCCACCACTATCATGTCAAGACCAAATGTCAATCACATGCGCTAAGTCATATGCCATGCATCTCAAGCCTAGCTCTAACGAGTCTCCTAAGGTCTTGCTACCCAATTAGTCCCAATTCGTTCCTCATTATTACTCCAATTCTCAATCAACTCAGATCGAGCTGACCTTGCTCTGATACCAAACAAGTAGGCGTCATGTCCTGCACCTTGGGTGCGAGCGCACAACTCCCTTTTAGTTGCTCTCGAGTCCCACGAATCACACTTAGAGAGATGCAAAATGAAAATGAGCATGCGGAAACGTAACAAGTGTCACACCTCCGTACACAATCCAAAGGGGACCTGGGTAATGATAACATCACATATATATATATATATATATATATATATATATATATATAACATTCCATGAGTTCATAGGAAAGTGTAGGTGAGCTAATCCTGCTAATAGGTCGGGGTAATGGAACTGAATCAAAAGACAACCATATCAAGTCCCCAAAAGAAACTGGCCAACGAGATCATCACCAAAAAATTACACAGTAAGTCAGGAAACCCCTATGTCGAACTATCGGAGTCGTCAGTCTCCTCAGCATCCTCAGTAGGCTCGTAGTCCGAAAAAGTCTCGGAGCGTACGTCTACAGTGTCCTCCATCATCTCGTCCTCCAGCTCGTCTTCTAAGGCATCAATCTCTATCTCTATCACCTCAACCGTGTCCTCTAGAGTTGGGGTCCTCTCCGACATATTTCTCGAACCAGCAATGGACACCTCTACTTCTACAGAATCATGAGTGGGATGACACATGCTAGGGATAGCTCCGCGAGACACCTTAGTAGAGTTCAACGGACCTGTGATAAACTCGCCCACCCTACGAAACCAGGCCTCAAACCTATGTGGTTTCCAATCTTTACCGCCTTCGTCGACCCAGACCACTATACATTTTCTGACATAGACAGTACCCCAACCATCCGGGAACTCATCAAAATACGCTGTCATTTCCTTCGGGTCACCTAGTCGAGTTGGCAGCATCCTCAATGCTTAGGGTTTGAAAATATGGTCCCACGACGGGGTGAGATTCACATATCAGTAAGACAAGCCCTAACCCTAGGTCAGGCTGACAGTACACCCAGATAAATGCAACCAATGAACAAGAATACAAACTCAACAATATAAGGCACTCATCAGTCATATATGCCACAAGGATGCAAACGATTATCAACCATACAACCAGGGCATCATATCTTATTAATCAAGTCAGGCATAGAGTACAAAGTCAAGCCACACATTCCATCATTTCGAATTTTCTCATGAATCAAGCCCGCGTTTAAAACGCCTTAGGCTCGGTCCGCGTCATTACACCTCAGACCGTCAGATTGATAAACCCGCGTAAATGCATCATGTTTTCAAACGCAATTCCAGGCCTGTGTTGATACATAATTAATCTCATCCCGCGTTTCAACGCATCAAGACATTAATTCTCACAACGTCGCGTCTCAATGCCTCAGGGTACCAACCATCATAACCCCGCATCTCAGCGCTTTAGGGTATCGTACGTTCTCAAGCATGCCAAAATTCATTTTAAATCAAGACTTCATAATCAAGTACAAACTCATGTAATGAGCTAAATGTTTATGGCATGCGAGACAATCAAATTCATCACTCAAATGTGTCAATCAACTCATGGCATATGCATCTAGCAAGCATACAAGCAATCATCAATCCACAAAGATGAACATTGGACAAATGCACAATAATGTCACGAGAATTCACCAAATTCACCACCAATTCATCCAGTTGAGGCCTATCCGCCTAGCCAAGGTTTAGGAACTCCTTACCTTGGGCTTAAATTAACAAAAATCTCCTTCTGAGGTCCTCATAAGGTTCACCCTTAGCAATCCAAAACAGGGTAGCTAATACCTAATGGAATTAAACTCATTTCATCAATTTTTTCTCGTCCAATCATCGAACCACCGAACATAAACCTCAATAACATATCCATTGACATTCTAATATGTCTCAACGATGGATTTAGAGCTCAGCGACACCCTTAACAGCCCCTAAGGTTTAGGTTTGACAGAACCGAAATAGGGCATTTTAGGTTCTGTTTAGTACTCAACTAATCAGCCCATATACTATCCTTAAACCTCAATTTATCAACTAAACTACTTGCTAACACATAGTTCTAGATGTTAGGAAGCCTCACCGAAAATTTGAAGGCAAGGTGACACCCGGAAGTACTCAAATAGGTTCGGTTTCTCACGGTCTTCGCTAGGTAAGAATCTGTCCTTCAAACACAGCACCGATTTGGCATCAAAACTCCATCAAACTTAGCCAAATTTTTCACCATAACTTAGTATACAAGTGCCCTAGATGTCTACAAAAATTGGCTAGAAGATTGAGGCAAATCGAAGTCCTACGGAGCTCAAACGATGACTTACCTCCAGCTGCGACGGAATCCGTCGATTCTCGAGGAAATGGTTGGTTGGAGCTCCTCAGGTGGTCAAATTCTATGATTCAACTTGGAGCTAATAGGCAAGAGTTCGACAAAGGTGTTGGTAGCTGGCACGAAGGTTGAAGGTCGCTGGAGGTGGCACTAGATGGTGGCGAAGTGGCGACAGCGGGCTGGTCGGGTGAGGTTGTTCTTGGCCAAAAGAAGAGCAGAAGAAAAGGAAGAAGAAGATGGCTATGGAGGGGGTGTTCGACTGAGCATAGAGAGGGAGTAGTGTATACACAAATTGCTTGGTCAAACATGTAGAATGGTAGGTTAAAAGGTGAAACCATTAATGCTATCACTTTATCCATTGACAGTTGTTACTTAGCTCATTATTAGGGCATCCAATGGTCAATATTTTTCCAAATTTTCGACAGCCTAGAGGGTGTGGTCAATGACCAAAATGCCCTTATTCAATTATTAAGGCAAGGCTAAGGTTTGAGGGGCAAAATGGTAATTTCACCCTCGACATCGGGAACGTCGTTTTTCTAACTCAAATTTTTCTTCGATGAGGCGTTGTCCAATCCAATTATTATTTTGGAATTCTTGATTCTCTATTTTTCAATTTCGAGACTCGTCTCTGAATCATTTTTCTATCAAATGCGATTTTAGACTATCCCGAACTGACGAGCGGCTTTTGCAGACGTTATGCATTTCGTCTCTGTGATTCTAATCACACTTAGGCTTGTCAGTTCATGACACTTTGGTTGTCACGTAATTGCGAGGGTCTATTAGTAGTTCCGACGATCTCGATCGTCATCGTTCGATTTACGAATTTTTTGTAAATTATACATTGGTTAAGCGGCATTAGCCGCGCTCCAATCGTATAACGCTAGCAATGTATTCCTTAATCATTCTTAGATCGGCCTTTAATGGCTCTAAATACTCCATCGGCAATCCTTATGGTCAAAGTGCCATTTCCTATTTGAGTTCCTTAAGCCCACGTACCTTGTCTCGTGTTAGCCTTTCCCTTTTGGTCAGTTAACTCGAGATTGATTAGATTCGAAGGAGATATGACCGAAATACACCATCAGATACATTCTCATGAGTAAGTCTCAAAATGACAGTAAAAATCAGAATGTCACACATATGATAGTTTTATTTTGCATGAATGCTATCCTAGAAAGTTCGAACTAGAAGTCTTACCATGTAGTTCGATTCTGTGAGCTAGAAGAGGACAATGTAGTTTTTATTCTGTTCTTTCATGTAAATGGAGTTCGCTTCGAGTCACATGGCAAGTTCTAGTTAATGAAGCATTGGTGTAGCATGTCATGAATTTGGTAATGGCTGGTCTATCAAAAGAAATTATGACTTGTTTTGCATGTTAGATACTGAGTTGCCTTCGGTTCAGCATAGATTTTTGTCTTCTATTTTGTTTGAGGTGTCGATTGAGATTAAAAAGAGCTACATTATTGATTCTCGAGTAAAATATTAAAGAGATAGACTAGGACATTGTGGTTGTGGAGACGACTGGTCAGTTTAATGGAATTAGGAATTGATTTGTGAAGAAGTCAAAACTGCACTAAGTCTGGGACTGGTTTGTTGTACTCGGTTGAAGCATCGTCTGAGATTTAATCAAGCTACATTGCGTGATCTCGAGCTAAAATATAGTAGAGTGATGCTGGGACTTAAGGACAGTCGAATGATTGGTTGAATCAAGATGAATACAGGACCAAATTGAAGGTTTAGGGCGGAAGCCATGTTCGGTTCCTAGTGCAGTATCTATTCTGATTTTTTTTAAACACTGCTTAGGTTATAGAAATCGAGTTACAATGTGATGGATCGCCTTAATTCTTTTATAACTATGTTGGTACATTATAAGAGCATAAGTGGTTGTTTTAATTAAAGAGAATTAGGCCCGCTAAAGGATAAAAATTGATTCTGATCTAACCTAGGACATTGCAGATTTTCGGACATGAATTTCTATCTAAAATGTCTAACTCGAAGTTCTTGATGATGCATTTTCTATAATGGAACTAAAGGAATATTTCTTATTGATCTTGTGACTGAGTCTTGGTTGAATTACTTGTGAGAGATTGTCGTTTAATGGTCAATAGGTGACTGACCCAAGAGCTACCGAGGAAGAATTGAATGTTTTCTTGGCCGATGAAATTTTGTCTATGATGCCTTGCTCGATTGATCATCATGATGCTAAATTCTCATGTACATGTCTTGTGACCATGTATGCTTGTATGTCAGCCTAGCATTGTGGCTCTATTTGCAGATATGATATTAAGAATAATGCGAGTTCTGGCTGAGCATGCATTGGTACATGGTACATGATCGATATCCGATGAGATATGAGGAGTAAATGCTCTTTGGTGCACTGAATTGAGTTGATGCCCCTGGGCTGTGTGCGGAGATTTGTGCGCACTTGATAACCCTAAGCTGTGTGCGGGGTAGAGTCGTACCGTGCGTCGAGGATGCCCTGGAGTAGGGATCGCAAGTAACTGGCTTGCGATGGTGAGATGGTTACACAACATGTCATGATAACGATGCATTGATATTCTTGCACTGTTTGATGCTTGTTTGCATATTGAAATGCTTTTGGGGACTATGATTGTTACAGGTTTATATTATAGTTGTTCTAGGGAGTCTTAGGACCCCTATGGTGGGATTGAATGTTTTCTTGCTAGTCGTCGCGCTAACCCACGTTTGTGGACTCATTTTTCAGATTAGCATCCATGGCTGCTGCTCCCAGGTGTTTTGGTGTTCCTTTTGATTCTGAGTCTTATACTCATGACATGATTCATCTTGATGTACGTCATTTGAGAATTGTTATGTATGTACATACTATGTGGGTTGACGAGGGAGCACCTGGTTTAGCGATATATCGTTGGTATGCTATTTACATTCGAGTAGGTAATAGACTAGTGGGTCCTTTTCCTGAGAGTACCTTTGATGCACTCCTAGATCTTGTTGAGTTGGTAGCACCAGTTCCTCATGTAGATGCACCTGTCTACCCTCCGGAGCCTATCGAGCCAGAGGTCTTCATTCCACTGCCAGAGCCACTATAGTACACTGAGGACGAGGAGATGTCGCTTGCCGACCCGTTAGAGGATGACTGAGGACTGGAGATGGCCTTGTTAGCTTTTTGGTGTAGGTGATCTATTTGGATGATGGAGTAGATTTCCTTTTGGCCATCCCAGAGATGCTTATGGTCGACGACCTTAGTCATATTCCTGTATATATATGAGCTCTTATATGGTCGTGCTCGACGTGTTTATAAATAAAATTTCGAATTCTGGTTTTGTGATTGTCTTGTGATGTCATATAAATGTACCTACTTATTTTGTGAACCGTGGATTATTTATCTTATGCGAAGGTAATCCTTAATTATGTTATTTAGAAGACCTATAACCGTAGGGTGGCGGCCTGGGACGCCACAATTGAGCAATTTAAGCAAACAATTGGACAGAATTACAAATGAAGGATAATCAGTCTGAATGGCAAGACTCTTGAAATGCCAAAATTGCAAATTAAAAGACTCGATTGACATTTTTTTAACCAAGTTCAATTACATGAGTAGCGAAGGAATACACAAAATCAAACATTAATTTTGAATTTTTATGAAGTCAAGGGAATTAAAATAAAAATATTGGCCATTTTCTATATTTTGTGACCTCGAATTTTACTTTTCTTGATTTTTCATGCATTTTCCTATTTCCCGAAAATGACAAAAAATGCAAAAAATATGAAAAATTATTTTTTGATAAAAAATGGTTCCTTAAACTTGGCCAAGGCCGCCAAAGCTAATTTTATAATTTTTTTTTAAACTTTTTATGAATTTTTCATGAATTTTCTAAAAATAAATCAAAAAAGACTAATCCAAAATCAGGTGTTAACTAAATCATAATAGGAAAAATAAAATAATAAAATGAATAAAATTAATTATATCTAAAAAATGGTTAGGTTAGCGCGGATTGTGCCACAAAGAATAATTGGTATCCATGTCAGCTATTTTGCGCCTTCAATTAGTACCAATGCGAAAATATTTATGATTCAATTGGTCCAGTTGAAAGGTTTATGTTTGGATTGGTACCAAAGCAATGAGTTAAGGAATTTTTATTAGTTTACTTTTCACAATGAATAGCCAGTGACTATGACTGCGACCGATGGCTACAAATTGTGATGGTGTTGGCAACCAGCGCGGAAATGACGATGAGCGACGTCGAATACTAGTGACCAATGACCAGCAGAGGTGACTAATGGACTTGTGTTCTCGATAGTTTTATGGTTATAGAAAAGGGGAAATGGAATTTCATGACTAGTTAAGCCCCCGTTCGTTTTGCCAAAAATGAGGATCTTATGGAAAATGATAATACTTTTCAATGTTCAGATGAAACATGAAAATGATATGGAAAATATTTTTCGATGTTCGATATGAAAAGCCGGATTTGATTTCTGTGACATTCTGATTTCTTGTCATTTCGAGACTTATCAATGAGAATGTATTTAACAATGTATTTCAATCGTATCTCGCTCGGATCTGATCAATCTCGAGTTAACTGACCAAAAGGGAAAGGCTAACGCAAGACAAGGTACGTGGACCTAGGAAACTCAAATAGGAAATGGCACTTTGATCATAAGGATTGTCGAGGGAGTATTTAGAACCATTAAAAGCCGATCTAAGAACGATTAAGGAATGCATTACTAGCATTATACGATCGGAGCGCGGGTGATGCTGCTTAACCAACGTATAATTTGTAAAATTTCCCTAAATCGAAGATGACGATCGAGACCGTCGGAGCTAGTAATAGACCCTCGCAATTACATGACAATCAAAGTCGCCACGAACTGACGAGCCCTAAGTGTGATGAGAATCAGAGTCGATACGCATAACGTCGGCAAAAGCCGCCCATTAGTTTTGGATAGTCTGAAATTACTTTTGACAGAGAAATGACCCAAATACGAGTCTCGAAATTGTAAAATGAAAAATAAGAAATTTCAGCATTCTAATCTAATTGGACGTCGCCTCATCGAAGGAAATTTGAATTGAAAAAATGACGTTCCGGACAATGAGAGTAAAATTATCATTTTGCCCATCAAGGTTTGGCTTTGTCTAAATAAATGGAGAATGACATTTTGGTCATTGACCACTCCCCCAAGGCTGCCAAAAATGAGGATGTATATTGGCCATTGGATGATCAAAATTATTGATATAGGGACAAGTGTCATTAGATGGTGTTTGGCATTAATTACTTACCTTTTTACCAACCATTCTTACTAGTTGACCAAGCTAATTTGGTGTATAGCTTCATACACCCCTTGCTCAGCTGAAACCACCCCTTCTTCTTCTTCATCTTCTTCTACTTCTTCCTTCTTGCCGAGAGCCATTCCGCTCGACCAGCCATTGGTGCCACCTTCACCGTGCATGATCGCCACTTTCGGTGACCAACTGACCTTGGGTCGGCCACCAACTTCTACCTTAGCCTCTTATCGACAACCTCCAGGTGGAAGTTCGGCCATTGGACACCGATGGAGCTTCGGCTAGCCGTTTTTCCAAAAGTGGACAGATTCGGACTCAATTGAGGGTAAGTCTTTGTTCGGCCTCTTACGGAATCCATTTTGCTTCAAATTTTTGGTGAAGACTTCTTAACTTGTAATACTAGGATTTGCTGAGCTGAGATGTTGAATTTGATGGAGTTTGGATGAGTGTTCATGCCTGTTTTGAGGTGGTCTTCTCGAGACAGGACTGACCGGCGGTAGGCATTAGGAAACCAGTGCTGTTCTTGGACTTTTGTGTGTTGAATCACCCTCAAATTCTCGATGAGTCTCTATTAGATATAGAAATATTTGTTAGCAAGTGGATTAGGTGATAAATTAAGGTTTAAGGCTGAATTATGGGTTGGTTAGTCGGGTTTGGGGAAGAAACAAAAATCCCCTGTTTCGGTTTGTGCAATCCGAGTTCTTGAGGGCTGATTGGGGTGTCGTCTTGTCCTAATTTTGTCGTTGAGACATACTAGGATGCTAATTGATATGTCATTGAGGCGTATGCTCCGTGATTTGACGAATTGGACGAGAAAATTGACGAATTGAATGGATTTCCTTAAGTTGCACGGCTGACTTGTTCTTGAACTAATAGAACTGAATTATTGGTGTGCTTAGGAGGTGATTTTTGCTAAATTAAGCCTATGGTAAAGAGTCCCTAACCCTTGGCTAGGAGGATAGGCCTCTACTGGGTGAATTGGACTTGAATTGGGTGAATTTTCGCGAGTTTATTGTGTGATTGTTCAGTGTCAACCATTGTGGCTTGGTGAATGCGAGTAAACTTATTTAATGGACATACCTTATATCGAATGTCAATTTGTGAGTGATGAATTTTGTTGCCTCGCATGCTGTATACTCTTAGCTCGATGTATGGGCTTGCTCTTAATCATGAAGTCTTGAAATAGAGGGGGATTTGGCATGCATAAGAACATCGATGCCCTAATGCGTTGAGACACGCTGTTGTATTTAGCTTATATCCTAAGGCTTTGAGACGCGGGATAAGCGCACATGTGTTGACACAGGCCTTGAATGGCATTTGAAACCTGGGGCGTTTAATGCGGGTTTACATTTATAATGGTTTGAGGCATGATGACATGGACCATGGCTGAGACGTTTGATGCGGACGTGAATTATGAGACAATTTTGGAGGATGGAATGTGCAACTTGGCCTTGTGTTTCCATGCCTGAATTGAGTTATAAGTTATGATCATATGCTTGTATGATTATCACCCTTCTGTTTCCAATATGGCATATTATGACCGTTGTTTGCCATTTATTGTTGGGAGTGTTCTTGTTCATTGTCTGCATTTATCTGGGTGTACTATCAGTCTAACCTAGAGTTAGGACTTAGCTTACCGAGATGTAAATCTCACCCCGTCGTGGGACCTCACTTTTTCAGACCTCAAATCCTAAAGATGCTACCGATGCGTTTAGGCATTCCTAAGGAGCTGACCGCCTATTTTGACGAATTTCCTGATGGTCGGGGTACCGTTTATGTTAGTAAATGTACAGTTGTCTGGGTTGACGAGGGAGGTAAGGACTGGAAACCACATAGGTTCAAGGCTTGGTTCCGTAGAGTTGGTGAGGTCACTACAAGTCCTTTGAAGTTCACGGAAGTACCTCGAGAAGTCATACCTAGCTGGTGTCATCCTACCTGAGACAAGGTAGAGGTAGAAACCTCTGTGATGGGATCAAGGAATGTACCTGAGAAGACCCCTACCCTGGAGGATACTGACGAGGTGATAGAGATCTCGGCATTTGAGGATGAGTTAGAGGACACCATGGTGGATGATTTGGTGGACGTGCTATCTGAGACCTTCTCGGACTATGAGCCAGATGAAGATGCGGACGAGACAGACGCAAGTAGTGGTTTGACTTAGGGGTTTCCCGACCTTACTTGGTAGGCTTTTTGCTGTAACCCTCGATGGTTTGTAAGCTTTTTGGGGACATAGAAATTTGTCGTCTTTTGGTTGAGTTCCAATCACCCCGATCCGTCAACAGGTTAGCTTATCTACGCTTTTGTATGAACTCATGCTGATGTATACATTTATGTTCTCGTTATCCAGGTTCCCATCGACTTATGTACGGAGGTGTTGTTTATTTTCATTTCCGCATGCTTAAGTACATCACTTGCATCTCTCGAAAATTTAGACCTGAGCCTTGAGAGTTTCAAGAAAGGGAGTTGCGCGCTCGTGCCCGAGGGCGCGGGGCGTGACATTCCTACTTGATTGGTATCATAGCAACGTTAACTCGATCCAAGTTGATTGAGGACTCGAGTAATAAGGAGGAATGAGTTGGAACCGACCGAGTAGCGAGACCTTAGGAGACTTTTTCAGACCTCAAATCCTAAAGATGCTACCGATGCGTTTAGGCATTCCTAAGGAGCTGACCGCCTATTTTGACGAATTTCCTGATGGTCGGGGTACCGTTTATGTTAGTAAATGTACAGTTGTCTGGGTTGACGAGGGAGGTAAGGACTGGAAACCACATAGGTTCAAGGCTTGGTTCCGTAGAGTTGGTGAGGTCACTACAAGTCCTTTGAAGTTCACGGAAGTACCTCGAGAAGTCATACCTAGCTGGTGTCATCCTACCTGAGACAAGGTAGAGGTAGAAACCTCTGTGATGGGATCAAGGAATGTACCTGAGAAGACCCCTACCCTGGAGGATACTGACGAGGTGATAGAGATCTCGGCATTTGAGGATGAGTTAGAGGACACCATGGTGGATGATTTGGTGGACGTGCTATCTGAGACCTTCTCGGACTATGAGCCAGATGAAGATGCGGACGAGACAGACGCAAGTAGTGGTTTGACTTAGGGGTTTCCCGACCTTACTTGGTAGGCTTTTTGCTGTAACCCTCGATGGTTTGTAAGCTTTTTGGGGACATAGAAATTTGTCGTCTTTTGGTTGAGTTCCAATCACCCCGATCCGTCAACAGGTTAGCTTATCTACGCTTTTGTATGAACTCATGCTGATGTATACATTTATGTTCTCGTTATCCAGGTTCCCATCGACTTATGTACGGAGGTGTTGTTTATTTTCGTTTCCGCATGCTTAAGTACATCACTTGCATCTCTCGAAAATTTAGACCTGAGCCTTGAGAGTTTCAAGAAAGGGAGTTGCGCGCTCGTGCCCGAGGGCGCGGGGCGTGACATTCCTACTTGATTGGTATCATAGCAACGTTAACTCGATCCAAGTTGATTGAGGACTCGAGTAATAAGGAGGAATGAGTTGGAACCGACCGAGTAGCGAGACCTTAGGAGACTTGTTAGAGTTAGGTACGAAATACATGGCATATGACTTAGCGCATTTGGTTGACATGTGGTTTTGGCATGATTATGGTAGTTTATAAAGATCAAGCTTGGTGCTTAGCATTAAGAGTCTTTCCTGTATTTTGGTTTGTTGAGGGGATGATCATTGCTGTTTATGATGCACCGCTAAAGTGCATGGAATTGAGTATTAGTTGTGAATTGTTTATTGAGGTGTATCTGGAAAGGGACTGTGTAGAAGGTTGCCTTGTTGTAACTGCTACTTTTAAGGTTTAGTTTAATATCACCGAACTTGACTAAGTGAGTAAGTTTCTAATTTCGCGATGGAATTGTAGTGGTCTAGGTGAGATAAGGGTATACAAGAATGAGTAACCCATCTAGAAGACCTGGAAGACCTAGGAGCGGAGCATATAGCTCAAGACCACCTATGGCGGAAGACCCAAGAATGGATGAAGTGCTTAGCGCACTAGAAAGGATCGGTGATGTCATAGACCTACAAACTCAAGACAGGGATGCTACCATTACTCAAGCCGTAGGAGATGCTACAACTGCTGTTAACGCGAATAATGGCAATAGCGGAGGTAATGGAACAACGTCGATAATGACTAGGGTAATGAAGTAGGTGATGCCCAGGAAGAAGGTGTTGCGACTAGGCAAATGAGACAACTTGTTGAACAGTTTATTAAACTGAAGCCAACCTAGTTTGATGGAATTGGAGACCCTGAACTGGCACCGAGGTGGATAGAGAAGCTTGAGAAAACCTTTGGGGTTTTGAGATGCACGGATGAAGAGAAGGTATTACTGGCGGTGTACCAACTAGAAGGTACCGCTAATGACTGGTGGAGTGCCACTAAGAACGGAGTTTTTCCAAAAGGAACTACCTTGACGTGGAATGCATTCACTACGGCATTTAATGACATGTACCTTTCGGGGACTGCTCGCGAGAGGAAGCAAGTGGAATTTCTACAGTTATGCCAAAATCATATGACAGTGGATCAATATGAAGCTGAATTCGCTAGGCTATTGAGGTACGCACCGAGGTCAGTAGAGGACCCACTACAAAAGGCACGAAGGTTTTGAGACGGACTAAGACCCGAGCTTCACAGTCAGATGGTGACACTGAACTTGAGAACTTATAAGGAAATTTATGAATGGGGACAAATGATCAAAAGGGACATGAAGGAGAGGACGACCGCATTTGGATCGCGGTTTAACTTATTCCAAGATAATCGCTAGACTAGTGAAAGACTGATGGCTAGCAATAGATGCTTCGTCCCTCTAGTGAGGAAGAATATAGGGAAGCTGTCGCATCAAGCAAATTGGAACTTCCGCCTCTGTGGTAGGAGGCATGGTGACGGACCCTGCCCGACTAGAACCGAAGCATGCTTCAAGTGTGGACAGATAGGCCATCAAATAAGGACTTGCCCCAATCAAACTCTAGTGAATAGACATCAAGGGCAACCACTGCAAACAGGATCGTCGTCTGCAACTCCACTGAATGATTAGAACTGACCCCCAGCTCAAGGAAGGGTCTATGTTGTGGTACGCAAGGAAGCGGAAGAAGCGCCTGGCGTGGTCACAGGTATGATTTATTTATGCGACCAAGCCACTTATGCATTATTCGATCTTGGCACTTCGCATTCTTTCGTGTCTGCTCAATTTGTCGATTTGGTCAATACGAAGTTGAAACCGTTGAATGTGATACTGCATGTTACCACCCCGTTAAAGGACAATGTGTTGGTTTCATTAGGCTGTGCGAACTGTAAGATAGTTATTGGTGGTAGCAAAGAGAGGATAGATTTGGCTGTGTTGCCCATGTATGATTTTGATGTGATTATTGGAATGGACTGGTTGGGGAAGCAAATGGCAGTAGTCGATTGTGGTAGCAGAGTGATCCGTTTTTATCTGGATGGCCGCCCTAATTTTGAATTTGTGGAAAGTCGAAGAGGAACCACAATCCCACTAGTCTCGTCGCTTGAAGCGACAAAGTTGATGACTGAAGGATGTCAAGAGTACTTAGTCGCAGTTATGGATACGACTGCTGTGGAACCTAAATTAGGGTGTATTCCGGTGGTGTGTGAATTTTCTGATATCCTTCTCTAAGAATTGTCAGGATTTCCACCAGAGCGAGAAATTGAATTCATGATTGAGTTAGCTCCCGGAACAGAACTGATCTCGAAGGCACCCTATAGGATGTTCTTATCGGAACTAAAGGAATTAAAGGTGCAAATGCAAGAACTATTAGACAAGGGATTTTTTCGACCGAGTGCTTCACTGTGGGGAGCGTCGGTGTTGTTTGCGAGGAAAAAGGATGGATCCTTGCGTTTGAGCATTGATTATAGGCAGTTGAATCAAGTAACTGTAAAGAATAAATATCCACTGCCGAGGATTAACAATTTGTTTGATCAGTTGCAAGGAGCTTCTATGTTCTCTAAAATTGACCTGAGGACTAGTTATCATCAGTTGAGAATTAAGAAAGAGGACATACCGAAGACAGCTTTTAGGACAAGGTATGGTCACTACGAGTTCACAGTTGTGCCTTTTAGATTGACTAATGCTCCAGCCACATTTATAGATTCATTGCATCGAGTGTTCAAGGAATTCTTAGATAGATTTGTTATAATCTTTATTGATGATATTTTGATTTACTCAAAGAGTAACGAAGAACATGAAAGGCATATGAGGATTGTCTTGCAGACTTTGAGAGAACACTCGTTTTATACTAAGTTTAGTAAATGCGAGTTTTGGCTGAATAAAGTGGCATTTCTTGGTCATGTGATATTTGGAGAAGAAATTGCAGTAGACCTTACAAAGATTGAAGCCATTATGAATTGGCCTAGACCTACTACGGTTACGGAAGTCCGAAGTTTCCTAGGACTGGCTGGTTATTACTGACGCTTTGTGGAGAAGTTTTCGTCCATAGCCATTCCATTGACAAGATTGACTAAGAAGGAAATGAAGTTTGAATGAACGGATAAGTGTGAGAGAAGTTTCCAAGAGCTTAAGCATCGGTTGACAACCGCACCAGTATTAACGATCCCTTTAGGACCTGGAGGCTATAAGATATATAACGATACTTAGCTAAAGGGACTGGGCTGTGTGTTAATGCAATATGAAAGAGTGCTCACCTACGCGTCACGACAACTGAGACTGCACGAGATGAATTATCTACCCATGACTTGGAATTGACTGTAATTATCTTCGTCTTGAAGATCTGGAGATATTATTTGTGTGGTGAGAAGTTTCAAATTTATATGGATCACCAGAGCTTGAAGTATCTCTTTTCCCAGAAGGAATTAAATATGAGACAACGTCGATGGATGGAACTGCTTAAAGATTACGACTGCGACATCCTGTATCATCCTAGGAAAGCAAATAGAGTCGCGGATGCACTGAGTCGGAAATCAAGCATTGCTTGTCTGTTAGTTAAAGGGTGGTCGATACTCGAAGAATTAAGGGATTCTGAATTCAAGCTGAAAGTCTGTCAACTGTCAAGTTTGGTAGTGACTTTGAGAATAGAACCTGAAATCCAAGAAAGAATAAAAACCTTGCAGCCTATGGACCCAGAAATTCAAAAGATCCTCGAAATGGACGTAACGAAAAGAAAGCAAGAGTTCTAAGTGTTAGAGGATGGGATTTTGAAATTTCGAGGACGTTTATGTGTGCTAAAAAATGAAGAGCTAAGAGAGAGGGTTTTATCTGAGGCTCATGGAAGCAATTACTGTATCCAACTAGGTAGTATGAAAATGTACTTAGAACCTATGTCAACATTACTGGTAGAATGGGATGAAAGTAGACGTGGCTAAATATGTGGTAAAGTGCCTGACGTGTCAGCAGGTAAAGGCACAACACTGTGAGCCCGGTGGATTGTTACAGCCATTGAAAATTCCCCAATGGAAATGGGAATACGTGACGATGGACTTTGTGATGGGATTGCCAAGGAGCCAAAGAGGTCACGATTCGATTTGGGTAGTCGTGGATAAATTGACCAAGTCTGCGTATTTCATCTCTGTGCGAAAGGACTTCGCAATGGACAAGTATGCCGAATTGTATATGTGTCATATAGTACGACTGCATGGAGTACCTATAACAATTACATCAGACAAAGACCCTAAATTCACAATGAACTTCTGGAAGAGCCTTCAAGATGCCATGGAAACTCGACAACAGTTCTATACGGCATATCATCCACAAACAGACGGGCAATCGCTAAGAACGATTCAGACGCTTGAGGATATGTTACGAGTGTGTGTTATAGACTTCAAAGGTGGATGGGAGGATCAGTTGCATTTGGTAGAGTTCGCGTATAACAATAGTTATCAACAGAGCATTCAAATGGTACCTTTTGAAGCGCTTTATGGAAGAGTCTGTAGAACCCCGATTTGCTGGGACGAAGATGGAGAGAGAAGTATTACAGGCCTAGAGTTGGTAAAACAATTGGTGGAGGCTGTGGAGACAATAAGAGATAGGCTGAAGACGACACAGAGTCGTTAGAAAAGTTATCTGACAAACGACGGAAACCTTTAGAGTTTCAGGTTGGTGATCATGTTTTCCTTAAAGTTTCACCGATGCGAGGATTATCTCGATTTGGAAGGAAAGGAAAATTGAGTCTAAGGTACGTAGGTCATTTTGAAATTTTGGAATGAATTGGAACTTTGGCCTACAGACTTGCCTTACCGCCTAATTTGTCTCAAGTACACAACGTCTTCCACGTGTCAATATTAAGGAAATACGAACCAGACCCGACGCACGTGTTGGATTATGAAACTATAGAAGTGGATGATCGAATGTTATATGTGGAAAATCTAGTCAGAATTGAAGATCGAAAAGAGCAAGTTTTGAGAAATAAGACGATTCCACTAGTTAAAGCAATTTGAGAGCACCATGGAACCGAAGGCGCCAAGTTAGAAAGCAAAGAAATAATGAGGCGCCAATACCCCCATTTGTTTGGATAGCTGGGTTTATTGTAAATTTCGAGGATGAAATTTTTGTAAGGGGGGAAGAGTTGTGACGTTCTGATTTTCCTGCCATTTCGAGACTTATCAATGAGAATGTATCTAACAATGTATTTCAGTTGTATCTCGCTCGGATCTGATCAATCTCGAGTTAACTGATCAAAAGGGAAAGGCTAATGCAAGACAAGATACGTGGACCTAGAGAACTCAAATAGGAAATGGCACTTTGACTATAAGGATTGTCGAGCGAGTATTTAGAACCATTAAAGGCCGATCTAAGAACGATTAAGGAATGCATTGCTAGCATTATACGATTGGAGCGCGGGTGATGTCGTTTAACTAATGTATAATTTGCAAAATTTTCCTAAATCAAACGATGACGATCGAGACCGTCGGAGCTAGAAATAGACCCTCACAATTACATGACAACCAAAGTTGCCAAGAACCGACGAGCCCTAAGTGTGATGAGAATCAGAGTCAATATGCGTAACGTCTGCAAAAGCCGCTCGTTAGTTCGGGATAGTCTGAAATTACATTTGACAGAGAAATGACCCAAAGACGAGTCTCGAAATTGAAAAATGGAAAACAAGGAATTCCAGCATTCTAATCGAATTGGATGTCGCCTCATCGAAGATAATTTGAATTGGAAAAATGACGTTCCGGACAATGAGAGTAAAATTACAAATTTTCCCCTCAAGGTTTGGCTTTGCCTTAATAACTAGAGAAGGACATTTTGATCATTGACCACTCCCCCAAGGCTGCTGAAAATGAGGATGCATATTGACCATTGGATGATCAAAATTATTGATAAAGGTACAAGGGTCATTGATGGTGTTTGGCATTAATTACTTACCTTTTTACCTACCATTCTTACTAGTTGACCAAGCTAATTTGGTGTATAGCTTCATACACCCCTTGCTCAGCCGAAACCACCCCTTCTTCTTCTTCTTCTTCTTCTTCTTCCTCCCTGCCGAGAGCCATTCGGCCCGACCAGCCACTGCCGCCATTTTTGCCATGCACGACCGCCACTTCCGGCGACCCACTGACCTTGCGTGGCCACCAACTTCTACCTTAGTCTCTTGCCGACAACCTCAGGGTGGAAGCTCGGCCATTAGACACCGGTGGAGCTCCGGGCAACCATTTTTCCAAAAGTGGATAGATTTGGACTCAATTGAAGGTAAGTCTTCGTTCAGCCTCTTAAGGACTCCATTTTGCTTCAAATTTTCGGTGGAGGCTTCTTAACTTGTAATACTAGGATTTGCTGAGCTGTGATGTTGAATTTGATGGAGTTTGGATGAGTGTTCATGCCTGTTTTTGGGGTGGTCTTCTCGGGATAGGATTGACCGGCGGTAGGCGTGAGGAAATCAGTGCTGTTCTTGGACTTTCGGGCATCGACTCACCCTCAAATTCTCGGTGAGGATCTATTAGACATAGAAATATATGTTAACAAGTAAATTAGGTGATAAATTAAGGTTTAAGGCTGAATTATGGACTGGTTAGTAGGGTTTAGGGCATAACCAAAAATCCCCTATTTCGGCTTGTGCAATCCGAGTTCTTGAGGGTTAATCGGGGTGTCGTATTGTCCTAATTTTATCGTTGAGACATACTAGGATGCTAATTGATATGCCATTAAGGCGTATGCTTCATGATTTGACGAATTGGATGAGAAAATTGACGAATTGAATAGATTTCCTTAGGTTGTGCGGCTGACTTGTTCTTGGACCACTATAACTGAATTATTGAGGTGCTTGGGAGGAGATTTTTGCTGAATTAAGCCTAAGGTAAGGAGTCCCTAAACCTTGGTTAGGAGGATAAGCCTCTATTGGGTGAATTGTACTTGACTTGGGTGAATTTTCGTGAGTTTACTATGTGATTGTTCAGTGTCAACCATTGTGGCTTGATGAATGCGAGTAAACTTGTTTAATGCACATACCTTATATCGAATGTCAATTTATGAGTGATGAATTTTGTTGCCTCGCATGCTGTAGACTCTTAGCTTGATGTATGGGCTTGTACTCGATCATGAAGTCTTGAAATGGAGGGGGATTTGGCATGCATAAGAACCTTGATGCCCCGATGTGTTGAGACGCGGGGTTGTATTTGGCTTATATCCTGAGGCGTTGAGACGCGGGATAAGAACACATGTATTGACATAGGCCTTGAATGTCATTTGAAACCTAAGGCATTTAACGCGAGTTTACGTTTATAATGGTCCGAGGCATTATGACGCGGACCAAGCCTGAGGCGTTTGACGCGGGTGTGAATTATGAGACAATTCTGGAGGATGGAATGTACGACTTGGCCTTATGTGTCCATGCTTGACTTGAGTAATAAGTTATGATGATATGCTTGCATGATTATAACCCTTTTGTTTCCAATATGGCATATTATGACTATTGTTTGCCTTCTATTGTTGAGAGTGTTCTTGTTCATTGTCTTCATTTATCTGGGTGTACTGTCAGCCTAACCTAAAGTTAAGACTTGGCTTACTGAGATGTAAATCTCACCCCGTCGTGGGACCTCATTTTTTCAGACCCCAAATCTTGAAGATGCTTCCGACGCCTTTAGGAGATCCTAAGGAGATGACCGCCTATTTTGACGAATTTTCTGATGGTCGGGGTACAATTTATTTTAGGAAATGTACAGTTGTCTGGGTTGACGAGGAGGTAAGGACTGGAAACCACATAGGTTCGAGACCTAGTTTCGTAGAGTTGGTGAGGTCACTACAGATCCGTTGAAGTCCATGGAAGTACCTCGAGGAGTCATACCTAGCTGGTGTCATCCTACCCGAGACGAGGTAGAGATGGAGACCTCTGTGATGGGATCAAGGAATGTACCTGAGAAGACCCCTACCCTGGAGGATACTGACGAGGTGATAGAGATCTCGGCATCTGAGGATGAGTTAGAGGGCCCCATGGTGGACGATTCGGTGGACGTGCGATCTAAGACCTTCTCGGACTGTGAGCTTGATGAAGATGCGGAGAAAAAAGGCGAAAGTAGTGGTTCGACTTAGGGATTTCCCGACCTTCCTTGGTAGCCTTTTTGCTGTAACCTTCGATTGTTTGTAAGCTTTTTGGGGACATAGAACTTTGTTGTCTTTTGGTTAAGTCCCAATCACCTCGATCTGTCGGCAGGTTTAGTTTATCTGCACTTTTCTATGAACTCATGCTGATGTATACATCTATGTTCTCGTTATCCAGGTTCCCATCGGCTTATGTACGGAGGTGTTGTTTATTTTCGTTTCCGCATGCTTAAGTACATCACTTGCATCTCTTGAAAATTTAGACCTGGGCCTTGAGAGTTTCAAGAAAAAGAGTTGCGCGCTCGTGCCCTAGGGCGCGAGGCATGACAATTTCCCTTCACACACTCCCTTCCATAAGTCATAATATTATGTATTTTTCCTTTCTATTTTTTAATTGTGATTTTGTTATTTTTTAATCTTTTTCTTCTTTTACCGATCGCTAGCTATCAGCTACAAGCGAGCTCAAGCCACCCCTCAGGTCGACGTGGCCGACGAAGCCTCTCCTACCCAAATTTGAAGAGGTTGTGCTTGATAGCGTTGGGCGAGGCTTGGCGTTGCTTGCGTGTAGTCGGCCATTGTTCATGGCCGTTGTTGGCGACTAGCTAAAGAGGATGTAAAATAAAAAAATAAAAAATAAAAGGAAAAGAGAAGAATTAAAAATGAAGAAATATTTTTTTCAAGTTAAAAAATATAAAAAATGTAAATAAAATAAAAATAATTAAAAAGAAAGGAAATGTGAAAGAGAGGGGGAAGGAAATATGAAGGAAAATCTTTTCCTCTTCTCAAAAAATGGAAATTATTTTACCCAATTTTAAATGTGTTTTTTCCATGAAAGAAAAACGTGTTTTTTGCTCTTTTATTTTATGTGAAACGAACGCCGAAAAATCATTCTCGCGAAACAAATGTAGCTAAAGCTAATTAAAAAAATAAACGCATATGTCATGAATTTTTTTTGCGGATTATAATTATAGACGACACATGATTTGGAATATGCCAATAATGTGAGGGTTTTTAGTTAACTAGTTTAGAACATGTTTGTATTTTCCGATGTTGTCAATTGTGAAAGACTTTGTGTCTGGATGAGCCAGTAATTCGGTTTCTGAGAAAGGACTTTGTGAGTCATAATCGTCCCTTGCTCTCCTTCCAAAAAACGGATGCTCATGCAGTTCATGGAGAATGTAATCGGTTTTCCTATCTTTTACTTGGAAACAGACTTCGGTTTACAGGAAAAATGGATTCCCTTATGGTTTCCATTTCGAAATAAGAATGCAAAATGAACAAGTCATATATCAAGCAATTTCGGTATTTTCATATCAGGTTAACTAATAAATGCCATCAAAGAGTCATCGGTTGAAAATGCATTATCGAAGGGTATTGTTACCGTCGGTACTCGAGGTCGTCGAAGAACCAATCGAAAAACAATGATGACTCGGATTCTGCTTTAATAGTAAGTGAAGTAATCTTTATATTGAACTATGGAAAGCCAGGTGAGAATATGCATGGGCAAGATAGAAAGAGAAAATCTAGGTCCCCAAGAAATGGGTTTGAAGATTAGCAGACAACCATGGAAAACCTAATAATAACATATGGGGGGTTAACTCGTTAAGAACCAGAAGGGAAAACGTGGGACTTTCTCCCACCATCTCAATTCTTGATAGTTTTCACCTTAACATTGGCTAGAAGTTTTTAACAGCGTTCTTGAACTCTCCCCTGGATTATTGTATAAATGACTCGAACATTGAGGGAAAAAGAATTAATCAAATAGCTTCATCTTTCTCCTTGGAAGATCCAGCAAGCGCCGAGGAGGGAGACAAAAATCATCATTCTAAAAGGAGAAGGATGGCAGTCCGATCGTACATTGGTGCACTTCTGCTGTTGTTGTCATTTTCGTCTACCATCAACGCCCATGTCTTTGACATCGGAAAATATGGTGCAAAGGGTGATGGAAGAGCAGACATAAGCCAGGTGAAAAATATTACTTTTCGATTAGTTGCTTTGAATTTTTTTGTTTCCTTATTATCTCCTACTAAATTTTAGCATCTCTTACGATTTGTGAAGGCATTGCTGAGGGCATGGAAAGAGGCATGCGTATCGACTACTGCTGCTAAAGTGTTGATCCCGGTTAGGACATATGCATTGTCGAAGACCGTCCTAGAAGGCCTTTGCAAGGCCCCCGTGGAGTTCCAGTTCCAAGGCAAGTTGCAGGCCCCAGCAGACCCGTTCCTCTTTAAGACTGTAAGTTGGGTAATGTTCCAGCAAATCGACCGCCTCACCGTGTTGAGAGGTGGGACCTTCGATGGCCAGGGCAAGATCGCCTGGAAGCAGAACGACTGCAACTTGAACAAAAATTGTCGTACTCTCTCCATCGTAAGCGTCTATCAACATTGTTCGAAGCATTGAGGGAAATTGATGGGGTGTATACCTAAACCTGACACTGTGACTAATCAAGTTTCAAAACATTGAGGGAATTGATGACATCCCTTGAATTTCAATAGAATTTGAGGTTCAACTTCGTTAGCAATGCCTTAATCCACGACGTAACGACACTCGACAGCAAGCAGTTCCACGTAAACGTCTTAGACTGCAAGAATGTGACATTCCAACATTTCACCATAACAGCACCGAGCGATAGCCTCAACACGGATGGGATCTACATCGGAAGGTCAGTCGGGATCAACATTATTGATCCAACATTAGGACCGGGGATGACTGTGTCTCCATTGGCGATGGCAACCAGTAGATCTTTGTCACGAGGGTGAACTGTGGTCCGGACCATGGCATTAGCGTCGGCAGCCTTGGGAAGCACAAGAACGAAGAGCCTGTGGTGGGTGTCTTTGTCTAGAATTGCACTATCATCGGCGGGACCAACGGTGTGAGGGTCAAGACATGGCCCGCATCCTCGGTCGGCGTGGCCTCGGACATGCATTTCAAGGACATCCACATGGTCTATGTCGCCAACCCTGTGCTCATTGACCATTGATACTGCCCATGGAACCAATGCCAAGCACAGATACATACATGAACATGAAAATTAGACCAAAGTAATAATTATGAATGAAAAGCATGTAGACTCGTCTGCTAAAAGAAACTAATTTTTCTAAAAAGAAAAACAAATTTAATTTTGAACAAACATTAAATGCTAATCAAATGGTTCAGTTGATAAAAAAATATACCTATCAGTCCTAATTGCTATGTTATTCAATTTGTTCAGATCCCTTCTCTTATTAAGATTAGTAAAGTCAGCTTCAAAAAAATTTGGGGAACATCAGCATCCCAGGTCGCTGTGAAGATCACCTGCATCAAGAGCGTGTCGTGCGATAATGTCGAGATTGCGGACATCAACCTCGCGTATCGTGGTCCCGAGAACCCTGCATTGTCGGAGTGCTTGAATGTCCGGCCTTTGATCATCGGCAGGCAATTCCCTCAGGCTTGTGCCAAGGTTGCAAGATGAAAACTTTGCTCTTTCTCGATGGAGATTGATCAACGCCGGTATTACCTTATATATGATGTGAAAAGGTCTTGCTCTGGATGGATTTTCAAGCGAAACTTGTCACGCCCCACACCCCGGCATAGGTGCGCGCGACTCCCTGTAAGCGTACTCTCGAGTCCTAGGATTCATAAATCGAGAGATGCAAAAAAAAATCGTTCACATGCGGAAGCGATAACATAAATTTCCTCCGTACAAACATTAGTGGGGACATGGATAGCAAGAACACCATAATTACATTTATACATAACCTCCCACGAGTTCTTACAAAAGCGCTGGTAGACTAATCCTGCTAATCGGTAGGGGTAACTGGACCAACTCAAAAGACAACCATTAACATCTCCAAAGAAAACGGACCATCGAGGTCTTCCGCAAAATAACAGTCCAGAAAACGGAAACCCCTAGTTAGAGCTGTTGGAGTCGTCAGTCTCCTCGGTAGGCTCATACTCCGAGAAAGTCTTCGAACGCACCTCTATGGTATCCTCCATCGTCTCGTCTACTGACTGCTCTACTAGGGCATCCTCGGAGGCTTCGATCTCAATGACCTCGTCGATGTCTTCCAGGGTTAGGGTCCTCTCGGGAATGTTTCTCGAACCAGCTAATGATCCCTCGACCTCCACAGAATCCCGAGTGGGATGACACCAATTAGGGATAACCCTACACGGTATCTCAGAGGACTTCAGTGGTCCAGTAGTAACCTCTCCTACCCTCCGAAACCAAGCCTCGAACCTATGAGGCTTCCAACTCTTTCCACCCTCATCGACCCAGACTACAGCACATTTCCTAACATACACGGTTCCCCGTCTGTCCGGAAACTTCTCAGAATACGTGGACATCTCCTTCGGGTCACCTAGTTGGATCGACAACATTCTCATGGTCTAGGATCTGAAAATGTGATCCCACAACAGGGTGAGTTTTACATCTCAGTAAGACAGGTCCTAATCCTAGGTTAGGCTGACCGTACACTCATGTGAATGCAATCACGAACACATTGCACAAACAACCACATGACGCATTCAGTAGTTATTGAATAACATATGGACACAGACGAGCGTCAAGCACACAATCATGGCATCATATCTTATCGTTCGAACCAAGCACGTATTACCAAGTCAGGTTACACCTTCGACCCTTCTAAGCCTCCATTGATTCACGCCCGCGTTTATAACGCCTCAGGCTCGGTCTGCGTAATTACGCCTCAGACCATCCCATCGACAAACCCGCGTAAACACATCAGGTTTTCAATTTCATTCCAGGCCTGTGTCGACACATATCAAATTCTGTCCCGCGTCTCAACGCATCGGGACATTGACCATTTCAACCCCGCGTCTCAATATATCAGGGTACAATTCAACACAACCCCGCGTCTCAACGCCTTAGGGTATCAATCCATACAACTCCGCGTCTCAACGCCTCAAGGTATCATAGGTTTCAAAGCACGCCATACATTATTTCAATTTAAACTTCATGATCGAGTACAAGTTCATGCATCGAGCTAGATATCTATGGCATGCAAGGCAATCAATCTCATCACTCACAAGAGGCAATCAATTCATGACAGAAGTATTCAATAAGTGTTCAAGCCATCGACACCTCGCAAGGATGCACAATGAACAATCACACCCTAATTCACGAGAACCAACCTAATTTGCACCCAATTCACCCAATCGAGTCCAATTCTCTTAGCCAAGGTTTAGAAACTTCTTACCTCAAGTTTAATTCAGCAAAAATCCTCCTCTAAACACTTCAAGGTTCGGCCCCTAAAGAGTCTAAAATAGGGCAGCCGACCACCTAAGATAATTCAATCCAATTCATCAATTTTCCTTGCTCAATTCACCAATCCATGAAGCATAAACCTCAACGACATATTCATCACATCCTAGTACATCTCAACGATGATATTTGAGCTAAATTTCAACCTCCTTCAGCCCTCAAAAATTCAGTTTGCACAGAACCGAAACAGGGCATTTTTGATTCTATGCATACCTCCCTTGATTAGCCCTTAAACTATCCTAAATCCTCAATTTATCCACTAATCTACTTGCTAACATGTAGTTCTAGGAGTTGGGAAGCCTCATCGAAAATTTGAGATCAAGGCGACGTCAAATGGTCCACGAACAGAATCGGTTTCTCCAAGCCTACCGCCGGTCAGATTCTGTCCATCAAAGGCGGCACCATTTCATCATCAAATCTCCATCAAATTTGTCCAAAATTTTTACCACAACTCAGCATATATGTACCCTAGATGTCCACAAAATTTGGCTGAAAGATTCAAACGATTCGAGGTCCCACGGAGTTCAAACAGCAACTTACCTCCAGCTGCGACGGTTTCCGTCGACTCTTGGGAAAATAGCTGGTCGGAGCTCCTCAGTGGGTCAAATGACTTGATTCAAGTTGGAGCTAGTCGGCAAGAGGCTGAGCTTGATGTTGGTGGTCGGCTTGACGGCTGTAAGTCGCTGTAAATAGCGGTCGGAAGTGGCGAAGGCGGTGGTAGTGGCTGGTCGGGCAGAAGCGGTTCACGGCCGCAGAAGAAGAAGAAGAAAAGGAAGAAGATGGCTATGGTGATGAGGTCTTCAGTAAAATGAAGGAAGAAGATGGTGTATATACCAAGTTTGAGAGTCGAACATGAAGAATGGTAAGTTAAAAGGTTGTCATTTAATGCCAAAGCCTAATCCTTTGACACTTATCTTCATGTCAATCAAGTCTTCATCCAAAGGCAGTTATTTTTCTTAATTTTTGGCAGCCATGGGGTATTGTGATTGACCAAAATGCCCTTATCCATTTATTAAGGTAAGGTCAAGACTTGAGGGGTGAAATTTCGACGTCCGGAACGTCGTTTTTCTAATTCAAATTTTCTTCGATGAGGCGACAGCCAATCCAATTATAATGTTGGAATTCTTGATTCTCCATTTTCTAATTTCGAGACTCGTCTTTGAATCATTTCTCTATCAGATGTGATTCCAGCCTATATTGAACTGACGGACGGCTTTTGTAAACGTTACGCGTATCGACTCTGTGATTCATATCACACTTAGGGCTCGTCAGTTCATGGCGACTTTGGTTGTCATGTAATTGTGAGGGTGTATTGCTAGTTCAAACGGTCTCGATTGTCTTCGTTTGATTTAGGAAAATTTTACAAATTATACATTGGTTAAGCGGCATCACCCGGCATTACCTGCGCTCCAATCATATAACGCTAGCAATGCATTTCTTAATCGTTCTTAGATCGGCCTTTTATGGCTCTAAATGTCCCCTCAATAATTCTTATGGTCAAAGTGCCATTTCCTATTTGAGTTCTCTAGGTCCACGTATCTTATCTCGCGTTAGCCTTCCCCTTTTGGTCAGTTAACTCGAGATTGATCAGATCCGAGTGAGATACGACTGAAATACATCGTTAGATATATTCTCATTAATAAGTCTCGAAATGATCGAAAAATCAGAATGTCACAGAACTTTTTGTACTCTGTGCTCTTTACGCCATCTCGAGGGTGAAGGCGAGGTCTAACAAGGCCAAACCTCGCCCAGGCAAGACCAACTACTTAAAAGTACAAAAATAGTATTCCATTTTTGGAACTTGGACATTTATGTTATTTAAACTTTTTTCATAACATTTAATTATCTTTCTTATTCTTTAAATTATAATTAGTTCTACTCATGTGCTGATCAAATATTCGAGTATTTACAATTGGCTAATTTGCATTTCCTTTAATTTCTTTTTTTATATAAAACAAAAGTAAAAGGGTGATTTCTTTTATAAAAAATCAAATATTCTAGTATTTAAATATTTTTTTCGAGTACGAGGTTTGACTCGATTTCAATGAAATCAAAACACAGAGCCATGCTTCGTGATGTCTCAGATATAATTCGCACACATCAATTATAAGAATCAAAGCGAGAAAGGAGCTTTGCCATTAAAGATCAGAAGTCAAGCTCAAAGGTTGACTTACTGTTTTTCGAGATCGTAGGCAGCTCGAATTGGTGCGATCGACTCTATAGAACTTCGGCAAGCTTCTCGAAGTGAAATCGTGGCATGATTCAGCTAAATCATCACTGCCGACCACTCACAGTTGATGCTCAAGCTCTTGACGATAGGGGTCGGAGAGCGAGCTTTCTCTCTCGATTTCTCTCTCTACTCTCTCTCTCTCTCTCTCAATTATGTTATTCTCTTTCAACATAATGAACCTCCTTTTCTCTAAAATGCGTCAATTTTAGTTATAATCCCCTCTTCAAAAACTGACCCGCACGGGGGAGTGAAGGTCGGTGACCTTCGCACGTGTAGTCACGAACAAAATGCTCGTCGATGATCGGTGATCCATGGGAACATAATGGCAAACTATGTTGGGCCCTCCGGTGATGAAATTTCGCGTGAATTTGATATTGGTTTGGTCCTGCATTTGAGGGAAGCTGGCCGTGACTCACTATAGCCTCATCATTGGGATTCTGGCGAACCCATGTTGTCGGACTGGTCATAATCGACTTTAGACTTTGTGGCCAACAAAACCCCCCCATCAATTTTACGAATTGGAGCCGATAGATCGTTCAATTTTGTGATCAAAATCCAACTGCAATCGGTCGAATTCGTGTGGAAGTCCAAGGTGAAGAAGGTACTGTTCGGGCAAGTTTGACTGGTCTGACCAGTCAAAATCGGTTCGACTTGATTTTTCCCAAAATTAATCATAATTCGTGAGGAATTTTCACAATTAAGCCTCAAAATCAAACTTAAGGGATGAATATTATCCAAAAATGTGGTTTTTTCCAAAAGTTCTTATCAATTTATATAAAAACCCCAAATTTGTCTTTAATTGCAATTCGGGAAATTGCGAAATTGAGGGTTCAAACAGCAAAATTGGACCAAATCACCTATGCCAATCGATTCAAAATGGTGAAAAACATTAGGCAAAGGTTTCAATTTGTGATGGAGGTCCTTGAATTTAAAATAATTTCAATTCTACCCATTTCAAGGACTAAATTGCAATAAAATGCGCAATTTTACCCAAATCGTGCAAATGAGCAATTTAAGCAAATAATTGGACCAAATTACAAATGAAGGATAAGCAGTATGAATGGCAAGACTCTTGAAATGTCAAAATTGCAAATTAAAAGACTCGATTGATAATTTTTAACCAAGTTCAATTATATGAGTAACGAAGGAATACACAAAATCGAACTTGAATTTTGAATTTTTATGAAGTCAATAAGAAGAGGGAATTAAAATAAAAATATTGGCTATTTTCTATATTTTTGTGACCTCGAATTTTACTTTTCTTGATTTTTCATACATTTTCCTATTTTTCAAAAATGACAAAAATGCGAAAAATATGAAAAATTATTTTTTTGATAAAAAATGGTTATTTAAACTTGGCCAAGGCCACTAAATTTAATTTTATAATTTTTTTAAACTTTTTATGAATTTTTCATGAATTTTCTAAAAATAAATAAAAAAAGACTGATCCAAAATCAGGTGTCAACAAAGCCATAATAGGAAAAATAAAATAATAAAATGAATAAAATTAATTATTTCTAAAAAATGGTTAGGTCAGCGCGGATCGTGCCACATAGAATAATTGGCATCCATGTCAGCAATTTTGTGCCTTCAACTAGTACCAATTTGAAAATATTTACGATTCAATTGGTCCAGTTGAAAGGTTTATGTTTGGATTGGTACCAAAGCAATGAGTTAAGGAATTTTTATTATTTTACTTTTCACAATGAATAACCAGTGACTGTGACTGCGACCAATGGCTACAAATTCTGATGGTGTTGGCAACCGGCGTGGAAATGACGATGACCGATGTCGATTACTAGTGACCAATGACTAGTAGAGGTGGCGAATGGACTTGTGATTTTGATAGTTTTATGGTTATTGAAAAGGGAAAATGGAATTTCATGACTAGTTTAGTCCCTATTTGTTTTGCGAAAAATGAAGATGTTATGGAAAATGATAATATTTTTCAATGTTCAGGTGAAACATGAAAATGATTTGGAAAATATTTTTCGATGTTCGATATGAAAAGCCGGATTTGATTTTCCTTCACACACTCCCTTCCATAAGTTATATTATTTTGTATTTTTCCTTTTTATTTTTTAATTGTGATTTTGTTTTTTTAATCTTTTTCTTATTTTACCGATTGCTAGCTATCGGCTATAGGCGAGCTTAAGCCTCCCCTTAGGTTGACGTGGCCGACGAAGCCTCTCCTCCCCAAATTTGGTGAGGTTGAGCTTGATAGCATCGGGCGAGGCTTGGCCTTGCTTGCGTGTAGTCGGCCATCGTTCATGGCTGTTACCGGCGATTAGCTAAAGAAGAGGGAAAATTAAAAAATTAAAAAAAGGAAAAGAGAAGAATTAAAAATGAAGAAATAATTTTTTTTGGGTTAAAAAATATATAAAATGTAAATAAAATAAAAATAATTCAAAAGAAAGGAAATGTGAAAGAGAGGGGGAAGGAAATATGAAGGAAAATCTTTTCCTCTTCTCAAAAAATGGAATTTATTTTGCCCAATTTTAAATGTGTTTTTTCCATTAAAGGAAAATGTGTTTTTGGCTCATTTATTTCATGTGAACCGAATGCCGAAAAGTCTTTCTCGCGAAACAAATGTAGCTAAAGCTAATTAAAAAAATAAACGCATATGTGATGAAATTATTTTGCTAATTATAATTATAGACGGCACATGATTTGGAATATGCTTAGGCAAATCGTTGTATTGAACTTAGGGGATGAATATTCTCCTTTAATTGTAAGTGAAGCAATCTTTGTATTGAACTTTGGAAAGACAAGTGAGAATATGCTTAGGCAAGATAGAAAGAGAAAATCTAGGCCCCCAAGAAATGGGTTTGAAGATTAGCAGACAACCATGGAAAACCTAATAATAGCATATGGGGGGTTAAAAGAACCAGAAGGGAAAACGTGGGACTTTCTCCCACTAGCTCAATTCTGATAGTTTTCACCTTAACATTGGCTAGAAGCTATTAACAGCGTTCTTGAACTTTCCCCTGGATTATTGTATAAATGACTCGAACACTGAGGGAAAAATAATTAACCAAATAGCTTCATCTTTCTCCTTGGAAGATCTAGCAAGCGCTGAGGAGGGAGACAAAAATCATCATTCTAAAAGGAGAAGGATGGCTATTCGATCGCACGTTGGTACACTTCTGCCGTTGTTGTCATTTTCGTCTACCGTCAACGCCTAGGTCTTTGACATCGGAAAATATGGTGCAAAGGGGGATGGAAGATCAGACATAAACCAGGTGAAAAATATTACTTTTCGATTAGTTGCTTTGAATTATTTTGTTTCCTTATTATCTCCAACTAAATTTATCATCTCTTACGATTTGTGAAGGCATTGCTGCGGGCATGGAAAGAGACATGCGCATCGACTACTGCTGCTAAAGTGTTTGCAACATTATGATTTTTCCTGTTATTTCGAGACTTATTCATGAGAATGCATCTAACGATGTAATTTAGTCATATCTCACTCGGATCTGATCAATCTTGAGTTAATTGACTAAAAGGGAAAGGCTAATGCGAGACAAGGTACGTGGACCTAGGGAACTCAAATAGAAAATGACACTTTGACCATAAGGATTGTCGAGGGGACATTTAGAGCCATAAAAGGCCGATCTAAAAATGATTAAGGAATGCATTGCTAGCGTTATACGTTTGGAGCGTGGGTGATGCCGCTTAACCAATGTATACTTTGTAAAATTTTCATAAATCGAACGATGCCAATCGAGACCATTGGAACTAGTAATAAACTCTCGAAATTACATGACAATCAGAGTCGCCATGAACTGACGAGCCCTAAGTGTGATATGAATCACATAGTCGATACACGTAATGTCTGCAAAAGCCGCTCGTCAGTTCGGGATAGTCTAAAATCACATTTGACAGAGAAATGATTCAGAGACGATTCTCGAAATTAGAAAATGAAGAATCAAGAATTTTAATATTATAATTGGATAGGATGTCGCCTCATCGGAGAAAATTTGAATTAGAAAAACGACGTTCCGGACGTCGAGGGTAAAATTTCGTTTTACCCCTCAAGCCTTGGCCTTGCGTTAATAAATGGATAAGGGCATTTTGGTCATTGACCACACACCCCTAGTTGCCGAAAATGAGGAGGCATGACATCCCTTGGATGAAAAATTGATGGACATATGGACAAGTGTCAATGGATGAAGAGTTGGCATTAATTGTTTAATTTTTAACCTACCATTTTTGGTAGTTTGAATCTCCAAATTGGTGTGCACACCCTCACTCTTCCTCATTCAGCTGAACCCCCTTCACCAGCATCTTCTTCATCTTCTTCTTCGTTCATCTTCTTCAGCCAAGAACACCTCCAGCTGACCAGGATCTGTTCGCCGCTTCGCCGCCGTCGAGCTCCACTTCCAGCAACCTCTAGCCTCCGTGCCGACCACCAGCTCCAAGCCCGTCCTCTGGCCGACCACCTCCAAGTGGTAGTTCAGCATTTGGCCACCGGTAGAGCTCCAGCCAGCCGTTTCCCCTAAAGTCGATGGATTCCATCGCAATTGGAGGTAAGTCGCTATTTGAGCTCCGTAGGACTTTGATTTGTCTCAAACTTCCAGCCAATTTTTATAGACGTCTAGGGAACTTGTATACTGAGTTGTGGTGAAAAATTGGGCTGACTTTGATGGAGTTTTGACACCAAATTGGTGCTATGATTGGAGGATAGAATCTGATCGGTAGAGGACTTGGAAGAACCGGTGCCGTTCGAGCACTTCCAGGCGTCGCCTTGACTTCAAATTTTTGGTGAGGATTCCCAACACCTAGAAATATATGTTAGCAAGTAGATTAGTAGATAAATTGAGATTTAAGAGTAGTTTAAGGACCGATTAGTTGGGCACTACACAGAACCGAAAATGCCCTGTTTCGATTCTGTGTATGCCAAAACTTTAGGGGCTGTTCATGGTGGAATTCATTGAGGCGTATTAGAATATCAATGAATATGTTATTGAGGTTTATGCTTGGTGGTTTGATGACTGGGAGATGAAAATTGATGAAATGGATGGAATTTTATTAGGTGCAAGCTGCCCTGTTTTGGATTGCTTGGGGTCGAGTATTTGAGGTGCTTGGAAGAGGTTTATTGTTGATTTTAACACAAGGTAAGAAATTTCTAAACCTTGGTTAGGAGGATTGGACTCGACTAGATGAATTGGGTGTGAATTGCGTTAGTTTTCGTGAATCGATGTTTGTTCTTGCGAGTTGTTAACGGCTTGAATGCTTGTTAAATGCTTGTGTCATGAGTTGATTGACACCTTTGAGTGTTGAGTTCGACTGTCTCGCATGTCGTAGATGTTTAGCTAGTTGCATGAGCTTATACTTGATCATGAAGTTTTGAATCAAAATGAATGTCTGGCATGTTTGAGAAACTTGTGATACCCTGAGGCGTTGAGACGTGGGGTTATATTGAATCGTACCCTGAGGCATTATGACATGGGGTTGAAATGACCAATGTCCTGATGCGTTGAGACGCGAGACGAGATTTAATATGTGTCGACACAGGCCTGGAATAAATTGAAAATCTGATGCGTTTACGCGGGTTTGTCAATTGGATGGTCTGAGGCGTAATTACGCGGACCGAGCCTGAGGCGTTTTAAACGCGGGCTTGATTCATGAGAAAGTTCGGAATGATGGAATGTGTGGTTTGAATTTGTACTTTATGCCTGACTCGATTGATAAGTTATGATGCCCTATTGTGTGATTGGTAATCGCTTGCATCATTGTGGCATATTTATTTGATGAGTGACTTGTATGGTTGAATGCATCTTCTTGTTCATTATCTGCATTCATCTAGGTGTACCGTCAGCCTGACCTAAAGTTAGAGCTTGTCTTACTGAGATGTCAATCTCACCTCGTCGTGGGACCACATTTTTAGACCTTTAGCCTTAAGGATGCTGCCGATGCGATTGGGTGACCCGAAGGAGATGACAACATATTTTGATGAGTTCCCGGATGGTAGGGGTACCATTTACATCAGGAAGTGTACAGTAGTTTGGGTCGATGTGGGCAGTAAGGACTGGAAGCCGTATAGGTTTGAAGCGTGGTTCCGTAGAGTAGGGGAGGTTGCCACTGGTCTGCTAAAGGCCACAGAGGTACCTCACGGAGCTATCCCTAGCTGGTGTCATCCCACTCGAGAATCAGTAGAGGTAGAGGTGTCCGTTGCTAGCTCGAGGAACATGCCTGAGAGGACCCCGACTCTGGAGGATACCGTTGAGGTGATAGAGATCGATGCTTCCGAGGATGAGCTGGAGGAGCAAGCGGAGGACGAGACGATGGAGGACATGATAGATGTGCACTCCGAAACTTTCTTAGATTACGAGCCTATTGAGGACGCAGAGCAGACAGACGATTCCAGCAGCTCGACCTAGGGATTTCCTGACTTGCTATGTAGTCTTTTGTTGATGATCCTGTAGGCCAATTTTTTTTGGGGACCTGATATGGTTGTCTTTCGTTTCGGTCCCGTTACCCCGACCTATTTGCAGGATTAGGTCACCTGCGCTATTTTATGAACTCATGAGACGTGTGTATATGTATGTGTTATGTTCTCGTTGCCCAGGTTCCTTTTGTTTATGTACGGAGGTGTTATTCATGTTGTGTTTCCGCGTGCTTCTTTTTATGCATCTCTCGATATGTGAATCCCAGGGCTCGAGAGGTTGCTCGCAGGGAGTCCCGCGCTTGTGCCCGGGGTGGGGGGCGTGACATCCTCGCTTGATTGGTATCTGAGCAAGGTCAGCTCAATCCAAGTTGATTGAGGATTGGAGTAACAAGGAGGACTACGTTGAGACAGATTGGGTAGCGAGATCTTATGAGACTTGTTAGAATTAGGCGCGAAATGCATGGCATATGACTTGGCGCATGTGATTGACATTTGGTCTTGATAAGATTGTGATCATCTATGAGGATTAAGTTTCCTGTTTAGCGCTGAAAGTCCTTTTTGGATTTTGCCCTGTTGGGTAAATGAGCATGGCTGGTTTTGGATGAACCGTTTAAGTGAACGGACTTAGGTAATGGCCATTGACTGTTAAATGAAATGCTTCTAAAAATAGTTATGTGGAAGGTTGTTATGTTATGACCGTTCCTCTTAAGATATAGTTTGGTTTCACTGGACTTGATTAGATGAATGAGTTACTAATTCTGTGGTGGAATTATAGTGGTCCAAGTGTAGTAAAGGGACACAAGGATGAGTAATTCGCCCAGAAGACCTGCAAGACCCAAGAGTGGAGCCTCTAGCTCGAGGTCACCTGTGGCGGAAGACTCGAGAATGGACAGAGTGCTGAGGGGGCACTCGAAAGGATCGGCGACCTCATCGATAGATAGACCCACCCAAGATAGGGATGCTGCTGTGACATTCTGATTTTTCCTGCCAATTTCGGACTCATTAATGAGAAATGCATCTAACGATGCATTTCAGTCGTATCTCGCTCGGATCTGATCAATCTCGAGTTGACTGACCAAAAGGGAAAGGCAAATGCGAGACAAGATACGTGGACCTAGGAAACTCGAATAGGAAATGGCGCTTGACCATAAGGATTGTCGAGGGGACATTTAGATCCATATAAGGCGATCTAAGAATGATTAAGGGATGCATTGCTAGCGTTATATGATTGGAGCGCGGGTGATGCCGCTTAATCAATGTATAATTTGCAAAAAATTTCCTAAATCTAACAGTGATGATCGAGACCGTCGGAGCTAGTAATAGACCCTCACAATTGCATGACAACCAAAGTCGCCATGAATTGACAAGCCCTAAGTGTGATATGAATCACAGGGTCGATATGCGTAACGTCTGCAAAAATCGCCCGTCAGTCTAGGATAGGCTGGAATCGCATTGGATAGAGAAATGATTCAGAAAAGAGTCTCGAAATTAGAAAATGAAGAATCAAGAATTTCAACACTATAAATTGGATAGGTCGTCGCCTTATCGAAGAAATTTGAAATCAGAAAAGCGACGTTTCGGGCGTCATGGGTAAAATTACCATTTTGCCCTTCAAGTTCTAACCTTGCCTATACAATTAGATGAGGGCATTTTGGTCTTGAACCACACCCCCATAGCTATCAAAAATGGAAGAATTAAGAGCCATTAGATGCACTTTGATTGACACAATGGACAAGTGTCAAGAGATTAAGCCTTGAGTTGATATATCCACTTTTAACCTACCATTCAACTCAAGTTGACTCTTGAAATTGGTATAAACCTCACTCTCTCTCCTTCTCTTGGCTGAATAACCCTCCAAGCTGCCAATCTTCTTCCTCTTCTCTTCTTCTTCAAGCCCCGAAAATTGCTCTACGCCCGACCGATTCTGACCGCCGACTTTGCCATCATCGACCGCCACTTTCGATGACTTGCAACTGCTGAGCCGATCGCCTACTCCTTCCTCATCCTCTTGCCGATGTTCACGAAGTGGAAATAAGTCGTTTGACCCACCGAGGAGCTCCGGTCGGCCAATCTTCCGAAAGTCAACGGAAATCGTCGCAACCAGAGGCAAGCCATGTTTTAGGCCTCTTAGGACCCTAAAAACTTGGAGTTTTTCATCCAAATTTTGTAGACATCTAGGGGACACGTTGATGGAGCTGTGGTAAAACGTTTGGATGAATTTGATGGAGTTTTGTCCCCAAATGAATCTTGTGTTTGAAGGGCCAGAATTGACCAGTTGAGGACTTGGGAAGACCGGCGCCGTTCAAGGACTTTCCGGCATCGCCTTGGCTCCAAATTTTCGATGAGGCTCCCCAACCCTTAGAAATACGTGTTAGCAAGTAGATTAGTGATTAAATAAAGGATTTAAGATAGTTTAAGGGCTGTTAGGTTGGGATATGCACAGGGCCGAGTATGCCCGGTTCGATTCTATGCATACCGGTTCTATGGGAGCTATTAGCGGTTGTAATTGAGCTCCAAATTCATTGTTGAGAAGTGTGAGGATATTAATTGATTGGCCCATGAGGTGTATGATTAGTGGGGTGAAGTTTTGAGCAAGAAAAATTGATGATTGGATGAAATTTCCTTAGGTTGCGCGACTGAGTTGTTCTTGAGCCACTTGGACCAAATTCTTGAGGTGCTTGAGGAGGGATTTTTTTGAGTGAAGCTTGAGGTAAGGGGATTCTAAATCTTTGATAGGAGGATTGGACTTGATTGGATGACTTGTGTGAAAATTGATCGGTTCTTGGAGACTATAATGTGGTTGTCCAATGTATGTTCTAAAAATCTATTGAGGACTTGATTGAATGATAATGCTTGTGTCATGAATTGGTTGTTGCATTTGTGTGTCAATTTAATTGTCTCGCATGCTATGGATGTATCGTTCGTCGCATGAGTTGCATTCGAACGTGTGCTTTGAAATGAAATGAGTTTATGGCATGATTGAGAAATTGTGACACCCTGAGGCGTATGAGACGCGGGGTTGTGTGGATATATGCCCTGAGGTGCTGAGGCATGGGGTTTGATTTGAATGGCACCCTGAGGCGTACAAGACGCGAGATTGAGGAGGCCATAGTCCTGATGCGTTGAAATGGGGGACGGAGTTGTGATGTGTCGACAAAGGCTTGGAGTGACATTGAAAACTTGATGCGTGTACGCGGGTTTGTCAATGAGACGGTCTGATGCGTTTACGCGGATCGAGCTTGAGACGTTATAAATGCGGGCATGAAAGTGAGGCAGACTGAAAAAGGGTGGAAGGTGTAATATGGCTGATTTATGTGTGCTTTAACTTAGTGACGTAATGAGATGCCTGCATTGCATGCTTGACTTCCATGTGTTATTTCGTGCTAGTTAACTGCCTGTTGTGATTCTTGTACAATGTGATTGTGATCGTATCTGCTTGAGTGGATTGTCAGCCTAACCTAGGGTTAGGACCCACCTTACTGAGATATATATCTCACCCCGTTGTGGGACCCCATTTTCCTTTCAGATCCTAGGCCTTGAGGATGTGCCTAGTCAGGTTTGGAGACCCGAAGGAAATGTCGGTTTATTTTGAGGAGTTCCCTGACGGACAGGAGACCATTTATGTTAGGAAGTGTACAATCGTTTGAGTAGATGAGGGTGGTAGTAGCTGGAAGCCTCATGATATGAGGCTTGGTTTAGGAAGGTAGGGGATGTTTCCACGGGACCGTTGAAGCCCACTGAGGTACCCCGTGGGGTGATCCTTAGTTGGTGCCATCCCGCTCGGGATTCAGTGGAGGCCGAGGGATCGATTGCTAGTTCGAGGAATAGTCCTGAGAGGACTCCGACCAGGACATCGATGAGGTCATAGTGATGGAGGCTATCGAGGACGACCTGGTGGAGCCATCTGCTGACGAGACTATGGAGTACACCATGGAGGTTTGCTTGGAGACCTTCTCAGAGTACGAGCCCACTGAGGAGGCTGAGGAGGAGACCGACGACTCCAGTAGCTCGACCTAGGAGTCTCTGCTTTATCTGGTCTGATAATTTGATGGTGACCCTAATGCCCGTTCCTTTTGAGATGATGATAGACCTCTTTTGCACTCACCCTATCATCCTTACTGACTAGCAGATCTGGTTTACTATGCTCATGTATGAACATTTAGATCTTATGTATTAATGGTATTATCGTTACCCAAGTCCCATTTCATATTTATATGAAGGAGTTTTCATATTGCCACTTCCGCGTGCTTTCTATATGACATATCTCTCGACCTATACGTGCATCATGAGACCTCGAGAGAGTTTGTGCTTGCAGGAAGTTGTGAGCTCGTGCCAGGGGCGCGGAGCGTAACAATCCCCGCCTTGCTTGGTATCAAAGCAAGGTCAGCTCGATCTAAAATTGATTGAGGATTGGAGTAATAAGGAGGACTAAGTTGGGACAAGGATAGGTAGCGAGACCTTAGGAAACTGGTTAGAGTAGGGCACGAGATGCATGGCATATGGCTTGACACATATGATTGGATTTTAGCTTTGGTAGGGTTGTGATAATGTATGAGGATTAAGTTCCATGCTTAGCGTTGAAGGTCATTTCCGGGTTTTGGCCTGTTAAGTGAAGGAGCATGGCTAGTTTTGGTGAACCGTTGGAGTGAACGGAATTGAGAAATAACTATGAAAAGTCGTTGTGATATGACTGTTTTAGTGAGGCATAGTTTGGTAGCTCTGAACTTGACTGGATGAATGAGTTATTAACTCCTTGATAAATTGTGGTGATCCAGGCTCAGTAGAAGCACATAAGAATGAGTAATCCGTATACGAGACCTGAAAGACCTAGGAGCAGAGCTTCTAGCTTGAGGCCGCCTGTGGCAGAAGACTCGAAGATGGACGGAGTACTGAGGGCGCTTGAAAGGATTGACGACCTCATCAACAGGTAGCCCAAGATAGGGATGCTGCCATAGTCCAAGCGATAGGAGCTGCAATAGCTGTCGTTAATGCCAACAATGGCAACAATGGAGGTAATGGAAATAATGGCGACCACGACCAGGGCAATGAGGCAATGAATGCCCAGGAAGAAATCGTTGTGGCTAGGAAGATGGGCTAACTAGTCGAGCAGTTCATCAAGCTGAAGCCAACCCAATTTGATGGGACTAGAGACCCCGAATTAGCACCAAGATGGATCGAGAAACTAGAAAAAGCCTTTGGAGTTTTGAGGTGCATAGACAAGGAAAAGGTGCTGCTGGCGGTGTACCAATTGGAAGGTACCACGAACGGCTGGTGGGCTACCACCAAGAATGGAGTCTTTCCAGAAGGAACGGCTGTGACTTAGAATGCCTTCACTACAACATTCAACGACAAGTACTTTTCAAAAACAGTCAGGGAAAGGAAGCAGGTGAAATTCTTACAACTATGTTAGAATCAGCTGATAGTGGATCAGTATAAGGCTGAGTTCTCCAGATGGCCAAGGTACGCACCTTGATCACTAGAAGATCCCTTGGAGAAGGCGCGGAGATTTTGGGATGGACTGAGACCTGAGCTTCATAGCCAAATGATAGCCCTGAATTTGAGAACCTACAGGAAATCTATGAACGAGGGCAAATGATTGAGAGGGATCTGAAGGAGAGAAATGTCGCATCTGGATCGTGGTTTAATTTATTTCGGGACAATCGCCAGATTGGTAAGAGGTCAATGGCTAGCAATAGGTGCTTCGTCCCTCCCGTGAGAAAGAACATTGTGAAGCCGTAGAATCCCATGAACTGGAACTGTCGCCTCCGTGGCAGAAGGCATGGTAATGGACCATGTCCAGCAAGAACTGGAGCGTGCTTTAAGTGTGGTCAGATGGGCCACCAGATGAGGCCTGCCAGAACCAAGCTCCAGCGAATAGACCTTAAGGGCAGTAACCACCGGCTAGACCATTGGCTGCCACTCCCCAAGTTGATTAGAATCGACCTCCAGCTCAGGGAAGAGTTTATGCATTAGCCTGTAGGGAGGCAGAAGAAACGTCAGGCGTGGTCACATGTACGGTTTATTTATGTGACCAAGCTGCATATGCTTTGTTTGATCCTGGCGCAACACACTCATTTGTGTCCGCTCAATTTGCTGATTTGGTTGAAATGAAGTTAAAACTATTGAGTGTGATTCTGCATGTCGCCACCCCATTAAAAGATAATGTGCTGGTTTCGATGGACTGTGCGGATTGTAGGATAGTAATTGGTGGTAGCAAGGAGAGTATTGATCTAGCTGTGTTACCCATTTATGATTTCGATGTGATCATAGGAATGGACTGGTTGGGTAAGTAGGGGGCAGTAGTGGATTGTGGTAGTAGGATAATCCGGTTCTATCCAGAAGGCCGCCTTAGCTTTGAATTTGTGGGAAGTCGAGGAGGAGCCTCGATTCTTCTAGTCTCGTCTCTTGAAGCGATGAAGTTGATGACTGAAGGATGTCAGGCATACTTGGTCGCAGTTATGGACAAGACTACCGAGGAGCCCAAACTAGAAAGCATTCTGGTAGTGCGTGAGTTTCTCAACATATTTCCCCAAGAGTTACCAAGGATACCACCAGAGCGAGAGATAGAATTTGTGATCGAGTTAGCTCCCAGAACGGAGCCGATCTCGAAGGCACCTTATAAGATGTCCCTATCGGAACTGAAGGAGCTAAGGGTGCAGATGCAAGAGTTGCCGGATAAGGGATTTATTCGACCGAGTGTGTTACGCCCCGAACTCGACGAGCACACGAACATCCTTGTCCGTGCCGCTCATTCAATAACGTTCCAGGATCTAACGGCCAATAACATACAACTCCTTTAAAGAATGCATGCAGAAGTAATGCCACCTCCTTTTATATAAATACAACCACATCATTGATGACTTAGGACATATACAGCTATCACACTTGGAAATTTTCTCATTTAAGCAATTACTAAAAGATCAATTCTCAATTCAACAATCGGAAGTACAAACCCAATATCATCATAAGACAAATCCAATCTAATGCAATTGGTTAACTATCTCTTCAGACACCAATCCTTGGCAAGCTCGTACTCCCTTCACCTGGAACCTGTAAAATGTAAGCCCTCACTGGGGTGAGATATAAATCTCAGTAAGGTGGGTCCTAACCCTAGGTTAGGTCGACCGTCCACTCAGGCAGTCTTCCAATCCTCTATCTTTTCAAACTCATAACATACAAGCAGATAGGGCACCATTCAATGAAGCAATGACATATAAACAACATGCATGCAAAACAAAATGAACTCATGTCACATTTAGATGATAATGCACTGGTATACTCAGCCTGCCACTTCACCACATCCATCAACTTCTGCTTGCCTCATTCACTAGCCTGCGATTAGATCGCATCAGGCTCGACCTGCGTAAACGCATCAGACTGTCATTGGTGACCCGCGTAAACGCATCAGGTCCCGGTCCATCTCCAATCAAGGTTTATGAGCTCATACTCTGTCCCCCGATTAGATCGCATCAGGACTGTGGCTATCTCAGCCCCGCGACTTAGTCGCATCAGGGCGCCATCTAATCATTCTTCACATCGCGATCTCGTTGCATCAGGGTCTCAAACTTTCGCCCCGTGTCTCACACGCCTCAGGGCCATGCCATGCCATGCCATGCCATGCTCATGCCACATCATATTTTATGCTTGATTATCAAATCAATTTGACACCACTAGCAGGCGCGCATTCAAATGCATTTCATAATTTTCGTGGCATGCAATTCAATTCAAAGGGTTTACAAGCATTGCAAACAACTCAGGCATTGGTAATGTCACACAATCATTCCTTAATGCCTAAGGACATATCAAGCCATCACGTTTGGGGATTTTCTCATAACTCAATCCAATAAATTTTCAACTCACACAATTGAGTCCAATCTTCCTAGCATAAGGTTTACCTTTGATTTGGCAACACAAATTGCTCCTCTTGAGCCCTAAAGTTTCGGTCCTCAATGTCCACAACCGGACTTGTCGCGCAACCTCACAAAATTCAACCAATCCCGTCAATTTTCACACTCAATTCCTCAATCCACGAACCCTAATCATCCATATCCTAACCCTCATTATCTAATCATGTCTTAAACATCAATTTGAGGTTCAAAATCACCCGCTCTTCAATCCACTAGAACCGATCTTGCACAGAACCTACCCGGTTCAATTTAGTTCTGTGCATACCGTGCACTATCCACCCTAAATCAACTTCAGTTCCATCATTTAACCCTTATCCTAACTCTTAATATGATTATCTAAGGGTCCAAGAGGCTCACCGAAAATTTGAGCTTGATTGGTTGCCGAAAACTCTTTGAAGTCGCCGGATTCTTCCTTGGTCAGTACCTGTAGTTTTCTGCTCCAATTTCACAAGACCGGTTCGAGGTCAAAAATTTATCAATTTGAGTCCCAATTTTTACCATAGATTCATCTACATCTCTACTAAGTCACCAAAAAATTGAGCTCAAAATTCCATGATTTTGGCCGGTTAAAGGGATAAGAACCGGACCTACCTCAGGTGGGTTCCGATTTCGTCGGCTTTTGGGAAAACTTATGCCCAGAATGCCTCGGTGGCCCAAACACCGCAATTCTTGTTGCAGGAGTTCGGCAAGACATGGAGTTTTGTTGTGGTGGTTGGCTGGCAGCAGATGGTGGCCGAAAGGGGCCCTCGTGGGCGGCAAACAGCAGCCCCTGAAGCTGTCGCCAGTTCCTCCAAGTCAGTTTTTTGGCAGTTTCTAGGCAGAATATACAAGGTCGGTTTGTGGTCAAAAACTTATCAAATCAAGCCCAACTTTTTACCATAGATTCCTACACGTCTCAGATTGATTTACAAAACATTTGAGCCAAAGATTCCAACATTTCGACCACCAAAGGGACTAAGAACAGAACCTACCTCAGTCTGAGTCCTCATCTGTCGGCTTGTGGGAGAATCCATGTTCCGGCCTCCTCGATGCTCCAAATGCCCCGATTCTTGTTGGAGAATGCCGGCAAGACATAGATCTTTATTTTTGTAGCTGGCCGGAAGTCAAAAAGTGGCCGGAGGTGGCTGTGGTGGCCGACGAAATGGAGCCCATAATTTGATTGCCGGGCAGCAGGTTGGAGGAAGAAGATGAAGAAGCTGCCGGTTGTTCCTGGGGGAGGCTTTGGCCAAAAATGAGTGAGGAGAGAGAGAGAAAATGGTTATATTCAAGCTTGGTCAGGGAGAGTTGAATGGTAGGCGGGTGAATGTGTGATATGACCATAGCTCTTGAATTTTTGACACTTGGCATTTGCTCTAACCAAGGAGATCCAATGGCCATCTCCTTGTCCTTATGTTCGGCAGCCTAGGGGGTATCAATTGCCCAATTTTCCCTTCTCCAATTATGATAATAAATTTTTAAGTTTGAGGAGCAAAACGATCATTTTACCCCCGATGTTCTGAACGTCATTTTTCTCGTTCCTGAAATCTTCTATAGGGCGACGACCAATTCGAATAACGTTAGAATTCTTCATTTTTCATTTTCAATCTTTCAAGGCCCCTTTTTTAAATAGTTTTCTCTATCAGACGTGGTTCTAGTCTATCCCAAATCGACGGGCGGCTTTTGCAGACATTACGCGTATCGACCCCGTGATTCATATCACATTTAGGGCTCGTCAATTCGTGGCGGCTTTGGTTGTTATGTAATTGTGAGGGTCTATCACTAGTTCCCTCGACAATCCTTATGGTCAAAGTGCCGTTTTCTATCCGAGTTCCCTAAGTCCACGTAACTCCTCTCGCGTTAGCCTTTTCCTTTTGGTCAGTCTACTCGAATTAATCAGGTTCGAGCGGAATACGACTGAAATTCATCTCTAGATACACACTTCTCATTACTGAGCCTGAAATCGATTGGAAATCAGAATGTCACAACTCTTCCCCCCTTAAAGAAATTTCATCCTTCAAATTTGCAACCTTCCAATCCATCCAATCCCTCGGGGTATAGGCGTCTCGTCGCATCCTCACTTTTTCAAATAATCCTTTCCATGGCTTGATGATCTTGTTCGTCCTTTCCAACTCAAGGCCATCCTTCTCTAGGACTTGTCTCTTATAGTCCTCAATTTAATTTGCTTTCCTCCATTCTCTTTTGGCATTCAAATCATTGGCCAGCAGCTCTTCCTCGAGCGTTCACTCTAACTCTTTCATTTATCCATAACCATCCTTACCAAGCCCTCGCTAGTATGCACTCTTTCTATCCACACCATTAGGCGTATCACTCCTTTCGAACCTTCTCTTACGCCAACAGAGATTTCAGGGCTTTATCAATTTGCCCTCCTTTATCCAAACTGTGTTATGGTCCTCTCGACTCCTTAAATAGTTACATGGCTACTTCCATAGCAATCCATTCTCGACTCCATTCGACAATTCCCTTGGATCAAAGTGATCCTTCAACTTTTGTCTCATATCCTTCCCTCTTATTGACATGTCTAATGCTCGACCACAAGATAAACAAACCTCAACTTTCAATATCATGCCCCTTTCCTTATCAGCATACCTTATGCTTGACTTCGTGTTAGACTAATCCCACTTTTAGTCCATTCATTGATAGCATTGATGCGAGTCTGACACACCTGTGTGCCATCCCAAAGGGCTCCATAATTCTCCCTTTGAATTTCAACGAGGTCACCTTCTTTAGTTTCTCTTCCATGCTGGGCTCGTACTTCCGTCCATGACCTCAAGGGTTCCATCCATTCCTATAATCCCTCTAGCATTGGTGTTCAATCATGGTAAGCCTCAATTTCCTTCCGGCTCTCAGGCTAGATATTTTCAATAGCCATCACATTAGTCCATTAACAAACTTCCAACTTGAGGGAAGATCTGTCCCTCCATCGCCCATTTCTCAATGTTCAACTCTCACTTGTAAACATCCATTAAATAGTTCACCCTTCCTTAGCGATATGAACATTGCTATAATAACACTTGGGCAGTCACTTTGTTCTACATGCCTCGCCTTCAATTCCTTTAAGCAATCTATACCCTTAACCTCCTTTAGTTCACACAATTCTTGAGGTCTTTTCTTCATTTAAGCAACGCTCTCGTATCCACCAGCAATTCTACACATCTGCGTTGTCTCTTGTTCAATTCCCCTCGGGAAACTGCTACCTTATACTCTCGTAGTAGGTGTAGCCTTGCAACGTTCTTTTACTTAAACAACATTTCTCAACTCTATCATGAGGACATTCACAACCAATTCCAATCGTGCTCTAGCATGCCAATTCATATGGCATTATCTTTACAACATACCAACTATATCTGTTTCACATCGTCTTATTATGCCTTGAGTTTCATTGTGCGTCGTGTCACTACGATGACCTTCACAAGCTTTTCAATCTTCAACTTGACTCGTCGTAAACCACATAGGCATTAGCTCAATTCGAGTCCTTGAAAACTCCTTTCATGTTCATCCACCCATTCACGTTACATCTGGCCCTTAATCCATTTTATCAATGGAACAGCTCTTGTGGGAAATCTTCCAATGGTCCATCTATAACGATTAACCAATCTTAGTAAATCTCAACTCCCCGCAACTTGCATCGGCTATTGTCGATTCATCACTCATTTCAATCCTCAAAGGCTCCCTAAGGATTCCCTTTTTCAAAAGTTCCACGACCGAGGAACCTCATCTCATTAGGTCCACGACTCATGCTCTTCACATTCGTCATATATCTAGCATCTCCTTAAATTCCATAGGATACTTTCGAGGGTCATTCATGTTTCTCATGGATCTTTGTATGAGTTCAACCATCGCCCTTTAAGATGGTAACGACCAATTCAACCATTCCTTGGGCACTTAGTTCGACGATCATCAACTTCCTTCCACCAGGTGTTGAATCTTTCCAATTATCCCATGCACCTTTCACTTGAGAGCTCAGATCTTGGCTCTCTGTCGTCACAGGTCTCCTCTAGGACCACACGATATTTCGTTTATCCTTGTCACTCTTCTCTTCGAGAAGCATCAGTGTCAGCCTTTGAGTTTCATACTCGCTAAGGCGACCTTATTCAATTCCGTTTGTTCCATCGAACGTCGACATCATCCTGGAATTCAACATTGTCTTCAAAACGGCCTCTCTGAGCTTACTTCCAAGAGTCATTCAAGTTTTGCATCTTCTTTCCAGGTACAAACGCTCAATCATCATACTAAGATAATTCAAAGCTTTTCTTCCTTTTACAATAGGGTCTCTTACCCTAAGGAAGAAACTACACAACTCCGTGGCATTTTCCCACTTCAAATTCACCTTGTCCTTCTCATTCCATAGGACTGCAACCTTGGAGTCTGCGCCAACGACGATACCTTTACTCCAGAACTCAAATGCCACCATGCTTTCACATTCTCTTTCCCGTAACTCAGTCACCTCCGGTGACAATATCTGTTCGTCCTTGGGTCTTCACCCGTTCGCTTGTCGAATGGTCAATTCGATCACTTCAAATCACTTTTCAAGTGTTCTTCAAGCATTCCTTTCGCTTACTAATTCATCCACTGGAATCATAACCAGTCAGGACTATCAAGTCCATTTACTTTCCTTTTCGTCAGCGGTCAATTCATGGTTCAATCGCCCTTTAAGATCAATGCCCTATTCTTTAGGGAACAACAACTCATGATTTCAATCCTCATGGTTTCAATTCAACCAGCTGATCCCAAGAAATCATTAACTTTAGGCAATCTAGCATGCCAATTCTTCTTCGACCTTATTCACAACAAAAGAGACTTACTACTTGATTTCCACTATGTGTCTTTGCCCAAGTAATCAACCATTTCCCATAGGCACGCTCCATATTCATAATGAATATCTCTTTGCTCGTAATCCATGAGTAGGGGTTCTCTAACTCATAAATCTTTTGATCATTCTCTTCTCTTGTTGAGTCCCATCGCCATTCCTCGAAATCGGGAACAACATTCAGTCATAAGGTCTTCAAGTTTCCATTCACTCAGGGACTTACTCATCTTATTCAAGGGTCCTTGACCACCCTTACCATATGTCTAAGCGACCTTGAGAACTCTATCTCATACTGGTCAATCATCCTATGATCCTTGCAACAATATCAGGATTCAAATAATCCTTGCTCTCATTCCCAGAATAATACTTCACATCGATCAATTCAACAAAGATAGTCTCGGCAGATCTCATGCCTCCAAGGAAATCTTTCCTCTAGTGACGTTTCACCAATCCTTAATAGCCTTGTAGGGATAGTACTGCCAGGGTCACTGTCCTTCTTTAGGGCACTCAAACCTCTGAGGTTTTCTCACAAAATCCTAAATCCAGAGGGAGACAATTTCAAACCTCATCCCTCGGCCTGGCTCAATCAATTTCAGCCCTATATATAATCTTACAGGCTTTTCCAAACTTTTGCGATCCTACCCACATTCAATCTCGAAAAGACTTACTCCGAGTTCTTTTCTGGTGACTTCCGTTACTTAACTCTTCAGCACAAACCTTTATTACTACAATGATTTAGAGAATCACAGCAGCTCTTCTCCAAGCTTGCTTAATCAACAATTTTTCCCATTTCCATTTAAAGTCCTCACGACCCATTCAGCTCTTAGATCTTGTACGATCAACCGATCGAACCATATCCTCTTTTAGTACTCGTTACTCAAATCGCCCATAGTCACTAAATTTCATGATCCATCTCAATTCTTGGATCTTATCATACCACATATCCTCGAGACCAACGCTCTTCTACGACTACACCTTGGTCTTGCTTATGCAATTGAAGGAGGGCATTTTGGTCTTATATACACCCCCAAAAGCCATCGAAAATTTGAAGAGATTATGGCCATTGGATCACCATGAATGACACTTGAGACATGTGTCACTCGATTAGCTAAAGAGTGGTCATGTCCACCTTTTTACAACTACCATTCAACCCTTTGACTTTGAAGTTGAATATAGCTCTCTTCTCTCTCCTTGACCGGCCAATCACCACCCCAAAGCACTGAGATTTCTTCTTCTTCTTCCTCTCCTTTCTGCCACTCGCCGAAAGGTTTTTGTGCCGTCGTTCTCCCATCCTGACGACCCCCACTGGCCACCGCTTGGACTTCTGCCGATCATCCACACCTAGCCCAACCTCTTGCCGACATCCCCGAAGTGGAAGCACGTCGATTGACCCACCGAAGAGCCCAAGCCAGCCATTCTCCCGGAAGCCGACGGAAACCAACACAATCTAAGGTAGGCAGCGTTTCTGACCGCTTAGGACCTCGAAACGTTGGAGTCTTGCGACCAAATTTCATGGACATCTAGAAGACTCCTATAGTGGTCTATGGTAAAAATTTGAGGTTTATTCGATGAAGTTTTGACCCTAAATGGGTCTTGTGATTGTTGGACAGAAACTGCCGGTTTGCAGTCTTGAAGGGACCGGTGACTTTTGAAGGAATTTCGGAGATGACACGGTCTCAAATCTTTGATGAACCTCTTAAACCCTTATATATAAAAGTTATCAAGTTGGTTAGTGAATAAATGATGAATTTGGAGTAGGTTAAGGGTTAGATATGCTCGATTTACACAAAACCGAACATAACCCGGTTCGGTTCTTTGCAAACCGGTTCTGTGGAGGCTGTTGGTTGTTGGTTTTGAGTCTCAAATTCATCAATGAGACATGTTAAGATGTTAAGACATGTGTTAGTAAGGTTGGTGGTTCATGGATGGGTGAGTTGGATAAGAGAAATTGACAATCGGTTGGAATTTCCTAGGTTGAGCGATTGATTTGTTCTTAGACCATTGAGTCCGAATTATTGAGGGCTTGAGGAGAGGATTTTGTGGCATCAAGCTTGAGGTAAGGGAATCCGACTATAGCAGAACATCCGAGGATGGATGGCGTGCTGAGGGCGCTAGAGAGGATTGGCGACCTCATTGACAGGCAGACCCAAGATAGGGATGCTGCCATAGCCCAGGCGGTAGGAGCCGCCATAGTTGCCGTCAACGCCAACAACAGCAACAACGGGGGCAGTGGAAACCAGGATGAATAAGGCCAGGGCAATGTGACAGTGAATGCCCAGGAGGAAATCGTAGTGGCTAGACAGATGGGCCAGCTGGTGGAGTAGTTCATAAAATTGAAGCTGACGCAATTCGATGGGACTGGAGACCCCGAGCTAGCACCCAGGTGGATTGAGAAGATGGAGAAAGCTTTTGGAGTGCTGAGGTGCACAGATGAAGAGAAAGTGCTGATGGCAGTATATCAGCTGGAGGTTATGCAAACGATTGGTGGGCTGCCACCAAGAATGGAGTTTTCCCAAAAGGAACAGCTATGACTTGGGATGCCTTCAAGACGGCGTTCAATGATAAGTATTTCTCGGAGATGGCTAGAGAAAGGAAGCAGGTAGAATTTCTACAGCTACGTCAGAATCAGCTGACGGTGGATCAGTACGAGGCCGAGTTCTCTAGACTGTCAAGGTACGCACCTCGATCTGTAGAAGATTCCCAAGAGAAAGCACGGAGATTTTGGGACAGACTGAGACCTAAGCTCCGCAATCAAATGATTGCCCTAAATCTGAGGACTTATAAGGAGATCTATGAGCGGGTTAGATGATTGAAAGGGACTTAAAGGAGAGAAATACCGCAATTGGGAGCGATTTACCCCATTCAGAGACAACCGCCAGGTGGGCAAGAGACAGATGGTAGGCAATAAGAGTTTTGTGCCTCCAGTAAGGGAAAATATCGTGAAGCAACAGAATCCCACGAATTGGAGTTACCGCCTTTATGGTAGGAGGTATGGAAATGGGCCATGCCCGGTAAGGATTGGAGCTTATTTTAAGTGTGGTCAGATGGGCCACCAGATGAGAACGTATTCGAATCAAGCTCCGGGCGAGTTGACCTCAAGGACAAAGACCGCAGGCTGGACCATCGGCTGCCACTCCCCAAATCGACCAGAGTCGACCCCCAGCTCAAGGTAGGGTATATGCAGTAGCCTGCAGGGAGGCGGAGGAAGCACCAGGCGTGGTCAAAGATACGGTTTACTTGTGTGACCAAGCTGTATATGCATTGTTTGATCCTGGTGCCATGCATTCATTTGTGTCTGCTCAGTTTGCTGATTTGGTGGGTATGAAGTTAAAACCGTTGAGTATAATTCTGCATGTTGCTACTCCGTTAAAGGATAATATATTGGTTTCCTTGGGCTGCGTTGATTGTGAAATCGTGATTGGGGGGAGTAAAGAGAGTATTGATCTAGTTGTACTGCTTATGTACGATTTTGATGTGATCATAGGGATGGATTGGTTGGGTAAGCATGGGGCAGTGGTAGAATGTGGTAGTAGGACAATTCGTTTCTACCCAGAAGGCCGCCCTAGCTTTGAATTGGTGGGAAGTCGAGGAGGAACCTCGATCCCCTTAGTCACACCTCTAGAAGTAACCATGCTGATGTTAGAAGGGTGTCAGGCGTACTTAGTGGCAGTAATGGACACGACTGCCGAAGAGCTAAAGTTAGAGAGTATCCCGATAGTGCGTAAATTTCCTGACGTGTTTTCCCAAGACTTGCCAAGATTGCCATTGGAGCGAGAGATAGAATTCGTGATCGAATTAGCTCCTGGAACGGAGCCTATCTTGAAGGCACCTTATAGGATGTCCCTGGCAAAACTGAAAGAGCAAAAGGTGCAGATGCAGGAACTGTTGGATAAAGGATTTATCCGACCAATGCTTCATCGTGGGGAGCGCTGGTATTATTCGTAAGGAAAAAGGATGGGTCTTTGCGTTTATGCATCAACTATAGGAAGTTGAGCCAAGTAACAGTAAAGAATAAATACCCATTGTTGAGAATCGATGACCTATTTGATCAGTTGCAAGGAGCGACGGTATTCTCAAAGATTGACCTGAGGACCGGGTATCACCAGTTGAGGATCAAGAAGGAAGACATACTTAAGATTGCTTTTAAGACGAGATATGGTCACTATCAGTTCACAGTGATGCCTTTTGGATTGACCAACGCTCCAGCTGCTTTTATGGACTTGATGCATCGAGTGTTTAAGGAATTCCTGGATAGATTCGTCATAGCCTTTATTGACGATATCCTGATCTACTCAAGGAGTGATGCAGAACATGAGAAGCACCTGAGGATTGTTCTGCAAACCCTGAGGGAGCACTCGTTATATGCAAAGTTGAGTAAATGCAAGTTCTGGCTGAACAAGGTAGCATTTCTTGGTCATGTGGTATCTGGAGAAGGAATTGCAATGGATCCTGCAAAGATCGAAGTGGTAACCAATTGGCCTAGGCCTACTACGGTCACTGAAGTTAGAAGTTTCTTGGGATGGGCAGGATACTACAGACGTTTTATGGAGAAATTCTCATCTATAGCCATTCCATTGACGTGGTTGACGAAGAAGGAAACGAGGTTTGAATGGACAGACAAATGTGAACGGAGTTTCCAAGAGCTCAAGCATCGATTAAAGACTGCATCAGTGCTGACAATTCCATCAGGACCAGGGGGCTATGAGATATACAACAATGCTTCACTGAAAGGACTAGGCTGTGTGTTAATGCAGCATGGAAGAGTAGTAGCCTATGCGTTCCGACAGTTGAGGCCATATGAGATGAACTACCCAACGCATGATCTGGAGTTAGCACCGATCATTTCTGCCCTGAAGATTTGGAGATATTACCTGTGTGGCGAGAAGTTTCAGATTTGTACCGACCACCAGAGCTTAAAGTATTTGTTCTCCTAAAAAGAGCTGAATATGAGGCAGCGTCGATAGATGGAGCTGTTCAAGGATTATGATTGTGATATACTGTATCACCCAGGGAAGGCAAACAGAGTAGCAGATGCGCTTAGTCGGAAGTCGAGCATCACCTGTTTGCTAGTAAAGGGTTGGTCGATGATTGAGGACTTGAGAGATTCGGAGTTCAGACAAGAAGTCTGTCAACTGTCTAGTCTGGTGGCGACATTGAGAGTAGAACCTGAAGTCCAGGAAGGAATCAAAACCTTATAGTCTACGGACCCAGAGATTCAAAAAATCATGGAGATGGACGAGACGAAGAGAAAACTAAAATTTCAAGTGTTAGAGGACGGGATTTTGAAGTTCCGAGGATGACTTTGCGTGCTAAAGGATGAAGGACTCAGGGAAAGGATTTTATCAGAAGCTCACAGGATCAATTATAGTATCCACCCGGGGAGTACGAAGATGTATCATAACCCGCGTCAACACTACTGGTGGAACGGGATGAAGGTGGATGTAGCGAAGTATGTGGCAAAGTGTTTGACATGCCAGCAAGTGAAGGTGCAGCACTATAAGCCTGGAGGACTATTACTGCCACTGGAGATTCCTGAATGGAAGTGGGAGCATATAACTATGGATTTTGTGATGGAACTCCCAAGGAACCAAAGAGGCCATGACTTTATATGGGTAGTCGTGGACAGATTGACCAAGTCTGCCTACTTCATTCCGGTGCGAAAGGACTTCGCAATGGATAGATACGCCGAGCTATACATGAGGCAAGTCGTGAGACTACATGGAGTGCCTATGACAATTACCTCAGATAGAGACCCCAAGTTCACGGCGAACTTTTGGAAGAGCCTTTAAGAAGCCATGGGGACCCGACTGCAGTTTAGTACGGCGTACCTTCCACAGACGGACAGAAAATCGGAGAGGACAATTCAGACGCTTGAGGACATGTTGCGAGCATGCATCATAGATTTTAAAGGTGGATGGGAAGATCGGCTACATTTGGGGAATTCGCGTACAATAATAGCTATCAGCAAAGCATCCAAATGGCACCATTCGAAGCACTCTATGGAAGGGCCTGTAGAACCCCAATTTGCTGGGATGAGGTTGGAGAAAAAAGTATCACAGGCCCAGAGTTGGTAGAGCAATCGGTGGAAGAAGTGAAATTAATTCCGGATAGATTAAGGACAGCACAAAGTCGTCAGAAGAGCTGTGCAGATAAGCAGCGTAAGCCTTTGGAGTTTCAAGTGGACAATCATGTCTTCCTCAAGGTGTCGCCAATGAGGTGATTATCGCGATTTGAAAAGAAGGGAAAACTGAGCCCGAGGTACGTGGGTCCATTTGAAATTTTGGAGTGAATTGAGACCTTAGCCTACATGCTTGCCTTGCCGCCTAATCTATCACAAGTACATATTGTCTTCCATATGTCAATGCTGCGAAAATATGAACCGGATCCGACACATGTGCTGGATTACGAAGTCATAAAAGTGGACGACCAGGTATCCTACTTGAAGAAATCGATCAGGATCGAGGACTGGAAGGAGCAAATCCTTAGGAATAAGAAGATTCCATTGGTCAAGGTGGTGTGGGAGCATCATGTAACCGAAGGCGCCATGTAGGAAAATGAAGAGACGATGAGGCGACAACACCCCCATTTATTTGAGCAGTTGAGTTTGATGTAAATTTCGAAGACGAAATTTTTGTAAGGGGGAAGAGTTGTGACATTCTGATTTCCCAGTCATTTTCAGACTCATTAATGAGAAGTATATCTAGCGACGTGTTTCAGGCATATCTTGCTCGAATCTGATCAATTTGAGTAGACTGACCAAAAAGGGAAGACTAACGCGAGAGAAGGTACGTGGACCTAGGGAACTCGAATAGAAAATGACGCTTTGACCATAAGGGTTGTCGAGGGGACATTTATAATTGTAAAAGGCCGACCTAAGGACGATTAAGGAATGCATTGCTAGCGTTATACAATTGGAGCGCGGGTGATGCCGCTTAACCAATGTATAATTTGCAAAATTTTCCTAAATCAGATAGTGACGATCGAGACCATATGAACTAGTGATAGACCCTCACAATTACATGACAATCAAAGTTGCCACGAATTGACGAACCCTAAATGTGATACGAATCACAAGGTTAATACGCGTAACGTTTGCAAAGCCGCTCATCGGTTTGGGATAGGCTGGAACCACATCCGATAGAGAAAACGATCAGAAACGAGTCTTGAAAATTGAAAATGGAGAATCAAGAATTCCAACGTCATGTTTTGATTGGTCGTCGCCCAGTCGAAGATTATTGGAACGAGAAAAACGACGTTCCGAACGTCAAGCGTAAAATTACCATTTTGCCCCTCAAGCTTTGGCCTTGCCTATGCAATTGAAGGAGGGTATTTTGGTCTTCTATACACCCCTAAAAGCCACCAAAAATTTGAAGAGATTATGGCCATTGGATCACCTTGAATGACACTTGAGACATGTGTTACTAGATTAGCTAAAGAGTGATCATGTCCACCTTTACACAACTACCATTCAACCCTTTGACTTTGAAGTTGAATATAGCTCTCTTCTCTCTCCTTGGCCGACCAATCACCACCCCAAAGCACCGAGACTTCTTCTTCGTCCTCTCCTTTCTGCCACTTGTCGACATGTTCCTGTGCCGCTGTTCGCCCGTCTCGACGACCCCCTTAGGTAACTGCCTGGACTTCGACCGACCATCCACACCTAGCCCAACCTCTTGCCGACATTCTCAAAGTGGAAGCACGTCGATTGACCCATCGAGGAGCTCCGGCCAGCCATTCCCCCGGAAGCCAACGGAGACCGACACAATCTAAGGTAGGCAGCGTTTCTGACTTCTTAAGACCTCGAAACATTGAAGTCTTGCGACCAAATTTTTTGGACATCTAGGGGACACCTATAGTGGTCTGTGGTAAAAGGTTGAGGTTTATTTAATGAATTTTTGACCCCAAATGGGTCTTGTGATTGTTGGACAGAAACTGCCGGTTTGTAGTCTTGAAAGAACCGGGGACTTTCGAAGGAATTCCGACGACGACACGGCCCCAAATCTTCGGTGAACCTCTTAGACCCTTAGATATACATGCTAGCAAGTAGGTTAGTGAATAAATATTGAATTTAGAGTAGGTTAAGGGCTGGATATGCTCTGTTTACATAGAACCGAACATTGCCCGGTTCGGTTCTGTGCAAATTGATTTTGTAGAGGCTGTTGGTTATTGGTTTTGAGTCTCAAATTCATCAACAAGACATGTTAAGATGTTGAGACATGTGTTAGTAAGGTTGGTGGTTTATGGATGGGTGAATTAGACAAGAGAAATTGACAATTAGTTAGAATTTCCTAGGTTGCGTGGTGGTTTGTTCTTGGACCATTGAGACCGAATTGTTGAGGGCTTGAGGAGAGGATTTTGTGGCATCAAGCTTGAGGTAAGGGAATCCTAAAACTATGATAGGAAGATTGAACTCAATTGGGCGAGTCAGGTGAAATTGAATTGATTCTAGAGAGACTTAATGTGATTGATCTTTGTATGCGCTAAGAGAGTATAGATGACTCGAATGTTTATTCATGCTTGTGCCTTGAGTAATTTTGTCACATTTGAATGTGCATTTGAACCGTCTTGCATGCCATGGATGCATTGTTTATGCATGAGTTGCACTTGGCCTTGCGTGCATGATTATGATTGTGGCATGGCGGAGGTGAGGCGAAACCCTGATGTGTATGAGACGCGGGGTGGTATGAGGAATGCCCTGAGGCGCTGAGGGGTGGGATTGGAGTTGCGTGGCACCCTGATGCATATGAGACGCGGGGTTGAGAAGGCCATAGTCCTGATGCGTTGAAACGCAGGACGGAGTTGTGATGTGTTGACACTGGCCAGGAGTAACATTGAAACCTGATGCGTTTACGCGGGTTGTCAGTGACGGTCTGATGCATTTACACAGACCGAGCCTGATGCATTCTAAATGCGGGCATGGGAAAGAGGCAGGCAAGAAAAGGTGGATGTGGTGATGTGGCAGGGCGAGTTGCGCATGATCATCTGAATGTGTTGTGGTGCCATGACTGCCTGCCTGCCTGACATTTGTGTGTTGTCTCGATAATTGATTACCTCTCATGTTTATTTGTATGAATTGCCAGTTTTTATGACTACCTGAGTGGACGATCGGCCTAACCTAGGGTTAGGACCTTCCTTACTAAGATGTGTATCTCACCCCGTTGGGGAGACCCCCTTTCCTTACAGATCCTAGGTCCTGAAGATGTGGCCTATCAGATTTGGAGACCCCAAGGAAATGTCAGTCTATTTTCATGAGTTCCCTGATTGGCAGGGGACTATATATATTAGAAAATGTACAGTGATGTGGGTAGATGAGGGTAACACTAATTGGAAGCCTCATAGGTATGAGGCTTGGTTCCGAAAAGTTGGAGATGTTTCTATAAGGTCGCTGAAGCCCACTAAGGTGCCCTAGGGAGTTGTCCCTAGTTGGTGTCATCCCACCCGGGATTTAGAGAGGCCGAGGGGTCAGTTGCAGGGTCGAGGAACGGACCTGAGAGGACCCTGACCTTGGGGGATACTGAGGAGGAGGTCATAGTGGTCAAGGCTACAGAAGATGACTTGGTGGAGCCGTCTGCTGAGGAGACCATGGAGGATACCATCGAGTTTCGTTTGGAGACCTTCTCGGAGTACGAGCCCATGGAGGAGGTAGAGGAGACCGAGGACTCCAGCAACTCGCTCGACAGCCCCGGAGCCCACCATTCGGCCGGTTCGACTGCCATTCCCGGCCACTTGCCGACTATCAGTCAACCACCATAGCGAATCCTCACCTCTTGCTAACGTCCTCCAACTGGAATCAAGTCGATTGGAGCTCTGTGAAAGTCGGGGCAAGCATTCTCCCACGGGCCGACAAAATTGGGACCAACCTAAGGTAGATCTGTTTCTCAGTCCATTTGAGGGTCGAGTTCTTAGAGATTTAAGCTCAAATTTGGTGGAGACTAAGTAGACATGTGTAGAAATCTGTGGTAAAAATTGGGGATTTTTTTGATAATTTTTTGACGATGAACCACCCTTGTACATTATGCCTAGAATCTGCCGGTATTCTTTGTTTGGGTGATCCGGCGACTTCCGACGACTTTCCGGCAACCACGCAACTTGAAACTCATGGTGAGACTTCCAAACTCTTAGGTAGATACTATAAGAGGTTGAATGGTGTATAATTGATGGATTTGAGGTGGATAAGTACCGGTTGGACCCGGCATGAGTAGAACCGAATGGAACCGGTTCAATGTCGAGCCAAAATGATTCTGTGGAGGGCTGATTAGACTGGATTTGTGTTGTAATTTGGTGTATATGATGTGTTAAGATGATGAGGAGTATGTTATGGGTGATTTGGATGGATAAATTGAGGAATTGGACTTGGAATTTTGACAAATCGATTGGTTATCCTAGGTTGCGTGACGAATCGGCTTTGGACTTGGGTTAGCCGAATCCTAGGAGGCTCAAAGAAGACTTAATTGTGTTGATAAGTGAAGGTAAGGAATTTCCTAAATCAAGGCTAGGGGGATTGGACTCGATTAGGTAAGTCAAGTGGGAAATTGATATATTAATGGGTATATTTCTAAAGTAATGAGCCTTAGTATGTCTTAGGATTAATTAAAGAATTTATGTGTGCCTTGACTTGCATTGGAATCGCGTGGCATGTTTGGATAATAATTGAATTGATTTGCATGCCATGGAATTGTGAATGCTACTTGAAATGTAATTGGCATTGAGTGTGTAAATGATAGAAGATCATGGCATGAATCCTGATTGTAGTATGGCATGACAAGGCCTTGAGGCATGTGAGACGCGGGGCGGAAGGTTGAGACCCTGATGCAACGAGGTCGCGGGGTGAATGGTGATTAGGTGGCTCCCTGATGCGAAGAAGTCGCGGGGTTGAGATAGTCACAGTCCTGATGCGATATAATCGTGGGACAGAATATGAGCTCATAGACTCTGTCTGGGATTGAATCAAGACCTGATACATTTACGCGGGTCGTCGACCACGGTCTGATGCGTTTATGTGGGCCGAGCTTAAGGCGACTAGTTCGCAGGCTAAAGAAAGAGGCAAGCAGAAGTTGATAGATGTGGCGAAGTGACAGGCCAAGCATACATGTACATTTGTCTGTGATACGAAATAATAAATGCATGTCTGTCCTCCTTGTATTGTTGTTTATTGAATTATGAATGTTATACCTGCGTGTAACCATGAGTTGGATAGGTTGAGTGACTCGGCTGCCTAAGTGGATAGTCGACCTGACCTAGGGTTTGGTTTTTCTTACTGAGATGTGTATCTCACCCTTTTGGGGAAACCTTACTTTACAGATCCTAGGCAGTAGCGATGTGGCCTATTAGATTTGGAGACCCGAAGGAGATGACGACTTATTTTGATGAGTTCCCGGACAGACAGGAGAACGTCTATGTTAGGAAGTGTACTGTCGTATGGGTCGAAGAGGGTCAGCTTGAATGGAAGCCTCACAAGTTTGAGACATGGTTTAAGAGGGAATGGGACACACAGACTGGGCCGCTGAACCCAACAAGGTACCACCGGGCGCCATACCCGACTAGTCCCAGACAGTAGCGGAGCAAAAGTTGCCTGAGGGTTCGGTAATGGGGTCTAGGAACGGATCGGAGCGGACACAGACCCTGGGGGATACCGAAGAGCAGGATCAGGAGAAGGTTATAGTATTGGAGGCGTTCGAGAGCGACTTCGCTGAGCCGTCGCAAGAGGCGACTTTGGAGGATTCCATTAAGGTTTCGTCTGAGATATTTTCTGAGTACGAGCCTACTGAGGACGCAGAGGACACAGGCGACTCCAGCAGCTCTTCCTAGATGACTTTAGAGGGTGATCTGACTTTTAACTGGCGACCTGACCCCATCCCTGGTGGATTTGGTGGACACCTTTTGACATGCTTACTCGTTGCCCTGATGTTTAGAGGAGTTAGTAGTCATTGGCTGTTATGTCGATGTATGACTTTTCATGATGCTATCTAGGTCCTACTTAGTCTATATATTCATATGGTACGGGGATTTGCTGGGAATCGCTTCCGTATACTTAATGTAAATTATTTTATCTCTCATCCTTTCTTATACAAGTGGATCCTTGGGACCGCCGAGGGATTGTTGTTATTTTACTTGCAAGGATGTTTACGTGCTCGCGATGAGGCATGGGGCGTGACCTTTGCACTCACCCTGTCACTCTTACTGACTAGCAGATCTGGTTTACTACGCTCTTGTATGAACATTTGGATCTTATGTATTAATGGTATTATCATTACCCAAGTCTCATTTCATATTTATATGGAGGGGTTTTTATATTGTCGCTTCCGCATGCTTTCTATATGACATATCTCTCGACCTATACGTGCGTCCTCTGACCTCGAGAGAGTTTGTGCTGGCAGGGAGTCGCGAGCTCGTGCTAGGGGCGCGGGGCGTGACAGCTGCCATAGCTTAAGCGGTAGGAGCAGCAATGGCCATTGTCAACGCCAACAACGGCAATAATGGAGGTAACGGAAGCAACATCGACCATGACTAGGACAATGAAGCGGTAATACTCAGGAGGAAGTTGTTGTGGCGAGGCAAATGGGCTAGCTGGTCGAGCGATTCATTAAGCTGAAGGCAACCTAATTCGATGGGACTGGAGACCCTGAATTGGCGCCAAGGTGGATTGAGAAACTGGAGAAAACTTTCGGAGTACTGAGATGTACATATGAAGAGAAAGTACTACTGACGGTATACCAACCTGAAGGGACCGCAAATGACCGGTGGACTACCACCAAGAATGGAGTTTTTTCGGAAGGGACAACTTTAACCTGGAATGCCTTTACTATAGTGTTCAATGACAAGTACTTCTCCGAGACAACACGAGAAAGGAAGCAAGTAGAGTTCTTGCAGTCGCGTCTGAATCATCTAACAATGGACTAATATGAAGCAGAATTCTCTAGACTTTTAGGGTACGCACCCCGATCAGTAAAGGATCCGTTGGAAACGACGCGGAGATATCGGGATGGACTGAGGCCTGAACTTCGTAGCCAGATGATAGCTCTGAACCTGAGAACTTATAAGGAAATATACGAACGGGGGGAAATGATCGAGAGAGACCTGAAAGAGAGGAATTTCGCATCTGGATCGCGGTTCAGCTCATTTCGAGACAATTGCCAGATTGGTAAATGACCTATGGCTGGCAGTAGACTCTTTGTCCCTCTAGTAAGAAAGAACATAGTGAAGTCGCCGAACCCAATGAACTGGAGTTACTGCCATTGTGGCAGAAAGCATGGTAACGGATCTTGTTCGGCAAGGACCGGAGCGTGCTTCAAATGTGGTCAGATAGGCCATCAGATGAGAACTTGCCCAAATCAAGTTCCAGTGGCTAGACCTCTAGGGCAATGACCACAAGCAGCACCGTTAACTGCCACTCCATAGAATGATCAGAACCAACCACAGCTTAGGGAAGAGTCTATGCTGTAGCACGCAGGGAAGTGAAAGAAGCGCCAGGCGTGGTCACAGGTACGGTTTATTTATGTGACCAGGCCGCTTATGCTTTGTTTGATCCTAGCGCATCACACTCATTTGTGTTTGCTCGATTTGCTACTTTAGTTGACATGGAGTTAAAACCATTAAGTGTGATTCTGCATGTTGCTACCTCGTTGAAGGATAATGTGTTGGTTTCATTAGGTTGTACTGATTGTAAAATAGTCATTGATGGTAGTACAAAGAGTATAGACTTGGCTGTGTTGCCCATGTATAACTTTGATGTGATCATAGGAATGGATTGGTTGGTGAGCAAAGGGTAGTAGTTGATTGTGGTAGTAAGATAATCCGTTTTTATCCGAATGGCCGCCTAAAATTTGAATTTGTGGGAAGTCGAGGAGGAACCTCGATTCCTTTAGTCTCATCTCTTGAAGCGATAAAGCTGATAACTGAAGGATGTCAGGCTTACCTAGCCGCAGTTATGGATACGACTTTCGTGGAACGTAAATTAGACAATATTCCGGTAGTGCATGAGTTTCCTGACGTTTTTCCCCAAGAGTTACCAGGGTTGCCATCAGAGCGAGAAATAGAATTTGTGATCGAGTTGGCTCCTAGAACAGAGCCAATCTCGAAAGCACCCTATAGGATGTCCTTATCGGAATTGAAGGAATTAAAGGTGCAAATGCAAGAATTACTGGATAAAGGATTTATTCGACCGAGTGCTTCACTGTGGGGAGTGTCGGTGCTGTTTGTGAGTAAAAAGGATGGGTCCTTACGTTTATGCATCGACTATAGGCAGTTGAATCAAGTAACGGTGAAGAATAAGTACCCACTACCAAGGATGATGATTTATTTGATCAGTTGCAAGGAGCTGCGGTATTCTCTAAGATTGACCTGAGGATTGGGTATCATAAGTTGAGGATTAAGATGGAAGATACACCTAAGACAGCTTTTAGGACAAGGTATGGTTACTACGAGTTCACTGTGATGCCTTCTGGATTGACCAATGCTCCAACTACATTTATGGATTTAATGCATCGGGTATTTAAGGAATTCTTAGATAGGTTTTGTCACGCCCCGGGCATGAGCACGCGACTCCCTGCAAGCAAATCAAATATCTCTCGTGGTCCCAAAATCCACACATAAGTCGAGAGACGTATAATATGCAAAGCACGCAAAAGCAATAATGAAATAGCTCCTCCGTACAAAATATGAAGTAGGACCTGAATAGCGTGAATACTGTCATACATGATATCTAACTGTTCATACAGATACAAAGCTACTAAATCCACTAATATGGGGGACGGGGTAAGTACACAAAAGGGATCCATAATCAACAACCAACTCTTAAACAGGGTCAGGGTTGCCATCAAAAGACCAACTGGCAAGCTGGGAGCTCCTAAGACGAGCTGCTGGAGTCATCGGTCTCCTCTGCGTCCTCCGTGGGCTCGTACTTTGAAAAGGTCTTAGAGAGAACCTCTATGGTATCCTCCATAGTCTCCTCAGCAGATGGGTCCGCGAGATCTTCCTCACTCGCCTCGACCACAATAACCTCCTCCTCCGTGTCCTCTAAGGTCGGGGTCCTCTCCAGTCCATTCCTCAAATCGATAACTGACCCTTCAGCCTGGTCTAAGTCTCGGATGGGGTGGCACCAACTAGGGACAACTCCCTGGGGCACTTCATTGGGCTTTAGCGGTCCGGTAGACACATCCCTGACCTTTCTGAACCAGGCCTCATACCCGTGAGGCTTCCAACTAGTACTACCCTCGTCTACCCAAACTACGGTACACTTCCTGTCATAAATGGTTCCCTGTCCGTTAGGGAACTCATCAAAATAGGTGGAAATCTCGTTGGGGTCACCAAAACGGATAGGCCACATCTTCAAGGCCTAGGATCTGTAAAAAAAGGGGTCCCTAACGAGGTGAGATACACATCTCAGTAAGGTAGGTCCTAACCTTAGGTTAGGCCGACCGTCCACTCAGGCAGTCATAAAGATCAACATTTCACATAAATAGACATAAGAGGCAATTCAAGTATCAATGCAACGCGCAATGTCAAGTATGCAGTCATAGGATCGTACCACATCTAGATGATCATGCATGAATCATCATGCCACATCATCACTTCCACCCTTCACACCTGCGTCAATCTCATGCCCGCGTTTAGAACGCATCAGGCTCGGTTCGCGTAAACGCATCAGATCGTCATTGACAACCCGCGTAAACGCGTCAAATTTCAATGATACTCCAGGCCAGTGTTGACATGTCTTATTTTCGTCCCGGGTAAAGGCATCAGAACCGTGGCCATCTCAACCCCGCGTCTCATACTCATTAGGGTGCCACACAACTCCAATCCCGCGCCTCAAGGTAACCATCACACCACTCCGCGTCTCATAAGCATCAGGGCCTCGTCTCCGTCATGCCACAATCACAAATCATGCACACAAGGCCAAGTGAACTCATGCATAAACAATGCATCCATGGCATGCAAGATGATTCAATCAACGTGCAAACAAGGTAGCCAATTCAAAGCACGAATATTAGCACACATGCAACCCTCTATATTGTCCTAAGATGCACAAGGAACAATCTCATAAAAACCTTTCAAGAATCGCCCAAAATTTACTCGACTCGCCCAATCAAGTCCAATCTTCCTATTTTAGGTTTAGGGTTCCCTTACCTTAAGCTTAATGCCACAAAAATCCTCTACTCAAGCCCTCAACAATTTGACCTCAATGGTCCAAGAACAAACCCACCGTGCAACCTAGGAAAATCTAACCAATTGTCAATTTCTCTTGTCCAATTCACCCATCCATGAACCACCAACCTTAATGACACATTCGTCAATATCCTAATATGTCTCATTGATGAATTTGAGACTCAAAACCAACAACCAACAGGCTCCACAGAATCGGTTTTCACAGAACCGAACCGAGCTATGTTCGGTTCTATGTAAACCGAGCATATCTAGCCCTTAACGTACTCCAAATCCACCATTTACTCACTAACCTACTTGCTAACATGTATATCTAAGGGTTTATGAGGCTCACTGAAGTTTTGAGATCGAGTTGTAGCCGAAAATCCCTTGAAAGTCGCCGGTTTCTTCAAGTCCTTAAACCGGTAGATTATGTCCAACAATCACAAGACACATTTGGGGTCAAAACTTCATCAAATTAACCTTAAATTTTTCCACAGACCACTATAAGAGTCACCTAGATGTCCACAAAATTTAGTTGTAAGACTCCAACGTTTCGTGGTCCAAAGAGGTCAGAAACGCTACCTACCTCTGATTTTGTCGGCTTCCGTCGGCTTCTAGGAGAATGGCTGGCCGATGCTCCTCAGTGGGTCAATCGACGTGCTTACACTTCGAGAATGTCAGCAAGAGATTGGGCTAGGTGTGGATGGTCGGCTCATCGACTGAAGGTCCTCGAAAGTGGTCGTCGGAGCGGGCGAATGGGTAGCACAGGTTCGGTCGGTTGGAGCTATTCACGGCAAAGAGAGGAAGAAGATGAAGAAGAAGGCTCACGGTGCAATGAGGTGAATGACCGGCCAAGAGCAAAGAGAAGAGGGCTATATTCAATCCTCAAAGTCAAAGGTTGAATGGTAGTTGTGTAAAGGTGGACAAGACCACTCTTTAGCTAATCTAGTGACACATGTCTCAAGTGTCATTCATGGTGATCCATTGGCCATAATCTCTTCAAATTTTCGGTGGCTCTTGGGGGTATATAGAAGAGCAAAATTCATTCCTTCAATTGTATAAGCAAGGCCAAAGCTAGAGGGGCAAAATGGTAATTTTACCCCCGACGTTCGGAATGTCGTTTCTCTCGTTCCAATTTTCTTTGATAAGGCGACGACCAATCCAAACATGACATTGGAATTCTTAATTCTCCATTTTTAATTTTCAAGACTCGTTTCTGATCATTTTCTCTATCAGACGTGGTTTCAGCCTATCCCGAACCGACGGACGGCTTTTGCAAACGTTACGCGTATCGACCTTGTGCTTCGTATCACTTTTAGGGCTCGTCAATTCGTGGCGACTTTGGTTGTCATGTAATTGTGAGGGTCTATCACTAGTTCCTATGGTCTCGATCGTCATTGTCCGATTTAGGGAAAATTTTGCAAATTATACATTGGTTAAGTGGCATCACCGCACTCCAATCGTATAACGCTAGCAAGGCATTCCTTAATCATTCTTAGATCGGCCTTTTATGGTTCTAAATATCCCCTCGACAATCATTATGATCAAAGCGCCATTTCCTATTCGAATTCCCTTGGTCCACGTACCTCGTCTCGCGCTGGCCTTTCCCTTTTGTCAGTCAACTCGAATTGATCAGATTCGATCAAGATATTACTGAAACACATCGCTAGATATACTTCTCATTAATGAGTCTGAAAATGACTGGGAAATCAGAATGTCACAACTCTTCCCCCTTACAGAAATTTCATCCCCGAAATTTACATCTAACTTAATTAATCAAATAAATAGGGGTGTTGTCGCCTCATCGTCTCTTCGTTTTCCCACGTAGCGCCTTCGGTTCCATGGTGCTCCCACACTACCTTAACCAATGGAATCGTCTTATTCCTAAGAGTTTGCTTCTTCTGATCTTCGATTCTGATCGGCTTCTCCACGTAAGATACCCTATTGTCCACCTCGATGACTTCGTAATCCAGCACATGTGTCGGATCTGGTTCATATTTCCGTAGCATTGACACATGGAAAATATTATGCACTTGGGATAGATTAGGCGGCAAGGCAAGCCTGTATGCCAAGGTTCCAATTCGCTTCAGTATCTCAAATGGACCAACATACCTTGGGCTCAGTTTTCTCATCTTTCCAAATTGCGATAATCCCCTCATCGGCCACACCTTGAGGAAGACATGATCGCCTACTTGAAATTCCAAAGGCTTACGCCGCTTATCTGCATAATTCTTCTAACGACTTTGTGTCGTCTTCAGTCTATTCCGAATTAATTTCATTGCTTCCACCGATTGCTCTATCAACTCTGGGCCTGTGATACTTCTTTCTCCAACCTCATCCCAGCAAATCGGAGTTCTGCAGACCCTTCCATAGAGTGCTTCGAATGGTGCCATTTAAATGCTCTGTTGGTAGCTGTTATTATAAGCAAACTCCACCAAGTGCAGTTGATCTTCCCGTCCACCTTTGAAATCAATGACGCATGCTCGCAACATGTCTACAAGCGTCTGAATTGTCCTTTCCGACTGTCCGTCTGTCTGTGGATGGTATGCTGTGCTAAACTGCAGTCGGGTTCCCATGGCTTCTTGAAGACTCTTCCAAAAGTTCGCCGTGAACTTGGGGTCTCTATCTGAGGTAATTGTCACAGGCACTCAATGTAGTCTCACGACTTGCCTCATGTACAGCTCGGCATATCTATCCATTGCGAAGTCCTTTTGCACCGGGATGAAGTGGACGGACTTGGTTAATCTGTCCATGACTACCCATATAGAGTCATGGCCTCTTTGGCTCCTTGGGAGTTCCATCACAAAATCCATAGTTATATGCTCCCACTTCCATTCAGGAATCTCTAGTGGCTGTAATAGTCCTTTAGACTTACAGTGCCGTGCCTTCACTTGCTGGCATGTCAAGCACCTTGCCACATACTTCGCTACATCCACCTTCATCCCGTTCCACCAGTAGTGTTGACGCAGGTTTTGATACTCTTCGTACTTTCATGGTGGATACTATAATTGCTCCTATGAGCCTCTGACAAAATCCTTTCTGGGAGCCCTTCATCTTTTGGCATGCACAGTCGTCCTCGAAACTTCAAAATTCCATCCTCTGACACCTGAAATTCTGGTTTTCTCTTCGTCACGTCCATATCCAGGATTTTCTGAATCTCTGGGTCCGTAGACTGTAAGGTCTTTATCCCATCCTGGACCTCAGGTTCTACTCTCAATGTAGCTATCAAACTGGACAACTGGCATACTTCTAGTCTGAATTCAAAATCTCTCAGATTCTCGCAATTGATCAAACAAATCATCGATTCTTGGTAGTGGGTACTTATTCTTCATTGTTACCCGGTTTAACTGCCGATGGTCGATGAATAGACGCAAAAACCCATCCTTCTTCCTTACCAATAATACCGACACTCCCCACGGTGAAGCACTCGGTTGGATAAATCTTTTATCCAGTAATTCCTGCATCTGCACCTTTAGCTCTTTCAGTTCTGATAGGAACATCCTATAAGGTGCTTTTGAGATAGGCTCCGTTCCAGGAGCTTCGATTACGAATTGTATCTCTCGCTCCGGTGGCAATCCAGGCAACTCTTGGGGAAACACATCAGGAAATTCACGCACTACCGGGATACTCTGTAACTTTGGCTCTTTGGCAGTCGTGTCCATTACTACCACTAAGTATGCCTGGCACCCTTCAGACACCAACTTTGTCACTTCAAGAGACGAGACTAAGGGGATTGAGATTCCTCCTCGACTTCCCACCAATTCAAAGCTAGGGCGGCCTCTCGGATAAAACCAAATTACTCTACTACCACAATCTACCATTGCCCCCTACTTACCCAACCAATCCATCCCTATGATCACATCAAAATCGTACATGGGCAGTATAGCTGAATCAATACTCTCTTTACTCCCCCTAATCACGATTTCACAATCAGCACAGCCCAAGGAAACCAATATATTATCCTTTAACGGAGTAGCAACATGCAGAATTATACTCAACGATTTTAACTTCATACCCACCAAATCAGTAAACTGAGTAGACACCAATGAATGCATGGCACCAGGATCAAACAATGCATATGCAGCTTGGTCACACAAGTAAACCGTACCTGTGACCATGCCTAGTGCTTCCTCTGCCTCCCTGCGGGCTACTGCATATACCCTATCCTAAGCTAGGGGTCAACTCTACTCGATCTAGGGAGTGGCAGCCGATGGTCTAGCCTGCGGTCTTTGCCCTTGAGGTCGACTCGCCGGAGCTTGATTCGGGCACGTCCTCATCTAGTGGCTCATCTGACCACACTTAAAACCAGCTCCAATTCTTACCAGGCATGGCCCATTTCCATGCCTCCTGCCACAAAGCCGACAACTCCAGTTCGTGGGATTCTGCTGCTTCACGATATTTTTCCTTACTAGAGGCACAAAACGCCTATTGCCTGCCATCGGACTCTTGCCCATTTAGCGGTTGTCTCTGAATGGGGTAAATCGTGATCCAGTTGTGGTATTCCTCTCTTTCAAGTCCCTTTCAATCATTTGGCCTCACTCATAGATCTCCTTACAAGTCCTCAGATATTGGGCAATCATTTGACTGCGGAGCTCAGGCCTTAATCCGTCTCGAAATCTCCTTGCTTTCTCCTAGGGATCCTCTACTATCAGCTAGTTCCAACGCAGCTGTAAGAATTCTACCTGCTTCCTTTCCCTGGCTGTCTCCAAGAAGTAATTATCGTTGAACACCATCTTAAAGGCTTCCCAGGTCATGGCTGCGCCTTCACGGAAAACATCATTCTTGGTGACAGCCTACCAGTCGTTTGCAGTACCCTCCAGCTGGTATACTGCCAACATCACTTTCTCCTCATCTGTGCACCTCAGCACTCCAAAAGCTTTCTCCAACTTCTCAATCCACTTGGGGTACTAGCTCGGGGTCTCCAATCCCATTGAACTGGGTCGGCTTCAGCTTTATGAATTATTCCACTAGCTGACCCATCTGTCTAGCCACGACGATTTCTTCCTAGGCATTCACTGCCTCATTGCTATGGCCTTGTTCATCCTGGTTTCTATTGCCACAGTTGTTGCCATTATTGGCGTTGAAGGCAGCTATGGCGGCTCCTACCGCCTGGGCTATGGCAGCATCCCGATCTTGGGTCTGCCTGTTAATAAGTTCACCAATTCTCTCTAGTGCCCTCAGCACGCCATCCATCCTTGGATCCTCCGCTACAGGTGGCCTCGAGCTAGAGGCTCCGCCTCTAGGTCTTCTAGACCTCCTAGATGGGTTGCTCATCCTTATCTCCTTCTACTGAACCTGGTCTACCACAAGTTCAACAAGGAGTTAGTACTCACTCATTCATCCACACCCAGAGCTACTAACTGCTCCTTAACAGAAATAATCATAACACAGCAGTTTCCATACAACAAGTTCTAGAGATATTTCAACAAGTAGTCCATGACCATTCCACAGTCCCGTTCACTCCAACGGTTCACTAAAACCAACCATACTCATTCATTCAACATGCCAAAGTCCAGAAATGACTTTCAACACCAAGCAGGGAACTTAATCCTTATGCCTTACCAACACCCTGCCAAGGCCAAATGCCAATCAAAAGTGTCAAGTCACATGCCATGCACCCCATGTCTTATCCTAACTGGTCTCCTAAGGTCTCGCTAACCTTCCAAGTCCCAACTTAATCCTCCCTATTACTTCAATCCTCAACCAACTTTGGATCGAGCTGACCTTGCTCGGATACCAAATTAAATGGGGATGTCACACCCCGTGCCCCGGGCACGAGCACGCGACTCCCTGCAAGCAAACCAAATATCTCTCGTGGTCCAAAAATCCACACATAAGTCGAGAGAGGTATAATATACAAAGCACGTGGAAGCAATAATGAAATAAGTCCTCCATACAAAATATGAAGTGGGACCTAGATAGCGCAAATACTATCATACATGATCCAACTGTTCATATAGATACAGAGCTACAAAATTCACTAACATGGGGGACGGGGTAAGTACACAAAAGGGATCCATCATCAACAACCAACTCTTAAATAGGGTCAGGGTCGCCATCAAAAGATCGACCAGCAAGCTATGAGCTCTTAAGATGAGCTGCTGGAGTCCTCGATCTCCTCTGCGTCCTCCGTGGGCTTGTACTTCGAAAAGGTCTTTGAGCGAACCTCTATGGTATTCTCCATAGTCTCCTCAGCAGATAGCTCAAGAGATCCTTCTCAGTCGCCTCAACCACGATAACCTCCTCCTCTGTGTCCTCTAAGGTCGGGGTCCCCTCCGGTCCATTCCTTGAACCGGCAACTGACCCCTCAGCTGGGTCTAAGTCTCGGGTGGGGTAGCACCAACTAGGGACAACTCCCTGGGGCACCTCATTGGGCTTCAGCGGCCCGGTAGACACATCCCCGACCTTCCTGAATCAGGCCTCATACCCGTGAGGCTTCCAACCAGTACTACCCTCGTCTACCCAAACTACGGTACACTTCTTGACATAAATGGTTCCCAGCCCGTCAGGGAACTCATCAAAATAGGTGGACATCACCTTGGGGTCACCAAAACAGATAGGCCATATCTTCAAGGCCTAGGATTTGTAAAAAAAAAGGGGTCTCCAACGGGGATAGATACACATCTTAGTAAGGTAGGTCCTAACCCTAAGTTAGGCCGACCGTCCACTCGGGCAGTCATAAAGATCAACATTTCACACAAACAGACATAAGAGGCAATTCAAGTATCAACGCAACACGCAATGTCAGGCATGCAATCATAGCATCGTAACACATCCAGATGATCATGCACGAATCACCATGCCACAACATCACTTCCACCCTTCACACCTACCTCAATCTCATGCCCGCGTTTAGAACGCATTAGGCTCGGTTTGCGTAAACGCATCAGACCGTCATTGACAACCCATGTGAATGCATCAAATTTCAATGATACTCCAGGCCAGTATCGACACATCACATTTCCATCCCGCGTAAACGCATCAAGACCGTGGCCATCTCAACCCCGCGTCTCATACGCATCAGGGTCTCGCCTCGTCTCCGTCATGCTTCAATCACAAATCATGCACACAAGGCTAAGTGCAATTCATGCATAAACAATGCATCCATGGCATGCAAGACGATTCCATCAACGTGCAAACAAGGTAGCCAATTCAAAGCACGAATATTAGCACACATGCAATCCTCTATACCGCCTAAGATGGACAAGGAACAATCTCATAAAAACCTTTCAAGAATCGCCCAAAATTTACTCGGCTCGCTCAATCGAGTCCCATTTTTCTATCTTAGGTTTAGGGTTCCCTTACCTTAATCTTGATACCACAAAAATCCTCTCTTCAAGCCCTCAACAATTCGGTCTCAATGGTCTAAGAACAAACCCACCATGCAACCTAGGAAAATCCAACCAATTGTCAATTTTTCTTGTCCAATTCACCCATCCATGAACCACCAACCTTAATAACACATTCGTCAACATCCTAACATGTCTCATTGATGAATTTGAGAATCAAAACCAACAGCCAACAGCCTCCACAGAATCGGTTTACACAGAACCGAATCGGGCTATGTTCGGTTCTGTGTAAACCGAGCATATCCAGCCATTAACCTACTCCAAATCCACCATTTACTCACTAACCTACTTGCTAACATGTATATCTAAGGATTTATGAGGCTCACCGAAGATTTGAGGTCGAGTCATCGTCGAAAATCGCTTGAAAGTAGCCGGTTTCATTAAGTCCTTAAATCGGCAGTTTCTGTCCAACAATCACAAGATCCATTTGGGGTCAAAACTTCATCAAATTGACCTAAGCTTTTTACAACATACCACTATAGGAGTCCCCTAGATTTTCACAAAATTTGGTCGCAAGACTCCAACGTTTCATGGTCCTAAGAGGTCAGAAACGCTGCCTACCTCAGATTATGTCGGCTTCCGTCGGCTTCTGGGAGAATGGCTGGTTGGTGCTCCTCGGTGGGTCAATCGACGTGATTCCACTTCGAGGATGTCGGCAAGAGGTTGGGATAGGTGTGAATGGTTGGCTCGTTGGCTGAAGGTCGTCAGAGAGGGCGAATGAACGGCACAGGTTCGATCGGTTGGAGTAAGCAAGACCAAAGCTTGAGGGGCAAAATTGTAATTTTACCCCCGAAGTCCAGAACGTCGCTTTTCTCGTTTCAATTTTCTTTGATACGGCGATGACCAATCCAAACATGACGTTGGAATTCTGGATTCTCTATTTTTAATTTTCAAGACTTGTTTCTGATCGTTTTCTCTATCGGACGTGGTTCCAGCCTATCCCAAACCGACGGGTGGCTTTTGCAGATGTTACGCGTATCGATCCTGTGATTCGTATCACATTTAGAGCTCGTCAATTCGTGGCGACTTTGGTTGTCATGTAATTGTGAAGGTCTATCACTAGTTCCTATGGTCTCGATCGTCATTGTCAGATTTAGGGAAAATTTTGCAAATTATACGTTGGTTAAGCGACATCACCCGCGCTCCAATCGTATAACGCTAGCAAGGCATTCCTTAATCGTTCTTAGATTGGCCTTTTGTGGTTCTAAATGTCCCCTCAACAATCCTTACGGTCAAAGCGTCATTTTCTATTCGAATTCCCTAGGTCTACGTACCTCGTCTCGCGTTAGCCTTTCCCTTTTGGTCAGTCTACTCAAATTGATCAGATTCAAGCGAGATATTACTAAAACACATTGCTAGATATACTTCTCATTAATGAGTCTGAAAATTACTGAGAAATAAGAATGTCACAGGTTCATGATCGTCTTTATCGATAACATTTTGATTTACTCAAGGAGTAATGAATAGCATGAAGAGCATTTAAGGATTTTCTTACAGACCTTGAGGAAGCACTTGCTTTATGCTAAGTGTAGCAAATACGAGTTTTGACTGAATAAAGTAGCATTTCTTGGTCATGTGGTGTATGGAGAAAGAATTGCTGTGGACCTTGTAAAGATCGAAGCCGTTACAAACTAGCCTAGACCTACTACGGTCACGGAAGTTTGGAGTTTCATAGGATTGGTAGGGTATTACCGACGCTTTGTGGAGAAATTCTCATCCATAGCCATTCCATTGACGAGGTTGACTAAGAAAGAAGCGAAGTTCGAATGGAAGAACAAATGTGAAAGGAGCTTTCAAGAGTTTAAGCATCGGTTAACAACCGCACCGGTATTGACGATTCGATCATGACCTAGAGGCTATGAAATATATAGTGACACTTCGCTAAAGGGACTAGGCTGTATGCTAATGCAACATAGAAGAGTGGTTGCCTACATGTCCCGACAATTAAGGCCGTACGAGATGAACTACCCTACTCATGATTTGGAATTGACAGCAATCATCTTTGCTTTGAAGATCTGGAGGCATTATTTATGTGGTGAGAAGGTCCAGATTTATACATATCACCAGAGCCTGAAGTATCTCTTTTCCCAAAAAGAATTGAACATGAGACAACGTCGATGGATGGAACTGCTTAAGGATTATGATTGCGACATATTATATCACCTTGGGAAAGCGAACAGAGTCGCGGATGCGCTCAGTCGGAAATCAAGTATCGCTTGTCTACTGGTTAAAGGGTGTTCATTATTTGAAAATTTGAGGGATTCTGAATTCAGATTAGAATTCTGTCCGCTATCCAGTTTGGTAGCGACACTGAGAATAGAACTCGAGATCCAAGAAAGTATAAAAGCCTCGCAACCTGGGGACCCGAAAATTTAGAAAATCCTAGAGATAGACCCGACAAAAAGGAAACCAGAATTCCAATTGTTAGTGGATGGAATTTTAAAATTTCGAGGGCGTCTATGCGTACCAAAGGACGAAGAGTTTAGAGAAAGGATTTTATCAAAGGCTCATAGAAGCAATTATAGTATCCACCCAGGTAGCACGAAAATGTACCAGAATTTACGTCAGCATTATTGGTGGAACGAGATGAAGGTAGACGTAGCAAAATATGTAGCAAAGTGCTTGACGTGCCAACAGGTGAAGGTACAACACTGTAAGCCTGGTGGATTGCTACAGCCGTTGGAGATTCCTGAATGGAAATGGGAGCACGTGACTATGGATTTTGTAATGGGATTGGCAATGAGTCAAATAGGTCACGATTCTTTCTGGGTAGTCGTGGACAAATTGACCAAGTCTGGGCATTTCATTCTGGTGCGAAAGGACTTTGCGATGGACAGATATGCCTAATTGTATATGCGACAGATAGTAAGACTACATGGAGTACCCGTGACGATTACATCGGATAGAGATCCTAAGTTTACGGGAACTTTTGGAAGAGTCTTCAGGATGCCATGGGAACTCGACTGCAGTTTAGTACAACATATTGTTCATAGATGGATGGACAATTGGAGAGGACAATTCAGACACTCGAGGATATGTTAGGAGCGTGTGTTATAGACTTCAAAGGTGGATGGGAGGATCAGCTGCGTTTGGTAGAGTTCGTATATAACAACAGTTATCAGCAGAGTATTCAAATGACAACTTTTGAGGCACTCTAAGAAAGAGCTTGTAGGATGCCGATTTGCTGGGACGAAGTTAGAGAAAGAAGTATTACAGGCCCAGAGTTGGTAGAGCAATCGGTGGAAGCAGTAAAGATAATCCGAGATAGGCTAAAGACAGCACAGAGTCGTTAAAAAAGTTATGCGGATAAACGTCGCAAACCTCTGGAGTTTCAAGTTGGCGACCATGTCTTTCTTAAAGTTTCACCAATGCGAGGGCTATCTCAATTTGAAAAGAAGGAAAAGTTGAGTCTAAGATATGTAGGCCCTTTTGAAAATTTGGAACAGAGTGGGACCTTGGCCTACAGGCTTGCCTTAACGCCTAATTTATCTCAAGTGCATAACATCTTCCACGTGTCAATGCTACGGAAGTACGAGCCGGACCCGACGCATGTATTGGATTATGAGACTATCGAAGTGGACGATAGAGTATCCTACGTGGAAAATCCAATCAAGATCGAGGATCGAAAGGAGCAAGTTCTGAGGAACAAGACGATTCCACTGGTTAAGGTAATTTGGGTGCACCATGGAGCTAAAGGCCCTACATGGGAAAGCGAGGAAACGATGAGGCGTCAATACGCCCATTTGTTTGAATAGCTGGGTTTATTGTAAATTTTGAGGACAAAATTTTTGTAATAGGGGAAGAGTGTGACATTCTGATTTTTCCTGCCATTTTGAGACTTTTTCATGAGAATGTATCTAATGATGTATTTCAGTCATATCTCGCTCGAATCTGGTCAATCTCGAGTTAACTGATCAAAAGGGAAAGGCTAACGCGAGACAAGGTACGCGGACCTAGGGAACTCAAATAGAAAATCGCACTTCGACCATAAGGATTGTGGAGGGGACATTTAGAACCATAAAAGGCCGATCTAAGAACGATTAAGGAATGCATTGTTAGTTTTATACGATTAGAGCGCAGGTGATACCACTTAACCAATGTATAATTTGTAAAATTTTCCTAAATCGAACGATGACAATCGAGACCGTCGGAACTAGTAATAGACCCTCGCAATTACATGACAACCAGAGTCGCTATGAACTGAAGAGCCCTAAGTGTGATATGAATCACGGAGTCGATACGCGTAACGTCTGCAAAAGCCGCTCATCAGTTCGAGATAGTCTGAAATCACATTTGATAGAGAAATGATCCAGAGACGAGTCTCGAAATTAGAAAATGAAGAATAAAAAATTCCAACATTATAATTGGATTGGACGTCGCCTCATCGGAGAAAATTTGAATTAGAAAAACGACGTTCCGGACGTCGAGGGTGAAATTACCGTTTTGCCCTTTAAACCTTGGCCTTGCCTTAATAAATGGATAAGGGTATTTTGGTCATTGACCACACACCCTTAGCTTCCAAAAATGAGGAGGAATGACAGCCCTTGGATGAAAAATTGATGGACATATGGACAAGTGTCAATGGATGAAGAGTTGGCATTAATTGTTTAACTTTTAACCTACCATTTTTGGTAGTTTGAATCTTCAAATTGGTGTATACACCCTCACTCTTCCCCATTCAGCCGAACCCCCCTTCACCATCATCTTCTTTATCTTCTTCTTCGTTCATCTTCTTCAGCCAAGAGCACCTCTAACCCACCAGGATCTGTCCGTCGCTTCGCCGCCGTCGAGCTCTACTTCCAGCGACCTCTAGCCTCAGCGCCGACCCCCAGCTCTAAGCCCATCCTCTTGCCGACCACATCTAAGTGGTAGTTCGGCATTTGGCCATCGGTAGAGCTCTGGCCAGCCGTTTCCCCGAAAGTCGACAGATTCCATCGCAACTGGAGGTAAGTCGCTATTTGAGCTCCGTAAGACTTCGATTTGTCTCAAACTTCCAGTTAATTTTTATAGACGTCTAGGGAACTTGTATATTGAGTTGTGGTGAAAAATTGGGCTGACTTTGATGGAGTTTTGGCACCAAATTGGTGATGTGATTGGAGGACAGAATCTGACTAGCAGAGGACTTGGAAGAACCGACGCCGTTCGAGCAGTTCCGGGCGTTGCCTTGATTTCAAATTTTTGGTGAGGCTTCCCAACACCTAGAACTATATGTTAGCAAGTAGATTAGTGGATAAATTAAGATTTAAGAGCAGTTTAAGAACTGATTAGTTGGGTACTACACAGAACCGAAAATGCCCTATTTCGGTTTTGTGTATGACGAAACTTTAGGGGCTGTTCATGGTGGAATCGAGCTTAAAATTCTTCGTTGAGGCATATTAGAATGTCAATGGATTTGTTATTGAGGTTTATGCTTGGTGGTTTGATGACTTGGCGATGAAAAATTGATGAAATGGATGGAATTTTATTAGGTGCAAGCTGCCCTATTTTGGATTGCTTGGGGCTGAGTATTTGAGGTGCTTGGAAGATGATTATTGTTGATTTTAGCACAAGGTAAGAAATTTCTAAACCTTGGCTAGGAGGATTGAACTCGACTGGATGAATTGGGTGTGAATTGAGTTAGTTTTCGTGAATTATGGTGCGATTGATCGGTGTTCATTCTTGCAAGTTGTTAATGGCTTGAATGCTTGTTAAATGCTTGTGCTATGAGTTGATTGCCACCATTGAGTGATGAGTTCGACTGTCTCGCATGTCGTAGATGTTTAGCTAGTTGCATGAGCTTGTACTTGATCATGAAGTCTTGAATCGAAATGAATGTCTGGCATGTTTGAGAAACTTGTGGAACCTTGCGGCGTTGAGACGCGGGGTTATGTTGAATCGTACCTTGAGCGTTGAGACGCGTGATTGAAATGGCTAATGTCCTAATGCGTTGAGACGCGGGACGAGCTTTGATATGTGTCGACACAGAGCTAGAATAAAATTGAAAACCTGATGTGTTTACGCGGGTTTGTCAATTGGATGGTTTGAGGAGTAATTACACGGACCGAGCCTGAGGCGTTTTAAACGCGGGCGTGATTCATGAGAAAGTTCGAAATAATGGAACGTGTGGTTTGAATTTGTACTCTATGCCTAACTCGATTGATAAGTTATGATGTCCTGTTGTGTGATCAGTAATCGCTTGCATCATTGTGGCATATTTGTTTTATGAGTGCCTTGTATTGTTGAATGTGTGTTCTTGTTCATTATTTGCATTCATCTGGGTGTACTGTCAGCCTGACCTAGGGTTATGGCTTGTCTTACTGAGATGTCAATCTCACCCCATCGTCGGACCACATTTTCAGACCCTAAAGCTTGAGGATGCTGCTGACGCAATTGGGCAACCTGAAGGAGATGACTGCATATTTTGATGATTTCCCTGATGGTAGGGGTACCATTTACGCTAGGAAGTATACAATAGTTTGGGTCGATGAGAGAGGTAAGGACTGGAAATCGTATAGGTTTGAGGCGTGGTTCCGTATAGTAGGCGAGGTTACCACTGGTCCGCTAAAGCCTTGTGGAGCTATCTATAGCTAGTGTCATCGCACTCAAGAATTAGTAAAGGTAGAGGTGTCCGTTGCTGGCTCGAGGAACATGCCTGAGAGGACCCTGACTCTGGAGGACATCGTTGAGGTGATAGAGATCGATGCTTCCGAGGATGAGCAAGAGGAGCAGGTGGAGGACAAGATGATGGAGGACATGTTAGATTTATGATCTGAGACTTTCTCGGATTACGAGCCTACTAAGGACGCAGAGTAGATGGACAATTCCAGCAGCTCGACCTAGGGGTTTCCTGACTTGCTATGTAGTCTTTTGGTGATGATCCCGTAGGCCAGTTTCTTTTGGGAACCTAATATGGTTGTGTTTTATTTCGGTCTCGTTACCCCGACCTATTTTCACGGTTGGCTCAACTGTGCTTTTGTACGAATTCATGAGGCGTGTATATATATGTATGTGTTATGTTCTCGCTACCTAGGTTCCTTTTGTTTATGTACGGAGGTGTTATTCATGTTGTGTTTTCGCGTGCTTCTTTTTATGCGTCTCTCGATATGTGAATCCCGGGAATCGAGAGTATGCTCGCAGGGAGTTGCGCGCTCGTGCCCGGAGTGCGAGGCATGACAGTGTTGATCCTGGTAGGGACGTATGCATTGTCAGAGACCGTCCTAAAAGGCCCATGCAAGGCCCCCGTGAAGTTCCAGCTCCAAGGCAAGTTGCAGGCCCTGGCGGACCCGTTCTTCTTTAAGACCATAAGTTGGGTAACGTTCTAGCAAATCGACCGCCTCACCGTGTCGGGAGGCGAGACCTTCGATGGCCAAGGCAAGATCGCTTGCAAGCAGAACGACTACAACATGAACAAAAACTATCTACTCTCCCCATCGTAAGCACCTATCAATATTGTTTGTTTATATATTGATTTTGAATCACTTGGTCGTTAGTCTAATGGATACGTCGATGGGGTGTATACCTAAATCTGACACTGTGATTAATTGAGTTTCGAAACATTGAGGGAAATTGATGACATCCCTTGAATTTCAACAGAATTTGAGGTTCAACTTCGTTAGCAATGCCTTAACCTATGACGTAACGATGTTCAACAGCAAGCAGTTACACGTAAACGTCTTAGGCTGCAAGAACGCGACATTCCAACATTTCACCGTAACATCGTCGGGCGATAGCCTCAACACAAATGGGATCTACGTCGAAAGGTCGGTCGAGATCAACATTATTGACTCCAACATCAGGACCGGGGATGACTGCGTCTCCATTGGCGACGGCAGCCAGCAGATCTTTGTCACGAGGGTGAACTGCGGTCCGAGCCATGGCATCAGCGTTGGCAGCCTTAGAAAGTACAAGAACCAAGAGCCCGTGGTGGGTGTCTTTGTCAAGATTGCACCATCATCGGCAGGACCAACGGTGTGAGAGTCAAGACATGGCTCGCATCCCTGGTCAGCATGGCCTCGGACATGCATTTCGAGGACATCCACATGGTCGATGTCGCCAACCCTGTGCTCATTGACCAAGGATACTGCCCATGGAACCAATGCCAAGCATAGGTACATACATGAACATGAAAATTAGACCAAAGTAATAACTATGAATGAAATGCATATAGACTCGTCTGCTAAAAGAAACTATTTTGTCTAAAAAGAAGAACAAATTTAATTTTGAACAAACATTAAATGCTAATTGAATAACTCTGTCGATAAAAAATATACCTATCAGTCCTAATCGACATGTTATTCAATTTGTTCAAATCCCTTCTCTGGTTAAGATCAGCAAAGTCAGCTACAAAAAAATCTGGGGAACATCAGCATCCCAGGTCACTATGAAGATCGCCTGCAGCAAGAGCGTGCCTTGCGATAATGTCGAGATTGCAGGCATCGACCTCGCGTACTGTGGTCCCAAGGGCTCCGCATTGTCAAAGTGCTCGAACGTCCGGCCTTTGATCACCGGCAGGCAATTCCCTCTGTCTTGTGCCAAGGTTGCAAGATGAAAACTTTGCTCTTTCTCGATGGAGATTGATCAACGCCAACATTACCTTATTATGATGTGAAAAGGTCTTGCTCTGGATGGATTTTCAAACGGAACTTTTTGTACTCTGTGCTCTTTACACCATTTTGAGCGCGAAGGCGAGGTCCGGCAAGGCCAAACCTCGCCAAGGCAAGATCAACTATTTAAAAGTACAAAAAGAGTATTCCATTTTTGGAACTTGGACATTTATGTTATTTAAACTTTTTTCATAACATTTAATTGTCTTCCTTATTCTGCAAATTATAATTAGTTTTACTCATGCGCTGATCAAATATTTGAGTATTTACTTATTAGCTAATTTGCATTTCCTTAAATTTCTTTTTTTATATAAATCAAAAGTAAAAGGGTGATTTTTTTTTATAAATAATAAAATATTCTAGTATTAAAATATTTTTTTGAGTGCGAGGTTTGACTCGATTTCAATGAAATCAAAACACAAAGCCATCCTTCATGATGTCTCAGATATAATTCGCACACATCAATTATAAGAATCAAAGCGAAAATGGAGCTTCGCCATTTAAGACCAGAAGTCAAGTTCAAAGGTCGACTTACCGTTTTTCGAGATCGTAGGCAGCCCGAATTGGTTCGATCGACTCTACAGAACTCCAGCAAGCTTCTCGAAGTGAATTCATGGCACGATTCAGCCTGAATCGTCATCACCGACCACTCATAGTTGAAGCTCAAGCTCTCGACGATGGGGGCCGGAGAGCGAGCTTTCTCTCTCAATTTCTCTCTCTCTCTCTCTCTCTCACACACACACAATTATGTTATTCTCTTACAACATAATGAACCTCCTTTTCTCCAAAATGCATCAATTTTAGTTATAATCCCCTCTTCAAAAACTGACCCATGCGGGGGAGTGAAGGTCGGTGACCTTCGCACGTGTAGTACGAGCAAAATGCTCGCCGATGAACAGTGATCGATGGGAACATAATGGCAAACTCTACTAGGCCCTCCGGTGATGAAATTTCGCTTGAATTTGATATTGTTTTGGTCTTGCATTTGAGAGAAGCTGGTCGTGACTCATTATAGCCTCGTTGGCGGGATTCCGGTGAACCCATGTTGTCGGATCGGTCATAATCGACGTTAGACTTTGTGGCCAACAAAACGCCTCCATCAATTTTGTGAATTGAAGCCGATAGATAGTTGGATTTTGCGATCAAAATCCAACTGCAATCAGTCAAATTCGCGTGGAAGTCCAAGGTTGAAGAAGGAACTATTCGGGCAGGTTCGACTGGTCTGACTTGTCAAAACCGGTTCGACTTGATTTTTTCCAAAATTAATCATAATTCGTGGGGAATTTTTGCAATTAAGACTCAAAATCGAACTTAGAGGATGAATATTGTCCAACAATGCGATTTTTCCAAAAAGTTCTTGTCAATTTATATGAAAACTCCAAATTTGTCTTCAATTGCAATTCGAGAAATTGTGAAATTGAGGGCTCAAATAGCAAAATTGGTCCAAATCACTCATGCCAATCGATTCAGAATGGTAAAAAACATTGGGCAAATGTTTCAATTTGTGATGGAGGTCCTTGAATTTAAAGTAATTTCAATTCTACCCATTTTAATAACTAAATTGCAATAAAATGCGCAATTTTACCCAAATCGTGCAATTGAGAAATTTAAGCAAACAATTGGACCGAATTACAAATGAAGGATAATCAGTTTGAATGGCAAGACTCTTGAAATCCCAAAATTGCAAATTAAAAAACTCGATTAACATTTTTTAACCAAGTTCAATTACATGAGTAACGAAGGAATACACCAAATAGAACTTGAATTTTGAATTTTTATGAAGTCAAGAAGACGAGGGAATTAAAATAAAAATACTGGCTATTTTTTATATTTTTGTGACCTCGAATTTTACTTTTCTTGATTTTTCATGCGTTTTCCTATTTCCCGAAAATGACAAAAAATGTGAAAAATATGAAAAATTGTTTTTTCATCAAAAATGATTCTTTAAACTTGGCCAAGGCCACCGAAGTTAATTTTATAATTTTTTTATCTTTTTATGAATTTTTCAAGAATTTTCTAAAAATAAATCAGAAAAGACTAATCCAAAATCATGTGTCAACAAAACCATAATAGGAAAAATAAGATAATAAAATAAATAAAATTAATTATATCTAAAAATGGTTAGGTCGGCGCGGATCGTGCTACTTAGAATAAATGACATCCATGTCAGCAATTTTGTGCCTTCAACTAGTACCAATATGAAAATATTTACAATTCAATTGGTCCAGTTGAAGGGTTTATGTTTGGATTGGTACCAAAGCAATGATTTAAGAAATTTTTATTATTTTACTTTTCACAATGAATAACCAGTGACCGTGACTGCGACCGATGGCTACAAATTGTGATGGTGTTGGCAACCAGCGTGGAAATGATGATGAGCAACGTCGATTACTAGTGACTAATGGCCAGCTAAGGCGGCCAATGGACTTATGTTTTCGATAGTTTTATGGTTATAGAAAAGGGAAAATGGAATTTCATGACTAGTTAAGCCCCGTTCGTTTTGCGAAAAATGAGGATCTTATGAAAAATGATAATATTTTTCCATGTCAAATGAAACATGAAAATATTTTCCTTCCGCACCCCCTTCCATAAGTTATATTATTAAGTATTTTTCCTTTTTATTTTTTAATTGTGATTTTGTTATTTTTTAATCTTTTTCTTCGTTTACCGATCGCCAGCTATCGGCTACAGGTGAGCTCAAGCCACCCCTCAGGTCGACGTGGCTGACGAAGCCTCTCCTCTCCAAAATTGGTGAGGTTGAGCTTGCTAGCGTCGGGCGAGGCTTGGTCTCGCTTGCGTGTAGTCGGCCATCGTTTTTAGCCGTTGCTAGCGACTAGCTAAAGAAGAGGAAAAATAAAAATAAAAATAAAAAATAAAAGGAAAAGAGAAGAATTAAAAATGAAGAAATAATTTTTTTGAGTTTAAAAATATATAAAAATATAAATAAAATAAAAATAATTAAAAAGAAAGGAAATGTGAAAGAGAGGGGGAAGGAAATAAGAAGGAAAATCTTTTCCTCTTCTCAAAAAATGGAAATTATTTTACCCAATTTTAAATGTGTTTTTTCCATGAAAGGAAAATGTGTTTTTGGCTCTTTTATTTTATGTGAACCGAACGCAGAAAAGTCATTCTCGCGAAACAAATGTAGCTAAATCAAATTAATAAAATAAACGCATATGTGAAGTGCTTAGAAGACGGAATTTTGAAGTTTCGGGGGCGTCTATGCTTACCAAAGGACGAAGAGCTTAGAGAAAGGATTTTATCAGAGGCTCACAAAACCAATTATAGTATTCACCCAGGTAGCAGAAAATGTATCAGAACTTGCGTCAACATTATTGGTGGAACGGGATGAAAGTGGATGTAGCAAAGTATGTGAGAAGTTCTTGACATGCCAGCAGGTGAAGGCACAACACTGTAAGCCTAGTGGATTGTTACAACCGTTAGAGATTCCTGAATGGAAATGGGAACACGTGACTATGGACTTTGTAATGGGACAACCAAGGAGCCAGAGAGGCCATGATTCTATTTGGGTAGTCGTGGAACGATTAACCAAGTCTGCACATTTTATTCCTGTGCGAAAAGACTTCGCGATGGATAGATATGTCGAATTGTATATGAGGTAAATAGTGAGATTACATGGAGTACCCGTGCAATTACATCAGACAGAGATCCCAAGTTCACGGTGAACTTCTGGAGAGTCTTCAAGATGCCATGGGAACTCGATTACAATTTAGTACGATGTACAATCCACAGATGGACGGACAATCGGAGAGGACAATTTAGACGCTCGAGGATATGTTACGAGCATGTGTTATAGACTTCAAAGGTGGATGGGAGGATCAGTTGCATCTGGTAGAGTTCGCATATAACAACAGTTATCAGCAAAGTGTTCGAATGACACCTTTTGAAGCGCTCTACGGAAGAGCTCGCAAAACCCTGATTTGTTGGGACGAGATTGGAGAAAGAAGCATTATAGGCCCAGAGTTGGTAGAACAATCGATGGAAGCAGTAAGGATAATCCGGGATAGACTAAAAACAGTACAGAGTCGTCAAAAAAGTTGTGCGGATAAACAGCGTAAGCCTTTGGAGTTTCAAGTAGGCGATCATGTTTTCCTTAAGGTGTGACATTCTGATTTCCAGTCAATTTCAGACTCATTAATGAGAAATGAATCTAGAGATGTATTTCAGTCATATCTCGCTCAAATCTGATTAATTCGAGTAGGATGACCAAAAGGGAAAGGCTAACACGAGACAAGGTACGTGGACCTAGGAAACTCAGATAAGGAATGATGCTTTGACCATAAGAATTTTTGATGGGATATTTAAAACTACAAAAAGGTCGATCCAAGAACGATTAAGGAATGTCTTGCGAGTGTCATACGATTGGAGCGCGGGTGATGCCACTTAACCAACGTATGATTTGCAAAATTTTCGTAAATCGAACAGTAAAGATTGAAACCATAGGAGCTAGTGATAGACCCTCACAATTACATGATAACCAAAGTCGCCATGAATTGATAAACCCTAAATGTGATGAGAATCACAGGGTCGATACGCGTAAAGTCCGCAAAGGCCACTCGTCGGTTCGAGATAGGTTGGAACCATGTCTGACAGAGAAAACCATCAGAAACGAGTATTGAAAAATTTGAAATGGAGAATCAAGAATTCCAACGTTATTCAGATTGGTCGTCGCCCTATCGAAGAGTTTTGAAGCGAGAAAAACGACTTTCTGAACGTCGGGGTTAAAATTACATTTTTGCCCCTCAAGCTTAGAACTTTGTCCATCCATTTGAAAAAGGGCAAAGTGGTCCTTACACACCCTCAAGGCTGTCGAATTCAAGGAGGAACAAGAGCCATTGGATCAAAGCTTGAATGACAATGAGACAAGTGTCAATGGATGGTGTGAAGGGAGGTCATGTCTACCTTTATGCGACTACCATTCAACCATTTGACCATGGACTTTGAATATGGTCTTCCCACCCTCTCTCTCCTACTTGTTCGGCCAAACACCCCCAAGAACCACCGACGACCACCTTCTTCTTTCTTCTTGTTTCTGCTCGCCAGTGACCAGCTCTGGTCTCTCTACTCGCCGCTTCCAACGACCACTTTCAACCGCTGCCTGACCATCGGCCGGCCATACCAACCTAGATCTACGTCTTGCCAACCTCCTCGAAGTGGAAGCACGGCATTTGGACCACCGAGGATCTTTGGCCAAGAGTTCTCCCGAAAGCCGATAGAAATAGACTCAACCTGAGCTAGGTGAGGTCCCTGACCCTTTTAGAGGTCGAAATTTTGGATTTTTGAGGTGAAATTTTATGGAGGTCTAGTAAACATATATATGAATCTGTGGTAAAATTGTTGAGAGTGATTTGATGAAGTTTTGACCTCAAATGGGTCTTGTGAACTATGGATAGAATCTGCCGGAAAACTGACTTGAGGAATCCGGCGACTTCCGAAGGGATTCTAGCGACCATTCGACTTCAAACTCACGGTGAGCCTCTTAGACTCTTAGATAGATATGTTAAAAGGTAGGATAGTGAGTAGATGAAGGATTTGATGAAGGTTTAGGACTGAAAGTGCACAGTATGCACAGAATCGAGAGAAACCGGTTCGGTTCTGTGCAAAATCAATTCTGGTGGGAGCAAGAACATATGGTGATGAGTTTCAAATTGATGTTTAAAACATGTTAAGATGATGAGGGTTGTGTTATGGAGGATTATGGTTCATTGAATGAGGAATTGGATATGGAAAATTGATGAATTGGTTGAATATTGTAGGTTGCGCGGTGAATTGAACCCTTGGACTATTTGGCCGAGACTTTGAGGCCATTGCAGGAAGAGATTTGTGTTATCAAGCTTAAGGTAAGGGAATTCTAAACTTAGAATAGGAAGATTGGACTCAATTGGGTGAGTCGAGATTTAGTTTGATCGATTTATGAGAATTTCTAAAGGATGGCTCTTGATATATCCTAAGTGGTTATAAGAGGGTCATGTGTGTTATCGTTTGTGTTTAAATATCCGCCATGTATATGTGTCACTTGATTGCCTTGCATGCCATGAGTCTTTGAATTGTGCCTGAATTGCACATGTCATCATGTATGGAAAATGAATTGAAAATCATGGCATGAGCATGGCATGGCGAGGCCTTGAAACGTATGAGACGTGGCGCGGGAGATAGATACCCTGATGCGATGTAAAAGCGGGGTGGAGTTGATATTGTGTGGCGTCCTGATGCGATCTAATTGCGAGGTTGAGATGGCCACGGTCCTAATGCGAATTATTCGCGAGACGGAGGTATGGGGTGATGATGTGGGCCTAGAGATTCATTGGAACTTGATGTGTTTACGCGGGTTGCCAAAAACGGTCTAATGCGTTTACGCGGATCAAGGCTGATGCGATCTAATTACGAGCTGGAGAATGAGGCAGGTAGGAAGAGGTGATTGTGGTGAAATGGCTGGATGAGGTGTGCATAATCATCTGAGTGTGATATGGTGTCATAGTTGCATGCCCATCATCTGTGTGTCACTATTCTTATTTGTATATGCCTGTATAATTGTGAGTTTGAAATTTTGGGATAGATGACTGCCTGAGCGGACGATCAGCCTGACCTAGGGTTAGGACTCTTTTGCTGAGATGTGTATCTCACCCCTTTGGGGACCCATATTTTTATAGATCCTAGGACTTAGCATTGTGGCCTATTCGTTTTAGGGATCCCAAGGAGATAGCGGCATATTTTGACGAGTTTCCAAATAGGCAGGGGAATATTTATGCGAGAAAGTGTACGGTTGTATGGGTCGAAGATGGTAGTCCGGACTGGAAGCCTCATAGGTTCGAGACATGGTTTAAAAAGGTCGGAGACGAGTCGATTAGGCCGCTGAAGCCCCACGAGGTACCCCAAGGAGTTATTCCTGATTGGTGCCAAACCGCCGGGGAGCAGGAGCTACCAGAGGGTTCTGTAGTTGGGTCTAGGAATGTACCAGAGAAGACCCCGACCTTGGAGTTCACTGAGGACGAGGTGATTGCCGTGGAGGCTACCAAGAAGGATCTGGCGGAGCCGTCACATGAGGCTACCATCGAGAATTCCATCGAAGTCTAGTCAGAGACCTTATCGGAGTATGAGCCGACAGAGGATGCAGAGGATACAGGGACTGCAGCAACTCATCTTAGGTGTTCTAGTTTATTAGTTCGATCTTATAATGGCGACTACTTGGTCATGAAGTCTTGAAGGAGAAGTGAAACTTGTGAGCCTAAGGACTTCTGGCACTCTGATGCGTTGAAACGCGGGGCTGCAATGAGTGTCATCCTGAGGCGTCGAGACGCGAAATAAGTTTGTTCATGTGTAGACACAAGCCTTGAATGACATTGAAAATCTAAGGCGTATAACGCGGGTTTGTGGATTGTCATGGTCTGAGGTGCTTGACGCGGACCAAACCTGAGACGTTTTGACACGGACGAGGATAATAAAATGAATCATAGTGGTAGTACGTTAAGCTTGATCTTGTATCCTCATACATGCATTAAGTTGTGAGTTATATGTTGTCCTGATGGTACACCAGGATGATTATTTACCATATGCCTTTTGTGTTGCATTATGACAATTGCTTGCCTATTCTATTTATTGACATGCATTTGCTTATTGTCCGAAGTTGTGTCTGGGTGTACTGTCGGCCTAACTTAGATTTAGGACTTCGCTTATTGAGCTATAAAACTCACCCCGTTGTGGGACCTTCATTTTTCAGACCCCAAGCCCTGAAGTATGTTTCCAACCCGCCTAGGTAATCCCAAGGAGATGACCGCCTATTTTCACGAATTTACTGATGGTTAGGGTACGATATACGTGAGGAAATGTACTGTTGTTTGGGTTGATGAAGGAGGAAAGGATTGGAAACCACAGAAATTCAAGGCATGGTTCGTAGAGTCGGCGAGGATACTACAGGTCCTTTGAAGCCTATAGAGGTATCCAGAGGAGTGGTTCCCAGCTGGTGTCATCCTATTCGAGATGAGATAGAGGTGGAGATATCCGTGATAGGGTTAAGGAATGTGTCAGAGAAGACCCCTACTTTCGATGAAGACATTGAGGTGATAGATGTTTCTGCTTCAGAGGACGAGCTGGAGGACGCCATGGAGGATGATTTTGTGGAGGTGCGCACAAAGACCTTTTCTGATTACGATCCAATTGAAGACAAGGACGAGGACGTAGATGAAGCTAGTAATTCGTCTTAGTGGTCTCTACTCTCCTTAAGGGTTATCTTTTGAGGTTTTCTTTTGTGGGCATATTAGCTTTTGGGCACTAGGTGAGTCGTTGTCTTTTGGTTAGTCCGTAATCTTCCCTGACCTGTCCAAAGGTTTTAGTTTGATCTTGGATCTTCGTATAAACCTACGTTTATATTATGTATAGTTATGTTTTCGTCATCCCAGTTTCCCTTTGTACTCGTATGGAGTTGTATGTTCATTTCATTTTCGCATGCGTATTTTACATCACATGTATCGCGGGAGCCGTATCTTGGGTCTTAAGCGGTAATTTAAGGGTGTGGCACTCTCGCCATAGGGCGCGGGGCGTGACATCCCCGCTTGTTTGAAATCATAGCAAGGTCAACTCCATCCAAGTTGATTGAGGATTTGAGTGATAAGGAGGAATGAGTTGGGATTGACAGGGTAGCGAGACTTTAGGATGTTCATTTAGAGTTAGACATGAAATGTATGTCATATGAACTAGCGCATGTGGTTGGCATATGATATTTGCAAGATTGATATAGTTTTATGAAGACCAATGTCTCACCCCGCGCCCCGGCCATGAGCACGCGACTTCCTGCAAGCAAACCAAATATCTCTCGTGGTCCCAAAATTCACGCATAAGTCGAGAGACGTATAATATACAAGGCACGCGAAAACAATAATGAAATAACTCCTTCGTACAAAATATGAAGTGGGACCTGGATAGCGCAAATATTGTCATACATGATATCTAACTGTTCATACAGATACAGAGCTACTACATCCGCCAACATGGGGGACGGGTAAGTACACAAAAAAAGGTCCATCCTCTAGCATCCAAGGAAAACAGGTGGGCAACCACCAAAAGATCTAACTAACAACTGGGAGCTCTTTAAGATGAGCTGCTGGAGTCCTCGGCCTCCTCTGCGTCTTCCGTGGGCTCATACTCTGAGAAGGTCTCCGAGCGAACCTCGATGGTGTCCTCCATGGTATTCTTAGCAGATGGCTCCACGAGATTCTCCTCAGTCGCCTTGACCACAATGACCTCTCCTCCGTGTCCTCTAAGGTCGGAGTCCTCTCCGGTCCAATCCTTGAATCGGCAACAGACCCCTCAGCCTGGTCTAAGTCTCGGGTAAGGTGGCACCAACTCGGAACAACTCCCTGGGGCACCTCATTGGGCTTTAGCGGCCTAGTAGACACATCCCCAACCTTCTTGAATTAGGCCTCATACCTGTGGGGCTTCCAACTAGTACTACTCTCATCTACCGAAACTATGGTACACTTCCTGACATAAATGGTTCCCTGCTCGTCAGGGAACTCATCAAAATAAGTAGACATCTCCTTAGGGTCACCAAAACGTATAGGCCACATCGTCAAGACCTAGGATCTATAAAACTAAGGGTCCCCAACGGGGTGAGATTTACATCTCAGTAAAAGAGTCCTAACCCTAGGTTAGGATGACCGTCTACTCAGGCAGTCACATACCCCAAAGTTCAAACTCATGGATATACGAGGAAATGCAAATATAGTTAACAACACACGGATGACAGGCATATAGTTATGGAATCATAACACATTCAAATGATTATGCACATCTCGCCCTGCCACATCACCACAACCATCTTTCCCTGTCTGCCTCATTCTCATGCCTGCATATAAAACTCATCATGCTCGGTCCGGATAAATGCATCAGACCGTCATTGACAACCCACGTAAACGCATCAGGTTTCAATGATACTCCAGGCCAGTATCGACACATCACATCTCCGTCTCGCGTTTCAATGCATTAGGACCGTAGCCTTCTCAACCCCGCGTCTCGTACGCATCAGGGAGCCACACAACTCCAACCCCATGCCTCAAGGTGCTCATTTCCACCACCCCACGTCTCATACACATCAAGGTCTCACTATGTCACACTCATACCATAATTCTCAATTCATTTCACATGCATAACATCAGGTGCAACTCAAGCACAATTCATATGCTCATGGCATGCAAGATAATCAAAGTGACATTCAGACATGGCAGATAATTCAAGCACAAGCATTAGCACACATTAATCCCCCATACCATCTTAGGACGTACCAAGAACAATCATCTTGGAATCTCTCACAATTCATTCAAATTATCGCCCGACTCACCCAGTTGAATCCAATCTTCCTATCCTAAGTTTAGGATTCCCTTACCTCAAGTTTGATGCCACAAAAATTCTCTCCTTAAGCCCCCCAACAATTCGGTCCAATGATCTAAGAACAAACCCACCGTGCAACCTAGGAAAATCTAACCAATTGTCATTTTCTCTTATCCAATTCACCCATCCATGAATCACAAACCTCCATAACACAATCTTCATCTTCCTAGCATGTCTCAATCACCAATTTGAGACTCAAAATCAACAATCATCAGCCCCCACAGAACCTGTTTACACTAAATCGAACCGAGCTATGTTTGGTTCGGTGTAAACCGAGCATATTCAGCCCATAACCGACTCCAATTCCATCATTAAATCACTAACCTACTTGCTAACATGTCTATCTAAGGGTTTATGAGGCTCACCGAAGATTTGAAGCCGAGTCGTCGCCGGAAACACCTTGAGAGTCGTCGGTTCACCCAAGCTTGCAAACCGGCAGTTTCTGTCCATCAAAGGTGACACCATTTCATCATCAATCCTCCATCAAAATCGGTCCAAATTTTTACAACAACTCAGTATACGAGTCTTCTAGATCACCACAAAATTTGGCCAAAAAATTCGAACGTTAAGAGGCCCTACGGAATCCTAACAGCAGCTTACCTCCAGCTGCGATGGTTTCCGTTGACTTCCAAGAGAATGGTTGGCTGGAGCTCCTTGATGGCTCAATCGACCCACTTCCACTTCGAGAATGTCGACAAGAGGCTAAGCTAGGAGGGTGTGGTCGGCCGGAGTTTAGGCGGTAGCCGGAGGAGGTCGTCGGAACGGGCGAACGGCAGGAGCAGAAGTTGTTGGGCGGCACGGGTTCATGGCAGTTTGAAGGAGGAGAAGATGAAGAAGTCTCGGTGAAGATGGGGTGTATGGCCGGCCAAGAAGAGACAGAAGAGGGCTATATTCAATCTCAAGAGTCAAAGGTTGAATGATAGTTGGCTAATAGTGGACAAGACCACTCTTTAGCTAATCCATTGACACATGTCCTAAGTGTCAATCAAGCTTAATCCAATGGCCATGCTCTCTTACAAGTTTCCGCAGCCTTAGGGGAAAAATAAAAGATCAAAATGCCCTTCTTCAATTACATAAGCAAGGCTAAAGCTTGAGGGGTAAAATGGTTATTTTACCCCCGACATCCGGAACGTCGTTTTTCTCGTTCCAATATTCTTTGATAAGGCGATGACCAATCCAAATATGACGTTGGAATTCTTGATTCTCCATTTTTAATTTTCAAGACTCGTTTTTGATTGTTTTTTCTATCAGACGTGGTTCCAGCCTATCCCGAACCAACGGGCGGCTTTTGTAAACTTTACGCGTATCGACCCTGTGATTCATATCATATTTAGGGCTCGTCAATTCGTGGCGACTTTGGTTGTCATGTAATTGTGAGGGTCTATCACTTGTTCCTATGGTCTCGATCGTCACTGTCTGATTTAGGAAAAAATTTGCAAATCATACATTGGTTAAGCAGCAGCACCCGCGTTCCAATCGTATAATGCTAGCAATGCATTCCTTAATTGTTCTTAGATCGATCTTTTATGATTCTAAATGTCCCCTCGACAATCCTTTTGGTCAAAACGCCATTTCTTATTCGAGTTTCCTAGGTCCACGTACCTCGTCCCACGTTAGCCTTTCCCCTTTGGTCAGTCAACTCAAATTGATCAGATTCGAGCGAGATATGACTGAAACACATCGCTAGATACATTTCTCATTAATGAGTCTGAAAATGACAGGAAATTAGAATGTCACAACTCTTCCCCCTTACAAAAATTTCGTCCCCGAAATTTTCATCAAACTTAGCTACTCAAACAAATGGGTGTATTGACGCCTCATCGTTTCCTCGTTTTCTCACGTGGCGCCTTCGGTTCCATGGTGCTCCCACACAACCTTGACCAATGGAATCGTCTTATTCCCTAGAGTTTGCTCCTTCCGATCTTCGATCCTGATCGGTTTCTCCACGTAGGATACTCTGTTGTCCACTTCTATGACCTCATAGTCCAGCACGTGTGTCGGGTCTGGTTCATATTTCCGTAGAATCGACACGTGGAAGACGTTATGCACTTGGGATAAGTAAGGCGGTAAGGCAAGCCTGTAGGCCAAGGTCCCAATTCGCTCCAAAATTTCAAATGGACCTACGTACCTTGGGCTTAATTTTCCTTTCTTTCCAAATTGCGATAATCCTCTCATCGGCTACACCTTGAGGAAAACATGATCGCTTCCTTGAAACTCCAAAGGCTTACGCCGCTTATCCGCATAACTCTTCTAACGACTCTAAGCCGTCTTCAGCCTATCCCAAATTATTTTCGCTGCTTCCACCGATTGCTCTACCAACTCTACGCCTGTGATACTTCTTTCTCCGACCTCATCCCAGCAAATCTGGTTCTGCAGGCCCTTCCGTAAAGCGCTTCAAACGGTGCCATTTGGATGCTCTGCTGGTAGCTGTTGTTATATGCAAACTCCACCAAATGCAGCTGATCTTCCCATCCACCTTTAAAATCTATGACACACGTTCGCAACATGTCCTCAAGCATCTAAATCGTCCTCTCCGACTGTCTGTCTGTCTGTGGATGGTACGCTGTGCTAAATTGCAATCGGGTTCCCATGGCATCTTGAAGGCTTTTCCAAAAGTTTGCAATGAACTTGGGATCTCTATCTGAGGTAATTGTCACAGGTACTCCATGCAGCCTCACTATCTGCCTCATGTATAACTTGGTGTCTCTATCCATTGCGAAATCCTTTCGCACCGGGATGAAGTGCGCGGACTTAGTCAATCTGTCCACGGCTACCCATATAAAGTCGTGACCTCTTTGACTCCATGGGAGTCCCATCACAAAATCCATCATTATATGCTCCCACTTCCATTCTGGAATCTCCAGTGGCTGTAATAATCCTCCAAGCTTACAGTGTTGCGCTTTCACTTGCTGACATGTCAAGCACATTGCCACATATTTCGCTACATCTACTTTCATCCCGTTCCACTAGTAGTGTTGACGCAAGTTCTGATACATTTTCGTACTTCCTGGGTGGATACTATAATTGCTCCTGTGAGCCTCTAATAAAATCCTTTCCCTGAGTCCTTCATCCTTTGGCACACATAGACGTCCTCAGAACTTCAAGTTTCCATCCTCTGACACTCGAAACTCTAGTTTTCTCTTCGTCGCGTCCATCTCCAGGATTTTCTGAATTTTTGGGTCCGCAGACTGCAAGGTCTTTATCCCTTCCTAGACCTCAGGTTCTACCCTCAATGTAGCTATCAAACTGGACAATTGGTAGACTTCTAGTCTGAACTCAAAATCTCTCAAATCCTCAATCATCAACCAACCTTTTACTAGAAGACAGGCAATGCTTGACTTCCGGCTAAGTGCATCCGCGACTCTGTTTGCTTTCCTAGGGTGATACAATATATTATATCATAATCCTTAAGTAGCTTCATCCACCGATGCTGCCTCATATTCAGATCCTTCTGGGAAAATAGATACTTCAAGCTCTGGTGGTCAATGTAAATCTAGAACATCTCGCCACCCAGATAATGTCTCCAGATCTTCAGAGCAAAAATGATTGCTGCTAACTCCAGATCGTGAGTTGGGTAGTTCATTTCATGTGGTCTCAATTGTCAGGATGCATAAGCGACTACTCTCCCATGCTGCATTAACACACAACCTAGTCCTTTTAGAGAAACATCGCTATATATCTCATGGTCCCCTGGTCCTGATGGAATCGTCAACACCGGTGTAGTCGTCAACAGATATTTGAGCTCTTGGAAACTTCTCTCACACTTGTCTGTCCATTCAAACCTTGTTTCTTTCTTTGTCAACCTCGTCAATAGGATGGTTATGGATGAAAACTTCTCCATAAAACGTTTGTAATATCCTGCCAAACCCAAGAAACTTCGAATTTCCGTGACCGTAGTAGGCCTAGGCCAATTTGTTACAGTTTCGGTCTTCGTAGGATCCACCGCGATTCCTTCTCCAGATATCACGTGCCCAAGAAATGCTTCCTTGTTCAGCCAGAACTCACATTTGCTTAACTTAGCGTAGAGCAAGTGTTCCCTCAAGGTCTGCAAAATAATCCTCAGGTGTTCGTCATGTTCTGCGTCACTCCTTGAGTAAATCAGGATATCGTTGATAAAAACTATGACGAATCTATCTGGGAATTCCTTAAATACTCGATGCATCAGGTCCATAAAAGCAGCTGGAGCATTGGTCAATCCAAAAGGCATCACTGTGAACTCATAATGACCATACGTCGTCCTAAAAGCAGTCTTAGGTATGTTTTCCTCCTTGATCCTCAACTGGTGATACCCGGTCCTCAAGTCAATCTTAGAGAATACCGCCGCTCCTTGCAACTGATCAAACAGGTCGTCGATTCTCGGCAGTGGGTATCTATTCTTCACTGTTACCTGGTTCAGCTGCCTATAGTCGATGCATAAACGCAAAGACCCATCCTTCTTCCTTACGAACAATACCGGCACTCCCCACGGTGAAGCAATCGGTCGGATAAATCCTTTATCCAGCAGTTTTTGCATCTGCACTTTTAACTCCTTTAGTTCCGACAGGGACATCCTATAAGGTGCCTTCGAGATCGGCTCCGTCCCGGGAGCTAATTCGATCACGAATTCTATCTCTCGCTCTGGTGGCAATCCTGGCAACTCTTGGGGAAACACGTTAGGAAATTCACGCACTACTGGAATACTCTCTAACTTTGGCTCTTCGACAGTCATGTCCATTACTTTCACTAAGTATGCCTGACACCCTTCAGACATCAACTTTGTCACTTCAAGAGATGAGACTAAGGAAATCGAGATCCCTCCTCGACTTCCCACCAATTCAAAGTTAGGGCGGCTTTCAGGGTAAAAGCGAATTGTCCTACTACCAAAATCTACCACTACTCCTGCTTACCTAACCAATCCATCCCAATGATCACGTCAAAATCATACATGGAAAATACATCTAGATCAATACTCTCCTTACTCCCTCCAATCACAATTTCACAACCAGCATAACCCAAAAAAACTAATATTTTATCCTTTAATGGGGTGGCAACATGCAGAACTATATTAAACGGTTCTAACTTCATACCCACCAATTCAGCAAACTGAACAGACACAAATGAATGCGTGGCACCAGGATCAAACAATGCATATACAGCTTGGTCACACAAGTAAATCATACCTGTGACCACACCTGGTGCTTCCTCCGCCTCTCTGCGGGCTACTGCATATACTCTTCCCTAAGCCGGTGGTTGATTTTGCTCGATCTAGGGAGTGGCAGTCGACGGTCCAGCTTGCGGTCTTTGTCCTTGAGGTCGAGTTGTCGAAGCTTGGTTCGGGCACGTCCTCATCTGGTGGCCCATCTGACCATACTTAAAGCAAGCTCCAGTCTTTACTAGGCAAGGCCCATTTCCATGCATTCTGCCACAAAGGCAGCAGCTCCAGTTTGTGGGATTTGGAGGTTTCACAATATTTTTCCTTATTGGAAGCACGAAACGCCTATTGCCCGCCATCAATCTCTTGCCCATATGACGGTTGTCTCTAAACGGGGTAAACCGCGATCTAGTTACAGTATTCCTCTCTTTCAAGTCCCTTTCAATCATCTGACCCAGCTCATAGATCTCCTTATAAGTCCTCTAATTTAAGGTAATCATCTGATTGCGGAGCTCATGTCTCAGTCTGTCCTAAAATCTCCGTGCTTTCTCCTTGGGATCTTCTATAGATCGAGGTGCGTACCTCGACAGCCTGGAGAACTCTACTTCATACTGATCCACCGTTAGCTGGTTCTCACGTAGCTGTAGAAATTCTACTTGCTTCCTTTCTTTGGTCGTCTCCGAGAAGTCCTTGTCGTTGAACACAGTCTTAAGGGCTTCCCAGGTCATGGCTGCTCCCTCAGGAAAAACGCCGTTCTTGATTGCAGCCCACCAGTTGTTTGCAGTACCTTCTAGCTGGTCCACTGCAGCAGTACTTTCCCCTCATCTATGCACCTCAGCACTCCAAAAGCTTTCTCCAGCTTCTCAATCCACCTAAGTGCTAGCTCAGGGTCTCCAGTTCCGTCGAACTGGGTCGGTTTCAGTTTTATGAACTGCTCAACTAGTTGGCCCATCTTTCAGGCCACAACGATTTCCTCCTAGGCATTCATTGCCTCATTGCCCTGGTTAAGTTCACCATGGTTCCCATTGCCACCGTTGTTGCCGTCGTTGGCGTTGACGGCAGCTATGATGGCTCCTACCGCTTGGGCTATGGCAACATCCCGATCTTGGGTCTACCAATTAATAAGGTCACCGATTCTCTCCAGTGCCCTAAGTACGCCATCCATCCTCGGGTCTTCAACCATAGGCGGTCAAGAGCTAGAGGCTCCGCCTTTGGATCTTCCAGATCTCCTAAATGGGTTGCTCATCTTTATATTCCTTTACTAAGCCTGGTCCACCACAAATCCAGCAATGCGTTAGTACTTACTCATTCTTCCAAGTCTAGAGTTACTAACTACACCTTAACAGAAACAGTCATAATATAACAATCTCCGCACAACAATTTCCAGAGACACTTCAACAAGCAGCATATAGTCGTTCCTCAGTCCCGCATACTCCAACGGTTCACTAGAACCAACCATACTCATTCATTTAACGGGCCAAAGTCTAATCATCAATGCCCGGTCACATGCTATGCATCTCATGCCTTACCCTAGCCAGTTTCCTAAGGTCTCGCTACCCGTCCTTGTCCCAACTTAATCCTCCTTATTACTCCAGTCCTCAATCAACTTTAGATCGAGCTAGCCTTGCTCTGATACCAAATCGAACGCAGATGTCACGCCTCGCGCCCCGGGAATGAGCATGCAACTCCGTGCAAGCAAACCAAAAAACTCTCTTGGTCCCAAGATTTACGCATAAATCGAGAGACGTATAATATACAAGGCACGCAGAAGCAATAATGAAATAACTTCTCCGTACAAAATATGAAGTGCGTCACGCCCCGTGCCCTGGGTACGAGCATGCAATTATCCCTGCAAGCAAACAACAATAATCTCTCGGCGATCCCAAGGATCCACCTATATATATATATATATAGAAAGGTTGAGAGACAAAATAATTTACATTAAGCATACGGAAGCGATTCCTAACAAATTCCCGTACAATATGTATATATAGACTGAGAAGGACCTGGATAGCGTCATAAAAAGTCATACATCATCACCTACTGGCCAACAACTACTCTAAGCCGCTATACATCAGGGCGACGGGTAAGTATGCCAAAAAGATATCCTCAAAATTCGCTAGGGATGGGGTTAAGTCGCCAGTCAAAAAATCAGATTGTCATCTGAAGTCACCTAGGACGAACTGCTGGAATCTCCGGTGTCCTCAGCCTCCTCCGACGGCTCGTACTCAGATAAAGTCTTCGACAGGACCTCCACAAAGTCCTCCATAGTTGCCTCTTGCGACGGCTCGGCTCGACCTCCATCCGTGGTTGCCTCCTGGTCCGACTCGACTAGGTCTCCATCCGACAGCTCCATCACAATGACCTCGTCCTCCGGCGGTGGTATAGAATACTCCACTGTCGGCGTCCACTCCAGGCCGTTCCTCGACCCAACCACCGATCCCTCGGGAAACTCCTGGTCCGAGATCGTTTGACACCAAGGAGGTATGACACCCTCCGGAACCTCATGATGCTTCAGTGGCCCGACCTTCCTATCCCCATCCCTCCTAAACCATGCCTCAAACCTCTGAGGCTTTCAGTCCGGTTTATCCTCATCTACCCATACTACTGTACATTACATAGATATTCCCCTGCCTATCAGGGAACTCATCATAAAAAGCCATCATCTCCTACGAGTCCCCAAACTGGATAGGCCACATCGCTACTGCCTAGGATATGTAAAGTAAGGTTTTTCCAAAAGGGGTGAGATACACATCTCGATAAGAAAAACCTAACCCTAGCTCAGGTTGACTGTCCACTCAGGCAGTCGCGTCACTCAACAAGTCTCAACTCATGATCACACGCAAGTATAACAATCATAAATCGATAAACAACAATACATATAAGATAGGCATGCACTTATATTCTCATGTCACACACGAATGCGCGTATATGTTCGGCTTGTCACTTCACCACATCTATCTACCCCTGCCTGCCTAATTCTCTAGCCCGCAAACTAGTCGCCTCAGGCTCAGCTCGCGTAAACGCAACAGACCGTGATCGGTGACCCGCGTAAACGCATAGGTCCCGTCTCATCTCCAAGCAAGGTTTATGAGCTCATACTCTGTCCCGCGATTAGATCGCATTAGGACTGTGGCTATCTCAACCCTGCGACTTCGTAGCATCAGGGCGCCACCTAATCACAATTCACCCTGCGACCTCGTCGCATCAGGGTCTCAACCTTCCATCCCGCATCTCACACGCCTCAGGGCCTCGCCATGTCATGCCACAATCATAATTCATGCCTTGAATATCTATCCTTTACACACACAATGTCAATTGCATTTCAAGTATAATTCACAATCTCATGGCATGCAAAGCAAATAAATTGTTATCCAAACATGACATGCAATTTCAATGCAAGTCAAGGCACACATAAACTCCTTAAGTAATCCTAAGACATGCTAAGACTCATTACTTTAGAAACATGCCCATTAATCGATCAATTTCACACTCGACTTACCCAATCGAGTTCAATCCTCTTAGCCTTGGTTTAGGAAATTCCTTACCTTTGCTCGACAACACGAATTACTCCTCTTTGAGCTCCCTAAGATTCAGCCAACTCAAGTCCAAGGCCAATTTATCGCGCAACCTAGGATAATCAATCGATTTGTCAAATTCCTAGTCCAATTCCTCAATTCATCCATCCAAATCATCCATAACATACCCCTCATCATCTCTTCACATCGTACACACCAATTTGCAACACAAATCCATCATATCCAGCCACCCACAGAATCGGTTTGGCCTGGCATTGAACCGGTTCCATTCGGTTCTGCCCATGCCGAGTCTAACCGGTCCTAATCTACTCCAATTCCATCAATTCTATACCATTCTACCTCTTATAACATCTACCTAAGGGTTTGGGAGGCTCACCTTGAGTTTCAAGCCAAATGGTTGCTGGAAAGTCGTCGGAACTCGCCGGACGCTCAAGATCGTCCTATCAGGCAAATTCTATCCAAAATATCCAAGGCCGGTTCATGGTCAAAACCTTATCAAATCGAGCTCAAATTTTTACCACAGAATCATCTATGTGTCTACTTGATCTCCACCAAATTTGAGCTCTAGTTTCCAAGATTTTGGCTATCAAAAGGGTTCAGAATCGAACCTACCTCAAACTAAAGCAGAATCTGTCGGCTCTTGGGAAATTGCTTGCCCTGCATTCCACAGTGCTCCAAATGACTTGATTCTTATTGCAGGATGTCGGCAAGACATAGAGCTACGTCTGGGTGGTTGGCCGGCAGCAAATGGTGGCCGAAGGAGGTGGTCGAACCGGCCGAACGAACAGTCCGGCAGCAGTCGGGCGAGAATAGAAACTGAGGAAGAAGAGGAAGAAGATGATCGGTGGCTTTGAGGGGTGAATCTGCTGAATGAAGAGTGGGAGAGAGAGAAAAGGGAGAGCTTTTGTTTATATCCAAAAATTAGTCAAAAGCTTGATTGGTAGGTGGGCATTTAGTGCACAAGACTAACCTTTAGGGCATCCGTTGACACTTGGCTTGTGCTCTATCCAAGGAGATCCAATGGCTCCTTTTTGCCCTTCAATTTTTGGCAATCAAGGGGTGTCAATTGCCCAAAATTCCCTCCTCGATTTGTATGAGTAAAGCTCCGAGGTTGAGGGGCAAAAGGGTCATTTTATCCCTACGTCCCGAATGTCGTTTTTCTCATTCTAGGATAATTCGATAGGGCGACGGCAAATCCAAATGACGTTGGAATTCTTGATTTTCCATTTCAAACTTTTCAGGACTCGTTTCTGATCATTTCTTCTATCAGACGTGATTCCAGCCTATCCCGAACTGACGGGTGGCTTTTGTAGACATTATGCATATCAACCCCATGATTCATATCACGTTTAGGGCTCGTCAATTTATGGCGGCTTTGGTTGTCATGTAATTGTGAGGGTTTATCACTAGTCCCTATGGTCTCGATCGTCACTATTCGATTTAGGACAATTTTGTAAATCGTACGTTGGTTAAGCGGCATCACCCGCGCTCCAATCATACAACGCCGCATGGTAATCCTTGAGCGTTCTTAGATCGACCTTTTGGTGATCCTAAATATCCCCTCGACAATCCTTATGGTCAAAGCGTCATTTCCTATTCGAGTCACCTAAGTCCACGTATTTCCTCTTGCGTTGGCCTTTCCCCTTTGATCAGCCTATTCAAATTGATCGGATTTGAGCGGAATACGACTGAAATACATCGTTTGATATATATAACTTCTCATTACAGAGTCTGAAGTCGATTGGAAATCAGAATGTCACAAAGTGGGACCTGGATAGCGCAAATACTGTCATACATGATATCCAACTGTTCATACAGATACAGAGCTACTACATCCGCTAATATGGGGGATGGGTAAGTACACAAAAAGAGGTCCATCCTCAAGCATCCAAGGAAAACAGGGTCAGGGTCGCCACAAAAAAAATCTAACTAACAACTAAGAGCTCCTTAAAATGAGCTGTTGGAGTCCTCGGTCTCCTCTGCGTCCTCCGTGGGCTCATAATCTGATAAGGTCTCCGAGCGAACCTCGATAGTATCCTCCATGGTATCCTCAGCAGATGGCTCTACGAGATCCTCCTCAGTTGCCTCAACCACAATGACCTCCTCCTCCGTTTCCTCCAAGGTCGGAGTCCTCCCCGATCCAATCATTGAACTGGCAACAGACCCCTTAGGTTGGTCTAAGTCTCGGGTAGGGTGGCACCAACTAGGAACAACTCCCTAGGGCACCTCATTGGGCTTAAGCGGCCCGGTAGACACATCCCCGACCTTCTTGAACCAGGCCTCATACCTGTGGGGCTTCCAACTAGTACTACCCTCGTCTACCCAAACTACAGTACACTTCCAGACATAAATGGTTCCCTGCCCATCAGGGAACTCATCAAAATAAGTGGACATCTCCTTAGGGTCACCAAAACGTATAGGCCACATCGTCAAGATCTAAGATCTGTAAAAATAAGGGTCCCCAACAAGGAGAGATTCACTTCTCAGTAAAAGAGTCCTAACCCTAGGTTACGACGACCGTCTACTCAGGCAGTCACATACCCTAAAGTTCAAACTCATGGATATACGAGGAAATGCAAATATAGTTAACAACACACGGATGACAGACATATAGTTATGACATCATAACACATTCAGATGATTATGCACATCTCGCCCTGCCACATCACCACAACCACCTTTTCCTGTCTGCCCCATTCTCATGCTCGCGTTTAAAACGCACAGGCTCGGTCCGCATAAACGCATCAGACCGTCATTGACAACCCGCATAAATGCATCAGGTTTCAATAATACTCCATGCTAGTGTCGACACAACACATCTCTGTCCCGCATTTCAATGCATAAGGACAGTGCCCTTCTCAACCCCGCATCTCATACGTATCAGGGGGCCACACAACTCCAACCCCGTGCCTCAATGCTTCAGGATGCTCATTTCCACCACCTCGCGTCTCATACGCATTAGGGTCTTACCATGTCACACTCATGCCATGATTTTCAATTCATTTCACATGCATAACATCATGTTCAACTCAAGCACAATTCATATACTCATGGCATGCAAGATAATCAAAGTGACATTCAGACATGGCAGATAATTCAAGCACAAGCATTAGCATACATTAATCTCCTATACCATCTTAGGACGTACCAAGAACAATCATCTTGGAATCTCTCACAATTCATTCAAATTATCGCCCGACTCACCCAATTGAGTCCAATCTTCCTATCCTAAGTTTAGGATTCCCTTACCTCAAGTTTGATGCCACCAAAATCCTCTCCTTAAGCCCCCCAACAATTGGGTCTAATGATCCAAGAATAAACCCACCGTGCAACCAAGGAAAATCCAACCAATTGTCAATTTCTCTAATCCAATTCACCCATCCATGAATCACAAACCTCCATAACACAATCCTCAACCTCCTAGCTTGTCTCACTCACCAATTTAAGACTCAAAATCAACAATCATCAGCCTGCACAGAATCGGTTTACACGGAACTGAACCGGGCAATGTTTGGTTCGGTGTAAATCGAGCATATCCAGCCCTTAACCTACTCCAATTCCATCAATAAATCACTAACCTACTTGCTAACATGTCTATCTAAGTGTTTATGAGGCTCACCGAAGATTTGAAACCGAGTTGTTGCCAAAAACACCTTGAAAGTCGCCGGTTCACCCAAGCTTGCAAAAGGGCAGTTTCTGTCCATCAAATGTGACACCATTTCATCATCAATCCTCCATCAAAATCAGCCCAATTTTTTTTCACAACTCAATTTATGAGTCTTCTAGATCTTCACAAAATTTGGCCAAAAAATTCAAACGTTAAGTGGCCCTAAGGAGTCTTAACAGCAGCTTACCTCCAGCTGCAATGGTTTCCGTCGACTTCTAGGAGAATGGCTGGCCAAAGCTCCTCGGTGGCTCAATCGACGCACTTCTACTTCGAGGACATTGGTAAGAGGCTGAGCTAGGAGGGTGTGGTCGGTGGGAGTTTAGACAGTGGCCGGAGGAGGTCGTCGGAACGGGCGAACGACGAGAGCAGAAGCTGTCGGGGTTCATCGCAGTTTGAAGAAGGAGGAGAAGAAGAAGTCTCGCTGAAGATGGGGTGTACGGCTGGCCAAGAAGAGAGAGAAGAGGGCTATATTCAATCTCAAGAGTCAAAGGTTGAATGGTAGTTGGTTAAAAGTGGACAAGACCACTCTTTAGCTAATCCATTGGCACATGTCCTAAGTGTCAATCAAGCTTAATCCAATGGCCATGCTCTCTTACAAGTTTCGGCAGCCTTGGGGGGAAAAAAGATCAAAATGCCCTTCTTCAATTGCATAAGCAAGGCTAAAGTTTGAGGGGCAAAATGGTAATTTTACCCCCGATGTCCAATCTAAACATGACGTTGGAATTCTTGATTCTCCATTTTCAATTTTCAAGACTCGTTTCTGATTGTTTTCTCTATCAGACGTGGTTTCAGCCTATCCCAAGCCGATGGGCGGCTTTTGCAGACTTTACGCGGATCGACTCTGTGATTCATATCACATTTAGGGCTCGTCAATTCGTGGCGACTTTGATTGTCATGAAATTGTGAGGGTCTATCACTAGTTCCTATGATCTCGATCATCACTGTCCAATTTAGGAAAAATTTTGTAAATCATACATTGGTTAAGCGGCATCACCTGCGTTCTAATTGTATAACGCTAGCAATGCATTCCTTAATCCTTCTTAGATCAATCTTTTATGGTTCTAAATGTCCCATCGACAATCCTTATGGTCAAAGCGCCATTTCCTATCCGAGTTCCCTAGGTATGCGTACCTCGTCCCGCATTAGCCTTTCCCCTTTGATCAGTCAACTCAAATGGATTAGATTCGAGCGAGATATGACTGAAACACATCGCTAGATACACTTCTCATTAATGAGTCCGAAAATGACAAGAAAATCATAATTTCACAACCAAGCTCTGTACTTAGCATTGGATTTTATTCATGAGTACTGACTTGCTGAGCGAATGATTATTCTTGGTTATACTAAATTGCAGAAGTGACGGAAATTGAGTTGTGATGGTGAACCTCTGATTGACGTACTCTTGGATATGACTGAGTGAATGGTTGTCTTGTTATGCTTGTTGTTTTAGGGTGTATTTTAGAACCCCTGGATTTGAGTAGGTAATCTAAGTCTCTAATTCCGTGGTGGAATTATAGTGGTCCAGATGAGTAAGTGCGATTCGAATGAGCAACCAACCGAGAAGACCTGGAAGACCTAGAAGTAGAGCTTCTAACTCAAGGCCGCCTGTGGCGGAAGATTCAATAATGGATCGAGTGCCGAGAGCACTGGAGAGGATTGGCAATCTTATGGATAGGCAAACCCAAAACAGGGATGCCGCCATCGCTCAAGCTGTGGGAGCTACCATAGCTGTTGCTAATGCAAATAATGGCAACAATGGAGGTGACGGGAATAATGGCGACAACGACCAGGGCAATGAAGCTGGTAATGCCCAAGAAGAAGGGAATGCGGCTAGGAAAATGTGCTAACTAGTTGAGCAGTTTATTAAGCTGAAACCAACCTAATTCAACGAAACTGGAGATCCGGAACTAGCACCCAGATGGATTGAGAAGCTTCAGAAAGCTTTTGGGATTTTGAGATGTACCGACGAAGAGAAGGTATTATTGATGGTGTACCAACTGACGGTGTACCAACTCGAAGGTATCGCTAATGATTAGTGGAGTGCCACCAAAAACGGAGTGTCTCAGAAGGAACTGCCATGACTTGGGTTGCTTTCACCACTACGTTTAACAACAAGTACTTCTTTGAAACTGCGCACGAAAGAATGCAAGTGGAATTTCAACAATTGCTCCAGAATCACCCGACAGTGGATCAATATGAAGCTGAATTTGCTAGGCTGTCAAGGTACGCACCAAGATCAGTAGAGGACTAAGACCCGAACTTCACAGCCAGATGGTGGCTTTAAACTTGAAAATCTATAAGGAAATTTATGAGCAGGGTCAAATGATAGAAAGGGATATGAAGGAAAGAATGGTCGCATCTGGATCGCGATTTACTTCATTCCGAGATAATCGTCAGATAGGTAAGGGACCTATGGCTGGCAATAGACTTTTCGTCTCTCCGGTGAGAAAGAGCATTGGAAAATCGCCGCACCAAGGAAACTGGAACTACCGCCTCTGTGGCAGGAGGCATGGAAATGGACCCTGCCCGACTAGGACAAGAGCATGTTTTAAGTGTCGTCAGATGAGGAGTTGTCCTAATCAAGCCCCAAGATCCAGACCTCCAGGGCAGCGATCGCAGGGAAGACCGTCAGCTGCAATCCCACCAAATGATTAGAACCGACCACCAACTCAAGGGAGAATTTACGCCGTGGCACATAGAGAGGCGGAAGAAGCGCCTGGCATGGTCACAGGTAAGATTTATTTATGTGACCAAGCCTTTTGTGCATTATTTGATCCTGACGCTTCGCATTCTTTCGTGTCCGTTCAGTTTACTGGTTTGGTTGATATGAAGTTGAAACCGTTGAATGTGATAGTGCATGTTACCACCTTGTTAAAGGGTAATGTATTGGTCTCACTAGGCTCTATGGATTGTAAGATAGTTATTGGTGGTAGCGAAGAGAGTATATATTTGGCTGTGTTGCCTATGTAAGACTTTGATGTGATAATTAGAATGGATTGGCTGGTAAGCAAAGGGCAGTAGTTAATTGTGATATTAGGTAATCCGTTTTTATCCGAATGGTCGTCCTAAATTCGAATTTGTGGGAAGTCGAGGAGGAACCTCGATTCCTTTAGTCTCATCACTTGAAGTGACAAAGCTGATAACAGAAGGATGTCAAGCTTACTTAGTCGTAGTAATGGATTCGACTGTCGTGGAATCTAAGTTAGAAAGTATCCCTGTGGTGTGTGAATTTCTTGAAGTCTTTCCTCAAGAATTGCCAAGATTGCCACTAGAGAGAGAAATTGAATTCATGATCGAGCTAGCCCCTAGAACGGAGCCGATTTCGAAGGCACCTTATAGAATGTCCCTTTCGGAGTTGAAGGAGTTAAAGGTGCAAATGCAAGAATTGTTAGATAAGGGGTTCATTCGATTGAGTGCTTCACCGTGGGAAGTGCAGTATTGTTTGTAAAGAAAAAGGATGAATCTTTACGTTTGTGCATTGATTATAGACAGTTGAATCAAGTAACTATCAAGAACAAATATCCGTTGTCGAGAATCGACGATTTGTTCGACCAGTTGCAAGGAGCTTCGGTATTTTCCAAGATAGATTTGAGAACTGGTTATCATCAATTGAGAATTAAGAAATAGGACATACCGAAGATAGCCTTTAGAATAAGATATGGACATTACGAGTTCACTGTTATGCCTTTTGGATTAACTAATGCTCCAGCGGCGTTTACGGATTTAACGCATCGAGTGTTCAAGGAATTCTTGGATAAGTTTGTTATAGTCTTCATTGATGATATTCTGATTTACTTAAGGAGTAACGAAGAGCACGAAAGGCAATTAGGATTGTCTTGTAGACTTTGAGGGAGCACTTGTTTTATGCTAAGTTTAGCAAATGTGAGTTCTGATTGAATAAAGTAGCGTTTCTTGATCACGTAATATCTGGAGAAGGAATTGTTGTAGACCCTGCGAAGATTGAAGCAGTGATGAATTGGCCTAGACCTACGACGGTTACGGAAGTCTAGAATTTTCTGGGACTAGCAGGTTATTACTAACGCTTTGTGGAAAAGTTTTCTTCTATAGCCATTCCGTTAACAAGGTTAACTAAGAAGGAAATGAAGTTTGAGTGGACAGATAAATGTGAAAGAAGTTTTCAAGAGCTTAAGCATCGGTTGACGACTGCACCGGTGTTAACAATCCCTTCTGGATTTGGAGGTTATGAGATACATAGCGATGCTTCGCTAAAGGGACTGGGTTGCATGTTAATGCAACATGGAAGAGTGGTCGCCTTTGCTTCTCGACAATTGAAACCTCACAAGATGAATTATCCGACTTACGATTTGAAATTAACTACAATTATCTTGTCTTGAATATCGAGAGGTATTATTTGTGTGGCGAAAGATTTTAGATTTATACGGATCACCAGAGCTTGAAGTACCTCTTTTCCCAGAATGAATTAAATATGAGGCAACGTCGATGATGGAGTTGTTTAAGGATTATGACTGCGACATTATGTATCATCATAGAAAGGCGAATAGAGTCGTGAATGGGCTCAGTCGAAAATCAAGCGCGGCGCATTTATTGGTTAAAGGATGGTCCTCACTCGAAGGATTAAGGGATTCTGAATTCAAGTTAAAAGTTTGCCAACTATCGAGTTTTGTTGCAACCTCGAGAATAGAACCCGAAATCCAAGAAAGGATAAAGGTTTTACAACCTACGGACTCGAAAATTTAGAAGATCCTTGAGATGGATATAGCGAAAAGAAAACCAGAGTTCCAAGCATCAAAAGACGGAGTTTTGAGATTCCGAGGGCATCTATGCGTGCCCAACGACAAAGAACATGGGGAGAGAATTTTATCTGAAGCTCACAGAAGCAATTATAGTATCCACCCAGGCAGCACGAAAATGTACTAGAACTTACGTCAACATTATTGATGGAACGATATGAAGGTGGATGTGGCTAAATATGTGGCAAAGTGCCTGACGTGTCAACAGGTAAAGGCACAACATTGTAAGCTTGGTGGATTGCTACAACCATTAGAGATTCTTGAGTGGAAATGGGAGCACGTAACTATAGATTTCGTGATGGGATTGCCAATGAGTCAGAAAGGTCATGATTCGATATGGGTAGTCGTGGATAGATTAACCAAGTCTGCGCATTTCATCCCTGTGCGAAAAGACTTCGCAATGGACAAGTTTGTCGAGCTGTATAAGCGTCATATAGTACGACTACAAGGGATTCTCGTTACGATTATGTCAGACAGGGATCCTAAGTTCACAGCGAACTTTTGGAAGAGTCTTCAAGATGCCATGGGAACTAAATTGCAATTCAGTACGGTGTATCAGTCACAAACTAACGGACAATCAGATAGAACGATCCAGACGCTTGAGGATATGCTACAAGCATACGTCATAGACTTCAAAGGTGGATGGGATGACCAGTTACACTTGGTGGAATTTGCTTATAATAACAGCTTTCAGTAGAGTATTCAAATGTCACCTTTTGAAGCACTTTATGGAAGAGCTTGTGGAACCCCGATTTGCTGGGATGAAGTTGGAGAGAGAAGTATTACAGGCCCAGAGTTAGTAGAATAATCAATGGAGGCTGTGATGGTAATTCGAGATAGATTAAAGACAGCATAGAGTCGTTAGAAAAGTTATGCTGACAAATGACGCAAGCCTTTGGAGTTTCAAATTGATGATCATGTTTTTCTTATAGTATCACTGATGCGAGGACTATCTCGGTTTGGAAAGAATGAAAATTGAGTCCAAGGTACGTAGGTCCTTTTGAAATTTTGGAACGGATTGAAACCTTGGCCTACAGACTTGCCTTACCACCCAACTTATCCCAAGTACATAATGTCTTTCATGTGTCAATGCTAAGGAAGTACGAGCCAGACCCGACACATGTGTTGGATTATAAGACTATCGAGATGAATGACAAGGTGTCGTATGTGAAAAAGCCAATTACAATTAAATATCGAAAAAAGCAAGTTCCTAAGAATAAGATAAATCCGCTGGTCAGAGTAATTTGGGAGCACCATAGGACCGAAGGCGCTACGTGAAAAAACGAAGAAATAATGAGGCATCAATACTCCCAATTGTTTTAATATTTGGACTTATTGTAAATTTCGAGTATGAAATTTTTGTAAGTGGGGAATGTTGACACCTGATTTTTTACCAGTCGTTTTCAGTTTTATTTTTATAAATTTATAAAAAAAATCATAAAAAATTGAAAAATTGCAAAATCAACTTTGGTGGCCTTAGCCAAGCCCAAGTAACTATTTTTGACCAAAAAATAATTTTTTTATTTTTAATAGATTTTGGTAGTTTTAGAAAATCGCAAAATACCTGAAAATTCAGGGAAAATATCATTTGAGGTAAAAAAAATATGAGAAAATGGTCAATATTTTTTTTTTATTCCTTTGTCTTCTTGACCTCAAAAAATTCCAAATGCAAGTTTAATTTTATGTATTTCTTTGTTACACGTATGATTCAATTTAGTAAAAAATATCAATTTAGTATTTTGAAGATCTTGACATTCAATCTGATTGTCTTTCATTGCAATTTAGCCCAATTATTTGCACAAATTGCTCAATTGCATGAATTGTGCAAAATTTTATACTCCATTGCAATTTAGTCCATGAATTTAGGCATAATTGAAATTACTTTTAATTCAAGGGCTACATTTACAAATTGAAGCCACTACCCAATATTTTTCATCATTCTGAGCCAATTGGTATAGGTGGTTTGGTCCAATTTTACTGTTTGAGCCTTCAATTTCATAATTTCTCGAATTGCGATTGAGGACAAATTTGGGCCTTTTGTAGAAATTGACATGAACTTTTGGGCAAAATCACATTTTTAGATAATATTCATGTCCTAATTTCGATTTTAAGGTTTAATTGCAAAAATGCCCATCAAATTGTGATTAATTTTGAAAATCAAGTCAGAGCCGGTTCTGACCGGTCAGACCACCTGGTCGAACCGGTCTGCTACATTACGTCTTCTTCCTCCCATTTGCGCCATTTTTGCAGTTCGAATGGACGAAATTTGATCGAAAAATTGGATGATCAATTAACTTCAATTTATGAAATTGATGGAGGCATTTTGTTAGCCAGAAAATCTAGCATCGATCGAGACAAGTACGACGGCATGGGTTCGCCAGAATCACTCCGACGAGGCTGTGGTGTGTTACGGACATCTTCACTCAAACGCAGGACCAAAATTAAGATCAAATTCATGCAAAATTTGGTCACCGGAGGGATTAACTAAGTTTACCATTATGCTCCCGTCGATTGCCAGTCTTCGGTGACCGTTTCTCACGTGATTGCACGTATGAAGGTCACCGACTCACCCTCTCTCGAACAGCCAAAATTTTCGAGAGGGAATATAAGAAGAGCAGACTCATTCTTGAAAAGGGGGCGGGCGTTCTATTTCTGGGGATCAACATAATCGAAAGAGAGAGAGAACGAGAGAGAGAGAGAGCTATCCGACCCCCGTCGTCGAGAGTTTGAGCTCGAACTGCAGGTGGCTGGCAACTATGATATAGGCCAAATTGAACATCCATTCCACTTGGAGAAGCTTGTAGGATTTCTAGAAAAGCGATCGCACTCCTCCAATCAGCTCGACATCGCCAGAAAAGGTATATCCCAAATTCAAGCTTTCGGCTAAGCTCCAATGGCAGATCTTGTTTCCGATTCCATTGGTTATAATTGACGTGTGCCTTTCATATCTAGAACAATACTAAGCATCTCTATATGTTTTGATTGCATCGAAATCGGGTCGAACCCCACATTTGAACTCTGTCGCCATCGCCGATTCAGTCGAAGCTTGTCTTGGTTATCCTAGACCTTACTAGGTCAATCTGACCTGTAGATAAGTCTTATGAACTCATTTAGAAGCGATCATGTGAATGAATTAGCTCGATATGCTCTCTGTTGCTTGATTAGCATAGTCATGGTTGAACTGGTTATAACCTAATTAATCTGGTTATCTTGAATAATCACGTTTGATTCTGAGATATGTTACTTAAAATATTGAGACAAGTCAATCGGCGCCGATCTTGTTCTATTCCGTCAAGATTTCACCGTCAGATCATCGCTGGAGTTTCTCGACCGTCCGTTGCAGATGAAAAATGCTCGAGGAAGAAGACAATGATGTGGCGGTCAATCAGTCAAAAATGCTGACATGGCGCTAATGTGGCATGACACGTAGTAGCCACGTCAGCTAGGTTGTTAGAATCGAGTATATTTCTATTAGATGATCGGATGGTTTAGGTTTCGCCACGTGTTGGCTTGGTGACCATTCGATCAGCTTTATAAATTTTGTTAATAAAAATCGAATTTTCAAAAATAAAAAATAATAGTTTGATCGAACAGTCGAGGATTAGCCGAGTCGTTCGATCTTGGCCGAAGATCTAAGTAATCAGATCTAACGGTTGAGGGATAGTCAGCTTTTGATATGGGCCATAGATTTCAGTCAACCGATCTTAGTGGCTATGGAGTAGCCATGAGGTTCAATAGAAACCGTCGGATTAAATCTAAATAAATCGAAAAATAAAAAATATGATACAGCGTCGTTTTGGAGATTAAAGCAGCGTGGGTCTGGGTCTGGGCCGAGTTCAGGCCTGAGTGGGTCCGGTTGACCCAGTCTAAATCATATTTTTTATATAAAAAATCCAGAAAAATCATTTCTAAATAAAAAAATTCAGAAAAGTCCTAGAAAATTCTAAAAAATGTTAGAAAATTCTAGAAAATTCCAACAAAATGTAGGAAAATTGTGGAGAATTCCTAGACACTCCAGAAATTTTCAAAAATTGAGGATTGACCACAGACAACCGATCGATCCTATTTTTGAGATTTCTTATCTGTTCTCCTGAAGATTGACGATATTACCCTTTAGGGGTAAATTGCCTCTGCATGGTATCTGAGATAGGTTGAAAATGCCAAGGTAAGAATTAGGGTTGGCTAGATGACCAATTCTTATGTTTGGATTTTCGAATCTCGTCATTTTTCTAAACATGACGATTTTACCCCTCAAAGGGTAAAGTCACTTCTATAATTCTAGAAAAATTTTGAAAATTTTCGAAAAATAGGAAATGGGTTGGTTTGGTGACCAATTCTATTTCCACCATCTTTTGACTTCATATTTAATCTGAAATAATTAATTTTCCCTTCTTGGCCAAATTATCCCAAAATTCTTCAAAATTATGATTTTACCCCTCAAGGGTAAACCATGTCAGAAATATTCTTAAGCCTTGATTGACATTTCTCTAGGTTAATAGGGCCTTACTAGGGCTGCCACGTTATGCCCATGTGATTTATTCGCACGTCTTGAATCCTTGATTTGCACATTCATTTTATTGACTATGTTTGCTAGGATAATCATTCCTATCCACATGAACTCTTAGATGTAGAGTTTGCACCTCACTCATCTGCATGAAATCTTAGGTTAGATAAATTAGTCAACTTAGGTGCCGAAAGGGCGTCAACTCTGACAGTTGGCGTAACAATGTCCCCGATCCCATTTCTCTGGTTTTCCACAAAATTGAATAAAATCCTCCCAACTATTCAATAGGGTTTCCAATCGTACCCCTCACAAAACGATTGGTGGCGACTCCTTGGCATATACACGTATCACATGTCACCAAACCATACCGAAGGTCAACCACGTCTACCACCGTTGCGATTTGGGCAACGGGCCTTGGGAGAGGCCTTGAGCCGATTAAAAGGTTGATTGTTTTATCTAACCCTATTTTCTATAGATGCTCTCGAAAATGAGGTACGTACCCTAACAATTGTGTTAAGTGTTTTTATTGATTGGAGAAATAAGGGATGGAGTGTTTGTTGACATTTTTCCTATATGTTGGAGTTTAGATTGTATGTTTATTTTTACGCATATATTGAAGCGGTGTTTGATACAAACTGTTGTGCATGACCTTGTATTGTGATGATCACGATACATTGCACACATTGGCGGTCAAATCCCGACTGCAAACCACCTTTAGGTTACCTTAAATAGGGAAATGGTACGAAAGCATCTCGTGTTTGATGGCGCTTGAGATTTTCATGTTCATTCCCGCTCACAATACAAATTGGTGATATCTAGCCCTCTTGGGTGGGTACTCTTAAGGAGAAATATGCTATATTTAGATCGTGGGAACCTGAACCATAGGTCCCTCAGCTGATTTTATTTTTAGACTATATTCTCATGTGTCTCATGCGCATGTCTGTGGAAGGTTGGTATACCGAAAACCACACATTGTTATAAGGAAATATTTCATGTTCCCTAAGATTTTGGTTGACAATGAATTTACTTTTATGTATTTCCTTACTCCATATTTCATAGTATGTTCATGTATCGCATATTATTCACATCTACATGCATTGCATATATTTTGAAATCATTCAAGTGATTGATTGAAATAACAATGATAAGGGATAGGATGTCGCTGTTTCCTAGAAGTTCAACGGAGTTAGTAACCTTTGAATATCTAAGGAATGTCACTCGTCCTGGGCCAAACACAAGGTTGCATTTTACTAGATTTGTACATGATCGAGAGCTGACTGGACTTAAATTAGGATATGCCGAAGGTTATCAGACTAGTTATTATGTCAATAACCTTAGGATTAAGCAGCATGCAGATAAGATGTTCAAGCACTATCTAGAGGTGAGAAGGCAGTACCGCAACGGCTTAGCTAGAGAAGCCTATGCCCGCCGAAAAGTTAAACGTCAAGCCAGAGAAAATCAACCAGTGATCTCTCTTTGGGAAAAGAAAAGACGTCCTACAACCAAGATGAAGCCAAGGCGCATCATACTGAAAAAGAAAAAATCCAAGAAGATCCCTACGGCCATTATACCGTGGACCAAAGAGTGGCTAGAGGAATTAAAGCATCTCAATCGACCCACCAAAGATTATTCTTCACAATTTGAAGGACATCAACTAAGGGAGAATTCTTGATTATCGAGCCGTGTACTGAAGAGAGGCAAGACAAAGATGCACTCAAGAAGGAAACCCTGATGAACCGTCACCCCTAATAAGATTAGATCTTGGGGAGGGATAGTTTAGATCCTACATTCCATTGGCCTTTTATGGCTTTCTTGCTTTAGAATAAATTTGATTGGTATTTTCCCCCTCTTGAGACCCCTCTCCATCTCTCTATCATAGTATATCCTTCTTGTAATAAGGAATTTCTTCTGTTATGCCCACAATTGATGTTTTGACCAATGGAATGTGATGTTATTATTTTATTTAGTCACTAAGATGATTTTGACTAACTGCATAATTTACTTGTTTGAAATTCAAATTAGACCTTGAGTCAAGTGTTTTATACCTGAAAGGGATTCTAATTTCCATTTCATCCACTGAAATATGTAATTAAACCAGTTCATGCATATTTCATGACATTAGCATAATCACATGTTTAAAGTAATCTTTGGCGATTGATTTTTTAAAATCATTTGCATATTTCAGACTTGATGGGAAAGAATGACATTCAAGTGTTCAAGGTCCATCGAGCTGAGCTCCTAACTTGGTGGAGCAACATGAGTGAAGCTAGCCAGAAGTACGCCAAATCGCAGCTAGGATATCTGTTGGACCTGCTGAAGATTGAATGTCCACCTGCCTTTATCCAAACCATGGAAGTTTATTGGGAACCCACAACCGCGACTTTCTGCATGGAAGGACTGGAGTTTACCCCTACCCTTGAAGAATATAGTGCCGCCATTGGGGTTGAGTTTACTCACTTATTTGTCCAACCTCCTATAAGGTTTGAGCCTTTAAGTCAACTAGTTGAATTCCTAGATACAAACCTCAACGAAATCAAAGCAGACGTCAAAAGTAATTATAGGCGAGTTTCCACATCCTTTCTTCTAGATAGGTTTCCCGACCTCCCTGCTAGCAAAGGAACTAAATCTAGTAGAGCTTTTGTGTCACGCCCCGCACCCTTCGCACGAATGAGTAACTCCCTTCATTAAAATCTCGAGGCCCAAGACTTACTTGTCGAGAGATGCATGATAAAAATAAGCAAGCGGAAATGAGAAATTAATATTCACCTCGTTAGGAGACTGGATAACAAGAACATAAATATATAAACATCAGCATGAGTTCATACAAAAGCGCAGGTAAACTAAACCTGCTGACGGATCGGGGCGATCGGGACTTAACCAAAAGACAACTAGTCCTAAGTCCCCAAAAGATTACAGGCCAACGAGGGCCACCAGTAAAATGCTACTAAGTAGAGTCAGGAAACCCCTAGGTCGAACCACTAGATCCATCTGTCTCGTCCGCATCCTCGTCTTGCTCATAGTCCGAGAAGGTTTCAAAACGCACCTCCATTGAGTCATCCATCATGGCATCCTCTAGCTCATCCTCAGAGGCGTTGATCTTTATCACCTCGTCAGTATCCTCCAAGGTAGGGGTCTTCTCAAGTACATTTCTTGATCCAGCTACAGACACCTCTACCTCCACTAAATCCCAAGTATGATGACACCAGTTAGGTATGACTCCTCGAGGGACCTCGGTGGACTTCAACAGACCTGTGGTGACTTCGCCTACTCTACGTAACCAGGCTTTGAACCTATGCGGTTTCCAGTCCTTACCTCCATCGTCAACCTAGAGAACTGTACACTTCCTCACATAAACAATACTCCGATCGTTAAGAAACTCATCAAAATAGGCGGTCATCTCCTTAGGATCGCCTAAACATGTCGGTAATATCTTCAGGGTTTGAGGTCTGAAAAAGTGAGGTCCCACGACGAGGTAAGATTTACATCTCAGTAAGCTAAGTCCTAACCCTAGGTTAGGTTGACGGTACACCCAGATAAATGCAGACAATGAACAAGAACACTCTCATCAATATAAGGCAAATATCAGTCATAAAATGCCATATAGAAACAAATGGTTGATGATCATGCGAGCACGTCAACAGAACTTACAACTCAAGTCAAGCATGGAAACACAAGGATAAGTCGTATATTCCATCTTTTAGAATTTTCTCATAATTCTCGCCCGCATCAAAATACCTCAGGCTTGGTTTGCGTCATTACGGCTCAAACCATCATAAACATGAAGCCGCGTTAAACGTCTCAAGTTTTCAATGCCATTCAAGGTCTATGTCGACACATATAAAATCTCATCCCGTGTCTCAACGCATCAGGATATTAGCCATCACAACCCCACGTCTCGACGCATCAAAGTGGCAAGAGTTTCCACACATGCCAAGATCCCCTCCATTTCAAGACTTCATGATCAAATACAAGCTCATTCATCGAGCTAAGAGTCTATAGCGTGCGAGTTGACAAAATTCAACACACACCGCATGGCATTCAACATAAGTATGTGCATCAAGTAAGAACACTCATAACACACCAAGCCACAAGGATAGTTATCAAGCAATTACACAAGAATCTCACGAGAATTCATTCAATTCGAACCCAAATCATCTAGTAGAGGCCTATCCTCCTAGCCAAGATTTAGGGACTCCTTACCTTAGGCTTAATTCAGTAAAAATATCCTCCCAAGCAGTCCAAGGATTCAGCCTAGTAGTCCAAAAACATGGCACCCGTATAACCTAGGAAAATTCAACCAATTTCATATTTTCTTGCCCCATTCGTCCAACCACAGGGCATACACCTTAATAACATAACAATGGACATCCTAGTACATCTCAACGATAAAATTAAGACTTGACGACACCCCGATCAGCCCTCAAGGACTCAGATTGCACAAACCGAAACAGGGGGTTTTTCGGTTCTGCCTTATACCCCGCTAATCATTCCATAACTTAGCTTTAAACCTTAATTCCTCACATAAACCACTTTCTAATCTATATTTCTATGTCTAATAGAGCCTCACCGAGAATTTGAGGGTGAATCGACGCTCGAAAGTCCAAGAACAACCCCTATTTTCTTTGGTCCACCCTGGTTAGACCTGACCCGAATAATTCATCAAAAAACAGCCATGAACAATCATCCAAACTCCATAAAATTCAACATCTTAGCTTAGCTATTCCTAGTACTACATGTCAAGAATTCACCACCGAAAATTTCAAGCGAATCGGAGTCCTAACGAGGCTGAACGAAGACTTACCCTCGGCTTCGCTTAAATCTGTTTGGTTTTGGGGAAACGGTTCACCGGAGCTCCTCCAGTGTCCAACGGCCAAGCTACCACTTGGAGTCTATCGACAAGAGGCTGAGGAAGATGTTGGTGATCGGCGCGAGGTCAGGTGGCTGTCGAGAGTGGCGGTCGAGCGGCGCGAAGTCGGCGAGTAGGGTTGGTCGGGAAGGGCTGGTTCGACTAAAGAGGAGAGGCAGAAGAAGAAAGAAGGAAAATGAAGAGGGAAAGCTGAGGTGTTGGCTAAAGCAAGAGGATGATGAAGTTATACACTAAATTTGGAGGGTCAACCAAGAAGAATGGTAGGTAAAAAGTTAAGTAATTAATGCCGAATCACCATCCAATAACACTTGTCCTCATAGCAATTATTTGGATAATCCAATGGCCATTATAAATCTTCATTTTCGGTAGCCTTGGTGATTTGTAATTGACCAATTTGCCCTTCTTCATTTATTAAGCCAAAATCAAACCTTGAGAGGCAAAATGGTAATTTTGCTCTCGTCGTCCGGAACGTCGTTTTTCCAATTCAATTTTCATTTGATGAAATGACGTACAATCCAATTAAAAAATTGGAATTATTTGTTCTCTATTTTTCAATTTCGAGACTCGTCCTTGGGTCTTTTCTTTGATAGATGAAATTTTCAGACTATCCCAAACTAACGAGCGGCTTTTGCAGATATTACACGTATCGACTCTGTGATTCTCATCACACTTAGGGCTCATCAGTTCATGGCGACTTTGGTTGTCATGTAATTGCGAGGGTCTATTACTAGCTCCGACGGTCTCGATCATCATCGTCCGATTTAGAAAAATTTTGCAAATTATACTTTGGTTAAGTGGCATCACCCTCGCTCCAATCGTATAATACTAGCAATGCATTCCATAATCGTTCTTAGATCGGTCTTTAATGGTTCTAAATACTCCCTCAACAATCCTTATGGTTAAAGTGTCATTTCCTATTTGAGTTCCCTAAGTCCACGTACCTTGTCTCACTTTAGACTTTTTCTTTTGGTCCGTTAACTCGAGATTGATCAGATCCGAGCGAGATACGACTGAAATACTTCGTTAGATACATTCTCATTGATAAGTCTCGAAATGACAGGAAAATCAGAATGTCACAACTCTTCCCCCTTACAAAAATTTCGTCCTCGAAATTTACAATAAACCCAGCTATCCAAACAAATGGGGGTATCGGCGTCTCATCATTTCTTCGCTTTCCCACGTAGTGCCTTCAGTCCTGTGGTGTTCCCAAATTACTTTGACCAGTGAAATCGTCTTGTTTCTCAGAACTTGCTCCTTTCGATCTTCAATCTTGATTGGCTTTTCCACATATGACACCTTGTCATCTACTTCGATAGTCTTATAATCCAGCACGTGCGTCGAGTCTGGCTCGTACTTCCTTAGCATGGATACATGGAAGACATTGTGTACTTAAGACAAACTAGGTGGTAAGGCCAGTCTGTAGGCCAACGTTCCAATCTGCTCCAAAATCTCAAAAGGGCCTACGTACCTTGGACTTAATTTTCCTTTCTTTCCGAACCGAGATAGTCCTCGCATCGGTGAAAATTTAAGGAAAACATGATCGCCAATTTGAAACTCTAGGGATTTGCGTCATTTATCAGCATAACTCTTCTGACGACTCTATGTACTCTTCAGTCTATCTTGTATTATCTTTACGGCTTCCACCGATTGCTCTACCAACTTTGGGACTGTAATACTCCTCTCTCCAACTTCATCCCAGCAAACCGGGGTTCTACAGGCTCTTCCATAAAGCGCTTCAAAAGGTGCCATTTGGATGCTTTGCTTATAATTGTTATTATATGCAAACTCTACTAAATGCAACTAATCCTCCCATCCACATTTGAAATCTATATCCTCAAGCGTCTGGATCGTTCTTTTCGATTGTCCGTCAGTCTGCGGATGGTACTCTGTACTGAACTGTAGTCAAGTTCCCATGACATCTTGAAGGCCCTTTCAGAAGTTCGCCATGAACTTAGGATCTCGGTCTGACGTAATCGTTACAGGCACTCCACGCATTCTCATTATCTGACGCATATATAGTTTGGCATACTTGTCCATCGCGAAGTCCTTTCATACCATAATGAAATGTGCAAGACTTGGTCAATCTATCCACTATTACCCAAATCGAATCATGACCCCTTTGGCTCCTTGGCAATCCCATCACAAAATCCATCGTCACGTGTTCCCATTTCCATTCAAGAATTTCCAATGGCTATAATAATCTACTGGGCTTACAGTGTTGTGCCTTTACCTGCTGGCACGTTAAGCACTTTGCCATATATTTAGCCACATCAACTTTCATCCCGTTCCACCAGTAATGTTAGGTTCTAGTACACTTTCGTTCTACCTGGGTGGACACTGTAATTGCTTCGGTGAGCTTCTGATAGGATCTTTTCCCTAAGCTCCTCGTCCTTGGGCACGCATAGAAGCCCTCGAAATTTCAAAACTCCGTCCTCTAACACTTGAAACTCTGGTTTCCTTTTTGTTCCATCCATTTCGAGGATCTTCTGAATTTCTAGGTCCGTAGGCTGCAAGGCCTTTATCCTTTCTTGGATCTCAAGTTCTATTCTCAAAGTCACTACTAAACTGGACAGTTGACAGACTTCCAACTTGAATTCAAAATCCCTTAATTCTTCGAGTAACGATCACCCTTTAACCAACAGGCAAGCAATGCTTGATTTCCGACTGAGTGCATCTGCGACTCTGTTCGCTTTCCCAGGATGATACAAAATGTCGTAGTCATAATCTTTAAGTAGCTCCATCCATCGACGTTGTCTCATATTTAATTCTTTCTAGGAAAAGAGATACTTCAGGCTCTGGTGATCTCTATAAATCTGAAACTTTTCGCCACACAAGTAATGTCTCTAGATCTTTAGGGCAAAAATAATTGCAACCAATTTCAAATCATGAGTTGGATAATTCATCTCGTGCAGTCCTAGTTGCCGCGACGCGTAGACGACCACTCTTTCATGTTGCATTAGCACACAGCCCAATCCTTTTAACAAAGCATCACTATATATCTCGTAGCCTCCAAGTCCTGATGAGATCGTTAATACTGGTGCGATCGTCAACCGATGCTTAAGCTCTTAGAAGCTTCTCTCACACTTATCCGTCCACTCAAACTTAGTTTCCTTCTTAGTCAATCTCGTCAATGGAATGGCTATGGATGAAAACTTCTCCACAAAGCATCGATAATAAACAGCCAGTCCCAGGAAACTCCGGGCTTCCATCACCGTAGTCGGTCTAGGCCAATTCATAACGGCTTCAATCTTTTCAGGGTCTACAACAATTCCTTCTCCAAATACCACATGACCCAGAAATGCCACTTTATTCAACCAAAACTAGCTTTTGCTAAACTTAGCGTAAAGCGAGTTCTCTCTCAAAGTCTACAAGACGATCCTCGGATGCCTTTCATGCTCTTCGTCCCTCTTTGAGTAGATTAGGATATCATCGATAAAGACTATAACAAATCTATCCAAGAATTCCTTGAACACCCGATGCATCAAATCCATAAATGTAGATGGAGCATTGGTCAATCTAAAAGGCATAACGGTGAACTCGTAGTGACCATACCTTATCCTAAAAGCCATCTTCGGTATGTCCTCTTTCTTGATTCTCAACTGATGATAGCCGGTTCTCTGGTCTATTTTAGAGAATACCGAAGCTCCTTGTAGTTGATCGAATAAATCAACAACCCTCGGCAGTGGATATTTATTATTTACAATTACTTGATTCAACTGTCTATAATCAATGCATAATCGCAAGGATCTGTCCTTTTTCCTCACAAACAACACTGGCGCTCCCCACGGCGAAGTGCTCGGTCGAATAAATCCTTTATCTAACAATTCTTCATTTGCACCTTTAATTCCATCGGTTCCAATAAGGATATCCTATAGGGTGCCTTCGAGATTGGCTCTGTTCCAGGAGCTAATTTGATCACGAATTCAATTTCTCGCTCCGGTGGCAATCCTGACAATTCTTGGGGAGAGACATCAGGAAACTCACACACTACGAAATACTTCCTAATTTAGGTTCTATGCCAGTCGTATCCATAACTGCGACTAAGTATGCTTGATATCCTTCGATCATCAGTTTTGCCGCTTCAAGCGATGAGACTAAAGGAATCGAGATTCCTCCTCGACTTCCTACAAATTCAAAATTAGGGCGGCCATCCGGATAAAAACGGATTACTCTGCTACCACAATCGACTACTGCCCTTCGCTTACCCAACCAATCCATCTCAATAATCACGTCAAAGTCATACATAGGCAACATAGCCAAATCCATACTCTCTTTGCTACCATCGATTACTATCTTATAGTATGCACAGCCTAATGCAACCAACGCATTGTCCTTTAACGGGGTAGCAACATGCAATATTACATTCAACGATTTCAACTTCATATTGACCAAATCAGCAAATTGAGGGGACACGAAAGAGTGCGAAGCGCCAAGGTCAAATAACGCATAAGCGGCTTAGTCACATAAATAAACTATACCTGTGACCAAGTCAGGCATTTCCTCCTCTTCCCTGTGTGCCACAGCATAAACTCTTCCTTAAGCTGGGGGTCGGTTCCGATCGTTTTGGGGAACTGCAGTTGATGGTCCTGCTTGTGGTCGTTGCCCTTGAGGTCTAGTCACTGGAACTTGATTGGGGCAAGTTCTCATTTGATGTCCCATCTAGCCACACTTGAAGCACGCTCCGATCCTAGCCGGACAGGGACCGTTACCATGCCTCCTACCACAGAGGCGGCAGTTCCAGTTTGCTTGATGCGGCGGCTTCCCTATATTCTTCCTCACTGGAGGGACAAAGTATATGTTGCCAACCAAAAGTCTTTTACCGGTTTGGCGATTATCTCGAAACGAGCTAAACCGCGTTCCAGATGCAGTCGTCCTCTCCTTCATGTCTCTTTCTATCATTTGTCCCCGTTTGTGAATTTCCTTTTAAGTTCTCAAGTTCAAAGCCACCATCTGACTGCGAAGCTCGGGCCTCAACCCATTTCGAAACCTCCACGCCCTTTCCAGCGAGTCCTCAACTGACCTCGGTGCATACCTCAACAGTCTGGTGAATTCAGCTTCATATTGGTCAACCGTCAGATGATTCTGGCATAGCTGTAGAAATTCCACTTGCTTTCTCTCGCGCGCCGTCTCGGAGAAATACTTGTCATTAAATGTCGTGATAAAAGCATTCCGAGTCAAGGCAGTTCCTTTCAGGAATACTCCGTTCTTGGTCGCACTCCACCAACCATTAGCGGTAGCTTCCAATTGGTACACCGCTAGTAATACCTTCTCTTCGTTAGTACACCTCAAAACCCCAAAAGCTTTCTCAAGCTTCTCTATCCACCTCAGTGCCAGTTCAGGTCTCTAGTTCCGTCAAGCTGGGTTGGCTTCAATTTAATAAACTGTTCGACCAGTTGGCTCATTTGCCTAGCCGCAACACCTTCTTCCTAGGCATTGTCTGCTTCATTGCCCCGTTCATTGTCATCGTTGTTCCCATTACCTCCATTGTTGCTATTATTGGCGTTGACAGCAACTATAGCAGCTCCTATGGCTTGAACTATGGCAACATCCTTGTCTTGGGTCTGCCTGTCGATGAGATCACCAATTCTTTCTAATGCTCTCAGCACTCCATCCATCCTTGGGTCTTCCACCACAAGCGGTCTCGAGCTAGAAGCTCCGCTCCTGTGCCTTTCAGGTCTTCTGGGCGGATTACTCATATTGTGCACACTAACTATACCTGGACCACTATAATTCCACCACAGAATTAGAGACTTACTCATCAAGTCAAGTCTAGTGATACTAAATTATACCTTAAAAGCACAGTCACTACTAGGCAATCATCCACACAGTCCTTCCCAAGGATACGTCAATTAAAGAGTCACAACTACTATTCAATTCCATTCACTTCAACGGTTCATCATAACCAGCTATGATCATCCGCTCAACAAACCAAAATCCTGGAATGACTTCCAATGCCAAGCACAAAGCTTGGCCTTCACTAACCTACCATTATCATGCGAATACCACATGTCAACCACATGCGCTAAGTCATATGTCATGCATTTCGCGCCTAACTCTAACGAGTCTCCTGAGGTCTTGCTACCCAATTAGACCCAACTCATTCCTCCTTATGACCCCAATCCTCAATCAACTTGGATCGAGCTGACCTTGCTCTGATACCAAACAAGCTGAGATGTCACACCCCGCACCCTTCGCACGAATGCGTAATTCCCTTCACTGTACTCTCGAGGCCCAGGACTTACTTGTCGAGAGACGCATGATGTAAATAAGCATGTAGAAACGAGAAATGAATATTCACCTCCGTACATAAAATCGTTGGGAGCTTGGATAACGAGAACATAAATATATAAACATCAACATGAGTTCATACAAAAATGCAGATAAACTAAACCTGCTGACGGATCGGGGCGATCGGGACTTAACCAAAAGACGACTAGTCCTAAGTCCCCAAAAGATTACAGGCCAAAGAGGTCCACTGGCAAAAGGCTACTAAGTCAGGAAACCCCTAGGTCGAACTACTAGATCCATCTATCACGTCCGCATCCTCGTCTGGCTCATAGTCTGAGAAGGTCTCAGAACGCACCTCCACTGAGTCATCCATCATGGCATCCTCCAGCTCATCCTTAGAGGCATCGATCTCTATCACCTCCTCAGTATCCTCCAGGGTAGGGGTCCTCTCAAGTACATTCCTCGATCTAGCTACAAACACCTCTACCTCTACTAAATTTCGAGTAGGATGACACCAGTTAGGTATGACTCCTCGAGGGACCTCAGTGGACTTCAACAGACCTATGGTGACTTTGCCTACTCTACGAAACCAGGCTTCGAACCTATGTGATTTCAAGTCCTTACCTCCCTCGCAAACCCAAACAACTATGCACTTCCTCACATAAATGGTACCCCGACCATCAAGAAACGTATCAAAATAGGCAGTCATCTCCTTAGGATCGCTTAAACGTGTTGGTAGCATCTTCAAGGTTTGGTCTGAAAAAGTGAGGTCCCACAATGGGGTGAGATTTACATCTCAGTAAGCTAAGTCCTAACTCTAGGTAGGCTGATAGTACACCCAGATAAATGCAATCAATGAACAAGAACACTCTCATCAATATAAGGCAAATATCAATCATAAAATGCCATATAGAAACAAATGGTTGATGATCATGCGAGCACGTCAACATACTTACAACTCAAGTCAGGCATGGAAACACAAGGATAAGTCGTACATTCCATCCTCCAGAATTTTCTCACAGTTCTCGCCCGCGTCAAAACGCCTCAGGCTTGGTCCGCATCATTACGCCTCAAACCATCATAAACATGAACCCGCGTTAAACGCCTCAGATTTTCAATGACATTCAAGGCCTGTGTCGACACATATAAAATCTCATCTCGCGTCTCAACGCATCAGGATATTAGCCATTACAACCCTGCGTCTCAACGCATCAGGGTGCCAAGAGTTTCCAAGCATGATCGAGTACAAGTTCATTCATCGAGCTAAGAGTCTATGCATGCCAGTTGATAAAATTCATCACACATCGCATGGCATTTGACATAAGTATGTGCATCAAGTAAGAACACACATATCGCACCAAGCCACAACGATTGTTATCAAGCAATTACATAGGAATCTCACGAAAATTCATCCAATTCGAATCCAAGTCATCCAGTAGAGGCCTATCCTCCTAGCCAAGATTTAGGGACTCCTTACCTTAGGCTTAATTCAGCAAAAATCTCCTCCCAAGCACTCCAAGGATTCGGCCTAGTAGTCCAAAAACAAGGCAGCCGTATACTCTGGGGAAATTCAACTAATTTCATCAATTTTCTCGCCTCATTCGTCAAACCACGGGGTATACACCTCAATAACATAACAATAGACATCCTAGTACGTCTCAACAATGAAATTAAGACTTGGCGACACCCCGATCAGCCCTCAAGAACTCAGATTTCATAAATCGAAAGAGGGGGTTTTTCGATTCTACCTTATACTCGACTAATCAGTTCATAACTTAGCTTTAAACATTAATTCCTCACATAAACCACTTGTTAATCTATAGTTACATGTCTAATAGAGCCTCCCGAGAATTTGATGGTGAGTCGACGCCCAAAAGTCTAAGAACAGCCCCGATTTTCTTCGGTCCACCGCCATTCAGACTTGACCCGAACAATTCATCACAAAACAGCCATGAACAATCATCCAAACTCCATAAAATTCAATATCTTAGCTCATCCATTCCTAGTACTACATGTCAAGAATTCACCACCGAAAATTTGAAGCGAATCAAAGTCCTAACAAGGCTGAACGAAGTCTTACCCTCGGCTTCGCTTAAATCTATCTGGTTTTGGGGAAACGGTTAGCTGGAGCTCCTCCTGTGTCCAACGGTCGAGCTACCACTTGAAGGCTGTCGACAAGTGGATGAGGAAGACGTTGGCGGTCGGCGCGAGGTCAGGTGGTGATCGAGCGGCGCGAAGTCGGCGAGCAGGGCTGGTTCGACTGAAGATGAGAGGAAGAAGAAGAAAGAAGGAAAAATGAAGATGGGAAAGCTGAGGTGTTCGGCTAAAGCAAGAGGATGATGAAGCTATACACTAAATTTGGAGGGTCAAACAAGAAGAATGGTCAGTAAAAAGTTAAGTAATTAGCATCTAATGACACTTGTCCTCATAGCAATTATTTTGATAATCCAATGGCCATTATAAATCCTCATTTTTGGCAGCCATGGGGATTTGCAATTGACCAATTTGTCCTTCTCATTTATTAAGACAAAGCCAAACCTTGAGGGATAAAATGGTAATTTTGCTCTTGTCTTCCAGAACGTTGTTTTTCCAATTCAATTTTCCTTCGATATGGCAACGTCCAATCCAATTAAAAAGTTGGAATTCTTTGTTCTCCATTTTTCAATTTCGAGACTCGTCCTTGGGTCATTTCTTTGACAGATGAAATTTTCAAACTATCCCGAACTAACAGGCGGCTTTTACAGACATTACGTGTATCGACTCTGTTATTCTCAGCACACTTAGGGCTCGTCAGTTCATGGCGACTTTGATTGTCATGTAATTATGAGACTAGCTCTGACGGTCTCGATCGTCATCGTTCGATTTAGGAAAATTTTGCAAATATGTGGTTTTGCCCAAAAGTTCTTGTCAATTTATATGAAAACTCCAAATTTGTCTTTAATTGCAATTCAGGAAATTATGAAATTGAGGACTCAAATAGTCAAATTGGACCATATCACCCATGCCAATCGATTCAGAATAGTCAAAAACAATGCGCAAAGGTTTTTAATTTGTGATGGAGGTCCTTGAATTAAAAGTAATTTCAATTCTACTCATTTCAAGGACTAAATTGCAATAAAATGCGCAATTTTACCCAAATGGGGTAATTGAGTAATTTAAACAAACAATTAGACTAAATTACAAATGAAGGATAATCAGTCTGAATGGCAAGACTCTTAAAATGTCAAAATTGCAAATTAAAAGACTCGATTGACATTTTTTAACCAAGTTCAATTACATGAGTAACGAAGGAATACACAAAATCGAACTTGAATTTTGACTTTTTATGAAGTCAAGAAGACAAGGGAATTAAAATAAAACTATTGACTAATTTTCTATATTTTTTGACCTCTTATTTTTCTTTTCTTGATTTTTCCTGCATTTTCCTATTTCTCGAAAATGACAAAAAATACAAAAAATATGAAAAATTATTTTTTAATCAAAAATAGTTCCTTAAACTCGGCAAAGGCCACCAAAGTTGATTTTATAATTTTTTAACTTTTTATGAATTTTTCATGAATTTTCTAAAAATAAATAGGAAAAGACTGATCCAAAATCAGGTGTCAACAAAACCATAATAGAAAAAATAAAATAATAAAATTAATTATATCTAAAAAATGGTTAGGTAAGAGCGGATCGTGCCAATAGAAAAATTGACATCCATGTCAGCAATTTGTGCCTTCAACTAGTACCAATGTGAAACTATTTACGATTCAATTGCTCCAATTAAAAGGTTTATATTTGGATTGGTACCAAAGCAATGAGTTAAGGAATTTTTATTATTTTACTTTTCACAATGAATAACCAGTGACTGTGACTACGACCGATGGCTACGGACGGTGATGGTGTTGGCAACCAGCGCGGAAATGACGATGAGCGATGTCGATTACTAGTGACCAATGACCAACAGAGGCGACTAATGGACTTGTGTTTTCGATAGTCTTATGGTTATAGAAAAGGGAAAATGGAATTTCATGACTTGTTAAGCCCCCGTTCATTTTGCGAAAAATGAGGATCTTATGGAAAATGATGATATTTTTCAATGTTCAGATGAAACATGAAAATGATGTGGAAAATATTTCTCGATGTTCGATATGAAAAGCTGAAATTGATTTTCCTTCACGCACTCCCTTCCATAAGTTATATTATTATGTATTTTTCCTTTTTATTTTTTAATTGTAATTTTTTTATTTTTTAATCTTTTTCTTCTTCTACCGATCTCTAGCTATCGGCCACAGGCGAGCTCAAGCCTCCCCTCAGGTCGACGTGGCTGACGAAGCCTCTCCTCTCCAAATTTGATGAGGTTGAGCTTGCTAGCGTCGGGCGAGGCTTGGCCTCACTTGCGTGTAGTCGGCCATCATTCATGGTCATTGCCGGCGACTAGCTAATGAAGAGGGAAAATAAAAAATAAAAAATAAAAGGAAAAGAGAAGAATTAAAAATGAAGAACTAATTTTTTTTCGAGTTAAAAAATATTAAAAAAATGTAAATAAAATAAAAATAATTAAAAAGAAAGGAAATGTGAAAGAGAGGGGGAAGGAAATATGAAGGAAAATCTTTTCCTCTCTTAAAAAAAAGGATATTAATTTACCCAATTTTAAATGTGTTTTCGCCATGAAAGAAAATGTTTTTTTTGGCTCTTTTATTTTATGTGAACCGAACGCCGAAAAGTCATTCTTGCGAAACAAATGTAGCTAAAGCTAATTAAAAAAATAAACGCATATGTGATGAAAATTTTTTGCTGATTATAATTATAGACGACACATAATTTGGAATATGCCAATTATGTGAGAGTTTTTAGTTAACTAGTTTAGAACATGTTTGTATTTTCCGATGTTGTCAATTTTGAACTACTTTGTGCCCGGATGAGCTAGTAATTCGGTTTCTAAGAAAGAACTTTGTGGTTCATAATCGTCCCTTGCTCTCCTTCCAAATAACGGATGCACATGCAGTTCATGGAGAATGTAATCGGTTTTCCTGTCTTTTACTTGGAAACAAGCTTCGGTTTACAGACAAAATGGATTCCCTTATGGTTTCCATTTTGAACTAAGAATGAAAAATGAGCGAGTCATATATCAAGCAATTTTGGTATTTTCATATTAGGTCAACTAATAAATGCCATCAAAGAGTCATCGGTTGAAAATGCATTATCGAAGGATACTGTTACCATCTGTACTCGAGGTCATCAAAGAACCAATCGAAAAACAATGAGGACCCGGATTCTGCTTTAATAGTAAGTGAAGCAATCTTTGTATTGAACTTTGGAAAGCCAGGTGAGAATATGCTTAGGCAAGATAGAAAGAGAAAATCTAGGCCCTTAGGAAATGGGTTTGAAGATTAGCAGACAACCATAGAAAACCTAATAATAGAATATGGGGGGGGTTAACTCGTTAAGAACCGGAAGGGAAAACGTGGGACTTTCTCCCACCAACTCAATTCTTGATAGCTTTCACCCTAACATTGGCTAGAAGCTGTTAACAACGTTCTTGAACTTTCCCCTAGATTATTGTATAAATGACTCGAACGCTGAGGGGAAAACAATTAACCAAATAGCTTCATCTTTCTCCTTGGAAGATCCAGCAAGCGCCGAGGAAGGAGACAAAAATCATCATTCTAAAAGGAGAAGGACGGCAGTCCGATCGTACGTTGGTGCACTTCTGCCGTTGTTGTCATTTTCGTCTACCGCCAACACCCAGGTCTTTGACATCGGAAAATATGATGCAAAGGATGATGGAAGATCAGACATAAGCCAAGTGAAAAATATTACTTTTCGATTAGTTACTTTGAATTATTTTGTTTCCTTATTATATCCTACTAAATTTTAGCATCTCTTACGATTTGTGAAGGCATTGCTGAGGGCATGAAAAAGGCATGCGCATCGACTACTGCTACTAAAGTGTTGATCCCGGTAGGGACGTATGCATTATCAAAGACCTGTCCTAGAAGGTCCTTGCAAGGCACCCGTGGAGTTCCAGCTTCAAGGAAAGTTGCAAGCCTCGGCGGACCCGTTCCTCTTTAAGATTGTAAGTTGGGTAACGTTCCAGCAAATCGACCGCCTCACCTTGTAGGGAGGCGGGACCTTCGATGGCCAGGGCAAGGTCGCCTGGAAGCAGAACAACTGCAACTTGAACAAAAATTGTCATACTCTCCCCATCGTAAGCGCCTATCAACATTGTTCGTTTATATATTGATTTTGAATCACTTGGTCATTAATCTAATGGATACGTCGCTGGGGTGTATACCTAAACCTGACACTGTGATTAATCGAGTTTCGAAACATTGAGGGAAATTGATGACATCCCTTGAATTTCAACAGAATTTGAGGTTCAACTTTGTTAGCAATGCCTTAATCCATGATGTAACGACGCTCGACAGCAAGCAATTCCACGTAAACGTCTTAGGCTGCAAGAACGTGACATTCCAACATTTCACCATAACAGCGCCGGGCGATAGCCTCAACACAGATGGGATCCACATCAAAAGGTCAGTCGGGATCAACATTATTGACTCCAACATCAGGACTGGGGATGACTGCGTCTCCATTGGCGACGGCAGCCAGCAGATGTTTGTCACAAGGGTGAACTGCGGTCCGGGTCATGGCATTAGCGTTGGCAGCCTTGGGAAGTACAAGAACGAAGAGCCCGTGGTGGGTGTCTTTGTCAAGAATTGCACCATCATCGGCATGACCAACGGTGTGAGGGTCAAGACATGGCCCGCATCCCTGGTCGGTGTGGCTTTGGACATGCATTTCGAGGACATCCACATGGTCGATGTCGCCAACCCTATGCTCATAGACCAAGGATACTGCCCATGGAACTAATGCCAAGCATAGGTACATACATGAACATGAAAAGTACACCAAAGTAATAATTATGAATGAAATGCATATAGACTCGTCTGCTAAAAGAAACTAATTTTTCTAAAATGAAAAACAAATTTAATTTTGTACAAAAATTAAATGCTAATTGAATAGCTCAATGGATAAAAAATATACCTATCAGTCCTAATCGGTATGTTATTCAATTTGTTCAGATCCCTTCTCTTGTTAAGATCAGCAAAGTTAGCTTCAAAAAAATCTGGGGAACATCAGCATCCCAGGTCGCTGTGAAGATCGCCTGCAGCAAGAGCATGCCGTGCGATTATGTCGAGATTGTGGACATCGACCTCGCATACTGTGGTCCTGAAGGCCCCGCATTGTCGGAGTGCTTGAACGTCTGGCCTTTGATCACCGGCAGGCAATTCCCTCAGGCTTGTGCCAAGGTTGCAAGATGAAAACTTTGCTCTTTCTAGATGGAGATTGATCAACGCCAACATTACCTTATAAATAATGAAAAAAGGTCTTGCTCTAGATGGCTTTTCAAGCGGAACTTTTTGTACTATGTGCTCTTTACGCCATCTTGAGCTTAAAGGCGAGGTCCGATAAAGCTAAACCTCTCCCAGGCAATTAAAAGTACAAAAAGAGTATTCCATTTTCGGAACTTGGACATTTATGTTATTTAAGCTTTTTTTCATAACTTTTAATTGTCTTTCTTATCTTTAACTTATAATTAGTTCTATTCATGTGCTGATTAAATATTCGAGTATTTACATATTAGCTAATTTGCATTTCCTTTAATTTCTTTTTTGTATAAATCAAAAGTAAAAGGGAGATTTCTTTTATAAGAAATCAAATATTCTAGTATTTAAATATTTTTTCGAATGTGAGGTTTGAATCGATTTCAATGCAATCAAAACACAGAGCCATGCTTCGTGATGTCTCAGATATAATTCGCACACATCAATTATAAGAATCAAAGCGAGAATGGGGCTTCGCCATTAAAGACCAGAAGTCTAGTTCAAAGGTCGACTTATCGTTTTTCGAGATCATAGGCAACATGAATTGGTGCGATCGACTCTACGGAACTCAGGCAAGCTTTTTGAAGTGAAATCGTGGCACGATTCAGCCTGAATCATCGCCACCAACCACTCATAGTTCAAACTCAAGCTCTCGACGACAGGGGCCGAAGAGCGAGCTTTCTCTCTCGATTTCTCTCTCTCTCTTTCTCTCTCTCTCTCTCTCTCTCGATTCTGTTATTCTCTCTCAACATAATGAACCTCCTTTTCTCCAAAATGTGTCAATTTTAGTTATAATCCGCTCTTCAAAAACTGAACTGCGCGGGGGAATGAAGATCAGTGACCTTTGCACGTGCAGTCACGAGCAAAATGCTCACCGATGATCGGTGATCAATGGGAACATAATGGCAAACTCTGCTAGGCCCTCCGGTGACCAAATTTCACGTGAATTTGATCTTGATTTGGTCCTGCATTTGAGCGAAGCTGGCTATGACACATTACAGCCTCATCGGCGCGATTCTGGCGAACCTATGTTGTCGGACCAGTCATAATCGACGTTAGACTTTGTGGCCAACAAAATGCCTCCATCAATTTTTCGAATTGGAGCCGATTGATCGTTCAATTTTGTGATCAAAATCTAACTGCAATCAGTCAAATTCGCATGGAAGTCCAAGGATGAAAAAGGTATTGTTCGGGCCTGGTCTGACCGGTCAAAACCGGTTCAGCTTGATTTTTCCCAAAATTAATCATAATTCATGGGGAATTTTCACAATTAAGCCTCAAAATCGAATTTAGGGGATGAATATTGTCACGCCCCTTGTCATCTAACACGAGCACACAACTCCCGTCCCTGAAACTCACAAGTCCCAGGACACGGTTCATGTGGTACAGGTGATGTAAAAGAAGCATACGAAAACGAACATACAACTCCGTACAAGTCTAAAAAGGGGAAACTGGGATAATGGAAACATACTACACGTATTATAACCATGAGTTTATACAAAGATTCAAGATCAAACTAGACCTCCAGATGGTCAGGGAAGATCAGGGACTATCCAAAAGACAACGACTATTCTGGTCCCCAAAAGATAATAGACCCTCTAGGTCGATCTCCAAAAGACAACCCCTAACAGTTACGGAAAACCGCTAAGATGCACTACTAGCTTCATCTTCATCCTCATCCTCGCCTTCGTCCTCGACTAGATCGTAGTCGGAAAAGGTCTCAGAGCGCACATCTACGGTGTCGTCCTCCATGGTGTCCTCTAGTTCGTCCTCTGAAGCCGAAATCTCTATCACCTTATCGACTTTCTCAAGGGTAGGGGTCTTCTCCGGCACGTTCCACGATCCTACTACGGAAACCTCCTCTTCTACCTCTTCGCGAATGGGGTGACACCAACTGGGCACTACACCTCGAGGTACTTCCGTTGGCTTCAAGGGACCTATGGTATCCTCACCGACTTTATGAAACCAAGCCTCATACCTATGGGGCTCAATCCTTTCCTTCCTCATCGACCCAAACTACAGTACATTTCATAATGTATACAGTACCCTGACCATAAGGAAACTTATCAAAATAGGCGGCCATCTCCTTGGGATCGCTTAGACGGATCGAAAACATTCTTCAGGACTTGGGGTCTGAAAAAATAAGGTCCCATAAAGGGGTGAGATTTACATCAAAGTAGGCTAAGTCCTAAATCTAAGTTAGGCCGACAGTACACCTAGAGACAAATGAAGACAATGAACCAAGGCATGTCAACAGTCAGTAAAGACAAGCATTCATTATAGAGCAACATAAAAAAAAACATACGGTATATAATCATCAAGACGCACCATCAGAACAGCATATAACTCACAACTCAAGACAAGCAAGAAGATACGAGATCAAGCTCAATGTGCTAATACCATGGCTCATTTTATCGTCTTTGCCCGCGTCAAAACGTCTCAGGCTTAGTCCTCATCATAACACTTTAGACCATAACAATTTACAAACTCGCGTTAAACGCCTCAGGTTTTCAATGCCGTACCAGGCTCGTGTCGACACATACACACTTATCCCGTGTCTCGACCCTCAGTTAATTAGTCATTGCAACCCCGCGTTCCAAGGTATCAGGGTGCCAAAAGTCCTTAAGCATACAAATTTCACTTCCACTTCACGACTTCATGATCGAGTACAGTTTAATCCATCTTAGAATGAAACTATAACATGTGAGACGACATGATTGACCACTCACCAGGTAATATCAAACATAAAGCATATACATTAGTTGAAAACCTGTGCAACCACATAGATGTGAGAATATCACTTTCTCATCAAAAGGAGTACACATGACACGCGCTTGATTACCACGATCGACAATGAACAACCAACATGATAACTTCGCAAAGTTTTTTTTTGGTAAGGTTTTTTTTTTTTTTTGGTAAGGATAACTTCGCAAAATTCATCCACACAAAAATCACAATTCATTTAGTAGAGGCCTATCGTCCTAATGAAGGCTTAGGAACTCCTTACCTTAAATCTTAATCTGAATAATCCATCCAAAGGCTCCCCAAAAAATTTGATTTTCAGGATCCAAAATAGGGCAGCAACGTACCTAGAGAAATTCATTCGATTTATCAATTTTTCTCCTCCAAATCACCAATTCACGAGGCATACACCTCAATAACATCTCAATTAACATCCTAATATGTCTTAACAACAAACTAAACACAAGACAACACCCTAAATAGCCCTCAATGTGTCGGTCCATTCAAACCGAAACAGGGTATACTCCTTTAATCAGTCCGTAAATCCACCTTAAACCTTGATTCATCACATAATCGACTTGCTAACATGTCGTTCTAAGTCTATAAGACTCTCATTGAAAATTTTGGAGTGAGTCGATGTCTAAAGGTCAGCAAACAGACCCATTTTCCCCGAGTCCACCATCGATCAGACCTGCCCCGAGAAATACTTCACAAAACGGCCATGGTTACTCTTCTAAACTCTATCAAATTCACCATTTCAACTTAGGTAATACTAGCACTATAAGTTAGGAGATCCCCACCCAAAATTTGAAGCAAAACAAAACCTTGAAGCAGTTGAATGAAGACTTACCTCTGCTGCGTCCAATTCTATCCAGTTTTGGGATTATGGCTGGCCGAGCACCTCCGGCGACCAACGGCCGAACTACCACCTGGAACTTGTAGGGGAGAGGCCGAGGTTTGTGTTGGAGGTTGACGTGAGGCAAGGTGGCGGCCGAGAGTGGCGATCGACGACGGCTAAGCGACGGCAGTAGGCTGGTCGGCTGAAGGGCTCTCGGTTGAAAGAAGAAGAAGAAACGAAGAAGAAGATGGCAAGAGGAGGGGGAGTTCGGCTTAAGAAGGAAGAAAGGGAATGGTTTTCCACAAATTAACTTGGTCAACTCAAGGAATGGTAGGTAAAAAGGCGTTTAATTAATGCCTAATGTCCTCATGAAGACACTTGTCTTCTTGTCAATGAATCTTGCTCATCCAATGGCCATTAGACCATCATATTTTCGGCAACCTTGGAGATTTGTTAATGACCAAAACGCCCTTCTTCTTTTGCTAAGCCAAGACCAAACTTTGAGGGGGGAAACGGTAATTTTTCTCTCGTCATTCGATACGTCGATTTTTTCAATTTAAATTTCCTTCAATGAGGCGACGCTCAAATCGATTAGAACGTTGGAATTCCTTATTTTTCAATTCTCAATTTCGAGACCTATCTCTTGATCAATTCTCTGTCAAATGAAATTTTCAGGCTTTCCCAAACTAACGGGCAACTCATGCAGACGTTACGCGTATCAACTCTATGATTCTCATCACACTTAGGGCTCGTCAGTTCATGACGAATTTGGTTGTCATGAAATTGTGAGAGTCTATTACTAGCTCCGACGGTCTCGATCGTCATTGTTCGACTTAGAAACATTTTACAAATTATACATTGGGTCAGCGGCATCACTCTTGCTCCAATCGTATAACACTAGCAATGCATTCCTAAATCATTTTTAGATCGGCCTTTAATGGTTCTAAATACTCTCTCGAAAATCCTTATGGTCAAAATGCCATTTCCTATTTGAGTCCCCTAGGTCCACGTACCTTGTCTCACGTTAGCTTTTCCCTTTTGGTCAGTCAACTCAAATTGATCGCTCCGAGCGAAAAAAGACTGAAATACATCGATAGATATATCTTCTTTGATAAGTCTCGAAATGACAATGAAAAATCAGAATGTCACAACTCTTCTCCCTTACAAAAATTTCGTCCTCAAACTTTACACTAAGTCCATCTATCCAAACAAATGAGGGTATTAACGCCTCACCGTTTCTTTGCTTTCCCACGTAGCTCCTTCGGTCCCATGGTGCTCCAAAATTACTTTGACCAGTGGAATCGTCCTGTTTCTTAGAACTTGCTCCTTTCGATCTTCAATTCTGATCGATTTTTCCACGTACGACACCTTGTCGTCCACTTCGATAGTCTCATAATCCAACACATGCGGCGTGTCAGGTTCGTACTTCCTTAGCATCGACACGTGAAAGACATTATGTACTTGAGATAAGTTGGGCGATAAAGCAAGTCTGTAGGCCAAAGTTCCAATCCGTTCCAAAATTTTAAAAGGACCTATATAACTTGGACTCAACTTTCCTTTCCTTCCAAATCGAGATAGTCCTCGCATCGGTGAAATTTTATGTAAAACATGATCACCAACCTGAAACTCCAAGGGTTTAAGTCGTTTGTCAGCGTAAATTTTTTGACGACTTTGTGTCGTCTTCAACCTATCTCGTATTATCTTCACGGCCTCCACCGATTGCTCTACCAACTCTGGGTCTGTAATACTTCTCCCTCCGACTTCGTCCCAGCAAATCGGGGTTCTACAGGCTCTTCCATAAAGTGCCTCGAAGAGTGACATTTGAATACTCTGTTGATAACTGTTATTATACACGAACTCTACCAAGCGCAACTGGTCCTTCCGTCCACCTTTGAAGTCTACGACGCGCGCTCGCAGCATATCCTCAAGCGTCTGGATCGTTCTCTCTGATTATCGATCTGTTTGTGGATGATATGCCTTACTGAACTGTAGTCGAGTTTCCATGGCATCTTAAAGGGTCTTCCAGAAGTTCGTCATGAACTTAGGATCTCTGTCTAATGTAATCGTTACGGATACCCCATGCAGTCGTACTATGTGACGCATATACAGCTCGGTAAACTTATCCATTGAGAAATCCTGTAACATTCTGATTTTCCAGTCATTTTCAGATTCATTAATGACAAGTATATCTAGAGATGTATTTCAGTAATATCTCGCTCGAATCTGATCAATTCAAGTAGATTGACCAAAAGGGAAAGGCTAACGCGAGATAAGGTACGTAGACTTAGGGAACTCGGATAGGAAACGACGCTTTAACCATAAGGATTATCGAGGGGATATTTAGAACCATAGAAAGGCTGATCTAAGGACGATTAAGGATGCATTGCTAGTGTTATACGATTGGAGTGCGGGTGATACCGTTTAACCAATGTATAACTTGCAAAAAAATTTCTCAATCGAACAGTGACGATCGAGACCATAGGAGCTAGTGATAGACCCTCGCAATTACATGCCAACCAAAGTCGTCACAAATTGATGAGCCCTAAATGTGATATAAATCACAGGGTCGATACGCGAAACATCTACAAAAACCGTCCATCGGTTCGGGATAGGTTGGGATCACGTCTGGTGGAGAACACAATCGGAAACGAGTCTTGAAAATAGAAAATGGAGAATCAAGAATTCCAACAATATATTCGGATTGGCCATTGCCCTATCGAAGAATATTGAAACGAGAAAAATGACGTTCCGGACTTCAATGGTAAAATTATCATTTTGCCCCTCAAACTTAAGCCTTGCCCACGCAATGAAGGAAGGGCATTTTGGTCATCATACACTCCCAAAGGCTGCCAAAAACTAGGAGGAATTGTGGCCATTGGATCAAGTTGAAATGACACTTAGGACAAGTGTCAAAAGATGGACTAAAGAGTGTCAAGTCTACTATTCACCACCTACCATTCCACTCTTTGACTTGAGGATTGAATATAGTCTCTTCTCTCTCTCTCTCTCTCTCTCTCCTCTCATTTTGACCGGCCATACACCTCACCATCACTGAAACCTTCTTCTTCTTCTTCTTCCTTCTCCTTTGCCGCCCGACGATCGCTCCCGACCTCTCCATTGCTGTCGACGCCGCCTTTCAGCCACCACCAAGACCCTGGCCAACTTCACCTTCTTTGCTAAACCTCCTGCCGAGCTCCTTGAAGTGGACGCATGGTGACTAGACCACCAAGGAGCTCCAGCCAAGCTTTTTCCCAGAAGCCGACGGAATCTAACCCAATCTGAGGTAGGTAAAGTTTTTGACCCCTTAGGAGACCAAAATGTTGGAGTCTTGCAGCCAAATTTTATGGAGATTTAAGGGACTTATATATCAATCTGTGGTACAAATTTGAACTTGATTTGATGAAGTTTTGACCTCAAATGGTTCTTGTGAATGTAGGACAGAATCTATCGGTTTACTGACCTTGAGGAACCGGCGACGCTTGACGGGATTCCGATGACGACTCGACCTCAAACTCTCGATGAGACCCTTAGACCCTTAGGTAGATATGTTAAGAGGTAGGGTAGTAATTAAATGAAGGATTTGATGGAGATTTAGGGTTGGTTTTACTCGATTTGCACAGAACTGAAAATAGCCGATTTGGTTCTATGTAAGACCGAAGCTGTTGGAGCTGATGACTATTGGTTTTGAGTCTCAAATTGGTGGTTAAGACATGCTAATATGATGAGGATTATGTTAGGAGGTTTGTGGTTCATGTATTAGTCAATTGGACAAAGAAATTGATGAATCGATTGGGATTTCCTAAGTTGCGTGGTGGATTGAATTCTTGGGATATTGGACCGAACCCTTAGGGCAATTGCAAGGAGAAATTTGTGATATTAAATTTAAGGTAAGGAAATCCTAAACTTACGATAGGAAGATTGGGCTTAATTGGGTGAATCGGGGATTAATTTGAATGATTTGCAAGAGTTTTCCAAGGGGATTGTTCTTGGTATGTCCTAAGAGCGTATAAGGGATTTATGTGTGCTAATGCTTGTGCTTGAATTGTTTGCTATGTTTAAGCATCATTTGATTATCCTGCATGCCATGAGTATTTGGATTGTGCTTGAGTTGCATCAGTTGTTTTGTATGTGAAATGAATTGAGAACCATGGCATGAGCATGACATGGCGAGACCCTGAGGCGTATGAAATGCGGGGTGGAGAATAACCTAATGCTATCTAATCGCGGGCATGAGAAAAGCCTGATGTGATCTGATCACAGGCATGAGAATAGCCTAATGCAATCTAATCGCGGGCATGAGATTGAGGCAGGTTGAAAATGGTGGATGTGGTGAAGTGGCAGGACGAAAGTGCATGATCATCTGAGTGTGTATGATGCCACAGCTGCATGCCTGCCATTTGTGTGCTGTCATCTCTATTTGTATTTGCTTGATATGTTTGTGAGTTGAATGTTTGGGGTTTGTGATTGCCTGAGTGGACGGTCGGCCTAACCTAGGGTTAGGACCCACCTTACTGAGATGTGAATCTCACCCCTTTGGAGACCTTTATTTTTACAAATCCTAAGCCTTGACAATGTGGCCTATCGATTTGGAGACCCTAAGGAGATGATTGTATATTTTGATGAGTTCCCGGATGGGCAGGGAACTATATACATAAAGAAGTGTACAGTGGTGTGGGTTGACGAGGATAGTCCGAACTGCAAGCCTCATAGGTACGAGGCCTCGTTTAGGAAGGTCGGGAACGAGTCGACTGGGCCGCTAAAGCACATTGAGGTGCCCCAAGGAGTGATCCCTGATTGGTGCCACCCCGGCAGGGACCAGGACCAGAACCAGGCCGAGGGATCGATTATCGATTCCCGGAACGTACTGGAAAAGACCCCGACTTTGGAGTTCACTGAGGATGAGGTCATTGTGCTTGAGGTGACAAAGGAGGACCTCGTGGAGCCATCGGCTGAGGCGACCATGGAGGATACTATCGAGGTTCGCTCGGAGACATTCTTAGAGTATGAGCCGACAGAGGATGCCGAGGACACCGGGGACTCCAGCAGTTCTTCTTAGGAGCTCCCAGTTGTAGCTTGATCTTTTTATGGCGAGCCCAACCATGTTTCTTTTTGGATGCCGTTGATGGACTTTTGCGTACTCGCCCCGTCACCCCCCTTTGTTTATCGAATTTAGTGTTTGTGCACTGTTATGAACGAATGGATGTTATTTATGACAATATTTACACTATCCAGGTCTCGCTTTATATTCTGTACGGAGGAGTTATTTTATTACCGCTTCTGCATGCTTGATATATATAGCATATCTCTCGACTTAGTTGTAGATCTTGGGACCACGAGAGATGTTTTGGCTGCTTGCAGAGAGTCGCGTGATCGTGCCTGAGGGCGCGGGGCGTGACATGCCCAGTTTTCTTGGTATCAAAGCAAGGTCAGCTCGATCCAAAGTTGATTGAGGACTGGAGTGATAAGGAGGATTAAGTTGGGACTTGGGTGGATAGCGAGACCTTAGGAGACTGGTTAAGATAAGGCATGGGGTGTATAGCATGTGACCTGGTACTTATGGTTGGTGTTTGACCTTGGCAGAGTTGTGGTAAGGCATGAGGATTAAGTTTCCTGCTTAAAGTTGAAGGTAATTATTGGACCTTAGCTTGTTTGATGAGTGAATGTGATTGGTTTAGTGAGCCGTTGGAGTAAACGGAACTGAGAAATGGCCATGGGCTATTGGTTGAAATGTCTCTAGGACTTGTTGTATGGAGTGTTGCCGTGTTGTGACTATTTCTGTTAAGGATTAGTTAGTAGCTCTGGACTTGGATGATTGAGTGAGTTACTAACTCCTTGCTGAACTTGTGGTAGACCAGGTTCAGTAGAAAGGGATAAGGATGAGCAACTCGTCTAGAAGATCTGGAAGGTCAAAAGGCGGAGACTCTAGCTCGACGCCGCCTGTAGCTGAGGATCCAAGAATAGATGGCGTGCTGAGGGCACTATAGAGAATTGGTGACTTGATTGATAGGCAGACCCAAGATCGGGACGCTGCCATCACCCAGGTAGTAGGAGTTGCCATAGCTACCCTCAACGCCAACAACGGTGGCAATGGAAACCAGAATGAACATGACCAGGGCAATGAAGCTGTGAATGCCCAAGAAGAAATCGTCATGGCCAGACAGATGGGCCAGCTAGTCGAGCAGTTCATAAAGCTGAAGCCGACTCAGTTCGATGGGGCTGGAGATCCCGAGCTAGCACCTAGATGAATTGAGAAGTTAGAGAAAGCTTTTGGTGTGCTGAGGTGCACGGACGAAGAGAAGGTGCTACTAGCAGTATACCAGCTGAAGGGTACAGCGAATGATTGGTGGGCTGCCACCAAGAATGCAGTTTTCCCTGAAGGAACGGCCATGAATTAGGATGCCTTTAAGACGGCGTTCAACGACAAGTACTTCTCAGAGACAGCAAGGGAAAGAAAACAGGTGGAATTCCTATAGTTGCACCAGAACCAGCTGACGATAGATCAGTATGAGGCCGAATTCTCTAGATTATCAAGGTACGCACCTCGATATGTAGAGGATCTTCAGGAGAAACCAAGGAGATTTAGGGATGGATTGAGGCCCGAGCTCCATAGTTAGATGATTGCCCTAAATCTAAGGATTTATAAGGAGATCTATGAGTAGGGTCAGATGATTGAAAGGGACTTGAGAGAGAGGAACACCGCAACTAGATCGCTGTTTACACTATTCAGAGACAATCGCCCAATGGGTAAGAGACCGATGGCGGGCAATAGACGTTTTGTGCCTCCAGTAAGGAAAAATATTGTGAAGCCACCAAACCCCACTAACTGAAGCTATCGCCTTTGTGGTAGGAGGCATGGAAATGGGCCATGCCCAGTAAGGACAAGAGGTTGCTTTAAGTGTGGTCAATTGGGCCACCAAATGAGGACGTGCCCAAACCAAGCTCCGGCGAGTCGACCTCAAGGATAGAGATCGTAGATTGGACCGTCAACTGCCACTCCTCAGATCGAGCAGAACCGAACATCGGCTTAGGGAAAGGTATATGCAGTAGCCCGTAGAGAGGCGGAGGAAGCTCCCGGCGTGGTTACAGGTACGATTTACTTGTGTGACCAAGCTGCAAATGCATTGTTTGATCTTAGTGCCACGCATTCATTTGTGTCTTCTCAATTTGCTGATTTGGTAGGTATGGAGTTAAAACCATTGAATATGAATCTGCATGTTGTCACTCCATTAAAGGATAACATATTGGTTTCTTTGGGCAGTGCTGGTTGTGAAATCATGATTGGAGGAAGTAAGGAGAGTATCGATCTAGCTATACTGCCCATGTATGATTTTGACGTAATCATAGGAATGGATTGGTTGGGTAAGTAGGGGGCAGTAGTTGATTGTGATAGTAGGATAATCCGATTTTATCCGAGAGGCCGCCCTAGCATTAAATTGGTGGAAAGTCGAGGAGGAATCTCGATTCCCTTAGTCTCATCTCTAGAAGTGACTAAGTTGATGTTCGAAGGGTGTCAGGCATATTTTGTAGCAATAATGGACACGACTACCGAAGAACCAAGGTTAGAGAATATTCAGGTAGTGCATGAATTTCCTGACGTGTTTCCCCAAGAGTTGTCAGGATTGCCACCGAAGCGAGAGATAGAGTTCGTGATCAAGTTAGCTCCTAGAACAGAACCGATCTCGAAGGCACCGTACAGGATGTCCCTGTTAGAACTGAAAGAGTTAAAGGTGCAGATGCAGGAATTGTTGGATAAAAGATTTATCCGACCGAGTGCTTCGCCATGGGGAGAGCCAATATTGTTCGTAAGGAAGAAGGACGGGTCTTTGCGTTTATGCATCGACTATCGGCAACTGAACCAGGTGACAGTGAAGAACAAGTACCCACTATCGAGAATTGACGATATGTTTGATCAGTTGCAAGGAGCGGCGGTATTTTTGAAGATTGACTTGAGGACCGGGTATCACCAACTGAGGATCAAGAAGGAAGACATACCTAAGACTGCCTTTAGGACGAGGTATGGTCATTATGAGTTTATGGTGATGCCGTTTGGATTGACCAACGTTCCAGCTGCTTTTGTGGACCTGATGCATTGAGTATTTAAGGAATTCCTGGATAGATTTGTCATAGTCTTTATTGACGATATCTTGATTTACTCGAGGAGTGATGCAGAGCACAAGGAGCACCTGAGGATTGTTCTGTAGACTTTGAGGGAAAACTCGCTCTACGCGAAGTTGAGTAAATGTGAGTTTTGGCTAAGCAAGGTAACGTTTCTTGGTCATGTGATATCTGGCGAAGGAATCGCAGTGGATCCTACGAAGATCGAGGTCGTAACAAATTGGCCTAGGCCTACTACAGTCACTGAAGTCAGAAGTTTCTTGGGACGGGCGGGATACTACAAGCGTTTTATGGAGAAATTCTCATCCACAGCCATCCCATTGACGCGGTTAACGAAGAAGGAAACAAGGTTTAAATGGACAGACAAGTGTGAGAAGAGTTTCCAGCAACTCAAACATAGATTGACAACCGCACTAGTGCTGACAATTCCATCAGGACCGAGAGGTTACGAAATATACAGCGATCCCTCGCTGAAAGGATTGGGCTGTGTATTGATGCAGCACAGAAGAGTAGTGGCCTACGCATCCAGACAGTTGAGGCCACATAAGATGAACTATCCAACTCATGACCTGGAGTTAATAGCGATTATATTTGCTCCGAAGATCTGGAGACACTACCTATGTGGCGAGAAGTTCCAGATTTATACAGACCACTAGAGCTTAAAGTACCAGCTTTTCTAGAAGGAGCTAAATATGAGGCAGCATAGGTGGATGAAGCTGCTCAAGGACTATGACTGTGATATACTATATCACCCTGTGAAAACAAACAGAGTTGCAGATGCACGTAGCTAGAAGTCGAGCCTTGCATGCCTGCTAGTGAAAAGTTGGTCGATGATTGAAGATTTAAGAGACTTTGTGTGACATTCTGATTTCCAGTCAGTTTCAAGCTCAGTAATGAGAAGTGTGTATCTAGAGATGTATTTCAGTCGTATTCCACTCGAACCTGATCAATTCGAGTAGACCAACCAAAGGGGAAAGGCAAACGTGAGACAAGGTACGTGGACCAGGGGAACTCGGATAGGAAATAGCGTTTTGGCCATAAGGATTGTCGAGGGTACTAGCGATAGACCTCACAATTACATGACAACCAAAGCCGCCACGAATTGACGAGCCCTAAACGTGATATACGTAATGTTTGTAAAAACCGCTTGTCGGTTTGGAATAGGCTGGAACACGTCTAATAGAAAAAACTATCAGAGACGAGCCTTGAAAGATTAAAAATGGAAAATCAAGAATTCCAATGCCCTATCGGAGATTTTCGGGATGAGAAAAACGACGTTCTGAACGTCAGGGGTAAAATGACCGTTTTGCCCCTTAAGATTAGAACTTTGCCCTTGCAATTGAAGAAGGGAAAATTGGACATTATGCCATCCTGCGGCTGTCGAAAATCAAGAGAAATTATGGGCCATTGGATCTTCATTGGAAAAGCAATTGCCAAGTGTCAAGAGATCAAAGGTTGTGGTCATGTCTAACCTTTTTCCACACCTACCATTCTTCCCATTTGACCAAGCCTTGAATATATATCATTTTCTCTCTCCCCACCTCATTATTTTTTGCCAACACCCCAGAAGAACAGCCAAGAACTCCATCATCTCTCTTCCTCTTCTCTGCTGCCCGGTGACAGTTTCTGGGAATTTAGTTCGCCGGCCACAAAGGCTACCTCCGACCACTTTTTGACTTCCGACCAGCCACAACAATAAATATCTATGTCTTGCCGACCTCTTCGAAGTGGAATCGGGTCATTTGGAGCACCGAGGAGTCCAGAGCAAGGATTCTCCCGAGAGTCGACGGAAATTGACTCAATTTGAGGTGGGTCCGGTTTCTGACCTGTTTGATAGCCGAAATGTTAGAGTTTTGAGCTCAAATTTGGTGGAAACCTAACAAACATGTAGATGGTTTGATGGTAAAAATTGGAGCTTGATTTTATTAATTTTTTACCACGAATCGGCCTTGTGAATGTTGCCTAGAAACTGTCAAAAAATTGACTTGGAGGAACCGGCGACATTCGGTGAGTTTCCGACGATCAATCAACTCAAAACTCATGGTGAGCCTCCCAAGCCCCTATATAAACGTGTTAAGGGGTAGAATGTTGATTAAATGATGGATTTAGAGATGAATTAAGGCTGATTGTGCCCGGTTTGCACAGAATCGGGAGGAACCGGTTCGGTTCTATGCAAAATCGAGGCTGTTAGGGGCTGGTAATGGATGGATTGAGATCCAAATTGATTTTTAAGGCATGATAAGAGGATGAGGGTTATGCATTAAAGGTTTATGGTTTATGGATTAAGGAAATTGGGCATGAAAATTGACTAATTTATTGGAAATGCTAAGTTGTGCGGTGGATTGGCCTTGAACCATGATTGGCCGAGACCTTGAGGGTCCACGAGGAGTAACTTGGGTTGCCAAATCAAAGGTAAGGGGATTCCTAACCCTATGTTAAGACGATCGGACTCGATTAGGTAAGTCGAGGGACCAAATGAATGATTAGTGAGAGATGTCAAGAAGATTGTGTTTGGAATGCCCTAGAATCGTATAGGGGTTTACTTGTGCCGTTGGTTATGCTTGAATTACCTGCCATGTTTGAGAATGATTTGATTATTTGGTATGCCATGAAGTTTCCAATTGTGCATGAGATGCACTAGTTGTTTATTTGAGGAATGGATTGAAAATCATAGCCTGGCTATAATATGGCGAGGCCTGGAGGCGTATAAGATGCAGGGCGGAAAATGTATACACTGATGCGATGAGATCGCGGGGTGGAATTGGTAATGTGTGGCGCCCTGATGCGACTAGATCGCGGGGTTGAGTTAGTCACGGTCCTGATGAGAATTATTCCCGAGACAGAGATGTGAAAGTACCCTGATGCGACAAAATCGTGGGTTGAAGTTGAAATAGAGTGGGGCCCTGATGCAACAAGATCGTGGGGTTGAGTTAGCCACTGTCCTAATGCGAATTATTCGCGGGACAGAGATGTGAAAATACCCTGATGCGACAAGATCGCAGGGTGAAGTTGAAATTGAGTGGCGCCCTGATACGACAAGGTCGCGGGGTTGTGATGGCCACGGTCCTGATGCGAACTATTCACGGGACGGAGGTGTGAGAGTACCTTGATGCGACAAGATCGCGGGGTGAAATTGATATTGGGTGGCGCCCTGATGCGACGAGATCGCAGGGTATGAGATGGCCATGGTCCTGATGCGAATTATTCGCGGGACGAAATATGAGATATTGCTATTGGCCAGGAGATTTATCAGAGCCTGATGTGTTTACGCAGGTTGCCGACAACGGTCTAATGCGTTTACGCGGACCAAGCCTAAGGCAGCATGATTGCGGGCTAGAGATTGAGGCAGGCGGAGAGTAATGAATACGAGAAGTGGCAGGCTGAGAGTGCATGGGCATTATTATCTGAGTGTGACCTGAGGTCATCGATGCTTGCCGTCATCTATATGTTGTGTTTTATTGACTAGTGTCCTATATGCCTATATGAGCCTGAGTCTAAATTCATTGGATATATGACTGCCTAAGTGGACGGTCGGCCTAACCTAAGGTTTGGACCTACCTTCCTAAGATTTATATCTCACCTAGTGGGGGCTTCATTTTCCAGGTTCCATTTGTCTTTTGAATGGACTTGCCCTTTTTAATATTGAGTATTGAGGATTGGTGAATATAATGAATTGGTTTTTTAGATAATTGGTTAAGGTAATTTGATGCATTTATCCTGAGTCATCGGATGTGGTTGTATTTATTCTTTATGAGTGGAGAAGGCATCGCTTTCGCATGTACATTACTTCCAGCGCATATGATATTGGACGTTGAATCCTAGAGTAAAATGTCTAATGAACGGCTGGACGGGATGTTCACACGCTCGATGAGTTCGAGGCGTGACATCCCCGCTTGTTTGGTATCAGAGCAAGGTCAGCTCGATCTAATGTGATTGAGGTTTGGAGTGATAAGGAGCGATGACTTGAAGACAGTTAGATATTGAGTCCTATAGGACTAAGCATGGATTGCTGGATCTTGAGGATTATAGGCTTGAACTTGTGAGGCATTCTAATGGTCCTAGAGTTGACTTTAATGGATGACCTTGAGTTTTGTGGTGATTAAAGCTTAAGTGGAAACAAGCCGGGATTTGAGAGTCATAAGCATGGATTCTGAGGTAGTAATTGAACTCGACGATAATAGGGAATTGCTTATGAATGAAGGGTCAGTTGAGATGTATAATTGCGACCTTGATTTGTCCATGACCCAACTTTAGAAGTACGAATTATAAGGAGATGATTGATATTAGTGGATTCAGGCTTGAATTGTGTGATATTATGATGGTTTAGCTATCGATTACTATTAACTACCTTGGGTGATATGAGTTGAAGATCAGTTGTGATTAGATGCATAGGGGTTTAATTTGAACATTGATTGGACTTGAGATATAATGGGATATAAGCAATTGATCTGTGAGATATGATGGTCATTGGTGGAATTAGAACTCTTGAATAGATAGGAACTAACCTGAAAGCAGTTTTGACAGGACAAGTAATGAGAACGGTCATGCTGTGCTTATGTTTATGGCTTTGAAAAGAAAGTTGATGAGGGTGCATGCAGTGACTTATCGCTGTTGGACTTAATAAACTGTCCTTGGTATGGGACAAGTTGATGGGATACTTATAAACTGTAATGAAACATGGTATGGGACATGTGGAACGGGGCATTCTTCGTAGATGTATGACTTGGGACAACCTGCATCGGCCAGGTCTGATGAGGGCGGGGAGTGATCGCCGGGATAGAGAGGTCCGGACAAGAAGCGGCTTCTGGCAGGCTTCTAAGATGGCAGAGGCAGGAATGACCCAAGTCATAACTTGAAAAGGGAAGCCTAGGTATCAAGTTGAGTCCAATTGTAGATAAGGGATGTATGGCATGGGATTGATTCTCATCGAGAATGATTGAAAATGGCATGACTGGTGTAATGGTGCCTATGAGTGGCATGTTTAAAAGCTTCATGCTTGATAGTGGATGCCTTTGGAAAAAGAAAAGTGATGGTTGTGATGAGCCTGTTAGGCATGTTTGACGATTAGCCTCATGTGTTTGGCTTGACCAAGATATAGCTAAGAAGTTAGACGACGTATGGGTTTATACCCTTGGAACCGAGGCCTGTTGAGATGAGATAGTCTGTTGTGACTATGCTAGAGAGGCGAATGCCTTTAGGCCTAGAGTATGAGCTTTTGACCCAGTGAATCACTGTCTTGAGTGCTTGATTCACAGTTGCCTAGTTGAGGCTGGCCTAGTAATGGTCGCTAGTTGAAAAATTGCCTCATTGAGACTGGCTTGATGAATTATTACAGATCAAGGATGATTTGAGGTCCTTGAATATTTGGCAGTTAATTGAGAATTGTTTAAGAACCATTAGAGGGTTGGTTGATGGCGAAAGATATGGAGATGAGCAGCATGAGATTATCGGACTTAAGTAGATGACTTAAACCTCTTATTCCTGGAGGGAATCATAGTGGTTTAGAAGACATGAGAACCAAAGGACATTGAACGGCGACGGTATACTCGTAGAAGAGCACTGGGCTCGAGTATGTAAGATATGATAAGATCCAAGAATTGAGATGGATCATGGAATTGGGTAGAGATGGGCGATGGGAGTACGAGTACTAAAAGAGAATATGGATCAATCGGTTGATCGTACGAGACCCAAGAGTTGAATGGGTCGTGAGAACTTTAAATGAAAGTGAAAAATTGTTGATTAAGCAAGCTCGGAGAGGAGCTGCCATGATTCTCTAAATCACTATGGTGATAAATGCTTGTATTGACGAGTTAAGTGATAGAAATCACGAGAAAGGTGATCCTGAGTAAGTCTTTTCGAAATTGGATGTGTGGATAGGACCATGAGAGCTTGGGAAAGCTTGTAAGGTTATGTGTAAGGCTGAAATTGATTGAGTCAAGTAGAGGGATGAGATTCAAAATTGTCTCCCTCTAGAATGAGGGCTTTGTGAGAAAAACGCAGAGATTTTGGGTGCACTAAAGAGAGAAAGTGACCATGGCTGTATTAGCCCGAAGAGGCTATTGAGAATTGGTGAAAGGTCACTAAGGGAAAGATTTCCTTGAAGGCATGAGATCTGCCTAGACTACCTTTGTTAAGTTGGTCGATGTGAGGTATCATTTTGGGATTTCTTGAGAGCAAGGATTGTTTGGATCCTAATACTTTTGCAAGGATCATAAGATGATCGACTAGTGTGAGACAGAGTTCTCAAGGTTGCTTAGACATATGGTAAGGGTGGTCAAGGACCCTTGAACAAGATGAGTAAGTACCTGAGTGGATTGGAACTTGAGAACTATGTGGCTGATTATTATTCCTGATTTTGAGAAATGATGAAAGGAATCAACTAAAGAGGAGAATGATTGAAAGACTTATGAATAAGAGAACTTCTGCTCATGGACTACGAGCAAAGAGATATTCATTATGAATATGGAGGGTGCCTATGGGAAATGATTGATTATCTGGGTGTAAGGCACATGGTGGAAAGTGAGTAATAAGTCTTTTCTGTTATGGATGAAGTCGAGGAAGAATCGGCACACTAGATTGCCTGAAGTTAATGATTTCCTGGGATCGATTGATTGAAGTGGAACCGTGAGAAATGAAATCATGAGTTGCTATTCCCTAAAGAATAGAGCATTGTTATTAAAGGATAATTGGACCATGAAATGGTCGTTGGCGAAAAGAAAAGTGAATAGACTTGATGGTCTTGATCGTTGGTAATTCTAATGAATGGTTGGGTAAGCGGGAAGAGCGCTTAGAGTGTAAATACAAAGTGATTCGAGAACGTAGAATTGAGTATTCGACATGGGGGTTTGTGAAACCCAGGGACGGATAAATATTGTCACTTGAGATGACAGAGTTATGGGAAAGAGAATGTGAAAGCAAGTGGCATTTGAATTCTGGAGTAAAGGTATCGCCGTCAGCGTAGACTCCAAGGTTAACGTCCAATGAGATAGAAAGGACAAGGCGAATTTGAAATGAAAGGATGATATTGAAGTGTATAATTTCCCTCACAGGGTGAGAGACCCTATTGTGAAAGAGAGAAAGGTTTTAAATTGTATTAGTATGATGAATGAGCGTCTATACCAAGGAAGAGGACACAGAACTTAAATGGTTCCTGGAGGTGCAATTATGAAAGATCGTTTTGTAATCAATGTTGGATTCCAAGATGATGTTGACGTTCAGTGGAACGAACGGAATTAGGATAAGGTCGCCTTAGCGAGTATGAATAGAGACTAAAGCATTGATGCCCCTTGAGGAAAAATTGACAAAAAATGGAACAAAACTTTGTGTAGTCCAAGTGGAGACCCATGACGACAGAGAGCTAAGGTCTGAGCTCTCAAGTGAAAAGTGTGAGGAACAGTGTGAAGGATTCGACACCTGGTAGAAAGAAACTGATGATAGTTTGACTGAGTATCAAAGGGATAATTGGATCGACGGTTACCATCTAGAGAGACGATGATGGGACTCATTTAAGGAGTCATGAGAAACAAGAACAGTTTTTGAGAGTCTCATGTGGGCTCTAAAGAAATGCCTATTGCGTGCTAAATGTGAAGGACGCTAGTTGTGGACCAAATGAAGTAAGACTCACGCAGCAGAATAAGTGATAAATCCTTTGAGGATTGGCATAAGTGATGGATCGACCATAGTCGATGTGAATTGCGGGAAATTAAGAATTACTGAGATTGATGAATTGTAACAGACGAATCGTGGGAAGATTCCCCACGAGGGCTATTCTATTAGTGTAATGGACTAAGGACGAGTCATGACACGAATGGGTGAAAGGACGTGAAAAGAGTTTTTGAGAACTCGAGTTAAGCTAATGACTGCGCTGTTTATGACAAATTCCAATTGGAAATTGGAACGCATATGAGGGTCGCAATGATGCGACGAGGATGGAACTTGAGGCGTAACAAAACAACAAATAATGGATATTACTTGTACGTTGTGACAATAACGCCATGTGAATTGGCATGCTTAGAGCACGATTGGAGTGGCTTACGAGTGTCCTAGTGATAAAGTTGGGAAAGGTTATTTGAGTGATAAGATATTGCAAGGCTACGCTTACCACAAGGGCATAAGGTAGCAGTTTCTCGAGGGGAATTGAACAAGAGGCAACGCAGATGTATAGAAGTACCGGTGGGTATGAGGGCGTTGCTTAGATGAAGAAAGGACCTCGAAGTTATGTGAATTATAAGAGATTAAGACCATGGACTGCCTAAAGGAAATTGGTGGAAAGGCACGTAGAACGAAGAGATCACCCAAGTCTTGTTATAGCGACATTCGTATCGCTAAGGGAGGGTGAATTGTGTAACGGATGCTTACAATAGAGAGTTGAGCATGGTGTAATTGGCAATGGAGGGACGGATCTTCCCTTAAGAAATAAGAGATTCAACTCCTAAATTGGAAGTTCGTTAATGGACTAGTGTGATGGCCACTGGAAACACCTAGCCTTAAGGTTAGAAGGAAATTGAGGTGTGCCATGGTTAAACGTCGATACTGGACGGACTATAAAAATGGATGGGACCCTTGAGGCCTATGGTTGGACGTACGAGTCCAGTATTGAAAGGAAACCTAAGAAGACGACCTCATTGAAATTCAAGGAGAGAATTATGGTGTTTCTTAAGGATGGCACAAAGATGCGCCAAGATACACACATATATATATTGGTGATGAGGAGAAAGTCGAAGTTTGTCTATCTAGTAGTCGAGCACTAGATGTGTCGATGGAAGGAAAGGAAATGACGACGAAAGTGGAATGACCACTTTGATCCAAGGGAAATCTTTGGATAAAATCGAGAATGGATTACTACAGAAGTAGTCATGGAATCATTTGAGGAGTTAAGAGAGACATAACTCGATTTGATTAGTGGAGGGCAAATTGATAAGACCCTGAAATCTCTGTTGGCGTGAAAGGAAGATCGAAAGGAGTAATACGCTGAATGACATGGATATTTATAAGCATATTCTAGCGAGGGCGTGGTAATAAGAGTTATGGACCAATGACAGAGATAAGGTGAATACTCGAGGAAGAGCTGCTGGCAAATGATATGAGCACCAAAAGAGAATGGAGAAAAGTAAAACAGATTGAGGACTAAAGGAGACAAGTCCTAGAGAAGGATAATTTTGAGTTGGAAAGGACGAACAAGATCGTCAAGCCATGGAAAGGATTGTCCGGAAGAGTGAGGATGCGACGAGGCGCTTATACCCCCAAAGGATTGGATAGGTAGAAGGTTGTGAATTTCGAGGACGAAATTTCTTTAAGGAGGAAGAGTTGTGACATTCTGATTTCCAGTTAGTTTCAGGCTCAATAATGAAAAGTGTGTATCTAGAGATGTATTTCAGTCGTATTCCACTCGAACCTGATCAATTCGAGTAGACCGACCAAAGGGGAAAGGCTAACGCGAGACGAGGCACGTAGACCTGGGGAACTCGGATAGGAAATGACGCTTTGGTCATAAGGATTGTCGAGGGAACTAGCGATAGACCCTCACAATTACATGACAACCAAAGCAGCCACGAATTGACGAGCCCTAAACGTGATATGAATCACGAGGTCGATACGCGTAATGTCTGCAAAAGCCGTCTGTCGGTTCGGAATAGGCTGGAACCACGTCTAATAGAGAAAACTATCATAAACGAGCCTTGAAATATTGAAAATAGAAAATCAAGAATTCCAACGTTATTCGGATTGGCCGTCGCCTATCGGAGATTTTCGGAACGAGAAAAACGACGTTCTGAACGTCGGGGGTAAAATGACCATTTTGCCCCTTAAGATTAGAACTTTGCCCTTGCAATTGAAGAAGGGAAAATTAGACATTATACCCTCCCATGGCTGCCGAAAATCAAGAGAAATTATGGGCCAATGGATCTTCATTGGAAAAACAATTGCTAAGTGTCAAGAGATCAAAGGTTGTGGACATGTCCAACCTTTTTCCACACCTACTATTCTTCCCATTTGACCAAGCCTTGAATATATAGCATTTTCTCTCTCCTCACCTCATTATTTTCGGCCAACACCCCAGAAGAACAGCCAAGAACTCCATCATCTCTCTTCCTCTTCTCTGTTGCCCGGCGATAGTTTCTGGGGGTTCTGCTCGCCGGCCACGAAGGCCACCTCCGGACACTTTTTGACTTCTAAGTGGCTACACCAACAAAGATCTATGTCTTTCCGACCTCCTCGAAGTGGAATCGAGTCATTTGGAGCACCGAGGAGTCCGGAGCAAGGATTCTCCCGAGAGTCGATGGAAACTAACTCAATCTGAGGTAGGTCCGGTTTCTGACCTGTTTGATGGCCGAAATGTTATATTTTTGAGTTCAAATTTGGTGGAGACCTAGCAGACATGTAGATGGTTCGGTGGTAAAAATTTGGGCTTGATTTGATTAAGTTTTGACCATGAACTGGCCTTGTTAATGTTGCCTAGAAACTGCCAGAAAACTGACTTGGAGGAACCGGCGACGTTCGACGAGTTTCCGGCAACCAATCGATTTGAAACTCATGGTGAGCCTCCCAAACCCCTATATAAATGTGTTAAGGGGTAGAATGTTGATTAAATGATGGATTTAGAGATGAATTAAGGCTGATTGTGCCCGGTTTGCACAGAACAGGGAGGAACCGGTTCGGTTCTGTGCAAAACCGAGGTTGTTGGGGCTGGTAATGGATGTATTGAGTTCCAAATTGATTTTTAAGGCATGATAAGAGGATGAGAGTTATGCATTGAAGGTTTATGGTTTATGGATTAAGGAAATTGGACATGAAAATTGACTAATTGATTGGAAATGCTAGGTTGTACGGTGGATTGGCTTTGAACCATGGTTGGCCGAGACCTTGAGGGTCCACGAGGAGTAACTTGGGTTGCCAAATCAAAGGTAAGGGGATTCCTAACCCTATGTTAAGACGATCGGACTTGATTGGGTGAGTTGAGGGACCAAATGAATGATTGGTGAGAGATGTCAAGAAGATTGTGTTTGGAATGCCCTAGAATCGTATAGGGGTTTACTTGTGCCGTTATGCTTGAATTATCCGCCATGTTTGAGAATTATTTGATTATCTGGTATGCCATGAAGTTTCCAATTGTGCATGAGATGCACTAGTTGTTTATCTGAGGAATGGATTGAAAATCATAGCCTAACTATAATATGGCGAGGCCCGGTGGCGTAGAAGACGCGAGGCGGAAAATGTATACCTTGATGCGATGAGATCGCGGGGCGGAATTGGTAATGTGTGGCGCCCTGATACGACTAGATCACGGGGTTGAGTTAGCCACGGTCCTGATGCGAATTATTCGCGGGATAGAGATATGAAAATACCCTAATGCGACAAGATCATTGGGTGAAGTTGAATAGAGTGACGCCCTAATGCGACAAGATCGCGGGGTTGAGTTAGCCACGGTCCTGATGCGAATTATTCACGAGACAGAGATGTGGAAATACCCTGATGCGACAAGGTCGCGGGGTTGTGATGGCCACGATCCCGATGCGAACTATTCGCGGGACAGAGGTGTGAGAGTACCCCGATGCAACAAAATCGCGGGGTGGAATTGATATTGGGTGGCACCTTGATGCGACGAGATCGCAGGGTATGAGATGGCCATGGTCCTGATGCAAATTATTCGCGGGACGGAGTATGAGATATTATTATTGGCCAGGAGATTTATCGGAAGCTGATGCGTTTACGCGGGTTGCCGACGACGGTCTGATGCGTTTACGCGGACCGAGCTCGAGGCGGCATGATTGCGGGCTAAAGATTGTGGTAGGCAGAGAATAATGGATACGAGAAGTGGCAGGCTGAGAGTGCATGGGCATTATTATTTGAGTGTGACCTGAGGTCATCGATGCTTACTTGTCATCTATATGTTGTGTTTTATTGACTGGTGCCCTATATGCCTGTATGAGCCTGAGTCTAAATTTATTGGATATATGACTGCTTGAGTAGATGGTCGGCCTAACCTAGGGTTAGGACCCACTTTACCAAGATTTATATCTCACCCCAGTGGGGGCTTCATTTTCCAGGTTCTAAGCGGGGGTAGCACGAACTTACCAAGGAGTGACACTTGAAGAGATAACTGGCCCATTTGTCTTTTGAATGGACTTGCCCTTTTCAATGTTGAGATTGTATTATTGAGGATTGGTGAATATAATGAATTGGTCTTTTAGATAATTGGTTAAGGTAATTTGATGCATTTGTCCTAAGTCATCAGATGTGGTTGTATTTATTCTTTATGAGTGGAGAAGGCATCGCTTCTGCATGTACGTTACTTCCAGTGTATATGATTTTGGCCGTTGAATCCTGGAGTAAAATATCTAATGAACGGCTGGACGGGATGTTCGTGCGCTCAACGAGTTCGGAGCATGACACTTTGAGTTCAGATTAGAAGTCTGCCAGTTGTCTAGCTTAATGGCTACATTGAGGGTGGAACTTGAGGTCTAGGATGGAATAAAGACCCTACAGTCTGTGGACCCGAAAATTCAGAAAATTTTGGGGATAGACGTGACAAAGAGAAAGCCCGAGTTTCAGGTGTCAGAGGACAAAATTTTAAAGTTCCGAAGACGACTGTGCGTGCCAAAAAATGAAGAACTCGGGGAAAGGATTTTATCAGAGGCTCACAGAAGCAATTATAGCATCCACCCTGGAAGTACGAAAATGCATCAGAACTTACGCCAGCATTATTGGTGGAACGGGATGAAGGTGGCCGTAGCAAAGTATGTGGCTAAGTGTTTGACGTGCCAGCAATTAAAAGCGCAACTCTATAAACCTGGAGGATTATTACGGCCACTGGAGATTCTAGAATGGAAGTGGGAGCATATAACTATGGATTTCGTGATGGGACTCCCAAAGAGCCAGCGAGGTCACGACTCTATATAGGTAGTCGTGGACAGATTGACCAAGTCCGCATATTTCATCCCGGTGCGAAAGGACTTCGCTATGGATAGGTATATAGAGTTATACGTGAGACAAGTTGTCAGATTACATGGAGTGCCTATGACGATTACGTCTGATAGAGATCTCAAATTCACGGCAAACTTTTGGAAAAGCCTGCAAGATGCTATGGGAACCCTACTGCAGTTCAGTACGGTGTACCATTCACAGATGGACGGACAGTCGGAAAGTACGATTCAGACGCTTGAGGATATGCTGCGAGCATGCGTCATAAATTTTAAAGGTGGATGGGAAGATCAGCTACATTTGGTAGAGTTTACTTATAATAATAGCTACAGCAGAGTATCCAAATGACACCATTCGAAGCACTCTATGGTAGGGCCTGCAGAACCCCAATTTGTTGGGATGAGGTTGGAGAAAGGAGTATCACAGGCCCAGAGCTGGTAGAGCAATCGGTGGAAGCAGTGAAAATAATTCGGGATAGATTGAGAACGACACAGAGCCGTCAGAAGAGCTATGCAGATAAACAGCGCAAGCCCTTGGAGTTTCAAGTGGGCAATCATGTCTTCCTCAAGGAGTCACCAATGAGAGGATTATCGCGATTTGGAAAGAAGGGGAAGCTGAGCACAAGGTATGTAGGCCCATTTGTGATACTGGAGAGGATTGGAACCTTGGCCTATAGGCTTGCCTTGCCGCCTAATCTATCCCAGGTACATAATGTTTTCCATGTGTCAATGCTACGAAAATATGAACCAAACCCGACCCATGTGCTAGACTACGAAGTCATAGAAGTTGACGATCGGGTGTCTTACGTAGAGAAGCCAATAAGGATCAAAGATCGAAAGGAGCAAATCCTCAAGAATAAGACGATCCCATTGGTCAAGGTGGTGTGGAAGCACCATGGAACTGAAGGTGCCACGTAGGAAAATGAAGAGATGATGAGGCGACAACACCCCCATTTATTTGAGTAATTGAGTTTGATGTAAATTTCGGGGACGAAATTTTTGTAAGGGGGAAGAGTTGTGACATTCTGATTTCCCAGTCATTTTCAGACTCATTAATGAGAAGTATATCTAAAGATGTATTTCAGTAATATCTCGCTCTAATCTGATCAATTCGAGTAGACTAACCAAAAGGAAAAGGCTAACGCGAGACAAGGTACGTGGACCTAGGGAACTCGGATAGGAAATGATGCTTTGACCATAAGAATTGTCGAGGGGATATTTAGAACCATAAAAAAGGTCGATCTAAGGACGATTAAGGAATACATTACTAGTGTTATACAATTGGAGCGCGAGTGATGCCGCTTAACCAATGTATAACTTGTAATATTTTTCCTAAATCGGACAGGGACGATTGAGACCATAGGAGCTAGGGATAGACCCTCGCAATTACATGACAATCAAAGTCATCATAAATTGACGAGCCCTAAATGTGATATGAATCATAGGGTCGATACGCGTAACGTCTGCAAAAGCCATCCGTCGGTTCGGGATAGGCTAGGATCACGTCCAATGGAGAAAACAATCAAAAACGAGTCTTGAAAATTGAAAATGGAGAATCAAGAATTCCAACGTTATATTCGGATTGGTTGTCGCTCTATCGATGAATATTGGAACGAGAAAAACGACGTGCCGGACGTCGAGGGTAAAATTACTATTTTGCCCCTCAAGCTTAAGCATTGCCCATGCAATGAAGAAAGGGCATTTTGGTCTTTGTACACTCCCAAAGGCTGCCGAAAACTAGGAGGAATTGTGGCCATTGGATCAAGTTGGAATGACACTTAGGATAAGTGTCAAAAGATGGACTAAAGAGTGGTCAAGTCCACTATTCACCACCCACCATTCCACTCTTTGACTTGAGAATTGAAAATAGTCACTTCTCTCTCTCTTCTCTCATTTTGACCGGCCATACACCTCACCATCACCGAAACCTTTTTCTTCTTCTTCCTTCTCCTCTACCGCTCGACGATCGCTCCTGACCTCTCCATTCGCTGCCGTCGACGCCGCCTTTCGACCACCACCAAGACTCCAGTCGTCCACACCCTCTTATTTCAACCTCATACCAACCACCTCGAAGTGGAAGCACGGTGATTGGACCACCGAGGAACTTCGGCCAAGCTTTTTCTTGGAAGCCGACAGAATCTGACCCAATCTGAGATAGATGAAGTTTCTAACCCCTTAGGAGACCGAAATGTTGGAGTCTTGCGGCCAAATTTTTTTGATATTTAAGGGACTTATATATTAATTTGTGGTAAAAATTTGAGCTTGATTTGATGAAGTTTTGACCCCAAATGGGTCTTGTGAATGTAGGACAGAATCTGTCGGTTTACTGACCTTGAGGAACCAGCGACTCTTGACGGGATTCCGGCGACGACTCAACCTCAAACTCTCGATCCTTAGATAGACATGTTAAGAGGTAGGGTAGTAATTAAATGAAGGATTTGGTTGGGATTTATGTGTGCTAATGCTTGTGCTTGAATTGTTTGCCATGTTTAAGCGTCATTTGATTGTCCTGCATGCCATGAGTATTCGGATTGTGCTTGAGTTGCACCTGTTGTTTTGTATGTGAAATGAATTGAGAATTATGGCATGAGCATGACATGGCGAGACCCTGAAGCGTATGAGACGCGGGGTGGAGAATAGCCTGATGCGATCTAATCGCGGGCATGAGAATAGCTTGATGCGATCTAATCGCGGGCATGAGAAAAGCCTAATGCAATCTAATCGCTAGCATGAGGATAGCCTAATGCGATCTAATCGCGGGCATGAGATTAAGGCAGGTTAAAAATGGTGGATGTGGTGAAGTGGCAGGACAAAGTGCATGATCATCTGAGTGTGTATAATGCCATAGCTGCATGCCTGCCATCTGTATGCTATCATCTCTATTTGTATTTGCCTGATATGTCTGTGAGTTGAATGTTTGGGGTTTGCGACTGCCTGAGTGGACGGTCGGCCTAACCTAGCGTTAGGACCCACCTTACTGAAATGTGAATCTCATCCCTTTGGTAACCTTTATTTTTACAGATCCTAGGCCTTGACGATGTGGCCTATTCGATTTGGAGACCCTAAGGATATGACCATATATTTTGATGAGTTCCCGGATGGGCAAGGAATCATATACGTAAGGAAGTGTACAGTGGTGTGGGTTGACGAAGGTAGTCCGAACTGAAAGCCTCATAGGTACGAGGCCTGGTTTAGGAAGGTCGGGGACGAGTCGACTGGACCGTTGAAGCCCCATGAGGTGTCCCAGGGAGTGATCCCTGATTGGTGCCACCCCGGCAGGGACCAGGACCAGAACCAGGCCGAGGGATCGGCTGCCGGTTCCCGAAACGGCCGGAGAGGACCCCGACTTTGGAGTTCACTGAGGATGAGGTCATTGTGCTTGAGGCGACAAAAGAGGACCTCGCGGAGCCATCGACTGAGGCGACCATGGAGGATACTATCGAGGTTCGCTCGGAGACATTCTCAGAGTATGAGCCGACGGAGGATGCCGAGGACACTACGGAATCCAGCAGTTCTTCTTAGGAGTTCCCAATTGTAGCTTGATCTTTTGATGGCGAGCCCAACCATATTTCTTTTTTGATGCCGTTGATGGACTTTTGCGTACTCGCCCCGCCACTCCCCCTTGTTTATCGGATTTAGTCTTTATGTACTGGTATGAACAAATGGATGTTATGTATGACAGTATTTACGCTATCCAGGTCTTGCTTTATATTCTGTACGGGGGAGTTGTTTTATTACCGCTTCCGCATGCTTGATATATATATAGTATATCTCTCGACTTAGTTGTAGATCTTGGGACCACGAGAGATGTTTTAACTGCTTGCAGGGAGTCGCGTGATCGTGCCTGAGGGCGGGGGGTGTGACAAATCCTTTTGCCCAGGGATGAAATGGGCAAATTTGATCAGTCTGTCCACGACTACCCAAATCGAATCTTGACCTCTCTAGCTCTTCGGCAATCCCATCACAAAATCTATAGTCACGTGCTCCCACTTCCATTGGGGAATTTCTGAAGGTTGTAGCAATCCACCGGGCTTACAATGTTATGCCTTTACCTGTTGACACGTCAGGCACTTTGCCACATATCTAGCCACATCCACTTTCATCTCGTTCCACTAGTAATGTTGACATAAGTTTTGGTACATTTTTGTACTGTCTGGGTGGATACTATAATTGCTTCTGTGAGCTTCAAATAAGATCCTTTCCCTAAGCTCTTCCTCTTTGGGCACGCATAGACGCCCTCGGAATCTCAAAACTTCATCCTCCAGCACTTGGAACTCCGGTCTTCTTTTCTCTATATCTGTCTCGAAGATCTTCTGAATTTTTGGGTCCGTAGGTTGCAAAACCTTTATCCTTTCTTGGATTTCAAGTTTTGCTCTCAAGGTCGCTACCAAACTACACAATTGACAAACTTCTGGCTTGAATTCAGAGTTTCTTAGTCCTACGAGTAAAGATCATCCATTAACCAAAAGACAAGCAATGCTTGATTTCCGACTAAGTGCATCTGCGACCCTATTCGCTTTTCCAGGATGATACAAAATATCGCAGTCATAATCTTTAAGCAATTCCATCCACCGACGTTGTCTCATATTTAATTCCTTCTGGGAAAAGAAGTACTTTAGGCTCTGGTGATCTGTATAAATCTGAAACCTCTTGCCACACAAGTAATGCCTTCAGATCTTCAGGGCAAAGATAATCGCGACTAATTCCAAGTCGTGAGTTGGATAATTCATCTGGTGAGGTCTCAGTTGTCGTGATACATAGGCAACCACTCATCCATGTTGCATTAGCACGCAGCCTAGTCCCTTTAGCGAAGTGTCACTATATATCTCGTAGCCTCCAAGTTCTGAAGGAATCATTAATACCAGTGCAGTCATCAACCGATGCTTAAGCTCTTGAAAGATCCTTTCACTCTTATCCGTCCACTCAAACTTCGTCTCTTTCTTAGTTTACCTCGTCAATGAAATGGCTATAGATGAAAACTTTTCCACAAAGCGCCGGTAATAACCTGCCAGTCCTAGGAAACTCCAAACTTCCGTAACCGTAATAGGTCTTGGCCAATTCATGACGGCTTCAATCTTCGTAGGGTCTACAGCAATTCCTTCTCCAGATACTACATGGTCAAGAAATGCTATTTTATTCAGCCAGAACTCGCATTTACTAAACTTAGCATAAAGCGAGTGCTCTCTAAAAATCTGTAGGACAATTCTCAAATGCCTTTCATGCTCTTTGTTACTTCTTGAGTAAATAAGAATATCATTGATGAAGACTATAACAAACTTATCCAAGAATTCCTTGAACACTCGGTGCATTATATCCATAATGTGGCTGGAGCATTAGTCAATTCAAAAGGCATAACCATGAACTCGTAATGTCCATACCTTGTTCTGAAGGCCGTTTTCGGTATGTCCTATTTCTTAATCCTCAATTGGTGATAACCCATTCTCAGATCTATTTTAGAGAACACAGAAGCTCCTTGCAATTAACCAAATAAATCGTCAATTCTCGGTAACGGATATTTATTCTTTGATAGTTGCTTAGTTCCACTGTCTATAATCCATACACAAGCGCATGGATCCTTCCTTTTTCCTTACAAACAACACTGGCTCTCCCCACAGCGAGGCACTCGATTGAATGAATCCATTATCTAACAACTCTTGCATTTGCACATTTAACTCTTTCAACTCCGACAAGGACATTCTATAAGATGCCTTCGAGATCGGCTCCGTTCCTGGGGTTAATTCAATCACAAATTCAACTTCTCTCTCTGGTGGCAATCCTGGCAATTCTTGGGGAAAGACATCAGGAAATTCACAAACTATTGGAATACTTTCTAAATTAGGTTCCACGACAGTCGTATTCATAACCGCAACTAAGTAAGCTTGACATCCTTCGGTTATCAGCCTTGTCGCTTCAAGCGATGAGACTAATGGAATCGAGGTCCCTACTCAACTTCCCACAAATTCAAAATTAGGGCAACTATCCGGATAAAAACGGATTACCGTGCTACCACAATCAGCTACTGCCCTTTGCTTACCCAGCCAATCCATTCCAACAATCACATCAAAGTTGTACATAGGCAACACGGCCACATCTATACTTTCTACGCTACCACCAATGACTATCTTAAAGTCCGCACAGCCTAATAAGGCCAACACATTATCCTTTAACGAGGTGGCAACATGCAGTATCACATTCAACGGTTTCAACTTCATATCGATCAAATCAGCAAACTGAGCAGACATAAAAGAATACGAAGCGCCGAGATCAAATAATGCATATGTGGCTTGATCACATAAATAAATCATACCTATGACCATGCCCGGCGCTTCTTCTGCTTCCCTGCGTGCCACAGCGTAAACTCTCCCTTGGGCTGGGGGTCGGTTCTGATCATTCGATGGGATTGCAACTGATGATCCTGCCTGTGGTCATTGCCCTTGAGACCTCGTCCCCGGAGCTTGATTAGGGCAACTTCTCATCTGATGGCCCAGCTAACCATGCCTAAAGCACACTCCTATCCTAGCTGGGCAAGGTCCATTTCCATGCCTCCCACCATAGAGGCGGCAGTTCCAGTTTCCTAGGTGCGGCGGTTTCCCAATGTTCTTTCTCACTGGGGAAATGAAATGTCTATTACTAGTCATAGGTCTCTTACCTGTCTGACGATTATCTCAAAATGAATTAAACCGTGATCCAGACGCGATAGCTCTTTCTTTCATATCCCTCTCTATCACCTGACCCCGCTCATAAATTTCCTTGTAGGTTCTCAAGTTCAGGGCCACCGTTTGACTACGAAGTTCGGGCCTCAACCCATCTCGAAACCTACGCACCTTTTCCAGCGAGTCCTCCACTAACCTCGGTGCGCATCGTGACAGCCTAGCAAATTCGGCTTCATATTGGTCCACCATCAAGTGATTCTGGCGTAACTGTTGAAATTCCACTTGCTTCCTTTAGCGGGTAGTTGCCGAGAAGTACTTGTCGTTAAATGCAGCGATAAAGGCATTCCAAGTCAAGGCAGTTCCTTCTAGGAAAACTTCGTTCTTGGTGGCACTCTACCAATCGTTCGCGATACCTTCCAGCTGGTACACTGTCAACAATACCTTTTCTTCATCAGTGCATCTCAAAACTCCAAAAGCTTTCTCAAGCTTTTCTAACCACCTTGGTGCCAATTCAGGATCTCTAGTTCCGTCGAATTGGGTTGGTTTCAGCTTAATAAACTGCTCGACTAGTTGGCCCATTTGCCAAGCCGCAATCCCTTATTCCTGGGCATTACCTACTTCATTACCCTGGTCGTTGTCGCCATTATTCCTATTACCTCCGTTGTTGCCATTATTCACGTTTGCAGCAGCTATGGCAGCTCCCACAACCTGAGAAATGGCGGCATCTCTGTCTTGGGTTTGTCTTTCCATGAGATCGCCAGTCCTCTCTAGTGCTCTCAATACTCCATCCATTCTTGGATCTTCCATCGCGGCCGGTCTTGAGCTAGTGGCTCCGTTCCTAGGCCTTCCAGGTCTTCGAGGCAGGTTGTTCATTCTGGTCTACACTTACCACACCTGGACCACTATAATTCCATTACGGAATTAGATACTCACTTATCTAGTCAAGCCCTAGTGATTCTAACCATATGATAAAAGTGGCAGTCACTACAAGGCGACCATTCGCACAGTTATTACCAAGAGCAACTTAATAAACGATTCACAACTACATCTCAATTCCAGTCGCTTCTGCAATTCCACATAACGAGCGATAATCATTCACTCAACAAGCTAAAGTTCATGAATAACTCCCAGTGCTAAGCACGAAGCTTGATCTTTATAAAACTACCATAATCACGGCAGTATTACACGTCAACCACATGCGCCAATTCATATGACATGCATTTTGTGCCTAACTCTTAAGAACCTCATATAGTCTCGCTACCCAGTCAATCCCAAATCATTCCTCCTTATTACTCCAATCCTTGATCAACTTAGATCGAGCTGACCTTACTCTGATAATAAACAAACGTGTATGCCACGTCCCTTGTCATCTGATGCGAGCGCGCAACTCCCGTCCCCGAAACTCACATGGCCCAAGACACAATTCATGTGGTACAGGTGATGCAAAGAAGCATGCAGAAACGAAATGAACATACAACTCCGTACAAGTCTAAAAAGGGGAAACGGGGATAACGAAAATATACTACACATATTATAGCCATGAGTTTATACAAAGATTCAAGATCAAACTAGACCTCTAGATGGTCAGGGAAGATCAGGTTCTATCCAAAAGGCAATGACTATTCTGGTACCCAAAAGATAACAGACCCTCCAGGTCGATCTCCAAAAGAAAACCCCTAACAGCTACGGAAAACCGCTAAGATGCACTGCTAGCTTCATCTTCATCCTCGCCTTCGTCCTCGACTGGATCGTAGTTAGAAAAGGTCTCAAAGCGTACATCTACAGAGTATGCTCCATGGTGTCCTCCAGTTCGTCCTCTGAAGCCGAAATCTCTATCACCTCGTCGACTTGTTCAAGGGTAGAGGTTTTCTCTGGCACATTCCACGATCCTACTACGGAAACCACCACCTCTACCTCATCGCGAATGGGGTGACAACAACTGGGCACTACACCTCAAGGTACTTCCGTTGGCTTCAAGGGACCTGTGGTATCCTCACCAACTCTACAAAACCAACCCTCGTACCTATGGGGCTTCCAGTCCTTTCCTCCCTCATCGACCCAAACTACGGTACATTTCCTAACGCATACAGTACCCTGACCATCAAGAAACTCATCAAAATAGGCGGTCATCTCCTTGACATCGCCTAGGCTGGTCGAAAACATTCTTCAAGACTTAGGGCTGAAAAAGTAAGGTCCCACAACGGGTGAGATTTACATCTCAGTAGGCTAAGTCCTAAGTCTAAGTTAGGCCGATAGTACACCCAAACACAAATGAAGACAATGAACCAAGGCATGTCAACAGTCAGCATAGACAAGCATTCGTCATAGAGCAAGATAAAAAAAAAACATATGGTATACAATCATCAAGATGCACCATTAGGGCAAAATATAACTCACGACTCAAGACAAACAAGAAGATACGAGATCAAGCTCAATGTGCTAATACCACGGCTCATTTTACCGTCCTTGCCCGCATCAAAACGCCTCAGGCTTAGTCTGCATCATAACGCCTCAGACCATGACAATTCACAAACCCGAGTTAAACGCCTCGGGTTTTCAATGTCGTACCAGGCTCGTGTCGACACATGCACAATTATCCCGTGTCTCGACGCATCAGGATATCAGTCATTACAACTCCGCGTTCCTACGCATCAAGGTGCCAAAAGTCCTTAAGCATACAAATTTCACTTCCACTTCACGACTTCATGATCGAGTATAGTTTAATCCGTCTCAGAATGAAACTATAACATGTGAGACGACAGGATCAACCACTCACAAGGTGGTATCAAACATAAAGCATATACATTAGTTGAGAATCTGTACAACCACATAGATATGAGAATATCACTTTCTCATCAAAAGGAGTACACATGACACGGGCTTGATTACCACGATCGACAATGAACAACCAACATGATAACTTCACAAAAAAAAATTGGTAAGGATAACTTCACAAAATTCATCCACACAAAAAATCCCAATTTGCCCAGTAGAGGCATATCGTCCTAACAAAAGCTTAGGAACTCCTTACCTTAAATCTTAATCGGTAAAATCCTTCCAAAAGCTCCCCCAAGAATTCGGTTTTCAGGGTCTAAAACAGGGCAGCAACGTACCTAGAGAATTCATTCGATTTAAAAAATTTTCTCTTCTAAATCGCCAATTCACGGGGCATACACCTCAATAACATCTCAATTAACATCTTAATATGTCTTAACAATGAACTTAAGGAAAGACGACACCATAAATAGCCCCCAAGGTGCCGGTCCATTCAAATCGAAATAGGGCAGAATTCGGTTCTGCCCTGTACTCCTTTAATTAGTCCGCAAATCCACCTTAAACCTTGATTCATCACATAATCGACTTGCTAACATGTCATTCTAAGTCTATAAGAGTCTCATCGAAAATTTTAGAGTGAGTCGACGTCCAAAGGTCCGTAAACAGACCCGTTTTCCTCGAGTTCACCGGCAATCAGACGTGACTCGAGAAAACCTTCACAAAATGGCCATGGTTACTCTTATAAACTCCATTAAATTCACCATTTCAACTTAGGTAATACTAGTACTATGAGGTAGGAGATCCCCACCGAAAATTTGAAGCAAAACGAAACCTTGAAGCAATCGAATGAAGACTTACCCTCAGCTGCGTCCAAGTATGTCTAGTTTTAGGATTGTGGTTGGCCGGAGTTCCTTCGGCATCCAACGCCTAAACTACCACCTGGAACTTATAGGGGAGAGGCTGAGGTTTGTGTTGGTGGCTGGGGCGAGGCAAGGTGGCAGTCGGGAGTGGCGGTCGATGACGGCGAAGCTGTAGCAGCGAGCTGGTCGGCTAAAGGGCTCTCGGCCGAAAGAAGAAGAAGAAACGAAGAGGAAGATGGCAAGAAGAGGGGGAGTTCGGCTGAAGAAGGAAGAAAGGGAATGGCTTTCCACAAATTAATTTGTTCAACTCAAGGAATGGTAGGTAAAAAGGTATTTAATTAATGCCCAATGTCCTCATGAATACACTTGACTTCTTGTCAATGAATCTTACTCATCCAATGGCCATTAGACCCTCATATTTTCAACAGCCTTAGAGATTTGTTAATGACCAAAATGCCCTTTTTCTTTTGCTAAGGTAAGACCAAACTTTGAGGGGCAAAATGGTGATTTTGCTCTCGTCGTTCGATACGTCGATTTTTTCAATTTAAATTTCCTTCAATGAGGCGACGCCCAAATCGATAGAATGTTGGAATTCCTTATTTTTCAATTCTCAATTTCGAGACCCATCTCTTGGTCAATTCTCTGTCAAATGAAATTTTCAGGCTATCCCGAATTAACGGACGGCTCATGCAGACGTTACGCTTATCAACTCTGTAACCCTCATCACACTTAAGGCTCGTCAATTTATGGCCACTTTGGTTGTCATGTAATTGCAATCTATTACTAGCTTCGACAATCTCGATTGTCGTTGTTCGACTTAGAAACATTTTGCAAATTATATATTGGGTAAGCGACATCACCCGCCCTTCAATCGTATAACACTAGCAATGCATTCATAAATCGTTCTTATATCGGCCTTTAATAGTTCTAAATACTCTCTCGGCAATCCTTATGGTCAAAACGTCATTTCCTATTAGAGTACTCTAGATCTACGTACCTTATCTCCCGTTAGCCTTTCCTTTTTGGTCAGTTAACTCAGATTGATCAGATCCGAGCGAGATAAGACTGAAATACATCGATAGATATATCTTCATTGATAAGTCTCGAAATGACAAGCAAAAATCAGAATGTCACAAATATTGTCAAAAAAGGTGATTTTACCCAAAAGTTCTTGTCAATTTATATGAAAACCCCAAATTTATTTTTAATTCCAATTCGGAAAATTGTGAAATTAAGGGCTCGAACAGTCAAATTGGACCATATCACCCCTGCCAATCGATTCAGAATGGTGAAAAATAATGGGCAAAGGTTTCAATTTATGATGGAGGTCCTTGAATTAAAAGTAATTGCAATTCTACCCATTTCAAGGACTAAATTGCAATAAAATGCGCAATTTTACCCAAATCGGGCAATTGAGCAATTTTAGCAAATAATTGGACCAAATTACAAATGAAGCATAATCAGTCTGAATGGAAAGACTCTTAAATTCTAAAATTGCAAATTAAAAGGCTCGATTGATATTTTTTAACCAAGTTCAATTACATGAGTAACGAACAAATACACAAAATCGAACTTGAATTTTGACTTTTTATGAAGTCAAGAAGACAAGGGAATTAAAATAAAAATATTGGCTATTTTTCTATATCTTTGTGACCTCTTATTTTACTTTTATTGATTTTTCATGCGTTTTCCTATTTCCCGAAAATGAAAAAAAAATGCGAAAAATATGAAAAAATTATTTTTTGATCAAAAATGGTTCCTTAAACATTGCCAAGGCCACCAAAGTTGATTTTATAATTTTTTAACTCTTTATGAATTTTTCATGAATTTTCTAACAATAAATCGAAAAAGACTAATCCAAAATCAGGTGTCAACAAAATCATAATAGGAAAAATAAAATAATAAAATGAATAAAATAAATTATATCTAAAAAATGGTTAGGTCAGCGGGGGTCGTACCGATTGAATAATTGGCATCCATAACAACAACTTTGTGCCTTCAACAATGTCACGCCCCGCATCCCGGGCACGAGCACGGGAGCATTCCTGCAAGCAAATCAACAATAATCTCTCGGTGGTCTCAAGATCCACCAATAGGAGTTGAGAGATATAATAAATACATCACGCATACGGAAGCATACTCCAATAAATCCCCGTACAATATATATGTATATATATATAGATTAAGTGGGACCTGGACAACATATATCATTTATACATCAAGGCGTACTGTTCATATAACCCGGATACTAAACCTGCTAAACAAAAAGGCGACAGGGTAAGCATATCAAAAGGAAACATCCACAAAATCCCTCAAGAGCAAGGTTAGGTCGCCAGTCAAGATCGATCCACCAACTGGAGTATCCTAGGATGAGCTGCGGAGTCGTCTGTATCCTCTACGTCCTCGGTCGGCTCGTACTCCGAAAACGTCTCAAACGGAACCTCCACTAAATCCTCCATAGTCGCCTCCTGCGATGGCTCAGCGAGGTCACCCTCGGACGCCTCCAAAACTATGACCTCCTCCTGCTCCTGTTCCTCAGTGAACTCCACGGTTGATGTCCGCGCTGATCCGTTCCTAGACCCTACGACCGACCCCTCAGGTAACTCCTGTTCCGCTACGGTCTGGCACCAATCGAGAATGACACCCTATGGTACCTCGTGGGGCTTCAGCGGCCCTATCTGTGAGTCTCCCTCCTTCTTGAATAGCACCTCGAACCTATGAGGCTTCCACTCAGGCTTACCCTTGTCCACCCATACGACGGTACACTTCCTCACAAACACGTTCCCCTGCCTATCCAGGAACTCATCATAGTACGCCGTCATCTCCTTTGGGTCCCCAAAACGAATTGGCCACATAACTATGACCTAGGATCTGTAATGTAAGGTTTCCCCAAAATGGGTGAGATACACATCTCAATAAGAAAAACCTAACCCTAGGTCAAGTTGACAATCCACTTAGGTAGTCGCATCCCTCAACAGATCCACACTCATGAACACATAGGCATAACAATCATAGTTCAATAAACAACCACATATAGAAGTCAGGCATGCATTTATGATTTCGTATCACACTCACATGCACATGTACTCTCAGCCTGCCACTTCACCATATCCATCAACCTCCCCCTGCCTCATTCTCTAGCCCGCGAACTAGTCGCCTCAGGCACGGTCTGCGTAAACGCATCAGACTGTCATCGGTGACCCGCGTAAACGCATCAGGTCCCAATGAATCTCCAGGCAATGTTCATTAATTCATACTCCGTCCCGCGAATCATTCGTATCAGGACTGTAACTATCTTAACCCCGCGACTTCGTCGCATCAAGACGCCACACAACCACACTTCACCTCGCGACCTCGTCGCATCAGGGTCTCAACCTCCCACCCAGCGTCTCACACGCCTTAGAGCCTCACCATGACATGTTCATGCCGCATCACCTTGAATGCCTTGAATTTCAATTCAGTTTCACACTCATTGGCAAGCACGCATTCAAATGTATTTCATAAATTCCAGGGCATGCAACTCAATTTAAATGGCACACAGATATGGCAAATAATTCAGGCACAGGCAATGTCATACAATCATTCCTTAACGTCTTAGGACATATCAAGCTATCCCATTTGGAAATTTTCTCATAAATCACTCCAATCGACCTTCGACTTACCTAATCGAGTCCAATCCCCCTAACCTCGGTTTAGGAATTTCCTTACCTTAGCTTGACAACACCAATTACTCCTCTTTGAGCTCCAAAGTTTTGACCAACCCCAAATCCGAGGGTCAATTTTTCGCACAACCTAGAATATTCAATCGATCCGTCAATTTCCAAGTCCAATTCCTCAATTCATCAATCTAAATCATCCAGAACTCTCTTCTCAACACTTCATCACATCACAATCATCAAACTTGTAGCTCAAACTATCACTTAAAGCTTTTAACAAATTTGATTTGGCCCGGCATTGAACCGGTTCCACTCGGTTTTGTTCATGTCAGGTCCAACCGGTCCTAATCTACTCCAAATCCATCAATTATATGCTATCCTACTCCTTAACATGTTTACCTAAGGGTTTGAGAGGCTCACCGATTGTTTGGAGTCGGTTCGTGGCCGGAAATTCGTTGAAACTTGTCGGAACGCCTAGGGTCAGAATACCGACAGATTCTATCCAATATACAAGGGCGGTTCGTGGTCAAAAATTAATCAAATAATTCCCCAAGTTTTACCACAGAATCCTATATGTCTCAGCATGATCCCCACAAAATTTGAGCCTAAGATTCCATCATTTTGACCTTCAAATGGACTGAGAATCAGACCTACCTCAGGTTGGTTCCAATTCTATCGGCTTGTGGGAAATTGCTTGCCCAGAACTCCATAGTGCTCCAAATGGCTTAATTCTTATTGGAGGACGTCGGCAAGACATGAATCTACATCTGGGTGGTTGGCCGGCAGCAGATGATGGCCGAAGGTGGTGATCGTGGCCGGCGAACCGGCGGCGTGGGTCTGGTCGGCGGTGACAGAACAGAGAAGAAGAAGAAGGCTTGCTCAGTTCTTTGGGGGGATTGGTCTGGCCGAATGGATGGGTGAGGAGAGAGAGAGAAGAGAGAATTTGTTATATCCAAATTTTTGGGTCAATGGCTTTGAATGTTAGGTGTGGAAAATGTGACATGACCCTAACCCTTAGATCTTTAACACTTGGCAACTTGTTTTCCCCATGGAGATCCAATGGCCACCTTTTGTCCTTCATTTTCGGCAGCCAAGGGAGGGCACAATGCCCATTTTACCATCTTCAATTATAAAATCCAAGTCCTAAGCTTGAGGGGCAAAACGGTCATTTTATCCCCGACGTTCCGAACATCGTTTTTCTTGTTCCAAGGTTATTCGATAGGGCGACGGCCAATCCAAATGACGTTGGAATTCTTGATTTTCCATTTCAAACTTTTCAGGACTCGTTTTTGATAGTTTTATCTATCAAACGTGACTCCAGCCTATCCCGAACTGACGGGCGGCTTTTGCGGACATTACCCGTATCAACCCCGTGATTCATGTCACATTTAGGGCTCGTCAATTCATGGCGGCTTTGGTTGTCGTGTAATTGTGAGGGTTTATCACTAGTCCCTATGGTCTCGATCATCACTGTTCGATTTAGGATGATTTTGCAAATCATACGCTGGTTAAGCGGCATCAACCGCGCTTCAATCGTACGACGCTCGCATGGTAATCCTTAATCGTTCTTAGATCGGCCTTTTAGTGGTTCTAAATATCCCCTCGACAATCCTTATGGTCAAAGCATGATTTCTTATCCGAGTCGCCTAGGTCCACGTACCTCGTTTAGCGTGAGCCTTTTCCCTTTGGTCAGTCTACTCAAATTCATCAGATTTGAGCGGAATACGGCTGAAATACACCGCTTGATATATATAAAATTCTCATTACAGAGTCTGAAACTGACTGAAAATCAGAATATCACAACTCTTCCCCCTTACAAAAATTTCGTCCTCGAAATTTACATTACACTCAATTACTCAAATAAATAGGGGTGTTGTTGCCTCTTTGTCTCTTCATTCTCCCATGTGGCTACTTCCGTTCCGTGATGCTCCCATACAACTTTGACCAGTGGAATCTTCTTATTCCTGAGGATCTGCACTTTCCGGTCCTCGATCCTTATTGGCCTCTCCACATAAGACACTCTGTCATCCACTTCTATGGCCTCATAATCCAGCACATGTGTCGGGTCAAGTTCGTACTTTCTCAACATCGACACATGGAATACGTTATGTACTTGGGATAGATTTGGCGGCAAAGCAAGCCGGTAGGCCAAAGTTCCAATCCTTTCCAATATCTCAAAAGGGCCTACATATCTTGGGCTCAGCTTCCCATTTCTTCCTAATCGCGACAGTCCTCTCATTGGCGACACCTTGAGGAAGACGTGATACCCACTTAAAACTCCAGGGGCTTGTGTCACTTGTCTGTATAGCTCTTCTAACGACTCTGCGCCATTCTCAGTCTATCCCGGATTACCTTCACTGCTTCTACCGATTGCTCTACCAATTCGGGGCCTGTGATGCTTCTTTCTCCTACGTCGTCCCAACAAATCGGTGTTCTGCAGGCTCTGCCATAGAGTGCCTCAAACGGTGCCATCTGTATACTCTACTGGTAGCTATTATTGTACGCAAACTCTACCAAGTATAACAGCTCTTCCCATCCGCCTTTGAAATCTATGACGCACGCTCTTAACATGTCCTCGAGCGTCTGGATCGTCCTTTCTGATTGTCCATCTATCTGTGGGTGGTACGCCGTACTGAATTGTAGTCCGGTCCCCATGGCCTCTTGCAGGCTCTTCCAAAAATTTGCCGTGAACTTCGGATCCCTATCCGAGGTGATCGTTACTGGCACTCCTTGTAATCTTACTATTTGCCTCATGTACAGCTCTGCGTACTTATCCATGGCGAAGTCCTGTCGCACAGGAATGAAGTGGACGGACTTGGTCAATCGGTTCATGACTACCCATATCGAGTCGTAACCTCTCTGACTCCTCGGAAGTTCCATCACGAAGTCCATGGCTATATGCTTCTACTTCCATTCCGGAATTTCCAGTGTCTACAGTAGTCCTCCAGGCTTACAGTGCTGCACCTTCACTTGCAGGCAAGTCAAACACTTAGCCACGTATCTTGCCACGTCTACCTTCATTCTGTTCCACCAATAATGCTATCGCAAATTCTGGTACATCTTTGTACTTCCAGGGTGGACACTATAATTGCTCCTATGAGCCTCTAACGAAATTCTTTCTCGGAGTCTTCATCCTTTGGTACACATAAACGTCCTCGAAATCTCAAAATTCCATCCTCAAACACCTGGAATTCTGGCTTCCTTTTCGTTGCATCCATCTCGACAATCTTCTGAATCTCCGGGTCTGTAAACTGTAATGCCTTAATACTTTCGTGGACCTCAAGTTCCACTCTCAGAGTCTCTATCAAACTGGATAAATGATCGACATCTAATCTGAATTCAGAATCTCTTAAGTCTTCTATCGTCGACCAACTTCTCACTAGCAAGCATGCAATACTTAACTTTCAACTTAGTGCATCTGCTACTCTGTTTGCTTTCCCAAGATGGTTTAATATCTCACAATCATAATCTTTGAGCAGCTCCATCCACCTACGTTGTCTCATATTCAGCTCCTTCTGGGAAAACAAGTATTTCAAACTCTGGTGATCTGTATATATCTGAAACTTCTTGCCACAAAGATAATGCCTCCAAATCTTCAAGGCAAACACAATTGCCGCTAACTCCAAGTCAAGGGTCGGGTAATTCATCTTGTGTGGCCTCAACTGCCTGGATGCATAGGCTACTACCCTGCCGTGTTGCATCAATAAATATTCTAATCCTTTCAGTGAAACATCGCTGTAAATCTCATATCCTCCCGGTCCCGACAAAATGGTCAGCACTAGTGCGGTCGTCAATCTATGCTTAAGCTCTTGGAAACTTTGCTCACATCTATTAGTCCATTCAAACTTTGTTTCCTTCTTCGTAACCGTGTCAGTGGAACGGCTATGGAAGAGAATTTCTCCACAAATCGCTTATAGTATCCTGTCAATCCCAAGAAGCTTCTGACCTCCTTGATCGTAGTAGGCCTCGGCCAATTGGTTACAGCCTCTATCTTTGCAGGGTCCACTACAATCCCTTCACCAGACACCACATGACCCAAAAATGCTACCCAGTTCAACCAAAATTCACACTTACTCAACTTAGCGTACAATGAATGCTCTCTCAGGGTCCTCAATACAATTCTTAAATGCTCTTCATGTTCTGCATCGCTCCTTGAGTAAATTAAGATATCGTCAATGAAGATTATGATGAATCTGTCTAGAAACTCCTTGAATACTCGATGCGTTAGGTCCATAAAAGCAGCTAGAGCGTTCGTCAATCCAAACGGCATCACCGTAAACTCGTAATGACCATACCTCGTCCTGAAGGCAATCTCCGATATGTCTTCCTTCTTTATCCTCAGCTGGTGATACCCAGTCCTCAAGTCAATCTTCGAGAATACTGCTACCCCTTGCAAATGATTGAATAGATCATCAATCCTCGACAGCGAATACTTGTTTTTCACTGTCACTTGGTTCAGCTGCCGATAATCAATGCATAGCCGCAAAGACCCGTCCTTCTTTCTTACAAACAACACTGGTGCTCCCCACGGCGAAGCACTTGGTTAGATGAATCCCTTATTTAGCAATTCTTGCATCTGCACTTTCAACTCCTTTAATTCTGACAGGGACATCCTATACAGTGCTTCCGATATCAGCTCCGTCCTAGGGCTAATTCAATTACAAACTCTATTTCCCGCTCTGGGGGTAGTCCTGGCAATTTCTGAGGAAACACATCAGGGAACTCATCCACTACTGGGATATTCTCTAGCTTTGGTTCCTCGGCAGTCGTATCCATTACTGCTACTAAGTATGCCCGACATCCTTCAGACATAAACTTGGTCACTTCCAAGGACGAAACTAAGGGAATCGAGATTCCTCCTCGACTTCCCATCAATTCAAAGCTAGGGCGACCTCTCGGATAAAACCGAATTGTTCTGCTTCCACAGTCTACTACGGCCCCCTACTTACCCAACCAATCCATTCCTATTATTACGTCAAAGTCAAACATGGGCAATACTGCTAGGTCAATACTTTCTTTATTTCCCCCAATCACTATCTCGCAATCAGCACAGCCCAACGAAACTATTATGTTATCCTTTAAAGGTGCAGTAACATGCAAGATCATGCTCAACGGTTCCAATTTCATGCCTACTAATTCAGCAAACTGTGTAGACACGAAAGAGTGTGTGGCACCAGGGTCAAAAAATGCATAAGTAGTCTGGTTGCACAAGTAGATTGTACTTGTGACTACTCCTGGCGTTTCCTCTGCCTCGCTGCGAGCTACAGCGTATACTCTGCTCTGTGCCGGTGGTCTACTATGTTTGATCTAAGGTGCGGCAGTCGACGGTCCCGCTTGCAGTCTCTGTCCTTGCGGTCAACTTGCCAGCGCTTGGTTCGGACACATCCTCATCTGGTGGCCCGGTTGACCACACTTGAAACATGCTCCTGTCCTTACTGGGCATGGCTCATTTCCATGCCTTCTGCCACACAGTCTATAGCTCCAGTTCACCGGGTTTGGCGATCTCACTATTTTCTTCCTCGCGAGCGGCACAAAACGTATGTTATTCGCCATCGGCCTCTTGCCCATCTGGCGATTGTCTCTGAACAATGGGAACCGCGATCCAGTTGCAGTATTTCTTTCCCCCAAATCCCGTTTAATCATTTGGCCTTGCTCATATATCTCCGGGTAAGTCCTCAAATTTAAAGCGATCATCTAGCTATGGAGTTCTGGCCTTAGACCATCCCTAATCCGCCTTGACTTCTCCCAAGGGTCTTCCACAGATCGAGGTGCGTACCTCAAAAGTCTTGCAAACTCAGCCTCGTATTGATCTATTGTCAGCTGGTTTTGGCGTAACTGCAGGAACTATACCTGCTTCCTTTCCCTGGCCATTTCAGAAAAGTACTTATCGTTAAATGCCCTCTTAAAAGTATTCCAGTTCATGGCCACTCCTTTAGGGAAAACTATGTCCTTGGTGGCAGGCCACTAGTCATTTGTTGTACCCTCCAGTTGGTATATAGCCAGCAACACTTTCTCCTTATCTGTGCATATTAGCACCCCAAGAGCCATCCCTAGCTTTTCTATCTATCTAGGCACTAGCTCGAGATCTTTAATCCCGTCAAACTGCATTGGCTTCAGTTTCATGAACTGCTCCACCAGTTGACCTATCTGCCTGGCCACAATGATTTCCTCTCGAGGGTTCACCGTTTCATTGGCTCGCCCTGACTTCCACTTCCACCAACGTCGCCAGTGTTGGTATTCACGGCTGCTAGGGCAGCTCCTACTGCTTGGACTATGGCAAAGTCCCGATCCTGGGCCTGCCTCTCTATGATGTCTCTGAGTCTTTCCATTGCCCTCAACAGACCTTCCACTCTTGGATCTTCAGCTTCGAGCGGTCTTGAGCTAGAGGCTCCGCCTCTTGGTCTCCCAGGTCTTTTAGACGGGTTACTCATCCTTGCTTCTTTCTATTGAACCTGATCCGCCACAAGTTCAACAATGAGTTAGTAACTTACTCATTCATCCAATCCAGAGTTACTATCCACTCCTTAGCAGAAACAGTTATACAACATTAGTACTCCATACATCAATTTCAGAAACATTTCAACCAATGGCCCATGGCCATTCCTCATTTCCATTCACTCCAATGATTCACTGAAACCAATCACTTTCATTCATCAGGCAAGCCAAGATCCAGAAATGACCTTCAATCCTAAGTAGAGAACTTAATTCCTTATGCCTTGCCCCAATCTTACCCAGATCAAACACCATCTATAGGTGTCAAGTCACATGTTAGGCATCCCATGCCTTACCCTGACCAGTCCCTCAAGATCTCGCTATCCGTCCTTGTCCCAACTTAATCCTCCTTATTACTCCAATTCTCATTCCACTTTGTATTGAGCTGGCCTTACACTGATACCAAAACAAGTAGGGATGTCACGCCCCGCACCCCGGGCACGAGCACGAGAGCATCCCTGCAAGCAAACCAACAATAATCTCTCGACGATCCCAAGATCCACCAATAGGAGTCGAGAGATATAATAAATACAACACGCATACGGAAGCGATACTCCAATAAATCTCCGTACAATATATATAGATTAAGTGGGACCTGGATAGCATATATCATTCATACATCAAGGCGTACTATTCATATAACTCGGATACTAAAACTGCTAAACAAAAAGGTGACAGAGTAAGCATATCAAAAGAAAAAAATCCACAAAATCCCTCAGGAGCGAGATCAGATCGCCAGTCAAGATCGATCCACCAACTGGAGTATCCTAGGATGAGCTGCTGGAGTCGTCCGTATCCTCTGCGTCCTCTGTCGGCTCGTACTCCGAAAACATCTCAGACGAAACCTCCACTTAATCCTCCATAGTCGCCTCCTACGACAACTCAGCGAGGTCACCCTTGGACGCCTCCAAAACTATAAACCTCCTCCTGCTCCTATTCCTCTGTGAACTCCACGGTCGGTGTCCGCTCTGGTCCATTCCTAGACCCTACGACTGACCCCTCAGGTAACTCCTGCTCCGCAACGGTCTGGTATCAATCGAGAATGACACCCGATGGTACCTCGTGGGGCTTCAGCGGCCCTATCTGTGAGTCTCCCTCATCCTTAAACCACGCCTTGAACCTATGAGGCTTCCACTCAGGCTTACCCTCGTCCACCCATACGATGGTACACTTACTCACAAACATATTCCCCTGCCTATCCAGGAACTCATCATAGTACGCCATCATTTCCTTTGGGTCCCCAAAACGAATTGGCCACATAACTATGACCTAGGATCTGTAATGTAAGATTTCGCCAAAAGGGGTGAGATACACATCTCAGTAAGAAAAACCTAACCTTAGGTCAGGTTGACAGTCCATTTCGTTAATCGCATCCCTCAACAGATCCACACTCATGAACACATAGGCATAACAATCATAGTTCAATAAACAACCACATACAGAAGTCAGGCATGCATTTATGATTTCGTATCACACTCACATGCGCATATACTCTCAGCCTACCACTTCACCATATCCATCAACCTCCCCATGCCTCATTCTCTAGCCCGCAAACTAGTCGCCTCAGGTTCGGTCTGTGTAAACGCATCAGACCGTCATCGGTGACCCGCGTAAACGCATCAGGTCTCGATGAATCTCCAAGCAATGTTCATTAATTCATACTCCATCCCGCGAATCATTCGTATTAGAACTGTGGCCATCTTAATCCCGTGACTTTGTCGCATCAGGGCGCCACATAACCACACTTCACCTCGCGACCTCGTCGCATCAGGGTCTCAACCTCCTGCCCCGCGTCTCACACACCTCAGGGCCTCGCCATGACATGCTCATGCTGCATCACCTTGAATGCCTTGAATTTCAATTCAGTTTCACACTCACTGGCAAGCACGCATTCAAATGCATTTCATAAATTCCGTGGCATGCAACTCAATTTAAATGGCACACAGACATGGCAAACAATTTAGGTACAGGCAATGTCATACAATCATTCCTTAACATCTTAGAACATATCAAGCTATCCCATTTGGAAATTTTCTTATAAATCACTCCAATCGACTCTCAACTTACCCAATCGAGTCCAATTCCCCTAGCCTCGATTTAGGAATTTCCTTACCTTAGCTTGACAACACCAATTACTCTTCTTTAAGCTCCAAAGTTTCGGCCAACCCCAAATCCAAGGGTCAATTTGTCGCGCAACCTAGAATATTCAATCGATCCGTCAATTTCCAAGTCCAATTCCTCAATTCATCAATCCAAATCATCCATAACTCACTTCTCAACACTTCATCACATCACAATTATCAAACTTGCAGCTCAAACTATCACTTAAAGCTTTTAACAAATTCGGTTTGGCCCAACATTGAACCGGTTCCACTCGATTCTGTTCATGTCGGGTCCAACCGATCCTAATCTACTCCAAATCCATCAATTATATGCTATCCTACTCCTTAATATGTTTACCTAAGGGTTTGGGAGGCTCATCGGTTGGTTGGAGTCGGTTGGTCGTCGAAAATTTGTTGAAACTTGCCGGAACGCCTAGGGTCAGAATACCGGCAGATTCTGTTCAATATATACAAGGGCGGTTCGTGGTCAAAAATTAATCAAATGAATCCCAAATTTTTACCACATAATGCTATATGTCTCAGCTTGATCTCCACAAAATTTGAGCCTAAGATTTCATCATTTCGACCTTCAAATGGACTGAAAATCAAACCTACCTCAAGTTGGTTCTAATTCTATCGGCCTGTGGGAGATTGCTTGTCCAGAACTCCACAGTGCTCCAAATGGCCTGATTCTTATTGGAGGACGTTGGCAAGACGTGGATATACGTCTGGGTGGTTGGCCGGCAGTAGATGATGGCCGAAGGTGGTGATCATGGCCGACGAACCGGCGACGTGGGTCTGGTCGGTGGTGACAAAACAGAGAAGAAGAAGAAGAAGAAGGCTTGCCCGGTTCTTTGGGGGGATTGGTCTAGCCAAATGGAAGGGTGAGGAGAGAGAGAGAGGAGAGAGAATTTGTTATATCCAAATTTTGGGGTCTATGGCTTTGAATGTTTGGTGTGGAAAATGTGACATGACCCTAACCCTTAGATTTTTGACACTTGGCAAGTTGCTTTCCCCATGGAGATCCAAGGCCACCTTTTGTCCTTCATTTTCGGCAGCCAAGGGAGGGCACAATGCCCATTTTGCCCTCCTTCAATTATAAAAGCCAAGTCCTAAGCTTGAGCGACAAAACGATCATTTTACCTCCGACGTTCCGAACGTCGTTTTTCTCGTTCCAAGGTTATTCGATAGGGCGACGGCCAATCCAAATGATGTTGGAATTCTTGATTTTCCATTTCAACTTTTCAGGACTCGTTTTTGATAGTTTTCTCTATCAGACGTGACTCCAGCCTATCCCAAACTGATGGGCGGCTTTTGCGGATACTACGCGTATCAACCCCGTGATTCATGTCACATTTAGGGCTCGTCATTCATGGCGGCTTTGGTTGTCGTGTAATTGTGAGGGTTTATCACTAGTCCCTATGGTCGCGATTGTCACTATCCAATTTAGGATGATTTTGCAAATCATACGCTGGTTAAGCGGCATCACCCGCGCTCCAATCGTACGACGCTCGCATGGTAATCCTTAATTGTTCTTAGATTGGCCTTTGGGTGGTTCTAAATATCCCCTCGACAATTCTTATGGCCAAAGCGCCATTTCTTATCCGAGTCGCCTAGGTCCATGTACCTCGTCTCGCGTTAGCCTTTCCCCTTTGGTCAGTCTACTCAAATTGATCAGATTTGAGAAAAATACGGCTAAAATACACCGCTTGATATATATAAACTTCTCATTACAGAGTCTGAAACTGACTGAAAATCAGAATGTCACAAACAAGTACCAATGCGAAAATATTTATGATTCAATTGGTCCAGTTAAAAGGTTTATGTTTGGATTGGTACCAAAGCAATGAGTTAAAGAATTTTTATTATTTTACTTTTCACAATGAATAACCAGTGACTGTGACTGCAATCGATGGCTATGGATGGTGATGGTGTTGGCAACCTGTGTGGAAATGACGATGAGCGACGTCGATTACTGGTGACCAATGACCAGCAGAGGCAGCTAATGGACTTGTGTTTTCGATAGTTTTCTGGTTATAGAAAAGAGAAAATGGAATTTCATGACTAGTTAAGCCCCTGTTCGTTTCGCTAAAAATGAGGATCTTATGGAAAATGATAATACTTTTCAATATTTAGATGAAACGTGAAAATGATGTGGAAAATATTTTTCGATATTCGATATGAAAAGCCGGATTTGATTTTCTTCACGCACTCCCTTCCATAAGTTATATTATTATGTAATTTTCCTTTTTATTTCTTAATTGTGATTTTTTTTGTCTTTTAATCTTTTTATTCTTCTACCGATCCCCAGCTATCGACCACAGGTGAGCTCAAGCCTCCCCTTCGGTCAACATGGTCGACGAAGCCTCTCCTCTCCAAATTTGGTGAGGTTGAGCTTGCTAGCGTTGGGCGAGGCTTGGCCTCGCTTGCGTGTAGTCGGCCATCGTTCATGGTCGTTGCCGACGATTAGCTAAAGAAGAGGGAAAATAAAAAATAATAAAAAATAAAAGGAAAAGAGAAGAATTAAAAATGAAGAAATAATTTTTTCGAGTTAAAAAATATAAAAAAATTGTAAATAAAATAAAAAATAATTAAAAAGAAAAGAAATGTGTAAGAGAGGGGGAAGGAAATATGAAGGAAAATCTTTTCCTCTTCTCAAAAAATGGAAATTATTTTAACCAATTTTAAATGTATTTTTTCCATGAAAGGAAAATATTTTTTAGGCTCTTTTATTATAAGTGAACCGAACTCCGAAAACTCATTCTCGCGAAACAAATGTAGCTAAAGCTAATTAAAAAAATAAATGCATATGTGATGAAAATTTTTTGCTAATTATAATTATAGACGACACATAATTTGGAATATGCCAATTATGTGAGGGTTTTTAGTTAACTAGTTTAGAACATGTTTGTATTTTCTGATGTTGTCAATTGTGAACGACTTCGTGCCCAGGTGAGTAGTAATTTGGTTTCTGAGAAAGGACTTTATGATTCATAATCGTCTCTTGCTCTCCTTCCAAATAACGGATGCTTATGCAGTTCATGGAGAATGTAATCGATTTTCCTGTCTTTTACTTGGAAACAGACTTTGGTTTATAGACAAAATGCGTCACGCCCCGAACCCGACGAGCCCGCGAACATCCCAGTGGCCATAATCAAGATGTGCCATCCAGAATCCTTCAACCCTCATGTTCTCAAATCATATACATGCGGAAGCAAGAAACTACCCCGTACACAAATATAATCAAGAAGACTTAGAACGGAAAAATAGTGCTCTCTAATCTACATAATACACCTCAATTCGTTTCAATTGTCAAAACTAAAGGTTTAATTTCTAAATCCACCAAATAATATACAATCTTTAAGGTCACCCAGCATCTTAAATACATTTGATCAACTACTTTCTCGAAGGCCAATCATTGGCAAGTTCGAGCTTCCTTCGCTTGGAACTTGAAAAAGTCAAGCCCCTAATAGGGTGAGATACATATATCTCAATAAGCTCATCCTAAACATCAACCAGACCGTTAGTCCCCCCAGACAACATCTTAAACACAATAGGCAGGGATTCTTCAGGTAAAACAACACATGACAAACAAACATCAGAGCACCTCGATATAACCGGCATTAAAGGACAAGCATATTATCACAACCAAGTTTCGTACTAGTACGGTATTAAATCCATAAGCGAGGGTGTATTCTCAATTTATCACAACTTCCAATTTTAATGGTCAAGCCCGCGTCAATACGCATCAGGCTAATCACAAATCTCGATTGGCAACCCGCGTTCTGATGCATCAGGTTTCAAAGGCCATTTCGATACTTGTGTCGACACGTATCAAGACTATTTCGCGTTTTGATGCATCAAAATATCAATTCTCATTTCAATAGCTATGCATACGTCAATATGCCTCAGGCTCGGCCCGCGTCAATACGCCTCAGACCATGAAATTCACAAACCCGCGTTAAAACGCCTCAAGTTTCAAACACCATAACAATGCTCGTATCGACAAGTACTAAACTTATCCCGTGTTATAACGTATCAGGATATAAGATGACCTCGTGTTTTGATGCATCAGGGTATAACTCCACTTGCAACCCCACAATCTGACGCATCAGGGTGCCCAAGCCCTTAGGTTCACAAATCAAACTCCCCTCTTAAGGAATTTCATGATCGAGTACAATCTTTATCAAACAAGTAATGGATCATTGTCATGCGAGACGTCAAGGCCAATCACCCATAAGATGATATCAAATACACCGCAAGACAGTCAATTTAATGGTTTGTTCTCTTGCCAACTATTCATATTTCTCAAACAGTCGTCATTCAAGGCCAAATATCACCTAACCATACCAGTATCCATGTCAATCGAATGCACACAATAACAACTTAGCCATGAGAGTTATAATTTCTCATCATCAAAAGCACACACGACTCGTACCTTAATTATCTCAATCGATCATGAATAATCAATGCAATGGACTCCCAAATTATCAATGTATCATCCAAACCCATCCAGTAATGTCCTAACTTCCTAGCAAAGGTTTAGAAGTCACTTACCTTTCAATTTAATCCGTAAAATTCCCTCCAAGACTCCTCCAAAGATTCGGTTCCCTTGGTCTAAAACAGGGCAGCCGCGCAACCTAAAGAAATTCATCCAATCAAATCAATTTTTCTATTCCAATCGTCAATTCACAAAGCATACACCTCATTAACATCTCAATTAACATTCTAGGATGTCCTAACAACGAATTCGAGGCACGGCAACACCCCCAACAACCCTCAAATGTTATGTTTATTCAAACCGAAACAGGGCAAAATTTGGTTCTGCCCTTCTCCTCCTCAATGCGTCCATAATTCAACTCTAAACTTTGATTTACCATTAATTCAACTCGCTAACAAGTCATAATATGTCTATAGATGTCTTGCCAAGAATTTTAGAGCGAGTCGACGTCAAAAAGGGCCACGAGCAGCCTCAAACCTCCTCGGCCTACCAGCGTACAGATTATGTCCCAAAAATGCCAACACAAAACAGTCATGGTTACCCCTCTAAACTCAATCAAATTCACCACTTCAGCCCATCCAACATAATTACTATGGGTTAAGAAATCCTTAACAAAAATTTGAAGGAATTTGAAGTCTTGAAGTGGCCAAACGAAGACCTTTCCCCAACTTGGTCAGAATCTGCCTCATTTGGACCTTTGTCTACTCAAATCGAGCTACGGAAAGATCTACTGGGTCTAATTAAGTTCATAATACCTTCCTAAAATGGCAAGACGATAAGATTTCATTTGGCGATGGTTTTACCTCGATCTGATATCGAACAATAGAGATATAACCGAAAAAGTGAGACGGGTCGGGTCTGGTCGGCTGAGAGCTCTCGGCTAAAAGGAAGATAATGAAGAAGAAGAGTGATGAGGGAGAGAGTGTGCCGAATTGAGTGAAGGGGAGAGAGAGAAAGTGATATAGCTTAATCTACTTTGTCAACCTCCTTTGAATGGTAGGTTAAAAGTGATCTTTAATTGCTAACCAATCAAATAATTCCACTTGTCTTCATCTCAATTATGCTACTTGTCTTCATCCAACAATGTCTTGACTCTCATTGACTTCCACTGACCAAGACACCCTCTCATTTTCAGCAACCCTAAGGGAATCAAATGACCAAATTGTCCTTCTATCATTCTTAAGGCAAAGGCAACACTCGTGGAGCAAAATGGTAATTTTGTTCTCGTCGTCCGAAACATCATTCATCCAATTCGAATTACCTTCGATGAGGCAACGTCTAAATCAATTCAGATGTTTGAATTCCTTAATGTCCAATACCCAAATCTCGAGGTTCAATTTCATGTCAAACTCTCGTCGACTGTGATTCCAGTTTATCTCAAACTAACGGGCGACTCTTGCAGGCGCTACGCATATCGACCTTGGGATTTCTCTTAAGCCGTGGCGACTTTGATTGTCATGTAATTGCGAGGGTTTATCATTCGTTTCTTCGATCCTGATCATCGAAATTCAATTTAGGAAATTCTCGCAAATTACACATTGATTAAGCGAAATCACCTACGTCCCAATGTATAACACTAGTAAGACATTCCATGATCGTCCTTAGATCAATCTCTGCTAGCCCAAGACATTCCCTCGACAATCCTTATGGTCAAAGTGTCATTTCTCATTCAAATTCCTTAGGTCCACGTACCAACTCCTCGTCAGTCTTTCCCTTTTGATCAGTTAACTCGAGAGTGGCCAACTCCGAGCGAGTTACAACTGAAACACATCGATCGATATCCTTCCATTCAATTGCCTCGAGAGGGTTGGATAATTGGAAATTTGCCACTTTCCAATTATCCAATCTCATGGGGTACAGACACCTCATCGTATTCTCATTCTTCAAAATAACTTCGTTCCTTATTAAACCATTGCAATTATATGCTTTTTGGCACTCATGTCATTTGATGTATCACTCCCTTCAAATGTTCTCTTGTGCCATCAGAGATTCAAGACTTTGTCAATTTGTCCTTTCTCAATCAAATCGAGTCATAACTTTCTCGACTCCATAATCAAGCTCATGGTTACTCCCGTAATAGTTCACTTTCGACTCCATTTGAAGATCTCCAACGATCGTAGTAATCCATCAACCTTCAAGGTCATGTCTCTCTCTCTTGTCGGCATGTCTAATGCTCGACCACACGTTAAACTAATTCAACCTTTAATCCATATCGTCGATAGAGTTAAGGCAAGCTTGGCACGCTTTTGTGCTATCTCAAGGAACACCTTAATTCCCCATGTTCTATTCATTCCCATAACCCCTTAGATATCAAGGTTCGATCATGGCAATATCTCACTTCCTTTCTAACCTTCAAACTTGACGCTTCAGGTAGTCATCAGACTAGTCACATGGCGAACTTCCAATTTAGAAGTTGAATCTCTTATTTTTCGAGGGAAGATCTGTCCCTCCATCGCCAATTAAACAATGCTCGATTCTTAATTTAAGCATCCGTCAGTTTACATAACTTCAGGGTCTTTCTTTATACAAGCAACGCTCTCAGATCCACTAGCAATTTCACGCATCAGCATTGCCTCTTGTTCAATTTCTCTCGGGAAACTAATACCTTATTCTCTTGTGGTAGATATTGGCTTGAAGTCTTCTTCTACCTACAATGTTTTCCGAAATTTGTCACAAGGACAAATGCAAGTCAACTTCAATCATGTGATAAACAGTCCAACTCATATGGCCTTACTACCATGACGTACATACAATGCCCACTTCCGGTTGCCTCGTTATACCTCAAGTTTCATTTTGCGTCGCGTCATTACGACCTTCATAAGCTTTTCAATTTCCAACCTTAAAAGCCAGTAACAGTGTAGTCATCAACTTGACTTAAGTCCTCGAAAACTCTTTTCACGTTCATTCACCCATTCGTGTTACATCTCGTCCTTAGTCCGTTTCACCAATGGAACAGCTCTTATGGGGAATCTTCCCATTGTCCGTCTGTAACTGTTCACCAATCTTTCGAAAACTTCAACTTCTAGCAATCTACATCGACTTTTGTCTATTCATCATTGATTTCATTCCTTAAGTGCTCCATAGGAATTTCACTTCCCAGAAACTTCATAGATAAGGAATCTCACCTCATCAGGTTCGCAGCTCGTGCGCTTCACATTTACCATATAGCGAACATCTTCTTAGAATCCATAGGATACTCTCAAAGCAGTTCATATTTCTCATGACTCCTTAAATGAGTCCAATCATCGTCTCCCAAGACGGTAACAATCAACTGGATCATTCATTGAGCACTTAATTCGACTATTATCAACTTCTTTCTACGAGGTGTCGAATTTTTCAAACTATTCCTCACACTTTTTACTTGAGAGCTCAAACCTTAGCCCTCTGTTGCCACGGTTCTCCACTAGGACCACGTAACATTTTGTCCAATTTTTGTCACTCTTCCTAGAGGAAGCACTCTTATCTTAACCGATGGTTTCCATAACCAGTCAACGCGACTTTATCTCAATTTCGTGCGTTCCACTGAATGTCGACATTATCCTAGAATTCAACGTTATCCACAGGACAGTTTCTCGTACTTCACTTCCAGGAATCATTCAAGTCATGCGTCTTCTTTCTCAGTTCAGACGCTCAATCTCAATATTGAGACATTTAGTTTCCTCTTCCTTTCACACTAGGCTCTCTTATCCTATGAAGGAAACTATACACTTCAGTGGCATTCTCTCACTTCGAATCCACCTTGTCTTTCCCATTCCATAGGACATCAACCTTGGAGTCTATGTTAATAGCGGTGTTTTACTCCAGAACGTAGATGCCACCACACTCGACATTCTTCTTCCCATAATTCAATCACCTTAAGTGACAATATCCGTTCATCATTGGTCTCCACCAATTCATGTATCAAATACTCGATTCGATTGCCTCAAGTCTCCTTGCGATTACCATCTAAGCACCCTTTTTGCTTATTCATTCCTTCATTACAATCGCAAGCAACTGGGACCATGAAGTCCACTCACCTTTGTTTTCTTAAACGATCATTCTTTGGTCCAATCGCCCCTTCAAGGACGACACCCGAATTTTTAGGGGTGATAACTCACAATACCGCTTCTAGTGATCTAGATTCATCCTCAAATAAATTTTATAGAATCATCAGTATCAAACAGCTGTTTCCCCACGACGGAAGACACGACATGTCAACCTCTCTTTAAAAGACTTGCGCCAAGGTAACAACCATCCCTTACAGGCGCATTCTGTGGAAATCTCTATATTCATTATCCACGAACGAAAATTCTCTTGTTTGTTTCTCTTTCGATCATCCACTTCCTTCCTTAAGATCTATTACAGTTTCTCCGAATCAAGAATAACAACTAGCCATAAGGCTCTCAAGTTCTAATGTACTCAAGGATTTACTTATCTTATTTAAGGGTCCTCGACCACCCTTAATGTACTTAGGCGACTTTGAGAACTCTATCTCACATTGATCGATCATTCTCTGCTCCTTGCAAAATGATTAGGATCCAAACAACCCTTACTCTCGAGCAATCCCAAGAAAGTATTTCCATTAAACAACTCAATGAAGGCGACCCAGGTAGATATCATGCCTTCGAGGAAACCCTTCCTCTAGTGATCTTTCACTAATTATCAATAGCCTCTTAAGGCTAAAAACTGTCAAGATCACTTTCTTCCCTCAGTGTACCCAAAACCTTTAATGTTTCCTCACAAAATTCTCAATTTATAAGAAGGCAGTAACTCAAAGTCACTTTTCTCGTGACTTCCATCATTTAACTCATCAGCACTAGCATCAGTTATCCTAGCGTCTTGGGTACAATGACAGCTCCTTCTCGAGTCTATCTACCAATCCACTTTTCTCATTTCCGTTTAAAGTTCTCATGACCCCTTATCACACTTGGGTCTTACGTGATTAACAAATCGAGTCATATTCTCTTCTAGTACTCGCACTTCAGTCTCTCATCTTTACTCAATTCTCATGATCCTTTTCAATTCTCGAATCTTTCATACCATGTATACTCGAGCCTAATGCTCTTCTATGGCCATACTTTGGTTGTTCACTTCATTAGGTTCTCATGTCACTTGAACCATTATGATTCCCTCCAGGAATCAAATGCTTAAGTCATATACTCAATTCTAGCAATCTCAGGCTGCTCATCCCATTATTTTTCACCATCAACCATCCAGTGGTTCCCAAACAATTCTCAACTAGTTGCTTATTGTACAAGGATTTCAAATCATCCTTAAGTAGCAACCACACAGCAGGCCAGCCTCAACAAGGCGATTTCTCAGTTAACAGCCATTACTAGGCAAGTCTCAGCTAGGCAACTATCAAACAAGCACTCAAGACAGCAATTCACTGAGCCAATAGCTCATACTTTAAGCCTAAAGACATCCGCCATTCTGTCACAAACACTATAGGCTATCTTATTCTTAACAGACATCAGTTCAATAGGTATAAACCCCACATGCCGTCTAATCTCTCAGTTAGACCTTGGCCATAACATTCACATGATGCCAATCACAAATGTCAATTTTTTTTCCAAGCACCAGTCACTGCCAAGCACGAACCTTTTACCCATACCATTCACAAGCGTCATTTCACATGCCATGCCACTTTTAAACATTCACTTCGAGAATCAATCTCGTGCCATGCATCCCTTAACCATAATTAGACTCAACCTAATACCTAGAGTTTTCCTTTCAAGTTATGACTTGGGTCATTCCTGCCTCTTGCCATCTTAGAAGCTTGCTAGGAGCCGCTCCGTGTTTGGACCTCTCTGTCCCAGCGATACCCCTCGCCCTCATCAGACCTGGCCGTTGCAGGTTATCCTAAGTCATACATCTACAGAGAAAGCCCGTTCCACACGTCTCACACCATGCTTCATTACAGTTTATAGGTATCCCATCCACTTGTCTCATACAAGCGATGGTTTATTAAGTCCAACAGCGATAAGTTCATGTACGCACCCTCATCAGCTTTCATTTCATAACTGCAAACACATGCACAACATGTTCGTTCTCACCACTTGTCATACAACATTCGTTTCCACATCAAGCCTTAATTATAGAAAACCTCTGGTTCCACCAATAACTATCATATCTCACAGATCAATTGCCTATATTCAACTATATACCTCAAGTCTTGTCGCTATTAAAGTTAAATTCACAAGCATTCGATCACAACTGATCTTTAATCCACATATTCCTTCCTCGCTTCCCTGTATGCATCTCATCTCATATCACCCAAGACTATCAATAACAATCGATAACTACACCATCAAGATACAATGCAATTCAAGCCTGAATTCGCTAATGCCAGTCGTCTCTTTATAACTCATACATCTCAAGTTGGGTCATTGATAAACCATCATCACAATCGTATACTCCAATTGACCCTTCATTCATAAGCTATTCTCTCGCAACCTCAAATCCAGGCTTATGACTCTTCAATCTCTACTCACTTCCTTGTGAGCCTTATTCATGAAATCACTCAAGATCTTCCATTAAATCGACAATAAAAACATTAGTGTACCTCACAAGTTCATGCCTAAAGTCCCCGAGATTCAGCAATCCATGCTTATCCCTAAAGGTCTCACTGCCTAATTGACCTCAAGTCATCACTCCTTACCACTCCAAACCTCAATCACATTGGATCAAGCTGACCTTGCTCTGATACCTCTAAAATGAGGATGTCACGCCCCGAACTCGACGAGCCCGCGAACATCCCACTTGCCATAATCAAGATGTGTCATCCAGGATCCTTCGGCCCTATGTTCTCAAATCATATACATGCGGAAGGAAAAAACTACCCCGTACATAAATAAAATCACGATGACTTAGGACGGAAAAATATTACACATCTCTAATCTATATAATACACCTCAATTCATTTCAATGGTCAAAACTAAAGGTTTAATTTCTACATCCACCAAATAATATACAATCTCTAAGGTCACCCAGCGTCTTAAATACATTTGATCAACTACTTTCTTGAAGGCCAATCCTTGGCAAGTTCAAGCTTACTTCGCTTGGGACCTGAAAAAGTTAAGACCCTACTGGGGTAAGATACATATATCTCAGCAAGCTCACCCTAGACCTAAACCAGACCGTTAGTCCCCCCATACAACATCTTAAACATAATAGATAGGGATTCTTCAGTTAAAACAACACATGATAATCAAATATCAGGCACCTCGATGTAACTAGCATTAAAGGACAATCATATTATCACAACCAAGCTTCGTACTCGCACGGTATTAAATCCATAAGCGAGGACGTATTCTCAATTTATCACAACTTCCAATTTTAATGGTCAATCCCATGTCAATACACATCAGGCTAATCACAAATCTCGATTGGCAACCCGCATCTGACGCATCAGGTTCCAAAGGCCATTTCGATACTTGTGTTGACACGTATCAAGACTATTCCACATTCTGACGCATCAGGATATCACTCCACTTGCAACCCATGTTATGGCCATCAGGGTGCCACAAGCCCTTAGGCTCACAAATCAAACTCCCCTATCAAGGAACTTCATGATCGAGTACAATCTTTATCAAACAAGTAATGGATCATTGTCACGCGAGACGTCAAGGCCAATCACCCACAAGGTGATATCAAATACACTGCAAGACAGTCAATTTAATTATTTGTTCTCTTACCAACTCATTCATATTTCTCAAACAATCGTCATTCAAGACCAAATATCACATAATCATGCCAGCATCCTTGTCAATCGAATGCACACAATAACAACTTAGCCATAAGAGTTATAATTTCTCATCATCAAAAGCACACACGACTCGTACCTCAGTTATCTCAGTCGATCATGAACAATCAATGCAATAGACTCCCAAATTATCAATGTATCGTCCAAACCCATCCAGTAGTATCCTAACTTCTTAGCAAAAGTTTAGGAGTCACTTACTTTTCAATTTAATCCGTAAAATTCCCTCCAAGACTCCTCTAAAGATTCGGTTCCCTTGGTCCAAAACAGGGCAGCTGCGTGACCTAAAGAAATTCATCCAATCGAATCAATTTTTCTATTCCAATCGCCAATTCACAGAGCATACACCTCATTAGCATCTCAATTAACATTCTAGGATGTCCTAACGACAAATTCAAGGCACGACAACACCCCCAACAGCCCTCAAAGGTTCGGTTTATTCAAATCGTAACAGGGCAGAATTCGGTTCTACCCTTCTCCTCCTCAATCCGTCCATAATTCAACTCTAAACTTTGATTTACCACTAATTTAACTTCCTAACAAGTCATAATATGTCTATAGATGTCTTACCAAGAATTTTAGAGCGAGTCAACGTCAAAAAGGGCCACGAGTAGCCTCGAAGCTCCTCGGCCTACTGGCGGACAGATTCTATCCTGAAAATGCCATCACAAAATAGCCATGGTTACCCCTCTAAAATCAATCAAATTCACCACTTCATCTCATCCAACATAAGTACTATGGGTCAAGAAATCCTCACCAAAAATTTGAAGCAATTTGAAGTCTTGAAGTGGCTAAACGAAGACCTTTCCCCAACTTGGTCAGAATCTTCATCGTCTGGACCTTTGTCCACTCAAATTGAGCTACGGGAAGTTCTACTGGGCCAAATTAAGCTCATAAAACCTTCATAGAACGACAAGACGATAAGCTTCATTTGACAGTGATTTTACCTATATCCGATATCGAACAACAGAGATATAACCGGAATAGTGAGGCAAGTTGCGTCTGGTCGGCTAGGAGCTCTTGGCTAAGAGGAAGAAAATGAAGAAGAGTGGAGAGGGACAGTGAGTGTCGAATTGAGTGAAGGGGAGAGAGAGAAAGTGATATAGCTTAATCCACTTGGTCAACCTCCTTTGAATGGGATGTTAAAAGTGATCATTAATTGCTAACCAATCAAATAGTTTCACTTGTCTTCATCTCAATGCCACTTGTCTTCATCTAATAATGTCTTGACTCTCATTGAATTCTATTGACCAAGACACCCTCTCATTTTCAGCAACCCTAGGGGAATCAAATGATCAAATTATCCTTTTATCATTCTTAAGGTAAAGGCAAGACTCGAGGGGCAAAATGGTAATTTTGCTCTTGTGACATTCTGCATTTTTGACCATTTCGAGATTTATGAATGAGAAGATATCTATCGATATATTTCAGTTTTACCTCGCTCGGACCTGATCAATTCTAGTTAACTGACCAGAAAGGGAAAGGCTAACGCATGACAAGTACGTGGACTTAGGAACTCAAATATGAAACAACACTTTATCCATAAGAAATGTTGAGGGAATATTTAGAGCCAATAAGGGCCGATCTAGGAACGATTGAGGAATTTATGGCTGGTGTTATACAATTGGAGCGCGGGTGATTCCGCTTAACCGACGTATGATTTACAAACCTTTCTTAAATCGAATTCTTACGATCGTGACCGTCGAAGTTAGCAATAAACCCTCGCAATTACATGACACCAAAAAACGCCCGTTGTTTGAGATAGGCTGGAATTACGATTGACGAAAAACGGACCATGAATTAGATCTCGAAATTTGATATCGGATAAAGAAAAATTCCAAAAATTCAAAAGGAATTGGACTTCGCCTCATCAAGGGTAATTAAGATTTGGAAAAGCGAAATTTAGACTGAAAGTGTAAAATTACTATTTTACCCCTCAAGGACATTCTTTCTCTTGAGAATAAGTAAAGGCAAAGTAGTCATTTCCTTCTACTCCTAGTGGCCGAAAATTTGAGGGCATGTTAGTCAATTTAGTCCAAGATTTTTTATGTGCATGGAACAAGTGTCATCATATGGGAAGCCTTATCCATTTTACACTAGATTAGAACTCTAGGATTGGCATTAATTCCTAGTCAAATCCCACCTACCATTTTCTCTCTCTCTCTTTGACTTGGGGACAAAGAAAAGGCAAGAAGACCTCTCTCTCTCTCTTCAATTTTGCTCAACACCTTTCTCTCTCCCTCTCAATCTCACGTTTCCCTCTTTCTCTCTTCCTCTTGCTCGCTGGACAGATTCTGTCCTCACCGTTCGTCCGTCGGCAACCATTCGACTCAACTCTGACCACCACAACACTCCTTGATGTCTTGCCTACAACCTCCAAGTGACCGATCGTCCATTTGTTGCCCCGTTTGAACCGTGGAGCTGCCGGAGTCTGAAGAGGTCAGAAACGGGTCTAATCTGGCCATGAGCTTCTTTAGGCCGGTTTAAAGAGCTTGTCTTGCTTCCAAATTGAGGCAAGACCTTCTTGAGCCATAGTATTGAGGTTTAGTGGCTTGAGTTTGAAGTTTGGTTGAGGTTTGAATGGATTTTGGTGGTTGAATGTCCATGAACTTCCCTTGGACAGAATCTGTCCTCTTCGACGAGTTTAGGAACCGAGGACCTTTGAAGGCCGAAGAAGGGTCGCCTTACCCCAAAGCTTGTTGGTAAGACATCCTAAGACATGATATTACATGTTAGTAAAGGATTGGTGAGTTAGATTGAAGTTTTGATGGCCAGTTCGCATGGTATTTCCTAGGAACAAAATCTATTTTGTACTAGATAGATTAGGAACCAAGGAATGTTGCGGTTCTTGGAGGAGTTTTTGGCTAAATTATCTCGGTAAGAAGACTTCTAACCCTTAGTTAGGATGTTGACTTACTAAAGGGGATTTTTGATGGAATTGAAAGGGTTTAAAGAGTGATTTTGGTGTGAAAAACGTGAGAGACCCGAGAGCTGCCAAATCTCATTTTATGGGCACACCGATTTTAAAACGGCTCGTTCTAAGTCATCCGATATCCAAATTGAGCCATGTTTTCGCCAACATGTCTGTAAGATCTTGAAGTTTAAGACTTTGAAAAAAAAATTAAAAAATGTTAGTAGAAAAATGTCAGGTTTTGAGAGACTGAACCTGGTCGTGGGGTCTTGAATTGGGTAGTTTTGATGAATTAAGGTTTTGGATGCTTTGCCTTGATTGAATGACTCTTTGGCATGCCTAAAAATGTTGAATTAAAGTTGTGCATGCTTGATGACGAGGTTCCATGAGTGAATTTTGATATGCATCGACTTATTTGATTCAATCAAGTGCCTTGATGCTTGTTGGTGTATTCTATGGTTCGATTGCTTGATGTGGGATGACATGTGCTGCTAGTGGCCATATGGTATGTTTGAGTTAATGAACCTAATGTGCTTGAATGGTGTGCCATGAATGGCGATGGAATGAGTCTGCTTGAGAATGTGAAAATGAGATTAATGTATGTTTTATGGCCAATGCGTTGAGCCGGGAAAGGAGTTACTCCCATTGACCTGACGAAGTCGTGCAGCTAGAGAGTCCTACCTTGACCGAATCATCTTGAAGGATGTAAGAATCGAGAGTTAAGTAGCGATCGAATCATCTCTATGTCCGGACGCGAGAGTCTTATAGTCAACCGAATTATCTCGATGGTGCGGAGTGTCAAGAGTCGCTATAGAGACCGAATCATCTAGCAGTGAGAGTCATGATGACCAAATCATCTCGATAAGACATCGAGAGTTATGTGATTGACTGAAGCATCACACGGCCCAAGGAGGGCGGCCCTTGATGGGCATAATGAAGATAAAAGACTGAAACATGATATTGATGTGTTTTTGAGTCTGTATGATCGAAATGCTTGAGTTGGCTGGAATGCCTGGAATGCCTGGAGTGCATGGAATTTCTATTATGCCTGTATGGCTTGAGAAATGCGGATTGAAAAGTGAAAGTGTGAAAGACATGAGTTTGATTGCTTGATATGCATAAATTGTCTTGTTATGCCAATTGCTTAAATGTCATGTGTGAAAAGTATTTTCCTAAACTTGCATATTTTCAAACGAACCTGGAGGTACCATTAGCCTAACTTAGGGTTAGGGTTAACTTACTGAGATTGTTATCTCACCCCGTCGGGGGACCAATATTTTCAGGTCTTAGATAATGGAAACCCGAGCTTGCCATGGATGGGCATTCGATGAAGTCACTTGAGGAAGTGCATATTAACCCTTTGAGACCTTAGGGATTGTTTATTGAATTTGGGGATTTAGAATTGTAACCTTTGAAGTATGATTGGATGTAATGAGAAGTATACCCTTTGTCCTAGGTCATCTTGTATTTTATTTGTATAGGATGTTTTCTCACTTCCGCATGCATTTATCATTTTGAAGTTTTATGTTATTGGCCGTTGGATCCTGGGAGATATTCTAAAGTCAATGGCTAGATGGGATGTTCACGAACTTGCAGGGTTCGGGACGTGACAGCTCTCATCATCCGAAATGTCGTTCTTCCAATTCGAATTACCTCCAATGAGGCAACGTCTAATTCAATTCAAATGATTGAATTCCTCAATGTCCAATACGTAAATCTCGAGGTTCAATTTCATGTCGAACTCTCGTCGACGGTGATTTTAGTTTATCTCAAGTTGACGGACGACTCTTGCAGGCGATACGCGTATCGACCTTGGGATTTCTCTTAAGCCGTGGAGACTTTGATTGTCATGTAATTGCAAGGGTTTATTATTCGTTCCTTCGATCCTGATCATCGGAATCCGATTTAGGAAATTCTCGCAAATTACACATTGGTTAAGGAAAATCACTCGTGTCCCAATGTATAACGCTAGCAAGACATTCCATGATCGTCCTTAGATCAATCTCTGTCGACCCAAAACATTCCCTCGATAATCCTTATGGTCAAAGTGACATTTCTCATTCAAATTCCCTAGGTCCACGTACCCAACTCCGCGTCAGTCTTTCCCTTTCGGTCAGTTAACTCGAGAGTGGCCAACTCCGAGCGAGTTACAACTGAAACACATCGACCGATATCCTTCCATTCAATAGCCTCGAGAGTGTCGAAATTCGGAATGTCACAAAATGGATTCCCTTATGATTTCCATTTCGAAATAAGAACGAAAAATGAGCGAGTCATATATCAAGAAATTTCGGTATTTTCATCAGGTCAACTAATAAATGCCATCAAAGAGTCATCGATTGAAAATGCATTATCAAAGGGTATTGTTACCGTCGGTGCTCGAGGTCATCAAAGAACCAATCGAAAAATAATGATGACTCAGATTGTGCTTTAATAGTAAGTGAAGCAATCTTTGTATTGAACTTTGGAAAGCCAGGTGAGAATATACTTAGGCAAGATAGAAAGAGAAAATCAAGGCCTCAAGAAATGGGTTTGAAGATAGGCAGACAACCATGGAAAACCTAATAATAGCATATGGGGGGTTAACTCGTTAAGAACCAGAAGGGAAAATGTCGGACTTTCTCCCACCAACTCAATTCTTGATAGCTTTCACCTTAACATTGGCTAGAAGCTGTCAACATCGTTCTTGAACTTTCCCCTGGATTATTGTATAAATGAATCAAATGCTGAGGGAAAAACAATTAACCAAATAGCTTCATCTTTCCTTGGAAGATCCAGTAAGCGCCGAGGAAGGAGACAAAAAACATCGTTCTAAAAGGAGAAGGATGGCAGTATGATCGTACGTTGGAGCACTTCTGCTGTTGTAGTCATTTTTGTCTACCGTCAACGTCCAAGTCTTTGACATCGAAAAATATGGTGCAAAGGGTGATGGAAGATCAGACATAAGCCAGGTGAAAAATATTACTTTTCGATTAGTTGCTTTGCATTACTATGTTCCCTTATTATCTCTTACTAAATTTTAGCATCTCTTATGATTATTGAAGGCATTGCTGAGGGCATGGAAAGAGGCGTGCGCATCGACTACTGCTGCTAAAGTGTTGATCCTAGAGAGACGTATGCATTGTCGAAGACCGTCCTAGAAGGCCCTTGCAAGGCCCCCGTGGAGTTCCAACTCCAGGGCAAGTTGCAAGCCTCGGCGGACCCGTTCCTCTTTAAGACCGTAAGTTGGGTAATGTTCCAGCAAATCGACCGCCTCACCGTGTCGGGAGGCAGGACCTTTGATGGCCAGGGCAAGATCGCCTGGAAGCAGAACGACTGCAACTTGAACAAAAATTGTCGTACTCTCTCCATCGTAAGCGCCTATCAACATTGTTCGTTTATATATTGATTTTAAATCACTTGGTCGTTAGTCTAATGAATACGTCGATGGGGTGTATACCTAAATCTGACACTGTGATTAATCGAGTTTCGAAACATTGAGGGAAATTGATGACATCCCTTGAATTTCAACTGAATTTAAGGTTCAACTTCGTTAACAATGCCTTAATCCATGACGTAACGACACTCGACAGCAAACAGTTCCACGTAAACGTCTTAGGCTGCAACAACATGACATTCCAACATTTCACCGTAACAGCACGGGGCGATAGCCTCAACACAGATGGGATCCACATCGGAAGGTCAGTCGGGATCAACATTATTAACTCCAACATCAGGACCGGGGATGACTACATCACCATTAGCGATGGCAGCCAATAGATCTTTGTCATAACGGTGAACTACGGTCCGGGCCATGGCATCAGCGTCGGCAGCCTTGGGAAGTACAAGAACGAAGTGCCCATGGTGGGTGTCTTTGTCAAGAATTGCACCATCATCGGCGGGACTAACGATGTGAGGGTCAAGACATGGCCTGCATCCCCGGTCGGCGTGGCCTCGGACATGCATTTCAAGGACATCCACATGGTCGATGTCACGAACCCTGTTCTCATAGACCAAGGATACTGCCCATGGAACCAATGTCAAGCACAGGTACATACATGAACATGAAAATTAGACCAAAGTAATAATTATGAATGAAATGCATATAGACTCGTATGCTAAAAGAAACTAATTTGTCTAAAAAGAAAAACAAATTTAATTTTGAACAAACATTAAATGCTAATCGAATGGCTCAGTTGATAAAAAAAATATACCTATTAGTCCTAATCGGTATGTTATTCAATTTGTTCAGATCCCTTCTCTTGTTAAGATCAGCAAAGTCAGCTTCAAAAAAATCTAGGGAACATCAGCATCTCGGGTCACTGTGAAGATCGCCTGCAGCAAGAGTGTGCCGTGCGATAATGTCAAGATTGCGGACATCGACCTCGCGTATCGTGGTCCTGAGGGTCCCGCATCGTCGGAGTGCTCGAACGTCTGGCCTTTGATCACCGGCAGGCAATTCCCTCAAGCTTGTGCCAAGGTTACAAGATGAAAACTTTGCCCTTTCTCGATGGAGATTGTTCAACACCAACATTACCTTATATATGATGTGAAAAGGTCTTGCTCTAGATGGATTTCCAAGCGAAACTTTTTGTACTCTATGCTCTTTACGCCATCTCGAGCGTAAAGGCGAGGTCCGGCAAGGACAAACCTCGCCCAGGCAAGGCCAACTATTTAAAAGTACAAAAAGAGAATTCCATTTTTGGAACTTGGACATTTATGTTATTTAAACTTTTTTCATAACATTTAATTTTCTTTCTTATTCTTTAAATTATAATTAGTTCTATTCGTGTGCTGATCAAATATTCGAGTATTTACATATTAGCTAATTTGCATTTCCTTTAATTTCTTTTTTTATATAAATGAAAAGTAAAAGGGAGATTTCTTTTATAAGAAATCAAATATTCTAGTATTTAAATATTTTTTCGAATGCGAGGTTTGACTCGATTTCAATGCAATCAAAACACAGAGCCATGCTTCGTGATGTCTCAGATATAATTCGCACACATCAACTATAAGAATCAAAGCGAGAATGGAGCTTCGCCATTAAAGACCAGAAGTCAAGCTCAAAGGTCGACTTACCATTTTTCGAGATCTTTGGCAGCATGAATTGGTGCGATCGACTCTACAGAATTCCGTCATACTTCTCGAAGTGAAATCATGGCACGATTCAGCCTGAATCATCGCCGCCGACCACTCACAGTTGAAGCTCAAGCTCTCAACGATGGGGGCCGGAGAGGGAGATTTCTCTCTCGATTTCTCTCTCTCTCTCTCTCTCTCTCTCTCTCTCTCTCTCTCTCTCTCTCTCTCTCTCTCTCTCTCGCTCTCTCTCGATTGTGTTATTCTCTTTCAACATAATAAACCTCCTTTTTCTCCAAAATGCATCAATTTTAGTTATAATCCCCTCTTCAAAAACTGACCCGTGTGAGGGAATGAAAGTCGGTGACCTTCGCACGTGTAGTCACGAGCAAAATGCTCGCCGATGATCGGTGAACGATGGGAACATAATGGCAAACTCTGCCAGGCCCTTCGGTGACCAAATTTCGCGTGAATTTGATATTGGTTTGGTCCTACATTTGAGCGAAGCTGGCTGTGACTCATTACAACCTCGTCGGTGGGATTCCGGCGAACCCATGTTGTCGGACCGGTCATAATCGACGTTAGACTTTGTGGCCAACAAAACGCCTCTATCAATTTTACGAATAAGAGCTGATTGATCGCTCAATTTTACAATCAAAATCCAATTGCAATCAATCGAATTCGCATGGAAGTCTAAGGTTGAAGAAGGTACTGTTCGGGCAAGTTCGACTGATCTGACCGGTCAAAACCGGTTCGGCTTGATTTTTCCCAAAATTAATCATAATTCATGGGGAATTTTCACAATTAAGCCTCAAAATCGAACTTAGGGGATGAATATTATCCAAAAATATGATTTTCCCCAAAAGTTCTTGTCAATTTATACGAAAACCCCAAATTTATCTTTAATTGCAATTCGAAAAATTGTGAAATTGAGAGCTCAAATAGGCAAATTGGACCAAATCACCCATGCCAATCGATTCAGAATGATGAAAAACATTGGGCAAAGGTTTCAATTTGTGATGGAGGTCATTGAATTTAAGTAATTTCAATTCTACCTATTTCAAGGACTAAATTACAATAAAATGCGCAATTTTACCCAAAATTGTGCAATTGAGCAATTTAAGCAAACAATTGGACCGAATTACAAATGAAGGATAATCAGTCTAAGAAATCTCAAAAATAGAATAGACCAGTTGTCTGTGGTCATTCCTCAATTTTTGAGAATTTCTGGAGTGTCTAGGAATTTTTCAAAATTTCCCTATATTTTTTTGGATTTTCTAGGATTTTCTAACGATTTTTTAGAATTTCAAGAATTTTTTTGATTTTTTTACTATTTTTAAAATAATTTTCTAAATTTTTATTAAAAAATGATTCGGATCGGAACCCGGCCCAGACCCAAACTCGCGAGAGCCACGCCCAAAAATGACGTCGTTCCGCTTTTTTTTATTTTTTGATTATTCAAATTTAATCCGACGGTCCCTATTGAACCACGTGGCTACTCTACGATCACTAAATCAGCTGACTGAAACCTACGACTCAGATCAAAAACCGACTATCCCTCAGCATCAGATCTGATTACTTAGATCTACGGTCAAGATCGAATGACTCAGCTAATCCTCGACCGTTCGATCAAACTATTTATTTTCTTTATTTCAAAAATTTGATTTTTCATTAATCCGAAAATTTGAAATTGATTTGATGGTCACCAAGCCTACACGTGGCATTACCTAAACTGTCGGATCACCTAACAGACTAACTTCCGACTCCAACGGCTCAATTGACTAGGCAAACATGTAGACATATCATGAGACGACACCTAAGACGCTGACTCTTTGACCAGCCACGTCAGCTCTATCTTCAACCTCTCGAACCCGTTGGAATGGATGACCGAGACTTCTCCAGCGTCGATCAACAACTAAACCTAGACCAATTGACCTAAAACTAATGTCATTCGATTCGTTTACTCCTCTAGTTTCACATATATCAGAATCAAAGCATTTCATCCATAGAATTAAGCATAGAAAAGCTCAAACCAGGTCGACTATGGCGACTCCATACATGCGATTTATGGCATATCAAGCAAATTCACTCACAGAGAAGGCTATACTAAAGTTCAGAACACTTACCTTGAGCTCCGATTGAGCTCGCAGAGCCTAGATTCAGTTAGGCGACATTAAATAGTATTCGACGATGGATGTTGAGTTTGGAGACTCGATTCGAATTATTCAAGCAAAGTCAATGCAAAATGAAGATGCGATGATGGTCAATGATGCTTGGGGAGTAAAACGCCGACATAAACTCGAAGAATGATGGTCGGATGTAAAATCCACTATTGATGCACAATATGGAAGCTCGAAGACTGAACTCACCTTTTTTGGGGATTAGAGGCGGCCTGGCCGGTGGCGATCGACTCCTGCTGCTTCAAGCATGCTCCCGGTGACCCTTAGAAGCTTCGATTTGGCCCAAAAGAGCCCAACCAGTGCTCTACGGATTCGAGCTCAAGCCTTCGACAACGGCGATGGAAGGCGAGCTCTCTCTCTCTCTCTCTTCTCTCTTTATTTTGTTCACCCTCTCCAACTGAATGAACCGTGCCCCTTCCTCGAAAGCTCTTTTAGACTGTATATCCAATTTTTATTTTCCTGCTCAAACGGTGGATACTCGCCAACTTAGATTCACGTGTTGTCACGTGCCAAATGGCATGCCGACGGCGACGGAATCGGTTGAGAAGTCATCTAATCTCCATTAGGCGCTCTGGCATTCTCCATTCAAGTGTAAATTTGGACGAATTTGATCTGCGTTTGCTGTGGTTGACTTTTTACAGTTTCGAAACTTCACTGGCCGATTACTCACTCTTCCGGCGACGTTGAACGATGATGCCTGTGTTGATCGATGAGGGATGACGAAAAGAACAAAACACCTCCCATCTCCCTTCCAAATACTCGCGAATTGATTTTCAATTTGACAATCAAAATCCACTTGGGAGCTGTTCATTTGCACAGTAACTCAAGGAAGAAGATGATACTGTAGCAAACCAGTTCGACCGGTCAGATCGGGTGATTTGATAGGTCAGAACCAGTTCTAACTTGATTTTTCAAAATTAACCCCAATTCGTGGGGAATTTTTGCAAATTAAACCTCAAAATCAAACTTAGGACATGATTATTATCCAAAAATATAATTTTGCCCAAAAGTTCATGTCAATTTTTTATAAAAAAAAAACCCAAATTTGTCCTTAATTTTAATTCTAAAAATTGTGAAATTGAAGGCTCAAACAGTCAAATTAGATCAAATCACCCATGCCAATCGAATCAGGATGGTGAAATACATAGGGCAATGGCTTCTGTCACGCCCCGCACCCCGGGCACGAGCACGTGAGCATCCCTACAAGCAAAGCAACAATGATCTCTCGACGGTCCCAAGATCCACCAATAGGAATCGAGAGATATAATAATTACATCACGCATACGGAAGCGATACTCCAATAAATCCCCGTACAAAATATAAATAGATTAAGTGGGACCTGGATAGCATGTATCATTCATACATTAAGGCGTACTATTCATATAACTCTAATACTAAACCTGCTAAACAAAAAGACGACTGGGTAAGCATATTAAAAGGAAACATCCACAAAATCCCTCAGGAGCGAGGTCAGGTCGCCAGTCAAGATCGATCCACTAACTGGAGTATCCTAGGATGAGCTGCTAGAGTCGTCTGTATCCCCTGCGTCCTCGGTCGACTCATACCCCGAAAACGTCTCAGGCGGAACCTCCACTGAATCCTCCATAGTCGCCTCCTGTGACTGCCAGCGAGTTCACCCTCAGACGCCTCCAAGACTATGACTTCCTCCTGCTCCTGTTCCTCGGTGAACTCCACAGTCAGTGTCCGCTCTGGCTCATTCCTAGACCCTACGACTGACCCCTCAGGTAACTCCTACTCCGCTACGGTCTAGCACCAATCGGGAATGACACCCTATGGTACCACGTGGGGCTTCAGCGGCCCTATTTGTGAGTCCCCTTCCTTCTTGAACCACGCCTCAAATCTAAGAGGCTTCCACTCTGGCTTACCCTCGTCGAACCATACGACGGTATACTTCCTCACATATACGTTCCTATGCCTATTCGGGAACTCATCATAGTACGCTGTCATCTACTTTGAGTCCCCAAAATGTATTGGCCACATAGCTATGACCTAGAATCTATAAAGTAAAGGTTTCCCCAAAAGGGATGAGATACACATCTCAGTAAGAAAAACCTAACCCTAGGTCAGGTTGACAATCCACTCAGGTAGTCGCATCCCTCTACAGACCCATACTCAAGAACACATAGGCATAACAATCATAATTCAATGAACAACAACATACAATAGACAGGCAAGCATTTATGATCTCGTGTCACACTCACATGCACATGTACCCTCAGCCTGCCACTTCACCACATCCATCAACCTCCACTCTGCCTCATTCTCTAGCCCACGAACTAGTTGCCTCAAGCTCGGTCCACGTAAATGCATCAGACCATCATCAGTGACCCACGTAAACGCATCAGGTCCTGATAAATCTCCAGGCAAAGTTCCTTAGCTCATACTTTGTCCCGCGAATAATTCGCATCAGGACCGTGGCTATCTCAACCCCGCGTCCTCGTCGCATTAGGGCGCCATCAACCATACTTCACCCCACGACCTCGTTGCATCAAGGTCTCAACCTCCCGCCCCGCGTCTCACACACCTCAGGGCCCCACCATGCCATGTTCATACCATGTCATCACAATTTAATTCACTTACAACAATAGGTACCACTAAAACACAATGTGAGCACTCATGGCATGCAAAGCGACTCGAGTGATAATCAGACATGGCAGACAACTCAAGCGTAGACAATGTTGTATAATCATCCAATAACATTTTAGGACTTATTAAAACTATCACATTTGGCGATCATTCATAAATCATTCCAATCGTCCCTCGACTTACCCAATCGAGTCCAATCCCCCTAGCCTCGATTTAGGAAATTCCTCGCCTTAGCTCGGCAACACAATCTCTTCTTCTTGTCCTCCTAGGCTTTGGCCAACTCAAGTCCAAGGGCCAATTTGTCGCGCAACCTAGAATAATCAACCGATTCTTCAACTTTTCGCACTCAATTCCTCAATCCATCAATCCAAATCACCCATAACATACCCCTCATCATCTTACTACATCTCAAACATCAAATTGCAGCACAAACCATCATTCTCAGCCTCCAACAGAATTGGTTTGGCCCGGCGCCGAACCGATTCCATTCGGTTCTAAGCGTGCCGAGTCCAACCAGTCCTAATCTACTCCAAATCTATCAATTATATATTTTCCTACCTCTTATAATGTCTACCTAAGGGTTTGGGAGGCTCACCGGTTGTTTGAAGTCGGTTGATCGCCGAAAACTCGTTGAAACTTGCCGGAACGCCTAGGTACCGGCAAATTTTATCAAATATATACAAGGGCAGCTCGTGATTAAAACTTAATCAAATAAATCTTCAATTTTTACCACAAAATCCCATATGTCTCAACTAGATCTCCACAAAATTTGAGTTTGAGATTCCATCATTTCGACCTTCAAATGGACTGAGAATCAGACTTACCTCAGGTTGGTTTTAATTCTGTCAGCCTGTGGGAGATTACTTGCCCAGAACTCCACAGTGCTCCAAATGGCTGATTCTTGTTGGAAGACATCGGCAAGATGTGGATCTTTGTCTGGGTGGTCAGCTGGCAGCAGGTGGTGACCGAAGATGGCGATCGTGGCCGGCGAACGGGCGGTCCAGCGGCAGTCGGGCGGTGGCAAAATCTGAAGAAGAAGAAGAAGAAGAAGAAGGTTATCTTGGTGGCTTGAGGGGGTGTTCTGGCTGAATGGAAGGGTGAGGAGAGAGAGAGGAGAGAGAGTTCAATTATATCCAAAGCTTGGTCAAAGGTTTGATTATTAGGTGGGCAAATAGCTGAGATGACCAACACCCTTGATCTCTTGACACTTGGCATTTGCGTTACCAATGATGATCCAATGGCCATTTTTTTGTCCTTCATTTTCAGCAGCCATGGATGGGCATAATGTCCATTTTGCCCTTCTTCAATTATAAAGACAAAGTTCTAAGCTCGAGGGGCAAAACGGTCATTTTATCCTCGACGTTCCGAACGTCATTTTTTTTTCTCATTCCAAGATTATTCGATAGGGTGACGGCCAATCCAAATGATGTTGGAATTCTTGATTTTCCATTTCAAACTCTTCAGGACTCGTTTCTGATAATTTTCTCTATCAGACGTGATTCCAACCTATCCCGAACTAACGGGCGACTTTAGCAGACATTACGCGTACCGACCCCGTGATTCTCGTCATGTTTAGGGCTCGTCAATATTTGGCGGCTTTGGTTTTCCTGTAATTGTGAGGGTTTATCACTAGTCCTTGTGGTTTCGATCGTCATAGTCCAATTCAGGATAATTTTGCAAATCATACGCTGGTTAAGCAGCATCACCCGCACTCCAGTCGTACGACACTCGTATGATAATCCTTGATTATTTTTAGATCGGCCTTTTGGTGGTTATAAATATCCCCTCGACAATCCTTATGGTCAAAGTATCATTTCCTATCCGAATCGCCTAGGTCCACGTACCTCGTCTCGCATTAGCCTTTCCCCTTTGGTCAGTCTACTCAAATTGATCAGATTTGAGCGGAATACGACTGAAATACATCACTTGATATGTATAAACTTCTCATTACAGAGTCTGAAGTTGACTGGAAATCAGAATGTCACAATTCTTCCCCCTTTACAAAAATTTCGTCCTTGAAATTTACAGTACACTCAATTACTCAAATAAATAGGGGTGTTGTCGCCTCATTGTCTCTTCATTCTCCCATGTGGCTCCTTCTGTTCCGTGGTGCTCCCATACAACTTTGACCAGTAGAATCTTCTTATTCCTGAGGATCTGCTCTTTCCGGTCCTCGATCTTTATTGGCCTCTCCACATAAGACACTCTGTCATTTACTTTTATGGTTTCGTAATCCAGTACATGTGTCGGGTCGAGTTCATACTTCCTTAGCATCGACACATGGAATACGTTATGTACCTGGGATAGATTTGGCGGCAAAGCAAGCCGGTAGGCCAAAATTCCAATTCTCTCCAGTAGCTCAAAAGGGCCTACATATGTTGAGCTCAGCTTCCCTTTCCTTCCGAATCGTGAAAGTCCCCTCATTGGCGACACCTTGAGGAAGGCGTGATCGCCCACTTGAAACTCCAGAGGCTTACGCCGCTTGTCTGCAAAGCTCTTCTGGCGACTCTACGCCGTCTTCAGTCTATCCCGGATTACCTTCACTGCTTCCACTGATTGCTCTACCAATTCGGGACCTATAATACTTCTTTCTCCTACCTCGTCCCAACATATCAGTGTTCTCCAAGCTCTACCATAGAGTGCCTCAAATAGTGCCATTCGTATACTCTGCTGGTAGCAATTATTGTACGCAAACTCTACCAGGTGTAACTGCTCTTCCCATCCACCTTTGAAATCAATGACGCACGCTCTCAACAAGTCCTCGAACGTCTGGATCGTCCTTTCTGACTGTCCATATGTCTATGGATGGTACGTCGTACTGAACTGTAGTCGGGTCCCCATGGCCTCTGGTAGGCTCTTCCAAAAATTTACCGTAAATTTCGAGTCCCTATCCGAGGTGATCGTCACCGGCACTTCGTGTAATCTTACTATCTACCTCATGTACAGCTCTACGTACTTATCCATGGTGAAGTCCTTTCGTACAAGAATGAAGTGGGCGGACTTGGTCAATCGGTCCACGACTATCCATATCGAGTCGTGAACTCTCTGATTCCTCGGAAGTCCCATTACGAAATCTATGGTTATGTGCTCCCACTTCCATTCCGAAATTTCCAGTGGCTGCAGCAGTCCTCCAGGTTTACAATGCTGCGCCTTCACCTGCTGGCAAGTCAAACACTTAGCCACGTATCTTCCCACGTCTACCTTCATTCCATTCCCGCAATAAGGATGTCGCAAATTCTGGTACATTTTTGTACTTTCAAGGTGGATACTATAATTACTCCTATAAGCCTCTGACAGAATTCTTTCTCGGAGTCCTTCATCCTTTGGTACACATAAACGTCCTCGAAACCTCAAAATTCAATCCTTAGACACTTGGAATTCTGCCTTCCTCTTCGTTGCATCCATCTCGACAATCTTCTGAATCTCCGGGTCCGTAGACTGTAATGCCTTAATCCCTTCTTGGACCTCAGGTTCTACCCTCAGAGTCGCTATCAAACTGGATAACTGATCGACCTCTAATCTGAATTCAGAATTTCTCAAGTCTTCTATCGTCGACCAACTTCTCACTAGCAGGCATGCAATACTTGACTTTTAACTTAGTGCATCTGCTACTCTGTTAGCTTTTCCAGGATGGTATAATATCTCACAATCATAATCTTTGAGCAACTCCATTCACCTACGCTGTCTTATATTCATCTCCTTCTGGGAAAATAAATATTTCAGACTCTGGTGGTTAGTGTATATCTGAAACTTCTCGCCACAAAGATAGTGCCTCCAGATCTTCAAGGCAAATATAATTGCCGCTAACTTCAAGTCGTGGGTCGGATAATTCATCACGTGTAGCCTCAACTGTCTGGATGCATAGGCTACTACCCTTCCATGCTGCATCAATACACAGCCCAATCCTTTCAACGAAGCATCGCTATAAATCTCATATCCTCCCGGTCCCGACGGAATGGTTAGCACTGGCGCAGTCGTCAATCTATGCTTAAGCTCTTGAAAACTTTGCTCACATCTATCAGTCCATTCAAACTTCGTTTCCTTCTTCGTCAACCGTGTCAGTGGGACGGCGATGGCTGAGAATTTCTCCACAAATCGCCTATAGTATCCTGTCAATCCCAAGAAGCTTCGGACCTCCGTGACCGTAGTAGGCCTCGGCCAATTGGTTACGGCCTCTATCTTTGCAGGGTCTACTGTAATCCCTTCACCAGACACCACATGACCCAGAAATGCTACCTTGTTCAATCAAAATTCACACTTACTCAACTTGACGTACAATGAATGCTCCCTCAGGGTCCTTAATACAATTCTTAAATGCTCTTCATGTTCCGCATCGCTCCTCGAGTAAATCAAGATATCGTCAATGAAAACTATGACGAATCTATCCAGAAACTCCTTAAATACTCGATGCATTAGGTCCATGAAAGCAGCTGGAGCGTTAGCCAATCCAAATGGCATCACCGTAAACTCGTAATGACCATACCTCGTCCTGAATGCAGTCTTGGGTATGTCTTCTTTCTTGATCCTCGGCTGGTGATACCCCGTCCTCAAGTCAATCTTCGAAAATACTGCTGCTTCTTGCAACTGATCGAATAGATCATCAATCCTCGGCAGTGGATACTTGTTCTTCACCGTCACCTGATTCAACTGCCGGTAGTCAATGCATAGACGCAAAGATCCATCCTTCTTTCTTACAAATAGCACTAGTGCTCCCCACGGCGAAGCACTTGGTCGGATGAATCCCTTATCTAGCAATTCGTGCATCTGCACTTTCAACTCCTTTAATTCTGACAGGGACATCATGTACGGTGCTTTCGATATCGGCTCCGTCCCAGGGACTAATTCAATTACAAACTCTATTTCCCGCTCTAGGGGTAGTCCTGGCAATTCCTAGGGAAACACATCAGGGAACTCACACACTACCGGAATATTCTCTAGCTTTAGTTCATCGGCAGTCATATCCATTACTGCTACTAAGTATGCCCGACATCCTTCAGACATAAACTTGGTCACTTCCAAGGATGAAACTAAGAGAATCGAGATTCCTCCTCGACTTCCCACCAATTCAAAGCTAGGGTGGCCTCTCGGATAAAATCGGTTTGTCCTATACCACTGTCTACTATGGCCCCCTACTTACCCAACCAATCCATTCCTATTATTACTTCAAAGTCAAACATGGGCAATACCGCTAGGTCAATACTTTCTTTATTTCTCTCAATTACTATCTCGCAACAAGCACAGCCCAACGAAACTATTATGTTATCCTTTAAGGGTGTGGTAACATGCAAGATCATGCTCAACGGTTCCAATTTTATGCATACTAATTCAACAAACTGCGCAGACACGAAAGAGTATGTGACACTAGGGTCAAACAATGCATAAGCAGTCTGGTTGCACAAGTAAATTGTACCTGTGGCCACTCCTGGCACTTCCTACGCCTCGCTGCGAGCTACAGCGTATACTCTACGCTGCGCCGGTGGTCTGCTCTGTTTGATCTGAGGTGCGGTAGTTGACGGTCCAACTTGTGGCCTCTATCCTTGCGATCGACTCGCCGGTGCTTGGTTTGGACACATCCTCATCTGGTGGCCCAGTTGACCACACTTGAAACATACTCCTGTCCTCACTGGGCGTGGCCCATTTTCATGCCTTCTGCCACACAGTCTACAGCTCCAATTCACCGGGTTTGGCGGTTTCACTATTTTCTTCCTCGCAGGCGACACGAAACGTCTGTTATTCGCCATCGGCCTCTGGCCCATCTGGCGATTGTCTCTGAACGATGGGAACCGCGATCCAGTTGCGGTATTTCTTTCCCTCAAATCATGTTCAATCATTTGGCCTCGCTCATATATATCTTGGTAAGTCTTCAAGTTCAAAGCGATCATCTAGCTACGGAGTTCTGGCCTCAGACCATCCCTAAACCTCCTTGCCTTCTCCAAAGGGTCTTCCACAGATCGAGGTGCATACCTCGAAAGTCTCGCGAACTCAGCCTCGTATTGATCTATTGTCAGCTGGTTTTAACGTAGCTGTAGGAACTCTACCTGCTTCCTTTCCCTAGCCGTTTCAAAAAAGTACTTATGTTAAAGGTCGTCCTGAAAGCATTCCAATTCAGGGCCACTCCCTCAGGGAAAACTCCGTCCTTGGTGGCAGCCCACTAGTCATTTGCTGTACCCTCAGTTGATACATAGCCAGCAGCACTTTCTCCTCATTTGTGCACATTAGCACCCTAAAAGCCTTCTCTAACTTTTCTATCCACTTGGGCGCTAGCTTGGGATCTCCAATCCCGTCAAACTATGTCGGCTTTAATTTCATGAACTGCTCCACTAGTTGGCCCATCTGCCTGGCCACAACGATTTCCTCTTAAGGGTTCACCATTTCGTTGCTCTGATTCGGTTCACCTTGACTTCCACCAGCGTTGCCAGTGTTGGCATTCACGGCTGCTAGGGCAGCTCCTACTACCTGGGCTATGGCAGAGTCCCGATCCTGGGTCCACCTCTCTATAATGTCTCTAAGTCCTTCCATCGCCCTCAATAGACCGTCCACTCTTGGATCTTCAACTACGGGCGGCCTCGAGCAAGAGGCTCCGCCTCTTGGTCTTCCAGGTCTTCTAGATGGGTTACTCATCTTTGCTTCTTCCTACTGAACCTGATCCACCACAAGTTCAACAATAAGTTAGTAACTTACTCATTCATCCAATGCAGAGTTACTATCTACTCCTTAGCAGAAACAGTTATACAACATCAGTACTCCATACATCAATTTCAGAAACATTTCAACCAATGGCTCATGGCCATTCCTCACTTCCATTCACTCCAGTGATTCACTAAAACCAATCACTTTCATTCATCAAGCAAGCCAAGGTCCAAAAATGACCTTCAATCCTAAGTAGAGAACTTAATTCCTCATGCCTTGCCACAACCTTACCAAGGTCAAACACCATCCATAGGTGTCAAGTCACATGCTAGGCATCCCACGCCTTACCTTGACCAGTCTCTCAAGATCTGGCTATCCGTCCTTGTCCCAACTTAATCCTCCTCATTACTCCAGTCCTCAATCCACTTTGTATTGAGCTGACCTTGCTCTGATACCAAAACAAGCGGGGATGTCACGCCCCGCACCCCGGCCACGAGCACGCGAGCATCCCTGCAAGCAAACCAACAATGATCTCTCGGCAGTCCCAAGATCCACCAATAGGAATCGAGAGATATAATAATTACATCACACATACGGAAGCGATACTCCAATAAATCCCCGTATTTAATATATATAGATTAAGTGGGACCTGGATAGCATGTATCATTCATACATTAAGGCGTACTATTCATATAACTCTAATACTAAACCTGCTAAACAAAAAGGCGACAGGGTAAGCATATCAAAAGGAAACATCCACAAAATCTCTCGGGAGCGAGGTCAGGTCGCCAGTCAAGATCAATCCACCAATTGGAGTATCCTAGGATGAGCTGCTAGAGTTGTCCGTATCCTCTGCGTCCTCGATCGGCTCATACTCTGAAAACATCTCAAACGAAACCTCCACTGAATCCTCCATAGTCGCCTCCTGCGACGGCTCAGCGAGGTCACCCTCGGACGCCTCCAAGACTATGACCTCCTCCTGCTCCTATTCCTCGGTGAACTCCACGGTCGGTGTTCGCTCTGGTCCGTTCCTAGACCCTACGACTAACCCCTCAGGTAACTCCTGCTCCACTACGGCCTGGCACCAATCGGGAATGACACCCTGTGGTACCTCGTGGGGCTTCAGCGGCCCTATTTGTGAGTCCCCTTCCTTCTTGAACCACACCTCAAATCTATGAGGCTTCTACTCTAGCTTACCCTGGTCAGCCCATACGACAGTACACTTCCTCACATATACGTTCTCCTACCTATCCGGGAACTCATCATAGTATGCCGTCATCTCCTTTGGGTCCCCAAAACGTATTAGCCACATAGCTATGACCTAGGATCTATAAAGTAAAGTTTTCCCTAAAATGGGTGAGATACACATCTCAGTAAGAAAAATCTAACCCTAGGTCAGGTTGACAGTCCACTCAGGTAGTCGCATCCCTCAACAGATCCATACTCATGAACACATAGGCATAACAATCATAATTCAATGAACAACAACATACAATAGACAGGCATGCATTTATGATCTCGTGTCACATTCGCATTCACATGCACATGTAACCTCAGCCTGCCACTTCACCACATCCATCAACCTCCGCTCTGCCTCATTCTCTAGCCCGCGAACTAGTCGCCTCAGGCTCGGTCCTCGTAAATGCATCAGACCGTCATTGGTGACCCGCGTAAACGCATCAGGTCCCGATGAATCTCCAGGAAAAGTTCCTTAGCTCATACTCTGTCCCGCGAATAATTCGCATCAGGACCGTGGCTATCTCAACTCCGTGACTTCGTCGTATCAGGGCGCCACCAACCATACTTCACCCCACGACCTCGTCGCATCAAGGCGCCACCAACCATACCCCACCCCGCGACCTCGTCGCATCAGGGTCTCAACCTCCCGCCCCGCGTCTCACACGCCTCAGGGCCCCACCATGCCATGTTCATACCATGTCATCATAATTTAATTCACTTACAACAGTAGGTGCCACTCAAACACAATGTGAGCACTCATGGCATGCAAAGCGACTCGAGTGATAATCAGACATGGCAGACAACTCAAGCGTAGACAATGTTATACAATCATCCCATAACGTTTTAGGACTTATTAAAACTATCTCATTTGGCAATCTTTCATAAATCATTCTAATCATCCCTCGACTTACCCAATCGAGTCCAATCCCTCTAGCCTCGGTTTAGGAAATTCCTTACCTTAACTCAGCAACACAAACTCTTCTTCTTGTCCTCCTAGGCTTCGGCCAACTCAAGTCCAAGGGCCAATTTTTCGCGCAACCTAGAATAATCAACCGATTCGTCAACTTTTCGCACTCAATTCCTCAATCCATCAATTCAAATCACCCATAACATACCCCTCATCATCTTACTACATCTCAAACATCAAATTGCAGCACAAACCATCATTCTCAGCCTCCAACAGAATTGGTTTGGCCCAGCGCCGAACCGGTTTCATTCGGTTCTAAGCATGCCGGGTCCAACTGATCCTAATCTACTCTAATTTCATCAATTATACATTGTTGTACCTCTTATAATGTCTACCTAAGGGTTTGGACCGATTGTTTGAAGTCGGTTCGTCGCCGGAAACTCGTTGAAACTTGCCGAAACGCCTAGGGTCAGAATACCGACAGATTTTGTCCAATATATACAAGGGCAGTTCGCGATCAAAAATTAATCAAATAAATCCCTAATTTTTACCACAGAATCCTATATGTATCAGCTTGATCTCCTCAAAATTTGACCCTAAGATTCCATCATTTCAACCTTCAAATGGACTGAGAATCAGACCTACCTCAGGTTGGTTCCAATTCTGTCGACCTGTGGGAGATTGCTTGCCCAGAACTCCACAGTGCTCCAAACGGCCTGATTCTTGTTGGAGGACGTCGGCAAGACGTGGATCTTCGTCTAGGTGGTCAGCTGGTAGTAGGTGGTGACCAGAGAAGGCGATCGTGGCTGGCGAACTGGCGGTCCAGCGATAGTCGGGCGGTGGCAGAAACTGAAGAGGAAGAAGAAGGTTATCTCAGTGGCTTGAGGGGGTGTTCTGGCCAAATGGAAGGGTGAGAAGAGAGAGAGGAGAGAGAGTTCAATTATATCCAAAGCTTGGTCAGAGGTTTGATTGTTAGGTGGGTAAATAGTTGAGATGACCACCACCCTTGATCTCTTGACACTTGGCATTTGCTTTACCAATGATGATCCAATGGCCATTTTTTTGTCCTTCATTTTCGACAGCCATGGATAGGCATAATGTCCATTTTTCCCTTCTTCAATTATAAAGACAAAGTTCTAAGCTCGAGAGGAAAAACGGTCATTTTACCCCGACGTTCCGAACGTCGTTTTTTTTTTCTCGTTCCAGGATTATTCGATAGGACGACGGCCAATCCAAATGACGTTGGAATTCTTGATTTTCCATTTCAAACTCTTTAGGACTCATTTCTGATAGTTTTCTTTATCAGACGTGATTCCAGCCTGACGGGCGGCTTTAGCAGACATTACGCGTATCGACCCCATGATTCTCGTCACGTTTAGGACTCGCCAATTCATGGCAAATTTGATTGTCATGTAATTGTGAGGGTTTATCACTAGTCCCTATAGTCTCGATCGTCACAGTCCGATTCAGGATAATTTTGCAAATCATATGCTGGTTAAGCTGCATCACCCGCAATCTAATCGTACGACACTCGCCTGGTAATCCTTGATCGTTCTTAGATCGGCCTTTTGGTGGTTCTAAATATCCCCTCGACAATCCTTATGGTCAAAGAGTCTTTTCCTATCCGAGCCGCCTAAGTCTACATACCTCGTCTCACATTAGCCTTTTCCCCTTTGGTCAGTCTACTCAAATTGATCAGATTTGAGCAGAATACGACTGAAATACATCACTTGATATATATAAACTTCTTATTACAGAGTCTGAAGTTAATTGGAAATCAGAATGTCACAGCTTCAATTTGTAAAGTTAGACCTTAAGTTGAAATTAATTTCAATTATGCCCAAATTCAAGGACTAAATTGTAATTAATTATGCAACTTTGCCTAATTCATGCAATTGAGCAATTTGTGCAAATAATTGGGCTAAATTACACGTGTAACAAAGGAACACATAAAATTAAACTTGAATTTGAACTTTTTATTAGATCAAAAATACAAGGAAATTAAAAGAAAAATATTGACTATTTTTTCATATTTTTTCAACCTCAAATGATATTTTTCTGAATTTTTGAGCATTTTTCTAGTTTTGAAATTATTAAAAAATACGAAATTTATGGAAATTTTTTTTTGTCAAAAATGGTTTCTTGGGTTTGGCCAAGGCCACCAAAGTTGATTTTGAAATTTTTAAAATTTTTATGGATTTTTTATGATTTTTCAAAATAATACTGAAAAAGACTGATCAAAAACCAGGTGTCAACAATCACCAATGTCAAACCTTTTGTGATTCTGGGCAAAAAACAAGCTTTTTTTCGGTCTCCAATCCCACCAACATTACAAGCCTTTGCAGTCTTTTCTGACTAAGAAACCTAGGTTAATGTATACCTTAACTAGATGAGGTACGAGCAAGATTATTTCTTTCTCATTTTGCAGGGTTCTTAACTTGTAAACTCGAAGCAGATGAAAGAAAATTTCATTCAAAAGACCTGACTTAGAGAGTGAGTCACCCTTGGAAACCATGTCTAAGCCCAACATTATGGTCCCGCAAAGACCTCCTGACCGATTAAATTGTATGCGCTGCGAATGTCTCCAAAAATCCAAGTGCAGGTTATTAGGAAATTTGAGTACTTTCTTTGTAAAAGACCAAAGTCGAAGAATCGGTAAGAAGCCCTCTTTGACGAATAAACTCCAATAGAATGCTTATATAAGCTCTGTTGGAAACTTCAAATTGTTTGATCCCGAATTTTCCTTACAATGATTTCCGATCATCTTTGCATGTTTAAAATGTCTTGGATAACCTCCAGCATCATAAGTCGTTTTGCATAACCACATAGGTCAAAGTAAAGCTTTGTCTGCATTATAACTGTCATTACCTCAAGATAACTGATATCTTTTCAATGAGGAATGAACTCTCAGGTTTAAACTTATATAAGACTCATGGCAGCTACAGGTCAAAAAAGGATACTTTGCTCAACAATGAAGAGCATCAAAGTTGTCTTTATGTGAGATTACAAGTGTGAGCTTTCTGCAGGATACTTGAAGTCCCCAAATCCCAGAATAGCACCTCGCATGTCAAAAGGACAATCTTCATAATCATCTTACTGTGAGATTTTAGGTAATCCCTAAATCGCAGAAGATTCTTGTTAACGAAAGTTTTCGCATGTTTGAACTTTCTATAGGATACTTGGAGCCTCATAATCCCGGAATGGCACCTTGCATGTCAAGAAGACAATCTTGAAAACCAGCTTTCTATAAGGCTCTAGGTAACCCCTAAACCCCAGAATAGCTCCTTTGGTAAAATCTAAGAGTTAGGCATACCTCATTTGTATAGACCCACGTTGATTCCTCAAGGTGTAGGATCAGCCTAATCTCTGACAAACCCTAAAGAACGGGTGCATCACTTTTAGGTTCCTGGTGGATAGGAAGCCTAGTCTCTAACAAACTCTAAAGAACGAATGTGTCACCTTTAGGTTCCTGGTAGATAGGAAGCCTAGTCTTTGACAATCCCTAAAAGAACAGATGTGTCATCCATAGGTTCTTGATAGAAAGGAGACATATTCATGGTCTGATCCACCATACGGATCAAAACCTTTTACAATCCTTAAAAGAACAGGTGCGTCATCAATAGGTTCCTGATAAAAAGGAGTCCTATTCATAGTCTGATCCATCATACGGATCAAAACCTTTGACAAACCCTAAAGAACGGGTGCGTCACCTATAGGCTCCTAATAGAAATGAGTCTTATTCGTGGTTTGATCCACCATACGGATCAAAACCTTTGAAAAACCCTAAAGAACGGGTGCGTCACCCATAGATTCCTGATAGAAATGAGTCATATTCATGGTCTAATCCACCATACGGATCAAAACCTTTGACAAACCCTAAAGAAAAGGTGCATCATCCATAGATTCTTGATAGAAAGGAGTCCTATTCATGGTCTGATCCACCACACAGATCAAAACCTTTGACAATCCCCAAGAACGGATGCGTCATCCATAGGTTCCTGTCAGATAGAAATCTCATTCTGGTTTAGCCTACCATACGGACTAGAATTTAAATACCGTAGGACACTCAAAATACGAATCCTTAGGTATCTACTTGAATTCTCCATACACCGTGTATGCCACACGAGCATTAGATAGGCGAGTAACAACCGGGTATATCTACTCCATCTCTCTCTCTCACATCAGCTAAAATGGAAAGAGCAGAGCGTTCACCAATAGGACAAGAAAAATTGAATGTTAGGATTTATTTTTCTTTTTCCCAGAAGAGTCAATCTAGACTTAGGTGTCTCCTATCTTTGAGTAAAACCTCTTGTGAGATTCCTTTCAAAGAGGGGCAGCTGTTGACACCTGATTTTTTATTAGTCTTTTTCAGTTTATTTTTGAAAAAATCATAAAAAAATCCATAAAAAGTTAAAAAAAAATTACAAAATCAACTTTTGTGGCCTTGGCCAAGCCCAAGGAATCATTTTTGACCAAAAAATAAGTTTTTATATTTTTTACATTTTTTTGATATTTTTAGAAAATAGGAAAATACCTAAAAATTAAAAAAAAAATAGCATTTGAGGTCACAAAAATATGAAAAAATAGTCAATATTTTTCTTTTGATTCCTTTGTCTTCTTGACCTCATAAAAATTTCAAATTCAAGTTCAATTTTATGTGTTCTTTTGTTACACGTATGATTGAATTTAGTAAACAAATGTCAATTGAGTCTTTTAATTTGTAATTTTGGCATTTTTAGAATCTTAACATTCAATATAATTGCCCTTTATTGTAATTTAGTCCAATTATATGTACAAATTGCTCAATTGAATGAATTGAACAAAATTGTATACTCAATTGCAATTTAGTCCTTGAATTTGAGCATAATTGAAATTACTTTCAATTCAGGGGCTACCTTTATAAATTAAAGCTACTACCCAATGTTTTTCATCATTTTGAGTCGAATGGCATAGGTGGTTTGCTCCAATTTGACTGTTTGAGCCTTCAATTTCATAATTTTTCGAATTATAATTAATGACAAGTTTAGGGCTTTTATAGAAATTGGCTAAAACTTTTGGACAAAAACACATTTTTAGATAAAATCCATGTCCTAAGTTCGATTTTGAGGCTTAATTATGAAAATTTTCCATAAAATTTGGTTAATTTTGTAAAAATAGAGTCGGACAAGTTCTGACCGGTCGAATCGATCCGCTACAATGTTGTCTTTTTCCCCGGACACCCGCGGGGATGAACAGCCCCCATACCGATTTTAATCCTCAAATTGAAGATCAATTCGCAAATAATCGGACAAGCAATGGTGGGCATATTGTCACCCTCGCCCTTCCCTGTCAATTGACACCAGCGGCACCATTCGACGTCGTCGGAGTAGAGAACAATTGGCCAATTAAGCTTGCGGGACCTGCAAAAGTCAATATTTTCAAACGCATCTCAAATCCGTGCCAAATCTGCGCGAGATTAAACCTGCCGGAGAACCAAACGGAGTTGGACGGAATGCCCATCATCCCCGACGCCGTTTGGACCTAAAAGCACGTGGTCTCACGTGCGATTCAAGCCAGTATACACTCCCTCAAACGGGTGCCAAAAACTGAAAGGGGTATATAGCCTTTGGGGAGCTTTCGAGAGAGGAGGGGGGTTCATTCAGTTGGAGGGGGCGAATATAATATAGAGAGAGAGAGAGAGAGCTCGCCTTCCTTCACCATTGTCGAAAATTTGAGCTCGAATTGTGGGAGCACTAGTTAGGATCTTTTGGGTCAAACCAAAGCTTCTGAGGGTCACTGGGGGCTTACCTGAAGCATCAGGAGTTGACCGCCACTAGCCAGGCCGCCTATAATTCCGAAAAAGGTTAGTCCAGGCTTCGAGCTTTTTATACTGTGCATCAACGGCGGATATTATATCCAGTTATGATTCTTCGAGTTTATGTGGACGTTTTACTCCCCCAAACATCCATGACCATCATCGCATTTTCATTTTGCATCGGTTTTGCTTTAAAACGTCAAATCGAGTCTCCAAACCTTCCACCATAAATCAAGAACTGTTCAATCTTGCCTATCCAAATCTAGGCCGTGCGAGCTCAATCGAAACTCGAGGTAAGTGATCTAAACCTCTTACAATGCTTCTGTGTTGATGAATTAGTTTGAAATGCCATGAATAGCATGATTAGAGTAGTTATACCTGTATTGGTTTGAGCTTGCTTGTGCTAGATTCCATGAATGAAATGCTTCGATTCTCAATTATGTAAAACTAGAGGTTTAGGCAAGTCGAACGGCGTTGGTTTTATGTTAATCGATTTAGGTTTAGTCGTCCATCAGCGTCGGAGAAGTCTCGGCTGTCCATTCCATCGAGGTCGAGAGGTTGAAGACGAATCTGACGTGGCAGAGTCAACGAGTCAAAGATCTAGGTGGCAAAATGTGAGTGTTCCACGGATGTCGAGTCAGCTCGACCGTTAGTTTGTTACGCTGAGTCAGTTTTGATCCGACAGCTGTGGTTAATCGAGTCTTATTTTTAATGGCCGTCCGATTAATAATTAGGAATATTCAAAAATGGTTTTAAAATTAGAAAAATTGAAATAGGTTGAAATTGTGTCATTTAGGTTAATGGTCGAGCGGCGTCGTTCAAGTCAGTGAGGATGGACGGTCCAGATCGAGTCTTAACTTTTAATCGTGGCCGTAGATATAAGTACTTAGATCTAATGGCTGAGGGGCAGTCGGCTTTTGATCTGGACCATAGATTTCAGTCAACTAATCCAAAAGCCATGAAGGAGTCACGTGGTTCAATTGGAGCCGTCGGATTAAATTCGAATAAATCGAAAATTGAAAAATACGGAACGGCGTCGTTTCGATATAGTTGGTCTCGTAGGTGCGGGTCTGGGCCAGGTTCCGATCCAAGTGGGTCAGGTCGACCCGGTCCGAATCATTTTTTTAATAAAAAAATTTCAGAAAATGGTTTTAAATAATAATAATAAATCAAAAAATTTCTAGAAAATCCTAAAAAAATGCTAGAAAATTCTAGAAAATTCAAAAAATGAGGAAAATTTGTAGAAAATTCCTAGACACTCCGGAAATTCCTGAAAATTGGGGAATGACCACAAACAACTGATCAATCCTATTTTTGGGATTTTTTATCCATTCTTTTGAAAATTGACGATACTACCCTTTAGGGGTAAATCGTCTCTACTGGGTATATGGGATAGGTCGAGAATGTCAATATAAGAATTAGGGTCAGTCAAGTGACTAATTCTTATACTTGAATTTTCAAATCACATCCTTTTCTAAAAATGACGATTTTACCCTTTAAGGGGTAAATCGTCTTTTTTTCCCGATCGAGCCATGAAAATTGCTCAAAATTAGAATTTGGATCTGGTAGTCGACCAATCCTTCTGTTTGCGATTTTCACTTCTCATCACCTTCTGAAATGACGATTTTACCCCTCAAAGAGTAAATTATTTAAAAAATTCTAGAAAAATTCTAAAAATTTTCAAAAAATCGAAAATGGATTGGTTTGGTGAACAATCCTATTTCCATCATCTTTCGACTTCATATTTTATCTGATATGATAAATTTTCCCTTTTAGGGCAAATCATCCCAAAACTCTTCTAAATTACGATTTTGCCCATCAAGGGTAAATCATGTTGAAAACGTTCATGAGCTTTGATTGATATTTTTCTAGGCTAATAGGGCCTTACTAAGAATGTCACGTTGTATTCATGTGATTTATCCGCACGTTTTGGATCATTGATTTGCGCGCTCATTTTATTGATTGTGTTTGTTATGATAGTCACTCCTATCTGCATAAACTCTTAGATTTAGGGTTCGTACCCCACTCATCTGCATGAAATATTAAGGTTAAATAAATCATTTGACTTAGGTGCCGAAAGGGCGTCAACTCTGACAGTTGTGGTAACAAAGTCCCCGATACCATTTCTCTAATTTCCGTAGAATTGAATAGAATGCTCCCAGCTATACAATAGGATTTCCAATCATACCCTCCACGAAATGATTGGTGGCGACTCCTTGGCATGCATGCGTATCACATATCACCAGACCACACAGAAGGTCAACCACATATTTCTCCGTTGCGACTTAGGTAACAGGCCTCGGGAGAGGCCCGCATCTAGCCAGAGGAGACGACCCATTAACTCGCCAATCTCGAGGATCGAGATCGGGTCGCAACAAGGATCTAGAAAAGTAGTGAAGTTCTAAGAACAAGAAAATGCATTCAAAATTTAGAGACTCGAACTTTTGACTCTTTGAGGATTACAGCACACTTAAAACTCATTAAACTTAGACTTAAATTCATTCATCCTCATAGGTAGCTAAATAGACACCTTGGTCAGCGAACATTAAAGGAAATCAACAAGAACAGCTCCATTTTTTCTTTTTGTTCGAAACCACTCTCGATTAATAGGTAGTCGATTAGTAGCTTTGGAATCGGCAACAAGCTTGTAAATCAACAACTAGGAAGCTGATCGAAAATAATGAAATCGACAACTCTCTTGTAGGATCGAGTTCTTGAAAAAAAGTCATTAATGCTTCGACATCACTCACCAGCGTCAAATGAGGTCCCGAAGGCCCTCATCCAGTGGCCAGCCTAACTATGTGTTTAATCGAGTTTCAAAACATTGAGGGAAATTGAAGACATCCCTTGAATTTCAACAGAATTTGAGGTTCAACTTCGTTAGCAATGCCCTAATCCACGACGTAACGACGCTCGATAGCAAGTAGTTCCACGTAAACGTCTTAGGCTACAAGAACGCGAGATTCCAACGTTTCATTGTAACAGCACCGGGCGATAGCCTCAACACGGACGGGATCCACATTGGAAGGTCAATCAGGATCAACATTATTGACTCCAACATCAGGACCGGGGATGATTGCGTCTCCATTGGCGACGGCAGCGAGCAAATTTTAATTTGACGTATCAACGTATTTTTTTTATGCAATACCATTTTATCCGTTCATACCTGACCCACATTACTAAAATATATGATTATTTAACTCAATTTATGAAAATCCATATCTACTTTTTAATTCAGTTTAAACTCTTCATGTAAATTTAATATTTGGGTAAAGTTCATATTAATTTAAAAAAAAGTGAATTAATGAAATAAAGAATTAACATTTGCAGGGACTTGCCCTGCCTTACTCGTAAGCGTTTCTTTTAGCTTATAAATTTCTAATGATTTCTTATCTGTCAATAATGATAATAGGACGGTCAAGCTAATAAAGCATGTCTCTGGTTATTTTGTCGTGCCTCAAGAAGTTTGATAGAGCAAAACTTTGAGGTAGTGTATCTCATCACTCCGCAACTTTTTTTTGGGCGATATTTCTATCTGTTGACTTTGCATGATTCTTCTTCAGGAATATAAAGAGTCAAGCTAATAACAGCATGTCTCCTATTGTTTATCCTGTTTCTAGACAACTTCCACCTATGTTGCATTGAGTCCTCTTACTTTCTTTTGTGCAAAATTGGGCTTGATGTTAAATATTTCTTTTCTAGGGGATGTCAACATTTGTAACATGGAAAGAAAGTGATATATTGCTGTGAGAAGGGCATGGCTCTGCAGAAGCAACTCGAGCAGCTTCAATTGAAAGCAGCACCTTCCATACAAGCCATAACTCTGAACGATTATATAATTTCTACTGGTATTACAAATCTGTTGCTCTGTATTGAAGCGTCTTATATGTAGGACTAGGAGTAAAAGATCCCAAATGGCTCTCGCTAAAGGAGCTTCTTTGAAGTGTAAAAGACAAAAAACTGTTCATCTTATGTATTGCCGCATTATCTTCCATTGAATTTAATCGAGTTTCTTCTCGTACTACAACCTTATATATACATGGGAAAGACTTAAAGTTAGGTATGAAGGGATATGGGCTTGGAAAATGAGGCTGGTAGCTGAGATTTGGATTTTTATTGGGCTTACGCATGGCGTACCTCATGGTGGCTTTTCACCCTTAACTCTCTAGTTTTCAGGATTCGACTTTTGGCTGCATCAAGGTTGCTTTATGTAGCGTCAAACGGTTGATTTATGCAGTGCAAAAGTTTTTGATCGACCCATTTCTCGCTTGAGTTTGCACCTTTAGGGAAATATAATGACCGATTGTGAAGAATTGTAGTCAGACTTTGATTTGTGAGTTCACTTTCTTCAAGGAATTATTTGCTCCACACAACATGACTAATGATTACCGGAGGAAATCATCTAGCAAAACAATAAAGACACGGAATGAGAATATACTATAGCAAGAAACTATCAAAAGTGAAAAATCAGAAAGAAACAAGAACTCTTAAGAGGGAAGAATTGGAAAGAAAGTTGTAGCTCTTAGGGCATGTATGACAATATTTTTGTTCCAGAATGTATTTCTAGAATAGAAATAATTTTTTTTATTTTTGTTTCTAGATGAATTTTTTAGCAAAAAAATGCATTTGATTAAAGTATAAAATTTCTGATTCTAGAATAGAAATTTATTTGACTAGGGCGGCTGCGGCCGGCGACTGGCGACCAAACGAATTTCTGTTCCAAACTTATTTCAGAAACAATTCCTGGAGTGTTGTCATGCACGCCATTACCATTCAAGAAATTGCCCATCCACACGTTCATCTCAATCAACCCATCGTCTTCATTTGTAAATCACTTTATCTATTTTACAAACAAATCATCAAAAGCACCTTATGGCCGTCCACGAAGAAGATCGGAGTCTGGTCGTTAACAGGACCAGAGACGAGATGCCAACCCAAGTCTACTTGAGAGAGAGAGAGCGTCCAAACAGAATGGTCCTGGTCAAAGAGCCCATGGAAGTTCGCGCATTTGGCAAAAGAACAGAGAAGCCTATGCCCTGCCCACCAAAGTTATCCTCAGAAAATAGCCTAATCTTCTAGAACAGTTCAATTGGCAACGATCCCATCAAATCTAATATGGTATCAGAGCAAAAAATCCTGAATTCAAACTTTTTCAGGCCTCATTTAAATATTTCCATGCTTAGTATTAGATAAAAATACCATACTGAGTATGAGAGGAGGGAGTGATGGCATAATTAATTATTAAAACAAGAACTTTTAAAATAGGTCACGGTAACCCATCAAATCTCGCAAGAATTCCGAGGATAAGCAGGTGAAAACGAGCGGAAACTACGAGATCAATCGTCACGAGAATGGGATGGATCCACCAAACAAACTTCCAGCGCACGTCCAGCTCACAAGGCCCGAATCTCGAATTCTCTCAAGCGCAAGCCTCGTAAGCCCAGTAGCGACTGGGAGTAGGGGTAGCTCCAAGCGACATCGAAGTGGAAATGAAAGGTAAGTGGGACAAGTTAGATTGATACTTAAGTCTTAAGATTAATCTATTATTATTAATTATTGGTTACACTTTTCTTGGGTTGCGGCAGGTAGATCTGGTAGCGGCACCGACCTAGTGTCGGGACCGTGCAAACTCGGTCGCCGTCGAGCCTCCCTTGCCGTCTCACTATTCAGTATGATCTTTGGATTTTATTTGGTTATATCTGTGGTTTAATTTCTAAGCCTAGATATGATCAAGAACCTTATAAGTTTGATTTAAGTCTTCTGTTGCAGTCGATTGTCAACATGAGAACGAAATCGAGGAGTGGAAAAGCAACTATGATGTGGCCTCCGAGATGATGCCACTTCAACAGAAACATTGCGGACACCTAAATAATCTTCCATGTCAACACAAAAACTAGGAAAATTATCAAAAAAGTCACATATATATATATATATATATATATATATATTGCAGTGGTATCGATTCCGTCCTAAATATATTTTTTTTTTTTACCGATTCAATCCTAAACCTTTGTGATTGTGCCAAGTCAGTCCATCCGGTCAAAATTGACCGGCCGACACTGATGTGGTTGCCAGCCAACCGGCGACATATTATTTTAATATTTTTATGAAATTGCCTATTATTTTTATTTTATCTTTTCATTATTTTTTATTATATTTATATTCCGTTTTTCCCTCTTCGTGATCTTCCTCTAGCTCTCTACTCTCATCTTCTCCCTCTGGCAAGAGGCAACGACCTAAGGCAAAAATTGGCCCCACCATCCACTGGGAAAGGCTAACCTCGTCGTCGTCGGGCCTTGCCATGGCCTTGAAACTCTGCAACTTCATCTTCTTCCCTCTTCAATAGCGAGTGACATTGAAACTCTGCAAGTTAAACTTGTCGTAACAATGTCCACCACGAGCAGCTTGACAAATTACCAATGTCAGGATAATGAACGCGAAATCCACCTCGCTAGAGGTTAGCCAGCGACCGAGCAAGAATCGACCTCATCGTGGCCAGGCGAGGCTCACCTCGCCAGCCCAACTCTAGCGAGCTAGCGACTTGCCTCGCCCAACCATAGCGAGGCTCGATCTCATCGTCGCTAGGCAAGGTCTCATGTTTTCTCACCTGACAAGGTCTCGTGCTGTCTAGCCCAACAAGGTCTTCGGTTATCTCGTCCGACGAGGTCTCGACCAGTCTCACACCCGACGACGGCGAGGTCGAGTCTCGTCAAATCTGAGTTGTGGAGGGTTGGCTTTGCGCGGCCACAGTAAGGGGAGCCTTGCATAGCCATTGCAAGGACCGGCGACGCTTGCCCTCGCCAGTGGTCGACGAGGGCGAGCTTTGCTTTAGGTCGGCGCCTTTGGCTTGAAGAATATGAAGAGCCATAGAGCAAGAGGAAGACGATAGCCAAAGGAGGAAGACAAAGAGGAAAAAAAGAAATAAAAATGAAATAATAAATAATAAATAATTCCATAAAAATATTAAAATAATAAGTCGCTGGCCAGTTAATTTTGACCAGATAGACTGACCTGACACAATTACAAAAGGTTTAGGACTGAGTCGGTAAAAAAAAAAAAGATTAAATCGATACTATTACAATATGTTTATGACTTTTATAGTAATTTTCCCCATAAAAACTCCATCTCCATATCATTCAATATCTAACTGAAGACGGCATAATTTTTGGGGAATAAGCGAGCCACATCAGCAATTGTGCTTGATTTTTAGCGTTAATTTGTCTCACAAAAAATTACCATTTTTCTTCGGACTATTTTGTGTATTGCTTACAAAGATGAATAAAAAAAATATTTACCGTCCAAAAAAGTATTTAGAACACAAATTGTTGTCGACGATGATAATTTTCATCGATGAATTTTTGAACGATACAAGCAATCATTTTTTCTTCTTCTCCAAATTATACATTTTTCGCAAAACAAACGGAGCATTAATGGGTAAACGAGCCAGTGGACTCACTTGAAATGCCAATTTATTTAATTGAGGCCTCACATTGAGCGAAATTCAAAATTCAAGATACTTGATAAACCGAAAAAGAAAGTACTTTTATGTACTCAATTGTAAAGCAAGCAAAAGTTCAAGTGCTCACAATAGCAATACCTCTTTTTGTGCTATAACATATGCTCGACTATTGTTACGCGCTGGTCATTTTTTTTTGCCCTCATCAGGCTAAACAAAACATGGGACAAATTGATGCCGAGCTCTACTTTACCTAAACAATTTCTCTCGTCCGCAACTTCAATGACCGACTTATATGGCATTGGACCGACTAAGCTTAGTATGCAAAACCAACTACTGCCTCCAGATTTGAAAATTATTGTCCAAAAAATACTTTTTTTATTTGGATTTAAAAAAAAATGTTCATTTTTGTAGTTGCTAGGGCATCTTCATTCATGAACGTAAAATTTAATGGCAGGAAGTGTCACCGTCCCGGAAGATTGGGACTTTACACACGCCATTCCGTTCCCCATTTATTTCTCCGAGACACTCTACACGCTCCATTTTCCGATGCCCACCTCCCCCAAATCAAGACAAGACACTGGCCATGCCGCAATGTCCACTCTGCTTTTATCATAATCATGATGCAATCTTGAACCTACCAAATTGACCCATCAGCCTTGTTAGATACATTTAGATTACGTCAGATATATTATGATATTCTGAGCATCTGTAACATTATGGATATCATGTGTTGGGACATTCTGAGCATCTGTAATATTAGGGATATCACTACGATTGATTGCGATTGATTCTGTAATATTTAGCCACTGTGCATAGTCATCCTGTAAAGCCTATAAACAAGCCTTCAATGTACTCTCTCACAAGTTCACACATGATATCATAGCAATCCTTGATTCAAATATTCTAGGTCCCTATTTATCTTACTAATTTACGCATTTACACATTTTAGGTTATGGCCAAAATCCAATCTATGTATGAGGAGGGAGTGATAGAATGTTTAAATATTACATCATACTTTTGTCAAACATGACATTGATCCCACAGAATCTCTCAAATTTCATAAGAATCTTTTACTACCTACCTCTTTCCCTTTCTTCTTTTCTTTTTAGTTTTTGGGCTCGTCCACAAGATTCATTTGGTTAATTGGGGAAAAGGCATTGAGCCTCTACCACTTAGTCCCTCCCCTGGGTTGCATTTCTCCTAGAACATGCTGTGGATGTGACCAGCATCTTATCTTTCAAAGTTCACCACACAGGTTCATGGGAAGTTTCCATAAAGGTGGGAATTTTCTAATGGGAGATGGTGTGAAACTTTCATGTGAAAGGATCATGTGTAGGTTTGACAAAGAGGGGGGGTGGGGGTGGGTTTATTGGTTGGGACACATCTCGATCACCGTAATTACCAGGGAGCTATATATATATATATATGGTTCAATATATGAAGATATTTAGGGGAAAACAATGAAGCATCTTCCGATCTCAATGGCACCAGATCCATCAATCAGTCCTTGTATACCCCTGGAGTTCATGCAAAGTAATGGGGATGCACGAGGTATCTGATAGTGATATCTGAACAGATATGGTGTGATCATCAGGGGCAACAATTTTTTTTCCCCTTGAGAGTAGCGATGAATATAAAAAAATTTTACCTAGTGATGTAAAAAGTCTATACATACTTAACTTATCCAAAAATATATATAAAATTGATTTATTAAATCGATATATTAAATGATACGGCAGAGTGCAAATAAATCTTTAAGCAAGTGATTCAACAAGGTCATGTTTTCGTCCATCTCGAAGGAGCTTCCCTCTAACTAGGTTACGAAAATGGATTTCTCCCACATTTACATATTGCTAAGTTTTAAATGTGTGAGATCCACATCTGGTCATATTTTTACTACATGTTTAGTTATTGTGATGTCTAAAATTATAATATTAGAGTTATTGCGATGATGATGTTGGCAATGAGTGAGTTTTGGATGTTACGATGTTGGTGTATGTAGTGAAATAAAAAGAAGAAAAGATATAAATGGCATTTTAGGGAAAAAGTTATATCTTTGGATCTTATAGCCGTGACAAAAAGGGTGTAACAGCTTCGAAGGTCATAGAAATTACATTCTAATAACTATCATCACGCCAAACATTAATTATAATGAAGCAATATACTCCTAGTCGACTTGTAATTTGGCAGAAATACACTAGAAGTGTCAATACCAGTGCACAAACGCTCACTTCTTCTTCTTTTTTTGGTCGAAATATGGCGCTCACCTTAATATTAAAATTTTTTGCCAACTCACTTTAGTGTTAAATCAGTAAAAAAAATGATTATTTAAGTGCCAAATCAAAGAACTTCCGTTCAAATTTATAGTTGTCATTTATAATCAAAATTATATAGTCCGTGGCATATTTTTTAAATAATCCACTCCATGTGGATTTCTAAATTTAAAAAAAAAATAGATATTTAGAAAGTTAAAATTTTAAGGAAAAAAAAATCAAGCGAGAAAAAAAAAACAAACAAACCCTTGCCTGCCCAATCCCTAGCAACGGATGCTAGGAAGGGCCAACATAGCTTGCCTAGGCTTCCCAAAGCTTAGAGACCCTCGACAGCCCCGATGAGGGCCTACTGGCTCAAATCTGGGACTAGGCACGACCCTCACCCCAAATTTGAGCGAGCATCACCGACCCTCGTCTGGGGTTGCCCCACCCAGTCGAGGTTTGCGATTGTGGGGGTTAACAGCTCATGGCCAAGTCTGGTCGATGGTGCTCACGATGGCTTGTCACGGCCAAAGAGTACGATAGTGGTCAATGTTTTTTTTTTTTCCTTAACTTACGAAAAAAATGTTTCAAGTGGTGAAATGCTCGTCATCACGGGATGGCTAAAATTCTCGACTCGTGGCAAATTGGCATGGACAGCAACTCGCCGAGGCAGTGGCTAGTGCACCTGATGCGATAGCATCGGGCTTAATCGATCCTTCGTCTAGCTCAACTAATGTTTCATCAAATGAACCAACCTAGGGGTGTGCATGGTCTAGGCCAGATCGGTCCTGGCATGGAACCGGAGACCGGACCAATAGTCCCGGTCTCCATATTTTCGGGACCACGAGCCGGACCAAGACCGGTGATTTGATCTGGGCCGGTCTCGATCCTGTCTCAGTAGGACCGCTAACTCTAACTATTTATAAAAATCTAGCCTTTATAAATTACAATATAATGTTAATTTACAATCTATAATTAACCGACGATGGCAAGACAACCACATAAATGTTAGGGACACCCGACGTGTGTTCGATTCGGCCATGAAGGCTTCACATGATCTTTTATATTTGTGATCGACATCCGCATATGGCCCGCTGAACTCAGATAGGCGATGGAACCGAACTCGGATTTTATTTTATTTTTATTTTTAGTTGTGAAAAAAAAAAGATTTCTCAAATTTGCATAATGACTCAAGTTTCTGTCCTTATGCACGTACGTGCTTATTCTTCGTGCACGTGCCCATCATAAAGAATAGATCTTATCATCAATTAAGACCCGATTTTGTCCCCAATAAATACCAAAATCTAAATTGTTAAATAATATGTACAACGACACCACTAAACTCAAGAGTCGTAAGATGAGATTCATAGGCTTTTCAAAATGTTAAAAATAGGTTAATTATAAATGTATATTAATTTAAAAAAAAAAAACATTGACAGTCCGGTCCTGGCGGAGCCAATCTGGTCCCAAACCGTGGAACGGGAGATCAGAACGGTCAGTCACCGGTCTCATTTATTGGGACCGGGGACCGGACCACCAACCTCAAGGACTGGACCAACCCGGCCGGTCCGGGCCGATCTTGAATTGATCCAGTTCAATTTGCACACTCCTAAACCAACCCTTGAGCTATTCATGAGAGCTAAAGCCAATTCCTGAGATATAGTTCTCGATTTACAAGACTTAATGATGATTTCAGGACTCTCATTGACAACCTAATTATTAGAGGCTACTTCACTCGATTTCTACTATTGTTTGATGACCTTTCATGATGTCTTTTGGATTGCCCACGCTGGTGCACAGATCCAGCGAGTCTCCAAGATTCAATGCATCTAGTTAAATGGCATTCAGTATTTCAATTCACGGCTTTTTATGAGTCTTTATCGTGGTGTTGCTTTTAAGAGTAGTAATTAGGTGACTCCCCAAAAGTCTATTCAGTTTCACAAATTCTAAGAGTATTTTCTTTTGTTTAGCTATATCTATATAAACAGAAGTGCAATTTCTATCTATGTTACAGCGATACGGAACGCAACATGTGACATGACATAACATGCCATGAAACGCCGACACGTGAATTTTCAAAAAATAAAAAAAATTTACGCACTGGGACACGTCGTATATTATATTACACACACAAATAAACTACTATTTTTATGATCGAGAACTAAAAGGTGAGCAAATGCGGCGAGCTAAGGCTGGCGAGAGGAAAGGAACCTGAGGCGAGTCGCGATTCAATCTACAAAACCAAGAAGTGAAAACACGAGGGAGAGGAGAGAAAGCGACACTGAGAAGTAGGAAAGAAATAAAGTAAAAAATGAGAGCTTTCGTCTGACTGTACCCCTGGACATGCAAGTCCCTCGCGTGTCCGAGAGTGTCCGGCGGTGTATCGCCGTGTCGAACACATGTCCGAGTCCGACACGTGTCTGACGCGACAAATTTTTTAAAACATGTGTCCGTGTAACGTAGATTTCCATTGTAAGACGAACATTTTTAATGAATGAGAATACTTAGGGATTGGCTAGTGGTGCATCCTTTAGGCCTTGATGGTAATCTTCCTATTTCGAAGTCCTTTATCATTGGCTAGTAGTTCATCCTTTATGCCTTGGTGGTGAACTTCGTCAATCTCGATTGTTATCCTTGATTGGTGTTTTGTCCTTTATGCCTTAATGCGTATCGTATTCTACCGTGCATTTCACATTTATCCTTTGATGTTCATTCCATGCACTCTGTTCCATGTGTAATTCTTTTCACTATCACTCAAAACACACTTGCCCAACCTCACAACCACATTAGCAACTAAGCAACCCTAGGCGGCACCTTGGTGAAGGTTGGGCTCGCGAGATCAGCAGACTTAGCTTTAGCTGTGAATCACCCCACAGTCGTACTCCCTAGGCGAGGGTCGGCAACCTTCGCTCAGGTTTGGGGTGAGGGTCATGCCGAGCCCCAGATCTAGGCTTTTAGGCCCTCATTGAGAGCCACTCAGGCCCCACCCTGGGTCGGTGAGGTTGTTGAGCTTCAAGGCCCTTCCCACTGTCTGTGACAGTGGCCACCAGCTAGGGCTTGGCCACAATTAACTGTGTTTTTTTTTTGAATTTTATTTTTTTAAATCTATTTAAGTCTATTTTTTATTATTTATTATTATAGTATTTTATTTAACTTACGTTGCTCACTACCTTCGCACAATCCACGTGGTCTCAAGATATTAATAGAAAAAATTCATATCATATTTCCAACCAAATAGATTGGAATTGTCATTGAAAAGATTATTTTTTAAAATATTTAATATTTAAGTGATTCGAAATGAACCTTTGGTACCAAAACGTGCTTCATACATAACTTTTAACATTTGTAGTATCTTTCTCAACGTAATTTTAGTATCTACTATTGTAACGAGACGCGCTTTTAGTATGCAAATTTAGTTTATCAGACTAGTATATCTAGCATTACTCTATTTTCAAGAGATATAATTCTCTCCAAATTGACCTCTGATTGGGGGATGGCACGCTTAAATGCTACCTACAAGTGGTTTGAATAGGAGGTTTCGTGCGTAAGCTCTATGTAGGTAACGATTAAATGGTCACCCACCAATTAATCTTAAACTTACTTTACGGATGCCTATTCAGTCCTAATGTTATTTATTATCTCAATTTACTCCTAGACTTTTGCACAAAATTTCAATGTAGTCATTTTGATTAATATTCATCGATGCGACGGTTCACTAATTGTCGGCCGTCCTCATATCCTCACGACAAAAATTGGTCGAAAGACTACATGGAATTTCATGCAAAGGTTTAGGTATGAATTAAAAAAAAATTATGGTTGAATTCACATATGTCAATAAATTTAGGACTAATCGAAAACTTTCCCCTCGTTGGGGCATTCACACGTAAAATAAGTGTGCTCATTCATAGTGAGTGATCTTTCAAAAGCATTTGAATTAGGTCATTTTAGTGTTAATAGTGGTACTAAACACCATTTGAGAGAAGTTGGGTGCACATAACAGCACTTTTGAAGTAAAATTTCTGCTTCAAAAACGTTTAATAACGTAATTTTCGAAGCAAAAATTTATTTAGTTATGTAGCTTTATTTTTCTAATTCTGAATCATTTTTTTGATTTTGAAGTTATTTGAAATTCGGAAGCGAGATTAAAAAAAAAAAAGCAACTCCTTATCAAAAAAAAATTTAATTTAGAGTAGAAATATTGTCAGAGGCCCCCCTCATCAGCGGAAATCATCTGAATAAAAACTTACCGCAAAATTTGCTTTTACGAGCAGTAGGACGATCTCGGGATTCACTCCTCCGATGAAAATGCTTTTTGGTTAGAGAAAGCGATGTTCCATTTTTCTTTTTCTTTTTCTTTTTTTTAATCAAAGTAAAAAGTAAAAAAGAGAGAGCGATATATTTACCAGAGATTTTGCCTGCATCCTTCTCCACGTAGAGGTATATATCTCTAAGAACCGTTGATCACGGCGGACTCACGGGACCAAAACCGAACCCCTGATCTCAGCCTCAGACTCATCATCTTCATCGATTTTAATGTTACTTTCTGATTTAGACTCGTATTTATCACTCGTTAGAGCTCATGTATTCTTTTATTGTTATATTTCTGTATTTTGTTCCGATACGTTCAATCTTTCAAACACTCAATATTGATATATTATATTGAGGTGAAACTCAATAGCGACACTAGTCGATCATGGAAAAACTAAATATGAAGAGTTAAGTACCAGCAACTAAACCCTAATTCTAATTACAACAGTTTGTTGGATATATTAGACATGAGAAAGAAATTTCCTAACAGAGCAGGAACTACATAAATAAAATCCTACCTTAATTCAAATCAAACAACTTTATCCATTCTTTTCAATTAGTAAGCAAAATGAACGGATTCTGATTAGTTAGGTAGGATTAATCGAGAGATTATCCAAATTTGCATAATAATTGATGATCCAAGTATATATACATTGTTTATGTCCACTTGAATGCCAGTTTTCATGCATGAGCCATAAGTTTCATTTCTTGTGCGATATTATCAATTTGTAATAAAACCTGTATCCGTAAGTGCATAGACAAAAAATAAAACACTTGTTCACACCAAAAATAGCTCGTCAGTCGAGAGATACCGGAGCATGGATAGTTCAGGCGCACAACACGTGGGTATCATCACACGATTATCGACCTGTTGGACGTTGTTCACGTGCTAATCAACGAAGGCATATTAATGCCACGTGTCTAGTCATCAACATGACGACAGAATTGAAATGATCGCTCATTCTAAGAGAGCTTTTCATCGAGGACGGACATGACGTCCAATGAAACTTCCCCCTTCTTGGATCTTCCAAGGGTCTTCTTTTGGACTTCGAAACTTCACCGTCCACAGCAATTTAAGCAACTCCTTGGTTCGACATTCTCTCAACCAACTGATGTGCTCCTCGATCCATTTGAACAACTCTCCTCTATTTTGCTTGGATACCTCCTCTACTTTGCACTGATACCACTTGTATGGGTCGATTTCTTGGGATTGCTCTAATGCTACTTGCTCTGATAAAACTTGTCAAGGCCGATTTTTGGGGATTACTCTAACATTACTTGCTCTAGTAAAACTTGCCATGGGTCGATTTCTTGGGATTGCTTTAATATTGCTTGTCACGGGAAACTCTGCGGCGATTTTTAGGCTTCACTTCCTTGCTCATTGGATCATCGGATAAAGCTCCGGGAGAGAACAATAAGTGTTGGATGATACAAGTGAGGGAGAGAGCTCTCCTATTTATACTACAAAAAAAAAAAAAAATCTCTCACTGAATTGACTCTAGATTTAATGGCTTGGAATGGATCTCCTCATCTAACAACTACCGACGTTAAAGATAAAAAAAAATAAAATAAAAAATGAAATAAAAACTCTAAAATATGGTACAATCGCTGTATCGCTCGCCCAAAAAATGTTATAGAGAACTCAAGAAAACTCTAGATGCCCAAATACCTCGAGTCTTTGTGGTTCGCCCGGGCTATGCCTTTGACCGTTTTGCTCACGGAACCACCGATCCGTACACAAGGATAATGTTGTTGCAGTATAAAAATGATTAAAGTAATTTTACTAGTGCATTTAAAAAAAAACTGAAATGGGTAGTTACTTTCTTTGTTTTACTTTTTATCCTTTTGTTTGTCAGGTTTACCAAGATTATGACAACGGCGTTTTTTTTCTTTTTTTCCCTCGTTGATAAATCCGTTCCTCTTGGCATGCTGCAAAAGATAACCTCCGCCGCCGCCGGTGCACCGCCACCCTCTCTCTCCATTATCTATTTTTTTTAAAATCCCCGAAAAATTCAACCCAAAAATAAGATGGGGAGGACGAGGCTCCATGTCAGGCTCCACTTAATTTAATGAGCCTACGCTTGCGTTGTTATCCAACAATAGGGAAAAGCTGATGCGTCATATAACTCTCGTTCAATTGAGAAATCGTTGTCCAGATTCGGATCTATGCGTCGAGGGCAGCCTCAGCCGTTGATTAGGTAAAGTACACATGGGGAACTCTCGTTGGGTTACGCGATTAACGGTTGTGATTAAACCGATCTATGTAGGTGAAATTTGTTTTTTTACTCAATTAGAAAATCGAGCAAATTGAAAGCCGACACCACTCTCCTCTGTATTTTTTAGCCTTGGAAGTCCAGAAAATGAGGAAAAAAAAAACGCAACTTGAGCCATTAATTTTGCAAAGTTCACATGTGAAATTCTTGTTAGATTTAATCGATTTACGGTTGTGATTAAACCGATCTGTGCAGACGAAAAAAGTCCGCTGATTTACTCAATTAGAAAATCCAGCAAATTGAAACCCTGTCCTTTATATTTTTTTAGCCTTCAAATTTCCAGAAAATGGGGCAGGAAAAACGTGTCCCTTTAGCGACCGTTGAAGGAGTCCTTGTTTGGTTAACATTAGCTTTTAGACGTCATCATGCTTGCTTGGACTATAATCCTCCAATGTTCTGACGGTCCTTAGATGTGAAAATCTTGGGGTCAATGAATAACAGTGAGCTCAACAACTTTTATCTTTTCCACTTTGATCCTTTGATGATGTATGGGGTCGTCAATGAAATGGAATGGGTCCCTGCGATTTATTTTTCACTTTTGCAGTTTTTCTCCTGTTGGACTTTTTGTTTAAAAAGAGCTTAAAAGTAAGCCAAGCTTAGTGGTTTGTCCCATCTTAATTTTCTTGTTCCCTTTGATTTTCAAGCCAACCCTCCTTAATTAGATCATTCTTCATGTACATACTTTGACAGTCATGCCCGCATGTATGTATGTAGATACAAAAGACAACCTAGTTCCAACATGGAAGGTTCTTCCGTTTGAATGTATCATTAGTTGGTAATTCCTATGTTGAATGGATGAAATTTCGTTAGGATCTCACTCTTTTCGCTTCAAACATGAAAGGTTCTTCTATTTTGGATGTATGGTTATTTGGCCTTGCTTACATCGAATGGATGAAATTTTATTAGGGTCTTTCTCTCTTTTCTCTTCGAACATGGAAGGTTCTTCCGTTTGATTGTATGGGTTATTTGGCCCTGCTTATGTTGAATGGATCAAATTTCATTAGGGTCTCTCTCTTTTCGCTCGTTGGGTGAAATTAATGTTCCTTTTCTTTGTTTTGTAAATGAAAAAAAAATGAATTTTGCACTGAATGCAATTAACATGTCCTTTTCTTTCACCTGAAAATAAATTAGTTTGCGAAATTTCAATGCTAACATCTAAACCAATATCAATAGTAAATTCGTCAATGGCAAAAGAAAATCATGTCAAATATATGGAAACCTAATCCTGCATAAAATCACGTTACAATAAGAGGCCTTTTTCAAATATATATATATATATATATATATATATATATATATATATATTTGACAGAAAAAACATATATATGACCATACACATACATCCCATGTACACTTTGTAATTGAATTTTGCTACACAAAGATATACAGTGGAACAGAAGAAATAAGAACATATAAGCCTTTTATGGTGCGTATGGGAACATTTATGTTCCTAGACATTGCTTTTTAACAAAAATACTTTTTGCGTTTTTATTACCGGCTACGTATTTTGGGAACATAAATGCGTTTAGAAAGTTAAAAAATAATTTTTTTTTGCCGACGGAGGCGGTTTGCAACCGGCAGCGGCGGTGGCTGCAGGCAACGATGGCTTGTGGGTGGTAGCTGCATCGGCGACGGTGAGTTGTGGTTTCAAAAGTGTTTCAAAATCTATAAGAAAGTTTTTTCTATTTCTTCAAAAATGTTCACTGGCGCAAAAGTATTATGCATAACACTTTTAGAACATTTTTGAATTATACGCGTTTCTGGAGCGTTATCGTACGCACCCTTAACGTATACGATATCAACACGCATTCAGCCTTACTGATAAAGGGATCGAGGGACGGGAATGCTACCGTGCCTCTGCAATGAGACGGAGCAAAAATCAGAAGGAGGAGAGTCGGAGATAGGATAAATAAAAAAAAATAATTATGCAAAAACTAAATCGAATGTCTTCTGAATATATCTACCTAAAGTTCACTTTTACACAATAAGTTCATTCGATTAGAGTGGGAATTAATAGTGATGACTTTTATTTTTTTGTGAATCCCTTAAGAGAGACTTTTTTGGATATCGACATAGTTGTCGCATTTATCTAACAAAATTTTAATGATAACTAGTAAAATCAACTTTACAAGGTTGTAAAAACATTCATACTTATAAATTTAAGTAACATTGACTTTCTTACGCATGACGCGTCATATAGCATAGAGAAAAAAACTATCAAGTATATCTCTATAATAAAATAGAGAGAGAAACAGTTACTTTGTCCCTTGCGATACAATGTAGACGAATAGAATGATTTGAAAACCTAAAGAACATCTATAACCATAAAATTAACGATACCGTACAGTTGTTAGGGAGAATTACTAATTTAGTCAAAAAAGATTTATTACACATATACCAATTCAGTCAATCCTAAGCTTTTCAATAATCCCAATATATTCGTCAAACGTTGCGTGAAATTTCAATGTATTCTTTTGCTTGATTGCTTTTGAAAATTGCTAACCTAGCAATTCACAAATTGTCTATGTCAAAATGCCATGCAGGAAAGCTTGAGATAATTGGACGTGGCGTCATCAAACTTTCGGTGACAATTGTTCAAAATGATTTTATCGAAATTTCATGCAAATGTTTAAGACTGCATTGGCAAAATTGAAAAGTTTAATATTGAATTAACATCCGCATAATAAGTTTAGGACTGATTGGGTAATTTTTTTCATTTATTATGTGTGATAGAGACATATTTGTAATTGTTAAATCATACAGAGTTTATTTGTAATTAATAGAATTAAAGCATACTATAACATAGATAGTGATTACTTTGATTCCATGCAACACAGCTTGAAAGGTCCTTGATAAATTAAATTTTGTTGGAGCATGATATATAAGACGTGTGATGAATATGAGTGAATGTATATATATGAGGAAACAGATCTACTATTTTCAATCATGATTTGTATTGCATTTGAAATAAATCCTTCTGTCTATTAAATCTCTTGGTTATTGTCATGACAACTCTCTCTCTAAGTATTCACTTTTCCCGTACTGTGGAGGATAGAAAGATTTTAGTAAATGTCAATTTCAACAAACTCACCCGTGCAATTACGTGCACTACTAAATAGTATTACACACTTCTTTATTGAGAAAATTTATAGAGAAAATTCTAAATAATAACCTGGAGTGCCTTTATTTTTTTAAAATAAAAGTCTGAAGTGGATTTTATTTCAAATAACGGCCTAAAAGTGTTATTATGTTTTCAAAAATGGGCATGAACAAATGGCATTTTTATTATTTACTTTTTCATTTTTTTTCCTTTCCTTTTCTTCAGTGGCCGGCCATATTGGCCACTGGCAAGGGCTGAGTGGTCACTCTCACCTGGGTAGGGCAATGGTCGCTTTCATCGGCCACAATAAAGAAAAAAAAAAGAGAAATGGAAAAAAGAAAAAAATTAAAAAAAAAATTAAAAAAGGAATGACCTTGGTCAAGGCCTTATTTGAAATAATGAGGGCACTTTAAACCCTTATTAGATATAATATCAACTTTCGGCTCTTATTTGAGAATATGGGAACACTTCAGGCTCTTCTGTTTCAATGAGGACCTGAAGTGCCATTGTGGTTTTAAAGATGGGTCTGACCAAATACATTTTCGTTATTTATTTTTTATTATTTTTTTCTTTTCATAAGTAGTTGGCCATATTGGTCATTGGCAAGAACTAGCCGGATCGCCCTCACTTGGGCATGACGATGGTCTCTGGCCACAACAAAGGAAAAAAAAGAGAGAAATAAGAAATAAAAAGGAAATAAAAAGAGAAAATAAAATAAAATTGCCCTTGGTCAGTCTTTTTTTAAATAATGAAGTCACTTCAGGCCTTTATTAAAAACAAGACCGACTTTAGGCTTTTTTTTTTTTTTTTAAGAAAATGAAGACACTCTTCACGCCAAGCTTCAGTGAAAGCAAATAACAATATTGTTGCACATGGTCCACGCGGGCCAAAAAAATTTAATCACACCTGAATTCCAAAGATATCAGGCTGTAGTTTCCTTTATTAGCTTAAAAAGGAACTTGCTTATCGGGTTGTGATTTTCAAAACCAAAATATGCAATTAACTAATAATAAAAACATGAAATTACGTAAAAAAAATTTATTAGTTGCTTCCTGGAAACAAGTTTGAGCTCCTCGACTTTGCAGGGCATAAGGTGTAATTTCTAGGTGCATTTGTTTCTAAGAAAACTCAGATTTGAAAAAGTTTTTGGAAAGATAATTCGTAACGCCCTGAAAATTCGACTCTTATAAAGTACCTAAATTCAATAAAAAGGAATTAAATTGAATTTCAGTTTGAAAAATTTTTGGATCATAAGATGTAAGTGACAATATTTGGATGATTTTCGGAGAAATCGGCCAGTTTATATTATATTTCGAAATTCTTAGTTGTTGCGATTTAGGATTCAAATCATCGCGTCAGCCTAACTCTGACCGAGCCTGACTTATAAAAAAAGACCAAAATTACCCTCCGTCCAGCGTACCAAATTTTATTTCAATCCTAATTTATCAAAATATCATTTTGCCCCCTCCAATGCTGCATATAGGACAAGAGTACCCAAAATCCTCCAAGTGGGCCCCGCCCTTCCTCCTTCCCCGTGGCACATCGCATCTCGTCCACCAGTCCCATCTCTCTCTCTCTCTCTCTCTCTTGATTCCCCCTCAACGGAAGAACACCCCTCCTCAGTCGGTCTCCTCCTCCTTCATCCTTCATTTTGTGCCACCACCACTCCTTCGGCCACCACACCACCTCCAGCTTGCTGCCAACTTCGACCCTTTAGACGCCGTCATCAGCCGCCGTGGGCCGTCGGAGCTGTGCGAGAAGCCCTTGCCTTCCCTCGACCCGAGACCTTCGCTTCCCTCTCGTGGTGGTTTGTGACATCGCCGATGCCTCCCACCACCTCCCATTTGTCCTCTGTCCCCTCACCACCTTGTCCACATTGCCTGTTGAGCTCCAAAGCCGCCACGAACAGACCCGAGAGCCTCGGTTCCCTGTTTTCAAGTTAGCTCGAGTTTGCCTCTACTACGGCCATTTTCAACGCCTTTCACCACTCTCAGGCCACCACCGACGACCACCATCGACCTCTTGTCGTTCCTCGAAGCCAATCGCCACTGGTAGAGCCGCGAAACCTCCTTGCCAGTCTCCCCTATTTTCGGTACCTGCGTCCCCTGTTTTGGTTAAGCTGCTGTTCGCAGCCGTTGAGCAGCATCTGGTTGCCCTCCGCCGCCCTTCGCGAGTCCCAGTGGTCGTCCTCAGTCGTCTGGTGAGCCCCCCAACCTTACCCGGCCTCTCCTCAACCGTTGAGGCCAAGAACCTTGGCCAATAGCCACGGTTTCCCCTGTTTTCGCTTCTGACCTGCTCTGTTTTTAGCCAACCACCACTTGCTGGAGCTCTAGTCAGAGGCCACCTGTTCTGTCAGCCCCTTGCAAGACCTCCACATCGTGTCCCAGTTGTTGTCGAGTCGAGTTGCCACTCAAAAGGCCAAGGAACCTAAGAGTTCATAGGGGAAACAAGGATCGCCGACCGTTGTCGCTGGCGTCGCTTGTCTTAGTGCCGAGCTTGATTAGCTTGTGAGTTAACCCTAATCCCTTGTTAGGGTGCTAATTACGCCTATGATTAGTCAATTAGTCGGTTAGGGTTAATTGGCCGCGATCGATTGAGATAGTCGGATTAATTAGACCGTCTGTGGCTAATTGTCATTTAATGAAATTGATTGGTTGATTGATGGTTTGTTAATTATGGTTTGATCACGAGCGACCGATAGGTTAGAGACGAGCGAACGATCGACGTAAAAAATTGAATCGATTAATAAAGGACATTGCACGAATCGAGCTTTATGTTACCTAATCGAATTAGATTGATCGTGATTAAGTTGATGGCATTATTGGATTGATCGCCTTGTTGGAATGTCTGATTGAGTGCTTTGATTGTTCATTGATTGATTGGTCGGTCGTTTGGGCATTAATTGCCCTTTGATGATTGTAGAGTCTGATGATAGTCTGCATATATATATGACCGAGTGCAAAGGCAAAAGACGCATTTTAGCATGAAAATGGCATTGGGATGAGTCTTTGAACACGTATGTGTAATCATTCGGCCTAAATCAAATAGAATAAAACTGATTGATTGCCAGGTGTGTTGTATGGCCATATGATGGATGATGAGTTTTCTTGATAAGTTCGTATTGTACTCATCGTATATATCACACCAATCGTATGGAACCACACGACTTACCAGAAGCGACAATTCATGCCCCGTGCCAGGAAGTATGATTTTAAGGGATTGTCGGATGTCGATTGCAACTTGCGATGGACTGACGCTGGTTACATGAATGCCTACTACTGCCGTGTTGTGCTGGGTTCACTAGATATACTGCTTGTAGTACTCATCGCCGAGAGGGAAAATGGACGTAACTTTGTCCTGTGAGAAGAGTGTGGAATCGCACTAATTGTAAGAGTCGATCACGTGATTGCAATCGCATGGATCCTCGTTAAAAAAATGGACTTATGTGGTGTTTTGTGCATACTTGTTGATGAAATGCCTGGTTTGATTGGTCGTCTGATGTGGCTATTAAATCGATTCGTGCATTGCATTATGTGTGACTGATCACTAGTAAGTATGCATGTGGTTGAATAATGTATTGAGAATCTATGTGATTGATACATGTGTATTTGATGATAAGTGATCCTTGTGTTTATGATGTACTAGGCAAATCAACATCATAGCCATGTTTAGGCGTTAATTCACTGAGATTTATTTCTCATCCTGTCGTGGGCTAGCATTTCATGTCCGAAGTGATGGAAAGACATTTTCGATTCGGTGTTCCTACCGACCAATTGCTGGATATCACGTCTTGTTCGAGACCAGGTGCATAGCAAGTATAAGAACATCATGTCATGGCACTCTGGGTTGATGTGGAGATGCCACACTTGGTGCACACCTCTTCAAGGCCTGACATTTTAGTGACAGAGATGATCTCTACGGTCTGCTCCGTGGGTTTAAGGGGCCGCCTGACCCAGGCCGTTTATGCCCTCGCCTAGGACCCGATGGACATTGATATCCTTGATGGAGAAGTAGTGGATTCCAAACCTATTATGCAGCCTAAACCGTTCGTACCTCCTTATGTTCCTTATAATCAGAGTTCGGCTGATAATCCCAACGACCCGGCTTCCCCGCTTGGATACCACGACTCATACGCTGTCTTTACCCCCTTGGGTGTTAAGTCTTCTTTTGTGGATGTGGAGTCAATGATGTATTTTGTGGGAGTAATTTTTTTGGAGTTGATGAGGTTTAACCTTACCCGACTCACGTATCATTTTTAGAATCTTAGAGGGCCACCCCGAAGCATGGGCTTGTATATGTTAGCTGGTAATTCTGTAAGGTTAAGTATCATCTATTCTTATTAGTATTATGCTTGTCCTTTGATTGCTTGGTTTTCCTGTTTTTCTATCTCATACTGATCTTGTTGTTTGGGAGTTATACACGTTCCACATGCACAGTATTTATGTTTGTAGGTTTATAGTGAGTCTAGGACGCTATACTTTATAACCCAGTGGCAATTTAGTAGGGATGACGAGGGCCTGAAAGTCAGGGCGTGACATGATTGGTTATATCTCTTAGAAAAATTAGCCAACGAAAAATATTTTTATTATCAATATAACTTATGCCTAACTAGTTTCATGGACGGAGAAAATATTTTATATTCATTCATTTTTTGTAAGTGATACAAAAGATTATTTTTTGAAAAATATATTTCAAATCGTGCGTTTTTTGGGAAACAAGGCACCCTTAATTGGAGTTATAGTACCAATGTCGACTTCGGTACTTTGTTGTTACGACATATTCCGGGCCATAGGTTGAATTCTAACTTGTAAGATCACATTTCTTCAGCAATAATATGATGACTTATTTACGGCTATACTCCATATCCTTATTACCGCAATTTTAATTTCTGATATTTTATGTACTTTTTCACTTTTTAAACCCTTTCAAATCGGTCACAATTTTTAAAGCCTAGGTCCAAAGACAAACTTGATCCTGAAACTAGAAAAAAGTAAAAGTCAGCCAAATGAGGGGCTGAAACCTTGGGTTAGGCTCAATCGGGGACGGTTCGACCTTTTGAGCCTGTCGAGCTATTGAACCGCTTTAGACCTCAAATTTAGTCGAGCATTGAAAGAGATATAAATACTTAATTGCCGATAAAATTGAGCGAATCTCATCAAATTGCATAGACCTTTAACTCCACGAATCCTACTTACCCATGATCACAACAATACTCATCCATGGGAAAGCCAGCCGATTAAAAATATTTATCCGGGCGATATTCTTCCCAACCAACCTCTTCGTTATGATTTCTAAACTTCTCATTTCTTCGCTTCTCCAACATGTCATCTTCACATGGTGCGATTATTGCGCGAGATGCTTTCTCCATTATTATGGAGTCTAAACATTCTCGGGGCGGAACTACAACATCGTGGAATTTACAAGAATATTTTGCACATAAAGTAGTTGGATTATAATTATAAATACTTTCGATGGACACAATATCCCATATCCGTATGTATAGATATATATTAGTTTCAATTTTGAGGTTGAATTTATTACGAAATTAGATCATCCCATATTGGAGAGTCAATTATTCGTGTTGATGTGTGGATTAAGTGGCTGAGCTTTGTATGCATAAAAGGGCTCCAAAGAGAATTTATTCTGCAAAAGAAGGTGAATTCCTCCCTTATCCAAACTGGCCAAGAGAATGAAAGCGCATTAGGTCCGTCCCTTCAGTCGCTCTGTGCGCTTTATTCGCTTGCGACAGGGGAGTCTATGCTCGCGTGACTTGTGTCGGCGCTCCCCTTGCGGGAAATTCTGGAATTGCTTCAAGTGCGCTGGTTTTGTGTTTTTGTTTTTTTTTTTAACCCCCTTTTTTTGAAACTAACATATCTCATAAGAAAATGAATTTTCTCCTATTAAATAAGCTCATAAGCAGTTCGTTGTATCCTCCTAACAGAAGGGATCAAAGTGAAAATGAGAAGCCCAGACTTCAAATTTGGAGCCGTGATTTTGAGCGGCGATGATTCTAGATCTCGAAGTTCGTTGCCCTCCGTTGCAGCGTGTGAACAAACCGTCCTCTCGTGGCCGGGAATGGAGGTTGTGGCGGCTTAGATGGTGGAAATGGCCAAGCCCGGGCGGAGGGTGGAGGAGGAAAAGAGAGAACAATTATAATTTTTTTTAACCTCCAAGCCAATATCCATGTGTCAAGATCATGATGTAATTGAATATTAGTAAATAAGCGTAACCACTGAATATTTTCTTAGGCGCTAAACGCTCGTGGCAAAGGCTCCCTTCAAGGCCACCCCATTCTTGGGTGGGTGGCCATTCCATGTACACGTGAAGTTTCATATTTGCCCAAATTTATGGGGAAATTGTCTAATCAATCGTAGATCCGTTGTACATCCAACAATTCCACTCATAAACTTTTTTACCCTTCCAAGTACGCCCTAAACCTTTGCATAAATTCAAAGTAATCCTTTCGGCTAATTTTTACTGATAATTACTGGATAACGACGTCAAAGGTTTCCAGCTAAAATTGACCGGAATAACTATATTGAAATTTTATGCAGAGATTTAGGAATAAATTGACAAAATAAAAATGTTGAAAATATGAATTGACATTCATATAATAAGTTTAAAGCGACTAGGTAATTTTCCCTCTTCCTTACCCTTTATTTATTTTTTATACTATCCATTAGATTGTAGCATGAGCAAAAGAATGACATGTTATATGTTGTACGCTAATGGAAATGAGTTCACATTTCCTATGCAGCACGGACACTCCTCCAATGAGAATTTTTGCATGTCGGACACGCTGTGGTGTCCGGCACTCTTCGGACACTTCCAGACACGCTCTACACTAAGTTCTAGATTGATGATGACATGTTCTCAGCTAGCATTATTAGTTCGCCTTGGGTACTTAGCTCGCCTTTTCTCAGTCCTCGCGATTATCTCCTTTGCTAACATATTCTAGTTTTTTACAAATATTTTTCATCAACATTTTTCTGGAATATGCTGTGATCGTATGAGTTTGAAGCTATTATCTAGGGCCATCGAGCAGTTTTATTGCAAAATAATCATATTTGAATGACAAATATGAAATAGCTATAGCATTTAGACATATTGTGATGTTTAGAGTTCATAAAAATGACAATTTATTATGTATTTATAGAAATGTACATTTAATTATAATGTATCCCAATGTGTCGAAATTCTTTATTTTTTTGAAAAATTACGTGTCGATGTGTCATGTTGTACCGTGTATCTTCTCTCGCGTCCTGTGTTGTGTCGATTCCACTTCCAAATCGGTGAAATTTGTTGTCCGATTCGAGCCATTGGGCCTTGAGGGGTTAGCCGGTCGAGTGACACGCCATGTTTGGTTGTCCACTATAAGCCGATAAAGACCCCCCTTTTTTTGGGGGGGGAGGGGAAGGGGGGAGGGGAAGGGGAGGGGGTTTCATTTATCTTGAGCATTAATAACACACGAGAAACAAATAAAATATAGAAATAGACATCAATTTGACCTGAACATATCATAATCTACAACCATGATGATAGGCGTTGATTACTTGAGTGTAGCAAAGGCAATCCTTGTAGAAATTGTAGGGATGGCATGAATCAATCGTTAACATATGCTATTCAAATTTTTCATTGGCTATCCTTTTTGTTTGGGAAGAGAGAGGTAGGGATTTCATTCCCCACCTTCTTAAGGGGAGATATGGGGGAGGAGACGAGTGAGTGAGGATCAAGGTTTTGCAACTTGCACACAGAACATGAGGCTCCTATAATAGAATATAATATCAATGAAAGTTACAAATATTTTACGAGACAACCCCTAAAAAAAATTGCACATGATTTTGATTCGTGGGATTGACGTTTCGCAACTAAAATATTACATTCCATATTTGCAACATGATATACATTTATCCAATCGAGACTCCGAACAGAATATGAACGATATCTAAAGATGACAACAGAGCGTTGCCACGTTAACAGTGTACCAATGCTATAATCGAAGATCGAATGGTGAAACAAACTAGAGGAGCATCTCTGGACTACCATGAAATTGTGGGCAAACGTGCGCAAAATCACATTTTATAAGGGGGTTGAAATTGAAAAAAAAAAGAGAGAAAAACTTCTAGGATTAAGGACGGCCATGATGAACCATGAGAGAGGTTACTTAGGAGCAGGGTCCCACATCCGAATTATTTTTGCATGTGGCGATCAGACGCGGCTGAAAATTAATACTAACAACATTAATTCTAGTAGACAATTTAGATAGGCATGAGTTGGATGCCATTTGAGAGTACTAAAAATCCCATAAAGAATAATAAAATAAGGAGATTAATGACTTACTTGAGTCGTGAGAGATTTTTTTTCCTTAATTCGAATTTGCCTAAAAAATAATAAAGTAAGGAAATTAATGAATTGCGCGAATTGTGAAAGATATTTTTTTCGCAATCAGGTTGTGAACAATTTTTAACCGGTTCGGACAAAAGGAAATTTTGAGGACTAATGATTAACAATTGGGATTAACATTTTAGCATTCCGGGTTCAAGACGCGTGGGGCCGTCGCGCTTTGCGCGACTGCGTGTCAATGTTCGGGTAATTGGATAGAGAGTTATCTAGTAAAATAAGCGCACGGAATTTTGGTGCACTTATTCAACAATAAGTCAAGGCTTTCTATACTATGAATTTCTAATAAAGTTGACTATTTTTTTTTTTTTTTGGTTATGACGAATGCATCTTGACAATGTCAAGGTGTAAGTCAAGGGTTCAAAAAATTACACATGTAACTCTTTGTTCGATCTTGCCGAAATCATATGCCAAATTTCAATTGGACACGTCTCTTTCTCAAAATAACGTCCGTCTAGAGAGAGGGTGCACCGTAGCTGCCGTGCTACCGTGCACCACCGGATCGCTACTCGCGCCCTTGCTCCGTTCTCGTGAAATGAGATTTTTCTTTTTGGAGTCTTTCCATTAAGAGGCGGGCCTTGACCGGGAAGGATAGGATCTAACCGTGGTTAGCCCCATTCCGCGTTAAACTCCTAACCATGGTTAAGAGTTGGCCTTTAAAAGGCGGCCCCTGGCTCTCCCTCTCCTCGCATCAGGGCTTGTTCATCTCGTCGTTGTCAGCGCCACCCAAACTTTGAATGATCGAGTCCTCATTCTCTTTCGTTTAGCTCTTTCTCTTTTCAGTCCTCCATTGGTTAGCTCTGTTTTGGGATCTCTGGTTCGATCTCTCTGTCTCTCGCTCTTTCTAATTGCTGAAATTTTTCGATGAGGTTCTTGATCATGAAAGTTCGATTAAGAAAATTTCGAATGACAACTGGGGTTTCGTCGAAAATATGAACAGTCCCGGAGCGGTGCCGCGAGAAATGTGGCGGAGTGTGGGTGGTCGTAAGACTCCGACATGAGTTTGCTTCAAAAGAGACAAAAAAGCTCCACGAAGAATTTGGGGGGTTTTCCCTTTTCTTCAAAATTTTGTCGGAAAAATTGCGCCTTCTAAAATCTGATGTGTTCCTCGATAAAAAAAAAATCTGATGAGTTCAACCACAAAAAGAAAAAAATTGGGCCTTTTAAAATCGGAAGTGTTCGACCAAAAATTTTTTTAAAAAAATTCGGACGCGTCGAAACTAGATTTTTGTCCGTTTCTGAAATGCTGGTGATCAAACAGTCTACGTAAACGGGTTCTGGTTCAGCAAGAGTCGTAACTATTGTTGTCGTACTTGTTGTTATTGGGCAGAGAGATCAAGATGGCGGCCAACGGGAACGGCGAGTTCAGCTTCAGCAACACCGCCGCTGGGACGGCGAGGAACGGGCTGACGAAGATCCAGACGACGGCGAGAGGCGGCGGCGGCAAGAAGCAGAGCGAGATCTGCCACGACGACAGCGCCACTCCGGTGAAGGCGCAGACCATCGACGAGCTCCACTCGCTGCAGAGGAAGAGGTCGGCGCCGACCACTCCCATCACGGGTGCCCAGAGCACCTTCGCCGCCGTCTCGGAGGAGGAGCGGCAGAAGCAGCAGCTTCAGTCCATCAGGTATCGTAACGTAAGGGTTTGAAATTGTTGGAGGCTGGTCTAATTTCCTTTTCCAGGAAAATTATTTACAACCGTGTCTTTAAATGAAATTGTATTTAACTTTAGCAAATTGGAAAAGAAAAAAGATCAAAATTTTCGTTAAAATACGACTTTCAAAGCACAATTTACATCTTTTAATTAAACATTTATATCTAATTTGTTTTTTGGGTTTTTATGTAAATTAAATTAGTGCGTCATTGGCCTCGTTGACGAGGGAGACCGGTCCCAAGGTGGTGAGGGGCGACCCCGCCAGGAAGAGCGAGACCCCGAAGGTTTCGCAGGAGACCCACCACTACTTCACCCCCACCGTTGCCGTCAGCGACAGCGGTCTCAAGTTCACTCACATCCTCTACAACCTCTCTCCTGCTGGTATGTGTTTGTATATCTGCATCTTCTTTCGCTTTCTTAACGTCAGCTCGCGATAGAAATTGCGTGGCCTGGCCATGTCGATGGGGATAAAGAAGAGAAAGCAAGTCGATTTCCATATTCTGCGGTTCATGAGAAATTGCGTGTGGTCATCTTCTTTTGACTTGTCTTGAAACGGGGCTTGGAGCTTCATGGAAGTTATGATTTCGTATCTGTAATGGAAAAGAGGGGCCCTCCTGTGGGATTTGCACGAGCTCCCTCATGGTCGTTGTTTTCATGAAATTATAGAAATTCCTGATGTGCCAGCGCAATGAATTGATTTGGCATGGCATGTCAAATCAATTCATTGAGCAAATAGAACTTTTTAAATCAAAAGATTGGATTTTCAATTTTGTGCAATTAAGTTGTCTAATAGATTAATGATTTTGAGGGCCGTGTATGCGGTGCAGAGCTATACGAGCAGGCAATTAAGTATGAGAAAGGGTCGTTCATCACGTCGAGCGGGGCTCTGGCAACCTTGTCCGGGGCGAAGACTGGCCGGTGTCCAAGGGATAAGCGTGTCGTCAAGGACGAGACCACTGAGGATGAACTGTGGTGGGGGAAGTAAGTGCAAGCTTTCACCGCGAAAGTAAAAAACACAAAAGCAGATCCTTGCTGATTTTATCCATTAATTAGTCACCATTCAACTCATGGTTGACCGACCCCCTCAAAAAAGAAAAAAGAAAAAAAAAGAAACTCATGATTGATTATGTTTATGTGCAGGGGCTCACCTAACATTGAGATGGACGAGCATACTTTCTTGGTTAACAGAGAGAGAGCAGTGGATTACTTGAATTCTTTGGACAAGGTTTGATATTCTCATCTTTTATGGGATCTTTGTTTCTAGTGTTGATTCCCTCTGATGTTGTGGTTGGGCATTCTATGATCGAAAGCAGAATGATTTAACTTAATGTTATAATACTCCAAATATATTCCTAAAAGGAGAAATCACTGCTTACTTTCGGATGAGAATGATGGGAGTGATGGCTTCTTTCTTGTCCTTATGTTGAAGTTGGTGTATGGGCTCTCAAGATCATCTGGGATAAGCAATTTCGTCCTCTTGTGTATAACTTTATTGGTACTAGGAGCGGGGGGATTTCTGGGCAATTTCTTGGGTTTGTACAGCCTCAACCGCATCGTTTTTTAGTGGCGTTTCTTTTTCCATGCTTTGTTGAATGCATCAGCAATTACCCTAGCTAATACTGGGGCAAGTTTATGGTCCTCACGGGACCCACCCTGGTTGTAACGCGTTGTACTCGAGTTTATCTTGTTTTAATTCCTGCACAGAAACGACGTGGCACATGAAACTTGGAAGTCTTCAAATGATAGTTATTTGTGTGTCACACGAGTTGTGGCAAAAATGAACTTAGGTTCCATAGGAGATTGGTCCTCCGGGGACAATAGAAAACCCCCAAAAAAATTCGAAATCACGGAAGCATATGCACATTTTGCCGTTCACTTATCACCAACTATTGCAGAATGAATAGTAGACTGGTAAAATTAATTATGAAGCTGGTTTTCTGTGACAAAAATGAACTTAGGTTCCATAGGAGATTGGTCCTCCAGGGACAATAGAAAACTCCAAAAAAATTCGAAATAACGGAAGCATAAGCACATTTTACCGTTCACTTATCACCAACTATTGCAGAATGAATAATAGACTAGTAAAATTAATCATGAAGCTGGTTTTAAGTCTTCCTAAATTATTTGAAGGGCTAAGCGCAATCACTATACTTAGATTCTTTCTATAGGTACAATGACTCAACATCTATGTTTGTCGATGCTGCATATGATGTATGAATTTGGCCTGCAATGGACAATTTTCACATGGGATCTTTTACATGTCCTGCCACAGTCTAGCTCTCAATTGTGATGCCTATATTGATAAGTTACTCATGAATTTGCAGGTCTATGTCAATGACCAGTTCCTGAACTGGGACCCGATGAACCGAATCAAAGTGAGGATTGTGTCTGCAAGAGCTTACCATTCTTTGTTCATGCACAACATGTAAGTGAAACAAAAGTACTATTTTAACAAATCTTCTGCAGTATTTGTTCCCTTAGTCTCCTGTCCACGAAAGGTTAAGCCTCACCAGATAAGTCTCCTGAACGTTGCCGTCATGTTAAAAATATTGAATCCTCTATGTGTGCATGGTGTTATATAATTCCAACTCATTAGCCCACGGAGGAGGAAGAATTAGACGTAGTGTACGCAATTCGATAACTGGGTGGGTTGGCAGGTGCATCCGACCCACTCCTGAAGAGCTGGAGAATTTCGGTACTCCGGACTTCACTATATACAATGCTGGCCAGTTCCCGTGTAACCGTTACACCCATTACATGACATCCTCGACTAGCATAGATCTTAACCTTGCTAGGAGGGAAATGGTCATCCTCGGCACTCAATACGCCGGGGAGATGAAGAAGGGTCTGTTCAGTGTAATGCACTATCTCATGCCTAAGCGTCAAATCCTCTCCCTACATTCTGGATGCAATATGGGGAAGGACGGAGATGTTGCCCTCTTCTTTGGATTATCAGGTATAGTATCCATCGGAGATCGGAAAATGGTGCCGAGTCGGTCGTGACATATGATATGTGCCCTCTCACTCTCATGTCTCTCTCTGCCTCTCTCTCTCTCTCTCTCAGTAGTTCTTATCCTCTGCACAACTTAGAGATCGCAGTGCCTTGATTGTTGCTGATGAACTTCTTTTGAATTTAGGTACTGGCAAGACAACTCTGTCTACTGATCACAATAGGTACTTGATTGGTGACGATGAGCATTGCTGGGGTGAGAATGGTGTGTCCAATATAGAAGGTGGTTGCTATGCCAAATGTATTGATTTGTCGAGGGAGAAGGAGCCTGATATCTGGAACGCCATCAAGTTTGGAACTGGTAATTTCTGAACATGCCTAATCAGCATACTTCAGTGGAATTAAATTGGATTTTGGTTTTACATATGCCCTCAAGGTATGAAAATGACTCGAGATGTTTGTTGATGACAGTGGTGGAAAACGTGGTGTTCGAAGAGCACACGAGGGAAGTGGATTACTCTGACAAGTCAGTTACAGGTGAACATCTTTATCCTTCATGATTTCCATTATTTTGGAGTTGTTTTTCAAAAAGATTTCTTTGAATCATTCCAAATAAGATGAACAACTGCATGTTTCATGGTTGTGTCATGCTAGATACCCTCATTTTTAGTATTGCTCCAAGGTCAAAGATGTTGTTAGCTATGACTTGGTTAGTTTATTCCTGAAGGAACATTGAAGTCAACCCTCTCGTTTATTGAGCTGAAGGGGTCAGCAAAGCCTAATGAGGTTCTGACCTAATCGGTACCGGATGTAGGCAATAAATTTGATAGTCGAAGACTTGGTAGCAGAGTAGAATATGATTTGAAGGAGAAAAATCAAGTTCTTCACTTTGTGAATAAGCACAGATATCTTCACTGCTAAAATCCAAGAAGCCTCAATATATCATCGAGAAGACTTTAATGATCAATTCTGAATGTCGAAGTTCTGCTCATGACAATATGATGACAGTTTGTTATTACAAGCAAACTGTGTGTAGCATCTGATCTGTTCATGTTTCAGAGAACACACGCGCGGCCTATCCCATTGAGTACATACCAAATGCTAAGATCCCATGCGTCGGCTCACACCCGAAGAATGTCATTCTCTTGGCCTGTGATGCGTTTGGAGTGCTCCCTCCCGTGAGTAAGCTGAGCCTGGCACAGACTATGTACCATTTCATAAGCGGCTACACCGCTCTGGTATGTGTCCCAACCGTCGAACTTTGGTCCTTTGTTGTTTCAAATGCTTAATCTGCAGTAGATGGCGTTTGATTAAGTGCTAAACAATGATCCGTTCAACAGGTCGCTGGGACAGAGGAGGGTGTCAAGGAGCCGCGCGCAACGTTCTCTGCTTGCTTCGGTGCTGCATTTATAATGTTGCATCCTACCAAGTATGCTGCTATGCTGGCAGAGAAGATGCAGAAGCACGGTGCGACTGGTTGGCTTGTCAACACCGGATGGTCAGGGGGGAGGTATTAACATGTTTAAGCACCACCGATGAGTCGGATCTTATGAAGCTTTTTTTTTACACTGAAACCGTTTCAAATGTATTGTACAGCTATGGCTCTGGCAGTAGGATCAAGTTGCCATACACAAGGAAGATCATTGACGCCATACACTCAGGCAGCCTCTTGAAAGCTAGTTACAAGAAGACCGATGTCTTCGGGCTGGAGGTCCCGACCGAGGTCGAGGGTGTGCCCTCAGATATCCTCGATCCTGTGAACACCTGGACGGACAAGAAGGCCTACAAGGACACCCTGTTGAAGCTGGCTGACCTGTTTAAGAACAACTTTGAGACATTCACGAGCTACAAGATCGGCAAGGATAACGAGCTGACGGAGGAGATCCTCGCGGCCGGTCCGATATGCTGATGTCAAGGCGAAAGGAGTTCGAATGTGTGTGGTGGTTCGGGAGATAATAGTTGAGCAAGAATAACGACGTAACATTTTATTTTGGGAGTGTACTAAGTTGATTTCCTATGTGCCTGTAAGAGTTTTAAATGGGAAACTACCAGGTTTTGGACTTACCTATTGTCAGCATCTTTTGGGATGATCATTTTTCACTTGCTCGGTTTAAACCATCACTCTCTTCTCTCTGTGTGCGCACCTCCAGCGTCCAGGATGTTCGCCCATAGATAAATCCAGCAGGAACAGATGTGACGTTTTGAATACTTGAGATGTTTTTCCCGTATCCCGCCGCAGATTCGACACACAATTCGTGCAAGGATGATCCCATGATAGCTTAGTAATGAAGCAGAAAAGCAAGTTGCAAATTACAGGCAAGTAGCTTTTACAAGAAAGGTATTCATTCGATGAATGTGTCCTTGATGGTTTGGGGGTGTATAAGAAGTCCGTGTTGATTCTTCGGGACAGTTCCTTTTGCGGACGACGCGACAGTCAATCTACCTATGCTCCGCTCGCGCAACAGAAACTAGTTTCTTTTGCGGACGACGCGACAGTTTCTGTTACACGAAGCGGAAACCGCTATGCCAGCCCACGGATGAGATGCACCAAGGTCATTTGAGTAGAGATGAGCAAGAGCGGTTTCCCAACTAGAAGACGGCATAGCGCAATATTCATTCCCCTCTGGCGGAAGAGCTAAAACAGTTGTCTGTTTCATTGGTCTCAAGAAATTAGGAAGTGACATAAGGACTACGCAGTTTTATCGAACCAGATGAAGAGCTGCTCGAAAATGCGGTTTCTAACATGCGAATGGACTCGAAGTATGAGCGCCATGAACGATATCGATCCAGAAAGACGAGTCGATCAACTGGACGACGGTACGTACTTGGGTCACCAAGAACATTGCTGTCTGTATTAGTTCATTTGCAAATTCACATCATGTTAAAAACCAAAGGGCAGGTACTGATCTTGAGGCATGTTGTTGGGGATTCTTTTTTCCTGATTGCTGATGAAGAATGCGTTTGTTCCATGAAAGAAAATATCTTTTGGAAAGTAATTTTTCAGAAAAATGATTACTTTTTTTTTTGACGACATATAGCCGGAAATGTTTTTTTTTTTTAGTGTTTGGATCTCATTTGAAAATTGATTTTAATCTCATCACTTTATTTCAAGCAAAAAAATCGAATTTCTTTATTATCTTATTTTTTCCTTAAATTTTTCTTTTTCTTCATCTTCCACCACTGGCAAGCTCAGGTTCGTCGAGCTCATTGTCTGACTGGCTGTCAAAAAAAAAAGAAAAAAGAAAAAATGCAACAAAATATGAACAATAAAAAGAGAGAGTATTAACTCTAATAATGTTTTCGGACATGGCAATATTTCTACTCTAGAAATCAAGTTTTGATCAAAAGTAAAAACTTTTGCTCTAAAAATAGATTGAGGGAGAGAGATTGCCGTCGAGAGATTGGTTGTTGATTGTCTCTTTTTGATTTTAACTTTTAGAGAGAAATAACTTTTTTTAATTCTTTAAGTGGCTCAAAAACTACTTCTGAAGCAAAAAGTTGCTCAAAAAGAATAAAATTGAAGTTGTGTAACCAAATGAATTTCTATTTTAGAATGGTATTAAACGGATTTCTACTTTATAAGTGTTGTAATGCATTTAGTTGACTAAGTGTGGTGTCCCTGTCCGCCACATGCTTACTAACTTCCTGCTCTGCTTTAATCTTTTGTTATACAGAGTGTTCTTGGTGCAAGCGGAAGACTAACTAAAAACACTCATTTGGCCACACATTACACAAGAGCATGCAAAGCATACCGCAGGTATGCCTAAAGGGTGTGGCCTTAATGGATTTCACTAATCAGATAAATCACATCGCAAATAGTAAGATCATTCAGCAAATTGGTTAAATACCTCGTATTCATATCTAATCTAAGTCAGGTGCATCACTTTTTTAGTTACACAAATTATCCTGGGAGGACAACAAAGACGGTCGAAATACTCCGAGTACTAAAACCATCAACAAACTTTGTCTTAGGGAAATACCATAACAATATTTGCTTTGAAATCCGTGTTGTCATCCATCTTCTCAGTCTGAACGTTCATGTCAAACTGGTGAGGTGCAATATAACCTATCCACCTTGTTAGGCTGCGACGGTACACAACCTTGAACTCGAATGCAACTCTTCCGGTTGGTGGTCCGTCGTTCACATAAAATCGAGAGCGGATAATCTTACAACGAATTCGTAAAGTACTGTTGGGTCAGACTTCTGTATGTTCTTCTATAGATCGACTTACTCATATAGGTTCGCCATAAAAAAGTTGTTGCACAGGAGTCAGTGGATTCGACATGCTAATATTCTGAAGAAACATTTCAACCAACGGGGTGAGTATTAAACCCAGCAAGTAGGAACACTAGGCCGAACGACTGAACTATCAATAGAATCACAAGTTTGGAGGGAAAAGCCCATCATTGCAAAACACACAAAAGCAGAGTCATAGAAATCATACCAAATTGAAGTCACCACAATTTAAGATCGATTAGTGGTCAACGCTCACAATTGCGCATCATAGTTAGTCTATTACTAAGGACTAGGGATTTACTTGCCTTAGATTCAAGCTTTAAGAAAATGGAGGTTGGGTTGCTATGCGGACAACCTCGGGTTGCCTTTCCTTCTTGACGTGCGCACTTGACTTACTTTGGGCGACGCTACACACCTCGAATCTCTCTTGACAATCATTGGTTCCGCGTGACGGCGAAAGAGCTCGGGTTGCCTTTCCTTCTCGGCATGCACACGTGACTTAGTTTGGGCAATACCACAGTTCTGTTGACACATAAATTTTGATTTTATTTAAATTAATCATATATTTTGCATAAAAAATTAGGAATTAACCTCTAGTTCCTATAAAAAAAGTAACTAAATCATTTGTCAAATATGATAGTTTATTTTATGCATTCATGCATCACATGCATTGGACTAACGATGGAAGCGGACCCAAAATTGACAAGTGATCAGGATTGACATAGCATGAAAAATTTGGCTAGTTAGGGGGCAATTTAAAAAAAAAAATCATCAAGGCTCGTGGTCTAATTTGAACTTAAATCAGTCCATTTAATTTTTAATTTGAGAAAAATCTTTTAATTTAAAATATCCATTAATTAAGAAAAAAGGCTTTATAGACAGAATTTTTTGTCTCCGGATCAATTCGCGATTATCCAAAGTTGAGGGACAATTTGCAAATTATGAAAATAACACTAAACCTTAATTCACTATTATAAATAGACTCATTAGGTTTCACATCAAAAGTAGTCCAATTCATTGTCAAACGGTAGATTTTGAGGTCATTCACACAGGAAAATATACTGCCATTAAAGAGGAGGGGAGAGAGCACGTTGGAGGATTATCTCTCGATATTGGGGACTCTCTTCGCCAGAGCCGATAGTCACGTCAGAAGAGGTGGTCTCGAGCGGTGGTTTCGATTTTGGGCTTCATCGATGCTCGAAGAATCAAGGGTCAATGAAAAATATATAGGGCTACACATGGAGAAAAGAGAAGACCCCGTTGGACGAGAGTCCATCATCAGATTTTGAGACAACACTCGACTACCTGACGTGCCCAAGGCTTCCACTGATTTAGTTATTGCTTTTGTTCAAGGTCTTATATTTGCAGCCATGATGATTTTCTTTCGCAGGTTCTGAACGTCACGTCCCGCGGACTCGAACACGAGCACGCAATTCTCTTTGCGTTACTCAAGGCCTAGGGCTTACTTAACGAAAGATGCATGATGTAAATAAGCATGCAGAAACGTAATAATTATAAACCCCGTACAAGTTCAAATAGAAAACACTGGGATAGCAAAACTTATCAATATAAATATAACATGACCAAGAGTTTATACAAAAAGTGCAGATAAGCTACTCTTGTAGACGGGCCAGGGTGGTTGGGACTTAACCAAAAGACAACAAGACCGAGTCCCCAAAAGATTTCAAACTAATGAGGGTCAACAACAAAAAGCTACCAAGTAAGGTCAGGAAACCCTCAAGTCGAACCACTACTCTCGTCTGTCTCGTCCGCATCTTCATTTGACTCATAGTCCGAGAAGGTCTCAGATCGCACGTCCACTGAATCGTCCACCATGGTATCCTCTAACTCATCCTCAAAGACCTTGAGATCTCTATCACTTCATATGTATTTTCCAAGGTAGAGGTCTTCTCTAGTACATTCTTTGATCCCTTCATAGAGGTCTCCACCTCTATCTCGTCTCGGGTAGGGTGACACCAACTAGATATGACTCCTCGAGGTACTTCTATGGACTTCAACGGACCTGTGGTGATCTCACCAACTCTACGGAACCAAGCCTTGAACCTATGTGGTTTCCAGTCCTTACCTCGTCAACCCAGACAACTGTACATTTTCTTACATAAACGGTACCCCGACCGTCAGGAAATTCATCAAAATAGGCGGTCATCTCCTTAGGATCGCCTAAATGTGTCGGTAACATCTTTAGGGTTTGGGGTCTGAAAAAGTGAAGTCTCATGACGGGGTGAGATTCACAACTCTGTAAGCTAAGTCATAACTCTTGGTTAGACTGACAGTACACCCAAATAAATGTAGATAATAAACAAGAACACTCCCAACAATAAAAGGCAAACAACAGTCATAATATGCCATATTGGGAATAGAAGGGCGATAATCATACAAGCATATCATTATAACTTATAATTCAAGTCAGGCATGGAAACACAAGACCAAGTTACTCGTTCCATCACCATGATCCATCTCAATATTCACGCCCGCTGCCTCAGGCTTAGTCTGCGTCATTACGTCTCAGACTATTATAAACATGAACTTGCGTTAAATGCCTCAGGTTCCCAATACCATTCAAGGCCTGTGTTGACATATATATAATCACATCCCGCGTCTTGATGCATCAAGATATCAACCAGTACAACTCCGCGTCTCAACGCATCAGGGTGTTAAGAGTTTCCAAGCATATCAAATTCCTTTCCATATCAAGACCTCATGATCGAGTACTAGCTCATTCGTTGAGCTAATAGTCTACAACATGCAGGTCAACAAAACTTGTCGCTCACAAAGTGGCATTCGATATAAAGCACATGCATTAAGCAAGCATTCACCAAACCACAATGATCGACATTGAATAAACACACACCAAACTCACGAAAATTCATCAAATTCGAACCCAATTCATCCAGTAGAGGCTTATCCTCCTAGCCAAGATTTAGGGACTCTTTACCTTAGGCTTAATTCAGCAAAAATCTTCTCCCAAGTACACCAATAATTCGGTTCTAGTAGTCCAAGAACAAGTCAGCTGCGTAACCTAAGGAAATCCATTCAATTCGTCAATTTTCTCATCCAATCCATCGAACCACGGAGCATACACCTTAATAACATGTCAATTGACATCCTAGTACGCATCAACGACGAAATTAGGACAATGCGACACCTCGATCAGCCCTAAGAGTTCAGGTTATACAAACAGAAATAGGGAATTTTTGATTCTGCCCTAAACCTGACTAATCAGCCCATAACTTAGCATTAAACCTTAATTTATCACTTAATCCACTTGCTAACATATAGTTCTATGTGAATAAGGGTCTCATCGAAAGTTTTAGGGCGATTCGACGTCTAGAAGTCCCAAAAATAGTCCCGGTTCTCCGAGTCCTCCCGCTGGTTAGTTCTGCTCGCGGAAGCAACGCCCTTTCAACATCAAAACTCCGTCGAATTTAACCAAACTTCTTACCTCAGCTTAGTATACCAAAGTACTACATGTCTACAAAATCTTCCCGAAAGTTTGAAGCAAAAAGAGGTCCTACGGAGGTCGAACGAAGACTTACCCTAGGTTGTGTCCGATTCTGTCCGCTTTTGGGAAAATGGCTGGCCAGAGCTCCTCCGGTGTCTAATGGCCGAGCTTCCACTTGGAGGTTGTCGGAAAAAGGCTGAGGTTGAAGTTGGTGGTTGGCGCGAGCGGTAGTGGTTGTCGGAGGCGGCTGTCAAGAACAGCGAAGGAGGCGGTGAATTCTAGTCGGGTGGAGCAGTAGTGAAGAAGAAGAAGAAACGAAGAAGAAGAAGAAGAAGAAGAAGAAGAAGAAGAAGAAGAAGAAGATGGTAGAGAGGGGTTCGGCTGAAGTAAGAGGGCTTTACACAATTTTTTGGATGGTTAACATAGAGGAATGGTAGGTAAAAAGATGAGCATTAATTGATAACCCTCCAAATAATGACACTTGTCCTCATAGCAATCATTTTGATAATCCAATGGCTATTACAATTCCTCATTTTCAGCAGCCTTGGGAAATTAGCAATTGACCAAAATGTCCTTATTCAATTATTAGGACAAAGCCAATCCTTGAGGGGCAAAATGATAATTTTGCTCTCGTCGTCTGGAATGTCGTTTTTCCAATTCAAATTCCTTCAATGAGACGACGTCCAATTCGATTACAATATTGGAATTCCTCTTTTTCCATTTTTCAATTTCGAGACTCGTCCCTGAGTCATTTCTCTGTCAAATGTAATTTCGGACTTCCTCGAACTAACGGGCGGCTTTTGCAGACGTTACGCGTATCGACTCTGTGATTCTCATCACACTTAGGGTTCGTCAGTTCATGGCGACTTTGGTTGTCATGTAATTGCGAGGGTTTATTACTAGCTCCGACGGTCACGATAGTCATCGTTCAATTTGGGGATTTTTTTGCAAATTATACATTAGTTAAGCGGCATTACCCTCGCTCTAACCGTATGACTCTATCGATGCCTTCCTTAATCGTTCTTAGTGGTCAAAGTGTCACTTCCTATTTGAGTTCCCTAGGTCCACGTATCTTGTCTCGCGTTAGATTTTCTCTTTTGATCAGTTAACTCGAGCATTGATCAGATACGAGCAAGATAAGACTGAATTACATTGTTAGATACATTCTCATTGATAAGTCTCGAACTGACAAGAAAACCAGAATGTTACACTGAAGTTGAGCAACCCTTCTACATGTTCGGCCATAATCAGTTCGGGATGGTCAACACCGTCCGAGATGGTCCCGTTGACCTAAACAAACCCCCACCGCCTCCTTGGCGACCATGAGCTACACAGCCATGATACATTCACCTATCTGTTGCTCTGATCATTGACGCCTTGTGCCTAGAGAAGCTGTTGTTCAGTGCGAGAAGCATCCTCAATATTGCAATTGCAGTTTTAACGGGCTCGCATGACACAATTAAGTCTCTCCATTGTTACTCTTCCTACTCGGTTTCTTGTGTCCTTGCAGGTTCGCATGATGTTATACCAACATTGATGAAGCCATATTACCCGTTCAAGCGGAGTGTCCAGTTCGTTGGCTTCCCCACCGAATAATCCCCATAATTTCTTGAATTCTCTTTGTGTGTCAAGCGCCCCAATAGTGAGCTCGCCGATCCATCATCAGACAAAAGCCCCAATTCCTCTTTTTGAAATGATCAAAGTTTATAAGGTGATAGACAAGGAGTCGGGAGAGCTGATAATGGGCATTCTTTGAGGACTTCAAGAGAGGGATAAAAAATTGAAGCACTACATGTGAGCTTGTGGAAGATAAAAACATTGAATTTGATTTTGTTTTTTAATTCTTCTTTGGTTTGTCTTTACTTGGGATGAAGCAGTATGCTTTATGGGTTGCATGGTCTTATTTTATGCAAGTAGAATAGGGTTAGCAGATCGTGAGTCGGTACTCCAGTTCTACGCCGGCGAACAATTTGTGACCAATTTGCAATTATTTCATGATTCTTGCAGCTTAACCGAGAAGATCATCCCCATCATTTGAGCCGAACCGCAAGCTTCGTGTTCAAGTTCGGGAACCATACGAATCTGAAATTAGGTAAGTTATCTTACCGAAAATTGATTTGCTGATATTGTTGCTTAATTTGAATATGTTCCATATCCTGAATAAATCTTTTTCTAATTTTTTTTTAATTTAAATTAGGAATTACTTTTCATAATAGGCATTGTTTATGTTAAGTTAGGCATATCTTGGCCGTTGTCATTTGGATATGATCCTCCGACTTAGTAAAAATGGGAATTTAACTAATTCGATCTATTGCCATTTAGATTTGTTTTGCTATCTTTGTAAGCCGATTTTGGATTTTGGTATTTTCTTTATTTGAAAAAAATTCAAGGAATGGATATTCATGTTGATTTTGGATGCGATGTTGCCTTATCTTTAATTTCAAATTATCTCTTGATTGATATTATTTTGATATTATTTCAATTATCTAAGAGTCCTAAAAGATTTAGTATGATACGTTTTGTCACGTCCCGAAACTCGGCGAGCACGAGAACATCCTACTAGGCCGTAATCAAGTTGTGCCATCCAGGATACTTCGGCCCTCATGTTCTCACCATCATATACATGCGGAAGCAAGAAACTACTCCATACATAAATAAAATCAAGATGACTTGAGACGGAAAAATAGTACACCTCTTGTGTCTATAAAATACACCTCAATTCGTTATAATGGTAAAAACTAATCCACTAAACAATATATAATCTCTCAGGTCACCCAATGTCTTAAATACATTTGATCAACTACTTCCTCGAATGCCAATCCTTGGCAAGTTCGGGCTTCCTTCGTCTAGGACCTAAAAAAGTTGAGACCCTACTAGGGTGTGATATAAATCTCAATAAGTGAAACATAAACTTATGCCTGAACACCAGTCTCCCCTAGAACAACTCAACAACACTAGAACCAGACATTCATCAAACAACTATCTTAACAAAATAGGCATAATTAGGAGTCATAGTCAAACATAATCAACCTCAAGTGTTCATACTTCGAGTACATGGTACATAAACTAGCACTCATGACATTCAGAGTCACCACAATCAATCATCATCGGCTCTCAGGCCGCCATGCACTTCTCTGGAACTCTTGCCAACTGACATCACTGGGGCCACAGGCCAATCGATACCATCAGAGTCATCAAGCCCATGCGATCTACGAGGTCATAGGCCAATGATCGCGGGGCACTATAACCCATTCATAAAACATAGACATTATAGCCAATTCAATAATATAGGCACTATAGCCAAATTCCACAACAAGGCATCATTTATCACATAATAATTGGTATATAAAATCATTAATGAACACACCGCATGCTATAGGATCCATGCTTCACACATTAGCAAAAAAAAAATATATTGTCTTCAATGAGACAAACCATTAATCATTGCCAGGGTCCACGGCGGCGATGTATCGCCAGGGCTCCAAGCCACGATATGAATATCATAGGGCTCCAAGCCAAATCATCGCCAGTGCCCACGGCCGCAATGTCAGCACCAATCATCACTAGGGCCCACGACCGCGACGTCATCACTAGGACCCACGGCCAATTCACTACCAGGGCATCTCAGCCAATTCCTTAACAGTAACAGGGATCACAACCAATTCAATAACAAGAATATGGCTCACAGCCAATTCAATAACACACTGTTAATCACCATGCTTTTATCGTACAATCACGCTACACTAGACAACTATCCAGTAGTGTCCTAGGGTTCAAGGAAGGATTTATGAACCACTTGCCTCGGTCGATTAGCAAAATTCCATACCAAATGATCCTTTTCAATACTACTGGTATGTAATCAACTAAGGATCCCTTGTCAACTTAGAAAAGTTCATCAATTTTGAATCATAAAGCCATCACATTCAACTTCCTCTAACCCAATCTCTCAATAATCATTCAATTGGCAACTCAAGCTGCTTTATCGATCAATCGAACATATGACAATACTTCAACGAACCCTCAATTCATTCGGTTCATGTAGTCACATGCAAGGTCGAATAAAACTCGAAGTTTTATGCATCAATTTAGCCCTTAAATCACTTCTAATTCCCAATCTACTACACCAACTCCCCATTAACACCTCACATCATGTCTTATGAGTCAATTTGAAGTCAAAATACTCCTTAATTAACCCCCAACAAAATTGGTCATGGCAGGGTACTCTCAAAACAGAACCGATTTCTAGTTCAATCTGTTCAATCAAGCTATACTTTAATCCCAAACCTTAATTCCTCACAAAATTAACTTTCTAGGACCTCAATTTACATGTTAAGGGAGCTCATTGAGAGTTTTGGAACGAAAAATAACATAAAGCCTTTGAACCAACCAGTTTTCTCCACGGTCCCCAAATGGCCAAATTATATCCAATTTTAATCATCCACAATCGGCTTGAAACCCTATTTTAACACCATCAAACTTACAACCACAAACCATACAACTTGAATACTAGACGTTATGGAGACCTCACCGAAAATTTGAGGTCATTTGGAGTCCGGAAGCACCAAAAAACGCAGCCTCTCCAAAATTTAGTCAGATTTTAACCTTTTCCCACTCAAACGGACCTACGGGATAAACGGATGGGCCAAATTAAGCTCATAATACCTTTCTAGAATGGAAAGACGATAAGATTTAATATGGGGGTGGTTTTACCTCAATATGAAGTCGGACGACAAAGTTATGACCAGAACAGTGAAGACGTTTTTCCCTGTTCGCGAGAAACTGCTCGGTCGAGATTGAATAGGAAGAAGAAGATGATGGTGGGAGTGAAGATGACCGGCCAAAATGAAGAGAGAGAGAGGGTATTCTATCTCAATTATGCACTTTGGTCAAATAAATAAGATGGGTAATTAATGTGCATTTAAAGCTTGGCCTTTTCTTTGATTGACACTTGACAAACTCCCATTGGTTGCTCCATTGACTTTAACTCCCTTTGACCACATCCATAAACTATTTTTGATAGCCATATAGAGGGTTAAATGACCAAAATGACCTTCTAAATTTCTTAAGGTAATGTCAAAGGTTGAGGGGCAAAATGGTCATTTTGTATTTTTGTTCGAATTTCTATTTTTCCAGTATAAACCACCCTCGATGAGACGACATCTATTGCAATTCAAATATTGAAATTCCTCAATATCCAATACCCAAATCTCGAGGTCCAATTTCATGTCGAACCCTTGTCGACTGTAATTTCAATTTATCTTAAACTAACGGGTGATTCTTGCAGGCGCTACGCGTATTGACCTTGGGATTTTCTCAAACTGTGATGACTTTGATTGTCATGTGATTGTGAGGGTTTATCGTTCGTTCCTTCGATCCTGATCATCGAAATCTAATTTAGGAAATTCTCACAAATTACACATTGGTTAAGCGGAATCACTAGCGTTACAACTTATAACGCTAGCAAGACATCTCATGATCGTTTTAGATCGATCTCTGCTGGCCCAAAACATTCTCTCGACAATCCTTATAGTCAAAGTGCCATTTCTTATTCAAATTTCCTAGATCCACGTACTCGACTCTATGCCAGTATTTCCTTTTTGGTCAGTTAACTCGAGAGTGGCCAATTCCGAGCGAGTTACAACTGAAACACATTTATCAATATCTTTCCATTCAATAACTTCGAGAGGGTCGGAATTCGGAATGTCACAATTCTTCTCCTTAAAGAAATTTCTTCCTCGAAATTTGCCATCTTCCAATTATCCAATCTCACGGGTACTAAGGCCTCATCGCATCCTCATTCTTCAAAATAACTCTGTTCCTTATCAAACCATTGCAATCATATGCTTTTTGACACTCATGCCACTTGACGTATCACCCCCTTCAAATGTCTTCTCGTACCATCAGAGGTTTAAGGGCTTTATCAACTTGCCCTTTATTATCCAAATCGAGTTATAGCCTTCTTGATTCCACTCGACAATCTGTAATGACCATAGTGATCCATTAACTTTCGTGGCCACATCTCTTTCTCTTGTCGACATGTCTAATGCTTGACCACACGTTAGACTGCTTCAACCTTTAATCCATATCATCGATAGTGTTAAGGCAATCTTGGCACACGTTTGTGCTGTGACATTTTGATTTTCAGTCAATTTCAAGCTCAGTAATGAGAAGTGTGTATCTAGAGATGGATTTCAGTCGCATTCCGCTCGAACCTGATCAATTGGAGTGGACTGATCAAAAGGGAAAGGCTAACGCGAGACGAGGTACGTGGACCTGGGGAACTCGAATAGGAAATGACGCTTTGACCATAAGGATTGTCGAGGGGATATTTAGAGCCACAAAAAGGCCGATCCAAGAATGATTAAGGGATGCCTTGCGAGTGTCATACGATTGGAGGGCGGGTGATGCCGCTTAACCAATGTATGATTTGTAAAATTTTCCTAAATCGGACGGTGAAGATCGAGACCTTAGGAGCTAGTGATAGACCCTCACAATTACATGACAACCAAAGCCGCCAAAAATTGACGAGCCCTAAGCGTGATATGAATCACGGGGTCGATACGCGTAATGTCCGCGAAAGCCGCCCGTCGGTTCGGGATAGGCTGGAACCACGTCTGATAGAGAAAACTATCAGAAATGAGACTTGAAAGATTTGAAATGGAAAATCAAGAATTCCAACGTCATTTGGATTGGCCGTCGCCCTATCGAAGGTTTCCAAAACAAGAAAAACAACGTTCCGAATGTTGGGGGTAAAATGACCGTTTTGGCCCTCAAGCTTAGAACTTTGTTATTATAATTGAAGAAGGGAAAAATGGGCATTACACTCTCCTATGGTTGCCGAACACAAGGAAGAGAGAGTGGCCATTGGATCTTCATGGAAACTAGCAATGCCAAGTGTCAAAGATCCAACCAAGGATAGTCATATCACCTTTTCACCACCTACCATTCAACTCCCTTGACCAAGCCTTGAATATAGCCTATTCTCTCTCTTCTCCTCTGCAAAATTTTGCCTAAACCACCCCAAGAGAGAGAGAGAGAACACCAGAACACTTCATCTTCTCCCTTCTTCATCCTATACCAGCGACAGATTCTGGAGCTTCTATTCACCGGCCACCACGGCTACTTTCGGCCACTATCTACTGCCGATCGACTACCACAACAAAGCTCCATGTCTTGCTGACACCCTTCAACAAGAATCAGAGCATTTGAAGCACCGAGAAGTCTGGAGCAAGGTTTCTCTCGAGAGTCCACGGAATCTGCTCCAATTTGAGGTAGGTCCAGTTTTTGACCTGTTTAGTGGCCAAAATCTTGGAGTTTTGAGCTCAAATTTCGTGGAGACTTAGTAGACTTGTAGATGAATCTGTGAGAAAAATTTGAGATGGATTTGATTAAGTTTTGACCACGAACCGGCCTTGTTAATCTTGCCTAGAAAATTGCCAGATTTTGTGCTTAGAGGAACCGGCGACTTTGGATGGTTTTCCGGTGACCAACCAGCCTAAAACTCACGGTGAGCCTCTTGGACCCTTAAATAATCATGTTAAGAGTTAGATTGATGATTAAATGGAGGATTTAGGGGTGGATTGAAGGCTGGATATGCTCGGTTTGCACAGAACCGAAGTGAACCGATTGGTTCTGTGCAAGACCGGTTCTGTTGGGCTAATGATGGATGGATTATAAGTCTCAAATTGATGTTTAAAGCATGTTAAGATGTTGATGATTATGCCATGGAGGGTTAGGAGTCATTGATAGTTGAATTGGACATGAAAATTGACGGATTGATCGGATTTTATTAGGTTGTGCAGTGGATTGGTCTTGAACCATGGTTGGCCGAGACCTTGAGGGTCTATGAGGAGCAACTTGGATTGCCAAATCAAAGGTAAGGGAATTCCTAACCTTATGCTAGGAAGATTGGACTCAATTGGGTGAGTCGAAGATTTATTGGATTGAGTTATGAGAAAACCCCCAAACGTGATAGCTTGATATGTCCTTAGGTATTAAGGAATGATTGTGTGACATTACCAATGCCTGAGATATTTGCCATGCTTGTAAATCAATTGATGTGAATTGCATGCCACGTAAATTATGAAACGCATTTGAATGCGCGCTACCAGTGAGTGTGAAATTGATTTGATAATCAAGCATATAATATGATATGACATGAGCATGGCATGGCATGACTCTAAGGCGTGTGAGACGCGGGGCGAAAGGTTGAGACCCTGATGCGACGAGGTCGCGGGATGAAGAATAATTAGATGACGCCTTGATGCGACGAAGTCGCGGGGCTGAGATAGCCACAGCCCTGATGCGATCCAATCGCGGGACAGAGTATGAGCTCATAAACCTTGCCTGGAGATGGGCCGGGACTCGATGCGTTTACGCGGGTCACCGATGACGGGCTGATGCGTTTATGAGGGCCGAGCCTAATGTGATCTAATCACGGGTTAGAGGATGAGACAGGTAGAAGTTCATGGATATGGTGAACTGGCAGGCTGAGTATACAAGTGCATTATCATCTAAACGTGACATGAGTTCATTTTTGCATGCTTGTCGTCTATATGTCATTTCTTCATTGAATGATGCCCTATCTGCTTGTAAGTTATGAGTTTGAAAATATAGAGGATTGGAGGATTGCCTGAGCGGACGGTCGGCCTAACCTAGGGTTAGGACCCACCTTACTGAGATTTATATCTCACCCCAGTGGGGGCTTACATTTTTCAGGTTCCAGGCAGAGAGAGCACGAGTTTGCCATTGATTGGCATTTAAAGGGATAATGGACAGTTGTGTTTATAGTATATCGGTCTTTGTGATATTAGGATTGTATATCTGATTGGCAGATTAAGAGTTAAACCTACGTGTATTGTTTGATGATTTTGATGTGTCTATCCTAAGTCATCGGGTACAGTTGTATTTATATAATTGAAGAAGGCATCGTTTTCGCATGCGGTTTCCTATATGATATTGGCCGTTGGATCCTGGAGTTTTCAGAAAAGCATGGCTTGGTGGGATGTTCGCGCGCTCGCTGGGTTCGGGGCGTGACATGTGCCATCCCAAGGAACACTTTGATTTTCCACGTTCTATTAATTTCTATACCTCTTAGACATCATGATCTGATCATAGCAATATCTCAATTCCTTTCTGACCTTCAGACTCGAGACTTCAGGTACTCGTCAAGCTAATCAATTGGCAAATTTCCAATTTAGAAGTTGAATCTCTTATGTTTCAAGGGAAGATCTGTCCCTCTATCACCAATTACTCAATACTCAAAGTTCCATTATAAGCACTCGCTAAATAATTCACCCTTCCTTGGCGATATAGATTTCGCAATACTAACACTTGGGTAATCTCTTCGTTCCACGTGACTTTCCATCAATTCCCCTTTTTACAGCCAATATTATCAACCTCTTATAATTCACATAACTTCAAGGTCCTTCTTTGTCCAAGCAATACTCTCATATTCATAAGCAATTTCATGCATCAGCGTTGTCTCTTATTCAATTCCTTTCGGGAAACTATTACCTTATTCTTTTGTGGTAGATATTGACTTGAAATTTTCTTCTACCTACAATGTTTCTCGAACTTTGTCGCAAGAACAAATGCAAACTAATTCCAATCATGCTCTAATCATTCCAACTCATATGGCCTTATCATCACGATATATATGCAATGGCCACTTCCGATTGCCTTGCTATGCCTCAAGTTTACTTTTTGCGTCACGCCATTGTAATTCTTGACATCCTTTACTTTCCAATGAAATCATCATCATTGGCGCGGTCGCCAACTACACTTAAGTCCTTGGGACTCCTTTTTACATTCGTTCGTCCACTTGCGCCACACCTCATCCTCAGTCCATTCCCTTAATGGAATAGCTTCTCTGGAAAATATTCCCACCGTCTGTCTATTGCAATTCATCAATCTCAGGAAATTTCAATTTCTAGCAACTCACATCGACTCTAGTCGATTCATCACTGATTTCATTTTTTAAGTGCTCCATAAAAATTTTACTTCCCAGAAACTTCACAGCTAGGGAATCTTACCTTATCATGTTCGCAACTCGTGCGCTTTACATGTAGCATACAGCGAGCATCTCCTTAGAGTCCATAGGATCCTCTCAAAACTGTTCATATTTCTCATGTCTCTTTAAATAAGTCCAATTATTTCCTCGGATGTTCAACCCGACTATTATCAACTTCTTTCTATCAGGTGTCGAATCTTCCAAACTATTTCTCACACTTTTCAGTTGAGAGCTCGGACCTTGGCTCTCTGTTGTCACGGGTCTCCATTAAGACCACGCAATATTTTGTTCATTTTTTTCACTCTTCCCCAAGGAAGCACTCTTATCTTAACCGCTGGTTTTCATAACCAGTTAATGGGACTTTATCTCAATTCCGTCGTTCCACTGAATGTCGACATTATCTTGGAATTCAATATTGTCCACAGGATAGTTTCTCGGACTTCACTTCTAGGTATCATTCACGTTCTGTGTCTTCTTTCTTAGTCTAGATGTTTAATCTCAATATCGAGACAATTAGTTTCCCCTTCCTTTCACACTGGGGTCTCTTATCCTAAGAAAGCATCTGTTACCACAATGACTTAGGTAATCATGGCAACTCCTCATGAGCTTGCCTGCCAAACAAATTTTCTTATTTCCATTTAAAGCTCTCACGACCTATTCAACTCTTAGGTCTCACGTAATTAACAAAATCGAGTCATCCGCTCTGCTAGTACTCATATTTCTCATGATCCATATCAGTTCTTGAATTTTCCATACCATATATACTTGAGCTCAATACTCTTCTACGACCATACTTTGGTCGTTCAACCTTATTAGGCTATCATGTTACTTGAACCACTATGATTCCCTTCAGGAATCAAAGACTTAAGTCATTTACTCAAGTCTAGCAGTCTTAGGCTGCTCATCTCATCATTCATCATTATCAATCTTCCAATGGTTTCCAAGTAACTCTCAACTAGTTATCCATTACCAAGGATTCCAGATCCTCATTAGTCAATGACTATTCAATAGGCCAGCCTTAACAAGGCGATTTCTCAATCATCAGCTAACTACTAGGCAAGTCTCAACTAGGCCAAAATTCAACTAGGTTAACACCCAGCAAATACTTAAAGTGCTATTTCAATCGTTCATGCCATAAATCCAGGGGCATCTACCACTCTAGCATAATCACAACAACCTATCTCAATTTCAACAAGCATCAGTTCAATGGGCATGAGCCCCACATGCTGTCTAATCTCTTAGTTAGACCTTAGCCAAGCCAAGTACATGATGCCACTTATAAAACACGCCAAAAAGGCCAATCACAAACGTCAATTTTTTTTTTGTTTCAAACGGTATCCTCTGCCAAGCACGAAGCTTTTAACCATCCCAATCACATGTGTCATTTTAAATGCCATGCCACTTTTGATCATTCATTTTGAGAATCAATCCCGTGCCACACATCTCTTAACCACAATTGGACTCAACCTGATACCTAGACTTTCCATTTTAAGTTTTGACTTAGGTCATTCCTGCCTCTTGCCATCTTAGAAGCTTGCTAGGAGCCACTCTTTATCCGGACCTCTCTGACCCGGCGATCACTCCCTGCCCTCATCAGACCTGGCCGTTGCAGGTTGTCCCAACTCATACATCTACGGAGAAAGCTCCGTTCCACACGTTCCATACCATGCTTCATTATAGTTTATAGGTATCCCGTCCACTTGTCCCATACCAAGTGACAATTTATTAAGTCCAACAGCGATAAGTTCATGCATACACCTTTATCAGCTTTTGTTTCAAAGCCACAAACACATGCATAGCATGTTCCTTCTCACCACCTGTCATCCCACAATTGTTTCCACATCAATCCTTATTCATAGAAAACCTCTAGCTCCATAAGGACCATCGCCTCTCACAGATTAATTACCTATATTCAACTATATACCTCAAATCTAGTCGCTATTCAAGTCAAATCCATAAGCATTCGATCACAATTGGTCTTTAGTCCAAATATTCCCTCCTCGCTTCCCTATATACACCTCGTCTCATACCATCCAAGGCTGTCAATTGTAATCGATAACTAAACCATCAAGATACGACGCAGGTCAAGCCTGAATTTACTAATAATAGTCGTCTCTTTATAACTCATATTCTTCAAGCTGGGTCATTAACAAACCACGATCACAATCATATACTCCAATTAGCCCTTCATTCATAAACTATTCTCTAGCAACCTCAAATTTAGGTTTATGACTCTTCAATCTCTACTCACTTCTTTGTAAGCCTTATTCATAAAATCACTCAAGATAATTCATTAAATCGACACTAGAATTATTAGAATACCTCACAAGTTCAATCCTATAATCCTCAAGATTCATCAATCCATGCTTAATCCTAAAGGTCTCACTAGCTAATTATCCTCAAGTCATCGCTCCTTATCACTCCAAACCTCAATTACAATGGATCGATCTAACCTTGCTCTGATACCACTTAAACGGGGATGTCACGCCCGAACACGACGAGCACGCGAACATCCCACTAGGCCGTAATCAAGCTGTGCCATCCAGGATCCTTCGGCCTTCATGTTCTCACCATCGTATACATGCGGAAGCAAGAAACTATTCCATACACAAATAAAATCAAGATGACTTGGGACGGAAAAAGAGTACACCTCTCATGTCTATAAAATACACCTCAATTCGTTATAATGGTCAAAACTAATCCACTAAACAATATACAATCTCTAAGGTCATCCAATGTCTTAAATACATTTGATCAACTACTTCCTCGGATGCCAATCCTTGACAAGTTTGGGTTTCCTTCGTTTGGGACCTAAAAAAGTTGAGCTCCCACTGGGGTGATATATATATCTCAATAAGTGAAACCTAAACCTAGACCTGAACACCAGTCCCTCCAGACCAACTCAACAACACTAGAAGCAGACATTCATCAAACAACTATCTTAGCAAGATAGGCATAATTAGGAGTCACAGTCAAACATAATCAACCTCAAGTGTTCATGCTTCGAGTACACGGTACATAAACTAGCACTCATGACTTTCAGAATCACCATAATCAATCATCGCCCGGCTCTCAAGCCTCCATGTATTCTCTAGCACTCTTGCCAACTGACATTACTGGGGCCACAGACAAATCGATATCATCAGAGGCATCAAGCCTATGCTATCTCCAAGGCCACAGGCCAACGATCGTGGGGCACTATAGCCCATTCATATAACATAGGCATTATAGCCAATTCAATAATATATGCACTATAGCCAAATTCCATAACAAGTCATCATTTATCACAGAATAATTGACATATCAAATCATTAACGAACACACCACATGCTATAGGATTCATGCTTCACACATTAGCCTAAAACAAACATATTGTCTTTAATGAGACAAACCATTAATCATTGCCAGGGCCCACGGCGGTGATGGATCGCCAGGGCTCCAAGCCGCGATATTAATGTCATAGGGCTCCAAGCCAAATCATCGTTAGTGCTCACGACCGCGATGTCATCACCAATCATCGCCAGGGCCCATAGCCGCGATGTCATCACAAGGGCCCACAGCTAATTCACTACCAGGGCATCTCGGTCAATTCTTTAACAGTAATAGGGCTTACAGCCAATTCAATAACAAGAACAGGGCTCAAAGCCACTTCAATAACATATTGTCAATCACCATGCTTTTATCGTACAATCACGCTACATAAGACAACTATCCAATAGTGTCCTAAGGTTCAAGTAAGGGTTTAGGAACCACTTACCTCGATTGATTAGCAAAATTCCACACCAAACGATCCTTTTCAATACCACTGGTATGCAATCAACCAAGCATCCCTCGTCAACCTAGAAAAGTTCATCAATTTCGAATCATAAAGCATCGCATTCAACTTCCTCTAACCCAATCTCTCAATAACCATTCAATTGGCAACTCAAGATGCCTTATCGATCAATTGAACATATGACAATGCTTCAACGAACCATCAATTCATTCGGTTCATGTAGTCACATGCAAGGCCGAATAAAACTTGAAGTTTTATGCACCAATTTAGCCCTTAAATCACTTCTAATTCCCATTCTACTTCACCAACTCCCCATTAACATCTCACATCACGTCTTATGGGGGCTTATGAGTCAATTTGAAATCAAAATACTCCTTAATTAGCCTCCAATAGAATTGGTCATGGCAGGGTACTCCCAAAACAGAATCGGTTTCTAATTCAATCTTTTCAATAAAGCTATACTTCAATCCCAAACCTTAATTCCTCATAAAATAAACTTGCTAGGACCTCAATTTACATGTTAAGGGAGCTCACCGAGAGTTTTGGAGCGAAAAAATAACATAAAGCCTTCGAACCAACCGATTTTCTCCACGGTCCTCAAATGGGCAGATTTTGTCCAGTTTTAATCATCCACAATCAACCATGAAACCCAATTTTAACACCATCAAACTTGCAACCACAGACCGTACAACTTGAATACTAGATGTTATGGAGATCTCACCGAAAATTTGAGGTCATTTAGAGTCCAGAAGCTCCAAAAAACGCAGCCTCTCCAAAATCGGATCAGATTTTGACCTTTGCCCACTCAAACAAACCTACGAGACAAATGGATGGGCCAAATTAAGCTCATAATACCTTTCTAGAACGGCAAGACGATAATATTTAAGATGGTGGTGGTTTTACCTCAATCCAAAGTCGTACGACAAAGGTATGGCTGGAAAAGTGGAGACGTTTTTCTCTGTCCACGAGAAATTGCTCGGCCGAGATCGAATAGGAAGAAGAAGATGATGGTGGGAGTGAATATGGCCGGCCAAAATGAAGAGAGAGAGAGAGAGAGAGGGTATTCCATCTCAATTATGCACTTTGATCAAATAGATAAGATGGGTAATTAATGTGCATTTAAAGCTTAGCCTTCTTTTTGATTGACACTTGGCAAACTCCCATTGGTTGCTCCATTCACTTTGACTCCCTTTAACCACATCCATACGTTATTTTCGATAGCCATATAGAGGGTTAAATGACCAAAATGACCTAAATTTCTAAAGGCAAGGTCAAAGGTTGAGGGACAAAATGGTCATTTTTTATTTTTCATCCGAACCTCCATTTTTTTAGTATAAACCAGCCTCAATGAGGCGACATCCTTTGCAATTCAAATATTGGAATTCCATAATGTCCAATACTCAAATCTCGAGGTCCAATTTCATGTCGAACTCTTGTCGACTGTAATTCCAGTTTATCTCAAACTAACAGATGACTCTTGTAGCTACGCGTATCGACCTTGGGATTTTCTCAAGCCGTGGTGACTTTGATTGTCATGTAATTGTGAGGATTTATCTTTTGTTCCCTCGATCTTGATCATCGGAATTCGATTTAGGAAATTCTCGCAAATTACATATTGGTTAAGCGGAATCACCCGCGTCCCAACGTATAATTATAGCAAGGCATCCCATGATTGTTCTTAGATCTATCTCTATTGGCTCAAAACATTCCCTTGACAATTCTTATGGTCAAAGTGTCATTTTTTATTCAAATTTTCCAAGTCCACGTACTCAATTCCGCGTTAGTCTTTCCCTTTTGGTCAATTAACTCAAGAGTGGCCAACTCCAAGCGAGTTACAACTGAAACACATCGATAGATATCATTCCATTCAATACCCTCGAGAGGGTCGAAATTCAGAATGTCACAGTTTTCCTAAAAACCTTATATAATTGAAACTTTAGGAATATTTGCTTTCTTAGAAACCTTTTCTTATCGGATAATTTGGAATAAAAACAAGATAATCAAAGCATTCATGTTGATCTTCAATTTCTAAGAAAATTCATATGTAAAATACCGAAAATCTGCTCATGCATACTTCTAATCCAAAAGAAAATACAAAAAAAAAAAAATCAGTTCATCTCATGCTTATTTCAAATATTTCATTGTATATCTTGCCATATCTCATTTCATCTTATGTGATTCCATGCATATTTAGAATGTCTCACACCATCCATATGCATATTTTTGAATGTTGTCTCACATCATAATTTTGAGTATCATATCTTGCATATCATATTTTTAAAATATCACCTCCACATTTTAAAGTTATATCTTATCTCATGCATCTTTCGTTGTCAAAAATAGGAAAAGATAAGATAGAAAATCTGCTCATTTATGATCTTGCATTATCCCATGTCATTCATATTCATCTTTTCGAGTACCTTTTAGTCCCTCATCCATTTTTTTTAAAGAAAATTATGCATATTATATCATAGCATTCGCATGCCTCATAATTTACATTTTTAATTAATTAGTTAATTTTGCATATATGATAAGATGACTTTAATTCTGCATGTCTTTCATTGCATCTTTTGTTATTTATTCATTGCATTTATTTTTGCGTGTTCATGCATTCCGTGTCATCTACCATTGCATTTAAGAAAGTGAAAACATGAAAACACCACATTTGTATTTAAATCAAATTCAATCAAGTTTGGTTTGCCGACCTAGGATATCTCATAAAATTAAGGTACTGAAAGGGCATTAGCTTTAATTAGTTAATGTAATCATGAGACATTAACTCGAGTAGACTGACCAAAAGGGAAATGCTAACGCGAGACAAGATACGTAGATCTAGGAAATTCAAATAGGAAATGGTGCTTTGACCATAAGGATTGTCGAGAGGACATTTAGAACCATAAAAGGGTCGATCTAATAACGATTAAGGAATGCATTGCTAGCGTTAAATGATTGGAGCGCGGATGATGCCGCTTAACCAATGTATAATTTGTAAAATTTCCTAAATCGGACAGTGACGATCGAGACCATAGGAACTAGTGATAGACCCTCACAATTACATGACAACCAAAGTCGCCACGAATTGATAAGCCTTAAATGTGATACGAATCACAGGGTCGATACGCATGAAGTCTGCAAAAACCGCTTGTCGATTCGGGATAGGTTAGAACCACGTCTGATAGAGAGAACAATCGGAAACGAGTCTTGAAAATTGAAAATGGAGAATCAAGAATTCCAACATCATGTTTGGATTGGCCGTCGCCTTATCGAAGAATATTGAAACGAGAAAAAAAACATCGTTTCGGGCGTCGGGGGTAAAATTATCATTTTGCCCCTCAAGCTTTAGCCTTACTTATGCAAATGAAGAAGGGCATTTTGGTCTTTCAACCACCCCAAGAGCCACCAAAAATTTGTAGGAAGCATGGCCATTGGATCACTTTTGAATGACACTTAGGACAAGTGTCAATGGATGAGATAAAGAGTGGTCTTGTCCACTATTAACCACCTACCATTCTTTCCTTTGACTTGAGGATTGAATATGACTCTTTTTCTCTCTCTCACCTCCCATTTTGATTGGCCATACACCCCCCATCACCGAAACCTTCTTCTTCTTTCTCTCTTTCTGCCGTTGCCGACCAGCTTCTGCCTCTCCATTCGCTGCCGCCGACGAGCCTCTCCGGCGATCACCAGCTAGCGAGCCGACCACCCACGCATAGCTTAGCCTCTTGCCTACCCCCTTGAAGTGGAAGTGCGTCAATTGAGCCACCGAGGAGCTTCGGCCAACCATTCTCCCGGAAGCCGACGGAAACAGACGCAATTTGAGGTAGGTAGAGTTTCTTAGGACCTCGAAACGTTGGATTCTTGCTACCAAATTTTGTGGAGGTCTAGGGGACTTGTTTAGTGATTTGTGGTAAAAAGTTGAGCTCAATTTGATGAAGTTTTGACCCCAAATGGGTCTTGTGAACATTGGACAGAAACTACCGGTTGCAGTCTTGAAGGAACCAGTGACTTTTGAAGGGATTCTAGCGACGACGCGACCTCAAATCTTCAGTGAGATTCTTAAACCCTTAGATAGACATGTTAGCAAGTAGGTTAGTGATTAAGTGATGAATTTGGAGTGGATTAAGGGCTGGACATGCCCGGTTTGCACAGAACCGAAAATAGCAGGTTCGGTTCTATGCAGGATCGGTTCTGTGGAGGCTGAGATAGATCTGTTTTGAGTCTCAAATTGATGATTGAGGCATGCTAGGATGGTGAGGCTTGTGTATGGAGGTTTGGGATTCATGGATGGGTGAATTAGACAAAGAAAATTGACGATTGGTTGGAATTTCCTAAGTTGCGCGGTGGGTTTGCTCTTGGACCCTTGAGACCGAATTATTGAGGGCTTGAGAAGAAGATCTTTGTGACATCAAACTCAAGGTAAGGGAATCCTAAATTTAGGATAGGAAGATTGGACTCAATTGGGTGAGTCGGGTGATAATTTGATTGATTTGTGAGAGATTCCAAGATGAATGTTCTTGGTACGTCCTAAGATGGATAGGGGATTAATGTGTGCTATTGCTTGTGCTTGAATTACCTACCATGTCTGAGTGTCACTTTGATTGTCTTGCATGCCATGGGTATGTGAATGTGCTTGAATTGCACATTGCATTATGAATGTGAAATGAATTGAGAATCATGACATGAGTGTGACATGGTGAGACCTTGATGCGTATGAGACGCGAGGTGGTGGAATGAGTACCTTGAGGAGTTGAGGCGCGGGGTTGGAGTTGTGTGGCACCTTGAGGCGTACGAGACGCGAGGTTGAGAAGGCCACGGTCCTGATGCGTTGAAACGCGGGACGAAGATGTGAAGTGTCGACATTGACCTGAAGTATCATTGAAACCTGATGCGTTTACGCGGATTGTCAATGACGGTCTGATGCGTTTACGGGAATCGAGCCTGATGCGATCTAATCACGGGCATGAGAATGGGGCAGGCAAGAAGAGATGATTGTGGTGATGTGGCAGGATGAGTCGTGCATGATTATCTGAGTGTGTTATGATGTCATAATTGTATGCCTACCATATGTGTTGTTATTTATTTTTGCATTGCCTCGTATGTCTATGAGTATGAATTATTGGGGTATGTGACTGCCTGAGCGAAGGTCGGCCTAACCTAGGGTTAGGACTCTTTTACTGAGATGTGAATCTCACCCCTTTGGGGACCCCCTTTTTACAGATCCTAGGCCTTGAAGATGTAGCCCATATGTTTTGGCGACCCCAAGGAGATGTCCACCTATTTTGATGAGTTCCCTGACAGGCAAGGAACCATTTATGTCAGGAAATGTACAGTTGTCTGGGTAGACGAAGGTAATACAAGTTGGAAGTCTCATAGGTATGAGGCTTGGTTCAGGAAAGTTGGGGATGTGTCTGCCGGGCCGCTGAAGCCTAATGAGGTACCCTAGGGAGTTGTCTCTAGTTGGTGCCACCCTACCCGAGATTTAAACCAGGATGAGGGGTCCGTTGTCGGTTCGAGGAATGGACCGGAGAGGACCCCGACCATAGAGAACACGGAGGAGGAGGTTATTGTGGTCGAGGCGACTGAGAAGGATCTCGTGGAGCCATCTGCTGAGGAGATTATGGAGGACACTATCGAGGTTCGTTCAGAGACCTTCTCAGAGTACGAGCCCACGGAGGACGCAGAGGAGACCGAGGACTCCAACTGCTCGTCTTAGGAGCTCCCAGTTTGTCAGTTCGATCTTTTAATGGCGACCCTGATCCTGTGGAATGTTGGATGTTTATTGATGGACCCTTTTGTGTACTTACCCCATCGCCCCTTGTGTTAGTGGATTTGGTAGCTACGTGTCTGTATGAACAGTTGGATATTTGCATGACAGTATTTGCGCTATCTAGGTCCCATTTCATATTTTGTACGGAGGAGTTATTTCATTATCACTTCCACGTGCTTGAACATTATACGTCTCTCGACTTATGTGTGGATCTTGAGACCACGAGATATATTTGGTTTGCTTACAGGGAGTCGTGTGCTCATGCCCGGGGCGCGGGATGTGACAAATCAAGTCCTCGAATCCTTAAAACTCTAGTTCGTAGAAATAAATATAGTCATCCGCTATTTTTATTTAGGTTTCTAACCAACCTACCAAAATATGGTTAGTGGCGACTCAAATTCTAAATCTTTCTAATTAAACAAAGTTGCGATTTGGTAGTGAGAGAGTCCATATTAGGTTAGTCATTAAAATTAACTTGATAATCCATTAACCTGGAATTTTTTAATTTTAGGGTCGCGATAGCTTGGCGATAATCTTAATTTTTCGAAAAAATTAAGACTTAACTGATTCACTTGAAATTTTTCAAAAAAAATTAAAAGTTTAGTGGACTTAGGCCTAAAGCAAATTCCATAGATTTCTCGCTTTTGGTGATCTTAGTTGAATCTCATCATTAAGGTGTTAAATATTTTTGCAGACTTGGAGTGATAAGGGGATGAGTGATTGCTAACCTTTTTTTGCAGGAGGAAAGTGATTGTGTATGGTTTATATTGAAGTGCTAAATGCTTAGACTGTCGTGCATGTCTTTACTGCTTTAGCATTTACACTTAGCACACACAACCCGCCATTAGACCCGATTGGTTAGGCTTAGGATGATACTTGATTAGAGACACTCTGGCCATCGCCATCTGGCCCGAGTCGCCCTTCTCAAGTCCCGAATTTTTTCAAATCGGTGCCAAGAGAGTTATCACCTCCATCATTTGCCATGTGATGCGGGTCGTTAATTGGCTGAGCTGGATGTTTACGGGGATCTTGATTCAATCGCAAGCCAAGGTGATTTAATCCAGATATCTTTGGGGCTCCATCTTTGACAAGCCATATTAGATAGAAATCTAACCTCACAAAGCATTTCATGTGTATGTCTATGTGATCGGCATTATGGTTGGCCAGAAAGTAAGTATTTTATCTTTCTCCTTCGTGATTTACTTACTTTATTTTAGCTCGGTCCATGATAGGTTTCAGTTAGAGTTTGAACTTAATCCCATGGTTTTAAAAAATCTAATGGACGAGTCATTCAAAAAAAAAAAATCCCTCAGTGAATTTTACTGACCAGTGAAAATTGTCACATCTTTTCTTAATGCTTCAATAGATGCAAGTTTTTCTTGACAAATTTATACGTGAAAATTCATTGTAATAAAAATTCCTTCGAGTAATTTCAAATGCCCAAAGGATTTTATCATATTCTTTCAAGGTTATTAATGAGCAAGAAATGTTTTCCAAAAAATCACATCATATTTGACAATGAAAGGTTGTCCACTTTTTGCATAAAAAGAGGGAAAATAAAGTCAGATCAATCAAGCAGTCATGGACCGACCTCTCTTCAGTCACATGCTCATTGGTCCCGTATCTTTCTTAGGTGATTATGGATCGTCAAAAGTCACTAATCTGTATAAGGTCCAAATTAGCCATTCAATTTGACGTTTATGTCAAGCGCCCAACATTTGCTAACTCGTATGCGGCTTGCATGAGGTTTAACCCTATTTGTCCTATCGATCCATCTGCTACATGTTTCAGAATTAATTTTGGGGGCAATTCCTGATTATGCCACTTGGCGTAGCCCATCCCGATAGAAAATGGGGCAAACCAACAGTGAATGTCGACTTTAAGAAGGGAATATATTCTTCTTTGAACTTTATGGTTCTTAGAGAAAGACTCTGTTTTTTTCTTGCAAGGGCATGCTACATAGTGTAATGGTCATCACCATCAATCAATCATAATACTTGAGACTTCTCTTGCCTCATTCATGCATGTTTTTCCTACTTTGGGGCAAAGATGGGAATGAACTGATCCTTGATTTGAGGAGTATAATCCCTGACTTATTTGATTTTCTCACATGCTCTGGGACAACTCAGATTTCTCCTATCCCTAAGAATTATATTACATGGTCATTTTCTTAACTGAATGATACACATTGTTTTTCATTAAAATGGGCCAATCTCATTTTCTAGCAAAACTATAAGCATCTAGCATGCCCTTTTGATTGAAAATGGGGCAAACTGACACCCTTTATTTAGAAAAGGAGTATGTTTATGCAATTTCAAAGGGCAATACATAGTTTCCCATGCCTTGAGATTTCTTTCGCATATGAATATACTTTTCATAGCCTATGCATGTCTATATTTGATATGCACTCATTTTCTGGATGATCAAATCAAATTAAGGTTCATCAATTCTATCTTATCATATTTTTATCTGCACTGTGAGATGTTTTCAATCAGGAAATCTCTTTAATTCAATTGAATTGATCATTTTGAATGAGGAATGTCAAGACGATGAAAGGTAAGTCATTTCCATATACGTCTTATATCACATCCGCGGTGAGTATGTGTGAAAATTCCCGTGCTTACAAGGTGAAGGATTGTCTTGCGAAAAGTATTACGATCAAGATGACATAAGGCATTCATTTCTTCTATCCCAAACACTACAGGTTGCCCTTTGCTAAACCCTTTTGAACGGTGGTTCCATTTTCATATCTTGTCAGGAACAATCCCACATTGGGGTAATTTCATAAATTTAAAGAATGAGTGGAACTTTCTTGCTTTCACTTACATCAATCTTTGAGTGTATTTGTTGCATGCGAATTCTATGTTAGCTCAAGTGCTTTAGACATGATGAAGAACATTTCATTTTTACACCTATATACACTGATTCTTTTGCTTAATCCAATTTGAGCGGTGAATTTATTTCTCTAAACCCAATTGGTGATCATCCTAAACAAGGAAATTGTTTTGAATCATCTGAGAGATGAATAAAGTGCCTTGGGGTAATATGAAATTTGAAAATCTACCGGCACAATTTGTAGACAATTCAGATGAGACCCTTCCTTCCTTTTCAAAAAGGATTATTAGGCAAAAAAGAACCATAAATAAAAAAGCAAAGCTTACCATGCAAAAAAAAAAAAAAAGAAGCAAGCAAAAAGGGAGGGAAAAAAAAGGCAAAAGAGCCCCTTCTCCCAAAGAAAGAAAAGAGCATATTGAGAAAATCTCCGAAAGGAAGGGAGGTCTCATCTGAAATAATTCATAAAAACGTTCCTCAAAGAGCAATCTTTTTAGATGTGCATCAATAGATATTATCAGTTATGCTTTATGCTCAAGGATGGATGATTGCTGATTTGCTCATTATATTCCCTTTGCTGAAAATATGCCTTTCATTTCCAAGCCTGCCATGTACCTATATTACAACCTTTACCAAAAGTCTCTTCAGATTAAGGCATTTGGGTTAACGTAGGATTTCAGATGCTTATGAATGTCGCTCGAAGAAGTGTGAGCAATATCATTTTATCTCATTTTGTAGGGTTCCCGACTTGCAAACCCAATGTAGCTGCTGAAGATTTCATTTTATGGCCTAACGACTCATGTGAGTCCCCTTTGAATAGCCTTTGATCAAGCCTGAATTACAGTCCTCCTCATGGATTAGTCTAGTCATACTGATTGCAAGACTATCCGGACCCTCGTCAAGTGTGATGAAGACAACTCTGAGTGATTCTCATGCGCGCATCAATGGTCGGGTCAAATGGCCGTCTCAAAGAGAGTGAGAGAAAGTCTTTTCTGACTAAAGGTTCCTCATTCTATGTGATCAAGTTTTATCGAGAGCATCATACAGTTTCCTTATTGACAAATTTCCTAGTGAAGCCTTTAAATGCAAGCAATTGGTGATCAAATTTTTCTGACATATGATGTTGCATTTGCATTGATTTTATGCATATCATCATTTTTCAAGAGAATGGACAGGTATGATGTAGTCAATCTAGTCATCACTTACTCATTGCTCAGAAAATCCAGGTAAATTTTCTGAACCCTTTTTAAAATCAAACTTAGTCATGATCCCTTTTTGTGTTTGCACTGATAAAATTCATGCAACACAGTCTTTATGTTGACACTGATAAGGTATGCGTGACATATTCTTTTTGTGTGCATAATAAGATTTACATAACACACTCTCTTTTGTGTTCGCATTGACAAGCTTTCAGGCGTTACATCATTTTGCATTCATACTAATTTAATTCAGATGATATATCTCTTGCCTTGATTTAGCTACCTATTCCAGGTTATGCGTCGAATAGTTCAACTCATGTGGCCTCAGCTGACGAGAAACATATGCTACTACCCTTCTATGCTGCATCAAGACACTGCCTAGGCCTTGAAGTGAAGCATCGCTAGAGATCTTAAATGCTCCAAGATCAGATAGAATTGTTAGAATATGAGCGGTAGTTAGCCTATGCTTAAGCTCTTGAAAACTACGCTCACACTTGTTTGTCCATTCAAACTTCGTGTCCTTCTTCAGCAGCTTGGTCAAAGGCAAGGCTATAGTTGAGAACTTCTCCATGAAACGCTTATAATAGCCTACCCATCCTAAAAAGCTTCTGATCTCAATCACGGTCGTCGGTCTTGGCCAATCTGTCACGGCTTCAATCTTGAATGGATCCAAAGCAACACCTTCACCTGAAACTACATGGCCTATAAATGCCACGTGAGCTAGCCAAAACTCGCATTTGCTGAACTTGACATACAGCTGATACAATCTAAGAGTTTCTAACACAATCCTCAAGTGTTGTTCATGATCCTCTAGACTCTTCGAGTACACCAATATGTTGTCTATGAACACAATCACAAAGCAATCCAAGAACTCCTTGAATACCCTATTCATTAGGTTCATGAAAGCAGCAGGAGCATTTGTCAGACCGAATGGCATCACTGTGAACTCATAATGCCCATAACGTGTCCTGAATGCCGTTTTCGGTATATCCTCTTTCCTGATCATTAACTGATGATAACTTGTCCGCAGATCGATCTTGGAAAATATCGATGCTCCTTGCAACTAATCAAACAAATCACAATCCTCGGCAGTGGATATTTATTCTTGATCATCACTTGATTCAGCTTCCTATAATCTACATATAATCGCAACGATCCATCCTTTTTCCTTACAAACAATACAGGTTGTGATGCACCAGGGCGAATGAACCCTTTATCAAACAACTCTTGCATCTGAACCTAAAGCTCCTTCAGTTCTGATAACGCCATCCTATACGGTGCCTTAGAGATCGGCTCCGTCCTAGAGTTAACTCTATCACAAACTCAATTTCCCTTTCTGGTGGCAAGCTAGATAATTCTTGAGGGAAAACATCTGGGAACTCACGCACTACCGCAATATCATTCAACTTAAGTTACCAACAGACGTATCAACCACTGCTGCCAAATAATCTTGGCGTCCTTTCTCTAATAATCGGGTCGCCTCTAACGACGAGATCACTATAGTCGGGGTCCCTCCTCGATTATCCACAAACTCAAAACTAGCACTGTCACGCCTCGAACCCGGCGAGCACGTGAACATCCTACCAGGCCGTAATCAAGCTATGCCATTCAAGATCATTCGACCCTCATATTCACAAATAGTATACATGTAGAAGCAAGAAACTACTTCGTACATAAATAAAATAAAGATGACTTAGGAAAAAAACAAACAATACACTTCTCAATCTATAAAATACATCTCAATTCGTTCTAATAATCAAAACTAATCCACCAAACAATATACAATCTCTAAGGTCACTCAACGTCTTAAATACATTTGATCAACTACTTCATTGAATGCCAATCCTTGGCAAGTTCGGGCTTCCTTCGTCTGGGACTTGAAAAAGGTAATCCCCCACTGGGGTGAGATATAAATCTCAGCAAGTGAAATCTAAACCTAGACCTGAACACCAGTCCCCCCAGACCAACTCAATAACACCAGAAGCAGGCATTTATCAATCAACTATCTCAATAAGATAGGCATAAACAAAAGTCACAGTTATACGCACTTAACCCAAGGTTCTAACATATACCAAAACAAACATATAATTTCACAAAGTCATCACAATAACGTCTCATTTACTCATCGCCTGGGCTCTCAGCTGCGATGTACTTTCCTAGCACTCTTGCCAACTGATATCATTGGGGCTATAGGCTAATCGATATCTTTGTACCGCTGGGGCCACAGGTCAATTGGTACTTTTGAGGCTTGTAGCCATTTAATACCACTGGGGCCACAGGTCAATTGGTATTTTCATCATCAAGACTTTTAGTCAATTGGTACAATTGGGGCCACAGGCCAACCGGTACTTCAGAGGCTCACAACCATTTATCATTTCAAAGGCGCAAAACCACTCGATATCATTGGGGCCACAGTCCAATAGGTATCATCAGAAACATCAAGCCAATGCGATCTCCGAGGTCACAGGCCAACGATCGCAGGGCACTATAGCCCATTCATACAACATCGATACTATATCCATTTATATAGCATAGGCATTATAGCCATCTATATAACATAAACATCATGACCAATTCAATAGCACAAGCACCATTGTCAATTTGATGCCAGGGCTCAATTGCCTTTTCTCGGCACAGGGCTCTATAGCCATATAAGTCACGTAGGCGTCACAGCCAATTAAGCAATCAAGGCTCAATAGCCAAATATGTCATCAAGGCATATTACAGTTTAATGGTTATGCTATGCCATTTAAGTCATGGAATCCACTACTTAATCAAGCAATTCAAGTCATATGCTTCACCAAGCAACTAAATCATTCAACCACTATATCTAGTAGTGTCCTAGCATTCAGATAAAGGTTTAGGAAACACTTACCTTGATCAATTATCAAAACTTCACATCAAGGGATCATTTTCAATTCCACAAGTATGCAATCCACCAAGAATTCCTCATTAACCTAGAAAGGTTCCTCAATTTCGAATAAAAAACCATCGCATTCAACTTCCTTTAAACCAATCTCTCAATAACCATTCAATTTGCAACTCAAGATGCCTTATCGTTCAATCGAACACATGACCATACTTCCACGAACCCTTAATACATTCGGTTCATGCATCAACATACAAGGTCAAATGTAACTTGGAGTTTTATGCACCAATTAGTCCTTGAATCACTTCAAATTCCCAATTCACTTCACATATGCCCCATTAACACCTCACATAAAATCTTATGGAGTCTTAACGATAAATTTAAACCATGGCAACACCTCCCACAGCCTTTAAAGGGCTCGATTCATCCAAATCGAAATAGGACAGAATTCGATCCTGCCTTTCCTCTGCTCAATCAGTCTATAAATTAATTTTAAACTTCAATCCATCACAAAAATAACTTGTCATAACCTTAATCTACATGTTCAGAGAGCTCACCGAAGATTTGGAAACAAAATAACACCTCAAAGCCTTCGAACAACTCTGTTTTCTCCACGGTCCTCAAACGGGTAGAATATGTTAGATTTTAATCATCTCTGTTCAGCCATGAAAAAACCCTAAATTCTCAATAAAATAATCATACTTGCTTGACCAACTCAATTACTAGATGTTACAAAATTTTTACCGAAAATTTGAGGTCATTTGGAGTTCGGAAGCTCTCAAAAATCGTCCCTCTCCAAAATAGGATCAGATGTTGACCTTTGCCCACTCAAACAGACCTATGGGATAAATGGCTTGGCCAAATTAAGCTCATAATACTTTATTAGAATGGAAAGATGATAAGCTTCAAGATGGCAGTGGTTTTACCTCAATCCGATATCGGACGAAAAAGTTATGGCCGGAACAGTGGAGACGTTTTTGTTTGTCCACGAGTACTCTTCTCGGCCGATAACAAAAGGAAAAGGAAGATGATGGTGGGAGTGAGGGTGGCTAGCCAAATGAAGAGAGGGAGTCTATTACACATCAATAATCCATTTTGATCAATTAGATAAGATGGATATTTAATGGGCATTTAATGCTTGGCCTCTTCTTTGGTTGACACTTGACAAACTTCCATTAGTTGCTCCATTGACTTTGATTCCTTTTGAATCATCCTCATCCAATTTTCAGCAGCATATATAGAGGTATAAAATGATCAAAATGACCTTCTAAACTTCTTAAGGCAAAGCCAAAGGTTGAGGGACAAAATGGTCATTTGGCATTCTTCGTTCAAAATTTCATTTTTCCGGTATAAACTATCCTTGATGATGCGACATCCAATTCAATTCAAATGTTGGAATTCTTCAATGTCCAATACCCAAATCTCGAGGTTCAATTTCATATCGAACTCTCGTCGACTGTAATTTCAATTTATCTCAAACTGATGGGCGACTCTTGAGGCGTTATGCGTATCGACCTTGGGATTTTCTCAAGCCATTGCGACTTTGATTGTCATGTAATTGTGTGGGTTTATCGTTCGTTCCTTCGATCTTGATCATCGGAATCCGATTTAGGAAATTCTCACAAATTACACATTAGTTAAGCGGAATCACCCGCATCCCAACGTATAACACAAGCAAGACATTCCTTGATCGTTCCTAGATCGATCTCTGCTGGCCCAGAATATTCCCTCGACAATCTTTATGGTCAAAGTGCCATTTCTCATTCAAATTTCCCAGGTCCATGTTCCCGACTCTGCGTCAGTCTTTCCCTTTTGGCTAGATAACTTAAAAGTGGCCAACTCCGAGCGAGTTATAACTGGAATATACCGATTGATATCCTTCCATTCAATAGTCTCGAGAGGGTCGAAATTCGAAATGTTACAAGCGCCATCCAACGGGCTAAACCTTATTGCCTTAAGAAATCAATCCGTTGTGGCCATTTGCTTTGTCAGCTAATCCATACCCACAATCAGATCAAAATCATTCTTCTCCAGCACAATTAGATCTATCTTACTTTCATGGCCTTCTACGATAAATTTACAACTAGGACAACCTACTACAATTACCACACTATCTTTAAAAGGTGTAGACACCTTGAAAACAACATCTGATGGCACCAAATTCACTCCAGACAACTTAACAAATTGATTCATAACAAAAGAATGTGTGGCACCCGGATCAAACAAGGCATGAGCTAATTGATTATGCAAGGAGACCATACCTGTAACGGTCGGCGAATCCTTCGCCTCTTCTCGGGTGACAGCGAATACATGTCTTTGAGCTGGCGGTTAGTTCTGAAAGTTTTGTGGCGCGTCTCCTCCAGCTTGGCCTCCCTACGGCCTGAACTGTTGCCTTTGCGAGCAATTCTTCACTTGGTGACCCTTCTGGCCACAACCAAAATAAGATCCATCACCATACGAATATGGAGCAGAACCATGCCTCTGACGACATAGGCGACACGTGCATCCTGACGATGCACAGGCTTACTGATCGCGATGTGGTGTTTACCACCCGTCATCAGCTTCTTGCCTTTTCAGGTGTCCTTCTTATTCCAGGGTGTGAACCGCGATCCACTTCCAGCAGCCTTTTCCTTTAGATTCCGCTCAATCAGCTACGCCCTCTCATAAATGTCATTGTAGTCCTTTAAGTCGAAATTCACCAAGATATACCTTATTTCCGGCTTCAATCCGTCCCGAAATCTCTTAACTTTATCCAAAGGATCCTCAATCATCCTTGGGGCATACCACGACAGTTCGGCAAAACTCACCGTATATGGAGACACATGAATTCGTTCACTTTCTGTTCTCTGGCGCATTCCGAGAAGTATTTGTTGTTGGAGACTTCTACAAATGCATTCCATCTCGGGCCGTACCTTTAGGAAAGATCCATCCTTTGGAAGCATCCCATCAGCTTCTTGCGTTCCCTTTTTGCTAAAAGACGGCCAAGGTGACCCTATCCACTTCAGTGTACCTCAGTAACTCAAACACTGTCTTCAGTTCCTTGACCCATGAGGCAGCTACCTTGGTATCTCCATCTCCAACAAACTTTGGTGGCATTAGCTTAAGGAACTGTTCCACCAGCTTATGCATCGGTCGATTTCTATTCCCATTTCCAGCCATTGAGTTTCTTTGGGATGCCTGAACAGCAGTGGCGATGACAGGAGTACCCAGGCTCCTTTCTTGTCGATCTAACCTATCTCCTAACGCTCCCAGCACTTGAAGAACATCAGTCATAGTCGACTCTTGCCTGGCAGGCTCAGTTGCACTAGGTGTTTCTTCATCAACAACGATCTCATCAATCGGCTTGACAAGCCTCCTTCAGGGTGCTAGGGGAGCTCTTCTGCCACGCCCGCTCATTTTGCAGGTGAGTTATGGTGTCCTGCTCATCCCATAACAAAACACGGTTAGAATGTAATCGAACTACTTAAGACAAAAGTAGCAATCACATGCATAACGCTTAAAGGCCTACTAACTACCCCATTTCTTATTGCTCCTTATTACTCCAGGCTAATGACCAGATGGATCAGGTTGACCTTGCTTTGATACCAACTTGAGCGGGGATGTCACGTCTTGACTCTCGAGCACGCGACATCCCTACCTTGACACCTTTATATCACAAAGGATAGCGTCTCAAGCTCGCTATCGACCTATATTCTAATATGCATGCGAAACATGCACTTCTCCCAAATAAAAAAATTAGCAAGGATAGGAAAGCATGATCTTACATTCAGTCAATTCATTTAAAGACAACTTCAAACCTTATGCAAAGTAGATACTAATTAACCCTATAGAGCTAACAATATACAACCCTATTCAACGGGATGGCTCTCTAGGACCTCAAAAGAGACACGGGTCAGTAAGGTTAACTCCATATCTACTCCAAAAGGGTCACTCCAAAAAGTCACGCCTCAGCATCCTCTGGGCTCCGTCACTTGTGACCTGAAAATGTTATCCCACGACGGGGTGAAAAGTAAATCTTAGTGAAGTCAACGCCTAAGCTAGGCTAGAGCGTTGATTTACCCAGGATATCCTACAAATAGACATGACATATTAACAAATACAGATATCTAACCACATGCAACTTACTTGCCAAGAAGCCACACGAAATGCGATGCGGACACAACATAACAATGAAACAACCCAATCAAGACAAGCATCACATCAATATGACATGACATTTCAATCAGCTCAAATAAGGCAAAACACAACATAGTCCAATTTTTCATGGCTACTTGACCCAACGCACACGACTGGTGTGATTTAACACTACAACTGACAGTGTCTATTGGTAGCTCAGCTCATACGAATGGTGCGGCTAAACACTACGACTGGCAGTGTTGACATTATGATTGGCAGTGTCTAATGGCAGCCCAGCTCACACGACTAGTGTGGCTTACTGTACGACTGGCACGGTTTAAAGCTTATCATATGACCATACAAACATATTCGACAATTAGCCATTTCATTCCTCATCTTTAGTCGAATGCTCATGCGTCGTGCTCAAGACTTGGCTTCAAGTCATTTTCATATTAAAATATGCAGTTTAATCCTACCCATGGTCATATGAATGCACAACCTCATAATTAGGCTTGCGCCTGACATGGATGATGAAACACTCAGAAATTCAATCATGTCACATCACAATCAATCAATTGCACTTAGTCAAGCAGTCAAAACATGATCGATTAACCAATTCAATTAATTAAACGGTATTGATTAATCCTAATTTCATTAAATTATCGATTGATCGCTCGGCTTTGAACTATCGCTCGCTCGCGATCAAACAATGACAATCAATGCCCAATCAGTCAATCAATCAATTCTAACAACCAACTAACCACAGACGACCTAACTAAATCGACTAACTTAATGAATCGCAACCATTTATCCTAAACCTGGGTCTATCTAAAACGACCATGATTATTCTAACTAAATACCATAATCGACTAATTAACTAATTATAGGTGCAATTAGCGCTTTAACCAATGATTAGGGATTAACTCACCCTTAATCAAGCTCAGGCAGTATCTAAACGATGGCGCGGTGACGACGACGATGCCAGCGACGGTTCTCAGTTTCCTTAGATAACTCCGGTTTCTCAGTTATTTAAGCGGCGACACCACGCCACAGCAGCTAGGACACGTCGTAGGGGTCCGGCAAGTGGTCGACGACGGTAGTGGAGCTTCAACGATCGGCGGCTAAGGGCAAAACAGAACCAGTCCGCTACAAAAAAAGGGGGCAATCGGCTATTTTACGAGGAATCTCAACTTCACGGGCTGAGGCGAGATCGAGAAGGATTAGAGGGCTTACCGGATGGTCAAGGGTAACCTTTGAAACGGGAGGAGGGCAGCGGCTGGTGGCTAGAGGCGGCGGTGACGGCCATGAACAGAATCGGCGGATTTTGGGTAGAATACAGAGAACTTGAGGACGACTAGTGGGAGAGGTGGTGAGCAGCGGAGAGAGCTGGGTAGCGGTAGAGGATGACGAGAACTCCTTAGGCCCGAAACAAGGCATCTCGTCCCGAATAGGGTCTCCGTGGCTTCGGGGTGGCTCCCAACGGTGCGCGGCGATCGAGGGATGGTCTGCAGGTCAGAGGGGGTGGCCTGAGGCGGCTGGTAGCGGTCGGCAGTGGTCGGCGAGAGGCTGGCCCATGGAAACCCAAACATGAGCGAAAATAGGTCAGGGGTGTCGCGGCTCTGCTCCGCGGCTGTCTGATGGCATATGTTGGCAACGATGAGTCTACAGGGGTGGGTGGAGGTCGATGGCAGTCACACAAGGTGGAAGAAAGGCGGAGGAGTGGTGATGGCGCAAAACAACCAAGAAGAACGTGGAGAGGGGGAGCTCGTTAGGGGTAGTCCACGAGCAAACAGTTAGTGGGGGAGGGGAAATCGAGAATGAACGGGATAGGGAGAGAGAGAGAGAGAGAGGGAGAAGAAGAAGAAGAAGAAGAAGAAAGGATGAGAGAGAGTAGGTGGGTGGTTGAGATGTTGATTGGTAGGTGGAATTTTGACATGTGGGCCCCACCAAAGGTCAAGTCAAAATTCAAGTTCTTTGTCCTATATACATGAATTATTGGGTGGTAACATGGTAATTCAATAATTCGTGACTGAACGAAATTTTGGCTCGACTGGTGGGGGCATATTTTTTGTATTTTCGCAAGCTAGGCTCTGTCGCGAGGATTTTGAATTCTAATTCACGGTAACGTCCAAAATTCATATCGACTGAAATTCAATTTCATTGCTTATTATCGAATTCAGTCGATTTACAAACGGCAAATTTTTAGAGTGTCATAACTCTCCCCACCTTAGGTAATTTCATCATCGAAATTATAGTACAGTCAAAGCTTACTCAAACAGATAAGGATAACTAGATTCATCACTTCTTTGCTCTCCCAAGTAGCTTATTCAGTCCCATGTTATTGCCAAACCACTTTGACTATTGGAGTTGTCTTGTTCTGGAACACTTGTTCTTTCCTATCTACGATCCTGACTGGACGTTCCACGTACGATACTCACTCATCCAGTTCAATCTCATCACAACTTAGCACATGAGCGGTGTCCGGCTCGTACTTTCTCAACATCAATGCGTGAAATACATTATGCACTTGAGAAAATCTTGACTGCACGCAATACGGTATGCCAGATTTCCAATCCTCTCTAGGATCTCAAATGGCTCGACATACCTTAGGCTTGGTTTTTCTTTCTTGTCAAAACGAGATGTGTGACATTCTGATTTTCAATCAACTTCAAACTCTGTAATGAGAGGTTTATTTATATCAAGAGAAGTATTTTAGTTGTATTCCGCTCAAATCTGATCAATTTGAGTAGACTGACCAAAGGGGAAAGGCTAACGCGAGACGAGATATGTGGACCTAGGCGACTCGGATAGGAAATGGCGCTTTGACCAAAAGGATTGTCGAGGAGGATATTTAGGACCACAAAAAGGCCGATCTAAGAACGATTAAGGATGACCATGCGAACGTCGTACGATTGGAGCGCGGATGATGCTGCTTAATCGACGTACAATTTGCAAAATTATCCTAAATCGGACTGTGACGATCGAGACTTTAGGGACTAGCAATAAATCCTTACAATTACATGACAACCAAGGCCGCCATGAATTGATGAGCCCTAAACATGATGAGAATCATGAGGTCGATACGCTTATAGTTGGCAAAAGCCACCCGTCAGTTCGGGATAGGTTGGAATCATGTCTAATAGAAGAAACGATCAGAAACGAGTCCTGAAAAAGTTTGAAATGAAAAATCAAGAATTCCAACGTCATTTGGATTGGCCGTCGCCCGATCGAAGAAGTCAGAAACGAGAAAAACGACGTTTCGAACGTCGGAGGTAAAATGACCAAAACGCCCCTCAAGCTTAGAACTTTATCTTTATAAGCTTTGGACTTGGGTTAGCCCAATCCTAGGAGGCTCAAAGAGAAGTGGATTGTGTTGTTAAGCGAAGGTAAGAAATTCTTTAAACCAAGACTAGGGGGATTGGACTCTATTAGGTAAGTCGAGGGCCGATCGGAAATGGTATATAGGAAAATCCTCAATGGTAATAGCTTGATGTACTCTTAGATGCTATTGAATGATTACATGACATAACCTATGCTTGAGTCGTTTGTGTGTTTAAGTGTCATTTGAATTGATTCGCATGCCACGGAGTTAGAAATTGTATTAGGATGATCATTAGCTATTGAAATGCGAAATTTTGAATTGAAAAATCAAGTTGTTTGCTATAATATGGCATGAGTTATGACTGTGGCATTACATGGCAAGGCCCTGAGGCGTATGAGACGCGAGGCGGAAGGTTGAAACCCTGATGCGACGAGGTCGCGGGGTGGATTATGAAAAGGTGGCGCCCTCATGCGACGAAGTCACGAGGTTGAGACAGCCACAGTCCTGATGCGATATTATCGCGGGATAGAATATGAGCTCATGGACTCTCCTGTGATTGAATCGAGACCTGATGCGTTTACGCGGGTCGTCAACCACGGTCTGATGCGTTTATGCAGGTCGAGCCTGAGGCGACTAGTTCGCGGGCTAGAGAAAGAGGCAGACAGAGGTTGATAGATGTGGCGAAGCGACAAGCCGAGCATACATGTACATTCGTGTGTGATACGAAATAATAAATGCATGCCTGTCCTCCGTATATTGTTGTTTATTGAATTATGATTGTTATACCTGCGTGTGATCATGAGTTGGATAGGTTGAGTGACTTGGCTGCCTGAGTGGACAGTCAACCTGACCTGGGGTTAGGTTACTCTTACTAAGATGTGTATCTCACCCCTTTTTGGGGAAACCTTACTTTACAGATCCTAGGTAGTAGCGATCTGGCCTATCAAATTTGGGGACTCGAAAGAGATGATGACTTATTTTGATGAGTTCCTGGACAGACAGGGGAACGTCTATGTTAGGAAGTGTACAGTCGTATGGGTCGACAAGAGTAAGCCTGAATGGAAGTCTCACAGGTTTGAGGCGTGGTTTGAGAGGGAATGGGACATATAGATCGGGCTGCTAAAGCCGAATGAGGTACGACCAAGCGTCATACCCGACTGGTGCAGACCGTAGCGGAGTAGGAGTTGCCCGAGGGTTCGGTAGTAGGGTCTAAGAACGGACCGGAGTGGACACCGACTCTAGAGGATACTGAAGAGCAGGAGCAGGAGGAGATTATAGTATTGGAGGTGTCCGAGAGTGACTTCGCTGAGCCGTCGCAGGAGGCGACTATAGAGGATTCAGTTGAGGTTCCATCTAATACATTTTTTGGGTATGAGCCTACTGAGGACGTAGAGGACATGGACGACTTCAGATGGCGATCTGACTTTTGACTGGCGATCTGACTTTTGACTAGCAATCTTACCCCATCCCTGAGGGATTTTTGTGGATATCTTTTGGCATGCTTACTCGTCGCCCTGATGTTTAGAGGAGTTAGTAGTCGTTGGTTGTATGTATTGATGTATGACTCTTTATGATGCTATCCATGTCCTATTTAATCTGTATATATATTGTACGGGGAGTTGTTGGGAACCGTTTTCGTGTGTTTAATGTAAATTATTTTATCTCTCGACCTTTCTTTTTATATAGGTGGATCCTTGGGACCGCCGAGAGATTATTGTTGTTTGCTTGCAGGGATGTTTGCGTGCTCGCGATGAGGCGCGGGGCGTGACATCCCTGTTTGTTTTGATGTCAGAGTGAGATCAGCTTGATACGAAGTTGGATAAGGATTGGAGTAATAAGGAGGATTAAGTGGGACAAGGACGGATAGCTAGACCTTAGGAAACTGGTCAGGGTAAGGCAGGGGATGCCTAGTTGTGACTTGACACCTATGGATGGCGTTTGACCTTGGTAAGGTGGTGATAGGACATAGAGAATTAAGTTCTTTACTTAGGATTGAAGGACATTTCTGGACCTCGACTTGTTTGATGCTTGAAAGTGATTCCTTTTAGTGAATCACTGGGGTGAATGGAATTGAGTAATGGCCATGAGCCATTGGTTGAAGCATTCCTGGAAGTAATGTTGATGTATGGAGTACTATGGTTGTGTAATTGTTTTTTTTAAGGAGTAGTTAGTAGTTCTAGATTAGATAGATGAGTAAGTTGCTAACCTGTTGCAGAACTTGTGGTGGACCTGGTTTAGTAGCAAGTGACAAGGATGAGTAACCCGTCCAGGAGATCAGGAAGGACCAGAGGCGGAGCTTGTAGTTCGAGGTCGCCTGTAGCTGAGGACCCAATGATGGATGGTGTACTCAGGGCATTGGAAAAGATTGGTGACATGATCGATCGACAGGCCCAGGATTGAGACGTTGCCATAGCTCAGGCAATAGGAGCTGCCATAGCAGCCGTCAACGCCAACCAAGGCAACACCGGGGGTAATGGAAGTCAAGGAGAACCAAACCAGAGTAATGAAATAGGGAATGCCCAAGAGGAAATCGTGGCGGCTAGACAGATGGGCCAACTGGTGGAACAGTTTATGAAGCTAAAGCTAACCCAGTATGACGAGATTGGAGATCTCGAGCTAGCACCCTGATGGATAGAGAAATTAGAGAAGGCTTTCGGAGTGTTGAAATGTACAGATAAAGAGAGGGTGCTACTAGCCGTGTATCAGCTGGAGGGTACGGCAAATGGCTGGTGGGCTGCCACCAAGGACGGAGTCTTTCCTGAAGGTATGGCCCTAAACTGGAACACTTTTAAGAGGGCGTTTAACTATAAGTATTTTTCAGAAACGGTCAGGGAAAGGAAGCAGATTGAGTTCCTACAACTGCGTCAGAACCAGCTGACGATAGATCAGCATGAAGCTGAGTTCTCGAGGCTCTCAAGGTATGCCCCTTGATCGGTGGAGGATCCTTTGGAGAAGGCACGAAGATTCAGGAATGGTCTGAGGCCAGAATTTCGCAACCAGATGATAGCCTTGAACTTGAGAACCTACCGAGAGATATACGAGTGAGGCCAGATGATTGAGCGAGATATGAGGGAAAGAAATACTGCAACTGGATCGCGGTTCTCATCGTTCAGAGACCATCGCCAAATGGGTAAGAGGCCGATGGCAGGTAACAGACGTTTCGTGCCGCCTGCAAGGAGGAATATAGCAAAATCACCAAAACCGGTAAACTGGAGCTGCAGGCTGTGTGGCAGAAGACATGGGAATGGGCCATGCCTAGTAAGGATAGGAGCTTGTTTCAAGTGTGGTCAGCTGGGCCACCAGATGTAGACGTGTTCAAACCAAGCACCGGCCAGTCGACCGCAAGGATCGAGGCCGCAAGCAGGACCAGCAACTGCCGCACCTCAGATTGAACAAAGCAGACCCCAGGCACAAGGCGCTGTAGCTCGCAGAGAGGCGGAAGATGCGCCCGGAGTAGTCACAGGTACGATCTACTTGTGCAACCAGACTACCTATGCATTGTTTGACCCGAGTGCCACGCATTCTTCTGTATCTGCACAGTTTGCTGAGTTAGTAGGCATGAGGTTGGAACCATTGAGCATGATATTGCATGTTGCCACCCCATTGAAGGATAATGTCTTGGTTTCATTAGGGTGTTCTGGGTGTGAGATTGTGGTTGGAGGAAGTAAGGAAAGTATCGATTTAGCCTTATTGCCTATGTTTGATTTTGACGTGATTATAGGAATGGATTGGCTGAGTAAGTAGGGAGCAGTAGTAGACTGTGGCAATAAGACGATTTGGTTTTATCCGAAAGATCGCCCTAGTTATGAGTTGGTAGGAAGTCGGGGAGGAATTTCGATTCCCTTGGTTTCGTCTCTAGAAATAACTAAGTTGATGTCTGAGGGATGTCGGGCATACTTAGTAGCCGTGATGGATATGACGGTCGAGGAACTCAAGTTAGAGAATATTCTTGTGGTGCGTGAATTTCCGGATGTGTTTCCCCAGGAATTGCCAGGATTACCACCGAAACGGGAAATAGAGTTTGTGATTGAGTTAGCTCTTGGAACGGAGCCGATTTCGAAAGCACCATACATGATGTCCTTGTTTGAATTGAAGGAGTTAAAAGTGCAATGCAAGAGTTGCTGGATAAATGATTCATCTGACCAAGTGCTTCGCCGTGGGGAGCACCGGTGCTGTTTGTAAAGAAGAAGGACGGATCCTTGCGATTATGCATCGACTACCGGCAGCTGAATCAGGTGACGGTGAAAAACAAATATCCGCTATAGAGGATTGACGATCTTTTTGATCAATTGCAAGGAGCAGCAGTATTCTCGAAGATTGACCTGAGGACGGGGTATCACCAGCTAAGGATCAAGAAGGAAAACATACCCAAGACTGCATTCAGGACGAGGTTTGGACATTCCGAGTTTACAGTGAAGCCGTTCGGATTGACTAATGCCCCAGCTGCATTTATGGATCTAATGCATCGAGTATTCAAAGAGTTTCTGAACAGATTCGTCATAGTTTTCATTGACGACATCTTGATTTACTCGAGGAGCGACGCGGAACACGAAGAGCATTTAAGGATCGTATTGAGAACCCTGAGGGAACATTCACTGCATGCGAAGCTAAGAAAATGTGAATTTTGGCTGAACAGGGTAGCATTTCTGGGTCATGTTGTGTCAAGTGAAGGGATTGCAGTGGACCCTGCAAAGATAGAGGTTGTAACCAATTGGCCGAGGCCTACTACGGTCATGGAGGTTAGGAGTTTCTTGGGACTGGCAGGATATTATAGGCGATTCATGTAAAAGTTCTCATCTATAGCCGTCCCACTGACGCGGTTAACGAAGAAGGAAATGAAGTTCGAATGGACTGATAGGTGTGAACAGAGTTTCCAAGAGCTTAAACATAGGCTGATGACCGCACCAGTGTTGACCATTTCGTCGGGACCAGGAGGCTATGAGATTTACAGTGACGCTTCGTTGAAAGGATTGGGTTGTATTGATGTAGCACGGCCGGGTAGTGGCTTATGCATCCAGGCAGTTGAGGCCGCACGAAATGAATTACCCGACCCACGACTTGGAATTAGCGGCGATTGTGTTTGCCTTAAAGATCTAGAGACATAATCTTTGTGGCGAGAAGTTTCAGATATATACAGACCACTAGAGTTTGAAGTATTTATTTTTCCAGAAAGAGTTGAACCTGAGGCAGCGCAGGTGGATGGAGCTGTTAAAGGACTATGATTGTGAGATACTATATCATCCGGGGAAAGCAAACAGAGTGGCAGATGCATTGAGCCGAAAGTCAAGTATTGCATGCCTACTGGTGAGAAGTTGGTCGACGATAGAGGACTTGAGAGATTTTGAATTCAGATTAGAGGTCGATCAACTATCCAGTTTGATAGCGACTCTGAGGGTGGAACCTGAGATCCAAGATGAGACAAAGGCGTTACAATCTACGGACCCAGAGATTCAGAAAATTGTTGACATGGACACAATGAAGAGGAAGCCAGAATTCCAGGTGTCCAAGGACGGACTCTTAAGGTTCCGAGGACGGCTGTGTGTGCCAAAGGACGAATGACACCGAGAAAGAATCTTGTGAGAAGCTCATAGGAGCAACTATAATGTCCACCCTGAAAGTATAAAGATGTACCAGAACTTAAGACAACATTATTGGTGGAATGGGATGAAGGTAGACGTGGCAAGATTCGTGGTTAAATGCTTGACTTGCCAGCAAGTAAAGGCGCAGCATTGTAAACTTGGAGGCCTGCTGTAACCGCTGGAGATTCCGAATGGAAGTGGGATCACAAAACTATAGATTTCGTGATGGGACTTCCGAGGAGCCAAAGAGGTCACGACTCGATATGGGTAGTCGTGGACAGATTGACTAAGTCCGCCCACTTCATTCCTTTACTAAAGGACTTCGCCATGGATAGGTACGCAGAACTGTACATGAGGCACATAGTAAGATTACACGAAGTGCCAGTGACGATCACCTCAGATAGGGATCTGAAGTTCACGGCAAACTTTTGGAAGAGCCTGCAAAAGGCCATGAGGACCCGACTACAGTTCAATACGGCGTTCCACCCACAAACTGATGGGCAGTCAGAAAGGACAATCTAGATGATCGAGGACATGTTGAGAGCGTGCGTCATAGATTTCAAAGGCAGATGGGAAGATCAGTTACACCTGGTAGAGTTCGCGTACAATAATAGCTACTAGCAGAGTATACAGATGGCATTGTTTGAGGCACTCCATGGCAGAGCCTACAGAACACCGATATGCTGGGACGAAGTGGGAGAAAGGAGCATCACGGGCCCCGAATTGGTAGAGCAATCGGTGGAAGCAGTGAAGATCATCCAGGATAGACTGAGGACGGCACAGAGTCGCCAGAAGAGCTACGCAGACAAGCAGCGCAAGCCTTTGGAGTTTCAAGTGGGCGACCATTCTTCCTCAAGGTGTCGCCAATGGGGGGACTTTCGCGATTCAGAAGGAAAGAAGAGCTGAGCCCAAGATATGTAGGCCCTTTTGAGATATTAGAGAGAATTGGAACCATGGCCTACCGGCTTGCGTTATCGCCAAATCCATTCCAGGTACATAATGTATTCCATGTGTCGATGCTAAGAAAGTATGAGCCTGACTCGACACATGTGCTGGACTATGAAGCCATATAGGTGGACGATAGAGTATCCTATATAGAGAAGCCGATAAGGATCGAGGACTGGAAGGAGCAGATCCTCAGGAATAAGAAAATTTCGTTGGTCAAAGTAATATGGGAGCACCACGGAATGGAAGAAGCCACATGGGAGAATGAAGAGACGATGAGGCGACAGCACCCCCATTTGTTTGAGTTGTTAACTGTAATGTAAATTTCGAGGACAAAATTTTTGTAAGGGGGGAAGAGTTGTGACATTCTGATTTTCAATCAACTTTAGACTCTGTAATGAGAAGTTTATTTATATCAATCGAAGTATTTCAGTTGTATTTCGCTCAAATCTGATCAATTTGAGTAGACTGACGAAAGGGGAAAGGCTAACGCAAGACGAGATACGTGGACCTAGGTGACTCGGATAGAAAATGGTGCTTTGACCATAAGGATTGTCAAGGGGATATTTAGGACCATAAAAAGACCGATCTAAGAATGATTAAGGATTACCATGCGAGCGTCGTACGATTGGAGCGTGGGTGATGCCGCTTAATCGACGTACGATTTGCAAAATTTAACCTAAATCGGACTGTGACGATCAAGACCTTAGGGACTAGCGATAAACCCTTGCAATTATATGACAACCAAGGCTGCCATGAATTAACGAGCCCTAAACGTGATGAGAATCACGGGGTCGATACGCGTATAGTCGGCAAAAGCCGTCCGTCAGTTCGGGATAGGCTGGAATTATGTCTGATATAAGAAACGATCAGAAACGAGTCCTAAAAAAGTTTAAAATGGAAAATCAAGAATTCCAACGTCATTTGGATTGACCGTCGCCCTATCGAAGAAGTCAGAAACCAGAAAAACGACGTTCTAAACGTCGGAGGTAAAATGACCATAATGCCCCTCAAGCTTAGAACTTTGTCTTTATAATTGAAGGAAGGGCAAAATAGACATCCTCCCCCCCCCCCAAGATTCCAAACCTTGAAGAGAAAAAGGAGCCATTGGATCTCCTTGGCAAGAACAATGGACAAATGTCAAGCATCCAAGGGTGAAAGATCAATTCATCAATTAATGCCCACCTACCAATCACCTCAATTAATCATTTTTTTGGGGATAACCAGCTCTCTCTTTCCTCTCTCTCTCACTTTTCATTCGGCCATTTTGCTCCCCCAAAGAACTAACCAAGCTTCTTCTTCTTCTTCTTCAGTTTCTACCGCTCGCCGACCACCCGGACGCCGCCGTTCGGTCCATACCACCGGCACCTCCGGCCACTAGCTACCGCTGACCAACCACCACATCATAGATCCACCTCTTTCCAACGTCCTCCAACTTGAATCAGGTCATTTGGAGCTCTGTGAAATTCGGGGCAAGCATTCTCCTACAGGCCGACAAAATTGGAACCAACCTGAGGTAGGTCTGTTCCTCAATCCATTTGAAGGTCGAATTCTTGGATTTTAAAGCTCAAATTTGGTGGAGACTCAGTAGACATGTGTAGGAACCTGTGGTAAAAATTGAGGATTTATTTGATAATTTTTTGACCACGAACCACCCATGTATATCTTGCCTAGAAACTGCCGGAATTTTGAACCTTGGACGACCGACGACCTTCGACGACTTTCCGGCAACCACGCGGCTTGAAACTCACGGTGAGACTTCCAAAATCTTAGGTAGACATTATAAGAGGTAGAATGGTGTATAATTGATGGATTTGAGGTAAATTAGTACCGATCGGTTCAATGCCGGGCCCAAACCGAATCTGTGGATGGCTGAATGTGCTGGATTTGAGTTGTAATTTGGTGTGTATGATGTGAAGAGATGATGAGGAGTATGCTATAGGTGATTTGGATGGATAAATTGAGGAATTGGACTTGGAATTTTGACAAATCGATTGATTATCCTAGGTTGCGCGACAAATCGGCTTTGGACTTGGGTTAGCCGAATCCTAGGAGGCTCAAAGAGAAGTGAATTGTGTTGTTAAGTGAAGGTAAGCAATTCTCTAAACCAAGGCTAGGGGGATTGGACTCGATTGGGTAAGTCGAGTGCCGATCGGAAATGGTATATAGGAAAATCCTCAATGGTAATAGCTTGATGTACTCTTAGATGCTATTGAATGATTACATGACATAACCTATGCTTGAGTCGTTTGTGTGTTTAAGTGTCATTTGAATTGATTTGCATGCCACGGAGTTAGAAATTGTATTAGAATGCGCATTAGCTATTGAAATGCAAAATTTTGAATTGAAAAATGAAGTTGTTTGCTATAATGTGGCATGAGTTATGACTGTGGCATTACATGGCAAGGCCCTGAGGCGTATGAGGCGCGGGGTGGAAGGTTGAGACCCTGATGCGACGAGGTCGCGGGGTGAATTATGAAAAGGTGGCGCCCTGATGCGACGAGGTCGCGGGATGAATTATGAAAAGGTGGCGCCCTGATGTGACGAAGTCACGGGGTTGAGAGAGCCACAGTCCTGATGCGATATAATCGCGGGACAGAATATGAGCTCATGGACTCTGCCTGTGATTGAATCGAGACCTGATGCGTTTACGCGGTTCGTCGACCACGGTCTGATGCGTTTACGCGGGCCGAGCCTAAGGCGACTAGTTCGCGGGCTAGAGAAAGAGGCAAGTAGAGGTTGATAGATGTGGCGAAGTGACAGGCCGAGCATACATGTACATTCGTGTGTGATACTAAATAATAAATGCATGCATGTCCTCCATGTATTGTTGTTTATTGAATTATGAATGTTGTACCTGCATGTGACCATGAGTTGGATAGGTTGAGTGACTCGGCTACCTGAGTGAACAGTCAACCTGACCTAGGGTTAGGTTTTTCTTACTAAGATGTGTATCTCACCCCTTTTTGGGGAAACCTTGCTTTACAGATCCTAGGCAGTAGCGATGTGGCATATCAAATTTGGGGACCCGAAGGAGATGACGACTTATTTTGATGAGTTCCCGGACAGACAGGAGAATGTCTATGTTAGGAAGTGTACCGTCGTATGGGTCGACTAGGGTAAGCCTGAATGGAAGCCTCACAGGTTTGAGGCGTGGTTTAAGAGGGAAGGGGACACATAGACCGGGCTGCTGAAGCCCAACGAGGTACCACCGAGCGTCATACCCGACTGGTACCAAACCGTAGCGGAGTAGGAGTTGCTTGAGGGTTCGGTAGTAAGGTCTAGGAATGGACCGGAGCGGACACCGACTCTAGAGGATATTGAGGAGTAGGAGGAGATTATAGTATTGGAGGCGTCCGAGAGTGACTTCGCTGAGCCGTCGTAGGAGGCGACTATGGAGGATTCAGTTGAGGTTCCGTCCGAGACATTTTCTAAGAATGAGCCTACTGAGGACGCAGAGGACATGGACGACTCCAACAGTTCTTCCCAGACGACTCCAACAGTTCTTCCCAGACAACTCCAGATGGCGATCTGACTTTTGATTGGCGACCTGACCCCATCCCTAAGGGATTTTTGTGGATATCTTTTGGCATGCTTACTCGTCGCCCTGATGTTTAGAGGAGTTAGTAGTCATTGGTTGTATGTGTCGATGTATGACTCTTTACGATGTTATCTATGTCCTACTTAATCTGTATATATATATATATATATATATATTGTACGGGGAGTTGTTAGGAACCGCTTCCGTGGGTTTAATGTAAATTATTTTATCTCTCGACCTTTCTTTTTATATAGGTGGATCCTTGGGATCGCCGAGAGATTATTGTTGTTTGCTTGCCGGGATGTTTGCGTGCTCACGATGAGGACGGGGCGTGACAAGATGTCCCTCTCATAAGCGACACCTTCAAAATGATATGTGCATTGTGCTTTTATCTCTTAATTGAGCCATCAGCGTTGCACTTTATTTTGAGAATCCATTTGTTCCCAATTGCTCTGCATCTTTTTGGAAGATCAACCAGTTCGCAGACTTGGTTTGATCTCATTGACTCAATCTCTTTTTCTATTGCTTTCATTCATTTTTCCTTATCAGGGCAAGATAGAGTCTCATTTACATTCCTTAGCTCATCCTCTTCTAGTGGAGCGATCATGAAAGCTTCCCCTTGAATTTCAAAACATTGACCGGGAATGCTTTTGCGACTTGCTCTCCGTGGAGAAGATTGTACCAAAGATGCTTCATTCTCCATTATGCTCTCACTCGAACCAGATAATGGTGTTGATTCATCAAGTGGTTGCAATTAAGACTGATTTGTATACAACTCCCCATTTCTCACATTGCTTCCACTTGGATCATTATATCTAGCAGTTCCGTTATCTTCATCTAAGGTTTCAAATAGGGAACAATCTTCACCTATTTCGCCATTTCTCGAAAATTCATTCTATAAGAATATGACATCTCTAGATTCAAATTCAGTCACGCTTTTACTTTCTTGCTCACCTATGAATATATACCTTTTTTAGTGTTCTGAGTATCTTATAAAGCTACTCTTTTTGCCTCTTGGTCTCAATTTTTCATATTTATGAGTGGACTCATGAGTATAGGTAGCACAACCCCAAGGTTTAAGAAAGCTCAAATCAGGTTTTTGACCTGTACATAATTCATATGGGGTGGAAGAAACTGATTTGAAAGGCACTCGATTAAGCACATAGGCAACACTCAATAAAGCATCACCCCAAAAAGCGATCGGTAAATTAGCTTGTGCCATCATTGACCTAACCATTTTAAGTAAGGTTTCGTTTCTTCTTTTAGCAACTCCATTTTGTTGAGAAGTATATGGAATGGATAATGTATATCTATTCCCTTTTCATCACATAATTCTCTAAACTAATCAGATAGATATTCTCGACCTCGATAGGATTTCAAAGCCTTTATTTTCTTATCTAACTGATTTTTCACTAAGGTCATAAACTTCTTGAAGCAACTCAATGCTTCTGATTATAAGAAATCAGATAGATATATCCATATCGAGTATAATCGTCAATAAATGTGATGAAGTGTATAACCCCATGCGTTGCCCTTACATTCATTGGGCCACCGATGTCAGTATGAATTAATCGCAATGGAAATTCAGCTTTTGTTCCTTTTCCAAATGGATTTCGAGTAGTTTTCCCAGCTAGGCAATATTCACAAATAGAAAATTCACTTTTTCAGTATTGCCTAATAAGCCATCTTTGGCTAATCTGTTCATTCTTTGTTGGCCAATATGACTAAGTCTAGTATGCCAAATGTTCACATCGTTCTCACTAGAATTGGAAGATGTGACTAGGGAATAACATACATTCACACTAGCATGCTCAATATCTATTACAATAAAGCCATCCACAAAATAACCAGAACTATAATAAGTTGTACCTAACAACAAATCCACACCACTATTATGAAAATTCATACTAAAACCCTATTTGAGTAGCACCAACACAGAGATAAGATTTCAATGAATCTTTGGAGCATAAGGACATCGTGCAGGAATAAAGTACGTCTAAAACGCATGATAAGTTGGCAGGTGTCAATTCCTTTCACTTCCACTTTAGAATTATTTCCTACATAGATCCATCTCGCTCCACTTGGAATTCGTCGAAATTCCACAAAGGTACTTCCATCTCTTGCTACATGATTTGTGACTCTTGAGTCTATAGTCCATAAAATATGAGATTTAGTTAAAAATATAGAAATTGATACTAACAAACACTTTAAGTGTATTAAGGATTTTTACATTCTTCGGCTCGCTACAGTCGCGAGCGAAATGACGCTTTTTGCCACAGTTGTAACATTTCATCCTTGAAATATTTTTCTTCATGGAATGCTTCCCTTTTCGATGTTTCTCAAACTTCGATTTCTTGCCAGATGGTTCCACTCTTTTACTTGTTCACTTCATGAACTTGCCAGGACACTTGCGTTTGAAGCCCGAAGCTCAATGTGAGCTAGATCCAGTAACACAAACATCAGAATGTATTTTAGCTGCCAGAAGGTGGTCCTTCTCTAGCTCTAGATGGCGCATAACATCTTCAAAGGTTTTGACACTTATATTGTGGGTCAGGTTAACCTTCATGTGCTTCTAATTATGGAGCAAAGAGCGAATTGTAACTTGCACTTGTTGTTCATCAGACGATGTGTAATTAGCATCCTTTAGCTCGCTAATCATGTTCGACATCTTCCTCAAAGGTTGCCTCATATTCTGCCCATATGGCATTTTATATGTGTCAAACCTGATTGTAAGCTGTCTCAACGTAGTGATAGAAGTCTGTCCAAATCGAGCCATTAAGGGGTCCCACACGTCTTTAGCATTCTCATGCTACCTGAACTCTTGCATAATGTCATTATCCATACTGCTCAACAATGTAATGCAAGCAGTTGAGTTCTTTTTCTTCCATGCAGCGAAGGCTTCCTTATCCCTTCTATGTTGTGCATTATTACCATCCTCTAGCTTAATCATGATCAGGTTAAGAGCTTCTAGTGCCTCTAGCTCTTCAAGCACATACTAGATTTTCACGTTCCAAATTTCATAATTATCTCCATTCAATTTTTCACTCTTGTTAAGCTTAGCAACAATGTTCTTTGATGTCGTTCCATAGTATTTGAATATAAGGTAATTTAGTCATTTTGCCTGGATTTAAAGCCTATTTATACGCAACAAATGCAACTATATTCGTGCATCTCGATTATATTGATATATAATTTCAGAAAAGATCCCAAAATCAACGGTTCACTAAGTTTCCCATCATCATCTAGGTATTCTAGTCTAAAACCAATATCAATACAATCATCCAAATGTGTTCATGAAATAGTTACTAAAACTTTTGAACACTCCCACTCAAATATAGATAACATGACATACACACACACACAAATCATTGCATCAAATAAATGCCATGTTCATAAATTGAACTTACGATAATTACAATAACCACAAATAATATTAATTCAACAATAGTAAGTCTCTAAAAGTCTCATAAACATACTCAGGAATAAAAAATAGTCAAAGAGAAAAGAAAATCTAAAGATAATCAAGCGTTGTGACCCTCTCTAACATTTGACGACCGACCTAGGTAATTTCCCTTATATAAGGTGGGGAATCCGCAAAGTTCTCTTGGGGGATTTTCGACTAAATTAGGAGTTCATGTAAGCGCCAAAAGAAAACCCCTCTAAGGACCCTTAGTCTTAAGCTAGGGTGCATTCTGTCTGCGCGATCCATTCATCCCAAGCGACGACGTCTTCGCCGTCCCTACCCTTACGATCTTTTGTAAAACAATGTAGTACAAACGTCTTGTAGGACCATTGTTCATCCCAAGTGTGGTCGAGCTGATCATGCCAATCTTCAGGCATGTTATTTTTAAGTGCGTTAAACGCTTCTCGATCAGTCACTATTCGTCCACCCTAAATGATCTCTTGGATCATATTGTTGACCTTTGTTACATGGATTGAAATGTCACATATATTATCTCATTCATAATTATTCAATATATCAATCTTTTTATTAAGGGCTTGCATTTGCTTTCGTCCCCTTAGTTTTGGAGGTTTCTTGTCTTTTAGCACCCTCCATTTATTCTGATGTGCTATTCTTGAGGATATTGTTCCTGCAACGAATGCAAAACAAAAAAAAAATAGATCACAAAAAGATCTCACGCTTATGCAATTATTACGAACATATCATAAAAAACAATAGGCAAAACAAGATATCAAACAAGCCCAAATAGATTGACCGACCTCCTCCTTTTTTTTGGGTCAACAGTCAACAGGTCAATGGTCAACTAGTCAAGGGGTCAAACAGGTCAACCATATTCGTGTCGCGGGCTGGGTCAAAACAAATCTGAAAATGGGCCGGGCTAATTTTTTTTAATGGGCCGGGCTTCGTTGTGGTTGGGCTAGACCCGATCCTCTGGCATCAGCCCACGTCAGCCATGCGGGCTGAGCGCCCATGTGACGCGGGCGACAATTCACTCACGTGCGCCGCACTTGCCGCATGGGGGGCGACGGTAACAGTTCCGCCGGCGCGTGAGTTGTCGTCCGGCCTCCTCCGGCGACCATCTACTCATCAAAATCATCGTTTCGTTGAGACGAACATAGTGGTATATTCATATATAATATTAGACAAAAAAAAAGTGGCTTAAAAACAGATGAACTGTCGCAGCTCCGAGGGACACCGTCCCGTCGTGGCACGTAGCGCGCATGCGGCGATTTCCGGCGCCCCTTCGGGGTCGGCGACCACTTGAAATGGTCTTCTCGACGAGCTCATTCCAATTATGTGTGCGTAAGCCATTTTCAATAAACGTAACTCAAATAATTACTCAGGAACAGCAGCGACACATAATAGGATTTGATACGCTAAAACTACAAAATCATCATGAAAAACAATCAAGAAACAAGTAACCTGGCTCTGATACCAACGTTAGGTATTAAACCCATTCTATCTATATCTAAGATCTAGTTCATGGAAACATGCCCAATTGAATAACTTGAATCACTGATTGCGAAGTGTATATTACAAGGATATACCTTGATTGTCACAGGTTAAGAGCCTCTTTGAGATCTTGGAGTTCCTCTGACGTCAATGGCAATCAACGATGAATCGGGAGGAGCGTTCTTTGTTCTATGTTTTTGGGAGTGAAGGAATGTTTCGATACAAGAACTGATAGGAAAGACGTTAGTTTTTACGTATCTCCAATTAACGTGATTTTTTTACGTTTGAGCAAGGGGGTGTAATTGCCCACATGGGTGCACACCGTAACCTCTATGGACCCCACACAATATTAATATAAACTAATACTTCCAAAATCAATAGCTAAACCTCAAACCACAAATACAAGTTCAAGTTTATGGTTCATATCCTTTACCGTTCGCTTCTTTGCGAACATCTTACAATTTATCAGGGCCTTTTGGCGAAAATTGACATCTAAAACCATTAATATACAAACACATATTCTAGCCTAAGAACCACAAATATCAATCATCTTGCCACAATTTCATATCCACAACCAGTTATACAAGGTTAATCACCAAACTCAACAATTTAAGCTTACAAGTAAACCCCAGTAACTTCGCTTACCTGTGGACTTAAATTTACTCTCAAATTACCATCCTATTTTCCCGTTGATCACCCCACTATATCCACAAATAGTCATTTAAACTTAAGTAGTTATTAACATAATATTTTATCTAATAAGTATCATAAGCTACTGCCAATCCCTGGCAAACACAAAACACATGCGCTTGTAAGTTTTATTGCGTACATGCATACCAAACACTCCGACTACTAGCACACCTTACCACTCCAATAAATTAATCTAAGAAATGCAGCGTCCCACTCCATCACATGCTTACTAACTTTGCGCTCTGCTTTTTTATTATACAGAATGTACTTGGTGCAAGCGGAAGACTAAACACTCGGTTGGCCACAAATTACACAAGTGCATGCAAAATATATGGCAGGCATGCCTAGAAGGTATTGCCTTAATGGATTTCACTAATCTGATAAAGCACATCGCAAACGAAAAGATCATTTAGCAAATTGGTTAAATATGTGATTTAAGTCAGGTCCATCACTTCTTAGTTACACAAATTATTCTGAGAGAATTAAGAAGAAGGTCGAACTTGTCACGCCCTAAACCCATCGAGCACGCGAGCATCCCTGCAAGCAAACAACACATCTCTCGTGGTCCCAAGATCCACAATCATTTCGAGAGATAATATATAAACATTAACCATGCGGAAGCGGTACTCAGTTAAATCCCCGTACGAAATATAAGTTAAATGGGACCTGGATAGCATAATAATTGTCATACATTATAACTTACTGTTCATACAATTTTCGACTACTACAATCCGCTAGGCAAGGGCGACAAGGTAAGCACATCAAAAGGTACGACCATCGTCGACATCCAAAATAGCAATGGTCAGGGGTCGCCATCATAAGATCTAGCTAAAAAACTAAGACACCTAAGATGAACTGCTGGAATCCTCAGTATCCTCGGCATCCTCCGTCGGCTCATACTCGGAGAAGGTCTCTGATGGGACCTCAATGGTGTCTTCCATAGTCTCCTCATGGGAACGGCTCTGCAAGGTCCTCCTCGTCGGCCTCCAGAACAATGATCTCGTCCTCCTCCACAGTAAAGTCCAACGTCGGGGTCTTCTCCGGCCCGTTTCTAGAACCAACTACAGGCCCCTCTGGCAGCTCCTACTCCCTAACAGTTTGGCATCAATCAGGTATAACTCCCTAGAGTACCTCGTGGGGTTTCAGCGGCCCAATCTTCTCGTCTCCGGATTTCTTGAACCATGTCTCGAACCTATTAGGCTTCCAATCCGGGCTACCATCGTTGACCCATACAACCGTACACTTTCTCGCATAAATGTTCCCCTGCCTATCCGGAAACTCGTCAAAATAAGCCGTCATCTCCTTAGGATCCCCAAAGCGTATATGCCACATACTTAAGGTCTAAGATTTGTAAAAATGTGGGTCCCCAAAAGGGTGAGATACACATCTCAGTAAAAGAGTCCTAACCCTAGGTCAGGCTGATCGTCCGCTTAGGCGGTCATCTATCCCAAAATTCCAAACTCATAAACATGTAGGCACATATAAATAAAGATAATGTCACATAGATGATGGGCATGCAACTATGATACCATGTCACACTCAGATGACCATGCACACCTCATCCAACCATTTCACCACAATCATCTCATTATGCCTGCCTCATCCTCCAGCTCGCGATTAGATCTCAATAGGCTCGATCCGCGTAAACGCATCAGACCGTCATTGGCAACCCGAGTAAACGCATCAGGTTCCAATGAATCTCCAGGCCAATGTCATCATCACATACCTCCGTCCCGCGAATAATTTCCATCAGGACTGTGGCCATCTCAACCCCGCGATTAGATCGCATCAAGGCGCCACACAACATCAACTCCACCCCACAATTACATCGCATCAAGGTATCCACCTCTCGCCCCGCGTCTCATACGCCTCAGGGCCTCGCCATGTCATGCTCATGCCATGTTATCTCGACTCAATTCACATACAAACAATAGGTGCAACTCATGCACAATTTGAACAGTCATGGCATGCAAGACAATCAAATGACATTCGACATGGCAAACGACTTAGGCATAAACCAAGTCACACACAAACATCCTATAGCGTCTTAGGATATAATGAAAACTATCCCCTTAAACAAATCCTCATAAATCAACCAATTCAACCCTCGACTCACCCAATTGAGTCCAATCCTCCTATCCTAAGTTTATGATTCCCTTACCTTGCATTTGATAACACCAAAATTCACTTCTTGGATCCTCAAAGTTTCGGTCCCCAATAGTCCAATACCGAACTCACCGCGCAACCTAATAAAGTCCAATCAATTCCATCAATTTCCAAGTCCAATTCAACCATCCACGAATCACAAGTCTCCATAACATAATTCTCATCGTCCTAGCATGTCTTAATCACCAATTTGAGACTCGAAACCCAACCATCATCAGCCCAACAAATTCGGTTTGCCCAGAACCAAATCGTTCCTTCTCGGTTCCATGTAAACCGAACACAATCGGTCCTCACTCTACTCATAAATCCATCATTTAATCATCATCCTACCTCTTAACATGTCTATCTAAGGGTTTATGAGGCTCACCATGAGTTTGAAGTTGAATCATCGCCGGAATCCCTTCGGAAGTCGCCGGATTCCTCAAGTCAGTTTTCTGGCAGATTCTGTTCCAAGTTCATAAGACCGATTCGAGGTCAAAACTTCATCAAATCACTATCAACTTTTTTACCACAGATTCATATATATGTCTACTAGGTCTCCACAAAATTTGACCTCCAAACTCCAACATTTCGGCCTCTTGAGGGGTTAAAAACCAGACCTACTTCAGGCTGGAGCAGATTCCGTCGGCTCTTGGGAAAACATTTGGCCGGAGCTTCTCGGTGGTCCAAATGCCTCGCTTCCACTTCAAGGAGGTCAGCAAGACGTATATCTAGGTTGATATGGCTGGCCAGAGTCCAGGTAGTGGCCGGAGGAGGGCGTCGGAACGGCCGAACAGTGGCCCTAGAAGCTGTCTGGCGAGCAGCATGAAGAAGGAAGAGGAAGAGGAAGTTTCAGGAGTCTAGGGGGAGCTTTGGCCGGTCAAGTGAGGTGAGAAGAGAGAGAAAATTGGCTATATACAAGGCTTGGTCAAAGAAATTGAATGTTAGGTGGAAAAAGTTGGACATGACTACTCATTCATTGATCTTGTGACACTTGTCCTTAGTGTCATTCAAAGGTGATCCAATGGCTCTCCTCTCTTCTTGAATTCGGCAGCATTGGGAGGGTTTAATGACCAAAATGCCCCTCTTCAAATGCATGGGCAAAACTTTAAACTCGAGGGGCAAAAGGATAATTTTACCCCCGACGTTCAGAACGTCGTTTTTCTTGTTCCAAAACTCTTTGATAGGGCGACGGCCAATCCGAATAAAGTTGAAATTCTTGATTCTCCATTTCAAACTTTTCGAGACTCGTTTCTGATGATTTCCTCTATCAGACGTGGTTCCAGCCTATCCCGAACCGATGGGCAGCTTTTGCGGACTTCACGTGTATCGACTCTATGATTCATATCACGTTTAGGGTTCATCAATTCGTGGCGGCTTTGGTTGTCATGTAATTGTGAGGGTTTATCACTAGTCCTTTCAGTCTCGATCGTCACTGTCCGATTTAGGAAAATTATGCAAATCATAGGTTGGTTAAGCGGCATCACCCGTGCTCCAATCGTATGACAATCGCAAGGCATACCTAATCGTTCTTGGATCGGCCTTTTTGTGGTTCTAAATATCCCCTGGACCTTGTGTCGCGTTATACTTTCACTTTTTGGTCAGGCTACTCGAATTGATCAAGTTCGAGCGAGATATGACTGAAATACATCTCTAGATTCATTTCTCATTAATGAGTCTGAAATTGACTGGAAATCAGAATGTCACAGAACTACTCCCGTGTACTAAAACAATCAACAAATATTTATGGATTGTTTTGCTATTCTGTTATCTTTCATATCTTAATTGTTGAAGGAAGAGAATATCTTTTGGGATCGTTTGTTATTTTGTTATTACTTTGTATCTTATCCAAGGGCCTTTTATGTTCGTTGTATCTGTAACACAATAGGCATCGAGAGAGAGCAATAAAATTTTCTTCTCCATATTTTCTTCTTCCAAGTTTCTTCTTTGAAGTTGGTATCAGACCGTCTTTGGCGAAAGCCTCATCGATCCATGTCCAAAGATACACGACCTCCTGCCCCGACGTCATCATCGACTGTCTCGAATAACCCCACTCTCATGTCTCCACCAAGTATTGGAGAGAAGCTAACGGGGACAAACTTTCCAATCTGGAAAACACAGACCTCACCGTATTTACGAGCTGCTCGTTTGTTGTCCATTCTGGATGGCAACGAACCTGAACCGGAGGAAACGAATTCAGCTTATGAAAACTGGAAATTTCGAGAGTTCATAGCTTTGGCTCGGATCCTCAATTCGTCGACTGCTCCGACAGTTGCCCAACTGAAGAATCACACATCTGCAGCAAGTGTTTGAAAGTATCTTGCAGATTCGTATGCTAACCAATCAACTGCTCACGCGTCCGCTTTACGACTCCAACTTCAGTCACTCTCAAAGGGCCACTGATCTGTCACAGAATTCCTACGAGAAGCCACTAGCCTCACAGACCAGTTAGCTGCTATTGGTGAACCTTCATCTATTAATGAATATCATACTCAATTGTTTCGTGGTTTGGGTGCTGAATTTCAAGGTCTCGACACTGCAATTTCCGTCTTGACTCAAACCGGGTCTTTAACAAAGGACCAAATTCATGCCTTAATTCTTAATCACGAGGGAAGGCTAGAGCTAGCGCCAGCGATAAATCATCCTCCACCGGCGGCATTTCAGACCAACTAAGTATTGACTTCTTCTCGGCAAACCCGTCACGGGTCCAACAATTTCCACTCAGATTTTCATCAATCTGGGAATTCTTCTAGAATATCCCATGGCCATGGCTCACATTATGGAACTGGGAATCGCGGGAGACGCTATAACGGAGGAGGCCCATTCTGTCAACTTTGTGGCAAGCAAGGCCATAGGGCCAACACATGTTATCGCTTTGTTGGATCAGTCCAAACCGCACTAACGCAGCCTGCACAAGCTCACTTGACGGGTCCGGATTCACTGCCATAATATTTGCCACCATCAAGTCCGCCCTCTGCTCTCACATCTTCAGCCTCACGTTATGGATAATCCTGCAGTACTTACAAGTGCCACTCCATATTCAGGTCAAACTCAACTTTGTTGTGGGTGACGGCGTTTCCTTACCCATCACCACACGATACACTCGTGTTCTCTTCTCCATCTTTTATACTTTGTCAAATTTTAGTCGTACCTGGAATCAGTAAAAATTTACTTTCTGTGTCTCGATTTGCACTTGATAACCAATTTGTCTTCCAATTCGATTCTAACTCATTTATTGCCACATCTTTAAAAAATGGTCAGGAAATCCTCCGCGGAGTACTTGACAATGGACTTTATCGCGTCATCCTGCCACCTTGCTACTCTTATGCTCCCTCTGCATCAATTGCTTCTCTCACTATGTGGCATAACCGCTTGGGACATGCCACCGTGGATCAACTTGTGCCTCTTCTCAATTCATCCAACATCAGTTTTAGTCGTTCTTCATCTTCAGTTTGTATGGCGTGTGCTATGAATAAAAATCACCGCCATAGTCATTATCCAACTTTGTCTAGGTCAAAACATCCTTTGGAATTAATTCTTTTTGATATTTGGAGTCCATCTCCTATTATTTCATTCAACGGCAATAAATACAATATTTATTTCATTGACGATTGATCGCGTTTTGTCACGCCCCGAACTTGGCAGGCATGCAAATATCCGACCAAGGCCTTCTTGTTTCGATGACACCCAGGATCCGTCGGCCAACCATTTAAAACTTCTAAATGATACGAACATAAGGAAGCGATGATACTTCTCCATACAATTAAAACTTAATATGACTCAGGACAAAGAGTACTTTTTCTTATAAACACCAATTACAGGTTCAAAGATACAACTCTAACTCAAGGTAATATGAAATCTCGAGGATACAGCTCTAACTTCAAGGTAACATGAAATCTCTAAAGACATAAAAGTGTAAATCCAAAAGCAAGACAGACTCGTCTTTAACTTCCTCCTCTTCCTCTTCTTCTTCTTTGGGGCACCTTCAAGGCTTTGGATCTGAAAATATTGGTCCCACGACGGGGTGAGATAAAAATCTCAGTAAGTTAACCCTAACACTAAGCTAGACTATTGGTACCTCCAGACATGTTTGAAAATATGCAAGTTTTGAAAAATAATTTTCATACATGATATTCAAGCAATTGGCATAACAAGGTAACTCACGCATATCAAGCAATCAGGTTCATGTCTTTCGCACTTTCACTTTCCAATCCGGATTTTCCAAGCCATACAGGCATAATAGACATTCCATGCACTCTAGGCATTCCAGGAAATTCAAGCATTTCAATTATATAGACACGGAAACACACCACTATCATGTTTCAGTCTTTTATCTTTTTTATGCCCATCAAGGGCCGCCCTACTTGGGCCGCGAGATGATTCATTCAATCACATGACTCTCGATATCTTATCTAGATGATTTGGTCATCATGACTTTCGCTGCGAGATGATTCGGTCTCTATAGCGACTCTTGACACTCCGCGCCATCAAGATGACTCGGTCTATTGTAGGACTCTCACGCCCAGACCTGGAGATGATTCGGTCACTACCTGACTCTCGATTCTTACAACCTTCGAGATGATTCGGTCAAGGTAGGACTCTCTAACCGCAAGATCTCGTCAGGTCAATCGGGATTAAACACCCGCGACGCAATGCATTGGCCAAAGTAACCTCATTTGTAATCCTTCTTGTTAGTCCCATTTTCACATCCATAAACAAATTCATCCCATCGCCATTCATGGCACATCATTCAAGCACATCAAGATCACAATTATCATGCACGCACGTCATCACACTAAGCATCATTCGACACCAATTGCACAACCGAGCATTAAAGCCCTCAATTGAACCCCATTAATCATCACATACCCAAATTCACACACGGCATGACATCACCAAGCATTCACAGTTTTGATTCATTGCTCCCTAAGCATGGAAACATGGTACGCAATCAAAGACAAGTCATAAAAACCTCAATTCACAATCTGTCTACTCACGACCTGGTTCAGTCTCATGAAAATTGCAATTTTTCTACTCATTTTTTGAGGAAAAAATTTCCATATTCTTTTCATTCAAGATCTTACGGACTTGTGAGTGAAAACGAGGCTTAATTTGGATATCGGATGACTTAGAACGATTCGTTTTGAAAATGGTGCACACCGAAAATGAGATTTAGGCGATTTCAGGACTCTCGCGTGTTTCTCACCAAAGTGGCTCTTTAAACCCTTTTAATTCCACCAAAAATCCACCCTTTAGTAACTCAACATCCTAACTAAGGGTTAGAAGTCTTCTTACCGAGATAATTAAGCCAACAAACTCCTCCAAGAATCGCAACAATCTTCGGTTCCTAATTTGTTTGATGTAGGGCAAATTCTGTTTATAGGGAAATCCATGCAAACCAGCCATCAAAACTCCAACCTAACTCATCTATTCTTTGCTAACATGTAGTATCATGTCTTAGGGTGTTTTACCAACAAGTTAAGGGGCAAGGCAACACCTTGGCGGACCTCAAAAGCTCACGGATCCTTTGTCGGTCCAAGAGAATAGAATCTACTCTTTCAAAACCAACTAATTTTAACCATGAAAACCCATCAAAACTCTCATAAACTTGTAACCTTAGCTCATCCAACTTTAGTACTGTAAGTTGAGAAGTTATCACCAAAAGTTTGAAATCGTTTGAAATCGTTTGAAGCCTTGAAGTGGCTAATCGAAGACCTTCCTCCAACTTGATCAGAATATGCATTGTCCTGACCTTCGTCCACTCAAACCGAGCTACAGGAAGATCTACTAGGTCAAATTGAGCTTATAATATGTCTATGGAACGATAAGATAATAAGCTTTCGTTTGGCGATAGTTTTACCTCAATCCAATATCGCACGGCAGTGTTATGGCCGAAACAATGGGACAGGTCGGAACTGGTTGCGAGCTGGCTGGCGAGATAGAGGAAAATGAAAGAGAAATGAGAGAGAGATGGAGTTCGACCGAGCTTGAGGGAGAAGAGAAAATGCCTTGCTTCTTCCAAAAGTCAAGAAGAGAGAGAGGAGAGTTAGGTGAGGATTAGACTAGAATTTAATGCAATCTAGCCATCTAATCTAAGTCTATTTGGATAAGGCCTCCCAAGTTGATGATGCTGGTCTTCTACTCCATGCTTATCCAAACTTCATTAACTTCTATTGACCCATTCTTCTTCAATTTTGGGCAACTACTAGGGGGAATATAAATGACCATTTTGTCCTTCTATTTCTCTTAAGGCAAGGACAAATGGTTGAGGCAAAATGGTAGTTTTGCACTTCTCGTTCGAAACTTCACTTTTCTAATTTTAAATTACCATTGGCATCTTTTCCAATATTGGAATTCTTTATTTCCAGTTGCCAATTTTGAGCTTCTATTTCGTGGTCGATCTTTTGTCAATCGTATGTTCAATTTATCTCGAACTAATGGGCAGCTTTTGTAGACGTTACGCATATCGACTCAGTGATTCTCATCACACTTACGATGACTCAAGTTACGATAACTTTGGTTGTCATGTAATTGCAAAGGTTTATCGCTAGCTTCGACGATCACGATCGTAAGAATTCGATTTGGGAAATGTTTGCAAATCATACGTCGGTTAAGCGGAATCACCCGCGCTCCAATCGGATAACGCTAGCAATGAATTCCTTAATCGTTCCTAAATCGGCCCTTATTGGCTCTTAATATTCCCTCGACAATCTTTATGGTCAAAGTACCATTCCTTATTCGAGGTTCTAGGTCTATGTACTTGTCATGCGTTAGCCTTTCCCTTTCTGGTTAGTTAACACGAATTGATCAAGTCCGAGCGAGATCAAACTGAAATACATCAATAGATATATTCTCATTTATAGATCTCGAAATGATCGGAAATTTAGAATGTGACATGTTTCACTTGATTCTATTCTTTCTCATCTCGCAGTCAATTCTGTTCCATTTTCAAAGCCTTTCACAAACCTGTTGAAAGTCAACTTAACCGCAACATTAAGTCCATACTGTGTGACGGAGCACCTGAATTCGTCACATCTACGGAATTTGTACAACATATTAGAGATCATGGCATTCACCAACGGATTTCTTGTCCTTATGCACCCTATCAGAATGGGACTGCGGAATGGAAACATCGACATGTAGTCGAAACAGGATTGACTTTTCTTCATCAAGGTTCTGTTCCACCAGTATTTTGGGAGTTTGCTTTTGAAACTGCGGTTTACTTGATTAACCGCACGCCAACGCCAGTCATTGATCATAGCCACCCGGGGAAGTTTTATTTCATACGAAACCCGATATTGCGCGGTTACGTGTTTTTGGTTGTGCAGTATGTCCATTTCTTCGCCCTTACTCTCCTCATAAGCTTGCGCCAAGGTCCAAGGTTTGCATTTTTATGGGCTATCCGCCGGGTTATAAAGGATATCGCTGCTATTGCCCTAAGGATAAGCGTTTTTATGTTGCTGTGGATGCCACTTTTGATGAGACCATCTATCCTTTTGCTCCCAAACTAAATTTCTCTCACAATGCCTCAACGCCCTCACCTGTGGAACTCTTTTTGCCTGCCGATTTGTCTCTATCATCCTCAACAACTGTAGAACCACCTGAGTCTTCACCAACTCTGGATGTTCCACTTGTGGACACCACGGACACTGCAACTGGACTTGTTGAGGTACCGCAAGAAACTCAAGTTATGGTACCGGCATCATCTTCACATCCTATGATGACCCGTCTTCGCGATGGGACTATATCCCGTCCTACTTTTACAAGAAATCGCACCTCAGCTCTTGTGGTTCAGTCTAATATTCCTGAAGAACCTACTTGTTTTTCTAAGGCTGCAAAGGATGAGAAATGGCAACTTGCAATGGAGTCTGAATATAAAGCATTAATGGAGAATGGCACTTGGAATCTTGTTCCTCTTCCTGCTCATGCTCGCCCATTTGGATGTAAGTGGGTATATAAGGTTAAACTCCGCTCCGATGGAACTATTGAACGTTTTAAAGCAAGATTGGTCGCCAATGGTTTTCATCAACAAGAGGTTATCGATTATACCGTGACATTTAGCCCGGTGGCCAAGCCTGTAACCATACGCACAGTCTTGTCTTTGGCGTATTCTCAACATTGTTACATTCGACAGTTGGATGTCTCTAATGCGTTCTTACACGGATTACTCGAGGAGTCAGTTTATGTGACTCAACCACAAGGCTTCATTGATGCAAATAAGCCAGACTCTGTTTGTCGCCTTCGGCGCTCGTTATATGGTATTAAACAAGCGCCTCGCACTTGTTACGCTCGCTTGAGTTCCTATTTATGCGCCTTGGGATTTGTCACATCAACTGCCGACACCACCCTTTTTGTCAAGCACACAGCTGATTTCACCATTTACTTATTGGTGTACGTTGACGACATTATTTTGACTGGTTCCCCGAATGCTCTGTTACATGGTCATTTACAATCCCTTCAATCGGATTTTGCTATCAAGGATTTAGGGGACACTCATTATTTTTCGGGGATTGAAATGCTTCACACCAATGATGGGTTACATCTTCATCAGGGTCGATTTGTGAAGAAAATACTAAAAAATGCTAATATGCAATCTGCTAAGCCCGCTGCTACTCCTACAAATTTCGTGGAACCAGACACGGTTGCTTCTCACGAGCCACTTGCGGATCCATTTCAGTTTCGTAGCATTGTGGGAGCACTTCAATATCTCACTCTTACACGGCCCGATATTGCATACGCGGTGAATTCGTCTTGTCAACATCTTCACGCTCCCATTATGACTCATTGGCAAGCCGTGGAACGCCTTCTGCGTTACTTGGCTAATACGGTCTCACACGGTCTTCTTTTACTCGAACGGCGGCCACGCAGCTCCATGCATTCTCTGACACCAGCTGGGCAGGTAACCGAACGGACCGTCACTCGGTGGATTTTGTATCTATCATGGACCAAATCTCATCTCTTGTTCATCTCGCAAGCAACGAACCGTGGCTCGCTCTAGTGCTGAAGCAAAATACAAATGTCTTGCGGATACGACTGCAGAGTTAATGTGGCTTGAATATCTTTTTCGGGATCTTCATGGGCAACCACCCGAGCTGCCCATTCTTTGGTGTGATAACTTATCCGCCATCTACTTATCGGCCAATCCTGTGTTCCATGCTCGAACCAAACATGTAGAAATTGATTACTACTTCATTTGAGAACGCGTTACTCGGAAACAATTGGTAGTCCGCCATATTTCTACCGAGGAGCAAACTGCCGATATCTTCGCCAAAAGGTTGCCAACCTGTCTGTTTCTTCAGCCGCGGTCCAAGATAATGGTTCACCCTCACCATTAGCTCTGAGATATATCTTTGTAAGTCCTTTTACTTATTTTTTTTTTTAAATCAAATGTCATTTTTATCTTGCTAGTGTTCTTGCCATTATTTTTCTATATTTCATGTCCAAACGCGCACACACGCTTTTGCAAAATCCCAATAGTGATATCAGAGTCAGGTTCGCAATTCGTTGATTTTGAGTGTTTATTCTAACCAACTTCGCAATGGCCAAAGTCGCCGTATCATTTCCCATCCTAATATTTGATGGGAACAACTATGATTACTAGAGCATCAAGATGACTACATTCTTGATGGCCCAAGATTTATGGGATATCATCGAGAAAGGATGTGAAGCCTTGAAAGAACATGCAAGTGTTCCGGCTGAACTATGGTAGAAAGATGCACGAGCTCTATTCGTGATCCGGCAAGCACTCTCGATTACAATATTTTCAAGAATCATTGGCACAAAGGCGGCAAAGCAAGCATGGGAAGTATTGCAAGAAGAATATCAACGCTAAAAAAAAGTACGCACTATACAAATTCAAACTTTAACAATATAATTTGAGAATTCTAAAATAAAAGTGCATGAATCTGTCCAAGAATATTGTGGATGGTTGAAAGAAGTAGTAAATCAGATGAGAGCCAACGAAGATGCAATCACCGATTAGAGGGTTGGTGAGAAAATATTGGTGACATTTACTAGGAAATACAATTCTATTGTCACCACCATAGAATCATCTAAGGATTTAACAACCCAGTCTATAAGTGAGTTGATTGGTTCTTTAGAAGCACAAGAGAAAAGATTGCAACCACAGGATAAAGATAAAGTTGAGAATGCTTTTCAGTCAAAAAATGAACATACGGTTTGACAATGGTAAGCGTAGTGTAAGGAGCTCATGGAAAAACAAGACAAGAGGAGAAACATCTACGAAAGAAAAATATTCATTTTGTAAATTTTGCAAGAAAACTAATCATTTAAAGAAAGATTGTTGGTTTCGTGATAAACCATAAAGCAACTCTTGCAAAAGATATGCTACATAGAAAAGTTTTGTTTCTCTAAAAGTAATTACAAAATAAACTATGTTAAAGAAAAGGGAAAAAAAGGTAGAAAAAAAGATAGATCATTTATTCTTTGCAAGCCAAGTGGCAATGATGAGAGAAATGATCTATGGTATATTGATAGTGGGTGTAGCAATTATATGATGGGAGATGAATCAATATTCATCGAAATTGACACTTCGGTGAAGACTCAAGTGAGATAAGGCAACGATGAATTGATCAATGTGAAAGGAAAGGGACCATATCCATTGAAACTAAGAAAGGCCCCAAATATACTCATGAAGTATATTCGATACTTATTCTTGCATAGAATCTACTCAGTGTAAGTTAGATGATGTAGAATGGGCATCTCTATATTTTAAGGAGATACATGCACTATTTATGATAAATATAAGAATCAAGTTATTGCCTTTGTGAGAATGGAAAAATAGGAATTTTTCTATTTGATGAAAATATGTCAAGGATATAGCTATGAAAGTTCAAGTTGATGATTCATGGCTATGATATCGGAGATTTGCCCACCTCAACTTCTATGGGTCAAAGATTCTCCATCAAAAAAATATGGTGAGAAATCTTCCAGCTATTATGGAGATTTCAGATGTTTGTAAATGCTATTTCATTGGAAAACAACAAAGCAGTTGCTCCCATCTAGAAATTCATAGAGAGCAAAAAGAATACCAAAGCTAGTTGATACGGATGTATGTGGTCCAATGAGGACACCGACATCGAGTCAAAATAAGTATTACATTCTCTTCATTGATGGCTATGCCAAAATGACGTGGGTGTACTTTCTTTGAAAAATATCATAGGTTTTCTCTGTCTTCAAGAAATTCAAGAACCACGTTGAAAATTAAAGTGGTAGAAGAATCAAAGTCTTAACAATACAATTCTAAGGAGTTCAATAGGCTACACTCCAGAGCAAAATGGAGTAGCAAAAGGAAGAATAGAACCGCTATGGAAATGACGAGATGTACATTAAAAGAGAAAGGACTTCCTAACTCTTTTTAGGCAATGGCAGTCTACACTGCAGTATACTTGTTACATGGGAGTCCAACTAAAGCAGTTTAGAAGAGAACTTCAATTGAAACATGGAGAGGACAGAAACCTTCAGCTAAAAATCTAAAAGTATTTGGCTATATATGATGTGTTTACATTCCTGATATAAAAAGGAGCAAGCTTGATGAGAAGACAAAAAAAAGGCATCTTCCTTGGATACAGTGATCAGTCAAAAGGTTATTGGATTTACAACCTAAGAACTAAGAAGCTCACGATAAGTCAAGACATTGAGTTCGACGAAAATGCCGCTTGGAACTGAGAGGAGGAGAAGATCGAGAATAAGTATGTTACCTTACCTAATATTGCACCAACTCGAAAGGAATCAACATCAAAAGAAGAAGGTGAAACATAAGATTCCTCCACTCAAGATGTCACACCACCATACTCTCCAAGCCCAGCATAAGAAGAGCTAACTCCAAAATCCTCTATACTAAGAGTAAAGTCTTTAAGGAAAGTCTATGAGACATGCAACTTTACATCCTTAGAACCAGAAAACTATGAAGAAGCTTCCAAAGAAGAAGTTTAGATTAAGCCATGGAGCAAGAAATCAATATTATCGAGAAAAATGAAACTTGGGAGCTCGTCAATCACCCCGAAGATAAAGAAATCATTGATGTCAAATGGGTCTACAAGACGAAGCTAAATGCAAATGGATCAATTCAAAAGCATAAAGCAACGTTTATTGCGAAAGGATACTTGCAGCAACTAGGTGTTGATTATATCGAAACTTTCGTTCCAATTGCTTGCCTTGACACTATTCGAGCACTCCCAACCTTAACAGCACAAAAAGAGTGGAACAACCACAAGCCTTTATTCTCAAAGGTTAAGAAGAAAAACTTCTAAAGCTCTAGAAAGTCCTTTATAGGTTAAAACAAGCATCATGAGCATGATATAACAAAATTTTGACGAATATTTCGCCAAGTAAGGATTCAGGAGTATGAGCGAGCCAACGCTCTACATATGCAATTATGATACTCTTTGTGATATTCCGAATCCTGACCCCTCTCGAGACTATTGAATAGAAAGATATCAATCGAGGTATTTCAATTGTATCTCGCTCGGGGCAGGCCACTTTCAAGTTAACTGACCAAAATGAAAAGACTAACGCGGAGTCGGGTACATGGATTTGAAAAATTCGAATAAGAAATGACGCTCTGATCATAAAGATTATCGATGAGATATTTTGGGCCAGCGGAGACCAATCTAGGAACGATCATGGGATGATTTGCTAATGTTATACGGTTGGGACACGGGTGATTCCGCTTAACCAATGTATAATTTGCGAAAATTCCCTAAATCGAATTTCGATGATTAGAACCGTAGGAACTAGTGATAAACCCTCGCAATTACATGACAACCAAAGTCGCCACGACTTGAGAGATTCTAAGGTCGATACGCGTAACGTCTGCAAAAGTCGCCCGTCAGTTTGAGATAAACTGGAATTACAGTCGACAAGAACTCAACATGAATTGGACCTCGAAAGTGGATAACGTACATTGAGGGATTCCAACATTGAAAGAGAATTGGACGTCGCCTCATCGAGAGTAACCAAGATTGGGAAAAAGTGAAACTTTGGACTACAAGTGAAAATTATCATTTTGCCCCTAGGATAATACTCATTCCTTAAGAATAAGTCAGGGGCAAAATAGTCTTTTACTCTCCCTATCTTGGACGAAAATTTGAGGGGCTTATTGGTCATTTGACACAAAGATATTATGGGGATAAAGACAAAACCATTAATTGCATTAGTCAAGTCTCACATGCCTAATCCAAGCCTAGTCTATGACAACCATCATATCAATCTCTCTCTTTCTTTGGCTTGAAGGATAAGCCACTCTACATTCTTCCTTTTATCCCATTTGGCCGAACAACCCCTTCTTCTTCAAACTCTCTCAAAACTCTCTCTCTAGGATTTTTCTCTTTCGCCCAGCTCTGACCACCTCCACTGTTTCGTACATAAATTTTTCATCCGTTATCTGATTGAGACGAACTACCCACCATTAGAAATATCTTTCTCTTTCCGTTCCAAAAAGATATTATGAGCAAATGGAAAGATATTATGTGACATTCCGAATTTCGCCCTATCTTGAGGCTATTAAATGGAAAGATATCGATCGAGTTATTTCAGTTGTATCTCGCTCGGAACAGGGCACTCTCGAGTTAACTGACCAAAAGGGAAAGACTAACGCGGAGTCGGGTACGTGGACGTGGGAATAGCGCTCTGACCATAGGAATTGTCGAGGGGATATTTTGGGCCAGCATAGATCGATCTAGGGACGATCGTGGGATGCTTTGCTAGTATTATACAGTTGGGAAGCGGATAATTTCTCTTAACCAATGTATAATTTGTCAAAATTTCCTAAATTAAATTTCAATGATCAGGACCGCAGGAAGTAATGATAAACCCTCGTAATCACATGACAACCAAAGTCGCCACGACTTGAGAGATCATAAGGTCGATACGCGTAACGCTTGTAAGAGTCACTAGTCAGTTTGAGATAAACTGGAATTACAGTCGACGAGAACTCGACATGAATTAGACCTCGGAAGTGGGTAACGGATATTGAGGGATTCCAACATTGGAAGAGAATTGGACGTCGCCTCATTGAGTGTAACCAAGATTGGGAAAAAGTGAAATTTTGGACTACAAGTGAAAATTACCATTTTGCCCCTAGGATAATACTCATTCCTTAAGAATAAGTCAAGGGCAAAATAGTCTTTTACGCTTCCTATCTTGGTAGAAAATTTGAGGGGCTTATTGGTCATTTGACACCAAGATGTTATGGGGATAAAGACAAGACCATTAATTGCATTAGTCAAGTCCCACATGCCTAATTTAAGCCTAGTCTATAACAACCATCACATCCCTCTTTCTCTATTTCTTTAGCTTGAAGGATAAGCCACTCTATCTTCTTCCTTTTCCCCCATTTGGTTGAGCAACCCCTTCTTCTTCAAACTCTCTCTCAAAACTCTCTCTCTCTCTCTCGGATTTTTCTCTCTAGCCCAGTTCCGACCACCTTCACTGTTTCGGCCATAACTTCTTCATCAGTTATCCGATTGAGATGCACCCACCATTAGAAATATCTTTCTCTTTCCGTTTCAACAATGTATTATGAGCAAAAATACATCCAACCGTTTGTCCCGTAGAGCCGTTTGAGTGAGGAAATGTTGATGCCCGGCCCTATACCGACCCAAGAAGCTTCATCTTGGAATTCCATGCCTGTTTTGGCGTCATTTTTTGTAAGACCGCCTCTCAAACCTAGTTAAGATATAAAGCTTTATGTCCATGAAGTTTGGTTGGATTTTGATGGGTTTTGGTGGTTGAATCTTCATGGTTTTCAAAAGGACATAAATTACCCCCACCAATCAGACTTGGAACCGTGACTCCTTGAGGGTCCTTGAGACTTTGTTTTACTTGAAAATTTCCGCTGAGTCATCCTAAGACTTAGCTCTATGTGTTAACTAGCTTGTGGAGGAGTTTGGTTTAATTTAGAAGTGGTTTGATAATTAAACTCCGGGATGATTCTTGCTTGGATAGAACCTGCCCTGTGGAACCAGTTTGGAAACCGCAGCACTTTGGAGTTCGCCGAGACGTCATTTGGCTTGAAAATTATTGGTGAGTTATCCCAAGACCTAGTATCATGTGTTAGCAAGGTGTATGATAGTTGGAATGAAGTTTAAATGGTGTTTAATGGCTAGTTTCATGTGCTTTTCTCCAAGGACAGAATCTGCCCTATATCGAACAGACTTGAAATCGAATGCATTATACGGTCCTTTAGTCAATTTCATTGGCTCAAATTCTTGGCAAGACTCCTTAAGACCTTGCTTGAGATGCTAGGATAGCTTGTGGATAAATTGGAAGTGGATTGAAGGAGTTTTGATGGATGAATGTTGGTGATACGCTTAGGAACCGGTTTTGGACAGATTTGGAATAAAGACTTACGTCGCCTATTTCGTGGATGTTCTCAGCTTAGAGTATCGGTAAGTTATGCCTAAACCTTTATTAGGATGTTATGTTACTGAAGGACGGAGTTTTGAGTTTGATTGAATAATATCATGACCTGATTTTGTGAGAGGCACGAGGGAGTCCAAATCTGTCCAGTTTTGTGAGTTGGCATTCCTTGGCATTTTGATTGAAAATCAATTGTTTGGAAAGCCCTAATTGACCATGAATGTATGCCTTATGTGAGATGAAAAGTCGAAATTGTTGATTAAAAGGAAAGCCAAGATTGAAAGTAGTGAAAAACGTGATCTTGAATCAAGCTTGAAATTACGAATTTCCGTAATCATTGAATTGCCTAAGGCTTTACTTGAATTTATACGTGCTTTGACTAAGAAAGTTATGACTTGAAACGTGTTGTGTCTAGTGACATACGTTTGAAAGCAATGCCTCGAGTAGGCGATGAATTGCTTGATTTCATGAGTTGTTTTTAAATGATGAATTTTGAGGCACGAATTATTTTCTTTAAATGAAATCTGAGGCTTTCTATGATTGATTTTTTTATGAATAAAATGGCGCGTAGGATCGCGGAGGAAATTATATGTGCACTGGCTTGTAGGATCGCCAATGGCATGTAAGATCGCTAGGAAAAATTATAAGTACACTGGCGTGTGAGATCGCCAATGGCGTATGGGATCGCCGAGAAATTATATTTTGGCCAACGTATTGGGAGAGAGTTACTCCCATTTGACCTGACGAGGTCGTGCGGCTAGAGAGTCTCATACCGATACAATTCATCGCGATTGAAAATGGGTGTCGAGAGTCTTATGGCGATCGAATCATCTCTAAGTCCAGACGCGAGAGTCTCATATAGACTGACGGGTCATATGGAGACCGAATCATCTCGTAGCCCCAAAGTGGGCGGCCTAGGAGGGGTGGTTATGGAAAGATTTGTTTTTCAGGAAAATCAAGAATGATTTTGTGAAAAATTGATTATGCTTCATGTTTGGAAATTTGCCTCATGATTTGAAAATGGTCCAGAAAGGAGCGTGAGAGAAAAGAATGTGTTTTTTGAAAATTTCAAGGAATGATATTTTTGAGAAAGAAATGAAAGTTGCCTCATGTTTTTGAGATGGCGTCGAGTGCTTGCTTTTGATTGAAAACCTTACCATTGTATGAAGCTCAGATTTTTGCCATGATTTGTGACTGAGTCATATCAATTTGAAGTACTGAAATGCCAGGTTTTGACAAGTACCCTGTTTTAAGCATGCCAATATTTTTTAATATCAAAATACCCACATTTTCCAAAAGCGTTTAGAGGTACTGGCAGCCTAGTTTAGAGTTAAGTTTGACTTATTGAGATTATATATCTCACCCCGTCATTGGACAACATTTTTCAGGTCCCAGACGAAGAAAACCGAATTTGCCATGGATTGGCATTTGACGAAGTCATTGAAGGAAAATGAAGATTACTCTTTTGTGAACTTAGGGTTGAAAAATGATATTTTTGGGGATTTAGATTTGTAACCTCTGAAGTATGATTGACCTTTATGAAAGGTGTACCCTTTTGTCCTAAGCCATCATGTGTTGCTTTATTTGTAATGGAGTTGGCCTTGCTTTCGCATGCATGCTTCATATAGAGTCGTAAGTTATTGGCCGTTGGATCCTGGGAGTTCATTAAAGGTAACGGTAAAGGTGGGATGCTCGCATGCCCGTCGGGCTTGGGGCGTGACACTCTTATTGTCTCTCTATATACGGATGATCTCATATATACGGGGAACAATAAGAAAATGATTAAAGCATTCAACAAAGAAATGATAAAGACATTCGAGATGACAGACTTGGGCTTGATACACTACTTTCTCGATATAAAGATCAATCAGAATGAAGGAATCTTTATTTCGCAGAAGAAATATGCTAAGAACCTCTTGAAGAAATTCAAGATGAATTACTACAAGACAGTTGAAACATCGCTCGTGATAAACGAGAAACTATTGAAAGAAGATGGAATAGATAAAGCAGACGCTTCTCTCTATAGAAGTCTGATTGGTAGTTTACTATATCTCACTACTACACGACCAAACACTACGTATGGGACAAGTCTACTATTACATTTCATGCAGAGTCCGAGCCAAATTCATTTTGGAGCCACCAAGAGAATCCTAAAGTACTTACGAGGAACTATAGATTATGGTATATGATATCAACCTAGCATAATAGCCAACCTTATCGATTGCACCGATAATGACTAGGCAGGTTCAACCGATGACAAAATAAGTACTACCGATTGTGCATTCACACTAGGATTTGGAATACTATCATGGGCATTCAAAAAAACAAGACTTAATAACACAATCTATTGCAAAAGCAGAATATATCGCAATCGCTACGATAACTAGTCATGCAATATGGCTTAGAAGAATTCTAGAAGACATTAAAGAAGCACAGACAGAACCAACTTAAATTTTTTGCAACAATAAGTCCGCGACAATCTCGAGAAATACAATCTTTCATGGAATAACAAAGTATATCGACATCCAATATCATTTCATATATGGAGTACAAACCAATGGAGAAATTGAGCTGAATATTGCAAGACTGAAGATCAAATTGTTGATATATTCAGCAAAGCCCTATCAAAAGCAAAATTCAAGACATTGAGAAGCATGCTCGGAGTATCACAAAAATGGATCAAGGAGGAGTGTTGAAAATTGATCCATTTTTGCACTTGGCGATGAAGAGCCAAAAAAATAAAAATAAATGGCGGTGGAGAATGTCGGTTGATATACTCTATAAATGGGTGCTTGGTCTTTCATATGTAACAAGTACTCGCATGTAAAAGAAAAGGCCCTATGATGAGGGACATCTTTGTAAGCACTTTTGCTTATTAGTTTTCTATCAAATATAATTTTTATCTTGCTAGTCTTCTTGCCATTATTTCTCTATATTTTATATCCAATCACACACTTGCACACATGCTTCCACAAAATCCCAATAGCTGTGTAGAAACTTTGTTTTTCCGGTTTATATATAGAGTGGGATTGTGTTCTTGTATATGTTTCTGTAACTTTACAGGCAGATGAACCTATTCTTTTATGTGGAATAATTTCTCTAGCTAAATTGATGTTATTTGTTTTTTTGTTTGTTTAATTCTAGTGTTTGTCACATGCGATGTAGATGGATGAAGCAAACACTCTCCAGTCAATTGTTCATGTCTTATATCTTGAGCTCATTCTTGTGTCCTATCAATCTCTTACAGTTATGACTCGATGACCATAACGCTCTCTCTCCACAACTCAAATCTTTTCAAAGCTAAAGCCAAAGCCAAAGCTTCCGTTTGAATCCCCAACGAAATGTGCAGAGCTTATAGGAGAAGTTTCGAGAACGATGCACGTGTGGGGGAGTTGGAGCCACTAGTTAAAGAAGCTCAAAACCGAATGGTCCAGCACAATTCTTTATCTCTAACCCCATTGTTACTGATCCGCAAACAAAGTAGCAGACTGGGTCTCAAAAGCCCATTTTCGAGAAGCCTTCCTTTATGTTGGGTAGCTAAACCCCCAACCTTTATGGGATCTTTTATATTTGGATCCCTTTTAATGATTCTGTATTTAAGTACTCTAGAATTTTTCAATGGAAAGTGAGAATGTTTCGACCATAGTAATTTGTAATTTGCCTTGTCTCTGTTAAGTGTATCGATTTTTATACTTATAAAAATTTAAAGGATCGTGTCCTCTTGCTCATAAATCACTTTGGAAGATTAAAAGAATAGTTTTATTACGATGTATTTAAATTATTAAATGATGATGAGAAATTATTGGTAAAATACACAACATAAAAAAGAATCTTATGAATATTTGTGAGAAGTGAAGCATATTTCAACAATTGAACTTTTTTTAGTAAGGTTGAGAGAGAGAAAAGTAAATTTTAATATTAAAAGATGTGAGAATAATACATTTGTTCATGGTTATGACATTATTGAGATGTGTAATTAAAAGGAAATATGATAATCGATATCGCTTATAAACATTGGGTCATCTTTGTTATATATAAAAATTAGAGGCATGCAAGTGTGACATCCTTGTCCCACATGGCTTAGGAAGTGAGCCTTAGGATGGTTTATATGGCCTTGGACCTTCTAAACTTGCAAAACGCGTTTTCTGGAGGTTATATGGACTCCTCTCGGAAAAATAAAATCGTGAGCACAAAGAAGATAATATCTTGTGAGTGAACCCGGGTCGTTACAGTTGATATCAGAGTCAACTCCCAACAGCATATGTGGACCACTCGTTGAGGGGGGAGTAGGCGACATCCTTGTCCCACATGGCTTAGGAAGTTGGTGGGCCCAGGTCGTTACAAGAAGAGCCCGTGGAACTTAAAACAACTAGCATGGTTGGATAAGTTTCAATCTAAATATTAGAGATTGTAAGATAGGTTTTAAATTCCAAAGTATCAAAACTGTGGGTACTTCCATGTTTTTGGGCAAACCCACCATATACCTCGTAGGCTCGTATCATGTATCCTCTACAAATGGGACATATAAAAAGATATACAATTATTAAGATTTGAATTAATATCATCAAAAATCTCAAATTAATATAACTATAATAAATTTATTTTAATTTTTTTACCTCAAAAAACACCAAGCTGATACACATGCAACAAATATACTCCAAATTAATTTTTTTATCACAACAATTTCAAATTTGGTGCTCTTGAGATAAATTTACCCTCCATTAGTTTCCTTTAAATTTGGTTAATATCATGAAAAATCCCAAATTAGTATACTTATGATAAATGAAGAGTAAAAATCTAAAATCGGTACGCTTGTTAACTAACACATGTCATCCAACTTAACAATATGACGGTAATATATGATGAAAACTACTAGATGGCAAATTTGTCATAGCCGTACTAGTTTAAAAATTTGGAAATAAACTTACCTTTCTTAGTTTTTGTCAAACTTTACCTTTAAATTTGTAAGTTGGATGATGCGTGGCCGTTTCCTTTTAGTGAAAAAATTTCAACTGAAATGGAGGGTTTCTTCAAAGAGGATATATTAATAAAATAAAGATATCCAACCTCTCTTTAGAGAGAGGGGGATGGGAGGGAATTGAAAAGTAATAAAAAAGAAAAGAAATAAAAATGAGTACTGTGTTCGAAACTTATTATTGGTAGTAAAACATTGATTTACTCCTTGAGACTTGAATTGGTAAAATATGCAAAAATTCTTACTTTTTCATAAAGTATTAGTTCTAGTAACTGGGGGCTATAGCATTGTATCAGTTTAAAGTTTTTACTTCTGTCTATCATAAGTGTACAAATTTGATATTTTTTGTAATATTAATCTAATTTAATGAAAACTTTAAATTATCATAGGTGTATTAGTTTGGATTTTGAAGGTCAAAAAATTAGTTTTTGATAAAGTTGTTACAAGTGTAATAGTTTTAAGGTTTTTTGTGATAAAAAAATTAAGTTAGGATAAATTTTCATGTGTGTACCGGTTTGAAAATTTTGTGATATTAATTCCAAAAAAAAGCCTAAGCCATATTAACTAGGCATTTTTTAACAAGTTACGTTAAATGTTCAAAAGGTTTTTTTTTTAAGTAATATGAACTCGTGAGATGATTTTTGGATTAGGGGGCCGATTTTCATTATGGATGGGATTGTTCGGTTCGGTTTGGTTCAGGTGTTTTTTTTTTTTTTGCCTCACCAATTTTTGTTTTAGTTTTTTTTTTTTTGGGTGGGTTGGCCCCACTAACTAAAGCGCGCCATTTATATAAATTTCTTATGGGACGAAAATTATCCTAAGTTATACTTTTAAAGCAGTGCGCGTGAACATTATTGTATAGAAAACACATAGTGGGCCCCTCTTGCTTTCAAGTGTCAACACTTCACTGGCTTATCTGAACGATCTGATCCCTTACTTAACAAGTGCGGCGCCCCCCCCCCCCCAAAAAAAAAGTTGCCAAATAATTGCACGGACTCTATAGTGACATTGAATGGACTTTTTGACACTTTTGATCGAGAACTTATACCAAATTGGCCGAGCACCAAGTATATGTTGTGACTTCAAAGAGGAACAGTTTGAATAAAAAAAAAGAAGAAAGGAAATTGAAAACCATGTTTTTTGTAAATTATTTATTTATTTCTCTTTTGATTGGGTAGCATTTTTCTTCTTATACTGTAAGTAAAAATATATTTCCAGTCAATACTTAAGAAAAAATAGGAAACAAATAAGAATAATCTTTCAAGATTTTAGGCGTGGTTATCGAGATTCTAACACGATACCTAGCCAAACACCCCCCCCCCCCCCCCCAAAAAAAAAAAAAAAAAATCGTTAGGGCAAAACCTCATCTTCCAAAGTTTTATACCGGATCCAAAATCTATTTTGTGGATATGTTTTCAAAGAGGGAAATTATTTTTTTCTTAAATAGAACATATCAACCTTTTGGAATTTTTTTTTTCGTTTTTGCTTTTTCTTTTTTTGACCACATATAAAAGGAGAGCTGCGGTGGATTCTTTTGCGGGGCAGGCTCTGGTTTCCGTTGCGTGACACCATGGAAGCACCAAACAAGAAAGCTATAAATTCACGCCGGCTTTCGACTTTGATGGCCGAATCTCCTGCCCCATCACCGCCCCACGCGCCACCGCGATCGCCCCGGCTGCAGCCGCCGGATCCCGCAGGACAGCCGCGGAAGCCCGTCAATACCGAGGAGATGGCGAAGAGGCGTCTGAACGATCCGCCTCCCACTCCTTCTTGGTTCACTCCGAAACGGTACTCGATCGACTTCTTTTCCTTCGTGCCTTTCGGAGTTGCGATCGGATTGTGGGTCGGGCGTTCTTAGCGACCCTGAATTGATGAACGAGGAGTAGAGCTTCTTGCTTGAGTTTTGCCTCTCAGGGCACTGGAACTCCGTTCGTATTGTTTTTGCTCGCTATTTTTGTTAGTTGTGGGGTGGCGCTGTGCGCAATGAAGTGATGAGGAACGTTGTGTGTAGGCTAATAGTTGCTAGGCAATTGCAGTACATTGTGGACTGTGGAGTTCAGTTGGCTTTGAGTGGTAATTTGATGGTTGGGAATTTAACTGGTCATAATCATCTATCCCTATATAACAATTTGGGGTTTCTTCAATTGACTAGTGATTACTCATATGAAATGTCCGTTTGTTTCTATAAGGAAAGAGTTTCTGTGAGATTTCTAGAAAACAAAAATTGTCAATGATCGGGATTAGCTTTGTTAGTTATTTTTTGGGCTGGTGTTCTGGCGTCAACATTAAGTGCAAGTTAGAGTTAGACTCACTTGGAGTATGGCAGGTCAATGACTTGTCATGTATTCTTTTCTCATCTGATTGGAGAGTGATCTTGTTCCATGCACCTGCGACCGACGGCATGCTGTCGTACCATGTTGACTACGTCCGAAGTAGAATGTGTGTCAGCGACTGTTGGTTCAAATTTACTGAGAAGTTAATGAAGTCATAAGTATTTCTTTACAAGCGTGTGATTGAGGCTGGCCATGACCTTCAAGCATGTCATTTGTCTGGAACTTCCAGAATGTGTTGAATAGGATTGTGACTTGTGCTATTTGGTTGTGTAATTGTAGTTACTAATACATGATGCTTATCCAGATTACAGAAGTTACTGGGTTGAATAGGATTTGAAGAGAATATATTTGAAGAAACAGGTAGACGAAATATCGGAGTTATTTAGGGAAATAACCAGAAAGTTTACTTTTCCGTATGCAGGTTGCTTATCATCTTTTGTGTTATTAACATGTTAAATTACGTGGATCGAGGAGTGATAGCCAGTAATGGCGTGAATGGTAGTCAGAGGACCTGCACAAAGGATGGAAAATGCACTTCAGGCAGAGGAATCCAGTAAGTTGAAGGATTTTGTATTGCCTTCTTGTGCAGTCAAGTCTATTGTTTCAGTACCATGGGACCTTTAAATTTGACATTTTGAAACATTTAACTGATTATTGTCGCCAATCTAAAGCAAATTGGATGTGAAGTTGAAGTTAATCTTTAATTCTGAACAAGAACCAGAATGTCTATTCTTGTACCTGCCATTCTTGTCCTTTTCCTTCTTTGCTGAAAAAAATACGATGCTAGACATGTCTAATATTACATTGAAGGCTTATGATTTTCGTCTTATTGTGGTTCCTTTTTATGTTTACAGAATATATAGTTGTTGTTTAATGTTAAATTTTTTTGAAGTTCAGACAAATTCTGTTAATAAAAGTTTGTTGTTCCATGTTAACGAAATATAAGCTGACAATCTCCATTTCATTGCACTGGTCTTGGTTTTTACTGCCTTCGTAAGTTCAACCCGAAATTCCTTCCTATTCTTCTTTTATATTTTCTGGGCGATTCTTCTGTTGCCATCGTTATAGTATAGTGTTAACATCTTATGACCTTATCATAGCACTTTGGTTGCAGGGGGGACTTTGACTTGAATAATTTTCAGGATGGTGTCTTGTCATCTGCATTTATGGTTGGACTTCTTGTTGCTTCCCCTATATTTGCTTCATTAGCAAAGAGGTAAAGCCTAATTCCTGTATTGTTTGTACTTAAGGTGGCTTGGCTTATATTGTCATAATACCATGAAGACGTTTCAAATTAATGTAGCTCCTATGAAGACGTTTCCAATTAATGTAGCTTCTATGAATATAATATTGACATCATCATAGTGAGTTGATATAGATTACACCCACCCGCTTTCAGTCTGAGTGAATTGTATCTGCTTCTCCTCAGCATGATAGGTTTCTAAAACCTCAGATGGTGTTAATTATTTAGTGTTTTAGCTATACCTCCTGAGTTGAAGCAATTTTATCCTATGGTTTGGTTGATTTCTTCTACTCTGCACTTGGAGGGGCCAGGGGTGAGATTTAGCTAACAGAGGATGGAGGACTCTATTGTACATTTAAAGTTTATGAAGTTTTCCATATATTAGGAACCCGTAAAATAAGTTAGTTAAATGTTTAATGAATATGCAGCTTATATGCTAAATGTGCTCACTTGTGTCATATACTACCAAAACATATATCAAATTATAACCAGCGCAATGCTTTCTTATGAGCCCAAAGAAAGCCTAGCACAATAAGGTGAGTTGTCCAGTGTTTCATTAGTGTTGGCAAGATACAACCACAAATGAAAAACTAAAATAGCATTTGAAAAATGAGAATCCAACTTGACTTGTAATTATGCTGCAGTCCCCATTCGCTGAGCTCACTCTTGGTGGCTCACCTTGAGCCTTGATGAATCTTACAATCCTTGACTTCAACAAGAGTGACTCACCTCCAATTTTTCTAATTGCCCTCCTTGTTTCTATTTTTGATGTGTTTATCTTTCGGAATATTAGCAAATATGTAATTTGGCTTTATATGTGAACTATGTTGATATGAAAGTTTTGTCCGTAAAACAAAATGATGAACATTAGAAACTTCGTGAGGATTGATCAGCTGAAATTTGGAATTTGTATCCAGAAGATTGGTTTTAATGTAAGTATTCCATGATATGTTGCTATGCACCTCTAATACTGAGTGTGTTATCGTTCTCTTTCAGTTCTCACAATCTCCAATCACTTTCTATGTTGGAACCATCAATATTCGCTCCTGTAGAAATTGTTTAAAATATTGACGTATTAGTACATCTACAAAAAGTTTCAGCTGCCCTCTCCTTTCTTGAATTTGTCCGTGATGGGAAGGGAAGTTTTTCTCTTTAGAAAGTTGATAGTTGTTAAGTAGTATTTCTTGAACTCCCACACTTTCTCTCTTGTTGATGGAAAACATATGGCCATCATCATTAGAAGTTATCTGTCTTCTGTGTATTCCTGTTGTTTCACAGGGTTAAACATTCTCCATTCATGATGAAAATGAATTGAATCTTGCTTGATTGCTGCAGATTACAGGTTTTAAGTGTGCACAGCTTATATTTCTCTACAATTTTTTTGTTTTGCAGATTTTTACATAATTTTTTGGTTTTTTCAGTATCAATCCATTTAGGCTCATTGGAGTTGGACTATCTGTTTGGACACTGGCTGCAGCTGGGTGCGGTAGTTCATTTAGCTTCTGGTTCATTGCCATATGCAGGATGTGAGTATGGCAGCTTTGTGGCTATTGCATTCGAAATTGTAATGACCTTAACTTTTAAATTGTGCTATTAGCTTACTTTTTCGGGTTTACTTCTTAAAGGCTGGTTGGAGTTGGGGAGGCTTCTTTCATTAGTCTTGCAGCGCCTTTTATAGATGACAATGCACCCGTCAGTCAGGTGTGCCACACCCATTACTGTTAGAATAAGCACATCCTCCTTGTGGATAAGTAATTGTTAGATTAGTTGTAAACTGTATTCCTATTCCTGGGAATGATATTAGCTAAGATTTTGTTATTTCTGGCAGAAAACGGTATGGCTAGCGATGTTTTACATGTGTATACCGACTGGAGTAGCTTTGGGCTACGTGTACGGAGGATTTGTAAGTTGTTTCTTCCCTCAAAATTCCTCTTTTATTTTGCTGATTAAGTCTGTGCCACGAGTACGTCAGGCTTTCAATCTGCACTCTTTGAACATGCCAAATCTAAGAAGATCAATATAAAGGCAGTAGTGTCACTTGTCAACTGCCTGGCGGAAAACTTGTTCTTTATGGTCATGACCGTCTGGTGACATTTGCCTGCTATATTTTTGCTGTTTGCTGAAGTTGTTTCATAAATTAACCTCTTCTTCCCTTTTGTTTTAGGTTGGAGATCATTTCAGTTGGCGGTATGCATTTTGGGGTGAGGCTGTGTTGATGTTTCCATTTGCTTGTTTGGGATTTGTAATGAAGCCTCTGCAGCTAAAAGGTGCATTTCCATCTACAGTACGGCAAGATTGTATCTTATTTTTGCCTACAAAGAAAAAGAAGCTATCTGCTTTCTAGACCTACAAATTAGCTTGTTGCCGCAGGTTTTGCTCCTGTTAAGTCAAAAGAGTCGGTAGCATCGATTGAAACAGCTGCTATTATGAGTGAAGGTATCCTTCTAATACTGTATATACTAAAATTTCCAAAACAGAATCTTATCTTAAATAGTTACTTTTTGTATTTTCCTTTGCACTTTGGCAAGACCTTTCTGTAAGACCTTTTTCTTATTATAGTCCACAAGAGGCAATTAGAGCCATTGATGAACAGTACAATCCTCGCTCACGAGCTTCTTAAGAATAGAAGAGAAAAAGGGTGTTCAATTTGCTTTTTGTGAGGGTCCCCAAAATATTGCGGTTGAACTTTTTCATAGTACTTCCAAAATTGCCATTTTTTTGGGCTTTTGCTTGGATTAAAATTTCTTGTGGCAAGTGGATGTAAAGAAGCACAAAAAAGAAAGTAAGCCAACCCAGTGACAATATCCACTGAATCTTCTTGATCGCTTAACAATACTTGAACCAAGCATTTCTGGTAGGATATACAAACAAAGGATAAATTCATCATTCTGATAGGTTGATGTCTTCTTGTGATTACCTTTCTCTATTTCATTATGCAACTATTGTTCCTAGAGTTTACTTGACCTCTCTCACCATCGGTTTAGCATGATTGATGTTTTAAAATCTGCAATTGACGACTGGATCATCTTTGATTTTTCTCTGTTTTTTTGGATGGCTATAATAGGAAAAATTCCTTGTTTCAGTTAATAATTATAAGGGTGTCATAACCTCTTATCTCATACGAGTCTGCAGCATTATTCTTTCGAATCTGCTGGAAAAAAGGAGTCCTAGTTGCTACTTGTAACTTAGGCAACCGCTTCCTTAGCAGAAGTTTGCATAATATCTCCTTTCTTTTAGTTTTTAAATGTTTCCTATTTTCTCAAGCAGATGCGTCAATTACTAATCCCTCTAAGCTGGTTGGAAATGAAGTTTCTGGCAGGGAAGCTTATCATGAGCCATCCAAGTAAGTGGTTTTCAGATGGAGAGATAAATGTAAATATATAGGTGTATTAACTTAGCTACTTAGTTGTGCACGTATGTGTATTAAATACGTTGATCATCAATGAAATGGCATCTCTAGCAGCAAATATTTTGAAGCATAGGTTAGCCCCTGAAAGTGCCAGGGTTGTAAAAGAGAGAGGAGGGAAGAGGGTGGAGGAGGGGAAGGAACTATATGTACATCTCACCGCATTTATTTCTTTGCAGGAGGTCAGGCTGCTTGTCCACAGTCTGGAATGAAGTAGCAAGATTTTCAAAAGATATGAAAGCACTTCTGGTTGATCAAGTTTTTGTTGTGAATGTTTTGGGTAATTAATTTTTCTTAGTTTTCTTCACTCATAGGCCGCTAGGCGATTTTGTAAGAATTATGCATCTGATATCACAGATTTGACCAAAATTGTATTTGTTTATTCCCTAATGACATTGGTAGAATTAGATATTACTGTGCTGATTGTGTGTTTACAATTTGCTTCTGTTCTTACACAGCAAATATTATAACATCTATAACTTGTTAATTGATAGGTTATATTGCCTACAACTTCGTCATTGGAGCATACTCATATTGGGGACCTAAGGCTGGTTATAACATCTATCATATGGTATCAGTGTTTTCTGAATTTAGCTTATCATGGCTTCTTTCATTTAGCGTTATTATAGTGTTTTCTTTAATTTAGTGCATAAGGAGTTTTTTGGTCATCTAGTAAATATTTATATCTGGTTAACAGAGTAGTGCAGATATGATTTTTGGTGGAATGACCATCATCTGTGGGATTTTCGGAACATTATCTGGTGGATTTATTCTTGATCGCATGAATGCGACGATCCCTAATGCTTTTAAGGTAAGTTCTTGCATTATTTATGATCTATGTTTTAGTGTTATTTTATTTGGGTCCCTGAACCTGTTTTTGCTTGAACAAAGAAAAATAGATATTTGAAACCTGTAAAATGTGATTCACAGTAATGTTCTTTAAGATAAGCTTTCAAAAATCTCTCTCACAGTCTCATATTTTAAGAAATAGAGATTTCTTTTCCATTGGACCATCTATTATTATTATTATTTTCGACCATGGTTCATATCTTCCATCCATCCTCTGGCAACCCATCTTATCTCTCTTAAGTACTAACTATGTCACAAATTTAGAGAAGGTTCCTATCCTGTCAGCGAATCTAGAGCAAATGTTCTGTTTCTGTTGTGTGGTTTCATTGACACTTGATATGTGGGGTTGTTACGACCCTTTTGATTGAAAAAAGTCTATTTGATCAGCTAAAAATCACGTTTTGTCCTGCCATTTAGTTTGCGACTGTTCTCTTTTTCCCTCTTACACTGGTAACTTCTCTGTTATTTGATACAGCTTCTTTGTGGAGCAACCTTTCTAGGTGCTGTTTTCTGCTTCACTGCCTTCTGTCTGAGGAGCTTGTATGGTTTCATAGCTCTTTTTGCACTCGGAGAGCTACTTGTTTTTGCTACACAGGTATTCTTTCAAGTGATTTTTTCCAAAAGTGGTTCTCTGAAGACACTCTTCACTTAGTTGGGTATTCTGACACTTTGATGTAGACTAATGCAGAATACTAGTAGTTGAAAGGTTTGCCTCATACTTCTCTTCTAGTTGGGAATATGACACTATGTTAATAAATTAAGTTACCAGAAGCAGAAAGTTCTTATTAAGTTGCCCCTCTGTTCATGATTATCTAGATTGTGAAGATTCTATTGCTTGTGAACTGAGCCCAGAGAATTGTGTGCACCATTTAAAGCAGTTTGCAATGAGCGACAATAACTACATTACAATTTGTTAGTATACTCTATGTCTATGCAGATTTGATGGTAATTGAAAATTTACATGACTTGCATTTCCCATGGTTCATGTGATTTTTGCCAATAATTTGAAATTACTGGTCAGAAACCAGAAGCTGGCTGTTTGCTATTCAACCGGTTCCGCTGTCAAACTGTCTGAATGGTTTGGTTTAGTTACTGTTGGTAAAACAGGTGATAGATATAGAATAAAGGAATCTTTGACATATGTTTTGGTTAGATTTTGTCTACCCACTTTTGGTTCATAAAGTTCATGGATTCTAGCCTGTCACACACAGAACAAATTTTCCTGATGAGCTTGAGATCTTTTTTAAATATGTTATTTGTCACAATACTGACAAATAAATTGCTTGCCTAGCTGGATAAGAGCCGGGCACTCTCAATGTTAGGGCACAGGCTGCAAATCCCACCTCACCACACGTTTGATGACTTGTAATGTGAATATGGGAAGTAGTGGTTCCAAAGCACTTTCGAGTGTCTATTTTCTTAATTGATAATTGTCATACAATTTTCATCCTATCGTAAGCTTTGCTGAGCATAGCTGACATGTTTATACCATCACCCCTATCTTTTGTGTTGTAGAGGCTATCAATCGATGAGATATTGCATCTTGCCTTTTCCTTCAAGGGGGATACGTCTTGCATGTGCACATGACTGACTTCTGTTAACAGCTTGGGAACCTATCATTCTATTTTTCAATCCCTTGCATGCCATGCATTTCACTGTTCAAATTCTTTAAAATTGACCGGCATTTTTCTTGAATGATATATCTTGACTTAATTGTAATATTTGTCCACAATTATTCTTTTCACAGGCTCCGGTTAATTATGTCTGTCTCCATTGTGTCACGCCTAATCTAAGACCATTATCAATGGCTATTTCAACCGTCGCTATTCACATCTTTGGTGATGTGCCATCGTCGCCACTTGTTGGGGTTTTCCAGGTGTGCTTAATAACGTTATGTTTTCAGCTAATTTCAAGCTTCTATAATTATTTCATCAAAGCTAGTATACCGGCTAGGCAGTGGTTTTCACAAACTTGATTTTGAGAGTGAGATAAGCCTGCTGAGCATGATGCTCTAATTATCATATGCTGATCTATAAATATTACTGCACCTGTGTTATTCTTCAAAGAAACAAACTGCTTGACCTGCGAGAAAGGCCTCTTGGTTGCTCACATTTTGTTCAAGTACGGGCAATTACAAATCAGTAATCCTGATTTTTATGCTTTCTTTCATTTTGAGAACTCTCTTTTCTGATTATTTTGCCATTTTTAGTTATTTTGCCTGCACTATGATTATAGTCATGTCAAATTTCAATTGCTTGTGTCCAATAAAACTTAAATGGAAAATAGCGGTCCTTAATAGTAATTATTTTGTCCTTATCGTACATCCACTTTCTGATGGTACTGTGTTCATCCTCATGATTCACAGGATCATGTCAATAATTGGAGGGAGACAGCACTAGTTCTGACATCGATTTTTTTTCTTGCTGCTGGAATTTGGTTTATAGGTGGGTAATCTGGATCCTTGTTTCAGTAAACCTGTAAATAATGCCAAAAGGAGTCAGATCCTGTTGTGCTGCAAACATGATTTCGTTAGTTTCTTTTTCTCATGGATGTTTGCTTTTAGGTGGATTGGTGTTATTGAAATAAGTCATTTCATGCTTGTTGTCAGGGATCTTTCTTAAGAGTGTGGATCGGTTTAATGAGGATAGTGTAAGTCAAGCACCCACAACCGAGAAAGCCAACTTGAAACCATTGCTTGACGGGAACAGAAATGTTGTTACAGAGAGCATAAATGAAGTATGAGGCATCAACCAAAACACCATGGCATGTGCTAGGGTCTTTTCCCTTGTAAGACTTCATACTCTTCTTTTGCCTGTGAAAACTTATAATACTCCTTGGCGCAGAATTATCTCCTGATTGTTAGTTTGCTGGAGATCCCATTGCTATTAGCTGCCTGCTAATTTGTTTTCTTTATGGAACAGCGTGACCTACATGCAGCAAGGCATGCTAGGATCATACTCATCGGTAGACTCTGATTATATTGTACATATAAGGGCTTTGGGGTGGTTCATGCTAGAGCTTGGTTCATGACACACGTTCGACGACATTGAAGATGATGTAGATAAAAGATTTGTCAGCAATGGTGAAGCCATGCTGAGGTCTATATTTATGGATTTGAGTCTTCTAATTTGTTTTAAAAGTGCTTGGACAGGTTTTGTTGATTAAGCAAAACGTCAAAGAAATCTCAAACTCTTCTTTGATTAACATGTTTTCTGATATTTTGCTTTCCTTTCCAAGGGATTTTGTAAATAATTTGATGCTTCAGCTTGAAATATTCTTTGAAATTCGTTTGGGCCGTGCATTGTCCTCCTATCTCTAAATCTAATCTGCTGCTGATGTAATGAAGCATGTAAACCATCCATACAGACATTTACAAGTCCTAGCCTATACATACAAGTGCTTGCTATGATTGGACGCGTGGTTGTCCATGCAACCTGCGAACGGGTTCCAGGTCTTTGGAAGGTCATGCGATGTAGTAGTTGAATTCAACTCCACGTTTTAGCAAATGATGGTGGCTCCATAAGTTCGAACAATATTTGGTGCATCGGATCTCCCTTTAAGAACAATCTTAAGTGTACCAGATCTCCATTTTAGGCTTCCAGGAGTACTCTGCGTGTAAGATAATCTGATTCGGACATGGAATTCGCAATCCTATCTCCATCGCGTATGGACCGAGTCGCTCAATTCATGACTTGTGATCTCGGTAAAGGGGACTTGAGATTTGGGGGTGGTCCAAAACTCCCAGAATTGAGATCTAGCCAGCAGCGAGTCTTGAGATCGTTTATTAGCGTCAAAATATGATATGAAGGTATAAAAATGGAGAATCCCTTCCCTTTAGAACAAAAGTTAGAAGATAGTGTAATGCTTACTCTGAAATCTGCATTTTTCTTAGTAGTGATATTTTTCGTCTCACCTTTTATCTTTGGATTCTTATCTGATGATCCAGGATGCAGTGCTGGACGTGAAGGAACTCTCTGGAAAATTTCCTCCCATGATGTTTTGGTTACTACTTCTTGATCAGTACCAACCAAACAACTCACTGCATTTTCCAGCAAAGTGCTTTTCCCGATGGTTTTCCTCCGCAATCTCTTTGCAGTCATTGCTATACCAGAAATTTATGCTGATCATTCAATTGAGACAATCCATCCATACGAGACGTATAGATTATTCTAACTATATTAATTAGTTTTTTTTAGCCAAACTTAATTAATCGATTCGTTTTCGGAGTAGATAGTAGTAATATGTTGACGTGAAGAGAAACATATTTACTAGTTATATCATCTACAATCGCCCGAATCTAAATACATTCTTCAAACCAATCACACCCGGAATAATTTTTTATAATCTCATCTCCTACGGTCCAAACAAGAACCCCAAAAATATTGCTTTAGTTGCAAAAACCAGCAGTCAATTTTTTAGGCCTCTTTTGTTCAAACCTAGAGTCGTCCCCTGACAACATGGACACTAGTCCCCGACCTAGAACGCGGAACTCGTACACGGTTGCCCACCAAGTCGACCCTGGAAGCCAGGGTTATCAGGTTTGGGTCTTTAGCCTAGGTGCTGGGAGACCATGGTCCAAGTGCAATGGTCTCAGGTTCAAGTGTTGAGGCCTCGGTTTCGGATCGGGGCCAATGGCCTGAGCCGAGGTCTCGGATGTGGTCATCAAAGTTCAAGGTTTGGGCACTAAGGCTAGGGTAGGTTACCAAATCCCAAAGTCTCATTCAAATCTGTCGTTCGATGCTATGATCTTAGTTTCGGTCGCGAAGAACTCGGGTTCGAACTTGAGGACCAAAGTCCGAGCCTCAGATTCTGAACATCAAACTAAAATGCAGCTTTTTTCTTCTTTTTTTTCATCCACTTCTCTTTCCTCTTAATGTTTCAAATTTATATTATCTTGGAAATTTTTTGATTCAATAGTAAAACAAAAATAAGTTGTCCAACTATTAAAAAGATTCAGAAAAGCTTGCTAATTGAATAAGCAAAAGGTGTGAATCACTCGTTGGGTTTCTTTCCTCTTTTCTCAGAAGACGAAGTCTTCTTCGGCCGTTTCACCCGATCCATTGGGCCTTTCGGACCCTGATTGTACACTCTTCATGGACGTATCCAACTATGAATACAAGTTCTCATCTTTGGAGTGAAAAAGGGTCGGGCGGGGGTAATTCGAACTATATTGAGAATGAGAATGTATCGTGAGTTTATTTTGTAGAATTGGTCTGTTCTGCGACGCGACAGACTTTTATTGTAGTGGTGAATATTTTCAACTTAGATGAATTTTCATTTTTCTGCCATACCCTGTTATAAAGTAGTCTTACCATTACTTATAATCGGCCTTTTCGCTAGTTCGCTCAAAAATCATCAACAACGAACCATCAATTGGATGACCCTTGCTAAATGAACCTGATTGATGATTTCCGAAATCATACCGCATCCTTTTTACTTGATTGGGAGACGATTAAAAAGGAACGAGAACTCGATTCATGGGCTCGTTACAAAGCGGGACCATAGGTGATAGCCGACATGAAACCTCAAGGTACAAGAGCAAGGCCATCAAATGGGTGAGTAGCGTCCGATTTGGATTGAGTCAAAAACAATCCAACCCAAATGGATCCATTTAATCCATTTTGACCTAGTTATAATATAACTTGAGTGATTCATATTTGACCCGGCCCGATTCATTTACTAAAATACTTTCATATTTAATATAACCAATGAAAATTAGTATCCGTCTAGTTAAATAACTTTAAGCTCTTCTTGCGGAAAAAATAGCTATTTTCATTGTAAGATGCTAAACAATTGGCTTTCAACATTGTATAGAATTTTCAATATTTGTATTGATTCTCAATGAAGAATAAGAGAAAGTTAGTACTTGATAGTGAATTGATAAAATTAGAACGACAAGCAATGTAGAGGAATTGAAGTTTTAATTAAATGGTTAAAAAATATTGAAGAAAAGTGCTTTATACTGACCATGAATTGCAATGACAAGAACTAAGATTAATATATTTACAAAAAAAAAAAAATAAACAATGCCAAATGCAACAAATGAAAGACACACTCTACTAACTAACAAACGAAACTTGCCATATTAATAGAAAGTAACGAGGAAACAGAAGAAGTGGTCTAAATGATTTTAACAAGAGTGAAGTCGGGCCCATCTTTACGGGCCAACCAAAACTTCTCTTAAGTTGAAACAGTTTGAGGAGTCCATTATTTTCTCGTAGAGGTTGAAGAGAGAACCACAAAGGTAAGCTTGAGTTTGGGTAAATCGTGAACGCATTTACACCCATATTTTTTTTTTTCAGTTTTTTCCATTCCAAATCCATTTAAAAATAATTTACAATATATTTAACTCATATAATGACTGAGGCCATCAAATATGAGTTAACAATTTGGCATATGACTTATTTTGACTGGTTTATACAAGAGCGAAGGTAGATGTATAGGGACACCACTTGAACAAATTATTGTCTGAGGCTCCATTTGTTTCGCAAAAAAAATAAAATAAATGATTTGAAAAATATTTTCCTAAAGATGTTCGCTTGTATTACTAAGATGAATGAATGAAAATATCTTTATCATCATTGAAAATATTTAGAGATTAATTGTTATACGTAATGAAAATATTTTTTTTTATTGACTAATCATTTTAAGCGATACAAACTATTTTAAGAAAGAATTTTAAATGACACATTTTTTCGTTAATTGAGGTTGGGGATTTTAGGGGTGCCAACACTAGTCATAAGAGCAAAAGAACGTCTCTTTAAAAGATCTTGAGAGGGCTAACAACTTCACTCCAAATGCTCAGACACAAGTTTTAGCTTGTCTGTAGAATCAAGACAGCCCACATGACAAAATCCCGAGTATGACAAAATCTCGAGTTAGGTAATACGGGGACAAAGAAGTACTTTGCTTCGATGTTCCTTGGAAATTTTCAAATGGGATCGCCAGGTTGGCTGGCCCAATTTGGATTTTTCTTTTCTTCCATAAAAAAAATTAAGGAAACAAAAAATGTTGGAAAGGATATTGGCCTGACGAATGAACTATCATTAGTGGTTCATTCGTGGGGATTAGGAGGATATAATTCACACCCATTATCTTATAATAAATAGAAGATACGAATCTCAACGACAATCTTTCAATTTCGTGTGCTTTTTCGTATCCCATTTATCATTCCCATGACTTGGTCAGATGGAATTTCTTGAGAATATCTTTTGCTTTCCCTTCTTCCCCATTTGAACACATGGCCTGCCCATGATTGTACATGGGATTCATCTTTCTAAACGAACAAGAGGTCCAAAAGATTCTTCTTTAAACTTTTTTTTTTTTTACTTTTCACATCTAGCATTTTTAGAATATATAAATATTAAACCCGACTTCTACTAACAGCTACTAATTGCTTAAACTTTTAGAGCAGTTGGCAAGTGATCTAACAAAATCTTTCAAGCATCATTAAAAATACCAAACTAATGTCTCAATAACACAGTTACCCAAAACTATTTTTTCATCTCATGAAAAATCTCAATTTCGTGCTCCCATGACACATTATTCCTAACCACGACTCCCCACCATGACAACACATACATGTCAATACGTGAGGATTTTCCACATCGAATTTTTCGATTTCTATGTTAGATCCATTTTGTAATCGTCTGTCACGTGTGTCGTGACCTACCTTAGGCGTCAACAATGTACATAGACGTATACATTTTAATGGGATATTAGACGAAATGATTGAAGGGGGAGATTTAGAGGAGCGTACAGGTTTGAGGTTTGCTATGAGACAAAATTTTATTTTTAAATAAATATGTCATGAGGGCTTGTGACATTATAATTTTTCCTATCGTTTCAAGACTCATTAATGAGAAAGTATCTAACGATGTATTTCAGTCGTATCTTGCTCGGATCTGATCAATCTTGAGTTGACTGACCAAAAGGGGAAAGCTAATATGAGAGAAGGTACGTGGACCTAGGAAATTCGAATAGGAAAGACGCTTTGACCATAAAGATTGTCGATGGGACATTTAGAGCCATAAAAGGCCGATCTAAGAACGATTAAGGAATGCCTTGCTGGCGTTATATGATTAGAGCGCGGGTGATGTCGCTTAACTAATGTATAATTTGTAAAATTTTCCTAAATCGAACAGTGATGATCGAGACCGTCGGAACTAGTGATAGACCCTCACAATTACATGACAACCAAAGTCGCCATGAATTGACGAGCCCTAATTGTGATATGAATCATAGGGTCGATACGCGTAACGTCTACAAAAGCCGCTCATTAGTTTAAGATAGACTGAAATCACGTTTAATAGAGAAATGATTAAGAAACGAGTCTTGAAATTAGAAAATAGAGAATCAAGAATTCCAACACTATAATTGGATTGGGCGTCGCCTTATGGAAGAAAATCAGAATTAGAAAAACGACGTTCCGGATGTCAAGGGTAAAATTACCATTTTGCCCCTCAAGCCTTAGCCTTACCTTAATTATTAGATGAAGATATTTTGGTCATTGAATCCCCTTTATAGCTGCCGAAAATTTGAAGGAATGAGAGCCATTAGATGAACATTGATTGACAAATGGACAAGTGTTAAAGGATTAGGCTATAATGTTGATGGAGTCACCTTTTAACCTACCATTCAACAAGTTGACCAAGCCATTGAAGTATAAACCTCTCTCTCTCTCTCTCTCTCCTTGGCCGAACACCCCTCATTCTGCCCATCTTCTTCTTCTTCTTCTTCTTCTTCTTCTTCTTCTTCTTCTTCTTCTTATTCTTCTTCTTCTTCTTCTTCATGCCTGGAAGCTCCACCGCCCGACCGGTTCTGCCGCCTCCGTTCGCCACACCCGACCGCCACCTCCAGCCACCGCCTAGACCCAAGCCGACCACCAGCCCCTTCCTTATCCTCTTGTCAATATTCTCCAAGTGGAAGCAAGCCATTTGACCACCTGAGGACCTCCGGCTGACCAATCTCCCGGAAGTCGACGAAAATCGTCGCAACTGGAGGTAAGCCACGGTTTAGGCTTCATAGAACCCCGAATCTTTTGAATTTTTAGACCAAATTTTGTAGACGTCTAGAGGACACATAGAATGAGCTGTGGTAAAACGTTTGGAGAAATTTAATGGAGTTTTGACCCCAAATGGGTCTTGTGTTTGAAGGGCAAAAACTGACTGGTTGAAGACTCGGAGGAACCGGCGCCATTCAAAGACTTTCCGACGTCGCCTTCTCCAAATTTTCGGTGAGGCTTCCCAACCCTCAGAACTATATGTTAGCAAGTAGATTAGTAGATAAATTGAGAATTTAAGTTAGTTTAAGGGTTGAATAGTTTTTTTTGTAAGGAAAAAAAAACTATTCAACTAGTTGGGATATGCACAGAACCGAAAATGCTATGTTTCGGTTCTGTGCATACCGGTTCTGTGGGAGGCTGTTGGTGATGGAAATGGGTTCCAAATTCATTGTTGCGTATTAGAATGTTAATTGATAGGTTCATTGAATCCCCTTTATAGCTGCCGAAAATTTGAAGGAATGAGAGCCATTAGATGAACATTGATTGACAAATGGACAAGTGTTAAAGGATTAGGCTATAATGTTGATGGAGTCACCTTTTAACCTACCATTCAACAAGTTGACCAAGCCATTGAAGTATAAACCTCTCTCTCTCTCTCTCTCTCCTTGGCCGAACACCCCTCATTCTGCCCATCTTCTTCTTCTTCTTCTTCTTCTTCTTCTTCTTCTTCATGCCTGGAAGCTCCACCGCCCGACCGGTTCTGCCGCCTCCGTTCGCCACACCCGATCGCCACCTCCAGCCACCGCCTAGACCCAAGCCGACCACCAGCCTCTTCCTCATCCTCTTGCCAATATTCTCCAAGTGGAAGCAAGCCATTTGACCACCTGAGGACCTCCGGCTGACCAATCTCCCGGAAGTCGACGAAAATCGTCGCAACTGGAGGTAAGCCACGGTTTAGGCTTCATAGAACCCCGAATCTTTTGAATTTTTAGACCAAATTTTGTAGACGTCTAGAGGACACATAGAATGAGCTGTGGTAAAACGTTTGGAGGAATTTAATGGAGTTTTGACCCCAAATGGGTCTTGTGTTTGAAAGGCAAAAACTGATTGGTTGAAGACTCGGAGGAACCGGCGCCATTCAAAGACTTTCCGACGTCGCCTTCTCCAAATTTTCGGTGAGGCTTCCCAACCCTCAGAACTATATGTTAGCAAGTAGATTAGTAGATAAATTGAGGATTTAAGTTAGTTTAAGGGTTGAATAGTTTTTTTTGTAAGGAAAAAAAAACTATTCAACTAGTTGGGATATGCACAGAACCGAAAATGCTATGTTTCGGTTCTGTACATACCGGTTCTGTGGGAGGCTGTTGGTGATGGAAATGGGTTTCAAATTCATTGTTGAGATGTATTAGAATGTTAATTGATAGGTCCATGAGGTTTATGTTTCATGGATTGATGAATTGAGCAAGGAAAATTGATGATTGGATGAATTTTCTTAGGTTGCGCGGCTGAGTTGTTCTTAAACCATTTGGATCGAATCCTTGGAGTGCTTGGGAAGAGATTTTTGTTGGATTTAGCACAAGGTAAAGGGATTCTAAACCTTTGATAGGAGGATTGGATTCGATTGGGTGAATTGTGTGCGAATTGATCTATTCTTGGAGGTTCATAATGTGATTGTCTAATGCACATCCTAGAGAGATATAGAGGACTTGATTGTTTGACAATGCTTGTGCCATGAATTGATTGTCGCATTTGTATGTCAAATTTAATTGTCTCACATGCCATGGATGTATCGTTCGTCGTACGAGTTTGCATTCGAACGTGTGCTATGAAATGAAATGAACTTGTGACATGTTTGAGAAGTTATGACACCCTGATGCGTTGAGACGCGGGGTTGTGTGAATGGATACCCTGAGGCGCTAAGGCGCTGTGTTTGAATTGAATGGCAACCTGAGGTGTACGAGACGCGGGGTTGAGAAGGCCATGGTCCTGATGCTTTGAAACGCGGGACGGAGTTGAGATGTATCGACACAGGCTTGGAATGAGATTGAAAACCTGATGCGTTTACGCGGGTTTGTCAATGAGACGATCTGATGCGTTTACGCGGACCGAACTTGAGACGTTCTAAACGCGGCATGAAAGTGAGGCGGACTCGAAGGGTAAAAGGTGTGATTTGGCATGGCAATGTGCACTTAATTCTAAAGATGTGGAATGATGCCATAACTGCATGCTTGACATTTGTATGTTGTTTATTGACAGTTGAGTGACTCATGTGATTATTTGTACAAATTGTTTGTGATTACATTTGCCCGATTGTACGGTCAGCCTAACTTAGAGCTAGGACTTACCTTACTGAGATGTAAATTTCACCCCGTTGTGGGACTCCATTTTTCAGATCCTAGGCCTTGAGAATGTGGTCAATCAGGTTTGGTGATCCAAAGGAGATGTCAGTATATTTTGAGGAGTTCCCTGACGGATAGGGGACCGTTTATGTTAGGAAGTGCACGGTCGTTTGGGTAGATGAGGATGGGAGTAGTTAGAAGCTTCACAAGTATGAGGCCTAATTTAGGAAGATAGGGGATGTTTCCACGAGACCACTAAAGCCCACTGAGGTACCCCGTAGGGTGATCCCTAGTTGGTGCCATCCCGCTCGGGATTCAGTGGAGGCCGAGGGATCAGTCTCTAGTTTGAGGAATGGTCCTGAGAAGACCCTAACCCTAGAGGACACTGATGAGGTTATAGTGATCGAGATCACTGAGGACGACCAGGTAGAACCGTCAGCGGACGAGACACTCGAGGACACCGTGGAGATTTGCTTTAAGACTTTCTCGAAGTACGAGCCCACTAAGGAGGCAGAGGAGACTAACGACTCCAGTAGCTCGACTTAGGAGTCTCTATTTTACTAGTATGATATTTTGATGGTGTTCTCAATACCTGCTTCTTTTGGGAGACTGATGATCATCCTTTGTATTAGCCTTGTCACTCCACTGATCAGCCTATTTAGTTTGTCGTGCCTTGTATGGAGATTCGAAAGTTTATGTATTATTGGTAACCTCGTTACCCAAGCCCCCTTTTTATTATTGTACAGACGAGTTTGTTTATTATCGCTTCCGCTTGCTATCGATATGGTTCACCTCTCGACCCATGTGAATCCTAGGAGCTCGAGAGAGAATTTGTACTTGCAGGGAGTCGCGCGCTCGTGTTCGAGACACGGGGCGTGATCGGGCTGGTTATGAATTTTTTGTGCGACGAAAAATTTAACTTTTGATAGATATATCATGAAGGTATTTCTAATGGTATCAACCTTTTCCTTTGATATCAAGATTTGGCACTACATGTTCATAATGTGTTTATTGGCGAAGTAGAATGTGGGTCTCGTCTCATGATTTAAGCGATTCGTCCTGCCACGTTGACATCACAAGCTCTTCTAGAATGTTGTCAAAACGCAAAGCTCATAGGTCGACAGCTGTAGATCTACATTCTAGATCTAAAGATGCAATTCCGATATTGTCCTATATGCATAAAGTAACTGAAGGTGTGAATTGTCACAGCGTGACGTGGCTAAGACAATTCTCAATTGATTTTGAATATTTTCCCCCAAACACATACTAATTTTAGTTTATTTAGGAATTAGTGCATCAGAAGTCTTAAAACTTATTACGAAAGTACATATAAGTCCGACAAAACTTAAAAAGCATAGTTAAGTCCTAAAACTTATCATTAAAGTGTAATTGAGTCCTAAAAATTTTAAAAAGTGCATTTAAGTTCTAAAACTTACCAACTTGATGCAATCAAATACTATAGCTTATCAAATTGGTACATTCAAGTCCTAAAATTTATTAGCATTTTTTACGCAGCGTTCAGCAAAATAAACAAGCAAATCTTGCTTGAGAAAAAAATCACCAATTCAATATTAAAAAAATATATTCTGTTTGCTCAAATAACATAAAACTCCTTTTATATGAGATGTTAGATCTTACCTTACTAAGATTCCGGATACAAAACTCAAAATTACAATACTGCCACTAATAATAAAATTTAATTCGAAAAACACTAAAAAATTGAAAAATCCATCTAAACAATTTTGGATCGCCGAAATCCAACGCAGTTCATTGCCAAAAGGAAATGAGTACTTATTAGAACGCCGTTTCGTTTCAACCGATATAATTTAAACTCAATCCGATGTCGTCACCCGTATCCGCCGGTTCTAGTCGCACCATCTTTTTGCCTTTCGATTGAATTTTCGTCAGTTTAATTGATCCAAAAACGCATTACTAATAGCTTTCACATCAATTTTTCATTTTTTAAGTTCGATGTAGTTAATGGAAAGACTTGACTACGGCAACTTGACCAAGTTTTAGAACTTAATTGCAATTTTTTAAAAGTTTTAGACTTGCATAAAATGTTTTAGAACTTGATTACACTCTTTCAAAGTTTTTGGATTTGATTGTTCTCTTTGAAAATTTTAGGACTTAATTACTTATTATACATGATCTTACTTTTCAACTAACCTCATATTGCTACTTGAATTTACTTACAATCGAGATCAAGTATTGTGACCGAAGCTACTATTTAGCCATGAGATGGGGGTGAAATTATCCAATCAGTCTTAAACCTATTGTATGGATACCAATTCAGTTTCAAACTTTTTAATTTTGACAATTTAGTCTTAAATTTTCACACAAAATTTCAATATAGTACTTCCGATAATTTTCGCCAGAAAATCACTAATATGGTAGTCTAGTCATTCTGGCCAACCTATGTGGCATACATTACGTTAGAGATTTCGGCTAAAATTGATTAGAAATGCTATATTGAAATTTCACATAAAGGTTTAAGATTAAATTGAAAAAAAAATTGAAAAGTTTATAACTGAGTTAATATCTGTGCAATATGTTTAAGATTGATTGGACAGTTTTCCTAAAATGGGAGGAAGGATTTTTTTAATTTTTTTCCAAAGTACCATGTTCTTTTTGGCTCCCTTAAGGCTTTAGAGATGCGACAAACAAGATCGAGTGCTCCATGGATGAGGAGATCTGTTGACAAAATGACAGAAGGAACCACATGGCAAGAGGGAAGCGAGCACATTAAACCTCAAATAAACAAACAGATCTAGTTTAAAGTTGTGGTCCAAGGAAAGATCATCCGCATCTCCCATCGTCTGCAAGTCTTCATTAGAACCGACAAATGAGCGAATCAGCAGAGAACAAAGTTAATAAACATGTTGAGCCAAAGCCCAATTCAGTTCAGTATAAATATTCTTATTAGGCTCGCAGCCGGAAAGATTTTGTGTAAAAACACTAGCTAATTACCATCTCATTACACATTCTTTTTAATCTTGCTAACAAGTATCCACGGGACACTTGTCAAAGTTAAAGGAGTGCTCCCGACATACTTGTTAAGCATACTTAAATGCAAGGTAATAGTGAATGGAAAATCTCAAACCTGATTTAAAATAGCTTTTGATTTTTAGCCGGAGGCAAATTTTTAACGGAGCCGTTTTGTTTTTTCAATTAGTAGTGACGACACATAGCATGAGAAAATCGGCACATTGAGAATTGTAAACTATCCTTAATTGCTTGCTTAAGTGCTCTCGTGAGAATCATTGTTTAATTCTTTTCTCTAAATCAAACATGTCCAAAACTATACTATCTTTTCAGTAACTTTTAGATGTCTCAGTTGAACCCGTAACTGTAAATCAATGTCGTTAGTATTTAAAAAAAAAATGTTAAAGAAGGGGCTCAGGACTCTTAATGGTAATCGAACTTAACACGAACGGAGCTAGCATCAATTAAGTAGTTGGAGAATATGCTATCCCTCTCTTTTTTGGCAATAGTTCCCACAAATGAATTTAGGGCTTTCGAAATATTACTCATCAACAATGTCGTTTGGAAAACGTCATTGGTCAATGATATTGATAATCTATGAGCTATAATGACCAGGCTCCAGCTAATACAGGGAGATAATAATACAAGTTGTTTACCAATTCAAACCCTAGGCACATCGCCTGAGGAGAGCCTTGAAATCCGCTTTCTGTCAAAGTAAGTAGACTACATTGTCTTAAATACATTACATTATTCTGACCATAAAGTACTAAACTATATATATATATATATATATATATATATATATATATATATATATATATAAACTATGTTGTCAAGATCGAGAAGAAAGAGCATTTTCTTGCAAATAGGAACCCGGGTTTTATAAAAAAAACTATGTTGTCAAGATCGAGAAGAAAGAGCATTTTACACATGTGACAAGTTTGTGTAAAATATGCTTCCCAGATACATGTAACTAAACTCCAACAGTTAGACCAAAAAAAAAGGAGGGGGGAAAACTCCAAAGCTCTGGGTCCAATTCTCATCATTTCATGTCTATTATAATAGGGTATATCTAGGGCTTTAGGTAATAAATTTGGACCGGCCTACACTACTGGCATGAACTGAGAATCAGAACTTAATCCAATTGATTTTACAACAAATGACATGTTAGTCGAAAATCAGTGAAACCGAATCACCGGTCATTTTGCATGTGATTAAAGTAATAAATAAGAGGATGATCTTAAGATATGATGTTCATTAGAAGTTAGGTAGTAAGAATACTTAGTCGGGGACCAACCCTGTCTTCACACTATGGGAGCTGGCCATGTCCGAAATTATTATCTTAACCGCAAGGAGGGGATGCCAAAGGCAGGGCTAGCGATTGGAGTGAAGTCATGACAAGGTAGCTAAACTAGAATGTGTGGCTGGATCATCTCTTTTTTAGGGAAAATCAATGTTTTGTTGGGTATTTTGGCTTCACATTGCTTTACCATTAAAAATAGTTAATATCAAAATTTTCTTTCAAGAGAGAGCAAGAAAAATTATTACCCTTAGGCGCTTCAAATTCAGTGAAAAAGAAAGACGAAGTGGTTCTCTGAAGCTCCCAAAATTTCCGATTTGTTCCACCGTACGAAGAGCCGTATCTAGTATCTACACACTAGCGCCATTTATCTCACAGTGTGTAATGAGAGACAAGGCAGACCCATGAAACAAAAATATGTTCTCAAAATTTACCTTTGGAAGATCTGGATGTTTTTGTGCTCTCCGCTAAGGAAGTCACTCCTGCTTTCCTTTCTTTTGGCTACTATGACGTCTCAGTTCTCCATTGCATTAGAAAAATTTGCTCTTTTTCCATAGGATCGACCGGTGAAAATGCCTAAGGGGAGTTTCAGATTTTATCAAGATTTTTTCTACTGAACATAATCAAACCAATATTTGACTGGTTTCAACTTTTGGGAATCTTTTATGATATATATCTGGTAAATAGACATTGAATCAGGTGAAAGAACAATAAAATCTAAAACCAGTTAAACATAGGGTAGATGTAGATCTTTTAGGTACTAAATTTGGACCCGGCCTGTCCGACTTGTATGAACTTAGAATCGGACCTCAGGCTAGTCGATTTCTAGGGTTTGACGCCCTTAAAAGAGCTACCCCTGTGTATATAAGGGTATCAAACCCTAGAAAACCCCCCTTAAAACCCTAGCAGCTGATCTTTTCCCTCTTCCTCTCCTTTTTGCTTTTTAATCTCTGTGGCTTTGTGACTGGTGCTGCTTTCTCTGTGTTGGGAGCTAAAATGGATGATGGGGGTCGCTACAGAACGTTAGGGAAGTTATAGTCAGAAGATAAGAACGTAGTTAGGGATGGAGTTGTATCGAGAGAGAAGTTGAAAGAATGTCAACTTGACGTTCTTTAAGTAGCTTCTGATAGACCCCAACATTAATGTCCTAGCTTTTCAAAATACTGGGTGAAAGGCATGGAAGCTGGAGAATGTGAATATATCTCCCGAGTACTCGACTCGACGGTGGCGGACCTTCTACATTTGCAACTCATGCTTTACTTCTAAAAGGGAGGGGGGCCAGCGAAGGCTAATGGCCATGTTAGAATTTATCTGAGAGTTGCAGGACCTCGTTGATTGGAAAGAACCTAGTGACCACCTCATCTATCAACTGCGAGGGTTGGCCCTCGTCGAAGATCCACCCTTGCAGGTGGTGGAGGCCAATGAACGCCAACACCTCCACCAAAATGGACGATGGATAACAGAAGGACTAGACTGTGCAAACCGAGCAAGTCCACTAACTCCCTTGGTACTGTACCTTTTGTTTTCACTTCTATTCCCGCTACAATACACTGTCAAAGTAATTGCTTGAAATCACCTAGAAGAAAAGCTCCTCAGATCCAGCCAATGGTCTTCAGGCAAGGAGCTTTGTCCTTTTGCTTTGGTGTTTTTTGTCTTCATATAATTTGGTGATGTATACTTTAAGAAAAATTACACAACAGTCAGCTGTTTCTGACTGTAGATCTACATATCATTACCGTGTGTTTTACATAAAGAACTCATTAATTGAAAAATCGCGAGATCAGAAATAATGACAGTATTGTCATACTGTTAAGATAGTAAAGCCCTATATTTTATTGCATATGACTTGCATATCCCGAAAATAATGGCCCCTTCTTATAAAATATAAAGTTAGCGACTAAACTACTCCATCCGTCTCAATAGAAGAAGAGAAAAAAACTCAACTCAATCAGGATCCAATCCCATAATTAGGCACAGGCAGGCTTCTGATTGGCGCTCTATAATAGAAAAAACTTTGCAGTATCTTCATATTCGTCTCCATATCTTCTCAAGACCCGTTTTTTAAGAATCTTTCTGACCTCAACACTCAACGGCCAGAGAGAGACCATTTTTTTTTAAGTTCACACGTGGGGTTAAATGAAAACGATGGATCAATAGCGAGGTAGGACAAGTATATAAACGGAGGGTCAAGAGCAGTACCTTGTTGTGGTTGTCTTGTGGGGCTACAAGGAAAGGAACAGACAGAGCAATTTTTCCAGATAAAGCCAACAAGGTTAGCTTCTTCACTTGAATCTGTCTTAGCTCCTTGTGTTGCAAGATCGACCCTAAGCATATGTCACTTGTTATCTAGATTTGAATTTTGGTCTAACTCGTGCAAGATCTAATGCAGAACTCAGAAAGAAATCATCTGCATCATTTTTATTTTCAAAAATGGAAGTACTCTCCACAAAATGGATAGCCGAAATGGTAACATATTTTCCCCCCCCCCCCCCCCCCCCAGCTTATGCTATAAAAACTATGTATACAGTGACTAATTTAAGATCTGTTTCAATGCCATTTGGTATGACAAATGCTACAGAGAATGGATGACTTTAACAACTTCATCCACCAATACAACATCAACTCTCCTGATAATGGCGGACTATTGACTGAAGAAATTGCTACTGCACTGGGAGAGACTAATAACAAGAACAGTAACTTGCAAAACTGTTTGTATCCGAACCTTCATCCTTCATACCCTCCTTTCACTTCCCAGAACTCCATCACCTCCACCACCACCACGTGCAGCGACTCGTCCAGCGAGAGATCTTGGACTGGCCATGAAAGGCCTGTCAAGTTCTTGAAGGCCAGGACCTGCGGTTCTTCCTCCTCCTCACACATCGTTTCATTCGGTACATCGGCTACAATGGCCTCGAACCTGCAACAGCACGTTTATGGGAACTCGCAAAACCATTCCGCAACTCCGAAGAAAGAGGCAGCTTCTCAAGAGTACAGTATGAATTTCGGGTCTTTGAGCTCACCTGGTGTTTATTCAAATAACCAAAACCCCGGCCCCAAATCCAGTCTGGGGATTAAGAGAGCTCACCCTGTTTCAAGGACTCCATCAAGTGCTCAAGACCATATTTTAGCCGAAAGGAGGAGGAGAGAGAAGCTTAGCCAGAGGTTTATTGCTCTATCTGCCATTGTTCCAGGCTTAAAAAAGGTACTAAACGGAGATTTCTATGAGTTGAATCATATCAAATATATGCCACAAAATAGATATTCGTAAAACGCAAAAGGGTAATCGCGATCAGTTAATCGATCGATTTAGAAATCGAATAACTTAATTGATCTCTTTTTTCTACAGATGGACAAGGCCTCTGTTCTTGGAGATGCCATCAAGTACTTGAAGCAGCTCCAAGAACGCGTGAAGTCGCTAGAGGAGCAGTCGAAGAAGAAAACTGTGGAGTCAGCGGTCTTTGTGAAGAAGTATCAGCTCAGCACCGACGATGACAGTTCGTCTTGCGATGAGTCCTCGGACAGTCATTCTGCGGACCAAGCATTGCCGGAGATCGAAGCTCGGGTTGCGGACAAGGACGTGCTCATCCGCATTCACTGCGAGAATCAGAAGGCTATTGCAGCAAGAATCTTTGGGGAGGTGGAAAAGCTTCACCTTTCCGTTGTTCAAAGCAATGTGGTGAGATTTGGCAGCGCCACTCTTGACATCACTATTGTTGCTCAGGTAAAATATAAATCTGAACATCTTCCTCTAAATTGACTAGTGATTACACCACACGAAATGAATGTAAAAGGGTCTTTTGTCGGGCTTGAAGCGCTCTGCCACTTTGAACCTTTGTGAAAATACAATGTTTGATTGTAAATTTGGGTTCTTTTGTCTTCAAAATTGCTGACCTTTCGTGTTTCATGCCACCGAATTCAAAAATGTTATTCTCTATTTTTTTTTTTACTTTTACTTTCTAATTATGTATTAACTTATTCGTTTGTCTATTTATTTTCCAGATGGATGATGGGTTTAGCTTGACAGTAAAGGAGGTAGTGAAAAATCTGCGGTCTTCATTGTTGAAGTTCTGGTTCATGTGAAGCTGTTGAAGTTTTACTGTTGATTCATGTTGCTTCGTCCTCTGTTAAATCTAATTTACTAATGTTTTAGTCCGTGAAATTGTGAATTTGATTGTTTTTTCCCCCTTTATTCACTCTTCTTTTTGCGTGGTTCAAAATTGTTTGTACGCCACTTTTGGTGGGCGAACCCCAAGCATGAATCCCAACAACTTCACTATATAACAACCCATAGAATTAAATTACCGTAAACTTGCAAAAACTCTATCAAAAGGGAGAGGTAGAGTTTTTGCTAGAGGAATATTGTGCACGATTGGGAAGAAATAGAATCGGACTTTGAGGCATTTTCTTTAAAGAATTATTTGTCTCACGATGTTGTTAATAGTTTTTGGCAAAAATTCTCCAGGATATAACAAAGTCTCAACCGAGAATATTGAATAGCAATTTTATTATTTCTTCAAGAGCTTCTAAGGGAAAACAATTGAAACAATGGTTGCTTTTCTTTGAGAACATTGAAAAGTTGTTCTTAAAACAATGAATAGATGATAATGTATATGTATTGACAAATAGAACACAGCTCTTCATGTCCAAATAACTGTAAATTTGGACATGCCTATTCAATGATTCATGTCCGAATAATTGTAAATTCTTACACACCGTTTAGAGGTTGTAAGAGCCCTTAATAACAATTGGACATAATCGAAAAAATTTCAAAATTAAAATATTAATAAAAAAATAACTGGAACTCCTTCTTGAATAGTCACAATGTTTCACTAGGACACAATAATTAATTTGTTGCTATAATTTGGAAACATGAATAGTCATACAGTTTTGCTAGGACACAACAATTAATTTATTAATGTAATTATAAAATCAATGAAAAAAATTATTGATTAGAGCCAATTATAATCTCCGATTGCACAAGTGTATTAAGTGTGCTTAATACTCGCGCGCCCACAACCCATTTGCCCATATCTTCATTTAAAAGAATACAATAGCCTTTCAATTATAAAGTTATCCACGTCAGTATCAACGGTGTCACGTAGTACAGTCAGCATATAAGTTAGCGATTTTAGGCTAAAATTGGCCAAATTGACTCAATTGGTATAGTCATTTGATAAAATTTAAAGGTTTAAGATTGAATAGGCCAAAAATGCAATATGCTTACAACTTGTTGGATAATTTTCCGTGCAATCTAAACCAGATTCTAGTACAAATGTTGTGGAGTATTGAATGGGAGTTCACACGTGAGCATTACTTGCTTCGAGGGAGGATTAGGGTTCCCACGAGAGGGCGCGAGAGGACTTACGTCAAAGGCTGGATTGGCCAGGTGACGTGGTGAATCGATCGGTGCTTAGTGAGATATTCTTGGGTTTAAGATGGGTGGCCCGTGTCAGAAAGACACGATTCGACATTAAGCATGTCAAACACAAGTTCAGGTGGAGTCCCAGCCCAATTAGACATTTCCTAATGAGCCCACCACGCAAAAAAAGAAATTTGTAGAACTTTCCAAAATAGGGCAAACATAACTCAAGATCTTGTGGCTGATCCAGTTAGCTTGCGTAGTCTCACTCGAAAATAGACACGATGCGATACCCGAGTAATGCAAGCAGATTTCAAGCCAAAAAGAGCATAGTCTCACTCGAAAATAGAGCCGTCAAATGGGTAGGTTGGATTGGGTCGAAAATGATACGACAACCCACTTAACTCGTTGTGACCCATTTTTATGCTATAACAATCCAACGACTATATTGTTAAAATACTTTAATATAAAAATTCATTTTAAACAAAATTGTTTCTTTTTTATTTTCCAAAATATATGCTAAAACATAATGGATAATTTTCATAATTTTTAAAAAATTTGATTTTTTTTTAATTTTCTCTCTTTTCTTTTTTATTATCACTTGCGGCAAGTGATGACCCATAATGTTAAAACACTTTCATATTTAATCAAATTTAGGAATATATATATATATATATATATATATATATTTATAAATTCTTGAAAAAATACTCCTAAAATATTGGGGACACTTTTTATAAATTTTTATGAAAAATGAAATGTTCTTTTTTCATTTTGTCTTTTTCTTTTTTTTTTCCTTTATCTAGCGGTCATCAAGCCTAGGCAACAACCGGCAACGCAACAATCGGCTATAGACGTGGCCGATCCCTGCTAGCCTAAGGCTCGGCCGATCCAGGCAAGCACAAGCTCGCCGACGGTCGTAGTTGGCCAGTCATGAAGGAGGTAGAAGGGAAAACAAAAATAAAAAAAGAAAGAAAAAATAAAAAGAATATATATATAATAATGTAACAAAATAAAATTGATTTCTTTTTAAAATATTCAGAAAACCCTATTATGACTCTCTTAAGGTAGTTATCTTAGCTAATCGATTTATGATCCATTCAAAACTCATTTAGGACCCATTAAGTTTATAAGTAACGCATTCATAATCCACTTAGCTTGTTTTTAAAACAACCTATTTATGATCCACCATTATTATATATGAGTGAAAATATAGGTTCTAGAACCATTTGTCCTCTCTACTCAAGAAGAATGGAAAAAGCAAGAAGAATTGTGGCATGAAAGTTTCTTTCCGTTTATTAAACAGGAAAGCTTGATTCGACTACAGTTTTATATATCATCTCAACCACTATTTTACAAGGAGAGGTCTTTTATCAAAGGGAATTGTTAACTATAAGTCCTAAAACTTGTCAAAAAAATGCAGTTGAATCCTAAAACTTGTAAAAAATGCAATCAAATCTTAAAAATTGTTAAATTGATCCAATCGAGTCTTTTTATTAACACCATAAATTTGTCTAATGGAAGTCGCTGACGAGTCATTTGCAAATTAATTTTCGTATTTTGCGTGGCATTTTCAATTATTCTATTTTTTTTTCAAACTCTTATTTAAGTTAAATTAAAAACTAAAAAAATAAAAAAAATTATTTGAAGAAAAGACAAAACTGGAAAAAAAAGGGGGGGGGGGGGGGGGGAGGGAAGGTCTCTCGCTGGTGAAGTCCTACCCCCAGAGGGGCTACCAAAGGTCGCTAACCTCGAGCGAGGGTGGCCAGCAAGGCCTTACCAGATCTAGGTTGAAGAAACCCATATCTGGGCGATGTCAGTTATCACGAGGATATATATACCTTGTCGCCAACCTTGAGTTCGAAAGACAGATCCAAAGACATGATACCAGGTTAATTGTTATCCAAAAAATCAGAAAGAGAGGGAAAAAACTACCTGAATAGAAGAGAAGAAATAAGGCAGTAGAGAAGGGAAGAGTGATGTATTTTCACAGGAGGACAAACGCATACTCGTTGGCCCTCGCCCGGGGCGGGCGACCTCCACCAGCCCCTTCGGTGATGGGCAACAATCGCAGCAGGGCCTCACCCTTGAGGCGAACTTCCGAGTAATGATGCCCTTCTCAAACTGTCTAATCATGAATAAACGAGGAATGAATTCATAATTGTAGGATTCCGTTTACTCCGCAGAAAGTAAAAGATGTGTGAAACGTGAAAAGCGCGTGTTAGTTACATCATTTTGATTATTTCCTCGACCGAATATTTATTGGTGTTTGTTCGCAATCTCCTAAGAACAAACTAAAGAAGAGTATGTGATCATATTACCTCAAAATTGGCCTAATATATCCTAAAAAATCTTCAACTTGAGCTATTATCCCAATTTTACCTTTCATCTGATAAGATAAAAATTCTCCAACCCCTAACTTTAGGTTCAGTCCAAATTCTACTATAAATATGTTTTGTCTTATAAAATACCTGAAATTTTAAAATCAGTACCAATTCTACCTAAAATTATTTTGTCTCATAGAAAAATCTTAGCTTTAGGTCTAGTTTCAATTTTTACTGTAATTTTTTTTTCTGTCTCATAAAAGAGCACAAACTTTTGACTCCATTAACCCTCTATCAAAATCGTTTTTAGTGATTTTGCGCTCGATTTTTAATCTCTTGTGCTTGGGAATGTTCCATCCTTCGCGGCTAGGGCTTGCACTCAAGACCCTCGAATTGCTCATGCTTGAGATTTTTTCAATTCTCGATTGTCAAAGAGAAATTTTAGACTGAAGTTTAATGAATGAAGTTTTGTGACTTAAGTAAAAGTTTGTAAATTTTTGTAAGAGTGTAATTTTTAAGATAAAACGGAGACTGGACAATAAAATGGGGATAAAACTTAAAGTTAGGGGGTTTTCATAGGACAAAAAAAGTTTCGCATAGGACACGACCTCAAGTTAAGAGTATTTTATCATTAAAAAAAGTTTAGAGAAGGTTGGATCCAAAGTTAAAAGTTTTTTTCTAAGATAAAAAATAAATTGAGATGAAAGTTAAAGTTGGAGATAGAATATTAAGCCCTTAAAATTTGGGCATGATGGGTGGCAAATCGGTAGGCACTCATCAAATTCGTGATTTTTTTTTCTTCAAAACAATTTCGTGAGGTTGCACAGCGAAATCTTGCTCCACCCGAGAAATCACTGTGTCCTCTCTTCCCCTTTTTTCTGGAGTCCCCTTTACAAATCCAATCCTTAATTTTGGCCCCTAATCTCTCTCTCTCTCTCTCTCTCTCTCTCTCACTGTCTCTCTCATATGTTTTTTACTTTATGGTTGAAATTCCCTTATCTAATCGCAAGTGAAATTTCTCTAATACGATTATGTGAAATATTTGTGATGCCACGTAGGTTCGTGTTTCAGGCAAGATGATAACGCTTGACTTAGGCTCAATTTGTTCATGGATACAAAATGATTCCGAAAATATTTATAAAAAATAACATTTTATATCGCTTAAAAATTGAATGAATGAAATATATTTTCAACGTTCCCGAAAATATTTAAATATAAGTGATTTTTAATAATAAAAAATTTTCTCATTGACTAATTATTTCAAATTATACAAGCAAATATTTTTAAGAAAATATTTTTCAAATCACATATTTTTCGCTAAACAAAAGGAATCTTAAATACTAAGTACAATGCTCCTACATACATACATATATATATATATAGTATGATAATTTCCATAGTGTCGAGTTCCAAGTATACGGACAAATTCCAATGCATAACTTTTTCGAAAATAAGAATTAATAACTTTCGAGGTGAAAAACTTGGATGCCGACATATATTGTATAATTTAACCATCTAAACAAAGGTAAAATAGAATGATGCGAACAGAACTCGATCTTGGTTTAAATAGACAAATAGATCTTGATCATCTCTACTGATGTTTGACAAATTCTTTTTTTAACTTTCTAGTAGGGCATTTTGACGAGTGAGTGATGGAAGATTGTCGTCCTCCTCCATCGTCGCCAACTCTATTATCTGGTAATGAACTGAATAATTACAGAGAAAAACATTGATAAGCAAGACAGAAATAACTTAATTTGTTAGATGAAAAATATTCCTAAATCTACCAATAATATTCACGAAACTAATACTAGTTGTCAGTCGATTTTACATCTCATATAAAGTAACTTTTTGTTTTCACTTTCAACATTAAAATTATGACGCGTTTTCATATTCAATACTTCAACTTTTGTTCAAAAAGCGCAAAAAAAAAAAAAACTTTTAGTACTTACTTTTCGGCTTTATCAAAAGAGTTCATCGTCTTAAATATAGTTAAACCGCACGTCACCCGTAGCAAGGCAATGATTAAATGGTTGTGTAGTCAAGTTAAAAGAATTATGACAAAAAAAAAGTTAAAAGAACACTCTAAATTTTCAAAAGGAAAAAGAAAAAGACAACACGTGATATCAGTCACTTTAGAGAAGGGTAATTGGTTAATTTCCTCTGCTGCGTGTGTATATTTTTGGTGAGACTGCTAAATACCAAAAGCCCCAAGTTGATAGGCCGTGCCACATTAATACCAAACTAAATTTAAAGTCAAAAAAACTTGCTATGCCCGTGTCATATTTACCCTGAATGAATTTTTTTTTGTCACAAAAAATTCCATGCAAATACACTCATGCCACATTTACTCCAAATTGATCTTTCGCGCCACATTTATCCCCCACAAAAAAAAAAATCCCAGATTTATCACAATTTGGAAAAGTACCAAAAAAATCCTAAATCGGTTTCGATGCGAAGAATTTGATTGTATCTCATTGGCCAATTATTTCAAATGATACAACCAAATTTTTTTCAAACTAGTAAGCTTGTGCCACAATTATCCAAACTAATTTTTTGTGTTACAAGAACTCATGAACTGCTATCCACATTTCCCTAAACTAATTTTTGTGTTACAAAAAATCTCAAAGTGATACACACGTGCCACGCTTACCCCAAACTAGTTACTCGAGCCACATTTACCCCTAAAAACTCAAGCTTACCATATCTTGGGGTAAATATAGGATGGCTATAGCGATTTAGGTTAAACATAATACGAGCGCATTACTTTGGAATTTTCTCATTATGCAAAGTTAGTTTAGGTCATTGTGGCACAAGTGTAACAATTCAGAAGCTTTTGTGATTAAAAAAAATTAGTTTGGGACAAATACGTCACATGTGTTCTAATTTAAGGTTTTCGATGGCATTAGCTCCTAATATTAAGACACCAACTCTAGCGGGTTGTGTAAGGATCGTCACACAATTGCAGTAAAGTAAAAGATGAGAGAAATAGAAATCGAGACATGAGATTTATTCTGATTCACTCTTAAACTGGGCCTATGTTTAGCAGAGAATTCCACTATATCAGTATCTCGCACCTCTTGTTACATCACTCAATTACAAGCGAACAAGAGTATATATATCAGTAGTTATTCATGAGCCTAATCTCAAACTACTAATGAGAATTTATGAGCTTAAATCATAAGAGTCCTCTGATGTTCAAGGGCCGCTGCCCCTTGGACCCTCTCAAGGCGGCTCCCCCGGACCCCACCCGCTTAGCGTGAAGCGGGACCCATGTATTTTACTATCGCATGCGAATATGAACCATACCCAACAAGTTGCATGTTGGTATCATGTGAGTCCCACTAAATCGATAGTTGCAAATGACTTTCATTATTGTATATCCCCCCCAAAAAAAAGGGTCGAAGTATATCCAAATTTCGTAGCATGCTTTCCGACAGGCAATTTCGTTCCAATCTCGTAAAATGTCGTAATCTGATTCATATCCGTGAAGATCTTCCATCCAAAGGCGAAGTATCGATGGCCGGCCGGGCCTGGAGAAAGGGTCGCATTCACCCTTAATCCCAACGCTCCGTGCATCAAAGACACAGAACTGCTTAGAAAGTCCTGAGTAAGAAATTGGTCCAACCGAGAGTCCTGTTTATATTATTAAAAAAAAGCGTGACGGATATTAAATAAATGAATATATTACCAGCTCGATCGGAGGGAGGATAAGAATGGAATCCAAAGGGAAGGCGACAGACGAACACTATCCCATGCACGGAACAGTGCTTTGAACAAACTTCACGTCGTGTTTCGTGGAATACGAAGAGCATTGGGCTTAGGGATGCGATTTGGTCCTAAATCAATCCATTGATCGAAGAGCCTGATTTTGAAAAAGAGAGAGATTTAAGACTGTTCAAATCCCTTTAGGTCACATATAAATTGCTTCGAATTAGGGTCACTCGTACGCCCAACCTCAACCCATCCATTGATTTCGTAAGGTGTTCCACGGACCTTACTAATCTCATATTATTATATAACATCACTTACTAATCTCATCACGTGAAGGGTGAATTGCGTCCGTCTCGTTTTTTGGCTAAATGACAATGTTTGTTAACTTAATTTCCAACTGCAGTATTGGACTCTCCAAACATTCGTAAGGTAAGTATCGGTCTAATCTTTAACTATTATAAAAAGAAGCTGTCCGGTTAAAGCTGAATGCGTTAGGATTGTCTTCCGAAGTTGTTCGAATGTCCAGTGGAACCTTGATACCTCAACTTAGAGCTATCACTGTCCAAGTTGAAGCTCATTAATATGTGATACAATGTCATTGATACTCCCTCCGCTCTCTGAAAATTCAAAATTGTCCGTTCACTTATTTTTTTTTTCAAAATTGTCTCTGTATTTTGTAAATTCCCCATTGTTATCCCTTCCGTTAAGGAAAAATGACACAAAAGCTTTGTGTAGTTCAGGAACTTGAATTAATGGAATGAAAATATTATACAATTTCATATAGTTTAGGGATCAAATTGAACATGCAACAAAAATTCAAGGACCATATTGAATAAATTAAAAGTTTAGGGACCGCATTGCATATTAGGATAAAGTTTGCGCATTGAGTCAAAGTTCAAAAACCATTTATATCATTATCCCTTCCAATATAATGCTGTGCAATCCTAAGATTGATGCCGAAACACGTGCTTCATCTCACGATGTTATTGGCCCACATGGCGCTAATGTGATGCCATTTGCCACCCCATCAGCAATATTTTTTTAAAAATAAAGATTAAAAATAATGGGTATGTGTATCTTATCAAAAAAATAAATAAATAATGGGTATGTGATTTAAATGAGAGATTCTGACGGTGGGTTGTTGTGCTAGTTTATCTCGAGAAATAATTGATATGCGTACAAACTGTACCAGATACCTCGATTAAAAAAAAAACGATGGGTATGTGAAGATGAACAAGAAACACGAAAGAGAATCGTTGGAAGCGATGAACTAAAATTGAAAAGCTGACAAAAAAGAGTACGCTGGACATGTGCTTTCGATGGCGCCTGTCTTCAGTAATTACAAGCCGCCATTATATATCTTACTAATAACAACTTCACCAGCAATTATCATCCTGAGTTCAATTACACTGCATTATCGAGATTTCAGGTCTCTTGTAAGCATTCCGATCTTATTCATAAATGGTTACAACTTCCAAGATTACTGAGTTACTCGACGGTCGCCGTTTGGTACCATGCTTTCAATCGATATCCCGATCCCAATCCCAGTTCTTATTGTTCTCAACACATAATCAAATTTTAAGGTGGCTAACATTTTATATGAGGAGCCTTGCCACTAGATGGCTTGTTGTTGCGGAAAACGCTAAGAGATGCGCTGTGACATTCTGATTTCTAATCAATTTCAGACTCTAAATGAGAAGTTTATATATATATATATATATATATATATATCAAACCATGTGTTTCAGTCATATTTCGCTCAAATCTGATTAATTTGGTGTAGGCTGACCAAAAAGAAAAGGCGAACGCGAGACGAGATACGTGGACCTAGGTGACTCGGATAGGAAATGACGCTTTGACCATAAGGATTATCAAGGGGATATTTAGAACTACCAAGAGGCCGATCTAAGAACGATTAAGGATTGCCTTGCGAGTATCATACGATTGAAGCGCGAGTGATGCCGATTAACCAACATATGATTTGCAAATTTTTTCTTAATCGGACCGTGAAGATCGAGACCATAGGGACTAGCGATAAACCCTCACGATTACAAGACAATCAAAGTCGTCATGAATTGACGAGCCCTAAACGTGATATGAATCACGGGGTCGATACGTGTAATGTTTGCAAAAGCCGCCCGTCGGTTCGGGATAGGCTGAAACCACGTCCGATAGAGAAAATCATCAAAAATGAGTCTCGAAAGATTTGAAATGGAAAATCAAGAATTTCAACACTATTCGAATTGGCCGTCGCCCTATTGAAGAATTCTGGAACAAGAAAAACGACGTTTTGAACGTCGGCGGCAAAATGGCCGTTTTTCCCCTCAAATCTAGAACCTTATCCATGCAAAGGAAGAAGGGCAAATTGGTCCATACATCCCCCATGGCTGCCGAACACAAGGAGAAACAATGGCCATTGGATCACCTTGGAAAAGACAATGGCCAAGTGTCACAAGATTAAGAGGAATGGTCATGTCAACCATTTTGCTCACCTAACTTTCAAACTATTGATCAAGCCTTGGGATATAGCACAACTCTCTCTCCTCTCTCTCTCCTCTCTCTCTCCTCACCCCTCATTCGGCCAAGCTTTCCCACCCCAACCACCGAAACCATCTTCTTCCTTCTTCTTCTTCTGCTCACCGCCCGACCGCTGCTGGACCTCCTGTTCGCCGGCCACGACGCCACCCTCCAGCCACCATTCGACCACTGGCCGATCACATCAGCGTAGATTTACGTCTTACTAGCCTCCTCGAATAAGAATCACGGCATTTGGAGCACCGAGAAATCCCGAGCAAGCATTTTCCCGAGAGCCGATAGAATAGAACTCAAACTGAGGTAGGTCCGATTCTTAGTCCTTTTGATGGTCGAAATCTTAGAATTTTGGAGCTAAATTTTATGGAGATCTAGTAGAGACGTGTAGGAATCTGCGGTAAAAAATTGGGGCTCAATTTGATAAAGTTTTGACCATGAACCAGTCTTGCAAATATTGGACAGAATCTGCCCGGAAAGCTGACTTGGGCGATCCGGTGACCTTGGGCGAGTTTCCGGCGACCAACCGACTCGAAACTCACGGTGAGCTTCCCAAATCCTTAGGTAGACATGTTAAGAAGTAGGATAACATTTAAATGTTGGAATTGGAGTAGATTTAGGACCAGTTGGCCCAGGCTTGCACAGAACGTAGTAGGATCGATTCGGTGCCGAGCCAAATCGATTCTATTGAGGGCTGAAGATGGTTACTTTGAGCTGCAAATTGATGTTTAAGATGTGAAGAGATGATGAGGGTTAAGATATGGGTGATTGGGGTTGATGGATTGAGAATATGGACAAGAGAATTGATGAAATTGGTTGAAATTTTAGGTTGCGCAACAAGCTCGGTAGTGGACATTGGTTGACCGAAACCTTGAGGGCTCAAGAGGAAGTAATTGGTGCAATTAAACCCAAGATAAGGGAATTCTAAACTAAGGATAGGGAGATTGGACTCAATTGGGTGAGTCGATGTTGAAATTGATTGATTTATGAAAAGTTTCCAAAGGGATAGTTCTTGGTATTCCCTAAGTGGCTATATGAGGATTATGTGTTTTATTGTTATGCTTGAAATTATTCGCCATGTATGTGTGTCATGTGATTGTCTTGCATGCTATGAGTATTCGAATTGTGCATGAGTTGCACCTGATGTTTGATTTGTAAAATTAAATTTAAAATCATGGCATGAGCATGACATGGCGAGGCCCTGAGGTGGATGAGACGCGGGGCGGGATGTAGATACCCTAATGCGACAAGATCGCGGGATGGAGTTGATGTTGTGTGGCGCCCTGATACGATGAGATCGCGGGGTTGAGATGGACACGGTCCTGATGCGAATTATTCACGAAACGGAGGTGTGAGATGATGAGATTGGCCTGGAGATTCATCGGAACTTGATGCATTTACGCGGGTTGCTAATGACGGTCTGATGCGTTTGCGCGGGTTGCCGATGACGGTCTGATACGTTTACGTGGACCGAGCCTGATGCGACGAGATTGTGGGCTGGAGATTGAGGCAGACAGAGATTGGTGGATGTGATGAAGTGGCAGAGCGGGTGTGCACGATCATCTGAGTGTGACATAAGGTCATCATTGCATGCCTGTCATCTGTATGTTGTTGTTCTGTTGATTTGTGCCTGAAATGCCTATGTGTTTATGAGTTTGGAATGATTGGGGTGTACGACTACCTGAGTGGACTGTCGACCTGACCTAGGGTTAGGATTCTTTTATTGAGATGTATATCTCACTCCTTTGGGGACCCTTATTTTTACAGATCCTAGGCCTTAGAGATGTGGCCTATACGTTTTGGGGATTCCAAGGAAATGACGGTGTATTTTGACGAGTTCCAGGATAGTCAGGAGAACGTTTATGTGAGGAAATGCACGGTTGTATGGGTCGATGAGGGTAGTCCTGACTGGAAGCCTCATAGGTTCAAGGCATGGTTTAATAGAGCTGGGGACGAGCAGATCGGGCCGCTGAAGCCCCATGAGATACCCCAGGGTGTTATCCCTACTTGGTGTTAGACTGCTGGGGAGTAGGAGTTACCCGAGGGGTCCGTAGTTGGTTCTAGGAATGGACCAGAGAAGACCCCGACGCTGGACTTCACTGTAGAAGAGAATGAGATCATCGTTCTGGAGGGGACCGAGGAGGATCTTGCGGAGCCGTCTCACGAGGCGACCATGGAGGATTCGATCGAGGTTCCATCACAGACCTTCTCCTAGTACGAGCCAACGGAGGATGCCGAGGATACCGATGATTCCAGTAGTTCATCTTAGGACTCCAATTCGTTGACCTGAGCTTTTGGAGGTGACCCGACCCTATACTTTTAGATGTCATGAGGGACTCTTTTTGTGTACTATCCCGTCGCCCAGTTTATTAGCAGTTTGTAGTAGTCAGAGATGGTTGAACTGTTAGTTATGATATATGACAATTATTATGCTATCTAGGTCCCACTTAATTAATATTCTGTACGGGGATTTTTTAAGTATCGCTTCCGCATGCTTGACTATTTTATATCTCTCGAATTGATTGTGGATCTTGGGCTCGCGAGAAATTATATGGTTTGTTTGCAGGGATGTTCGCGAGCCCGACGGGTTCGGGGCGTGACATACCCGCTTGTTTGGTATCAGAGCAAGGTCAGCTCTAACCAAAGTTGGTTGAGGACTGGAGTAGTAAGGAGAATTAAGTTGGGACAAGGATGGATAGCAAGACCTTAAGGGACTGGTTAAGATAAGGCATGGGGTGTATAGCTTGTGACCTAGTACTTAAGGTTGACAATGAACTCTGGTAGGGTTGTGGAAATGCTTAAGGATCAAGTTCTTTGCCTGGGATTGAAGGTCATTTCTGGACCTTGGTTTGTTTGGGGAATGAAAGTGATTGGTTTTAGTAGACCACTGAAGTGAATGGAACTGAGAAATGGCCATGGGCTATTATTTGAAATGTTTCTGGAGTTTGTGCTATAGAAGATTGTTGTATTGGAACTGTTTCTATTAAGAATTAGTTAGTATCTCTAGATTTGAATGATTGAATAGGTTAATAACTCCTTGCAAAACTTGTGGTGGACCAGGTTCAGTAGAAAACAACAAGGATGAGTAACCCATCCAGAAGGTCAGGAAGATCAAGAGGCGGAGCTTCTAGCTCGAGGCCGTCTATCGCCGAAGACCCAAGAATGGATGGCGTGCTGAGAGCACTGAAAAGGATAGGCGACATGATTGATAGGCAGGCTCAAGACCAGGACGCTGCCATCGCCCAGGCAGTAGGAGCTACTATAGCCGCCGTCAATGCCAACAATGGCCACAATGGTGGTAATGGAAGTCAGAATGAACCTGGCCAGGGCACTGAGACTGTGAATGCCCAAGAAGAGATCGTCGTGGCCAGACAGATAGGCCAGCTAGTAGAGCAGTTTATGAAGCTGAAACCGACACAGTTTGATGGGATTGGAAATCCTAAGCTAGCGCCTACATGGATTGAGAAACTAGAAAAAGACTTCAGAGTACTGAGGTGTATAGATGAAGAGAATGTATTGTTAGCTGTGTACCAGCTGGATGGTATAGCGAATGACCGGTAGGCTGCCACCAAGGATGGCGTCTTCTCTGAAGGAACGACCATGAATTGGGAAATTTTTAAGACGGCCTTCAATGATAAGTTTTTTTCTAAGATGGCCAGGGAAAGGAAACAGGTGGAGTTCCTGCAGTTACGCCAGAACCAACTGACAATAAATCAGTACGGGGCTGAATTCGCGAAGCTTTCGAGGTATGCACCTCGATCTGTAGAGGACCCTCTAGAGAAAGCAAGAAGGTTTAGAGATAGTCTAAGGTTCGAGCTTTGCAGCCAGATGATTGCGCTGAACTTGAGGACTTACAAGGAGATCTACGAGCGGGGCTAGATGATAGTGCTTGACTTGAAAGAAAGAAACGTCGCAACTGGACTGCGATTTATGTCTTTCAGAGATACTCGTCAGATGGGCAAGAGGCCGATGGCGAACAACAGACGTTTTGTGCCTCCAGTAGGAAAGAACATCGCGAAGCCGCCAAATCCTGCGAACTAGAGCTGCAGACTTTGTGGTAGGAGGCATGGAAATGGGCCATGCTCAGTGAGGACGGGAGCATGTTTCAAATGTGGTTAGCTGGGTTACCAGATGAGGGTGTGTCCGAATCAAGCCCCGAAAGTCAACCGCAAGGACAGAGGCCACAAGCAGGACCATCGACTGCAACGCTTCAGATTGAGCAGGGCAGACCACTGGCACAGGGCAGAGTGTATGCGGTAGCCCGCAGGGAGGTGGAGGAAGCACCAGGAGTGATCATAGGTACGGTCTACTTGTGCAACCAAGCTGCATATGCATTGTTTGACCCTTGTGCCATGATTCGTTTGTGTCTGCATAATTTGCTGAGTTAGTGGGTATTAAATTGGAACCATTGAGCATGATTCTGTATGTTGCCACTCCGTAAAGGATAACCTAATAGTTTCATTGGGCTGTATTGGTTGTGAGATTGTGATAGGAGGGAGTAAAGAGAGTATTGACTTGGCTGTATTACCCATATTTGATTTTGATGTAATAATAGGAATGGATTGGTTAGGTAAACAGGGGGCAGTAGTAGACTGTGGTAGTAAAACAATTCGGTTTTTTCCGAGAGGCCGCCCTAGCTTCGAATTGGTGGGAAGTCAAGGAGGAATTTCGATTTCCTTAGTCTCATCTCTTGAAGTGACTAAGTTGATGTTTGAATGATGTCGAGCATACTTAGTGGCAGCATTGGACACGACTACCGAAGAACCGAAGTTAGAGAATATTCTAGTAGTACGTGAATTTCCTAATGTGTTTCCCCAAGAGCTGCCAAGACTACCACCGGAACGGGAAGTAGAATTTGTAATTGAATTAACCCCTGGGACAGAACCGATTTCGAAAGCACCTTACAGGATGTCCCTATCAGAATTGAAGGAGTTGAAGGTACAGATGCAAGAGCTCCTAGACAAAGGATTCATTCGACCTAGTGTTTCGCCATGGGGAGCACAGTGCTATTTGTAAGGAAGAAGGACGGGTCTATGCGATTATGCATTGACTACCGGCAACTGAACCAAGTAACCGTGAAGAACAAGTACCCGCTGCCGATGGTCGATGATCTGTTTGATCAGCTGCAGGGAGTAGCAGTATTTTCGAAGATTGACTTGAGGACTAGGTATCACCAGTTGAGGATCAAGAAGGAAGACATATCTAAAACTGCTTTCAGGACGAGGTATTGTCATTATGAGTTTATGGTGATGCCGTTTGGACTGACTAATGCTACAGCTGCATTCATGGACCTGATGCATCGAATATTTAAGGAGTTTCTGGACAGATTCGTCATAGTCTTCATTGACGATATCTTGATTTACTCGAGGAGCAATGCAGAACATGAAGAACATTTGAGAATTGTACTGCAGACCCTGAGGGAGCATTCACTGTATGCGAAGTTAAGCAAATGTGAGTTTTGGCTGAACATGGTAGCTTTTCTAGGACATGTGGTGTTTGGAGAAGGGATTGCAATGGATCCTGTAAATATTGAAGCAGTAACCAATTGGCCGAGGCCTACTACGGTCTCGAAGGTCCAAGAAAGAATAAATGCATTATAGTCTACGGACCCGGAGATTCAGAAAATTGTAGAGATGGATGCGACGAAGAGGAAGCTGGAATTTCAAGTATCTGAGGACGGAATCTTGAGGTTCCGAGGACGACTGTGTGTACCAAAGTATGAAGGACTTAAGGAGAGAATCTTGTCAAGGCTCATAGGAGCAACTATAGCCTCCACCTTGGAAGTACAAAGATGTACCATAATTTGCGACAACATTATTGGTGGAACAGAATAAAGTTAGACATGGCAAGATACGTGGCTAAGTGTTTGACTTGCCAGCAAGTGAAAGCACAACACTGTAAGCCTAGAGTACTTTTACAGCCACTGGAGATTTCGGAATGGAAGTGGGAGCACATAACTATAAATTTTGTGATAGGACTTCCGAGGAGCTAGAGAGGTCACGACTCTATATGGGAAGTCGTGGATCAATTGACCAAGTCCGCCCACTTCATTCCCGTACAAAAGGACTTTGCCATTGATAAGTACGTAGAGCTGTATATAAGACAAATAGTAAGATTACACGGAGTGCCAGTGACGATCACCTCAGATAGGGATTCGAAATTCAAGGGGAATTTTTGGAAAAGCCTGCAAGAAGTTATGGGGATCCGACTACAGTATAGTACAACGTACCATCCACAAACAAATGGATAGTCGGAAAGGACGATCCAGATGCTCGAGGACATGTTGAGAGCGTGCGTCATTGATTTCAAAGGCGGATGGGAAGAACAGCTACACCCTGCAGAGTTCGCTTATAACAATAGCTACCAGCAGAGTATACAGATGGCACCATTCGAAGCACCCTATGGTAGAGCCTGCAAAACACCGATTTGCTAGGATGAGGTCGGAGAAAGAAGTATCACAGGCCCAGAACTGGTAGAGCAATTGATGGAAGCAGTGAAGATCATTCGGGATAGACTGAGGACGGTACAGAGTCGCTAGAAGAGCTATGCAGATAAGCGGCGTAAGCCCTTGGAATTTCAAGTGGGCAATCACGTCTTCCTCAAGGTGTCGCCGATGAGAGGACTATCGCAATTCGAAAAAAAGGGGAAGCTGAGCCCAAGGTATGTAGGCCCTTTTGAGATACTGGAACGGATTGGAACTTTAGCCTACTGGCTTGCTCTGCCGCCAAATCTATCCCAGGTGCATAATGTATTCCATGTGTCGATGCTGCGGAAGTATGAACCTGACCTAGCATATGTGCTGGATTATGAGGCCATAGAAGTGGACGACAGAGTGCCGTACATAGAGAAGCCATTAAGGATCGAAGACCGAAAGGAACAAATCCTTAGGAATAAGAAGATTCCACTGGTCAAGGTAATATGGGAGCACCATGGAACTGAAAGCGCCACATGGGAGAGCGAAGAGACGATGAGGCGACAGCACCCCCATTTGATTGAGTAATTAAGTGTAATGTAAATTTCGAGGACGAAATTTTTGTAAGGGAGAAGAGTTGTGACATTCTGATTTCTAGTCAATTTCAGACTCCTGAATGAGAATATTATATATATATATATATATATATATATATATCAAATGATGTGTTTCAGTCATATTTCGCTCAAATTTGAACAATTTGAGTAGGCTGACCAAAAGGGAAAGGCTAACGCGAGACCAGATATGTGGACCTAGGCGACTCGGATAAGAAATGACGCTTTGACCATAAGGATTGTCGATGGGATATTTAGAACCACCAAGAGGCCGATCTAAGAACGATTAAGGATTGTCTTGCGAGTATCATACGATTGGAGCACGGGTGCCGCTTAACCAACGTATGATTTACAAATTTTTCCTTAATCGAATCGTGAAGATCGAGATCATAGGGACTAGGATAAGCCCTCACGATTACATGACAACCAAAGCCGCCATGAATTGACTAAACGTGATATGAATCACGGGGTCGATACGTGTAATGTCTGCAAAAGCCGCCCGTCGGTTTGGGATAGACTGAAAACACGTCTGATAGAGAAAATCATCAGAAATGAGTCTCGAAAGATTTGAAATGGAAAATCAAGAATTCCAACGTTATTCGGATTGACCGTCGTCCTATCGAAGAATTCTGGAACGAGAAAAACGACGTTCTGAACGTCAGGGGTAAAATGACTGTTTTGCCCCTCAAGCCTAGAACCTTATCCATGCAAAGGAAGAAGGGAAAATTGGTCCATACACCCCCCATGGCTGCCGAACACAAGGAGAAATAATGGCCATTGGATCACCTTGGAAAAGACAATGGCCAAGTGTCACAAGATTAAGAGGTATGGTCATGTCAATCTTTTTGCTCACCTAACTTTCAAACTATTGACCAAGCCTTGGGATATAGCATAACTCTCCCTCCTCTCTCTCTCTCTTCACCCGTCATTTGGCTAAGCTTTTCCCCCCAACCACCGAAATCATCTTCTTCCTTCTTCTTCTTCTGCTCGCCACCCAACCGCTGCTGGACCTCCTATTCGCCGGCCACGACGCCACCCTCTAGCCACCATTCGACCACTGGCCGATCACACCAGCGTAGATTTACGTCTTGCCGACCTCCTCGAACAAGAATCACGGAATTTGGATTACCGAGGAATCCCGAGCAAGCATTTTCCTGAGAGCTGACAGAATAGAACTTAAACTGAGGTAGGTCCGGTTCCTAGTCCTTTTGATGGTCGAAATCTTGGAATTTTGGAGCCAAATTTTGTGAAGATCTATTAGAGATGTGTAGGAATCTGTGGTAAAAAGTTGGGACTCAATTTGATAAAGTTTTGTCCATAAATCAGTCTTGTAAATATTGGACAGAATCTGCCTAGAAAGCTGACTTGGGCGATCCGACGACCTTAGGCAAGTTTCCGACGACCAACCGACTCGAAACTCACGGTGAGCTTCCCAAATCCTTAGGTAGACATGTTAAGGAGTATGATAACATTTAAATGTTGGAATTGAAGTAGATTTAGGACCGGTTGGCCCCGGCTTTCATAGAACCGAGTAGGATAGGTTCGGTGTCGGGCCAAACTGATTCTATTGAGGGCTAAAGATGGTTACTTTGAGCTGTAAATTGATGTTTAAGATGTGATGAGATGATGAGGGTTAAGATATGAGTGATTGGGGTTGATGGATTGAGAATAGGACAAGAGAATTGATGAAATTGGTTAAAATTTTAGGTTGCGCGGCAAGCCCGGTAGTGGACATTAGTTGACCGAAACCTTGAGGGCTCTAGAGGAAGTAATTGGTGCAATTAAACCCAAGGTAAGGGAATTCTAAACTTAGGATAGGGAGATTGGACTCAATTGGGAGAGTCGAAGTTGAAATTGATTGATTTATGAAAAGTTTTCAAAGGGATAGTTCTTGGTATGCCCTAAGTGGCTATAGGAGGATTATGTGTGTTATTGTTATGCTTGAAAGTATTCGCCACGTATGTGGTCATGTGATTGTCTTGCATGCCATGAGTATTCGAATTGTGCATGAGTTGCACCTGATGTTTGATTTGTAAAATTAAATTTAAAATCATGGCTGAGCATGACATGACGAGGCTTTGAGGCGTGTGAGACGCGGGGTGGGAGGTAGATACCCTGATGCGACAAGATCGCGGGGTGAAGTTGATGTTGTGTGGCGTCCTGATGCGACGAGATCGCAGGGTTGAGATGCCTACGGTCCTAATGCGAATTATTCGCGGGACGGAGGTGTGAGATGATGAAATTAGCCTGGAGATTCATCGGAACCTGACGCATTTACGCGGGTTGCCGATGACGGTCTGATACGTTCACGCGGATTGAGCCTAATGTGACGAGATCGCAGGTTGGAGATTGAGGCAGACGGAGATTAGTGGATGTGATGAAGTGGCAGGGCGGGTGTGCACGATCATCTGAGTGTGACATGAGGTCATCATTGCATGCCTATCATCTATATGTTGTGTTATATTGATTTGTGCCTGAAATGTCTATGTGTTTATGAGTTTGGAATGGTTGGGGTGTACGACTATATGAGTGGACGTCGACCTGACCTCGGGTTAGAATTCTTTTACTAAGATGTGTATCTCACCCCTTTGGGGACCCTTATTTTTACAGATCCTAGGCCTTAGAGATGTGGCCTATACATTTTGGGGACCCCAAGGAAATGACGGCGAATTTTGACGAGTTCCCGGATAGTCAAGGGAACGTTTATGTGAGGAAATTCGCGGTTGTATGGGTCGATGAGGGTAGTCCTGACTGGAAGCCTCATAGGTTCGAGGCATGGTTTAAGAGAGCTAGGGATGAGCAGATTGGGCTGCTGAAGCCCCACGAGATATCCCATGGTGTTATCCCTACTTGGTGTCAGACTGCGGGGGAGCAGGATTTACTTGAGGGGTCCGTAGTTGGTTCTAGGAATAGGCCAGAGAAGACCCCGACACTGGACTTCACTGTAGAGGAGGATGAGATCATCGTTTTGGAGGCGACCGAGGAGGATCTTGCGGAGCCGTCTCACGAGGCGACCATGGAGGATTCGATCGAGGTTCCATCCGAGACCTTCTTCGAGTACGAGCCGACGGAGAATGCCGAGGATACCGATGATTCCAGCAGTTCATCTCAGGACCCCAGTTCGTTGACCTAAGTTTTTGGAGGCGACGCGACCCTATTCTTTTGGATGTCATGAGGGACTCTTTTTGTGTACTACCTCGTCGCCCAGTTTATTAGCAGTTTGTAGTAGTTAGAGATGGTTGAACTGTTAGTTATGATGTATGACAATTATTATGCTATCCAGGTCCCACTTAACTAATATTCTGTACGGGGATTTTTTAAGTATTGCTTCAGTATGTTTGATTATTTTATATCTCTTGAATTGATTGTGGATCTTGGGATCGCGAGAGATTGTATGGTTTGTTTGTGGGATGGTCGCGAGCCCGACGAGTTCGAGGCGTGACATGCGCAAATTCAAGCGCGTAACAACAATGATGAAAGTAAAATAAGAAACACATAAGACACGATATACGTGGAAAACCCAATATGGGAAAAACCACGGTGAGAGAGGGATTTCACTATCTTCAATAACGAGTACAAGCGTACAATCAAAGATCTAAGAATCTGACAAGAAGAAAGCGAAAACAAAAGGTTTTGGGATAGAAGCTAAAGTAAGCATTCCCCTGTCTGATATACTGTTATGCAAGATATCCTTTTTATAGCCCCATCAAAGAAACCCTAAAACAAAGTGAATAATAAAAAATAACCGTATCACTAATTTGGAAGTCAGAATATAATAAATCTCCACCTTGACTTCAAATCTCTAGAGGAGTATTTTACCAAACGCCACAAGACCTCTCTCCATCACCTTCAAGAGTGACCACACAAGACCACCCGCCAAACAGCAGAATTAACAACGCACACCCCGAAGATTACAATAGCGTACCCGATGTAGGAAATAAGGGATGAACAGCCATCAATACCGCCTAAGCAACTCAAATAGTGAGAACACCAATCAAATCCAAACAATGCTTGAACTTGGTCAAAGAAATTGATTTAGTCAACATATCTATTGGATTATCTGCTGTAGGTACTTTCTTCATTGTTATTGTTCCTTTAGCAACCTCATCACGCACAAAATGATAACGAATATCGATGTGTTTCGTTCTCTCGTGATACATCGCGTTCTTGGTCAATTGAATCGCACTTTGGTTATCGCAAAAGATAACGGAGGCTCTCTCCTGCTTTACCCTAAGTTTTGTAACCAAACGCTTCAACCAAAGAGCTTCCTTTGCTGCTTCCGCTGTTGCCATGTACTTTGCTTCGGTGGTAGATAAAGCAATTATGTCTTGCAAAGTTGCTCTCCAACTAATCGTGGAACCACCAAGTGTAAAAACATAACCTATCAAAGATCTCCTTTTATTGAGATCACCCGCATAGTTAGAATCAACGAAACCAGCAACTGAATGCCCTATATCACAACCTCTACCAAAGACCAAACCAACATCTGAGGTACCCCGGATATACCGAAGAATCCACTTCACTATTTGCCAATGAGCTTTACCTGGATTTGCCATTACCTGCTCACAACACTAACTGCCTAGGAAATGTTTGGACGAGTGTATACCATAGCATACATAAGACTACCTACGGCACTAGAATATGGAACTCGAGACATCTCATTTTCCTTTTCTTTGGTTTTTGACGTCAAAGAAGTAGAAAGTCTAAAATGGGACGCCAGAGGAGTACTTACCGTTTTGGCATCCTTCATATCGAAAAGTTCAAGCACTTTCTCAATATACCCCTTCTACAAAAGGTATAACTTTCCAATCTGTCTATCTCTACGAATCTCCATACCTAAAATTTTCTTGGCAGCTCCAAGATCCTTAATCTCAAATTCCCTGCTAAGTTACTTCTTTAACAACTGTATCTCTGACATGTCCTTTGCTGCAATAAGCATGTCATTCACATACAATAATAGATAAATAAAAGAACCATCACGTAATTTTTTATAGTACACACAATTGTCATGCGCACTTCGCGAATAGCCATGACTTAACATAAAGCTATCAAACCTCTTGTACCATTGTTGTGGAGATTGCTTGAGACCATACAAAGAGCGTTTCAACCTGCAAACATGATCTTCTTTACCCTCAACAATGAATCCCTCGGGTTGAGACATATTGTGATATCCTGATTTTTCTTGTCATTTCGAGACTTATTAATGAGAATGTATCTAACGATAAATTTCAGTCATATCTCATTTGGATCTGATGAATCTTGAGTTAACTGACCAAAAGGGAAAGGCTAATGCGAGACAAGGTGCGTGGACCTAGGGAACTCTAATAGAAAATGACATTTTAACCAAAAGGATTGTCGAGGGACTATTTAGAATCATTAAAGGCCGATCTAAGAATGATGAAGGAATACATTGCTAGCGTTATACGATTGGAGTGCGGGTGATATCGCTTAACTAATGTATAATTTACAAAATTTTCCTAAATCGAACGATGACGATCGAGACCGTTAGAACTAGTAATAGACCATCACAATTACATGACAGCCAAATTCTTCATGAATTGACGAGCCCTAAGTGTGATGAGAATCACAGAGTCGATACGCATAACGTCTGCAAAAGCCGCCCATCAGTTCGGAATAGTTTGAAATTTCATTCGACGGAGAAATAGCCTAGAGACGAGTCTCGAAATTGGGGAATGAAAAATCAAGAATTCCAACATTACAATTGGATTGGACATCACCTCATCGAATAAAATTTGAATTGGAAAAACGGCGTTCCGGACGACGAGAGTGAAATTACCATGTTACCCCTTAAGTCTTGGCTTTGCCTTAATAAATGGATGATAGCATTTTGGTCATTGACCTACCTCATGGCTGCCGAAAATGGGAGAGGTTTATAGCCATTGGATCATCTAATTGATGGATATGGGACAAGTGTCAATGGATGGCTTAGTTGGCATTAATTACATAACTTTTAACCTACCATTCTTCCCCTTTGACTAAGCCATTTGGTGTGTACTCCCTCCCTCTCCTTCATTCAGCTGAACACCCCCATCTCCATAGCCATCTTCATCTTCTTCTTCTTCACTTCTCTCGGCTAAGAACCAGACTGCCCGGCCAGCACCTCCCGCCGACTTCGCCACTTTCGAGCGCCACCCCCGGCGACCTCCAGCCCTCACGCCGGCCACCAACACCTTCCTCGACCTCTTGGCAACCGGATCCAATTGAAATTTCGGCATTTGGCCACCTGAGGAGCTCCGGCCAGCCAATCTCCCGAAAGTTGACGAATTTCGACGCAACAGGAGGTAAGTCGTCGTTTGACCTCCACAAGACCTCGAATCGCTTCAAACTTTCGGTGGTAATTTGTAGACATGTACTAGGAATGGCTGAGCTGAGGTAAAAATTTTGGATGAATTTGATAAAGAATTGATGACGAATTGGTGTTGATTTTCGGTGGACAGAACTGAACGGTGGTAGATGTGTGAGAATCGAACCTGTTCGTGGACTTTCTGGCATCACCTTGCCCTTAATTTTTCAGTGAAGCTCTATAACACCTAGAACTATATGTTAACAAGTAGTTTAGTTAAATTGAGGTTTAAGGATAGTTTAGGGGCTGATTAGCCGGGTGCGAAACAGAATCGAAATTGCCTTGTTTCGGTTATGTGCAAATTGAGACCTTAGGGGCTGTTAGGGGTGTTATCGGGCTCTAATTTCGTCGTTGAGGCATATGAGCACATCAATTGATATGTTGTTAAGGTTTATGCTTGGTGGTTAAATGATTGGGCGAGGAAAATTGATGAAATGGGTTGAATTCTATTAGGTATACGGCTACCCTGTTTTGGATTGCTAGGGCCGAATTATTGAAGGTCCTTGGGAGGAGGATTTTGTTGAATTGAGCTCAAGGAAAGGAGTCCTTAACCTTGGCTAGGCGGATAGGCCTCGACGGGATGAATTGGTTGTGAATTTGATAAATTTTCATGAGATTATTGTGTGATTGTCCAATGTTCGTTATTGTGAATTGATGAATACTTGAATGCTTGTTAAATGCATATGTCATGAGTTGATTGCCGCATTTGAACGATGAGTTTGATTGTCTTGCATGCCGTAGACATTTAACTCGTTGCATGGGTTTGCACTCGATCATGAAGTCTTGAATTGAAATGAAATTTGGTATGCTTGGGAAACTCGTGGCACCCTGATGCGTTGAGACGCGGGGTTGTGATGGCTGGTGTGACATTCTAATTTCCAGTCAATTTCAAACTCATTAATGAGAAATGAATCTAGAGATGTATTTCAGTCATATTTCGCTCGAACTTGATCAATTCGAGTAGGCTGACCAAAGGGGAAAGGCTAACGCGAGACAAGGTACATTAACCTAGGAAATTTGGATAAGAAATGACGCTTTGACCATAAGGATTGTCGAGGGGATATTTAGAGCCACAAAAGGCCGATCCAAGAACGATTAGGGAATGCCTTGCGAGTGTCATACGATTGGAACGCGGGTGATGCTGCTTAACCAGCATATAATTTGTAAATTTTTTTCCTAAATCAGACAGTAAAGATCGAGACCATAGAAGCTAGTGATAGACCCTCACAATTACGTGATAACCAAAGTCGCCATGAATTGACGAGCCCTAAATGTGATGAGAATCACAGGGTCGATACGTGTAAAGTCCACAAAAGCCGCCCGTCAGTTCGAGATAGGCTGTAACCACGTCCGATAGAGAAAATCATCAGAAACGAGTCTTGAAAAGTTTGAAATGGAGAATCAAGAATTCCAACGTTATTTGGATTGGCCGTTGCCCTATCGAAGAATATTGGAGCGAGAAAAATGACGTTCTAAACGTCGGGGGTAAAATTACCTTTTTGCCCCTTAAGCTTAGAACTTTGCCCATGCATTTAAAGAAGGGCAAAGTGGTCCTTACACACCCTCAAGGCTGCTGAATTCAAGGAGGAATAAGAGCCATTGGATCAAAGTTTGAATGACAAGTGGACAAGTGTCACAAGATCATGCATAGAGTAGTCAAGTCCACTATTTCAAACCTACCATTCAACCATTTGATTAAGCCTTATATATAGTCTTTCCACTCTCTCTCCTCACTCACTTTGACTGGCCATACACCTCACCACCACTGAAAATCTTCATCTTCTTCTTCCTTGTTTATGCCGATCGCCGACCAGACCAACTGCCGCCGTTCGCCGCCCACGACGATCGCTTTCGGCCACCACCTGGACACCGGCCAGTCATACCAACCTAGATCTACGTCTTGCTGACCTCTTTGAAGTGGAAGCGAGGCATTTGGACCACCGAGGAGCTCCAGCTAAGTGTTTTCCCGAGAGCCGACGGAATATGCTCTAACCTGAGGTAGGTCCGGTTTCTAACCCCTTAAGACGCCGAAATGTTGGAATTTTGAGGTCAAATTTTTTGGAGTTCGAGTAGACATGTATATGATTCAGTGGTAAAAATTTGGGCTTGATTTGATGAAGTTTTGACCTTGAATCGGTCTTGTGAACTTGGAACAGAAAACTGCCGGTACTGACCTTGGACAATCCGGCGACGTTCGACGGGTTTCTGGCGACCATTCGACTTCAAACTCACGGTGATCCTCTTAGACCTTTAGATAGACATGTTAAGAGGTAGGATGATGATTAAATGATGGATTTAGAGTTTATTTAGGGCTGGTTGTGCTCGATTTGCACAGAATCGAGAAGAACCAGTTCGGTTCTGTGCAAGGCCGGGGCTGTTGGGCTGATGATGATGGTTGGATTATGAGACTCAAATTGATGATTAAGGCATATTAAGATGATGAGGGTTGTGTTATGGAGGATTATGGTTCATGGATTGAGGAATTGGGCAAAGAAAATTGACTAATTGATTGGAATTCCTAGGTTGTGCGGTGAGGTTTGTCTTGGACCCTTGGAACCAAAATTGTGAGGATCCAAGAAGTGAATTTTGGTGTTATCAAACTTAAGGTAAGGGAATTCCTAAACTTATGATAGGAAGATTGGATTCGATTAGGCGAGTCGAGTGATAGATAGTATGAATTGTGAGAGTTTTCAAGAGATTCGTTCTTGGAATGTCCTAAGGATGTATAGTGGTTTATATATGCCATTGCTTGTGATTGAATTACCCGCCATGTGTGTGTGTCACTTGATTGCCTTGCATGCCATGAGTCTTTGAATTGTGCATGAATTTCACATGTTGTTATGTATGGAAACAAATTGAAAATCATGGCATGAGCATGACATGGCGAGGCTTTGAGGCGTACAAGACGCGGGGTGGGAGACGGATACCCTGATGCGATGTAATCGCGGGATGGAGTTGATGTTGTGTGGTGTCCTGATGCGATCTAATCACGGGATTGAGATGGCCACGGTCCTAATGTGAATTATTCGCGGGACGGAGGTATGAGGTGATGATATGGGCCTGGAAACTCATTGGAACCTGATGCGTTTACGCGGGTTGCCAATGGCGATCTGATGCGTTTAGGCGGACCGAGCCTGATGCGATCTAATCGCGGGCTGGAGAATGAGGCAGGTAAGAAGAGGTGGTTGTAGTGAAATGGTTGGATGAGGTGTGCATAATCATCTGAGTGTCACATGGTGTCATAGTTGCATGCCCATCATCTGTGTGTCATTATTCTTATCTATATGTGTCTGTATGATTGTGAGTTTGAAATTTTGGGATAGGTGACTGCCTGAGTGGACGATCAGCCTGACCTAGGGTTAGGACTCTTTTACTGAGATGTGTATCTCACCCCTTTGAGGACCCCTATTTTTACAGATCTTAGGCCTTAGCTATGTGGCCTATTCGTTTTGAGGATCTCAAGGAGATGACGACATATTTTGAGGAGTTCCCGAATAGACATGGGAACATTTTTGTGAGAAAATGTACTCTTGTATGGGTTGACGAGGGTAGCCCGGATTGGAAGCCTCATAGATTCGAGGCATGGTTTAAGAAAGTTGAAGACGAGTAGATTGGGCCACTGAAGCCCCACGAGGTACCCCAAAGAGTTATACCTGATTGGTGCCAGACCGCCGAGGAGCAGGAGCTACCAGAGGGATTTGTAGTTGATCTAGGAGTGGATCAGAGAAGGCCCCGATCTTGGAGTTCACTGAGGACAAGGTGATTGTCGTGGAGGCTACCAAGGAGGATCTGGCGGAGCCGTCACATGAGGCTACCATGGAGGATTCCATTGAGGTTCTATTAGAGACCTTCTTCGAGTATGAGCCAACGGAGATGCCGAAGACACCGAGGATTCTAGCAGTTCGTCTTAGGTGTCCTAATTTATTGGCTCGATCTTATAATGGCGACCCTTGATCATTGCCATTTTGGATGTCGATGATGGTCACACTTTTTGATGTGCTTACCCCGTCGCCCTTGTCTAACGGATTGTAGTAGTCGGTATTTGTACGAACCGTATGTTATGCTGTATGAAAGTTATTATGCTATCTAGGTTCCACTTAACTTTTATTTTGTACGGAGATTTATTTGAGTACCGCTTCCGCATGCTTAAGGTTTATATAATATCTCTCGATTATGATTGTGGATCTTGGGACCATGAGAGATGCGTTGATTGCTTGTAGGGATGCTCGTGTGCTTGAAGGGTTCAGGGCGTGACAGCTGGTATCCCGATGCGTTGAGATGCGGGGTTGTAAGAATTAATGTCCTGATGCATTGAGATGCAAGATGAGATTGATTGCATGTCGACACAGGCCTGGAATGGCATTTGAAAACCTGATGCATTTAACGCGGGTTTGTCAATTTGATAGTCTGAGGCATAGTGACGCGGATCGAGCTTGAGACGTTTCATACGCCGGCGTGAATCATGAGGAAATTCTGAAGGGCGGAATGCATGGTTTGACTTTGTATTCCATGCCTGACTTGATTGATGAGTTATTGTCAAAATGACTGTTTGATTGTCAACTATTTGTATCCGTATGACATTTTTTTTTATGACCGATGAGTGCCTTATATCGTTGAGCGCATGTTCTTGTTCATTATTTGTATTCGTCTGGGTGTACTGTCAGCCTGACCTAGGGTTAGGACTTATCTTACTGAGATGTCAATCTCACCCCGTCGAGGGACCTTACTTTTTTGAGATTCCAAACCTTAAAGATGTTACCTACACGTCTAGGCGATTCGAAGGAAATGACCACCTATTTTGATGAGTTCCCGAATGATCGAGGTACCGTGTATGTTAGGAAGTGTACAGTGGTCTGGGTCGACGAGGGTGGTAAGGATTGAAAACTACATAGGTTTGAGGTCTGGTTTCATAAGGTAGGCGAGGTTACTACTGGTCTGTTGAAATCCACGGAGGTACCTCGAGAAGTCATCCCCAGTTGGTGTCATCCCACTTGGGATTTTATGGATGTCGAGGTGTCCGTAGCTGGCTCAAGGAATATACCTAAAAAGACTCCTACTCTGGAGGACACGATGGAAGTGATTGAGATTGACGCCTCGGAGGACGAGCTGGAGGAAGATACGATGGATGATACTGTGGACGTGCGCTCCAAGTCCTTTTCGAACTACGAGCCTGAGGAGGATGCACAGGAGACTGATGATTCTAGCATTTCGACCTAGGGGTTTCTTGGCGTTACCTTGTAGTCTTTTGATGATGACCTTGTCGGTTTGTCTGTTTTTGGGGGGCTTAGATTTAGATTGTCTTTTGATCAAGTCCCTTGCCTCGACCTGTCAGCAGGACAGCTCACCTGCACTTTTGTATGAACTCTTGTTTATATATGTATTATGTTCTCGTTATCCAAGTTCTCATTGACTTTTGTATGGAGGAGTGTATGTTATCGCTTCCGCATGCTTCTTTATATTATGTATCTCTCGATAAGTGAATCCTCAGACTCGAGAGTTTATTTGAAGGGAGTCGTTCACTCGTGCCTAGTGTGCAGGGCATGACATCCCCGCTTGTTTTGGTATTAGAGTAAGGTCAGCTCGATCCAAGTTGATTGAGGATTGAAGTGATAAGGAGGAATAAGTTGGGACAGGATGGGTAGCGAGACCTTAGGAGACTCGTTAGAGTTAGGCACGAAATGCATGGCATATGACTTAGCGCATGTGGTTGACATGAGATATTGACATGATTGTGGTGGTTTGTGAAGATTGAGCTCCATGTTTAGCACTGGAAGTCATCCTTAGATTTTGGCTTGTTGAGTAAATGGGTATAGCTGGTTTTGGGGACAACGCTGAAGTGAATGGAATTGGGTAATAGCCATGGTTAACTTATTTAAGAGCCTCTGAAAATAGTTGTATGGAAGGTTGTATTGTTATGACTGCTTCTTTTGAGAGAAAATATAGTACTGCTGGATTTGACTAGACGAGTAAGTCTCTAATTCCGTTATGGAATTATAGTGGTCCAGGCGTTGTGAAGGTACACAAGAATGAGCAATCTGCCTAGAAGACTTGGAAGACCCAAGAGCGGAGCTTCTAGCTCAAGACTGCTTGTGGCGGAAAACCTAAGGATGGATGGAGTGCTGAGGGCACTCGAAAGGATCGGCGACCTTATCGACAGGCAGACCCAAGATATGGATGCTACCATAGTTCAAGCAGTAGGAGCTGCGATAGCTGTTGTCAACGCCAATAACAGCAATAATGAAGTAATGGAAACAATGGCGACTATGACCAAGGCAATGAAGTAGGTAATGTCTAGGAAGAAGTTGTTGTGGCTAGACAAATGGGCTAACGGGTCGAACAGTTTATTAAGCTGAAGCCAACCAGTTCGATGGGACTGGAAACCCTGAATTGGCACCAAGATGGAAAAAGAAGCTTGAAAAGGCCTTTGGAGTACTGAGGTGTACAGATGAGGAAAAGGTATTATTGGTGGTGTACCAGTTGGAAGGTACCGCTAATGACTAGTGGAGTGCCACCAATAATGGACTGTTTCCGGAAGGAATTGCCTTGACTTGTAATGCCTTTACTACGGCATTTAATGATAAGTATTTCTCCGAGACGGCTCGTGAGAGAAAGTAGGTGGAATTCCTATAGATGCGTTAGAATCACCTGACTATCAATCAATACGATGCTGAGTTCTCTCGATTGTCGAGGTATGCACCCTGATTAGTAGAGAACCCGCTGGAGAAGGCGCAGAGATTTCGGGATGGACTGAGACTTGAACTTCGCAGCCAGATGAATGCTTTGAACTTGAGAACGTACAAGGAAATATATGAACGAGGGTAGATGATTGAGAGAGACCTGAAGGAGAGGAATGTCGCATTTGGATCGCGATTTAGTTCATTCAGAGATAATCGCCTGGCCGGCAAAAGACCTATGACTAGCAATAAGCGCTTCGTCCCTCCAGCAAGAAAGAATATAGCGAAGCCGTCAAACCCAACAAACTAGAATTGCCACCTCTGTGGTACGAGGCATGGCAACGGACCTTGTCAGGTTAGGATCGGAGCGTGCTTCAAATGTGGTCAGATGGGCCATCAGATGAGAACTTGCTTGAATCAAACTCTAGTGGCTAGACTTCAAGGGCAACGACTACAAGCAGGACCGTCAGCTGCCACTCCCCAAAATGATTAGAACCGACCTCCAACTCAGGGAAGGGTCTATGCTGTGGCACGCAAGGAAGCAGAAGAAGCGTCCGGCATGGTCACAGGTATGGTTTATTTGTGTGACCAAGCTGCTTATGCCTTGTTTGATCCTGACGTATCGTACTCGTTTGTGTCTGCTCAATTTGCTGATTTAGTAGATATGGAGTTGAAATCGTTGAGTGTGATACTGCATGTTGCTACCCCGTTGAAAGATAACGTGTTGGTTTCATTAGGCTCTGCGAACTGTAAGATAGTAATCGATGGTAGCGAAGAGAGGATAGACTTGGATGTGTTGCCCATGTATGATTTTGATGTGATCATAGGAATGAATTGGTTGGGTAAGCAAAGGGCGGTAATCGATTGTGGTAGCAGAATAATCCGTTTTTATCCGAATGGTCGCCCTAATTTTGAATTTGTAGGAAGTCGAGGAGGAACCTCGATTCCTTTAGTCTCGTCACTTGAAGCGACAAAGTTGATGACCGAAGGATGTCAAGCTTAATTAGTAGCGGTTATGGATACAACCGCCGTAGAACCTAAATTAGAAAATATTCTGATAGTGCGAGAATTTTCTGATGTCTTTCCTCAAGAATTATCAGGATTGCCACTGGAGATAGAAATTGAATTCATGATCGAGTTAGCTCCTAAAACGGAACCGATCTTGAAGGCACCCTATAGGATGTCCTTATTGGAGTTGAAAGAGTTAAAGGTGTAAATGCAAAAATTACTAGATAAAGGATTTATTCGACCGAGTGCTTCAGCGTGGGGAGCGCCCGTGTTGTTTGTGAGGAAAAAGGATGGGTCCTTGCGTTTATGTATTGACTATAAATAGTTGAATCAAGTGACTGTAAAGAATAAATATCCACTGTCAAGGATTGATGACTTATTTGATTAGTTGCAAGGAGTTTCGGTATTCTCTAAGATAGACCTGAGGACCGAGTATCATCAACTGAGAATTAAAAAAAGAAAACATACCTAAGACAGTTTTTAGGACAAGGTATGGTCACTATGAGTTCACTGTGATTCCTTTTGGATTGACTAATGCCCCAGCTGCGTTTATGGATTTGATGCACCGAGTGTTCAGGGAATTTTTGGACAGATTTGTTATAGTCTTCATTGATGATATTTTGATTTACTCAAAGAGTAACGAAAAGCATGAAGAGCATCTAAGGATTGTCTTGCAGACCTTGAGAGAGCCCTCGTTGTATGCTAAGTTTAGCAAATGCGGGTTTTGGTTGAATAAAGTGACATTTCTTGGTCATGTAGTATCTGGAGAAGGAATTGTTGTGGACCCTGCAAAGATTGAAGCCGTTATGAATTGGCCTAGACATACTACGGTCATGGAAGTCCGGAGTTTCTTAGGATTGGCAAGGTATTACCGACGCTTTGTGGAGAAATTTTCATCCATAGCCATTCCATTGACGAGGTTGACTAAAAAGGAAACTAAGTTCGAGTGGACGGACAAATGTGAAAGGAACTTTCAAGAGCTTAAACATCGGTTGACGACCGCACTAGTATTGACGATCCCATCAAGACCTAGAGGCTATGAAATATATAGTGACGCTTCGCTGAAAAAGTTGGGTTGTGTACTAATGCAATATGGAAGAGTGGTTTTCTACGCGTCCCAACAACTGAGATCGCACGAGATGAACTACCCGACTCATGATTTGGAATTGGCTACAATCATCTTTGCTCTGAAGATCTGGAGGCATTATTTATGTGGTGAGAAGTTTCAGATTTATACGGACCATCAGAGCTTGAAGTATCTCTTTTCCCAGAAAGAATTGAACATGAGACAACGACGATGGATGGAGCTGCTCAAAGATTATGATTGCGACATTTTATATCATCTTGGAAAAGCGAACAGAGTCGCGGATGCGCTCAGTTGAAAATCAAGTATCGCTTGTATGTTGGTTAAAGGATGGTCATTACTTGAAGACCTATGGGACTCGAAGTTCCAATTGGAAGTTTGTCAGCTGTCCAGTTTGGTAACTACCTTGAGAGTGGAACCTGAGATCCAAGAAAGGATTAAGCCTTGCAGCCTACGGACCCAAAAATTCAGAAGATTCTCAAGATAGGCGCAACAAAAAGGAAACCAGAGTTCCGAGTGTGAGAGGATAGAGTTTTGAAATTTTGAGGGCGTCTATGCGTGCCCAAGGACGAAGAGCTTAGGGAAAAGATTTTATCAGAGGCTCATAGAAGCAATTACAGTAGCCACCCAAGTAGCACGAAAATGTACCAGAACTTACGTCAATATTACTGGTGGAACGGTATGAAAGTGGATGTGGCGAAATACGTGGCAAAGTGCCTGACGTGTCAGCAAGTAAAAGCACAACACTGCAAGCCTGGTGGATTGCTACAACCCTTAGAGATTCCCGAATAGAAATGGGAGCACGTGACTATGGACTTTGTAATGGGATTGCCAAGGAGCCAAAGAGGTTACAATTCTATTTGGGTAGTCGTGGACAGACTGATTAAGTTTGCGCATTTCATCCCGATGCGAAAGGATTTCGCAATGGACAAGTATGCTGATTTGTATATGTGTCAGATAGTACGACTGCATGGAGTACCCGTGACGATTACGTCAGACCGAGATCCCAAATTTACGGCGAACTTCTGAAAGAGTTTTCAGGATGCCATGTGAACTCGACTACATTCAGTATGGTATATCATCCATAAACGGATGGACAATCGGAGAGGACGATTCAGACGCTCGAGGATATGTTATGAGCGTGTGTTATAGACTTCAAAAGTGGATGGGAGGATCAATTGCATTTGGTAGAGTTCGCGTATAACAATAGTTATCAGTAGAGCATTCAAATGATACCTTTTAAGGCACTGTATGGAAGAGCCTGCAGGACCCCGATTTGCTGGGATGAAATTAGAGAAAGAAGTATTACAGGCCCAAAGTTGGTAGAGCAATCGGTGGAGGCTGTAAAGATACTACGGGATAGACTGAAGACGGCACAAAGTCGTTAGAAAAGTTATATGGACAAACGATGCAAACCTCTGGAGTTTCAAGTGGGTGAGCATGTTTTTCTTAAAGTTTCACCGATGCGAGGACTGCCTCGATTTGGAAAGAAAGGGAAATTAAGTCCAAGGTACGTAGGTCCATTTGAGATTTTGAAACGTATTGGGACCTTGGCCTACAGGCTTGCCTTACCGCCTAACTTGTCTCAAGTACACAACGTTTTTCATGTGTCAATGCTGAGGAAGTACGAGCCAGACTTGACGCACGTATTAGATTACGAGACTATCGAGGGGATAACAGAGTATCCTATGTAGAAAAGCCAGTCAGGATCGAAGATCAGAAGGAGCAAGTTTTGAGGAACAAGACGATTTCACTGGTCAAAGTAATTTGGGAGCACCATGAAACCGAAGGCGCTATGTGGGAAAGCGAAGAAACGATGATGCGTCAGTATCCCATTTGTTCGAATAGCTGGTTTATTGTAAATTTCGAGGACGAAATTTTTGTAAGGGGGAAGAGTTGTGACATTCTAATTTTTCCTGTCATATCGAGACTTATCAATGAGAATGTATCTAATGATGAATTTCAGTCATATCTCACTCGGATCTGATCAATCTCGAGTTAACTGACCAAAAGGGAAAGGCTAACGCGAGACAAGTACGTATACCTAGGGAACTCTAATAGGAAATGACACTTTGACCATAAGGATTGTCGAGGAAATATTTAGAACCATTAAATGCGATTTAAGAACGATTAAGGAATACATTGCTAGCGTTATAAGATTGGAGCGCGGGTGATGCCGCTTAACCAATGTATAATTTGCAAAAGTTTCATAAATCAAACGATGACGATCGAGACCGTCGGAACTAGTAATAGACCCTCGTAATTACATGACAACCAAAGTCGCCATGAATTAATGAGCCATAAGTATGATGAGAATCACAGAGCGATACACGTAACGTCTGCAAAAGCTGCCCGTCGGTTCGGGACAGTCTGAAATTTCATTTGACGGAGAAATAGCCCAAAGACGAGTCTCGAAATTGGAAAATGGAAAATCAAGAATTCCAACAATACAATTAGATTAGACGTCGCCTTATCGAAGAAAATTTAAATTGAAAAAATGGCGTTCCGAACGACGAGGGTGAAATTACCATTTTACCTATCAAGTCTTGGCTTTGCCTTAATAAATGGATGAGGGCATTTTGGTCATTGACCCTACCCCATGGCTGTCGAAAATGAGAGGGGTTTATAGCCATTGGATCATCTAATTGATGGATATGGGACAAGTGTCAATGGATGGCTTAGTTGGCATTAATTACATAACTTTTAACCTACCATTCTTCCCCTTTGACTAAGCCATTTGGTGTGTACTCCCTCCCTCTCCTTCATTCAACAGAACACCCCCATCTCCATAGCCATTTTCATCTTCTTCTTCTTCACTTCTCTCGGCCAAGAACTAGACTGCCCGACCAGCTCCTCCCGTCGACTTTGCCACTTCCGAGCACTACCCCTGGTGACCTCCAGCCCTCGCGCTGGCCACCAAGATCTTCCTCGACCTCTTGCCGACCGACTCCAATTGGAATTTCGGCATTTGGCCACCTGAGGAGCTTCAGCCAGCCAATCTCTCGAAAGTCGACGGATTTCGTCGCAGCAAGAGGTAAGTCGTCATTTGACCTCCATTGGACCTCGAATCGCTTCATAATTTCGGTGATAATTTGTAGACATGTTGTACTAGGAATGGCTAAGTTAAGGTAAAAATTTTGGATGAATTTGATAGAGAATTGATGACGAATTGATGTTGATTTTCGGTGGACAGAATTGATCGGCGGTTGGCGTGTAAGAACTGAACCTGTTCGTGGACTTTCCGGTGTCGCCTTACCTCAAATTTTCAGTGAGGCTCTATAACACCTAGAACTATATGTTAGCAAGTAATTTAGTTGATAAATTGAGGTTTAAGGATAGTTTAGGGGCTGATTCGCCTGGTACGAAATAAAATCGAAATTGTCCTGTTTCGGTTCTGTTCAAACCGAGACCTCAGGGGCTGTTAGGGGTGTTACCGAGCTCTAATTTCGTCGTTGAGGCATATGAGGACAAAAATACCTTACCTCCATCTGCAAAACCAATAAAAATACCTTTCTTGGTTCTAGATTCAAGCTTATTATCTTTTACATGATAATAAACAGGACATCCAAATACTTTTAATACAAAATAATCAGAAGGTTTATCAGACCATACCTCGTTTGGAGTCTTACATTCAATTACGGCAGAGTGGGGTGGCGAAGCGCATGAACCGAATACTTTTAGAGAGAGTTAGATGTATGATTTCTAATGCTGGACTTGACAAAAATTTCTGGGTTGAAGCCGTAAACACGTCATGTTATTTGGTGAATCGTTCTCGTCGCAGCAGGAGGTAAGTCGTCGTTTGACCTCCATTGGACCTCGAATCGCTTCATAATTTCGGTGATAATTTGTAGACATGTTGTACTAGGAATGGATAAGTTGAGGTAAAAATTTTGGATGAATTTGATAGAGAATTGATGACGAATTGATGTTGATTTTCGGTGGACAGAACTGATCGGCGGTTGGCTTGTAAGAACCGAACCTGTTCGTGGACTTTCCGGTGTCGCCTTACCTCAAATTTTCAGTGAGGCTCTATAACACCTAGAACTATATGTTAGCAAGTAATTTAGTTGATAAATTGAGGTTTAAGGATAGTTTAGGGGCTGATTCGCCGGGCGCGAAATAAAATCGAAATTGTCCTGTTTCGGTTATGTGCAAACCGAGACCTCAGGGGCTGTTAGGGGTGTTACCGAGCTCTAATTTCGTCGTTGAGGCATATGAGGACAAAAATACCTTAACTCCATCTGCAAAACCAATAAAAATACCTTTCTTGGTTCTAGATTCAAGCTTATTATCTTTTACATGATGATAAGCAGGACATCCAAATACTTTTAATACAAAATAATCAGAAGGTTTATCAGACCATATCTCGTTTGGAGTCTTACATTCAATTACGGTAGAAGGAGAACGATTCACCAAATAACATGACGTGTTTACGGCTTCAACCCAGAAATTTTTGTCAAGTCCAGCATTAGAAATCATACATCTAACTCTCTTTAAAAGTATTCGGTTCACGCGCTCCGCCACCCCACTCTGCTGAGGTGTATACTTGACTGTTCGATGTCAAACAATACCTAAATCTTCATAGTACTTGTTAAAATCACCTCTACAAAATTTAAGACCATTGTCTGTTCTGAGACGCTTTATCTTCTTGCCAGTTTGATTTTCGACCAGCATCTTTCACTTCTTGAACGTATCAAAAACGTCACTTTTACGCTTTAAGAAATAAACCCAGACTTTTCCAGAAAAGTCATCAATAAATGTCAGAAGATAAACTACACCATCTTTAGATGTAACTTGTGTCAGTCCCCACAAATCGAAGTGAATATAGTCAACTGTGCCCTTCGTCGAGTGCACTCCAGTACTGAAACTAACTTTGTGTTGATCTCGTAAACACAATGCTCACAAAAATCAAGTGGAACTATATGCTCCCCACAGAGTAAACCAGGCTTACTCAAGATAGTCATTCCTCTTTCGCTCATGTGGCTAAACCGCATATGTCACAATCTTGATTTATCTGAAACTGAAGAGGATGATATATTTAAAGAACCCACAACGGTACTTCCAAGACTATTCTATTTGTTACCTCTCATCACAATTAAGGTGCCCTTTGAAATTTTCAAAACTCCACCTCCACTAGTATATAAGCATCCAGTGGAATCCAAACTGTTGAAAGAAATAAGGTTCTTCAAATCTGTGACATGCCTAACATCTGTCAAAGTTCTTACTACCTTGTCATGACATTTGATACGCGCTGTACCAATACCCACAATCATGCAAACTGCATTGTTACCAATCAAAACTGAACCACCAATGACTTTCTCACATGTGCGGAACCAATCTCTATTTGGGCACATATGGTATGAGCAAACCGAATCGAAAATCCATTCATCGTCTACACGACAATTCGAAGATAAAATAGTAAAAACATTATCTGCATTAGCAGACTCATTATCCTTTATCAGACTAGCCGAATCAGAACTGTTCATTGACTTTTTCCCCTCAGCTTTGAGCAAAGGACACTCGGTTTTATAATGTTTGAACTTATGACAATACTAACATTCAACCTTTTTCTTGTCCTGGCCTGATATAGATTTCGAACACCCTTTACTATTACCGCATCTATCCCGATGATTCGACCTTCTCCTAACAACTAAGCCATCGGCTTTATCTGCGCTATTACACGCATTCAACTTTGTACGCATCTTTGTGAATTCAGCGAGGCCTTCACATCCTCAAGAGTTATGGATTCTCTTTCATACAACATAAAATTCACAAAATTATCATACGAACTCGGTAGCAAGCATAACACAATTAGGGCTTGATCCTCATCATCTAACTTCAAATCTAGATTTTTCATATCCATAACAATTTTACTAAATTCATATAGATGTTCTTTGATAGGAGTATCTTCTTGCATCTTTAATGTATAAAGACGTTGCTTCAGGAATAATCTCATTGTAAGAGATTTCTTCATATAGAGACATTCTAGCTTTTGCCATAATCCCGAAGCCGTTTTTTCATTAGAAACTTCACGAAGCACCTTATTAGACAACGACAACTGGATGGTGCTATGTGCCTTCTCTTCCATCTCCTCAATCTCTGCGGTAGTCATGTCGTCGGAATAATTCCCATCCAAGGCTCTAACCGAGCCTTCCCAACGCATCAAAACTTTCATCTTTATCCTCCATAATTCGAAATTGTTTTGACCATCGAAGGGTGTCACTTCAAACTTGATAGATGCCATATCGAACAAAAGACTGAAATTCCTTCGCTCTGATATTAATTTGTTGGAAAAAATGCTAAGAGATGCGCAAATTCGAGCGCATAACAGCAAGGATGAATGTAAAATAAAAAACGCATAAGACATGATATCCGTGGAAAACCCAAAATGAGAAATACCACGGTGAGAGAGAGGGGGGTTTCACATCTTCAATAACGAGTACAAGTGTACAATCAAATATCCAAGGATCTGACAAGAAGGAAGTGAAAACAAAGGATTTCGGGACAGAAGCTAAAGTAAGTATTCCCTTATGTGATATGCAACATACCTTTTTTTATAGCCTCCATAAAAAAATTTCAAAATAAAGTGAATGGTCCAAAATAATCTTATCACTAATTTGAAAGTCAGAATATAACACTTGTCAATGTCGGTATAACAAAGTCGTTGATGACTCTCCCTTATCGATGTCAATGGCATACAATTGCCGGCAAATCTCCCTCGACGTTGTCCATTGCTTAATGTATTGTAATGATTTTATCAATTAATATCCTTTGGTCAATCATACGTCGATCGCAAGGAGTGGGTTATCTTTTCTTTTTTTGGTAAGGAAGTTATCTTTTCTTTTTGTCTGTGTATAAATACAGTGTCTTCTGACTCAATCTCGGATTACGGGACTTCACCCAACACCTCTTCACATGCACCTCAACAAATACATCAATAAAATAAAATAAAAGAACAATTCCTATCTAATCATTTTTCTAAAAAAAAAGGAAACCTGTTCACTCAAGTGACTAGCGCACCTTCAATCCCACTAAGTGATGGGTCAACAGTCTCAGTCCTTTTTGGCTACACGACAAAGGGTTGATAACTTTCCAACTGTAAAATTTTGGAGTCTAATTAGCCGCAAGGCATCCGTTGAAGGTAAGTACCAGTCTCATCGTCAACTAATGAGGAAAGTAAAGAAAAGATTAAACGAGAAAAACGACAAATAACGAAGGATTATCCCGCTTTAATCAATTACTACCCCTTTTGCTTTAGAACCTCTATGGTTGAACGGTGGCATAATCTTACATTGCATGAAGTTATGAACTGTGCACACGCACGACATCGAACTTTGGTGACTGATTTACATACCCACCATCATGATATCAAGAATACTTTTTCCCAATAGAACCTTTGCTTAAAACAAGGTAAGTGCTCTACAGAACGGAAAGACCTTGTTAACAGCTCGAATTATAGGGACGATGGTAAAGAGAATCGTGCAATTTTTTATTTTTTATTTTTTTGTAGCGATTGTCATTTTTAGTTATTTTTTCATATATTATCTTTGTTTATTTATTTTTATATATTTATTTCTTTCGTTTAGATTAATCTTGCTCTTATTTTATGAATATTTGGGGTTCATCACCGCCGACCCCAATTAATTTGAAATAAAGGTGTTGTTGATATTAATACTGATGTAGCGACTATTCTCCAGATGCGCAAATCCGAATTTAGGTGTCGTAGGGGCTTTGGTGCCCCCAAAGTCCATCGGTTTGGACAATAATGCAACATTTCCAAAGGCTTATAGCCCAAAGCAAGTCTTTGGAATGCTGCAAATAGATTTGTTTGTTTCGATTTTGCCATTGTTGTAGTTTCATAATTATAGAAATGTCCTCGAAGACCTTGATATTTCCGATGAAGACCTCAGCGACTCGGCGATGGCTGGCGAGCCGCCAGCGAGCCTCGCCAGCCTTCGGCCCTTGGCCGGTTTCGATTTGTTTTTTTAACTACAATAGTAGAAGGGCTTTGCAAAGTGCGATTTTTCAAATACCGTTTTAACGAAGGTCGTATATCAATATGTTTTTAAAGTATATTTTACTAAATATTACTTGCATTTGAAAAAATCTTTTAGCCTGAATACCTTTGCATTTTCCTAAAAAATTTCCCTCAAAGCCGAACCAAACGGGTCGATAGCACGTATGTCCAGTCGATGTTTCGATGCACTGGTTAACATGACCCCGGATAGAAATACGATTGAGAAAGGACTCGAGAATCGAGACGAATGAACTAGACGCGCATTGGGACTGGTCTTCGTGCCACATGGATGCTAAGCAACATTATTATAGGAAAGGCCCCGTGGTCATTTTTCATTATTTGGCGCACTCACGGAGGGTACTTAGAAGACAGATGAAGCTTCGTGGAAGACAGAGAACGGAGGTGTCCTTGTCCGTCATTTTTTTACCCTATATTTAGTGAGAAGAAGAAAAAAAAATTGAAAGAATCTTTGAACAAAAGGCTTCTGTCTTTCGAAATAGTAGAACAACAAGTGTCCAAAAACCCTCAATCATGCAACTTTTCACGTAATCATGCTCAGTCCCAATCCAACCCATATTAGATAATGGGAAATGGGTGGGACTCAATTCTGATCTAATTAGTTGGAAGGCCCCCACCAAGAATTCTGCCAAAAGGGTGACCAAAAAAAAAAAATTTGTGATAGCACCGAAGTCGTAATCTAACGGGACTATTGGAATCATGCGGTCGAATTGAGCTAAATTTGTGAAATCTAAGGTCGAACAAAGTGCATTCGTAAAAGGTAGGCAGATCCAAGACAACATATTAATTGTCCAAGAAATTCTCCACCAACTTCGCATCAGAAAAAAGTCCCAAGCAGTCCTCAAACTAAACATGAAGAAAGCTTTTGATAGAGTGGAATGAGACTTTCTCCTCAACTCTATGAGATAAATGGGCTTCTGCGAAAGATGGATTCAGCTGGTAAAACATTGCATCTCAACAGTCTCTTATAATGTCAGAGTTAACGGTGAATCCCTCCAAGGGTTCAAACCATCAAGCGACATCAGGCATGGAGACCCTCTCTCACCCTACCTCTTCATTATCATGGCTAATACACTCTCATCACTGATTAACAAAGCAGTTACATATGGGGGAATAAAAGGAATTAAGCTGAACATATGGTGTCCAACTGTCTCCCACTTGATGATCGCTGACGATGCTATTTTCTTCTCGAATGGAACTGTGTTAAAATGCCAAAACCTCGCTAATATTTTGAATCAATATTGCTATGCGTCGGGAGAAGATATTAACTTGAAAAAATGGCATTTTCTTCAGCAATAGTTGCCCCGACCAACTGAAGAGAAATATGGCAGGACAGTTGCGCGTCCCCATCATAGAAAACTGGCAAATATCTGGGATTACCCTCAAACTGGGGACAAACAAAGAAGCAAATGTTTGTGTGGGTACTTGCAAGGGTTAACTAGAAGCATGAAGGCTGGAAGGAAACGCTAATGACAAAGACTGGCAAGGAGATCCTCATTAAAATAGTGGTACAAGCACTTCCTCAATATGCAATGTTCACTTTTAAACTCCCGCTCTCAATTTGCAAGACGATAGAGCAAGAAATAGCCTCATTCTAGTGGAAGCAGAGACCAGAAAAAGCCAAAATCCATTGGAAAAAATGGGAATACCTAAAAGAAAGGAAAGACAGAGGGGGCCTTGGCTTCAAAGACCTTATTGCTTTTAACAATGCTATGTTAGGTAAGCAAGCTTGGCGTATAATCCAAGAACCCGATGTTCTCTGGAGTCAACTAATGAAGGGTCTCTACCATCCGAATGGAGTATTCTGGAATGCCAATAAGGGTTATCGCCCCTCCTGGGGATGGCAAAGCCTTCTTGCGGGAAAGGAGACTATGGTTGCTGACTTACAATGGAAGGTAGGGAACGGTAGTAAAATCAATGTGAGATAGGATATATGGCTTCCAACAGGAAAGATTGGAGGTTCGGCCAACCTAAACGACCCATGTCAAGTGAAGGACCTAATCATCCAAGAGACTCGTCAATGGGACTCTCGGCTAGTATCTAACATCTTTGATGAAAGGGTAGCTACTGAGAGACTTGTTCTCCCCTTATGCCACATTCCTCAAGAAGATATAGTTATATGGATAGGGAACAAGAATGGCAACTACTCGATTAAAAGCGGCTACAACTGGCTACGCGATCAGATCACACGGCAGAAAACAGCACACGCTTCCTCCTTACACTCCCCACCCAGAAACTTATGGACCAAAATATGGCAGATGGACACCTATCCAAAGGTCAAATTCTTTCTATGGAGTGCCTGTAACAATGCCTCTCCCACCATGGAAAACCTTCATTGTCACGCCCCGCACCCCGGCACGAGCGTGCGACTCCCTGCAAGCACAAACTATCTCTCGAGGTCCCAGGATTCAAGCATGGTTCGAGAGACATGCCATATAAAAAGCAAACACGCGGAAGCAACAATATAATAACTCCTCCATACAAATATAAAATGGGACTTGGGTAACGAGGACACTAATAATACATAAGATCTAAATGTTCATACAAGAGCATAGTGAACCAGATCCGCTCGTCAGTAGGAGTGACAGGATGAGTACAAAAGAGGTCCATCATCATCACTAAAAAGGAACGGGCATCAGGGTCACCATCAAAATGTCAGACTAGTAAATCAGGAGCTCCTAAGTCGAGCTGCTGGAGTCATCAGTCTCCTCAGCCTTCTCAGTAAGCTCATACTCCGAGAAAGTCTCTAAGAAAATCTCCACCGTATCCTCGAGAGTCTCGTTCGCGAACGGCTCCACCAGGTCATCCTCGGTAGCCTCGACCACTATGACCTCCTCCGTATCCTCTAGGGTCGGGGTCCTCTCAAGACCGTTCCTCGAACCAGCGACTGACCCCTCAGCCTCCACTGAATCTCGGGTGGGATGGCACCAGCTAGGGATCACTCCATGAGACACCTCAATGGGCTTCAATGGCTCTATGGAAATATCTCCTACCTTTCTAAATCAAGCCTCATATCTATGAGGCTTCCAGCTATTACCACCCTCGCCTACCCAAACGACTGTACACTTTCTAACATAGATGGTCCTCTACCATTCGGGAACTCGTCAAAATAAACCGACATCTCTTTGGGGTCGCCAAACCTGATGGGCCACATCCTCAGGGCCTAGGATCTGTAAAGAAGGAGGTCTCACAACGGGGTGAGATATACATCTCAGTAAGGTGGGTCCTAACCCTAGGTTAGGCTGATAGTCCACTCAGACAAAAGCAAACACAAATAATTCATACAAAATCGCATGAGGCATTCCACTTTCACAAAGTAACACACAGATGTCAAGCATGCAATCAAGGCATCTTATCACATCATTAAACTTAAGCATGCATTTCAAACCAGATTGCACCTTCCACCCTTTTCCAGCCTCCTCACTTTCATTCCCGCGTTTAGAACACCTCAGGCTCGGTCCACTTAAACGCATTAAACCGTCTCATTGATAAACCCGTGTAAATGCATCAGGTTTTCAATGTTACTCCAGGCCTGTGTCGACACATCACAACTCCGTCTCATGTTCCAACGCATCAGGACTATGGCCTTCTCAACCCCGCGTCTCATACGCCTCACGGTGTCATTCAATTCAAACCCCACAGCGCCTCAGGGCATTCAACCACACAACCCCGTGTCTCATACGCCTCAAGGTGTCACAACTCCTCAGATAAGCCATAAGTTTGTTTTAATGTATATCACACACAATCAAGTGCAACTCATGCACTAATAACATACTTATGGCATACGAAGCAATCAAGTTCAACACTCAAATGCGACAAATCACTAAAGGCACAAGCATGGTCAAGCATTTGAGTCATCTATATCCTCCTAGGACGTACAATGAACAATCACTTTAAAATCTTCCAAGAATTAAGCAAACTTGCATTCGACTCACCCAATTGAGTTCAATCCTCCTATCAAAGGTTTAGAATCCCCTTACCTCAAGCTTAATGCATCACAATCCTTCTCCCAAGCACCTTAAGAGTTCGGTCCAAATAGTCCAAGGACAACTCAACCGCGCAGCCTAATGAAATTCATCCAATCGTCAATTTTTCTTACTCAATTCGCCTATCCATGGGACATAAACCTTATTGACATGTTCCTCAACATCCTAGCATGTCTCAATGATGAATTTAAGACTCAATTTCAACACCAATGGCCCTCAACAGAACCAGCATGCATAGAACCGAACCGGGCATTTTCGATTCTGTGTGTACCCAACTAATCAGCCCTTACACTACCTCAAATCTTCAATTTATTCACTAATCTACTTGCTAACATATAGATCTTGGGGTTGGGGAAGCTCACCGAAAATTTGGAGCCAAGGCGATGCCGGAAAGTCCTTGAATGGCACCGGTCCTCCCCAATCTTCAATCGGTCAGTTCCGGCCCTTCAAACAAAAGACCCATTTGGGGTCAAAACTCCATTAAATTAACTCAAACTTTTTGCCACAGCTCATTATATGTGTCCCCTAGATGTCCGCAAAATTTGGTTGAAAAACTCCAAGATTTCGGGGAACTAAAGGGCCTAAAACATGGCTTACCTCTAGTTGCGACACAGCTAAATCAATGCTCTCCTTACTACCACCAATTTCGATCCTACAGTCAGCACAGCCCAACGAAACCTGAACATTATCTTTCAATGGGGTGGCCACATGCAGAATCACAATTAATGTTTTTAACTTCATATTAACCAAATCAGCAAACCGAGTAGATATGAATGAGTGTGTGGCGCCAAGATCAAAGAATGCATATGCAGCCTGATCACACAAATAAACCGTGCCTGTGACCACGCCTGATGTTTCCTCTGCCTCGCTGCGGGCTACTGCATAAACTCTTCCTTGAGTTGGGGTCGATTCTGCTCGATTTGGGGAGTGGCAGTCAACGGTCCAGCCTCTTGTCACTGCCTTTGAGGTCATTTCACTAGAGCTTGGTTCGGGCAAGTCCTCATCTGGTGGCCCATCTGACCACACTTAAAGCAAGCTCCAATTCTTGCTGGGCATGGTCCATTACCATGCTTCCTGCCATAGAGGCGACAGCTCCAATTCATGGGGTTCGGCGGCTTCACTATGTTTTTCCTCACGGGAGGGACGAATTACCTATTGCCAGCTATTGGTCTCTTGCCCATCTGGCGGTTGTCTTGGAATGAAGTAAATCGCAATCCAGATGCGGCATTCCTCTCCTTTAAATCCCTTTCGATCATCTGGCCCCGGTCATAAATTTCCTTATAAGTCCTCAAATTTAGAGCTATCATCTGACTGCGGAGCTCGGGCTTCAATCTGTCCCAAAATCTTTGTGCCTTCTCCTGGGGGTCCTCTACTAATCGAGGTGTGTACCTTGACAGTCTGGAAAACTCGGCCTCATACTGATCCACCGTCAACTGATTCTGACGCAGCTATAAGAATTCCACCTACTTTCTTTCCCTTGCCGTCTCCGAGAAATACTTGTCATTGAATGTCGTCATAAAGGCATTCCAGGTCAAGGTCGTTCCTTAAGGGAAAACTCTATTCTTGGTGGCAACCCACCAATCGTTCGCGGTACCTTTCAGCTAGTACACCGCCAATAGCACTTTTTCTTCGTCCGTGCACCATAGGACTCCAAAGGCTTTCTCTAGTTTTTCAATCCATCAGGGTGCTAGTTCGGGGTCTCCAGTCTCGTCGAACTGGGTCGGCTTCAGTTTTATGAATTTCTCCACCAGCTAACCCATCTGTCTGGCCACGACAATCTCCTCCTAGGCATTCATTGCCTCATTACGCTGGTTGTGATAGTCGTGATTTCCATTGCCCCCGTTGTTGCCGTTGTTGCCGTTGACGGCAGCTATTGCGGCTCCAACCGCTTGGGCTATGGCAGCATCCCAATCTTGGGTCTGGCTATCAATGAGATTGCCAATCCTCTCTAGCGCCCTCAGTACGCCATCCATTCTCAGGTCTTCTGCTACAAGCGGCCTTGAGCTAGAGGCTCCGCTTCTAGGCCTTCTAGGTCTCCTGAATAGGTTACTCATTCTTATGCGCTTCTATTGAGCCTGGTCCACCACAAGTTCATCAAGGAGTTAGTAACTCACTCATTCATCCAAGTCCAGAGCTACCAACTATGCTTTAACAGAAACAGTTATAACACAACAGTCCTCCATACATCGAATTCCAAAGACATTTCAACAAGTAGTCCATGGCCATTCCTCAGTTCCGTTTACGCCAACGGTTCACTAAAATAAGCTATACTTATTCACTTAACAGGCCAAAATCCAGAAATGACTTTCAACACTAAGCAGGGGAACTTAATCCTCATGCATTACCACAACCCTGCCAAGGCCAAACGCCATTCACATGTGCCAAGTCATGTGTCATGCAACCCGTGTCCCATCCTAACCAGTTTACTGAGGTCTCGCTACCCGTCCTTGTTTCAACTTAATCATCCTTATTACTCCAGTCTTCAACCAACTTTAGATCGAGCTGACCTTGCTCTGATACCAAGCAAACGGAGATGTCTTGCTCCGCGTCCCAGCACAAGCGCGCGACTTCCTGCAAGCACAAACTATCTCTCGATGTCCTAAGATCCAAACATGGTTCGAGAGACATACCATATAAAAAGCAAAGCAGGCGGAAGCAACGACATTAAAACTCCTCCGTACAAACATGAAGTGGGACCTAGGTAGCAAGAATATTATAATACATAATGTCCAACTGTTCATACATGTGCATAGCAACTAACTCCACTAGTTAGTAGGGGTGACGAGGTAAGTACAAAAGAGGTCCATCATCATCATCAAAAAGGAAACAGGCATCAGGGTCGCCGTCAAAATACCAAACTAGTAAACCAGGAGCTCATAAGTTGAGCTGCTGGAGTCGTCATTCTCCTCCGCCTCCTCAGTGGGCTCGTATTTCGAGAAGGTTTCTGAGCAAACCTCTACAGTGTCCTTCATGGTCTCGTTAGCAGACAGCTCCACCAAGTCATACTCTATAGCTTCGACCACTATGATCTCCTTAGTATCCTCCATGGTTGGGGTCTTCTCTAAACCATTCATCGAGCCGGCGACTGACCCCTCAGCCTCTACTAAATCCCGGGTGGGGTGGCACCAGCTAGGGATCACTCCTTGAGGCACCTCAATGGGCTTCAGTGGTCCAGTAGATACATCCCCCACCTTCCGGAATTAGACCTCATATTTATGAGGCTTCCAGCTACTACCACCCTCGTCGACCCATACTACTGTATATTTCCTAACATAAACAGTCCCCTGCTCATCAGGGAACTCATCAAAATAAACAGACATCTCCTTGGGGTCGCCAAACCTGATGGGCCACATCTTCAAGGTCTAGGATCTGTAAAGAAAAGGGGTCCCACAACGGGGTGAGATATACATCTCAGTAGGTGGGTCTTAACCCTAGGTTAGGCTGACAGTCTACTCAAACAGATGCAAACACTAGCACTTTATACAAATAAACACATGAGGTATTCAACTATCAATAACAACACACAGATGTTAGTCATGCAATCATGGCATTATAACACATCAATAGGATTATGCACATATCGCCATGTAGAATCACCATTCCCACCCTTCCAGCCTGCCTCATTCTCATGCTCGCGTTTAGAACGCCTCAGGCTCGGTCCGCGTAAACGCATCAGACCGTTTCATTGACAAACCCGCGTAAACGCATCAGGTTTTCAATGTTACTCCAAGTCTGTGTCGACATATCACAATTCCGTCCTGCATTTCAACGCATCAAGACTATGGCCTTCTCAACCCCGCGTCTCATACGCCTCAAGGTGCCATTTCAAACCCCGCGTCTCAGGGCATTCATCATACCACCTCGTGTCTCATACGCATCAGGGTATTACCACGTCTCAAACATGCTACAATTTCAATTCAATTCATTCACACAAGGCCAAGTGCAAACTCATGCACAAACAATACACCTATGGCATACAAGACGATCCAATTAACATTCAAACATGGTAGTCAACTCAAGGCACAAGCATTGGCACACATTCAAGTCCTCTATACCATTCTAGGATGCACAATGGGTCATTACTCTATAAACCTCCTAAAATCTATCCGTGCACGCAGAAATTGACCAATTGAGTCCAATCCTCCTATCAAAGGTTTAGGATTCCCCTTACCTCAAGCTTAATGCCACAAAATCCGCTTCTCAAACACCTCAACAATTCTGTCCAAACAGTCCAAGATCAAGTCCACCGCGTAACCTAAGGAAATTTCATCCAATCATCAATTTTTCTTATCCAATTCGTCAATCTATGGAACACAAACCTCATTGACATGTTCATCAACATCTTAGTATGTCTCAATGATGAATTTGAGACTCAATTCTAACCACCAATAGCCCCTACAGAACCGGTATGTACAGAACCAAACCGGGAAATTTTCGGTTCTATGTATACCTTAATTAACCAGCCCTTAAACTACCTCAAATCCTCAATTTATTCACTAATCTACTTGTAAACATGTAGTTATAAGGGTTTGGTAAGCTCACCAAAAATTTAAGGCTAAGCCGTCACCGAAAACTCCTTGAATGTCACCGGTTCTCCCAAGCCTTCAAACTGACAGTTCTGGCCCTTCAAGCACAAGACCCATTTAGGGTCAAAACTCCATCAAATTAACCCCAACTTTTTATCACAGCTCAATCTATGAGTCTCCTAGATGTCCACAAAATTTGATTGAAAAATCCAAGGTTTCGGGGTCCTAAGAGGCCAAAAACATGGCTTACCTCTAGTTGTGACTATTTCCATCGACTTTCGGGAGATCAGCTAGACGAAGCTCCTCATTGAGTCAAATGACTCGCTTCTACTTCAAGGACGTCAGCAAGAGGTTGAAAAAGGAGTGGGTGGTCGGCTCGGTGGCTGGAAGTCGCCGGAGGTGGCGATCGACGGTAGCGAACCGGCGGGCAGAAACCGGTCGGCGAGCAGCTTCTCGGCAACAGAAGAAAGGAAGAAGGGGAAGAAAGTTTTTGGCCAAATGGAGGTGGTGACAGGCCATGAGAGAGAGATAGAGAGGGTTTATACCTCAATTGGCTTGGTCAACAAGGGTTGAATGGTAGGTAAAAAGTGGACACATCAACTCATGGCTTAATCCATTGACACTTGTCCAAGGTGTCATTCAAGCTCATCCAATGGCTCCCCTTTCTTCACATTTTCGGCAGCTAATGTGGGGTGTTTAAAGACCAAAATGCCATCATCCAATTATATAGGCAAGGTTAAGGCTTGAGGGATAAAATGATAATTTTACCTCTGACGTCAGAAACGTCATTTTTCTAACTCAAATTTTCTTCGATAAGGCGACGGTCAATCCAAATATAATGTTAGAACCCTTGATTCTCCATTTTCAATTTCTCAGACTTGTTTCTGATTGTTTTCTCTATCAGACATGGTTCCAACCTATCCCGAACTGACGGGCGACTTTGCAGACGTTACGCGTATTGACCCTGTGATTCATATCACATTTAGGGCTCGTTAATTCATGGTGACTCTGGTTGTCATGTAATTGTGAGGGTCTATCACTAGTTCCGATGGTTTCGATCGTCACTGTTCAATTTAGGAAGATTTTGCAAATTATACATTGGTTAAACGGTATCACCCGCGCTCCAATCGTATAATGCTAGCAATGCATTCCTTAATCGTTCTTAGATCGGCCTTTTATGTCTCTAAATGTCCTCTCGCCAATCCTTATGGTCAAAATGTCATTTCCTATTTGAGTTCCCTCGATCCACATACCTTGTCTCGTGTTAGCCTTTTCCCTTTGGTCAGTCAACTCCAATTGATCAGATTCGAGCGAGATATGACTGAAATACATCGCTAGATACATTTCTCATTAATGAGTCTGAAAATGACAGAAAAATCAGAATGTCACAGGTTCTTCCTCAACTTTCTACAAATTCGAAGTTAGGACGACCTTCTGGATAGAAGCGAATTATCCTACTACCACAATCAACTATCGCTCTTCGCTTACCCAACCAATCCATTCCTATGATCACGTCAAAATCATACATGGGCAACACGGCTAAATCAATACTCTCTTTACTACCACCAATTACAGTCCTACAATCAACACAGCTCAACGAAACCAACACATTATCTTTCAACGAGGTGGCCACATGCAAAATCACACTCAACGGTTCTAACTTCATATCAACCAAATCAGCAAACCATGTAGACACAAATGAGTGTGTTGCGCTAGGATCAAATAAAGCATATGCAGCTTGGTCATACAAATAAACCGTACCTGTGACCACGCTTGGTGTTTCTTCCGCTTCCCTACGGGCTACTGTATAGACTCTCCCCTAAGTTGGGGGCCGATTCTGATCAATCTGAGGAGTGGCAGCTGACGGTCCAGTCTATGGTCACTGCTCTTGAGGTCAATTCGCTGGAGCTTGGTTCGGGCAAGTTCTCATCTGGTGGCCCATTTGACCACACTTAAAGCATGCTCCAGTTCTTGCTGGGCATGGCCCATTACCATGCCTCCTACCATAGAGGCAATAGTTTCAATTCGTGAGATTCTGCGGCTTCACAATATTTTTCCTCACAGGAGGGACAAAGCGCCTATTGCCAGTCATTGGCCTCGTACTAATCTGGCAATTGTCCCAAAATGAATCAAACTGCGATCCAGATGTGGCATTCATCTCCTTTAAATCCCTTTCAATCATATGGGCCCCGCTCATAAATTTCCTTATAGGTTCTCAGATTTAGGGCTATCATCTAACTGCGAAGCTCAGGCCTCAATCCGTCTCGAAATCTCCGCGCCTTCTCTGGGGGGTCCTCTATTGATCGAGGTGCGTACCTTGATAGTCTAGCAAATTCCGCTTCATACTAGTCCACTGTCCGTTGATTCTGACGTAGCTGTAAGAATTCCACCTGTTTCCTTTCCTGGCCGTCTCCGAAAAATACTTATCGTTGAATGCCGTACTGAAGGCATTCTAGGTCACTGTCGTTCCTTCCAAAAAGACTCCATTCTTGGTGGCGGCCCACCATTCATTTGCGGTCCTTCCAACTAGTACACTGCCAATAATATTTTCTCTTCGTCCGTGCACCTCAAGACTCCAAAGTCTTTTTTTAGCTTCTTGATCCATCTCGGTGCTAGTTCGGAATCTCCAGTCCCGTCAAACTGGGTCGACTTCAATTTGATGAACTGCTCGACCAGCTGGCCCATCTGCTTGGCCACAACAACTTCTTCTTGGGCATTCACTGTCTCATTGCCTGGTCGTGATCGCCATTGTTTCTGTTACCCCCGTTGTTGCTGTTGTTGGCGTTGACAGCAGCTATTGGGGCTCCCACCGCTTGGGCTATAGCAGCATCCCTTTCCTGAGTCTGCCCGTCGATGAGGTCGCCAATCCTTTCCAGCGCCCTCTGTACTCCGTCCATCCTCGGGTCCTCTGCTACAGGCGGCCTCGAGTTAGAGGCTCCGTTCCTAGCCTTCCAGGTCTCCTAGGCGAATTACTCATTCTTATGTGCTTCTACTGAGCCTGGTCTACCATAATTTCATCAAAGAGTTAGTAACTCATTCATTCAACCAAGTCCAGAGCTACTAACCATGCCTTAATAGAAATGATTATATCACAACGACTTTTCACACAACAATTCCGGAGGGACTTCAATAAGCAGTTCTTGGTTATTTCTCAATTCCATGCACTCCAACGGTTCACCAAAACAAGCCATGCTCACTCACTTAACAAGTCAAAATCCAGAAATAACATTCAACGCTGAGCATGGAACTTAATCCTCATGCATTACCACAACCCTACCAAAGCCAAATGCTAATCATATGTGCCAAGCCAAATGACATACATCTCGTGCCTTACACTAACCAGTTTCCTAAGGTCTCGCTACCCGTCCTAGTCCTAACTTAATCCTCATTATCACTCCAATTCTCAATAGACTTTGGATCAAGTTGACCTTGCTCTGATACCAAGCAAATGGGGATGTCATGCCCCGTGCCCTGGCACGAGCGCGCGACTCTCTGCAAGCACAAACTATCTCTCGAGATCTTAGGATTCAAACATGGTTCGAGAGACATACCATATAAAAAGCAAACACGTAGAAGCGATGATATAATAACTCCTCCGTACAAATATAAAATGGGACTTGGGTAACGACAACACTAATAATACATAAGATTCAAATGTTCATACAAGAGCATAGTGAATCAGATCCGCTCATCAGTAGGGGTGACAGGATGAGTACAAAAGAGGTCCATCATCATCACCAAAAATGAACGGGCATCAGGGTCACCGTCATAATGTCAGACTAGTAAACCAGGAGCTCCTAAATCAAGTTGTTGGAGTCATCGGTCTCCTCGGCCTCCTCAGTAGGCTCATACTCCGAGAAAGTCTCTAAGCAAATCTCCACCGTATTCTCGAGGGTCTCATCCGCAGACGGCTCCACCAGGTCATCCTCGGTAGCCTCGACCACTATGACCTCCTCCGTATCCTCTAAGGTCGGGGTCCTCTCAGGACCGTTTCTCGAACCAGCGACTAGCAATTGACCCCCTCAGCCTCCACTGAATCCCAGGTGAGATGGCACCGGCTAGGGATCACTTCATGAGGCACCTCAATGGGCTTCAGTGGGCTTCAGTGGCCTTGTGGAAACATCTCCTGCCTTTCTAAACCAGGCCTTATATCTATGAGGCTTCCAGTTACTACCACTCTCGTCTATGATAATTACATAACGTTTAAGGTGTGGTGTGCATGATAACACTTCAAGACTATAACTCTTGCCCTCTCTCCAGCAGACCCACAGCCTCCAAAACCCTTCAAGACTTGGTGGAGCTCGCACTTCGATCGTCAAGGCTCACGGGGTCGAATCCATCCAAAGCGCCGTAATGGAGGACATAGGCGACCCCAATGAGGAGAAGAGCCTGTGCTGGGAGAGAGAGGAGGAAGGGGTGTCTGGTTAAGTGGTTCTTGTCCTGTCAAGGGAAGAGGGTAGCGGGTTCATGGTCTCTCTATCTTCGTCCAATGTCTGGAAAGCGCTTGGCACAAGGATTATCGGCACACCCTCCTCAACCTTGTTCCCCTTGAGGTTCAATTTTGTCTTAATTGCAGAGCCCCCAAACCTTAGCTCCTTGCCAAACCCCATCCCCTGTCCTCCACATCCATCAAGCAACTCTTCGCCACCAGCCCATCCTTCCGCCGTTATGACTCGATCCTCTATCACTCTTCCTCGCGCCGCGTCGAGGTGACGAGGACGGATTAGAAGCCGTGGTTTTTGCACTCCAGAATCGCCTCCTGTCCTTCAGCGGCCGCTCAACTGCCGGATCAGAGCCATCATGTCGACACCGTCGCATCCTCTTCTGCTTCCCCCTCAAACTTGGCAAGGAAGACGGGGGCATTAGGCATGGCGACGTTGGAGGCTGAGGGGAAGAGCTGGATAACGTCGGAGGAGGAGATCTTGCATTGGAGGTAGTCAAAGATGGGCTTGCGTTCAATGAATGTGACGGTGGGGAGGTGGTGGTCTGCACGAGCTTGTCATCGAGCTGATTCTAAAAAGTGTTTCGGAACCTAAAAATAAGGTTTTTTTTTTAAATTTCTTGTTTCTATTCCAAAAGTACTTTTATTTCTCAAACACTCTGAGAATATTTTTTTTGCCATTCTGGAGTATTACCATAACTTCTAAAGTAAAAATCCGTTTGGTAAAAATTTTTACTTCTAGAAAAAATTTCTACTTCTGAAGTTATTTTTCCCAAATTTGAGAATTTCAAAAAAATTACTTCTCAAGTCAAGAAGCACTTTTCGCTTCAACCTTTTTTCATTACATCCTCACTTTCTTTTCGATCACACCCGCCTCTACCCTTTGTCAACCTTCGTTGCCGCCCACCGTCGTTCGCGACCTTTGCCATCCACCGCCAATTGCTTATCACCATCGTTGCCAACCACCGTTGGCCATCGCCTATTGCCGCACTCCACAAATCTCTATCGGTCACCGGTTGCTATTGCTGCCAACAATTGATTGCCCTCGCTGCCAACCACCACCCACTATCAACCTTCGCCAGTCGTGCACACCGCTACCCGCGACCACCACCACTCGCCTCCAACCGCCGCCCATTGTCGCCAATGACCACCGCCAACCTCCGCCTACTATTACGTTCAACCGTCGCCAACGACCATAACCAATCTCCGCCTACTGTTATGCCCGACCGTCGCCCCTTGCCACCAACCATCGGTTGCTGCCGCATTATACGATCACCCACTGTCGACCACTGCCCATCACTGCCAACCATAGACCATTGCCCAACCAGTTGCCGGCGACCGCAGTTGCAAGCCATTGACCATTGCCGACCGCCACTATGACCACCGCTGCACGCCGAGTCATTATCTTTGGCCGCCGTAGTAAAAAGTAAATAATAATTTTTTTATTTTTTAAAAATTAAGTAAAATAATTTTTCATAGAAAATTTCGTGTTGATAATATTTAAAAATGTAACTTAATTTTGTTACTTTTGCTCCAAAATTAATTTCTAGAGCATAATTCTTGTTACGACCCCTTAAACCCGCGATGTGACACGTGGCACAAACTTCTCGTGGTGGTGATCGATAAAAACGAGTGTATTGCTGTGCTTGCGTGAAATCCTCGCTAGCTCAGGCTCCCGATGTTCGAGTGTTTCCTCGTCTTCTTCTTCTACACAGTGGCGAGGTGGTGGAAATGCGAGAAAACGACAATGCCCCTCCGCCAAAACGAAAAAAGAGAACAAAAACAACATAAAAAACAAAAACAAAAGTAAAAAAAACCAAAGAAAACGACAATATAAGCAGCCCCTTCCTCCACTCCTCTCCATCATCGTCCTTCACTCTCAAAATCCCGCTCTTCCACTTCTTAGCAGGAAGCGTATGAGAGAGAGACAGAGACAGAGGGAAAAAAATGCGCCTCTTCTTGTTGCTGCTGCTCTTCCTCCACCTCCACCGCGGCTCCGCCGCCACGGCGTTCCTGACGGAGCCGCTCGCCCTCCTCTCCGTCAAGGCCGCCGTCACCGACGACCCCCAGTCCGCCCTCTCGTCCTGGACCTCCGCCGCCGCCGCCAACGGCAGCCACTGCTCGTGGAGCGGCGTCAGGTGCGACGCCCGCCGACGCCATGTGACAGCCCTCGACCTCTCGTCCCTCAACCTCTCCGGCGTCCTCTCCGCGGACCTCGCCCACCTCCGCTTTCTCACCTCCCTCTCCGTCGCCGCCAACCAGCTCTCCGGCCCCATCCCCCCGCAGATCTCCGGCCTCGCCGCCCTGCGCCACCTTAACCTGTCCAACAATGTCTTCAACGGCACGTTCCCGTCCCAGCTCGGCCTCCTCAAGAACCTCCGCGTCCTCGACCTCTACAACAACAACATGACTGGACACCTCCCCGTCGCCGTCTCCGAGATGCCCCAACTCCGTCATTTGCACCTCGGAGGCAACTACTTCGACGGGAAGATACCCCCCGAGTATGGCCGGTGGGAGTTCCTCGAGTACCTGGCCGTCTCCGGCGACGAGCTCTCGGGCGCCATCCCGCCGGAGATCGGGAACCTGACGAAACTGCGAGAACTCTATCTCGGGTACTACAACAGCTACGACGGAGGCTTGCCTCCGGAGATTGGTAATCTGACTGAACTCGTTAGGCTCGATGCGGCTAACTGTGGATTGACCGGCGAAATACCGCCTGAGATTGGCAAGTTGCAGAATCTCGATACTCTCTTTCTTCAAGTGAATGCGTTTGCAGGGTCTCTGACTCCTGTGTTGGGCTCCTTGAAGAGCCTCAAGTCTCTGGATTTGTCTAACAACATGTTCTCTGGAGAGATTCCCGAGTCCTTTTCTCAGCTGAAGAACCTGACCCTTTTGCATCTCTTCAGGAACAAGCTTAATGGTGAGATTCCTGAGTTCATTGCTGATTTGCCCGGGTTGCAGGTTTTGCAGCTATGGGAGAACAATTTCACTGGGAGTGTTCCTCAGGGTTTGGGCAAGAATGGGAATCTCCAGATCGTTGATCTCTCGTCGAACAAATTGACGGGTAATCTTCCTCCTGATTTGTGTTATGGTAATCAGCTTCAAACTTTGATTGCTCTTGGCAACTTCCTGCTCGGCCCTATTCCGGAGTCTCTTGGGAAATGCCGGTCCTTGAGGAGGATCCGGATGGGAGATAACTTCCTCAACGGGTCGATCCCGAGAGGGCTATTCGGGTTGCCGGAGCTGACCCAAGTTGAGTTTCAGGATAATTTGCTTGTTGGAGAGTTTCCCGTGAGTGATGATTCGATAGCCGTGAATCTTGGTCAGATTAGTCTCTCAAACAACAAGCTTGGTGGGTCTCTGCCACCGAATATTGGCAACTTCTCTGGAGTCCAAAAGCTCCTCCTTGATGGCAATAACTTCTCGGGCCAAATCCCACCCGAAATGGGGCGTTTGCAGCAGCTTTCCAAGATTGATTTCAGCGGCAACGGGTTCTCCGGTCCAATCCCGACCCAAATCAGCCAATGCAAGTTGTTAACCTTTGTGGACCTCAGTGGGAATGAGCTCTCCGGTGAAATCCCGAACGAAATCACGGGAATGAGGATATTGAACTATTTAAACTTGTCGAGGAATCATCTCTCCGGTAGCATTCCCTCGTCTATTTCCACCATGCAGAGCTTGACTTCTGTTGATTTCTCATACAACAATCTGTCTGGTCTAGTTCCGGGCACCGGTCAGTTCGGTTACTTCAACTACACTTCCTTTCTCGGTAACCCTGAACTCTGTGGACCATATTTAGGCCCTTGCAAAGATGGGGACACGAATCGGACCCATCAAACACATGTCAAGGGGCCACTCTCTGCCTCGGTGAAGCTCCTCCTTGTCATTGGGTTGCTCGTGTGCTCCATCATATTCGCGATCGTGGCAATAATCAAGGCCAGATCCCTGAAGAAAGCCAGCGATGCCAGGGCATGGAAGTTCAGCGCCTTCCAAAGACTGGACTTCTCTTGTGAAGATGTCCTGGATAGCTTGAAGGAGGACAACATTATCGGGAAAGGCGGCGCGGGGATCGTGTACAAAGGTGTGATGCCTAACGGCGATCAAGTCGCAGTCAAAAGGCTTCCCGCCATGGGAAGAGGGTCTTCTCACGATCACGGATTCAATGCTGAAATACAAACTCTGGGAAAGATCAGGCACAGGCACATTGTAAGGCTGCTGGGTTTTTGCTCGAACCACGAAACCAATCTTCTGGTCTATGAGTACATGCCTAATGGGAGCTTGGGCGAAGTTCTCCATGGCAAGAAAGGAGGGCACTTGATCTGGAGCTTGAGGTACAAGATTGCCCTGGAAGCGGCAAAAGGACTCTGCTATCTTCACCACGACTGTTCACCTCTGATCGTTCACAGGGATGTGAAGTCCAACAACATCCTGCTTGATTCTGATTTTGAAGCTCACGTCGCTGACTTTGGCCTTGCCAAGTTCCTTCAAGATTCGGGCACATCCGAGTGCATGTCGGCCATTGCTGGGTCCTATGGATACATTGCACCAGGTACGTTCAAATTCAATACTTGCAGAGATCAATCACGTCTTGTGAAAGCATGTTTGGATCATGAGAATTCTCTGTTGGGTGATCATAGGATCTTCTTTTTTGTCTTTTATTAATTGATACGTTAGTGGTTATGTTTTCTAATGATGATGATAGAACTATACATAAAAAAGACAAAAAAAAATTTCCCCCGCGCATTGGTGAATAAATTTCCAGAATCGGTGGATTCTAATGAGTTTTGAGTAGACTTCAGTGCAATCATGAATATGGGTTGTATTTATGTCCAGAGTTCCTTGAAGTCACCTCTACTTTGACTTTTCAGACAAGTATACAGTGCCATAAATTCTGATCTGCGACATAAATGTGAACCTCTTGACTTATATTTCGTTTCTGGGGTTTGGCATTTGAAAGAGAAGTCGTTGGCAGGTTTGAGAGTTCAATTAATCTGATGATTTTACTCGTAACCTACCGCAAATGTAAAATATCCAACATCTCATCATTATATGAATATATGAACCCATGCATTGATTTTTGGCGGCACTAGAACGCTCCCAAAGAGATGATCTCTTCGCATTAACCAAATTTGTTTGCTTGTAATTTGGCGATTTTGCTCCTATAGAAAGAAACCAATTGGAAGTACTTTGGAATTTGAATTTGGTAGAATCTTGATTAAATGTTGCCATTGCTTGCTTCCCTTTTCCAGAATATGCATACACCTTGAAGGTGGATGAGAAGAGCGATGTGTATAGCTTTGGCGTGGTCTTGCTTGAACTAGTCACCGGAAGAAAACCGGTGGGGGAATTTGGCGACGGGGTCGACATAGTCCAGTGGGTCCGGAAGATGACCAACTCGAACAGGGAAGAAGTCCAGTTAATCCTCGACCCTAGGCTGAGCACCGTCCCGCTTCATGGGGCCATGCACTTGTTTTACGTCGCCATGCTTTGCGTCGAGGAACAGGCGGTCGAGCGCCCGACCATGCGGGAGGTGGTCCAGATCTTGACCGAGTTCCCGAAGCCATGCAATGAGAAACAAGAAGAGTCCTTAGCGAGCCCAATCGAGTCTCCCACAAAAGAAGGGAGAGACGATCGCCAATCGCCGCCACTGCCGCCGGATCTTTTAAGCATTTAGTGAACTTTCTTGTTTGTATGCCAGTTCATGCTTATCCATTTTCTTTAACTGTGGTCTTAGAGGGGTCTAATGTGTCAAAAATGTTGGATCAAAGTCCTTTTGTCTTGGTGTACGGTGGGGAAGTTGCTGGTGGGGGTTATCTTGTTATGAATCTTGTCCTTTATCTTGAAGTGTACTTATGGCCTGTGATTTCTGTGTCTGCTTCTTGAATCATCAAGCAGGGCTTTGTGACTGGTTTTAGCTTTTGCAGAGACTGAGGAGGAGTTTTTAAGGGAAGGTTTTTATTAGTAGTGTGGAGTCAAGAGATTGACAAGGACGGATGTATGTTGGAGAAACAGCAATAATGTTAGACCTTACAGTACACACACCCAAAACCCCACACGGAGTCTGTCCTTTCAATTACCGAGACAGAAGGGTTTTCTCTGGTGGGGAAAGTGAAAACTCCATGGCTTGGTTTTGTGTGTTGTGGTCTGGGTTCTGCTTCTCCAGAAGGGAAGATGGACCTTGCTTCATTTAGAACTCCATCTACCTCTCTTAATAACTCTCTACCTTGGGTTCTAGGACAAATATGAGATGGTGGCAGATGGCAATGCCATGGTCAGAAAGGCATATATGGGTGTGCATGCTAATACTTCTCACCTAGAAATTGAATGACCATAAATTGATTTCTCTATTTCTTTTAAAAAAACAAAAGTTGAGTTTTTTATGTCTGTTTCAAATTGACTTTCGATCTTGTTTTGTAACAGTTGAAAATTTTTATTTTTGAAATATTATTAACAAAATATTCGGCATCGGCAGGTAGCGGTCGACGACGGTGGTTGGCGGCGACCGACGACGGTGGTCAGTGGTGGGTAGTGGACGCAGCGGCGGGGGGCAGGCGTTGGTCGGCGGAGGATGATGTGGTCGAAGAATTAATTCTGGAGTCGAAAAGTAAAAATTTTTTACTTCTCAAAGTTGACCAATAACCTAATTAGAAGTTGAAAATCCTACCAGAAGTTAAAAATCCTATCATAAATCAATTTTTTTACTAAATGAATTTTTGTTTCAATAGGATTTTTATGAAACGGATTTATCTGTCAAATTAACTTCTGGTAGAGAAATAAAGAAGGATAAGTGTTATCATGCAACTCCTAAGTGACATATTTCGTATTGGTGTTTGTACGGCATGATTTATTGACCTGAATACAGGAATGGGAATTTGTAGGACCGCACAGTCGAAACTTGATACATTTATTAGGGAAATTTACCAAGAGGTAGTTTTATCCGAGCTCGTCAATATATCTTAGAAAAATAACCAAAAGGTCAGCATCAAGAGATTTTTAAATTGAGATATTCACTAAATACTTACCACTTGTTGAGAGCGTGCAGCAAACCCAATAAATTCACCTTAGGAAATCACCTTAAGGGATGCTAAAGCCAATCAACATTTTCAATTAGATCTATGTTCACTCAAAAACTTAAACTAAAACGTTATAAGTCAACTTAGACATATTAATTAGTGCACATGATACTAATTATCTGAGTGCTACTCTAACACAACTAACACGTATATCTCGACATAAATTCATTGAGTAATTTTTATAAAGAGGAATCATGTAACATTTTAATGACTAAATATATACGAATCATTAGTGATCTCATATTGTTGGATGAAAAAAAAAATCGGCTGTAAAGACGAAAAAAAAAAATTGGTCTGCAAAAGAGTAACTCCACGGATGCGAAATTAATATGCAAAATATCAAAGGCATATCTCATCTTATGACCACTTACATTTCTTTATACCTTTTCAAACACCAATTTTCATACCTGAAAAATGCCAATTTCCACACCTTAATATGCAAAGTAAGATGCTAGATGAGTTTGCAAGGAGGGGCAACTCGTTCTTCTCAAGGTGAGATCATGCATAGATGTATGCGAATGGTATTTGCAAAAAATAAAAGGTATGTAAATGATTGTCAAATAAAAAATAATGTATGTTTTCGTTTATTTTTCCGAAATAAACCCCGAAAAATGGTACACAATCGCGGAGAGAAAACACTAAGTACCCATTTTTCAATTCGCATTAAGCGCCCATCTCAACGTTTGACGCCCTTTGGTCATAAAAGGTTAGGTATAATGTTTTACTTCTGACACGGTATCGACGAACATTCACTTAGGATTTCTCTAGTATAGTCCCTCGAAGGACAGATTCGACAGCCCACGTATACTAACAATGAGGAGCGTAAGTGCGATCATTTTTCTAAGGAAAAATGCGACAATTGTATAATCCCTATTATAAAAAAAAAGGAGCAATTTCTCCATTTAAAGCTCATTCATTTTGAAAATTCTACACTGTAATAAAAGATTAATGCCTCGAAGAACTCCACACTCGTACATTTGTGATAAATTTATCACAATCTAATTTTTTACCAAAAAAAACCCAAATTGGCATTTATGCAAAAAATTTGCCCCAAACTAAAATTTTTACCACGAACAGCCTCAACTCGGTACACCATAAACTTTTGAATACAAAATATTTCAAACTAGTACATCTGTGACAAATTATCATTCTCTAATTTTCTTTGAATTTTACCGTCAAATTGCTAAATTAGAAGACACGTGACAGTTGATGGGTATCTGTATATCAATTTGGGGTTTTTACCTTTTGTTTGTGACTAATGTAGAGTTTTTCATGATATTAACCAAATTTTACAGAAATTACCAGATGGTAAATTTGCCATATATGTACTTGTTGAGGCTTTTGGTGGTGAAAAATTATTAGATTGTGGTAAATTTATCACTAGTGTATCAGTTTTGAGTTATTTATAGTCAATAAATTAGTCTGAGATAAAATTGTAATAGGTATACTGTTATGAGATTTTGTATGTTTAAAAAATTAATTACTTTGAGGTTATTCTCGATATTAACCCTAAATAAAAAGATTTCTAACTAAGGGTCTCATTGATAATTTCAACACGGGCCCCTTTGCTATTATCTTTGGGAAAGGTGTGGAGATGGGGTATGCCGTTCTAAGTCGGGCAAGCAAGAAAAGTTGTCGGGGAATTGGTTACGTTTGACCTTCTTTAGTTGTTGAAACTCTTGAATAATATTAAATTGGAGAGTTATGTGTCGTGAAAATTTTTTCGCACGTTCAATATATCATGACTAGATCATGTACATCTCCAATCATTAAATTTGTAGGTCCGGTTAATCTAAAGGATAAGTGCACAGAAAGTATTAAAACTTATCATGAAAATACAATGTAGTTTTAAAAATTTGAAAAAATGCAACAAAAATCCTAAAGTTTTAGGACTTAATTGTACCTTGACGACAATTTTTAAGACTTCTAACCCACTTATCTATTAGTTTAATTAGGCTTTTGTTAAGAAGTACTCCACGGGCGTGAGCACCATCAATTAACTCAGTCAAGGATCCTTGCACATTTTTAATTGGGGCATTTTACAAGCGTTATGTACAATCAGTATTTCAAGTATTGATAGGAGTCTTTAGTATCTTAGCGAATTCTTCGTGGAGTCTAGATTTATGGAGTTACCTAAAGATCAATGCTTGCAAAAGGCGCACTGCATCTTCAAAAGTTAGTCTCATTGAGGATAATAGTGCTCCATGTGATGGTTATACTATGTGGTAGTTGTTATATACTTCTAAGCATGAATACTATATTCACGAAGAATATGTGTTACGATTAGTTATTAGGTTTGACAAATTGTTTCATATATATATTTGTCATTCGCGTCCTTAAGCATCACATAAAATGACAAGCATATCACGTTGGTAATGTAATTGATCAGTCATCAAGGTCAACCCGCAAATGAAATACTTTTTTTGAGAGGCATGCATTACTATTCGATTCCAAATACAAAAGGCTCGATTAAACAAACGGTCTTTTATCCTTCGTTTTTAATAGGCTTGATACATTATTTTGGGTATAGGTTAGAACATAAATCGGTATCATTAGTCATTGCCAATTAAAATATTATGTTTAGCAGGCTATTAACCAGTCTGTAAGGCTAAAATGTTTAGGTAAAGACTTCCAATTTTTTGTTTTAAATTTTTCTTTTAATATTCTTGATTATTCAATGCAATCTGGGTGGCTTCCCCCCGTCAAAATTAAGATTACAGAGTAGGCGGCGATGGTGGTATCTTGGCCCTATACTGCTAAACATATTGTTTCTTGGAAGTAGCGAGATGTCCACTGTCTCGTGATGCGAAGTCATTATGGTGGATGAATATCATTTTCCAAAAGAGATTATTTTTTCAGCTACAATTTTAATTTTATTTTTTTGTGCAAAATTTATCTTTCCAAATCATTTTGGTATAAGCAATAACAGTTTGACAAAAAAAAAAGGAGCGGGGGGGGGGGGGGAATAACGGCTTGTATCATTTGTGAAGAAACGAATGACTTTTTCACAAATCATTTATTGTATGGGGATATATATTATTGTTAATAATGAAACATTTTTTTAGAAAAATACATTTCAAGTTATTAAGTTTTCACCTAATAGACATAGCCTTAAAACCAACTTGCCTGGTAGCAGATATTGTTGAGATTATCCCATATTGAGTTGTGGAAAGAGTTAGTTATCAGTTCATGAGTATGAGGGGAAACGTCACCTTTGAGTTAATTTTTCATGTGACAGATGCTTAATACCACCTAACACTACTGATATCAAAGCTGAATTACCAATAAGTCCTGATGTTTAAAATTTTCTCGTGTGGTAATGGCACATGCATCATCAAACTACTCAATCCTTACTTATTCCTAATACTGTACGTCACCACACAACAAAAAGAGTCCCTCAAGCGACTTTTATAATTTATAATTTATATTTTTTATGAATTTCGCAACGCTCGCAATTTACCTTTTTCTATGCCGGACCGGAATACTTGGAACTTTTCAAAATATTTAAACATCGATTTCCGGAAGTTTTTTTTTTTTATACCCTTAAACGAGAATGAAAAAAGAGCAGATCACAGCCGATAACTCCGCCTCCGCTGAAAGACTTTCTAGCTATAAACCGATTCGTCCCAACGATGATTTCAACCAGAGCTCTTTAACTAAAGAATGAGAAAAATCATGTCTTGCGCATCGTAGAATCTCACGCACGGGGTCCCAGATGTTCGAGGTACGAGGCGAGGTGTTTGATTGAATCCGATGCGACAAGCCGACCGAGGGCTAAATTTTTCTTTTGTTGTTGGATCGCTTTATTTGACGCGGGACGTCCCAATCGGGGAAGGTTTTTTCCTTGGGAGGAATCTCAGGTTTCCATGCAATTTCGGTGGAGGAGCGTGAGGGGGTTTTCCATTGATGCGATCCAGCCTTGGTGACATTGGATTTGGTAAAGACTTTCGCTCTTTAACTGGGGGATTCTCCAAGTGCCCTAGCTGTAGGTCTACATTGCACCGTTGTTCTTTGTCGCACCGATCTGCTTCGCAACTAGGATTGTTTCCATTCGCATTTTCAGTTTCTATTTTAGTGAATGAGAATGACCATGAGGAAATGAATATCGGTTGCAAATTTGTTTAAAACAATACACAATTTCAAATTTATATATTGCTGTTAAATTTACTTTAAGCTTATCTTTTGACCATAAAAATCCCAAATCGGCACATCTGTGATAAATTTACCTTTTGCTAATTTCCGTTAAATTATAGTAAAATCACGAAAAATCTCAAATTTGTACACATGTACACCTGTGAACTTTGTCACATGGCTTCTAACATTTAACAGAAACTAATAGAGAATCAATTTATCATAGGTGTACCGATTTTGAGTTTTTTGTGATCAAAAAATTAATTTAAAATAAATTTATCATAAGTATATCATTTTAGAATTTTTCCTCATATTAATCCTTAAATAAATGAGCTCTTGGAAGGAATGTCATCTTATGGTTACGTTTGAACGCATGACAGAATTTCATCTTGACACGATGAATAGTCGGTGCTCAATCACAAGGCACTGTAAAAGAAACAACATCGAATATAACAAAATCGAATTTCATTTGCATGCCATTCCTCTCATAAGTTCTCTCGTGGTGAGGACGAAATGGTCATGTCCAATTATCATAACATTCAATTTGGGGGTTCAAGGCCATGCACTTGTTAAAAACATATAGCATCTCAAACCTTTAGGTTGGCTTGGTTGTCCAGATTTCTAATCGGGATAAAACTTGATAGGATTAAATAAGAAATTCAAGGATTTATCATATTTCATGTACTATTTGGTGAATTACAGATTTAAAGTGCGCGGCTGTTGACACTCACGGGTCTCGACAGTGGCGGAATAGTCCATCATGGAGGAGAGGCAATGATTGTGGGAAAAACTCAATTCTCAATGTGTTCACTCACTTGAGAAATCCTATCATAGTCTATCCCACTTCCTCCCTTGTTTTTAATTTTTTTTTAATTTTTTTTATCTTGGTTATATCTCTCCTTTATCCTATTCAAAATCAACCTTAATGAATGTAATTGAAAATTGGTGTCTCTCGTTGCTCTATAAAAAAGATTTTGTTTGCCGTGTCCTTTGAACACATACATTGGGAAAAGGCATTAGGATAAAAAGATAAATTACTCTAAAAAACACAACTTGGCTTAGTTGAAGAGAAAGATAAGGATGGAAAGAATTAAGTGGGATCAACAAGGGATTTGTGTAATATAATTTTTTTTTTCTTTTCATTTATATCCTTATTACACCCACAGTCTTGCGTATCTCTAAATGATCAACTAGCGAATGTAAGTATGTAGACATCAGTTGTGATGAGCTACAGGATGGATCCGTGTTCGAGTTAGAATGGGACTAGACCCTATGATCCCCAGTTCCAACCGAACCGGTCTTATCTAGAATTGTCGGATTCTCAACTGGCCAACTCTTGGCCATCTGTTGGTTCTACTTGGGAATTAGGCCAGTCTTATGATTTAAGTAAAAACCCCAAATAAAAAAGTTAGGAAGTGCACAAGTATACACAAGGCCATGCACCTGTTAAAAACATATAGCATCTCAAGCCTTTAGGTTGTGTTTGGTTGTTCAAATTTCTAGTCGGGATAGAACTTGATATGATTAAATAAAATATTCAAGGATTTATCATATTCCAAGTAATGTTTGGTGAATTACAATTTAAAGTGCGCGGCTGTTGACACCTACAGGTCGCGACAGAGGAAGAAAGGTGATCCATCGTGGAGGAGAGACAATGATTGTGGGAAAAACTCAATTCTCCATGTGTTCGCCCACTTGAGAAATTCTATCCTAGTATATCTCACTTCCTCCCTTGTTATTTATTTGTTTATCTTGGCTATATCTCTTTATCCTATCCTATCCTAACGACCAAACCTTAATGAATGTATTTGAAAATTGGTTTCTCTCGTTGCTATATACAAAAGATTTTGTTTGCCGTATCCGTTGAACACAAGGCATTAGGATAAAAATACTCTAAAAAAACACAATTTGGCTTGGTTGAAGGGAAAGATAAGGATGGAAAGAATTAAGCGTGATCAACAAGGGATTTGTGTAATAGAAAAACTTTTTTTTCTTTTCAGTTAATCCTTGTTACATCCACGGTCTTGTGTATCTCTAAATGATCAACTAGTGAATGTAAGTATGTAGACATTAGATGTGACCAGCTATAGGATGGATCAATGTTCGAGTTAGAATGGGACTAGACCCTATGATCCCCGGTTCCAACCGGACCGTTCTAATCTAGAATTGTCGGATTCTCAACCGGCCAACTCTTGGCCAAAAAAACAAACAAACAAACAACACAACTCTTGGCCATCTGTTGGTCTACTTAGGAATTAGATCAATCTTATGATTTAAGTAAAAACCCCAAATAAAAAAGTTAGGAAGTGCACAAGTATACAAAAGTATTCCTTGGTCAAATAGTTATGTGATTGTTGGATGATTTGTGGTTCAATTATTTGTGGGTGCAAAAGTACTTTATGTTCCAAAATACGTTCAAAATCGATAACATAGGAACCGGGTTGGTTGGACTGGTATCCAGGTTGAACTAGTGGATTTGGCCTTTTAACTAGGAACCAAATTCCGACTAGACCGGTTCCCAAGTTGAACCTAACCCGATGCCACCCCTAGTAGTGATATTCCGATACAATTTGGTCAATCGCAAAGCAAAAGTCCGATAACTTCACTTGCGAAGATTGCCAAGGGAAAGCTCAAACTGAGCCTGTTAATTATTAACAACTCTAATGAAATTCATATTTACTAAAAAAAATTAAATAATAAGTCAATTATAACATATTAATTGTTGCACATCCAATATTTTCATTAAATTACTTTTCTAGTACAATTCACGCGTGCACCTAACAAAATTCGATATGAATGCAAATGATGTGAAATAACTTTATGTATTTGTAGATCTTCAAGTTCAAATATTCGACAAAAGGAAAAATTACATATAAAAGCTAACTGCAAACATAACCCAATTTTGTATGCGTCCACAATTAACTTAGGGGTTCACCTACTTGAAATTGTTTTAACATAAAAAGTTATGGTGAGATACCATTCCAACCTTCGAGGTCAAATGCTGGAAAAAGCAAAACAAGGACGCTCTTGATTTGCGACGTAAAGGTAGGAAAGGGCAGTCGAAGTGGAAAATGATGTAACATAAAAGAGTGACGAGATCAAAACACCTGTCTTGCACGAAGAGATGTGCTTTCCATTTTCAACTTTAGGACTTGGCAAAAAGTGGTCTGCTGATTTTAGAATAAAGGATGAACAAATATCATCAAAAGAAAGGTCGGGGAATCCCTACGAGACGAGGGCTCCAATGAGTTGTCTCCCTTTGCATCTACCTTTCGCCAATCATCGCGAGAGCTCGTCTTGTGATGGAATTATTCACTAGCCTCACAAAGAGACCTTTCTCCTTTGTCACTCCAATTTTCACAGTAATTAGAGAAAATTTCAAATAAAGATATAAATTGATTTTTATTTTTTCAAATAAAATCTTGAAGTATCATCATTATTATAAAACGAGCTTGATGTTGACACATAATTTTCGATCAATCTTTTTCCTTTTATTTATGAAAAAAAATCATAGAAATTCGAACAATTGAAAAATCAACTTTGGTAGCTTTGGCTAAGCCTAATAAATCATTTTTGACCAAAACATAATTTTTCATATTTTTCGCATTTTTTAATATTTTTAGAAAAATAGAAAAATACATGAAAAATCAAGAAAAATAGCTCTTGAGGTCGCTAAAATATATAAAAATACTATATATTTTTATTTTAATTCCCTCTTCGTTTTGACCTTATAAAAAGTAAAAATTCGGGTTTAATTTTATGTGTTCCTTTGTTTCATATAAGGTTGAATTTGGCTAAAAAATGTCATTTGAGTTTTTTAATTTTTAATTTTTTCATTTTTAGAGCCTTGACATTCAATTTGATTGTACTGCATTGTAATTTAATCCAATTGTTCACTGAAATTGCATGATTACGTGAATTGTGCAAAATTGCATATTTGTTTTACAATTTGGTCATTGGATATGGGAAAAAAGTGAAATTAATTTGAAATCAATGACTGTCACCACAAAATGAGACCACTACCCTATGTTTTTCACCTTTCTAAGTCGATTCACAAAGGTAGTTTGGTCTGATTTGGCCATTTAGGGTTCCAATTAAGGAGAGAAGTTAAGAAAAGGTGAATGAGCTTTTTTAACAAGCTTTTTAATGGAGAGAGCGATAGAAGTAAGGTAGATTTGGAGGACGCTTGTGATGATTTAAAAAGAAGATTTGTGTATAAGATTAAAGAAGATGAGCTTAAGGAGGTATTAAAGAAGATGAAGACTAGTTAAGCCTTGGGGCTTGATGGAGTCCTTATTGAAGTGTGGAAAAATTTAGAGTTTGTGATAGTAAGTTGGTTGTCTAATCTTTTTAACAAGATTTTACATACTAATAAGATGCTTGATGAATGGAAGAAGAGTCTACATGTGCCTATATACAAGAACAAGAGGGATATACAAAATTGTTCTAACTATAGAGGCATTAAACTTATGAGCCATACAATGAAGTTGTAGGAAAGAATTATTGAGTATCGTTTGAGAATATAGACCAAGCTTACTACAAATCAATTTGGATTTATGCTAGGAAGATCTATCATGGAGGCTATATTTTTTATACGACAGTTGATAGAGAGATATCAAGAAAAGAAAAATGATCTACATTTGGTTTTTATGGATCTTGAGAAGACGTATGATAGGGTTCCTAGAAATGCTCTGTAATAGATTATGGATAAGAAAAAGGTTCCTTTAAAGTATGTATAGACAATCAAGGATATATATGATGGTGCCGTTACATGTGTGAAGCTTTGTAGTGGCATATTGAGTTATTTTCCAATCATAATAGGCTTACATCAAGGCTTTGCTTTGAGTCTTTATCTTTTTGCTCTAGTTATGGATGAACTAACAAAAGATATCCAAGACGAGGTGTCATGGTGTATGTTTTTTGCAGATGATATTGTGCTTATTGATGAGATCAAGACTGGGGTTGATGCTAAATTAGAATTATGGAGAAGTACATTGGAGGCCAAGGAATTTACGTTACGTCGAAATAAGATTGAATACAAGAAGTGTGAGTTCGCCATGGCGAGAGGAGGAGTTCAAGAATCGGCGAATTTACTTGGACAGGAGGTGCTCAAGAAAGATGCTTTTATATATCTATGATCAATATTGCAAAAGGGGGAGAGATTGATGAGGATATAAGCTATAGAATCAGAACAGGTTGGATGAAATGTCGCAGTACATCAAGTTTTTTGTGTGATCGCAAAATCCCTGTTAAGCTAAAAGGAAAATTTTATTGAATAGCAGTCAAACCCGTAATGCTATATGGAGCTGAATGTTAGCCAGCACATATACAACATGAGCATAAGATGTGAGTTGCAGATATGGGAATATTAAGGTGGATGTATGGAGGGTTCCAATTGAGGAATCTCATTATCGGATCTTGGACCCAAATTGAGGGTTTTTATATAATTCCTTGCAAAATTTTAGGGAAAATGGCGTTCTCTAATAGAATTGATCCTCTTGATTTCAATTTCATGATTTAATTTGACAAATTTGAAAGAACTGTAAGTTAATTTTGACGAATTGAACCAACTGGGTCTGTCGGGCCAGACTAGATCCTTCTCACGGCCTCGGTCGAATCCTTTCTTCCCCAATTGGCTTTCCCGCGCAGATTAAAAGTTTGCAGGCGAATTTGATCAAGCAAATTGACAACCAATTCCTCCATAATCAGATAAGCAATGGTGGGCAATTTGAAGTCGGTATCCGTTCGTATCAATTGGGACTAGTCTGGCGACTTGGGTCCACCTAATCTGCGTTGTCGAGACCATTATATGCCACGGCTTTGTTTGAATAGAATACAGAACAAATTCGTGCTAAATTAGCACTAAATGGAACTTGCCTGAGCCCCGAACGGAATGACCATTCTACTCCCGCCAACGGCCGGACTCCGGGGGCCATTTTACACGTGACCTCATGTGCAGAGGCAAGTCGGTGAGCCCCCTCCTGTGCGCGAAAATTTGAAAGTCCAATAAAGCGATACACATGCATTTTGAAAGGGAGGAGAATTCATTCGGGTTCTAGAATAGTTGAGAAAGAGAGAATGTGAGAGAGAGGCGATCGAGAGCTTCCCAGACAGCCATTGGAGCTCGCGAGCATTGGGACTAAACAGACACTCATCGGACCACCCCCACAAAACCGAAGCCGCTGATCGCCATTTCTGGCTTCCGGAGGACCTAAGGAAGCTTTCGAACCCTTTCGATCGAGCAGTGAACACGAAAAAGGTACAATCAAGCTTCACATAGTCAAAGCATCGTCGCATGGCATCTCATCTTTTGGCCGATTATTTTGCGAGTTATCAGTCTCAGTTTAATCCTTAGACCTTCCTGATCTCGTACGTATCTTGTTTGTGCATTATCCTTGCTTGAACCGTTGAGTCGACCTCGAATTATCCTCGATCTATCTTGAGCTCACGAACTTGACATAGGCCAAATTGAGCCGTCGCAATGGCCAGGTAAGTCTTTGGGAACTCTCATGATGCTTCGTGATCGATTGTTTAGGCTAGATCACATATAGAACGGCTAGGGCGAGTAGTCGCCGGAGAGTAGCTTCGGTTGGAGGTTGCAGGTGTATGAATTGTGATTTTGCTATGTTGAACTTGTGATATGTTGGGAAGGAGAGTTGTATGAGTCGAATGGTGCAAGAATCATGTGATTTGGTGCTTTCGAACCATCAGAATAGGTTTCCGCTGAGGCGCTAGCCTCGATCGTCTTCTTGGGTTACGTTAACCTCGGTCAACGTTGACTTGGCATTGATGTTGCGTCATGTGGCATGACACGTGTCATGCAATGTCAGCGAGGCCGTTATGGAAGAATCTCTTTCTGTTAGTTGATCCGATGGCACATGTTTAGATATGTGTGAAGGTCTCAGTCGTCGGATCAGTAATTATATTTTTTTGAATATTCGATTAATCAGAAAAAGAATTTTCAAAATAGTAAAAAAAAAAGAAAAGAAAATCAGAACGACGTCATTTTGTGTCTGCTCTCTGCGCGAATAAGGCCGGCCATCTGTGGGCCGGCCTTGTGCGTTTTTGGGCCGATTCGCCCTTAGGCTCGTTTGGCCCAGCGGACCATTAAGGTCAACGCGAGCGACGGACCTGGTTCATTGACTCGGCCCTGCCCCTTTTCTTTTAATAAAAAGAGATTTTCAGAAAATATAAAAATGGTTTTAAAAATAGGGAAATTCCTAGAAAATTTTTAAAAAAATCAATTTTTTTTTTTGTAGAAAATCTATAGAAATTTCAAAAATCCCCAAAAAAATTGAGAAATAACCACGTACAACTGGTCAATCCCATTTTTGGGATTTCTTATTCGTTCTATCCATAAATGACTATTTTACCATTTAGGGGTAAATCGCCTCTACCTTATGTCTGAGATTTGCAAAAATGTCAAAATTAGGGTTTGGGTTTGGTTGGATGGCTGATCCTTTTGTTTGAATTTTCGAGACTTTGTATCTTTCGAAATGACGATTTTACACCTCAAAGGGTAAATCATCTATGATATTCCAATGAGTCGTGAAAATTGCCAGAATTGGGTGATGGGGTGGGTGGGTGGCCAATTCTTCTGAATAGGATTTTCATAGCTCGTTCCTTTTAGAAAAATAACGGTTTCACCCCTCAAAGGGTAAATTATCTTCTAAAATTCCAGAAAATTTTGAAAAATTATTGAAAAATAAGAAAGGGGTCAGTTAGGTGGCCAATCCTATTTTCGAATTCTTTTAACTCCAGATTTCTTCTGAAATGACGATTGTGTCCTTTTTGGCAAATAGTCACCATATTTCTTCGAAATTATGATTTTGCCCCCATGGGCAAATCTTGTCTAAATCACTCCTAAGCCATGATTGACAATTCTCTAAACTTATAGGGCATTACTAGAAATGCCATGCTAATTTGATGCGATTTATCTGCATGTGATGGATTCCTTAATTTGTGCACTTTCTTTTATTGATCGTGAGTACTAAGGTAGTCATTTCCATATGCATAAACTCCTAGATTTAGGATTCGTACCCCATTTGTTTACATGAAATCCTGAGGTTAAGATATTCAGTCAATTTAGGTATTGAAAGGGCGTCAATCAAGACGATTGGTGTGACTAAGTCATCGATCCCACTTTTATGGTTCCTTCAGAATCGAATAGGAATTCCTAACTATTCGATAGGGTTTCCAATCGTACCCTCTACGAAACGACTGGTGGCGACTCCTTAATATGCACGTGTAGCATATGTCATTAGACCATATTGAAGGTCGACCATGTATACTTCTGTTGCGATTTGGGTAATGGGCCTTGGGAGATGCTTGCATTCAACTATATGGGACGACCCATGAGCCCTCGCAATTCGCTTTGAGTTGGGGGTTGCGACACTTGACCAAGGGCATTCTCGTTATTTACTATTTTATTTTATTTCTTTTTTCCTTTTTTTTCATTTCTTTTTCTATTCTTTGTACCTTCTAGCGAGGGCTGGCCAACCATGGCAAGATTCGCCTCACCCAAGCCCTCACCGGCCGCAAGCAAGCCAACCATCACTCAGATTTGGCGAGGGCAACCTACGTATCCCTCGCCATTGATCGGTTTGGTCGACTATTGGCGAAAGGGATGAGAAAAAATTACAAAAAAAGAAAGCAAAAATGAAAAAAATGAAAAAAAAATAATGAAAATACACTCGGTCAGACCCTTTATTTGTGAGAGCACTTAAGGCCCTTACTTTAGAAAATTTAGATACTTTAGGCTCTTATTTCAAAATTTCCCTAATAATTGCATGCTTTCGAAAATCTTTCGACTTGATTAATCACTCTAGATGTAGACACACGCAAATCCCTTTTTGTTAATGCGAGTCAAATAACTACGTAGAGACGAAGACATGCCACATTTAAATAACTTTTTTTCTTGCTTTCCTCTCGTTTAAGGAGATATTCTCTTTTGATTTAATTTAGATCTGAAAACGTTTCTTTTCCGTCTTGGAGAGGTTTCTATTCCAATTTAATCTAGATTTGGGTGTATTGAGTGTATGATTTTAGGATTTTGCTTTCCTCAGATTTTGTTGGTATATAAGTCTAGTTTCAAAAAGGATCGGAACAGCTTCGCGAAGGTTTTGCTTTCACAGGCATCAGATCTATGCTTGTTTAATCTTTTTACTTTGAACAATGATGGTATTGGGGGCACTGAACCTAGGCATGTAGTAGTGAAAGGCAAAGCGGTTGTAATGGATAGAGATATCTAGGACTGAGCATAATGGATTGACGGAACCAGAAACTGCCTAGACTGGATCGAACCAGTCAGTTGGGTCCAATTTTAGGAGGGCTCCAGTCTGGTTCTGGGTTCCACAAAATTGGAATTGGTTATGGTCAATTCGGTTCGCAGTTCCAAGTGGAATTGGGTCTAGTTTTTTGCTGTGTCTTTAGGCCGTCTGTTTGGCCGTGTTTTATTGCTATTTTGGTTGTGCTTTGGCCCATCTCTTTTGCTCGAGCTGTTCAATTTTCAGCCATCTTGTTTTGCTTGTTTACTGGTCGGTTTTGGTCATATTTTGGACGATTGTTCAGTTATTCGGCTACTACTTCTTTAGTTTTTCTACTAGTCAGTTTTTAGGACGTATGTTTGGCCTTCGTCTCTGTTATTCTCTGGTCGTGCTGTGGCCTCTCCTCTGATCTTGAGCTGCTTTGTCTTTAGGTGGTCTGCTAGTAGGTTTTTCTTTGGCCGACTGTTTGGATGTTTTTTTTTCTGAATATGTTGGGCGTTTTTGGCCCCTGCAATGGGCGCGCTTTGCGGGTAATTTTCCAAAATAATATTAAAAAATAATTACCGAATTGGGTGCCAATCGGCAATTGGGCCGCCGAGCGGAACCCAATTCGTGAGTTGGACCCCGCTCGGCGGACAACGGTCCATTCGCCGATTGGGCCAACCGAAGCCCCCCTCAGCATATGGGCCACCGAACGAGGCCCCAACATAATTTTTTTAATAATTATTATTTAATTTATATTTTCTTTTGTGACATTCTGATTTTTTTCCTGTTATTTCAAGACTCATTAATGAGAAAGTATCTAACGATGTATTTCAGTCGTATTTCACTCGGATATGATCAATCACGAGTAAACTGACCAAAAGGGAAAGGCTAATGCGAGACAAGGTACGTGGACCTAGGGAACTCAAATAGGAAATGGCGTTTTGACCATAAGGATTGTCGATGGGACATTTAGAGCCATAAAAGGCTGATCTAAGAACGATTAAGGAATGCATTGCTAATGTTATACGATTGAAGCGCGGGTGATGCCGCTTAACTAATGTATAATTTGCAAAGTTTTCCTAAATCGAATAGTGGTGATCGAGATCGTCGGAACTAGTGATAGACCCTCACAATTACATGCCAACCAAAGTCGCCATGAATTGATAAGCCCTAATTGTGATATGAATCACAGGGTCGATATGCGTAACGTCTGCAAAAGCCGCCTGTCAGTTCGAGATAGGCTGGAACCATATCTGATAGAGAAATGATTCAGAAATGAGTCTCAAAATTTGAAAATGGAGAATCAAGAATTCCAACATTACAATTGGATTGGTCATCGGCTTATCGAAGAAATTTGGAATCAGAAAAACGACGTTCCGAACGTCGGGGGTAAAATTACCATTTTACCCTTCAAGCCTTGGCCTTGCATTTATAATTAGACGAGAGCATTTTGGTCATTAACATACCCATATAGCTGCCAAAAATTTGAGGGATTGAGAGCTATTGGATGGAGCATTGATTGACCCTTGGACAAGTGTAAAAGGATTAAGCATTGATGTGGATGCGGATAATTTTAACCTACTATTCATTCAAGTTGACTCTTGAAATTGTGTATAACCTCCTCTCTCTCCCTCCATTCGGCCGAACACCGCACCACATTCTTCTTCTTCTTCTTCTTCCTTTCTGCCGAGAACTCCCCAGCCAATCGATTTCTGCCGCCTTCATCGCTGCTGTCGACCGCCGTCACCGGCCACTTCATGGACCCGAACTGACCACCAACCTCTTCCTCATCGTCTTGCCGACATCCTCCAAGTGGAATCAGGTCATTTGACCCACTAAGGAGTCCCAGCCGGCTATTTTCCCGGAAGTCGACGAAAACAGTCGTAGCTGGAGGTAAACCACTTTTTAGACTCCGTAGGACCCCAAAACCTTTGATTATTTCGACCAAATTTTGTAGACATTTAGAAGACTTATTGACTGAGCTATGGTAAAAATTTTGGGTGGATTTGATGGAATTTTGACCCCAAATAGGTCTTGTGTTTGAAGGGCAAAAAACTGACCGTCGGGGGACTTGGGGGAAACGACGCCGTTCAAGGACTTTCTAGCGTCGCCTTGGCTTCAAATTTTCGATGAGGCTCCCCAAACCCTAGAACTACATATTAGCAAGTAGATTAGTTGATAAATTAAGGATTTAAGTTAGTTTAAGGGCTAAATGGTTGAAATATGCACAGAACCGAAAATGCCCTGTTCGGTTCTGTGCTTACCGATTCTATGGAAGGTTGTTGGTGTTGGAATTGAGTCTCAAATTCATCATTGAGACGTGTTAGAATGTCGACGAACATGTCAATGAGATTTATGTTTCATGGATTAGCGAATTTGAGCAAGAAAAATTGACGATCGGATGAATTTCCTTAGGTTGTAAGATTAACTTGCTCTTGGGATAATTGGACCGAGCTATTGAAGTGCTTGGAAGGAGAATTTTGTTGAATTAAGCTTGAGGTAAGGAGTTTCTAAATCTTGGCTAGGAGGATTGGACTCAATTGGGTGAATTGAGCGTGAATTGGATTGATTTCCTAGAAGTTTATGGAGAGATTGTCTTGATGTGTCCTTGAGAAATGTAGACGGCTTATATGCTTGACAATGCTTGTGTCATGGAATGATTATCGCATTTGAATGTCGAATTTAATTGCCTCGCATGTCATTGATGTGTTGTTTGTTGCATGAGTTTGAAATTGAGCATGTGTTATGAATTGAAATGAGTATGTGGCATGTCTAAGAAATTATGACACCCTGAGGTGTTGAGACGCGGGGTTGTGTGGATGGATACCTTGAGGCGTTGAGGCGTAGGGTTTGAGTTGAACGATACCCTGAGGCGTACGAGACGCGAGGTAGAGATGGCAATAGTCTTGATGCGTTGAAAAGTGGGACTGAGTTGAGATGTGTCGATACAGGCCTGGAGTAAAATTGAAAGCCTGATGCGTTTACGCGTGTTTGTCAATGTGATGGTCTGAGGTGTATTTACGTGGACCGAGCCTGAGGCATTCTAAATGTAGGCGTGAAAATGAGGAGGACTAGAATGGTGGAAAGTGTGTTTTGGCATAGCAATGTGTGTTTGATTCTAGTGATATGATATGATACCATGACTGCATGCTAGACACTCGTTTCATCCGCATGTTGTTTAATGATCGTTGATTACCTCATGCAGTTATATGTGCGCTTGTTCTTGATTGCATTTGCCTGAGCGTATGGTCAGCCTAATCTAGGATTAGAACCTACCTTACTGAGATGTAAATCTCACCCCGTTGTGGGACTCCATTTTTTTTTTTCAGATCCTAGGCCGTGAGAATGTGGCCGATCAGGTTTGGGGACCCGAAAGAGATGTCGGTATATTTTGATGAGTTCCCGGATGGATAGAGGACAATGTATGTTAGGAAATGTACCGTAGTCTGGGTCAACAAGGGTGATAGCAGTTGGAAGCCTCATAGGTACGAGGCCTGGTTTAGAAAGGTAGGTGATGTTTCTACGGGGCCATTGATGCCCACTGAGGTTCCCATCGGGGTAATCCCTAACTAGTGTCATCCCGCTCGAGATTCGGTGGAGGTTGAGGGGTCAGTAGCTGGCTCGAGGAACGTTCCTGAGAGGACCCCTACCTTGGAGGACACCGATAAGGTCATCGAGATCGAGGCTACTGAGGACGACCAGGTGGAGCCGTTAGCTGACGAGACACTTGAGGACACCGTGGAGTTTTGCTCTGAGACTCTCTCGGATTACGAGCCATATGAGGATGCTGAGGAGACTAACGATTCCAGTAGTTCGAATTAGGAGTCTCTGTCCTTCTGGTTTGATGTTTTGATGATGACCTTGATGCCTGTTTCTTTGGGAGATGTGATGATCCGCTTTTGTATTGACCCTGTCAACCCTGTTGATCAGCTGGTTTAGCTTGTCAGCACTTTTATTTGAACAGGATAGGAGGTTATGTATATTACTAGAGTTCTCGTTACCCTGGTCCCTTTTTATTATTGTAGGGAGGAGTTTGTGTATTAACACTTTCGCTTGCTATCAATATGGTTCATCTCTTGACCTATGTGAATCTTGGGACATCGAGAGAGAGTTTATGCTTGCGGGGAGTGGCGCGCTCATGCCCGGAGCGCGAAGCGTGACATCCCCGTTTGCTTGGTATCAATGTAAGGTCAGCTCGATCCAAATTTGATTGAGTATTAGAGTGATAAGGAGAATTAAGTTGGGACAAGGACGGGTAACAAGACTTTAGGAAACTTACTAGAATAAGGCACGAGATGCATGGCATATGGCTTGGCGCATGTGATTGGTATTTGGTCTTGATAGGATTGTGGTGATTATTGAAGATTAAGTTCCATGTTTAGCGCTGGAAGTCATTTCTAAATTTTGGCCTGCTAAGTGAATGGGCATGGCTAGTTTTGGTGAACTGTTGGGGTGAACGAGATTGAGAAATCGCCATGAACTGCTTAGTGAAGTGCCTCTGGAATTGGTTGTGTGGAAGGTCGTTGTGTTATGACTGTTCCTATTAAGGCATAGTATAGTAGCTCTAGACTTAGTTGGATGAATGAGTTACTAATTCCTTGATAAATATTGGTGGTCCAGGCTTAATAAAAGCATACAAGGATGAGTAACCGGCTTAGAAGACCTGGAAGGCCCAAGAGCGGGGCCTCTAGTTCGAGGCCACCTGTAGTAGAAGACCTGAGAATGGATGGAGTACTGAGGGCGCTCGAAAGAATTGGCGACCTCATCGACAGGCAGACATAGGATAGGGATGTTGCCATAGCCTAAGTGGTAGGAGTCGCAATAGCTGCCGTCAACGCCAATAACAGCAATAACGAGGGCAATGGAAACAATGGCGATCACGACTGGGGCAATGAGGCGGTGAATACTTAGGGAGAAATTGTTATGGCTAGGCAAATGGGCTAGCTGGTCAAGCAATTTATCAAGCTGAAGCCGACCCAGATTGATGGGACTGGAGACCCTGAACTAGCACCAAGATGGATCGAGAAATTGGAGAAGGCCTTCGGAGTCTTGAGATGTACGGACGAAGAGAAAGTGCTATTGGCGGTGTATCAGCTGGAAAGTACCGTAAATGGTTGGTGGGTTGCCACCAAGAATGGAGTCTTTCTAGAAGGAACGACCTTAACTTGAAATGACTTTACTACGGCATTCATTAACAAGTATTTCTCGAAGATAGCCCGGGAAAGGAAGCAAGTGGAGTTCTTACAGCTGCGTCAGAATCAACTGACTGTAGATCAGTATGAGGCTGAATTCTCTAAGCTATCAAGGTACGCATCCCGATTGGTAGAGGATCCCCTTGGAGAAGGCATAGAGATTTCAGGATGGACTGAGGCCTGACCTTCGCAGCCAGATGATAACCCTGAATCTGAGAACCTACAAGGAAATCTATGAACGGGGACAGATGATTGAGAGAGACCTGAAGGAGATGAATGCCGCATCTGGATCGCGGTTTAATTCATTTAGAGACAGCTGCCAGATTGGTAAGAGGCTAGTGGCTGGCAATAGACGCTTCGTCCCTCTCGTAAGGAAGAACATTGTGAAGCCGCCGAATCCAATGAACTGGAATTGCCGCTTATGCTGCAGAAGACATGGTAATGGACCTTGCCCAATAAGAACGGGAGCGTGCTTCAAGTGTGGTCAGATGGGCCATCAGATGAGGACTTGCTCGAATCAAGCTCCAACGAATAAACCTCAAGGGCAACGACCACAAGCTGGACCGTCAACTGCTACTCCCCAAATTGATCAGAACCGACCCCCAGCTTAGGGGAGAGTCTATGCAGTAGCCCGTAGGGAGGCAGAAGAAATGTCAAGCGTGATCACAGGTATAGTTAATTTGTGTGACCAAGCTGCATATATTTTGTTTGATCCTGGCGCATCACACTCGTTTGTGTCTGCTCGGTTTGCTGATTTGATTGATATGAAGTTAAAACTGTTAAGTGTAATTCTGCATGTCACTACTCCGTTGAAAGATAATGTGTTGGTTTCGTTGGGCTGTGCGGATTGTAAAATTGTAATTGGCGGTAGTAAAGAGAGTATCGATTTAGCTGTGTTTCCCATGTTTGACTTCGATGTGATCATAGGAATGGACTGGTTGGGTAAATAGGGGGCAGTAGTGGATTGTGGTCATAGGATAATTCGTTTCTATCCATAAGGTCGCCCTAGTTTCGAATTTGTGGGAAGTCGAGGAGGAAACTTGATTCCTTTAGCCTCGTCTCTTGAAGTGACGAAGTTGATAACTAAAGGATGTTAGGTGTACTTAGTCGTAGTTATGGACACGATTGCCGAGGAACTCAAACTAGAAAGTATTCCGATAGTGCATGAGTTTTCTGACATATTTCCCTCAAGAGTTACCAATGTTGCCACCAGAGCGGGAAATAGAATTTGTGATTGAATTAGCCCCCGGAACAGAGCTGATCTCGAAGGCACCCTATAGGATGTCCTTATCAAAACTGAAGGAGTTAAAGGTGCAAATGCAGGAACTGCTGGATAAAGGATTTATTCGACCGAGTACTTCGTCGTGGGGAGCACCGGTATTGTTTGTGAGGAAAAAAGATGGGTCCTTGCGTCTATGCATCGACTATAGACAATTGAATCAAGTGACAGTGAAGAATAATTACCCACTGCCAAGAATTGATGACTTATTTGATCAATTACAAGGAGTTGCGATATTCTCTAAAATTGACTTAAGGACCGGGTATCACCAGTTGAGAATTAAGAAAGACGACATACCTAAGACCACTTTTAGGACAAGGTATGGTCATTACGAATTCATTGTGATGCCTTTTGGACTGACCAATGCTCCAGCCGCATTTATGGATATAATGCATCGGGTGTTCAAGGAATTCTTGGATAGATTTGTCATAATTTTTATCGATGATATCTTGATTTACTCGAGGAGTAACGAAGAACACGAAGAGCATTTGAGGATTATTTTGCAGACCTTGAGGGAGCACTCGCTTTATGCTAAGTTTAGCAAATGCGAGTTTTGGCTGAACAAAATGGCTTTCTTGACCACGTGGTATCTGGAGAAGGAATTGCGGTGAATTCTGCAAAGATCAAAGCCGTGATGAATTGACATAGGCCTACTACGGTCACGGAAGTCCAAAGTTTCCTAGGATTGGCAGGATATTACAGATGTTTCGTGAATAAGTTTTCATCTATAGCCATTCTCCTGACGAGATTGACTAACAAAGAGACGAAATTCGAATGGACGGATAAGTGTGAAGGAGTTTCCAAAAGCTCAAACATCGGTTAACGACTGCACATGTATTGACAATTCCATCAGGACATGGAGGTTATGAGATATATAGCGATGATTTGCTAAAGGGACTAGGCTGTGTGCTAATGCAACATAGAAGAGTGGTTGCTTACGCGTCCCGACAGCTGAGGCCGCACAAAATGAATTATCCAACTCACGCTTTGGAATTAGCAGCGATCATCTTTGCTCTGAAGATCTGGAGACATTATTTATGTGGGGAGAAGTTCCAGATTTACACTGACCACTAAAGCCTAAAGTATCTGTTCTCCCAGAAAGAACTGAATATGAAGAAACGTCGATGGATGGAGCTGCTTAAGGATTATGATTGCGACATACTGTATCATCCTGGGAAAGCGAATCGAGCCACGGATGCGCTCATTTGGAAATCAAGCATTGCATGTCTACTGATAAAAATTGGTCGTTATTTGAGAACTTGAGAGATTCTGAATTCAGATTGGAAGTCTGTCAGCTATCTAGTTTGATGGCCACGCTGAGAATAGAACCTGAGATCCACAAAAGGATAAAAACCTTACAGTCTACGGACCCGAAAATTCAGAAAATCCTAGAAATGGACGTGACAAAAAGGAAGCCAGATTTCCAAGCATAAGAGGATGGAATTCTGAAATTTCGAGGGCGTCTATGTGTGCCAAAGGACGAAGAGCTTAGAGAAAGGATTTTATCAGAGGCTCATAGGAGCAATTATAGTATCCACCCAGGAAGTACAAAGATATATCAGAACTTACGTCAACACTATTGGTGGAACGGGATGACAGTGGACGTAGCCAAATACGTGGGAAAGTGCTTGACATGCCAGCAGGTGAAGGCACAACATTGTAAGCCTGGTGGATTATTACAACCGTTAGAAATTCCTGAATGGAAATGGGAGCACGTAACAATGAATTTTGTGATGGGACTCCCAATGAGCTAGGGAGGCCACGATTCTATTTGGGTAGTAATGGACAAGTTGACCAAGTCCGCACACTCATCCCTGTGCAAAAGGATTTCGCAATGGACAGATATGCCGAATTGTACATGAGGTAAATAGTGAGACTACACGGAGTACCCGTGACAATTACATCGACAGAGATCCCAAGTTCACAGCGAATTTTTGGAAAAGTATTCAAGATGCCATGGGAACTCAACTGCAATTTAGTACGGCATACCATCCACAAACGGATGGACAATCGGAGAGGACGATTCAGACACTCGAGGACATGTTACGAGCGTGTGTTATAGACATTAAAGGTGGATGGGAGGATTAGCTGCATTTGGTGGAATTTGCATATAATAATAGCTATCAACAGAGCATTCGAATGGCACTGTTTGAAGCACTCTATGGAAGGGCTTGCAGAACCCCGATTTATTGGGACGAGGTTGGAAAAAGAAGTATCACAGGCTTAGAGTTGGCACGGCAATCGGTGGAAGCGGTGAAGATAATTCGGGATAGACTGAAGACGGCACAAATTCGTCAGAAGAGTTATGCGGATAAACGACGTAAGCCTTTGGATTTTCAAGTGGGCGATCATGTTTTCCTTAAAGTGTCGCCGATGAGAGGATTATCCCGATTTGGAAAAAAAGGAAAATTGAGCCCAAGGTATGTAGGTCCATTTGAGATTCTAGAGCGAATTGGGACCTTAGCCTACAAACTGGCCTTACCACCTAATCTATCCTAAGTGCACAATGTCTTCCATGTGTCCATGGTACGGAAGTGCGAACCGGACCCAATGCATGTGCTAGACTACGAGGTTATAGAAGTGGATGATAGAATATCCTATGTGGAGAAGCCATTTCGGATCGAAGACCGAAAGGGGCAAATCCTGAGGAATAAAATGATTCATTTGGTCAAAGTGGTTTGGAAGCACCATGGAACTTAAGGCGTTATGTGAGAAAGCGATGAAACAATGAGGCGTCAATACCTCCATTTATTTGAGCAACGGGTTTATTGTAAATTTCGAGGACGAAATTTTTCTAAGGAGGGAAAAGTTATGACATTCTGATTTTTTTCCTGTTATTTCAAGACTCATTAATCAGAAAGTATCTAGTGATGTATTTCAGTCGTATCTCGCTCGGATCTGATCAATCTCGAGTAAACTAACCAAAAGGGAAAGGCTAATGCGAGACAAGGTATGTGGACCTAGGGAACTCAAATAGATATGGCGCTTTGACCATAAGGATTGTCAAGGGGACATTTAGAGCTTTAAAAGGCTGATCTAAGAACGATTAAGGAATGCATTACTAGCGTTATACGATTGGAACTCTCACAATTACATGACAACCAAAGTCGCCATGAATTAACGAGCCCTGATTGTGATATGAATCACAAGGTCGATACGCGTAAGGTCTGCAAAAGCCACCCATTAGTTCGAGATAGGTTGGAACCACATCTGATAGAGAAATGATTCAGAAAAGAGTCTTGAAATTCGAAAATGGAGAATCAAGAATTCCAACATTACAATTGGATTGACCGTCGCCTTATCGAAGAAATTTGGAATCAGAAAAACGATGTTCTGGACGTCGGGGGTAAAATTACCATTTTACCTCTCAAGCCTTGACCTTGCATTTATAATTGGACGATGGCATTTTGGTCATTAACACACCCCCATAGTTGCCAAAAATTTGAGGGATTGAGAGCCATTGGATGAAGCATTGATTGACCCTTGGACAAGTGTCAAAGGATTAAGCATTGATATAGATGGGGACATTTTTAACCTACCACTCAACTAAGTTGACTCTTGAAATTGTGTATACCCTCCTCTCTCTCCCTCCATTCGGTCGAATACCCCACCACCACAACCATCTTCTTCTTCTTCTTCTTCTTCTTCTTCTTCTTCCTCCTTTCCGCCGAGAACTCCCTAGCTGACCGGTTTATGCTGCCTCCATCGCCACCGTTGACCGCCGTCTCCGGCCATCGCCTGACTAGAACCAACCACCAGCCCCTTCCTCATCCTCTTGCCGACATCCTCTAAGTGGAATCAGGTCATTTGACCCACTAAGGAGTCCCGGCCGGCTATTCTCCCGGAAGTCGACGAAAACCGTCGCAGCTGGAGGTAAGCCACTGTTTAGACTCCGTGGTACCCCGAAACCTTTGATTCTTTTGGCCAAATTTTGTGGACATTTAGAAGACTTATTGACTGAGTTGTGGTAAAAATTTTGGGTGAATTTGATGGAGTTTTGACCCCCAAATGGGTCTTGTGTTTGAGAGTAAAAAACTGACCATTGGAGGGCTTGGAAGAAACGGCGTCGTTCAAGGAATTTCCAACGTCGCCTTAGCTTCAAAGTTTTGGTGAGGCTCCCCAAACCCTAGAACTACATATTAACAAGTAGATTAGTTGATAAATTAAGGATTTAAGTTAGTTTAAGGGCTAAATGGTTGAGATATGCACAGAACCGAAAATGCCCTGTTCGGTTCTGTGCATACCGATTCTGTGGGAGGCTGTTGGCGTTGGAATTGAGTCTCAAATTCATCATTGAGACGTGGTAGAATGTCGATGAACATGTCAATGAGGTTTATGTTTCATAGATTGACGAATTGAGCAAGAAAAATTGACGATTGGATGAATTTCCGTAGGTTGTGCGATTGACTTGCTCTTGGGATAATTGGACCGAACCATTGAAGTGCTTGGAAGGAGAATTTTGTTAAATTAAGCTTGAGGCAAGGAGTTTCTAAATCTTGACTAGGAGGATTGGACTTAATTGGGTGAATTGAGCGTGAATTGGATTGATTTCCTAGAAGTTTATGGAGAGATTGTCTTTATGCGTCCTTGAGAGATGTAGACGGCTTGTATGCTTGACAATGCTTGTGTCATGAAATGATTATTGCATTTGAATATCGAATTTAATTGCCTCACATGCCATTGATGTGTTGCTCGTTGCATGAGTTTGAAATTGAGCATGTGTTATGAATTGAAATGAGTATGTGGCATGTCTGATAAATTGTGACACCTTGAGGTGTTGAGACGCGAGGTTGTGTGGATGGATACCCTGAGGCGTTGAGGCATGGGGTTTGAGTTGAACGATACCCTGAGGCGTACGAGATGCAGAGTTGAGATGACCATAGTCCTAATGCGTTGAAACGCGGGACGGAGTTGAGATGTGTCGACACAGGCCCGGAGTGAAATTGAAAACCTGATGCGTTTACGCGGGTTTGTCAATGTGATGGTCTGGGGATTATTTACGCTGATCGAGCTTGAGGCGTTTTAAACGCGGACGTGAAAATGAGGAGGATTGGAAGGGTGGAAAGTGTGTTTTGGCATGGCAATGTGTGTTTGATTCTAGTGATGTGATATGATGCCATGACTGCATGCTTGACACTCATTTCATCCGCATGTTGTTTGATGATCGTTGAATAACTCACGTGGTTGTATATGCGCTTGTTCTTGATTGCATTTGCTTGAGCGTACGGTCAGTCTAACCTAGGGTTAGAACTTACCTTACTGAGATGTAAATTTCACTCCGTTGTAGGACCCCGTTTTTTTTCAGATCCTAGGCTGTGAGAATGTGGCCAATCAGGTTTGGCGATCCGAAAGAGATGTCGGTGTATTTTGATGAGTTCCCGGATGGACAGGAGATGGTATATGTTAGGAAATATATCGTAGTCTGGGTCGACGAGGGTGGCAGCAGTTGAAAGCCTCATAGGTACGAGGCCTGGTTTAGATAGGTAGGAAATGTTTCTACGGGGCCATTGATGCCTACTGAGGTTCCCAGTGGGGTAATTCCTAACTGGTGTCATCCCGCCCAGAATTCGGTAGAGACTGAGGGGTCAGTAGCCGGCTCAAGGAACGTTCCTGAGAGAACCTCGACCTTGGAGGACGCTGATGAGGTCATCGAGATCGATACTACCGAGGACGACCAGGTGGAGCCGTCAGCTGACGAGATACTTGAGGACACCGTGAAGGTTTGCTCTGAGACTCTCTCAGGGTACGAGCCATATGAGGATGCTGAGAAGACTGACGATTCCAGTAGCTCGACTTAGGAGTCTTTGTCCTTCTGGTTTGATGTTTTGATGATGACTTCGATGCCTGTTTCTTTGGGAGATGTGATGATTCGCTTTTGTATTGACCTTGTCACCCCTGCTGATAAGCTGGTTTAGCTTGTCAGCGCTTTTCTATGAACAGGATAGGAGGTTATGTATATTACTGGCATTCTCGTTACCTTGGTTTATTATTGTACGAAGGAGTTTGTGTATTAACGCTTCTGCTTGCTATCAATATGGTACATCTCTTGACTTATGTGAATCTTGAGACCTCGAGAGAGAGTTTATGCTTGTAGGGAGTCGCGCGCTTGTGCCAGAGTGCGGGGCGTGACATCTTTTTTTAAAAAAACATCAATTAAATAATAAATTATATTGAAATTGCGTAAACTTTGAGAAAAAAAAAGACAAGCACTACATAATTCATATTACGCCATTAAAATTTAATTTTAATTCATATTTTTTATAAAAGTTTTAATTAAATAATAAATTATATTAGAATTACGTAAACTTTGAGGGAAAAAAGACAAGAACTACGCAATTCATATTCCACCATAAAAATTTACTTTTAATTTATAATTTTTATATTATCAATTACATAATAAATTATATCGGAATTACGTAAACTTTGCGGAACAAAAAAACAAGCACTACATAATTCATATGCCACCATTAAAATTTAATGTTAATTTATTTTTTATAAATATTTTAATTACATAATAAATTATATTGGAATTATGTAAACTTTGACGAAAAAAGACAAGAACTACATAATTCATATTCCATTATTAAAATTAACTTTTAATTTATATTTTATATAAAAGTATCAATTAAATAATAAATTATATTTAAATTACATAAACTTTGGGGGAAAAAGACAAGCACTACATAATTCATATTTCACCATTAAAATTGAATTTTAATTTATATTTCTTATAAAAGTATCAATTAAATAATAATTTGTATTTGAATTACGTAAACTATGAGGAAAAAAAAGACAAGCACAACATAATTCATATTCCACCATTAAAATTTACTTTTGATTTATATTGTTTTATATAAAAGTAATTATTAAATAATAAATTATATTGGAATTACATAACTATGAGGAAAAAAGTAAATATTACATAATTCATATTCCACCATTAAAATTGATTTTTAATTTATATTTTTTATAAAAGTAATTATTAACCAATAAATTATATTGGAATGAAGTAAAATTTGAGGGGAAAAAAACAAACACTACATAATTTATATTCCGCCATTAAAATTTACTTTTAACAATTAGTGAATTTTCAGATTTTTCTCAAATTACGTTTTTGCCCTCCTATTTTTTGAATTTTCCTAGATTACCCCGTGGGACACGCGAGTGTGTCTGATACGCAAAAAAATATTGAGAGCACGTGTTCGTGTAACGTAGCAGAGACATCGATGCTAGCCTCTCGTGTTTAGATGTTGACACAAGTATCTACCAAATAAGAATTGGACAATTTTCAAAGTTAAATGTAAAAAAAAAAAATTACCAAAACAGCATAAATAAATCAAATTGGATACCACTCGGCAAATGAGCAACCCTCGGCGGTCCATATGCTGAGCGAGGGCGGCTCTGCTATTAAGCAGAGCCGAACCCTCTCCCATCCCCCCTTCACTTCACATTTTCCCCGTCAGTTCTCAATCTTGCGCTGCTTTCTTCCCTCACTCTCATCTGAAGCTTTCGCGCTCCTCTCGTCCCTCACTTTCGTGTGATCGTTTCCTTCCTCACTTTTATCTTAATTTTTGTCGCGCGCGTACTCCATCACTAAGCTTTCGCTGGTGCTTTCCGTCACAGTAGTGTATAGCACAATTAGTGTTATTTATATTGTTAATATGTTTGTTGTGTTTGAGCAAAACTAACGTTTTTATCTGGTGTTTTCTCTTGGCAAGTTAAGCTTGTAAATTCGGTGCGTGCTTTCTTTCTATAATTTGAGGTTAATTTCATTGTAATAATTTTTTACATTTTCGTAAGCATAAATTTATTTATTTTATTTTTATTTATATTTGCATCATTTTTGTAACTTATAGGTGTTATTAATAATATGTTTTAAATTTTGACTAATGTTATGATAATAGTTATAATGTGTACTTGATTTTTATGTAGTCGTTAAAAATATTTACTGTTTGAGGAGTTCAAAATGAATTTGTCAACTAAAAAACAAAAGGATAAGATGGCACGAGAAGTGTGGGCAGGGTTCGAACCGGTCTGAAAAAAATAAATATATAAAATTTTTAAATTCGAGTAAATAAGTAATATTTGTTAATTAAAGACTGATTAAAAAATTATTGAAAATATCATAGAATACTTTTAAAAATTCGGCGAGAAATTTTTTTGAAAAAAAAAGCATGTTAAATTAGTGTAGGGTTCCTGTGTTACCCAGGTTCATGTAATATGGGCTTCGAACTTTTCAGAAAATACAAATTGATCCTCGAACTTTTTAGAAAATACAAATTGGTCCTCAAACTTTTTGAAAATTGCAATTTGGTCCTCGAACGTTTGAGAAATTATAATTTGGTCCTCTAACTTTTCAGAAATTGCAATTTGATCTTCGAACTTTTGACAAATTACAATTTGGTCATCTAACTTTTCAGAAATTACAAATTGGCCCTTGAACTTTTGAGAAATTACAATTTGATCCTCGAACTTTTAGAAAATTACAATTTGATCCTCGAACTTTTGAAAAATTACAATTTGGTAATCTAAGTTTTCAGAAATTATAATTTGGTCCTCGAAATTTTGAAAAATTACAATTTGGTCCTCTAACTTTTCATAAATTATAAATTGGTCCTCGAACTTTTGAGAAATTACAATTTGGTCCTCGAACTATTGACAAATTATAATTTGGTCTTCTGAATTTTCAGAAATTACAAATTGGTCCTCGAACTTTTGGGAAATTACAATTTGGTCCTCAAACTTTTTGAAAATTATAATTTTTTTTTTACAACCAAGATGTCCGGGCCAGCTTGCTTGCACCTCGACTATTCCTCGGGGAAGGCTAACACAGCAACCCACCACTATGACCCCCCACTTAAATCACAGGTACTAATTTGAAGAATTATAATTGGTACTCAAATTTTTCAAAAATAACAAATTGGTCCTCAAACTTATGAATAATTACAATTTGGTCCTCGAACTTTCATAAATTACAAATTAGTTCGATTATGAGTAATTCTCATTGTGAGTATTCGATTAATATGTACGGAATGAATATTTACTAACTTATATACTTGAAATAATTTGTAATATTTTTATTTAATAGAATGTCGACAACACCTTTTGCGATTGTGTTTTGGGGAGGCAGAGTAGTTCAAAATGAACGTGGATATGGTTACGAAGGGCAACAATCTACCATGTTCGAGTTTGCAAACATATCGATATTCGATGAGTTACGTGATACGATTGCGATCGCGTTGAATCTAATAGGAAACCAGTACATTGAAAGGCTGATATGCAAATATCCAGTTATATCATATAATTATATTACATACGAAATGACGGAGGTTCATAATGATGATATGGTTACGATGATCCAGCAATATGCACGTCAGGCAGGTACATTGGGAATTTCACAATTTTATGCAATTGTAGCTGAACACCAAATGTTACATGATTCTGAGGAAGGTTTCAATGTTTGTGAAGACGAACAAGGTGTGCATAATGAGTACATGAAGTCCGATGATAATGACGATAATTATGCTGATGTCGTCCTATAATATTTATCGATGGCACTCATTTGTACGGAAAATACAAAGGAACGCTTCTTTGTGTGGCCACACTTGATGGCAACAATCATATTTTCCCTTTGGCATTTGTTATGGTTGAATAGAAAATATAGACAATTGGAAGTGGTTTATGCATATGTTGCGACGAGACCTGCACATTCCATATGTCGGAAGGTGAATGCACGATCACGCTACAGGACATATGAGTGCTTACAAGGCTTTCCATCGATGGAGAAGCAATTACTTGGCCCCCTGTTATGGATTGGGGCGCTACTTGTGATGATTTACTTGTGCTCGACCACCAGAGTTGAAAAGCTCGCAGATAAATTTGTCCTGGTTGGCACAACACTTTGCCAATCTTCCGACAGATGCAAATGACGTCGTCATAGTGTAGTATGCGGGACATCACTCTCCAACTACTTGGAGGATCTATTTTCATGGACAAATCAGGTGTTCGAGTTAGTTTGCACTTTCTCCTACTACTATCGAATATCGAGGCCCCTGCGCAGTACTGTTGGGGTTCAGCAGCACTAGTGTAGTTGTATTGAGAGTTATGTCGTGCAACCCACCATGAAGTGAAGCAAATGGACGGTGCGCTACAAGTATTGCAAATTTGGGCGTGAGAGCGCATCACATGTATCTCCTCATCCATGAGCTATGATATTCCTTTCCCATATACGCCTCTCAGTAGTCGATATGTGATCTATTACATTTTCAATTCACGCTCATTAATTCTTACAAATGTGTGTAATATATGAAAGTGTAATATATATATATATATATATATATATATATATATATATATTGTAGCTGGACTCTAGGCATACACACAATGAAGATACTCACGTATACTTTGACACATCTGCACTACCAACTTGACAAATTGACATCCGAAGATGTAAGTAATGATGACAACATATGAGTTTAATTATTCGTTTAATTTTATATATTTTAATATGATGTTAGATTTTAAATCCACACTTCATTTAATTTTAGATTTTTTAATATGATATTAACTTTTAAATTAATCACTCGTTTAATTTTAGATATTTTATTTCGATGACAGATTACTTGGGAGCCCTATACTGATGTCATTTGTAATCTACCGGCGTACTGCCGACAGGGACATCGTTATTGGAAGGCGAAGGTCCCAATCATTTGCCACTGGATAGTTGAGTGGTACTACCCAGACCGAGTACTTCGGTAGTTTGGTTTGCAGCAGAAAATACTTATAGGTCTCATACTGTCTTCCATGATATCGATAATACGCCGCCCAGGACAAATTAGGTGGATAGGCACATAAACAGCATCAATTTGTGGGGTAAACGTCAAGCACGTATCATCAATGGTGATCATATAACGGAGGATCTCCACTTTCATTCAGGATATTTGGAGTGGTTCCGTAGATAAATACGAAAATGGATTCTGTTACGAGAGCTGCAATAGGTTCAACGGTTTGTCCAAATACTCTCAATTTGATTCATTAATTATTTTTTCGTAACATCAATTATTGGCAATTGATAACTTTTGTTAATTTTTTAATATCATTACCAGACAGATGGCATCGAACATGCGGTGCATATAATGAAAGGGTCTCGATCTGCTAAGGACTTGGATTATGTGGAGAGTTTACTTGAGGCATTGCTACATGCCCAGAAGGAGGAGAGGCGACTAGCCACAGCCGTGCCACCACCACAACCACCGGTTGCAGCGGGACCCGATGAGTCGAATGAAGATGTCCCATCTAAGCTTGTTTAGTCGTACATGAGGACCCCTCGAGCTCGTCCAGTAGGTCATGTCGTCCCTCACACCATCGAGTATCATATGTCATATTTTGATGAAGGATTCGAGCAGTTTGTCGCCCCATTTACCGAGGGATCTACTTTTGCGTCTTCTGACTATACACAACAGCGGACTCCATATACTCATCCAGTTTCATATGACGATTTCCCTCCTTACACTCCAGACCCTCCTATAGTTGGACATGCATAGTCTGGCCATGACATATTTCCACAAGATATGCCTTCATCATTAACTCAACCTCTTCGTCGGCGATATCACCTTCGACCTTCCGAGCACCGGAGACAACCTGATTGTGGAACAGGAGATCATGTTGGAGGACGACATCTTCATCAGATGTAATTGTGGTTGTTAATGAAATTCCATGTTTTTCATGTCTCAGCACCCATGTCTCAACACCTTTATTTTATTATTACTAATTATTTACGTAATTCCAATACAATTTATTATTTAATTGATACTTTTATAAAAAAAATATAAATTAAAAGTCAATTTTAATGGTGGAATATGAATTATGTAGCGCTTGTTTTTTTTCTCATAGTTTACGTAATTTCAATATAATTTATTATTTAATTGAAAACTTTTATAAAAAATATAAATTAAAAGTCAATTTTAACGGTGGAATATGAATTATGTAGTGCTTGTCTTTTTTCTCTCTCAAAATTTATGTAATTTTAATGTAATTATTATTTAATTGTACTTTTATAACAAAAATATAAATTAAAATTCAATTTTTTTATGCTATTTTGGTAAATTATTTTTAAAAAATTTTAATTTTGAAAATTGCCCAATTCTTATATGGTGGATAGTTGCGTCAATCATCTAAGCACGAGAGGCTAGCATCGATGTCTCTGCTATATTACACGGACACGTGCTCTCGATATTTTTTTGCATATCAGACACACTTATGTGTGTCATGGGGTAATCTAGGAAAATTCAAAAAAATTGTGGGCAAAAACGTAAGTGCAGAAAAATCTAAAAATTCACTAATTGTTAAAAGTAAAATTTAATGGTGGAATATAAATTATGTAATGCTTGTCTTTTTTTTTCCCTCAAAGTTTACGTAATTCCAGTATAATTATTAGTTAATAATTACTTTTATAAAAAATATAATTTTAAAGTAAATTTTGATGGTGGAATATGAATTATGTAGTGTGTATTTTTTTCCCTCATAGTTTACGTAATTGCAATATAATTTATTATTTAATTAAAATTTTTACAAAAAATATAAATTAAAAGTAAATTTTAATGGTGGAATATGAATTATATGGTGCTTGTCTTTTTTTTTCTCAAAGTTTACATAATTCCAATATAATTTATTATTTAATTGATACTTTTATAAAAAATATATAAATTAAAAGTCAATTTTAATGGTGAAATATGAATTATGTAGTGCTTGTCTTTTTTCTCCCAAATTTTACGTAATTTTAATATAATTTAATATTTAATTGATACTTTTATATAAAATATAAATCAAAAGTCAATTTTAATGATGGAATATGAATTATGTAGTGATTGTCTTTTTTCCCTCAAAGTTTACCTAATTCCAATATAATTTATTATTTAATTAAAACTTTTTATAAAAAATATAAATTTACATTAAATTTTAATGGTGGAATATGAATTATGTAGTGTTTATTTTTTTTCCTCAAAGTTTACGTAATTTTGATATAATTTATTATGTAATTGATAATACAGAAATTATAAATTAAAAGTGAATTTTAATGGTGGAATATGAATTGTGTAGTTATTGTCTTTTTTTCCTCTAAGTTTATGTAATTGCAATATAATTTATTATTTAATTAAAACTTGTATAAAAAATATAAATATAAATTAAATTTTAATAGTGGAATATGAATTATGTAGTGCTTGTCTTTTTTTTTCTCAAAGTTTACGCAATTTCAATATAATTTATTATTTAATTATGTTTTTTTAAATAAATTACAAAGTAAATAATAATTATTAAAAAAATTGTGTTGGGGCCCTGCTCGGCGGCCCATTTGCCGAGCAGGGCCCTAGCCGGCCCGATCGGTGAATGGACAGCGGAATGGGGCTGGCCGGGGTCCCGCTCGGCAATTCGGCCGTTGAGCAAGGCGCAAATCCGCATTTGGGCCCCAGTCGGCAGCCTAATTTGCCGATTGTGAGGTCCCACTAGGCAATTGGGCCACCGAGCGAGGCCCAACTCGTGAATTGGGTGCCGCTCGGGAGCTCAATTATTGATCGGCACCCAATTAAGTAAATATTTTTTTTAAAATATTAATTTGATAAATATATTTTTTTTAAAATTATTTTGAAAAATTGCCCGCGCTTTGCCGCGATTTGTATCTTGCAGTCAGTTCACTATTGAATCCCCTTTGACATCTAATGGTGCCATTTTAGGTTCATGATTTTTATGTCCAGTTTTATCTTTGTAACCAGCGCTTTCAAAAGTTCATATACATACTTACTTTACAAAAAAAAAAAAACACATAATCTTAGATCTTAGATGTTTAAGAATCTTAGTATGACTTTCACGTTCAGTGGTAACGTAATGCAATTAATGAGAGGTCGTTCGACAGATATTTCATTAAAAAAAATTCAACTGCAAATAAAAAAAAATTGTGATGGGTCTAATGATTGAATTGCTTAGGAGTTGGACCATACCATCCGGTCTGGTTTTTGGTCATTGACATTGGAATGGGTCCTCCACTTCAAGGTGGGGTCGGACCTGATTGAGGACCGATCACTCCTAAAGATTTTAATGTGTGCTGATTCCTAAAGACAGACTAGGTGATTAATCGTTGATTTTGGTTTGAAGAAGCCATGGATCTGCTCGTTGAGCGTGTGATACATAACCTAGTTATGATGATTCATCTTGTTATCTTAAACTAGAACTTATCTGTAATTTGTCTTGGTTTGCAGTTCAACTGCTTGTATCTCTCTGATAATTTTGTGGAGATCTGTAATTTGTCTTGGTTTGCAGTTCAACTACATTGTATCTCTCTTGTAATTCTGTGGAGATGAATAAAATGTTACTTTAACAAAAAATAATTAAGTGTTTAATCACTCAATCAATCACCATTTGATTATCTGTGATTAAAATAGTGGAATGAGATTTAACTCTTCATTCTCCTCTAGATGATGCCCTCTTACCTGGAATAAAGAGGAATGGGTATCAAAACTTGGGATGGTGCTTTATTTTTACTTGGTTCGGATTAACATGGGTGAGGTGGCAGACTGGGAGTTCGGTGTACTCAAATAATCACATTAAGTGCGTCTAACAATCTCTAACTACACACAATTAATTCTACATTTTCAGTAAAAAATAACTTAACACCGTAGATTATACAAAACGAATTGCTTAAAAAGGTTTTATGATAAAATATTCAACGAAAATCAAAATCTTATCAATAATAGCTTAAAAACCTTCCAATAAAGTTCACAATTTCATTTCTGCTGAGAAGCTAATTTTTTTTACTTGATTTTCATCTATTATCAAACAACTATATATCATTACATTCAATACTACATTTTTTTTTTATGGAATATAGGGCTTACGGTGTGCGCTCATGCGGGCAATCACACCCACCCTTAGAGATAACTGCAAGCAGTTATCTGCAAACGGTTATCTAAGAATCACGTATGTTCACATACATTAAAAAGAACAAACGCTCTCCCTCCTTCTCAGATGATACATACAACATTATGTTGATCACACAAAAAAGGACATACATCTTTTCCCTCCATGTTGAATCGCATCGAAGGTGAAGTGACTCTCGAGATTGCGAAGGCGGCATCTAATGTGTGGATGTGAGTACGGTTCCTCGTGTGATTGTATCCGATCGGTAATACAAGTAAGTGATATATTGGGCATTAATCAGTAGTTTTTTCCGCATGTGATTTGTTTAGAATGAAGGAATAAGTTTCCTTCATTTTGTTATAGCAAAATACACATTTGGTGCCAAAAATTGTATATGTAGATCACTTTGATGTCAAAAGTTTCAATCAGATCACTATAGTACCGAGTCGGAGACAAAAGGATCACTTGTGTGCCTCTGGCCAAAATTGCCACATGGCATTTTAATTAATTTTTCAAAAAAAAATGAAGTTTGCATTGGTTCCGTGTGGACTTCAAAATTTAAAAAAAAAATAAAGAAGAAAACTAGCATAAAATTTTTAAAATAAAAAAATTATTTAAAATAAATTAAAATAAGTTGAAAAATAAGGAAAAAAAACTAAAAAAAGATGTTAGGCAGCGAGGGTGGGACATGGCCAGCGAGGATCGTCAAGTTCAGGCTAGCGGTCGGCGCCCTTGCCGACCTCAAGCAAGGGCCTGCAGGCCCTTGCCCAAATCTGGGCGAGGGTCGACGGCCCGCGTCTAGGTCTGATCGAGGGTTGTCACTAGCGGTCGACCCTCGCTGGTAGTAGCTCTTAGCTAGACCTGGGCGACTTGGCTGAGGGACGCGACCCTCGTCTAGATTTGGGCGGGAATCGTCGGCCCCTGGTAGAGGCTTGACGACTCCTACTAGCCATTCCCCACCCTCGTTGGGCATTGTCGATGATGGTGGGGGCGGCGGCGGCAAGGGGTACAACAACCCTCGCCACCTACAATCTTTTCTTTATTTTTTTTTTGAAATTCCTAGCTTTTTTTTTAAAAAAAAATTCAGCTTATTTCTCAAATTATGTTAAATAACAAATCAAATTTAAAAAAAAATGTCATGGGGGACTACCGAGAAGTCACGTTAGCTGTAAATATTAATAAAAATGTGCCACGTCAAAATTCCGGCGGAGCAAATTGGACTTGACACCAAAGTGAACCTCAAAAAAAAAAAAAAAAACTTGGCACTAAATTGATCCTATTAAAACTTTTGGCATCAAAATGAACTCCGTACATAACTTTTGACATTAAAAGTATACTTTTCCTTGCATTTTTTAGGTCAAAAAAGTACTAAAGCACTTACTCTTCCGTAATTAATTTTTCAGCACTTACTTTTTAATTTTACCCAACGAGCTTAAAAAAGTGAACATGAATGAATGAATTTAATTAATAATTTTTACTTGAACCAATAACTTTTTTTTCTGCGAATTTTATAAAAGGGAAACTTTGGACGGTTGGTACATTTTACGATTTCATTTATTTGCTTATATCTATAAAAATTTAGATCTATGACAAAAAAAAATTTCAAGAAGTTACCGAACACTGTAATTTTAAGATTATTTACCATTTTGATTCTAGCTATAGTTCCTATTTATCGAATTGTCGTGAATAAACTAGAGTTGTCGGAACGATTGGGCTTAAAACCCGATTAATTCACCTTTGAGTCTTTGACTAGGGTGGCGATATTCGTTTGGGCCAATCATGCTTCTTTTGGGCCACTGCGTTAGTTGCTGTAGTTTGGATCGACTTTAATTTTGAGGTTGGACATAACAAGCAAATCGAGGTATTTAATACTACATTTTAAATAATATCTTCATTATATTTTAATGTAGTTTCTTTACTTTTTGTTCTCTTTATTTTTTTCTTGCCTAAGGGCTGACGATGCTCGCCGACACTAGGTGGGGCGAGGTCGCGAGGGTATCAGGGCCCTCATCGACTCTCACCGAGTCTAGGCGAGCGTTGTGACACAAATCAGGTGAGGGCTTTGCAACTTTCGACAGCATCAATCGATCGTATCGCCTGTGTCCACGTCAGTGATTTTCGGCCAATCTTTATTGGATGAATTCAATTGGTAAAACATGAAAAAAAAAATATAGGACTACAATTCACACAACTAAAATGTTTAGAATTGAATTGGTACAAGTGTAATATGTTTGGGACTTTTTTGGCACCTTTTTCTCCCTATCTGATGTGTTGTGCTCGTTTTGAGGAAGAAGTAAGTTGTGTTCTTCCGGGCAGGGATACAAAAGCAACTATTTTCGAGTAAACTGAAAAGGGAAATTCGCAATACATGGATCATTAATTGTAAAAGACGTGCCATTAAGTATCAATACCATGCTTAATGAAGTTGAACTCTCATATGATCAATCAACCAAAAAGGGTGGGGATATGTAGCCCCATCTATTTCCAAACATCGCCTCAGTTTGCACATGCATAATTGTGTGTGTATACATATATGAGCAGGGTACTTCTTTTTTGTTTTTTAAATAAGGGACTGGCTTGCTGGGCTCTACATGCTTCTACAAGTTTATCCGATAGTTGTGGGTTTTGTCTCATTAACTCTTTAGACTTTAGACTTAATTTATCAATAATGAAGACTAGGTGTGCAGAAGTGAAGCCGTGGACAGCCCTTGTTCCAGTGTTCCAAGTGTGTTGGGCTCTCTCCCTATACCTCTTGTTGTAGCAAGAATATTGTCACTTCGTCTTATGGGCTCCGCCCAAGCTCCAGTGGCCCAATGATGGTATAGCCCCGTGAGGATGAAGACGTTGAGAGTAATCATAGCCTCGTATGTAACGACGACCCATCCATAACATAAATATGGTAAGTCACGCATTTTTTTTCCATGATCCATTGTTTCTCTTCCCATAGAAGATCCTTCCTCAGACTCACTGACTTTTTTACAAGAAATCTCCGGCCAACCTTCCCGCAAAAGATCTTTTTTAACATCAAATGAATTGATACTAAATAAAAATCGGTAACTTCAACAATTTCTTTATCCCCACACCCCTTAAATTACTGAAATTTGTCATTTCAATAGTTTTCGATGGTTGTATGGGTATCCAAAATACAAACGAGATGGATGTTTGCTGGCCCGACCACTCTTCTTAGTTTCGGTCTCGATAAGGAAGAAGTATAATTTATAATATAACAAAATTTTCACGTTGTTGATTTCTAGGCGCAGTGCTTCTTTTCCTATGCTGCCTATTGGTACTAATGAATTAGGGTTGGCCCCACAATACATAACCCATAAGTGTAGCCTTTCGGTCAATACTAGAATCGACAATTGAAGCATCTGAGGCTACATTAATCGGAGATACACGAGAAAAGGGATTTTTTTTTTTGCAATAACTTTTTTTTTCCTTTAGTCCTTGGGGACTAAGGCAGTGTTTGGTTAAGCTTTTCCAAAAGGGGTTTGGGAAAAAAATTTGTGGTATTTGGCAATTTTTCCAAAAGGGCTTTAGGCCGAATACTAGACTTGTGAAAGTCTGAAAGTCCAAAACAGGCAAGGATACGAAGAGTTGGGTTACTGCATTTGCGGAATGCTGAAACTAGATTTTAATAATTTTTTTTCGTTTCTACTTCCAAAGACATCCTCATCAATTCTTTAGTTCTCCAAGTTTTTGTCCACCTCGTTGTTACTGTTCATCTCATTTGCCCAAGGGCGACCGGCGAGAGCCAACAAGGCCAGATCTAGCGTGCAGTCAGGTTCACCTCCGTCCCTTAGTTTGAGTTTTGACTCACTGACTTTCTAGGTTTTATGGCGAGGTTATCAGTTACCAAAAGGGAAAAGAAATCACGAAAGGGGGTTCAATTTAGAATTTTGACGAAAAGCCTTGGAGATCCAGTCGGCAACCTGTTAACACATCAGACGGCCCAAACTTCATATTTCAAACCTCACCTTAGAGGGTTGTATGCCACCCAATCTAACACACTATTGGACATATGTTTGATGCATATCCATTTACTTCACTGATTGCCTAAATCACAAGTAAGTATTTCATATTGGCCCACGGCCGAACCCCTAATTGCAAGCTCACTGTAGTCCAACTCATATTTACAGCTATTTCTGATAGTATGGTAACGCCGCATGATAATCAGGACAACAATCGACGTTATAGCCTATATTCGGACCTCATTTTACGTAAAAGATATAGCTAATCGGGTTAATTATTTTGCTTATTTCGTTAGTTCTACCACGACCCTAAGATATGATTTACAATCTTTAATATTTTGTACGAGATTTCTACTTTATGCTCAAATCTGAACCAAGACCCACCCATCTCTCTCTTTCCCTCTATCTATCTTGCTAACCTAATCACTATTACGTCAATTCACCACACAGTAGTGCCAATCACGCTCGTAACAATCACAATTCAGTCGTTCGATATCACATACGCCTCAACGACCCCGAACCCATCCCCTTTCCATCAACTCAAGCCACACACTCCCACCGCCAATACTTTCATACAATGAAGCGAGAGAGCGCGAGAGAGCGCGAGAGAGATGAGTTTACTCGCCTAACAGTCGTTGGTGACAAACTCTGGTGGCTTGGTCTCCATCAAGGCAGCTGGTGACGACAACAAGACTTCTTTGGGAGCTGGCCGAGAGGAGGTTGCACACGAGCATCTGGTCAGAATGAATTTGAGAGAGCCTCCCTCTCTTTTGTGTTCGTCCCGGCGGAATTCACAAGGCTAGGGGGAATTTAATTACTTGCCTTTTCCCCATGCACCTGATGATTATCCCCTTTGGTGTACATAAGAAATATTTCACCAGGTGTCATTTGCCTCCCAAGTTCCATCATTCTTAAAATTAAACACAGCAGCCTTCTCTTCACTTTTCATTTCTTTTGCGCACGTCACCTCCTTGCTCGGCGAACTCCACGAAGCTAATAGAAGTGATGGGATTTCATTTCTCCAAATTCATTGCCATTTCACAAGGTTGATAATTGCTTACCTTGGTTGAAGTAAGTGTTTGGCAATCGATGTTAAAAATAACAATTTTGTTTTATAGAATTGAAGGACACTTAAAATTCAAATGATAATAGTAAATGTGGGCAAACTACCACAAACATCAAATCTATAAATATATTCAATTGACAAATACACAAAATACAATTCGGTGAAAGCACAACCAATTAAATGGCAAAAGCATAAAATCTGAGTCGTTAGAAGCACAGAATCTGAAGCGTCAGAAATATAAAATCTGAACCCGTCAAAAACACAAAATTTGAAGCGGTCAGAAGCATAAAATCTGAACCCGTCAAAATCACAAATTATGAATTGACAGAAATATAAATTCTGAACAGGACCACAACAGCATCGAAATAAATGAAATTGATACAAATACCAAGGCCTGTGTTCGACATAATTTCCTTAAAACAAATTTGTCTCCCCAGTACGTGTTTAGAGGTTTTGTGAACGTCTGTCTCCCAGGATACAATGATTGTCAGCAGTAGAGGCAAGCATAGCACTCCAAAACTTTCGGCGAACTTGAACAACACATAAACACTATCGAAAACAGTGCAAATGCAGAGAATTGAAAGAGAGGGAGAAGAGTTTTTCTTTTGAGATTGTAGTGCCTTTGATCTTTCTAAAACAGAATGGAAAGCCACTTATATATAGGCTAAGTAGGGCATTTCGAAAATAAAGAATAACGGCTAAATAAATTTACCATTTAGAGCCGTTATGTATTTAATTATGTAACCACAGAATTATAATAATCGTAGTTAATCTCATTAACATGTCAGTAATTAACTTAAGAACTGTTACGTTGTAACGATATAAGTTGGAAAAAATAAAATAAAAAGCAAAAATGGGCTTGTCGCGAGGCCCACTTTTCGGTCCTACATTCACGTATGCAGGTCGTGCGCTTACGCCCAAATTTCAACTTGTCGGGCCTCCGTCGAGGCCTGGCATTTGCACCTTCCTGTGCGTGCGCATGAGGCATAGTATTTGTGTTATGATAGCTACTATTCAAAAGGAGTGTAACCACATATAAAGCACTTCAATGCCTTCCTCATTTCTAATGTGGGACTAGTACTTTGTCAATTCCCACTTTCAATTGAAGGGGTATTCTTTGAGAAATAATTTCTCATTTACTTACCCATCAAAATATCTCATATTTCCAACAATCCCACACATGAATGAAAATTATTTTGGTTTTGACTCTGTGATAGTGTTCAACAAATGAAACCTACATAAGATATGTAAGTGTTGCCCTGTGAACATTCCCTTGTGAAAGTATATTTAATTTATTAGCTGTCCAATAGACATTGTGTCCTCAAATTGTCCTGTTTTCTTAGTAAATGACCTATACACTTCACACATGAATTATCTAAACGTTTGTTCAGTTTTCAATGTCCCATCGACAATCCTTATGATTAAAGCGCCATTTGCTATTCGAGTTTTCCTAGGTCCACGTACCTTGTTTTGCGTTAACCTTCCTTCTTGGTCAGTCAACTCAAGATTGATCAGATCTGAGCGAGATACGACTGAAATACATCGTTAGATACTTTCTCATTAACGAGTTTTGAAATGATAGGAAAATCAGAATATCACAACTCTTCCTCCCTTACAAAAATTTCACCCCCAAAATTTACATTAAACCCATTACTTAAATAAATGGGGATATTGACGCCTCATCGTTTCCTCGTTTTCCCACGTAGCGCCTTTGATTCCATGGTGCTCCCAGATAACTTTGACCAATGGAATCGTTTTATCCCTCAAAATTTGCTCATTTTGATCTTCGATCCTAATTGGTTTCTCCACGTAGGATACTCTGTCATCCACTTCTATAACCTCGTAGTCCAGCACATGCATCGGGTTTGGTTCGTACTTCCGTAACATGGACACATGGAAGACGTTGTGCACTTGGGATAGATTAGGCGGTAACGCCAGTCTGTAGGCCAAGGTCCCAATCCGCTCCAAAATCTCAAATGGACCTACGTACCTTGGGCTCAATTTTCCTTTCTTTCCAAATCGAGATAATCCCTTCATCGGCGACACCTTAAGGAAAACATGATCGCCTACTTGAAATTCCAAAGGCTTACGTCATCTATCCGCATAACTCTTTTGACGACTCTGTGCCATCTTCAATCTATCCCGAATTATCTTTACCGCTTCTACCAATTGCTCTACCAATTCTGGGTCTGTGATACTTCTTTCTCCAACTTCGTCTCAACAAATCGGGGTTCTGCAAGCTCTTCCATAAAGCGCTTCAAACGGCACCATTTGAATGTTGTCACTCCTCGTGCCCTGGGCACGAGCGTGCATTCATCCTTGCAAGTCAAACCACACACGATCTCTCGCGGTCCCAAGATTCGCCAATAACTTAAGTCGAGAGATGTAATAAAAACCATCAAGCATGCGGAAGCGATGCCATCTCCATCCTCTTAAATACAACAACACCCGACGACTTAGGACACAAGGGCACATCAAGTTACATTAACTAATTACTAAAAGATCAATTCCTAATTCACCAAATCGAAGTACAAGCCCTAATTTAAAAGGCAAATCCAATCTAAATACGATTGGTCCACTATCTCTTCAATGCCGATCCTTGGCAAGCTCGAGCTACTTCCACTTGGAACTTGAAAAATGAAGCCCCTACTGGGGTGAGATATAAATCTCAGTAAGGTGGGTCCTAACTCTAGATTAGGCCGACCGTCCACTCAGGCAGTCATATATCCAATAGTTCAAACTCATAAACTCATAGACATATCCAGTACAAATCAAAAAAACAATAACATGACATCTCACCACAACCATCTCCTCCTGTCTACCTCAATTTCCAGCCCATGATAATCGCATTAGGCTCGATCCGCGTAAACGCATCGGACCGTCATCGGCAACTCGCGTAAACGCATCAGGTTCCAATAAATCTCCAAGCAACATCATCATCTCATAAATTTCGTCCCGCGAATAGTTCGCATCAGACCGTAGCTATCTCAACCCTGCGATCTCATTACATCAGGGTGCCACGCAACATCAACTCCACCCTGCGATCTTGTCGCATCAGGGTATTCTCATATCTCTGTCTCGCGAATAGTTCGCATCAGGACCGTGGCTATCTCAGCCTTGAGATCTCGTCGCATCAGGGCACCACACATCATCAACTCCACCCCGTGATCTCGTCGCATCAGGGTATACATCTCCTGCCCCACATCTCATACGCCTTAGGGCCTCTCCGTCTCGCGAATAATTCTCATCAGGATCATGGTCAACTCAACCCCGCGATTTCATAGCATCAGGGCGCCACTCAATGTCAATTCCACCCCGCGACCTCGTCGCATCAGGGTATCCATCTCCCGCCCCGCGTCTCACACGCCTCAGGGCCTTGCCATGTTATGCTCATGCCATATTACCTTACTTTATTTCACATACAAACACGGGTGCAACTCAAGCATAATTGACACTCATGTCATGCAAAGCAAATCAAATGATATCTAGACATGACAAACGACTCAAGCATAGATAATATTATACACAACCATCCTATAACATCTTAGGATACAATCAAGCTACCCACTTGAACAAATTCTCATAATTCATTCGATTCAACATTCGACTCACCCAATTGAGTCCAATCTTCCTAGCATGAGGTTAGGAATTCCCTTACCTTTGATTTGGCAACACAAATCTCCCTTTACAATGGCCTCCAAGTCTCGGCCCCTTAGGGTTCGAGGTCGAACGCGGCGCGCAACCTAGAATTTCAACGAATTCCGTCAATTTCCATGTCCGATTCTTTAATCCATCAATCCCAATCACCCATAACTCAACCCTCATCATCTCATCACATCTCAAACATCAATTTGCAGCCCAAAATAGCCATCCACAGCCCTCAACAGATTCGGTTTGGCCCGGCACCGAACCGGTCCTATTCGGTTCTGTGCAAACCGGGCACTACCGATCCTAATCTTACCCCAAATCTAATATTTAAATGCTATTCTACCTCTTAACATGTCTACCTAAGGGTTTGGGAAGCTCATCGTGAGTTTCGAGTCAATTGGTTGCCGGAAACTCACCCAAGGTCGCCGGATTGTCCAAGGTCAGTTCGCCGACAGATTCTGGGAAAAATGTACAAGACCGGTTCATGGTCAAATCCTTATCAAATGGAGCCCCAATTTTTACCACAGAATCCTACACATGTCTACTAAGTCTCCACCAAATTTGAACCCAAAATTCTAAGATTTCGACCGTCAAAAGGGCTATGAACCGAACCTACCTCAGATTGCGTCCTAATCTGTCGGCTCTCGGGAGAATCTCTGCTCGGGACTCCTCGGTGCTCCAATCGACCTGATTCTTATTCGAGGATGTCGGCAAGACGTAAAGATTCATTGGTGTTGTCGGCTGATGGCCTAATAGTGGTCGAAAGTAGTGGCCAGAACGGCCGAATAGAACCCTTAGAACTGGTCGGCGGTCGGCAGGTTGAAGGGAAGAAGAAGATAGGATTTTCGATGGTCTAAGGGGTATGGCCGGCCAAAAATGATTGAGGAGAGAGAGAGAGAGAGAAAAAAATTTGCTATATACCAATGCTTGGTCAAAGGTTGAATGTTAGGTTTGGCATAGTAGACAAGACTAGTCTTTAAAGCATCCATTGACACTTGTCAATTAGTCATTCCAATGAGATCCTATGGCCATCCTTCATTCTTCTTTTTCGGCAGCTAATGGGGATTAAAAGTCCAAATTGCCCTTCTTTAATGCATGAGCGATGTTATAAACTTGAGGGGCAAAATTGTAATTTTACCCCCGACGTCCGGAACGTCGTTTTTCTCAATCCCATTATCTTTGATAAGGCGACGACCAATCCAAATAACGTTGGAATTCTTGATTTTTCATTTTAAACTTTTCAGGATTCGTCTCTGATAGTTTTCTCTATTAAACGTTGTTCCAACCTATCCCGAACCGGCGGGTGGCTTTTGTAGACATTACGCGTATCGATCCCGTGATTCATATCACGTTTAGGGCTCGTCAATTCGTGGAGGCTTTGGTTGTCATGTAATTGTAAGGGTCTATCGCTAGTTCCCTCGACAATCTTTATGGCCAAAGCGTCGTTTCCTATCCAAGTTTCCTAGGTCCACGTACCTCGTCTCGCGTTAGCCTTTCCCTTTTGGTCAGTCTACTTGAATTGATCAGATTCGAGCAGAATACGACTGAAATACATCTTTAGATATGCACTTCTCATAATGAGCCTAAAATCGACTGAAAATCAGAATGTCACAACTCTTCCCCCTTAAAGGAATTTCGTCCTCGAAATTCGCAATCTTCTACCCATCCAATCCTTTGGGGTATTGGTGCTTCGTCGTATTTTCACTCTTCCGGATAATCCTTCCATGATTTGACAATCTTGCTCGTTCTTTCCAATCCAAAACTATCTTTCCCCTAGGACTCGTCTCCTTTAGTCCTCAATTCAATGGGCTTCCCTCCATTCTCTTTTGGTATTCATATCATTTGCCAACAGCTCTTCCTCAAGCGTTCACCTTATCTCTTTCATTTGTCCACCACCATTATTATCAAGCCCTCGCCAGAATGCACTCTTACTGTCCATACCATTCGGCGTATCACTCCCTTCAAACTTCTTTTCACGCTAATAGAGATGCTAGGGCTTTATCAATTTGCCCTCCATTAATTAAATTGAGTTATGCCTTTCTTAACTCCTCAAACATTTACATGGTTACTTCCGTAGCAATCCATTCTCGACTCCATCCGAAAATTCCCTTTGTTCAAAGTGATCCTTCAACTTTCATCGTCATGTCCTTCCTTTCCATCGATACGTCTAGTGCTCGACTACAAGATAAACAAATTTCAACCTTCAACCTTATCACCGATATCTCTATATATGCATCTTGGCACATCTTTGTGCCATCACCAGGAAACACTATAATTCTCCTTTCGAATTTTAATGAGGTCATCTCCTTTAGTTTCTCTTCAATGTTGGACTCGTACTTCCGTCCATGACCTCAAGGGTTCCATCCATCTCTATAATCCCTCCAGCATCGGTGTTTAATCATGGTACACCTCAATTTCCTTCCGGCCCTCGGGCTAGATGTTTCCAATAGCCATCACGCTAGTCCATTAGCGAACTTCCTATTTAAGAGTTGAATTTCTTATTTCTCGAGGGAGGATCTGTCCCTTCATTTCCAATTACTCAATGCTCAATTCTCAATTCTAGGCATCTGCTAGACAATTCACCCTTCCTAAGCGATATGAATATTGCTATAACAACACTTGGGTGATCTCTTCGTTCCACATGCTTCGTTTTCAATTCCTTTTAGGCAGTTCCTACCCTCAATCTCTTTTAGTTCACATAACTTCAAGATCCTTCCTTGCACAAGCAACGCTCCTTATCCACAGGCAATTCTATACATTTGCGTTGCCTCTTATTTAACTCCCCTCGAGAACCTGCTACCTTATACTCTTGTGGTAGGTGTAGCCTTGCAACGTCCTTTCACTCAAACGACATTTCCCAACTTTATCACGAGGACATTTGCAAATCAATCCCAATCATGCTCTAAGCATGCCAATTCACATGGCATTATTGTCGCGACGTACAAGTAATATCCATTTCAAATTGCTTGTTATGCTTCAAGTTCCATTTTGTGTCGTGTCACTACGACCTTCATATGCTTTTCAATTTTCAACTGGAATTTGTCATAGACAGTGCAATCATTAGCTTAACTCGAGTCCTCGAAAACTCTTTTCACGTCCATTCACCCATTCGCGTTACGTCTCGTCCTTAGTTCATTTTACTAATAGAACAACTCTTGTGGGGAATCTTTTCACGATCCGTCTGGTACCATTCACTAATCTCAGTAATTTCTCAACTTCCCACAATTTACATCGACTACAGTCGATCCATCACTTATTCCAATCCTCAAAGGATTTATCACTTATTCCGATGCGTGATCTTACTTCATCTCGTCCACAACTTGCACTCTTCACATTCAGCATGCAATAGACATTTCCTTAGAGTCCATATGACACTCTCAAGCACTGTTCATATTTCTCATGACTTCTTACACGAGTTCAACTGTCGTCTTTCGAGATGGTAACGACCCACTCAATCATTCCTTAGGCACTTAGTTCGGCGATTATCAACTTCCTTCCGCCAGTTGTCGAATCTTCCAAACTATTTCTCGCACTTCTCACTTGAGAGCTCAGACCTCGGCTCTCTGTCATCACGGGTCCCCTCTAGGATCGTACGATATTTTATTTATTCTTGTCACTCTTCTCTCGAGAAGCATTAGTGCTTTAGCCTCTGAGTTCCATACTCACTAAGGCGGCCTTATCCCAATTCCGTTCGTTCCACTGAACGTCAACATCATCCTGGAATTCAACATTGTATACAAGACTATTTCTCGGATTTCACTTCCAGGAGTCATTCAAGTTCAGCGTCCGCTTTCTTGGTACAGACGCTCATTCATCATACTAAGACAATTTATAGCTTTTCTTCCTTTTACAATAGGGTCTCTTACCCTAAGCAAGAAACTACACAACTTCGTGGAATTTTTTCACTTCAAATTCACTTTGTCCTTCCCATTCATAGGACGACAATCTTAGAGTCTGCGCCAACGACGATACCTTTACTCCAGGATTCAAATGCCACCATGCCTTCACATTCTCTTTTCCATAATTCCGTCATCTCAAGTGGCAATATCTGTCCATTCTTGGGTCTCACAAATCCCCATGTCGAATACTCAATTCTACGTTCTCGAATCACTTTGTATTTACACTCTAAGCGCTCTTTTCGCTTACCCAACCATTCATTGGAATTACAAACAATCAAGACTATCAAGTCTATTCATTTTTCTTTTCGTCAATGACCAATCCATGGTCCAATCGCCCTTTAAGAACAATGCCCTATTCTTTAGAGAACAACAGCTCATGATTTCCTTTCTCATGGTTCCAATTCAATCAACTGATCCTAGGAAGTCATTAACTTCAGGCAATCTAGCATGCCGATTCTTTCTCGACCTCATCTATAACAGAAAAAGACTTGCTACTCACTTTTCACTATGTGTCTTATGCCTAGGTAATCAACCATTTCCCCGCAAGCACGCTCCATATTCATTATGAACGTCTTCCTTGCTCATAATCCATGAGCAGGAGTTCTCTTATTCATAAGTCTTTCGATCATTCTCCTCTTTCGCTGGGTCCCATCACCATTCCTCAAAATTAGGAATACTAACCAGTCATGTGGTTCTCAAGTTCCAATGCACTTAGGAACTTACTCATCTTATTCAAGAGTCTTTAACCATTTTTACCATATGCTTGCGCGACCTTGAGAACTCTGTCTCATACCGGTCGATCATCTTATGATCCTTGCAAAAATATTAGGATCCAAACAACCCTTGCTCTCAAGTAATCCAGGACGATACTTCCCATCGAACAACTCAACACAAGTTGGCTAGGCAGATCCCATGCCTCCGAGGAAATCCTTCCTCTAGTGACCTTTCACCAATCCTCAATAGCCTCTTAGGACTAGTACTGCCAGGATCACTTTCCTTCTTTAGTGCACCTAAAATCTCTGAGGTTTTCTCACAAAACCCTCAATCCATAGGGAGACAATTTCTAATCTCATCCATCGACCTGACTCAATCAATTTCAGCCTTATACATAATCTTACAAGTTTTTCCAAGCTCTCGTGGTTCTATCCACACATCTAATTTCGAAAAGAGTTACTCAGAGTCACCTTTTTCGTGACTTCCATCACTTAACTCCTCAGTACTAGTTGTCTAGCGACTTGGGTAACAATGGCAGCTCCTTTTTGAGCTCGCCTACCCATAGAAATTTCTCATTTCTATTCAAGGTTCTCGCGACCCACTCAACTCTTGGGTTCCACGTGGTTCACAAATTCGAGTCAATTGCTCTGCTGGTTTTCGCGTTCTGATTACTCATCTTTACTCAGTTCTCATGATCCATCTTAGTCCTTGGATCTTTTCGTATCTTACATACGCAAGCCAAGTGCTACCCTAGCGACCATACCTTGGTCCTTCAATCTTATCGGGTTCACATGTCACTTGAACCACTATGATTCGCTCTAGGAATCCAAGACTCAAATCATCTACTCAAGTCCATCAATCTCAGGCTGCTCATCTCAATATCTTTCACCATTAACCAACCCTCTAATGGTTCTTAAGCAATTCCCAATTAATTGTCAATTATTCAAGGATCCCAAATCATCCTTGATCAGCAATCCTTCCTCAAGCCAATCTCAACGAGGCAACTATCAATCAAGCACTCAAGACAGTAATTCAATGGGTCAAAAGCTCATACTTTAGGCCTAAAGGCATCCGCCACTTTAGCATAGTCACAACAGATTATCTCATCTCAACATGCCTGAGTTTCACGGGCATAAACCCCTTACGTCATCTAACCTCCTAGTCATATCTTGGCCAAGCCAATCACATGAGGCTAATCATCAAACATGCCTAATAAGCCCATCATAACCATCACTTTTCTTTTTCAAAAGGCATCCACTTTCAAGCACGAAGCTTTTAACCATGCCAATCACAGGCATCATTACACATGTCATGCCACGTTCGATCATCCTTGATGAGGATCAATCCGTGCCGCACATCCCTTATCCACAATTAGACTCAACTTGATACTTAAGCATCCCCTTTCAAGTTATGACTTGGGTCATTCCCGCCTCTTGCCATCTTAGAAACCTGCTAGGAGACGCTCCTTGTCCGGACCTCTATATCCCGGCGATCACTTCCCGCCCTCATCAGACCTGGCAGTTGCAGGTTGTCCCAAGTCATACATCTACGAAGAAAGCCCCGTTCCACATGTCCCATACCATGCTTCATTACAATTTATAGGTATCACATCAACTTGTCCCATACCAAGCGACGGTTTATTAAGTCCAACAGCGATAAGTCAACTTTCATTTCAAGCCATAAACATAAGCACAGCATGACCGTCCTCATCATTTGTCCAGTCAAAACCGCCTTCAGACCAATTCCTATATTTCATTATATATCTCACGTCTAGTCAGCATTCAAATCAAATTCCTATGCATCCGATCACAACTGATCTTCAATTCAGATACTCTTTGTATTTATTTCAACTCATATCATCCAACGTTGTCAATAACAATCGATAACTGAAACCATCAATATGTCACGTAGTTCAAGCATGAATCCACCAATACTAGCCGTCTCTTTATAACTCGTACTCCTCGAGTTGGGGTCATTGACAAATCGAGATCACAATCATACACCTCAATTGACCCTTCACTCACAAGCAATTCTCTACTATCCTCGAGCATAATTACTACCTCAAAATCCATGCTTATGACTCTCCAATCCTAGCTTGCTTCCACTTAAACTTTAATCACCACATAACTCGAGATCATCCCTTATAGTCAACTCTAGGACCATTAAAGTGTATACAAGTTTAAGCCTACCATCCTCAAGACTCAACAATCCATGCCTAGTCCTATAGGCCTCAGTATCTAATTGTCCCCAAATCATTACTCCTTATCACTCCAAGTCTCAATCACATTGGATCGAGCTGACCTTGCTTTAATACCAAACAAGCGGGGATGTCACGCCCAGCGCCTTGGGCACGAGCGCGCATTCATCCTTGCAAGTCAAATCACACACGATCTCTCACGGTCCCAAGATTTGCAAATAACTTAAGTCGAGAGATGTAATAAAAACCATCAAGCATGCGGAAGCGATGCCATCTCCATCCTCTTAAATACAACAACACCAAGATCAATTCCTAATTCACCAAACCGAAGTACAAGCCCTAATTTAAAAGAAAAATCCAATCTAAATACGATTGGTCCACTATCTCTTCAATGCTAATCCTTGGCAAGCTCGCGCTACCTCCACCTGAAACTTGAAAAATGAAGCCCCCACTGGGGTGAGATATAAATCTCAATAAGGTGGGTCCTAACCCTAGGTTAGGCCGACCGTCCACTCAAGTAGTCATATATCCAATAGTTCAAACTCATAAACTCATAGACATATCCAGTACAAATAAAAAAAACAACAACATGACATCTCACCACAACCATCTCCTTCTGCTTGCCTTAATTTCCAGCCCATGAAAATCGCATTGGGCTCGATCCGCGTAAACGCATCGGATCGTCATCGGCAACCCGCGTAAACGTATCAGGTTTCGATGAATCTCCAAGCAACATCATCATCTCATAAATTTCATCCCGTGAATAGTTTGCATCAGGACCGTGGCTATCTCAACCCCGCGATCTCGTCGCATTAGGGCGCCACGCAACATCAACTCCACCCCGTGATCTTGTCGCATTAGGGTATTTTCATACCTTCGTCCCGCGAATAATTCGCATTAGGACCGTGGCTATCTCAGCCCCACGATCTCATCGCATCAGGGCACCACACATTATCAACTCCACCCCGCGATCTCGTCGCGTCAGGGTATACATCTCTTGCCCCATGTCTTATACGCCTCAGGGCCTCTCCATCCCACGAATAATTCACACCAGGACCATGACCAACTCAACCCCGCGATTTCATTGCATCAGGGTGCCACTCAATGTCAACTCCACCCCATGAATTCTATCTCTCGCTCTGGTGGTAACCCTGGTAACTCTTGGAAAAAAATGTCAGGAAACTCACGCACTATCGGAATACTCTCTAGTTTGGGCTCCTTGGCAGTCGTGTCAATAACTGCGACTAAGTATGCTTGACATCCTTCAGTCATCAATTTCGTCACTTCAAGAGACGAGACTAAAGGAATCGAGGTTCCTCCTCGACTTTCCACAAATTCAAATCTAGAGCGGGCTTCTGGGTAGAAACGAATTATCCTACTACCACAATCCATTACCGCCCCCTGTTTACCCAACTAGTCCATTCCTATGATCACATCGAAGTCATACATGGGAAACACAGCTAAATCAATACTCTCCTTACTACCACCAATTACGATCTTATAGACAGTACAACCCAATGAAACCAGTATATTATCTTTCAACGGGGCGGCCACATCCAAAAGGGCTTCAATGACCAAAATGCCCTTGTCCAATTATTAAGGCAACATATTATCTCGAACTGACGGGTGGCTTTTGCAGACATTACGCGTATCGACCCCGTGATTCATATCACATTTAGGGCTCGTCAATTCATGGCGGCTTTGGTTGTCATGTAATTGTAAGGGTTTATCGTTACTCCCTATGGTCTCGATCGTCACGGTTCGATTTAGGAAAATTTTGCAAACCATACGTTGGTTAAGCAGCATCACCCGTGCTCCAATCGTATGACACTCGCAAGGCAATCCTTAATCATTTTTAGATTGGTCTCTTGGTAGTTCTAAATATCCCCTCGACAATCCTTATGGTCAATGCGTCATTTCCTATCTGAGTCGCCTAGGTCTACATACCTCGTCTTGCGTTAGCGTTTCCCTTCTAGTCAGTTTACTCAAATTGATCAGATTTGAGCGAAACATGATTGAAACACATCGCTTGATATATATAAACTTCTCATTAATGAGTCTGAAATTGACTGGAAATCAGAATGTCACACCTCATGTTCTGCACCATTCCTCAAGTAAATCAAGATATCGTCAATGAAGACTATGACGAATCTGTCCAGAAATTCCTTAAATACTCGATGCATCTGGTCCATAAAAGCAGCTGGAGCATTGGTCAGTCCAAACGGCATCACTGTAAATTCATAATGACCATACCTCGTCCTCAAGGTAGTCTTGTGTATGTCTTCCTTTTTGATCCTCAGTTGGTGATACCCAAATCTCAGGACAATTTTTGAAAATACCGCCGCTCCTTGCAACTAATCAAACAGGCCGTCAATCCTCGATGGTGGGTACTTGTTCTTCACTATCACTTGGTTCAGCTGTCGATAGTCGATGCATAAATGTAAAGACCCATCCTTCTTCCTTACATATAGCACCAGTGCTCCCCACGGTGAAGCACTAGGCCGGATAAATCCCTTATCTAGCAGCTCTTACATCTGCACCTTTAACTCCTTCAATTCTGATAGGAACATCCTGTAAGGTGCTTTTGAAATCGGCTCCGTTCCAAGGGCTAATTCAATTACAAATTTTATTTCCTGTTCCAATGGTAATCTTGGCAACTCTTGGGGAAACACATCAGGAAATTCACGCACTACCGAGATATTCTCTAACTTTGACTTTTCAATAGTCTTGTCCATTACTGCCACTAAGTATGCCTGACACCCTTCAGACATTAGTTTAGTTAATTCCAAAGATGAGACTAAGGGAATCGAGATTCCTCCTCGACTTCCCACCAATTCAAAGCTAGGGCGACCTCTCGGATAAAATCGAATTATCTTACTACCACGGTCCACTACTGCCCCCTGCTTACCCAACCAATCCATTCCTATGATTACGTCAAAATTGTACATGGGTAGTACAGCTAGGTCAATACTCTCTTGACTCCCTCCAATCACAATCTCACAATCAGTACAGCCCATTGAAACCAATACATTATCCTTTAACGGTGTAGCAACATGCATAACTATGTTCAACGGTTTCAATTTCATCCCCACTAATTCAGCAAAATGTGCAGACACAAATGAATGCGTAGCACCAGGGTCAAACAATGCATATGCAGCTTGGTTGCATGAGTAAACCGTACCTATGACCACACCTAGTGTCTCCTCCGCCTTTCTGCGAGCTACTGCATATACTCTTCCCTATGCTGGTGGTCGGTTCTGCTCAATCTAAGGCATGACAATCGACGGTCCAACTTGCGGTCTCTGTCCTTGTAGTTGACTTGTCGGAACTTGATTCAGGCACATCCTCATCTGGTGGCCCAACTGACTACACTTAAAGTAAGCCCCTATCCTTATCGGGCACGGACCATTTCCATGCCTCTTGCCACAAAGTCTGCAGCTCCAGTTTGGGGAATTCCATGGCTTCACAATATCTTTTCGTACGGGAGACACAAAACGCCTATTGTTCGCCATCAGTCTTTTGCCCATCTGGCGGTTATCTCTGAAGGACGTAAACTGTGATCCAGTTGCGGTGTTTCTCTCTTTTAAGTCTTTTTCAATCATCTGGCTCCGCTCGTAGATCTCCTTGTAGGTCCTCAAATTCAGAGCAATCATCTGGCTACGGAGCTCGAGCCTCAAACCATCCCTAAATCTTCTTGCTTTCTCCTGAGGGTCCTCCACAGATCGTGGTGCGTGCCTCAACAGCCTCGAGAACTCGGCCTCGTACTGATCTATCATTAACTGGTTCTGGCGCAACTGCAGGAATTCCGCCTACTTCCTTTCCCTGACCGTCTTAGAGAAGTACTTGTCGTTGAACGCCGTCTTAAAGGCATCCCAAGTCATAGCTGCTCCTTCAGGGAAAACTCCATTCTTAGTGGCAGCTCACCAATCATTTGCAGTACCATCCAGTTGGTACACTGCTAGTAGCACCTTCTCTTCGTCCGTGCACCTCAACACTCAAAAAGCTTTCTCCAGCTTCTCGATTCACCTGGGTGCTAGCTCAGGATCTCCAGTCCCATCGAATTGAGTCGTTTCAATTTTATGAACTGCTCTAGTAGCTGGTCCATCTGTCCGGCCACGATAATTTCCTCTTGGGTGTTTACAGCTTCATTACTTTGGTTCGGGTCATCCTGACTTCCATTTCCACCATTGTTGCCATTGTTGGCATTGATGGCTGCTATGGCAGCTCCTACTGCCTGGGCGATGGTAGCGTCTCGATCCTGAGCCTGCCTGTCAATCATGTCGCCAATTCTTTCCAGTGCCCTCAGTACACCATCTATCCTTGGATCTTCTGCTACGAGCGGCCTCGAGCTAGAGGCTCCGCCTCTTGGCCTTCCAAACCTTCTAGACGGGTTGCTCATCCTTGCTTCTTTCTACTGAACTTAGTCCATCACAAGTTCAGCAAGGAGTTAGTAACTTACTAAATCATTCAAATCCAGAGCTACTAACTACCCTTTAACAGAAACCGTTACAATCCAATAGTTCTCCATACCATAGACTCCAGAAACATTTCAACAAACAGCCTATGGCCATTTCTCAGTTCCATTCACTTTAGTGATTCACTAAAACCAATCACTTTCATTCCTTAAACAAACCAGAGTCCAGAAATGATCTTCAATCCCAAGCAGGGAACTTAATCCTTATGCATTTCCACAACCCTGCCAAGGTCAAAAACTAACCCTTAGTACCAGTTCATACACTAGGCACCCCATGCCTTATCTTAACTAGCCTCCTAAGGTCTTGCTATTCGTCCTTATCCCAACTTAATCCTCCTTATTACTCCAGTCCTCAACCAACTTTAGATCGAGCTAACCTTGCTCTGATACCAAGCAAAGCGGAGATGTCACGCCTCAAACCCGTCGAGCATGCAAATATCCCTACAAGCAAACAACACATCTCTCGTGGTATTAAGATCCATAAACAAGTCGAGAGATAATATTTATATATATATATATATATATACACACACACACACACATCAAGCATACGGAAGCGGTACTCAAAAAATCCCGTGCAAAATATAAGTTAAGTGGGACCTGTATAGCATAATAACTGTCATACATCATAATATATTGTTCGTACAAACACCGGCTACTACAATCCGCTAAACAAGGGGTGACGGGGTAAGCACATTAAAAAAAAAAGGGTGTGACCATCATCAACATCCAAAATAGCCGTGGTCGAGGGTCGCCATCACAAGATCGAGCCAATAAATTAGGACACCTAAGATGAGCTACTGGAGTCCTCTGTATCCTTTGCATCTTCTGTCGGCTCATACTTCGAGAAGGTCTCTGACTAGACCTCGATGGAATCCTCCATGGTCGCTTCATGTGACGGCTCTATGAGATCCTCCTCGGTAGCCTCCACAACAATCACCTCGTCCTCAGTGAACTCCAAGGTCGGGGTCTTCTCCGATCCATTCCTAGACCCAACTATAGACCCCTTTGGCAGCTCCTGCTCCCCAGCAGTCTGGCACCAATTGGGGATAACTCCCTGGGGTACCTCGTAGGGCTTCAGCGGCCCAATCGACTCATCTCCGATTTTCTTAAACCATACCTCGAACCTATGAGGCTTCCAGTCCGGGCAACTCTCGTCAACCCATACAACCGTATATTTTCTCACATAAATGTTTCCCTGACTATCTGGAAACTCGTCAAAATATGCCGTCATCTCCTTGGGATCCCCAAACTAATAGGCCACATACCTAAGGTCTAGGATCTGTAAAAATAAGGGTCCCCAAAGGGGTGAGATACACATCTCAGTAAAAGAGTCCTAACCCTAGGTGTGGCTGATCGTCCACTCAGGCAGTCATCTATCCCAAAATTCCAAACTCATAATCATACAGGCACAAACAAATAAAGATAGCGACACACAGATGATGGGCAAGCAACTATGATACCATGTCACACTCAAATGATCATGCCCACCTCATCATGCCATTTCACCACTACCACCTCTTCCTGTCTGCCTTATCCTCCAGCCCGCGATTAAATCGCATCAGACTCGGTCCGCATAAACGCATCAGACCATCATTGGCAACCCGCGTAAACGCATCAGGTTTCAATGAATCTCCAGGCCAATAGCATCACCTCATACCTCCATCCCGCGAATAGTTCGCTTCAGGACTGTGGCCATCTCAACCCGCGATTAGATAGCATTTGGGCGCTACACAACATTAACTCTACCCCGCGATTGCATCGCATCAGGGTATCCACCTCCCGCCCCGCGTCTCATACGCCTCAAGGTCTCGCCATGTCATGTTCATGCCATGCTTCTCAATTCAATTCACAGATAAAACAATAGGTGCAACTCATGCGTAATTTGAATACTCATGGCATGTATGACAATCAATGACATTCGACATGGCATATGATTTAAACACAAACAATGTCACACAAAGACCTCCTATAATCACTTAGGACATATTAAGAACTATCCCTTTGGAAGATTCTCATAAATCGATCAAATTAATCCTCGACTCATCCAATTGAGTCCAATCTTCCTATCCTAAGTTTAGGATTCCCTTACCTTTCGTTTGATAACACAAATTTCTTCTTGCAAGTGCCTCAAAGTCTCGGCCAAACAATCTAAAGGTTCAATTCCCCGCGCAACCTAGAATATTCAACCAATTCATCAATTTCCTTGTCCAATTACTCAATCCATGAACCATAATCCTCCATAACATAACTCTCATTATCTTAACATGTCTTAATCACCAATTTGCGACTCAAAATCACTAGCCATCAGCCCTCAAATGTTTGGCCATGCACAAAACCGAACCGGTTCTTCTCAATTCTGTGCAAACCGAACTTCTCCAGCCCTAAATCAACTCCAAATCCATCATTTAAACATGATCCTACCTCTTAACATGTCTACCTAAGGGTCTAAGGGGCTTACCGAGGGTTTGAAGTCGCGTCGTCGCCAGAACCCCGTTGAACGTCGCCGGTTCCTCCAAAGTCAGTACCGACAGTTTTCTATGCAACGATTACAAGATCGATTCGAGGTCAAAACTTCTTCAAATCACTCTCAACTTTTTACCACAGATTCATACAGATGTCCTCTAGCTCAAAACTCCAACATTTCGGCCTCCAAAAGGGTTAGAAACCAAACCTACCTCAGATTGGGTAAGATTCTGTCGGCTTCTGGGAAAACGATTGGCTGGAGCTCCTCGGTGGTCCAAATGCCGTGCTTCCACTTCGAGGAGGTCGGCTAGACATAGAACTAGGTTAGTTAGGTCGATCGGTATTCAGGCGGTGGCCAGAGGACGGCGTCGTGGGCGGCGAACAGCAGCTCCAGAACTGGTCGCTGGGGAGCAGAAATAAGGAAGAAGAAGAAGAAGAAGAGTGATCGTGGGTTTGATGGGAGTGTTATGGCCGGTCATATGAGGTGAGGAGAGAGAGAAAAAGACTATATACAAGGCTTGAGTCAAAGGGGTTGAATGGTAGTTGCATAAAGTTGGACTTGATTAGTTTTTACCCTATCTATTGACACTTATCCCTCATGTCAATCAAGCTTGATCCAATGGCCAATAATCCTCCTTGTGTTCGGCAGCCTTGAGGGGGTTTAAAGTCAAAAATTCCCTTCTTCAAATGCATGGGCAAGGCGTTAAGCTAGAGGGGCAAAAGAGTAATTTTACCCCTGACATTCAGAACGTCGTTTTTCTAGCTCCAAAACTCTTCGATAGGGCGACGACCAATCCGAATAACCTTGGAATTCTTGATTCTCCATTTCAAATTTTTCAAGACTCGTTTCTGATGGTTTCCTCTATCAGACGTGGTTCCAGCTTATCTCAAAATGACAGGCGGCTTTTGCGGACTTTACGCGTATCGACCCTGTGATTCTCATCACATTTAGGGCTCGTCAATTCGTGGCGGCTTTGGTTGTCATGTAGTTGTGAGGGTCTATCACTAGTTCCTATGGTCTCGATCTTCACTGTCCGATTTAGGAAAAAATTTACAAATCATACGTTGGTTAAGCGGCATCATCCGCGCTCCAATCGTATGACACTCGCAAGGCATTCCCTAATCATTCTTAGATCGGCCTTTTTGTGGTTCTAAATATCTCCTCGACAATCCTTATGATCAAAGCACCATTTCTTATCTGAATTCCCTAGGTTCACGTACCTTGTCTCACGTTAGCCTTCCCCTTTTGGTCAGTCTACTCGCATTGATCGGATTCGAGCGAGATATGACTGAAATACATCTCAAGATTCATTTCTCATTAATGAGTCTGAAATTGACTGGAAATCAGAATGTTACACCTCCACGGTATCCTCCATGGTCTCATCAGCAGACAGCTCCACCAGGTCCTCCTCGGTAGCCTTGACCACTATCACCTCGTCTGTGTCCTCCAAGGTCGGGGTCCTCTCTAGACCAATCATCGAATCAGCAACCGATCCCTTGGCCTCCACTGAATCTCGAGAAGGATGGCACAACTAAAGATCAGCCCTCGAGGTACCTCAGTGGGCTTCAATGGCCCTGTAGAAATGTCCCCTGCCTTTATGAACAATGCCACATACTTGTAAGGCTTCCAGCTACTACCACCCTTGTCTACCCAGACGATCGTACACTTTCTAATGTAAATGGTCCCCTGTCCGTCAGGGAACTCCTCAAAATAGATAGATATCTCCTTAGGATCCCCAAACCTGACTAGCCACATGCTCAAGGCATAGGATCTATAAAGAAATGGGGTCCTACTGCGGGGTGAGATATACATCTCAGTAAGGTAGGTCCACTCAGGTAAATGCAAACGCCAATAATAAATACAAAATTTCATGAGGCATTCCATTATCAATAACAACACACAGATGTCAGGCATGCAGTCATGGCATCATAACACATCAATAGGATCGTGCACGTCTCGTCATGTTGAATTACAACTTCCACCCTTCTCGCCTGCCTCACTCTCATGCCCGTGTTTAGAACGCCTCAGGCTCGGTCCGCGTAAACTCATCAAACCGTTTCATTGATAAACCCACGTAAACGCATCAAGTTTTTAATGTTACTCCAGGCCTGTGTCGACACATCACAACTCCATCCCGTATTTCAACACATCATGACATTGGCCATTTCAATCCCGCATCTCATACGCCTCAGGGTGCCATTCATTTCAAACCCCGCGCCTCAGCGCCTCAGGACATTCATCCATACCACCCCACGTCTCATACGCCTCAGGGTATTTCCACGTCTCAGATATGCCACAAGTTCAATTCAATTCATACACATAGTGCCAAGTGCAAACTCATGCACAATCAATACACTAATGGCAAGCAATATACTCAAAATTGAAATTCAAATATGGTAATCAACTCAAGCACCAGCATTGCCACTCGTTCAAGTCCTCTATACCATTCAAGGACGCACATTGGGTCACTACATTATAAACTTCCAAAAATTGATCCATACACACATAAATCGTTCAAGCAAGTCCAATCCTCCTATCAAAGGTTTAGGATTCCCCTTATTTCAAGCTTAATGCGATGCAAGTCTTCTTCCGAGCACCTCAAAGGTTCGGTCCTAACGGTCCAAGATCAAGTCCACCGCTCAACCTAAGGAAATCCATCCAACCATTAACTTTTCTTGTTCAAATCACCACCCCACTAATCATACACCTCATGGGCTCATCAATTAACATTCTAACACTTCTCAACGATGAATTTGGAGCATAATTACAACCACCAACATCCCCCACAGAATCGGTATGCACAGAACCAAACCGGGCAAATTTCGATTCTATGTATACCTCAACTTACTAGTCCTTAAACCACCTCAAATCCTCAATTTAATCACTAATCTACTTGTCAACATGTATTTCTACGGGTTGGGAAGCCTCATCGAAAATTTGAGCTCAAGTTGATGACAAATGGTCCACGAACGGCACCGGTTCCTCCAAGCTTACCGTCGATCAATTTTGGCCCTTCAAACACAAGACCCATTTGGGATCAAAACTCCATCCAATTAACCCAAAATTTTTACCACAGCTCTATCTATGTGTCCCCTAATTTTCCACAAAATTTGGTTGCAAAACTCGAAGATTTTGGGGTCCTAAGAGGCCAAAAACGTGGCTTACCTCTGGTTGCGATGATTTCCGTCGACTTTTGGGAGATTGGCTGGCTGGAGCTCCTCGGTGAGTCAAACGACTTGCTTCCACTTCAAGAACTTCGGCAAGAGGTTGAGAAAGGAGTGGGTGGTTGGCTCGATGGTTGGGGATCGCCGGAGGTGGCGGTCGACGGAGGCAAAGCTGGCGGCAGAAACCGGTCTTCTGGAGCTGCTTCCAGGCATGAAGAAGAAGAAGATGAAGAAGATACAGAGCAGATGGGAGGGTGTTCGACCAAGCATGAGAGAGAATGAGGATTTATACTTCATTTGGCTTGGTCAAAATGAGTTGAATGGTAGTTTAAAAGTGGAAACATCAACTCATGGCCTCACTATTGACACTTATTCAATGTGTCATTCAAAGCTCATCCAATGGCCCATAATTTCTTCAATTTTCGACAACTCTTGGGGGGTTTCAATGACCAAAATGCCCTTGTCCAATTATATAGGTAAGGCTAAGACTTGACGGGAAAATATAATTTTACCCTCGACGTCCGAACGTCGTTTTTCTAATCTCAATTTCCTTCGACAAGGCCACGGCCAATCCAATTGAGATGTTGGAATTATTGATTCTCCATTTTTAATTTTCAATTTTCAAGACTCGTTTCTGATTTATTCCTCTATCCAATGCGACTCCAACTTATCCTGAACTGACAGACGGCTTTTGCAGACGTTACGCATATCGACCCTATGATTCATATCACAATTAGGGCTCGTCAATTCATTGCTACTTTGGTTGTCATGTAATTGTGAGGGTCTATCCCTAGTTCCAATGGTCTCGATCGTCACTGTTCGATTTTGAAAAATTTGCAAATTATACATTGGCTAAACGGCATCACCCGCGCTCCAATCGTATAACGCTAGCAATGCATTCCTTAATCGTTCTTAGATCGGCCTTTTATGGCTCTAAATTTCCCCTCAACAATCCTTATGGTCAAAGTACAATTTCCTATCCGAGTTCCCTAGATCCACGTACCTTGTCTCACGTTAGTCTTTTCCCTTTGGTCAGTCAACTCAAATTGATCAGATTTGAGCGAGATATGATTGAAATACATCGCTAGATACATTTCTCATTAATGAGTCTAAAAATGTCACAACTCTTCCCCCTTACAAAATTTTGTTCCCGAAATTTACATCAAACTTAGTTACTCAAACAAATGGGGGTACTGACGCCTCATTGTTTCTTCACTCTCCCACGTAGCGCCTTCGGTTCCATGATGCTCCCACACAACTTTGACCAATGGAATCATTTTATTCCTCAGAATTTGCTCCTTCCGATCTTCGATCCTGATCGGTTTCTCCACGTGGGATACCCTGTCGTCCACTTCTATAACCTCGTAGTCTAGCACATGTGTTGGGTTTGGTTCGTACTTCCGCAGCATTGACACATGGAAGACATTATGTACTTGGGATAGAGTAGGCGGTAAGGCAAGCCTGTAGGCCAAGGTTCCAATCCGTTTCAAAATTTCCAATGGACCTAGATATCTTGGACTCAGTTTTCCTTTTTTTCCAAATCGCGATAATCCCCTCATCGGCGACACCTTGAAGAAAACATGATCGCCTACTTGAAACTCCAAAGGTTTACGTCGTTTATCCGCATAACTCTTCCGATGACTCTGTGCCGTCCTTAGTCTATCCCAAATTATCTTCACTGTTTCTAGATGGATTGCTCTACCAACTTTAGGCCTTTGATACTTCTTTCTCCAACCTCATCCTAGCAAATCGGAGTTCTACAAGCCCTTCCATAAAACGCTTCAAACGGTGCCATTCGGATGCTTTGCTGGTAGCTGTTATTATATGCGAACTCTACCAAATGTCGTTGATCTTCCCATCCACCTTTGAAGTCTATTACGCACGCTCTCAATATATCGTCGATCATCGACCATCTTTTTACTAACAGATAGGCGATGCTTGATTTCCGGCTAAGTGCGTCTGCAACTCTATTTGCTTTCCTAGGGTGATACAGTATATCACAATCATAATCCTTAAGTAGCTCCATCCATCGACGCTGTCTCATATTCAATTCCTTTTGGGAGAACGGATACTTCAGGCTCTGGTGGTCTGTGTAAATTTGGAACTTCTCGCCACACAAATAATGTCTCCAGATCTTCAGAGCAAAGATGATCGCTGCCAATTCCAAGTCATGAGTCGGGTAATTCATCTCACGCAGTCTCAGTTGTCGGGATGTGTAGGACACTACTCTTCCATGCTAGATTAACACACAGCCTAGTCCCTTTAGCGAAGCATCGCTATATATCTCATAGCCTCCCGGTCCTAATGGAATCGTCAATACGGGTGCAGTTGTCAACCGATGTTTAAGTTCTTGGAAACTCTTTTCGCAATTATCCGTCCATTCGAATCTCGTTTCTTTCTTTATCAATCTCGTCAGTGGAATGGTTGTGGATGAAAACTTTTCCACAAAACGTCTGTAATATCTTGCCAATCCCAAGAAACTTCTGACTTTCGTGACCGTAGTAGGCTTAGGCCAATTCGTTATGGCTTTGATCTTCGCAGGATCCACCGCAATTTCTTCTCCATATATCACGTGATCAAGAAATGTTACCTTATTCGGTCAAAACTCGCATTTGCTAAACTTAGCGTAGAGCGAGTGTTCCCTCAAGGTGTGCAAAATAATCCTTAGGTGTTCTCCGTGTTCCTTGTTATTCCTTGAGTAAATTAGAATATCGTCGATGAAGACTATGACGAATCTATCCAAAAATTCCTTAAACACTCAATGCATCAAATCCATGAATACGGCTAAAGCGTTGGTCAATCCAAAAGGCATCACTGTGAATTCATAATGATCATACCTTATTCTAAAAGCAGTCTTAGGTATGTCTTCCTTCTTAATCCTCAACTGGTGATACTCGGTCCTCAGGTCAATCTTAGAGAATACCGTCGCTCCTTGCAACTGATCAAATAGGTCGTCAATTCTTGGCAGTAGGTATTTATTCTTCACTGTTACCTGGTTCAACTGCCTATAGTCGATGCATAGACACAAGGACCCATCCTTCTTCCTTACAAACAATATCAGCGCTCCCCACGACGAAGCACTCGGTCGGATAAATCCTTTATCCAGTAGTTATTGCATCTGCACCTTCAACTCCTTTAGTTCTGATAGGGACATCCTATAAAGTGCCTTCGAGATTGGCTCTGTTCCGGGAGCTAACTCGATCACGAATTCTATCTCTCGCTCTGGTGACAACCCTAGCAACTCCTGGGAAAAAATGTCAAGAAACTCACGCACTGCCGGGATGCTTTCTAGTTTGGGCTCCTCGGCAGTCGTGTCCATGACTACGACTAAGTACGCCTAACACCCCTCAGACATCAACTTTGTCACTTCAAGGGATGATACTAAAGGGATCGAGGTTCCTCCTTGACTTCCCACAAATTCAAAGCTAGGGCGACCTTCCAGATAGAAACGAATTATCCTACTACCACAATCCACTACTGCCCCTTGTTTACCCAACCAGTCTATCCCTATGATCACATCAAAATCATACATGGGTAATACAGCTAGATCAATACTCTCCTTACTACCACCAATTACAATCCTACAGTTCGCACATCCAACGAAACCAATATATTATCTTTCAGCGAAGTGGCCACATGCAGAATTACACTCAATGGTTCTAACTTCATATTAACCAAATCAGCAAACCGAGCAGATACAAACGAGTGCGTGGCACGAGGATCAAACAATGCATATGCAGCTTGGTCACACAAATAAACCGTACCTGTGACCACGCCTGGTGTTTCTTCCGCCTCCCTACGGACTACTATATAAACTCTTCCCTAAGCTGGGTGTCGATTCTGCTTGATTTGGGGGGTGGCAGTTGACGGTCCAGCCTATGGTTGCTGCCCTTGAGGTCGATTTGTTGGAGCTTGGTTCGAACAAGTCCTCATCTGGTGGCCCATCTGACCACACTTAAAGCAGGCTCCAATTCTTGCTGGGCATGGTCCATTACCATGCCTCCTGCCACAGAGGCGACAACTCCAATTCATGGGGTTCGGCAGCTTCACTATGTTCTTTCTTACGGGGGGACAAAACACCTGTTGCCAACCATTGGTCTCTTGCCCATTTGGCGGTTGTCTCGGAATGAAGTAAACCGCGATCCAGATGTGGCATTCCTCTCCTTTAAATCCCTCTCAATCATCTGGCCCCGCTCACAAATTTCCTTATAGGTCCTCAAATTCAGGGCTATCATCTGACTGCGAAGCTTAGGCCTTAATCCATCCCGAAATCTCCGTGCCTTCTTCAGGGGATCTTCTACCGATCGAGGTGCGTACCTCGATAACCTGGAGAACTCAGCCTCATATTGGTCCACTATCAGCTGATTCTGACGTAGCTGTAAGAATTCTATATGTTTCATTTCCCTGGCCGTCTCAGAAAAGTATTTGTCATTGAATGCCGTGGTGAAGGCATTACAGGCCACGACCGTCCTTTCTAGGAAAACTCCATTCTTGGTGGCAGCCCACCAATCGTTTGCGGTACCTTCCAGCTGGTACACTGCCAACAGTACTTTCTCTTCGTCCGTGCACCTCGGGACTCCAAAGGCTTTCTCTAGTTTCTCAATCCATCTGGGTGCTAGGTCGGGGTCTCTAGTCTCGTCAAACTGGGTCGGCTTTAGCTTGATAAACTGCTCGACTAGCTAGCCCATCTACTTGGCCACGACAACTTCTTCTTGGGCATTCACTGTCTCATTGCCCTGATCGTGGTCGCCATTGTTTTCGTTGCCCCCATTGTTGTCATTGTTGGCGTTGACGGCAGCTATTGCGGCTCCAACCGCTTGGGCTATATCAGCATCCCTATCTTGTGTCTGCTATCGATGAGGTCGCCAATCCTTTCCAGCGCCCTCAGTACTCCGTCCATTCTCGGGTCCTCTGCTACAGGCGGCTTTGAACTAGAGGCTCCGCCCCCTAGGCCTTCCAGGTCTCCTAAATGGATTACTTATCTTCGAATGCTTTTGCTGAGCCTGGTCCACCACAATTTCATCAAGGAGTTAGTAACTCATTTATCCAACCAAGTCCAGAGCTACTAATCATGTCTTAATAGAAACAGTTATATCACAACGGCTTTTCACATAGTAATCCCATAGACACTTCAATAAGCCGTTCACGGCTATTTCTCAATTTCGTTCACTCCAACGGCTCACCAAAACTAGCCATACTCATCCACCTAACAAGTCAAAACCCAAAAATGACTTCCAATGCTAAACATTAAACTTCATTCTCTTATGTCGTCGCAATCCTGTCAAGGCCAAATGCCAATCATATGCTCCAAGTCATATGCCATGCAACCCGTGCTTTATTCTAGTGAGTCTCCTAAGGTCTCGTTACCCGTCCTTGTCCCAACTTAATCTTCCTTATTACTTCAATCCTCAATCAACCTTGGATCAAGCTGACCTTGCTCTGATACCAAGCAAATGGGGATGTCATGCCTCGCGCCTCAGGCACGAGCACGCGACTCCCAGTAAGCACAAACTATCTCTCGAGGTCCCAGAATGCACATACATGTCGAGAGGTATGTCAATTAGAAAGCATGCGGAAGCAACTAAATAATAACTCCTCCGTATAAGTATAAAAAGGGACTTGGGCAACGATAATATCCATACGTACATAGGTTCTTAACTGTTCACACAAAATATCGTAAACTAGTAGTCAGTAGGGTGACGTGGCAGGTACAAAAGACAGTCATAGCTGCTCTAAAAAAGGGACAGACATCAAGGTCACCAACTAATTGCCAGACTAGCAAAGTAGAAACTCCTAGGTCGAGCTACTGGAGTCGTTGGTCTCCCCTTCAGCCTCCTCACTGGGCTCGTACTCCGAGAAGGTCTCTGAGCAAACCTCCACGGTATTCTCCATGATCTCATCAGCAAACAGCTCCACCAAGTCCTTCTCGGTAGCCTCGACCACTATCACCCCGTTGGTGTCCTCCAGTGTCACGCCCCGCACCTCACAGCACGAGCAAGCAATCATTCCTGCAAGCAAACAACAATAATCTCTCGATGGTTCCAAGTATCCACCTATATATATAAAGAAAGGTTGAGAGATAAAATAATTTACATTAAGCAAACGGAAGCAGTTCCCAAAAACTCCCCGTACAATATATATATATATATATATACACACACACACACCAAGACTAAGCAGGACCTGGATAGCGTCATAAAAAGTCGTACATCAACCCTACTAGCCAACAACTACTAAAAATCGCTATACATCAAGGCGACGGGGTAAGCATGCCAAAAAGATGTCCACAAAAATCCACCAGGAAGGGGGTTAGGTCGCCAGTCAAAAGGGTCGGATCGCCAACTGGAGTCGCCTAGGAAGAACTGCTGGAATCTCCGGTGTCCTCAGTCACCTCCGACGGCTCGTACTCGGAGAAAGTCTCCGATAGAACCTCCATAGAGTCCTCCATAGTCGCCTTCTGCGACGGCTTAGCTGGGTCTCCATCCATGGTCACCTCCTGGTCCGGCTCGGCTAGGTCTCCCTCAGACAGCTCCACCTCGATGACCTCGTCCTCCGGCGGTGGCACAAAATACTCCGCTGTCGGCGTCCGCTCTGGGCTGTTCCTTGACCCAACCACCGATCCCTTGGGAAACTCCTAGTCCGAGATCATCTGACATCAGGGAGGTATGACACCCTCCGGAACCTCATCGGGCTTCAGCGGCCCGACCTTCTATCCCCGTCCCTCCTAAACCATGCCTCAAATCTGTGAGGCTTCCAGTTCCGTTTCTCCTCGTCTACCCATACTACTGTACATTTCCTCACGTAAATATTCCCTTGCCTATCGGGGAACTCATCGTAAGAAGCCGTCATCTCTTGCGGGTCCCCGAATCTGATAGGCCATATCGCTACTGCCTAGGATCTGTAAAGTAAGGTTTCCCCAAAAGGGGTGAGATACACATCTCAGTAAGAAAAACCTAACCCTAGGTCAGGTTGACCGTCCACTCAGGCAGTCTCGTCACTCAATAAATTCAAACTCATGGACACATAGGCATGAAAGTCACAATCCAATAAACCACAACATACAGAAGACAGGCATGCATTTATAATCTTATATCACACACAAATGCACATATATGCTCGGCCTGCCACTTCACCACATCTATCAACCTTTGCCTGCCTCATTCTCTAGCCCGCGAACTAGTCGCCTCAGGCTCGGCCCGCGTAAACGCGTCAGACCGTCATCGGTGACCCGCGTAAACGCATCAGGTCCCGGTTCAATTCCAGACAAGGTTTATGAGCTCATACTCTGTCCCGCGATTAGATCGCATCAGGACTGTAGCTATCTCAACCCCGCGACTTTGTCGCATCAAGGTGCCATCTAATTATACTTCACCCCGCGACCTCGTCGCATCAGTGTCTCAACCTTCCGCCCTACGTCTCATAAGCCTCAAGGTCTCGTCATGCCATGCCACAATCATGTCTCATGCCACATCATATCAAATAACTTGATTTAAATTCAAATTTCACAATCAATGGCTAATGCGCATGCTAATATGTTTCATAAATCTCGTAGCATGCAATTCAATTCAAATGGCACCCAAACACACAAACAACTCAAGCATAGGCTATGTCATACAATCATTCTATAACATCTAAGGACACATCAAGCTATTACGTTTGAGAATTTTCTCATAACCGTTCCGATCGACCATCGACTTACCCAATCGAGTCCAATCCCCCTAGCCTTGGTTTAGGAAATTCCTTACCTTCACTTAGCAACAAAATTCACTCCTCTTTGCACCTCCTAAGGTTCGGCCAAGTCAAGTCCAAGGCCAATTCGCTGCGCAACCTAGGATAATCAACCGATTTGTCAAATTCCCAAGTCAATTCCTCAATTCATCCATCCAAATCACCCATAGCATACTTCTCATCATCTCTTCACATCATACACACCAAATTGCAACACAAATCCAGTATATCCAGCCACCCACATAATCAGTTTGGCCCGGCATTGAACCGATTCTATTCGATTTTGTTCATGCCGGGTCCAATCGGTCCTAATCTACCTCAAATTCATCAATTATACACTATCCTACCTCTTATAATGTCTACCTAAGGGTTTGAAAGGTCACCTTGAGTTTCAAGCCAAATGGTTGCCGAAAAGTTGCCAAAGGTCACCGGTCGTCCAAGGTCCAGAATATCGGCAGATTCTGTCCATAATATCCAAGGCCGGTTCGTAGTCAAAAACTTATCAAAAAAATATTTAATTTTTACCACAGAACCCTACATATGTCTACTGAGTCTCCACCAAATTTGAGCTCAAGACTCCAAGAATTCAGCCATCAAAGGGACTAAGAACAGAACCTACCTCTGGTTGGTTCTTATTCTGTCGGCCTGTGGGAGAATGCTTGCCCTGAATTTCACAGTGCTCCACTGACCTGATTCCCATTGGAGGACGTCGGCAAGACGTAGATCTACGTCTGGGTGGTCGGCCGGTAGCAACTGATGGTCGGAGGTGCCGGTCCTACAGGTCGAACAGCGGTGCTGGGGCAAGTTGGATGAGCGGCAGAGCTGGAGAAGAAGAAGAAGAAGAACTCGATTCTTTTGGGGGGGTGATCTGCCGAATGAAGAGTGAGAGAGAGAGGAGAGAGAGAGCTTTTGTTTATCCCAAAAATTGGACACATGAGTTGATTGGTAGGTGGGCATTTAGTGTGAGATGACCACAACTCATGGATGTCTGACACTTGTCACTTGCTCTAACTAAGGAGATCCAATGGTCATCTCTTTGTCCTTGAATTTTCGGCAGCTTGGGGGGTCAATTGTTCATTTTCCCCTTCCTTCAATTATAATAACAAAGTTATAAGCTTGAGGGACAAAACAGTCATTTTACCCCGACGTTCGGAACATCGTTTTTCTCATTTCTGATTTCTTCGATAGGGTGACGGCCAATCCAAATGACGTTGGAATTCTTGATTTTCCATTTCAAACTTTTCAGGTCTCATTTTTGATCATTTCTTCTATCAGACGTGATTCCAGCCTATCCCGAACCAACGGGTGGCTTTTGCAGACTATACGCGTATCGACCCGTGATTCTCATCACGTTTAGGGCTCGTCATTTCATGGCGGCTTTGATTGTCATGTAATCGGGAGGGTTTATCACTAGTCCCTATGGTCTCGATCATCATAGTCCGATTTAGGATAATTTTACAAATCATACATTGGTTAAGCGGCATCACCCGCGCTCCAATTGTACGACGCTCGCATGGTAATCCTTAATTGTCCTTAGATCGGCCTTTTGATGGTTCTAAATATCCCCTCGACAATCCTTATGGTCAAAGCGTCATTTCTCATCCGAGTCGCTTGGGTCCACGTACTTCATCTTGCGTTAGCCTTTCCCCTTTTGTCAGTCTACTCAGATTGATCAAATTTGAGCGGAATACAACTGAGATACATTGCTTGATATATATAAACTTCTTATTACAGAGTTTGAAATTGATTGGAAATCAGAATGTCAAATCCAAGGTCGGGGTCCTCTCTAGACCAATCATCGAACCAGCAACCGATCCCTCGGCCTCCACTGAATCCCGAGCGGGATGACACCAATTAGGGATTAGCCCTCGAGGTACCTCAATAGGCTTCAACGGCCCTGTAGAAATGTCCTCTACCTTTTTGAACCATGCCTCATACTTGTGAGGCTTCCAGCTACTACCACTATCGTCTACCCAAACGACCGTATACTTTCTAACGTAAATGGTCCCCTGTCCGTCAGGGAACTCCTCAAAATAGACAGACATCTCCTTAGGATCCCCAAACCTGACTAGCCACATGCTCAAGGCCTAGGATCTATAAAGAAATGGGGTCCCACTACGGGATGAGATATACATCTCAGTAAGGTAGGTCCTAACCCTAAGTTAGGTAAACAGTCCACTCAGGCAAATGCAGATGCCAATAATAAATACAAAATTTCATGAGGCATTCCATTGTCAATAACAACACACAGATGTCAAGCATGCAGTCATGGCATCATAACACATCAATAGGATCATGCACCCCTCGTCATGTCGAATCACAACTTCCACCCTTCTCGCCTGCCTCACTTTCATGCCCGTATTTGGAACGCCTCAGGCTCGGTCCGTGTAAATGCATCAGATCGTCTCATTGACAAACCCGCGTAAATGCATCTGATTTTTAATGTTAATCCAGGCCTGTGTCGACACATCACAACTCCGTCCTGCGTTTCAACGCATCAGGACATTGGCCATTTCAACCTCGCGTCTCATACGCCTCAAGGTGCCATTCATTTCAAATCCCGCGCCTCAGGGCATTCATCCACACCATCTCGCGTCTCATACGCCTCATGGTATTCCCACATCTCAGATATGCCACAAGTTCAATTCAATTCATACACTTAATGCCAAGTGCAAACTCATGCATAATCAATACACTTATGGCAAGCAAAACACTCAAATTTGACATTCAACTATGGTAATCAACTCAAGCACAAGCAATGTCACTCGTTCAAGTCCTCTATACCATTCTAGGATGCACATTGGGTCACTGCATTATAAACTTTCAAAAATTGATCCATACACGCATAAATCGCCCAATCGAGTTCAATCCTCCTATCAAAGGTGTAGGATTCCCCTTACCTCAAGCTTAATGCGATGCAAGTCTTCTTCCGACCACCTCAAAGGTTCGGTCCTAACGGTCCAAGATCAAGTCCATCGCTCAACCTAAGGAAATCCATCCAACCATTAACTTTTCTTGCTCAAATTACCATCCCACTAATCATACACCTCATGGGCTTATCAATTAACATTCTAACACTTCTCAACGATGAATTTGGAGCTCAATTACAACCACCAATGGTGCCCACAGAACTGGTATGCACAGAACCGAATCGGGCGAATTTTGGTTCTGTGTATACCTCAACTTACCGGCCCTTAAACCATCTCAAATCTTCAATTTAATCACTAATCTACTTGCTATCATGTAGTTCTAAGGATTGAAAAGTCTCATAAAAAATTTGAGCTCAAGGTGACATCAAATGGTCCACGAACGGTGCCGGTTCCTCCAAGCTTACAGCCGGTCAGTTCTGGCCCTTCAAACGCAAAACCCATTTGGGGTCAAAACTCCATCAAATTGACCCAAATATTTTACCACAGCTCCATGTCCCCTAAATGTCCACAAAATTTGGTTGCAAAACTCTAAGATTTCGGAGTCCTAAGAGGCCAAAAACGTGGCTTACCTTTGGTTGCGACAATTTCCGTCGACTTTTTGGAGATTAGCTGGCTGGAGCTCCTCGATAGGTCAAACGACTCGTTTCCACTTGGAGAACTTCGGCAAGAGGTTGAGGAAGGAGTGGGTGGTTGGCTCGACGATTGGGGATCGCCGGAGGTGGCGGTCGACGACGGCGAAGCTGGCGGTAGAAATCGGTCTTCTGGAGCAGCTTCCAGGCATGAAGAAGAAGAAGATGAAGAAGATGCAGAGCATATGGGAGGGTGTTCGGCCAAACATGAGAGAGAATGAGGATTTATACTTCATTTGGCTTGGTCAAAATGAGTTGAATGGTAGTTTAAAAGTGAAAACATCAACTCATGGCCTCATCCATTGACACTTGTCCAATGTGTCATTCAAAGCTCATCCAATGGCCCACAATTTCTTCAGTTTTCGACAACTCTTGAGGGGTTTCAATGACTAAAATGCCCTTGTCCAATTATATAGGTAAGGCTAAGGCTTGAGGGGCAAAATGGTAATTTTATCCTCGACATCCGAACGTCGTTTTTCTAATCTCAATTTTCTTCGATAAGGCGATAACCAATCCAATTGAGATGCTGGAATTATTGATTCTCCATTTTCAATTTTCAAGACTCGTTTCTAATTCATTCCTCTATCCAATGTGATTGCAGCATATCCCGAACTGACGGGCGGCTTTTGCAGACGTTACGCGTATCGACCCTGTGATTCATATCACAATTAGGGCTCGTCAATTCATGGCGACTTTGGTTGTCATGTAATTGTAAGGGTATATCCCTAGTTCCAACGGTCTCGATCGTCACTGTTCGATTTTGGAAAATTTACAAATTATATATTGGCTAAGCGGCATCACCCGCGCTCCAATCGTATAACGCTAGCAATGCATTCCTTAATCGTTTTTAGATCGGCCTTTTATGGCTCTAAATATCCCTCGACAATCCTTATGGTCAAAGTGTCATTTCCTATTCGAGTTTCCTAGGTCCACGTACCTTGTCTCGCGTTAGCCTTTCCCCTTTGGTCAGTCAACTCAAATTGATCAGATTCGGCAAGATATGACTGAAATACATCACTAGATACATTTCTCATTAATGATAGTAAAATCAAAATGTCACAATAAATATATTCAATTGACAAATGCACAAAAGTCAATTTGGCAGAAGTGCAAGCAATTAAGTGGCAGAAGCACAAAATCTGAGTCGTTAGAAGCATAAAATCTGAGCCTTCAGAAGCACAAAACCTGAGCCTTCAGAGGCGTAAAATCTGAATCGTTAGAAGCACAAAATCCGAGCCTTCAGAAGCACAAAATCTAAACCTTTAGAAGCACAAAATCTGAGTCATCAGAAGAACAAAATCTGACCCTTCGGAAGCTCAAAATCTGAGCCTTCATAAGCACAAAGTCTGAGCCCGTCAAAAGCACAAAATCTAAAGTGTCGGAAGCACAAAATCTGAATTGACAGAAATATAAACTCTGAACAGGACCACAATAGCATTGAAAGAAATGGAATTGACACAATTACAGAGGCCTGTGTTCGATACAATTTCCTTAAAACAAATTCATCCCCTCCAGTACGTGCTTAGAGGTTTCGTGAACGTCTGTCTTCCAAGATACAGTGGTTGGCAGCAATAGAGGCAAGTACATCACTTCAAAGCTTTCGATGAACTTGAACAACACGTGAATACTATCGAAAACAATGCAAATGCAGAGAATTGAAAAAGAGGAATGAGAGATTTTCTTTTGAGATTGTAGTGCCTTCGATCTTTCTAAAACAGAATGGGAAGCCACGTATTTATAGGCTGAGTGGGGCATTTCGAAAATAAAGAATAATGGCTAAATAAATTTATCGTTTAGAGCCGTTATGTATTTAATTCTATAACCACATAATTATAATAGCCGTTACTTAATTAATCCCATTAATATGCCGGTAATTAACTTAAGAACTGTTGCATTGTAACGGCTTGAGTTGGAAAAAATTAAAACAGAAGGCAAAAATGGGCTTGTTGCGAGGCGCACTTTCCGGTCCTGCATTCGCATAAGCAGGTCGTGCGCTTGTGCCCAAGTTTCCGCTTGTCAGGCCTCCATCGGGGTCTGAGATTTGCGTTCCCTGTGCGTGCGCACAAGGCATAGTACTTGTGTTATGATAATTACCACTCAAAATGAGTGTAACCACACATAAAGCACTTCAAAGCCTTTCTCCTTTCCTTTGTGGGACTAGTCTTTGTCAATTCCCACTTCCAACTCAAGGAATGTTCTTTGATAAATAATTTCTCATTCACTCACCCATCAAAATATATAATAGTTCCAACAGTAAGAAGCTAACTGTCAAGTCTCTTGTTTTTCCTACATTTCATTATGTCTAAAATTTGTGCGCAGCAACTCTTTCCCTTTACGCACAAGCCACTGTCACCTTAGTTTGTCGCCCAATATTCCATGTGACATTATCCTTCCTATTTCCTAATCATGTTGCACGTTGTTGGGACTAACAATACAACCTAGATGGGGGAGAGGAGTGAATAGGTTGTTCCAAAACTTTTCTAGATTTTGCGGAAAATCAAAGGTGGTTTGAAAAAGATCGGGTGAGCAATTTGTTGACACCTAAATTTTGATTTTTAGGAAATTCATTCATTTATTCATAAAATGAGAGTTATTTATAATTCTCGCAAAAAATAATTTGTTTTCATGCATTGCATAATTAATTTAGTTTTTCGTGCATTGCGTTCGCATCATATTGTAGCTACGGCAAAAATTTGAACTTAAATTGACGAATGATTGGGATTGACGCAGTATGAAGAAATTCAGCTAATGAACGGGGAGTATGCCGAAAATTCTAAGAAGGCTTGGACCTATTTTCTAAAATTAATTCAGCCATTTAAGGCCTCAATTAGAAAAGGTTTTAGAGCAGGAACTATTTTGTAATTAAATGAAAAGCATGAAACCTATCACATCATTATAAATACATATGTAGGATTCACATTTAAGGGGAGAGGCCACTTACTTGATATACACGGCACTTTTTGAGGTATAAGGGAGAGAGAGAGAGGAGGAATCTTTCTGGATTTTTTTACAGGGTCGGAGGCCACGCAATTTAGCACATACGGCAGAACATGGAGAAGAAAAAAAAGCGAGCTTCGTCTAGTGAGACAGGTAGAGAGAGGGTCTGATCGTTCATCCATAAAAAGCCCCTCAAAGAAGAATTTTTTTATCTTTTTTTCCTCTGCACGTTACTCGAGTCCCATCATGAAGCACCAGGAGTGCTTCCATGGAATTTCTTCGCAGGTTTCCTTGATATCCTTTTGCGCCCAATCCACCCCATCGCAAGCCTAAGTCCAGCGCGAGGTTGTCGCGCGCTATCCATAGTCATCCATTGCCCTCCGAGCCGTCACCAAGCAATTCTACCGCCAACCCAATTGTTTCGTTGACCTGGAGACGAAGCTGCAATCCCACCATAAGAGGCTCGGCGTGTTAGATCTTCGTTGATTGGCGATCCATTGCTTCCCACCTGCGAGCAACACCGCAATCTCACCTAAGGAAATAACAAGCGGTGATTATTTAATTCTTCCATTGATTTGGTCAAAGTAAACGCAAGCCTTGTGTAGAAACTTCTGGTCTTGCTCGTCTTGTGGTTGTGTTCTCTTTCATTGTAGGTTATGGTGACAAATCCTTCAGATTCCATGGTCACGGTGGAGAAGTAAACCACGAAGGGAAGACTGACTTTGCCCATATTCATGAAATAAGAGGAAGGATCTTTTTTTAAAAAACGAAAAGGGCTTTGCTTTTATTATTTCCCGCAGGTGACAAAGCACACACGTTCAGGAAGAACCAATTGAGAATTTTGGGCTGAATCTAAAACCATATTTGAAATATGAAAATCACCCTTATCGATTTTCCTTGCAATTTTCGTTATCATAGGACGTTTTTTGCCGTTGCTGATTCGCTCACCTTCACCGTACGTCACCAATGTGCTGTCCACGAGGACCGGTAGCCCTTCTTTTCCGTCGCATAAAACCATCGACATCACTACTCAGCTGCGGATTGAACCAAATTCGATGGTAAATCAACCCCATTCCTCATCGTTATTTTAGGTCTAACACCGCTGTGATTTGGTGCTAGAGCCTCGACAATCTTGGGATTAGAAACGAGCAAAAGGGACTCCTTTTGTGCGGAAAAGTCTGCTCATTGGTGTGCTGGAATTCGCTGAACGAGGTTAGAATTTCTTGCTTTTTAGTTGCATTCTTCGTTTTATCAACTTGATAACATGCATATACATTCTTGTGCTTCAATGAACATCCAGTACTTGCAATTTAAACTAGAAAATTCAAACCTTTTCCCGTTCACTTTCGCAAGTGTCAAAAATCGATGCTGTTTTCTAAGCAAATTTGATTTTGTTCCTTGAACTGGTTGGATACTTTTTGGGAATTGATCAGGCTCAATTGGAATCAAGTTTTTTTTTTTTTTTTCCTGTTCACCAACTTTCTCAAAGTCGAATTGGGTTGAGAAGAAATCAAAATTTTTTGGCAATAAATCTGGATTTTTTTTTTTTATATCATAGTTCGGTTGACTGAATTGTGCATATTGCGGATGAATATTGTGTTGAGCTTTGACATGGTTGTTTCGATGATATTATCTTTGATTAGCATTGATCTTATATTTATGTTGAGAATAAAGTTTAATAAACTTGGCTTTATCTGACTTGTGAAATATTCGAATTGGACAACAAGAAGCTCACGATAGATAAACTTTTGATCTCGATGTTTATCTTTGGCATGCATGTTAGATGGGATAATTGTTTGATGCAAATGTTACCTTTTGCGATTTCACCCGAATCAAGATATTTTTTAAAATTCTGAAGATTATCTAAAATTTCATAAAAAAATCTCAAGAGATAATATTTCTTATTGGTGGACAGGGATTATCCCCTCGAAAATTTCGGCTAATCCTTGAGATTTTCGAATTTCCTTAAGCTTGATTGACTCGTCTTTTCTAATTTAAAATATTTTCACATTTTTAAACAAAAATACCTACAAGCCTAGACCCTCGAAAAAATTAAATTGCATGCCTTACCCATGATCTTATGGGGTGGGACAGTAATTTAGTATAATACTTCGTATTCTTTCTCTCTGGCAAGAGGGACGTTGTCATCTTATACGCGTATTCATATATTGACTCGAATCTTCGAGGGTGTAGAGACAAAAATTATACTCTAACCCGAATCTTTGGGAATGAGTGAATTATCGAAAATTTGAATTTTTAGGTATATTATGAGCATTCTTGTTTAATTGTGTTCAAACTTTTTTTTAATAAATTCAAAAAAAAAATCTGATAAGAACAAAGAAAGAAAACACAAAACAAAAAATAAATTTCAAGTCATATAAGCCAATCAGAAAAGTGCATTGTCATGAAATTGGTACCGAAAGGGCGTTAATTTTAATTAACGTAATTAAGTCCCCGAACTCATTAACTTTGGTTCGTAGAGATAAAATAGTTATCACACTATTTTATATAGGTTTCTAATTAACCTACCATAAATGATTAGTGGCGGCTCCAATTGAACATTTTTATGAATGAACTTAAGTTGCGAATTGATAGGACTTGAGAAGGTCCGATTTAGGTTAGTTAATTTAATTGACCTAATAATTCATTAGCCTAATTTTTAGATCGCGACACAATTATTTTGCTAAATACTATCAAAGTGAATACAACTAGAGACATGAGCAAGAAGAGATCAAAACACTAAAAATATAGTAGTTTGGCTTACACCAAGCCTATGTCCACTCCACACAACTAACAGTCACAACACAAGCTAGAATGCACTAGTAATCTGCTTCATAAATTGCCAACAGTAAGTGAGTTGATGTTTCACGGGATAGATCACACTATCTAGATACAGCTTCACTACTTTCGGAAGTACGCTTGTCTATGCACGATTACTAGCAATAATAGATCACAAGATCTTTCAATCAGAACAAGCTTTTCAACTAGAACGAATTCTAGAGGAACAATAAATGTTCAAGCAATTTCCTTTCTCTCTTCTTACTGATGTTTTATCAAGAAGATATTCTATGCTTGTTGTTTTGGATTCAAGAGTTCTTGGTTTTCAGACTATGAAAGGACTATGCTATGATCCTAGTTTTCATCCATCATTACTGACAGCAAGCATAGAGTTCAGGGTACTAATTCTGTCCAAGATGGGTTTTCTCTTAAAGAAAATTGGTTATGTGTTCCAATGAGCTCGTTTAGGGAATTGTTAATTCGTGAAGCACAGGGAGGAGGACTAGCTGGTCATTTTGGCATCAACAAAACTCTTAAAGTTCTTGCTTATGCTAAATTTGCTTATAACCGATCACCAAATTATACTATTGATCGATCACCTTTTAAAGTTGTTTAGGACTTAATCCTTTCACGCTGGTCGATTTGATCCCAATTCCGTCCAGCTCTCAAATCAATTTCGATGGAAAAGATAGAGCTCAAGTTAGAAGAAACTTCATGAGCAAATTCGTTCCCAGATTGAGAAGGCCAATGAGTTTTACAAGAAAAAAACAAATCCCCATAGAAAGAAGACTTATTTCCAGCCAGATGATCTAGTATAGATCCATCTAAGGAAGGAAAGATTTCCCGCCAAACGAAAGAACAAGCTGATGCCCAGAACTGATTGACCTTTTAAAGTTATGGAGAGGATTGGCGACAATGCGTATAAATTTTAACACCCTGGAGAATTTGGAGTTTCGGCAACTTTTAATGTGAGGGATCTATCTCCGTACTTGGAGGATGATGACCTTTCAGATTTGAAATCAAATCTCAAACAATCTGGGGAGTATGATGCGGGAGCATTCGACGACGTCACCAATGATATACCAAATTTTAATGTGCAATCCTTGATTTCACCCACAAGCTCTGTACAATCATTATTCATATAGACCAAGACTAATTTGGGTCACAACTTGCTTCAATGGGTCGCATTGACATAAAGTGTAAAGGCATCCTCAGATGATAGAGGAGCTCAGACGTTAACGAGCTCAGATGATGCGGTACAAGCTCAGAAGTTAATGCGCTCAGAAGATATTCATTTTGAAGATGGCACAATTCCAATTCGATTTTCCTAAATAGTTGCTGATTTGAAAGCCAATCAAATATATATCCACAGAAGGTTATACGGAGAACACCATCCCTTACTTCACCCCTTTGAATCCCGAAATTTCGCAAAACACCATCCCGAAATTCCGCAAAGCACCTTCCCTTACTTCACCACTTTGAATCCGTTCGCGATGTTTTGTGCCATCGAAACACCCATTCTACAGAATCACCCGCCCACGCGCATATCAATTTGAAATCTCAAAAGAGTAATCACACATGTTTAAACTTGATATTAAAATTAAATTCCATCTAAAAGAAGGCATATAAAATATATTCCTTAGCATCAAATTAAAACCATAATCTATAATTAAAATGACTTCTCCCACGAACTTGGTGTCAGTTTTATTTTTATCTCCTATGGTAAACTTTGATTCTTTCTTATTTGGCTTCTTCTAGTTTATGAACCCCTAAATGCAACGTGATTAGTTGCACAGTTATCTAGTCACCACGAATAAGATGATGACTTCTGAAAGATTAGATTCACAACCAATGCCAAAAAATCATTATCTTTAGGTCATGCTTAGATAACCAATTTTTATATTTATCACAGTATTTCTGTACTTATTCTCCCTTTTTACGTAAGAAGTAAAGACCATCCTTACTAGAATTATTGTCCTTTTTAAAGGTCGATTTTTTTGGAACCAAGTTGTCAAACAGACTAGCAGATGAATGAGTTTCTTTATGAACGCAATTTTTGTGCCCCTTACCCTTCTCAACACCAGAACTGGAAACAGTATACATAGCAACATACGCTTTACCTTTCTTCAGCTTTGCCTCTTTTGACACCACCCTTGCAATCAAGTCATTGATTATCCATGGTTGATTTGCAGTATTATACTGTGTTTAGATAATACCAAATTCATATGGAAGGGAGAGTATAAGATGCATAATACAAGCATTAGGAAGAGGAACATTAAGCCCCTTGAGTTTTAATTGCAGATCTACCATCCTTAGGACATAATCTCTAACGTTAGCAAAACCATCATACTTCAAACTGAATAACCGTGACATATGTATCTCAACTTCAACATTAAGAGAGTCACGATTTCTAGCCACCAAGGCTTCCATCATTTGCCTAGCAGTGATATCAGCAGAAAAATCAATTCTATGATGTTTTTGTATGGTTCACTTCATTGACAGTAAGCAAATCTTATTGTTCTTTTCCCGACTAGCAAATTGTGTCGTTTGGGCATCTGTACTAGCCTTAGTAAGAGCCGTCGACCTATTTTCATTAAGAGGAATATGGGCATCTACCAGTTCCATACCAAACAAAAAATCGTCTCTCCACTTCTTAAAATTAGAACCAATAAGAATATCAATAGATATGGAGTTGCCGTTCACAGAAAATGTGACTGGAAAATAATCACATTGGACAGAAAACATGATATGCGATTGTATATTCTCTACATTACAGCGGTCATAAAAATTTATTTTAATCTTTGTTGATTACTACCTTTTGGTGTATGAAAGTTCTTGAACTAATCAATTCTCAATCATATGCTGCATATGCAACCCTCCATGCAACAATACACAATTACCTCTTTTAAGAGTATAAGTAGGCATTAAAACAGGAGATATCCTCCTTACCCAAAAAAAAAAGGAGGAGATCTCCCAATATTTTGTAAAATGTTCTTTATTAAACTCAATCAAGTGTGCCACTTTAGCGGTTACAACCTAATTGAATTTACTTGAAATTAGAATATAACTTTATATTTTACATTTATCGTAAGCATGTAATTTTAGAAATTAGGGACAATCATCCGCAAAAATTACACGCTGCTAATTTACATTGATACACTCAACAATACATGTCAAACCATGTATATGAAATAGATAAATCATGCTCTACATATTTGTATGTTTACTTGTATTTCAAGAAATCATATATAAATACAAAAAAATACACCAAAAATATCCCAAAATATACACGTATTTGGAGTTTCATAGATAATTTTCATCTATAAAATTGTCAAACATGTAAAATAAATATATCACCTTATAGAACATGAGCATACGAGCACATAGGTACTTAGGACACCCCCATCGGACGCCGGACGCTCCCTCATGCGCCGCTTCACGTGCCGACACGTGTGGAGCACGTGTTTTGGTCTTCAGTTGGTTTTGAAATTGATCGCTCCTTGATTGAACTTCGTGAATCGGGCCGAGGCGGTTCGATCAAATCGGTCGATGACCGATCCAACCCGACAGCCCACGTCAACTAGTTAGGGTCGGGTCTACACCTAACTGAATGATGTTAGCTGATGCAAGGCCAGCAACGCATTGCGGTGCGTCTAACGATCACCGACGATGATCTTGATATGATTTTCCTTGTCTTATAGAGTTCTTTCTGAATGTATGATTTTCTTTCATTTTGACAAAAATAAAATTTTAAAAGAATACGATTCATGATCTGATACGCGTAAGCTCTAATACCATATGTAGGCTGCGATTGTAATCCGTATGCAACTATTCAAGAATCACACGTATAGATATATAAATCACATATCTATAAAGTTAAAGTATTGACATATCTTGTTTCGGATCGTCATTCTTGATACGGAATTGCGATGATCTGATATCCAAGAGTTTCTTCTCTATAAAACTTTTTTATTTTATTGCCGGTTTTAATGAGACGATACCTCACATATCATTTATAACGAATCTTTACATGAGATTATGCGAATATTAAGATTTAGAGGAGAAACTTAAACTTTATTTTTAGATATTGAAATTTATCTCCTCATTAAAGATAAGTTTATCTTGATCCATACTATCCAGCACCATATTAGACTAAATAAAAAACTGTATGTATCTTTATTTATTAGATCAATTAACTTTTATAATAACAATTAACAAATCTCATAATAAATATTAAATATATATTTAACAAGTTGAATCAAACCCACCCTTGGCCATGTGCCCCCATTACATGCTTATCTAGATAAGAAGGGAAACTCCTTTGGACTCTTTTATATTCATTTTCTTTTTTGATTTTGCTTTGTTTATGTTTCATTCTTCAACTTGATGTGCCAAACAAACTAATTTGCTTCCAAATTCTAAGAAATCAAGTGCCATCAGCATCATCCACTCCACCACCTTCCCCTCTGAAATTTGATCAATTTCAAGCAACAAAAGCATTATAGAGAGAGAAAGATGTCACCTTTGGTTGTCTCAAAGCTTGCTGGACGACGATCTACTACCGTTTTTGGAGCTCAAACGAAAACTTCGGCCTCACTCAAAAGTAAGCTTCGACGCTTTTCTCTGAGCTAATACTCACAGAGAGCTCAATCATTCCCGAACAACACTAAGTGGCAAACTTTGACAAAGCAGCATCAAGTACTCCAAGCCGAGTCTCTCCCCGTCGTATAGGGAAGTCGTTTTCGATGTGATATCCTGGGAACCCATTTTTTCTACGTTCGTTATGATGCTCGCAGAGTGCCCCCAAAAGCTCTCTCTACCATTTCCGCTGACCAAACAGACCCTGGCCACCTTGTTGAAAGCATGCTCCTCACAACCCCACCAGCTCAAGCAAATCCACGCGCTCATCCTAACCACTGGGCTCTCCGTGAAAAACAGCCTCGTTACTCAATTGCTTGCCAATCGGGTAATCTTAGGCGACATTCAGTACGCACGCAAACTGTTCGATGAAATGCACAAACCAAGAACTTTCTTGTGGAACATCCTGATCCGGGGATATGCGAAGAATGACATGCCCATGGAGTCGGTTTCGCTCTACGGAAATATGATCTCTCTCGATGTTCGACCCGACGGATTTACTTTTCCGTTTGTGGTGAAGGCTTCTGCTGAGCTGCCCGAGTCCTGGGCCGGTTTGACTATCCATGCCCACGTGGTAAAATATGGGCTTGAGTATAATGCTGTGGTGAGAAATGAATTGATGATGATGTACGTGAAGTTTGGGGACATGGGATTGGCTGATCACTTGTTTGAGACTATGATAGAGAGAGATCTAGTGACCTGGAATTCTTTCATTGCAGTGTGCGTGCAGATGGGGTACGCTAGTAAGGCCCTCTCGCTGTTCCATCAGATGGGCTTGGCCAGGGTCAAGCCTGATGCTGTGACTATTGTAAGTGCCCTATCAGCGTGCGGTCAGTTGGGATGTTTAAACATTGGCAATAAGATTTATGAATCTGCTGTAAATGATGGGATGGAGAGCAACATTATTGTTGAGAATGCATGGCTTGACATGTGTATGAAATGTGGTAGTACTCATATGGCAAGAACTTCATTTGATGAAATGCATCTTAAAAATGTTGTTTCATGGAGCGCAATGATTTTAGGCTATGCAGTTAATGGGAAGAGTGAAGAAGCTTTGGATCTGTTCTCTAGAATGCGGAATGAAGGGCCAAAACCAAACTATGTCACGTATCTTGGAGTTTTATCCGCATGTAGCCATGCCGGACTTGTGAGTCAAGGTCGTGCTTATTTTAACTACATTGTGAATTCAAATGATCAGAATATTCGGCCTAGGAGAGAGCATTATTCTTTAATGATCGATCTCCTTGGCCGCTCAGGACATATTGAAGAGGCTTATAGCTTTATAATGGGTATGCCCATTGAGCCAGATGCTGGAGTTTGGGGTGCTTTACTTGGTGGCTGTGCAATCCACAAAAATGTTGAAGTGGGTCAGGTTGCGGCAGATAAGCTTTTTGAGGTAGGAGCTGATATTGCTTCGTATCATGTTCTACTATCTAACATGTATGCTTCTGCTGGGAGGTGGGACTACGTTGATAAAGTGAGACTAAGGATGAGAAAGAAGTGCATTAAGAAAATAGCTGCATATAGCTCAATTGAGTTCAACAGCAAAGTGCATGTTTTTTACAGCGGAGACAAGTCACATCCACAGTCGTCAAGCATATATCAGAAGTTGGAGGACTTGTGTATGCAAATCAGGAGCTTGGGTTACATCTCAGAAGTTGGTTCTGTTCACCATGACGTAGAAATGGAGGAGAAGGAAGCTGTGCTGCGTGTTCACAGTGAAAAGCTTGCTGCTGCATTTGGTCTAATTAATGTAGAACCTGAGTTCCCCATTAGAGTCATGAAGAATCTGAGGACTTGTGTTGACTGCCATAATTTCTTTAAGTTCATTTCAAGAATTATCATGAGGGAGTTTATTATGAGAGATAAGAGCAGGTTCCATCATTTTAGAAATGGTATATGTTCCTGCAAGGACTTCTGGTGATTTCTAAAGAGCAGCTATAACAAGAGCAGATTGATGGTGCATAGACTTGCTGCTTTTGGGTTGGAGGAAATTTTCTCAATTTATCAATATCTCAAAGTGGACAGTTTGCTAACACAGAATTAACTAATGTTTAGTTCCTTGTATTCTATAAAAAATACAAAATTTTAATTGTAAATTTCATATTGAAATTTCTGGAAGAGAAATTATAGAACAATACATATGTCATTCCTTCTCCCTTCTAGTGATTTTTCTCATTAAAATAAATCAACTTATATGAACTGTAAGTCTGTGAAGTTAAAAAAATGTAAACAATGTTGGACAGAAAGTTAGCTACATATGAAAATGTTAGGAATTTTTTTTTTCTGATTGGTTATTACACACACACACACACACACACACACACACACACACACACACATATCTTTGTTTATTTACTTGTACATATTTATTTATTTTCTCTCGATTGGTCTTGCTTTTATTTTATGAATCTTTGGGGTACATGGACTGCCAACCCCAACTAGTTTGGGATAAAGGTGTTGTTGATGTTGGTTATTGCTATGGCTAGATTATCATTTCTTTTGCATCCCCGAGCATAAAATTTAGAGTAATTTATCCCGTTTCAGCTCTGTGAATTTTGCAAATTAAATTTGAAACATTTTCTTTACTTGAATAGGCTTTGGGGGCAACAAGGTAAAAATGTGGTGTAAGTGTGAAAATGGTTTATATGTTTGCCTAATGGCAAAACATTTTATTGGATATTGAAGAATGGACCATGATATATCAACAAACGGCCATGGATTACTTCTAAGCAGACTTCTACACTCCAATGAGTCCAATCCTTAAAGATTGGTTTTGTCAAATACCTTGGATTAGATTGAAGAAAGTTCTGGCGGAGTTTATGAAGGAAACTGGAGTAGCTATATTTCCTGTGCTATAGATGTTGGGCTAAGCATGGACAACAGAGCATGGCTTTTAGTGGGATACTGCAATTATTTGTGCTGGATTTGATGTTAGATCAGGTTTTGTTTTCACTCTTCCTGTACTAACTGAACGTAGGAGATAAACTCCCATTTGCATGGACGATTTTGGAAATCTCAAATCTCCAGCAAGCGGAGTAAGAAATTGTGGATACAGAAACATTAATCTTGAAGAACGCTCTTGATATTATAGATTCTTCTGGATGTCAGAAGGACAAGGCGTTTCCTGATGAGGTTCCGGTTAGAAACAAATTTGATGTTCTTTCTGAAGGTTGTTTCATCCTTTTTATTGGATAGAGTGTAATTATTAGTTGCGAGTTGTAATGGTTGACCAGTTGTTCCTTATCTGCAGGGCATAACTCGTCAAAATAACATTGTAGGCAGCTATTGAGGCAAATTTGGATTTGGAAAAAAATCTCTGAAAATCACTATTGAAAGAACCAATTGAGGAATATGTATCAGTTTACGTCAGTTATATCTTTCTTGCCTAAGATATCTTGATGGTTGGGGTCCTGATCTTAGCGGCAAAATGAAGGGTTTCAAGTAAGCCCTGTATGCATGCAGAAGTTAAAACTGTGAGTACTTTTAAATTTTGTCGTTTGCTTTACTTGATATTAAAGTGCAAGAAACAAAATGCATGGGAATGTGAAAAAGATGGTTTTCTGGAGGGAAATCTTGCCACAGTCGTCAAGCTTATCAGCTCTGTAGAATTGGGTTACTTGGCAACTCTACCTATTATCTAGTCTGCTTATTTCTTCTCTTAATATGCTTCACTGTGATCAAAGAATCGTTGCTTTTATGCATTGAACTTTGGTGATCAGAGAGCTTCTTCGTGGGGCAAGTTGAACGTTATTTGCAGATTCTATTCTTGATTCTCATTGGATGATTGCTGGAGACTACATCTGATGAATCTGATAATGGGTTAGGATATTCTTCTCGGGATATTTCTTCATGTCGGCAGGTTCTTGCTGCAGTTGATCTTAATGGTGTCATTTAGTTGGCATTCTCTTTTACTTGGTAGATCTGAGGGCTAGGTTGCTTGAAAGATTGTTGCTAAGAGAAAAAAAAAAAATCTAAGTGCGATTATCTTAAGGATTCAAAATCAATTCCTGGTTCTTCCAAGCTTGTTGAAGATGGAAAGAGGCTTGCTGCAGATTTTATGAGACTGAAGCTATGCAGAAGCATAATTTTGTAAACAGAAGTGTCCATATCGCTTGGCTCAAGTTAGGTGATCATCATATTATTGGCATTCCCCATCGAATTTTGAAATTAAGACCTGTCGGGAGGTCTAAACAGGTTTTGCTATTGGCTGTTGGTGTTAGATTATATTCTCATGTAGTAATTACATATTAAACTGTTTGCTTCTAAGAAAATTATTAGGAACAGAGGATGTTAATTGTTTCAGAGATAGTGATTGTGTAGAACGGTGTAGGATCACTGCTAACTGTTTTAAAAGTTTAAACTATTACATAGAGTCGTAGCTAGATTTTGTCCTTAAACTAAAGAATGAAAATATATGATGAGGATTTGAACTTAGACTCCAGCACTGTTACAAGGTTAAAATTGTGCGGCAGTAACTGCAAGATTACCACTACCAGACATCAGTTTGAGGGGGAGAATGTGAAGTCCAAAAGTCATTCCAATCAGGTTGTGTGATTGTACAAGAGAGGATATTTGGTGTCCTAACTTCCTTTTCGAATTTTTACATGGGTTTAATTTAGTTTTTGAAGGTCTTGCTTTTGTTTGTTGATAATTACTATAACATCCCTCTTAGTCTTATTCATGTTTTTATAGTTAGAAATACACTATGAATAATTATAGTTTTCACGAGGAAATTTTTTACTTGTTCCAAAGTTATAATTTCGGAGCTTCAAATTTTACTTCATAATATCGTGTTGTAGATGACTTGAATGCTGTGCCGCGAAAGTGAGTCGCCGAATTGTCTCTCTGTGTCATGCCGAAAATACTTATGCATCGATCACACAGGTCACATGGCGTAACCGATTAATCACATCCCGAAGGTTTCAGCAACCTGAGTCTTCTTACCTGGGTTGTCGCAAGAGAACTGAGCCATCTGATAAGCAACTGGCAAACCCTAATTTTATTGTTTTTGTGGAGAAGGTTTTAATCGAACTTCAACGTCGTTGTCACATTTTATTACGTTAGTTTTCCTTAAATAACCTAGGACTAAGCTGCTGGCGCGCCTCCCCCACACCGCCCCAAAAAAAAAGACTGCTGCTGCTGGCCCCAATAATAAGATAAACTAGGACTATCTGAACTTTTGATTGTCCCCATGTGTCGGCAATCAGACATAAGACAAAAGACCGGCACTAGGAATTTCTTAAGATGAATGTCAAATTATTTGGTATCATCGAAATTGGAAAATTTGATTTGCACCATTCAAATCAAATTCGTCAGAGGAATCCAAGCGAGGGACTAGTTGAGCTGTCGAAACAGGTTACAGATATTTCAAAATCTGTTAAAAAGACCATGTAAGTGCTTAACCATCCAAGAACAGGCTTGCTTAAAAATTCTTTCTTGAGCACAACTAGCATTTACATTAGACTATAAAATGTGGATGTAACCATGAAAAACAGATAGAGAAGACGGCAAAATAGAAACCAGAAAACATGGAAAACAGCAGTAAAAGAGATAAGGAGAATTAGAATTCTTGATTCATCACCTGGAAGTGCTCTTCCCCATCTAGATATAGGTAATGTCCATTAATCCATCTCAATATAAGGCATGCTTAGAAAAAGTTTCCACCATTGACAAACCAAGAGACAAAGATACTAAAATTTGATATACGTGTGCGGGTAAGTTCTTGGGAAGCATAAATACACAGCGAGTTTAAACAAGAAAACAAGCATCTAAAGATACACACACACATCTGAAACTAATTTAAATACTTATAGAAAATGAATAAATAAAATCTTCATTCAAAAAGAGTTTCGCAAATAATAGCGTAATCTTTTAGATAATTTGCTGCTGCTTCAGCTTAAGTTAGATTTCAGTCCAATCTTACGTGCCAGCGTGATTGACGTGCACATTAGCGATTTTCAGTCAAAATGAGTTAGATAGAGTCAATTGACAAAAAGTGAAAATATTTATGGCTCAATTAACAAAATTAAAATGTTTATGACTGAATTGACAAAAGTACAATAGATTTAAGACTTTTTGGATAATTTTCCCTAAAAAAGTCTAGCATATTTGGTCCATATTAGACAAATAAGCTAATGGTGCCAAAATTATAATATTTCACGTTTCTAATTACATGGAGATAAGTGGCGGGCATTGGGCAAAGTTAGTTATCGAGAGTGGAAGCAGGTTACAAATTTGATTAATTAACAGCTTTGGGTTTCCAAGGGAGATAAGATAGAGATGTGTTGAGAGTCCCAAAGCCCAGTCTTGTATTCCCATGCCTAATTGATTTAATTACAATCCACAGAGAGGCTAATCAAGGTGGTGGTGTCCTTTACTAAGACTTGCATGAGGTTTGGTTGGTGGGAGCAGTGATTCTATTACAATAGAGAAAAGCTTTTCCACAACCATCGTAACTGATCATAATCTATAGTCTCAATTAACCGAGTAAGTTTAAATTATTACATAGTGCACTGGCATAATCAAATAATGACAATCGGAAAAATCAACTAACTATACTTATATTGTTAAATTGATATTCTCAGTGAAATCACTAAAATTATGATCAATTTCTCTGTGCATTGAACTGTTATTTAGTTCCCAATGATTCATTATCACATAAAATATCCTATAATATTAGTTAGTTCATAATCACGTTGTATAACTTTCAATTACTATAACTCATATTAATCATACCTTCATGACATTACTCCACAATATCAAAAATAGTTTACCTATCATACAAAAAGTGCCTAGATGCACTTCACAAGAAAACTTTTGGAACTTAGTCGAATCGATTGAAATTTTCACAATTCGATTCTACTTTTTTTCTTTATGAATTAGATCAAACCAATGGAATGTCTTAAAACATATGGTGCAATTCATCTAGATTTAGAAACACTTAGTTGTGGTTGCACCCACTCTTTTAGTTTTAAGGGATATGCTCAGTAGAAGTCCTAAAATTTATTCTAAAAGTGCAATTGAATCTTAAAACTTGCAAAAGGTGTAACCGAGTCTTAAATCTTGTCAAATTAATGCAATCGAGTCCTTTCTTTAACACCGTTAACTTAACTAACGAAAAATGTTGATGTGGCACTTTAAAATTAATTTTTCATTTATACATGCCATTTTATTATTAATATTTTTTGTTTTCAAATCTTATTTAAATTAATTAAAAAATAAAAGGCTAAAATTGATTTTATAAATAAAAAATAAAACAAAACGAAGGAAGAACAGCAGCTCGACAGGCTTCACCGGCCCATCATCGGAAGAGCCAGTGGAGGTTGCCAGCCCTGGACGAGACCTCGCTGCCCGAGATGAGGCCCAACGAGTTCGCTCAAATTTGGGTCCATTGCAATCAACACAGATCTGGGTTCATGTGCTTCATAGGCTACCCTGTGACTAAGAAATGCTAAATAATCCTCTATCTGTCTTGTTTGCATTGGACTATGCTTTGTGATGCTGATGAGAGAGAGAAAATCAGGGGAGGCTCATCCGTGATGCAACATTATCTGCATCCGCGTCAGCTCTCCTCTCACCATGTGAGAACTCATAAGAATATCAAATGCAAATTGTGTGATGAAAGCATTCCATCAGAAGACTTCTTCGCTTGGGCCCAAGCACCAGTACAGATTGAACACTACTTCATCTCTTTTTGCACATCTCTGTCCTTGGCCACGTGATGAAGTTTCTCTTTGCATGGGTTAAGGAAATCCGTATTTGGGCAAGCCAAGCAGGCGAGGTCTCTCCCAGGGCTGGCGGCGACTGGCAACCTCCACCAGCTTCTCTGACGATAGGCGGCGGCAGCTTAGCCTTCGCAAGGCCTGCCCAGCTGCTATTCTTCCTCTTTTTTATTTTGTTTTGTTCTGTTATTGCTTTTTAAAATTAATTTTTAGCCTTTTCTTGTTTTCCTAATTAATTTAAATAATATTTGAAAACAAAAATAGAACTAAAAAAATGCCACATGTGAGTGAGAAATTAATTTTAAAATGTCATGTCAATGTAATGAAAGGATTCGATTACACTAATTTAATAAATTTTAAGTCTCGATTATATTTTTTAATATAAATTTTATAACTCAATTACACTTTTAGGATAAGTTTTAGGACTTCTGTTGAACATTTCTCTAGTTTTAATTATGAGAGACCTCAAAGTGGATGTAAAATCAAATAATGCAAAATTAATCATGCCAGTTGCCACCAAATTGCATGAAACCGGCCTCATGAGAACCGCGAACAGCCACGCTTCACGCCGCATGGCGCGCGGCGAGAGAATTGTTCTGTTCGATCGCTGTCTCAACAGTCTAGAAGCCGGACATGAATTTTGCCTTCAATTGTGTGACTGAAGTACGGTGGTGGGCCGCCCGGCACCACAAAGTCCGGCTCGAGAAACAAGGGAAACCTTAATTTAAAGCTTTCGTAACGACGTCTCACGTCTGATAAAAATAATAAATTGAAAAGACAATTTTGATGTCATTTTCAGGGACGTCGGGACGGAGAAATGCTGAAAGAGCGTGTCGCATTCTTGGGAGACCGTTTCCAATCATGGGGCTAATTATTGACTCGATCGGTAGTGCGATCCAAGGATGATCTCTCCGCCAGAAAGTATTATATTAAGGAACGAGGGTCGGTCCTGGAATCTTGGTCCGAATGTTGTAGACAAGAGTCCATGTTGCGTCTGCCCTTAATTAGTTTATGATCTAATACGTATTTGTTCGAGACAAAGATTTATGATTGAATTGATATTCGAGCTTTTTCTTTTTAGTTAATTTTTTCCTCGCCTCACAGAATTGGGTTGTGCCTTATCGCGTGAGGAAAAGGCTATTGGAATGGACGAGAAATTTTAGCTTTATTACAGCTTCTATTGATGATTGTGCTTTCTGAAATGTAACTTAAGCTCCGTTTGTTTTGGAAAAATGATTGATTCGGAAAATATTATCCTAAAAATGATTACATATAAAGCTTGATATAATTAGTCAACAAAAATTATGTGAGAAAATTAAAAATTTTAGGACTAAATTGGCTTTATTTAAAGGTTTATGATTGAATTAACAAGTGGTCAAAAGATTTAGGGCTGAATCGACACAATTGAAAGATTTAAGTGCAATAGGTTTATGACTTTTTGGATAATTTTTCGAAAATTATTTTCATTATCGACTATAATTTATGTCTAAACATTTGCAAAGACAAAGTAAATATTTTTCGTTCATTCGTCTTTATTATCGATATAAGCGGTCTTTTTTTCAAAAAATATTTTTCAATCACTTATTTATTTTTCGAGAAACAAACGGAGCCTTGATATTGAGTCTCAATCGACTCCGCTAACTTATCAAGGTTACGAAAAGCCACTCCGTCAATACTGATTTTCATAATTGATCGTACTCTAAAGGATCAACCACAGCTCGTGTTCAATCTAATTGTAAGGGCCGAACTCATGTAAACAGTTCTGTCCATGTGCATCGGGCTAGACTCTACAGACAGAATAGCGACGCGGTCGTTCAATCGAAGAATTTATTGCGGCTTAACTAAGCATTTAACATGCCGGACGCCTTTTTTGCCAATTTGTTCCTTTTTGTCGCACTATTCTTAAGGAGATCACTGGCTTCGCTAGAATGCATGCAATGTTGGCATCATGCGAGTTGTTTCGTGTTCCACTAAACGTATTGAATTTTCCGGCGCGATGAACAACCCAAATTCATTTTTCTCGTTACCGTTCCTTTTGGTGTGCTATTATGTAAGCGCAGACTACACATATTGTGCAATTTTGTGCAATATGTGATGGTAATTCCAGAGGGTTTATACATTAAACTAATCATAGCTAGTGTCGAGATGTCTTTATCATTTTTAAAAAATAATTGAAAAGCTATCCTTAATTGAAGGCACTTTTCCTTTTTTTTTCCCCCTTCTTTGATCTTATTTCATAATGGAAAAACGACACCAAAAATCCTAAATTATGTCCATTGTGACACATTTGCCCCAAACTTTTTCTGGTGACACAAAAAAATCTCAATTTATACCCATGTTTGCACCAAGTTGTTATTTTGTAACACCAAAAATCTTAAATTTTTACCTGTGTGACACATTTATCCTAAATTTTGAGATAAATGTGTCACACAGATTCGAGTTTAGGGTTTTTGGTGCCACAAAAAAATTGAGGTAAATGTGTCACGAGGGTTCGAGTTTAGAGTTTTTGATGTCGCCAACAAAGTTTGGAGAGAATGTGTCATTGTGAGAATAGTTTAGGGTTTTTGGCTGCTCATACCCTTTTTTAAACTTTATAAAAGTCCAATAAAAGAAAAAGAACACTTGAACTCATTTTCTTGTCAAATTCAATGCAACTATCCATTTCGTTTTACTACACTTTTCAATACTTGTAGTTCTTTAAACCCGTAAAGGTCCATCAAGACTTTTTTTTTATATTAAAGTAAGTTTAGTTTTGGCTTTATTTAAATGGGTAAAGACTTGCAATCGACAATATAGACCAAAACAAAAAACAAAAATAAACAAATAAAAAACACAAGAAAGAATATCGTCTTTCATCACTTAGCACCAATTTACATATAGGAAAAGTTAAAAAGTAAGAGGTCAAGAAATTACGAAGAAGCAAATAATGAAAAGAAGAAAGGGAAGGGTAAATTGTTCCTTGACACTTGGCATGCATCCATACAAAGGTGTTGACACCCAAAAGTTGCCTTAAGGAACCACGTGATGGGCACAAGCGAGAGTTATGATCACATACGGGTAGCTGTACTAAAACCAAACAAAGAAAAGCCTGGAAGACGCCACGTGTCAAAGTGAGGTATTCTCCCTGAAAAATAAGAGAAAAGAGTACGCGAAAGAAGTCACGATTGAGGCAATTGCAAAGATCGGCGGCAATCCCAAAAACCTGAGAGGAAAAAGGCGCGAAGAGCCAAGGAATCGCCAAAGGAGTTATCCACAAAAAGAACGTGCTTGGAGCCCATAACAGTTAACCGTTAACAGGAGTAATCTTATAAATACCCAAAGTCATCCAGCGCGCAACACACACAACACAACAAACAAGTCTTTATTTTTTCAATTAGCTCCTAGCTTAGCTATAGTTTTTAGATTCTCGTCATCGATTCAATTTCGACGTGTTTTGTCACGCCTCACGCCCCAGGCACGAGTGCGCGACTCCCTCCAAGCACAAACTATCTCTCGAGATCCCAGGATTCACATATAGGTCGAGAGATACATCACATATAAAGCACGCAGAAGCGGCAATATAAAACTCCTCCGTACAAATATGAAATGAGACTTGGGTAACGAGAATACCATCAATACATAAGATCCAAATGTTCATACAAGAGCGTAGTAAATCAGATCTGCTAGTCAGTAGGGGTGACAGGGTAAGTGCAAAAGAGGTCTATTATCATCTAAAAAAGGAACGGGTATCAGGGTCACCATCAAAATATCAGATCATAAAAGCAGAGACTCCTAGATCAAGCTACTAGAGTCGTCAGTCTCCTCCTCAGCCTCCTCAGTTGGCTCGTACTCCGAGAAGATCTCCGAGCAAACCTTCACGGTGTCCTCTATAGTCTCGTCAGTAGATGGCTCCATTAGGTCGTCCTCGGTAGCCTCGATCACTATGACCTCATCGGTGTCCTCCAGGGTCGGAGTCCTATCAAGACCATTCCTCGAACCAGCAACCGATCCCTCGGCCTCCACTGAATCCCGAGCGGGATGGCACCAACTGGGTATCACCCCACGAGGTACCTCAGTGGGCTTCAGCGGCCTTGTGGAAACGTCCCCTACCTTCTTGAACCATGCCTCGTACCTGTGAGGCTTCCAGCTACTACCACTCTCATCTATCCAAACAACTGTACATTTCCTAACATAAATAGTCCCCTGTCTGTCAGGGAACTCCTCAAAATAAACTGACATCTCCTTCGGGTCTCCAAACCTGACTGACCATATCCTCAAGGTCTAGGATCTGAAAATAGGGATTCCACAATGGGGTGAGATATACATCTCAGTAAGGTGGGTCATAACCCTAAATTAGACTGACAGTCTACTCAGGCAGATACGATCACAATCAAATTATACAGGAATCACAAGAGGCAGTCAACTAGCAAGAAATAACACATAGAAGTCAATCATGCAATCCAGGCATCTCATTACGTCATTAAGTTCAAGCACACATAAATCAGCCATATTACACCTTCCACTCTTTCTTGCCTCTTCACTTTTATGCTCGCGTTTAGAACGCCTCAGGCTCGGTCTGCATAAACGCATCAAACAGTCTCATTGACAAACTCACGTAAACACATCAGGTTTTTAATGTCACTCCAGGCCTGTATCGACACATCTCAACTCTGTCCCGCGTTTCAACGCATCAGGACTATGGCCTTCTCAACCCTGCGTCTCGTATGCCTCAGGGTATCATTCAATTCAAACCCCGCACCTCAGCGCCTCGGGGCATTCATCCACACAACCCCGTGTTTCATACACCTCAAGGTGTCACAACCTCTTAAATAAGCCATAAGTTCATCTTAATGCATGACACATACAACCAAGTGCAACTCATGCACGAACAAAACACTTATGGCATGCAAGGCAATCAAGTTCAGCATTCAAATGCGATAGTCAACTCAAGGCACAAGCATGGCCAAGCATTCGAGCCATCTATATCTTTCTAGGATGTACAATGGACAGGCATTTGATAATCTTCCAAGAATCAATCAGACTTGTACTCAATTCGCCCAATCAAGTCCAATCCTCCTATTAAAAGTTTAGAATCCCCTTACCTCAAGCTTCACTCAACAAAATCTCTCTTCAAGCACCTCAAGAATTCGGTCCAAGTGGCTCAAGAACAACTTAGCCACGCAACCTAAGGAAATTTCATCCAATCGTTAATTTCCTCGCTCAAATCATTACTCCACTAACCATACACCTCATGGGCCAATTAATTAACATTCTAACACTTCTCAACGATGAATTTGGAACCCATTTACAACCACCAATAGCTCCCACAGAATTGGTATGCACAGAACCGAACCGGGCATACTCGGTTCTGTGCATATCCCAACCTAACAGCCCTTAAACTATCTTAAATGCTCTATTTAATCACTAATCTACTTGCTAATATGTAGTTCTGAGGGTTGGGGAGCCTCATCAAAAATTTGGAGTCAAGGCGACGCTGGAAAGCCCTTGAACGACGCCAGTGTTCCCATGTCCTCAACCTGTCAGTTCTGGCCCTTCAAATACAAGACCCATTTGTGGTCAAAATTTCATCAAATTCATCCAAACTTTTTACCAAAGCTCACTCCATGTGTCCCCTAGATGTCCACAAAATTTGGTTGAAAAAATTTAAGATTTCGGGGTCCTATGAGACCAAAACCGTGGCTTACCTCTGGTTACGACGATTTCCGTCGACATTCGGGAGATTGGCCGGCCGGAGCTCCTCGGTGGGTCAAACAACTTGCTTTCACTTCGAGAACGTCGGCAAGAGGATGGGGAAGGAGTAGGTGGTTAGCTCGGTGGCTGGAAATCATCGGAGATGGTGGTCGACGGTGGTGAACGGGCGAGCAGAAATCGGTCGGCGGCAGGTTGTTCGGCAAAGAGGAAGGGAAGAAGAAGAAGAAGAAAAAATTGGCAAATTGGGGGTGTGTTTGGCCATGAGGAGAAGGCTTTATCCATTGACATTTGTCCATGGTGTCAATCAAAGCTCATACAATGGCCATGGTTTCTCTCCATTTTCGGCAGCTATGGGGGTGTGGTTAAACACCAAAATGCCCTCATCGAATTATATAAGCAAGGTTAAGGCTTGAGGGGCAAAATTATAATTTTACCCCAACGTCCGGAACGTCATTTTTCTAATCCTAATTTTCTTCGATAAGGTGATAGCTAATCCAATTATATTGTTGGAATTCTTGATTCTCCATTTTCAAATTTCAAGACTTGTTTATGAATCATTTCTCTATCCAATGCGATTCCAGCCTATCCTGAACTGAGGGGCAACTTTTGCAAACGTTACGCGTGTCGACCCTGTGATTCTTATCACAATTAGGGCTCGTCAATTCATGACGACTTTGATTGTCATGTAATTGTGAGGATCTATCATTAGTTCTGATGAGCTCGATCGTCACTATTCGATTTAGGAAAATTTTATAAATTATATATTGGTTAAGCGGCATCACCTGCGCTCCAATCATATAATGCTAGCAATGCATTCCTTAATTGTTCTTATATCGATCTTTTATGGCTCTAAATGTCCCCTCGACAATCCTTATGGTCAAAGTGTCATTTCTTATTCGAGTTTTCTAGGTCCACGTACCTTGCCTCGCGTTAGCCTTTCCCTTTTGGTCAGTCAACTCGAGATTGATCAGATCCGAGCGGGATACGACTGAAATACATCGTTAGATACATTCCTCATTAATGAGTCTTGAAATGATAGAAAAAATCAGAATATCACATGTTTCATATCCAGAGTTACGTGTCGTCGATTAGATTCTAGCCTCTGCTCACCCAGTCTAGTGCCGTTGATTAAATTATGGCGTTGTATTGGTTCATCCACCCATCCAGTACCATTGATTAAATTTCGGTAATGTGTCCTACACTTCCACCCGTTCGGTGTCGTAGATTAAATTTCGGCATCGTGTCTTACAGTAAGGATCGGCATAGTCGATTCATTTTTGGTGTTGTATCTTAGTTACAATCACGTTGAAGCAATCCGACATGTTTCATCGAAGAGGTTACCAGAAGGTCTGTTGAAAGTCTTATACAAAGTTGTCGAAAGACATGCCCTTATCAATATACATCTCGCATTTGATACTCTCTGTCCAAAACTTATCCAGAACTCCTCTTACTTAACGAACTGTTAACGTTCCACAAAAGGATTTTCCCGCGTTGTCAACATGTTTGGACTTTAACCTTTTTGGGCCAAAGCTCGAAAAAACCAATCAGGCCCAACCGAGGGATTTTAATGCGCAACACAAAGGTAACCTATAGGCTTTGTTTAGGTAATACTTTTGTCACGCCCCGAGCCCGGCGATCACGCGAGCATCCCACCTTCACCTTTATCTTTAATGAGCTCCAGGATTCAATGGCCAATAACTTATAACTCTATATGAAGCATGCATGCGAAAGCGATGCCAACTCCATTACAAATATAACAACACATAATGACTAAGGACACAAGGGCACCCCTTTTATAAAGGTCAATCATACTTCAGAGGTTACAAATCTAAATCCCCAAGAGTATCATTTTTCAATCCTAAGGTCACAAAAGGAAAGTCTTTATTTTCCTCCAATGACTTCGTTAAATGCCAATCCATGGCAAACTTGGTTTTCTTCGTCGCGAACTTGAAAATGTTCCCCACAACGGGGTGAGACATAAATTTCAGTAAGGTAGGTCCTAACACTAGGTTAGGCCAACTGTCCACTCAGGCATTCACATACCTCAATCATTCGAACTCATAGTCATATAAGGTAATACAAATTTAGATAACCATACACAGATGACAGGCATGTAATTATGGCATCATATCACATTCGAATGATCATGCACGATTCGTCTTGCCACATCACCACAACCATCTTTTCCTGCCTGCCTCATTCTAATGCCCGCGATTAGATCGCATCAGGCTCGGTCCGCGTAAACGCATCAGACCGTCATTGACAACTCGCGTAAACGCATCAGGTTTCAATGATACTTCAGGCTAGTGTCATCACCTCATACCTCCATCTCGAGTAAATGCATCAGGACCGTGGCCACCTCAACCCCGCGTCTCGTACGCATCAGGGTGCCACACAACTCCAAACCCACGCCTCAGTGCCTCAGGGTACTCATTCCACCACCCCGCGTCTCATATGCATCAGGGTCTCGCCATGTCACACTCATGCCATGATTTTCAATTCATTTCATATTCATAATGCAATGTGCAACTCAAGCATAATCATACACCCATAGCATGCAAGACAATCAAAGTAACACTCAGACATGGTAGGTGATTCAAGCACAAGCAATAGCACACATTAATCCCCTATCCATCTTAGGACGTACCAAGAACATTCATCTTGGAATATCTCACAAATCAATCAAATTATCGCCCGACTCACCCAATTGAGTCCAATCTTCCTATCCTAAGTTTAGGATTCTCTTACCTCGAGTTTAATGCCACAAAAATCCTCTTTTCAAGCCCTCAATAGTTCGGCCTCAAAGATCCAAAAGCGAACCCACCGCGCAACCTAGGAATTTCCAACTAATTGTCAATTTCCCTTATCCAATTCACCAATCCATGAACCACAAACCTCCATAACACAATCCTCATCATCCTAACATGTCTCAATCACCAATTTGAGACTTAAAATCAACAATCATCAACCCCCACAGATTCGATTTGCACAGAACCGAACTGAGCTATGTTTGGTTATGTGTAAACCGAGCATATCCAGCCTTTAATTTACTCCAAATTTACCATTTAATTACTAACCTACTTGCTAACATGTCTATCTAAGGGTTTAAGAGTCTTACCGAAGATTTGACGTCGCGTCGTCGCCGGAATCCCTTCGAAAGTCACTGGTTCCTTCAAGACTGCAACTGGCAGTTTCTGTCCAATGTTCACAAGACTCATTTGGGGTCAAAACTCCATCAAATTGAGCTCAAATTTTTACCACATATCACTAAACAAGTCCCCTAGATCTCTACAAAATTTGGTCGCAAGACTCCAATATTTCGAGGTACTTAAGGGGTCAAAAACTCTGCCAACCTCAGATTGTATCGGTTTTCGTCGGCTTCCGGAAGAATGGTTGGCCGAAGCTCCTTGGTGGCTCAATCGACGCGCTTCCACTTCAAGGGGTTGGAAAGAGGTGGGGTTAGGCGTGGATGGTCGGCTTGCCGACTGGTGGTCACTAGAGGGGCTCATCGACGACAGCGAACGGCGAGGCAAAAGCTGGTCGTCGGCGGCGGTAGAGAGAAGGAAGAATTAGATGAGGTCTTGGTGGTTTGAGGAGTGTATGGCCGGCCAAGGAGAGAGAAAAGAGACTATATTCAACTCCCAAAGCCAAAGGGAAGAATGGTAGGTGGGCAATAGTGGACAAGACCACTCTTTAGCTCATCTATTGACACATGTCCTAGTGTCATTCAAGAGTGATCCTATGGCCACCATTTCTCCACTTTTTCGGCAGCCTTGGGGTGGTTGAAAGACCAAAATGCCCTTCTTCATTTGTATAAGCAAGTCTAAAGCTTTGAGGGGCAAAATGGTAATTTCACCCCGACGTCCGAAACGTCGTTTTTCTCGTTCTAATACTCTTCGATAAGGCGACGGCCAATCCAAACATGACGTTGGAATTCTTGATTTTCCATTTTCCATTTTCAAGACTCGTTTCTAATTTTTTTCTCTATCAGACGTGGTTCCAACCTATCTCGAACCGACAAGAGGCTTTTGCAGACTTTACGCGTATCGACCCTGTGATTCATATCACATTTAGGGCTCGTCAATTCGTGGCAACTTTGGTTATCATGTAATTGTGAGGGTCTATCACTAGTTTCTACGGTCTCGATCGTTACTGTCCGATTTAGGAAAATTTTGCAATTATACGTTGGTTAAGCGATATCACCTACGCTCCAATCGTATAACGCTAGCAATGCATTCCTTAATCGTTCTTAGATCGGCCTTTTATGGCTCTAAATGTCCCCTCGACAATCCTTATGGTCAAAACGTAATTTTCTATTCGAGTTTCCTTGATCCACGTACCTTGTCTCGCATTGGCCCTTCCCTTTTGATTAGTCAACTCGAGATTGATCAGATTCAAGCGAGATACGACTGAAATGCATCGCTAGATACAATTCTCATTACTGAGTTCGGAAATGATAGGAAAATCAAAATGTCACAACTTTTTCGGGTGAATACCACAAAAAACCCTAAAATGATATGCATGTAACAATTTTATCCCCAAATTATTTTTTTGACCATAAAAAATCTCAAATTGGTGCATCTATGACAAATTTACCCAAAATAGGTACAATTTTGATAAATTTACCCTTCATTAGTTTTCGTTAAATTTTACTATCAAATTGTTAAATTGGATGCTGCAAATATATCAATTTGAAATTTTTCGTGGTATTAACTCAATTTAATGAAAATTATCATAAGGTAATTTGTCATATGTGCACCAATTTGATATTTTTTGTGGTAAAAAATTAATTTGGAGTAAATTTATCATAGTTGTACTAATTTAGGATTTTTTATTGTCAAAAAAATAATTTAGGATAAATTTATCATAATTGTATCAGTTTGAGATTTTTGGTAGCTCAGCTGGTTAGGGCGCATTTGGGATTATGTGGGTAGGCGCACTGGTCTCAGGTTTGACTCCCTTGATGAGCACCTGTGATTTAATTGAGGAGCCATGGCGGCGGGTTGCTGTGCTAGTCTCTCTCGAGGAATAGTCGAGGTGCACGCAAGCTGGTCCGGATACCTTGATTATAAAAAAAATAATTTTGGGTGAATTTGTCATAAGTGTACCAGTTTGAGTTTTTCACGATATTAGCCCAAATTTGTTTATCTTTAATGATATCCTATTGTTGAGAAAATCCCTATCATGTGGTTGGCAAATGAGAAAATAATTAAAAGCTAATAATATATGTATTTAACCATGCAAAATGAACAACTTCGGGATAAGAACACTACAAGTGCCCTAGCTTTTATGTTGTGTTCACTTGAGTGACATAACTTTTTTTCCCAACCACTTGTGTGCCATGATTGTTAAAAAAATATTTTTTAGGTGTCATAGCTTTCAACCAATCACTTGAGTTCCATAACTTTTAAAAATCATTCATCCAAGTTGCAAAAATCTGACATGACATATTACTTATTGTGAATGTTTTGAAAAAAGTTAAGGCATTCAATTAATTGATTAAAAAGTTATGATACTCAAGTACAACATCAACATCAACATCAACATCAACAATACCTTTATCCCACTCGCCTACGAAAGTGTGAGGATTCTTGCTCATTTATCACCACATCTAGGCACCGATGTGGCGCATCACTCTGAGAATGATGGCCCAAGGCTAAGAAGGGTACGCTCTAATGAAATATCATTAGGGTTCATCTCATAAAGGTAGCTTTTTTTTTTATAACCGGCTAGCTACGCCTGACGTAACCCTCCTCAAGTGAGGACCATACATATGATACTCAAGTAATTGAAAAAAAAAATGTGACCCTCAAGTGAGGACCATACATATGTGATGACATTCATATGATCAAAGAAAAAGTTATTGCGAGCGCCATACAAAATTATGGCACTTGTAGTATCAATTTCCCGAACAAATTTTATATGCACAAAGCATATGCAGATAGTGTTATAAACAAGATGTTTAAAGCATATAAAGACTCTACAGAAGGAAAACAAACTATTAGACAGGAAATGATCTACAGCTGGAAGGACCTTAGTAAAAGAAGAATAAGATGTAGAATCAGAGTTCATTAAAACTTGGATGGACCAATAGGATGTGAATAGTCTGCATTTCATAAGGACACATCAGTGTGTCTAAAACAGCCATCTTGCAAAAGGTGAACAAACCGTAGGACGAGATTTCATGAAATGTCTAGAAGGGCCATTTTTGTAGAAGCGTTATATGGTATGGACAAAGTGGCTGGTTCTACAACGAGATTTTACAATCCTAGTGGGAAGATAGCTCTTTTTCAATTTGAATTGGACTGAAGTTTGTGTTTTACAACTGTCTTCAAGTGTTGGAATTTGCTAGAAGCAACCTGTAGTGAATCAGACTTGTTTTTCCATTAAAAAAAAATTTGATGTTAATACCGGCGGTGCCACGTAGAATAGCTAATGTTTATGTGAGCGATTTTCGACCTAAATTGGATGGATGGACTAAATTGGTACAAATGCAAAAATGTTTAAAACTAAATTGATTCAATTGAAAGGATTGGACTAGATGTGGCAAAATGGGTCTAGAACTCATATTTGACCGATATTTAATGAAATAGTTGCTTAAGTTCTAAAAATGTGTCATAAAGGAGTTACTTAGGGCATGCATGATAACGATTCTGATTCGAAAAAGTGATTCTGAATGGAATTACTATTCAGAATCACTTTTTCTGATTGTATTTACTAAATAAGTTTTAGAGAATCGGAACATATTTGTAACTATATAAAATTTATGTTCCTAGAATATAAATGTGTTTGATATTTACGCAAAATTTTTGTTCCCGAAAATAATTCATCTTCCCAATTTTTGTTATTTAAATCTAATAATTAAGCAATTACTTTTCAAAATTTCATCCTACATTTCAAATTAATTAAAGATTAATTCATATTGATTCTCTTATGTAACATATTGCAAACATATTGCATATTGTATATAACATTTTTCGTGTTATTCCGTCTAATTGTCATGTCATAACGAGTCATTTTAAGCTTAGAAAAGGAAAGATCATGTTGGGTTAGTGTATGATTTCATATTAGCTTGAGCCCTCAATGGCATGTGTATGTGTACATGCAAATGGAGTCACCACCAGTCTTTGATGTAGGTAGATCGAGAACCTTATCGAACGATCAGGAGAAGTCGTTGGATTCTACGCAACTAGAGAAATCTAGGTCTAGGAACTTAGTTACGCCGATGTTTCTACCAATGGCCTTTCGACACTAAAGTTGAGTGTTTTTCTAAATGCGTTTCATGTGAATTTTTAATTCATGTTTAAACCTATGAGGTAAGCCAATCCTAAGTGTTCACACATGTTGTTTTTGTCTCTTTTTTTTTCAAATTTTCTAAAACTAGACTAAGTCTAATGTACATAAGCCTAGGTAAATCACAATCAATGAAATCAAGTGCCTAATCAAGGAATCGTGACAATAATAATTTGCATCATAAAATCCTAATGAAGTCATTAGGGCTTAGAGAAATGTGGTTCAGATTTAATTTCAAAGGTGTTTATGATTTTCATAAAAAGAATAAAATCTTTGAAATGCAGTGAATCTAGGCTCAAATTTATGAAAATGATGTCAAACTAGCATGCTTTAAGCTTCTTCTATTTTATGGATTTTTTGAATTTTTCTATTTTTTAAAAAATAGAATTTTTTAAATTTTTTATTATATTATATATTTTTCTTTGAAAATGTGACCTCACTATGTTTTAGTTGAGTGAAAAGTGATGAGAGAACAAAAAGGAAAAAAATGAGAGATGTGAGACTTTAATTTGTTTTGTGATTATCAAAAGTGATTATCCTTTTAGAACAAATTTTTTTTGTTCTTATTTTTGCTCCAAAATTGTTCTCGGAACAAAATCAAAATCAAATTATTTATGTTACCAAACATGATTCTAATCCTTTTTTGTTTCAGGGAACAGAATCAAAAAATTAGGATCGTTGCCTCCCTTAGAAACTCAATGGTCCAAAATGAATTTAAATGTTGGGTTGTGGTTCTACTTTCTAACGATAAGAAGGCAAGTGGGTCTCGTTCCTAACGAGAGTTGTTAATTATAGTGGAATCATCTGTTAAATGTAACCCTAATTTAATAGTGAACCAGGATAAAATCCTTCTGTCTCCATTTCTCTTTCTCATTATATTTTATTTTGTAGTGATTATGTGTCGAATCCTAATATTAAATAGGTCATAAATGGGTTAGTTATGAACATGTTAAAAATATTTGCTTTTTTTTAGTATTTTGATGTCTTATTTTTTTATTTTTTCCTCCTTTTTCTCCTACCTCTGCCTACCTCTGCCTACGTCCGTTGCATGACCACTAATGTCACACCCCGCGTTCCTAAGGTGAGCGCGCGACATACATGGCTAACCGTTCGAGTCCCAGGATACGTCCCACGTGGTACAGGTAATATGAAACACGCATCCGGAAACGAAAAGAACATACTCCTCCGGTCAAGCAAAAAAGAAACCTGGGATAGTGAGAACATATATATACATATCATAAACATGAGTTTATGCAAAAGATCCAAAATCAAACTAATACCCTCAAATGGGTTAAGGGGAGTTAGGGACCAACCAAAAGACAACAAATTCCTAGGTCCCCAAAAACTAACATGTCATCAAAGGCCACCTCCAAAAGACAACCCAAAAAGATGAAAAAATCCCTAAGATGAACTACTAGGTTCATTTGTGTCTTCATCCTCCTCCTCGGCTGGGTCGTAGTTAGAAAAGGTCTCAGTGCGCACCTCCACGGAATCATCCTTCATGGCATTCTCCAGTTCGTCCTCTAAAGCCGAAATCTCTATCATCTCATCGACTTCCTCAAGGGTAGGGGTCTTCTCCGGCACGTTCCGCGATCCTACTATGGACACCTCCACTTCTACCTCATCGCGAATGGGGTGCACCAACTGGGCACTACACCTCAAGGCACTTCCGTGGCTTGAAGGGACCTGTAGTATTCTCACCTACTCTACGAAACCAAGCCTAGTATCTATGGGGCTTCCATTCCTTTCATCTCTCATCGACTCAAACTACAGTATATTTCCTAACGTATACAACACCCCAACTATCAGGGAACTCGTTAAAATAGGCGGTCATCTCCTTAGGATCGCCTAGGTGGGTCGAAAACATCCTTCAAGACTTGGGGTGCGAAAACGTAAGGTCCCATGATGGAGTGAAATACATATCTCAGTAAGCTAAGTCCTAAATCTAGGTTAGGACGACAGTACACCCAGACATAAATGCAAACAATGAGCAAATGCACGCCAATAACGGTATAAGGCAAATAATCATCATAATGTACTATAGAAAAACATGTGATTGACAAACATCAAAATATCTCATCATAATTCTCAACTCAAGGCAGGCATGAACATACAAGATCAAGTTCTCTATTTTATCACCATGATTCATTTCCCTATTCTTGCCCGCATCAAAACACCTCAGGCTTAGTCCGCGTCAAAACACCTCAGACCATGACAAACCACAAACCCGCGTTATACGCCTCAAGTTTTTCTCATGCCATACCAAGCTCGTGTCGACACATGCACAACTTATCCTGTGTCTCGATGCCTCGAGATATCAGTCAATACTGCCCCGCGTTCCAACGCATCAGGGTGTCAAAAGTCCTGAAGCATGTCAGTTTCTTTATCCACTCAGACTTCATAATTGAGTACAAACTTGTTCACCAAGTTATAAATATATAGCACGCAAGCCAGCAAGATTCAGCACCCACATGATGGCATCGGATATAAGCATATGCATTAAATGAGCACACAAAACTTGCACTCAATCACAATGATCGACAATGAATAATCATGCAATAATCCCACGAGAATTCATCCAATCCAATCCCAATTCATCTAGTAGAGGTCTATCTTCCTAACAAAGACTTAGGAACTCCTTACCTCAAACTTTAATCAGCAAAAATTCCTCCAAAAGTACCTCCAAGAATTCAGTTTTAGGGGTCCAAAACAGGGTAGTCATGTACCTAGAGAAATTCGCCCGATTAATCAATTTTTCTCTTCCAATTCACCAATTCACGGGGCATATGTCACGCCTTGAACACGCGAGCACGCGAACATCCCACAAGGCCGTAATCAAGCTGTTCTATCCAAGATCCTTCGACCAATCAAATAAGAACTTGACAAAGGAACAAGTTCGCGGAAGCCATAAAATTGCTCCGTACAATTCCATAGTTTCATAAATAAAAAGGTCAGTTACAAATCTAACTCCAACAACTTCTTCAAATGCCATCCCATGGCAAATCCACATTTCATTTGCTCGGGACCTGAAGAAGTTAAACCCCCACTGGGGTGAGATATATATCTCAATAAGTGAAACCTAAACCTAGACCTGAATACTAATCCCTCCAGACCAACTTAACAACATCAGAAGCAAGCATTCATCAATTAGCTATCTAAGCAAGATAGACATAATTATGAGTCACAGTCAAACATAATCAACCTCAAGTGTTCATGCTTCGAGTACATGTACATAAACTAGAACTCATGATTTTTAAAGTCACCACAATCAATCATCGCCCGGCTCTCAGGCCGCCATGTACTTTTCTGGCACTCTTGCCAACTGATAGAACTGGGGCCATAGGCCAATCAACATCTTTGTACCACTGGGGCCACAACCCAATCGATACTTTTGAGGCTCGTAGCTATTTAATACCACTAGGGTCACAGGCCAATCGGTATCACTAGAACTCATAGTCAATTGATATCACTGGGGCTCTCTAGCCATTCAAAATCCCAATTACCAATCATAATATACTCATCACATAATTGCATCAGGCAATTTAAGCCATAGACTTCACCAATCAGTCAATGGCAAACTATTTAATCATCACCAAGGCCCATGGTCGCGATGTATCGCTAGGGCTCCAAGCCAAATCATCGCTAGGGCCCACGGCCGCAATGTCATCACCAGGGCCTACTACAATTCCTTAACAGTAACAAGGCTCACAGTCAATTCAATAACACATTATCAATCACCATGCTTTTATCACACAATAACGCTACACAAGACAACTATCCAGTAGCATCCTAGGGTTCAAGTAAGGGTTTAGGAACCACTTACCTCGATCGATTAATAAAATTCCACACCAAATGATTCTTTTCAATACCGCTGGTATGAAATCAACCAAGGATCCCTCGTCAATCTAGAAAAGTTCATCAATTTCGAATCATAAAACGATCACATTAAACTTCCTCTAACCCAATCTCTCAATAACCATTCAATTGTCAACTCAAGATACCTTATCGATCAATTAAACATATGACAATACTTCAACGAACCCTCAATTCATTCGGTTCATGTAGTCACATGCAAGACCGAATACAACTCAAAGTTTTATGCACCGATTTAGCCCTTAAATCACTTCTAATTCCCAATCCACTTCACCAACCTCCCATTAACACTTCACATCATGTCTTATGGGGTCTTATGAGTCAATTTGAAGTCAAAATACTCCTTAATTAACCCCCAACAGAATCGGTCATGGCAGGGTACTTCCAAAATAGAACTGGTTTCTAGTTTAATTCGTTCAATCAAGCTATACTTCAACCTCAAACCTTAATTCCTCACAAAATAAACTTGCTAGGACCTCAATTTACACGTTAAGAGAGCTCATTGAGAGTTTTGGAGAGAAACAATAACATAAAGCCTTCGAACCAATCGATTTTCTCCACGGTCCTCAAACGGGTAGATTCTGTCCAGTTTTAATCATCCATAATCAGCCATGAAACCCTATTTTAACACCATCAAACTTACAACCACAGACCATCCAACCTTAATAATAGATGTTATGAAAATTTCACTGAAAATTTAAAGCCATTTGAAGTTCGGAAGCCCCTGAAACAGATCTTTCCCCAAAACTGATCGGAATCAGCCTCCATCCTGACTTTTACCCACTAAAACAGACCTACAGGACAAACAGCTGGGCCAAATTAAGCTCATAATACCTTCCTAGAACGGAAAGACGATAAGCTTTAAGATAGCGGTGGTTTTACCTCAATCCAAAGTTGGACGACAAAGTCATGGCCGGAACAATGGAGACGTTTTTCCCTATCCGCAAGAAACTGCTTAGCCGAGATTGAAAAGAGGAAGAAGAGGAAGAGAGAGAGGGTTTTGGCCAACCAAATAGAAGAGAGAGAGAGAGAGAGAGAGAGTCTTCCACGATAATTGAGCTTGGTCAAGGATAAGATGGTTATGTGAGTTTAATTAATGCTTACCCTCTCAAATAGTGACACTTGTCTTCCTCAAAGAGTGGCACTTGTCTTGCTTCTAGAAGGCCTTGTCCACCATTGACTTCCCTTGACCAATCTCCATCAATTTTCAGCAGTCATATAGAGGGTTAAATGACCAAAATAACCCTCTAAATTTCTTAAGGCAAAGTCAAAGGTTGAGGGGCAAAATGATCATTTTGCACTTTTCGTTCGAACTTTCATTTTTTCCAATATAAACCACCCTCAATGAGACGACGTCCATTTCAATTCAAATATTGGAATTTCTCAATGTCCAATACCCAAATCTCGAGGTTCGATTTCATGTCGAACTCTCGTCGAGTATAATTTCAGTTTATCTCAAACTGACAGGCAACTCTTGCAAGTGCTATGCGTATCGACCTTGGGATTTTTCTCAAGCCGTGACGACTTTGATTGTCATGTAATTGCGAGGGTTTATCATTCGATCCTTTGATCCTGATCATCGGAATTCGATTTAGGAAATTTTCGCAAATTACACATTGGTTAAGCGGAATCACCCGCGTCCCAATATATAACGTTAGCAAGACATTCCATGATCGTCCCTATATCGATTTCTGCTGGCCCAAGATATTTCCTCAACCATCTTTATGGTCAAAATGTCATTTCTTATTCAAATTCCCCATGTCCACGTACCCGACCCCGCGTCAGTCTTTCCCTTTTGATCGATTAACTTGAGAGTGGCCAACTCCGAGTTAGTTACAACTGAAACACATCGATCGATATACTTCCATTCAATAGCCTTGAGAGGGTTGAAATTCGGAATGTCAAAACATACACCTCAGTAACATCTCAATTAACCTCCTAATATGTCTCAACGACGAAATTAAGGCAAGACGACACCCCAAACGGCCCTTAAGGATTCGGTTTGTACAAACCGAAATAGGGAAAATTTCGGTTCTGCCCTTTAGCTTCCAAAATAGCCCATAATTCCACTTTAAACCTTAATTTATCACATAATCGACATGTTAACATGTTGTTCTATGTCTACAAGAGCCTCACCGAAGATTTTAGAGCGAGTCGAAGTCCAAAAGTTCCCAAATAGCCCCGGTTTCTTTAGGTTCTTCGGTAGTCAGATTCTATTCGACATAAATCACTCCATTTCATCTACAAAACTCCATCGAAACTTAGCCAAACTTTCTACCTTAGCTCAACATACGTGAGGACAATAAGTCTACAAGGTCTCACCTAAAATTGGAGGCAAAATGAAGTCTTGAAGTGGTCGAACGAAGACTTACCCTTGGTTGAGTCCAATTCTGTCCTATTTTGGAAATAGGGCTGGTTGGGCAAATCGGGACCTCCAATCGACGAACGGTTGGTGGGAGTGTGGGGAAGAGGCTAAGGTTGATGTTGGCCAGCACGAGGCGAGGTGGTGGTTGGGCGTGGTGGTCGACGGCGGTGAAGCGGCGGGTGGTGGCTGGTCAATTAGGAGTCTTCAGTCAAGAGGAGAAAAGAAGAAGAAAGTGGAGAGGGAGAGAGGGTTATGCCGAATGGAATGAAGGGAAGGGAGAGAGAGAGTGATATGGCTTCATTCAACTTGGTCAACAACCCCTGAATGGTAGGTTAAAAGGGTTTATTAGTTGCCAAACTTCCAAGACTTTGACACTAATCCTCATGTTAATAATATCCAAACTCCATTGACCAAATTGGCCCTCAATTTTCGGTACTTAGGGAGATTAAGAATTGACCAAACCGCCCTTCTTTAATTGTTAAGACAAAGTCAATCCTTGAGGGCCAAAACGGTAATTTTGCTCTTGTCGTCCGAAACGTCAATTTGTCCAATTCAAATTTCATTCGATGAGGCGATGCCTAATTTGATTAGTATGTTGGAATTTTTTATTTTTCCAATTCTCAATTTCGAGATTCATTTCTTGGTCAATTCTCTATCAAATGTAAATTTCAAACTATCCTGAACTAACGGACGACTTTTGCAGACGTTACGCGTATCGACTCTGTAATTCTCATCACACTTAGGGCTCATCGATTTATGGCGACTTTGGTTGTCATGTAATTGCGAGGGTCTATTACTAGCTCCGACGGTATTGATCATCATCGTTCGATTTAGGAAAGTTTTGCAAATTATACATTAGTTAAGCGACATCACCCGCGGTCCAATCGTATAGCGCTAGCAATGCATTCCTTAATTCTTTGATCGGTCTTTAATGATTCTAAACACTCCCTTGGCAATCTTTTTGGTCAAAGTGTCATTTCCTATTTGAGTTTCCTAGGTCTACGTACCTTGTCTTGCGTTAGCCTTTTCCTTTTGATCAGTTAACTCGAGATTGATAAGATCCAAGCGAGATAAGACTGAAATAAATCGTTAGATATGCTTTCATTGATAAGTCTCGAAATGACAAGAAAAACTAGAATGTCACAACTAACAATCCCTGAGGTTGCCTCGCCTCCACCTACCTTCGTGGCATGGCCATTGGCGAGCCTTGGGCAAGGCGAGCTCGAGGCTTGCCGAGATTTGGCCTCGAGGTCGCAAGGTGGGATTCTGGCTATCTCAAGGTCGCCGACCAAGCTTGGATTGGCTGAACTCGATTCTCGTAGGGATCTGGTGAGCCCCAAGCTCGCCGGCCTCAATCGAGCTCAAGGTTGCCGGGACGTGGCTAGTTGTCTAGTTGTTGGCCGTTGCCGAAGCACTATAATCAGCGAAGGGAAGAGAGAGGAGGAAGGAGGAAAAAAGAAATATATATATATATATATACACACAAATTCAATAAACTTGTATTGCATGAAATGTTTCGGCAGTGTCATTTTTTTAATCAAATTATACGAAACAAATATTATATGATTTTTTTAAATATAATTTTTTTTAAAGAAATACGGGTCGGGTTTAACATGGGTTGTTAAATTTGTTCTACATGAAATTGAGTCAAAATGGGTTAAATGGATGCATACGGGTCGAACCATATTCGATGTGACTCGATCCACTCATTTGATACTTCTAATTAAGACTAAATTGGTACTCATATAATAAGTTTAGAACTTTTTTTTTTATAATTTTCCCGCATAAAATGTAATATTCCAAGAGTTACTTAGTGAATTTCGGCCTTGTTGAGCTATACGAGTTTGGAAAGTCAAATAGGTTGGTCGAAAGCTAAACCATTATGAATTCAATCACGTTTCTTCTCTCCCTTGAGCTTTTTCAATTTCTTTTTGACAGATAATTGTGATTCTGCAAAAGAGTGTACGATTCCGCAACACCAATTTACTTTCTATACAATGTCTATCATGACTGGCAATGGGCGAGGTCGAGCCTTATCATCACTGTGGCCGAGTCGCTTGCCACAGGCAAAGTTGAGCCTCACCAGCCTTGGGAGAGCAGTTGTGGCCGGTGACCTATAGCGAAAGAGAAAAAAAAAAGCAAAAAGAAAATAAAATAAAATATAAAAGAAAAAATTATTTAAAATAATAATATTAAAGTAATAAAATATTTGAAATTTTATTTTAATTAATAAAAAAAGAAAAACGAATGTGAACTAACGGCGATAGTAAAGATGAGGGAAAATATTTACTTATTTTCTAAAAGAGGATCATTTTTTTTTCATTTTTAAAGGTATTTTTTTCATGAGCGGAAAATATTTTCCTTGACTAGTTCTGCGAGCCAAATGTTGAAAAATCAAGAAAACGTTTTCTGAAAGTTATTTTTCGCGAAACAAGGGGAGTTTTATTAGCAAGTTTTTTTTTTATATAGTTTTCCCGCATAAAATGTAATATTCCAAGAGTTACTTAGTGAATTCCGGCCTTGTTGAGCTATACGAGTTTGGAAAGTCAAATAGGTCGGTCGAAAGCTAAACCATTATGAATTCAATCACGTTTCTTCTCTCCCTTGAGCTTTTTCAATTTCTTTTTGACAGATAATTGTGATTCTGCAAAAGAGTGTACGATTCCGCAACACCAATTTACTTTCTATACAATGTCTATAATGACTGGCAATGGCCGAGGTCGAGCCTTATCATCACTGTGGCCGAGTCGCTCGCCACAGGCAAAGTTGAGCCTCACCAGCCTTGGGAGAGCAGTTGTGGCCGGTGACCTATAGAGAAAGAGAAAAAAAAAGCAAAAAGAAAATAAAATAAAATAAAAAAGAAAAAATTATTTAAAATAATAATATTTGAAATTTTATTTTAATTAATAAAAAAGAAAAACGAATGTGAACTAACGGCAATAGTAAAGATGAGGGAAAATATTTACTTATTTTCTAAAAGAGGATCATTTTTTTTTTCATTTTTAAAGGTATTTTTTCCATGAGCGGAAAATATTTTCCTTGACTAGTTCTGCGAGCCAAATGTTGAAAAATCAAGAAAACGTTTTCTGAAAGTTATTTTTCGCGAAATAAGGGGAGTTTTATTAGCAAGTGTACTAAAACAATTCTTAGACCATTTACCATAGATGAACGATGTACCTTTAGAATAACGAGTAAGAGCAAATAATTCTCAATTGGCGTATTGTCACCTCAATCCCTTTAACATAGATGTAATGTGCTTTCAAGAGAATGAGTAGAACCCAGATTTGCCCAAATCAGAAAGTTTTATTTAGCCGATTTTTTTGATAGGATACACACGCGGGGACCTTATAACTCCAATGAACTAATTAAGTCCAGATTTGAGCTGTACAGGTGACCTGACCCAATAAAGTTTGCTAAATGATTACTCGATCCGCACGATGGTGGGAACATGATTGTGTAGTTGAGCTAATCCAGTTAACACTCCGCCAAGAACAAGCTCGCCTCCGCTCGCAAATTCAGGGCACAAAACTCAACGCAAGCTCGATCAAGTATCAATTTTGTCCAACTCCAACTTGACTTGTCTCTACCTAATTATAATTAACTAGAACGAATAAATCTCGATCTCAAACTCGGGCTTCAACTTTTTTCGGTCAAAAGAAAAAATTATATTCGTTGCCCAAAAGGATATATGAGAAGTACATAGACTTCCATAGCAAAACAAATCGAAGTAGAGCAAAGCTCAAAATATTACAAACGAAAGTCAAATCCAGAAAACAAATTCCAACAAAAAAAAGAAAAGAAAACAAAGAAGATCAACAGAGTTCTAGCAGTGTTAAGCACACACTTGTTTAGACCCAAAAAAAAAAAAAAAAGGCGCGCACTTGTTCCATAATGACTGATCTATCGAGCAAAATAATAGGCGGCATTGGATCTTGTATTATCGCCAATGATGAGCTATTGCCATAAATTTCTTCTCCGGTAACTACGACAATGGCAATTGGCAGTGAGCGCCTTAGTTCAGCTTCCTCTACACTATCGACGAACAGAGATAGCCAAGAAAGGTTGAACAAACATAGATCTCATATTTGTAAAAGAAAATCTTTGTGATTCAGTGAGACACAAGACATTCATGCGATTAGATGTGTCAAAATCGGACTGAAAAACTAAGCCGAACCATTAATTGAATAGAAAATTTCATGCATTTTGGTTCGGTTTGATTTTTGGTTTAGGTAATTGAAAAATAACCATTCTTTTTTCGGTCAGTTTTTTTGGTTCAGTTAGCCAAATCATACTGAAAATCTCCAAAATAACCCTTTATCTATTTTTATTTTTCCTTTTTCTTTCTTTTATTTTCCCTTTTTTAGGCAAATCCCGACGAAGCCACTGAGGGTCAACAACTCCTGAGCTGTGGTCGGCAACCCCTATGGCCATTGTGACGAGGGCAGTTAAGGTCATGGGCGAGTGGTTGCGACCCCTCGCTGGCCAAATTTGGCATGGCGAGAGCCAGAACGCCTCATCCACGAGTACCAAGGGCTTTGCAGCATCTGCTAGGGGCTGGCAAACCCCCACTAGCCCTTAGCCAATGATTGGTAGTTTTGCCAGCTTTGAACCAAAAAGAGAAAAAAAGAAAAAAAAAGAGAGGAAAAAAAAAAGAAAAATCGACAAAGAAAAATCGAGAACTGAACCAAACCAAACTGGATTTTTGGTTTGGTTCATATTCAGTTCAAGACAAGATTTGATTCGGTTCAAACTTACATCGTAATGGTTTAGTTTGGTTCTATTTTCTTAAAAATCGAACATAAAATCAAACCGAACTAAACTATTAACATCTGTACCTGCGATCACCATCGAAACTAGAGGTAGATGACCTGTGCACGGGCAAAACATATGGGTATTGAATGCTCGAAAATATATTTATTAAACTTTAACATCTAGCTCTTGAGAAAATAGCTCCTAGAAATAGAATTAGATTGGGAAAATCCGGACTCTCATATTTAAAATTAGAAAAGGAGAAACAAACTTATCAAAAAAGAAGAAAAAGAACAAGGAAGGAACAAGAAAATTCAAACAAAATCAGCAAGAGAAGGATGATGGATGACTAGCTCAAACCATCCGCCATGGCCGAAGATTGAAGAAGACGATTGGGAGAGATAGAGAGGAGATAGGGAGAGAAATATCTTATTATCGTTAAAAACGCTCGAGCTCGAATGTAAGGACCTCAAATGTTGTGTTACTTGAAGTATATTGTGTCTATATTTATGAATATCAATTTCCTAGATAAAAACTTGATTAGGGTCATGAGCCTATCGAGCTAACTATTAACAATTAGCTCGAATTCGACTTGATAAGATATTTGATTAGCTTGAACTCGTGCTCTAACTCAAAATTAAATGGCAAAATGACACAAACAGTCCTTAAACTTTGACAGAATGCGTAATCTGGTCCCTGAACTTTTAATTTGTTCAATTTAGTCCCTAAACTTTGGCATAATGTGCAATTTGACCCCTGAACTTTTAATTTGTTCAATTCAATTCCTGAACTTTTAGTAAATGTTCAATTTAGTCTCTGAACTATATGAAAATGTTAAACGTTATCCCAGATCTTAAATTAACAAAAGAACTATATTGAACATTTTACTATGATTCAGAGACTAGATTAAACATGCAATAGAAGTTTAGATATTAAATTGAATAAGTCAAAAGTTTATGGATTAAATTACACATTTTACCAAAGTTCAGAGACTAAATTGAACAAATTAAAAGTTCAGAGATAATATTGCATATTCTGCCAAAATTCAGGGACCATTTATGTAGTTATCCCTAAATGCATCGCAGTCCTTATCGACCGGAGCTCCAGTTACTTGTGGTTGTGGGTAGCTTAACCCGGTTTTAGCTCTGATCGTGATAGAGGCACGTCACAGTTTTTAAGCTACCGCATTTGTTATAGGTAGAAAGACTTCTCCTTTTCAAACGTCAGGATTATATTCAACTTAAAAAAAGAGAGGGAAAACCACATTCATAAATAAAAAAAAACTAAAAAAAAGAAAAAAAATTGATTAAATAATATATCACACGACTTGGGGTGCAGATTTCCAATGCACATAACCATGTACTACATAAATTTCATCTCATTAAAGATTCATATAATATTTCTTTTTGTCTCTATAAGTACATTAATTCAGCTCTAGTATTGCATATAGTTCTACCATAATCATTGCACCAAAGTGTGCCCTTAAAAATACTACATTTTGTTAAAGAAAAAGGTGAAAATGACACATTTTAGTCCCTAAACTTGCATTTATTTATAATAGGGTTCCTTGAACCTATGGTTTGTGAAATTAAGTACTTCAAGTTATGGAATTCTTTTTTTTTTCAATCGAGTTTCTTGATTCCCAATTCCAACAAATGGAATCCGACCTTTTCAAAAATGCCAACCGAAAGGGCGACGTGGAAAAACGCAACGCCACTATTGGCAATTTCATCCGTTTCAACCAAACTATAATAACAACGACCCGTATACATCCAAGCAAATTGCAATAGTTTTTCATTTCCGTGGCGGCATCGGTTCTCTCAATATGAGGCCTTTAGGCAGTGAGGATGAATACTTTCACTTTCCTGAAATTGGCAATAGGAGGAGTTCAATTACTCGTTTGAATAAATTATAACTTCAATAACCGCATCAAAAAAGCAGGGCAGCTTTGCGATCAGATAACCGCCACAAAATTTAGTTCTTTCGCATTGGCCAAATCACACAAAATGTATTTTCGCAAGTGTTCGATGGGATGTCGGCATTTTGCTAATGAATTCTTGGACATTAAGCAAGGTGCGTCCAAACACAGGTGGGAACAACAGTAATTAAGATTAAGACTTTGTCAGATGACCATGTTTCACAATTAAAGGGACACAACTCAAATAAGAATAAATTTTTTGGCATCGTATTATATTAACCCCTTCATTAAATTCGCGAGTGTTCGTTCAATGGTCCCCCAAATTCCGAATTAGTCAAAGCGAGAGACCGACTCTTCCTCTTTCCCTCCTCTCTCTCTCTCTCTCAGATCTCCACACGCATCTTCTTCTCACTTACCCTGCCGTCACGCTCGGCCGCAGCACAAGCTGCGCTGACGAACACCCATCACTCCCAAATCGATCTTCATAACCAGATTTTAAATCTGAATTCTTCCTCTCATCGCATTTCGCTTCAACCCCATCAGCGGAAGAACAGGGAAAAATTGATACTTTAAGCTGACTGCTAATCTGTAATGGCCGTCGCGATGGCGACCGCGACGACAGCGACGACGGCGGTGCCGGTGGCGGCGCAGGCGCCGAGCTACCACTTCATGCCCAAAAGGGTCTGCTTCTCCTTCGCCGCCTACGCCAAGAGCCTCATCGACCACCTCGTCTCCTGCAACATCCCCGTCCTCGAAGGCCTCACCAACGCTGAATTCGCCTACCTGGAGTCCGGCTTCTCCCTCGCTTTCCCCCCCGACCTCCGGTCGATCCTCCAGGAAGGCCTCCCCGTAGGTCCCGGGTTCGTCAACTGGCGGTCGTCTTCCCCGCAGCAGCTCCAGATTCTCGCGAGCCTTCCGGGCCGGACCCTGATCAAGGAGGTGTCGCAGAGCGGTTTCTGGTGCGACGCGTGGGGCGAGAGGCCGAGTGATCGCGACGGAGCGGTCGAGTTAGCGAAGAGGTTGTTGGAAGAATCGCCGGTTCTGGTGCCGATTTACCAGAGCTGCTATATCCCGGCGTCGCCGAACGCCGCCGGCAATCCGGTGTTCTACATTGACGGGGGCAACGTCCGCTTGCTGAGCTTCGATCTCGCCGGATTCTTCCAGGAGTTCGAGTGGATGCAAATCGGCGTCTTCCGGCCGGCCCGGAAGGTGGCACCGAGAATTGGGACGCCGGCGTGGGCCGCGAAGGCACCGCGGAGGATCGAGTTCTGGAGCGACGTGGCGGATAGTGGAGGGAGGAGGGAGCCGCCGGAGGCGACGGCTGCGCGGGAGAGCTCGTGCGGGTGGTGGTGCGGCGGCGGCGGCGGCGGACGAGGAGACGGAGGCGGAGGGAAGCTCGGGGCGTGCTTGGAGGAGGTGTACAGGAGGCTGAGGGACGGAGGGTGGAGGGAGGCGGAAGTGAGGGAGATGTTGTCGATGGACGGCGGCGATGGGAGGATGAAAGTGGGGGATGACGCGGCGAGAACCCAGGAAGGCGTTGCTCGGCACGTGAGAGCGTGGTCCCTGGAATTATTGCGTGCGGGATGGAGCAGGGAGGATGTGGTGGAGACTCTTGGGATCAACGTCGAGGAGGAGAGCGAGGTCGGTCTATGTGTTCCTGATGATCGAGGCTAAGGTTGGGAGCACCTGAAACGACGTCGCGAGATGGAGGGCATTTTGAGCTACACTTCGAGTGAAAGGATGACGTGATAAATCTGTTGAGATCATGAGCGCTCCTCATTTTTCCGAATTTAGTGCTTTATACATACAATTATAAAGATTTAGACAGATATTATCATGTAAATCTTCTGTTTAGTGTACATACAAAACCTATGGGAGAGACTATCATGTGGATGACCATGATCAAATACACATTGCTTATAGCAGAAATAAGACATAAAAACAAAAATCTTTGATTCGGACACAGGCGGATATTATTTCGTCCTCATCGAGACACATGCCAACAGGATACTCAATTCAGTCATTCTGCTTACTTCAGTTTCATGCAAACCTCTCATTGATGCGAGCAATCCTTCATTAAGAAAAACAAAAATCTTTGATTCTCCAAGTAAGTCGAGGAGAAGTAAAAGAGTGAAGAAAACGAAAGTATCGGTTTAGATTTTGTAACTCCCTTGGTAGAAAAAGTTAAGAAAAATGTTGTGAAAAAATTACCATGTTATTTTACTTGGATGAAAATCCGAGAACATTCGGTGAGGTAACAGCGTCTAGAGATGCATCATTTTGACCAGAAAAGGATGATGGAATGAAGTGCCAAGGAAGGATTCTCAATGATCTCTTTGATCGCCTATATGAATTTTTTTTATCTCACAAAAAATCCAAAAGACATTTGGAATGACTTGAAGACCAAATACACACAAGGTACATATGGATTTTTTTTTTTGAAATTTTCGACTATATCATTTTTAATTGAAAATCAAAATCTCTAAGCAAGTGGAAGAACTTCATATGTATGTTGCGAAACTCACTGACCTTATGATTGAAGTTTCTGAACCTCTTCATGTTGCTGAAATTACTTTTTAAAATTGCCATCAACTTGGAATGACTATTGAAAGGAACTTCCCCACACGATTGGAAGCCTAATTGTAGATAATTTCATAAGACACATTCGAATTGAGGAAGGTATTTTGAGGCTAGTTATGTGAAAGAAGTTGTAGATAAGATGCTTTATGTTGCGAATGGCAACATGAGCATAGACAAAGAAAGCACTAAGACAATGACATGATAAAATTGATTCGGTGGGCTGATGGTACAAATATGCATGGCATGCTTGAGAATAAAAAGTCATCAATCTTCTTAGTTTACAATGCGTTGCGCATTAAAATTCCTCGGTTAGGCCCATTGGCTCTTTTGGGGTTTGGCCCAGAAAAGGTTGAAGCCCAAAGGTATTGTCAACGCGGGAAAATCCTTTTATCGAACGTTAGCAGCTCGTTAAGTAAGAAGGATTCCGGGCAAGTTTTGGACAGAGAGTGTCAAATGCAAGATGTATATTGATAAGGGCGTGTCTTTTGATAGCTTTGTACAGGACTCTCGACAAACCTCCTGGTGACCTTTTCGATATCGAATTGCTTCAACGTGATTGTAATCAAGATACAACACCGAAATTGAATCGACGATACTGAATCTTACTGTAGGACACGATGCCAGAATTTAATCTACCATATCGGACAGGTAGAAATATAGGACACAACACCGAAATTTAATCAACGGTACTGGATGGATGGATGAACTAATACAACGTCGAAATTTAATCAACGGCACTGGACTGGGAGAACAGATGCCGGAATCTAATCAACGATATCTAACTCTAGATATGAAGCACATTGGAATTGAATGGAGGGCGAGAATTTGAAAACTACAGTTAAGCTAAGAGCTAGTTGAAAAAATAAAGACTTATTTGTTGTGTTGTGTGGGGGGCTTTGCGTTGGATGACCCTGGTATTTTTAGGCTTACTCCTGATAACAGTTGAACAGTTACTGCCGTAGGCTCCAAGCACGTTCTTTTTGGGGATAACTCTTTTGGCTGTTTTCTTGGCTCTTCGTGTCTTTTCCTTATTAGCTTTTTGGGATTGGCGTTGATCTTTGCAATTGCCTAAATCGTGCCTCCTTTTGGGCGCCCGTTTCACTTATTTTTTGGGGAGAATACGGTCAAAACTCACCTTGATACGTGGTGTCTTCGAGGCTAATCTTCGTCTGGTTTTAGTGCAGTTACCCGTAGGTAATCGTAATCCTCGCTCGTGTCCATCACATGGTTCTTTAGGGTAACTTTTGGGTGTCAACAAATGCCCCCTTTTAAAAAAATAAATTAGAGAGATTTATATCTTTTAAAAGATTTTCCTTGATTTGATAGCTGCTAGTCGTAGGTAATGGTTACGGTTTTCCTTGATTTTCCTTTCCAAGGTGTGATCCTCTCAAACTTCTCACGGTGCGCTGGTCTCCCAAATCATTTCCAATCGTCACATTTTCCATATATGAGTTTTCTTCCACACCCCAAAATCCTTCGAGCTCTTCTGGGTTTTCTAATGGCGACTGACACTTTTGAGTTCAACCCAGGCCAGCTTATCGATCGTTTCGACCAGTTAGTCAACAGTAGAGATGCTGATCACTATATCCTCAGGCTACTGAACACCCAACAGGAGTGCGCCGGGTTCATCCTTGGTCCTAGCCTTTAAAATCATCATCATATCCCTGAGTCCCTTCAACCTTGTTTTCCATCACAGGAAGGCGAAAAGCTTTCTATTGAAGCCACTCCTTTGAAGAATATTTAGGGTAACTTTTGGGTGTCAACAAATGCCCCCTTTTACAAAAATAAATTAGAGAGATTTATATCTTTTAAAAGATTTTCCTTGATTTGATAGCTACCAGTCGTAGGTAATGGTTACGGTTTTCCTTGATTTTCCTTTCCAAGGTGTGATCATCTCAAACTTCTCACGGCGCGCTGGTCTCCCAAATCATTTCCAATCGTCACATTCTCCATATATGAGTTTTCTTCCAAACCTTAAATCCTTCGAGCTCTTCTGGCGACTGACACTTTTGAGTTCAACCCAGGCTAGCTTATTGATTGTTTCAACCAGTTAGTTAACAGTAGAGATGCTGATCACTATCTCCTCAGGCTACTGAACACCCAATAGGAGTACGCCGGGTTCATCCTTGGTCCTAGCCTTTAAAATCATCATCATATCCCTGAGTCCCTTCAACCTAGTTTTCCAACATAGGAAGGCGAAAAGCTTTCTATCCAAGCCATTCCTTTGAAGGATATTTGGATATTGCCAGTCCAATGGTTCAGGAGCTTTCCAATATACGATGATAAATTTTAGGCTTCATTCAATCACCTTGAAGATGATGTGCCGACTACCTCTTCTTAGGTGGCTGCGAACATAAAGACTGCACTTGAGGTTAGTCTATTGTCCCATGACTTGAATAGAGGTTTGCTGGGTTCTATCATAAGCTTTTGGTCTTCTTCGACCAATTGCTTCTTCTTCCTGTGGGACCCAATGTCTATGACCCCTTATGGACACATTCACCATTGCTATCCTTTGTCCTTATGGGACTCCTGTTGCCAGCCTTGGAAAGGTGACAGAAACTTCTATCCTTGACAGCACCCTTGCTTACGGGATATTCTTAAAAGCTCATTGTAAAACTTCTAACGCTATCACATTGTCTGAGCAAACAACTTTTCTTCTTCTCTGATTATCGAAATATCGATTCTTTAGCCTGACTATGAAGATGTCCAAGGCTTACCTTACGCTTGCTTCTAATTTGGCCCGGAGAAAGAGTATTGCTCTCGGCCCTCTTGTTCTGGCATCTCTATATAAAGGCATGACCCACGCTGCTTTGTTGATGGGTCATCTGAAGAAGATGGCGTGCTGGTGGGTTCACTCTGGATTCTCCAAGCTTGGATAGCCCTCTATCTCACTTTGTTATTTGAGAGCATTCCTAGTTACGACACCACTGGTCCACCTTCTAGCCTTGGCACATGACTGCTTCGAGCCACTCCACTAAAGGCTCCTGTTGATGCTTCATCTTTGCATTTCTTTTTTCAGCACAGCTTATCTCGGGAGACGAATCGTGTAGATTTCTTCCTTTACCGTTCTAGCAAGTTTAGCCCTGTTTTTTGGCTCCAGATAATTGAAACGGTTCAATCACCATGATTTTGGACTTTCGTATTTTTCCCCAGAGATTTTTCGATTTGGCTTTGTTTGTGCTCGACAGTTCGATCTTTGACAGGTAGTGCCTATACCCATCCCTTACCTCATGGATTTCCCTTCGATGAATAAGAAATTATACAGCATCAAGGCTGACGCTCCCTTTGATTGCTGCGCTCAAGTCACTCTCTTGATGTATAGACGGTTTTCTGGGGATATTCCTAGAACCCTCCTACCAATCCTGGGGTAACATCTGGATATAAAATCCTGGTGGACATCCTTTGCATTTAACGGTCCGTTTGAGGAGGCCGCTTCGTCGATCCCCAAAGGTGGTAGGATAAGACTTTTGTGTCCATGGAAAAGAAGAATGGGAAGAGGATTGGAATGAAGTCCCTTCGGATTGATAGTCCTAGACGTTTGACAACTTTTGTCGTAGGTAAGTGCCTACTTTCTGTAGTTTTAGAATATGCCAATAGTTAAAAATGAACTTACTTGTAATTCTCTATCAGATGAAGATTCTGACGATGAAGTTAATGAGGAGACTCTTTCTTCAATTAGACGGCGGACGAAGGGCTCGCGTTCAGCGACAAAAATACATAAACCTTCAACAGAGTCTCCGGTTATCCTTGATGAAACTTCTGAAGCTATTCCTCTAGGGAGCCTTTTGGAGGGTACAAGGCAATCTGTAGAAGAATTTGATGCGGCTTTTGTTGTTGAAAAATCATCTACTCCTATTGCGATGGTTCCGATTCCGCCTTTGGAAACCAAAGGTGAGCCTTTCGTTATTTCATTCGCCCATGGTGGACCTTTTTCTTTAGCTCCGGTCCCTGTTCAGACGTCAATTGTAAACCCTCCATCTGCAAGGATTGTGAAAGGTCTCCATGTCTCTTCAGCATCTACGGAGGACGTTCAAGCTTAATTTTCTGACTTTTCCTGCTTTTTTTAGACGCCTCAGATGGATACTCCTCTCACCGTAGAGACCTTCAGCAAGCTAGAAGTTATGCTGACTTGTTCCTTGGACCTTGCTTATTCTGGGATTGTTTCCTTTGTCAATGATCCAGCAGCTCTTCAAGAGATCAGATCTGTCATGGAGGAACTAGTCAAGAAGGAAGTTGGAGCTAAACTCCTTGTGAGCTTGGTCCAACAATTCAACATTTTCTTGAAACACTTCTTGGCAGGTTTTGAGCATTTTCATCGACATCGAGATCACGTAATTGCTCTAGCCAAATTTGCTGACCAATCTTCCACACCAAGCACTGAGACTCAGGAGGCAGAACTTCTTGTGAACTAAAAACAACAATCCCTCCAATCTATTGCCAACGAGCTTATTGTTTTGAGCGACAAGGAGAGCATTCTTGATCAGCAAAAACTGACAATAGAGAGGGAAATAGGGGAGATACGATGCCCATGCCTGTCATACTTTCTCGTCGCGCTGCTGCCGAAGACCAACTAAAAGCATATGTCGCCTCCTTCGAGGATAAGAAGCAAACAGATCGTGCGAGATTGTCGCGGGCAGAAGCAGAACGCCGCCAAGCTATGAGTGTTAGTCTTAGCCATAATAAAAGGTTTGAGAACATACTTTGTGATCTTCTTAGGTCGGCGAAGGACATTTTGTTCCCAAACAACTCTTAATAAAGTCGTTTATTTTTCTTCTTTGCGCCAAAGTTTGCCGCTAATTTGTACGACGTGACTCCTCCACGTTTGCATAATCGACTAATTGCCTGGGCCAACTCTCTATATAACCCAAGCATCATCTTATACCGACTTATCATGGCGAGCCATCCTTCGAATAACATAGGTGTTCGCACGGCTCTACACTTGTCGCATCTTGACGCTCTTTTTTGTTCTGAAGATGAAGAACTGGTATCCTTGTCTTTCATGGACCATCATTTTAAAAATGACCATGTTATCCAAGGTCCGTACCTCAAACATTTACTGCCTCCCTTGATGTTGGCGAACTGATTTCTTTGCTGTTCTGAAGAGATTTTTTCCTTTGAGTAGTCGACCATATGTGCTTCCGCTTGGCTGTTGAATAATTATCGATTTTCATCATACCCATCTTTCGACGATCAATTTTGTGACTGATATCAATGACTGATAGGAGATCTTTCCCATATCTTGGCGCAAGTTAGGATCGACATTTTATTAACACTCTACGACATGTTGATTAATCCTTCGGAGTATGGCCTTATTGGCAACCTATGCTGCTTCTGATCGCCTTCATCGAATTGTTTCTTTCTTCCTACCGGCCCAGTTACCATTACCTTGTTCGACATTTGGTCATTGACCGGTCTCTCTCCTTTTGTCGAATGTGATGCTCAATTCCCAGACGCTGTGTCACGCCCCCAGCTCGGTAGGCAAGCGAGCATTCCACCTTCACCGTTACCTTTTAATGAACTCCTAGGATCCAACGGCCAATAACTTACTACTCTATATGAAGCATGCAAGCGAAAGCGAGGCCAACTGCATTACAAATAAAGCAACACGTGATGACTTAGGACAAAACGGTACACCTTTCATAAAGGTCAATCATACTTCAGAGGTTACAAATCTAAATCTCCAAGAATATCATTTTTCAACCCTAAGGTTACAAAAGAGTAATTTTCATTTTTCTCCAATGACTTCTTCAAATGCCAATCCATGACAAACTCGGTTTTCTTTGTTTGGGACCTGAAAAATGTTGTCTCATGACGGGGTAAGATATATAATCTCAGTAAGTCAAATCTAACTCTAAACTAGGCTGCCAATACCTCCAGACGCTTTTGGAAAACGTGGGTATTTTGGTATTAAAAACATTGACATGCTTAAAACAGGGTAACTTGTCAAAACCTAGCATTTCAGTACTTCAAATTGACATGACTTAGTCACAAATCATGGCAAAAATTTGAGCTTCCTATGGTGGCAGGGTTTTCAATTAAAAGCAAGCACTCGACGCCATCTAAAAAACATGAGGCCACTTTCACTTCTTTCTCAAAAGTATCATTCCTTGAAAATTTCAGAAAACACATTCTTTTCTCTCACGCCCCTTTCTAGGCCATTTTCAAATCATGAGGCAAATTTCCAAACATGAGGCATAAACAATTTTTCATAAAATCATTCTTGATTTTTCCAAAAAATAGATCTTTCCATAACCGTCCATCCTAGGCCGCCCACTTTGAGGCTACGAAATGATTCGGTCTCCATATGACTCGTTGGTCCATATGAGACTCTTGCGTCCAGACCTAGAGATGATTCGGTCGCCATACGACTCTCGACGCCCATTTTTAATTGAGATGAATCGTGTCAGTATGGAACTCTCTAGCCGCATGACCTCGTTAGGTCAAAAGGGAGTAACTCCCTCCCAATACATTGGCCAAAATATAATTTCTTAGCGATCCCACACGCCAGTCTACTTATAATTTTATCACGGTGATCCCACACGCTATTGACGATCCCATACGCCAGTGCATATATAATTTACTCGGCGATCTCACTCGCCATTTTATTCATAAAAATTTCAATTATAGAAAGCCTTGGATTTTCATTTAAAGAAAATAATTCATGCCTCAAAATTCATCATTCAAGAACAACACATGAAATCAAGTAGTTCATCGCCTACTCGAGGCATTCCATTCAAACGTCCGTCACTAGACACAACACATTTTAAGTCATAACTTTCTCAGTCAAGCACGTATAAATTCAAGTAAAGCCTTAGGTAATTCAATGATTAAGGAAAATTCATAATTTCAAGCTTGACTCAAAATCACATTTTTCACCACTTTCAATCTTGGCTTTCCTTTCAATCAAAACTTTCGGCTTCTCATCTCACATGCTCAAATAGCCATTAAGGCATGCATTCATGGTCAATTAGGGCTTCCCAAACAATCAATTTTCAATCAAACATGCCAAGAAATGCCAACTCACAAAATTGGAAAGATTTGGACTCCCTCGCGCCTCTCACAAAACCAGGTCATGAAATCATTCAATCGAACTCAAAACTCCATCCTTTAGTAACATAATATCCTAATAAAGGTTTAGGCATAACTTACCTCGAGCTTAGGCTGAGCAATTCCATAAAACGATCGATGAAACGTCGCGACACCAAACTATCCACTTTGGCCTTCCACGACCAGATTCAGTCTCAAATACACTGACATTGATCCACTGAATTTTTGAGAAATCTACTTTCTGAATGTTGTCCCTCATGATCTTATGGACGTTTGAACGAAAACTGAGCTCAATTTGGATGCCGGACGACCTAGAACGAGATATTTCAAAATTAGTACGCGCTAGAAACAGATTTACATGGCTCTCTATTTTTCACCTCAAATCAGCCCTTTAAGTGCTTCCAATTCAACCACAATTCATCTATTGATAACTTAACACCCTAACAAAGGGTTGAAAGTCTACTTACCACAAACCAAGCAAGTGAAATCCCACAATTTGCAGCCACCATTCTCGGTTCCAAACACCGACTAGCGCAGGGCAGTTTTCTATCCTAGGGAAAACCATATATAACCGATCATGAAATTCCTATCCAACTCACATACTTCTTGCCAACTTGTAATATTATGTTTTAAGGAGGCTTAACCATGATTTCCATGTCAAGCAACGTCTCGACGGACCTCAAATGTGTCTCGATTCCAAATCGGTCGGGGGTGGACAGATTTTGTCCCCGGTGAGTTCACAAGAAATCAATCGTTAAAAATCCTTCTAAACTCCATTCTAGCCCACACACATCTTCTTAACACATAATACTACACCTTGGGATGGCTTACCGATGATTTTCAGGCAAAACAAAGCCTCAAAGACCCTCAAGGAGTCACGGTTCCAAGTCTGACCGGTGGGGGCAATTTCTGTCCTCTTGAAAACCATGAAGATTCAATCACCAAAACCCATCAAAATCCACCCAAACTTCATGGACACAAAGATATATCTTAAATAGGTTTGAGAGGTGGTCTTACAAAAAATGAAGCCAAAACAAGCCCCAAATTCTAAGATGAAGCTCCTCGAGTCGGTACAGGGTCGGGCAGAGACCTTTGCTCATTCAAACGGCTCTACAGGACAAACAACTTGGTAGATTTGGGCACATAATACCTTGTTGGAATGGCAAGAGAAAGAGATTTCTAATGATGGGTGCCTTGCCTCAAACAAATAATGGACCAAGAAGTTATGGCCAAAACAATGAAGGGGGTCGGAAGTGGTTTTGAGCGAGTTGAGAGAGAGAGAGAGAGTTTGGGAGTGAGAGAGTGTAATCCCTTGAGGGTTTCAGCCAAAATGAAGAAGAAGAAGGAGATGGCTTCCCTAGCAAGTCAAGGGGAAGAGAGAGAGGATTAGATTTGAGGTGATGGGTTTAGGCTAGGGCTTAGGCTAGGTAGGTGAGATTAGACAAATGCAATTAATGGCTTTGTCTCTTCCCCATAATATCTAGAAGCCAAATGACCATATTACCCTTCAATTTTCGGCCATGTGGGGAAAAACCAAATGACTATTTTGCCCTTGAATTGTCTTAAAGAAAAACATATCTAATTAGGGACAAAAAGGTAATTTTTCACTTAGGGTCTGAAATTTCACTTTCTCAATCTTAATTATCCTCGATGAGGCGATGTCCAATTCTCTTATAATGTTGGAATCCCTTAATGTTCGTTACCCACTTTCGAGGTCCAATTCATATCGAGTTCTCGTCGATTGTAATTCTAGTTTATCTTGAACTGATGGGCGACTCTTGCAGGCGTTATGCGTATCGACCTTAGGATCTCTCAAGTTGTGGCGACTTTTGTTGTCATGTAATTACGAGGGTTTATTACTAGTTGTTGTGGTCCTGATCATTGAAATTCGATTTAGAGAATTTTCGCAAATTATGCATTGGTTAATCGAAATCACCCGCGTTCCAACCGTATAACACTAGCAAAGCATCCCATGATCGTTCCTAGATCGATCTCTACTGGCCCAAAATATCCCCTCGACAATCCTTATGATCAGAACGTCATTTCTTATTCGAATTTCCCAAGTCCACATACCCGACTCTGCGTTAGTCTTTCCCTTTTGGTCAGTTAACTTGAGAGTGGCCTGCTTTGAGCGAGATACAACTGAAATATCTTGATCGATATCTTTCCATTAAATAGCCTTTAGAGGGGTCGGAATTCGGAATGTCACAACTCTTCCCCCCTTAAGGAAATTTCGTTCTCGAAATTTACAACCTTCCAAATCATCCATTCTTATGGGGTATTGACGCCTCATCACTTCTTCATTTTTCTATGTAGCTCTTTTCGTATCATCGGGGACACACAAGTCCCATTAGCTTAACCTCGATTGTTCAAATCGAACCATAGCCTTCTCGACTTCTGAGGCAAATTCATGATTGAGTCCTTAGTAGTTTGTCCTCGATCCATTCGAGATTCTCCAATGACCATTTATTCCACCAACTTGCAACGGTTACGCTTTTCCTCGTTGGCACATTTCAACTTCCAGCTACATGCTTGATTTCTTTCGCTTCCATTCCATCCATTCCTAGTATCAATGTAAGTCATCACACTCCTTTGTGCCATTCCACTACGTGCCATGGTTCTCCCTATGAACTTCTCATAAGATCCTCTCCTCAAATTTCTCTTTCATTCGTGAGCACGCTTCCCCATCCTTGAACTTCAAGGTTTCCACCCTCAATTTCAATTTTTTTTTCTCTAGAATTTCATTCATCGACATTTCTCCTCGTTCAATTTTCTTAGGCCAACAAACACTTCAAGTTCTCATGATTCGTGTAAACCCACAACCTTCCTTCACACAAATGATGTTTCTCAATTTTCGATGTAAGGACGGTTGCATGCCACTTCCATCATGCCTTTAGGCACTCCAACTTATGGGGTCTCACGGTCGCATCGTCTATGCCTCGCTCACTTCGAATTGCCTTGTTACGCCACAAAATTTCTTTCTGCAATAAGTCGCCACGATTCTCTTGATCCTTTCGATTCCAATAGAAATGCCATCATTGGCGTGGTCACCACTTGAATTAAGTCTTTGAAAACTCTTTTCATGTTCATTCATCCATTCACGCTATATCTCGTCCTTAGTCCATTTCACCAATGGAACAACTCTTGTTGGGTAATCTTACCACGAAGTCTATAGCAATTCATCAATCCCAAGAAACTTTAAATTTCAATAACTCACATCGATCTTATTCAATCCATCATCATTTTCTACCTTTGAAGGATTCACAGGGATCTAATTTCCAAAAATTTCACAAGACTAAGGGATTTCACCTTATCAAGCCGAAAGCTCGAGCTCTTCACATTTCGCCTACACAATGTTTCCTTAGAATTCATAGGATACTTTCCAAGGGATGTTCATGCTCTTCATGACTCTTTGAATTAATCCGATCATCATCTCTAAAGACGGTAACAACCAATCCGATTATTTCTTGAATGCTCAATCCGACTATTATCAACTTCCTTCTACTAGGTGTCGAATCGTTCAAACAGTCCTTCGCATCATCCATTTGAGAGCTTATTCCTTGGCTCTCTACAATTAGACCAAACATCATTTCGTTCATTTTTGTTACTCTTTTCTCAAAATGAATCAGTGGCTTAGCTATCGGATTCCACAACCAGCCAAAGTAACTTTGTCCTAATTTAGACCATTCGACTGAAAGTCAAGATCATCTCAGAATGTTACATTGTCCACAAGTCAAGTCTCTCAGACTTAATTCTCAGAAATCATTCAAGCTATGTGTCTTCATCCTTAATCCAGAAGTTCAACCTCAATGCCAAGATACTTAGGATTTTCTCTTCCTTCCACACTAGGGTCTCTTATCCCATGAAGGAAATTATTCACTTTAGTGGCATTCCCTTACTTCGAATCCACTTGTCTTTCTTATCTATTAGGACGTCAGTCTTGGAGTCTCACCAACAGCGGTTCCCTTACTTTCGGATTCTAATGCCATCACACTTTAACATTCTCCTTCTAATAGTTTCGTCACCTCAAGTGATAATGTTCGTTCTTCCTCGGTCTCCACAAATTCATATTTCAGATATTCAATTCGACTACCTCAAGTCGCCTTGCGATTACAATCTAAGTGCCCTTTTTGCTTATTCATCCATTAGTTAAAATCGCAAGTAATTAGGACCATCAAGTCCATTCACCTTTTTATTCATAAACTACCATCTCATGGTCTAATTTTCCCTTTAAGGACGACACCCTACTCTTTAGGGATGATAACTCACAACGCCACTTCTAGTGGTTTCAATTCAATTCCAATCAATCGCATATTGATCAACAATGTCAGACAACTAACATAACTCTTTCCTTAATTTTTCCCGTGACGGGAGAAACGAAATATCAATTTCTCATTACGAGCCTTACGCCAATGTCATAACCATTTCTTGCAGGCGCGTTACATGTTTTATAATGAACATCTCTTTGCTCGTAATCCATGAGCATGAGTTCTCTTACTCATATTTTTTCCGTTCATTTTCTCCTTTCATTAAGACCAATTACAGTCCCTCATAATCAGGAATAACAACTAGCCATGAGGCTTCCAAATTCTACCCTACTCAGGGACTTCACATCTGGTTCAAAGGGTCCTTGCCCACCATTAGTATGCTTATACGACCTCGAGAACTCTGCCTTGCATTGGTCGATCACCTTCAAATTTTTGCAAGGCTATTAAAGTTCAAACAACCTTTGTTCTCAAGCGATTTCAAAAAGATACCTCTCATCTTTCAATTCGACAGGGTAATTTTATTAGGCACCATGCCTTCAAGGAAACTCTTCCTTTGGTGACCTTTCATCACTCAACAATAGCCTCCTAAGGTTAGTAACTGCCAGGGTCACTTTATTTCTTCAGTATGCCCAAAACCTCCAAGGTTTTCTTCCAAATTCTCAATCTAGAGAAAGGCAATTTCGCGATCATCTTCCCCATCGAACCTCAGTCGATCTCAAGATCCATTTTACAAGCTATTCAAGACTCTCGTGGTTCTTCTTCACATTTTCAATTAGAAACGAGTAATCTCAGAGCCACCTTTCTCGTGACTTCAATTACTTAATTTCATCAGCACTAGCATTAGTCACCTCAGTGACTTAGGCAACAATGGCAGCTCCTTCTTGAGTCTGCTTACACTTTTTAGATTTCTATTGTCATTCGAGTTATCACAGCCCCTTCAATTCTTGGGTCTCACGCACTTTTCCAACTTGAGCCAAATGTTCTTCCAGCGCTCATACTTCAGTTGTTCATCTTTACTCAGTTCTCATGATTCCTTTCAGTTCTTGAATCTTCTCGTATCTTGTATACCCGAGCCAAATGCACTTTTAGTGACCATACTTTGGTCGTTCAACCTTACTAGGTACTCGTGGCATTCGTGTGATTATAATTCCCTTCAAGAATTAAAGACCTAAGTTGTGACATTTTGATTTTCAGTCAATTTCAGACTCATTAATAAGAAATGAATCTAGAGATGTATTTCAGTCATATCTCGCTCGAATTTGATCAATTCGAGTATACTGACCAAAAGGGAAAGGCTAACGTGAGACATGGTACGTGGACCTAGAGAATTCGAATAGGAAATGATGTTATGACTATAAGGATTGTCGATGAGATATTTAGAGCCACAAAAGGCCGATCCAAGAATGATTAAGGAATCCCTTGCGAGTGTCATACGATTGGAGCGTGGGTGATGCCGCTTAACCAACGTATGATTTGCAAAATTTTTCCTAAATCGGACAGTGAAGATCGTGACCAAAGGGACTAGTGATAAACCCTCACAATTACATGACAACCAAAGCCGTCATGAATTGACAAGCCCTAAATGTGATGGAATCACAAGGTTGATACGCGTAAAGTCCGCAAAAGCCGCCCGTCGGTTCATGATAGGTTGGAACCATGTCTGATAGAGAAAATCATCAGAAACGAGTCTTGAAAAATTGAAAATGGAGAATCAAGAATTTCAACGTTATTCGGATTGGTCGTCGCCCTATCGAAGAGTTTTGGAGCGAGAAAAATGATGTTCTAAACATCGGGGGTAAAATTACCCTTTTACCCCTCAAGCTTGAAGCCTTGCCCATGCATTTCAAGAAGGAAAATTTGATCATTAAATCCACCCCAAGACCATAGAAAATTTGAAGGATTATTGGTCATTGGATTGAATTGGAATGACAAGTGGACATGTGTCACAAGATCAACCATTAAGTGGTCATGTCCGACTTTATTCAACTACCATTCAAACCCTTTGACTCAAGCTTGGATATATAGCATTTTCTCTCTCTCCTCACCTCATTTGGCCGACCATACACTCCATCAAGCTCTCGAAAACTTCTTCCTCCTCTTGCTTTTTGCCCGTCGCCGACCAGGTCAGCCACCACTTTTCGCCGCCTACGATACCGCCTTCTGGCCACCGCCTGACCACCAGCTGACCACACCAGCTTAGCCCTACGTCTTGCTGACCTCCTCAAAGTGGAAGCATGACGTTTGGACCATCAAGGAGCTCCGGCCAAGGATTTTCTCGGAAGCCGATAGAATCGAGCTTAACCTGAGGTAGGTCCGGTTTCTGATCCTTTTGGAGGCTGAAATGTTGGAGTTTTCTGGTCAAATTTTATGGAGGCCTAGTAGACATGTATATGAATCTGTGGTAAAAATTTAAGAGTGATTTGGTGAAGTTTTGATCTCAAATGGGTCTTATGAACTATGGACAGAATCTGCCGAAAAACTGACTTGAGGAATCCGACGACTTCCGAAAGGATTCCGACGACCATTCAACTTCAAACTCATGGTGAGCCTCTTAGTCCTTAGATAGACATGTTAAGAGGTACGATAGTGAGTAGATGAAGGATTTGATGAGGGTTTAGGACTGGAAGTGCACGGTATGCACAAAATTGAGAGGAACCGGTTCGGTTCTGTGCCAAAACCGGTTCTGGTGGGAGCAAGAACAGATGGTAATGAGTCTCAAATTGATGTTTAAAACATGTTAAGATAATGAGAGTTGTGTTATGGAGGATTATGGTTCATGGAATGAGGAATTGGGTATGGAAATTTGATGAATTGGTTGAATATTCTAGGTTGCGCGGTGAATTGAACCCTTGGACTATTTGGCCGAGACTTGGAGGCCATTGTAAGAAGAGATTTGTGTTATCAAGCTTAAGGTAAGGAAATCCTAAACTTAGGATAGGAAGATTGAACTCAATTGGGTGAGTCGAGGATTAATTTGATTGATTTATGAGAATTTTCCAAATGATAGCTCTTGATATAACCTAAGTGGTTATAACAGGATTATGAGTGTTATTGTTTGTGTTTAAATCACCCGTCATGTGTATGTGTCACTTGATTGCCTTGCATGCCACGAGTTTTTGAATTGTGCCTGAATTGCATATGTCGTCATGTATGAGAAAAACGAATTGAAAATCATGGCATGAGCATGACATGGCGAGGTCCCGAGGCGTATGAGACGTGGGGTGGGAGGTAGATACCCTAATGCGATGTAATCATAGGGTGGAGTTGATGTTGTGGGGAGCCTTGATGTGATCTAATCGCGGGGTTTGAAATGGCTACGGCCCTGATGCGAATTATTCGCGGGACGGAGGTATGTGGTGATGATATTGGCCTGGAGATTCATTGGAACCTGATGCGTTTACGCGGGTTGCCAATGATGGTCTAATGCGTTTACGCGGACCAAACCTGATGCGATATAATCGCGGGCTGGAGGATGAGGCAGGCAGGAAGAGATGGTTGTGGTGAAATGGAAGGATGGGGTGTGCATGATCATCTGAGTGTGACATGGTATCATAGTTGCATGCCCATCGTCTGTGTGTCGCTATTCTTTAATTGTATGTGCCTGCATGCTTATAAGTTTGGAAAGTTGGGATAGATGACTTCTTGAGTGGACGATCAGCCTGACCTAGGGTTAGGACTCTTTTTTTGAGATGTGTATCTCACCCCTTTGGGGACCCCTATTTTTACAGATACTAGACCTTAAGTATGTGGCCTATTCGTTTTGGGGATCCCAAGGAGATGACGACATATTTTGAAGAGTTCCCGGATAGGTTGGGGAACATTTATATGAGAAAGTGTATGGTTATATGGGTCGACGAGGGTAGTCCGGATTGGAAGCCTTATAGGTTCGAAGCATGGTTCAAGAAGGTTGAAGACGAGTCGATTGGGCCACTAACACGAGGTACCCTAGGGAGTTATTCCTGATTGGTGCCAGATTGTTGGGGAGCAGGAGTTGCTAGAGGGGTCTGTAGTTGGTTCTAGGAACGGACCGGAGAAGACCCCGACGCTGGACTTTATTGTGGAGGAGGATGAGGTCATTGTCCTGAGGCGACCGATGAGGACCTTGCGGAGCCGTCCCATGAAGAGACCATGGAGGACACCGTTGAGGTTCCATCAGAGACCTTCTCCGAGTATGAGCTGACGAAGGATGCCGAGGACACTGAGGATTCCAGTAGTTCATCTTAGGTGTCTTAGTTTATTGGCTCGATCTTGTTATGGCGACCCCGACCATGGCTATTTTGGATGTCAATGATGGTCTTATTTTTTGATGTGCTTACCCCGTCGCCCTTGCCTAGTGGATTGTAGTAGTCGGTATTTGTACGAACCGTATGTTATGATGTATGAAAGTTATTATGCTATCCAGGTTCACCTTAACTTTTATTTTATACTGGAATTTATTTGAGTATCGCTTCCGCATGCTTAATATATATAATATCTCTCGACTTGATTGTGGATCTTGGGACCACAAGAGATGTGTTGTTTGCTTGTAGGGATGTTTGCGTGCTCGATGGGTTCGGGGCGTGACATCCCCATCCGATTTGGTATCAGAGCAAGGTCAGGTCGATCCAAAGTTGGTTGAGGACTGGAGTAATAAGGAGGATTAAGTAAGGACAAAGACGAATAGCAAGACCTTAGGAGACTTGTTAAGTTAATGCACGGGGTGTATTGTGTGTGACCTGGTACTTGATCTAGGTAGGATTGTGGAAATGCATGAGGACCAATTTCTCTGCTTAGGATTGAAGGTCATTTCTGGACCTTGGTTTGTTTGAGAAATGAAAGCGATTGGTTTTAGTGAATCACTGGAGTGAATGGAATTGAGAAATGGCCATGGGCTATTGGTTGAAATGTTTCTGGAGTCTGTGGTATAGAGTACTGTTGGATTGTAACTGTTTCTATTATGGATTAGTTAGTAGCTCTAGATTTGGATGATTGGGTAAGTTTCTAATTCCTCATTGAACTTGTGGTAGACCAGGCTCAATAGAAAGTGATGAAGATGAGCAACGTGTTCGGAGCGAAATTTGAGAAACTTCTTGGATTCATGGTCAATAGTAGGAGCATTGAAATTTTCCCTTCAAAAATCCAAGCCATTCGTGATCTAGCAACTCCCTTGACGGTAAAGGAAGTGAGAAGTCTTCTAGGGAGGCTAAACTACATCACCAGATTCATCAATTAATTATCAAATGTGGCTAAATCGATTTTCAAACTACTTAAGAAGGGCGCAAAAGTGGCTTGGGATGCAGAATGCAGTCAGCCATTCCAAAAGATCAAAACTTACTTAGCTACTCCACCGGTACTTGTGCCACCTGTCCCAGGTCACCCTTTGACCTTGTATCTGAATATACATCAAGAATCTTTGGGAGCCTTACTTGCTCAAACAAGCCCTGTGGATGGTAAGGAAAGAGCTATCTACTCCCTCATCCGAAGAGGATTATGTGCCAGTCGAGAAGGCTTGTGTAGCAATAGTGTGGGTACTTCGCAGATTGAGACAGTATACCCTACATCTCCATATTCAACTGGTGACAGAAAATGACCCTATCAAATATCTCTTGAAGATACCCGCTTTGATTAGGAAATTAGAAAATGACAAATGATGTTTGAATTTGATATCCAAAGCTCTCCACAAAATTCTGTGAAGGGAAGAGCCATAGCTGATAGGTTGGTAGAGAACGCCCAAAATCACACATCTTTTGGGCAAACAAAAGTAGAAGAACAGTTTTGAATCTGACAGAATAAAAATGGGTTATATATTTCAATGGTCAAGGGTAACGCTAATATTCCCTAATGGTCAACATTATCATGTTACAGCAAAACTGACTTTCCCTTCTACCACAATATTTTAGAATACGAAGCATGCATCCTGGGCCTACAGTTGGCCATCTCCATAGGGGTACCTAAATTGCAGGTTTATGGAGATTTTATATTCATTATTTTTCAGACACAGGGGGAGTAGAAAATAAAGAATACAAAACTTATCCCCTATCATGAGTACCTGGAAGAGTTGACACTTAAATTTGAAGAAGTATCATTTTAATACATGCCAAGAGCGCAGAACTAGTTCACAGACGCGTTGACCACGCTGGCCTCCATGCTGCAGATAACTGATGGATTAGAAATAGAGTCACTAAGGATTGACATAACTAAAAAACCAACTTATTGTATGCTGGTTGAAGAAGAGTTCAACGGAGAGCGTGGTACCACGATATCAAGAATTATCTCTTGAAGAGAGAATTTCCTAATGGATGCCAAGTAGGAGATCGAAGATATATAGCCAATATGGCTAGTAAATTCTTCCTCAACGGACAAACCTTGTACAAAAGGTCTTTTGATTCTACTCTGTTAAGGTGCGTAGATGCTAAATAAGCCAATACTCTTATGAGAGAAATCCATGAAGGTATATGCAGGCCACACATGAATGACCATCTCCTCGCTAGGAATATCATGTGGCTTGGTTATTATTGGATGACCATCGAATCAGACTGTAGTCAACATGTCAGGTCATGCTACCAATGTCAAGTATACGGAGATAAGATTAATGCACCCCCTAACGAACTTCATCAGATGTTTGAAATTTGGCCTTTCTCTATGTGGGGAATAGACATGATAGGGCCTATCAATCCAGCAGCCTTGAATGGTCATCGCTTCATCCTAGTTGCAATTGATTACTTCACGAAGTGGATAGAGGTCAGTTCCTACACAAATGTCACTACGAGAAGTGTGGCAAGGTTTATCAAGAGAGATATAATTTCTCGATATGATACCCCTCGAACGATCATTACAGACAATGGGTCCAACTTAAACAACAAGATTGTCGATAATCTACTAGATCACTTCGGCTTTCGATATCTTAATTATTTTCCTTACCGCCTGCAAATGAATAAAGCAGTAAAGGCGGCAAACAAGAACATTAAGAAGATCTTGACTAAGACTGCTGAGAATTATAGAGATTGGCATGAGAGGCTACCCTTTACCTTAATGGCGTATCGGACTTTGATCAGGACTTCTACTAGGGCAACTCCTTATGCTCTGGTATACGGAATGGAAGCTGTCCTGCCTGTAGAGATTAAGGTTTCGTCTTTGAGAATATTGTCAGAAGTTAGACTCTCTAAGGAAGAGTGGATCAAACACAGGTATGAACAGTTAAATCTGATAGACAAGAAGCGTCTTAGAGCGATTTGTCACGGCCAGAGCTATTAGAAGAGGGTGGCTATGTCATTTAACTGGAAAGTTAAACCTAGAGGTTTCAAAATAGATGACCTGGTGTAAGGAAGTGTGACATTCTGATTTTCAGTCAATTTCAGACTCATTAATGAGAAATGAATCTAGAGATGTATTTCAGTCATATCTCGCTCAAACCTGATCAATTCGAGTAGACTGACCAAAAGGGAAAGGTTAACGCCAGACAAGGTACGTGGACCTAGGGAATTTAAATAGGAAATGACGCTTTGACCACAAGGATTGTCGAGGATATATTTAGAGCCACAAAAGGCTTATCCAAGAACGATTAGGGAACGCCCTGCCAGTGTCATACGATTGGAACGCAAGTGATGCCGCTTAACTAATGTATGATTTGCAAAATTTTTCCTAAATCGGACAATGAAGATCATGACCAAAGGGACTAGAGTTAAACCCTCACAATTACATGACAACCAAAGCCGCCACGAATTGACGAGCCCTAAATGTGATGAGAATCACAGGGTCAATATGCGTAAAGTTTGCAAAAGCCACTCGTCGGTTCGAGATAGGCTGGAATCACGTCTAATAGAGGAAATCGTCAGAAAAGAGTCTTGAAAAATTTAAAATGGAGAATCAAGAATTTTAATATTATTCGGATTGGCCGTCGTCCTATCAAAGATTATTGGAGCGAGAAAAACGGCGTTCTGAACGTCGGGGGTAAATTACCTTTTTGCCCCTCAAGCTTAAAACTTTGCCCATGCATTTGAAGAAGGACAAAGTGGTCCTTACACACCCTCAAGGATGCTGAATTCAAGAAGAGAGGAGAGCCATTGGATCAAAGTTTGAATGACAAGTGGATAAGTGTCACAAGATCAAGCAAAGAGTGGTCAAATCCACTATTCCAAACCTACCATTCAACCATTTGACCCAAGCCTTGTATATAGTTTTTTCCACTCTCTCTCCTCACTCATTTGGCTGGCCATTCACTCTTCAAGCTCCCGAAACTTCTTCCACTTCCACTTGCTTTTCTGCCCGTCGCCTACTAGACCTGCCGCCACCCTTCGCTGCCACGACGCCCACTTCCAACCACTGCCTAACCATCGGCCCACCACACCAACTTAGATCTACATCTTGCCGACCTCCTCGAAGTGGAAGTACGACATTTAGACCACCGAGAAGCTCCGGCCAAGAGTTCTCCCGAAAGCCGACAGAAATAGACTCAACCTGAGCTAGGTAAGGATCCTAACCCTTTTGGAGGCCGAAATGTTGGATTTTTGAGGTCAAATTTTTTGGAGGTCTAGAAGACATGTATATGAATCTGTTATAAAAATTTGAAAGTGATTTGAAGAAGTTTTGACCTCGAAACGGTCTTGTGAACTTGGATAGAAAACTGCCAGATTCTGACCTTGGACGATCCGACGACTTTCGACGAGTTTCCGGTGACGATTCAACCTCAAACTCATAGTGAGCCTCATAAACCCTTAGATAGGGCTGATTTTAAGAGGTAGGATGATGATTAAAAGATGGATTTAGAGTTGGTTTAGGGCTGATTGTGCTCGGCTTGCACGGAACCGAGAAGAACCAGTTTGGTTCTGTGCAAGGCCGGGGCTGTTGGGCTGATGATGGTTGGATTATGAGTCCCAAATTGATGATTAAGACATGCTAGGATGATGAGGATTAGGTTATGGGGGATTGTAGTTCATGGATTGAGGATTTGAACATGGAAATTGATAGATTGATTAGATTTTATTAGGTTGCGCGGTGAGTTCGGTCATGGACCATAGGGGGCCGAACATTTGAGAATCAAGAAGAGAATTTATGTGTTATCAAACGCAAGGTAAGGGAATCCTAAACTTAGGATAGGAAGATTTGACTCAATTGGGTGAGTCAAGGATTAAATTGATCGATTTATAAGAATCTTCCAAAGGGATAGTTCTTGATATGTCCTAAATGGTTATAGGAGGGTTATGTGTGTTATTGATTGTTTTTAAATCATTCGCCATGTGTGTGTGTCACTTGATTGCTTTGCATGCCACGAGTTTTTGAATTGTGCCTGAATTGCACGTGTCGTCATGTATGGAAAAACGAGCTGAAAAATCATGGCATGAGCATGACATGGCGAGACCCTAAGGCGTGTGAGACGCGGGGCGGGAGGTGGATACCATGATGCGATGTAATCGCGGGGTGGAGTTGATGTTGTGTGGCGCCCTGATGTAATCTAATCGCGGGGTTGAGATGGCCACGGTCTTGATGCGAATTATTCGCGGGATGGAGGTTTGTATTGATGATATTGGCCTGGAGATTTATTGAAACCTGATGCGTTTACGTGAGTTTTCAATGACGGTCTAATGCGTTTACGCGGACCGAGCCTGATGCGATCTAATAGCGGGCTGGAGGATGAGGTAGGCAGGAAGAGGTGGTTGTGGTGAAATGGAAGGATGGGGTGTGCATGAGCATCTAAGTGTGACATGGTATCATAGTTGCATGCTCATCATCTGTGTGTCGCTATTCTTTATTGTATGTGCCTGCATGCTTATAAATTTGGAAAGTTAAGATAGATGACTGCCTGAGCGAACGATCAACCTAACCTAGGGTTAGGACTTTTTTACTGAGATGTGTATCTCACCCCTTTGGGGACCCATATTTTTACAGATCCTAGACCTTAAGTATGTAGCCTATTCACTTTGGGGATCCCAAGGAGATGACGACGTATTTTGACGAGTTTCCGGATAGGCAGGGGAACATTTATGTGAGAAAATGTCGGTTGTATGGGTCGACGAGAGTAGCCCGGACTGGAAGCCTCATAGGTTCGAGGCATGGTTCAAGAAGGTCGGAGACGAGTCGATTGGGTCGCTGAAGCCCCACGAGGTACCCCAGGGAGTTATCCCTGATTGGTGCTAGACTGTTAGGGAGCAGGAGTTGCCAGAGGGGTCTGTAGTTGGTTCTAGGAATGGGCTGGAGAAGACCTCGACGCTGGACTTTACTGTGGAGGAGGACGAGGTCATTGTCTTAGAGGCGACCGAGGAGGATCTTGCAGAGCCGTCCCATGAGGAGACCATGGAGGACACCGTTGAGGTTTCAACAGAGACCTTTTCCGAGTATGAGCCGACGAAGGATGCCGAGGACGTCGAGGACACCAAGGATTCCAGCAGTTCATCTTAGGTGCCCCAGTTTATTATCTTGATCTTATGATGGCGATCCCCAATCATTGCTATTTTGGATGCCGATGATGGTCATACCTTTTGATGTGCTTACCCTGTTGTCCTTGCCTAGCGGATTGTAGTAGTCGGAGTTTGTATGAGCAGTTAATTATAATGTATGACAGTTATTATGCTATCCAAGTCCCGCTCAACTTATATTTTGTACGAAGATTTATTTGAGTACCGCTTCCGCATGCTTAATGTATATATTATCTCTCGACTTGTTTGTAGATCTTGGGACCACGAGAGATGAGTCGTCTGCTTGCAGGGATGTTCGCGTGCTCGACGGGTTCGGGATGTGACAGGAAGACTCTACCGAATGCTGCTCATCCGGGAGGCAAGTTTACCCCGAACTATAAGGCCCTTATATTGTCAAGAAAGTCCTCGTGGGAGGGGCATTAATTATTGTAAATTGGGAAGAATTGGGATATCCTGTAAACTCGGATGCTGTGAAAAAGTATTATCCTTGAAATGAAATCAAATGATGGTCACGTGACTTTCTCCAAAATCATTCGAGTCGCCTTAGCAGTCATTACATAGGCATATCATGCATCCATGCATACATGGCATGTGTTTTGCAAGATTCCAAGAAATGAACTTAGAATCAAACTCGTTCAAATGGAACCAAGAACAGAATGGTCCCTGACATGTAGAACTAGATGATAAGTATCTATTTCATCAAGCGTTAAAATATCTTCCACTCACTGGAAGTGTCTGTTCTTTTCATACAGGGATGTCCGATGAAGACAGAAGACAACAATGGAGAAATACTGTAAAATTTCTCACTTTCTTGTAAGAAAGAAGAAGTCAAAGATGAACATGCGTGTGGTCAAACTAAGGAATGAACCATACTTCCGAAAGAAAAATTTCTAGCACTTGTTGCACACATGTTAGGGTTAGAAGTTATCCAGACATGGCTTAAGCATGCATAGTACATCATTAAATCCCTGTGGGATGAATTGTATGGAGAAAAACGAAATAATTTTTCCAAAACATAATTGTTTAGGCTATCTAACAAAAATGTTTATTTAGATAAGAGGCAAGTCTAATCCAAACACGTCCTATACACACTAGAGAGACGAGAGTAGTGTAAAGATAAAAAAGCCTAGATGGGGGGATGTAGGGGCTATTCGCATCAATTACCTAGATCGGGATGACGGAGGCATTCATTCTTCTCCATAAACACTATAGGTGATCATTGATAAACCCTTTGAACGGTGGTCTTCATTTCTTAACCATGTCAAGAGCCGCCCCAAGTTAGGGCCGTATAAAAGCAGTCCAGTAGCATGAAAGTTAAATGGTTAGAAATCTTTTGCTTAGACTAATATCAATCTTCGTGTGTTGATACGCATTGATTCAGGCACCATAGGATGACGAAGAGACATTCATTCTCTATCCTATACACTTATACTCGTTGCATAACTAATTTGAGCCTACGAATTCATTTCATGTACCTCCATTAGTGATCATTGTACAACACTAAGGCGAAGGTGGCAAAGACACTCGTAGACAAAGAAGTTCAAGAAATAAGAGCTACATAAGACTTTCAAAATAAAATGTTCCAACAAGATGAGACTCAAGTCACATACCTTACATGATCATAAAAATCCTAGTTCTTAGAAAAAGGAAAAGTTGAGATCAAAGAAGAGAAAAAACTGAATCTCTATGCATTAAAAAGAAACAAAAAACCCGACAAGAACAGGGCTGACGCTCATCGGAGTGCTGGAATGTCGTAAGACTGATTTTGAAACCAAGGGATTACTGGATGCTTCCATCCCCAACAACTTCTGATGTAAAGAAGAATTCTTTAAAACTATGCAGCAAAAGTCTACCCCTCGAATGGAATCATAGTCAACTGCCAAAAGATGAACAAGGACTTTCAAAGACTAGTCCTGTTCTCAAGAAGGCTAGAGATGTTCTTCAAAACAGTCGTCAACTAGAGGCAAAACAGAAGATTGATTAGCAATGATCACCAATGTCAAACCCCTCGCGATTTTGGGCCAAATACAAGCCTTCTATTGGTCTCCAATCCTATCGACATTACAACATTTTGCAGTCTTTTCTGACTAAGACACATAGATTAATGTATACCTTAACTCAAATAGGTACGAGCAAGATTATTTTTTTCTCATTTTGCATGGTTCTTGACTAGTAAACCAGGAGTAGATGAAGAAAACTTTCATTCAAATGGCCTAATTCAGAGAGTGAGTCCCCCTTGGAAACTGTGTCTAAGCCCAACATCATGATCCCATAAAGACCTCCCAATTGATCGGAGTGTACGCGCTGCAAATAGCCCCGAAAATCCAGGTGCAGGTTATTAGGAAATTCAAGTTCTCTCTTCATAAAATGCTTAAATCGGTGAGAAACCTTCTTTGACGAAGACATTCCAATAGAATGCTTAAAAATGAGCTTTGTCGGAAACTTCAAATTGTTTGATTTAGGATTTTCCATACAAGGATGTCTGATCATCTTTGCATGTTTCAAGATGTCTTGGATAACCTCCAATATCATAGGTCATTTTGCATAATCGCATAGGTTAAAGTAAAATTTTGCCTGCATTATAACTGTCATTGCCTAGAGATAACTAATATCTTCGATGATGAATGAACTCTCAGGTTAAACTTCTATGAGACTCATGGTAGCCCCGGATCAAAGAAGAATACCTTGCTCAATAATGAAGAGCATCAGAATTGTTTTTATGAGAGATTTCAGATTTGAGCTTTCTGTAGGATCCTTGGAACCTCCCAAATCCCATAATAGCACCTCACTTGTCAAAAGTCCAATCTCCGAAACTATCTTTCTGAGAGATTTCAAGTAACCCCTAAATCCCAGAAGAATCACGTTAACAAAAGTTTTTGCAGGTTTAAGCTTTCTACAGGATACTTGGTGTCCCCAAATCGCAGAATGGCACCTTGCATGTCGAGAAGATAATCTTTAAAACCAACTTTTTGTAAGGTTCTAGGTAACCCCTAAACCTCAAAATAGCTCATTTGGTAAAACCTAAGAGTTAGGTATAATTCATGTGTATAGACCCTCATTGATTCCTCAAGGTGTAGAATCAACTCAATATCCGACAAACCTTAAAGAACGGGTGCGTCACCTTTAGGTTCCTGGTGGATGGGAGGCCTAGTATCCGACAAACCCTAAAGAACGGGTGCGCCACTTTTAGGTTCCTAGTGGATGGGAAGTCTAGTATCCGACAAACCCTAAAGAATGAGTGCGTCACCTTTTGGTTCCTGATGGATAGGAAGCCTACTCTTCAACAAACCTTAAAGAACGTGTGCGTCACCTTTAGGTTCTTGGTAGTTAGGAAGCCTATTCTCCGACAAACTCTAAAGAATGGGTACGTCACCTTTAGGTCCTTAGTGGATGGAGAGCCTAATATCCGACAAATCCTAAAGAACGAGTACGTCATCCATAGGTTCCTGATAGAAAGGAGTTATATTCATAATTTGATCCACCATACGGGTTAAAATCTTCAACAATCCCTAAAGAACAGGTGCGTCATCCTTAGGTTCCTATCAAATAGGAATTCCATTTTGGTTTGGCATATCATACGGGCTAGAACTTAATCGCCATAGAATGCTCAAGAGACGAGTCCATAGGTATTTACTTGAATCCGCCATACACCACGCATGCCGCACGAGCATCAGATAGGTGAGTAACAGGTGGGTATCTCCACTCCATCTCTCTCTCTCTCTCTCTCTCTCTCTCTCTCTCTCTCTCTCATATTAGCTAAAATGGAATGAGTAGAGCGTTCACCCGTAGGATAAGAAAGATTGAATGTCAAGATTTAGTTTTCTTTTCCCTAGTCGAGTCAGTCTAGACTCATGTGTCACCTGTAGTTTAGTGAAATCTCTCACGAGATTCCTCTCAAAGAGGGGCAGCTATTGACACTTGATTTTTTATTAGTCTTTTTCAATTTATTTTTGAAAAATTCATAAAAAAATTCATAAGTTGAAAAATTTTAAAATCAACTTCAGTGGCCTTGGCCAAGCTCAAGGAACCATTTTTGACCAAAAAAATAATTTTTCATATTTTTCACATTTTTTTAGTATTTTAAAAAAATAGAAAAATACTCGAAAATTCAAGAAAAATAGCATTTGAGATTACAAAAATATTTAAAAAAATATTTAATATTTTTCTTTTAATTCCCTTGTATTTTTTACCTCATAAAAAGTCGAAATTCAAGTACAATTTTATGTGTTCCTTTATTAGATATATGATTGAATTTGGTAAAAAAAATATCATTGGAGTCTTTTAATTTGCAATTTTGGTATTTTTAGGGTCTTGACATTCAATCTAATTATCCTTCATTGCAATTTAACCCAATTATTTGCACAAATTACTCAACTGCATGAATTGGGCAAAATTGCATACTTTACTGCAATTTAGTCCTTAAATTTGGGTATAATTGAAATTTTTTTCAATTCGAGGGCTACCTCTACAAATTGAAGCCACTATCCAATGTATTTCACCATCTTGAATCGATTGACATGGGTGATTAAGTCTAAATTGATCATTTGAGCCTTCAATTTCACAATTTTTCGAATTGAAATTAAGGATAAATTTGGGGCTTTTGTAGAAATTGACATGAACTTTTGAGCAAAATCACATTTTTAGACAATATTCATGTCCTAAGTTTGATTTTGTGGTTTAATTGTAAAAATTCCCTACCAATTTGGGCTAATTTTGAAAATTTCAAGTCGAAACTGATTAGGATCGGTCAGACCGCTTGGTCAGATTGGTCGAATCGGTTCGCTACAATATCATCTTCTTCCTCAGACTCCCGTGTAGGTGAACTATGCGGCATTAAAATTTGATGGCAAAATTGATCGACTAATCGACCACAATTGAAGAAACATTGGTAGGGGTTTAGTTCTTCAAACCAATCTCTGTCGATTGATACCAGAATCATGAACAACGGCCGCTGGAGGAAGATGAAATCGATTGGTCAATGTTACACCGGCCGTGAAAGTCAACATTGACAGAACGACTAAATTGGCCATCCATTTGTGCGTGCTGGAAGGTCATTTGAGTTGGACGGAGTTACCCATCGTCACCGTCACCGTTTGGACCAAATGGCATGCACGGTTACGTGCCATTTGGAGTCCGTTAGCTCCCACCGTTCGGCGCCAAAAATTAGAAAGCGTTATATAGCCTCTAGAGGCTTTCTAGTTTATTCGGTTGCAGGGGAACAACATAATAGAGAGAGAGAGAGAACGAGAGAGCTCTCCGACCCCTGTCGTTGAGAGTTTGAGTTTGGCCTGTGAGTGATCGGTAGCGGCGATTCAAGCCAAACCGAGCCATGACTCCACTTCGAGAACCTTGCTGGAGCTTTACGGAGTCGATCACACCAGCTCGCACCACCTGTGATCTCGAAAAACGGTAAGTCAACCTTCGAGCTCCATTTCTGACCTTTAATGGCGGATCTTCATTTCGATCTCAATTGTCACAATTAATGTTTGCGAAACTTCGCTAAGAAGTCACTAAGCATTGATGTATGCTTTGATTGCATTGAAATCGAGTCGAACCTTACCTTTGAACCTCGTCGCCATCGCTGACCCTATCCAAGCTTCCCTAGCTCAAGCTAGCCTAAACCAGGTCAATTGAACCTGTAGGTAAGTGTTTTGGACTCATATAGATGTGATTGTGTGAAGGAATTGGCTCGATGTATTGCATAGCCATGGTTGAACTGGTCATGTCTCGATTAATCTAGTTATCTTGAAAACTCATGTTTGATTCTGCAATATGTTACTCGCGACGTCCAGACAAGTCGATTAGCGCCGGTCTTGCTCGATTTCGTCGAGATTTCACCGTTAGATCGTCGCCGGAGTTTCTCGGTCGTTCGTTGTAGATGAAGAGTGCTCAAGAAAGAAGACGATGCAGTGGAGGTCAATCGGTCAAAGATACTGACACGGCACCGACGTGGCATACCATGTGGCAGCCACGTCAGCTGAACCGTTAGAGTTCGGTTTGAATCTACTAGTCGATCTAACAGTCTAAGTTATGTCATGTGTTGGTTTGATAACCGTTCGATTAGTTTTTATAAATTATGTTAGTAAAAATCGAATTTTCAAAAAATAAAAAAATAATAGCTTGATTGAACGGTCGAAGGTTAGTCGAGTCGTTCGATCGTGGCCGTAGGTTTAAGTAATCAGATTTGACAGCTGAGGCGTAGTCGGCTTTTGATCTGGGCCGTGGGTTTTAGTCAGCGAATCTAGTGGCCGTGGATTGGCCACGTGGTTCAATATGAACCGACGGATTAAATCCTAATAATCGAAAAAAAAAAAACGGAACGACGTCATTTTGGTGCTAACATCTCGTGGGTTTGGGTCTTGGCCGGGTTCCGATTCGAGTGGATTGGGTCAACCCGGTCCGAATCATATTTTTTATATAAAAATGCAGAATAATAATTTTTAAATAAAAATAAAAAAAATCATAGGATATTCTAAAAAATGTCAGAAAATCCTAGAAAATTCCAAAAAATGTAGTAAAATTGTGAAAAATTCCCAAGCATTCCAGAAATTTTCAAGAATTGAGGATTGACCACAGACAACTGGTCGATCCTATTTTTAGGATTTTTTATCCGTTTATTTAAAAATTGATGATATTACCTTTAGGGGTAAATCGTTTCTTCCTTGTATGTGAGATAGGTCGATAATGTCGACATTAGAATTAGGGTCGGTTAGGCGATCAATTCTTATGCTTGGGTTTTCGAATCTCGTCCTTTTTCTAAGAATGATGATTTTGCCCCTCAAAGGGTAAATCTTCTTTCTTATTCCGATTGAGCCATGAAAATTGCTCAAAATTAGGATTTCGATCTGGTGGTCGATTAATCTTTCTGTTTGAGATTTTCATTTCTTGTCACTTTCAGTAATGACGATTTTACCCTTCAAAGGGTAAATCGCTTCCAAAATTTCAGATTTTTTTTGAAAATTCATGAAAAATAGGAAATGGATTGGTTTGCTGACTAATCCTATTTCCACCATCTTTTAACTCCCTATTTCTCTGAAATGACGAATTTTCCCTTGGGCAAATTGTCCAAAAAATCTTCAAAATTACGATTTTACCCCTTAAGGATAAATTGTCTCGAAAACATTCCTAAGCCTTGATTGACACTTCTATAGGCTAATAGGGCCTCACTATGGATGTCATGTTGTGTTCATGTGATTTATCCGTACATTTTGGATCTTGTTTTGTGTATCTATTGTTACTGATTGTGAGTGTTAGGGTTGTTACTTCTATTTGCATGAACTCCTAATTTTAGGATTCGCGTCTCACTCATCTACATGAAATCTTAGGTTAAACAAATTATTCAATTTAGGTGTCGAAAGGGCGTCAACTTTGACAATTGGCGTAACAAAGTCCCCGATCCTATTTCTCTAATTTTCGTAGAATTGAATAGAATGCTCATAATTATTCATTAGGGTTTCCAATTGTACCCTCCATAAAGTGATTGGTGGCAACTCCTTGGCATGTACACGTATCATATGTCACCAGACCACACCGAAGGTCGACCACGTGTACCACCGTTGCGACTCGGGTAACGGGCCTTGAGAGAGGCCTGCGTCCGACCAGACGGGACGGCCCATTAATCTGCCATGATCTCGAGATCCGGGTTGCGACAGACTGGCGATTCCGCTAGGAAATTATTTCAAACCAAAATCTCTGGTTAGGAATTTTAGAGGATTTAAGCCGATTAAAAAGTTAATTAGTTTATCTAACTTTGTTTTCTGTAGATGCTCTCGAAAGTAAGGTACGTATTCTAACCATTGTGTTTGATGTTTTTGCAAATCGGAGAAATAAGAGGTGGAGTGTTTGCTAACATCTTTCCTGCAGGTTGGAGCTGGGAATGTATGTTTATTTTATGCACATATTGAAGCGGTGTTAGATACAAACTGTTGATATGACCTTGCATTTTGGTGATCACGACACATCTCACACACTGGCGGTCAAACCCTAACTACAAGCACCTCTAGGTTACCTTAGATAGGGAAAGGGTACGAAGAGATCTCGTGTTTGATGGCACTTGAAACTTTCATATTCGTTCGCGCTCACAATCCAAATTGGTGATATTTAGCCCTCTTGGATGGGTACTCTTGGGGAGGAATCTGTCATATTTGGATCGTAGGAGCCTGAGCCATAAGTTCCTCACCTGATTTTATTTTTAGAGTATATTCTCACTTGTCTCATGCGCATGTCCGTGGAAGGTTGGTATACCTAAAACCACCCATTATTACAAGGGAATATTGGACGTTCCTCGAGTTTTGGTTAGTAAGGCATTTACTTTTAAATGTATTTCCTTACTCCCGATCTTATGGTATGTTCATGTGCTGCATATTATTCACATTTACATGCATTGAACACATTTTGAAATCATTCAAGTGACTGATTGAAATAACGGTGATAGGGGATAGGATGTCGATGTTTCCTAGAAGTTCGATGGACTTGGTAACCTTCGAATATATAAGGAAAGTCATTCGTTCTGGGTCGAACACAAGGTTGCATTTTACTAGATTTGTACATGGCCGAGAGCTGACTAGACGTAAATTGGGATATGCCGAAGATTGCCAGACTAGTTATTATATCAATAACCTTAGGTTTAAGCGGCAGGGAGATGAGATGTTCAAGCACTATCTAGAGGTGAAAAGGCAGTACCGTAACGGCTTAGCTAGTGAAGCCTATGCCCGTCGAAAAGCTAAACGTCAAGCAAGGGAGAATCAACTGATGATCTCTCTTTGGGGAAAGAAAAGACGCCCTACAACTAAGATGAAACCAAGGTGCATCATACTGAAAAAGACAAAATCCAAGAAGGCCCCTGAAGTCATTATACCGTGGATGAGAGAGTGGCCAGAGGAATTAAAGCATCTCAACTGACCCACCAAAGATTATTCTTCACAATCTGAAGGACACTCAACTAAGGGAGAAGTCCTGATTACCGAGCCGAATCCTGAAGAAGGGCAAGACAAAGATGCAATCAAGAAGGAAACCCTGACAGACCGTCACCTCGAAAAAAGATTAGATCTTGGGGAGGGATAGTTTAGATCCCACATTCCGATGGTTTTTTTTATGGCTTTCTTATTTTAGAATAAATCTGATCGATGTCTCCCCCCTCTCGAGGCCCCTCTCTATCTCTCTTTCATAGTGTATCTTCTTTGTAATAAGGAATTACTTCACTATGCTCACAGTTGATGTTTTGACCAATAAAATGATTCTGACTAATTACATGATTCACTTGTTTGAAATTCAAATTAGACCTTGAGTTAGGTTTTCCATACTTGAGAAAGATCATAATTTCCATTTTATTAATTGAAATTTACAATTAAATCAGTCCATGCATATTTCATGACATTAGCATAATCACATGTTGTGACATTCTGATTTTTCCTGTCATTTCAAGACTCATTAATGAAAATGTATCTAACGATGTATTTCAGTCGTATCCCGCTCGGATCTAATCAATCTCGAGTTGATTGATCAAAAGGGAAAGGCTAACGGGAGGCAAGGTACGTAGACCTAGGAAACTCGAATAGGAAATGACACTTTGACTATAAAGATTGTTGAGGGGACATTTAGAGCCATAAAAGGCCGATCTAAGAACAATTAAGGAATGCATTGCTAGCATTATATGATTGGAGCGCGGGTGATGCCGCTTAACCAATATATAATTTGCAAAATTTTCCTAAATCAAACAGTGACGATCGAGACCATCGAAACTAGTGATAGACCCTCACAATTACATGACAACCAAAATTGTCATGAATTGATGAGCCCTAATTGTGATAAGAATCACAGGGTCGATACGCGTAACATCTGCAAAAGTCGCCCGTCAGTTCGGGATAGGCTGAGATCGCATTGGATAGAGAAATAATTCAGAAACAAGTCTTGAAATTTGAAAATGGAGAATCAAGAATTTCAACATTACAATTGGATTGGCCGTCATCTTATCGAAGAAATTTGGAATCAGAAAAACGATGACGTTCCGGACATCGAGAGTGAAATTACCATTTTGCCCCTCAAGCTTTAGCTTTGCCTTAATAATTGGACAAGGGCATTTTGATCATTGAAGCCCTTTATAGCTGCCAAAAATTGGGAGAAACCACAGCCATTGGATGAGCATTGAATGAAATAATGGACAAGTGTTAAGAGATCAAGCCTTGACATTGATAGAACCACTTTTAACCTACCATTCAACTCAAGTTGACTCTTGAAAAATTGAATAAACCTCACTCTCTCTCTTACTTGGCCGAACACCCCCTCCATTGGCGATTTCTTCTTATTCTTCTTCTCTTCTCCTTGTTGTCGAGAGGCCTGCCGCCCAATCGGTTCTGACCGCCAGCTTCGCCACCGTCAACCGCCACTTCTGATGACTTTCAGCCACCAAGCCAACCACCTGCTGCTTTCTCATCCTCTTGCCGATGTTCTCGAAGTGGAAGCAAGTCGTTTGACCACCTGAGGAGCTCCGGCCAACCAATCTCCCGAAAGTCGACGGAAATCATCGCAACCAGAGGTAAGCCACGGTTTAGGCCTCATAGGATCCCGAAATCTTTGGGTTTTTTGACCAAATTTTGTGGACAACTAGGGGACACATAGACAGAGCTGTGGTAAAAATTTTGGGTGAATTTGATGGAGTTTTGACCCCAAATGGATCTTGTGTTTGAAAGGCCAGAACTGACCTGTAGTAGATCTGGAGGAACCGATGCCGTTCAAGGACTTTCCAGCATCGCCTTGGCTCTAAATTTTCGATGAGGCTCCCCAACCCTTAGAACTACATGTTAGCAAGTAGATTAGTGATTAAATTAAGGATTTAGGCTAGTCTAAAGGCTGTTCAGTTGGGGTATGCACAGAACTGGGTATGCTCTGTTTCGGTTTTATGCATACCGGTTCTATGGGAGGCTGTTGGTATTGAAATTAAGCTCCAAATTCATCGTTGAGAAGTGTGAGGATACTAATGGATAAGTCCATGAGGTGTATGTTTGTGGGGTGATGATTTGAGTAAGAAAAGTTAATGATTGAATGAATTTCCTTAGGTTGCGCGGCGGACTTGATCTTGGATCGTTAGAACCAAACCCATGAGGTGCTTGGAAGAGGAATTGTATTGAATAAACCTTGAGGTAAGGGGAATCCTAAATCTTTGATAGAAGGATTGGACTCAATTGGGCGATTTGTGTGTGAATTGATCGATTCCTGGAGGTTTATAATGTGGTGGCCCAATGTGCGTCCTAGACAGATATAGAGGACTTGAATGTGTGTGACGATGCTTGTGCTTTGAATTGATTGCCACATTTGAATGTCACAATTGATTGTTTCGCATGCCATGGACGTATTGCTTGTGCTTGAGTTGCACTTGATATTATGTATTATGAATTAAAATGAACTTGTGGCATGTTTGAGAGTAGTGACACCCTGAGGCATATGAGACGCGGGGTTGTGTGGATGAATGCCCTGAGGCGCTGAGGCGCGGGTTTTGAATTGAATGACACCCTGAGGCGTATGAGTCGCGGGGTTATGAAGGCCATAGTCCTGATGCGTTGAAACGCGGGACGGAGTTGTGATGTGTCGACACAGGCTTGGAGTGACATTGAAAACCTGATGCGTTTATGCGGGTTTGTCAATGAGACGGTCTGATGCGTTTACGCAGACTAAGCCTGAGGCGTTCTAAACGCGGGCATGAAAGTGAGGCAGATAGAAAGGGTGGAAGTTGTGATTTGACGTGGCGACGTGTGCCTGATCATGATGATGTGTTATGATGCCATGACTGCATGCTTGACATTTGTATGTTATTATTGATACTCGAGCGCCTCATGTGATTATTTGCATAAATTGTTTGTGATTGCATCTGCTTGAGTAGACGGTCAGCCTAACCTAGGGTTAGGACCTACCTTACTGAGATGTATATCTCACCACGTTGTGGGACCCCTTTCTTTTCAGATCCTAGGCCTTGAGAATGTGGCCAGTCAGGTTTGGTGACCCAAAGGAAATGTCAGTGTATTTTGAGGAGTTCCTTGATGGACAAGGGACCATTTATGTTAGGAATTATATAATTGTTTGGGTAGATGAGGGTGGCAGTAGCTGGAAGCCTCATAGGTACGAGGCATGGTTTAGAAAGGTAGGGAACGTTTCTACGGGGTCACTAAAGCCCACTGAGGTTCCCCATGGAGTGATCACTAGCTGGTACCATCCCGCCTGGGATTTAGTGGAGGCCGAGGGGTCAGTCGCTGGTTCGAGGAATGGCCCTAAAAGAACCTAGACCCTAGAGGACACCGATGACGTTATAGTGGTCGAGGCTACCGAGGACGACCTGGTAGAGCCGTCAGCGGACTAGAAGCCCGAGGATACGATGGAGATTTGCTCTGAGACTTTCTTGGTATATTAGCCTACTGAGGAGGCGGAGGAGACTGATGACTCTAGTAGCTCGACTTAGGCGGCTCTATTTTACTGTCTGACATTTTGATGGTGTTCTAGATATCTACTTCTTTTGCGAGACTGATGACTGCCTTTTGTACTGGCCATGCTACCCTACTAACCAACATAGTTATTTATCGTGCCTTGTATGGATATTCGGATATTATGTATTTTTGGTACCCTCGCTATCTAGGTCCCATTTCATAATTGTACGGAGGAGTTTTTATATCGTCGCTTCCGCAAGCTTTCTATATGATACATCTCTCGAGCTATGTTAAAATCTTGGGACCCCTAGAGATAGTTTGTACTTACAGGAAGTCACGCGCTCATGCTGGAGGCGCAGGGCGTGACATCCCCGCTTCACTTGGTATCAGAGCAAGGTCAGCTCGATCCAAAGTTAATTGTGGATTGGAGTAATAAGGAGGTTTAAGTTAGAACAAGGACAGGTAGCGAGACCTTAGGAAACTGGTTAGAATAAGACACGGGCTGCATGGCATATGACTTGGCACAGGCGATTGGCATTTGGCCTTAGCAATGTTGTGGTAATGTATGAGGATTGAGTTCCACGTTTAGCATTGAAAGTCATTTCTGGAATTGGCCTGTTAAGTGAATGAGCATGGCTTGTTTTGGTGAACCATTAGAGGAACGGAATTGAGGAACAGCGAACGGCTTGTTATGGTGTCTGTGGAAATTGTTGTGTGGAAGGCTGTTGTATTATAATTGTTTCTATTAAGGCATAGTTGGTAGCTTTGGACTTGGTTGAATGAATGAGTTACTAACTCATTGATGAAATTGTGGTAGACCAGGCTCAATAAAAGCGCATAAGAATGAGTAATTCGTCTAGGAGGCTTGGAAGACCCAGGAACAGAGCCTCTAGTTCGAGGCCACCTGTAGCAGAAGACCTAAGAATGGACGGAGTACTGAGGGCGCTCGAAAGGATTGGTGACCTTATCAACAGGTAGACCCAGGATAGGGATATTGCCATAGCCCAAGCAGTAGAAGCCGCAATAGCTGCCGTCAATGCCAACAACGGCAACAATAGGGGCAACGGGAACAATGGCGACCACGACCAGGGCAATGAGACAGTGAATGCTCAAGAAGAAGTTGTCGTGGCCAGGCAGATGGGCCAGCTGGTCGAGCAATTTATCAAGCTGAAACCAACCCAGTTTGATAGGACTGGAGACCTTTGGAGTCCTGAGGTGCACGGACGAAGAAAAAGTGCTATTGGTGGTGTACCAGCTGAAGGGATCGCAAATGATTGGTGGGCTGCCACCAAGAATGGAGTCTTTTCGGAAGAAACGGCCATGACCCGGAATGCCTTTACTACGTTATTCAATGACAAGTATTTCTCGGAGACAGCTTGGGAAATGAAGCAAGTGGAATTCTTACAGCTGCGTTAGAATCAGCTGACTGTAGACTAATATGAGGTTGAGTTCTCTAGGCTGTCAAAATATGCACCCCGATTAGTAGAGGATCCCTTAGAGAAGGTGCGGAGATTTCGAGATGGACTGAGGTCTAAGCTTCGCAGCCAGATGATAGCCTTGAGTCTGAGAACCTAAAAGGAAATCTATGAACGGGGGCAAATGATTGAGAGGGACCTGAAGGAGAGGAATGCCGCATCTGGATCGCGGTTTAATTCATTCAGAGATAATCGCCAGATAGGTAAGAGACCAATGACTAGCAATAGTCATTTTGTCCCTTCGATAAGGAAGAACATTGTGAAGCCGCCGAACCCTATGAACTGGAACGGTCGCTTCTGTGGCAAAAGGCATGGTAATGGGCCATACCCAGCAAGAACTAGAGCGTGCTTCAAGTGTGGTCAGATGGGCTACTAGATGAGGACTTGCCTGAACCAAGTTCCAACTAATCGACCTCAAGGGTAGCAACCACAGGTTGGACTGTCGACTACCACTCCTCAAATTGATCAGAATCGACCCCCAGCTCAGGGGAGAGTTTATGCAGTAGCCCGTAGGGAGGCAGAAGAAACGCCAAGCGTGGTTGCATGTATGATTTATTTGTGTGACCAAGCTACATATGCTTTGTTTGATCCTAGCGCAACACACTCATTTATGTTTGCTCGGTTTGTTGATTGGTCGATATGAAGTTAAAGCCATTGAGTGTGATTCTGCATGTTGCCACTCCGTTGAAAGATAATATACTATTTTCATTTGGGCTATGCTGACTGTAAAGATGTGATTGGCGATAGTAAGGAGAGTATCGATCTAGCTGTGTTGCCCATGTATGACTTCAATTTGATCATAGGAATGGACTGGTCGGGTAAACAGGGAGCAGTAGTACATTACGATAGTAGGATAATCCGTTTCTACCTAGAAGGACGCCCTAGTTTTGAATTCGTGGAAAGTCGAGGAGGAACCCCGATTCCTTTAGTCTCATCTCTTGAAGTGACAAAGTTGATGTCTGAAGGATGTCAGGCGTACTTGGTCGTAGTTATGGACACGACTACCGAGGAACCTAAACTAGAAAGTATCCCGGTAGGGCGTGAGTTTCCTGACATATTTTCTCAAGAGTTGCCAGGGTTACCACCAGAGCGAGAGATAGAATTTGTGATCGAGTTAGCTCCCGGAACAAAGCCAATCTCGAAGGCACCTTATAGGATGTCCCTATCGGAACTGAAAGAGCTAAAGGTGCAGATGCAAGAATTATTGGTAAAGGATTTATCCGATCGAGTGCTTCACCGTGGGGAGCGCCAGTATTGTTTGTAAGGAAAAAGAATGGGTCCTTGCGTCTATGCATCGACTACAGACAATTGAACCAAGTGAGAGTGAAGAATAAGTACCATCTCCCGAGAATTGATGATCTATTTGACCAATTGCAAGGAGTCGCGGTATTCTCTAAGATTGATCCGAGAACTAGGTATCACCAGTTGAGGATTAAGAAAGAAGACATACCTAAGACTGCTTTCAAGACGGTATGGCCACTACGAATTTACAATGATGCCTTTTGGATTGACCAATGCTCCAGCCGCATTATGGATTTGATGCACCGAGTGTTTAAGGAATTTTTGGATAGATTCGTCAAAGTCTTCATTGATGATATCCTAATTTACCCAAGGAGTAACGAGGAACACGAAGAGCACTTGATGATTATTTTGCAGACCCTGAGGGAACACTCGCTCTACGCTAAGTTTAGCAAATGCGAGTTCTGGCTGAACAAAGTGGCATTCCTTAGCCATGTGGTATCTGGAGAAGGGATTGCTGTGGATCTTGCTTAGTCGAAGCTGTAATCAATTGGCCTAGGCCTACTACGGTCACGGAAGTCCGAAGTTTTTTGAGATTGGCTGGATATTACAGACGTTTCGTGGAGAAGTTTTCATCCATAGCCATTCCACTGACGAGATTGACAAAGAAAGAAATGAGGTTCGAATGGACAGATAAGTACGAAAGGATTTTTCAAGAGCTCAAACATCGGTTGACAACCGCACTGGTATTAACGATTCTATCATGACCTAGAGGCTATGTGATATATAGCGATGCTTCGCTAAAGGGACTAGGCCGTGTGCTAATGCAGCATGGAAGAGTGGTTGCCTATGCGTCCCGACAATTGAGACCGCACGAGATGAACTATCCATCTCACGATTTGGAGTTAGCAGCGATCATCTTTGCTCTGAAAATCTGGAGACACTATTTGTGTGGCGAAAGGTCAAATTTACACTAACCACCAGAGCCTGAAGTATCTGTTTTTCCAGAAAAAACTAAATATGAGGTAGCGTCGGTGGATGGAGCTGCTTAAGGATTATGATTGCGATATACTGTATCACCCTAGGAAAGCAAATCGAGTCGCGAATGCACTCAGCCGAAAATCGTGCATCGTTTGCCTACTGGTGAAAAGATGGTCGTTATTCGAGAACTTGAGGGATTCTGAGTTCAAATTGGAAGTCTGTCAATTATTCGTTTGATAGCCACACTAAGAATAGAACCTGAGGTCCAGAAATAGATAAAAACATTGTAGCGTACGGACCTAGAAATCCAGAAATCTTGGGAATGGACGTGACAAAGAGGAAACCAGAATTCCAAGTGTTAGAGGATGGAATCTTGAAGTTTCGAGGGCGTCTATGCGTACCAAAGGACGAAGAACTCAGGGAAATGATTTTATCAGAGGCTCATAGGAGCAATTATAGTATCCACCCAGGAAGCACGAAGATGTATCAGAACTTGCGTCAACATTATTGGTGGAACGGGATGAAAGTGGACGTAGCGAAGTATGTGGCAAAGTGCTTCACTTGCCAACAGGTGAAGGCACAACACTGTAAGCCTGGTGGATTATTGCAGCTAATGGATTTTGTGATGGGAATCCCAAGGAGCCAGAGAGGTCATGATTCTATTTGGGTAGTCGTGGACAGGTTGACCAAGTCTGCACACTTCATCCCTGTGCGAAAGGATTTCACAATGGATAGATACGCCGAATTGTACATGAGGTAGATAGTGAGACTGCATGGATTACCCGTGACAATTACCTCAGATAGAGATCTCAAGTTCACAGCGAACTTTTGGAAATGTCTTCAAGATGCCATGGGGACTCGCCTGCAATTTAGCACGGCATACCATCCACAAACGGACGAACAATCGGAGAGGACGATTCAGACGCTCGAGGATATGTTGCGAGCGTACGTAATAGACTTCAAAGGTGGATGGGAGGATCAGCTGCATTTGGTAGAATTCGCTTACAATAACAGCTACCAGCAGAGCATTCGAATGGCACCGTTTGAAGCGCTTTATGAAAGAGCTTGTAGAACCCCGATTTGCTGGGACGAGGTTGGAGAAGGAAGTATCACAGGCCCAGAGTTAGTAGTGTAATCGGTGGAAATGGTAAAGATAATTTGGGATAGACTGAAGACGGGACAGAGTAGCCAGAAGAGTTATGCGGATAAACGGTGTAGGCTTTTGGAGTTTCAAGTAGGCGATCATGTTTTCCTTAAGGTGTCGTTGATGAAGGGGTTATCGTGATTTGAAAAGAAAGGAAAACTGAGCCCAAGGTAGTAGGTCCATTTGAAATTATGGAACGGATTGGGACCTTAGCCTATAGACTGGCCTTATCGCCCAATCTATCCCAAGTGCACAACGTCTTCCATGTGTCTATGCTACGGAAGTACGAACTGAGCCCGACACATGTGCTTGACTACGAGGTTATAGAAGTAGACGGCAGAGTATCCTACGTGGAGAAGCTAGTTAGGATCGAAGACCGAAAGGAACAAATTCTGAGGAATAAAACGATTCCATTGGTCAAAGTCATTTGTGAGCACCATGGAACCGAATGCGCTACATGGGAGAGCAAGGAGACGATGAGGCGCCAATACCCCCATTAATTTGAGTAACGGGTTAATTGTAAATTTCGAGGATGAAATTTTTGTAAGGGGGGAAGAGTTGTGACATTCTGATTTTTCCTGTCATTTCAAGACTTATTAATGAAAATATATCTAATGATGTATTTCAGTCATATCCCTCTCGGATTTGATCAATCTTGAGTTAACTGACCAAAAGGGAAAGGCTAACGCGAGTCAAGGTACGTGGACCTAGGAAACTCGAATAGGAAATGACACTTTGACCATAAGGATTATCGAGGGGATATTTAGAGTCAAAAAAGGCCGATCTAAGAACGATTAAGGAATGCATTGCTAGCGTTATATGATTGGAGCGCGGGTGATGCCGCTTAACCAATTATAATTTGCAAAATTTTTCTAAATCGAACAGTGACGATCGAGACTATCGGAACTAGTGATAGACCCTCACAATTACATAACAACCAAAGTCGCCTTGAATTGATGAGCCCTAATTGTGATATGAATCATAGGGTTGCTACGCGTAACGTCTGCAAAAGCCGTCCGTCAGTTCGGGATAGGCTGAGATCGTATTGGATAGAGAAATGATTCAGATTGTGACATTTTGATTTGTCCTGTCATTTCGAGACTCATTGATGACAATATATTTAACGATGTATTTCAGTCATATCTCGCTCTGATCTGATCAATCTCGAGTCGACTGACCAAAAGGGAAAGGCTAACGCGAGATAGGGTACGTAGACCTAAGGAATTTGAATAGGAAATGGCGTTTTGACCATAAAGATTGTTGAGGGGACATTTAGAGCCATAAAAGGCCAATCTAAGAATGATTAAGGAAAACATTGCTAGCATTATATGATTGGAGCGTGGGTGATGCCGCTTAAACCAATATATAATTTGTAAAATTTTCCTAAATTGAACAGTGACGATCGAGGGCATCGGAACTAGTGATAGAACCTCACAATTACATGACAACCAAAGTCGCCATGAATTGACGAGCCTTAATTGTGATATGAATCACAGGGTCGATACGCGTAACGTCTGCAGAAAGCCGCTCGTCGATTCGGGATAGGCTGAAACCACGTCTGATAGAGAAAACGATCAGAAACGAGTCTTGAAAATTGAAAATGAAAAATCAAGAATTCCAACGTCATGTTTAGATTGGCTGTCACCTTATCGAAGAATATTGGAATGAGAAAAATGACTTTACGGGCATCGAAGGTAAAATTATCATTTTGTCCCTCAAGACATAGCCTTACTTATATAATTGGACAAGGACATTTTGGTCTTTTAATCACCCCCAAGGCTGCCAAAAATGAGAGAGAATCTTGGCCATTGGATGAGCTTGATTGACACATTGGACATGTGTCAATAGATCAAGCCTTGAGTGGACATATCCACTCTTTTCTAACTACCATTTAATCTTTTGACTTGTGAAGACTTGCATATACACTTCTCTCTCTCTCTCACCCCTCACTTGGCCGAAACCCTCAATCTTCTCTGCAATTTCTTCTTCTTCTTCTTCTTCTTCTTTTTCTCTTGCTCACCAGTTCGCTACCCTGTTCCGACCGACCTACTGTTCCGGCCATAACGTTTTCGTCCGATGGTTTATTGAGGTAAAACACCGGTAATAGAAAGCTTATCGTCTTGCCATTCTAACAAGGTATTATGGGTTCAAATCCACCTAGCCGTTTGTTCCGTAGAGCCGTTTGAAGGAGCAAAGGTCAGGCTGGTCAGTTTTGAATCCGAAAGCACCCAACCGACCAGTCCGACCGCCCCACTATTCCAGCCATATCTTCTTTGTCCGATACTGGATCGACGTAAAACTACTGTCAAATGAAATCTTATTGTCTTATCTTTCGATAGACATATTATAAGGTCAATTTGACCCTATATATCTTCCCATAGCTCGATTTGAATGGACAAAGGTCAGGAGAGGTCAGATTCTAATTGGTTTTGGGGAAAGACATGTTCCGGGATCTTTCGGACTTCAAATTGCTCCAAATTTTCGGTGAGGTCTTCTACCTTATAGTATTAAGGTTGGATGAGCTGTGGTAAAAAGTTGAGATGAATTTGATGGAGTTTTGACCCCAAATGGATCTGGTGATTGTTGGATAGAAACTACCAGTTTAAGGACTTGAGGAAACCGGCAACTTCCAAAGGGTTTCCGGCGATGACTCGGCCCCAAATCTTTGGTGAGCCTCGTAGACCCTTAGATATACATGTTAGCAAGTAGGTTAGTGATTAAATGATGGATTTGGAGTAGTTTTATGGCTGGAAAACCTCGGTATGCACAGAACCGAAAATAGTCCGGTTCGGTTCTGTGCAAACCGGTTCTATAGAGGCTGTAGAGGCTGTTATGGGTGACGATTGGTTGGAATTTCATAGGTTGCGCGACGAGTTTAGTCTTGGACCACTTGGATCGAATTTGAGGAGGTGCTTGAGGAGAGAATTTGTGACATTAAGCTTGAGGTAAGGGAATCCTAAACCTAAGATAGGAAGATTGGACTCGATTAGGCGAGTCGGGTAAATTTTTGGGTGAATCTTGAAGGGTTTCAATGTGATTCTCTATTGTACATACTAGGAGGGTGTAGATACCCCAAATGTTTGATCATGCTTGTGCATTGAGTGATTTGTCGCATTTGAGTGTTGAATTTGATTGTCTTGCATGCATAAGTGTATGATTGGTGCATGAGATTGCACATGGTCTTGTGTGTGTGAATTGATTCTAATTAATGGCATGTTTGAGGCATGATAAGACCTTGAGACGTATGAGACGCAGAGTGGTGGAATGAATACCCTGAGGCACTGAGGCGCGGGGTTGGAGTGTATGGCACCCTGATGCGTATGAGACGCGGGGTTAAAAAGGCCATAGTCTTGATGCGTTGAAACGCGGGACAGAGTTGTGATGTGTCGTCACTGGCCTGGAGCAACATTGAAACTTGATGTGTTTACGCAGGTTGTTAATGACGGTATGATGTGTTTACGTGGACCGAGCTTGATGAGTTCTAAAAGCGGGCATGAGAATGAGGCAGGTGTGAAAGGTGGAAGTAGTGATGTGACATGACAGTGTGTGCATGATCTTAGAGATGTGTTATGATGCCATGTCTGCTTGTCTGACATTTGCATGATTGTTGATAATTGAATGACTCATGTGTTTGTTTGCGTGAAACGCTGATGTTTATGACTATCTGAGTGGACGGTTGGCCTAACCTAGGGTTAGGACTCACCCCATTGTATGCAACATTTTCAGGTCCCCGACGAAGAAAATCAAGTTTGCCATGGATTGGCATTTGACGAAGTCATTGGAGAAAAATAAAGACTTCCCTTTTGTGACCTTAGGGTTGAAAAGTGATACTCTTGGGGATTTATATTTGTAACCTCTGAAGTATGATTGACCTTTATAAAAGGGGTACCATTGTGTCCTTAGTAATCATGTGTTGCTGTATTTGTAATGGAGTTGGCATCGCTTTCGTATGCATGCTTCATATAGAGTTGTAAGTTATTAGCCGTTGGATCTTGGAGCTCATTAAAGGTAACGGTGAAGGTGGGATGCTCGCGTGCCCACCAGGCTCGGGACGTGACAAGAAACGAGTCTTGAAATTTAAAAATGGAGAATCAAGAATTCCAACATTACAATTGGATTGGCCGTCTCCTTATCGAAGAAATTTGGAATCAGAAAAACGACGTTCCGGATGTCGAGGGTGAAATTATTATTTTGCCCTTCAAGCTTTAGCTTTGCCTTAATAATTGGGCAAAGGAATTTTGGTCATTGAAGCCCTTTATAGCTGCCGAAAATAAGGAGAAACCATAGCCATTGGATGAGCATTGATTGATACAATGGACAAGTATCAAGAGATCAAGCCTTGATGTTGATAGAACCACTTTTAACCTACCATTCAACTCAAATTGACTCTTGAGAAATTGAATAAACCTCACTCTCTCTCTCACTTGGTTGAACACCCCCTCCATTGCCGATTTCTTCTTCTTCTTCTTCTTCTTCTCTTTTCCCTGTTGCCGAGAAGCCTGCCGCCCGACCGGTTCTGATCGTCAGCTTCACCACCGTCGACCGCCACTTTCGGCGATTCCCAGCCACCGAGCCGACCACCTGCTGCTTCCTCATCCTCTTGCCGACGTTCTTAAAGTGGAAGCAAATCGTTTGACCACCTGAGGAGCTCCAGCCGACCAATCTCCCGAAAGTCGACGAAAATCATTGCAACCAGAGGTAAGCCATGGTTTAGGCCTCATAGGACCCCGAAATCTTTGAGTTTTTCGACCAAATTTTTTGGACATCAAGGGGACACATAGACTGAGCTGTGGTAAAAATTTTGGGTGAATTTTATGGAGTTTTGACCCCAAATGGGTCTTGTGTTTAAAGGGTCAGAACTGACCGGTAGCAGATCTAGAGGAACAGCACCGTTCAAGGACTTTATGGCGTCGCCTTGACTCCAAATTTTTGGTGAGGCTCTCCAACCCTTAGAACTACATGTTAGCAAGTAGATTAGTGATTAAATTGAGGATTTAGGCTGGTTTAAAGGCTGTTAAGTTGGGGTATGCACAGAACTGAGTATGCTCTGTTTTGGTTCTGTGCATACCGGTTCTGCAGGAGGCTGTTAGTGTTGAAATTAAGCTCCAAATTCATCTTTGAGAAGTGTGAGGATGCTAATGGATAAGTCCATGAGGTGTATATTTAGTGGGGTGATGATTTGAGCAAGAAAAGTTAATGATTTGATGAATTTCCTTAGGTTGCGCGGCGAACTTGATCTTGGATCGTTAGAACTGAACCCTTGAGGTGCTTGGAAGAGGAATTGTATTGAATTATGCTTGAGGTAAGGGGAATCTTAAACCTTTGATGGGAGGATTGGACTCGATTGGGCGATTTGTGTGTGAATTGATCGATTGTTGGAGGTTTATAATGTGGTGGCCCAATGTGCGTCCTAGAAAGATATAGATGGCTTGAATATGTATGACGATGCTTGTGCTTTGAATTGATTGCCACATTTGAATGTCACAATTGATTGTTTCGCATGCCATGGTGTATTGCTCGTGCTTGAGTTGCACTCGATATTATGTATTATGAATTAAAATGAACTTGTGGCATGTCTGAGAGTAGTGACACTCTGAGGCGTATGAGATGCAGGGTTGTGTGGATGAATGCCCTAAGGCGATGAGGCGCGGGGTTTGAATTGAATGGCACCTTGAGGCGTATGAGATGCGGGGTTGTGAAGGCCATAGTCCTGAGGCGTTGAAACGCGGGACGGAGTTGTGATGTGTCGACACAGGCCTGCAGTGATATTGAAAACCTGATGCGTTTACGTGGGTTTGTCAATGAGACGGTTTGTCCTGATGATGTGTTATGATGCTTTGACTGCATGCTTGACATCTGTATGTTGTTATTGATACTCGAATGCCTCATGTGATTATTTGTCTAAATTGTTTGTGATTGCATCCGCCTGAGTGGACAGTCAGCCTAACCTAGGGTTAGGACCTACCTTACTGAGATGTATATCTCACCCCATTATGGGACCCCTTTCTTTTCAGATCCTAGGCCTTGAGGATGTGGCCAGTCAGGTTTGGTGACCTAAAAGAAATGTCAGTGTATTTTGAGGAGTTCCCTGACAGACAGGGGACCATTTATGTTATGAAGTGTACAGTCATTTGGGTTGATGAGGGTGGCAGCAGCTGGAAGCCTTATAGGTACGAGACATGATTTAGAAAGGTAGGGAACGTTTCTATAGGGCCATTTAAGCCTACTGAGGTGCCCTATGGAGTGATTCCTAACTAGTGCCATCCCGCCCGGGATTCAGTGGAGGTCGAGGGGTCAGTCACTAGTTCGAGGAATGGCCCTGAGAGGACCCCGACCCTAGAGGACACCGATGAGGTTATAGTGGTCGAGACTACCGAGGACGACATGGTGGAGCCGTCAGCGGATGAGACACTCGAGGATACGGTGGAGATTTGCTCTGACACTTTCTCGGAGTATGAGCCTACTCGGGAGGCGGAGGAGACTGATGACTCTAGTAGCTCGACTTAGGAAGCTCTAGTTTACTAGTATGACATTTTGATGGTGTTCTCGATATCTACTTCTTTTGCGAGACTGATGACTGCCTTTTGTACTGGCCATGCCACCCTACTAACCAGCATAGTTATTTATTGTGCGTTGTATGGATATTCGGATATTATGTATTATTGGTACCCTTGCTTTCCAGGTCCCATTTCATAATTATACGGAGGAGTTTTTATATCGTCGCTTCTACATGCTTTGTATATGATACATCTCTCGAACTATGTTGGAATCCTGGGACCCCAAGAGATAGTTTGTACTTGCAAGAGTCGCGCGCTTATGCCCGGGGCACGGGGCGTGACACATGTTTAAAATAATTTTTGGTAATTGATTTTTCAAAATCATGTTCATATTTTAGAATTTGTGGGAAGAATGACATCTAAGTATTCAAGGTTCCTCGAGCTGAGCTCCTAGCCTAGTGGGACAACATGGGTAAAGCCAGCCAAAAGTACACTAGATCACGACTAGGGTATTTGTTGGAGCTGCTGAAGATTAAATGTCCACCTGCCTTTATCCAAGCCATGGCACACTATTGGGATTCTACCACCGCGACGTTCTGCATGAAAGGATTAGAGGTTACCTTTACCCTTAAAGAATATAGCGCTGCCATTGGAGTTGAATTTATTCACTTGGTAGTCCAGCCTCCTATAGGGTTTGAGCCTTTAAGTTAGCTAACTGAATTCCCGGATACAAACCTTGACGAAATCAAAGTAGATGCCAAAAGTAATTCCGAACGTGTTTCCCTATCTTTTCTTCTAGATAGGTTTCCTAACTTCCCTTCTAGTAAAGGAACTAAATCTGGTAGAGCTTTTCTCTTGGCATTCTTTAGCTTTGTTCTATTCCCAATCTTGTCTGTTACTTTTGACCCTATCATGGCTGTAGTAGTCAAACATGTTTGTTATGGGTGGGATTATTCTAACCTTATCCTTGCCGAAACCCTCCTCTCCTTAAACCGTTTTAGAAAAAGTAAGAAGGGAATCTTTAGAGCTTCTAGTGGTCTCCTATACCTGTGGCTCACATCTCATATCAAACAATTTCATATCTACATGGGTTTCACTGAGATTAGTTACGATGCCCATCCTCTTAGAACCTTCATCAAAACTCATACACGTATTCCTAAGTTCAACTTCAAAGCATGGAAAGAATTTCTTAGAACTCTAATGCCAGAACAACTTCGATGGCGGCTTAGATTACCAAAACTGGTAAAGTCAGACTCACGGTGAAGACAAGTCCCCTTGTTAGGATTCACAGGCGCCACTGCATATTATCCAAGGAGGGTTATTCGACAGTTTGGAGCATGGCAAGAGATCCTTTCATCACCATGACCAGATGTTTTCTCGTTTGACTTGCCTAGAGAGACCCTCACAGGAGAAAATAAGAAGTAATTTGAAGCCAAGGTGGAATTCATCAAACGCTCTTTGAAAGACTCTCAAACTGAAGACGTATAATGGCTAGATGATGTGACTAATGAGATAAATACTCATAGGGCTTCTACAGAATACATTCGGCACTTTGAGGCGACCAGACGCAGCTTTGTCAAGCCTTATGTACCTGAATACATTGTGTCGTATGTGCTTGGAGTCGAGTTGTATATACCGAAAGACATGGGATCACCGTCATGCTCGGCAGATAAGGAATCTCAAACTGAAGGATCCGATCTTCGTTGGGATGATGAGGGTACCTTAGATCTCAAGCGCCCTAGACTTGGATAGACTATTATGTCAAGTGTAAAACGTGTGAACATTATGATGTTTTCTTAGCATTTGGATGCTCATTTGTATTAAATGTTACTTCTAGCACACATGCATGAGCATAAGCATAAGCATGTTTTGTCGATGCGTAAAAAAACTATCGTCTAAGATTGTGCTTCTTTCAATTTCATGAATTCTTTGGAAAATGATTGAAAGAACTGCTCACGTGAGACTAAGGCTCACAAAGTAGTCATTTTTATCATTCATCAATAGAAAATATGCAATTGAAAGAATCCAGTATTTTCCTTATCTGTCCTAAAGAGATACTTACTTGTTATTTTCAAATAAACATGTATTCTCTAATCACGGAATTACCATGACATCATTTTCGTACTCGATTTAAGATAAGGATGGAACAATCGGAGTTGACTCTACGAGTAGGCATGTTGAAGACCTAGATGACTACCATGACTACCATGATGGCTGAAATTAAGGCCATGTTGGAAGCCTCCCAAGCCAGGAAAACAGCAGTACCTAACTTGAATGACTCAAGTCAATCCTCAATACCCAATACGACTGAAAAAGGGACAGCTGAAGGTGCCCAACTGATCATGGAGGACACCCGTGCGCCGAATGTCTAGCCACAACTAAAGATACTCCTTGTTATCATTAACCTTGAGAAGGAGGAGAAGGAAAAATAGGCTGTGAAAACTGAAGCCAAGGTTAAGAGGATAGACAAAATTGAGGAGTGTTTGAGTAGTCAAGGTTATAAGTTAGCTCGTTTGACAAGATATCTATTTTCGCCAAAGTGGAGACTCCTCATGACTACAAAGAGCTAAACTTTGTAAGAAAGTACAATGGGACATCCTGTCCACTTGCTCACCTCAAATACTATCTAGGTAAGATGGCACATTATTCCTCCTATATTCCTCCGTTGATGAATACATTCCAAGAGAGTTTGGCTGGCGCCGCTCTGGCTTGGTTTATTGAGTTAGATCTTGATAACTACGACGGATGGGAAGATCTCGCCGAAAATTTCCTCAGGCAGTATAAGTTTAACACAGCTACAATCCCGACAAGGGAAGAGCTGTTACGAATTGTGAAAGGAAGAAGAGAAATAATCAGAACATATGCCTAGAGATGGCATGCTTTGGCCACTCAAGTGAAACCGTCGATCCCAGAAGATGACTCTATTGACCTGTTCTTGAAGGCACTTCTGTACGAATACTTCGATAGATTAAACACCTCAGGATGCCAAACCTTTACACATTTGATAAAGGTGACCGAGAGATTAGAGTGGACTTTGAGAGAAAGAAGGCCACAGGAAACTTATACGAGAAAGCAATATCCCCCGAGAAAAGAAAGAGAGGCTGGAGTTGATATAGCCTTTGTACCAGATTTCCATAAACACAAGGTGTACGTTAATTCTAATAAGGCTAAAGGAAGATCATCGTGGTCAATGTCTAAAGGGCAGGAGCCCAGGAAGAGGCAGCCTTAGAAGCAATTTTCTTAACTTTCCAGATCGTTATCCAAGTTGTTCCTAATGTTAATAGAGCAACACTTGGTGGAAAAGGAACCTCCCAGAGTGAATCCGGTGAAATATCCTGGTTTTGATGAAAGCCAGACTTGCACCTATCATATGGGTGAAAGATGACACAATGTAGATAATTGCTACATCCTTAAGCTGAAGCTTCAAGCTCTCATTGACAGTCAAATTTTGAAATTCGATGATGTGGCTCCAAACGTGTAAGAGAATTAACTCTCTAATCACCAAGCAATTGGTGCAATATTTGAAAATGAAGGAGAAAACCACCTCGAACTGAAGGTGAATGTAGCCAAGCTAACCAACATTCTGGCAATCGCCTCGTCATATCCAAAAGAGGGAGAAGTGTCAGCTGAAAGGAAAAAGCTATGTATTACCAAAATAATGAGCCTAAGGATAATGTCGAGCGTGGCCGATGAAGAGTTTGAAGGAATTAAGGCCTTAATGAACCTAGAATTGAACTAGTTTGTGGTTAAAACCGAGTGAGGAAATATGTGGAATGTCCCACACGAAAGTCTAGTAAGCGACGTAGAACTGATTACCGTACCAGAAGAAGAGCTTGACGAAGACGAACTGAAAGCTACCAAGCGAAGTCTGTCCGATCACAAATTTGTAACCGAAGCACTAGAGAGAGGCGAGGTTATATATAATTTAGGCGAGGATTCGGGTGGATATAACTTTAAAGTGAAATACTTTGCTCCCTTAGTTTCTTCTAAAGAATAGAGGATATTATACCTGATGGGTGGGGAGGTATGCATGACCCCGTTCAACCAGAAGTCTTAGAAGATGTGGTAGAGCCCTTTGCGGAAGAACCTGAATCATCACTCTACCAAGTGATGTCGGAACATCTCCTACGCATTGAAAAGCAAGTGGATGATCTCTCAAAGGAAATGGAGGATGTGTCATTTCGATTGATAACATGCTGTCATCCTCAGATGACAGATGACAAGCTCGACACCGAGCAATACGTCAGGATGGATAAGTTAATAGCCCAGTGGCAAAGCTTGACTGAACTATTCGATAAAGTACGAAGACACTTGAAGTTTGCAATGTCAGCTGAGTCAAGTGATGCTAATAAATGCCACTATTCGAAATACGAAAACTTCTCAGAAGGCTTTAGCGATACTGTGGCAATGATTGAAGCTGCTATGACTGTAGTAATCAAACTGGATGAGCTTGATAGCTTAAGCCAAGAAGATGATTATCTGGTTAAACCTATTGTGATTCGCCTATCAAGAGATGAAACTGACGATGAATCTGAACCAGAGGCACCCCGCCTGACAACAGTAACAATAAAAGTCCCACCAGTAGAAAGCTATGACTCTAGGACAGTTCATTGGAACTATGGAATAGGAGAAGTAGATGCCATGATGAGGTCCAAATGATTTTAAGCCCCAAGGGAAGGCAAATATGAAAATAAGGAAGTGTCGAAAGAAGACGCAGAAAAACTCCTATCCATCGTTAAAACCAGCGAATTCGAGGTAATAGAGCTGTTAAGGAAAATGCCAGCTCAAATATCTTTGTTAGATTTGTTCATCAACTCAGAAAAACATAAGGATGTGCTGCTAAAGGTACTAAATGAAGTACATGTCCCCGAAACCATCAATGACATACAGTTGGGAGACTTTGTAGGGGCAATCCTTCTTAAAGATTAACTGAAGTTCTCAGATGAAGATTTCCCCATGGAAGGAAGAGGGCATAACAAGGCCTTATACATCAGTGCACACTTTAATGGAAAAAAGAGTAGCACACGTGTTAATCGATAACGGATTTGCTTTTAATATCTGCCCATTGGCTACATTGAGAAGCTTAGGCATCAAAGAAGAAATGATTCGAACCTCCAAGGCGGCTGTTAAAGCTTTTAATGGGATGAGGAAAATAGTGATAGGCGAAATTGAATTGGATGTGCTCATTGGCCCAACCAAATTCTCCATAAACTTCTAAGTAGTGGATTTACCAAGCGCATTCGGATTCCTATTAGGGAGTCCATGGATCCACATCGCTGGAGTCGTGCCTTCAAGTCTACATCAGAAAGTGCGATTCGTGATTGATGAGAAAGTAGTTACCGTCCATGGGAAAATTGATCGCATTACTTATCATAATAGCGTTATTCCCTACATTGAGCCAGAAGTTAAGCAAAAAGCTAGCTACCATTCCCTGGAGCTGGTGGTAGTGATCCACACTCTCGTGGGGGCAAAACTAAAGATCCCGTTTATCTCCGAAGCTAACCTTTTACCAGCTAAAATGCTACTAGCATATGGGTTCAACCCAGGAAAAGGTCTTGGCAAGCATGGTCAAGGAATCAGTGCTTCTTTACAATTAAAATCTAACGAGCATAAGACAAGCTTGGGATATCAGAGCACTCGTATTGGTGATTTCACCTCTAAGACAGTAGGCCGAGGAAAAAGCCGTGGACGCCATGGATGCCAAAAAAGCCAGAATGATTCCTTCATTGGTTCTCCAGCCTGGAAAGGTAAGTCTAAGATGTTCAACAACCCTTTGAACAAGTACTTCAACAAAGACTCTAAGTGGCTGTCAGAAGAAGGGACAACTCTGTCAATGGAACCAGATCTAGCAAACCCTTTTCTGGGTAATGACTCTGTGAACGTCATCAAAGAGTGACTTGATGAGGAAGCCGCCAATTCTGTATAAAGAAACATCTCCCTTGCTTTTAATACTGCACTTAAATTCCAACATTTCTTTGCACTCTTCATTTTTGTTTTTTGAAGTAGAGGTAGGACAACGCCTTTGGATATCTGACCGTTGGTCCAAATGGCATAACTTGTAATGCGGTCCATTTTTGCATTCAATAAAACACATGAGTTTTATTAAGGACATATGGGACTACAAATTTGCCCAATGATGATACTAGCCTTCCATATGGGAAGCTTGAGGTCTGATTTGCCACATGGTTCCTAATTTTCAAGAGATTTTCGAGAAACAAGGATGTCCGATGATATGAGGACTAGTTTCATTTATGCCTGCACTTATTTTGAAATCTCTTTTGAAAAGATTTTTCACACTCATGCATCGCATTTTCATATGAAATAGAGACTAACCATTTTCATGACATTTCAAGCATATCATCTCAAACATGCATACTAGGTCATTGTGCGAACCAGATCACCAAGATGATTACTCCTGCGATATTGAAGACGACGCAGATGAGGGTCGCGCAGCTATTCGTAGAGATTGGAGTGCCTTCGAAAATTCGACACCTCCCACTACAAAAGAGCCAATAGTCATTAACTTGGATAATGCTACAGATGTCAAAGAAGTTAAGATTGGTGGACATCTATCCCGAGCTGAAAAGCTCAGATTTACAGAATTACTTAAAGAGTATCAGGATATCTTTGCATGGTCATACGCCGATATGCTGGGTTTGGATCCCAAAATCGTGGAATATGCATTACCTGCGGATCCTAGTGTCAAACTGGTAAGGCAAGGCAACCGACGGATGAGAGCTGAGTTAGAAGACAAAATTAAAGAAGAAGTGATGAAACTTCTTAGAGTGAACTTTATTGAAGTTATCCCTTATTCAGATTGGATTGCAAGCATAGTTAACGTCATGAACAAAGATGGCAAAGTCTAGATCCGTGTGGATTATCGGAACTTGAATAGAGCAAGCCCAAAGGATGATTTTCCACTTCCTCACAAACAAGTCGAGAGATAATATATATACACTAAGCATGCGGAAGCGGTTCTCAATTAAATCCCCGTACAAAATATAAGTTAAGTGGGACCTAGATAGCATAATAACTATCATACATCATAGCATATTGTTCGTACAGATACCGACTACTACAATCCGCTAGGCAAGGGTAACCAGGTAAGCACATCAAAAAAATATGACCATCATCGACATCTAAAATAGCAATGGTCGGGGGTCACCATAAGATCGAGCCAATAAACTGGGACACCTAAGATGAGTTGCTGGAGTCCCCTATATCATCTGCATCCTCTGTCGGTTCATACTCAGAGAATGTCTCGAAACGGACCTCGATGGAATCCTCCATGGTCTCCTCGTGCGATGGCTTGGCGAGATCCTCCTCAGTAGCCTCTACGACAATCACCTCGTCTTTAGTGAACTCTAAGGTCGGGGTCTTCTCCGGTCCATTCCTAGACCTAACTACAGACCCCTCTAGCAGCTCCTGTTCCTTGGCAGTTTGGCACCAATCAGGCCCTGGGGTACCTCATGGGGCTTTAGTGGCCCAATCGACTCGTCTTCGACCTTCTTAAATCATGCCTCGAACCTATAAGGCTTCCAGTCCGGGCTACCTTCGTCAACCCATACAACCGTACACTTTCTCACATAAATGTTCCCCTGCCTATCCGAAAAATCGTCAAAATATGCCATCATCTCCTTGGGATCCCCAAAACGAATAGGCCACATAGCGAAGGCCTAGGATCTGTAAAAATAGGGGTCCCCAAAGGGATGAGATACACATCACAGTAAAAGAGTTCTAACCCTAGGTCAGGCTAATCGTTCACTCAGGTAGTCATCTATCCCAAAATTCCAAACTCATAATCATACAGACACAAACAAATAAAGATAGCAACGCACAGATGATGGGCATGCAACTATGATACCATGTCACACTCAAATGATCATGCACACCCCATCCTATCATTTCACCACAACCACCTCTTCCTGCTCGCCTCATCTTCTAGCCCGCGATTAGATCGCATTAGGCTCGGTCTGCATAAACGCATCAGACCGTTATTGGTAACCCGCGTAAACACATCAGGTTCCAATGAATCTCTAAGCCAATATCATCACCACATAACTCCGTCCCGCGAATAGTTCGCATCAGGACCGTGGCCACCTCAACCCCGCGATTAGATCGCATCAGGGCGCCACACATCATCAACTCCACCCCACGATTACATCACATCAGGGTATCCATCTCCCGTCTCGCGTCTGGTACGCCTCAGGGCCTTGCCATGTCATGCTCATGCCATGCTTCTCAATTCAATTTACAAATAAAACAACAGGTGCAAGTCATGCACAATCTGAATACTCATGGCATGCAAGACAATCAATGACATTCAACATGGCAAATGATTTAAGCAAACGCAATGTCACACATAGACCTCCTATAACCACTTAGGACATACTAAGAGCTATCCCTTTGGAAGATTCTCATAAATCGATCAAATTCATCCTCGACTCACCCAATTGAGTCCAATCTTCCTATCCTAAGTTTAGGATTCCCTTACCTTGCATTTGATAACACCAAAATTCACTTCTTGGATCATCACAATCTCGGTTCCAAGGGCCCAAGACAAACCTCACTGCGCAACCTAGGAATTTCAATCAATTAGTCAATTTGCTTGTCTAAATCCTCAATCCATGAACCATAAACCTCCATAGCATAATCCTCATCATCTTAACATGTCTCAATCACCAATTTAAGACTCAAAACCCAACGCCAACAGCCCCCACAGATTCGGTTTGGCCGAAACCAAACTGATCCTTCTCGGTTCTATGCAAACTGAACACAATCGGTCCTCAATCTCCTCCAAATCCACCATTTAGGCTCCATCCTACCTCTTAACATGTCTATCTAAGGGTCTATAGGTCTTACCGAGGGTTTGAAGTCGCGTCGTCGTCGGAATCCCGTCGGAAGTTGCCGGATCGTCCAAGGTCAGTACTAGCAGTTTTCTGTGCAAGGTTTACAAGACCGATTCAAGGTCAAAACTTCATCAAATCACTCCCAAATTTTAACTACAGATTCATACAGATGTCCTCTAGACCTCCATAAAATTTGACCTAAAAAATCCAACATTTCGACCTTCAAAAGAGTTAGAAATCGGACCTACCTCAGGTTGAGCTCGATTCTATTGGCTTTCGGAAAATGCTTGGCCGGAGCTCCTCGGTGGTCCAAATGCCATGCTTCCACTTCGAGGAGGTTGGCAAGACGTAGAACTAGGTTGATATGGTCGGCTGGTGGTCAGGCAGTGGTTGGAGGAGGTCGTCATGGGCAGCAAACAGCAGCTCCAGAATCGGTCACCGGCAAGCAGATTAAAGAGGAAGGAGAAGATGGTTTTCGGTGATTGAGGGGGGTTTATGGCCAAACAAGTGAGGAGAGAGAGAGTGAAAAAGCTTATATTCAATTCTCATGGTCAATGGTTTGAATGGTTGGTGAATAAAGTTGGACATGACGAATCTTGCTTGATCTTGTGACACTTGTCCCACTTGTCAATCAAGCTTGATCTAATGGCCCAATTCATCCTAATTTTGGCAGCCTTGAGGGGGTTCAAAGTCTAAAATGCCCTTCTTCAAATGCATGTGCAAGGCTTTAAGCTTGAGGGGCAAAAGGGTAATTTTACCCCCGACATTCAGAACGTCGTTTTTCTCGCTCCAAAACTCTTCAATAGGGCGACGACCAATCCGAATAACGTTGGAATTCTTGATTCTCCATTTCAAATTTTTTAAGACTCGTTTCTGATGGTTTCCTCTATTAGACGTGGTTCCAACTTATCCCGAACCAACGGGCGACTTTTATGGACTTTACGCGTATCGACCCTGTGATTCTCATCACATTTAGGGCTCGTCAATTCGTGGCGGCTTTGGTTGTCATGTAATTGTGAGGATTTATCACTAGTCCCTTTGGTCATGATCTTCACTGTTCGATTTAGAAAAAATTTTGCAAATCATATGTTGGTTAAGCGGTATCACCCGCGCTCCAATTGTATGACACTCGCAAGGCATTCCCTAATCGTTCTTGGATCGGCCTTTTGTGGTTCTAAATATCCCCTCGACAATCCTTATGATCAAAGCGCTATTTCTTATCCGAATTTCCTAGGTCCACGTACCATGTCTCGCGTTAGCCTTTCCCTTTTGGTCAGCCTACTCGAATTGATCAGATTCGAGCGAGATATGACTTAAATACATCTCTAGATTCATTTCTCATTAATGATTCTAAAATTGACTGCAAATTAGAATGTCACAGTATATGTCGATGACATGATCGCCAAGTCCAAGAAAGGACAAGATCACATTCAAGTGTTAAGGAAGTTGTTTGAGCGATTAGGAAAATACAAGTTGAGGTTGAACCCTAACAAATGTGTGTTTAGAGAGAAATCAAGGAAACTTCTTAGATTCATAGTTAGCAACGGGGGCATTGAGATTGACCCTTAAAAAATTCAAGCTATTTGTGACCTAGCAACTCCTTCAACGGTGAAAAAAGTAAGAAGTCTTCTAGGGAGACTAAATTACATCACCAGATTCATCAATCAATTATCAGATGTGGCTAAACCGATTTTCAAACTACTTAAGAAGGGTGCAAAAGTGACTTGGGATACAGAATGCAGTCAGGCCTTTCAAAAGATCAAAACTTATCTAGCCACTCCACCAGTACTTGTGCCACCCATCTAAGGTCACCCATTGACCTTGTATTTGACTATACATCAAGAGTCTTTGGGAGCCTTACTTGCTCAAACGAGCCCTATGGATGGTAAAGAAAGAGCCATCTACTACTTGAGTAAGAAATTCACCTCATTTAAAGCAAATTATGTACCTGTCGAGAGGGCTAATATAGTAACAGTGTGGGTACTTCGCAGATTAAGGTAGTATACCCTATACCATCATATTCATCTGGTGACAGAAAATGACCCTATCAAATATCTCTTGAAAAATTTGCTTTGATTGGGAAATTAGCAAAGTGGCAAGTGATGTTGTCTAAATTTGACATCAAGTGCTCCCCACAAAAGTTTGTGAAAGGGACAACCATTGCCGATATGTTAGCGAAAAATTCTCAAAATCGCTCATCTTCTAAACAAACAAAAGTGGAAGATCAAGTTTTGAATCTAACAAAAAATAGGTGGGTCATGTATTTTGATGGTGCCGTCAATCTATCAGGAGCTGGCACAGGGGCAATGCTAATATCCCCGATGGTCAACATTATCTCGTTGCAACAAAACTAACTTTCCCTTGCACCGGTAATATTTCAGAATACGAAGCTGCATTCTAGGCCTACGATTAGCCATCTCCTTGGAGGTACTTAAGTTATAGGTTTATGGAGATTCTATACTCATTATTTTTCAGACATAGGGAGAGTGGAAAATAAAGGACGCAAAACTCATCCCTTATCATGAGTATCTAGAAGAGTTGACACTTAAATTTGAAGATGTGTCATTTGAATACATGCTAAGAACGCAGAACTAGTTCGCAGACGCGTTGGCCACGCTGGCCTCCATGCTTCAAATAACTGATGGATTAGAAGTAGAGCCACTAAGGATCCGCATAATCAGAAAACCAGCTTATTTTATGATGGTCGAAGAAGAATTTGACGGAGAGCCGTGGTACCATGATATCAATAACTATCTCTTGAATAAAGAGTTTTCAGAAGATGTCAAGTAGGAAACCGAAGATATATAGCCAAGATGGCTAGTAAATTCTTCCTCAGTGGATAAACTTTGTACAAAAGGTCATTTGACTCTACTATGTTAAGGTGCGTAGATGTTAAAGAAGCAATTACTCTCATGAGAGAGATCCATGAAGGTATATGCGGACCACACATGAATGACCATCTCCTCGCTAGGAAGATCATGCAGCTTGGTTATTATTGGATACCATTGAATCAGACTATAATCAACATGTCAGGTCATGCCACCAATTCCAAGTATATGACGATAAAATTAATGGACCCCCAAACGAACTTCATCAGATGTTTGAAGCTTGGCCTTTTTCTATGTGGGGAATAGACATGAAAGGGCCTATCAATCTAGTAGCTTCGAATGGTCACAGTTTCATTCTAGTTGCAATTGATTACTTTACGAAGTGGATAGACGCCAGTTCTTGCACAAATGTCACTGCAAGGAATGTGGCAAGGTTTATCAGGAGAGATATAATTTCCCGATATGGTACCCCACGAGCGATCATTACAGACATTGGGTCCAACTTAACCAACAAAATTGTCGATGATCTGCTAGATCAGTTCGGTGTTCAACATCTTAATTCTTACCCTTACCGCCCACAAGTGAATGGAGCAGTGGAAGCGACAAACAAGAACATCAAAAAGATTTTGGCTAAGACTGTCGAAAATTACATGGATTGGCATGAGAGGCTACCCTTTGCCTTAATGGCATATCGAACTTCAATTAGGACCTCTACAAGGGCAACTCCTTATGGGATGGAAGTTGTCCTGCCTGTAGAGATTGAGGTGCCCTCTTTGAGAATATTGTCAGAAGTTGAACTCTCTGAAGCAGATTGGATCATACACAGATATGAACAGCTAAATCTGATAGACGAAAAGCGTCTTAGAGCAATCTGTCATGGCCAGAGTTACTAGAAGAGAGTGGCCAAGTCATTTAACTAGAAGGTTAAACCCAGAAGTTTCAAGGTGAATGACTTGGTGGTAAAGAAGACTCTGCAAAATGCTGCTCATCTGGAGGCAAGTTTACCCTGAATTACGAATGCCCTTATGTTGTGAAGATAATCTTCATAGGAGGGGCATTAATTCTTATAAATTATGAAGGAGAAGAATTGGAATATCCTGTAAATTCGGATGTTGTGAAGAAGTATTATTCTTGAAATGAAATCAGATGATGATCACTTGACTTTCTCCGGAACAAGTTGAGTCGCCATAGCAGTCATTACACAAGCATATCATGCATCCATATATACATTGCATGTATTATGTGACATTCCGAATTCCAACCCCTCTCGAGGCTATTGAATGAAAGGATATCGATCGGTCTATTCCAGTTATAACTCGCTCGTTGTTGGCCACTCTTGAGTTAACTGACCAAAAAGGAAAGACTAACGTAGATTCGAGTACGTAGACATGGGGAATTTGATTGAGAAATGACACTTTGACCATAAGGATTGTCGAGAGGATATTTTGGGCCAACAGAGATCGATCTAGGAACGATCATGGGATACTTTGCTAGCATTATATAATTGAGACGCGGTTGATTCCGCTTAACCAATATATAATTTGCGAAAATTTCCTAAATCGGATTCTAATGATCTGGACCGCAAGAACTAGTGATAAACCCTCCCAATAACATGACAATCAAAGTCGTCACGACTTGAGAAATCCTAAGGTCGATACGTGTAGGCCTGCAAGAGTCGCCCGTCAGTTTAGGATAAACAAGAATTACAGTCGACGAGAACTCGACATGAATTGGACCTCGGAAGTGGGTTTCGGACAATGAGGAATTTCAACATTTGAAAAGAATTGGACGCCGCCTCATCGAGGGTAATTAAGATCATGACTCACCTCACAAGATTGGAAAAGTGAGATTTTGGACCGTAAAGCGGAAATGACCCTTTTGCCCCCCGAGATTTCTCGTGCTTTTAAGAATGAGTAGGGGCAAAGTAGTCATTTGCCCTCCCCCTCTAAATGGCTGAAAATTTAAGGGCAATATAGTCATTTGGCCCTTAGATATTTTAGAGATAAAGATAAGACCATAAATGCTCTAGTCTAATCTCACTTACCTAGCCTAAGCCCTAACCTAAACCCATCATCTCAAGTCTAATCATCTCTCTCTCCTCTTTGACTTGTAAAGGAAGCCATATCTTCCTTCTTCTTTCATTTTGGCTGAATGCCTCATGAGAAAACACTTTCTCACTCTCAAACTCTCTCGCTCGCTCAACTCGCTCAAAACCAGTTCCGACCCTCTCCATTGTTTTAGATATAACTTCTTCGTCAGTTATCAGATTGAGACTATCCACCCACCAATAGCAAGCTCTTTCTCTTTTCGTTCCAACAAGGTATTATGCTTCAAATTCTACCAAGCCGTTTGTTCCGTAGGTCCGTTTGAATGAGCAAAGGTCGCTGTCGAACCCTGTACCGACCTGAGGAGCTTCATCTTGGAATTCCGGGCTTGTTTTGGCTTCATTCTTGGTAAGATCACCTCTCAAACTTTGTCAAGACATATATCATTGTGTTCGTGAGCTTAAGGTTGGATTTTAATGGGATTTTGATGGTTAAATCCCTATGAACTTCAAGGGGAGAATCTGATCATTATTGACTAGCAGGGGAACCGCGACCTCTTTAGGATCATTAAGGCTTTGTTTTGCTTGAAAATCGCCGGTAAACCATTCTAAGGTGTAGTATTATGTGTTAACAAGATGTGTGTGGGCTAGAATGGAGTTTAGAATGATTTTTAAAGGTTGATTTCTTGTGGACTAACCGAGGACATAATCTATCCACCGTCGACCAGTTTGGAATAGAGACACATTTGAGGTCCGTCAAGGCGTTGTTTGACTTGGAAATAGTGGGTAATCCTCCTTAGAACATAATATTATATGTTGGAAAGAATTATGTGAGTTGGATTGGAATTTCATGGCCGGTTATGTATAGTTTTCTCTAGGAAAGAAAATTGCCCTATGCTGGTCAGTGTTTGGAACCGAGATAGTGGCTACAAATTATGGGATTTCACTTGCTTGGTTTGTGGTAAGTCGACTTCTAAGCCCTTGTTAGGGTGTTAAGTTATCAATAGATGAATTGGGGTTGAATTGGAAGTGTTTGAAGGGCTAATTTAGAGGTCGAGAGCCATGTAAATCTGTTCCTAGCTCGCATTGATTTTAAAAGGGCTTGTCTAGGTTGTCTGGTATCCAAATTGAGCTTCGTTTTCTCTCACACGTCCGTAAGACTATGAGGGACAAGATTCTTAAAGTAGATTTTTCAAAAGGTTGGCAGAACAATGTCAGTTTATTTGGGAGTGAATTTGGTCGCAGAGGCCAAAATGGATAGCTTGGTACCACGATGATGCATCGATCGTTTTATGAAATTGCTTGGCCTAAGCTCGAGGTGAGTTTTGACTAAACCTCTATTAGGATGTAAGGTTACTAAAGGTCGAAGTTTTGAGATGAATTTAATGAATTTATGGACTGATTTTGTGAGAGGCGCGAGAAAAATCCAAATCTATCCAGATGTGAGAATTAGTATTGCTTAGCATGTTTTGTTTGAAAATCATGTCATTGAGGATTCTCGTTTGACGTGAACATGTGTTTTAAATGGCCAATTGAATCTCGAGTTGAACAACAGGTTTGAATATGTGAAATGGCTATGTCTTGCTTGTGCTATTGTGAGCATTTAAAAGTGAAAACTTGAACTGAAATGCCTCGAGTAGGTGATGAATTGTTTGATTCTCTGAGTTGTCCTTGAATGAAGGGTTTTGAGGCATAAATTGGTTTCTTTAAATGAAAATTAAGGCGTGACTTTGTTTTTGAAAGAAAGCTGAGGCTTTTAATAACTAGTTTTATGAATAAATGGCGTGTGGGTTCGCCGATAGAAATTATATGTGCACTAGCGTGTGGGATCACCGAGAAAAATTATAAGTGCACTGGCATGTGGGATTGCTGAGAAATTATATGTTGGCCAACGTATTGGGAGGGAGTTACTCCCATTGACCTGACAAGGTTGTACGGCTAGAGAGTCCCATATTGACACAATTCATCTCGATTGAAAATGGACGTCGAGAGTCGTATGCTGACTGAATCATCTCTAGATCCGGACGCGAGAGCCTCATATGGACCAACGGGTCATATGGAGACCGAATCATCTCGCAGCCCTAAAGTGGGCGGCCTAGGATGGGAGAATATAGAAAGAACTATTTTCTGAAATATCAAAGAACGGGTTTTTGAGAAATCAAAATACCTCTTGAATCGAGATTTGCCTAGAGTTTTAAATTTTCCTGATGAGTTGAAAATGGCCCGGGAAGGGCTTGAAAGAAAAAGATATGTTTTTTGGAAGTTTCGATAAAGGGGATTTCAATGAAATTGAGAGTTGCTGTAACATTTTGATTTCATAGTCATTTTCAGACTCATTAATGAGAAGTATATCTAGCGATGTGTTTCAATTTTATATCGCTCGAATCTGATCAATTTGAGTAGACTGACCAAAAGGGAATGGCTAACGCGAGACGAGGTACGTGGACCTAGGGAATTTGAATAGGAAATAGCGCTTTGACCATAAGGATTGTCGAGGGGACATTTAGAACCATAAAATGCCGATCTAAGAATGATTAAGGAATGCCTTGCTAGTGTTATACGATTGGAGCGCGGGTGATGCCGCTTAACCAATGTATAATTTGTAAAAATTTTCTAAATCGCACAGTGATGATCGAGACCATAAGAACTAGTGATAGATCACAATTACATGACAACCAAAGTCGCCATGAATTGGCGAGCCCTTAATGTGATATGAATCACAGGGTCAATACACGAAACGTCTGTAAATGCCACCCGTGGGTTCGGGATAGGCTGGAACCACGTCTGATAGAGAAAACAATCATAAACGAGTCTTGAAAATTGAAAATGGAGAATCAAGAATTCCAACGTCATGTTTGGATTGGTCGTCGCCTTATCAAAGAATATTGGAACGAGAAAAATGACGTTCCGGACGTCGGGGGTAAAATTACCAATTTACCCCTCAGAGCTTTAGCCTAGCTTATGCAATTGAAGGAGGGCATTTTAGTCTTTCAACCACCCCAAGAGCCACCGAAAATTTGAAGGGATTATGGCCATTGGATCACCTTGATTGACACTTAGGACATGTGTCAATGGATTAACTAAAGAGTGGTCATGTCCACTTTTTACCAACTACCATTCTTTCCTTTGACTCTTGAGATTGAATATAGCTTCTCACTCTCTCTTTTGCCTGGCCATACATTCCCATTTTCACCGAGAATCCCCATCTCCTTCTTTCTCTCTTTCTGCCGCTCGCCGACCAATTTTTGTGCCGCCGTTCGCTAGCTACGACGACCCCCTCCGGCCACCGCCTTGACTCCGGCCGACCACCCACTCCTAGCTTGACCTCTTGCCGATGTCCTCGAAGTCGAAGCGTGTCGATTGAACTACCGAAGAGCTCCGACCAGCCATTCTCCCGGAAGCCGACGGAAACCGGTACAATTTGAGGTAGTCGATGTTTCTGACCTCTTAGAACCTCGAAACGTTGGAGTCTTGTGACCAAATTTTGTGGAGGTCTAGGGGACTTGTAGAGTGACATGTGGTAAAAAGTTGAGCTCAATTTGATGAAGTTTTAATCTCAAATGGGTCTTGTGATTGTTGGACAGAAACTGCCAGTTTCTAGTCTTGAAGGAACCGGCAACTTTCGAAGGAAGTCCAGCGACGACACAGTCTCAAATCTTTGGTGAGCCTCTTAGACCATTAGATAGACATGTTATCAAGTAGGTTAGTGATTAAATGGTGGAATTGGAGTAGGTTAAGGGCTGGATATGCTCGGTTTACACAGAATCGAACATAGCCCGGTTCGGTTCTGTGCAAACCGGTTATGTGGAGGCTGTTGGTTTTGAGTCTCAAATTCATCAATGAGACATGTTAGGATGTTGAGAAATGTGTTATTAAGGTTAGTGGTTCATGGATGGATGAATTGGACAAGAGAAATTAACAATTGGTTGGATTTTCCTAGGTTGCACGGTGGATTTGTTCTTGGATCATTGAGACCGAATTGTTGAGGGCTTGAGGAGAGGATTTTTGTGCCATCAAGCTTAAGGTAAGGGAACCCTAAACCTAGGATAGGAAGATTGGACTCGATTGGACGAGTCGAGTAAATTTTGGGTGATTCTTGAAAGGTTTTTATGTGATTGTTCCTTGTACGTCTTAGGACAGTATAGAGGATGGCATGTGTGCTAATATTCGTGCTTTGAATTAGCTACCTTGTTTGCACGTTGATTAAATCGTCTTGCATGCCATGAATGCATTGTTTATGCATGAGTTGCACTTGGCCTTATGTGCATTATTTGTGATTGTAGCATGACGGAGACGAGGCAAGACCCTGATGCGTATGAGGTGCGGGGTGGTGTGAAGGTTACGCTGAGGCGCGGGGCTGGAGTTGTGTGGTACCCTAATGCGTATAAGACGCGGGGTTGAGATGGCCACGATCCTGATGCGTTTACGCAGGACGGAGATGTGGCATGTCGACATTGGCCTGGAGTATCATTGAAACCTGATGCGTTTATGCGGGTTGTCAACGACGGTCTGATGCGTTTACGCGGACCGAGCCTGATGCGTTCTAAACGTGGGCATGAGATTGAGGCAGATGTAAAGGGTGGAAGTGATGATGTGGCATGGTGTTTCGCGCATGATCATCTGTATTTGTTATGATACTATGACTGCATGCCTGACATTGTGCGTCGTATTGATACTGGAATTGCCTCTTATGTCTGTTTGTGTGAAATGTTGATTTTTATGACTGCCTGAGTGGACGGTCGACTTAAACTAGGGTTAGGACCCATTTTACTGAGATGTGAATCTCACCCCATTGGGGACACTTGTTTTTACAGATCCTAGGTCTTATGTGGCCTATACTGTGGTTTGGGTAGACGATAATAGTACTAGTTGAAAGCCTCACAGGTATGAGACCTGGTTCCGAAAGGTCGGGGATGTATCTACTGGGCCGCTGAAGCCCAATGAGGTGCCCTAGGAAGTAATCCCTAATTGGTGCCACCCCGCCCGAGACTTAGACCAAGCTGAGGGGTCAGTTGCTGGTTCGATGAATGGATCAGAGAGGACCCCAACCTTAGAGGATACAGAGGAGGAGTTCATTATGGTTGAGGCGATTGAGGAGGATCTCGCAGAGCCGTCTATTGAGGAGACAATGGAGGACACCATCGAGGTTCCCTCGGAGACCTTATCTGAGTACGAGCTCGTGGAGGACGCAGAAGAGACCGAGTACTCTAGCAACTCATCTTAGGAGCTCCCAGTTTATTAGTTTAATCTTTTGGTGGCGATCCTGACCCTATTTTCTTTGGATGATTGAGGATGGGCCTCTTTTTGTGTACTTACCCCATTCCCCATGTTAGCGGATTTAGTAACTCTGTATCTGTATGAACAGTTGGATATCATGTATGACAGCATTCGCGCGATCCAGGTCCCACTTCAAATTTTGTACGGAGGAGTTGTTTCATTATTGCTTCCGTATGCTTTGTATATTATATGTCCCTCGACTTATGTGTGGATCTTGTGACCACGAGAGATATTTATTTTGCTTGCAGGGAGTCGCGTACTCGTGCCCAGGGCGTGGAGCGTGACAGTTGCCTCGTGATTTTGAGACGGCGTCGAGTGATTGCTTTTGATTGAAAACCCTGCCACTATACAAAGCTCGGATTTTGCGATGATTTATGACTGAGTCGAGTCGATTTGAAGTACTGAAATGCTAGGTTTTGACAAGTACCCCGTTTTACCATGCCAAAGATTTTATCCCAAAATACCCATTTTTCAAAAGTGTCTAGAGGTACTGGCAACCTAGTTTAGGGTTAGGTTTGACTTACTGAGATTATATATCCCACCCCGTCGTGAAACAACATTTTTCAGGTCCCAAACGAAGGAAACCGAGTTTGCCATGATTGGCATTTGAAGAAGTCATTGAGGAAAATGAAGATTACTCGTTTGTGACCTTAGGGTTGTAAAATGTTAAATTTGGAGATTTAAAGTTGTAACTTCTAAAGTATGATTGACCTTTATGAATGGTGTACACTTTTGTCCTAAGTCATCTCGTGCTGCTTTAATTGTAATGGAGTTGGCCTTGCTTTCGCATGTATGCTTCATATTGAGTTTTATGTTATTGGCCGCTAGATCCTGGGAGTTCATTAAAGGTAATGACGGTGTGGGATGCTCGCATGCCCGCCGGGCTCGGAGTGTGATATCCCTATTAAGTGGTATCAGAGCAAGGTTAGCTCGATCCAATCTGATTGAAACTTGGAGTGATAAGGAGTAATGACTTGAGGATAAGTAGATAATGAGACCCTTAGGATTAAGTATTGATTGTTTAATCTCGAGGATTATAGGCTTGAACTTGTGTTGCGCTTTAATGGTTATATTATCGATTTTAATCGATGATCTTGGGTAATGATGTGATTGAGGTTCACAAGGAAGCTAGCAGAAATTGAGGAGCCATGAGCATGGATTTGAGGTTGTGAATGTGCTTGAGGTTAATAGAGAATGCCTAAGAACTGAGAGTCATTTGGATTTCATGATCGTGATTGTGACTTTGAGGTATATGGTTGATCCTAGGCAATTGATCTGTGAGATAGTCATTCGTGGAATGAGAAATCTCTTGTTGATAAGAATTGATCTGAAAGTGAATGTTATATGACGAGTATTGAGGATGATCATACAGTGCATGTGTTTATGGCATTGAAATGAAAATTGAGGAAGGTGATTGCATGAACTTATCATTATCAGATTTAATAAACCGTCGCTTGGCATGGGACAAGCGACGTGATACCTACAAAGGCCAAGTCTAACGAGGGCGAGGAGTGTACGTGGAGACAGAGAGGTTCAGACGAGGAGCGGCTTCTAACAGGCTTCTAAGATAGCAAGGAGGCAGGAATTAGCCAAGTCATAAATTGAAAGAGAGAGTCTCGGTATCGGTTTGAGTCTAATTTTGGTTAAGAGATGTATTGCACTGAAGTGACCCTCAATGTGAATTTTCAAAATTGCACGGCTTTTGTAATGGCGTATGTTATTGGCATGGTTAGGGGCTTTGTACATGGCAGCGAGTGCCGTTTGAAAAAGGAAATTGATGCGCGTGTTTGGCCTGTATGGCGAGTTTTGGTAATGAATGCTGTTTGACTAATATCTTGTGAAGTGGGGATAGCCTATTGAGTGATTGCTAAGTCACAGATACGTCTGGACTTAAGGTGTGAGCACTTGACCGAATGAATTGTGACTTGAGAGTTTGCCTAGTGGATGACTACTAGTTGCAGAATTGCCTAGTAGAGGCTGGTTTGATAAGTGATTACTGATGAATGATGATTTGATATCCTTGGATACTTGGGTTTGCTTAGAACTACGGGATGGTTGATTGCTTGTGATAGATGATAAGATGAGCAGTTTGAAACTGCTAGACCTATATGAATGACTTAGGCTTTAATTCTTGAAGGGAATTGTAGTGACTCGAATGTCACGAGTACCTAGTAAGGTTGAACGACCAGAGTATGGTCACTAAAGGAGCATTTGGCTCGAGTATACAAGATACGATAAGATTCAAAAGTTGAAAAGAATCATGAGAATCGAGTAAAGATGAACAACTATAATATGAACTCTAGAAGAACATTTGGCTCAAGTTTGAAAAGTGCACTAGACCCAAGAGTTGAAGGTGTCGTGAGAACTCGAATGGCAATAGAAATCTAAAAGGTGTAAGCAAACTCAAGAAGGAGCTGCCATTGTTGCATAAGTCACTGAGGTGATTGATGCTAGTGCTAATGAAATTAAGTGATGGAAGTCACGAGAAAGGTGGCTCTGAGATTACTTGTTTCTAATTGAAAATGTGAAGAAGAACCACGAGAGTCTTGAATAGCTCATGAAATGGATCTCGAGATCAACTGAGGTTCGATGGGGAAGATGATCCTGAAACCGCCGTTCTCTAGATTGAGAATTTGAAAGGAAACCTTAGAGGTTTTGGGTACACTGAAGAAAGAAAATGACCCTGGCAATTGCTAGCCTTAAGAGACTATTGTTGAGTGGTGAAAGGTCACCAAAAGAAGAGTTTCCTTGAAGGCATGGTGCATAATAAAATTGCCTTGTCGAATTGAACGACGAGAGGTACCTTTCTGAACTACTTGAAAACAAAGGTTGTTTGAACTTTAATAGCCTTGTAAAGATTTGAAAGTGATCAACCAATGTGAGGCAGAGTTCTCGAGGTCGTCTAAGTGTACTAATAGTGGTCAAGGACCCTTTGAACCATGTGTAAAGTCCCTGAGTGGGTTAGAATTTGGAAGCCTCGGGGCTAGTTGTTATTCCTGATTCTGATAGATTGTAATGGATCTTAATGAAAGGAAAGAAAAATGAACAGAAGAAATATGAGTAAGAGAACTCATGCTCATGGATTACGAGCAAAGAGATGTTCATTATGGAACTTTGAATGTGCCTGCAAGAAACAGTTATGACCTTGGCATAAGGCTCGTAATGAGAAATTGATGTTTCCTTTCTGCCGTCACGGGGAAAAATTAAGGAAAGACTTATATCAATTGTCTGACATTGTTGATCAAAATGAGATTGATTGGAATTGAATCGAAACCACTAGAAGTGGCGTTGTGAGTTATCACCCTTAAAGAGTAGGGTGTCATCCTTAAAGGGGTGATTAGACCATGAGATGGTCGTTTACGAAAAGAAAGGTAAATGGACTTGACGGTTCTAGTTACTTGCAATTTTAATGAATGGATGAATAAGCAAAAATGGTGCTTAGATTGTAATCGCAAGGCGACTTGAGGTAGTCGAATTGAATATTTGAAATATGAATTTGTGGAGACCGAGGAAGAACGAACCATATCACTTGAGGTGACTAAACTATTGGAAGGAGAATGTTAAAGTGTGGTGGCATTAGATTATGGAGGTAAGGGAATTGCTGTTGGCGAGACTCCAAGACTGACGTCCTATGAGATAAGAAAGACAAGTGGATTTGAAGTAAGGGAATGCCACTGAAGTGAATAATTTCCTTCATGGGATAAGAGACCCTAGTGTGGAAGGAAGAGAAAATCCTAAGTATCTTTGTATTGAGGTTGAACGTCTGGATTAAGGATGAAGACGCAGAGCTTGAATGATTTTAGAGAATTAAGTCTGAGAGACTTGACTTGTGGACAATGTAGGATTATGAGATGATGTTAACTTTCAGTCGAATGGTCTAAATTGGGACAAAGTTACATTGACTGGTTACGAAATCCGACGGTTAAGCCACTGATGCTTTTTGAGAAAAGAGTGACAAAAATGAACAAAATGATGTATGGTCTAATTGGAGACCCTGAAAGTAGAGGGCCAATGAATAAGCTCTCAAGTGGATGGTGCGAAGGACTGTTTGAACGATTTGACACTTGATAGCAAAGAGGCTGATAACGGTCGAATTAAATAGTAATCGGATTGGTTATTACCGTCTTTAGAGACGATGATCGGATTCATTCAAGGAGTTTTAAGGACTTAAGTCAAGTTGGTGATCACGTCGACAATGGCGTTCCCGTTTGGAATTGGAAAAATCATGAGAACGTAATGACGCATCGTAGAAAAGAGGTATGAAGTGTAACAAGGGAATCTGAAGTGGGCATTGGGTGTACATCGTGATAGTAAGAACCTACGAGTTGGAGTGCTAGATGCATGATTGGAGTGGCTAGCAAATGCCCTTGTGATAAAGCTTGAGAAACATTGTGTGAAGGAAGGTTGTGAGTTTACACAGACTGTTAGAACTTGAAGTATCTGATTGCCTAAGAGAAATGAGCGAGAAGCAACATGGATGAATGAAATTGCTTAAGGACTAAGAATAAGATAACCGACATCGCTGTGAGAAGGCGAACAAGAGTAGTGGACGTATGTGATCGAAATTGAGCATTGCGCAGTTGGCAGATAAAGGATGAACCTCGCTCAAAGAAATAAGAGATTCAACTTTTACATTGGAAGTTTGTCAATTGATTGGTACAATGACCACCACAAGTATTGGACTTGAGGGTCAGGAAGGGAGTAAGGCATGATAGTTTATGAATACTAATGTCTAAGGGATAGTGCGAATGAAAGTAATAGGGAGAAAATCCAGACTCTCGAGCACCTGGAGAAGGAACGCTGAAATTGAGGGTGGAAACCTTAAAGTTCAAGGACGAGGAAACGTGCCCACAAATGGAAGGGAAGTTTGAGGAGAGGATCTTATGAGAAGTTCATAAGAAGAACCATGGCACCTAGTAGAATGGCACGAAGGAGTGTGAAGACTTACATTGGTACTAGGAACGAATGGAATGGAAGCGAAAGAAATCAAGCATGTGACTGGAAGTTGAAACGTGACAACAAAGAAAAGCATAACCGTTGTAAGTTGGTGAAATTGGAGAATCTCGAATGGATCAAAAACGAACTACTAAGGGCTCAGTCATGAATTTGTCTTAGAAGTCGAGAAGGCTATGGTTTAATTTAGACAATCGAGGTTAAGCTAATGGGACTTGTGCGTCCCTGACGATACGAAAAGAGCTACTTGGGAAAATGAAGATGCGATGAGGCGTCAATATCCCATAAGGTTGGATGATTTGGAAGGTTGTAAATTTCGAGGATGAAATTTCCTTAAGGGGGAAGAGTTGTGACATTCCGAATTCTGACCCCTCTCGAGGCTATTGAATGAAAGGATATCATTCGGTCTATTCCAGTTATAACTCGCTTGGAGTTGGCCATTCTCGAGTTAACTAACCAATAGGGAAAGACTAACGGGGAGTTGGGTACGTGGACTTGGGGAATTTGATTGAGAAATGGCACTTTGACCATAAGGATTGTCGAGGGGATATTTTGGGCCAGCAGAGATCGATCTAGGAACGATCATGGGATGCTTTGCTAGCGTTATACGATTGGGACGCGAGTGATTCCGCTTAACCAATATATAATTTGCGAAATTTCTTAAATCGAATTTCGATGATCAGGACCGCAATAACTGATGATAAACCCTCGTAATCACATGACAATCAAAGTCGCCACGACTTGAGAAATCGTAAGGTTGATACGCATAGTGCCTGCAAGAGTCACCCGTCAGTTTGGGATAAACTGGAATTACAATCAACGAGAACTCGACATGAATTGAACCTCAGAAGTGGGTATCGGACAATGAGGAATTTCAACATTTGAAAAGAATTGGATGCCGCCTCATCGAGGGTAATTAAGATCATGACTCGCCTCATAAGATTGGAAAAGAGAGATTTTGGACCGTAAAGTGAAAATGACCCTTTTGCCCCCGAAGATTTCTCGTGCTTTTAAGCATGAGTAAGGGAAAATTAGTCATTTACCCTCCCCCTCTAAATGGCTGAATATTTAAGGGTAATATAGTCATTTGGCCCTTAGATATTTTGGAGATAAAGATAAGGCCATGAATGCTCTAGTCTAATCTCACTTACCTAGCCTAAGCCCTAGCCTAAACCCATCACCTCAAGCCTAATCCTCTCTCTCTCCTCTTTGACTTGCTAAGGAAGCCATATCTTACTTCTTCTTTCATTTTGGTCCAATGCCTCAAGAGAAAACACTCTCTCACTCTCAAACTTTCTCTCTCGCTCAACTCGCTCAAAACCAGTTCTGACCCCCTCCATTATTTTGGCTATAAATTCTTCGTCCATTATCAGATTGAGACGATCTACCCACAATAGAAAGATATTTCTCTTGCCGTTCCAACAAGGTATTATACATCAAAATCTACTCAGTCGTTTGTCCTGTAGGTTCGTTTGAATGAGCAAAGGTCGCTGCCCGACCCTGTACCGATCCGAGGAGCTTCATCTTGGAATTCCGAGCTTGTTTTGGCTTCATTCTTAGTAAGACCACCTCTCAAACTTAATCAAAACATATATCATTGTGTTCATGAGCTTAAGGTTGGATTTAATGGGATTTTAATGGTTAAATCCCTATGAACTTCAAGGAGAGAATCTGATCGTTGCCGACCAGTAGGGGAACCGCGACCTCTTGCGGATCATTAAGGCTTTGTTTTGCTTAGAAATCGCCGGTAAACCATCCTAAAGTATAGTATTATGTGTTAACAAGATGTGTGTGGGCTAGAATAAAGTTTAGAAAGATTTTTAAAGGTTGATTTCCTGTGGACTCACCGAGGACAGAATCTGTCCACCGCCAACCGGTTTGGAATAGAAACACATTTGAGGTCCGTCGAGACGTTGCTTGACTTGGAAATCGTTGGTAAGCCTTCTTAGAACATAATATTACATATTGAAAAGAATTTTGTGAGTTGGATTGGAATTTCATGTCCGGTTATGTATGGTTTTCTCTAGGACAGTAAACTGCCCTACGCTGGTCAGTGTTTGGAACTGAGAATAGTGGCTGCAAATTATGGGATTTCACTTGCTTGGTTTGTGGTAAGTCGACTTCTAACCCCTTATTAGGGTGTTAAGTTATCAATAGATGAATTGTGATTGAATTGTAAGTGTTTGAAGGGCTGGTTTTGAGGTGAAACGCGTTAGAGGCCGAGAGCCGTGTAAATCTGTTCTAGTGCGCACTGATTTTAAAATGGCTTGTTCTAGGTCGTCTGGTATCCAAACTGAGCTCCGTTTTCTCTCACACGTCCGTAAGATCATGAGGGATAAGATTCTAAAAGTATATTTCTTAAAATATTGGAAGAACAATGTCAGTTTATTCGGGAGTGAATTTGGTCGCGGAGGCCAAAATGGATAGCTTGGCGCCGCGACGATGCATCGATCATTTTGTGAAATTGCTTGGCCTAAGCTCGAGGTAAGTTATGCCTAAACCTCTATTAGGATGTTAGGTTACTAAAGGATGGAGTTTTGAGATGGATTGAATGAATTTATGGACTGATTTTGTGAGAGAATCGAGAAAAACCCAAATCTATCCCGATGTGAGAATTAGTGGTGTTTGGCTTTTTTTCTTTGAAAATCATGTTATTGAAGAGTCTCGTTTGACGTGAACATGTATTTAAATGGCCAATTGAATCTCAAGTTGAAAAGAAGGTTTGAATATGTGAAATGGCTGTGTCTTGCTTGTGCTATTGTGAGCATCGAAAAGTGAAAACTTGAACTGAAATGCCTCGAGTAGGTGATGAATTGTTTGATTCTCTGAGTTGTCCTTGAATGAAGGGTTTTGAGGCATAAACTGGTTTCTTTAAATGAAAATTGAGGCGTGACTTTGTTTTCGAAAGAAAACTGAGGCTTTTTATAACTAGTTTTATGAATAAATGACGTGTGGGATCACTGATATAAATTATATGTGCACTGGCGTATGGGATTGCCGGGAAAAATTATAAGTGCACTGGCGTGTGGGATCACTGAGAAATTATATGTTGGCCAACGTATTGGGAGGGAGTTACTCCTATTTGACCTGACGAGGTCGTGCAGCTAGAGAGTTCCATACTGACATGATTCATCTCGATTGAAAATGGGCGTCGAGAGTCGTATGGTGACTGAATCATCTCTAAGTCCGGATGCGAGAGTCTCATGTGGACCGACGGATCATATGGAGATCGAATCATCTCGCAGCCCTAAAGTGGGCGACCCAGGATGGGCGGATATGGAAAGAATTATTTTTTTGAAATAACAAAGAACGGGTTTTTGAGAAATCAAAATGCCTCTTGAATCGAGATTTGCCTCGAGTTTTAAATTTGCCTCATGAGTTGAAAATGGCCTAGGAAGGGTGTGAAAGAAAAGGATATATTTTCTGGAAGTTTCGATAGAGGGGATTTTAATGAAATTGAGAGTTGCCTCATGATTTTGAGATGGCGTCGAGTGCTTGCTTTTGATTGAAAATCCTGCCACTATATGAAGATTAGATTTTTTGATGATTTATGACTTAGTCGAGTCGATTTGAAGTACTGAAATGCTAGGTTTTGACAAGTACCCTGTTTTACCATGCCAATGATTTTATCCTAAAATACCCGTTTTTCAAAAGTGTCTGGAGGTACTGGCAGTGTAGTTTAGGGTTAGGTTTGAATTACTAAGATTATATATCTCACCTCGTCGTGAGACAATATTTTTGAAGTCCCAAACGAAGGAAACTGAGTTTGCCATGGATTGACATTTGAAGAAGTCATTAGAGGAAAGTGAAGATTACTCTTTTGTGATCTTAGGGTTGTAAAATGATAAATTTGGAGATTTGGAGTTTTAAACTCTAAAGTATGATTGATCTTTATGAATGGTGTACCCTTTTGTCCTAAGTCATCTCGCGTTGTTTTAATTGTATGGAGTTGGCCTCACTTTCGCATGCATGCTTCATATAGAGTTTTATGTTATTGGTCGTTGGATCCTGGGAGTTCATTAAAGGTAACGGCGGTGCGGGATGCTTGCGTACCCGCCGGGCTCGGGGCGTGACATGTTATGTTTTACAGAATTTCGCGGAACGAACTCGAAATCAAACTTGTTCAAATGGAACCAAGAACGGAACGGCCCCTGATACGTAGAACCAGGTGATATGTATTTGTTCCATCAAGCGTTAAAATATCTTTCACTCACTGGAGTTTCCATTATCTTCATACAGGATTGCCCGATGAAGACAGAAGAATGGAGAAACACTGTAAAATTTTTCACTTTCCTATAAGAGGGAAGAGGTCAAAGATGGACAAGCATTTGGTCGAACTTAGGAACAAACCATGCTTTCAAAAGATGAATTTCTAACACTTGTTGCACACATGTTAGGGTTAGAGGTTATCCAGACATGACAGAAACATGCATGATGCATCATTAAATCCCCTGCGGGGCAAAATGTCTGAAGAAAAACGAAATGATTTTTCTAAAACATAGTTGTTTAAGCTATCTAGCGAGAATGTTTCTCCAAATAAGCGGCAAGCCTAATCCAAACACTTCCAATACACACCGAACAGATAAGAGGAGTGTAAGGATAGAAAAGCCTAAACCAGGGGATGTAAGAGCTATTCGCATCGGTTACATGAATTGGGATGACAAAGGCATTCATTCTTCTTCATAAACACTACAGGTGATCATTGACAGACTCTTTGATTGGTGATCTTCATTTCCTAACCCCGTTAAGAGCCACCCCACATTAGGGTTGTAAAGAAGTAGTCCAGTAGCATGGAAAGGTAAATGGTTAGAAATCTTTTTGCTTAAACCAACATCAATCTTCATGTGTTGATATGCATTGATCCAGGCGCTATAGAATGACGAGGAGATGTTCATTTCTCTATCCTATACACTTATACCCATTGCATAGCCAATTTGAGCCTACATATTCATTTCATGTACCCCATTGGTGATCATTGCACAGCACCAAGGCGAAGGTGGCAAAGACACTCGCAGATAGAGAAGTTCAAGAAGTAGGAGCTACATGAGACTTTCAAAGTAAAATGTTCAAATAAGATAAGACTCAAGTCACATACATTGCATGATCATCAACAATCCTACTTCCTAGAAAAAAAGGAAAAGACGGGATCAAAAATAAATAAAGAGAAAAAGTCGAATCTTTATGCATTAAAAAGAAACAAAAAGCCCGACAAGGATAGGGCTGACGCTCATTGAAATGCTGGAAAGTCGTAAGACTGATTTTGGTACACTAAGGGATTACTGGATGCTTCCACCCCCAATAAGTTCTGAAGTAAAGAAGAATCCTCAGAAATTGTGCAGCGAGGCTACCACTTGAATGGAATCATAGCCAACTGCCAAAAGATAAACAAGGTCTTTCGAAGATTAGACCCGTTCTCAAGAAGACTGAAAATGTTCATCAAAGAGTCATCAACTAGAGACGAAGCAGAAGACTGATCGACATTGATCACCAATGTCAAACCCTTCGCGATTCCGGGCCAAAAACAAGCCTTTTTCGGTCTCCAATCATACCAGCATTACAACGCTTTATAGTCTTTTCTGACTAAGATGCCTAGGTTAATGTATACCTTAGCTCGAAGAGGTACGAGCAAGATTATTTCTTTCTCATTTTGCAGGGTTCTTGGCTTGTAAACTCGAAGTAGATGAAGAAAACTTTCATTCAAAAGATCTGACTCAGAGAGTGAGTCACCCTTGAAAACTATGTCCAAGCCCAACAGTATGGTCCCGCAAAGACCCCCCGATCGATCGAATTGTATGCGCTGCGAATGACTCCGAAAACCCAGGTGTAGGTTATGTGACATTTTGATTTCCCAGTCATTTTTCAGACTCATTGATGAGTAGTATATCTAGCAATGTGTTTGAGTCATATCTCGCTCGTATCTGATCAATTCGAGTAGGCTGACCAAAAGGGAAAGGCTAACGCGAGATAAGGTACGTGGACCTAGGAAACTCGAATAGGAAATGGCGTTTTGACCATAAGGATTGTCGAGGGGACATTTAGAACCTCAAAAGGCCGATCTAAGAACGATTAAGGAATGCCTTGCTAGTGTTATACGATTGGAGTGCGGATGATGCCGCTTAACCAATGTATAATTTGTAAAATTTTTCTAAATCGGACAGTGACAATCGAGATCGTAGGAACTAGTGATAGACCCTCACAATTACATGACAACCAAAGCCACTACGAATTGATGAGCTCTAAACGTGATATGAATCACAGGATCGATACGTATAACGTCTGCAAAAGCCACCTGTCGGTTCGGGATAGGTAGGAACACATCCGACAGATAAAATAATCAGAAACGAGCCTTGAAAATTGAAAATGGTGAATCAAGAATTCCAATGTTATGTTTGGAATGGCCGTCAGTTATTGAAATGTGAAAAACGACGTTCTGAACGTCGGGAGTGAAATTAACATTTTGCCCCTCAAGCTTTAGCCTTGCTTATGCAATGGAGGAAGGGCATTTTTGTCTTTATACATCACCCAAGGTTACTGAAAACTTGGAGAGATTGTGGCCATTGGATTGAGTTGATGGACACTTAGGACATGTGTCAAAGGATGGGCTAAAGAGTGGTCATGTCCACTATTCACACCTATCATTCAACTCCTTGACTTGAGGATTGAATATAACCTTTTTTTCTGTCTCTCCTCTCCCCTTTGCCAGCCATAACACCCCACCATCTCCGAGAACTCCCTTTCTCTTTTCTCTCTTCTCTGCCGCCGCCCGACCGAACCTACTCCGCCTGTTCGACCATTTCGACGAGCCCCTCCGGCCACCACCCGGAGTTTGGCTGACTACCAACACTTAGCTTAGCCTCTTGCCGACCTTCTCGAAGTGGAAGCGCATTGATTGGACCACCGAGGAGCTCCGGCTAAGCATTTTCCCAGAAGCCGATGGAAACTGACACAAACTGAGGTAGGCCGAGTTTCTTACCCCTTAAGACATTGAAATGTTGGAGTCTTGCGACCAAATTTTGTGGAGATCTAGGGGACTTATATATCAATATGTGATAAAAGATTGAGCTTGATTTGATGAAGTTTTGACCCCAAATGGGTCTTGTGAACCTTGGATAGAATTTGCCGATTTATTGCCTTGAAGGATCCGGCGACTTTCGAAGGGATTCCAGGACGACGCGACCTCAAACTCTCGGTGAGGCTCTTAGACCCTTTGATAGGCATGTTAACAAGTAGGTTAGTGATTAAATGATGGATTTGGAGTAGACAAAGGACTGGACATGCTCGGTTTGCACAAAATCGAAAATAGCCGGTTAAGCTCTGTGCAAGACCAAATCTGTGGGGTCTAAGGGTTGTTGATTTTGAGTCTCAAATTGGTGATTAAGACTTGCTAGGATGATGAGGATTGAGTTATGGAGGTTTTTGGTTCGTGGATTGGTAAATTGGACAAAGGAAAATTGATGAATTGATTGAAATTCCATAGGTTGTGCGGTGGATTGGATCCTTGGGATATTTGGTCGAACCATTGGGGCATTTGCAAGGAGAAATTTGTGATATCAAATTCAAGGTAAGGGAATTCCTAACCTTATGATAGGAAGATTGGACTCGATTGGGCGAGTCGGGCGAAATTAAGATTGTTTCTTGAGAAGCTTAGCGTGATTGACCCATGTGTATGCGAAGAAAGTATAGGTTACCTTAATGTCTGCTTATGTTTGTCTCTTGAGTAATTAGTCACGCTTGATTGTGCATTAAATCATCTTGTATGCAATGGATGCATTGTTTATGCATGAGTTGCACTTGGCCTTGTGTGTGTGATTTGTGATTGTGGCATGGCGGAGACGAGGCGAGACCCTGAGGCGTATGAGACGCGGGGTGATATGGTGGATACCCTGAGGCCCTGAGGCGCGAGGTAGATGTTGTGTAGCGCCTTGATGCGATCTAATCGCAGGGTTGAGATGGTCATGGTCCTGATGCGTTTACGCAGGACGGAGATATGAGGTGTCGACATTGGCCTAGGTATCATTGAAACTTAATGCGTTTACGCGGGTTGTCAATGACAGTCTGATGCATTTACACGGACCGAGCCTGATGGAAATAAATGAATCTTCACCTCCCTTCCAGCTTTCATTTGGACTGTAGGAAAGAAATGGTACCCTTAGGTAGAGAAGAGAAAAAACAAGACGTATGAGCGGCCCTTCAAGGCATTAGCCGCTTACAAGCAAGAAAAAACCAAGCCAAGCAAGGTCTCCAATTTTGAACGGCAAGTAGCGACTTAGTGAAGCTTGCAGCGAACTCACCTGGCCCTGCCGGAAATTGATGTTATGAAGAGATTTTTAAATGGGACCCTTAATTGATAAGCTAACAGATTTATCGTTCCAAACTTTTTGGTATCCTTATACCATAATTTTGGTAACCGAATATTTACTTTTGCTTCCAAGTCGGCCCGGCAGCGATGAATCAAGAGATCATTGCCGATGCTGACTTGGATTTCGGGTGACGAAATAAGTCGGCCAGAAGCGACGAGCAGTCGCGGTCGAAGCTTGCCTCTAGCTGATAGGCTAGCAGTAAGCTTGGCTCCAGCGAAGCGCTTACCGCGGGCATGAGAATGAGGCAGGCGGGAAATGGTGGACGTGGTGATGTGGCAGGACGAGTGTGTATATCATCTGAGTGTGTTATGATGCTATAACTGTGTGCCTGCCATCCGTGTGTTGTTCTCTATGCTTGCATTCGCCTCGTATATCTATGAGTTTGACTTATTGGGGCATGTGACTGGCTGAGTGGACGGCCGGCCTAACCTAAGGTTATGACCCACCTTACTGAGATGTGAATCTCATCCCGTTGGAGACCCTTATTTTTATAGATCTTAGGCATTGATGATGTGGCCCATTGGTTAGGGAGACTCGAAAGAGATGTCCACCTATTTTGATGAGTTCCTTGACGGGCATGGAACTATTTATGTAAGGAAGTGTACTATGGTTTGGATAGACGAGAGTGATACGAGCTGGAAGCCTCATCGGTATGATGCCTGGTTTAGGAAGGTCGGGGATGTATCTACCGAGCCGCTAAAGCCCAATGAGGTTCCCGAGAGAGTTGTTCCTGGTTGGTGCCACCCCACCAGAGACTTAGATTAGGCTGAGGGCTCCGTTGTCTGTTCGAGGAATGGACCGGAGAGGACCCCGACCATAGAGAACATGGAGGATGAGGTCATTGTGGTCAAGGCGACCGAGGAGGATCTTATGGAGCCATCTGATGAGGAGACTGTTGAAGATACGATAGAGGTTCGCTTTGAGACCTTTTTGGAGTATGAGCCCACGGAGGACGCAAAGGACACTGAGGACTCCAGCTGCTCATCTTAGGAGCTCCCAGTTTGTCAGTTTGATCTTTTGGTGGCGACCCTGACCCCATTTCATTTGGAGTTGATGATGAACCCTTTTTGTGAACTTACCCCATCGCCCCTCGTGTTAGCGAATTTAGTAGCTATGTACCTGTATGAACAGTTGGATATTTATATGATAGTACTTGTGCTATCCAGGTCCCACTTATATTTTATACAGAGGAGTTATTTCATTATTGCTTCCGCGTGCTTGATATATATTATGTCTCTTGACTTATTTGTGGATCTTGGGACCACAAGAGATATTTAGTTTGCTTGTAGGGAGTCGCGTACTCATGCCCGGGGCGCAAGGCATGACATCTCCATTTGCTTGGTATCAGAGCAAGGTCAGCTCGATCCAAAGTTGGTTGAGTATTTGAGTAATAAGGAGGATTAAGTTGGGACTTGGACGGATAGCGAGACCTTATGAGATTGGTTCAGATAAGACATGGGTTGCACAACATGTGACTTGACACTTATGGATGGCATTTGGCCTTTACAAGGTTGTGATAAGGCATGAGGATGGAGTTCCCTGCTTGGTGTTGGAAATCATTATTGGACTTTGGCCTGTTGAATGAATGAGTATGGTTGGTTTTAGTGAACTGTTGGAGTAAACGGAATCGGGGAATGGCCATGGACTACTTGTTGAAATATCTTTAGAGCTTGTTGTGTGGAGTACTGCTGTGTTATGATTGTTTCTGTTAAGGAGTAGTTAGTAGCTTTGGGTGTAGATGAATGAGTGAGTACTAACTCCTTGCTGAACTTGTGGTGGACCAGGTTCAGTATAAAGAGATAAGGATGAACAACCCATCTAGAAGATTTGGAAGATCTAGAGGCGGAGCCTCTAGCTCGAGGCCGCCTATAGCTGAGGATCCAAGGATGGATGGCGTGCTGAGGGTGCTAGAGAGAATTGATAGGCAGACCCAGGATCGGGATGCTGCCATCGCCCAGGTAGTAGGAGCTGCCATAACTGCCGCTAATGCTAACAACGGCAACAATGGGGACAATGGAAATCAAGATGAATATTGCCAGGGCCATGAGGCTGTGAATGCCCAGGAGGAAATCGTCGTGGCCAGACAGATGGGTCAGCTAGTGGAGCAGTTCATAAAGCCGAAGCCGACTCAATTCGATGAGACTGGAGATCCTGAGTTAGCACCTAGATGGATTGAGAAATTAGAGAAAGCTTTTGGTGTGCTGAGGTGCACGGACGAAGAGAAGGTGCTGCTAGCAGTGTACCAGCTGGAGGGTACAACAAATGATTGGTGGGCTGCCACCAAGAATGGAGTTTTCCCTGAAGGAACGGCCATGAACTAAGATGCCTTTAAGATGGCATTCAACAACAAGTATTTCTCGAAGATGGCCAGGGAAAGAAAGCGAGAGGAATTTCTACAGCTACGTCAGAACCAGCTGACAATAGATCAGTATGAGTCGAGTTATCTAGATTATCAAGGTACGCACCTCGATCTGTAGAGGATCCTCAAGAGAAAGCACGGAGATTTCGGGACGGATTGAGCCCTGAGCTCCGTAGTCAGATGATTGCTCTAAACCTAAGGACTTATAAGGAGATCTATGAGTGGGGTCAGATGATTGAAAGGGACTTAAAAGAGAGGAATACCGCAACTGGATCGCGGTTTACCCCATTCAGACACAATCACCCAATGGGCAAGAGACTGATGGCGGGCAACAGGCATTTTGTGCCTTCCGTAAAGAAAAATATTGTGAAGCCGCCAAACCCTACTAACTGGGGCTACCGCCTTTGTGGCAGGAGGCATGGAAATAGGCCATGCTTGGTAAGGACTGGACTTGTTTTAAGTGTGGTCAGCTGGTCCACCAGATGAGGACGTGCTCAAACCAAGCTCCAACGAGTCGACCTTAAGGACAGAAACCGTAGGCTGGACCATCGACTGTCACTCCTCAGATTGAGCAAAACCGACCACCGGCCTAGGAAAAGGTATATGTAGTAGCCCGCAGAGAGGCGGAGGAAGCACCAGGTGTGGTCACAGGTACAGTTTACTTATGTGACCAAGCTACATATCCATTGTTTGATCCTGGTGCCATGTATTCATTTGTGTCTGCTCAATTAGCTGATTTGGTGGGCATGAAGTTAAAACCATTGAATATGAATCTGCATGTTGCCACTCCATTAAAGGATAACATGTTGGTTTCTTTGGGCTGTGTTGGTTGTGAAATCATGATTGGAGGAAGTAAGGAGAGTATTGATCTAGCTGTATTGCCCATGTATGATTTTGACGTAATCATAGGAATTGATTGGTTGGGTAAGCAGGGGACAGTAGTGGATTGTGGTAGTAGGGTAATCCGATTTTATCCAAGAGGCCGCCCTAGCTTTGAATTGGTGGGAAGTCGAGGAGGAGTCCCGATTCCCTTAGTCTCACCCCTCGAAGTGACAAAGTTGATATCTGAAGGGTGTCAAGCATACTTAGTGGCAGTAATGGACACAACTACCGAAGAGCCAAATTAGAGAGTATCCCGGTAGTGCGTGAATTTCCTAACGTATTTCCTCAAGAGTTGTCAGGATTGCCACTGGAGCGAGAGATAGAATTTGTAATCGAGTTAGCCCATGGGACAAAACCGATCTCGAAGGCACCTTACAGGATGTCCCTGTCAGAACTGAAAGAGTTAAAAGTGCAGATGCAGAAACTATTGGACAAAGGATTTATCTGACCGAGTGCTTCACCGTGGGGAGCACCGGTGTTGTTCGTAAGGAAGAAGGATGGGTTTTTGCGTCTATGCATCGACTATCGGCAGTTGAATCAGGTAACAGTGAAGAACAAGTATCCACTGCCGAGGATTGACGATCCGTTTGATCAGTTGCAAGGAGCAGCAATATTCTCAAAGATTGACTTAAGGATCGGGTATCACCAACTGAGGATCAAGAATGAAGACATACCTAAGACGGCTTTTAAGAAGAGGTATTGTCATTATGAGTTTACGGTGATGCCGTTTGGATTGACCAACGCTCCAACTGCTTTTATGAACCTGATGCATCGAGTATTTAAGGAATTCCTGGATAGATTCGTCATAGTCTTCATTGACGATATCTTGATTTACTCAATGAGTAACGCAGAACATGAAGAGCACTTGAGGATTGTCCTACAGACTTTGAGGGAGCATTTGCTATACGCGAAGTTGAGTAAATGCGAGTTCTGGCTGAGTATGGTAGCATTTCTTAGTCATGTGGTATCTGGTGAAGGAATCGCAGTGGATCTTGCAAAGATCGAAGCGGTAACGAATTGACCTAGGCCTACTACAGTCACTGAAGTCAGAAGTTTTTTGGAACTGGCAGGGTACTACAGGCGTTTTGTGGAGAAATTTCCATCCATAGCCATCCCATTGACGCGGCTAACAAAGAAGGAAACGAGGTTTGAAAGGACAGATAAATGTGAGAGGCGTTTCCAAGAGCTTAAGCATAGATTGACAACCGCACCAATGCTGACAATTCCATCAGGATCGGGAGGTTATGAAATATACAGCGATACTTCGCTGAAAGGATTAGGCTGTGTACTGATACGGCACGGAAGAGTAGTGGCATACACATCCCGACAGTTGAGACCACATGAAATGAACTACCCAACGCATGATTTGGAGTGAGCAGCGATTAATTTTGCCTTGAAGATCTGGAGACACTACTTATGTGGCGAAAAGTTCCATATTTATACCGACCACCAAAGCTTAAAGTACCTGTTTTCCTAGAAAGAGCTGAATATGAGGTAGCGTCGGTGAATGGAGCTGCTCAAGGATTATGATTGTGATATACTATATCACCCTAAGAAGGCAAATAAAGTCGCAGATGCGCTGAGTCGGAAGTCGAGCATCACCTGTCTGCTAGTAAAGGATTGGTCGATGATTGAGGACTTGAGAGAATCTGAGTTCAGACTGGAAGTCTGCTAGTTGTCCAGCTTAATGGTTGCATTGAGGGTGGAACCTGAGGTCTAGGGAGGAATAAAGACCTTACAGTCTACGGACCTAGAGATTCAAAAGATCCTCGAGATGGAGGCAACAAAGAGAAAACTGGAATTTCAAGTGTCAGAGGACGGAATTTTGAAGTTCCGAGGACGACTGTGCGTGCCAAAAGATGAAGGACTCGGGAAAGAATTTTATCAGAAGCTCACAGGAGCAATTATAGCATCCACCCTAGAAGTACGAAAATGTATCAAAACTTGTGACAACACTATTGGTGGAACGAGATGAAGGTGGACGTAGCAAAGTATGTGGCTAAGTGTTTGACGTGCTAGCAAGTGAAAGCGTAGCACTATAAGCCTGGAGGATTATTACATCCACTAGAGATTCCGGAATGGAAGTGGGAGCATATAACTATGGATTTCGTGATGGGACTCCCAAGGAGCCAGTGAGGTCATGACTCTATATGAGTAGTCGTGGACAGATTGACCAAGTCCGCACATTTCATCCCGGTACGAAAGAACTTTGCTATGGATAGGTATGTAGAGTTGTACATGAGACAAGTCGTGAGGTTACATAGAGTGCCTGTGACGATTGCGTCTGATCGAGATCCCAAATTCACCGCAAACTTTAGGAAGAGTCTGCAAGATGTTATGGGAACCCGACTGCAATTCAGTACGGCGTATCAATTGACATACAGACAGTCAGAAAGGACGATTCAGAAGCTTGAGGACATGCTGCGAGCATGCGTCATAGATTTTAAAGGTGGATGGGAAGATCAACAATATTTGGTAGAATTTGCTTATAATAATAGCTACCAGCAGAGTATCCAGATGGCACCATTTGAAGCACTATATGGAAGAGCCTACAGAACCCTGATTTACTAGGATGAGGTTGGAGAAAGGAGTATCACAGGCCCAGAGCTGGTAGAACAATCGATGGAAGCAGTGAAAATAATTTGGGATAGACTGAGAATGACACAAAGTCGTTAGAAGAGCTATGTAGATAAGCGGTGCAAGCCCTTGGAGTTTCAAGTGGGCGATCATGTCTTCCTCAAGGTGTCACCAATGAGAGGATTATCGTGATTTGGAAAGAAGGGGAAGCTGAGCCCAAGGTATGTAGGCCCATTTGAAATATTGGAGCGGATTGGAACCTTGGCCTACAGGCTTGCCTTGCCGCCTAATCTATCCCAAGTGCATAATGTATTCCACATGTCGATGCTGTGAAAGTATGAACCAGATCCGACACATGTGCTAGACTACGAGACTATAGAAGTGGACGGCCGGGTATCCTACGTGGAGAGGCCGATAAGGATCGAGGACCGGAAGAAGCAAATCCTCAGGAATAAGACGATCCCATTAGTCAAAGTGGTGTGGGAGCACCATAGAACTGAAGGTGCCACGTGGGAAAACGAAAAGACGATGAGGCGACAACACCCCCATTTATTTGAGTAATTGAAACTGATGTAAATTTCGGGGCCGAAATTTTTGTAAGGGGGAAGAGTTGTGACATTCTGGTTTCCCAATCATTTTTCAGACTCATTAATGAGAAGTATATCTAGCGATGTGTTTCAGTCATATCTCGCTCGAATCTGATCAATCCAAGTAGGCTAACTAAAAGGGAAAGGTAAACGCGAAACAAGGTATGTGGACCTAGGAACTCGAATAGGAAATAGCGCTTTGACCATAAGGATTATCGAGGGAATATTTAGAACCACAAAAGGCCGATCTAAGAACGATTAAGGAATGCCTTGCTAGTGTTATACGATTGGAGCGTGGGTGATGCCGCTTAACCATTATATAATTTGCAAAATTTTCCTAAATCGAACAGTGATGATCGAGACCGTAGGAACTAGTGATAGACCCTCACAAGTACATGACAACTAAAGCCGCTACGAATTGACGAGCCCTAAACGTGATATGAATCACAGGGTCGATATGCGTAACATTTGCAAAAGCCGCTCGTCGGTTCGGGATAGGCTGGAACACGTCCGACAGAGAAAACAATTAGAAACGAGTCTTGAAAATTGAAAATGGTGAATCAAGAATTCCAACGTTATGTTTGGATTGGCCTTTGCCTTATCGAAGGATATTGAAACGAGAAAAACGACGTTCCTGATGTCAGGGTGAAATTACCATTTTACCCCTCAAGCTTTAGCCTTGCTTACCCAATGGAGGAAGGGCATCTTGGTCTTTATATATCTCCCAAGGCTGCTGAAAACTTGGAGAGATTGTGGCCATTGGATTGAGTTGATCGACACTTAGGGCATGTGTCAAAGGATGGGCTAAAGAGTGGTCACGTCCATTATTCACCACCTACCATTCAACTCCTTGACTTGAGGATTGAATATAACCTTTTTTCTCTCTCTCTCTCCTCTTCCTTTGGCTGGCCATAACACCCCACCATCACCGAGAACTCCCTTTCTCTTTTCTCTCTTCTCTGTGGTCGCCCGACCGAACCTGCGCCGCCCGTTATGCCGTTCCGACATGCCCCTTCGGCCACCGCCTGGACCTCGGCCAATCACCTACACTTAGCTTAGCCTCTTGCCGACCTCCTCAAAGTAGAAGCGTGTCGATTGGACCACCGAGGAGCTCCAGCCAAGCATTTTCCCGGAAGCCGACGGAAACTAACTCAAACTGAGGTAGGCCGAGTTTCTTACCCCTTAGGACATCGAAATGTTGGATTCTTGCGACCAAATTTTGTGGAGATCTACAGGACTTGTATATCAATCTATGGTAAAAAGTTGTACTTGATTTGATGAAGTTTTGACCCCAAATGGGTCTTGTGAACCTTGGACAGAATCTGTCGATTTACTGCCTTGAAGGATCTGACGACTTTCGAAGGGATTTCGGCGACGACGAGACGTCAAACTCTCGGTAAGGCACTTGGATCCTTAGATAGACATGTTAACAGGGAGATTAGTAATTAAATGATGGATTTGGAGTAGACAAAGGACTGGACATGCTCGGTTTGCACAAAATCGAAAATAGCCGGTTCAGTTCTGTGCAAGACCGAATCTGTGGAGGGGTGATGTGGTGGATACCCTGAGGCGCTGAGGCGCGGGGTAGATGTTGTGTGGTGCCCTGATGCAATCAAATCACGGGGTTGAGATGGCCACAGTCCTAATACGTTTACGTAGGACGAAGATATGAGGTGTCGACACTAGCTTGGAGTATCATTGAAACTTGATGCGTTTACGCGGGTTGCCAATGACAGTTTGATCCGTTTACGCGAATCGAGCTTGATGCGATCTAATCGCAGGTATGAGAATGAGGCAAGCGGGAAATGGTGGAAGTGGTGATGTGGCAGGACGAGTGTGCATATCATCTGAGTGTGTTATGATGCTATAACTGTGTGCCTGCCATCCGTGTGTTGTTATCTATGCTTGCATTCACCTCGTATATCTATGAGTTTGACTTATTTGGGAATGTGACTGCCTGTGTGGACGGTCGACCTAACCTAAGGTTAGGACTCATCTTACTGAGACGTAAATCTCACCCCGTTGGGGACCCTTATTTTTACAGATCCTAGGCCTTGACGATGTAGCCCATTCATTTTGGAGACCCGAAGGAGATGTCCACCTATTTTGATGAGTTTCCTGACGGGTAGGGAACTATTTAGGTAAGGAAGTGTACCGTGATTTGGGTAGACGAGGGTGGTACAAGCTAGAAGCCTCATCGATATGAGGCCTAGTTTAGGAAGGTCAAGGATGTGTCTACCGGGCCGCTGAAGTCCAATGAGGTGCCCCAGGAAGTTGTCCCTAGTTGGTGCCACCCTACCAAAGACTTAGATTAGGCTGAGGGGTCCATTATCGGTTCGAGAAATGGACCGGAGAGGATCCCGACCATAGAGAACACGGAGGAGGAGGTCATTGTGGTCGAGGCGACCGAGGAGGATCTTATGGAGCCATATGCTAAGGAGACCGCTGAGGATACGATAGAGGTTCACTTTGAGACCTTTTCGAAGTACGAGCCCATGGAGGACGCAGAGGACACCGAAGACTCCAGCTGCTCGTCTTAGGAGCTCCCAATTTGTCAGTTTGATCCTTTGGTGGCGACCTTGACCCTGTTTCTTTTGGATGTTGATGATGAACCCTTTTTGTGTACTTACCCCGTTGCCCCTCGTGTTAGCGGATTTAGTAGCTATGTACCTGTATGAACAGTAGGATATTTGTATGACAGTATTTGCGCTATCCAGGTCCCACTTATATTTTGTACGGAGGAATTTATTTCATTATTGCTTCCGCGTGCTTGATATATATTATGTCTCTTGACTTATTTGTGGATCTTGGGACCACGAGAGATATTTGGTTTGCTTGTAGGGAGTCGCGTACTCGTGCTCGGGGCGCGGGGCGTGACAGGTTATTAGGAAATTTGAGTGCTTTCTTCGTAAAATACCAAAGTCGAAGAATTGGTGAGAAGCCCTCTTTGGCAAAGACATTCCAATAAAATGCTTAAATAAGTTTTGTTGGAAATTTTAAATTGTTTGATCCAGGATTTTCCTTACAAGGATTTCTGATCACCTTTGCATGCTTAAAGATGTCTTGGATAACCTCCGGCATCATAAGTCGTTTTGCATAACCGCATAGGTCAAAGTAAAGATTTGCCTGCATTATAATTGTCGTTGCCTGACGAGAAATGGACTCTCAGGTTTAAACTTCTATAAGACTCATGGCAGCTCTCGGTCAAAGAAGGATATCTTGCTCAACAATGAAGAACATCAGAGTTGTCTTTATGTAAGATTGCAGGTGTGAGCTTTCTGTAGGATACTGAAGTCCCCAAATCCCAGAATAGCACCTCGCATGTCAAAAAGACAATCTATAGAGTCGTCTTCCTGTGTGATTTTAGGTAATCCCTAAATTCCAGAAAAATCTTGTTAACAAAAGTTTTTGCAGGTTTGAACTTTCTGCAAGATACTTGAAATCCCCAAATCCTAGAATGACGCCTTGCATGTCGAGAAGACAATCTTTAGAACTAGCTTTCTGTAAGGTTCTAGGTAACCCCTAAATCCTAGAATAGCCCCTTTGGTAAAACCTAAGAGTTAGGTATACCTCATTTGTATAGATCCTCATTGATTCCTCAAGGTGTTGGATCAGCCTAGTTTCCGACAATCCTTAAAGAATGGGTACGTCATCCACAAGTTCCTGATAGAAAGGAGTCATATTCATGGTCTAATCGACCATACAGTTCAAAACTTTTGACAATCCCTAAAGAACGGGTGCGTCATGCATAAGTTCCTATCAGATATGAATCTCATTCTGATTTGGCTTACCATACGGGCTAGAATTTAACTATCCTAGGATACTCCAGGAATGAGTCTCTAGGTACCTACTTGAATCCACCTTGTCCCGCATAGGCCACACGAGCATCAGACATGTGAGTAGCAGGTGGGTATCTCTACTCCATCTCTCTCTCTCTCACATCAGCTAAAATGGAATGAGCAGAGCATTCATCAGCAAGATAAGAAAGATTGAATATCAGGATTCATTTTTCTTTTTCCCAGTAGAGTCAATCTAGACTCAGGTGTTACCTATCATTGAGTGAAATCTCTCACAAGATTCCTCTCAAAGAGGGGCAGCTATTGACATCTGATTTTTTATCAATCTTATTTTGAAAAATCATAAACAATTCATAAAAAATTGAAAATTTGCAAAATCAACTTTGGTGGTCTTGGCCAAGCCCAAGGAACCATTTTGATCAAAAAATATATTTTATATATTTTTCATATTTTTTGGTATTTTTAGAAAATAGTAAAATACTCAAAAATTTAGGAAAAATAGCATTTGAGGTCACAAAAGTATGAAAAAATAGTCAATATTTTTCTTTTAATTCTTTTGTTTTCTTGACCTCATAAAAATTTCAAATTCAAGTTCAATTTTATGTGTTCCTTTGTTACACGTATGATTGAATTTGGTAAAAAAAATGTTAATTGAGTCTTTTAATTTATAATTTTGACATTTTTAAGATCTTGACATTCAATCTGATTGTCCTTCATTGCAATTTAGCTCAATTATTTGTACAAATAGCTCAATTGCATGAATTGGGCAAAATTGCATACTTAATTGCAATTTAGTCCTTGAATTTAGGTATAATTGAAATTACTTTTAATTCAATGGCTACATTTACAAATTAAAGCCACTACCCAATACTTTTCATCATTTTGAGTCAATTGGCATAGGTGATTTGGTCCAATTTGACTGTTTGAACCTTCAATTTCATAATTTCCCGAATTGCGATTAAGGACAAATTTGGGCCTTCAATTTCAGTTCGATTGTGAGGTTTAATTGCAAAAATGCCCCATCAAATTGTGATTAATTTTGAAAATCAAATCAAAAATGGTTCTGAGCGGTCAGACCGGTCAGACCGGTCGAACCGATCTGCTACAGTACGTCTTCTTCCTCCTATTCGCGCCATTTTAGCAATTCAAATGGACGAACTTTGATCGAAAATTGGATGATCGATTGACTTCAATTCATGAAATTGATGGAGGCATTTTGTTGGCCACAAAGTCTAGCGTCGATCGAGATAAGTCTGACAGCATGGGTTCGCCAGAATCACGCCGGCGAGCCTGTAATGTGTCACGGCCATCTTCACTTAAATACAGGACCAAAATTAAAATCAAATTCACGTGAAATTTAGTCACCAGAGGGCCTAACTGAGTTTGCCATTAAGCTCCCACCGATTGCTAGTCGTCGGTGACCATTTCGCACGTGATTGCACGTGCGAAGGTCACCGACTCACCCTCTCTCGAACGGCCAAAATGTTCAAGAGGGAATATAAGAAGAACAAACTCATTCTTGAAAAAGGGGGCGGGCATTCTATTTCTAGGGATCAATAGAATCGAAAGAGAGAGAGAACGAGAGAGAGAGAGCTCTCCGACCCCCGTCGTCGAGAGTTTAAGCTGAAACTATAGGTGGCCGGCACCAACGATTCAGGCCAAATTGAACAGCCATTCCACTTGGAGAAGCTTGTAGGAGTTCTAGAGAAACGATCGCACTCCTCCAATCAGCTCGACATCGCCAGAAAAGGTATATCCCAAACTCAAGCCTTCGGCTGAGCTCCAATGGCGGATCTTGTTTCCGATTCCGTTTGTTATAATTGACGTGTGCGTTTCATATCTAGAACGATACTGAGCATCTCTATATGTTTTGATTGGATCAAAATCGAGTCAAACCTCACATTTGAACTTTGTAGCCATCGCCGATTCAGTCGAAGCGTGTCTGGGTTATCCTAGACCTTACCAGGTCGATCTGACCTGTATGTAAGTCTTCTGAACTCATTTAGAAGAGATCATGTGAATGAATTAGGTCGGTATGCTCTATGTTGCTTGATTAGCGTAGCCATGGCTGAACTGGTTATAACCTGATTAAACTAGTTATCTTAGATAATCAAGTTTGATTCTGAGATATGTTGCTCGCAACGTCAAGACGAGTCGATTGGTGCCGGTCCCGTTCGATTCCGTCAATATTTCACCTTTGGATAGCCACCGGAGGCTATTGGTCGTTCGTTGAAGATGAGGGATGCCCCGTGAAGAAGAAGATGATGTGGCGATCAGAGCGCTCAACGTGCTGACATGGCGCTGACGTGACATGCCACGAGGCAACCATGTCAATTAGGTTGTTAGAGTCGATATAAGTTTGATAGATGAACGGATGATCTAGGTTATGCCACGTGTTGGCTAGGTAACCAATCGATTAGTTTTATAAATTTCGTTAATAAAAATCGAATTTTCAAAAAATAAAAATAATTTGGTAGATCGGACGGTCGAGGATTATCCAAATCATTCGATCGTGACCATAGATCTAAGTAATTAGATCTGATGGCTGAGACATAGTCGGCTACTGATCCGAGCCGTAGGTTTCAGTCAACCGATCTAGTGGCTATGGAGTAGCCACGCAGTTCAATAGGAACTGAAAGATTAAATCCGAATAAACCAAAAAATAAAAAATATGATACGGCGTCGTTTTGGAGGTTAAGGCCGCGCGGGTCCGAGTTTGGGCCTGGTTCCGGCCCGAGTGGGTTGGGTCGACCTGGTCCGAATCATATTTTTATATAAAAAATCCAGAAAATTTATTTTTAAATAAAAAAATCAGAAAAATCCTAGAAAATCCCAAAAAAATGTAGGAAAATTATGGAGAATTCCTAGAAACTCCAGAAATTCCTAAAAATTGAGGATTAACCATAGACAACTGGTCGATCCTATTTTAGAATTTCTTATCCGTTCCTCTGGAAATTGACGATATTACCCATTAGGGGTAAATCGCCTATGCTTGGTATATGAGATAGGTTAAGAATGCCAAGGTAAGAACTAGGGTTGGCTAGGCAACCAATTCTTATGCTTGGGTTTTTGAATCTCGTCTAATTTTTTGAAAATGACGATTTTACCCCTTAAAGGATAAAATCGCTTCTAAAATTCCAGAAAAATTCTAAAAATTTCAGAAAAATAGGAAATGGATTGATTTGGTGACCAATCCTATTTTCACCATCTTTTGACTCCATATTTCATCTGAAACGATAAATTTTCCCTTCTTGGGCAAATTGTCCCAAAATTCTTCAAAATTACGATTTCGCCCCTCAAGGGCAAATAATGTCAAAAACATTCCTAAGCCTTGGTTGACATTTCTCTAGGCTATTAGGACCTTACTAAGGATGCCACGTTGTGTTCATGTGATTTATCCGCATGTATTGGATCCTTGATTTGGGCACTCATTTTATTGACCGCAGTTGCTAGGATAGTCATTCCTATCTACATAAACTCCTAGTTTTAGGGTTCGCACCTCACTCATCTGCATGAAATCTTAGGTTAGACAATCATTCAACTTAGGTGCCGAAAGGGCGTCATCTCTGATAGTTAGCATAACAATGTTCCCGATCCCATTTATATGGTTTCCGCGGAATTGAATAGAATGCTATCAACTATTCGATAAGATTTCCAATTGTGCTCTCTACAAAACGATTGGTGGCGACTCCTTAGCATGTACACGTATCACATGTCACCAGACCATACCGAAAGTCGACCACGTATACCGCCGTTACGACTTGGGTAACGGGCCTTTGGAGAGGCCCCCGTCCGACTAGTGGGCACGGCCCATTAACCCGCCATGATCTCGAAAGGATCTCGAGATCCGAGTCACGACATGGTCGAAAGTGAGAATGGAAGAATGAAGGTGAAGACTCTTCTTGCATGTATTAAGGGGTTTTTCAATTAACATTTGTCTCAAATCTTTCGAATTTCCACCAAGTGTCCTCGCCCCTATTTGTGAGAAGTCATTCTTACCAAGTCTTGATAGTTCCTTTAACCAATGGTTTTCCTTGCACAATCCCTAGGCTCAATCGACCAATAGGCTTTCATGCAAGAAGAGATATGAGGGCCACTTGTTTTGTTCCCAAAGGGTTCATTATCTATGGCAAGATCTTGAGAAGACCTTAAGCTAATCGGCAACTTGCCTATCACCATCAATTTCCTAGGCTTCTCGGCCAATCAAATTTCGTGCCATGAAGAACATTACTGCCACTTGTCCTAGCCCCAAGTGGTCGGTGATCATTTGCTAGATTGTGATGTGGTTGAAGCCAATGATTAAAATCAATTCTTCTTGCTTGGTCCTTAGGTGCATTCGGCCAATAGCATCTCATGCTTGAAGAAAGTTTTCGCCACTTGGCTTCATTCTCCATGGCCGATCCTTCCTTGCTCATCAAGCTTAGAGAATTTCGGATATATGACTATGTATACATAAATTCTCATGAATTCCCAAATGACCGCCTAATCCTATAATTATCTTGATCTTCCAAGTTAAATTCAATGCCTTATAATCCTTTAATACAGAAACTTTTAAGTAGTTCTTCAATGTTTTATCTATATGGCTAAACAAATCTAAATCTTATCACATGACATTCTCCAATGTTCACGGGCCATTTTCCTTGTACTTAAGGAACTTCTCTTAGCATTGTCTAATAAGACTCTTGGTGAATTTCTACTGTCTCTCTTCCACTCCTGTCATCTTAACTTATCTCTGCCTTCTTATCTCAGCTTTGTATTAGAACCTTGAGTCTTCGCACTAAAAGTCAGCTTTCAAATCCATTTCGATCATTTCTGATCATTAGGAATCTAGCGAACATGGGATGCCACAATGACGACCTTCGTTGTCATGTAATTGTGAAGGTCAATCACTAGTTCCAAAAGATGCGATCGTCAAGAATCGATTTAGAGAAATTTGCAAATTATACCATTATTAAACGGAATCACCCGTGATCCAATTGTATAACACTGGCAAATCGTTCTAAAATCAACTCTAGACCGGCCTATAATGGCCCAAAATATTTTCTTGATAATTCTTATAGTCAAGGTGTCAGTCCATGGTCAAGTTCTTTAGTCCATGTACTTAAATCTTGATTAGCCATTCCTCATCGGTTAGTCTTCTCAAGATTTATCAATTTTGAGTGAGATTTAACTGAAATACATTAATGAGATATTTCATTCATTTCATAACTTCGACAAAGGGTCGGATTTCAAAATGTCATACTACTTGTGGAAACTTCAGATTTAGTTGTATATGCGACTGAATCTAAAGAGTCCAGACTCTAACTGCTACTATATCTTTCTAGATACAGTTTCATTCAATTACGATTGATGACGACAATCATTGATTGAAGAGTGATCCTTTAAAAGACTGTCCAATGGCTAGTTTGAAAGCAAAGGAGTATAAAAGGGAGATTAATGGTGTCTAACACATATCACTATCAAGTACTTATCAAAGCTCTTTATGAAGAAGCTGGTTTGAGTTTTGTTGCAAACAAAATTTTAAAAATCAAAATTTTTCTCGGTATGTACTCTCAGTAAGCAGGTAAGAAGCTCTTTTAAATAAATAAACCAAGTTACAACTAAATGAGCCTTGCAGATGCTTCAGATGGATATCTTTGGACCCAACATAACTTTAAGCCTTAGAGGTAAGAAATACTATCTTGTAATTGTTGATGATTACATGAGATTTACACAGGTCCTATTTCTTGCTTACAAAAACGATGCTCTCTCATCATTTTCAAAAATTACTAAGAATGTTCAGAATGAGAAAGGATATGCTATTTCCTGCATAAAAATAGTCCTAGGAGAGAGTTTCAAAATTGAAAATTTTGAATTTCTGTGATGAGTTTGGAATTCAACATAATTTTTGTACTCCTTATACACCTCAACAAAATGGGGGCGGTAGAAAGGAAAAACCACTCTTTGAAAGAAATGATAAGGACTCTTCTGGTTGAAAGCAAAATTACTTTTCATTTTTGGGCAGAAGCAGTCTCAATGGCTTGCTACATATTAAACCATACTTCTTTGAGACCAATTACTGAGAAAACTCCCTATGAGCTTTTCAAAGAAAAAAAACCTAGTGTTGCACACTCTCGTCTGTTTGGATGTAAATAAATGATTGTATTGACAAGTTTAATGAAAAGTCAAATAAAATTATATTCTTAAGTTATTTGACGACGAGCAAAGCTTACGGAGTCTATAACAAAAACTCTCGCATGATTGAAGAATCGATGAATGTTAAATTTAATGAGAACCTTAAGAATGATCGATCTAAATCTGTTCAAGTTCTAGTATTTCCTCAGAATTCAAAACCTTTAAGAGAATATGAAGAGGATAAAGACTCAGAAGAAAATTTTGTTTTTGAAATGTTCAAAATCAAGGGACAGATCTTCAAACTTCGGAATACTAGTGGAAATACAGCGTGAGTCTGAAGATCTGAGTGTTACTCAAGATGAAAGGCTTAACAAAAATTAAAAGCACAAATCTAGTCATCCAAGGAGCTTATTATGGGAAGCTTGGATGATGGCATCAAAACCAAATCAAAATTCAAGCAAGAAATGAGTAACATAACTCTTGTTTCTGAAGTTGAGCCGAAAGGGATTGAAGAAACACCAGCAGATGAAAACCGGATCAATATAATGTAAGAAGAACTTCATCAATTCAAGATTAGTAACGTCTGGGAACTAGTTTCAATACCCAAGAATCGTCCACTAGTTGGAACAAAATGGGTCTTCAGAAACAAACTGGATGATAAACCGAAGGTTGTTTGAAACAAAATAAGATTAGTAGCAAAGGGTTGTTCCCAAGAAGAAGGAATAGATTACAACGAAACCTATGCACCAATTGCTGAGAAAAATCCTTGAATGATTTTGAAGTTTACAAAACAATCCATGAATGCTTGATTTGGGATAATGTTGTGTAATACTTGTTTTGCATATTATCAAAAGGTGCAGGGATGTACAAGTTTGAATCTCTCAAAAGGTGGCTTAGATGTTATTCTGAGGGCTTAGATGTTGTGTAGGGCTCAGAAGATTAAGCAGGGGAGCACAGATGTTAGAATGATGCTCAAGCTCTGAGAGAAGTGTTTTATGCTCAAGATTGAGCGGGGGAGCTTTGAGTGGAATCCAGCTAATTGGCTGCCAGCGTGAATAAATGGACGTAGACTTGAATAAACCTTAACTACTATAAACCCTCAGTATAGTTTTCTCTATCCCTATACTTGTTTATATACTCATATTGAGATAGTCAAACTGCACATCCAAAACACATTGCACTATTGCGTGTGATCATCATTTAAGGGTCATGCTACAAGCTTATCTGATTTAAATTCCACATCGATTTTCAAAAAATACACATTAATCACCTATTCACCCCCTTTAGGTAATAACGCCAGCCACAACAATTGGTATTAGAGCTTAGTGCTCATATTTTATTGAAGTGTTTTACTTATGACCTAACAATCTTTATGGCCAGCAATTTCTCTCTCACTTGAATCGAAGGTGAAAGTAACAACAGACCACCATATTTTGAAGGGATAGAAAATAGTGGCTGGCAGAACAAATTCATGGCATATATCAGATATCAAGATCCTCAAATCTAAGATGTTGTACAAAGAAGAGTAAATCTTACAGCAAGCGCATCATATGCAGTGGGTAATACCAACACTACGCCAATCACCATTTTATCTATTACTGAAATAGCAAATAGAGATGATTAAAAGGGCTGTTTGAGGTGAAAAATGTGAGATGCCCTCTAATTTGTCCTGAACGCGCATCGATTTTGAAATAAGTTGTTCTAAGTCGTCTGGCACTCAAATTGAGCTCCTTTTTCGCCCATGGGTCTATAAGACCTTAAAGTATAAGATTATTAAATTTTTTTCCTCAAAAAGCTAGTAGAGAGATGTCAGTTTATTTGTGATTGAACTTGGTCATGGAGGACCAAAATGGACAGCTCTTGTGGAGTGATATTTTGATGACCTAACTTTGATTGAGTAATTTCATGCTTAGGAGTATTGAATTAACACTATGACGACTTGATAATAAGGTGTTGTGTGTGTAATGAAGGTGGAAGAATTTTAATGGGTGATTTATGGAATTTCTTATTCGAAGGGCATACCTAACAGGTCCATCACAATCATCACTTTTCATTTTCAAAGGCCATCCACTGCCAAGCACGAAGCTTATAAGCATGCTACTCATAGGCGCCATTGCACATGCCATGCCACTGTCAATAATTCTTTTCGAGGATCAATCCTGTGTCGTACATCTATTAACCACAATTCGACTCAACATGATACCTGGACTGCGACATTCTGATTTCCAGTCAATTTCAGACACATTAATGAGAAATGAATTTAGAGATGTATTTCAGTCATATCTTGCTCAAACTTGATTAATTCGAGTAGACTGGCCAAAAGGAAAAGGCTAACGCGAGACAAGGTACGTGGACCTAGGGAATTCGAATAGGAAATGACGCTTTGACCATAAGGATTGTCGATGGGATATTTAGAGCCATAAAAGGCCGATCCAAGAACGATTAGGGGATGCTTTGCGAGTGTCATACGATTGGAGCGCGGGTGATGCCGCTTAACCAACGTATTATTTGTAAAATTTTTCCTAAATCTGACAGTGAAGATCGTGACCAAAGGGACTAGCGATAAACCCTCACAATTACATGACGACCAAAGCTACCATGAATTGGCGAGCCGTAAATGTGATGAGAATCACAGGGTTGATACGCGTAAAGTCTGCAAAAGCCACCCGTCGGTTCGAGATAGGCTGAAACCACGTCTGATAGAGAAAATCATCAAAAACGAGTCTTGAAAATTTTGAAATGGAGAATCAAGAATTTCAACGTTATTCGGAGTTGCCGTTGCCCTATCAAAGATTATTGGAGCGAGAAAAACGACGTTGTGAACGTCGAGGGTAAAATTACCTTTTTGCCCCTCAAGCTTAGAACTTTGCCCATGCATTTGAAGAAGGGCAAAGTAGTCTTTACACACCCTCAAGGCTGCCGAATTCAAGGAGGAACAAGAGCCATTGGATCAAAGCTTGAATGACAAGGGGACAAGTGTCAATGGATGGTGTAAATAGAAGTCATATCCACCTTTATGCAAATACCATTCAACCATTAACCAAAGGACTTTGAATATAGTCTTCTCACTCTCTCTCTCTCTTCATTCGGCCACTTCAACCCCAAGAACCACCGAGAACCATCTTCATCTTCTTCTTGCTTCCTGCTCGCTAGCGACCAACTCTGGTCTCTCTGTTCACCGCTTTCGATGCCCACTTTCGACCACCGCCTGACTATCGGCCGACCACAACAACTTAGATCTATGTCTTGCCGACCTCCTCGAAGTGGAAGCGAGCCATTTGGACCACCGAGGAGCTCCGGCCAAGAGTTTTCCCGGAAGCCAACAGAATCGAGCTCAACCTGAGGTAGGTTCGATTTCTAACCCTTTTGGAGACTGAAATGTTGGATTTTTGAGGTCAAATTTTGTGGAGGTTTAGAAGACATGTATATAAATCTGTGATAAAAAGTTGAGAGTGATTTGAAGAAGTTTTGAGCTCGAAACAATCTTGTGTATTTGGATAGAAAACTCTCGAATTTTGACCTTGGGCGATCCGGCGACTTTCGACGAGTTTCCGGCGACGATTCAACCTCAAACTCACGGTGAGCCTCATAAACCCTTAGATAGGCATGTTAAGAGGTAGGATGATGATTAAATGATGGATTTAGAGTTGGTTTAGGGCTGACTGTCCCCGGGTTGCACAGAACCGAGAAGAACCGGTTCGATTCTGTGCAAGGCCGGGGCTGTTGGGCAGATGATGGTTGGATTATGAGTCCCAAATTGATGATTAAGATATGCTAGGATGATGAGGATTAGGTTATGCGGGATTGTAGTTCATAGATTGAGGATTTAGATATGAAAATTGATGGATTGATTGGATTTTATTAGGTTGCGCGGTGAGTTCGGTCATGGACCATAGGGGGTTGAACCTTTGAGGACCAAGAAGAGAATTTGTGTGGTATGAAACGCAAGGTAAGGGAATCCTAAACTTAGGATAGGAAGATTGGATTCAATCGGGTGAGTCAAGGATTAAATTGATCGATTTATAAGAATCTTCCAAAGGGATAGATCTTGATATGTCCTAAATGGTTATAGGAGGGTTATGTGTGTTATTGATTGTGCTTAATTCATTCGCCATGTGTGTGTGTCACTTGATTGCTTTGCAAGCCATGAGTTTTTAAATTGTGCCAGAATTGCACATGTTGTCATGTATGGAAAAACGAGTTGAAAAATCATGGCATGAACATAACATGGCGAGGCCCTGAGGCGTGTGAGACGCGGGGCGGGAGGTGGATACTCTGATGCAATGTAATCGCGGGGTGGAGTTGATGTTGTGTGGCGCCCTGATACGATCTAATCGCGGGGTTGAGATGGCCACGGTCCTAATGTGAATTATTCGCAGGATGGATGGGACATTCTGATTTCCCAGTCATCTTTAGACTCATTAATTAGAAACGAGTCTTGACAATTAAAAATGGAGAATCAAGAATTCCAACGTTATTTGAATTGGCCATCGCCCTATCGAAGAGTTTTGGAGCGAGAAAAATGACGTTCAGAACATCGGGGATAAAATTATCCTTTTGCCCCTCAAGCTTAAAACCTTGCCCGTGCATTTGAAGAAGGGAAATTTGGTCATTAAACCCATCCCGTGACCACCGAAAATTTGAAGGATTATTGGCCATTGGATTGAATTGGAATGCCAAGTGGACAAGTGTCACAAGATCAAGCATTGGGTGGTCATGTCCAACTTTATTCAACTACCATTCAACCTCTTCGACTCAAGCATGGTTATATATCATTTTCTTTCTCTCCTCAACCTCATTTTACCAGCCATAAACCCCTCACTCACCGAAACCACCATCATCTTCTTCCTTCTTCTTGCTGTTGTGGCCGACTAGATTTTGGGGTGTCGTTTGGTCATTTCAGCGCTCACTTCTGGCCACCGCCTGACCATCAGCCAACCATACCAACCTAGTTCTATGTCTTGCCGACCTCCTCGAAGTGGAATAACTGCGATTGGACCCCCGAGGAGCTCCGGCCAAGCTTTTTCCCGAAAGCCGATGGAATTTCACCCAACCTAAGGTAGGTAAAGTTTTTCACCCTTTAGGAGGCCGAAATGTTGGAATCTTGAGGTCACATTTTATGGAGGCCTAGGAGACATGTATATCTATCTGTGGTAAAAAGTTGAGAAGGATTTTGTGAAGTTTTAACCCCAAATGGGTCTTGTGAATGTAGGACAAAATCTGCCGGTTACTGACCTTGGAGAATCCGGCAACTTTCGACGGGTTTCCAGCGACGACGTGACTTCAAACTCATGTTAAGACCCTTAGACCCCTAGATAGACATGTTAAGAGGTAGGATGATCATTAAATGATGGAATTGGAAGTTGATTAAGGCCCGATTGTGCTCGGTTTGCATAGAACCGAAAAAGGATCGACTTAGTTCTGTGCAAAATCGAATTTGTAGGGGCTGTTGGCATTGGGTTTTGAGCCTCAAATTGATAATTAAGGCATGTTAAGATGATGAGGATTATGCTATGGAGGTTTATGGTTTATGGATTGAGGAATTGGACATAGAAATTGACTAATTGATTGAAATTCCTAGGTTGTGCAGTGAGGTTTGTCCCTTAGAACCGAGATTGTGAGGATCCAAGAAGAGAATTTTGGTGTTATCAAATTCAAGGTAAGGGAATTCCTAACCTTATGCTAGGAAGATTGGACTCGATTGGGCGAGTCGAGAGATAAATTGATTGATTCGTGAGAGTGTCTAAAGGGATAATTCTTGGTATGTTATAAGATTGTAAAGGGGTTTATGTGTGCCCTTGCTTGTTCTTGAATTGCTTGCCATGTCTGAATATCACTTGATTTCTTTGCATGCCATGGAATATAATAATCGTACTTGAGTTGCGCTTGGCATTGTGTGTGCAAATGAATGGAGAATCATGGCATGAGCATGACATGGCAGGGCCCTGAGGCGTATGAGACGCGCGGCGGAGGTGGATTCCCTGATGCGTTTTAATCGAGGGGTTGAGTTGAGATTGTGTGGCGTCCTGATGCGATCTAATCACAGGGTTGAGTTGGCCACAGTCCTGATACGATCTAATTACGGGACGGAGATATGAGGCGTCGGTACTAGCCTAGAGAATCATTGAAACCTGATGCATTTACGCGGGTTGTTAATGACGGTTTGATGCGTTTACGCGGACCAAGCCTAATGCGATCTAATTGCAGGCATGAGGAGAGCCTGATGCGATCTAATCGCGGGCATGAGAATGAGGCAAGAAGGAAAGGATGGTTGTGGTGAGGAGGTAGAATGAGTCGTGCATGAACATCTGAGCGTGTTATGATACCATCCTTGTATGCCTATCACCTATGTGTGATTATCTATATTTGAATTTACTAAGATGTCTATGAGTTTGAATTATTGGGGTATGTGACTGCCTGAGTGGACGGTCGGCCTAACTTAGGGTTAGAACCCACCTTACTGAGATGTGAATCTCACCCCGTTGTGGGCAACATTTTTCAGGTCCCTGATGAAGGAAACCAGGTTTGCCATGGATTGACACAGAGACGAGGTCACTAGAAGAAAAATGAATACTTCTCTTTTATGACCTTAGAATTGAATAGTAGATATCTTGAGGATTTAGATTTGTAATAAATGAAGTATTATTGACCTTTATTAAAAGGTGCCCTTGTATCCTAAGTCATCGGGTGTTGCTTTATTTCTAAATTGGAGTTGGCGTCGTTTCCTCATGCATGTTTCTTTCAACGTCTAGGACATTGGCCGATGGATCTTGGAGTAAATGAATAAGGAACGGCTTGGTGGGATGCTCGCGAGCTCGCCGGGTTCGGGGCGGGACATTCCTGTTTGATTGGTATCAAAGCATGGTCAGCTCAATCCAATGTGATTGAGACTTGGAGTGATAAGGAGCGATGACTTGAGGACAATTAGGTAGTGAGACCTTTAGGGATAAGCATGGATTGTTGAATCTTGAGGACTATAGGTTTGAGCTGGTGTAGTATTCTAATGGTCCTAGTGCCGATTTAAGGGATGATCTTGAATATTTTTATGAATAAGGCTCATAAGGAAGTGAATAGAAATTGAGGAGTCATGAGCCTGAATTTGAGGTTGCTAGAGAATAAATTATGAATGAAGGGTCAATTGAAGTGTGTAATTGTGATCTTGGTTTGTCAATAACCCAACTTGGGGAGTATGAGTTATAAAGATACAGCTAGTATTGGTGGATTCAAGCTTGAATTACGTGATGTTATGATGGTTTAGCTATCAATTGCTATTGTCAGCCTTGGATAAAATGAGGTAAGATGTATACAAGGTATATTGAGTTAAAGGCCAGTTGTGATCGAATGCTTGGGGATTTGATTTAGTTAGCGACTCCACTTGAGGTGCATGGTCGAATACAGGCAGTTGATCTATGAGATGTGACGGTCATTGGTGGAATTAAAACTCTTAAATGGATAGAAATTGATCTAAAGGCGACTTTGACATGATAAGTGGTGAGGACAGTAATGTTGTGCACGTGTCTGTGGTTATGAAATGCAAGTTGATGAAGGTGCACGCATGAACTTATCGCTATTGGACTTAATAAACTGTCGCTTGGTATGGGACAAGTTGATGGGATACCTATAACCCGTCATGAAGCATGGTATGGGAAGTGTGAAATGAGGCTTTCCCCGTAGATGTATGACTTGGGACAACCTGCAACGGCCAAGTCTGAAGAGGGCGGGAAGTGATCGCCGGGATAGAAAGGTCCGGACAAGGAGCGGCTCCTGGCAGGTTTCTAAGATGGCAAGAGGCATGAATGACCCAAGTCATAACTTGAAAGGAGAAGTCTAGGTATCAGTTTGAGTCCAATTGTGGATAAGAGATGTATGGCACGGGATTGATCCTTATCAAGGATGATCGGAAGTGGCATGACATGTGAATGGCGCCTATGAGTAGCATGGTTAAAAGCTTCGTGCTAGATAATGGATGCCCTTATTAAAAAGAAAAGTGATGTTTTGATGGGCCTGTTAGGCGTGTTCTATGACTGGCACCATGTGATTAGTTTGATTAAGGTCTAACTAAAAGATTAGACAACCTGTGGGGTTTATACCCGTTAAACCGAGGCATTCTGAGAATGAGATAGTCTGTTGTGATTATGCTAGAGTGGCAGATGCCTCTAGGCTTAGAGTATGAGCTATTGACTTGGTGAATTGCTGCCTTGAGTGCTTGTTTGATAGTTGCCTAGTTGAGGCTAGCCTAGTAATGGCTGTTAGTGGAGAAATTGCCTCGTTAAGGCTGGCTTGATGAATGATTGCGGATTAAGGATGATATGAGATCCTCAAATATTTGGCAATTAGTTGAGAATTTCCTATGTGTCATTAGAGAGTTGTTTGGGAACCACTGATGATTGATAGTGATGAATGATGAGATGAGCAGCTTGAGACTACCGAACTTGAGTAGATGACTCAAGTTTCTAATTTCTGGAGGGAATCATAGTGGTTCAGGAGACATGAGAACCAAAGGACGGTGAACGACCAAGGTGTGGTCGTAGGAGAGCATTGGGCTCGAGTATACGTAGTATGGAAGATCCGAGAACTGATATGGATCATGAGAATTGAGTAAAGATGGGCGATTGGAGTATGAGTACTAAAAGAAAATATGGCTCGATCGGTTAATCGTACGGGACCCAAGAGCTGAATGGGTCATGAGAGCTTTAAATGGAAATGAGGAAATTTGCCTAGTTAAGCAAGCTCAAGGAGGAGCTGCCATGATTCTCTAAGTCATTATGGTGATAAATGCTTGAGCTGATGAGTTAAGTGATAAAAGTCACGAGAAAGGTGACTTTGAGTTATTTCATTCACGAGAAAAGTAAATGTGTGGGAAGGACCATGAGAGTTTCGAAAAGCTTGTGAAGCTATGAATAATAATGAGATTGATTGAGTTTGATGGAGGGATGAAATTCGAAATTGTCTCCCTCTGGATTGAGGATCTTGATAAGGAAACTTTAGAGATTTTGGGTACATTGAAGAAAGAAAGTGACCCTGGCAGTTATTAGCCCTAAGAGGCTATTGATAATTGGTGAAAGATCACTAGGGGAAGGGTTTCCTCGAAGGCATGAGATCTGCCTAGATGACCTTTGTTGAGCTATTCAATGGAAAGTATTCTTTTGAGATTGCTCGAAAGCAAAGGTTGTAGGGATCCTAATAGTTTTGCAAGGATCATGGGATGATTGATCAGTGTGAGACAGAGTTCTCAAGGTCGTTTAAGCATATAATAAAGGTAGTCAAGGACCCTTGAATAAGATATGTAAATCCCTGAGTGGATTGGAACTTGAAAATCTTATGACTGGTTGTTATTCCTGATTTTGAGGAATGGTGATGAGACTCATCATAAGAGGAGAATGATCGAAAGACTTATGAAGAAGAAAACTCCTATTCATGGATTACGAGCAAAGGGATGTTCATTATAGATATGGAGCGTGCCTATGGGAAATGGCTGACTACCTAGGCGTAAGACACATGGTGAAAAATGGATAGTCCGTCTTTTTTGTTATGGAATGGGTCGAGGAAGAATCAACATGCTAGTTTGCCTAGAATTAATGATTTCCTAGGATCGGTTCATTGAATTGGAACCATGAGAAATGAAATCATGAGTTGTTGTTCCCTAAAGAATAGGGCATTGTTCGTAAAGGGCGATTGGACCATGAAATGGTCGTTGACGAAAAGAAAAGTGAATGGACTTGATAGTCTTGACTGGTTGTGATTCTAGTGAATGATTTAGTAAATGAAAAGAGCGCTTAGAGAATACTTGCAAAGTGATTAGAGGTAATCGAATTGAGCATTCGATAAGTGAACTGGTGGAGACCCAGGGACGAACAGATATTGTCACTTGAGGTGACTGAGTTATGGGAAAGAGAATGTGAAATCATGGAAGCATTTGAATCCTGGAGTAAAGGTATCGCCATCGGCGCAGACTCCAAGGTTGCCGTCCTATGGAATGGGAAGGACGAGGTAAATTTAAAGCTAGAAAATGCCACGAAATTGTGTAGTTTCTTCCTTAGCGTAAGAGACCCTATTGTAAAAGGAATAAAAACTCTAAATTGTCTTCGTATTATGATTGAGCGTTTGTACCGAGAAAGAGGATGCAGAACTTGAATGACTTCTGGAATTGAAATTCGAGAGACAGTCTTGTAGACAATGTTGAATTCCAGGATGATGTTGACGTTTAGTGGAACGAATAGAATTGGGATAAGGTCGCCTTAGTGAGTTATGGAACTCACAGGCTAAAGCCCTAATGCTTCTTGAAAGAAAAGGGACAAGAATAAGTAAAATATCATGCGGTCCTAGAGAAGACCCGTGATGATAGAGAGCCAAGGTTTGAGCTCTTAAGTGAAAAGTACGAGGAACAGTTTGGAAGATTCGACACCTGGTGGAACGAAGTTGATAATCGCCGAACTAAGTACCCAAGGAATGATTGAGTTGGTCGTTACCGTCTTGAGAGACGATGATTGAACTCATGTAAGGAGCCATGAGAAACATGAACAACTTTTGAGAGTGTCCTATAGACTCTAAGGAGATGCTTGATATATGCTGAATGTGAAGAACACGGGCTATGGATCTGATAAGGTAGGATTTCTCAGTCGTGAAATATCTGAGAAATGAAATCTCTGTAGAGCCTTGGAGGAGTGGAATGTGTGATAAATCGACTAGAGTCGATGTGGGATTGCTAGAAGTTGAAAGTTCATGGAATTGACGAACGGTAATAGACGGATCGTGGAAAAATTTCCTACAAGAGCTGTTCCATTGGTAAAATGGATGAAGGACGAAACGTAGCACTAAATGGGCGAATAAACACGAAAAGAAATTTCGAGGCTTAAGTTAAGATGACGACTATGCTGATAAGGACGTTCCTGTTTAGAATCAGAAGGGGTCGAGAGAACCATAATGACGTGATGCAGGGAAGAAACTTGAGGCGTGGCAAGACTAACAAAAGCCGACTATGCGAATGCGCTGTGATAATAAGAACACAAGAGTGGGGACGCCTAGTGCATGATTGGAGTGGGCTTGCGGATACCCTCGCGGCAAAATTTGGGAAACAATGTCTAGGTAGAATAAGATTTTTGAGTCTATGCTTATCGCAAGAAAATAAGGTTTTAGTCTTCAGTGAGGAATCGAACAAGAGGCAACGCTGATGTATGAAACTCCTCGTGGGTATGAGAGCGTTGCTTGTATGAAGAAAAAATCTCGAAGTTATGCGAACTACAAGAGGCTGAGTACATTGACTGCCTAAAGAGGATTGATGGAAAGTTACGTGGAACGAAGGGATCACCCAAGTGTTGTTATAGCAATATTCGTATCGCTGAGGAAGGGTGAATTGTTTAGCGAATGCTTACAATTGAGAATAGAGCATTATTTAATTGGCGATAAAGGGACAGATCTTCCCTCGAGAAATAATAGATTCAACCTCTAAATTGGAAGTTGTCAAATGACTAATTGACAGCCATCGGAAACGCCTAACCTGAAGGCTAGAAGGGAATTGAGGTGTTGCCATGATTGAACATCGATACTTGAGGAGTTATAGGAATGGATGGAACCCTTGAGACCCTAGAGGCGAAAGTACGAGTCCAGTATTAAGGGGAAACCTAAGGAGACGACCTAATCGAAATTCGAGGAGAGGATTATGGTGTTCTTGGGGATGGCACAAGGATGTGCCTAGGTACACATATATATACTATCGGTGATAAGGGTTGAAAGTTAAAATTTATCTATCATATAGTCAAGTACTAGACATGTCGATAAAAGGGAAGGACATGACGACGAAAGTTGAAGGACCACTTTGATCCAAGGGAATTTTCGGATGGAATCGAGAATGAATTACTACGGAAGTAATCATGTAATTGTTTAAGGAGTCAAGAGGGCCATAACTCGATTTGGTTAATGGAGGACAAGTAGATAAAGCCCTTGAATCTCTGTTGGTATGAAAGGAAATTTGAAAAGAATGATATGCCGAATGGTATGGACAAATGTTACGAACACCAAAAGGGAATAGAGAGAAGCCAATTGGATTGAGGACTGAAGGAGACGAGTCCCGGGGGGAAGATGCTTTTGCGCTGGAAAGGACGAGCAAGATCGCCAAGTCATAAAAAGGAATTATTCAAAAGAACGAGGATGTGATGAGACGCCAATACCACAGAGGACTGGATGGTTAGAAGGTTGTAAATTTCGAGGACGAAATTTCTGTAAGGGAAGAAGAGTTGTGACATTCTGATCTCCCAGTCATCTTCAGACTCATTAATCATAATCGAGTCTTGAAAATTAAAAATGGAGAATCAAGAATTCCAACGTTATTCGGATTGGCCGTTGCCCTATCGAAGAGTTTTGGAGCGAGAAAAACGACGTCCCGAATGTCGGGGGTAAAATTACCGTTTTGCCCCTCAAGCTTAAAGCCTTGGCCATGCATTTGAAGAAGGGCAATTTGGTCATTAAACCCACCCGAGACCACCGAAATTTGAAGGATTATTGGCTATTAGATTGAATTGGAATGCCAAGTGGACAAGTGTCACATGATCAAGCATTGGGTGGTCATGTCCAACTTTATTCAACTAACATTCAACCCCTTTGACTCAAGCTTGGATATATAGCATTTTCTCTCCCTCCTCAACCTCATTTGTCCGGCCATAAACCCCTCACTCATCGAAACCACCATCATCTTCTCCCTTCTTCTTGCTGCTGTCGCCGACCAGATTTTGGGGTGTCGTTCGGCTGCTCCGACGCTCACTTCCGGCCACCGCCTGACTACCAGCCAACCATACCAACCTAGTTCTACGTCTTGCTGACATCCTCAAAGTGGAATCCTAGTGATTGGACCCCCGACGAGCTCCGGCCAAGCTTTTTCCCGAAAGCCGACGGAATTTCACCCAACCTGAGGTAGGTAATGTTTTTTACCCTTTAGGAGGTCGAAATGTTGGAATTTTGTGTTCCCTAGATGTCCACAAAATTTGGTTGAAAAATTCAAAGGTTTCTGGGTTCTATGAAGCCTAAACCGTGGCTTACCTCCAGCTGCAACGATTTCCGTTGACTTCTGGGAGATTGGCCTGCCGGAGGTGCTCAGGTGGTCAAATGGCTTGCTTCCACTTAGAGAATGTCGAAAAGAGGATGAGGAAGGGGCTGTTGGTTAGCTTGGGTCTAGGCAGTGGCCGGAGGTGGCGGTCGAGGGTGGCGAAACTGGCGGACAGAATCGGTCAAGCGGTGCAGCTTCCAGGCGTAAAGAAGAAGGAGAAGAAGAAGAAGAAGAAGAAGAAATTGGCAGATGGAGGGGGGTTTTTGGCCAAGAGAGAGAGAGAGAGTGAGGTTTATACTTCATTAGCTTGGTCAACTTGTTGGATGGTAGGTTAAAAGGTGACTCCATCACATCATAGCTTAATCCTTTGACACTTGTCCATGTGTCACTCATTACTTCATCCAATGGCTCTCAATCCCTCAAATTTTTGGCAGCTGTATTGGGGCTTCAATGATCAAAATGCCCTTGTCCAATTATAAATCAAGGCCAAGGCATGAGGGGCAAAATGATAATTCCACCCCCGACGTCCGAAACGTCGCTTTTCTGATTCTAAATTTCTTCGATGAGGCGACGTCCAATCCAATTATAATGTTGGAATTCTTGATTCTCCACTTTCTAATTTCGAGACTCGTTTCTAAATCGTTTCTAAATCATTTCTCTATCAGACGTGGTTCCAGCCTATCTCAAACTGACGGGCGGCTTTTGCAGACATTACGCGTATCCACCCTGTGATTCATATCACAATTAGGGCTCGTCAATTCATGGCGACTTTGGTTGTCATGTAATTGTGAGGGTCTATCACTAATTCCGGCGGTCTCGATCGTGATCGCTTAATTTAGGGAAATTTTGCAAATTATACATTGGTTAAGCGTCATCACCCGCACTCCAATCGTATAACGCTAGCAATGCATTCCTTAATCGTTCTTAGATCGGCCTTTTATGGCTCTAAATGTCCCATCGACAATCCTTATGGTAAAAGTGTCATTTCCTATTCGAATTCCCTAGGTCCACGTACTTATCTCGCATTAGCCTTTCCTTTTTGGTCAGTCAACTCAAGATTGATCATATCCAAGCGAGATACGACTGAAATACATCGTTAGATACTTTCTCATTAATGAGTCTAGAAATGACAGGAATATCAGAATGTCACAACTCTTCCCCCTTACAAAAATTTCGTCCTCAAAATTTACATTAAACTCAGTTACTCAAACAAATGAGGGTATTGACGCCTCATCATTTCATCACCTTCCCACGTAGCGCCTTTGGTTCCATGGTGCTCCCAGACAACTTTGACCAATGGAATCATTTTATTCTTCGAAATTTGCTCCTTTCGGTCTTCAATCCTGACTGGCTTCTCCACGTAGGATACTCGGTCATCCACTTCGATAACTTCATAATCCAGTACGTGCGTCGGGTCTAGCTCATACTTTCGTAGCATTGACACATGAAAGACGTGGTGCACTTGGGATAGATTAGGCGGTAAGGCAAGCCTGTAGGCTAAGATTCCGATTCATTCCAAAATTTCAAATGGGCCTACGTACCTTGGGCTCAGCTTTCATTTCTTTCCAAATCGAGATAATCCCCTCATCGGCGACACCTTAAGGAAAACATGATCGCCTACTTGAAACTCCAAAGGCTTACGCCGTTTATCCGCATAACTCTTTTGACGACTTTATGCCGTCTTCAATCTATCCCGAATTATCTTTACCGCTTCCATCGATTGCTCTACTAACTCTGGGCTTGTGATACTTCTTTCTCCAACCTCGTCCTAACAAATCGGGGTTTTGCAAGCTCTTCTATAAAGCACTTCAAATGGTGCCATTCGAATGCTCTGCTGATAATTGTTATTATACGTAAATTTTACCAAATGTAGCTGATCCTCCCATCCACCTTTGAAGTGTATCACACACGCTCGTAACATAACCTCGAGTGTCTGAATCGTCCTCTCCAATTGATCATCCGTTTGTGGATGGTATGCCGTATTAAATTACAGTCTAGTCCCCATGGCATCTTGAAGGCTCTTGCAGAAGTTCGTCGTGAACTTGGGATCTCTGTCTGATGTAATCGTCACGGTTACTCCATGTAGTATCACTATCTGTCTCATTACAATTCGACATATCTGTCCATTGCGAAATCCTTTCGCACAGGGATGAAGTGTGCGGACTTGGTCAACCTGTCCACGACTACCTAAATGAAATTGTGGCCTCTCTGGCTCCTTGGGAGTCTCATTACAAAGTCCATCGTTATATGCTCCCACTTCCATTTAGGAATTTCCAGTAGCTGTAATAATCCACAGGCTTACAGTGTTGTACCTTCACCTGCTGGTAGTCAAGCACCTCGCCACGTACTTCGCTACATCCACTTTCATCCCGTTCCATCAATAATGTTGACGCAAGTTTTGATACATCTTTGTGCTTCTTGGGTGAATGCTATAACTGCTCCTATGAGCCTTTGATAAAATCCTTTCTCTGAGTTCTTCGTCCTTTGGCACGCATAGACGTCCTCGGAATTTCAAGATTCCATCCTCTGACACCTGAAACTCTGGTTTCCTCTTTGTCACGTCCATCTCCAGGATTTTTTGAATTTCTGGCCCCGTAGACTGCAAGGCTTTTATCCTTTCCTAGACCTCAGGTTCTACTCTCAGTGTGGTCATCAAACTAGACAGTTGACAGACTTCTAATCTGAACTCAGAATCCCTCAAGTTCTCGAATAACGACCACCCTTTCATTAGTAGACAGGCGATGCTTGATTTTTAGCTGAGCGTATCCGCGACTCGATTTACTTTCCTAAGGTGATACAATATGTCGCAATCATAATCCTTAAGCAACTTCATCCATCGACGCTGCCTCATATTCAGTTCCTTTTGGGAAAATAGATGCTTCAGGCTCTGGTGGTCAGTGTAAATCTAGAACTTCTCGCCACACAAATAATGCCTTCAGATTTTCAAAGCAAAGATGATTGCTGCCAATTTTAAATCGTGAGTCGGATAATTCATCTCGTGTGGTCTTAACTGTCAGGACACATAGGCAACCACTCTTCCATGCTGCATTAGCACACAACCTAGTCCCTTTAGCGAAGCATCGCTATATAACTCATAACATCCAGGTCCTGATGGAATCGTCAACACTAGTGCGGTTGTCAATCGATGCTTGAGCTCTTGAAAATTGCTTCGCACTTATCCGTACATTCAAACCTTGTTTCCTTCTTAGTCAATCTTGTTAGTGGAATAGCTATGGATGAAAACTTCTCCACAAAATGTCCGTAATATCTTATCAATCCTAGGAAACTTCAGACTTTCGTGACCGTAGTAGGTCTAGGCCAATTCGTTACAGCTTCAATCTTCGCAGGATCCACTACAATTCCTTCTCCAGATAGCACATGGCCAATAAATGCCACTTTATTCAACCAAAACTTGCATTTGCTAAACTTAGCGTAAAGCGAGTGTTCCCTCAGGGTCTGCAAAACGATCCTCAAATGCTCTTCGTGTTCTTCGTTACTCATTAAGTAAATCAGGATGTCGTCAATAAAAATTATGACAAATCTATCCAAGAATTCCTTGAACACCCGATGCATCAAGTCCATAAAAGCGGCTGGAGCATTGGTCAGTCCAAAAGGCATCACAATGAATTCATAATGACCATGCCTTGCCCTAAAAGCAGTCTTAGGTATGTCTTCTTTCTTGATTCTCAACTGGTGATACCCGGTTCTTAGGTCGATCTTAGAGAATACCACAGCTCCTTGCAATTGGTCAAATAAATCATCAATCCTCAATAAAGGGTACTTATTCTTCACTATCACTTGGTTCAACTGTCTATAGTCGATGTATAGACGCAAAGACCCATCTTTTTTCCTTACAAACAACACAGGCACTCCCCACGGTGAAGCACTCGGTCGGATAAATCCCTTATCCAGTAACTCTTGCATCTGTACCTTTAACTCCTTCAGTTCTGACAAGGACATTCCATAGGGTGCCTTCGAGATCGGCTCCGTTCCGGGAGCTAACTTAATCACGAACTTTATTTCTCGTTCCGGTGGCAACCCTGGTAACCCTTGGGGAGAAATGTCAAGAAACTCACGCACTGCTGGAATACTTTCTAGTTTAGGCTCCTCGGCAGTCATGTCCATAACTGTGACTAAGTACGCCTGACATCCTTCAGTCATCAACTTCGTCACTCCAAGAGACGAGACTAACGGAATCGAGGTTCCTCCTCGACTTCCCATAAATTCAAAGCTAGGGCGGCCTTCTGGGTAGAAAGAAGACATCAGCCTTCTTAGTTAAGCGGCATCACCCGCGCTCCAATCATATAACGCTAGCAATGCATTCCTTTATCATTCTTAGATCGGCCTTTTATGGATCTAAATGTCCCCTCGACAATCCTTTTGGTCAAAGCGTCATTTCCTATTTGAATTCCCTAGGTCCACGTACCTTGTCTCACGTTAGCCTTCCTCTTTTGGTCAATCAACTCAAGATTGATCAGATCCGAGAGAGATACGACTGAAATACATCGTTAGATACTTTCTCATTAATGAGTCTAAAAATGACAGAAAAATCAGAATGTCACATTTGTGATATGACAAGCAGTGAGAACGAACATGCTGTGCATGTGTTTGTGGCATTGAAAGGAAAGTTGATGAGGGTGCATGCATGAACTTATCATTGTTGGACTTAATAAACTGTCGCTCGGTATGGGACAAGTTAATGAGATACTTATAAACCATCATGAAGCACGGTATGGGACGTGTGGAACGGGGCTTTCTCCGTAGATGTATGAATTGGGACAACCTACAATGGCCAGGTTGATGAGGGCGGGGAGTGATCGCCGGGACAGAGAGGTCCAGACAAAGAGCGGCTCTTGGCAGGCTTCTAAGATGGCAAGAGGCAGGAATGACCCAAGTCATAACTTGAAGGTGAAAGTCTAAGTATCAAATTGAGTTCAATTGTGGTTAAGCCATGTATGGCACGGGATGGATTCCTCAGTGAATGTTTGAAAGTGGCATGGCATGTGAAATGACGCATGTGATTGACATGGTTAAAAGCTTTGTGCTTGGCAGTGGATGTCGTTTGAAAAAGAAAAGTGATGTTGTGATTGGCCTTTTAGGCATGTATTATGATTGGCATCGTGTGATTGGGTTGGCCAATGTCTAACTGAGAGATTAGACGGCATGTGAGGCTTATGCTCATTGAAAGAATGCCTGTTGAGATTGAGATAGCATGTTGTGTTTATGCTAAAGTGACAGATGCCTTGGATTTATGGCATGAGCGATTGAAATGACACTTTAAGTACTTGCTTGACGCTGACTTAGTTGAGTTTTGGCCTAGTTGAAGCTTGCCTAGTTATTGGCTGTTATTTGAGAAGTTATCTCATTGAGGCTTATTTGATGTGTGGTTGCTGCGTAAGGATGAGTTGAAATCCTTAGATAGTGGACAACTAGTTGAGAGTTGTTCGGGAACTACTAGATAATTGATAATGATGAATGATGAGATGAGCAGCCTAAAAATGTTAAACTTGAGTAGATGACTTTAGTCTTTGATTCTTTGAGGGAATCATAATGGTTCAAGTGACATGAGAACCTAATGACATTGAACGACCACAGTATGGTCGTAGAAGAACATTGGGCTCGAGTATATAAGTTTGGGAAGATCCAAGATTTGAGATAGATCATGAGAATTGAGTAAAGATGAGCGACTGAAATATGAGTACTAGCAAAGCAAGTGGCTCGATTTTGTTAATCAGGTGAGACCCAAGAATTAAACGGGTCGTGAGAGCTTTAAATGGAAACGAGAAAATTTATTGGGTAGGCAGGCTCGTGAGGAGCTGCCATGATTGCCTAAGTCACTGTGGTGACAGATGTTAATACCGATGAGTTAATGTGAGGAAAGTCACAAGAAAAGTGACTTTGAGTTACTTCTTCCTAGATTGAATACGTTGAAGAGCCACGAGAGTTTTGAAAAGCTTGTGAAGCTATGTATAAGGTTGAGATTGATTGAGTTTGGTGGAAGGATGGAATTTGAAACTACCTTCTTTTAAACTGAGGGTTTTGTGAGAAAACCTTAGCGGTTTTGGGTACACTGAGGAAAGAAAGTGACCTTGACAGTTATTAGCCTTAAGAGGCTATCGATAATTGGTGGAAGGTCACCAGAGGAAGGGTTTCCTCAAAGGCATGATATCTGCTTGGATTACATCTGTTGAGTTGTTCGATGGAAAGTATCCTACTGGGATTGCTTGAGAGCAAAGGTTGTTTGGATCCTGACACTTTTGCAAGGATCAGAGGATGATCGACCAGTGTGAGACATAGTTCTCAAGATCGTTTAAGCATATGGTAAAGGTGGTCAAGGACCCTTGAATAAGATAAGTAAATCCTTGAGTGGATTGGAGTTTGAAACCTTATGGCTAATTATTGTTCCTTGTTTTGAGGAACTGTAATAGATGTTAATAAGAGGAGTGAATGATTGGAAGAAATATGACTGAAGAGAACGTCACTTATGGAACACGGAAAGTGTCACCAATGAATGGTTGATTACCTGGACGTAAGACCCATGGTGAAAAATGGGTAGTCCATCTCTTCTATTATGGAAAGAGTCGAGGAAAACAAAAATCGACATGCTAGTTTGCTTTGAATTAATGATTTCCTCAGATTGGTTGATTGAACTGGAACCTTGAGAAATTAAACCGTGTGTTGTTGTTCCCTAAATAAGAGGGCGTCGTTCTTAAAGAATGATTGGACCATGAAATGGTCGTTGATGAAAAGAAAAGTGAACAGACTTGATAGTCATGGCTGTTCGTAATTCTAGTGAATGATTGAGTAAGCGAAAAGAGCGGTTAGAGAATACTTGCAGAGTGATTTGAGGTAATCAAATTGAGCATTTGATATGTGAACTAGTGGAGACCAAGAATGAACCTTGTCACATGAAGTGATTGAGTTATGGGAAGGAGAATGTTAAAGCATGGTGGCATTTGAATCCTAGAGTAAAGGTATCGTCGTTGGCGCAGACTCCAAGATTGACATCCTATGAAATGGGAAGGATAAGGTAGATTCGAAATAAAAGAATGCCATTAAAGTGTATAGTTTCCTTCACATGGTAAGAGACCCTAGCGTAGAAGGAAGAGAAAATCCTAACTGTCTTGATATTAAGATGGAACGTTTGGATTGAGAAAGACGACGCAGAACTTGAATGATTCCTAGAAGGGAAGTCAAGTTCGAGAGACTGCCTTGTAGACAATGTTGAATTCCAGGATAATGTCGACGTTCAGTGGAACGGACGGAATTGAGATAAAGGCGCATTGATTGGTTATGGAAACCAGCGGTTAAAACAAGAGTGTTTCCTTAGGTAAGAGTGACAAAAATGAGCAAAGTGCTACAGAGTTCGAGTGGGGACTCATGAGAGCAGAAGGCCAAGGTTTGAGCTCTCAAATGAAAAGTATGAGGAATAGTTTGAAAGGTTTGACACCTGGTAGAAAGGAGTTAATAATAGCCATATTGAGCATCTAAGGAATAATTGGATGAGTTGTTACCGTCTTGAGAGACGATGATCAGACTCATTTAAGAAGTCGTAAGGGTATGAATGCCATAAGAATTGTCTCATGAACCCTAAGAGAACGCTCGATGTATGCTAAGTTGAATAGTACGAACCCTGGGCATGTTAAGGTGAAATTCCTTGGCCAGGTAGTTCTGAAGAGTGGAATCCCTATGGATCCTCGAAAGAAGGAGATGGCAATAGACTGACTAAGGCCGACACGAGCTATTGCGACTTGAGACCTCCTAAATCTGATGGATTATAATGGTCTGCTCTAGACGTCATGGGGAAGATTTCCCAGATAAGTTGTTCCATTGAGGGAATGGACTAAGAATGAGATGTGGCGCGAGTGGACGAACGAATGTGAAAAGAGAGTCCCAAGGACTTAAGCCTAGTTGGCGACTGCACCAATGATGGTGATTTCATTGGAAAATGAAGGATGGCATGGGTTACGATGGCCTGACACAAAAAGAAAATTTAAGTGCAAATTAGTGCAACGTGGAAGGTTGTTGCTTATACGTCACAGCCATAGGATCTCATGAGTGGAAATACCCAATGCATAATGGGAATTAGAATACGACTGCCCTTGCGAAGGAGTTGGGAAAACACGACTCGCGAGAATAAAGGTTTCAAGTTTATATAAACTATAAGACCTTGAAGTATTGGTTCCTCGAGAGGAATTGATGAGAAGCAAATGCCGATGGATGAAATTACTTATAGATATTGGAGCGTTGCTCGTGTAAGGAAAGACCTCGCAACTATGTGAACTGCGAGAGTTGGGAATGTTGACTGCCCCGAAGGGATTGAAGGGAAAACATAACAGTTGCAAGCTGGTAGATTAATAGGTCATTTGAGAATCTCGAATATAATCGAGGAAAGGCTATTAAGGACTCAATCATGAGTTTGCCAGAGAAGTCGAGAAGGCTATGGTTCGATTTGGACAATCGAGGGTAAGCTAATGGAACTTGTGCGTCCTCGACGGTACAACATGACGTTTGAAAAGGATGATTACGCTAATTGATAGAGGCACTCAAGGAGTGCCATTTCATGACGGTCAGGTAATGATCGTGATAGAAAACGATCTTGAATCTACTGTGACGTTGTGGAAAGAGCCTTCCGACTGGAAATTTCAAAAGCAAGGTTGCATTGTGGTGCACATAGTATCTTCATACCAATAGGCAAATTGAACGAAAGATTCGAGTGCTCGAAGGTGTATCACCGACAGATATTTAAAGTGTCGAAATAGAGTAGAGAAAAGCAAATATAGGTTGAGGACCGAGGGAAGTAAGTCTTGGAAGAAGACGACTTTTGTAAGAAAAGACAAGTGGGAACGTCAAGTAATGGGAAGAACTACTTTGGAGAATGAGGATGTGATGAGGCGTCGATACTCCATGAGATTGGATAATTAAAAAGTGGCAAATTTCGAGGACGAAATTTCTTCAAGGGGGAAGAATTGTGACATTCCGAATTTCGACCCTCTCAAGGCTATTGAATGGAAGGATATCAATCAATGTATTTTAGTTGTAACTCACTCGGAGTTGGTCACTCTTGAGTTAACTGACAAAAGGGAAAGACTGATGCGGAGTCGGGTACGTGGACCTAGGGAATTTGAATGAAAAATGGCATTTTAACCATAAGGATTGTCGATTGAATATTTTGGACCAGCAGAGATCGATTTAAGAACGATCATGGAATGCCTTGCTAGCGTTATACATTGGGATGTGGGTGATTTCGCTTAACCAGTGTGTAATTTGCTAGAATTTCCTAAATCGGACTTCAATGATCAGGATCGCAGGTGCTAGCGATAAACCCTCGCAATTACATGACAATCAAAGTTTCCACGGCTTGAGAAAAATCTCAAGGTTGATACGCGTAGCGCCTGCAATAGTCGCCCGTCAGTTTAAGACAAACTGGTATTACAGTCGACAAGAGTTCGACATGAAATTGGATCTCGAGATTTAGGTATTGGATATTGAGAAATTCCAATGTTTGAAATGCAATTGACGTCGCCTCATCAAGGGTGGTTTATACTAAAAAAATGGAAGTTCGGACAAAAATGAAAAATGACCATTTTGCCCCTCGATCTTTAGCCTTGCCATAAGATATTTAGATGGTCATTTTGATCATTTTCCTCTTCTATATGCTGCCGAAAATGTGCAATGGATATGATCAAAGGAAGTCAAAGTCAATGAAGCAACCAATGGGAGGTTGCCAAGTGTCAACCAATGGAGAGGCCAAGCATTAAATGGCCATTAATTATCCAACTTGTTTAATTGATCCAAAGTATATTATTGAGATGGAATTGACTCTCTCTCTCCTCAAATTGGTCGACCACCCTTCCCCACTCTTCTTCCTCTACATTTTTTCTCTCGGCCGAATGAGTTTCTCCTAGATAGGGAAAAATCGGCTCACTATTTCGGCCATAACTTTGTCGTTCGACTTCGGATTGAGGTGAAACTACCCCCATCTTAAAGATTATCATCTTGCCACTCTAGGAAGGTATTAGGAGCTTAATTTGGCCCAGCTGTTTGTCCCATAGGTCTATTTTTGAGTAGACAAAGGTCAGATTCTGACTCGATTTTGGAGAGGCTGCGTTTTTGAGAGCTTCCGGACTCCAAATGACCTCAAATTTTCGGTGAGGTCTTCATAACATCTAGTACTTAAATTGGCTGAGTTTTGATTGTAATTTCAGTTGAATTTTACTTTGTTTACATGGTTGATTTGTAGAGGTTTTTACCGAGCAAATTCTGCCCGTTTGAGGACCGTAGAGGAACTGGGCTATTCAAAGGTCTTTGAGGTGCTATTTTACTCCCAAATCTTTGGTGAGCTCCCTTAACATGTAGATTAAGGTTATGGAAAGTTTATTTTGTGAGAAATTGAGGTTTGGGATTGAGATATGGCTTGATTAAGATGATTGAACCGAAAATTGGTTTTGTTTTGGGGGGTGTCCAGCCGTGTCGATTCTATTAGGGACCTATTAAAGGGTATTTGGACTTCAAATTGACTCATAAAGCTTCATAAGACGTGGTGCGAGGTGTTAATAGGGTGTATATGAAGTGGATTGAGAATTGGAAGTGATTTAAGGGCTAGTTAGTGCATAAAATCCTAGGAAACATTCTACACTATTTATGGATGCATGAACGGAATATTTTGAGGGTTTGGGGGAGTGTCGTCATGTGTTCAATTGTTCAAAAAAGGCATCTTGGGTTGCCATTGAATAGCTATTGAGGGATTGGTTTAATAGAAGTGAGCATTCCATAGCTTTTGATCGGAATTGGTGAACTTTTATAGGTTGATGAGGGATCCTTGGTTGGTTGCGTACATGTGGTGTTGAAAAGGATCGTTTGGCGTGAAATTTTGCTAATCGATCAAGGTAAATGTTTCCTAAACCCTTACCCGAATGCTAGGACACTACTTGATTGATTAATTGAATGAATTGAGTGCTTGGTGAATCCTAGGGCTTGAATTACTTGATTAAGTTGTAGATTTCATTACTTGGATGGCATAGTGTGACAATTGAATATTATGATATGCCTTGATGTTATGGTTGGTTGGTGTGTTTCAATTGGCCAGAGAGCCTTATGAGGTAAGTGGCTATTGAGCCCTTAGTAATGTAGTTCGGCTATTGAGCCCTGTATTCATGAATTGGCAATGATGTCCTGTTCTTGTTATTGAATTGGCTGTGAGCCTTATTACTGTTAAGGAATTGGCTGAGATGCCCTAGTAGTGAATTGGTCATGGGCCCTGGTAATGACATTGTGTCCTTAGGCCTTGTTGATGCCCTGGTAGTGAATTGATCGTGGGCCCAGGTGATGACATTGCGGTCGTGGGCCCTTGCGATGATTTGGCTTGGGGCCCTATGAAATTATATTGCAGCTTAGAGCCTTGACGATACATTGCGATCGTAGGCCTTGGCGATTGTGGTGACTCTAAAAGTCATGAGTGCTAGTTTATGTACTATGTACTTGAAACATGAACACTTGAGGTTGATTGTGTTTGATTGTGACTCCTAATTATGCCTATCTTGCTAAGATAGTTAGTGGATGCCTTGTACCATTACTTGGATATTATTTTGCAGTTGGTGGTAGTTTCATGATCTGGGGAGACTAGTGTTCAGGTCCAGGTTTAGGTTTTCCTTATTGAGATTTATATCTCACCCTAGTGGGGGTTTAACTTTTTCAGGTCCCAGGCGACGGAAGCTCGGACTTGCCATGTGATATTGAGAATAAGTGTATACTCTATTGTCCTAAGTCATCTTATTGTGGATTTGTATGGAGTTATTTATTTGCTTCTGTGATCTTGTATTATTTCTTAGTTGTGATTAATTGGCTGAGGGATCTTGGGAGATTATTGAAGACGATTGGCCAGGTGGGATGTTCGCGTACTCGTTGGGTTCGGGGCATGACAGGTTGAGTCCAATTGTGGTTAAAAGATATTTGACACGGGATTGATTCTAGAAGTGAATGTTCAAAAGTGGCATGACATGTGAAATGACGCATGTGATTTGATTATTAAGAGCTTTATGCTTGGCAGTGGATGTCGTGTGAGAACAAAAATTGATGTTTGTGATGGGCCTGTTAGGCGTGGTTTATGATTGGCATCATGTGACTGTTATGGTCAAGATCTAACTGAGAGATTAGACAGTATGTGGGGTTTATACCCATTGAATTGATACCTATTGAAATTGAGATAGTCTGTTGTGATTGTGCTAGAGTGGCAAATGCCTCTGGATCTTTGGCATGAACAATTAAAATGGCACTTTGAGTACTTGCTTGGTATTGACCTAGTTGTGTTAGCTTATTTGAAGCTTGCCTAGTAATGACTGTTAACTAAGAAGTTGCCTTGTAAAGGCTGGCCTGTTGAATAGTTATTGACTGATGAGGATTTGGAATCATTGGATAGTGAGCAACTAGTTGAGAGTTGTTTGGGAACCACTGGATGGTTGATGGTGAAAAATAACGAGATGAGCAGCCTGAGACTACTAGACTTGAGTAAATGACTTACGTCTTTGATTCCTAGAAGGAATCATAGTAGTTCAAGTGACATGAGAACCTAATGACGTTGAACGAGTCGTAGAAGAGCATTGGGCTCGAGTATACCTAGTATGGAAGATCCGAGAACTGTGAGGGATCATGAGAATTGAGTAAAGAGAACAATTGGAAAATGAGTACTAGAAGAGCGTATGGCTCGATTTTGTTAATCATGTGAGACCCAAGTGTGATAAGGGGGTCATGAGAACTTTAAATAGAAATGAGAACATTTATTAGGTAGCAAGCTCGAGGAGGAGCTGCGATTGTTTGTCTAAATCACCGTAGTGATAGATACTAGTACCGATGAGTTAAAGTGATTGACGTCACGAGAAAGGTGGCTCCGAGATTACTCATTTTCAAAGAGGGAACGTGGAAAGGAACCACGGGAGTTCGAATAGCTTGTGAGATGGATCACAAGGTTGAGGTCGAATAAGGTTCGACAAAGAAAATGAGTTTGAAACTGCCTTCTTATAAATTGAGAGTTTTGTAAGAGAACCTTAGAGGTTTTGGGTACACCGAAGAAATAAATTAACACTGGTAGTTACTGGCCTTAAGAGGCTATTAATAATTGGTGAAAGGTCACTAGAGGAAGGGTTTTACTCGAAAGCATGATGTCTGCTTGGACTGCCTCTGTTGAGTTGTTTGACGGAAGTACCACTCTGAAGCTACTCGAGAGCAAAGGTTGCTTGAATTCTGATAATCCTTTGAGAATCTGAAGATGATCGACCAATATGAGGCAAAGTCCTTAAGGTTTTCTAAGTGTACTAAGGGTAGTCGAGGACCCTTTGAATGATACGTGAAGTCCCTCAGTAGATTGGAATTTGAAAGCCTTATGACTAATTGTTATTACTGATTTTGAGGAATTAGAATGGATTTTAATAAGAGAAGTGAATGATTGGAAGAAATACAAGTGAAGAGAACGTCATTTGTGAAGCACGGAAAGTGTCTCCAAGGAATGGTTGATTACTTGGCCGTAAGACCCATGGTGGAAAATGAGTAGTCCGTCTCTTCTGTTATGGAGGGAGTCGAGGAAAAATCGGCATGCTAGTTTGCCAGGAATTAATAATTCCCTGAGATTAGTTGATTGAACTGGAACTATTAGAAATGGAATCATGAGTTGTTGTCCCCTAAAGAATAGGGTGTTGTCCTTAAGGATGATTGGACCATGAGATGGTCGGTGACGAAAAGAAAAGCGAATGGACTTGATAGTCCTAACCGCTCGCGGTATTAATGAATGGTTGAGTAAGCGAAAAGAGCGCTTAGAGTGTAATTACAAAGTGACTCGAGGGAGTCGAATTGAGTATTCAATACGTGAATTGGTGGAAACCAAAGACGAATGAATCTTGTCACTTACAGTGACTGAGTTACAGAAAGAAGAATATCAAGTTTGGTCACATTTGGGAATCTTGGAGTAAAACACCACGGTTGACGCGGTATGACATTCTAAATTACGACCCCCTCGAGGCTGTTGAATAGGAGGATATCGATTGATGTGTTTTAGTTGTAACTCGCTCGGAGTTAGCCACTCTTGAGTTATCCAACCAAAAGGGAAACACTGACGCGGAGTCGGGTACGTGAACTTGAGAAATTTGAATGAGAAATGACACTTTGACCATAAGGATTGTCAAGAAAATATTTTGCGCCAGCAAATAACGATCTAGGAACGATCGTGGAGTGCCTTTCTAGCGTTATACGTTGAGACGTGGGTGATTCCACTTAACCAATGTGTAATTTACAAAAATTTCTTAAATCGGATTCCGACAATCAGGATCACAAGAGCTGGCGATAAACCTTCGCAATTACATGACAACCAAAGCTGTCACGGCTTGAGAAAATCCCAAGGTTGATACGCGTAACGCCTGCAAAAGTCGCCCGTTAGTTTGAGATAAACTGGAATTACAGTCGACGAGAGATCGACATGAAATTGGACCTCGAGATTTGGGTATTGAACATTGAGGAATTCTAATATTTGAATTGAAATGGACGTCGCCTCATTGAGGGTGGTTTATGTTGGTAAAATGGAATTTCGAACGAAAAGTGCCAAATGACCATTTTGCCCATCGACCTTTGGCCTTGCCTTAAGAAGTTTAGAAGGTTATTTTTGTCAATTTACACCCCTAAGGGCTGCCGATATTATGATGGATGATTGGTAATTAATGCTAAACCATCGATGAACAAGGTCTTCTAGAAGCAAGACAAGTGTCTTTCAATCGATGGTTTAGCATTAATTACCAATCTTATCATTTGACCCAAATGGATTATTGGTATGTAATACCTCTCTTTCTCTTCATTTTGGCCAACCAAGACTCACTCTCCTCTTCCTCTTCTTTCTTTTCTCTCCTGGCCGAGAAGGCTTTCTCACGGACGGGAAAAAAACGGCTTCACTATTCCAACCATAATTTTGTCATCATTAAGATAAAACTACTGCAATCTTAAAGATTATCGTTTTTCTTTTCCAACAAGGTATTATAAGCTTAATTTGGCCCAGCCTTTTGTTCCGTAAGTCTGTTTGAATGGGCAAAGGTCAGAATTTGACCCGGTTTCGGAGAGAATCCATTTTTGGGGGCTTCTGGGTTTCAAATGGCTCCAAATATTTAGTGAGGTCTTCCACACTCATAGTATTAAAGTTGGCTGAGCTTTGGTTATAATTTTAGTTGAGTTTTGATGGGTGTACATGGCTGATTTGTGGAGGTTTTTACCGAGAAAACTTCTAGTTTAAGAGCTGGAGGGGAAACCTATTGGTTCGGGGGCTTTGTGGTATGGTATCGCTCCAAAATACTCAATAAGGTTCTTAGAAATGTAGAATAAGGTCTGGACAAGATAAATTCATGAAGAATTAGAACCTAGGATTGATTTATGGACCGATTGGAGCGGACTAAAGTGAAACCGGTGCTGTTTTGTCGATGAAACGTGTGAACCGAATAGTGTAAGAGTCCATTGGGGTGACGCCATGCCTTTAAATGGTCTTTGAGATATCTTGTATTGTTCTTTAATTAATTATTGATGCATTGGTGTGGTGAAATCGAAGATTGAACGGGTTATGATGTGAATTTAATGAAATTTCTCTAGGAACATCGTTTGGTCGTGAGCTTGCTGACCCAGGAGGGTCGTTTGGATTGAATTTGTTAGCTTGATCGAAAGATAAGTGTTTCCTAAACCCTTATCCAAATGCTAGGACACTACTGGATAGATTAGTTGGATAATTGATTGATTAGTGAAGCTCGTGGCTTAAATTACTTGATGCAATTGTGTGATGATCATATTATGATTGGTAACTGAGACTTAAAATGGCCGGAGAGTCCTAGTGATAGGAAATGGCTATGGTGTCCTATATGAAAGAAGTGGCTATAGTGCCCTGTGAAAAGAAAAAGCTATTGAGCCCTTGAGGTATACATTGCGGATAGAGAGCATTGTGAGGTAAGTGGCTATTGAGCTTGGTGACATAGTTCGGCTATAGAGCCCTGAATTGATATGAATTGGCTATGAAGCCCCTGTTATTAAATAGGCTAGAGTGCCTATGTTATTGAATGGGTTATAATGTCTATGCTATATAGATGGCTATAATGCCTATGCTATATAAACGGCTATAGTGTTGATGTTGTATGAATGGGCTATAGTGCCCCAACGATCAATTGGCTTGTAGTCCCAGAGATCATATTGGCTTAATGCCCCTGATGATATCATTTGGCCTGTAGCCCCGATGATATCAATTGGCTTAGTGCCCCAGTGATACAGATTGGCCTGTGGCCTCGGTGGTATCGATTGGCCTGTGGCCCTTGAAATAACTATTGGCTTTGAGCCTAGTGATACCGATTAGCCTGTGGCCCCGGTGATATCAATTGGCTAGAGTGCCAAAGAAGTACATGGCGGCCTGAGAGCCGGGCGATGAGTGATTGTGATGACTTTGAAAGTTATGAGTGCTTGTTTATGTGTCGTGTGCTCGGAGCATGAACCCATGAGGTTGATTATGTTTGACTGTGACTCCTAATTATGCCTATCTTGCTGAGTTAGTTAATTGGTGTTAGTTTCATGGTCTGGGGGGACCGGTGTTCAGGCCTAGGTTTAGGTTTCACTTGCTGAGATTTACATCTCACCCCAGTGAGGGATTACCTTGATCAGGTTCCAAGCGATGGAAATTCGAGCCTGCCAATGATCGATATTCGAGGAAGTGATCAAAGGAGATGGATTTACACTTTTGTGACTTAAAGGATTTCATGTTACCTTGAAGTTAAAGTTGTATCCCCTGAACCTGTAATTTGTGATTATAAGAAGACGTACCCTATGTCTTGAGTCATCTCATTGTGATTTAGTATGGAGAAGTTTATGGCTTCCATGACCATGTTTCTTTTTGAGTTATGATATGATTGGCCGAGGGATCCTGGGAGATTATTGAAGATCAACGGCCTGGTGGAATGTTCGCGTGCTCGCCGAGTTCGGGGCATGACATCCCCACTTAAGTGGTATCAGAGCAAGGTCAGCTCAATCCATTGTGATTGAAGTTTAGAGTGACAAGGAGTGATGACTTGGGGGCAATTAGGTAGTGAGACCTTTATGATTAAGCATTAATAATTGAATTTTGAGGATTATAGGCTTGAACTTGTGAGGAATTCTAATGGTCCTAAGGTCGCTTTAATGGATGATCTTAAGTGATTCTATGGATAAGGCTCACAAGGAAGCGAGTAAAGATTGAATAGTCATAAGCCTGGATTTGAGGTTGCTAGAGAATAGCTTATGAATGAAGGGTCAATTGGAGTATACAATTGTGATCGTGGCTTGTCGATGACCCAACTTAGGGAATATGAGTCAAAAAGAGACGACTGGTATTAGTGGATTCAAGCTTGAATTGCTTTATCTCTTGACAATTTAGTTATCGATTGTTATTGACAACCTTGGATGGTATGAGACAAGGTGTATATAAGGAAGTGGATAATGAATATTTTGATTAAAGGCCAGTTGTGATCGAATGCATGTGGATTTGACTTGAATAGCGGTTAGACTTGAGGTATATGGTTGAATATAGGCAATTGATCTTTGAGATGCGATGATCATTGATGGAATCAGAGGTTTTCTATAATTAAGGCTTTATGTGGAAACGATTGTGGTATGACAAGTGGTGAGAACAAACACGTTGTGTATGTGTTTGTGGTTATGAAATGAAAGTTGATGAGGGCACATGCATGAACTTATCGATGTTGGACTTAATAAACTTTCATTTGGTACGGGACAAATTGATGGGATACCTATAAACCGTCATGAAGCATAGTGTGGGACATGTGGAACTGGGTTTTCTCCGTAGATGTATGACTTGGAACAACCTGCAACGACTAGGTCTAGTGAGGGTAGGGAGTGAGAGCTGCCAAGACAGAGAGGTCCGGACAAGAAGTGGCTCTTGGCAGACTTCTAAGATGGCAAGAGGCAGGAATGACCTAAGTCATAACTTGAAAGGGAAAGTTTAGGTATCAGGTTGAGTCCAATTATGGTTAAGAGATATATGGCATGGGAGGAATTCCCAAGTGAATGTTCGAAATTGGCATTGCATTTACAATGATGCTTGTGATTGGCATGGTAAAAGCTTCGTGCTTGTTAGTGAATGCCGCTTGAAAAAGAAAATTGACATTTATGATTGGGCTGTTAGGCGTATTTTATGATTGACATCATGTAATTGTTATGGCCAAGGTCTAACTGAGATATTAGACAGCATGTGAGGTTTATACCCGTTGAACTAATGCTTGTTGAGAATGAAGATGCCTGTCATGTTTGTGACAGAGTAGCAGATGCCTTATGCTTAATGTATGGGCGATTGACTTATAGAAGTAATGCCTTGAATATTTGCTGAGTGTTGACCTAGTTGAGTTTTAGCCTAGTTGAGGCTTGCCTAGAAATTGATTGTTAATTGAGAAATTACCTCGTTGAGGCTGGCTTGTTGTGCGGTTGCTGCTTAAGGATGACTTGGAATCCTTGAATAATGAGCAACTAGTTGAGAGTTTTTTGGGAACCACTGGATGGTTGATGGTGAAAGATAATGAGATGAGCAACTTGAGACTGTTAGACTTAGATGACTTAAGTCTTTGATTCCTATAGGGAATCATAGTAGTTCAAGTGACATGAGAACCTAATGACGTTGAACGACCAAAGTGTGGTCGTAAAAGAGCATTGGACTCAAGTATACATGGTATGAAAGATCCGAGAACTGAGAAGGATCATGAGAATTGAGTAGAGAAAACCAATGGAATATGAGTACTAGAAGAGTATATGGCTCTATTTTGTTAATCACGTGAGACCCAAGAACAGAATGGGTCATGAGAACTTTAAATGGAAATGAGAAAATTTGTTTGGTAAGCAAGCTCGAGGAGGAGTTGCCATGATTATCTAAGTCATTGTGGTGACAGATGCTTGTACCGATGAGTTAAAAGATGGAAGTCACAAGAAAGGTGACTTTGAGTTAATCCTTTCAAAATTGAATGCGTTGGAAGAACCATGAGAGTTTTGAAAAGCTTGTAAAGCTATGAATAAGATTGAGATTGACTGAGTTTGATGGAGGGATGAGATTTAAAAGTGTCTCCCTCTGGATTGGGGAGCTTGGTAAGGAATCCTTAAAGGTTTCGGGTACACTGAAGAAAGAAAATGACCATGGCAGTTACAGACCTTAAGAGGCTATTGATGATCGGTGAAAGGTCACCATGGGAAGAGTTTTGCTCGAAGGCATGATATCAGCCTAGATTACCTAGGTTGAGTTGTTCGACGGAAAGAATCCTCTCGGGATAGTTCGAGAGCAAAGGTTGTCTGGATCCTGATAATTATGCAAGGATTGGAGGACGATTGACCAGTGTGAAATAGAGTACTCAAGATCGTTTAAGCATATGTTAAAAGTGGTCAAGGACCCTTTGAATGAGACGGGAAGTCCCTGAGTGGATTGGAATTTGAAAGCCTTATGGCTAATTGATGTTCTTGATTTTAAGGAACTATAGTGGATTTTAATAAGAGGAGTGAATGATTGGAAGAAATACGAGTGAATAGAACGTCACTTATGGAACACGGAAAGTGTCTCCAAGGAATAGTTGATCACTTGAGCGTAAGACCCATGGTGGAAAATGAGTAGTCCTTCTCTTCTGTTTTGGAAGGAGTCAAGGAAAAATCGGCATGCTAGTTTACCTGGATTTAATGATTCCTTGGGATTGGTTGATTGAACTGGAACTATTAGAAATGAAATCATGAGTTGTTGTTCCCTAAAGAGTAGGGTGTCATTCTTAAAGGCCGATTAGGCCATGAGATGATCGTTGATAAAAAGAAAAGTGAACGGACTTGGTAGTCCTGGCTGTTCGTAATTCTAGTGAATAATTGAGTAAGCGAAAAGAGCACTTAGAGTGCAATTGCATAGTAAATTGAGGTAGTCGAATTGAGTATTCAATACGTGAATTGGGGAAGACCAAGGATGAACGAATTTAGTCACTTGAGATGACTGAGTCATTGGAAGAAAAATGACAAGTATGGTGGCATCTAAATCCTGGATTAAAAATACCTCTATTAACACAGACTCCAAGATTGACATCCTATGGAATAGGAAGAACAAGGTGGATTCGAAGTGAAAGAATGCCACTAAAGTGTTTAGTTTCCTTCACAGGGTACGTAAGCCTAGTGTAGAAGGAAGAGGAAATTCTAATTGTCTTGGTATTAAGATTGACCATCTGGACTAAAAAAGGGGACGCATAACTAGGATGATTTTTGGGGAGTTAACTTCGAGAGACTATCTTGTAGACAACGTTGAATTCCAGGATGATGTCTATGTTCAGTTGAATGGACGAAATTGAGATAAGGTCGCATTAGCTAGTTGTGAAATGAGGAGGTCAAGGCACAATGCTTCTTGAGGAAAGAGTGACAAAAATGAACAAAATGTTGTGTAGTCCAAGTGAGGACTCATGAGAACAGAGGGACAAGGTTTGAGCTCTCAAGTGAAAAGTATGAAGAACAGTTTGAAAGATTCGACATATGGTAGAAAGAAACTGATAAAAGCTAGATTGAGTATCCAAGGAATAATTGGATTGATTGTTACCGTCTTTAGAGACGATGAGTGGACTCATTTAAGGAGTCATGAGAAACATGAATAAGTTTCGAAAGTATCCTATGGACTCTAAAGAGATGCTCGTTGTATGCTAACTGTGAAGAGCACGAGTTGTGGGTCTGATGAAATAAGATTCCTCAGTCATGAAATTTCTGAGAAATGAAATCCCTGAGGAACTTTTGAGGGTTGGAATGAGTAATGAATCGACTAAAGTCGACCCGAGCCATTGAAAGTTGAGTGTCACGCCCCGAACCCAGCGAGTACGCGAGCATCCCACCAAGCCGTTCCATATTCGTAGCTCCAGGATCCATCGGCCAATGTCCTAGACGCTGAAAGAAGCATGCATGCGGAAGCGATGCCAACTCCAATTTACAAATAAAGCAACACCCGATGACTTAGGACACAAGGTCACACCTTTAATAAAGGTCAATCATACTTCATTCATTACAAATCCAAATCCTCAAGATATCTACTATTCAATTCTAAGGTCACAAAAGAGAAGTCTTCATTTTTCCTCTAGTGACCTCGTCTCGTTGCCAATCCATGGAAAACCTGGTTCCCTTCATCAAGGACCTGCAAAATGTTGTCCACAACGAGGTGAGATTCACATCTCAGTAAGGTGGGTCCGAACCCTAGTTAGGCCGACAGTCTACTCAGGCAGTCACATACCCCAATAATTCAAACTCATAGACATCTCAGTAAATTCAAATGTAGATAACCACAACAGGTGACAGGCATGCAAGGATGGTATCATAACACACTCAGATGTTCATGCGCGACTCATCCTGCCACCTCACCACAACCATCCTTTCCTTCTTGCCTCATTCTCATGCTCGCGATTAGATCACATCAGGCTCTCTTCATGCCCGTGATTAGATCGCATCAGGCTTGGTCCGCATAAACGCATCAGACCGTCATTGACAACCCGCCTAAACGCATCAGGTTCCAATGATTCTCCAGGCTGGTACCGACGCCTCATATCTCCGTCCCGCGATTAGATCACATCAGGACTGTGGCCAACTTAACCCCGCGATTAGATCGCATCAGGGCGCCACACAACCTCAACTCGACCACGCGATTAGATAGCATCAGGGTATCTACTTCCGCGCCGCGTCTTATACACCTCAAGGCCTTGCCATTTCATGATCATGCCATGATTCTCCATTCATTTGCACACACAATGCCAAGCGCAACCCAAGTACGATTCGTATATTCCATGGCATGTAAAGCAATCAAGTGATATTCAGATATGGCAAGCAATTCAAGTACAAGCAAGGGCACACATAAATCCCTTTACAATCTTATAACATACCAAGAATTATCCCTTTGGACACTCTCACGAATCAATCAATTTATCTCTTGACTCGCTCAATAGAGTCCAATCTTCCTAGCATAAGGTTAGGAATTCCCTTACCTTAAATTTGATAACACCAAAATTCTCTTCTTGGATCCTCACAATCTTGATTCCAAGGGTCCAAGACAAACCTCATCGCGCAACCTAGGAATTTCAATCAATTAGTCAATTTCTATGTCCAATTCCTCAATCAATGAACTATAATCCTCCACAACACAACCCCCATCATCTTAACATGTCTTAAACATCAATTTGGGACTCGAAATCACCTGCTCTTACTCCCAATAGAACCGGTCTTGCACAGAACCGAACTGGTTCATTTCGGTTCTGTGCAAACCGTGCACAATCCATCCCAAATCAACTTCAAATCCATCATCTACTCACTATCCTACCTCTTAACATGTCTATCTAAGGGTCTAGGGGTCTCACCGAAGGTTTGAAGTCGAATCGTCGCCGGAAACCCGTTGAAAGTCACCAGTTCTCCTAAGGTCAGAATCCGGCAGTTTCTGTTCCAAGTTCACAAGACCCATTTGAGGTTAAAACTTCATCAAATCAAGCCCAACTTTTCATCACAGATTGATATACATGTTTTCTAGATCTCCACAAAATTTGACCTCAAAATTCCAACATTTCGATCTCCAAAAGGGTTAGAAGCAGAACCTACCTCAGATTGGGTCAGTTTTTGTAGGTTTCCGAGGAAATGCTTGGCCAGAGTTCCTCAGTGGTCCAAACGGCACATTTCCAGTTCGAGGAGGTCGGAAAGACATAGAGCTAGGTTGGTATAGTCAGCTGGTGGTCAGGCGGTGGCCGAAGGAGGTCGTCGATGGCGCCGAACAAACACCTAGAAACTGGTCAGTAACGCAGAGAAGAAGAAGGAAGAAGAAGTGGCTGTCGTGAGTCATGGGGGAGGTAATGGCCAGTCAATTGGAGAGGAGAGAGAGTGAAACAACTTATATTCAACTCTCATGGTCAATGGTTTGAATGGTAGGTGAATAAAATTGGACATGACCACTCTTTAGTCCATCTTTTGACACTTGTCCCTAATGTCAATTAAACTCAATCCAATGGCCATGCTTCCTCCAAATTTTCGGTGGCCTTAGGGTAGTTTAAAAGACCAAAATGCCATTCCTTATTCATAGGAGCAAGACTTAAGCTTGAGGGGCAAAATGGTAATTTTACCCCCGACGTCCGGAACATCGTTTTTCTCGCCCCAATAATCTTCGATGGGGCGACGGCCAATCCGAACCTAACATTGGAATTCTTGATTTTCCATTTTCAACTTTCGAGACTCATTTCTGATTAATGAGTCTAAAAATAACTGAGAAATCAGAATGTCACAACTCTTCCCCCCTTACAAAAATTTCGTCCTCGGAATTTACAACCTTTTAACCATCCAATCCTCTAGGGTATTGGCGTCTCATCACATCCTTGTTCTTTCGAATAATTCCTTTTTTTGACTTGACGATCTTACTTGTCCTTTCCGACCTAAAGCCATCTTTCTCTAAGACTTGTCTCCTTCAGTCCTCAATTTGATTTGCTTCTCTCCTTTCTCCTCCAATACTCCTAACATCTATTTGTAGTTCATCTTTGAGCGCTCACATTATCTCTTTCATTTGTCCATCCATTCGGCATATCACTCCTTTCAAACTTCCTTTCATACCAACAGAGATTCAATAGCTTTATCAACTTGCCCTCCATTAACCAAGTCGAGTTATGGCCCTCTCGATCCCTTAAACTATTGCATGATCATTTCCGTAGTAATCCGTTCTCAATTCCTTTCGAAAATTCCCTTGGATCAAGTGATCCTTCAACTTTCGTGGTCATGTCTTTCTCTTTTCTCGACATGTCTAGTGCTTGACCATATGGTAGATTAATTTCAACTTTCAACCCTTATCACCGATAGTATATATATGTATCTTGGTACTTCTTTGTGCCATCCCCAGGAACACCATAATCCTTCCTTCAAATTTCAATGAGGTCATCTCCTTAGGTTCCCATCAATACTGGACTCGTACTTCCATCCCTGGGTCGATGGTTCCATCCATCCTTAATACCCTTCAAGTATCGGTGTTGAATCACGGCAATACCTCAATTCCCCTCTGACCTTCGTCAATTAGTCATTAGACAAACTTCCAATTTAGAGGTTGAATCTCTTATTGCTCAAGGGGAGATCTGTCTCTCTATTGCCATTTACGCACCGCTCAATTCTCAATGATAAGCATCCGCTAAATAATTCATCCTTCCTCAGCAATAGGGGTATTGTCATAATAACATTTGGGCAATCCCTTCATTCCACGTAACTTTCCATCAATCCTCTTTAGGCAGTCAATGCACTCAGCCTCTTGTAGTTCGCCTAACTTCGAGATTTTTCTTCATACAAGCGACGATTTCATACCCACGAGGAGTTTCCTACATTAGCGTTGCCTTTTGTTCGATTAATCACTAGAAACTACAATTTTATTTTCTTGCGGTAGGTATAGACTCAAAATCTTATTCTACCTAGACATTGTTTCCCAAATTTTGCCGCGAGAATATTCGTAAGCCCACTCCAATCATGCATTAGGCATTCCCGCTCCTGTGTTCTTATTATCACAGCACATTCGCACTGTCGGCTTTCGTTAGTCATGCAACGCCTCAAGTTTCTTCCCTACATCACGTCATTATGGCTCTCTTGACCCCTTCTGATTCTAAATAGGAACGCCCTTATCAGCATAGTCATCATCTTGACTCAAGTCCTCGAAATTTCTTTTCATGTTTATTCGCCCATTTAGTGTTACATTTCGTCCTTCATCCATTTTACCAATGGAACAGCTCTTGTAGGGAATTTTCCCACGATCCGTCTATTACCATTCGTCAATTCTAGGAACTTTCAACTTCTAGCAACTCACATCGACTCTGGTCGATTTATCACATTGACTCTACAGATATTTCATTTCTTAGAGATTTCACGACCGAGAAATCCTACTTTATCAGATCCATAACCCGTGCTCTTCACATTCAGCATATATCAAGCATCTCCTTAGAGTCCATAGGACACTCTTAAAAGCTATTCATGTTTCTCATGGCTCCTTACATGAGTTCAACCATCGTCTCTTAACGACCAACTCAATCATTCCTTGGGCACTTAGTTCGGCGATTATCAACTTCCTTCCACCAGGTGTCAAATTTTCTCAACTATTCCTCGCACTTTTCAGTTGAGAACTCAGATCTTGGCCCTCTGTTGTCACGGGTCTCCTTTAGGACCACACAATATTTTATTTATTCTTGTCACTCTTTTCTCAAGAAGCATTAGTGATTTAGCCTTTGAGTTCAATAACTCACTAAGGCGACCTTATCCCAATTCCGTTCGTTCCACTGAACGTCAACATCATCCTAGAATTCAACATTGTCCACAAGACTATCTCTCGGATTTCACTTCCAAGAGTCATTCAAGTCCTGTGTCCTCTTTCTCGATACAGACGCTTAATCATAATACTAAGACAATTTAGAGTTTTTCTTCCTCTTATAATAGGGTCTCTTACCCTAAGAAAGAAACTACACAATTCCGTGGCATTTTCTCACTTCAAATTCACCTTGTCCTTCCCATTCCATAGGACGGCAACCTTGGGGTCTACGCCGACGGCAATACCTTTATTCCAGGATTCAAACGTCACCATGCTTTCACATTCTATTTCCCATAACTTAGTCACCTCAAGTGACAATATATATTCGTCCTTGGGCCTCCACCAGTTCACTTGTTGAATGCTCAATTCGATTATCTCAAATCACTTTGCAAGTATTCTCTAAGCGCTCTTTTCATTTACTAAATCATTTACTAGAATCACAACCAATCGAGACTATTAAGTCCGTTCACTTTTCTTTTCGTCAACAACCACTTTATGGTCTAATCGCCCTTTAAGAATATTGCCCTATTCTTTAGGGAACAGCAACTCATGATTTCATTTCTCATGGTTCCAATTCAATCAACCGATCCCAGGAAGTCATTAATTTCAGGAAAACTAGCATGCTGATTCTTCCTCAACCCCTTCCATAACAGAAAAGACGGACTACCCATTTTCCACCATGTGTCTTACGCCCGGGTAATCAGCCATTTCCCGTAGGCACGTTCCATATTCATAATGAACATCTCTTTGCTCGTAATCCATGAGCAGGAGTTCTCTTATTCATAAGTCTTTCGATCATTCTCCTCTTTTGCTGAGTCCCATCACCATTCCTCAAAATCAGGAATAACAACCAGCCATAAGGTTTTCGAGTTCCAATCCACTTAGGGATTTACTTATCTTATTCCAAGGACCTTGACTACCTTTACCATATGCTTAAACGACCTTGAGAACTCTGTCTCACACTGGTCGATCATCCTATTATCCTTGCAAAACTATCAGGATCCTTACATCCCTTGCTTTTGAGCAATCTCAGAAGGATACTTTCCATTGAATAGCTCAACAAGGGTAGTCCGGGCAGATCGCATGCCTTCGAGTAAGCCCTTCCTTTAGTGACCTTTCACTAATTATCAATAGCCTCTTAGGGCTAATAACTGCCAAGGTCACTTTCTTTCTTCAGTGTACCAAAAACCTCTAAGGTTTCCGTATCAAGATCCTCAATCTAGAGGGAGACAATTTCGAATTTCATCCCTCCATCAAACTTAGTCAATCTCATTCTTATTCATGGCTTCACAAGCTTTTCAAAACTCCCATGGTCCTTCCCACACATTCACTTTTCTCGTGAATGAAATAATTCAAAGTCACCTTTCTCGTGACTTCTATCACTTAACTTGTCGCGCGTAAGCATTTATCACCACAGTGACTTAGAGAATTATGGCAGCTCCTCTCCGAGCTTGCTTAACCAACAAATTTCCTCATTTCCAATTAAAGTTCTCACGACCCATTCAGCTCTTGGTTCTCGTACGATTAACCGATCGAGTCATATTTTCTTTTAGTACTCATACTCCAATCGCCCATCCTTACTCAATTCTCATGATCCAGATCAATTCTCGGATCTTCCATACCATGTATACTCGAGCCCAATGCTCTTCTACAACCACACCTTGGTCGTTCAACCTCATTAAGTTCTCATATTACTTGAACCACTATGATTCCCTCCAGGAATTAGAAACTTAAGGCATCTACTCAAGTCCGGTAGTCTCAGGCTGCTCATCTCATCATTCATCACTATCAACCATCAGCGGTTCCCAAACAACTCACTAATGACACATAGGAAATTCTCAACTAATTGCCAAACATTCAAGGATCTCAAATCATCCTTAATCCGCAATCATTCATCAAGCCAGCCTTAACGAGGCAACTTCTCCACTAACAGCCATTACTAGGCTAGCCTCCACTAGGCAACTATCAAACAAGCACTCAAGGCAGCAATTCACCGAGTCAATAGCTCATACCTTAAACCTAGAGGCATCCGCCACTCTAGCATAATCACAACAGACTATCTCATTCTCAGCATGCCTCAGTTCAACGAGTATAGACCCCACAGGTTGTCTAATCTCTCAGTTAGACCGTAGCTAAACTAATCACATGGTGCCAGTCATAGAACACGCCTAATAGGCCATCAAAATATCACTTTTTCTTTTTAATAAGGGCATCCACTGTCAAGCACGAAACTTTTAACCATGTCACTCATAGGCGTCATTACACATGTCATGCCACTTTTGATCATTCTTGATGAAGATCAATCTCGTGTCATACATCTTTTATCCATAATTGGACTCAACCTGATACCTAGACTTTCCCTTTCAAGTTATGACTTGGGTCATTCCTGCCTCTTGCCATCTTGGAAGCCTGCCAGGAGCAGCTCCTTGTCCGGACCTCTCTGTCCCGGCGATCACTCCCCGCCCTCATCAGACCTAGCCGTTGCAGGTTGTCCCAAGTCATACATCTAAAGGAGAAAGCCCCATTCCACACGTTCCATGCCATGCTTGATGACGATTTATAGGTATCCCATCAACTTGTCACATACCAAGTGACAGTTTATTGAGTCCAATAATGATAAGCTCATGTACACACCCTCATCAACTTTCGTTTCAAAGCCACAAACGCATGCACAGCATGATTTTCCTCACCACTTGTCACATTAAAATCTCCTTCAGATCAATTCCTATCCATTAAAGAGTTCTAATTCCACCGATCAATTGCCTATATTCAACCATATACCTCAAGTGTAGTTAACTAAATCAAATCCCTAAGCATTCGATCACAACTGGCCTTTAATTCAATCTACCTTGTATACACCTTACCTCATTTCATCCAAGACTGACAATAGCAATTGATAGCTAAACCATCAAGATATCACATAATTCAAGCCTGAATCTACTAACATCAGTCGCCTCTTTATAACTCGTACCCTCAAGTTGGGTAATTGACAAATCAAGATCACAATCATGCACTTCAATTGACCATTCATTCATAATTTATCCTCTAGCAATCCCAAATCCAAGCTTATGACTCCTCAATTTCTATTCACTTCCTTGTAAGCCTTATTCATAAAACTATTCAAGATCATCCCCTAAATCGGCACTAGGACCATTAGAATACTACACCAGTTCAAGCCTATAATCCTCAAGATTCAGCAATCCATGCTTATCCCTAAAGGTCTCACTACCTAATTGTCCTCAAGTCATCGCTCCTTATCACTCCAAGTCTCAATCACATTGGATCGAGCTGACCTTGCTCTGATACCAATCAAACGGGGATGTCACGCCCCGAACCCGGTGAGCACACGAGCATCCCACCAAGCTGTTCCTTATTCGTAGCTCTAGGATCCATCGGCCAATGTCCTAGACGCTGAAAGAAACATGCATGCTGAAGCGATGCCAGCTCCAATTACAAATAAAGCAACACCCGATGACATAGGACATAAGGGCACACCTTTAACAAAGGTCAATCATACTTCGTTTATTACAAATCTAAATCCTCAAGATATCTACTTTCAATTCTAAGGTCACAAAAGAGAAGTCTTCATTTTTCCTCTAGTGACCTCGTCTCTGTGTCAATCCATGGCAAACCTGACTTCCATCATCAGAGACCTAAAAAATGTTGCCCACAATAGGGTGAGATTCACATCTCAGTAAGGTGGGTCCGAACCCTAGGTTAGGCCGACCGTCCACTCAAGCAGTCGCATACCCTAATAATTCAAACTCATAGACATCTCAGTAAATTTAAATATAGATAACCACACACAAGTGACTGGCATGCAAGGATGGTATCATAACACACTCATATGTTCATGCGCGACTCATCCTGCCACCTCACCACAACCATCCTTTCCTTCTTGCTTCATTCTCATGCCCGCGATTAGATCGCATTAGGCTTGGTCCACGTAAACGCATCAGACCGTCATTGACAATCCACGTAAATGCATCAGGTTCCAATGATTCTCCAGGCTGGTACCGACGCCTCATATCTCCGTCCCGCGATTAAATCGCATCAGGACCGTAGCCAACTCAACCCCACAATTAGATCGCATCAGGGCGCTACACAACCTCAACTCGACCCCGCGATTAAATCGCATCGGGATATCCACTTCCGTCCCTCGTCTCATACGCCTCAAGATCCTGTCATGTCATGCTCATGCCATGATTCTCCATTCATTTGCACATATAATGCCAAGCGCAACCCAAGTACGATTCGTATATTCCATGGCATGCAAAGCAATCAAGTGATATTCAGACATGGCAAGCAATTCAAGTACAAGCAAGGGCACGCATAAACCCCTTTATAATCTTATAACATACCAAGAATTATCCCTTTGGACACTTTCATAAATCAATCAATTTATCTCTCGACTCGCCCAATCGAGTTCAATCTTCCTAGCATAAGGTTAGGAATTCTCTTACCTTGAATTTGATAACACCAAAATTCTCTTCTTGGATCCTCACAATCTCGGTTCCAAGATAAACCTCACCGCGCAACCTAAGAATTTTAATCAATTAGTCAATTTCTATGTCCAATTCCTCAATCCATGAACTATAATCCTCCATAACACAACCCTCATCATCTTAACATTTCTTAACATCAATTTGGGACTCGAAATCACCTGCTCTTACTCCCAACAGAACCTGTCTTGTACATAACCAAACCGATTCATTTTGGTTCTGTGTAAACCGTGCACAATCCATCCTAAATCAACTTTAAATCCATCATCTACTCACTGTCCTACCTCTTAACATGTCTATCTAACTAGGGGTCTCACCGAAGGTTTGAAGTCGAATCGTCGCCGGAAACCCGTCGAAAGTCGTCGGTTCTCCCAAGGTCAGAATTTGGCAATTTCTGTTCCAAGTTCACAAGACCCACTTGAGGTCAAAACTTCATCAAATCAAGCCCAAATTTTTACAAAGATTGATATACATGTCTTCTAGATCTCCACAAAATTTGACCTCAAAATTCCAACATTTCAGCCTCCAAAAGGGTCAGAAACAGAACGTACCTCATATTGGGTCAATTTTCGTCGGTTTCGGGGGAATGCTTGGTTGAAGCTCCTCGGTGGTCCAAACGCCGCGCTTCCACTTTGAGGAGGTCGGCAAGACGTAGAGCTAGGTTGGTATGGTTAGCCGAGAGTTAGGCGGTGGTCGGAAGTGGGCGTCTTGGGGGGCGAACGGCAGCGGTTGGGCTGGTCGGCGATCGGCAGAATGAAGAGAAAGAAGAAGATGGTGGTTTTGATGAGTGAGGGGTTTATGGCCGGTCAAATGAGGTTGAGGAGAGAGAGAAAATGCTATATATCCAAGGCTTGAGTCAATGATTTGAATGATAGTTGCATAAAGTTGGACATGACCACCCAATGCTTGATTTTATGACACTTGTCCACTTGTCATTCCAATTCAATCCAATAGCCAATAGTCCTTCAAATTTTCGGTGGTCTTGGGGTGGGTTTAATGACCAAATTGCCCTTCTTCAAATGCATGGACAAGGTTTTAAGCTTGAGGGGCAAAAGGGTAATTTTCCCCCGACGTTCAGAACGTCATTTTTCTCTCTCCAAGACTCTTCGATAGGGCGACGGCCAATCCGAATAACGTTGGAATTCTTGATTTTCTATTTCAAATTTTTCAAGACTCGTTTCTGATGGTTTCCTCTATCAGACGTGGTTCCAGCCTATCCCAAACCGACAGACGGCTTTTGCGGACTCTACGCGTATCGACCTTGTGATTCTCATCACATTTAGGGCTCGTCAATTCGTGGCGATTTTGGTTGTCATGTAATTGTGAGAGTTTATCACTAGTCCCTTTGGTCTCGATCGTCACTGTCCAATAAAGGAAAATTTTGCAAATCATATGTTGGTTAAGCGGCATCACCCGCGCTCCAATCGTATGACACTCGCAAGGCATTCCTTAATCTTTCTTAGATCGGCCTCTTTGTGCTTCTAAACATCCCCTCGACAATCTTTATGGTTAAAGTGTCATTTCCTATCCAAATTCCCTAGGTCCACGTACCATGTCTCGCATTAGCCTTTCCCTTTTGGTCAGTCTACTCGAATTGATCAGATTCAAGTGAGATATGACTAAAATACATTTCTAGATTCATTTCTCATTAATGAGTCTGAAATTGACTGGAAATCAGAATGTCACAACTCTTCCCCCTTACAAAAATTTTGTCCCCGTAATTTGCATTACACTTAATTACTCAAACAAATGGGGGTGTTGTCACCTCATCGTCTCTTCATTATCCCATGTGGCACCTTCCGTTCCATGGTGCTCCCACACTATTTTGACCAGTGGAATCTTCTTATTCTTGAGGATTTACTCCTTCCGGTCTTCGATCCTTATCGCCTTCTCCACGTAAGACACTCTATCGTCCACTTTTATGGCTCCGTAGTACAGCACATGTATCGGATCTGGTTCATTCTTTCGTAGCATCGACACATGGAACACATTATGCACTTGAGATAGATTAGGCGGCACGGCAAGCTTGCAGGCCAAGGTTTCAATCCGCTCCAGTATCTCAAATGGGCCTACATATCTTGGGCTTAACTTCCCTTTCTTTCCAAATCGTGATAATCCTTTCATTGGTGACACCTTGAGGAAGACGTGATCGCCCACTTGAAATTCTAAGGGCATACGCCGCTTATCTGCATAGCTCTTCTGACGACTTTGTGTCGTCCTCAGTCTATCTCGGATTATCTTCACTACTTCCACCGATTGGTCTACCAATTTTAGGCCTGTGATACTCCTTTCTCCAACCTCATCCCAGCAAATCGAGATTCTGCAGGCTCGTCCATAAAATGCTTCGAATGGTGCCATCTGGATGCTCTGCTGGTAGCTGTTATTATAAACAAACTCTACCAGATGTAACTGATCTTCCCATCCACCTTTAAAATCAATGACGCATGCTCGCAGCATATCCTCAAGCATTTGTATCGTCCTTTCCGACTGTCCGTCCGTCTGTAGATGGTAGGCTATACTAAACTGCAATCGAGTTCCCATAACTTCTTGCGGACTTTTTCAAAAATTTGCCGTGAATTTATGATCTCGATCGGATGTAATCGTCACTGGTACCCCGTGCAACCTCACTATCTGCCTCATGTACAGCTCTGCATACCTATCCATAGCGAAATCCTTTCGTACCGGGATGAAATGTGCGTGCTTGGTCAATCTGTCCACGACTACCTATATAGAGTCGTTACCTCTTTGGCTTCTTGGGAGTCCCATCACAAAATCTATAGTCACATGCTCCCACTTCCATTCGGGTATCTCGAGTGGCTGTAATAGTCCTCCAGGCTTATAGTGCTGCGCTTTCACTTGCTGGCACGTCAAACACTTAGCTACATGCTTTGCTACGTCCACCATCATCCCGTTCCACCAATAGTGTTGTCGCAGGTTCTGGTACATTTTAGTACTTCTAGGGTGGATGCTATAATCACTCCAGTGAGCCTCTAATAAAATCTTTTGCTTGAGTCCTTCATCCTTGGGTACACACAATCGTCCTAGAAACTTTAAGATTCCGTCCTCAGACACTTGAAACTCGAGTTTTCTCTTTGTCGCATCCATCTCAAGGATCTTCTGAATCTCTAGGTCCGTAGACTGTAAGGCCTTTATTCCTTCTTGGACCTCAGGTTATACCCTCAACGTAGCCATTAAACTGGACAACTGGCTAACCTCTAATCTGAACTCAGAATCTCTTAAATTTTCAATCATCGACCAACCTTTTACCAGTAGATATGCGATGCTTGACTTCCAATTCAGCGCATCTGCCACTCGGTTTGCTTTTCCAAGGTGATATAGAATATCACATTCATAATCTTTGAGTAGCTCTATCCATCGACGCTGCCTCATATTCAGCTCGTTTTGGGAAAATAGATATTTTAAACTTTGGCGGTCGGTATAGATCTGGAACTTCTTGCCACATAGGTAGTGTCTCCAAATTTTTAGAGCAAATACAACCGCCGCTAACTCCAGGTCATGAGTTGGATAGTTCATCTCATGTGGCCTCAACTGTCTGGATGCATAGGCTACTACTCTTCCGTGCTGTATCAACACACAGCCCAATCCTTTCAGCGAAGCATCACTATAAATCTCGTAACCTCTTGGTCCTGATGGAATTGTCAGTACTAGCGCGGTTGTCAATCTATGTTTAAGTTCTTGAAAACTCTTCTCACACTTATCTATCCATTCAAATCTTGTTTCCTTTTTCGTTAACCACGTCAATGGGATGGCTATGGATGAGAACTTCTCCACAAAATGCCTGCAGTAACCTGCCAGTCCCAAGAAACTTCTGACTTCAGTGACCGTAGTAGGTCTAGGCCAATTTGTTACAGCCTCGATCTTCGTAGGATCCACTACGATTCCTTCGCCAGACACCACATGACCAAGAAATGCTACCCTATTTAGCCAGAACTCACACAACTTCGCATAGAGCGTATGCTCCCTCAGAGTCTGTAGTATAATCTTTAGGTGCTCCTCATGTTCTGCATCACTCCTCGAGTAAATCAAGATATTGTCAATAAAGACTATGATGAATCTATCCAGGAATTCCTTAAATACTCGATGCATCAGTTCCATAAAAGCAGCTGGAGCGTTGGTCAATCCAAACGGCATCACCGTAAACTCATAATGACCATACCTCGTCCTAAAGGCAGTCTTAGGTATGTCTTCCTTCTTAATCCTTAGCTAGTGATACCCAGTCCTCAAGTCAATCTTTGAAAATACCGTCGCTCCTTGCAACTGATCAAGCAGATCGTCAATCCTCGGCAGTGGGTACTTGTTCTTCACTGTCACTTGGTTCAGCTGTCAATAATCAATGCATAAACGCATAGACCCATCCTTCTTCCTTATGAATAGCACTAGTACTCCCCATGGTGAAGCACTTGGTTGGATAAATCCTTTGTCCAACAGTTCCTGCATCTACACCTTTAACTCTTTTAGTTCTGACAGGGACATCCTGTAAGGTGCTTTTGAAATCGATTCCGTTCCAGGGGATAATTCAATCACAAATTCTATTTCTCGTTCTGGTGGTAATCCTGGCAACTCTTGGGGAAACACGTCAGGAAATTCACGCACTACCGAGATACTCTCTAACTTTGGTTCTTCGGTAGTCGTGTCCATTACTGCCACTAAGTATGTCTGACACCCTTCAGACATCAACTTAGTTACTTCCAATGATGAGACTAAGGGAATCAAGATTCCTCCTCGACTTCCCACCAATTCAAAGCTAGGGCGGCCTCTCGGATAAAATCGAATTATCTTACTACTACAGTCTACTACTGCCCCCTGCTTACCTAACCAATCCATTCCTATGATTACGTCAAAATCGTACATGGGTAATACAGCTAAGTCAATACTCTCTTTACTCCCTCCAATCACAATCTCACAATCAGTACAACCCATTGAAACCAATATATTATCCTTTAGCGGTGTGGCAACATACAAGGTTACATTCAACGGTTTCAAGTTCATACCCACCAAATCAGCAAACTGTGCAAACACTAATGAATGCGTGGCACCAGGGTCAAACAATGCGTATGCAGCTTAGTTGCACAAGTAAACCGTACCTATGACCACTCCTGGTGTCTCTTCCGCCTCTCTGCAGGCTACTGCATATACTCTTCCCTGTGCCGGTGGTCGGTTCTGCTCAATTTGAGGGGTTACAATCGACGGTCCAGCTTGTGGTCTCTGTCCTTGCGGTCGACTTATCGGAGCTTGATTCGAGCACATCCTCATTTGGTGGCCTAGCTGACCACACTTAAAACAAGCCCCAGTCCTTACCAAGCATGGCCCATTCCCACGCCTCCTGTCACAAATGCGGCAACTCCATTTATTGGGATTCGGCGGTTTCACGATATTTTTCCTCACAAGTGGCACAAAACGCCTATTGTTCGCCATCGGTCTTTTGCCCATCTGGCGATTATCTCTGAAAGACGTAAACCGCAATCCAGTAGCGATGTTCCTCTCCTTCAAGTCTCGTTCTATCATCTGGCCTCGCTCGTAGATCTCCTTGTAGGTCCTCAAATTCAGAGCAATCATCTGGCTTCGGAGCTCAGGTCTCAGACCATCCCTAAACCTTCTTGCTTTCTCTTGAGGACCCTCCACAGATCGTGGTACATACCTTGATAGCTTTGAGAACTTAGCCTCATACTGATCTATCGTCAGTTGGTTCTAGCGCAACTGCAAGAGCTTCACCTGCTTCCTTTCCCTGGCCGTCTCAAAGAAATATTTATCATTGAAGGCCGTCTTAAAGGTTTCCCAATTCATGACCGTTCCTTCAAGGAAGACGCCATTCTTGGTGACATCCCACCAGTCATTCGCTGTACCATCCAACTGGTATACTGCTAACAGCACCTTTTCTTCGTCTGTATACCTCAACACTCCAAAAGCTTTCTTTAACTTTTCAATCTACCTGGGTGCTAACTCGGGATCTCTAGTCCCATTGAATTGAGTCAGCTTCAACTTTATAAACTGCTCCACCAGCTGGCCCGTTTGTCTGGCCACGATGATTTTCTCTTGGGCATTCATAGCTTCATTGCACTGGCCTTGTTCATTCTGGCTTTCGTTGACACCATTATTGCCGTTATTGGCGTTGACGGTGGCTATGGAGGCTCCTATCGCTTGGGCGATAGTAGCGTCCCGATCCTAAGCCTGCCTATCAATCATGTCGCCAATTCTTTCCAGCGCTCTCAACACGCCATCCATTCTTGGATCTTCAGTGATAGGCGGCCTTGAACTAGAAGCTCCGCCTCTGGTTCTTCCAAACCTTCTAGATGGTTGCTCATCTTTATCACTTTCTATTGAACCTAATCCACCACAAGTTTAGCGAGGAATCAGTAACTTACTCAATCATCCAAATCTAGAGCTACTAACTAACCCTTAACAGAAACAGTTACAATTCAATAGTACTCTATACCACAGACTCCGGAAACATTTCAACCAATAGCCCATGGCCATTCCTCAGTTCTGTTCACTCCAGTGATTCACTAAAACCAATCGCTTTCATTCCTCAAACAAACCAAGGTCTAGAAATGACCTTCAATCCTAAGTAGGGAACTTGATCCTTATGCATTTCCACAACCCTGCCAAGACCAAACACCAAAGTACTGGGTCACACACTAGGCACCCCATTCCTTATCTTAACCAGCCTCCTAAGGTCTTGCTATCCGTCCTTGTCCCACTTAATCCTCCTTATTACTCCAGTCCTCAACCAACTTTGGATCGAACTGACCTTGCTCTGATACCAAATCGGATGGGGATGTCACACCCCGAACCCGTCGAGCACGCGAACATCCCTGCAAGCACACAACACATCTCTCAAGGTCCCAAGATCCTCAAACAAGTCGAGAGATAATATATGTATTAGGTCATGCGGAAGCGGTATTCAAATAAATCCTCGTGCAAAATATAAGTTAAGTGGGACCTAAATAGCATAATAACTGTCATACATTATAACTTACTGTTCATACAAATTTCGACTACTACAATCCGCTAGGCAAGGGCGACGGGGTAAGCACATCAAAAGGTATAACCATCATCGGCATCCAAAATAGCAATGGTCGGGGGTCGCCATCATAAGATCGAGCCAATAAACTAAAACACCTAAGATGAGCTGCTGGAGTCCCCTGCATCCTCTGTCGGCTCATACTCGAAGAACGTCTCGAAACGAACCTCGATGGAATTCTCCATGGTCTCCTCATGTGACGGCTCGACGAAATCCTTCTCGGTGGCCTCCACGACAATCACCTCGTCTTCAGTGAACTCCAAGGTCGGGGTCTTCTCCGGCCCATTCCTAGAACCGACTACAGACCCCTCTGGCAACTCCTGCTCCCCGATGGTCTGGCATCAATCAGGGATAACTCCCTAGGGTACCTCGTGGGGCTTTAGTGGTCCAATCGACTCGTCTCCGACCTTCTTGAACCATGCCTCGAACCTATGAGGCTTCCAATCTGGGCTACCCTCGTCAACCCATACAACCGTACACTTTCTCACATAAATGTTCCCTTGCCTATCCGGAAACTCGTCAAAATACGCTGTCATCTCCTTGGGATCCCCAAAACGAATAGGCCATGTACTTAAGGTCTAGGATCTATTAAAATAGGGGTCCCCAAAGGGGTGAGATACACATCTCAGTAAAAGAGCCCTAACCCTAGGTCAGGCTGATCGTCCACTCAGGCAATCATCTATCCCAACTTTCCAAACTTATAAGCATGCAGGCACATACAAATAAACAATAACGACACACAGATGATGGGCATGCAACTATGATACCATGTCATACTCAAATAATCATGCACACATCATCCTTCCATTTCACCACAACCACCTGTTCTTGCCTGCCTCATCCTCCAGCCCGTGATTAGATCGCATCAGGCTCGATCCGCGTAAATGCATCAGATCGCCATTGGCAACCCGCGTAAACACATCAGGTTCCAATGAATCTCCAGGCCAATATCATCACCACATACCTCCGTCTCGCGAATAATTCGCATCAGGACCATGTCCATCTCAACCCCGCGATTAGACTGTATCAGGGTGCCACACAACATCAACTCCACCCCGCGATTACATCGCATCAGGGTATCCACCTCCCGCCCCGCGTCTCATACGCCTCAAGGCCTCGCCATGTCATGCTCATGCCATGATTTTCAATTCATTTTCCATACATAAAGACTCATGGCATGCAAAGCAATCAAGTGACATACATACATGGCGAATGATTTAAACACAATCGATAACACACATAACCCTCTTATAACCACTTAGGATAAAACAAGAGCTATTCTTTAGAAAATTCTCATAATTCGATCACTTAAATCATCGACTCACCCAATTAAGTCCATCTTCATATCCTAAGTTTAGGATTCCCTTACCTTGCGTTTGATAACACAAATTTCTTCTTGCAAGTGCCTCAAAGTCTCGGCCAAACAATCCCAAGGTTCAATTCACTGCGCAATCTAGAATATTCAAACAATTTGATCAATTTCCAAGTCCACTTCAACCATCCATGAATCACAAGTCTCCATAACATAATCCTCATCGTCTTAGCATGTCTTAATCATCAATTTGAGACTCAAAACCCAACGCCAACAGCCCCCACAGATTCGGTTTTGCGCGGAACCGAACCAATCCTTTTCGGTTCTGTGCATACCGAGCACAACCGGTCCTTAATCAACTCTTAATCCATCATTTAATCATCATCCTACCTATTAACATGTCTATCTAAGGGTTCATGAGGCTCACCGTGAGTTTGAGATAGAATGGTCATCGGAATCCCATTGAAAGTCGTCGGATTTCCCTAGGTCAATAACCGGTAGTTTTTGTTCCAAGTTCACAAGACTGATTTGAGGTCAAAACTTCTTCAAATCACTCCCAACTTTTTATCACAGATTTACACAGATGTCCTCTAGACCTCCATAAAATTTGACCTCAAAACTCCAACATTTCAGCCTCCAAAAGGGTTAGAAATTGGACCTACCTCAGATTGAGTCTGATTCTGTCGACTCTTGGGAAAACTCTTAGCTGGAGCTCCTCGGTGGTCCAAATGGCTCGATTCTAGTTCAAGGAGGTTGGCAAGATGTAGGGCTAGGTTGGTATGATCGGCTGGTGGTCAAGCGATGGCCGAAAGTAGGCGTCGTGGCCAGCAAACGACGGCGGCTGAGCTGGTCGGCGATCGGCAGAATGAAGAGGAAGAAGAAGATGGTGGTTTCGGTGAGTGAGGGGTTTATGGCTGGTCAAATGAGGTTGAGGAGAGAGAGAAAATACTATATATCCAAGGCTTGAGTCAATGGTTTGAATGGTAGTTGCATAAAGTTGGACATGACCACCCAATGCTTGATCTTGTGACACTTGTCCACTTGTCATTCAAATTCAATCCAATGGTCAATAATCCTTCAAATTTCCGATGGTCTTGGGGTGGGTTTAATGATCAAATTGCCCTTCTTCAAATGCATGGGCAAGGTTTTAAGCTTGAGGGGCAAAAAGATAATTTTCCCCCGACGTTCAGAACGTCGTTTTTCTCGATCCAAAACTCTTCGATAGGGCGACGGCTAATCCGAATTACATTGGAATTCTTGATTTTTCATTTCAAATTTTTCAAGACTCGTTTCTAATGGTTTCCTCTATCAGACGTGGTTCCAGCCTATCCCGAACCGACGGGCGCCTTTTGCGTACTTTACGCGTATCGACCTTGTGATTCTCATCACATTTAGGGCTCGTCAATTCATGGCGATTTTGGTTGTCATGTAATTGTGAGGGTTTATCACTAGTCCCTTTGGTCTCGTTCGTCAATATCCGATAAAGGAAAATTTTACAAATCATACGTTGGTTAAGCGGCATCACCCGCGCTCCAATCGTATGACATCGCAAGGCATTCCTTAATCATTCTTAGATCGGCCTCTTTGTGGTTCTAAATACCCCTTGACAATCCTTATGGTCAAAGTGTCATTTCTTATCCGAATTCCCTTGGTCCACGTACCATGTCTCACGTTAGCCTTTCCCTTTTGGCCAGTCTACTCGAATTGATCAGATTCGAGGGAGATATAACTAAAATACATCTCTAGATTCATTTCTCATTAATGAGTCTGAAATTGACTGGAAATCAGAATGTCACACTTCTCGCCATAGAGATAATGTCTCCAGATCTTCAGGGCAAATATGATCGCTGCTAACACCAGATCATGCGTTGGGTAGTTTATCTCATGTGGCCTCAACTGTCGAGATGCGTAGGACACTACTATTCCGTGCTGCATCAACACACAGCCCAGTCCTTTCAACGAGACATCGCTGTAAATCTCGTAACCTCCCGGTCCTGATAGAATTGTCAACATTGGTGCGGTTGTCAACCGATGTTTGAGTTCTTGGAAACTCCTTTCACACTTGTCTATCCATTCAAACCTTGTTTCCTTCTTTGTTAGTCTCGTCAATAGGATGGCCATGGATGAAAACTTCTCCACAAAACGTCTGTAATACCCTGTCAATCCCAAGAAACTTCTAACTTTATTGACCGTAGTAGGCCTAGGCCAATTCGTTACCGCTTCAATCTTTGCAGGATCCATTACAATTCCTTCTCCAGATACCACATGACCAAGAAATGCTACCTTATTCAGCCAGAACTCGCATTTACTTAGCTTCGCATATAGCGAATGCTCCCTCAGGGTCTGTAGGACAATCCTCAGGTGCTCTTCATGTTCCGCATCACTCCTCGAGTAAATCAAGATATCGTCAATGAAGACTATGACGAATCTGTCCAGGAATTCCTTAAACACTCGATGCATCAAATCCATGAATGCGGCTGGAGCATTGGTCAATCCAAAAGGAATCACTGTAAACTCATAATGACCATATCTCGTCCTAAAAGCAGTCTTAGGTATGTCTTCCTTCTTGATCCTCAACTTGTGATATCCGGTCCTCAGGTCAATCTTGGAGAATACCGCCGCTCCTTGTAATTGATCAAACAGGTCGTCAATCCTCGGTAGTGGATACTTGTTCTTCACTGTCACTTGGTTCAGCTGCCGATAGTCAATGCATAGACGCAATGACCCATCCTTCTTCCTTACGAACAACACCGGCGCTCCCCACGGTGAAGCACTCAGTCGGATAAATCCTTTGTCCAGCAGTTCTTGCATCTGCACCTTTAACTCTTTCAATTCTGACAGCGACATCCTATAAGGTGCCTTCGAGATCGGCTCCGTTCCAGGAGCTAACTCGATCACGAATTCTATCTCTCACTCCGGTGGCAATCCCGGCAACTCTTGGGGAAAGATGTCAGGAAATTCACGTACTACCGAGATATTCTCTAGTTTTGGCTCTTCGGTAGTCGTGTCCATCACTGCAACTAAGTACGCTTGACACCCTTCTGACATCATCTTTGTCACTTCAAGAGAGGTGACTAAGGGAATCGAGGTTCCTCCTCGACTTCCTACCAATTTGAAGCTAGGGCGACCTTCAAGGTAAAAGTGAATTGTCCTATTACCACAATCTACCACTGCCTCCTACTTACCCAATCAATCCATCCCTATGATCACGTCAAAATCATACATGGGTAACACAACTAGGTCAATGCTCTCCTTACTCCCTCCAATCATTATCTCACAATCAGTACAGCCCAATGATACCAATATGTTATCCTTTAACGGAGTGGCAATATGCAGAGTTATATTCAACGGTTCTAACTTCATACCCACCAATTCAGTAAATTGAGCAAGCACAAATGAATGCATGGCACCAGGATCAAACAATACATATACAGCTTGGTCGTAAAAGTAAATCGTACCTGTGACCATGCCTGGGCTTCCTCCGCCTCTCTACGGGCCACTGTATATACCCTTCCCTAGGCTAGTGGTCGATTCTACTTGATCTAAGGAGTGGTAGTCGACGGTCCAGCTTGCGGTCTCTATCATTGAGGTCGACTTGTCGGAGCTTGATTTGGGCACGTCCTCATCTAGTGACCTAGCTGACCACACTTAAAGCAAGCCCCGGTCCTTACCAGGCATGGCCCAATTCCATGCCTTCTGCCATAAAGGTGGCAGCTCCAGTTCATGGGATTTGGCAGCTTTACAATATTTTTCCTCACGGGAGAAACAAAATGCTTATTGCCCGCCATCGTTCTCTTGCCCATCTGGCGATTATCTCTGAATGAGGTAAACCGCGATCTAGATGTGGTATTCCTCTCTTTCAAGTCCCTTTCAATCATTTGACCTTGCTCATAGATCTCTTTATAGGTCATCAGATTTAGGGAAATCATCTGACTACGGAGCTCAGGCCTCAATCCGTCTTGAAATCTTCGTGCTTTCTCCTGAGGATTCTCTACAGATCGAGATGCGTTCCTCGACAGTCTGGAGAACTCGGCCTCATACTGGTCCACCGTCAGCTGGTTCTGACGCAGTTGTAAGAATTCCACCATTTTCCTTTCCTGGCCGTCTCCAAAAGTACTTGTCATTGAACGCCATCTTAAAGGCATCCCAAGTCATGGCCATTCCTTCGAGGAAAACTCCATTCTTGGTGGCAGCCCACCAATCATTTGCCATACCCTCCAGCTGGTATACTGCCAATAGCACTTTCTCCTCATATGTGCACCTCAACACTCCAAAAGCTTTCTCCAGCTTCTTGATCTACCTGGGTGCTAGTTCGGGATTTCCAATCCCGTCAAACTGTGTCGGCTTCAACTTTATGAACTGCTCAACTAGTTGGCCCATCTGTTTGGTCACGACTATTTCCTCTTGGGCATTCACCGTCTCATTGCCCTGGCCATGTTCATCCTGGTTTCCATTACCACGGTTGTTGCGTTGACAGCAGCTGTGGCAACTCCTACTGCCTGGGCTATGGCAGCATCCCAATCCTGGGTCTGCCTATCAATAAGGTCGCCAATTCTCTCCAATGCCCTCAACACGCCATCCATCCTTGGGTCCTCTGCTATAGGCGGCCTCGACCTAGAGGCTCCCCCTCTGGATCTTCCAGATCTCCTGGATGGGTTGCTCATCCTTATCTCCTTCTACTAAACCTGGTCCACCACAAGTTCAGCAAGGAGTTAGTACTCACTCATTCATCCACACCCAGAGCTACTAACTGCTCCTTAACAGAAACAATCATAACACAACAGCACTCCATACAACAAGTTCTAGAGATATTTCAACAAGTAGTTAATGGCCATTCCTCAGTTCCGTTCACTCCAACGGTTCACTAAAACCAACCATACTCATTCATTCAACAGGCCAAAGTCCAGAAATGACTTTCAACACCAAGTAGGGAACTTAATCTGCATACCTTACCATAACCCTGCCAAGGCCAAATGCCATTCATAGGTGTCAAGTCACATGTCGTGCACCCCATGTCTTATCCTAACTAGTCTCCTAAGGTCTCGTTAACCGTCCAAGTCCCAACTTAATCCTCCTTATTACTCCAATCCTCAATCAGCTTTGGATCGAGCTGACCTTGCTCTGATACCAAATCAAACGGGGATGTCATGCCCCACGTCCTTAGTACGAGCACGCGACTCCCTGTAAACAAACCAAATATCTCTCATGGTCCCAAGATCCACAAATAAGTCGAGAGACATAATATATATCAAGCACACGGAAGTAATAATGAAATAACTCCTCCATACAAAATATAAGTAGGACCTGGGTAGCGCTAATACTGTCATACATAAATACAAATGTTCATACAAGTATATAGCTACTAAATCCGCTAACACGAGGGGTGACGGGATAAGTACACAAAAAGGTCCATCATCGACATCCAAAAGAAATGGGGTTAGGGTCGCCACCAAAGGATCGGCTGATAAGCTGGGAGCTCCTAAGACGAGCTGCTGGAGTCCTCGGTGTCCTTTGCGTCCTCCGTGGGCTCGTACTCTGAAAAGATCTCAGAGCGAACCTCTATAGTATCCTCAGCTGTCTCCTCAGCAGATGGCTCCATGAGATCCTCCTCAGTCACCTCGACCACAATGACTTCCTCCTCCGTGTTCTCTATGGTCAAGGTCCTCTCCGGTCCATTCCTAGAACCGGCAACAGACCCCTCGGCCTGATCTAAGTCTCGGGTGGGGTGGCACCAACTAGGGACAACTCCTTGGGGCACCTCATTGGACTTCAGCGGTCCGGTAGACACATTCTCGATCTTCCTAAACTAGGCCTCATACTGATGAGGCTTCCAGCTCGTACTACCCTCGTCTACCCAAACGACGGTACACTTCCTTACATAAATAGTTCTCTGCCCGTCAAGGAACTCGTCAAAATAGGTGGACATTTCCTTCGGGTCTCCAAAATGAATGGGCCATATCGTCAAGGCCTAGAATTTGTAAAAATAAGGGTCACCAACGGGGTGAGATTCACATCTCAGTAAAGTGGGTCCTAACCTTAGGTTAGGCCGACCATCTACTCAGGCAGTCACATACCCCAATCATTCAAACTCATAGACATATAAGGCAAAACAAATTTAGATAACCACACACAGATGATAGGCATGCAATTATGGCATCATTTCACATTCGGATGATCATGCATGATTCGTCCTGCCACATGACCACAACCATCTTCTCTTGCCTGCCTCATTCTCATGCTAGCGATTAGATCGCATTAGGCTCGGTCCGCATAAACGCATCAGACCATCATCGACAACCCGCGTAAACGCATCAGGTTTCAATGATACTCCAGGCCAGTGTCGACACCTCATATCTCCGTCCTGCGTAAACGCATCAGGACCGTGGCCATCTCAACCCCGCGTCTCGGACGCATCAGCGCGCCACACGACTCCAACCCCGATCCTCAACGCCTCAGGGTACTCATTTCCACCACCCCGCATCTCATACGCATCAGGGCCTCACCATGTCACACTCATGCCATGATTCTCAATTCATTTCACATTCATAATGCAATGTGCAACTCAAGCACAATCATACACCCATGGCATGCAAGACAATCAAGGTGACACTCAGACATGCAGGTAATTCAAGCGCAAGCATTAGCACACATTAATCCCCTATACCAAGAACATTCATCTTGGGACGTACCAAGAACATTCATCTTGGAATTTCTCACAAATCAATCAAATTATTGCCCGAATCACCCAATTGAGTCCAATCTTCCTATCCTAAGTTTAGGATTCCCTTACCATGAGTTTAATGCCACAAAAATCCTCTTTTCAAGCCCTCAATAGTTCAGCCTCAAAGGTCCAAGAGCGAACCCACCACACAACCTAGGAAATTCCAACCAATCGTCAATTTTCCTTGTCCAATTCAGTATCTATGAATCATAAACATCCATAACACAATCCTCACCATCCTAACATGCCTCAATCACCAATTTGAGACTCAAAATCGACCTATCTCAACCTCCACAGAACCGGCCTTACACAGAAACGAACCAGCTATTTTTGATTCTGTGTAAACCGGGCATATCCAGCCCTTAATCCACTCTAAATTCATCATTTAATCACTAACCTACTTGCAAACATGTCTATCTAAGGGTTCATGAGGCTCACCGAAGATTTGAGGTCGCGTCGTCGTCGGAATCCCTTCAAAAGTCACCGGTTCCTTCAAGACTGCAACCGACAGTTTCTGTCCAACGTTCACAAGACCCATTTGGGGTCAAAACTCCTTCAAATTGAGCTCAACTTTTTACCACAGATCACTAAACAAGTCCCCTAGACCTCCACAAAATTTGGTCACAAGACTCCAACGTTTTGAGATCCTAAAGGGTCAAAAGCTCTACCTACCTTAGATTGTGCCGATTTCCGTCGGCTTCCGGGAGAATGGTTGGCCGGAGTTCCTCGGAGGCTCAATCGACGCGATTCCACTTCGAGGAGGCCGGCTAGAGATGGGACTAGGCGTGGGTGGTCAGCCGGAGTCCAGGCGGTGGCCGGAGGGGCTTTTTGGCGGCAGCGGATGGAGAGGTCAAGAGCAGTCGACGACGGCAGAAAGAGAAGAAGAAGAAGATGAAGATGAAGTTTCGGTGATGGGGGTGTGTATGGTCGATCAAAATGGGAGGTGAGAGAGAGAAAAAGAGTTATATTCAATCTTCAAGTCAAGGAGTTAAATGGTAGGTGGTTAATAGTGGACAAGACCACTCTTTAGTCTATCCATTGACACATGTCCTAATGTCATTCAAGGGTGATTCAATGGCCACAATTTCTTCACTTTTTCGGTAGCCTTGCGATGGTTGAAAGACCAAAATGCCCTTCTTCATTTGCATAAGCAAAACTAAAACTTTTAGGGATAAAATGATAATTTCACCCCCGACGTCCGGAACGTCGTTTTTCTCGTTCCAATATTTTTCGATAAGGCAACTGCCAATCCAAACATGACGTTGGAATTCTTGATCCTCCATTTTCAATTTTCAAGACTCGTTCCTGATTGTTCTCTCTATTAGATGTGGTTCTAGCCTATCCCGAACCGACAGGTGGCTTTTGCAGACGTTACGCTTGTCGACCCTGTAATTCATATCACATTTAGGGCTCGCCAATTCGTGGCGACTTTGGTTGTCATGTAATTGTGAGAGTCTATCACTAGTTCCTATGATCTCGATCGTCAATGTCCGATTTAGGAAAAGTTTGCAAATTATACGTTGGTTCAGCGGCATTACCCGCACTCCAATTGTATAACACTAGCAATGCATCCCTTAATCGTTCTTAGATCGGCCTTTTTTGGTTCTAAATGTCTCCTTGACAATCCTTATGGTTAAAACGTCATTTCCTATCCAAATTTCCTAGGTCCACGTACCTCGTCTCGCGTTAGCCTTTCCCTTTTGGTCAGTTTACTCAAATTGATCAGATTTGAGCGAGATACGATTGAAATACGTCACTAGATATACTTCTCATTAATGAGTCTGAAATTGACTGGAAATCAGAATGTCACACTAGGTAGGTACTTAGATAGCCTTGCAAATTCAACCTCATATTGATCAACAGTCATATGATTCTGGCGAAGGTTCTGGAACTCAGCCAGCTTTTACTCCTATGCAGTTTCAGAGAAATACTTCACATTGAAAGTCTCAGCAAACAGTGGCCACGTCGGCTCAGTCCCTTCATGGAAAACCATTCTCTTGGTGGCCTTCTACCAATCATCCGCAATTCTTTGGAGCTGGTAAATTGCTAGGGTCACCTTCTCAGCTTCAGTGCACCTTAAATTTGTAAATGCTTTCTCCTGCTTCTCAATCCATTTGGGGGCTAACTCAGGATCTCCTCTGCCATCAAACTTTGACGGCTTCAACTTCAGAAATTGTTCCATTAGCTAACCCATTTGCCTATTCTCGGGACCTTGTACATTGCCTCTGTCAATTCCTTGGCCATTATTTACATTCACTAAGTTCACAGCAACTACTGCAGCTTCAGCAATCTGGGCGATGACATCAGCTCTTTCCTCAGCCTGCCAGATAGCTGCGACAGCTCTTTCCCACGCTTCCCTTCCCAACAATTCTCCAATTTTCTCCAGCGCCCTCAAGACTCCATTAACTCTTGGATCCTCAATTACTGGTACTCTCGAGCTAGACGCTCCTCTAGTGTTTCTACCTCGATTGCTCATCTCGCTAGCTTCCGCAATACCTGGACCACTATAATTCCATTCAGGAATTAGAGACCTGAGTCATTCACTTAAGTCTATCAATTCCAGGCTACTTATCACATCAACAATCACAACTAGCCATTCATCGCAGCTCAAACAATCAAAGGCATCACAATAGGGAGATTTCACTCATACCTCAGGTCCAGACGCATCTACACATTAGTAAAATCGCAATCAGCTTCCAAACATATCTAATAGATAGCAACCAACCATGCCTAGCTTTGAAATCACTAGCCAATGCCAATCATAAGCGCCAATTCATATGTCATGCAATCCGTGCCTAACTCTAGTGAATCCCCTTAGAGTCTCACTACCCAACCATCCTATAGTCACCACTCCCTATCACTCCAGATATCGAAAAGATTGTGTCGAGCTAACCTTGCTCTGATACCAAACAAACGGGGATGTCACACACCGACCCTAGCGGGCACGCCAACATCCCACACAGCCGTCAATACAAATAAGATAACCTAGGATCCAACAGCTAAACTCGTGTAGCGTGATATGGTAAGCACACGTGAAAACGAAAACGAAACTCCAGACAAAATATAAGCACAAGGTGACATAGGACTTAAAAAAAAAAACAACACACACATCGCTTTACAAAATAAAATGGTCTATTACAATTAAAAAGGGAGTAGGGTGTAGAGGAAGGTATTATAGGATCACAAAAAGAGAATTCCCCAAAAGAAATCCGTAACTAAACAGACTCATCTTCATCTTCCTCCTCTTCCTTAGCATCTTCTTCGGGGGCACCGTCAAGGCTTTGGGTCTGAAAATACTGGTCCCACGACGGGATGAGATAACAATCTCAATAAGTTAACCCTAACCCTAAGCTATATTATTGGTACCTCTAGGCTCGTTTGAAAATATGTTAGTTTTGGAAAACACTTTTCACACATGGCATTCAAGCAATTGGCATAACAAGACAATTCAGGCATATCAGGCAATCAGGCTCATGTCTTTCACGCTTTCACTTTTCAATCCACATTTCTCAAGCCATACAGGCATAATAGACGTTCCAGACATTCCAGGCACTCCAGCCAACTCATGTGCTTCAATCATATAGACTCGGAAACACATCACAATCATGTTTCAGTCTTTTATCTTCATTACGCCCATCAAGGGCCGCCCTCCTTGGGCTACAAGATGATTTAGTCAATCACATGACTCTCGACATCTTATCGAGATGATTAGGTCATCATGACTCTTGCTGCAAGATGATTCGATCTCTATAGCGACTCTCGACACTACGTCACACCAAGATGATTCGGTCAACTATAGGACTCTCGCGTCCGGACCTAGAGATCATTCGATCACTACCTAACTCTCGATTCTTATAGCCTTCGAGATGATTCAGTCAAGGCAGGACTCTCTAGCCGTACGACCACGTCAGGTCAATCGGGATCAAACACCCTCGACACAATGCATTGGCCAAAGTAACCTCATTTGCGATCCTTCTTATTAGTCCCATTTCCATATCTACAAGCAAATTCATCCTATCGTCAGTCAACGCACAGCATTTAAGCACATCAGGATCACAGATTCAAGCATGTCATTCGGTTATCATGCACATGCATGTCATCACACTAAGCATCATTCGACACCAATTGCACAACCGAACATTAAAGCCCTTAATTAAACCCTAATAATCATCACATGCCTAAATTCACACACGGTATAACATCACCAAACATTCACAGCTTTGATTCATTGCTCCCTAAGCATGAAAACTTGGTATTCAATCAAAGACAAGTCATAAAAAACTCAATTCACAATCTTCCCACTCCGACCAGGTTCAATCTCACGAAAATTGAAATTTTTTTACTAACTTTTTGAGGAAAAAAATTCCATGGTCTCAAACTTCAAGATGTTACAGATATGTGGGAAAAAAAGAGGCTCAATTTGGATATCGGATGACTTAAAACGACTAATTTTAAAAATAGTGCTCGTTGAAAACGAGATTTAGGCCGGTTCGGCTCTCTCGCATGTTTCTCACCATAGCAGCCCTTTAAACCCTTTTAATTGCACCAAAAATCTACCATTTAGTAATACAACATCCTAACTAAGGTTTAGAAATCCTCTTACCAAGATAATTAAGCCAACAAACTCCCCTAAGAACCGCAACAATCCTCAGTTCCTAATCTATCCGGTGCAAGGTAGATTCTGTTCCTAGGGAAATCCATGCAAACCGACCATCAAAACTCCAATCTAACTCACCTATCTTTTACTAACGTGCAATATCATGACTTAGGATGTTTTACCAACAAGTTTTGGGGCAAGGTGACGCTTGCTCGGCCTTCAAAGGTCCTCGATTCCTAAACCCGTCGAGGAGGATAGATACTATCCAAGAGAAGTTCATCGACATTCAACCACCTAAATCCATTCAAACCTCAACCAAATTTCAAACTCAGGCCACTAAACCTTAATACTATGCCTCAAGAATGTCTCACCTCAATTTCGAAGCAAGACAAGCTCTTTAAACTGGCCTAAAGAAGCTCGTGGCTAGATTGGATCCGATTCTGACCTCTTCGGACTCCGACGGCTCCGCAGTTCAAATGGGGCAACCAATGGACGATCAGTCACTTGGACGTTGTGGACAAGACATAAAGGAGTGTTGTGGTAGTTGGAGTTAAGTCGAATGGTGGCTAGAAGTCGGCGTCGTGGTGGACGAACGATGAGTGTGCAAGCTGGTCGGGCGAGAGAGAAGAACCAAGAGGGAGAGAGTGAGCGTCAGAATGAGGGAGAGAGTGTTTGGCTGAGCAAAAGTGAGTCTTCTTGCCTTTTTTTTTTGTCCCCAAGTCAAGGAGAGAGAGAAAGAGAATGGTAGGTGGGATTTGACTAGAAATTAATGTCATCCTAATCCTCTAATCTAGCCTACTTATACACATCACCTCTCATTAATACTCTTGACTTTTCTTCATAAAAATCTAGAGCACAAATTGACTATAATACACTCAAATTTTCAGCCACCATAAGTGTGACATTCTGAATTTCCTGCCATTTTGAGGCTGTTGAATGTGAATGTACCTTTCGATGTATTTCAATTTTATCTCACTCAGATCTGATCAATCATGAGTAAACTGACCAAAAGGGAAAGGCTAATGCATAATAAGGTACGTGGACCTAGGAAACTCGAAAAAGGAAATGACGCTTTGACCATAAGGATTGTCGAGGAAATATTTAGAGCCAATGAGACCGATCAGATAACGATTAAGGAATATAATGCTAGCGTTATACAATTGGATCGCATAACGCTATGACCAATTTATAATTTTTAAATTTTCCTAAATCGAACTATGACAATTGAAGCCATCGGAACAAGCGATGAACCTTCGCAATTACATGACAACCAAAGCTATCATAACTTGAGTTATCCTCAGTGTGATGAGAATCACAAAGTCGATACGCGTAACGTTTGCAAAAGCCGCCCGTTAGTTCGAGATAAACTAGAATTACGATCGACGGACGAATGATCATGAAATGGATGTCAAAAGTGGCAATTGAAAATAGAGAATTCCAATTCTGAATAAGAGTTTGACAACGTCTTGCCAAATGGCAATTTCGAATTGGAAAAGTGAAGTTTGGACTGAAAGTGCAAAATTACCATTTTGCCCCTCGACCATTTACCTTGCCTTAAGAAATCAAGAAGAACAAAATGGACATTTCTCCCATCTAGATGGCTGCCGAAAATTCACATATATAGGGTCAAAGGATGAGTCAAAGCCTTGGTTGGCATTATTGGACAATACCACATGTCAACCATTGAGACCCCCAAGCATTAATTGCCCTCACGAAACCTTCTCTAATCAAATTAAGCTCCATTATGTGTGAGACAATTATATCGAAGACCTCTTCAACCGTGCATTCCATTCCCACCATTCCCATTGCATTTTCCTCTTCAAACTCACCTCACCGAAAATTGCCAAGGAAGACAGTTTTTGTCCCTTCTGTTCGATCTGCTCGAGCAGCCCTTCCTGGTGTCACCTGGCCATGCACCGACCATCAAGATCAAGATTGACGTGTCCCCGACAAGTTCCAAGTGGTAGATCGAGGTTTCGTTGGACGGTTTTTCCAAACCAGCCCTTAGACCAAAACCAAACGAAATCCGCGCGAGCTAAGGTAAAGTCTTCATTCTACCTCTTAGAGATTTTTATGGTCGATTATAGGTGGTACAAAAATGGATAGATCCTGACCTTGTGGAGACCGGGCTATTCCGAAGACTTTGGGGTGTCGATCGACTTCAAATCTCGCGGTGAGCCTTCTAAACTTGTAAATGAAGGTGTTGGTTTGTTGTTGTGCAAAGAGTTAGGCTTGGAATTGAAGTATGGCTCGATTGAATGGTTGGAAACCGAAACCAATTCTGTTTTTATGGGAGAACCATGCTGGCCGGTTCTGTTTGGGGACTAAATGAGGAACATTTGGACTTCAATTGACTTATAATGTTTTGTATGATATCATGTGAGGTGTCAATGGGAAGTGTGAGAAGTGGATTGAGGTTTGGAAGTGATTTATGGCCAAATTGGTGCACGGAACTCTAAATTGTGTCTTGCCATGTATATGGCTGAGCAAACCGAACACATTAAGGGCTCGGAGTGAGCTTTGCCATGTGTCAAATGGTTATAAAAGGTGTCTTGAATTGCCAATGGCATGGCTAGGGAAAGATTGAGTTAATGGAAGTGAATAATCCATGATTGGTGACTTAAGATTGGTTAATCTTGTTAGGTTGACGAAGCAATCGTGGGGATTTTATACTTGTGGGTTTAAGGAGACTTGCTTGTGTGACATTATGATATTTAATCAGGTAAGTGTTTCCTAATCCTTTCTCTGAATGCTAGAATTCTGCTGGATAAGTTATTGAATTAAATGAATGCCTGGTGAATTTTATGAATTGAATTGTTGTGAGTATTGTGATGGCATTGTGAGTCCAATGAGAAAGATGTTGAGAATATCGATTGGTCTGATGACCCCGGTGGCATTGAGTGATTGTAAGCCTGGAAAGTATCGATTAGTCTGATGACCCTAGTGGTACGTTGACATCGTTTGATCTGATAACCCCAGAGATGTCATGTGGCAGGAATGCCAGTGGAGTATGTGGGTGAATGAGAAAGTGATGGCCGTGGTGTATGTGGTGCATGAGCTTGCATATTGGGACTCTAAAGTTGAGCATGACTGTTTATACTGATTATCCATGCCTGATGATTGATATTGTTGTCATGTGATGCCTTATGCCATTGCCTTGTTTGTTATTTTGCATTTTGAGTGGCATTTGTGTGTTGTCTGGTAGGACTGGCATTGAGATATAGGGTTAGGTTTCACTTTCTGAGATGTCGATCTCACCCCTTAGTGGGACAAACTTTTTAGACCCCAATCCTTAGCTATGTTGCCAATCCGTCTGGGCTATCCAAAGGAGATGACCACCCTTTTTGATGAGTTCATGTATCGAAAGGGTATCACCTATATCAGGAAGCGCACAACTGTCTAGGTAGAAGAAGGAAGCTGGAACTACAATCCCACCGTTTTGAAGCATGGTTTCGTCAAGTGGGAGACAATAGCTTGATGCGACACCTGCTGCCAGAAGATGTTCCATGGGAAGTGATTCCAACTTGGTGTCATCCGTCCGACCGGGCCTTGAAGTGGATAACCTAGCATCTGTGGGAGGTTCAAGAAACATACCTGAAGTGCCAAAGTCTCCACTGTCTTCTGCGAAGTATATGAATTATGTAGAGATTTCTGCTAATGCGATCGAGGCCACTGACGAAGAAGATGAAGTAGAAGCTGAAGAAGAAGAGGAAACCGAGGAAGACACTGAAGAGCCTTCAGAGAATGTATCATCCGAGACTTTTTCGGATTACAACCCAGATGCCGAAGGGGACGGTGGAAGGGATGACTCAAGCTGTTCTTTTGAGAAGTCGGTTTAAAGGTGTATGTGAAAAAAGGAATCATTTTGGTGTTAGGCTCTAGGAAGGGTATAGTAGTAGCCTTTGAACCCTAAGCCTTAGTTCCTTTTTTTTACCCAAGTGTGCGGCTTTGTATTTTCTTTTGTCTTTTCCCTTCTGATGTATGTTCTGAATATTTCTGCTATGTATAAATGGGTGTGCTTTTGAATTCTTTTAAAACTCCCCTTTTCTTTTTATCTTTATTATACGGCGATATATCTCGTCTTCCATGTGTGCACTTCATATCATACTAGGCCGTGTGAGGTTCTTGGGCAATTGTTGGCCTGAGGTGGATGTAATGAGCTTCAAGGATGCGGGGTGTTACAATAGAGAGAGAGCAAATGACTATAATGCCCTTGCTTGTTCTAAAGGAAAGAATGTCCTTTGAGGGGTAAAACGTAATTTTACACTTTCAGTCCAAATTTCACTTTTCTTCATCTAAATTACCCTCGATGAGGCGATATCTAATTCCTTTTGAGTTGTTGAAATTCTTCTTTATCTGATATCCAATTTCGAGATCCAATTCATGGTTCGTTTTCCGTCAATTGTAATTCCAGCTTATCTCAAACTGACGGCGAGCTTTTAGTAGACATTCACGCGTATCGACTCAGTGATTCTCATCACACTTAGGAAGACTCAAGTCACAGCGACTTTGTTGAAATTCTTCTTTACCAATATCCAATTTCAAGATCCAATTCATGGTTCGTTTTCCGTCAATTGTAATTCCAGCCTATCTCAAACTGACGGGCGGCTTTTAGCAGACGTTTACGCATATCGACTCAGTGATTCTCATCACACTTAGGACAACTCAAGTCACAGAGACTTTGGTTGTCATGTAATTACGAGGGTTTATCATTAGCTCCGACGGTCACAATCGTAAGAATTTGATTTAGGAAAGGTTTACAAATCATACGTCGGTTAAGCGGAATCACCCGCGTTTCAATCGTATAATACTAGCAATAAATCACTTAATCGTTCCTAGATCGCTCCTTATTGGCTCTAAATATTCCCTCAACAATCCTTATGGTCAAGGTGTCGTTCCTTATTCGAGTTCCTAGGTTCACGTACTTGTCATGTGTTAGCCTTTCCCTTTCTAGTTAGTTAACTCGAATTGATCAGGTTCGAGTGAGATAAAACTGAAATACGTCGATAGATATCTTCTCATTCACACATCTCAAAATGGTCGAAAATTCATAATATCGCAGATGGCTTTTGCCGGAAAGGACAAGTAAGAATGTCAAGTCATGAAAGGAATTATCCTGAAGAATGAGCATGCAATGAGATGCCGATGCCCTAAAGAACTGGATGGTTAAAAGGTTACAAATTTTGAGGACGAAATTTCTTTAAGGGGAAAGAGTTGTGACATTTCGAATTCCGACCCTCGATGCCGTTGAATGGAAGGATATCAATCTATGTATTTCAGTTGTAACTTGCTCGGAGTTGGCCACTCTTAAGTTATCTGAGCAAAATGGAAAGATTGACGGGGAGTCAGGTACTTGGACCTGGGGAATTTGAATGAGAAATGGCACTTTGACTATAAGAATTATCGAGGAAATATTTTGGGCCAGCAAAGCTCAATCTAGGAACGATCGTGGAATACCTAGCTAGCACTATACATTGGGATGTGGGTGATCCGCTTAACCAATGTGTAATATGTGAGAATTTTCTAAATCGAATTTCGATGATCAGGACGCAGGAGTTAGCAATAAACCAACCCAATTACATGACAGTCAAAGTCACCACGGCTTGAGAAAATCCCAAGGTTGATACGCAGAGCGCCTACAAGAGTCGCTCGTCAGTTTGAGATAAACTAGAATTACAATCGATAAGAGATCGACATGAAATTGGACCTCGAGATTTGGGTATTGGAAATTGAGGAATTTCAATATTTGTATTAAAATGGACATCGCCTCATCGAGGGTGGTTTATGTTGGAAAAATGAAATTTCGGACGAAAAGTGCCAAATGACCATTTTGCCCCTCGACCTTTGGCATTACCTTAAGAAGTTTAGAAGGTTATTTTGTTCAATTTACACCCCCAAGAGCTGTCGAAAATGTGATGGAGGATTGGTCAAAGGGGTCCATGGATGAACAAGGTCTTCTAGAAGCAAGACAAGTGTCATTGAATGGGTGGTTTAGCATTAATTACCAATCTTATCATTTGACCCAAAATAGATTATTGGTGTGTAATACCTCTCTCTCTCTTCATTTTGGCTGGCCAAGACTCACCCTCCTCTTCCTCTTCTTTCTTTTCTCTCCCGGTCGAGAAGGCTTTCTCGCGGGCGGACAAAAACGGCTTCACTGTTCGAGCCATAACTTTTTCATCCGACATTGGATTTAGGTAAAACCATCACCATCTTAAAATTATCGTCTTTCCATACCAACAAGGTATTATGAGCTTAATTTTGCCCAGCTGTTTGTTCCGTAGGTCTGTTTGAGTGGGAAAAGGTCAAAATCTGATCCGATTTTGGAGAGAATCCGTTTTTGGGGGCTTCAGGATTCCAAATAGCTTCAAATTTTTGGTGAGGTCTTCTACATTCATAGTATTAAAGTTGAATGAGCTTTGGTTGTAATTTTAGTTGAGTTTTAATGGGTGTACATGGCTGATTTGTGGAAGTTTTTACCGAGCAGAATCTACCCGTTTGAAGGTCGAAGGGGAAACCGATTGGTTCAAGGGTTTTATGGTGTGGTATCACTCCAAAACACTCGGTAAGGTTCATATAAATATAGAATAAGGTCTTGACAAGATAAATTCATGAGGAATTGGAACCTAGGATTGATTTATGGACCAACTGGAGCGGACTAAAGTGAAACTGGTTCTGTTTTGTCGATGGAACGTGTAAATCGAATAGTGTAAGAGTCCATTGGGGTGTCGTCGGTCTTTAAATGGTCATTGAGATATCTTGGGTTGTTTTTTAATTAATTATTAAGGCATTGGCGTGGTGAAATCAAAGATTGAGCGGGTTATAACGTGAATTTAATGAAATTTCTCTAGGAATGTCGTTTGGCCGTGAGCTTGTTGTCCTAGGAGGGTCATTTGGATTGAATTTGTTAGCTCGATCGAAAGGTAAGTGTTTCCTAAACCCTTACCCGAATGCTAGGACACTATTGGATAGATTGGTTGGATGAATTGATTGGTTGGATGAATTGATTGATTGGTGAAGCCTATGGCTTAAATTGCTTGATGCAATTGTGTGATGATCATATTATGATTAGTAACTTAGATTTAAAATGGCCGGATAGCCCTAATGATAAGAAGTGGTTATAGTGCCTTGTGAAAAGAAAAGGCTATTGAGCCCTTAAGGTATACATTGCGACTAGAGAGCCTTGTGAGGTAAGTGCTATTGAGCTTGGTGACATAGTTTGGGTATTGAGCCCTAAATTGATATGAATTGGCTATGAAGCCCGTGTTATTGAATAGGCTATAATGCCTATGTTATTGAATGGGTTATAATGTCTATGCTATATAGATGGCTATAATGTCTATGCTATATAAACAGCTATAGTGCCGATGTTGTATGAATAGGCTATAGTGCCCTAGTAATCAATTGGCATGTGGCCCCAGAGATCGCATTGGCTTGATGCCCCTAATGATATCGTTTGGCACGTGGTCCCTGTGATATCAATTGACTTAGTGCCCCAGTGATACCGATTGGCTTGTGGCCCCGGTGCTATTGATTGGCCCGTGGCCCCTAAAATGACAATTGGCTATGAGCCTAGTGGTACCGATTGGCCTGTGGCCACGGTGGTACCAGTTGACTAAAAGTCATAATGATATCGACTAGCTTGTGGCCCTGGTGATATCAGTTGGCCAGAGTGCCCAGAGAAGTACATGGCGACCTAAGAGCCGAGCGATGAGTGATTGTGATGACTCTGAAAGTTATGAGTGCTTGTTTATGTGCCATGTGCTCAAAGCATGAACCCATGAGGTTGATTATGTTTGACTGTGACTCCTAATTATGCCTGTTTTGCTGAGTTAGTTGATTGGTGTTAGTTTCATGGTCTGGGGGGACTGGTATTTAGGTCTAGGTTTAGGTTTCACTTGCTGAAATTTATATCTCACCCTAATGGGAGATTACCTTTATCGAGTTCCAAGCGATGGAAATCCGTGCTTGCCAATGATCGATATTCGAGGAAGTGATAAAAAGAAATGGATTTACACTTTTGTGACTTAAGGGATTTCATGTTACCTTGAAGTTAGAGTTGTATCTCCTGAACTTGTAATTAGTGATTAAAAGAAAACGTACTCTATGTCTTAAGACATCTCATTATGATTTAGTATGGAGCATTTATGGCTTTCGTGACCTTGTTTCTTTTTGAGTTATAATATGATTGGTCGAGGGATCTTGGGAGATTATTGAAGATCAACGGCCTAGTGGTATGTTCGCATGCTCGCCGGGTTCGAGGCGTGACACGCAGACTCCAAGATTGACATCCTATGAAATGGGAAGGACAAGGTAGATTTGAAACAAAAGAATGTCACTGAAGTGTATAGTTTCTTTCTTAGGTAAGAGACCCTAGTGTAGAAGGAATAGGAAATCTTAATTGTATTAATATTAAGATGGAGCGTCTGGACTGAGAAAGAAGACGCAAAACTTGAATGATTCATGGAAGTTAAGTCCGAGAAACTATCCTGTGGACAACAATGAATTCCAGGATAATGTCGGCGTTCAGTGTAACGAACGGAATTGGGATAAAGTCGCATTGACTAGTTATGAAAACTAACGGTTAAGACAAGAGTGTTTCCTCAAGAAAGAGTGACAAAAATGAACAAAATGCTACAGAGTTCAAGTGGGGACTCCAGAGAGTAGAGGGCAAGGTTTGAGCTCTCAAGTAAATAGTATGAAGAACTATTTGAAAGATTCAACACTTGGAAGAAAGAAACTAATAATAGTGGGATTGAACATCCGAGGAATAAGTGGATGAACTCTTACCGTCTTGAGAAGTGATGATTGGACTCATTTAAGGAGTCATGAGAAACATGAATAACCTTCGAGAGTATCCTATGGACTTTAAGGAGATGCTCGTTATATGTTGAACGTGAAGAACACAAGCTGTGGAGCCTTTGAGGATTGGAATAAGTGATGAATCGACTAGAGTCGATGTGAGTTGTTGGAAGTGGAAATTTCCTGAGATTGGTGAATTGTTATAGACGGATCGAGGGAAGATTCCCCACAAGAGTTGTTCCATTGGTGAAATGGACTAAAGACGAGATGTAACACGAATGGATGAATGAACATGAAAAGAGTTTTCGAGGACTTGAGTCAAACCGATGACTACGCTGATAATGGTGATCCAATTGGATTTCAAAAGGGTCGATAGAATCATAACAACGTGTCGTCGAAAGAAAATTTGAGATGTAGCAAGGAAAATTGAAGTAGGTTGTGCGAATGCGACATGACAATAAAACCACCTAAGTTTGAATGCCTAATGTGTGATTGGGGTTGGTTTGCATTTGTCTTTGCGACAAAGTTCGGGAAACATTGTAGGTAGAAGAAGACTTCAAGTTAATATCTACCACGAGAGAATAAGGTAGTAGTTTCCCGAGGGGAATTGAACAAAAGGCCACGTGGATGTATGGAATTGCTTGTAGATATGAGAGCGTTGCTTATATAAAGAAAGACCCCGAAGTTATGTGAACCATAAGAGGTTGAAAGCGTTGACTGCCTAAAAGAGAATTGATGGAAAGTTATGTAGAACGAAGAGAATACCGAGGTGTTGATATTGTGATACCCATATCGCTAAGGAAGGGTGAATTATTTAGTGGATGCTTATAATTGAAAATTGAAAATTGTGTAATTGGTGATGGAGGGACAGATCTTCTCTCGAGAAATAAGAAAATTCAACTTCTAAATTGGAAGTTCGTCGTGTGGCTAGTTTGATGGCTACCTGAAATATCAAGCCTGAAGGTCAGAAAGGAATTGAGATATTTCCATGATCGAACCCTGATATCTAAGAGGTTAAGGGAATGAATGTAACATGGAGAATTAAGGTGTTTCTTGGGATGACACAAAGGTGTGCCAAGATTGCCTTAATACTTTCGATGATGTGGATCGAAGATTGAATTAGTCTAATGTGTAGTCAAGCATTAGACAAACCGACAAGAGAAAGAGACGTGGCCACGAAAGGTGATGAATCACTATGATCATTAGAGATTCTCGAGTGGAATCGAGAAGGCTATACCTCGATTTGGATAATAAAGGGTAAGTTAATAAAGCCCTTGAATCTCTGATCGTACGAGAAAACATTTGAAGGGGGTGAAACGTTAAAGGGCATGAGTGCCAAAAAGCATATTATTGTGATGGATTAGTAATGAATGGTGTTATTTAGAAAAATGAGAGTGCGACAAGGCGTCTATACCCCATGAGATTGGATAATCGAGAAACAGTAAATTTCGAGGACGAAATTTCTTTAAAGGAGGAAGAGTTGTGACATTCTAAATTCCGACCCTCTTGAGGCCATTGAATGGAAGAATACCGATTGGGTGTATTACAGTTATAACTCGCTCGAAGTTGGCCACTCCCGAGTTATCTGACCAAAAGGGAAAGACTGATACGGAGTTGGGTACGTGGATCTGAGGAATTTGAATGAGAAATGGCACTTTGACCATAAGGATTGTCGAGGGAATGTTTTGGGCCAGCAGAGATCGATCTAGGAACGATCATGGAATGTCTTGCTATTGTTATACATTGGGACGCGGGTGATTTCGCTTAACCAATGCGTAATTTATGAGAATTTCCCAAATTGGATTCTGATGATCAGGACCGCAGGAACTATCAATAAAATATGACGTCGCCTGTCAGTTAGAGACAAACTGGAATTACAGCCGACGAGAGTTCGACATGAAATATGACCTTGAGATTTGGGTATTGGATATTGAGAAATTCCAACATTTGAATTGAATTTGACGTCGCCTCATTGAGGGTAATTTATATTGGAAAAATAGAATTTCGGACGAAAAAGTGTAAAATGACCATTTTACCCCTCGACCTTTGGCCTTGCCTTAAGAACTAATGGAGGTCATTTTGATCATTTTAGACCCTTTATATGCTGCCGAAAATCTATGTGGATGAGGTCAAAGAAAGTCAATGGTGGACCAAAGACCTTCTAGAAGCTTGCCAAGTGTCAACTAAGGAGATGCCAAGCATTAATTACCCATAAAATCAATCTTGTCCAAAATTATACCCTCAATTGTTTGAGAGGAGCTTCATGTCAATCCCTCTTCAGCCGTGCATCCCTTCTCTCTCTCTTTTCTCGATCGAGAAAAGCTTTCGTGGATAGACCAAAACTGATTCACTATTTCGACCATAACTTTGTCGTCTAATATTGAATCGAGATAAAACCACCTCCATCTTAAAGCTTATTGTCTTGTGGTTCTAGAGACATATTGTAAACTTAATTTGGCCCAGCTGTTTGTCCCGTAGGTCTGTTTGAGTGGGAAAATGTCAGATTCTGATCCGGTTTTGGAGAGAGTCTGTTTTTGGGGGCTTCAGGACTTCAAATGGCTCCAAAGTTTTGGGTAGTCACTCTCAACCTATAGTATAAGAGTTTGGAAATTTGAGATTGAGGATTTGTAGGAGTTGAGATGGGTTTTAATGGATAAAACCCCTTGATCTTTCATGGACAGATTCTGCCCGTTAGAGAACCGTGGGGGAAACCGGGTTGTTCGAAGGTTTTGTGTCATTGTTTCACTTCAAAACTCTTAGTGAACTCCCTTAACATGTGGATTAAAGTTTTAGCAAGTTAATTTCTTGAGGAATTGAAACCTAGGATTGAGTTATGGTTTGGTTTGTGCAGATTAAATCAAAATCGGTTCTACCCTATGTATTGCTATTTGAACCAAATGCGTTGAGGGTTTGTGGAGGTATTGTCAAGTCCTTGATTGATCGATAAGGCACCTTAGATTGTCACTTGGTTGGTTATTGAAGAATTGGTTTGATAGAAGTAGGATTCGATTGAGTTTTGATCCGAGATTGATAAAATTTTCTAGGACGACGTGTGATCCTTGTTGGCCGTGGACTTGCTGAGTTGGGAAGGATCAATTGATTTGGATTTCTTGTTATTGACCAAAGGTAAGTATTTTCTAAACCCTTACTTGAACATTAGGACAGTATTGGATAGAGTGGTAGAATGAATTGATTGTTTGGTGAAGCCTATAGCTTGAATGGCTTTGACGCGATAGGATGATGATTATACCGTGATATGCCGCGATGATATAGTTCGACCATTGAGCCCTGGATTTATATGAATTGGCTATGAAGCCTCTGTTATTGAATCGACAATAGTGTCTATGTTATTGAACTGGTTATAATGTCTATGCTATATAGATGGCTATAATGTCTATGCCATATAAACGGCTATAGTGTCGATGTTATAAGAATGGGCTATAATGCTCTAGCGATCAATTGGCTTGGAGCCCTAAAGATCGCATTGGCTTGGTGCACTAGAGATACCGATTGGCTTATAGCCCTGGTGGTATCGAGTGGCTGTGAGCTCCTATAATAGCAAATGGATATGAGCCCTAGAGGTACCAATTGGCTTGTAGCCCCGGCGATACTGTGACATTCTGCTTTCCAGTCACTTTCAAGCTCATTAATGAGAAGTGTATATCTAGAGATGTATTTCAGTTGTATTCCGCTCGAATCTGATCAATTCGAGTAAATTGACCAAAAGAAAAAGGCTAACGTGAGACGAGGTACGTAGACCTAGGGAACTCAGATAGGAAACGGCGCTTTGGCCATAAGGATTGTCAAGGAAACTAGCGATAAACCCTCACAGTTACATGACAACTAAAGCTGTCACTAATTGATGAGCCCTAAACGTGATATGAATCACGGGGTAGATACGCGTAATGTCTACAAAAGCCGTCCGTCGGTTCGGGATAGGGTGGAACCACGTCTGATAGAGAAAACTATCAGAAACGAGTCTTAAAAGATTGAAAATGAAAAATCAAGAATTCCAACGTTATTCGGATTGGCCGTCGCCCTATCAATGAATTCTGGAACGAGAAAAAAAAATGACGTTCTGAACGTCGAGGGTAAAATGACCATTTTGCCCCTCAAGCTTAGAACTTTACCCTTACAATGGAAGAAGGGCAAATTGGTCCATACACCTCCCATGGCTGCCAAAATGAAAAAGGATTAAATGAGGGCCATTAGATCGCCTTTGGAAAAGACAATGCCATGTGTCACTGATTGTGAAGTGTAGTCATATCAACCTTTATGCTCACTTGACATTCAACTCCCTTGACCAAGCATTTGGATATAGCCATTCTCTCTTCTCTCTCTCTCTCTCTCTCCTCACCCCCCATTCGACCAAGACTCCCCCTCCACAACCGAGCAAACCATCTTCTTCTTCTTCCATGTTTCTGCATCGCCGGCGACCAGTTTTGAGCTTTCTGTTTGGCACCGTTGACACCACTTTTCGATCACCATTTGACCGTCGACGGACAACATCAACATAGATACGCGTCTTGTCGACATTCTCGAAAAAGAATCACTACATTTGGAGCACCGAGGAGTCCCGAGCAAGGATTCTCCCGAGAGCCGACAGAATCGGAGTCAATCTAAGGTAGGTCTGGTTCTTAGCCCTTTTGCTAGTCGAAATCTTGGAATCTTGGGCTCAAATTTTGTGAAGATCTAGCTGAGACGTGTAGTATTCTATGGTAAAAATTGGGGCTTAATTTGATAAATTTTTTACCATGAACCGATCTTGCTAATATTGGACAGAATCTACCCGATAAGCTGACTTGGGCGATCCGGCGACCTTGGGCGAGTTTTCGACAACCAATCAACTCGAAACTCACGGTGAGCTTCCCAAATCCTTAGGTGGACATGTTAAGGAGTAGGATAATATTTAAATGTTGGAATTAAAGTAGATTTAGGACCGGTTGGACCTGGCTTGCACAGAACCAAGTAGGACCGGTTCGGTGCCGGGCCATATCAATTCTATTGAGCGCTAAAGGTGGCTACTTTGAGCTGCAAATTGATGTTTAAGATGTGATGAGGTGTTGAGGGTTATATTATGGATGATTGGGGTTGATGGATTGAGAATTTGGACAAAAGAATTGATGAAATTGGTTGAAATTTTAGGTTGCGCGACAAGCCCGGTTGTGGACATTGGTTGATCGAAACTTTGGGGACTAAAGAGGAGGAAATTGTGATGTCAAAATCAAGGTAAGGGAATTTCTAACCCTATACTAGGAAGACTGGACTCGATTGGGTGAGTCGAGGCTTAATTAGATCGATTTATAAGGATATTCCAAAGGGATAGCTTTTGAAACGTCATAAGTGGTTATAGGAAGTCTGTGTGTGGTATTGTTTGTGTGAAAATCCCATGCCATGTCGTATGTCATTGATTGTCTTGCATATCATGAATCCTCAAATTGTGCATGAGATGAACATAGTGTTTTATTTATGAATTGAATCGTGAATCATGGCATGAGCATGACATGACGAGGCCCTAAGGCGTATGAGACGCGGGGCGGGAGGTAGATACCTTGATACAACGAGATCGCGGGGTGGAGTTGATATTGTATGGCGCCCTGATGCGATCTAATTGCGGGGTTGAGTTGGCTAAGGTCCTGATGCGAACCATTCGCGGGACGGAGAGGCCATGAGGCGTATGAGACGCGGGGCAGGAGATATATACCCTGATACGACGAGATCGCGGGGTGGAGTTGATATTGTGTGGTGCCCTGATGCGATCTAATCGCAGGGTTGAGTTGGCCACGGTCCTAATGCAATCTATTCGCGGGACGGGTTGTAAAATGATGATATTGGTCTGGAGATTCATCGGAACCTGATACGTTTACGCGGGTTGCCGATGACGGTCTGATGGGTTTACGCGGACCGAGCCTGATGCGATTTAATCGCGGGCTGGAGAGGCAGGCAGGCAAAAGTGGATGTGGTTAAGTGGCAGGTCGAGTGTGCATGATCATCTGAGTGTGACATGAGGTCATCATTGCATGTCTGTCATTTGCATGTTGTTGTTTTCTTGATTCGTGCTTGATATGTCTGTGTGTTTATGAGTTGGGAATTTTGGGATAGGTGACTACCTAAGTGGACGCTCGGTCTAACCTAGGGTTAGGACTCACCTTACTGAGATTTATATCTCACCCCGTTGGGGGCTTACATTTTTCAGGTTCTAGGTGAAGGAAGCGCGAACTTGCCAAGGACTGGTATTTGAAGAGATATCTGACTAATTGTATTTAAGAGAGTTTTAAGATATGGATTTACATTTGTGAGATTAGGGATTGTCCTTCCTATCGATGGAATATGAATTGAACCTTTGGGAATTAATTAATGAAATTTTGATGTTTCTGTCCTAAGTCATCGGTTGTTAAGTTATTTGTAAGTTGGAGTTGGCATCACTTCCGCATGCGTGTTTCTTTTCGCGCCTAGAACATTGGCCGTTAGATCCTGGAGTTTTCATAAAAGAACGGCTGGGTGGGATGTTCACGCGCTCGCCTGATTCGGGACATGACATCCCCGCTTGTTTGGTATCAGAGCAAGATCAGCTCGATCCAATGTGATTGAGATTTGGAGTGATAAGGAGCGATGACTTGAAGACAATTAGATATAGAGGCCTATAGGACTAGGCATGGATTGTTCAGTCTCGAGGAGGGTAGGCTTGAACTTGTGTACTCTTTAATGGTCCTAGAGTTGATTTTAATGGATGATCTCGAGTTATGTGGTGATTAAAGTTTAATTGGAAGCAAGCTGGGATTGGAGAGTCATAAGCTTGGATTTTGAGGTAGTAAGTATGCTTGAGGATAGTAGAGAATTGCTTGTGAATGAGGGGTCAATTGAAGTGCATGATTGTGATCTTAATTCGTTAATGACATAACTTGAGGAGTACGAATTATAAAGAGGCGGCTGACATTAGTGGATTCAGGTTGGAATTGCGTGATACCTTGGTAATCTAGCTATCAATTGTTATTGTCAGCCTTGGATGATATGAAATGAGATGAATACAAGAAATAACTAAATTGAAGATCAGATGTGATCGAATGTGTAGGGATTTGATTTGAATGCTGACTCGACTTGAGGTATATGGTTGAATACAGGCAATTGATCTGTGAGATATGACGGTCACTAGTGGAATTAGAACTCTTAAATGGATAGGAATTGATCTGAAGACGGTTTTGACAGGACAAGTGATGAGGACGGTCATGATGTGCTTATGTTTATGGCTAGAAACGAAAGTTGATGGGGGTGCATGCAGTGACTTATCGTCGTTGGACTTAATAAACCGTCGCTTGGTAATTGATGGGATACCTATAAACTGTAATGAAACATGGTATGGGACATGTGGAACGGGGCTTTCTCCGTAAATGTATGACTTGGGGCAACCTGCAACGGCCAGGTCTAATAAGGGCGAAGAGTGATCGTCGGGATAGAGAGGTCCGGACAAGGAGTAGCTCTTGGTAGGCTTCTAAGATGGCAAGAGGTAGGAATGACCCAAGTCATAACTTGAAAGGAAAAGCTTAGGTATCAAGTTGAGTCTAATTGTGGATAAGGGATATGCGGCACGAGATCGATTCTCGTCAAGAATGATTGAAAGTGGCATGACATGTGTAATGGCACCTATGATTGGCACGATTAGAAGTTTCGTGCTTGGCATTGGACGCCCTTTGAAAAAGAAAAGTGTCGGTTGTGATGAGCCTGTTAGGCATGTTTGATGATTAGCCTCATGTGATTGGCTTGGCCAAAGTATGACTGGGAGGTTAGATGACGTAAGGGGCTTATACCCGTTGAACCGAGGCATGTTGAGATGAGATAGTCTATTGTGACTATGCTAGAGTGGCGGATGCCTTTAGGCCTAGAGTATGAGTTTTTGATCCAGTGAATCGTTGTCTGGAGCGCTTGATTGATAATTGCTCAGTTGAGGCTAGCCTCATAATGACTGTTAGTTGAGAAGTTGCCTCGTTAAGACTAGCTTAAGGAATGATTACCGACCAAGGATAATTTGGGATCCTTGAATGATTGGCAATTAATTGAGAATTGCCTAAGAACAATTAAAGGGTTAGTTGATGGTGAAAGATGTTAAGGTGAGCAGCCTGAAACTGATAGACTTGAGTATATGACTTAAGTTTTTGATTTCTAGAGGGAATCATAGTGGTTCAGGAGACATAAGAACCAAAGGACGTTGAACGACGACAGTATGGTCATAGAAGAGCATTGGGCTCGAGTATGCATGGTATGAAAGATTCGGGAACTGATATGAATCATGAGAATTGAGTAAAGATGGGCAATTGGAGTGTGAGTACTAAAGGAGAACATGGCTCGATCTGTTAATCATACGAGACCCAAGGGTTGGATGGTTCGTGAGAACTTTAAGTGGAAATGAGAAAATTGTTGATTAAACAAACTCGTAGAGGAGCTATCAAGATTCTCTAAGTCACCGTGGTGATAAATGCTAGTATTGATGACTTAAAGTGATGGGAGTCACAAAGAAGGTGACCCTGAGTTAATCTTTCCAGATTGAATGTGTGGAAAGGACCAAGAAAGCTTGGAAAAGCTTGTGAAGCTAGGTATAAGATTGAGATTGATTGAGCATGATGGAAAGATGAAACTTGAAACTGCCTTCTTTTAAATTGAGAGTTTTGTGAGAAAACCTTGGAGATTTTGGGTGCACTAAAGAAGGAAAGTGGCCCTGACAGTACTAGCCCTAAGAGGCTATTGAGGATTGATGAAAGGTCACTAGAGGAAAGATTTTCTCGAAGGCATGAGATTTGCCTAGACTACCTATGTTGAGTTGTTCAATGGAAAGTATCATCCTGGGGTTGCTTGAGAGCAAGGATTGTTTGGATTCTAACACTTTTGCAAGGATCAAAGGATGATCTACCAGTGTGAGACAGAGTTCTCAAAGTCGTTTAAGCATGTGGTAAAGGTAGTCAAGGACCCTTGAATAAAATAAGTAAATCCCTGAGCGGATTGGAACTTGAAAACCCTATGGTTGGTTGTTATTCCTGATTTGAGAAATAGTGATGGGACTCAACAAAAGAGGAGAATAATCGAAAGACTTATGAATAAGAGAACTCCTACTCATGGATTACGAGCAAAGAGATGTTCATTATGAGTATAGAATGTGCTTATGGGAAATGGCTGATTACCTGGGCATAAGACACTTAGTGGAAAGTGAGTAGTAAGTCTTTTCTGTTATAGATGAGGACGAGGAAGAATCGGCATGCTAGATTGCTTGAAGTTAATGACTTCCTAGGATCAGTTGATTGAATTGGAACCATGAGGAATGAAATCATGAGTTGTTATTCCCTAAGGAATAGGGCATTGCTCTTAAAGGGCGATTGAACCATGAATTGGTCATTAACGAAAAGAAAAGTGAACGGACTTGATAGTCCTGATTGGTTGTGATTCCAGTGGATGATGTAGTAAATGAAAAGAGCATTTAGAGAATACTTACAAGGTGATTTGAGGTAATCAAATTGACCACTCAATAAGTGAGCTAGTGGAGACTGAGGACGAACATATATCGTCGCTTGAGGTGACTGAGTTATGTGAAAGAGAATGTGAAAGCATGATGGCATCTGAATCCTAGAGTAAAGATATCGCCGTTGGCGCAGACTCCAAGATTATCGTCCTATGAATGGGAAGGACAAGGTGAATTTGAAGTGAGAAAATACCACGGAGTTGTATAGTTTCTTCCTTAAGGTAAGAGACCCTATTGTAAAAGGAAGAAAAGCTCTAAATTGTCTTAGTATGATGAATGAGCGTCTGTATCAAGAAAGAGGACGCTGAACTTGAATGACTCCTGGAAGTGAAATCCGAGAAATAGTCTTGTAGACAATATTGAATTCCAGGATGGTGTTAACATTCAGTGGAACGAACGGAATTAGGATAAGGTCGTCTTAGTGAGTATGGAACTCAGAGGCTAAAGCACTAATGCTTCTCGAGAGAAGAGTGACAAGAATAAATAAAATGTCATACGATCCTAGAGGAGACCCATGATAACAAAGAGCGAGGTCTGAGCTCTCAAGTGAAAAGTGCGAGAAATAGTTTGGAAGATTCGACATCTGGCGGAAGGAAGTTGATAATCGCTGAACTAAGTGCCCAAAGAATGGTTGAGTTGGTCGTTACCGTCTTAAGAGGCGATGGTTGAATTCATGTAAGGAGCCATGAGAAACATGAACGGTTTTTGAAGAGTGTAATATGGGCTCTAAAAAAATGTCTATTGCATGCTAAATGTGAAGAGCGCAAGTTGTGGGCTTGATGAGATAAGATTCCTCTGTTGTGAGATTTAGGGGAAATGAAATTCATGTGGAGCCTGTGAGGATTGGGACGAATGATGGATCGACTAGGGTCGATGTGAGTTGCGAAAAGTGCAAGCTTCTTGAGAGTGATGAATGGCAATAGAGGGACCGTTGAAAGATTCCCTACAAGAGCAGTTCCATCGGTGAAATGGACTAAGGACGAGCCGTGACACGAATGGGTGAATGAACGTGAAAAGAGTTTTCGAGGACTCGAATTAAGCTGATGACTATGCTATTTATGATTCCGGTTGGAAATTGAAACGCATATGAGGGTCGCAATGACGCAAGACAGAATGAAACTTGAGGCATAACAAGACAATCGAAAGTGGTTATTGCACATATACATCGTAATGATAAGGTTATAGGAGTTGGAATGCACAGAGCATGATTGGAATTAGTTTGCAAATTTCATCGTGATTAAGTTGGGAAATGTTGTTTGAGTGAAAGAATGTTGCAAGACTACACCTACCACAAGAGTATAAGGTAGCAGTTTCCCAAGAGGAGTTGAATGAGAGGCAACGCCGAAGGATGAAATTGCTTGTGGATATATGAGCGTTGTTTGTGCAAGGAAAGACCTCGAAGTATGCGAACTACAAGAGGTTGAGAGTAGGAACTACCTAAAAGGAATTGAAAACGAAGCATGTGGAACGAAGAGATCACCCAAGTGTTGTTATAGCGATATTTATATCGTTAAGGAAGGGTGAATTGTTTAGCAGATACCTACAGTTGGGAATTGAGCCATGTATAATCGGTGATGGAGGGACAGATCTTTCCTCAAGAAGTAAGAGATTCAACTCTTAAATTGAAAGTTCGCTAATGAACTAGCGTGATGGCTACTGAAAACACCTAGCCTGAAGGCCAGAAGAAAATTGAGGTGTGCCATGATTAAACACCGATACTGGAGGAATTATAGGAATGGATGGAACCCTTGAGGCCTATAGACGGAAGTACGAGTTTGGTATCGAAGGGAAACTAAAGGAGATGACCTCATTGAAATTCGAAGGGAGAATTATGGTGTTTCCTGGGGATGGCACAAAGATATGTCAAGATGCATATATATATCGACGATAAGGTTGAAAATTGAAGTTTGTCTATCTTGTAGTCGAGCACTAGACGTGTCGATAGAAGGGAAGGACATAATGACGAAAGCTAAAGGATCACTTTGATCCAATGGAAATTTCGGATGGAGTCGAGAATGGATTGCTATGGAAGTAATCATGTGAATGTTTATGGGGTAAGAGGGCCATAACTCGATTTGATTAATGGAGAGCAAATTGATAAAGCCCTTCAAACTCCGTTGGCGTGAAATGAAGCTTGAAATGAGTAATACGCCAAAAGGTATGGACATTAAGAGTGCATTCTGGTGAAGGCTTGATAATAATGGTTATGGACAAATGAAAGAGATAAAGTGAACGCTCTAGGAAGAACTACTGACAAATGATATGAATACCAAAAGAGAATGGAGAGAAGCCCATCGGATTGAAGACTGAAGGAGACAAGTTCCAGAGGAAAGATAGTTTCGAGTTGGAAAGGACGAGCAAGATCGTCAAGCTATGAAAAGGATTATCCGGAAGAGTAAGGGTGCAACAAGGCGCCAATACCCCAAAGGATTGGATGGGTTGGAAGGTTGCAAATTTCGAGGACGAAATTTCTTTAAGAGGGGAAGAGTTGTGACATTCTAATTTACAGTCAATTTCAGGCTCATTAATGAGAAGTGTATATCTAGAGATGTATTTCAGTCGTATTCCACTCGAATCTGATTAATTCGAGCAGACTGACTAAAAGGGAAAGGCTAACGCGAGACGAGGTACGTGGACCTAGGGAACTCAGATAGGAAACGACACTTTGGCCATAAGGATTGTCGAGGGAACTAGCGATAGACCATCACAGTTACTTGACAACCAAAGCCGCCACGAATTGACGAGCCCTAAACGTGATATGAATCATGAAATTGATACGCGTAATGTCTGCAAAAGCCGTCCGTCGGTTCGGGATAGGCTGAAACCACGTCTAATAGAGAAAATTATCAGAAACGAGTCTTGAAATATTGAAAATGGAAAATCAAGAATTTCAATATTATTCGGATTGGTCGTCGCCCTATCGAAAAATTCTAGAAAGAGAAAAAAAAACGACGTTCTGAACGTCGAGGGTAAAATGACCGTTTTGCCCCTCAAGCTTAGAACTTTACCCTTACAATGAAAGAAGGGCAAATTGGTCCATACACCTCCCATGGCTACCAAAAAAAAAGGATTAAATGAGGGCCATTGAATCTCCTTTGGAAAAGACAATGCCATGTGTCACTAGATTGTGAAGTGTAGTCATATTAACCTTTATGCTCACCTAACATTCAACTCCCTTGACCAATCATTTGGATATAGCCATGCTCTCTTCTCTCTCTCTCTCCTCACCTCCCATTCGGCCAAGACTCGCCCTCCACAACCGAGCAAACCATCTTCTTCTTCTTCCTTGTTTTTTGCATTGCCGGCGACCAGTTTTGTGCTTTTTGTTCGGCGCCCATTGACGCCACTTTTCGGCCACCATTCAACCGCCGATCGACCACACCAATGTAGATACACATTTTTCTGACATCCTCAAACAACAATCACGGCATTTGGAGTACTGAGAAGTCCCGACCAAGGATTCTCCCAAGAGCCGACAGAATCGGAGCCAATCTGAGGTAGGTTCGGTTCTTAGCCCTTTTGATGATCGAAATCTTGGAATCTTGGGCTCAAATTTTGTGGAGATCTAGCTGAGACGTGTAGGATTTTGTGATAAAAATTGGGGCTTAATTTGATAAATTTTTTACCATGAACCGATCTTGCTAATATTGGACAGAATCTACCCGATAAGCTGACTTGGGCAATCCAGCGACCTTGGGCGAGTTTTTGACAACCAATCGACTCGAAACTCACAGTGAGCTTCCCAAATCCTTAGGTAGACATGTTAAGGAGTAGGATAACATTTAAATGTTGGAATTGGAGTAGATTTAGGACCGGTTGGACCCGGCTTGCACAGAACCAAGTAGGACCGGTTCGGTGCCGGGCCAAATCGATTTTGTTGAAGGCTGAAGGTGGCTACTTTGAGCTGTAAATTGATGTTTAAGATGTGATGAGGTGTTAAGGGTTATGTTATGGATGATTGGGGTTGATGGATTGAGAATTTGGACAAAAGAATTGATGAAATTGATTGAAATTTCAGGTTGCACGACAAGCCCGGTTGTGGACATTGGTTGACCGAAACTTTGGGGACCAAAGAGGAGGAAATTGTGATGTAAAAATCAAGGTAAGGGAATTTCTAACTCCATGCTAGGAAGACCAGACTCGATTGGGTGAGTCAAGGCTTAATTAGATCGATTTATGAGGATATTCCAAAGGGGTAGCTTTTGAAACGTCCTAAGTGGTTATAGAAAGTCTGTGTGTGGTATTGTTTGTGTGAAAACCCCATGCCATGTCGTGTGTCATTGATTGTCTTGCATGCCATGAATCTTCAAATTGCGCATGAGATGCATATAGTGTTTTATTTATGAATTGAATTGTGAATTATGGCATGAGCATGACATGGCGAGGCCCTGAGGCGTATGAGACACGGGGCGGGAGGTGGATACCCTGATGCGACGAAATCGAGGGATGGAGTTGATATCGTGTGGGGCCCTAGTGCGATGAAATCGCGAGGTTGAGACGGCTACGGTCCTGATGCGAACCATTCGTGGGACGGAGAGGCCCTAAGGCGTATGAGACGCGGGGCAGGAGATATATACCCTGATGCGACGAGATCGCGGGGTGGAGTTGATATTGTGTGGTGCCTTGATGCGATCTAATCGCGGGGTTGAGTTGACTACGATCCTAATGCGAACTATTCGCGGGACAGGTTGTAGAATGATGATATTGGTCTGGAGATTCATCGGAACCTGATGCGTTTACGCAGGTTGCCGATGACGGTCTGATGCATTTACGCGGATCGAGCCTGATGCGATTTAATCACGGGCTGGAGAGGCAGGCAGGTAGAAGTGGATGTGGTGAAGTGGCAGGCCGAGTGTGCATGATCATCTGAGTGTAACATGAGGTCATCATTGCATGCCTGTTATCTGCATGTTGTTGTTTTCTTGATTCGTGCTTGATATGCCTATGTGTTTATGAGCTAGGAATTTTAGGATAGGTGACTACCTAAGTGGACGGTCAGCCTAACCTAGGGTTAGGACCCACCTTACCGAGATTTATATCTCACCCCGTTGGGGGCTTACATTTTTCTAGTTCCAGGCAAAGGAAGTGGTACTTGCCAAGGACTAGCATTTGAAGAGATATCTGACTAATTGTATTTAAGAGAGTTTTAAGATATGGATTTACATCTGTGAGATTAGGGATTGTCCTTCCTATCGATGGAATATGAATTGAACCTTTGGGAATTTATTAATGAAATTTTGATGTTTCTGTCCTAAGTCATCGGTTGTTAAGTTATTTGTAAGTTGGAGTTGGCATCGCTTCCGCATACGTGTTTCTTTCCGCGCCTAGAACATTAGCCGTTTGATCCTGGAGTTTTCATAAAAGAACGGCTGGGTGGGATGTTCGTGCGCTCTCCAGGTTCAGGGCATGACAGGTACTAACTGGCTAAGAGCCCTAATGATATCGATTGGCTTGTGGCTCCAGTGATATCAATTAGCTAGAGTGCCTAGAGAAGTACATTACAGCCTGAGACCCCAGGCAATGATTGATCGTGATGACTCTGAAGTCTATGTGTATTTGTTTATATGCCATGTGATATTGTCTGGCTGAACTTCTGTTTATCGCTTGTTGTGAAGTCTAGGGGGACTGGCGGTTTGGTCTAAATTTAGGGTTCACTTGCTGAAATATTATATATATATATATATATATATCTCACCCCATTGGGGATTAACTTTTTCACATCCCTGGCGAAGGAAGTCTGAACTTGCCATGGGTTGACGTTTGAGGAAGTCAGTGAAGGAATCATAATGAACATGACTGAGACCTTAGGAACTATATATTGTTAGGAGTTAGATTTGTAACTGACTGTGATATTTCAGAGAAGTGTATACCCTTTTTGTCCGGAGTCATCTCTTATTTTAATTGTATGGAGTTGTTTCTCGCTTTCGATTAATAAAAAATTTGTTGAGTTATGTCCGAGGGACCCTAGGAGAAGAATTGAAGATCAACAGCCTGGTGGGATGTCCGCGTGCTCACCGAGTACAGGGCATGACAACATTTCGGTGTTAATATTTTTCTTTAGATCACTTAAGTGCCAAATCGGAGAAAAAATGATCACTTAAGTGTCAAGTCGCCGAAATTGGCGCTAAAGTGATCCTTTTCTTAGAAATATTGGCACTTCGATGATTCAAAAAAAGATCACTTTAGTGCTAATTTCGGTGAAAAAAGGGTCACTTTAATGCCAATTCCGGCGACTTGGCACTTAAGTGATCGTTTTTTTTTTGTGATTTGGCACTTAAGTGATCTGAAGTGAGATGAGTCCCAAAAGTGAGATGAGTCATTTTCTCAGGTATTTTGGCGAGTCCCAATAGTGAGATGAGTCATTTTTGCTGGTGAGAAGCTTTTTCCGGACCGATTCACTGACAAATCAAATCTTTAGGTAAATCCCATAGGCAGATTGGGTTGACTCTAGAATCCCTTAAAGTAGAAATTCTTTTCTGGTCTGATCCATCATAAGGATCAAAACCCTAGGCAAATCCCCAAAGGTGGGACGCGTCTTCCTTAGATTCTTATTAGTAAGGAATTTCATTCTGGTTTGGCTACCATACGGACTGAAGCTTAATCTCCTTAGGAAACTTTGGTAATGAGTCCCTAGGTATCACTCTTGAATCCGTCAAATGCTACAAATGCCATTCGAGCATCAGACAGGTAAGTATCAGGTAAACCTCTTTGTCGTCTAACACTCTCATATCGAAAGGACCAGAATGAGCATGTCTTCTTTCAAAGCAGAGCATACATCGATGGGCATGAACATATATATAAGTAATCATCTAGATGATCTTTGGTCTCGAGTTCAACTTATGCCTTTGTTTTGTTGTCTAGTAAATTCAGATACATTGTGCTGTTACAAAGGTAAATCCAAGCTTCCACATGTTTAACCTCAGCTTCTAAGCACATCAAGTAAAAAAAAGGCTAAACTCAGTAGACATGACGGCCTAGTACGTCACATATTAGGCGTAAATTTCTAGCAAATCTTCAATGAATTCTATACTTGTTAAATGGTGAATTGGGTCGGGTCAGGTTGAAGATGATCCGACCCATATTTACAAATTTCCATACGATTCATATCTAGTAGTTTTATTCAATCTATATCCGTCCCGATCCATATTGCTAAAAATACCTCAATATTAAATTTGTGGCGCTGCCGGCCCCCAGCCCATTAATGGAACGTGCTTATGATAAGTTGCTCAGTTGTTTGAAATCACGATGCAAGGAGTTACCGATCATATTTGAAATTCATTCACAAGAACACGAACAAAAATGTGGGAAGAAACTTTACGAAACAAACACTAATCTTTGCGGATTTAAAAAATTAACTGGGGCTGGAGATACTCTGATAGAAAGCCATTCATCCGAGGTGGATGCACATGATCAACTGAAATTCGCAAAGCTAATTTTAAATGACTGTAGCCATTCATTTAACGCAGATATATATTTATTAAAACAAGAAACCATTTTAAAACCCAAGGAAAACGCCAAAAAAAAACTGAAAAGGAAGGAAAGACAGGTTGGATCGGACAATGTCGAACGCACGATCGCTATACCTGACTGAGTACAGTCTGGTCGGTGAGTCCCATCATCTCCCTGGGGCCTGGTGCTTAGTAGGTTAAGCAAAATTGGATGATTATGACGATGGTACTCCAAGTGCGTATACTAGGGCGGTTAAAAAGGTTCGCGTCGGTCCAGCCCGGCTCGATCCGGCCCAATTTGAAATTTCTCTAAATTTTCGGGCCGAAGCTTGGTACTGTTTCAAATAGGGCCGGTATCGTTGGGGCCCGAAAAATGAAGTACCAGCCTGGGCATGAAAAGAAGACGGGGCAATTAAAAGACTCAAATATCCAGCCCAACTCTGCTACTGCTCATCATCTTCTTCTTCACTGCGACGTCTCCCTCCTCCCGACGCCCAATGCGCAGGGATCCACCGAGACTCCATCACTTTCTTCCGCCCGAGTGCACGCTGGATGCCTCCAGCGCCGTCCCTCAATGCCGACCACTCTCGAAGGTTCCCCTTCGCGGCTGAACCCTATCCAGAAGAAACCCTAGTCCGCCACCATTTGGAGCCCCACCTGGGCTCGAAATCTCCCGGAGGCGGTGACCGTCGTCGGGTTGAAGAGGTGGGTAGTGGAGATCCTCCTCCGGTTGTGCCAGTACTCGCCGTACGGGGCGAACCACATCGCATGGTGAAACAGGAGCTCGTATGCCTACTCCTTCATGGGTCGGTCGGCGAACGCCGAGCTGTTCAACATCTCTTTCGCGGTCTTCGGTTCGCTCGAGATGACGAAGCTGGTGAACCCAACCGAGAACGTCATCAGCCTCTTGGCCTCCAGAGCCCTGGAGTGGTCGTCGAGGACCCGGTGAGTCAGGGAACCGGTGAAGGCGAATACGAGGCAGAGCATGGGGAAGCCGGAGGCGCTCGGCACGGATGTGGCAGCTGCAGCGCCGTTGCTCTTGGCGGGGCAGGCCATCGCGAGAGCCCAGGCGAGCCGCCGGGCCACAGCCAGAAGGCGAAAATGGCGGCGAAGAGGATGAAACAGAGGGTTATCCTTCTGTGCTTCCATTTCTGTTTCCCGATCAGGCTCTTGCTTCTTGTTTTCATATATCACCACCCATATTCTGAGTCCCTTTTTCACCCAAAAAAGAAATACCAAGCTGCAATCTCTCTTTCTTCTTTTCTCTTGTTCTTGAGATTCTTGGAAAAAAAGTTTTCGTGATGCGATGATTATACGTTCTTTAAACAAAGACAAGCACATGTCTGAATTTAATGGTGTAGACACATCTAATCTTCGCTATGAGGCCATTGATCTTCATTGTCTCTTTGTAATTTCTTCGATTTTTGTAAATCTAGGCAAGTTCTTGTTCTGCACTTGTTGCAGGTCTTGGGTGTGAAGTATTTTCTTCAGGTCTACGACTTTCCATTATGTTTTGAGCAGTTGCCTGTGATAAAAGAGATGAGCTATTTGCGCTTACGGATGAGAATTCATTACTTACACAAAACCTCTACTGCCTTCCTTCTGAGGATGCGGAAGTCGTTTGTTTGATTGATTTTTTTCGAACTTATTTTTTCAATTTTTCGTTGGCATTAAGTTCTGAAAATGGTTTCTAATTTTACAGTTTTGATTTGTTGAAGAGTTGGTGATCTGATGATGAGAAGCATGGTGCAGAGATAATCTATGTGATTATAACATTTCATTGGTCTTTCGCTCCTAGCTTGTATAATTAATCTTCTATTTTTGCAAATCCCTGATCGAACAAAGATTCAGTTCATCACCCAAAAAAAAAAACTTGTACAATTCTTGAAATATCTGAAATTTTGGAGTTTGTTTCACAATCCTTAAATAAAAAATAAAATAAAATAAAAAAGTCTACCGACCCGGCCCGGCCCGGCCCGACTCGGACCAAAAATATGAGAAAATTCGGGTACCAGGCCGGGTCAAGTTTGGTACTGGTAAGTTTCGGGCCGGGTCGGGCTTCTATGAGACCCGGCCCGACCCGGCCCATTGACCCCACAAGCGAATACAACACCCTCCTCCTCCTCGTGCGGTCGACCGGTGACTAGACTTTTAATGCCATGTAAAAGAAAAAAAAAAATCAAATTAAAAAAGTCAGAAATTAAAAAACACGAGCCACATGGGTGGGTTGGCTCAACTAATAACCTTGATAAACAAAATGGGGTGTAAATGTGTTAAAATATGGGTTTGTTTTTAAAACCATTTAGAACACGTATATAACTACGTTTACAACTCAAACCCAATTAACAACCCATTTATTAAAACATGACTAAAACATATTTGACCCGTATCATTTTGTTTTGGTCGAGTGACCCGTATCGCGAATACTTAGGGATTCTTATTTCTCATACCGATCTGCAGTGCCTCCCCCTTGTCTCACTACAGGAGGTGTTTCCTGACTTTTCTAAAGAAATGAGGTTTTGCTTTCGAAATCAGAATCCAAAGAATCTCATAACAAAACGAAATCACAACTATGAAAAATGCTCTGTCGCAATCGTCCCAAAGTGAACCACCAAAGGAAAGTTAATGGATTACAAAATGGGGATTACAAAATGGGAACAACGGTTTCTCTCCCCAGGCAAACGCTCGCTTTTAGTTCTAAATTTCTCAAGCTCTGCCAGTTGCAACTTGGTTTCTTGACATAAATCATTTACACATGTAGTTAAATTTAGTTAGGAGACGCCATTAATTTTTCATGGATGGATTAGAAGTACAAGTAATATGCGAAAGAACATCGTGCGACCAAAACATTTCGTGGATATGAGGAATTGGTTATGTTAGATAAATCTAATACCTTTCAGTACCTTTTCTCGTTATTTCAAAAATGTGTTGAAAGCAGTCTTGGTCAACTTCAATTTTAGGCCACTAACATGTAAGAGGTGATCACGTGGATGAATAAACAAGAATTTAACACTCAATAATCTTGGCGGTAAATACATTGCTCAAGGAGATAGAAAACCCTTCATGCATCCTAGACATGTTTTTTAAATGCAAGTCTATAATTTTTTTTCTTTCATTTTATGCAAATTAAACTACATACAGTACATATGTTGTTGACACCTATATTTTGGCTAATTATTTAGGCATCTATTACATAGATAAATTGAGATCGAACCCACCCCTAAACAAAAATATTTGTTAAATTGCACGTACGTTTTAGGAGCATTTGCTTTGTTAGTTAGTTAAGCTGTAACAATCCGAATTCCGACTCTCTCGAGGCTATTGAATGGAAGTATATCGATCGATGTGTTTCAGTTGTAACTCGCTCGAAGTTGGCCACTCCCGAGTTAATTGACCAAAAGGGAAAGACTGACGCGGAGTCGGGTACGTGGACCTAGGGAATTTGAATGAGAAATGGAACTTTGACCACAAGGATTGTTAAGGGAATATTCCGGGCCAGCAGAGATCGATCTAAGGACGATCATGGAACGTGTTGCTAGCGTTATACTTTGGGACGCGGGTGATTCTACTTAACCAATGTGTAATTTGCGAGAATTTACTAAATCAGACTTCGATGATCAGAATCGAAAGAACGAACAATAAGCCCTCACAATTACATAACAATCAAAGTCGCCACAGCTTAAGAATAATCCTAAGGTCGATACGTGTAACGCCTACAAGACTCGCCCGTCAGTTTGAGATAAATTGAAATTACAGTCGACGAGAGTTCGACATGAAATTGGATCTCGAGATTTGGGTATTAGACATTGAGAAATTTCAATATTTGAATTGAAATAGACATCGCCTCATCGGGGATGGTTTATATTGAAAAAATGGAAGTTTGGACGAAAAGTGCAAAATAATTATTTTTCCCCTCGACCTTTAGCCTTGCCTTAAGAAGTTTAGAAGATCATTTTGATCATTTTCCCTCCTCTATATGCTGCCAAAAATTGGATGAGGATGAATCAAAGGGAGTCAAAGTCAATGAAGCAACCAATGGAAGGTTGCCAAGTGTCAATCAAAGAGAAGGCCAAGCATTAAATGCAATTTAATTACCCATCTTGTCTATTTGACCAAAATAGATAATTGGTGTGTAATAGACTCTCTCTCTTCATGTTTGGCCGGCCACCATCTCCACCATCTTTCTCTTCTTCATTTTTTTTCTCTCGGTCGAGCAGGTTTCTCGCGGACAGGGAAAAACGGCTCCACTGTTTCGGCCATAACTTCGTCGTCTGACATCGGATTGAGGTAAAACCACCGCCATTTTAAATCTTATCGTCTTTCCGTTCTAAAAAGGTATTATAAGCTTAATTTGGCCCATTTGCTTGTCTCGTAGGTCTGTTTGAGTGGACAAAGGTCAGATTCTGATCGATTTTGAAGAGATTGCGTTTTTTGGAGCTTCCGAATCCCAAATGATCTCAAAATTTCAGTGAGGTTTTCATAACATCTAGTACTTAAATTTACTAAGCTTTTTTTTGCAATTTTAGCTGAATTTTGATGGGTGTACATAGCTGATTTGTAAATATTTTTACTAAGCATATTCTGCCCGTTTGAGGACCGTGTGGAATCCGGGCTGTTCAAAGGTCTTTTGACTGTCGAACCACTTCAAGTCTCTTGGTGAGCCTTCTAAACTTGTAAATGAAGGTCTTGGTACATTATTTATGCAAAGAGTTAGGTTTGGAATTGAAGTATGGTTCGATTGAACGATTGGAAACCGAAATCGATTTTGTTTTGAGGAGGTAGTCATGCTGACCGGTTCTGTTTAGGGACTAAATGAGGAATATTTGGACTTCAATTGACGTATAACGTCTTGTATGATGTCATGTGAAGTGTCAATGGAAAGTGTGAAAAGTGGATTGAAGTTTAGAGATGATTTATGACAAATTTAGTACATAAACGTCTAAGTTATGACTTATTATAGTTATGACCATGCGAACCAAATAGCTTAAGGGTTCAAAGTGAGCATTCTAAAGTTCATAACCCAAGATTGGTTAATCTTGTTAGGTTGATGACGCATTTGGGGGGATTTATACTTGTGGCTTAGAGAAAAGTTGCCTGGTGTGACATTGTGATATTTAATCAGGTAAGTGTTTCCTAATCCTTTCTCTGAATGCCAAGACACTGCTGGATGAGTGATTGAATGAAATGATTGATTGGTGAATTTTTATGAATTGTAGGATATCATTTGGTCTGATGACTCCGGCGAAATCGGAGGGTGGTGAAATTGAATGAGAATGTGAATGTCATTTGGTCTGATGACCCCAGCGGCATGGAGTGGCTGTAAGCCTGGAGGATATCATTTGATCTGATGACCCTGGCGGTATCGAAAGGTGGTGAAATTGAATAAAAATGTGAATGCTATTTGGTCTGATGACCGCGGCGGCATGGAGTGGCTGTAAGCCTGAAAATTACTGATTGATTTGATGACCCCAGTGGTATGTGGATATCGTTTGGTCTGATGACCCCGATGATGTTAGGTGGTAGGAGTGCCAGAAGAGTATATGGGTGGATGATAAAGTGGTGGTTGTGGTGTATATGATGCATGTGATTGCAAATTGGGACCCTAGAATTGAGCATGACTGTTTGTGTTGATTGTCCATGCTTGCTAATTGATACTGCCGTTGTGTGATGCCTTGTGCCATTGCGTTATTTGTTATTTTGCATATGAATGGTATATGTGGGTGGTCTGGTAGGATTAGTATTGAGGTATAGAGTTAGGTTTTACTTGCTGATATATATATCTCACCTTAGTGGAGGATTAACTTTTTCAGGTTTTTGAAGACGAAAGTATAGGCGAGATGAGGATGAGCTCTCGATGAAGTAATGGAATGAATGGTTTTATGTTTTTGTGACCTTAGGACTTGTATTCGAATCTTGAGGATTATTTTTATGAATTGAATTATGGGTACTTGCCTGATATAACTTTAGAATAGAATTTTAGAATAAAGAGAAGTATACCCCTTTGTCCTGAGTTATCTCATGATAATTTGTAATGAGCAGCTTAATGGATTCCGTGACCTTGTTTCTTTTTTGAGCTATAATGTGACTGGCCGATGGATCCTGGAAGACTATTGTAGAACAACGGTCTGGTGGGATGTTCGTGTGCTCGTAGCGTTCGGGGCGTGACATAAGCCCATGCACTTTGCATATTAATTAGGTCAGCGGAGAATGGTTTTAAGTGATGGTCTTGAACTTAGGTTGACAAACTGAACTATGCCCACAGAAAATTCGGCCAAAGCTTGCTCGCTTGTGAACCGGTATTGGCACTAATCAATAGTTATTTTTTGAATGTACATATAAAATTATAGCCATGGAAAGTTGAGCTTTTTATGAAACAGTATGGTCGTTCATAAAAGGGTTTTACTCTTTATAAATTCAACGTCCCCGCTTCCAAATTTTTCATTTTTCGATTCTCTTTTCTTTCTTAATAGATAATCATTTAGTAGTGCCAATTTAGAAAGGTTTACGATTGGTTGTTGAAACCGAGCGTTGAAGTCTGTTATCCACTTTCTGGATTGATTGTTAGCCCCAATAGATACCACTAATCTTTTTTGAGAAAATTGTCCAAATGTATTAAATCAACCTTTTTACCTTTTGTCATTCAGCCTATCTAGCCAATTTTGATCGGAAATCACTGGCGTGAATGTAGGCCTAGCGTTGACATGAACGATTTTAAATAGTGTTTTAAAATTTTTGAATTTATAGGATTTTTATTTTTTTTCTTTTTTCTTTTTTGGGTCCCTTTGCTTCCTAAGAGCCAGGTGAGGGTCACTCGGCCTCGTGCTATAAAGAAAGAACAGTGGAGGTAATTATCTGAGTCATCGAGAATGGACTACATGCTGGGTAATGGTGATATGGACGGAAATGGAGCCTCTAAAATATGGCAGCAAACGGTGTTGGCGTCTATGCATCCGCCATTAATGGATACCACATACTTCTCGCTGCCGGCTTCAACGCTTGTCTCCTCCGAGCAGCTTGGAACACAAAGGGGTACCGGCATTTTCTGTGCCGGCTCACCCCTGCAATTTGTGTTTACACAGAATGAAAACATTTTGATTAGAGAGAGTAGTGAGCAAAAGCCGAAGCAAAAAAATCCCAGAGAGAAAACCAGCATAGTAATGGTGAGGACAGAGAGGACGAGAGTAGAACAAGGCACGGTGTTCATGTTCGTCTTCGTCTTCAAGGGTTGGTTGGTTGTGAGAGTGCCAATACCTGATGCGTTTCTGTATTTATATTCACCAGGGCATCCTTACAAGACGGTAGCTCACTCTGGATTCTCTGTATATCGAGAAAACTGTGACCTCTTTAGGAATAAATGCTAGTGTTAGGTTAAGAGAAATAGATAACGGAATGGATGGTTTATCATTAAGCATAATGTTAACCAGATAAGTGGAGGGAGACTACATTATTTTAAAGAGGATATAAGAGCTATTGTCAAACGATGTGAGATAACAACTTTAACATTCGCTCTCACATGCTAGTCATATGAGGAGCGACATGTGAAATTTGACTAATGAGAGTGGATGCACAATCTCGGACAACACTGACTCTAATATTATGTTAGGTTCAGAGAAATGGATAATGAAATGAATAATTTATAATTAGACATGAGGCCAATATAAATATACATACAAGGAAGAGTATGAATGTAAATACATGTAATAAAGGGAAAAACCCTAATCCTAATTGTGCAGCATGTCTAACGTTCTGAACTGTCAAGTTCTTTTGGGCTAAATCGTGGGAACTGTCGGCTAGGCCTATGAAACTTCTGACGGAATCAACTGCTGCTATCCAAAAAGAGTTGGGCTGAAGTTCTTTTGGGCTGAATCATGAGAACCGTGGGTAATTTCATTATTGATTATATCCTCGTTTGTAAATAAAAAGAGTTGGGCTGAGCTCATAATTAGTGAGACCTTCAACGTAAAAGCCACTGTTAGCATTAGCTGTATATTATATTCAAAGTAAAATTTTAGACCCTTTTTATGTATATCCATGTTTATTCTGATTTCTAGGTAAATTAAGAGGGATTATAGGCTTGTAAACGAGAAGGAAAAAAGAAAATAAAGAAGTTGATTTACTTTCTTTACATGGTATCAGAGCTAGGGTTTACCCCATACACAACGTTCGTGTCTCGAGCTTCCGTTCTTGCCCAGAAGTCATCCTTGGTCCTCTAGATCACTCAGCTCTCGCTCTCGCTCCCATTCGGTGACGTTTTTTCTCTAACCGGCGATCTCTGGTTTTAGTTTTGTTGTTGATTTTTGGGATCGAGAACTGCGGTCGTGGGCTACGTGCCGAGCACTTTCATCAAAGATTTGATTTTTATCAACAGCGGAAATTGCGGTTGGACAGATTTGGGGATCTCGATAATCCACCCAGTATCAACACTTTCGTATAATTTATTTGCTTTCCGTCTTTCTCCAACTTGTTCCCCGCTTGATTGGTCTGTTCGTTCTCTGTTTGGTGCCTATTTGGTCTGTTCAAAGTTGTTGTTGCCTTTGCAGTCAAACGAGTGGTTGGTCAGTGCTGGATTAGGGGTGTTAGATATAATTCGGTGTCGAAACAGATATATTAGCTGCTGTTCACATCCAAAACAGGGCTGTTTTTGGCGATTTTCTTGCTTATTTGGTACAAAAAAAAAAAAACAGCAGTTATTTGGCACGGTTTCACTTGATTATTAGTGCAGTTATTCGGAGCGCTTTCCTCACTATTTTGCATAAAAGACGTGTTATTCGTGCGTCCTTCTTCGGGTGAACTAGTGCAGAATTTCAGTGACTTAACTTTCGTCACTAACTTCATTTTCGCGACCATTGTCGCTACTCCGATGAGACTACAGCCCTAGGGTTTTGGTAGCACAAAGGGGACCTTTGAATACTGATGCTCTTATTGAGCGTTCGACTCAAGTCTTGTCTCAATATCATGTCCCATAATCTCATGTTGAGACTCCGACTCCCCCAATTTCTAAAGATGGAAGCAATTATGGTCTTTGGTCTCAAATTATTGAGATGTACATCTCTGGTAAAGACAAGTTGGGGTATATTATTGGGGTTCTTCCCCAACCCCCTCCGAATGACCCAAGCTTCCGAAAGTGGAAGACAAAAGATTCAACTATGAAGAGCTGGCTTATCAATTCTATGGATACTGCATTGATTGGTAACTTCATCTGATACCCCACCGCAAAAGCAATTTGGGATGCGGTGGCTACGACATTCTTTAATGGTGCTAACGTCTCTCAGGTGTATGATTTAAAGCGACGCCTAACTCGTCTGAAGCAGGCGAGCGGATCCATTGAAAAGTATTATAATGACCTTCAAGGACTTTGGCGAGAAATTAATTTTCGTCAGCCTAAACCCATGACCTGCGCTTATGATATTGACAAATACAACACTTTGGCTCAGGAACATTGCGTTTACTTATTTTTGGATGGCCTGGATGATCGCCTAGACAAGGTCCGGGCTGATGTATTACAAATGCAACCGCTTCCTACGGTCGAACAAGCTTACGCACGTGTAAAAAGAGAAGACATTCGCTCGGCCGTTATGATGGTGCATTCTCAGACTCCCACAGCTGCTATGTTGTCTCGTGGTAGTAAAACTTGCCCTGGACATGCTACTTTACGAATGGCTCATGGTTCTAATCTATCTAGGGGAGGACACTCTAACACTGGTCCAAGGCCTATGTCGCAATCGCTAGCAACAAGAAATTGTACACACTGTGGGAATTCTCGACATACGAAGTAGACTTGTTTTAAATTGCATGGCTATCCTGACCGGTGAAAAGAACTGTAGGCTAAAAAGAAAGTTGAGAATTCAACGAGTAGTGGACAAGCTTCCTTGGCCACAGGTGATTCACCTTTATCATTGGTGCCACATGTAGACTCCACCGCTGCACCTAATTCCAATTCTACAGGTAACAATGGGTCTGCACTTGTCAGTACTTTGCAGGCTGGAGGTAATAATGGGTGGATTATTGATTTAGGTGCTATTGATCATATGACACCTAATTTTGAGGATCTCCAGCATAAAACCGCTCCAAAGAGACAAAATATATATAACGCCATTGGTCACAGTTTTTCGGTGATAGGGGTTGGCAGTGTTGAACTTTCCTCGTTATTATCATTATCTCACGCTTTGCTAGTGCCGTCTTTATCTAACCGATTGCTCTCTATTGGACAAATCACTAATGAATTGAATTGCAGTGTACTCATGTATCCCTCCTTTTGTTTATTTCGAGATATTCTCATGAAGGAGATTATTGGATGTGGTACTAAGAGGGAGGGACTGTACTTTGTGGATGACTTCACTAAAAGCCGAGCATATCACACCCGCGGTCAGTCTACTGCTAAGGAGAAAGAAATTTGGTTATGGCATTGTCGCTTAGGACACCCTTCTTTTAGGTATTTAAAGAAGTTATTTCCAAATTTGTTCAGTTGTTTATAGGATTCTGAATTTCAATGAGACCTGCATTTTGGTGAAGAGCCATCGTGCTTCTTTTCTACTAAGTTTTAATAAGAGCCAGACTCATTTTTCATTAATACATTCTGATGTGTGGAGTGCCTCACCAATTGTTACTATGTCTGGTATTCGTTGATTTGTAACTTTTGTGGATGACTACACTAGGATGACCTGGTTATGTTTAATGAAACATAAAGATGAAGTAGGGACAATTTTTTCGTGTATTTCACTACATGGTCAAGACCCAATTTAGAGCTCAAATCTATGTCCTTCGTAGCGATAATGGCGGCGAATATATTAATTAACACCTCAAAAGTTATTTTCAAGATCTTGGGTTAATTCATGAATCCTCTTGCACACAGACACCCCAATAAAATGGTGTTGTCGAATGGAAAAATCGTCATATCTTAGAGACAGCAAGAGCACTCGTGATAGGTGGGCACGTTCCGAATCGTTTTTGGGATGCTGCTATAGTTATTGCTGTACATCCGATGAATCGTATGCCCTCCCATATATTAGCATTCGAGACCCCGCTCCAAGCTCTTTCGACGTATGTCTCACTTCCCTCAATCTTAACTTTACTTCCTAAGGTGTTTGGGTATTTGGGTGTGTGGCCTATGTCCATCTACATAAGAATCAGCGAATGAAGCTCGACCCACATGCTGTTAAGTGTGTTTTTCTTGGCTATGGAACTCACTGGAAGGGATATCATTGCTACAATCCGGACACAAAGAAAACTCATGTGACTATGGATGTCACATTTGTTGAATCTGAACTCTTCTTTTCCACCATCGATTATGCCTTTCAAGGGATATCCATGGTGAAAGACTAAACTGGTGGGAAGGTGGGATGATGGCGGGAGCTCTGGTAGATCAAGGCAGTGGACAAGGAAATCGACAGCAAATTCTCAGCGAAGAAAATGATCAGCAGAGTATTTTGCTACGAGAGTCACAAGATCAATTCGAGGTATAGTACTCTCTCCCTCAAAATATCCCCTCTTTAGTACCCGACCAGTCTCCTGAGTAAGTTATCCTATCACACATGAGTCTCTTGTTAATATCGATAAGATTGTTGGTTATAAATTGCCTGATAGACACAATCGAGACAAGGCTCTTAATAGGTACTTACCAGATGTGGAGGAACGAAGGTCGAAGTACCCGATTACCAATTTTGTATTGACAAGAGGATTTTCAGAACGCTTGAGAGCGTTTGTGGCTAATGTCTCCGTAATATAAGAAGCCTTGAAAGATCCCAAGTGGGTTCAAGCAATAAAAGAAGAGATGGAAGTCTTGTAGAAAAATAAGACTTGGATACTAGTAAAGTTACCGAAGGGAAAGAAGGCTGTAGGATGCAAGCGGGTCTTCACCATCAAATACAAAGCAGGCGGATCAGTTGAGAGATATAAAGCATGGTTGGTAGTAAAGGGGTTTACCCAGACCTAAGGTGTGGACTATCAAGAAACATTCTCTCCAATTGCAAAGTTGAATATAGTACGAGTTTTGATGTCACTTGCAGCGAACTTGGACTGGCTTTTGCACCAGTTTGATGTGAAGAACGCGTTTCTTCATGGAGATCTAGAAGAAGAGATTTACATTGAAGTCCCACCAGGATATGCGTGTGTTGATTAGTCGAATGTGGTGTGCAGACTTCAATGATCACTATATGGGTTAAAGCAATCACCCCGTGCATGGTTTGGCTGGTTTAGCTCAGCGATAAAAGGGTATGGATGCACTCAAAGTAATGCTGACCATACATTATTTTTGAAGCGTAGACAGGACAATGTAACAACATTGATCATATATGTGGATGATATAATCATCACAGGCAATGATCTTGAAGAAATTGCAAATTTTCAAGGGCGGCTATCTAATGAGTTTGAGATGAAAAATTTAGGGGGTCTTAAATATTTCTTGGGAATTGAAATAGTCAGGTCAAAAGAAGGTATTTTCTTATCTGAGTGAAAGTATGTGTTAGATTTATTAGCTGAGGTTGCAATGTTGGAATGTAAGCCTGTTGACACTCCTATTGCTCAAAATCATAAACTCGGAGAGTTTCCTAATCAAGTCCTACTAATAAAGACAAATACCAAAGGTTAGTAGGGAGACTAATTTATTTGTCACACACTCGTTTTGATATTGCATATGCTGTAGGAGTTGTAAGTCAATTCATGCACGCACCGAGTGAAAAACATATGAATGTTGTAGCTTGAATTTTCCACTACTTGAAGTCAGCTCCAAGAAAAGGGTTGTTCTTTGCAAAGAACGACCACCTTGAGGTAAAGGGGTTTAAAGATGTAGATTGGGCAGGCAGTATCTCTAACAAAAGGTCTGCGTCAGGTTATTCATATTTGTGGGAGTAAACTTAGTAACATGGAGGAGCAAGAAGCAGAAGGTTGTATCCTTATCAAGTGCTTAAACAGAATTTCGAGGGGTAGCCAAAGGTCTATGCGAATTATTATGGCTCAAAAGGTTACTGACAGAACTTGGTTTCCCACCTGAGTCTGAGATGAAACTGTTTTGTGATAATAAAGTTGCGATTCAAATTTCTCAAAATCCAGTTCAACATGATCATACTAAGCATATTGAGGTGGATAGGCATTTTGTCAAGTATAACTTGGAGGCTAAGGTGATAAAGTTTCCGTTTGTCAAGTCTAAAGATTAGTTGGCGAATATTCTTACGAAATCATTATCAAGTCAACCTTTTCACAGCTCACTAGTTAAGTTGGGTATCAAAGATAATTTCTCACCCACTTGAGGGAGAGTGTTAGCATGAATTGTGTGTTATATTCAAAGTAGGATTTTAGACTCTTTCTATATATATCCCATGTTTCTACGTATATTTCTGATTTATAGGTAAATTAGGGTTTGTTCCCTTCTCAATATATTAAGAGGGTTTATAGGATTGTAAATGAAAGAACGAAAAAAGAAAATAAAGAAGTTAGATTCACTTTCCCTACAGCCACTTGATCATCTGATGTTGCCCACCTTTGGAAAACTCCGGACATCCAATGATCACCTTTGGAAAACTTCACCTGTTGAAGGTGAAAATACAAAGAGTTCGGACATCTGATTCGCTACAAAATGGACGCCCAAATCGATAAAGTTGAAGTCTTTTTTATTTACGATTACCTGCAACACTTTTTCTTTTGACAGTTTAGGAAGGTTTACGATAGGTTGTTGAAACCAAGCGTCGATATCTGCATGTCAGCATAGGAACGTAAAAGGAAAATACAAAGAGTTCAGATTAAGATTACCGTCCAACATCTTACTTGAATGAGACTTTCGCCTTATACAGACATTTCTCGGTGAAAAAATGGTGACTTTAGGTGACAATTGGTGATACGTACATAGGCATTATGATGGCGAGTAGTGCTCTATCGTGGCATCACAATCTATAGTAGTCAAACAAATCTAAGGATCAATGTATGCATGGCCTTTCAGTTCGTAGTGGCACTATTGTGGCTGCCAGCTACATAAGTATTAAATGAAACCTATTCTACCGTCCTGATGCCTGATCTGCTGACGACATGGTTTGTTTCTGTTGCTTTGCCGCGTCGAATTTTCTGACCGGTTACCGACTCCTTCATCAATTAATTTGATGTTTTTATGGACAAAGAATATAAAACAAAGTGAATAATAAAACCATTTTACTAATCATTTTTCTCCACGTATGTGGAAAATTAATGATTGTTCCAAAGCTTAGGCCGTTCGTGCAATTGAATACACAAGATTACCTTTATCGTGAGCGAGATTATTTTCCTTTTATGCTGAGCGGACTGGTTGATTAAGTCTGTCATGGATTCTTATCCATCGCATTAGCTAGTAATAGACATTAAAGGAATGCCAACTTACTGCTGTTGAGAGGATTACATTTTCGTCAATTAGACGGAAAACAGAATGCTTATCATTAAAAATTTAAAAGGATGCCAACTTAGTGATGTTGAGAGGATTACGCTTTCGTCCATTAGACGGAAAACAACGTACTTATCATTAAACCTCTTAATAACGCATGCTAATACATGGAAACCCGAATCTGATTACCAATCTAAGAGGGAATGATGCATTATTTTAAGCATTGCTTTGGCCTGTAACATCTTATAAATGGTGACCTCTTTTTCATTATTCTCGCAATATCATTTGAATTTACATTGATTTTGCAGGGTGAGACATGACGGGCGAAACAACTAGAGCGAAGACGGCGATCGAGGGTGCCAAGGCTCGACGAGTTGCCTTCTCGAAACAGCGACCGGGGCTGTTCAAGAAAGCAAGTGAACTGTGCACTCCTCGTGCCGTTGAGATGGCCCTTATTCTCTTCTCTCCTAGCGGCCAGCCTTTCTCCTTTGGACACCCTTCTGTGGGTGCAATCCTAGACAGGTTTGAGCATCTGCAGACGGCTTGTCCTACTGCCACCCAACAGGCTAAAGCTAATGGAGACCAAACCCTAGATGAACTGACCAAACAATACGCAGATGTGCTCGAGCAACTGAAAGCTGAAAAGGAACGGGCAAAAGAGCTACGAGATGTTAAGCCTCTGGAAATGCAAAACCTTAGCTTCGACCAGCTAATGGTATTAAAGAAGGCGCTCGCAGATCTCAAGGGAAATGTGGACCAGAGAAGGATGGAGCTCTTGGCATTAGAGGCTTCAAATCCAACTCCTTGCGCAAGAGCTATGAATGCCTCTGCCAATAAGAAAACTGGCGAAGCAAACGTTGGTGAGGAGTAAGTCAATTCTAGCGGAACTAGGGGAGAGATTGTTGGCCTGTCGGGAATTGTATTTTACATGATTCAATCGATCAATCTCTCCTCTTGAAAGGGAGAGAAGTCTTGAGGATACAATAACCAATAAACAAATTTCTTTTTATGTTGCTAGTTTTCGATACTGTGTCACCATATTGATTTCATAAAATTTAATTAAAGACATGAAGTGGAGTCGTTTTCTTGTTATAGAGCCTAAAACAGACTTTGTCTCAAACGAGGACCTTAATTGGCCAATTTAGTCTCAAATGAGGGCCTAGCATCACCAACAAGCATAATCTTGTCCACATAAGGGGTATTCTCGTCCAAGTAAATTTTTTGTTTATTTTTATTCTTCTTTCTCTCTCTGTTTGGTGTTTTTATTTTCTTTCTTTCTTTCCTTTTCATTATGTGTCTTGCTCATGCCTCCTTTGCTCTGACTTGCCTCTATCGTTGAAACCATCATTTGCCCTCTCCTCTCTCTCTCTCTCTCCCCCCCCCATCTAGTCATGTGACCAAGACTAGCTTTTCTTCGGAGCAAGCCGTCACAACATAATTGAACTCGTCGAAGATTCTAAGTTTCATTCCTTGAAATGGTTCTATAGTAGATTCTATGAAGCCAGAGCAGGTGAGCTTACCAAAATAGAGATTCCTTTAACCAGAGATTCATCGTGGATTATGATCTAATATAAGCATATTCCTATTGAGAAAAACAGTGGATAACTTTTCCTATTTGACTAAACCTATGGGAATCCGAATCGAGCACAACCAATGAAAATATAGGAACTCAAAGAATATATGACACTAGAATTTTTACGTGGAAAGTTCTTTTAATGCAAAGGATTATAACCACAAGATCGATTACGGAGTCCACCCTAATCTCCACTATATATTAATCTTTTAGGTACAAAATCTTGCTGAATTCAACGACAATGAAATCCCAAAACTATAAGTGGAGATCAAGCAACAACATCACCTTAAACAAGAAAACTAGATGAAAAACACCCCCAAATTTGTAGTCCGAAAAACACCTACGAACAACTACAATAAATATTATCAATTCACGATCTAACCACATATAATCAAGAACAACGAGTCTTGAAGCCGCCGACAAAATTTCAGCCCAATCGAACTACGGATCGACCTCCGATCATCAACTTGATCACTGTTGGAAACCTAGAAAAATTGCTGAGTTTTTTCCCTCAGTCACGTCTGATCCCTCTCTTGTGTATATGTATGTTACTAAAGTGCTGACCTAGTAGAGCAACTAAAATCAATGTTGAAAAATATGGATATTTCGATGAGTGAGTGAATGTAAAATTGTTGCTCATTTAATACCCTCAAATTATTACAAATTATTTTTTGTAACAGCTACTGAATTGATTTAGTAATAGCAAGTTAATGGCATTAAATTCGACTGTTTCAGAGTCATTACTGTAACGACAAAACCACTAGTAGAGTCATATAACTGTAACGACAAAACCACTAGTAGAGCCATTAATACTGTAACGATAGAACCACCGTTATTTTGTTTTTACAAAATTAATCAGCCATTATTAATTTCGAAATACCTCAATTACCTTATAAATAGATGGTTTCCAATTCTATTTTTAGGGAGAGAAAAGAGGAGAAAGAGAGAAGAAAGAGATGACACTAAGAACGAAAACAAAACGTCTTCTCCATCTCTTTCAGTTTTCTACATTTGCATTATTTTTGATAGTGTTCACGTTTTATTCAAGTTCGCCAAAAGTTTTGGAATGTTGTGCTTGCCTCTATTGCCGCCAATTGTTGTATCTTAGGAGACAAACGTTCAAAAAATCTCAAAGCACATACGGGAGGGGACGAATCTCTTTTAAGGAAACTGTGTTGAATACAGGCCTCGATATTTGTATCAATTTCATTTCTTTCAATATTGTTGTGGTTCTGTTCAATGTTTGTGCTTCTGTCAATTCAGTGTTGTGCTTCTGCTAATTCAGTGTTGTGCTTCTGCTAATTTAGTGTGTGCTTCTGCCAATTTAGCATTTGTGCCTTTGCTAATTAAATATATTTTCCGTCCAATAATCTTAAAATAAGAAGATTGCGAAGCTAAAGTTGCGACCAAAAGGAGGAGTATCCAAGAACAAGTTTTAAGGAAAATGCTTCAACTATGGCAAGATGGGTCATAGATTTGTGGATTATAGATTTTCGAAAAAGGTTTATGAGACATATATGGTGAATGGCATAGCCCGAGATGCGTCAGATATAAACTTCTCTATCATTTCAGTGTTCATGCCTCAACTGTTTTAGATCTGTCATTGCATGTGTTATATTTTTCCAACAACCAATGGGCAAATGGGCTAGATTGACTCAAAAACCTAACAAATCTCCCCCTCTAGCCCATTGAGGAAGATATCGATATTGAATAATTCTTCAGAAATCTATGTCGGTGTGATGCCGATAAAACTCATCCTTCTCTCTAGTAAGAGCTTTTGTCATCATATCTGAAGCATTATCGTTTGTGTGTATTTTCTCAAGTTCCAACCCTTTAGATCCAAAGTTTCTCGTATCCAATGATACCTCACATCAATATACTTTGACCAGGCATGATTCTTTGCAAGATGTATATAACTTTGATTATCACAAAGTAAAACATACCTGTCACGCCCCGCGCCCCGGGCACGAGCAAGCGACTCGCTGCAAGCAAACTAAGATATCTCTCGTGGTCCCAAGTTCCACACATAAGTCGAGAGACATATTATGCACAAAGCACGCGGAAGCGACCATACCATAACTCTTCCGTACAAACATAAAGTGGGACCTGGATGGCGAGAATACCATAATACAAAATACCTGAAAGTTTATACAATAGCAACTAGATTCGCTAATAAAAAGGGGGTGACGGAGTAAGTACACAAAAGGATCCATCATCAACATCCAACAAGAAATAGGGTCAGGATCGCTACCAAAAGATCAAACTAGCAAATCGGGAGCTCTTAAGACGAGCTACTACAGTCATCTGCCTCCCCTGACTCCTCCGTGGACACGTACTTCGAGAAGATCTCCGAGCAAGCCCCTACGGTGTCCCCCATGGTCTCCTCAATAGACGGCTCCACCAGGTCATCCTCTATAACCTCGACCACAATGACCCCCTTAATATCCTCTAAAGTCAGGATTCTCTCAAGTCCATTTCTTGACCCGGCAACTGACCCCTCAGCCTACTCTAAATCTCGGGTGTGATGACACCAACTAGGGACAACTCCCTAGGGCACCTCAGTGGGCTTCAGCGACCCGCAAGATACATCCCCAACCTTCCGGAACCAAGCCTCATACCTATGAGGCTTCCAGCTAGTGTTATCCTCGTCTACCCACACCATTGTACATTTTCTAACATAAATAGTCCCCTGCCCATCAGGAAACTCATCAAAATAAACGGACCTCTCCTTGGGGTCTCTAAACCTGATAGGCCACATCTTTAGGACCTATGATCTATAAAAAGGGGGTCCCCAACGGGATGAGATACACATCTCAGTAAGGTGGGTCCTAACCCTAAGTTAGGCCGACATTTCACTCAAGCAGTCATAAACATCAGCGTTTCATGTAAACAAACACATGAGGCATTCAATTATCAACAATCATGCAGATGTCAGACAGGGAGTCATGGCATCATAACACATCACTAAGATCATGCACACACCGCCACGTCACACCACTACTTCCACCCTTTATGCCTGCCTCATTCTCATGCCCGCATTTAAAACACATCAGGCTCGATCCGCGTAAACGCATCAGACCGTCATTGACAACCGACGTAAATGCATCAGGTTTCAATGTTACTCTAAGCCAGTGTCGACACATCACAACCTCGTCCCGCGTTTTAACGCATCAGGATTATGTCCTTCTCAACCCTGCATCTCATACGCATTAGGATGCCATACCACTCCAACCCCGCGCCTCAATGCCTCAGGGTATTCCTCACACCACCCCGCGTCTTATACGTATCAGAGTCTTACCATGTACACTCATGCCATGATTTCCATTCAATCCACACACATAATGCTATGTGCAACTCAAGCAAAATTCATATACTCATGGCATGCAAGACAGTCAAATTGACATTCAGACATGGTAGACAATTCAGGCACAAGCATTTGCACACATTCAAGCCTTCTATACCATTTTAGGACACACAAAGAATAATCTCATTGAAGTCACTCAAAGTCAATCATAATCTCACTCGATTTACCCAATTGAGTCCAATCTTCCTATCATAGGTTTAGGGTTCCCTTACCTCAAGCTTAATACCACAAATTCTTCTCCCTAGAGTCTCAATAATTCGGTCCAAGCAGCCCAAAATCAAATCCACCGTGCAACCTAAGGAAATCCATCAAATTATCAATTTTCTCTTGTCCAATCACCAATCCATGGATCACAAGCCTCATTATCACATTCCTCAACATCCTAGCATGTCTCATTGATGAATTTAAGACTCAAATCCAACCAATAACAGCCCCCACATAACCGGTTTGCACAGAACCGAACCAGGCTATTTTCGATTTTGTGTATACCGAGATTATCCAGCCTTTAAACTACCTCAAATTCGTCATTTGTTCACTAACCTACTTGCTAACATGTAAATCTAAGGATTTGGGAAGCTCATCGAAGATTTGGGGCCAAGTCATTACCGGAACCATCTTGAATATCACCAGTTTCCCTTAGTCCTCCAACCGGCAATTTCTGTCTATCGAAGGCGACACCATTTCATCATCAAACCTCCATCAAATTCGGCCCAAATTTTTACCACAACTCAATATATGAGTCTCCTAGATCTACACAAAATTTGGCCGAAAGATTCAAACGTTAAGAGGTCCTACGGAGTCCTAACAACAGCTTACCTCCACCCGCGACGGTTTTCGTTGACTTCCGGGAGAATGGCTGGCTGGAGCTTTTCGGTGGGTCAAACGACTCGCTTCTACTTCGAGGATATCGGCAAGAGGTCGAGCAAGGTGTGGATAGTCGGCTCGATGGCTAGAAATCGCCGAAGAGGGTCGTCGGCGGTAGTGAATTGGCGGCACAGAACCAGTCGGTCACAGCAGTTCACGGTAGGATGAAGAAGAAGAAGAAGAAGAAGAAGAGACTTTCGGCCAAATGGGGGTGATTACCGGTCATGGAAGAGAGAGAGAGAGAGAGAGAGAGCTATATGCAAGTCTCAAGGTCAACTAGTTGAATGGTAGTTGGGGAAAAGGGGATATGACCACTCATTGCCTAATCTATAGACACATGTCCCAAGTGTCATTTAAGCAAATCCAACGGCCAAGATTCATCCAACTTTTCGGCAGCCTTGGGGTATCTAAAAGACCAAAATGCCCTCGTCCAATTATATAAATAAGGCTAGGTCTTGAGGAGCAAAATGGTAATTTTTCTCATTCCAATATTCTTCGGTAAGGCGACGACCAATTCAAATATGACGTTGGAATTCTTGATTCTCCCTTTTCAATTTTCAAGGCTCATTTCTAGTTGTTTTCTCTATCAGACGTGGTTTCAGCCTATCCCAAATCGACAGGCGGCTTTTGGAAACGTTTCGCGTATCGACCCTGTGATTCATATCATATTTAGGGCCTGTCAATTCATGGCGACTTTGGTTGTCATGTAATTGTGAGGGTCTATCACTAGTTCCGATGGTCTCGATCGTCACCGTTAGATTTAGGAAAATTTTGCAAATTATACGTTGGTTATGCGGCACCACCCGCGCTCCAATCGTATAACGTTAGCAATGCATTCCTTAATCATTCTTAGATCGACCTTTTGCGGTTGTAAACGTCTCCTCGACAATCCTTTTGGTCAAAGCGCCATTTCCTATTTGAGTTCCCTAAGTCCACGTACCCTATCTCACGTTAGCCTTTTCGTTTTGGTTAACATACTCAAATTGATCAGATTCGAGTGAGATATGACTGAAACACTTCGTTAGATATACTTCTTATTAATGAGTTTGAAAATGACTGGGAAATTCGAATGTCACAACTCTTCCCCCTTACAAAAATTTCGTCCCCGAAATTTACATCAAACTTAGCTACTCGAACAAATGGGGATATTGACACCTCATTGTCTCTTCGTTTTCCCACGTGGCGCCTTCGGTTCCATGGTGCTCCTACATAACTTTGACCAATGGAAATGTCTTATTCTTGAGAATCTGTTCTTTCCGATCTTCGATCCTGATCGGTTTCTCCATGTAGGATACTCAGTCGTCCACTTCTATGACTTAATAGTCCAAGACATGTGTCGGGTCTGGTTCGCATTTCTGCAGCATTGCCATGTGGAAGACATTATGCACTTGGGATAGATTAGGCAGTAAGGCAAGCCTATAGGCCAAGGTCCTAATTCGCTCCAGTATTTCAAATGGACCTACGTACCTTGGGCTTAGTTTTCCCTTCTTTCCAAATCGCGATAATCCTCTCATTGGCGACACCTTGAGGAAGACATGATCGCCCACTTGAAACTCCAAAGGCTTACGCCACTTATCCGCGTAGCTCTTTTGACGACTCTGTGCCGTCCTCAGTCAATCCCAAATTATCTTTACCGCTTCCACAGATTGCTCTACCAACTCTACGCCTGTGATACTTCTTTCTCCAACCTTATCTCAGCAAATCGGGGTTCTGCATGCCCTTCGATAGAGTGCTTCGAATGGTGCCATTTGGATGCTGGTAGCTATTATTATACGCAAACTCTACTAAATGCAGCTGATCTTCCCATCCACCTTTAAAATCTATGACGCATGCTCGTAGCATGTCCTCAAGCCTCTGAATCGTCCTCTCCGACTGTTCGTCCGTCTGTGGATGGTACGCCGTGCTAAACTGCAGTCGAGTTTCCATAGCATCTTGTAGGCTTTTCCAAAAGTTCGCTGTGAACTTGGGATCTTTATCTGAGGTAATTGTTACAGGCACTCCATGTAACCTCACTACCTGCCTCATGTACAACTCGACGTATCTATCCATTGCGAAATCCTTTTGCACCGGGATGAAGTGTACGGACTTAGTTAATCTGTCCACGACTACCCATATAGAGTCGTGACCTCTCTGGCTCCTCGGGAGTCCCATCACAAAGTCCATCGTTATATACTCCTATTTCCATTCCGGAATCTCTAGTGGCTGTAATAATCCTCCAGGCTTACAGTGTTGTGCTTTCACTTGCTAGCATGTCAAGCACTTTGCCACATACTTCGCTACATCTACTTTCATCCCGTTCCACCAGTAGTGCTGGCGTAGGTTCTGATACATCTTCGTACTTCCCAGGTGGATGCTATAATTGCTCTTGTAAGCCTCTGACAAAATCCTTTCCCTGAGTCCTTTATCCTTTGGCACCATAGACGTCCTCGGAACTTCAGGACTCCGTCCTCCGACACTTGAAACTCTGGTTTACTCTTTGTCTCTTCCATCTCCAGGATTTTCTGAATTTCCAGGTCCGTAGGCTGTAAGGTCTTTATCCATTCCTAGACCTCAGGTTCTACCCTCAATGTAGCCATTAAACTAGACAATTGGCAGACTTCTAGTCTGAACTCAGAATCTCTCAAGTCCTTGATTATTGACCAACCTTTAACTAATAGACCGACGATGCTTGACTTCTGACTAAGTGCATCTGCGACTCTGTTTGCCTTCCCATGGTGATACAATATATCACAATCATAATCCTTGAGCAACTCCATCCACCGACGCTTCCTCATATTTAGTTTCTTTTGGGAAAACAGGTACTTCAAGCTTTGGTGGTTGGTGTAAATCTGAAACTTCTCGCCACACAGATAATGTCTCCAGATCTTTAGAGCAAAAATGATCGCTGCTAACTCCAAATCGTGAGTCGGGTAGTTCATTTCATGTGGTCTCAATTGTCGAGACGCGTAGGCCACTACTCTTCCATGCTGTATTAACACACAATCCAGTCCTTTCAGCGAGGCATCGCTGTATACTTCATAGCCCCTTGGTCCTGATGGAATCATTAACACCGGTGCAGTCGTCAACCGATGTTTGAGTTCTTGGAAACTCTTTTCGCACTTATATGTCCATTCAAAACTTGTTTCCTTCTTTGTCAACGTTGTCAACAGAATGGCTATAGATGAAAACTTCTCCACAAAACGTCTATAATACCCTGCCAATCCCAAGAAACTTCTGACTTTCGTAACCGTAGTGGGCCTAAGCCAATTTGTTACAGCTTCGATCTTTTCATGATCCACTGTAATTCCTTCTCCCGACACCACATGGCCAAGAAATGCCCTTATTCAGTCAGAACTCGCATTTGCTCAACTTAGCGTATAGCAAGTGTTCTCTCAGGGTCTACAAGACAATCCTCAGGTGCTCCTCGTGTTCTGCATTACTCCTCGAGTAAATCAGGATGTCGTCAATAAAGACTATAACGAATCTATCTAGGAATTTCTTAAATACTCGATGCATCAAGTCCATGAATACGACTGGAGCATTGGTCAATCCAAAAAGCATCACAGTGAACTCATAATGACCATACCTTGTCCTAAAAGCAGTCTTAGGTATGTCTTCCTTCTTAATCCTTAACTGGTGATACCTGGTCCTCAAGTCAATCTTAGAGAATACCACCGCTCCTTGCAACTGATCAAACAGGTCATCGATTCTCGATAGTGGGTATTTATTCTTCACCGTTACCTGGTTCAATTGCCTACAGTCGATGCATAAATGCAAAGACCCATCCTTCTTCCTTACGAATAATAGCAAGCACTCGGTCGGATGAACCCTTTATCCAGCAGTTCCTGCATCTGCACCTTTAACTCTTTCAGTTCTGACAGAGACATCCTGTAAGGTACCTTTGAGATAAGCTCCGTTCCGGGAGCTAACTCTATTACAAATTCTATCTCTCGCTCTGGTGGTAACCCTGGCAACTCGTGCAAAAAAAGGTCAGGGAACTTACGCACTATCGGAGTACTCTCTAGTTTTGGCTCCTCGGTAGTCGTGTCCATCACCGAGACTAAGTACGCCTAACACCTTTCAGACACCATCTTTGTCACTTCAAGAGATGAGACTAAGGGAATCGAGATCCATCCTTGACTTCCCACGAATTCAAAACTAGGGTGGCAATCTAGGTAGAAACGAATTATCCACTACCACAATCTCCACTGCCCCCTACTTACCCAACCAATCCATCCCTATGATCACATCAAAATCATACATGGGTAATGCAGCTAGATCAATACTCTCCTTACTCCCTCCAATCATGATTTCACAATCAGCACCGCCCAATGAAACCAATATATTATCCTTTAACGGAGTGGCAACATGTAGAATTATACTCAACGATTTTAACTTCATACCCACCAAATTAGCAAACTGAGCAGACACAAATGAATGCGTGGCACCAGGGTCAAACAATGCATATGCAGCTTGGTCGCACAAGTAAGCCGTACCTATGACCACGCTTGATGCTTCCTCCGCCTCTCTGCGGGCTACTGCATATACTTTACCCTGAGCTAGGGGTCGATTCTGCTCGATCTGGGGAGTGGCAGCCGATGGTCTAGCTTGCGGTCTCTGTCCTTGAGGTCGACTCCTCGGAGCTTGGTTCAGGCACGTCCTCATCTGGTGACCCATTTGACCACACTTAAAGGAAGCCCCAGTCTTTACCGGGCATGGCCCATTTCCATGCTTTCTGCCACAGAGACGGCAGCTCCAGTTTGTGGAATTCGGTGGCTTCACAATATTTTTCCTTACTGGAGGCACAAAACGCCTATTGCCCGTCGTCGGTCTCTTGCCCATCTGGCGGTTGTCTCGGAATGGGGTAAACCACGATCTAGATACGACATTCCTTTCTTTTAAGTCCCTCTCTATCATTTAGCCCCGCTCATAGATCTCCTTATAAGTCCTCAGATTTAGGGCAATCATCTGATTGCGGAGCTCAGGCCTCAATCCGTCCCCAAATCTCCATCTTTCTCTTGGGGATCCTCCACTGATCGAGGTGCGTACCTTGGTAATCTGGAGAACTCGGCCTCATACTGATCCACCGTCAGCTGGTTCTGACGTAGCTGTAAAAATTCCACTTGCTTCCTTTCCCTAGCCGTCTCCGAGAAGTACTTGTCGTTAAACGCTGTCTTAAAGACATCCCAGGTCATGGCCGTTCCTTTTAGGAAAACTCCATTCTTGGTGGCAGCCCACCAATCGTTTGCAATCCCTTATAACTGGTACACCACCAACAGTACCTTCTCTTCGTCTGTGCACCTCAGGACTCCAAAGGCTTTTTCCAACTTCTCAATCCACTTGGGTGCTAGCTTGGGATCTCCAATCCCGTCGAACTGGGTCGCTTCAGCTTTATGAACTACTCAACTAGTTGGCCCATCTGTCTAGCCACGACGATTTTCTCCTGAGCATTCACTGTCTCATTGCTCGGCCATGTTCGTCCTAGTTTCCATTGCCCCTGTTGTTGCCGTTGTTGGCGTTGACGGCAGCTATGGTGGCTTCTACCGCCTAGGCTATGTTATCATCCCGATCTTGGATCTGCCTGTCAATGAGGTCGCCAATCCTCTCTATCGCCCTCAGCACGCCATCCATCCTTGGGTCTTCTGCTACAAGCGGCCTTGAGCTAGAGGCTCCGCCTCTGGATCTTTCAGATCTCCTATATGGATTGCTCATCCTTATGTTTTTCTATTGAGCCTAATCCACCACAAGTTCAGTAATGAGTTAGTATTCACTCATTCATCCAAGTCCAGAGCTGCCATCTATGCCTTAAATAGAAATAGTTATAACACAATAGCCCTCCACACTACAACTCCAGAGACATTTCAATAAGTAGCCCATGGCAATTCCTCAGTTCCGTTCACTACAACTGTTCACTAAAACAGGCCATACTCATTTACTTAACAAGCCAAAATCCAGAAATAACTTTCCACACTAAGCAGGGAACTTAATCCTTATACATTAGCACAACCCTGCCAAGGCCCAATGCCAACCACAAGTGCCAAGTCACATGCTCTGCACCTCATGCCTTATCCTAGCCAGTCTCCTAAGGTCTCGCTACCCGTCCTTGTCCCAACTTAATCCTCCTTATTACTCTAGTCCTCAATCAACTTTGGATCGAGCTGACCTTGCTCTGATACCAAATCAGACGGGGTTGTCACGCCTCGCGCCCTGGGCACGAGCACGTGACTCCCTGCAAGCAAATCAAGATATCTCTCGTGGTCCCAAGATCTACAAAAAAGTCGAGAGATATATTATGTACAAAGCACGCGGAAGCGACCATACCATAACTCCTCTGTACAAACATAAAGTGGGACCTAGATGGCTAGAATACCATAATACAAAATACTTGAAAGTTTATATAATAGCAACTAGATATGCTAATAAAAAGGGGGTGACGGGGTAAGTACACAAAAGGATCCATCATCAACATCCAACAAGAAACAGGGTCAGGATCACCACCAAAATATCAAACTAGCAAACTGGGAGCTCCTAAGACGAGCTGCTAGAGTCATCTGTCTCCCCTACCTCCTCCGTGGGCACGCACTTCAAGAAGGTCTCCGAGCAAGCCTTTACGGTATGTTCTATGGTCTTCTTAGTAGACGGCTCCACTAGGTCATCCTCTGTAGCCTCGACCACTATGACCTCCTCAGTATCCTCTAAAGTCGAGGTCTTCTCTGGTTCATTCCTCGACCTAGCAACTGACCCCTCAGCCTGCTCTAAATCCCGAGTGGGATGACACCAACTAGGGACAACTCCCTAGGGCACCTCAGTGGGTGAAAGAGTCCCCTCGAAAATCCTTATGGTCAAAGCGTCATTTCCTATTCGAGTTCCCTAAGTCCACGTACTTGTATCGCATTAGCCTTTCCCTTTTGGTCAGCCTATTCAAATTGATCAGATTCGAGCGAGATATGACTGAAACACATCGTTATATATACTTCTCATTAATGAGTCTGAAAATGACTAGGAAATCAGAATGTCACAAGTGGGATGACACCAACTAGAGACAACTCCCTGGGGCACCTCAGTAGGTTTCAGCGGCCCCGTAGATACATCTCTAACCTTCAAAAATCAGGCCTCATACCTATGAGGCTTCCAGCTAGTGTTACCCTCGTCTACCCACATCACTGTACATTTTCCAACATAAATAGTCCCCTGCCCATCAAGGAACTCATCAAAATAAACGGACCTCTCCTTGGGGTCTCCAAACCTGATAAGCCACATCTTTAGGACCTAGGATCAGTAAAAAGGGGGTCCCCAATGGGGTGAGATGCACATCTCAGTAAGGTGGGTCCTAACCCTAAGTTAGGCTGACAGTCCACTCAGGCAGTCATAAACATCAGCGTTTTGTGCAAACAAACACATAAGACATTCAATTATCAACAATCATGCAGATGTCAACTAGGCAGTCATGGCATCCCAACACATCACTAAGATCATGCACACACCGCCACGTCACACCACCACTTCCACCCTTCATGCCTACCTCATTCTCATGCTCGCTTTTAAAACGCATCAGGCTCGTTCCGTGTAAATGTATCAGACCGTTATTGACAACCTACGTAAACGCATCAGGTTTCAATGTTACTCCAGGCCAGTGTCGACACATCACAACCCCGTCCCACGTTTCAACGCATCAGAACTATGGCCTTCTGAACTCCACGTCTCATACGCATCAGGGTGTCATACCACTCCAACCCCGCGCCTCAGCGCCTCAGGGTATTCCTCACACCACTCCACGTCTCATACGCATCAGGGTCTTACCATGTCACACTCATGCAATGATTCCCATTCAATCCACACACATAATGCTATGTGCAACTCAAGCACAATTCATATACTCATGGCATGCAAGGCAGTCAAATCGACATTCAGACAAGGTAGATAATTCAGGCACACGCATTTGTACACATTCAAGCCTTCTATACCATTTTAGGACACACAAAGAATAATCTCATTGAAGTCACTCAAAATCAATTATAATCTCACTCGACTCACCCAATTGAGTCCAATCTTCCTATCATTGGTTTAGGGTTCCCTTACTTCAAGCTTAATACCACAAATTCTCCTCCCAAGAGTCTCAATAAATCGGTCTTAGCAGCCCAAAATTAAATCCACCGTGCAACCTATGGAAATCCATCAAATTGTCAATTTTCTCTTCCCAATCACCAATCCATGTATCACAAGCCCCATTGACACATTCCTCAACACGCTAGCATGTCTCATTGATGAATTTGAGAGTCAAATCCAACCAATAACAGCCCCCACAGAATCGGTTTGCATAGAACAGAACCGGGCTATTTTCGGTTCTTTGTATACCGAGATTATCCAGCACTTAAACTACCTCAAATTCAACATTTATTCACTAACCTACTTGCTAACATGTAAATCTAAGGATTTGGGAAGCTCACCGAAGATTTGGGGCCGAGTCGTCGCCGGAAACACCTTGAATATCACCGGTTTCCCTTAGTCCTCCAACCGGCAGTTTCTGTCCATCCAAGGCGACACCATTTCATCACCATACCTCCATCAAATTCGGCCCAAATTTTTACCACAACTCAATATATGACTCTCCTAGATCTCCACAAAATTTGGCCGAAAGATTCAAACGTTAAGAGGTCCTATGGAGTCCTAACAGCAACTTACCTCCATTTGAGACGGTTTTCGTTAACTTCCGAGAGAATGGCTGGCCGGAGCTCTTTAGTGGGTCAAAGGACTCGCTTCCACTTCGATGATGTCGGCAAGAGGTCGAGCAAGGTGTGGATGGTCAGCTCGGCGGCTAGAAGTCACCAGAGAGATCAGCAGTAGCGAACGGGCGACACAGAACCGGTCGGCGACAGCAGTTCACGGCAGGATGAAGAAGAAGAAGAAGAAGAAGAAGAAGAAGAGAGTTTCGGCCAAATGGGGTTGATGACCAGTCATGGAAGAGAGAGAGAGAGCTATTTGCAAGTCTCAAGGTCAACTAGTTAAATGGTAGTTGGAAAAAAGTGGATATGACCACTCATTGCCTAATTTTATTGACACATGTCCCAAGTGTTATTCAAGCAAATCCAATGGCCAAGATTTATCCAACTTTTCGACAGCCTTGGGGTGTATAAAAGATCAAAATGCCCTCGTCCAATTATATAAATAAGGCTAGGTCTTGAGGGGCAAAATGGTAATTTTATCCTCGACGTCCGGAACGTCGTTTTTCTCTTTCCAATATTCTTCGGTAAGGCGACGACCAATCCAAATATGACGTTGGAATTCTTGATTCTCCCTTTTCAATTTTCAAGACTCGTTTTTGATCGTTTTCTCTATCAAACGTGGTTCCAGCCTATCCTGAATCGACAGGCGGCTTTTGCTGACGTTACGCATATCGACCCTGTAATTTATATCACATTTAGGGCTCGCCAATTCATGGCGACTTTGGTTATCATGTAATTGTGAGGGTCTATCACTAGTTTCGATGGTCTCGATCATCACCGTTCGATTTAGGAAAATTTTACAAATTATACGTTGGTTATGCGGCATCACCCGCGCTCCAATCGTATAACGATAGTAATGCATTCCTTAATCGTTCTTAGATCGGCCTTTTGTGGTTCTAAATATCCCCTCGACAATCCTTATAGTCAAAGCGTCATTTCCTATTCGAGTTCCCTAAATCTACGTACCCTGTCTCGCGATAGCCTTTTCCTTTTGGTCAGCCTACTCAAATTGATCAGATTCGAGCGAGATATGACTGAAACACATCGTTATATATACTTCTCATTAATGAGTCTGAAAATGACTGGGGAATCAGAATGTCACAATACCTTTCTTGAGTGAAACCAAGTTCTTTTGTGAACTCTTTCATCCAAAGCAATTTCTTGCTTGCTTCGGTTGCAACGATGAATTCTGCTTCTGTCATCGACAAGGCAATATATTTTTGCAACCTTGATTGCCAACCACAGCTCCCCTTGAGAAAGTAAATAGATAACTTGAAGTAGATTTCCTCGTGTCAATATTCCCTGCCATGTCTGAATTAGTATATCCAACAAGAATCGGCTTCTCACTCTCAAATGAAAGTCTCAAAATAGAAGTGCTTCAGAGATAACTTAGGATCCACTTCAATGTATTCCAATGCTCTCCACCTAGATTTGATATAAAACGGCTAACTACTCCAACTGCATGAGCTATTTCTGGTCTTGTACAAACCATTACATACATCAAACTACCCACTACAGAAGCATAAGGAACTTTTTCTATCTCTTTCAGATCTTTCTCATTAAATGGACATTGTTTATGACTAAGCTTAAAACATGTAGCAAGAGGCATGCTCATTGCTTGAGCTTTATCTATTTTGAACCTTTGAAGTATTTTCTCTATGTACTCCTCTTGAGATAACAATAATCTATTCGCCTATCTGTCACGAGTGATTCTCATACCAAAAATCTACTTAGTTGGCCCCAAATCTTTCATCGAAAAAGACTTGCTCAAATCTTGCTTTAACTTGTCAATCTTTGAACCATTCTGACCAACAATCAACATGTCATCAACATAGAGCAATAAGATAATAAAATCACCTTCAGAGAATTTCTGCACAAATACACAATGATCCGAAGTAGTCTTCTTTTAGGCTTGCTGTGACATTTTGATTTCCCAGTCATTTTCAGACTCATTAATGAGAAGTGTATATAGCGATGTGTTTCAGTCATATCTCCCTCGATTTTGATCAATTTGAGTAGACTGACCAAAAGGGAAAGGCTAACGCGAGACAAGGTACGTGGATCTAGGGAACTCGAATATGAAATAACGATTTGACCATAAGGATTGTCGAGGGGACATTTAGAACCACAAAAGGCCGATCTAAGAACGATTAATGCTAGCGTTATACGAATGGAGCACGAGTGATGCCGCTTAATCAACGTATAATTTGTAAACTTTTCTTAAATTGAACGGTGACGATGGAGACCATCGGAACTAGTAATAGACCTTCACAATTACATGACATTCAAAGTCGCCATGAATTGACGAGCTCTAATTGTGATATGAATCACAGGGTCAATGCGCGTAACGTCTGCAAAAGCTGCCCGTCGGTTCGGGATAGGCTGGAACCACATCTGATAAAGAAAACGATCAGAAACGAGTCTTGAAAAGTTGAAAATGGAGAATCAAAAATTCCAACGTCATGATTGGATTGGCCATTGCCTTATCGAAGAATATTGAAATGAGAAAAACGACGTTTCGGACGTCGGGGGTAAAATTACCATTTTTGCCCCTCAAGCCCTAGCCTTACATATATAATTGAACGAGGACATTTTGGCCTTTAATTCACCCCTAAGGCTATCGAAAATGAGAGAAGATCTTGGCCATTGGATGAGTTTGAATGATACCTTGGATAAATGTCACTAGATTAGGCCATGAGTGGACATATCCACTTTTCCAACAACCATTCAACCCTTGTTGACTTGTGAGACTTGCATATAGCTTTTTTTTTCTCTCTCTCTCTCACCTCTTACTTGGCTGACCATCAACCCACCAAACCGAGAACTTCATCTTCTTCTTCCTCTTCTTCTTCTACTCGCCGACCGGTTCTATCCCTCCGGTTTGCTTGCGATTAGATCGCATCAAGACTGTGGCTATCTCAACCCCGCGACATCGTCGCATCAGGGCGCCACCTAATTATACTTCACCCTGCGACCTCGTCGCATCAGGGTCTCAACCTCCTGTCCTGCGTCTCACACGCCTCAAGGCCTCGCCATACCATGCTCATGCCATATAGCATCATATGCTTTGATTATCCATTCAATCTCACACTCCCTAGCAAGCGCGCATTTAAATGCGTTTCATAATTTTCGTGGCATGCAATTCAATCCAAATGATATACAGGCATGGCAAATAACTCAGGCACACAATATTACTCACAATCAATCCTATATCATCTTAGTATATCACTAAGCTACCCACTTGAATAGATTCTCATAAATTGTTCCAATCGACACTCGACTTACCCAATCGAGTCCAATCCCCCTAGCTTCGGTTTAGGACTTTTCTTAACTTTGATTTGGCAACACAAATTACTCCTCTTGAGCCCCAAAGTTTCGGCCCACAATGTACACAATCGGACTTGTCACGCAACCTAATAAAATTCAGCCAATCCCATCAATTTTCAATCCAATTCAACTATCCATGAACCCCAAGCCTCCATAGCATTATCCTCATCATTATAACATGCCTTAATAATCAATTTAAGACTTATAACTCCACCATCAACAGCCCCACAGATTCGGTTTGCATAGAACCGAATCGGGCTATGTTCAATTCTGTGTGAACTGAATATATTCAACTATATATCAACTCCAAATTCACCATTTAAATGCTATACCACCTCTTAACATGATTATCTAAGGGTCCAAGAGGCTCACCGAAGATTTGAGCTTGATTGGCTGCCGAAAACCCTTTGAAGTCGCTAGATTCTTCTTTGGTCAGTACCAACAATTTTTTGCTCCAATTTCACAAGACCGGTTCGAGATCAAACCTTTATCAAATCCAGTCCAACTTTTTACCACAGATTTCCACATGTCTCAGCTTGATCTCCACAAAATTTGAGCCAAAGATTCCAACATTTGACCACCAAAGGGACTGAGAACAGAACCTACCTCAGTTTGAGTCCTAATCTGTCGGCTTTTGGGAGAATCCTTGCTCCGGACTCCTCGGTGCTCCAAATGCCCCGATTCTTATTGAAAAATGTCGGCAAGACATATATCTTTGTTACTGTAGCCGGCCAAAAGTCAAAAAGTGTCCGGAGGTAGCCGTGGTGGCCGGCGAAGTGGAGCCCAGAATATGGTCGCCAGGCAGCAGAAGGAAGAAGATGAAGAAGCTGTCGGTTGTTCTTGGGGGAGGCTTTGGCCGAAAATGAGTGAGGAGAGAGAGAGAGAAAATGATTATATTCAAGCTTGGTCAAGGAGAGTTGAATGGTGGGTGGGTGAATAGTGGGATATGACCATAGCTCTTGGATTTTTAACACTTGGCATTTGCTCTAACCAAGGAGATCCAATGGCCATCTCCTGGTGCTTGTGTTCGGCAGCCTAGGGGGTATCAATTGCCCATTTTTCCCTTCTCCAATTATGATAACAAAGTTCTAAGCTTGAGGGGCAAAACGGTCATTTTACCCCGACGTTCCGAATGTCTTTTTTCTCGTTCCGAAAATCTTCGATAGGGCGACGATCAATCTAAATAACGTTGGAATTCTTGATTTTCCATTTCAAATCTTTCAAGGCTCGTTTTTGATAGCTTTCTCTATCAGACGTGGTTCCAACCTATCCCAAACCGACGGGCGGCATTCACAGACATTACGCGTATCGACCCTGTGATTTATATCACGTTTAGAGCTTGTCAATTTGTGGCGGCTTTGGTTGTCATGTAATTGTGAGGGTCTATCACTAGCTCCTAAGGTTTCGATCTTCACCGTCTGATTTAGGAAAATTTTGCAAATTATATGTTGGTTAAGCAGCATTACCCACGCTCCAATCGTATGACACTCGCAAGGTATCCCTTAATCGTTCTTGGATCGGCCTTTTTGTGGCTCTAAATATCCCCTCGACAATCCTTATGGTCAAAGCGCCACTTCTTATCCGAGTTCCCCAGGTCCACGTACCTTGTCTCATGTTAACCTTTCCCCTTTGGTTAGTTTACTCGAATTGATCAGGTTCGAGCGGGATATGACTGAAATACATCTCTAGATACACACTTCTCATGAATGAGCCTGAAATCGACTAGAAATCAGAATGTCACAACTATTCCCCCTTAAAGAAATTTCATCCTCGAAATTCACAACCTTCTACTCCATCCAATCCCTCGGGGGTATAGACGTCTCGTTGCATTCTCACTTTTCCGGATAATCTTTTCCATGGCTTGACGATCTTGTTCGTCCTTTCCAACTCAAGGCCATCCTTCTCTAGGACTTGTCTCCTCCAGTCCTCAATCCAATGGGCTTCTCTCCATTTTCTTTTGGTATTCATATCATTAGCTAGCAGCTCTTCCTCGAGCGTTCGCCTTATCTCTTACATTCGTCCGTAACCATTATCACTAAGACCTCGTCAGAATGCGCTCTTTAATATCCATACCATTCAGCGTATTACTCCTTTTGAGCTTCCTTTCATGCCCACAGAGATTTCAGGGCTTTATCAATTTGCCCTCCATCAATCAAGTCGAGTTATGGTCCTCTCTACTCCTTAAACATTTACATGGTTGCTTCCATAGCAATCCATTCTCGATTTCATCCGAAATTCCCTTGGATCAAGTGGCCCTTCAACTTTCATCGTCATGTCCTTCCCTTCCATCGGCACCCTTAATGCTCGACTACAAGATATACAACTTTCAACTCTCAACCCTCAACCTTATCGCCGTTATATATATGCATCTTGTCACATCTTTGTGCCATCCCCAGGAAACACTATAATTCTCCCCTGGAATTTCAATGAGGTCACCTCCTTTAGTTTCTCTGCAATGCTGGACTTGTACTTCTGTCCATGACCTCAAGGGTTCTATCCATTTCTATAATTTCCCCCAGTATCGACGTTTAATCATGGCACACCTCAATTTTCTTCTAGCCTTCAGGCTAGGTGTTCCTAGTAGCCATCACACTAGTCTATTAACAAACTTCCAACTTGAGGGAAGATCCGTCTTTCCATTGCCCATTTCTCAATGTTCAACTCTCACTTGTAAACATCCGTTAAACCATTCGCCCCTCCTTAGCGATGCAAATATCGCTATAACAACATTTGGGCGGTCTCTTTGTTCCATGTGCCTTTTCACCAATTCCCTTCAGACATTCCATGCTCTCAACATCTTATAATTTCCATAATTTCGAGGTCTTTTCTTTATCTAAGCAACGCTCTCACATCCACAAACAACTCTATACATCTGACTTGCCTCTCGTTCAATTTCCCCTTGGGAAATTGCTACTTTATGCCCTTATGGTAAGTGTAGCCTTGCAACATCTTTTCACTCAAACGACCTTTCCCAACTTTATCACTAGGATACTCGTGAGCCACTCCAATCATGCTCTAAGCATGCCAATTCATATGGCATTATCGTTACGACGTACAAACCATATCCATTTCACATCGTCTTATTATGCCTCGAGTTTCATTGTGTGTCGTGTCACTATGACCTTCACAAGCTTTTCAATTTCCAACTTGACTTGCTATAAACCACACAGTCTTTAGCTTAACTCGAGTCCTTGAAAACTCCTTTCATGCTCATTCGCCCACTCGCGTTACTCCTCGTCCTTAATCCATCTCACCAATGGAATAACTCTTGTAGGGAATCTTCCAATGGTCCGTCTGTAATAATTTACCAATCTTAGTAAATCTCAACTTCCCGCAACTCGCATCGACTATAGTCGATTAATCACTTTTTTCAATCCTCAAGGGATTTATCACTTATTCCAATGCATGCATCTTATTCCATCAGGTTCACACTTGTGCTCTTCATACTTAGCATGCAATAGACATTTCCTAAAGCCCACATGACACTTTCAAAAGCTGTTTATGTTTCTCATGGCTCTTTACATAAGTTCAACCATCGCCTCTCGAGATAGTAATGACCCATTCAATCATTCCTTGGGCACTTAATTTGACTCTTATCAACTTCTTTCTACTAAGAGTCGAATCTTTCTGACTATCCTCGGACTTCTCTCTTGAGCTCAGACCTTCTTAGCTCTCTGTCGTCATGGGTCTCCTCTAGGACCACACAACATTTCATTTATCTTCGTCACTCTTCTCCTTGAGAAGCATTAGTGTTAGCCTCTGAGTATTATACTTACTAAGGCGACCTTATCCAATTCCGTTTGTTCCACTAAACATCGACATCATCCTAGAATTCAACATTGTCTTCAAGACTGCCTCTCAGATTTCACTTCTAGGAGTCACTCAAATTTGGCGTCCTCTTTCTCGGTACAAACGCTCCTCCATCATACTAAGACAATTTAGAGCCTTTCTTCCTTTTGCAATAGGGTTTCTTACCCTACGGAAGAAACTACACAACTCCGTGGCATTCCTCACTTCAAATTCACCTTGTCCTTCCCTTTTCATAGGACGGCAATCTTGAAGTCTGCACCAACGACGACACCTTTACTCCAGGATTCAAATGCCACTATGCTTTCACATCCTCTTTCCCATAACTTAGTCAACCCCAGTGACAACATCTATTCATCCTTGGGTCTTTACCCGTTCATCTATCGAATGGTCCATTCGATTACTTCAAATCACTTTACGGTTATTCTCTAAGAGCTCTTTTCGCTTACTAAATCCTCCTCTAGATTCACAACCGGTCAAGACTATCAAGTTCGTTCACTTTTCCTTTCGTCAATGACCATTTCATGGTCCAATCGCCTTTTAAGATCAATATAGCAACTCATGATTTCAATCCAATCAACCGATCCCAGGAAATCATTAACTTCAGGCAATTTAGCATGCTGATTCTTCTTCGATCTCATTCATAATAAAAAAGACTTGCTGCTCACTTTCTACCATGTATCTTACGCCCAGGAAATCAACTATTTCCCATAGGCACGCTCCATATTCATAATAACTATCTCTTTGCTCGTATTCCATGAGTAGGAGTTCCCTTATTCATCAGTCTTTTGATCATCCTCCTCTCTTGCTAAGTCCCATCACCATTCCTCAAAGTCGGGAATAACATCTAGCTATAAAGTTCTTAAGTTCCAATCCACTTAGGGATTTACTCATCTTATTCAAGGGTCCTCGACCACCCTTACCATATGTCTAAGCGACCTTGAGAACTCTGTCTCATACTGGCCAATCATCCTATGATCCTTGCAACAGTATTAGGATCCCAACAATCCTTGCTCTCAAGCAACCCCAGGATGATACTTTCCATCGACCAACTCAACAGAGGTTGTCTAGGCAGATCTCATGTCTCCGAGGAAATCCTTCCTTTAGTGACCTTTCACCAAACCTCAATAGCCTCTTAGGGCTAGTACTGTCAGGGTCACTTTCCTTCTTTAAGGCACCCAAACCTCTGAGGTTTTCTCACAAAATCCTCAATCCAGAGGGAGACAATTTCAACTTTCATTCTTCCATCAAACTCAATCAATTTCAGCCTTATACATAATCTTACAAGATTTTCCAAGCTTTCGTGGTCCTATCCACACATTCAATTTCGAAAAGACTTACTCAGAGTCACCTTTCTTGTGACTTCTATCACTTAACTCGTCAGCATAAGTCTTTATCACCATAGTGATTTAGAAAATCATGGCAGCTCCTCTCCGAGCTTGCTTAATCAACAATTCTTCCATTTCCATTTAAAGTTATCACAACCCATTCAACTCTTGGGTCTCGTACGATCAACCAATCGAGTCATATTCTCTTTTAGTACTCATACTCTGATCGCCCATATTCACTCAATTCTCATGACCCATATCAATTCTCGGATCTTCTATACCACGTATCCTCGAGCCCCATACCCTTCTACGACCATACCTTGGTTGTTCAACCTCATTAAGTTCTCATGATCCATCTTAGTCCTCGGATCTTTTCGTATCTCACATACGCAAGCCAAGTGCGACCCTAGTGACCATACCTTGGTCCTTTAGTCTTATCGAGTTCTCATGTCACTTGAACCACTATGATTCCCTCCAAGAATCCAAGACTCAAATCATCTACTTAAGTTCATCAACCTCAGGCTGCTCATCTCAATATCCTTTATCATCAACCAACCCTCTAATGGTTCTTAAACAATTCTCAATTAACTACCAATTATTCAAGGACTCCAAATCATCCTTGGTCGGCAATTCTTCCTCAAGCCAGCCTCAACGAGGCAACTTCTCAACTAACAGCCTTTACTAGGCTAACCTCAACTAGGCAACTGTCAAACAAGCACTCAAGGCAGCGATTCACTAGATCAAAAGCTTATACTCTAGGCCTAAAGGCATCCGCCTCTCTAGCATAGTCACGACAGACTATCTCATGTCAACAGGCCTCGGTTCTAAGGGTATAAACCCATACGTCGTCTAACTTCTTAATTATATCTTGGTCAAGCCAAACACATGAGGCTAATCGTCAGACATGCCTAACAGGCTCCTCACAACTATCACTTTTCTTTTTCCAAGGGCATCCACAGTCAAGCATGAAACTTTTAAACATGCCACTCATAGGCACCATTACACTGGTCATGCCACTTTCAATCATTCTCGATGAGAATCAATCACATGCCATACATCCCTTATCCACAATTGGACTCAACTTGATACCTAGACTTCCCCTTTCAAGTTATGACTTAGGTTATTCCTGCCTCTGCCATCTTAGAAGCTTGCCAGGAGCCACTCCTTGTCCGGATCTCTATGTCCTGGTGATCACTCCCCGCCCTCATCAGACTCGGCCGATGTAGGTTGTCCCAAGTCATACATCTACGGAGAAAGCCCCGTTCCACATGTCCCATACCATGTTTCATTACAGTTTATAGGTATCCCATCAACTTGGCTCATATCAAGTGACGGTTTATTAAGTCCATCAGCGATAAGTTACTGCAGGCACCCTCATCAACTTTCATCTCAAGCCATAAACATAAGCACAACATGACTGTCCTTGTCACTTGTCCTGTCGAAGTTGTCCTCAAGTCAGTCGCCTATATTTCATTATATATCTCAAGTCCAGTCAACATTCAAATCAAATCCCTATGCATTCGATTACCACTGATCTTCAATTCAAATATTCTTTGTATTCATCTCATCTCATATCATCCAAGGTTGACAATAACACTTGATAGCTAGATCACCAAGGTATCACGCAATTCAAGCCTGAATCCACTAATATCAACCGCCTCTTTATAATTAGTACTCCTCAAGTTGGGTCATGGACAAATCAAGATCGCAACCATACACCTCAATTGACCCTTCATTCATAAACAATTTCCTATTATCCCCAAGCATAATTACTACCTCAAAGTCCATGCTCATGACTCTTCAATCATAGCTTGCTTCCACTTGAACTTTAATCACCATCTAACTCAAGATCATCCATTAAAGTCAACTCTAGGACCATTCAAGTGTACACAAATTCAAGCCTGCGTCCTCGAGACTCATAGTCTAGGCCTAGTCCTATAGGCCTCAATATCTAGTTGTCCTCAAGTCATCACTCCTTATCACTCCAAACCTCAATCACATTGGATCGAGCTGACCTTGCTCTGATACCAAATCAACGGGGAATGTCATGCCAGGAACTCGTCGAGCCTGAGAACATCCCGCCCTACCGTTCGTTTGATATTTTACTCCAGGATCTAACGACCAATATCATATAGAAATACGCATGCAGAAGCGATGCCTTCTTCAATTATATAAATACAACTGTATCCGATGACTTAGGACAGATACATCAAAATCAACAACCAATACATGTAGGTTCAACTCTTAACCCGCCAATCAGATATACAATCCTAATATCACAAAAGACAAATATACTATAAACACAACTGTCCATTATCCCTTTAAATGCCACTCCATGACAAACTCGTGTTCCCTCCGCCTATAACCTGAAAAATGAAGCCCCCACTAGAGTGAGATATAAATCTCAGTAAGGTGGGTCCTAACCCTAGGTTAGGTTGACAGTCCACTTAGGTAGTCGCGATACTCGACAGGTCCAAATTCATGAACACCTATGCATAATAATCAAACTCAATAAAAAATAACACACAGAAGACAAGCATGCATTTATGATCTTGTGTCACATTCATATGCACATGTATTCTCAGCCTGCCACTTCACCACATCCATCAACCTCTGCCTGCCTCATTCTCTAGCCGACGAACTAGTCGCCTCAGGCTCGACCCGCGTAAATGCATCAGACCGTCTTCGGTGACCCACGTAAACGCATCAGGTCCCAATTCATCTCCAGGCAAGGTTTATGAGCTCATACTCTGTCCCACGATTAGATTGCATCAGGACCGTGGCTATCTCAACCCCGCGACATCGTCGCATCAGGGAGCCACTTAATTATACTTCACCCCGCGACCTTGTCGCAACAGGGTCTCAACCTCCCGCCCCGCGTCTCACACGCCTCAGGGCCTTGCTATACCATGCTCATGCTACATCACATCATATGCTTTGATTATCATTCAATCTCAAATTCACTAGCAAGCGCGCATTCAAATGCTTTTCATAATTTTCGTGGCATGCAATTCAATCCAAATGATATACAGGCATGACAAATAACTTAGGCACACAATATTACTCACAATCAATCCTATATCATCTTAGTATATCTCTAAGCTACCCACTTGAATAGATTCTCATAAATCGTTCCAATCGGCCCTCGACTAACCCAATCGAGTCCAATCCCCCTAGCCTCAGTTTAGGACTTTCCTTACCCTTGATTTGGCAACACAAATTACTCCTCTTGATCTCCAAAGTTTCGGCCCTCAATGTCCACAACTGGACTTGTCGCGCAACCTAACAAAATTCAACAAATCCCGTCAATTTTCAATCCAATTCAACTATCCATGAACCCCAAGCCTCCATAGCATTATCCTCATCATTATAACATGCATTAATTATCAATTTAAGACTTATAACTCCACCATCAACATCACCACAAATTCAGTTTGCACAGAACCGAAAATAGCCAAACCGGGCTATGTTCGGTTCTGTGTGAACCGAATGGATTCAACCATATATCAACTCCAAATTCATCATTTAAATGCTATACCACCTTTTAACATGATTATCTAAGGGTCCAAGAGGCTCACTGGAGATTTGAGCTTGATTGGTTGCCGGAAACCCTTTGAAGTCGCCGGATCTTCCTTGGTCAGTACCGGCAGTTTTTTGCTCCAATTTCATAAGATCGGTTCGAGGTCAAAACTTTATCAAATAAAGCCCAAATTTACCACAGATTTCTACACATCTCAGCTTGATCTCCATAAAATTTGAGCTAAAGATTCCAACATTTCAACCACCAAAGGGACTGAGAACCGAACCTACCTCGGTTTGAGTCCTAATCTGTCGGCTTTTGGGAGAATCCTTGCTTCGAACTTCTCAGTGCTCCAAATGCCCTGATTCTTGTTGGAGAATGTCGGCAAGACATAGATATTTGTTGCTGTGGCCAGGCAAAAGTCAAAAAGTGGCTGGAAATGGCCGTGGTGGCCGGCAAAGTGGAGCCCAGAATCTGGTCGCCGGGCAGCAGATTGGAGGAAGAAGATGAAGACGCTGCCGGTTGCTCTTGGGGGAGGTTTTGGCCAACAATGAGTGAGGAGAGAGAGAGACAATGGTTATATTCAAGCTTGGTCAAGGAGAGTTGAATGGTAGGTGGGTGAATAGTGTGATATGACCATAACTCTTAGATTTTTGACACTTGGCATTTGCTCTAACCAAGGAGATCTAATGGCCATCTCCTTGTCCTTGTGTTCGGTAGCCTAGGGGGTATCAATTGCCTATTTTTCCCTTCTCCAATTATGATAACAAAGTTCTAAGCTTGAGGGGCAAAACGATCATTTTACCCCGACGTTCCGAACGTCGTTTTTCTCGTTCCGGAAATCTTCGATAGGGCGATGACCAATCCAAATAACATTGAAATTCTTGATTTTCCATTTCAAATCTTTCAAGACTTATTTTTGATAGCTTTCTCTATCAGACGTGATTCTAGCCTATCTCAAACCGACGGACGGCTTTCTCAAACATTACGCATATCGACCCCATGATTCATATCACGTTTAGGGCTCGTCAATTTATGGCGGCTTTGGTTGTCATGTAATTGTGAGGGTCTATCACTAGCTCCTAAGGTCTCGATCTTCACCGTCCGATTTAGGAAAATTTTGCAAATCATATGTTAATTAAGCGGCATCATCCGCGCTCCAATCGTATGACACTCGCAAGGCATCCCTTAATCGTTCTTGGATCGGCCTTTTTGTGGCTCTAAATATCCCCTCGACAATCCTTATGGTCAAAGCGCCATTTCCAATCCGAGTTCCCCAAGTCTATGTACCTCGTCTCGCGTTAACCTTTCTCCTTTGGTCAGTCTACTCGAATTGATCAGGTTCGAACGGGATACGACTGAAATACATCTCCAGATACACACTTCTCATGCATAAGCCTGAAATCGACTGAAAATCAGAATGTCACAGTTCGTATTAGGTGCTCTTGGTATTCTAGTTCGACTTTTGACGGCGACCCTAACGCCTACTTCCTTTGATGGGTGATGGACCTCTTTGTATTACCCCTTCTTCCTAGTGGATCTAGTTGCTATGCTCTTATATGAACTTTCGGATATTATGTATTATGGTATTCTCGCTATCCAGGTCCCACTTTATATTTGTACGGAGGAGTTATTCCATTGTCGCTTCCGCGTGCTTATATATGGCACGTCTCTAGACTTATGTGCGGATCCTGGGACATCGAGAGATATCTTGGTTTGCTTGCAGGGAGTCACGTGCTCGGGCCTGGGGCGTGGGGCATGACACTTGCTTCCCATAAAAGACTCAAATTTTCTATACCATTGCCTTAGCTGCTTTAAGCCATATAAGTTTTTCTTCAATTTACAAACATAATTCTCTTTACCTTTTATTTGGAAACCCTTAGGTTGCGCCATGTATATATCTTCCTCTAAATCACCATGAAGGAAAACGGTCTTCACGTCCATCTGCTCAACGTCGAGATCAAGACTAGCTGCTAATCTCAAAACAACACGAATTGAAGACATTTTCACAACTGGTGAGAAGATCTAATCATAGTCAGTTCCATTTTTCTGATTGAAGCCTTTAACAACCAATCTGGCTTTATATCGAAAACGCGAAATCGTCTCATCTTGCATTAAACTGTAAACCCATCGATTCTTCAAAACTCTTTTACCCTTAGTAATGCCACCAATTCAAAAGTATGATTGTCATACAATGACTTCATCTCATCATGCATTGCATCGAACCATTCCTTCTTATTCTTATCTTCTACTACTTCTTCAAAAGTCTCAGCTTCACCTACATCTGTCAATGGAACATACCCACTAGAAGATGAGGTGTAGTATAGTAGATGAGGTGCGGTCTCTGGTAGACCTTCTCAAAGCAGTGGTTGGTGGAGCTAATGGTGCAATCTCCTGAGCATCAATGTCATCTGAATGTTGCTAATCACCCTGAACCTGATCTTGAGCCAGTTGATCATTCTGATCTGACGCTGAACTTACTGATCTGTAGTATGAACTTGAACACCATCTTCAACTTGATCATTCAATTTTTCCTACAGCTCAAAAGGTGTGATTGAGTTAGTATCAACTAACATATCGGAATCATGAGAATCTGTCTTCTTTATCTTCTCAATATCCCAAATAGTCTCGTTCTCAATGAATACTACATCTCGACATTTGACAAATTTCTTCGCAACTGGATCATAAAGCCTATAGCCAAATTCATCATAACCATAACCAAGAAAGATGCACTATCATGTCTTGACATCTAACTTGGACCTATCATCCTTTGGAACACGAATAAAACTTTGCAGCCAAACACCTTTAGATGATCATATGAAATTTCCTTTCCAAACCAAACTCTGTCTGGAACATCATCATCTAAAGCAGCAGTGGGAGAAATATTAAGAACATGTACCACTGTACTCAAAACTTCGCCCAAAAAGAATTTTGGCAATTTTGCGCCTGAAATCAAACATTTGACTCTCTCAATCAATGTTCTGTTCATTCTTTTCGCTACATCATTTAACGAAGGTGTTTTAGGAGGTGTCTTCTGATGTCGAATCCCCTGCTGCCTGCAATATTCATCAAATGGTTCAATATACTCACTACTGTTGTCTAAACGAATGCATTTTAGCTTCTTTTTAATTTATCTTTCAACTGATACCTGAAACTACTTGAATGCATTTAACACTTGATCCTTCGTCTCCAAGAAATAAACGCATAATTTTATTGAATGGTCATTGATGAAGGTTGCAAAGTAGGCTGCACCACCAAGTGTTAATGGTTTTATTGGACCACAAACATCTGAATGCACCATTTCTGGCAACTCTGATTTCCTCGAAGGCGGATGACTCTGGAATGAAACTCTTAGCTGTTTTCCTGCTAAACAATGTGAACACTTCTCAAGTCTTGCACTCTTTACTCTAGAGAGTAAACCATTTTTAGCCAATAAACCAATACATTTCTCTCTCATGTGACTCAGCCTCTTGTGCCACAATACAGTTGCATTCTTGTGACATTTCGAATTTTGATCCTCTCAAGGTATGGAATAGAGGTACCGATCGATGTGTTTCATTTGTAACTCGCTCAGTTGGCCACTCCTGAGTTAACTGACCAAAAGGGAAAGACTGACGCGGAGTCGAGTACGTGGACCTAGAGAATTTGAATGAGAAATGACACTTTGACCATAAGGATTGTCGAGGAAATATTTTGGGCCAGCAGAGATCGATTTAGGAATGATCGCGGAATGCGTTGCTAGTGTTGTACATTGGGACGCAGGTGATTTCACTTAACCAATGTGTAATTTGCAAGAATTTTCTAAATCGGATTCCGACAATCAGGATCACAGGAGCTACCTATAAACCCTCGCAATTACATGACAACCAAAGCCACCACGGCCTAAGAAATCTTAAGGTCGATACGCGTAGTGCCTGCAATAGTCGCCCGTCAGTTTGAGATAAACTGGAATTTACAGTCGGCGTAGGCTCAAAATAAAATTGAACCTCGAGATTTGGGTATTGGATATTGAGGAATTTCAACATTTGAATTAAAATGGACATTACCTCATCGAGGGTGGTTTGTATTGAAAAAGGGAATTTCAAACGAAAAGTGCCAAATAACCATTTTGCCCATCGGCCTTTGGCCTTGTCTTAAGAACTAATAGAGGTCATTTTGGTCATTTAACCCCTCTATATGCCACCGAAAATTTGAAGAAGGAATGGTCAATGGAAGTCAATGGCAAGTTGGATATTTATTAAGTGACAAGTGTCACTTTTTGAGGAAGATAAGTGTCACCATTGAAGAGGTTAAGCATTAATTGAACCTTACCTACCAATCTTATCTTTGACTAGGTGAATTATTAGTGGGAAGACCCTCTCTCTCTCTTCATTTGGCCGACTACCTTCTCTCTCTTCTTCTTCTTCTTCTTCTTCTTCTTCATTTTTCCTCTCGGTCGAGCAGTTTTTCTTGCGAACAGACAAAAACGGCCTCATTGTTTTGGCCATAACTTTCTCGTCCAACATCGGATTATGGTAAAACCACCTCTATCTTAACACTTATCATATTTCCATTCCAAGAAGGTATAATGAGTTTAATGTGGCCCGGCCATTTGTCCCGTAGGTTTGTTTGAGTGGGCAAAGGTCAGAATCTAACCCTATTTTGGAGAGTCCGTTTTTGGGGACTTTCGGACTTCAAATGGCTCCAAATTTTCGATGACTTGCTCTAAAATTATAGTATAAGAGTTTACCAAGCTAATATTGAGGATTTGTGGGAGTTGAGATGGGTTTTAATGGATGAAACCCCTTGATCTTTCATGGACAGATTCTGCCCGTTAGTGGATCGTGGGGGAAATCGGGCTGTTCGAAGGCTTTGTGTTATTTTTTCCCTCCAAAAATCTCAGTGAGCTCTCTTAACATATGGATTAAGATTTTAACAAGTTAATTTCGTGAGGAATTGAGACCTAAGATTGAGTTATGGATTGGTTTGTGCGGATTAAATCAAAATCGATCCTGCCCTATGTATTGCTATTTGAACCAAATGCTTTGAGGGCTTGTGGAGGTATTGTCGAATCCTTGATTGATCGATGAGGCACCTTAGGTTGTCACTTGGTTGGTTATTGAGGAATTGGTATGATGAAAGTTGAATTCGATTGAGTTTTGATCCGGAATTGATAAAATTTCCTAGGACGACGTGTGTTCCTTGTTGGCCGTGGATTTTCTGAGTTGGGAAGGATCCATGGGTTTGGATTTCTTGCTATTGACCAAAGGTAAGTATCTCTTAAACCTTTACTCGAACATTAGGACACTACTGGATGAGTTTGAGTGGAGAATTGATGAAATTGTGCACCTAAAGTGTTTTGAATTGTTAATGGTCACATGGAATGCGAGTGGATCGGATCATACATGCTTGCCTGGGGTGAAATTGTGATTTTTCATGCTTGAATTGATGACTTGCGTACTTGAATGACATGGATGCTTGCATAGCTGTGTGGTATTTCATCTTAAGTGGTGATTGTGTGATGTAAGTGGCAATTGAGCTTGGTAATATAGTTCGGCTATTGAGCCCTGAATTTATATGAATTGACTATGAAATCCCTGCTAGTGATTTGGCTATAATGCCTATGCTATATAAACGGCTATAGTGCCGATACTATATGAATGAGCTGTAGTGCCCCAACGATCAATTGGCCAGTGGACTCAGAGATCGTATTGGTTTGGAGCCCTGATAAGATCGATTGGCCTGTGAGCCCAGTGATATCAATTGACTATGAGTCCCAGTGACACAGAATGGCCTATGGCCCCAGTGGTATCGAGTGGCCGTGCGCCCTTGAAATGATAATTGGCTATGAACCCCAGACGTACCAATTGGCCTGTGGCCTCGGTGGTACCAATTGACTAAAAGTCTTGATGATATCGATTGGCCTGTGGCCCCGGACATATCAATTGGTGAAAGTGCCTAGAAAAGTACCAATTGGCTTGGAGTCTTGATGATATCGATTAGCCCATGGCTCCAGTGATATCAATTGGCTAAAGTGTCAGAGAAGTACATCGCGGCTAAGAGCCTAGGCGATAAATGAATGTGATGACTCTGAAGTCTATGTGTGCTAGTTTACATGCCATGTGATATTATCTGGCTGAACTTTTGCTTATTGCTGGTTGTGTAGTCCGGGGGGACTGGCGGTTAGGTCTAAGTTTAGGGTTCACTTGCTGAGATATATATATCTCACCCCATTGGGGATTAATTTTTTTTTTCAGGTCCTTGAAGATGGAAATACATGCAAGATGAGGATGAGCTCTATGACAATTTGAATTTCCTGTCATTTTAAGGCTGTTGAATGTGAATGTACCTTTCGATGTATTTCAGCTTTGTCTCGCTCAAATCTGATGAATCTTGAATAAACTGACCAAAAGGGAAAGGCCAACGCAAACAAGGTACGTGGACCTAGGAAACTCGAAAAAGGAAATTACACTTTGACCATAAGGATTGTCGAGGGAACATTTAGAGCCAATGAGGCCGATCAGATAACAATTAAGGAATACAATGCTAGCGCTATACGATTGGATCGTGAGTGAAGTCGCTTAACCAATGTATAATTTGTAAATTTTGCTAAATCGAGCTATGACGATCGAAGCCGTTGAAACTAGCGATGAACCCTCGTAATTACATGACAACAAAAGCTGTCATAACTTGAGTTATCCTCAGTGTGATGGGAATCACAAAGTTGATACGCGTAACGTTTGCAAAAGCCGCCCGTTAGTTCGAAACAAATTGGAATTACGATCGACAAACGAATGATCATGAAATAAAAGCTCAAAATTGGCAATTGGAAATAGAGAATTCCAATTCTGGATAGAAATTTGATAATGTCTTGCCAAAAGGTAATTTTGAATTGAAAAAGCGAAGTTTGGACTGAAAGTGCAAAATTACCATTTTGCCCCTCGACCATTTGCCCTTGCCTTAAGGAATCATGAAGGACAAAATGGACATTTCTCCTATCCTATAGGGCTGCTGAAAATTACATGCCAAGGGTCAAAGAATGAGTCAAAGGTTAAGTTGTATTATTGGGGGAGTGCCACATGTCGACCTATGAGGCCCTCAAGCATTAAATGACCTCACTAACTCATTTCTAATCAATTTTAGCTCAATAATATGTGTGAGATAACTTTAATGAAGACCTCATCTACTGTGAAAAACATCTACTTTAGGTTCACTTCAATTTCCTCCTCAAACTCACCTCACCTCGCTAAAAACTGCCTAGAAAAATAGTTTTGGAGCCTTCTCTTTGGTCCGGTCGAGCAGCTCTTCACGATGTCCATTTGAGGTGTCCGGCCATCAGAAGGTAGATAAACGTGTCCTTGACACATTCCAAGAGGTAGATCAAATTTTCGTTGGGCGATTTTTTCGAACCAGCCCTTAGACCAAAACCGGACGAAATCCGAGCGAGCTAAGGTAAAGTCATTGTTCTACCTCTTAGAGACTTCGATTGGCCTCAAACTTTTTAGGAGAGCTTCATAACACCTAGTACTATGTTCAGATGGTTTATGGCTGCAAGTAGATGGTGTTAATTTCAATTTTTATGGCTGAACATTAATGGTAAAATTTGGACAGATTCTAACCAATAGGAGTTCGGGCTGTTTCAGAGTCTTTGGGGCATCAACCGACTCCAAATCTCTTGGTGAGCCTTCTAAGCTTGTAAATGAAGGTCTTGGAATGTTGTTTGTGTAAAGAGTAAGGCTCGATATTGAAGTATGGCTCGATTGAGCAGTTAGAACCCAAAATCGGTTCTGTTTAGATGATATATACATGCTGGCCGGTTCTGTTTAAGGAATGATTGAGGAATATTTGGATGATAATTGACGTATAACGTCTTGCATGATATCATGAGAAGTGCCAATGAGAAGTATGAGAAGTGGATTGAAGTTTAAAGGTGATTTAAGGGCTAATTGGTGCATGGAACTTGAGATATATATATTATGCCCTTTAAATTGTAGCATGAACCGAATAAATGGAGGATTAATGGAGGTGTTGTCGTGTATTCGACCAATTGATAAGGCATCTTGAGTTGCCATTTGTTTGGTGGTCGAGAGAATGGTTTATCGAAAGTGAAAGTCGATTGTTTCTAATCCGAAATTGAGTGGATTTTGACTCAAAATTGATGAGCTTCCTAGGATGGCGTGTGGTTCTTGTTTGGTTGTGATCTTGTGAAGCGAGGAGGCCCGTTCAGTGTGAATTTTTGCTGATTAATCACTGAAAGTGGTTCCTAAACCCTTACTTCCTAGGACGCTAATGGAAAGTTGTTTGGTGTAGCGCGATTGTGTGATAAAAGCATGGTAATTGATAGCATGTTATTGAATCGACCGTGGGCCTTAGTGATGATTGGTGATAACATCGCGGTCGTGGGCCTTGGCGATGAGTAGTGATGACATTGCGGTCGTGGGCACTGGCGATGAGTAGTGATGACATCGCGGCCGTGGGCCTTGGACATGCTTTAGCTTTAAGCCCTATGAAACTATATCGCAGCTTGGAGCCTTGGTGATACATCGCGGCCATGGGCCCTAGCGATATGACCTGGCCGTGGGCCCTAACGATCACTAAATGTGATTTTAGGCTAATGTGTGAAGCTTGGATCTTATGGCGTATGGTGTGTTTGATAATGATTTGATATGATAGTTGTTCTATGACAAATGATGTTGAATTGCCATATGACATTGCTTGCTGAATTCCCTGCATACTCTACATTTTGTTTTATCTGGTGGGACTAGTAGTTTAGTTAGGGCTGCATTTCACTTGCAAAGACGTTGATCTCACCCCTTAGTGGGACAAACTTTTCAGACCCTAAACCTAGCATGTTGCCAATTCACCTGGGCGATCCAAATGAGATGATCGCCGATTTTGATGAGTTTCCCTACCGGAAGGGTATTACCTATATCAAGAAGCGCACGACAGTCTGAGTAGACAAAGGGAAGCCGAAACTGCAACCCTATCGTTTTGATGCCTGATTTTGTCAGGTGGGAGATAGCATCTGGATGAGACCCCTGTTGCTAGAGGATGTTCCGTGGGAGGTGATTCCAACTTGGTGCTTGATGGGACAACCTATCATCTGTAGGAGGAACAAGAAATATACCTGAAGTGCCGAAGTCTCCTTTGTCCTCTACTAAGTACATAAACTATGTAGAGATTTTTGCTGACGCAATCGAGGCTACTGAATAAGAAGAAGAAGCAGAAGCTGAAGATGAGGAAGACATTGAAGAGCCTTCAGAGGACGTTCCATCCGAGACTTTTTCGGATTACGACCTAGATGTTGAGGGTGACGATGGAAGAGATGATTCAAGCTATTTTGATGACAAGTCTGAATGAAGGGCATTAGGCGATCAAGGAACAATTTTGGTGTTGGGCTTTAGGAAATGTTTAGTAATAGCCTTTGAACCCTAAGCCTTAGCTCCTTTTCTACCCAGGGTGTGCAGCTTTATAATTTTTTTCTTTTCCCTTCCACTGTTTGTAATGAATGCTTTTGCTTTGTATAAATGGTGTGCTTTTGAATTTTTCCAAAGCTCATCTTTTTTTTTCTTTGTACAGAGATGCTCGCTTTCGTTTGTGCATTTCATATCATATTAGGCCGTGTGAGGTTACTGGGTATATGATTGGCCTCTGGCGGATGTAATAGACTCCAAAGGGTTGCAGGACGTTACATTCCCATTTGAGTGGTATCAGAGCAGGTTAAGAGCAGGTTACCGAGAGTATAGTCGATTGAGGATTGGAGTAATAAGGCGTAAAGGAATTTGGAAGAGTTGGGGTACTGAGACCCTAGGGGGAGTCGTTAGAGTCAAGCATGAATGCATGGCATATGATTGGCGTATGTGATTGGCACATGATATGGCATGGTTGTTGTCATGTGATTGACATCTTGACATGACATGGTTGTTGTGGACCTATGAGGGGGTCGAGCTCTGCACTGAGCATGATGTTGTGGATGTTGATTGAATGAGTGAGTTATACCTATGATTTTGCTAAGTTCCAGATGAGTCTAGACTTGAGGTATGGATTTGTATCACTGATTGATGTGCTCATGAGAATGCGTAAGTGATTGGCTGTTGTTATATGATTGCTACTTTGTTGAGTAACGTAGAAGTAATGAGATATAAGTAAGTGAATTGGATATCTAATTTCGGGTGGAATTATGGTGACTCAGGTGAGTCAAATTGAACAAGTATGAGTAATTGACCTGAAACGCCGAGAAGCGGAGCTTCGAGCCCTAGAGCTCCAGTGGTCGAGGATCCAAGAATGGAAGGAGTCCTGAGGGTCTTGGAACAGATTGGCGAGCTTATGGGAAAAGAAGCTCAAGATAGAGCAGTTGTAGCTCTTAGGCAAGCGGATGATAAAGCTGAGATCATATCTCAGGCTGCTGAAGCTGGGTGGCGGCTGTGAATATTGCAAATGGAAATAATGCTCAGGGAGCTGAAGCTGGGAATGCTCAAGGGAATGTCAATGCCAATAGACCAATGGGTCAGTTGGTCGAGCAATTTATTAAATTGAAATCGACCCAGTTTGATGGTACTGGAGATCCTGAGTTGGCTCCAAGGTGGATTGAGAAGCTCAAAAAGGCTTTTGAAGTGTTGAGATGTACAGATGAAGAGATGGTGTTGCTAGTTGTGTATCAGCTAGAGGGAACTGCACATGATTGGTGGAGTGCCTCGAAGGGAGGAGTATTTCCTAAAGGTACAGCTTTGACTTGGGCTGCCTTCACTGTTGTTTTTAATGACAAGTATTTTTCTGAGACGAAACGTGAAAGGAAGCATTGGAATTTCAGCAGTTGTGACAGAATCAGCTGATCATGGATCAGTATGAAGCTGAGTTTGCGAGATTGTCAGGGTATGCACCAAAGTCAGTTGAGGACCCACTTGAGAAAGCACATAGATTTCGAGATGGTTTGAGGCCCAAGATTAGCAGCAGGATTATAACTATGAACTTGAGAACATATCGAGAGATCTATGAGAGGAGCCAATGATTGAAAGAGATATCAAGGAAAGAGGCGTTGCTTCTAGATCACGATTTACTTCTCTGAGAGATAATCAACAGTTGGGCAAAAGATCAATGATGAGTAATAGACATTTTGTTCCTCCTGTTCGAAGGAGTATCAACAAGCCGACGAACCAGTTCAAATGGAATTGTCATATCTATGGGCGAAGTTATGGAAATGAACCCTGCCCAAGGTAGTCAGGAGCATGTTATAGATGTGGTCAGCTGGGCCACCAGGCGAAAAATTATCCAAGCCAAGCTCTAGTAAATTGAGTTCAAGGACAGAGACCATAGAGTAGACAACTAGTTGTGGCTCCGCAGAACAACCAGAACCGACCACCTGCTTAGGGAAGAGTGTACGCTGTGGCACGTAGAAAGGCGGAAGAAGCTCTTGGTGTAGTAACAGGTATGATCTATTTATGTGATCAAGCTTCTTATGCATTATTTGATCCTAGAGCGTCACATTCCTTTATATCTGCTCAGTTTGCTGATCTAGTGGGAGTAAAGTTTAAGCCATTGAATGTGCTACTGCATGTTGCCACCATTAAAAAACAGTGTGCTAGTTTCACTAGGCTGTGTGGATTGTAAAATAGTGATTGGTGGTAGTGAAGAAATGATTGATTTGGCTGTGCTGCCTATGTATGATTTTGATGTGATTATCGAAATGGATTGACTGATAAAGCAAAAGGATATAGTGGATAGTGGTAATAGGGTAATTCAATTTTACCTGGAAGGTCACCCTAGCTTTGAATTGGCAGGAAGTCGGGGAGAAACCTCGATTTCTTTGGTTTCGTTGCTTGAGGTGACCAAGTTGTTGAGCGAATGATGTCAAGCTTATTTGGATGTTGTGGAAGATACAACGGCGGAGGAGCCGAAGCTGGATAGTATAGCCGTAGTACATGAGTTTCCTGATGTATTTCCTAAGGAACTGCACGGATTACCACCTGAGAGACAAATTGAGTTTATGATAGAGTTGACACCTGGGACGAAGCCAATCTCAAAGGCACCGTATAGGATGTCCTTTTCTGAGCTGAAAGAATTAAAAGTACATATGCAAGAACTGCTGGATAAGGGATTCATTAGACCGAGTACGTCCCCATGAGGAGCGCCGGTGCTGTTTGTGAGAAAGAAAGATGGATCCTTAGGTTTGTGTATAGATTACAGGCAATTGAATCAAGTGACTATCGAGAACAAATATCCCTTGTCGAGGATAGATGATTTGTTTGATCAGTTACTGGGAGCGTCCGTTTTTTCTAAAATAGACGGGAGGACTGGTTACCACCAATTGAGGATTAAGAAGGAGGATATACCAAAGACTGCTTTCAGAACGAGATATGGGTATTACGAGTTTACAATTATGCCTTTTGGTTTGGCTAACGCCCCTGCTGCATTCATGGATTTGATGCATCAAGTGTTTAAGGAGTACTTGGATCGGTTCGTCATCGTTTTTATAGACGACATCTTGATTTATTCGACGAGTAATAAAGAACATGAGGAACATCTATAGGTAGTTCTGCAGACCCTGAGGGAGCATTCGCTTTACGCCAACTTTAGTAAATGCGAATTTTGATTGAGTAAAGTGGCTTTCCTTGGTCATGTGATTTCCGGAGAAGGAATCTTAGTAGATCCTTCAAAGTTGAGGCAGTGATGAAATGGCCTAGACCTACGACAGTTACTGAGATTAGAAGTTTTCTGGGATTAGCAGGTTATTATAGACGATTTGTGGAGAAGTTTTTGTCTATAGCTACTTCGTTGACAAGGTTAACGAAGAAGGACGTAAAGTTCGAATGGACTGATAAGTGTGAAAGTAGTTTTCAAAAATTTAAGCACCGATTGACAACCGCACCAGTATTAACCATTCTTTCTGAACCTGGAGGTTATGAGATATATAGCGATGCTTCATTAAAAGGATTAGTGCCTGGTGATGCAACATGGAAAAGTGGTTGCTTATGGCTCACGACAATTGAGACCTCATGAGATGAATTATCCGACGCATGATTTGGAGCTAGCTGCCATCATCTTCGCTCTAAAGATATGGAGGTACTATTTTTGTCGAGAGAGATTTCAGATTTATACAGATCATCAAAGATTGAAGTATCTATTTTCGTAGATAGAAATGAATATGAGACAGCGTCGATGGATGGAATTCCTTCCATTACTTGACGTCCCTACTTGTCTTTTCTGACAAAAGTCATATCCCTCCAGGACTTATTTCCCTTAGTCCTCAACCTGTACTTGCTTTTCTCTACTCTCTTCCGACATTCACAATATTTGTCGGTGATACACCTTCGGGTATTCGATGCTTCCTTTCAATTTACCTATTAGTCCGAGGATAACACATGCATCACACTGCAACATTGCTTTCGAAATTCCCCGTCGAAAGGCTTTTCCAAAACGTCGCCTTAAATTCATATTGTTTTCCACTCACGACCATTACCAAATCATCACGAGAACGTATGCTTTGATACCTCTATCATTTAGCATAATAATCCACTTTAAACGTCCTTTCGTATCGTCGGGGACGCACAAATTCCATTAGCTTACTCTCGATTGTCAAAATTGAACCATAGCCTTCTCGACTTCTCATGCAAACTCATGATCGAGTCCTTAATAGCTCTTCCTCGATTATATTTGAGATCCTCCAAAGACCAATTTAATTCACCAACTTGCTACGGTTATGTTTTTCCTTCAATCCCTGTCAAGCAGTCAGCATTTCTAACTCCTGCAATTCACACAGTTGCGAGGTCTTTCCTTACACGAGTAACGTTCCTGTATCTGTAAGTAATTTCATCCATCAATGTTGCTTCTCATCAATTCCTCTCGGGAAACTACTACTCGATATCTTTTGGAGTAGATATAAACTTGAAATCTTCTTCCACTCAAACAATGTTTCCCAACTTTATCGCGAGGATATTCACAAACTAACTACAATCATGCTCTAAGCACTCCAACTCATATAGCCTTATCCTTACGATGTATATGCAACGCCCACTTCCGGTTGCCTTGTTATGACTCAAATTTTCTTTTCGCGTCACGCCATCGTAATTCTTGACATCCTTTACTTTCTAATGAAATCACTATCATCGGCGCGGTCGCCAACTAGACTAAAGTCCTAGGGACTCCTTTTTACATTCGTTCGTCCGCTCGCGCCACACCTCATCCGTAATCCACTCCCTTAATGAAATAGCTTCACTGGGAAATCTTCCCACCGTCCGTCTTTTGCAATTCATCAATCTCAAGAAATTTCAACTTCCAGCAACTCACATCGACTCTAGTCGATTCATCACTGATTTCAATTCTTAAGTGCTCCATAGAAATTTCACTTTCCCGAAACTTCACAGCTAGGGAATCTTACCTTATCAGGTCCACAACTCGTGCGCTTCATATGTAGCATACAACGAGCATCTCCTTAGAGTCCATAGGATCCTCTCAAAGCTGTTCATATTTTTTTATGGCTCTTTAAATGAGTCCAATTATTTCCTCGGATGTTCAGCTCGACTATTATCAACTTCTTTCTATCAAGTGTCGAATCTTCTAAATTGTTCCTCACACTTTTCACTTGAGAGCTCAAACCTTGGCCCTCTGTTACCACAGGTCTCCACGAGGACCACACATCATTTTGTTCATTTTTGTCACTCTTCCCTGAGGAAACACTCTTATCTTAACCGATGGTTTCCATAACCAGTCAATGCGATTTTATCGTAATTGTGTCTATTCCACCGAACGTTGACATTATCCTGGAATTCAACATCGTCTACGAGACAGTCTCTCAAACTTAACTTTCCTTACATGAATCATTCAAGTTCTGCGTCGTCTTTCTCAGTCTAGACGCTCCATCTTAATATCAAGATAGTTAGGATTTTTTATTCCTTCCACACTAGGGTCTCTCACTATGTGAAGGAAGCTATACACTTCAGTGGCATTCTCTTATTTCGAATCCACCATGTCCTTCCTATTCCATAGGACGTCAATCTTGGAGTCTGCGCCATCGACGGTGTTTTACTCAAGAACGTAGATGCCACCATACTTGGCATTCTTTTCCCGTAATTCAGTCACCTCAAGTGACAATATCTGTTCGTCCTTGATTTTCATCAATTCACGTATCGAATACTCGATTAGATTAGCTCAATTTACTCTACAATTACTCTCTAAGCGCTCTTTTCGCTTCCTCAATCATTCACTAGAATTATGAACTGCGAAGACTATCTAGTCCATTCACTTTTTCTTTTCATCAACGATCATCTCATGATCCAATCGTCCTTTAAGAATGACGCCCTACACTTTAGGGGCGATAACACATAATACCACTTCTAGTAGTCTAGATTTATGCTCAATCAATCTCATAAAATCATCAATGTCAGACAACTGACAGATCTATTTCCTCAACTTTTCCAACGACGTCTCTCATTACGAGACTTGCGACAAGCTAACAACCATCTCTCGCAAGTACGTTTCATGTTCCAAAATGAACATCTCTTTGCTCGTAATCCATGAGCAGGAGTTCTCTTCTTTTACTGAGTCCCATTACCATTCCTCAAAATCAAGAAGAACAACTAGCCATAAGGCTTTCAAACTCCAATCCACTTAGGGATTTACTTATCTTATTTAAGGGTCCTTGATCACCTTTACCACATGCTTAAACGACCTTGAGAACTCTGTCTCACACTGGTCGATAATCCTTTGATCCTTGCAAAAGTATCAGGATCCAAACAACCTTTGTTCTCCAGCAATCCCAGGAAAGCACTTCCATTAAACAATTCAATAAAGGTAGTCAAGGCAAATATCATGCCTTTGAGGAAACTCTTCCTCTGGTGACCTTTCACCAATTATTATTTTTTTTGGTAAGGACCTTTGACCAATTATTTACAGCCTCTTAAGGCTACAATTTTCCAGAGTTACTTTCTTTCCTTAGTGTACTCAAAACCTCTAAGGTTTCCTTATAAAGATCCCCAATCCAGAGGGAGACAACTTCAAATCTCACCCCTCCTTCAAACTTAGTCAATCTCAACCCTATACATGGCTTCACACGTTTTTCAAAACTCTCGTGGCTCTTCCCATGCATTCAATTTAGAAAGGATTAACTCGGAGTCACCTTTCTCGTGACTTCTATCATTTAACTCATCAGCACTAGCTTCAATCGTCTCAGCGACTTGGGTATAATGACAGCTCCTTCTCGAGTCTGTCTACCCATCCACTTTTCTCCTTTCCATTTAAAGTTCTCACGACTCCTTACCACACTTGGGTCTCGCATGACTAACAAATCGAGTCATATTCTCTTTTGGTACTTATTCTCCAGTTGCTCATCTTTACTCAATTCTCCCGATCCATCTAAAATCTTAGATCTTTCCATATCTTACATACTCAAGCCCAATGCTTTTCTATGACCATTTGGTGGTCGTTCAACGTCATTAGGTCATCATGTTACTTTGAACTACTATGGTTCCCTCTAGGAATCAAAGATTTAAGTTAGCTTAGTCTAGCAGTCTTAGACTGCTCATATCATTATCTTTCACCATCAACCATAAGTGGTTTCCAAATAATTATCAACTAGTTGCTCACTATACAAGGATTCCAAATCATCCTTAGGCAGCAACCATTCATCAAGCCAACCTCAACGAGGCAACTTCTCACTTAACAGCTAAATGCTCGGCAAGCCTCAACTAGACTAAAACTCAACTAGGTCAACACCCAGCAAATACTCAAGGCATCACTTCTATAAGTCAATCTCTCATACCATAAGCATATAGCATTTGTCACTCTGTCATAAAAGCGACAGGCTATCTCATTCTCAACAGACATCAGTTCAATGGGTAAAAACCTCATAGGTCGTTTAACCTCTCAGTTATACCTTGGCCAAGCCAATCACATGATACCAATCATAAACCATGCCTAACAGGCCCATCACAAACATCACTTTTCTTTTTCAAAGGGAATCTACTGCCAAGCACGGAGCTTTTAACCATGCCACTCATAGGCGCCATTACAAATGCCATGCCACTTTTGATCATTCTTTTCGAGGATCAATCCCGTGCCATACATCTCTTAACCACAATTGGACTCAACCTAATACCTAGACTTTTCCTTTCAAGTTATGATTTGGTTCATTCCTGCCTCTTGCAATCCTAGAAGCCTGCGATGAGCCGCTCCTTGTCCGGACCTCTTTGTCTCGGCAATCACTACACGCCCTTATTAGTCCTGGCCGTTGCAGGTTGTCCCAAGTCATACATCTACGGAGAAAGCCCCGTTCCACATGTCACATACCATGTTTCATTACAGTTTATAGGTATCAGATCCACTTGTCCCATACCAAGCGACAGTTTATTATGTCAAACAACGATAAGTTCATGCATGCAACCTCATCAACTGTCATTTCAATTTCACAAACGCATGCACAGCTTGATCGTTCTCACCACTGTCATACCACAATCGTTTCCACATCAAGTCTTATCCATAGAAAACCTCTAGTTCCACAAAGACCATCGCCTCACACAGATCAAGTGCCTATATTGAACTATATACCTCAAGTCTAGTTGCTATTCAAGTCAAATTCACAAGCATTCGATCACAACTGATCTTTAATTTATATATTCCTTCCTCGCTTCCTTGTATGCATCTCATCTCATATCACCCAAGACTGTCAATAGCAATCGATAACTAAACCATCAGGGTATAACACAATTCAAGCCTGAATCCGCTAATACCCATCGTCTCTTTATAACTCACATTCCTCAAGTTGGATCATGAACAATCCACAATTACCATCATATACTCCAATTGACCCTTTATTCATAAGCTATTCTCTAGCAACCTTAAATCCAGGCTTATGACTCTTCAATTTCTTGCTTGCTTCCTTGTGAACCTCAATCATAGCATCACTCAAGACCATCCATTAAAATCAATACTTGAACCATTAGTGTACCTCACAAGTTCAAGCCTATAGTCTCCAAGATTTAGCCATCCATGTTTAATCCTAAAGGTCTCACTATCTAATTGTCCTCAAGTTATCGCTCCTTATCACTCCAAACCTCAATCATATTGGATCGAGCTGACCTAACTCTGATATCACTTAAACGGGGATGTCACGCCCTAAACTTGGCGAGCACGCGATCATCCCACCTAACCGTTGATCTTCAATAATCTCTCAAGATCCTTCGGCCAATTAATCACAACTCCAAAATAATACAAGGTCACGAAAGCAATTAAACAGCTCCATACAAATTACCATTGAGATGACTCAGGATAAATGGGCATACACTTCCCATAAATAAAAAGGTTAGTGATAATTCTAACTCAAACGACTTCTTCAAATACCATCTCATGGCAAGTCCGAGTTTCCTTCGCTCGGGACCTGAAAAAGTTAAGCCCTTACTAGGGTGAGATATAAATCTCAATAAGTGAAACCTAAACCTAGACCTGAACACCAGTCCCCCAGACCAACTCAACCACACCAGAAGAAGGCATTCATCAATCAACTATCTCAGAAAGATAGGCATAAACACGGGTCACAGTTATACGCACTTAACCTCGTTGGTTCAAGCTTTTAATATATACGAGAACAAGCATATGATTTCACAAAATCATCACCATAATGTCTCGTTTCCTCATCGCCTGGGCTCTTAGCCGCGATGTACTTTCTTGGCACTCTTGCCAACTGATATCATTGGGGCCACAGGCCAATCAGTATCCTCATCATCGTTCATGGTAAAATCACAGAATAATTGGCATATCAAATCATTAACAAACACATCACATGCTATAGGACCCATGCTTCACACTTTAGCCTAAAATAAACATATTGTCTTCAATGTGACAAATCATTTTATTATCGCCAGGGCCCACGGTTGTGATATATAGCCAGGGCTCCAAGCCGCGATATAATTTCATAGGGCTCCAAGTCAAATCATCATTAGGGCCTACGGCCGCGATGTCATCACCAATCATCGCCAGGATCGACAGTCGCGATGTCATCACCAGTCATCACTAGGGCCTACGGCCGCGTTTTCATCACTAGGGCCCACGACAATTCACTTCCAAGGCATCTCGACCAATTCCTTAACAGTAATAGGGAGCTCACCGAAGATTTGGAACCAGTTTCCGGTTCAAACTGGTTTCCGGTCCACAAAATAGAACCAGTTTCCAGTTCAAACTGCTTAATCAAACTATATATTAATTTCAAACTTCAATCCTTCACAAAATGAATTCACCACAACCTTAATCTATATGTTAAGGGAGCTCACCGAAGAGCAAAATAACACCTCAAAGACCTTTGAACAGCTCGATTTCCACACGGTACTTAAACGGGCAGAATCTGTCCAAGTATAATCACCTATATTCAACCATGAAAACACCCTAAATCCTCAAGAAAATAATCATACTTTCTCAGCCAACTCAAGTACTAGATGTTATAAAGATCTCACTAAAAATTTAAGGTCATTTGGAGTCCGAAAGCTCCCAAAAAAGTAGCCTCTCCAAAATCGAGTTAGATTTTGACCTTTGTCCATTCAAACATATCTACGGGACAAACGGCTAGGCTAAATTAATCTCCTAATACCTTTCTAGAATGGCAAGACGATAAGATTTAATATAGAGGTGGTTTTACCTTAATTCGAAGTCGGACCATCAAGTTATAGCCAAAAGAGTAAGCCGATATTTCCCTATCCGCGAGAAATTCTGTTTGGCTGAGAGTAAAATGGAAGAGGGAGAAGAAAGGGAGGGGTGGCCGGCCAAAACGAAGAGAGAGAGGATATTCCATCTCAATTATGCATTTTGGTCAAATAGATTAGATGGATAATTAATGGACATATAATGCTTGGCCTTCTCTTTGATTGACACTTGGCAAGCTCTCATTGGTTGCTCCATTGACTTTGAATTCCTTTGACTCATCCTCATCCAATTTTCAGCAGCCATATAGAGGAGGGAAATGACCAAAATGACCTTCTAAACTTCTTAAGGCAAGGCCAAAGATCGAGGAGCAAAATGGTCATTTGGCACTGTTCTTCGAAATTCCATTTTTCCATTACAAACCATCCTCAATGAGGCGACGTCCATCTCAATTTCAATATTTGAATTCCTAAATGTCCAATACTCAAATCTCGAGGTTCAATTTCATGTCGAACTCTCGTCGACTGTAATTTCAATTTATCTCAAACTGATGGGCAACTCTTGCAGGCTCTACGCGTATCGACCTTGGGATTCTCTCAAGCCGTGGCGACTTTGCTTGTCATGTAATTGCGAGAGTTTATCGTTCGTTCCTTCAATCCTAATCATCGGAATCCGATTTAGGAAATTCTCACAAATTACACATTGGTTAAGCGGAATCACCCGCGTCTCAACGTATAACACTAGCAAGGCATTCTATGATCGTTTCTAAATCGATCTCTACCGGCCCAAGATATTTTCTCGATAATCCTTATGGTCAAAACATCATTTTTCATTTAAATTCCTAGGTCCACGTACCCGACTCTACGTCAGTCTTTCCCTTTTGGTCAGATAACTCAAGAGCGGCCAACTCCGAGCAAGTTACAACTGAAACACACCGATCGATATCCTTCCATTCAATAGCCTTTAGAGGGTCGAAATTCGAAATGTCATAATTTTTCCCTTGACTTATTCTTAAGGAATGAATATTATCCTAGGGGCAAAATGGTAATTTTCACTTGCTGTCCAAAATTTCACTTTTTCCTAATATTAGTTACCCTCGATAAGGCGACGTCCAATTCTTTTCAAACATTGGAATCCCTCAATGTCCGATACCCACTTTCGAGGTCCAATTCATGTCGAGTTCTCGTCAACTGTAATTCCAGTCTATCTCAAACTGACGGGTGACTCTTGCAGGCGCTACGCCTGTCGACCTTATGATCTCTCAAGTTGTGCCAACTTTTGTTGTTATGTGATTGCGAGGGTTTATCACTAGTTCCTACGATCCTGATCATCAGAATTCGATTTAGGGAATTTTCGCAAATTATATATTGGTTAAGCGGACTCACCCGTGTCCCAACCATATAATGCTAGCAAAGCATCCTATGATCGTTCCTATATTGATGTCTACTGGCCCAAAATATCCCATCGACAATCCTTATGGTCAAAACGCCATTTCTTATTCGAATTTTCGAGGTCCACATACCTGACACCGCGTTAGTCTTTCCCTTTTGGTCAGTTAACTTGAGAGTGGCCTGCTCTGAGAGAGATACAATTGAAATACCTCGATAGATATCTTTCCATTCAATAGGCTCGAGAGGGGTCGGAGTTCGGAATGTCACAACTCTTCCCCCTTAAGGAAATTTCATCCTCGAAATTTATAATCTTCCAAATCATCCAATCTTATGGGGTACTGATGTCATGAAATCGCACTCCTTGAGTGCCTTTGTCAATTGGCATAATTATCCTATTCAAACGTCATGTTGTACCGTCGGGAGTGCACAAGGTTCATTAGCTTAACCTTGACTGTACAAATTAAACCATAGCCTTTTCGGCTTATCGAGCAAACTTATGATGATTACATTCGAGATCCTCTAATGACCAATTTAATCTATCAACTTGTAACGGTTATGCTTTCCTTCATTAGCACGTTTCCTTGTCTATGAAACTCCATGGTTTCCATCCTTAATTTCAATGTTTCTCCTCTAGATACTCAAAGTCTGAGTTTTCTCCCAATTGCTCTTATTCGTATTCCTTACGCAACTTCATCCATGTTGCTTCTCATTTAATCCCTCTCGGGAGACTCATACTTTATATTCTTGTAGTAGATATTGACTTGAAATCTTCTTGAAATTTTCTTCTACCCAAACAATGTTTCCCAAACTTTGTCGCGAGTACATTCGTAAGCCAACTCTTACCTATATTAGGCGTCCCTACTTATATGACCTTACTATCACGACGTATATGCAATGTTCACTTCATATTGCCTTGTTACATCTCTAATTTCTTTCTACGACACGTCGTTATGATTTTCATGATCTTTTCACTTTCCAATGGAACACCAATATCAGTGCGGTCATTGACTAAGCTTAAGTCCTTAGGACTCCATTTTATATTTGTTCACCCGCTCGCGCCACAACTCATTTTTAGTCCATTCCTTTAATGGAATAGCTCCTCTGGTAAATCTTCCCACGATCCGTCTATAATAATCCATCAATTTCCAAGAAACTTCAAATTTCAATTGCTCGTGTCGACCTTAGTCGGTCCATTACTTATTCCAACCCTCAAAGACTCCTCAGGGGTTTCATCTCCAATTGAGGAATCTTACCTCATTAGGTCCACAACTCGCGCTCTTCCCATTTAGCATGCAACAGACATTTCCTTAGATTTCATAGAATACTCTCAAAGGTTGATCATGTTTCTCATGACTCTTTAGATGAGTCTAATCATCGTCTTTCAAGATGGTAATAATCAACCTAATTATTCCTCGGATACTCAATCCGATTATTATCAGCTTCTTGCTATCAGAAGTTGAATCGTTTAAACTGTACTTCGTACCATCCATTTGAGAGCTCATATCTTGATCTCTGCTCTCGTGGGCCTCCACTTCGACCCTGCAACATTTTGTTCATTTCTATCACTCTTCCCTCAGGAAGCATCCTTGTCTCACCTACTGGTTTTATGACCAGTCAATGTGACTAAATCTCAGTTTCATCTATCAACTAAATGTCAATATTATCTTAGAATCATACATTATCCTCCAGACGAGTCTTTCATAATTGTTTTTTGGAGACAAAATTGAGCTCTACGTCTTCTTTTCCGCCAAGATGCTCAATCTTGACACCAAGACAATTAGAACTTCCTCTTCCTTTCATGTTAGGGTCTCTTACCATATGAAGGAAGCTATACACTTTAGCGGCATTCTCTTACTTCGATCCACCATGTCTTTCCTATTTTATAGGACATCAATCTTGGAGTCTATGTCAACAACGATGTTTGTACTCCGGGATTCAGATGTCACCATACTTGACATTCTCCTTCCGATGACTCAGTCACCTCAAGTGACAAGGTTCCAAGGAGTCGAGGTACTTCCTTGGTCTCCATACATCCACACCTTGGATGTCCAAATCACTAACTCAAGTCACCTGGCGGTTATAATCCAAATAACCATTTTCGCTTACTCAACCATTCATTAAAATCGCAAGTAACTAGGACCATCAAGTCCATTCACCTTTCTTTTCGTAAACGACCATCTCATGGTCAATCACCACTTGAAGGACGACACCCTACTCTTTAGGGGTGATAACTCACAACGCCACTTCTAGTGGTTTCGATTCAATTTCAGTCAACCTCATTTTGATCAACAATGTCGAACAACTGACATAACTCTTTCCTTAATTTTTCCCTGTGATGGAAGAAACAAAAAATCAATTTCTCATTACGAGCCTTACGCTAAGGTCATAACTGTTTCTTGCAGGTGCGTTCCATGTTTCATAATGAACATCTCTTTGCTCGTAATCCATGCGCATAAGTTCTCTTATTCATATTTCTTCCGTTCATTTTCTCCTTTCATTAACATCTATTACAGTCCCTCAGAATTAGGAATAACAACTAGCCATGAGGCTTCCAAATTCTAACCCACTCAGGGACTCACATCTCGTTCAAAGGGTCCTTGCCCACTATTAGTACGATTAGATGACCTCGAGAACTCTGCCTCGCATTGGTCGATCACCTTCAAATTTTTGCAAGGCTATTAAAGTTCAAACAACCTTTGTTTTCAAGAGGTTTCAGAAGATAGGGCAATTTTATTGGGCACCGTGCCTTCAAGGAAACTCTTCCTTTGGTGACCTTTTACCACTCAACAACAATCTTTTAAGGCTATTAACTACCAGGGTCACTTTCTTTCTTCAGTGTACCCAAAAACTCAAAGGTTTCCTTCCAAATTCTTAATTTAGAGAAAGTCAGTTTCGGGATCATCTTCCCCATCGAACCTCATTCGATCTCAAGATCAATTTCACAAGCTATTCAAGACTCTCGTAGTTCTTCTTTACATTTTCAATTAGTAATGAGTAATCTCAGAGCCACCTTTCTTGTGACTTCCATCACTTAATTTCATCAGTACTAGCATTAGTCACCTCAGTGACTTAGGCAACAATGGCAGCTCCTTCTTGAGTCTGCTTACACCTTTTAGATTTCTATTGTCATTCGAGTTCTCCCGACTCCTTCAATTCTTGGGTCTTGCGCAGTTTTCCGACTTGAACCAAATGTTCTTCCAACGCTCCTGCTTCAGTTGTTCATCTTTACTCAGTTCTCATGATTCCTTTCAGTTCTTGAATCTTCCCGTATCTTGTATACTAGAGCCAAATGCTCCTTTAGTGACCATACTGTGGTTGTTCAACCTTACTAGCTACTCGTGACATTCGAGTCACTACAATTCCCTTCAAGAATTAAAGACCTAAGTCATTCATATAGGTCTAGCAATCTTAGGCTGCCCATCTTATCGTCTACCACAAGCAATCAACCATCCAGTGGTTCTAAGAAAATCCTTAATCAATCGCCAATTATCTAGGGATTTCAAACTATCATTCACCAGTAATCACTTATCAAGCCAGCCTCTACTAGGCAATTTTGTAACTAGTAGTCATCTACTAGGCAAACTCTCGAGTCACAATTCATTGGGTCAAGTTCGCACACTTTAAGTCCAGACGTATTTGCGACTTAGCAGTAACTCAACAAGATATCTCAACTCCACAAGATACTCAATGCTAAAACTCGCCATACAGGCCAAACACACGAATCGATTTCCTTTTTCAAACGACACCTACTACCATGTATGAAGCTCCCAACCATGCCAATAACATACGCCATTACAAATGCCGTGCAATTTTGAAAGTTCACTCTGAGGGTCACTTCAGCGCAATACATCTCTTAACCAAAATTAGACTCAAGTCGATGCCTAGACTCTCTCTTTCAATTTATGACTTGGGTTATTCCTACCTCCTTGCTATCTTAGAAGTCTGTCAGGAGCCGCTCATTGTCCGAACCTTTCTGACCTAGTGTACACTCCCCGCCCTCGTCAAACCTGGTTATTGTAGGCTGTCCCAACCCATACATCTACGAAGAGAGTCCCGTTCCACACATCCCATAACATGCTTCACTACGGTTTATAGGTATCCCATCAGCTTGCCCCATACCAAGTGACGATTTATTAAGTCTGATAATGATAAGTTCATGCATTCAACATCCTCAACTTTCATTTTAATGCCATAAACACATGCACTCAATGTTCATCCTCAATACTCGCCACACCACATTCGTTTCCAGATCAGTTCTTATCCATGGAAGGTTTCTAATTCCACAAATGACCATCGCACAGATCAATTGCTTATGTTCAACAATGTGATATTCTGATTTTCAGTCAATTTCAGACTCATTAATGAGGAGTATATCTAACAATGTGTTTCAGTCATATCTCGCTCGAATCTGATTAATTCGAGTAGACTGACCAAAAGGGAAAGACTAACGCGAGACAAGATACGTGGATCTAGGGAATTCAGATAAGAAATGACGCTTTGACCATAAGGATTGTCGAGAGGATATTTAGAGCCACAAAAGGCTAATCCAAGAACGATTAGGAAATGCCTTGCGAGTGTCATACGATTGGAGCATGGGTGATGCCGCTTAACCAACGTATGATTTGCAAATTTTTCCTAAATCGAATAGTGAAGATCAAGACCATAGGAACTAGTGATAGACCCTCACAATTACATGACAACCAAAGTCACCACGAATTGACGAGCCCTAAATGTGATGAGAATCACAGAGTCGATACGCGTAAAGTCCGAAAAAGCCGCCCGTCGGTTCGGGATAGGCTGGAACCACGTCTAATAGAGAAAATCATTAGAAACGAGTCTTGAAAATTTTGAAATGGAAAATCAAGAATTCCAACGTTATTCGGATTGGCCGTCGCCCTATCGAAGATTTTTGGAGCGAGAAAAACGACGTTCTGAACGTTAGGGGTAAAATTACCCTTTTGCCCCTCGAACTCAAAGCCTTACCTATGCATTTGAAGAAGGGCAATTTGGTCATAAAACCCACCCCAAGACCATTGAAAATTTGAAGGATTATTGGCCATTGGATTGAGTTGGAATGACAAGTGGACAAGTGTCACAAGATCAAGCATTGGATGGTCATGTCTAACTTTATTCACCTAACATTCAAACCATTGACTCAAGCCTTGTATATAGCAAATTTCCTCTCTCTCTCCTCATCCATGACCGGCCATTTCACTCCCTCAAGCTCACGATCACACTTCATCTTCTTCTTCCTTCACTGCTCGCCAGCGACAGCTTCTGGGGCCACGGTTTGGCTATTTTGACGCCCTCTTTCGACTACCACTTGGATGCCGATCGATCATATCAACATAGATCTACGTCTTGCCGACCATCTCGAAGTAGAATCACGGTGATTGGACCCCCGAGGAGCTCCGGCCAAGCTCTTTCCTGAAAGCCGACGGAATCAGACCCAACCAGAGGTAGGTAACATTTTTTGACCCTTTAGGAGGCGAAAATGTTGGAATCTTGAGGTCAAATTTTATGGAGATCTAGAAGACATGTATATGAATCTATGATAAAAAGTTGAGAGTGATTTGAAGAAGTTTTGACCTTGAATCGATCTTGTGAACTTGGATAGAAAACTGTCGGATTTTGACTAGGGAGGGACCGGTGACGTTTGATGGAATTCCAGCGACCATTTGAACTCAAACTCACGGTGAGCCTCATCTTAGATAGACATGTTAAGAGGTAGGATAGTGTTTAAATGATAGGTTTGGAAGTTGATTAAGGCCCGATTGTGCTCGGTCTTTAGGGGCTGTTGGCGTTGGGTTTTGAGCCTCAAATTGATAATTAAGGCATGTTAAGATGATGAGGATTATGCTATGGAGGTTTATAGTTCATAGATTGAGGAATTGGATATAGAAATTAACTAATTGATTGAAATTCCTAGGTCGCGCGGTGAGGTTTGTCTTGGACCCTTGGAACCGAGATTGTGAGGATCCAAGAAGAGAATTTTGGTGTTTTCAAATTCAAGGTAAGGGAATTCCTAGCCTTATGCTAGGAAGATTGGACTCGATTAGGCGAGCCGCGAGATAAATTGATTGATTCGTGAGAGTGTCCAAAGGGATAATTCTTGGTATGTTATAAGATTGTAAAGGGGTTTATGTGTGCCCTTGCTTGTGCTTGAATTGCTTGCCATGTCTGAATGTCACTTGATTGCTTTGCATGCCATGGAATATACGAATTGTACTTGAGTTGCGCTTGGCATTATGTGTGCAAATGAATGGAGAATCATGGCATGAGCATAACATGGCAAGTCCCTGAAGCGTATGAGACGCGGGGCAGAGGTGGATACCCTGATGCGATTTAATCGCAGGGTAGAGTTGAGGTTGTGTGGCGCCCTGATGTGATCTAATCACGGGTCGAGTTGAGGTTGTGTGGCTCCCTGATGCGATCTAATCGCGGGGTTGAGTTGGCCACGGTCCTGTTGCGATCTAATCACGGGACGAGATATGAGGCGTCGGTACCAGCTTGGAGAATCATTGGAACCTGATGCGTTTACTCGGGTTGTCAATGAGGGTCTGATGCGTTTACGCGGACCAAGCCCGATGCGATCTAATCGCGGGCATGAGAATAGCCTGATGCGATCTAATCACGAGCATGAGAATGAGGCAAGAAGGAAAGAATGGTTGTGGCGTGGTGGTAGGATGAGTCGCGCATGAACATCTGAGTGTGTTATGATACCATCCTTGCATGCCTGTTACCTGTGTGTGGTTATCTATATTTGAATTTACTGAGATGTCTATGAGTTTGAATTATTGGGGTACGTGACTGTCTGAGTGGACGGTCGGCCTAACATAGGGTTAAGACCCACCTTACTGAGATGTGAATCTCACCCCGTTGTGGGCAACATTTTTCTGGTCCCTGATGAAGGAAACCAGGCTTGCCATGGATTGGCATAGAGATGAAGTCATTAGAGGAAAAATGAAGACTTCTCTTTTGTGAACTTAGAATTGAATAGTAGATAATCGGAGGATTTAGATTTGTAATTAATGAAGTATGATTGACCTTTATTAAAGCTGTGCCCTTATGTCCTAAGTCATCGGGTGTTGCTTTATTTGTAAATTGGAGTTGGCGTCGCTTCCGCATGCATGTTTCTTTCAGCGTCTAGGACATTGGCCGATGGATCCTGGAGCTTTAAATAAGGAACGCCTAACCTGAAGCCTTGAAGGGAATTGAGGTGTTGCCATGATTGAACATCGATGCTTGAGGAGTTATCGGAATGGATGGAACTCTTGAGACCCCTGAGACGGAAGTACGAGTCCAGTATTAAGGGGAAACCTAAGGAGACGACCCCATCGAAATTCGAGGAGAGGATTATGGTGTTCCTGGGGTTGGCACAAGATTGTGCCTAGGTACATATATATATGCTATCGGTGATAAGGGATTTATCTATCATATAGTCGAGTACTAGACGTGTTAATAAAAGGGAAGGACATGATGACGAAAGTTGAAGGACCACTTTGGCCCAAGGGAATTTTTGGATGGAATCGAGAATGAATTACTACGGAAGTAATCATGTAATTGTCTAAGGAATCGAGAGGGCCATAACTCGACTTGGTTAATGGAGAGCAAGTTGATAAAGCCCTTGAATCTCTATTGGTATGAAATGAAATTTGAAAGGAGTGATATGCCGAATGGTATGGACAAATGTTACGAATACCAAAAGAGAATGGAGAGAAGCCAATTGGATTGAGGACTGAAGGAGACGAGTCCCAAGGGAAGACGGTTTTGGGCTGGAAAGGATGAGCAAGATCGTCAAGTTGTAAAAGGAATTATCCAGAAGAGTGAGGATGCGATGAGGAATCGATACCCCAAGGGATTGGACGGTTGGAAGGTTACAAATTTCGAGGACGAAATTTTTGTAAGGGGGAAGAGTTGTGACATTCTGATTTTTAGTCAATTTTAGACTCATTAATGAGGAGTGTATCTAGCGATGTGTTTCAGTCATATCTCGCTCAAATCTGATCAATTCAAGTAGACTAACCAAAAGGGAAAGTCTAACGCGAGACATAGTACGTGGACCTAGGGAATTAGGATAAGAAATGACGCTTTGACCATAAGGATTGTCGAGGGGATATTTAGAGCCACAAAAGGCCGATCTAAGAACGATTAGAGAATGCCTTGCGAGTGCCATACGATTGGAGTGCGGGTGATGCTGCTTAACCAACGCATGATTTCCAAATATTTTCCTAAATCAGATAGTGAAGATCGAGACCATAGGAACTAGTGATAGACCCTCACAATTACATGACAACCAAAGCCGCCACGAATTGACGAGTCTTAAATGTGATGAGAATCACAGGGTGGATACGCGTAAAGTCCACAAAAGCCGACCCGTCGGTTCGGGATAGGCTGAAACCACGTCTAATAGAGGAAATAATCAGAAACGAGTTTTGAAAAATTTGAAATGGAAATCAAGAATTCCAACGTTATTCGGATTAGCCGTCGCCCTATCGAAGAGTTTTGTAGCGAGAAAAATGACATTCTGAACATCGGAGGTAAAATTACCCTTTTGCCCCTTGAACTCAAAGCCTTACCCATGCATTTGAAGAAGGCAATTTGATCATAAAACCCACCCCAAGACCACCAAAAATTTGAAGGATTATTGGCCATTGGATTGAGTTGGAATGACAAGTGGACAAGTGTCACAAGATCAAGCATTAGATGGTCATGTCTAACTTTATTCACCTAACATTCAAACCATTGACTCAAGCCTTGTATAAAGCAAATTTCCTCTCTCTCTCTTCATCCATGACCGGCCATTTCACTCCCTCTAGCTCACGATCACACTTCATCTTCTTCTTCCTTCACTGCTCGCCAGCGACAGCTTCTGGAGCTACCGTTCGACCATTCTGACGCCCTCTTTCGACCACCACTTGGATGCCGACCGACCATGCCAAGCTAGATATACATCTTTTCCTCGAAGTGGAATCACGATGATTGGACCCTTGAGGAGCTCCGGCCAAGCTTTTTCCCGAAAGCCGACGGAATCTGACCCAACAAGAGTGGGTAACGTTTTTTGACCCTTTAGGAGGCCGAAATGTTGGAATATTGAGGTCAAATTTTATGGAGACCTAGAAGACATATATGAATTTGTGATAAAAATTTGAAAGTGATTTGAAGAAGTTTTGACCTCGAATCGGTCTTGTGAACTTGGATAGAAAACTGCCGGATTTTGACTTGGGAGGAACCGGCGAAGTTTGACGGAATTCCGGCAACCATTCGACCTCAAACTCACGGTGAGCCTTATAGACCCTTAGATAGACATGTTTTGAGGTAGGATAGTGTTTAAATGATGGGTTTGGAAGTTGATTAAGGCCCGATTATGCTCGATTTGCATAGAACCGAAAAAGGACCGGTTCGGTTCTGTGCAAAACCAAATCTGTGGGGGCTGTTGGCATTGGGTTTTGAGCCTCAAATTGGTAATTAAGGCATGTTAAGATGATGAGGATTATGCTATGGAGGTTTATGGTTCATGGATTGAGGAATTGGACATAGAAATTGACTAATTGATTGAAATTCCTAGGTTGCGCGGTGATGTTTGTCTTGGACCCTTGGAACCGAGATTATGAGGATCCAAGAAGAGAATTTTGGTGTTATCAAATTCAAGGTAAGGGAATTCCTAACCTTATGCTAGGAAGATTGGACTTGATTGGGCGAGTCGAGAGATAAATTGATTGATTTGTGAGAGTGTCCAAAGGGATAATTCTTGGTATGTTATAAGATTGTAAAGGGGTTTATGTGTGCCCTTGCTTATGCTTGAATTGCTTGCCATGTCTGAATATCACTTAATTGTTTTGCATGCCATGGAATATACGAATTGTACTTGAGTTGCGCTTGGCATTGTGTGTGCAAATGAATGGAAAATCATGGCATGAGCATGGTATGGTAGGGTCCTGAGGCGTATGAGACGCGGAGCGGAGGTGGATACCCTAATGCGATTTAATCGTGGGGTAGAGTTGAGGCTGTGTGGCGCCCTGATGCGATCTAATTGCGTGGTCGAGTTGAGGTTGTGTGGCGCCCTGATGCGATCTAATCGCGGGACGGAGATATGAGGCGTCGGTACTAGCCTGGAGAATCATTGGAACCTGATGCGTTTACGCAGGTTGTCAATGACGGTCTAATGCGTTTACGCGAACCAGGCCTGATGCGATCTAATTGCAGGCATGAAAATAGCCTGATGCGATCTAATCATGGGCATGAGAATGAGGCAAGAAGGAAAGGATGGTTGTGACGAGGTGGCAGGATGTGTCGCGCATGAACCTCTGAGTGTGTTATGATACCATGCTTGCATGCCTGTCACCTGTGTATGGTTATCTATATTTGAATTTACTGATATATCTATGAGTTTGAATTATTGGGGTATGTGACTGCTTGAGTGGACGGTCAGTCTAACCTAGGGTTAGGACCCACCTTACTGAGATTTTAGTCTCACCCCGTTGTGGGCAACATTTTTTAGGTCCCTAATGAAGGAAACCAGGCTTGCCATGGATTGGCACAGAGACGAAGTCATTAGAGGAAAAATCAAGACTTCTCTTTTGTGACCTTAGAATTGAATAGTAGATAACCGGAGGATTTAGATTTGTAATTAATGAAGTATGATTGACCTTTATTAAAGGTGTGCCCTTGTGTCCTAAGTTATCGGGTGTTGCTTTCTTTGTAAATTGGAGTTGGCGTCGCTTCCGCATACATGTTTCTTTCAGCGTCTAGGACATTTGCCGATGGATCTTGGAGCTTTGAATAAGGAACGGGTTGGTGGGATGTTCGCGTGCTCACCGGGTTCGGGGCGCGACAAACCATATACCTCAAGGCCACAATCACGATCATATTATCCAATTAACCCTCTACTCATAAGCAATTCTCCATTAACCCCAAGCACATTTACAACTCCCAAATCCATGCTTATAGTTTCTCAATTTCTGCTTGCTCCTTCGTGAATCTCAACCATAACATCATCCAAGATCAACCATTAAAAGTTGATACTATAGCCATCAAGATACAACACAAGTTCAAGCCTATAATTCTCAAGATTCAGTGATTCATGCTTAGTCCTAAGGGTCTCACTATCTAGTCGTCCTCAAGTCATCACTCCTTATCACTCCAAGTCTCAATCAAATTAGATCGAGCTGTCCTTGCTCTAATACCACTTAAATGGGGATGTCACGCCCCGAGCCCAGCGAGCACGCGAGCATCCCACGACGCCATTACCTTTAATGTACTTCCAGGATCCAACGGCCAATAACATAAAACTCTAAATGAAGTATGCATGCGAAAGCGGGAACAACTCCATACAAATAAAACAACACAAGATGACATAATTCAAAAGGACATTTTTCATTCTAGTTTCCAAAGTCAGGTACAATTCTAACTCCAAACAAAATACAGTTCCTAAGGTCTCAAAAGAGTAATCTTTATTTCCTCCAATGATTTCTTCATTCAATGCCAATCCATGGAAAAACTCGGGTTCCTTCATTTGGGACTTGAAAATGTTATCCCACGACGGGGTGAGATATATAATCTCAGTAAGTTGAACCTAACCCTAAATTACGCTGCTGTACCTCCAGACACTTTTGAAAAATGGCTATTTTGGGATAAAATCTCTGGCATGATAAAATAAGGTAATTGTCAAAACTTAGCATTTCAGTACCTTCAAATCATCCTGCTTAGTCATAAATCATGACAAATCTAAGCTTCGTACAATGACAGAATTTTCAATCAAAAGCAAGTATTCAACGCCATTTTGAAACATGAGGATATTTCAAATTCCATTTCATGAATTTCCAGAAAACATATCCATTTCTATTACACCCTTCGAGGTCCATTTTTAACTCATGAGACAAACTTAAAACTCATGAGGCAAACCTCCATACTTGAGGTAAATCATCAAAACATGAGACATGTCACGCCCCAAACCCGGCGAGCGCGCGAACATCCCACCAAGCTGTACATTTCTGAAAACTCCAAGATCCAACGGCCAATAACTTACAACTCTTTTAAAATATGCATGCGGAAGCGATGCCAACTCCATTCATACCAATAAATCAACACCCGATGATTTAGGACAGATACATCAAAATTTCATTAATTCATTCCCAAAGGTTCAATTCAATAATCTATCAATCAGAAGGACAATCCCTAATATCGCAAAATGTAAATCCATAACTTGCAACCCTCTTTAATACAGTTGATCAACTATGCCTTCAAATGCCAATCCTTAGCATGTTCGCGCTTCCTTCGCTTGGAACCTGAAAAATTAAGCCCCCGCTGGGGTGAGATATAAATCTCAGTAAGGTGGGTCCTAACCCTAGGTTAGGTCGACCGTCCACTCAAGCAGTCATCTATCCTGAAATTCCACACTCATAATCATACCAGCGCATCAAGCGCAAATCAATAAAATAACAACATGCAGATGACAGGCATGCAATGATGACCACACGTCACACTCGGATGATCATACACACTCGACCTGCCACTTCATCACATCCACCAATCTATGCCTGCCTCAATCTCTAGCCCGCGATTTAAATCGCATCAGGTTCGGTCTGCGAAAACGCCTCAGACCATCATCGGTAACCCGCGTAAACGCCTCAGGTTCCGATGAATCTCCAGGCTAATATCACCATTTCATAACTCCGTTTCGTGAATAGTTCGCATTAGGGCCGTGGCTATCTCAACCCTGCTATTTCATTGCATCAGCGTGCCACACAATATCAACTTCATCCCGCGATCTCGTCGCATCAGGGTATACATCTCCCGCCCCGCGTGTCTTATGCCTCAGGGCCTCGCCATGTCGTGCTCATGCATAATTCACTATTCAATGTACAAATAAAACAACAAGTGCATCTCATGCATAATTTAAAAATCCATGGCATGTAAGACAATCAATGACATCCGACATGGCACACCATTCAAACACAACAATATCACACATATACTTCCTATAACCATATAGGACATTTCAAAAGCTACCCCTTTGGAATATTCTCATAAATCGATCTAATTAAGCCTCGACTCATCCAATCGAGTCCAATCTTCCTTGTATAAGGTTAGGAATTCCCTTACCTTGATTTTCATATCACAATTTCCTCCTCTTGGGTCCTCAAAGTTTCAGCCAAATCAATCCAAGGGCCCATTCACCGCGCAACCTAGCATATTCAACCAATCCGTCAATTTTCCATATCCAATTCCTCAATCCATTAACCCCAATCCTCCATAGCATAATCCTCTACATCTTAACATGTCTTAAACATCAATTTGAGACTCATCACCATCTGTTCTTGCACCCAGCAGAATCGATTTTGCACAGAACCGAACCGGTTCATTTCAGTTCTGTGCAAACCGTGCACTTTCAGCCCTAAATCTTCATCAAATCCTTCATCTACTCACTATCCTACCTCTTAACATGTCTATTTAAGGTTTTAGAGGTCTCACTGAAGATTTGAAGTCGATTGGTCACCGGAAACTCGTCGAACATCGCCGGTTCCTCCAGAGTCAGAATCCGGCAGATTTTATCCATGGTTTACATGACCGATTTGAGGTCAAAACTTCTTCAAATCACTCTCAAATTTTTACCAAAAATTCATCTACATGTCTACTAGGTCTCCACAAAATTTGGCCTAAAAAATCCAACAATTCGGCATAAAAAATCCAATAATTCGGCCTTCAAAAGGGTCAGAAACCGGACATACCTCAGGTTGAGTCAGTTTCCGTCGACTCCCGGGAAAACGCTTGGTCGGAGCTCCTCGGTGGTCCAAATGTCATGATTCCACTTCGAGCAGGTCGGAAAGACATAGATCTAGGTTGATATGGCCGGCCGGCATCCAGATGGTGGCCGAAATAGGTCATCGTGGGTGGCGAACAGCAGCCCCTGAAGCTGTCGCCGGCGAGCAGATGGAGAGGGAGGGAGAGAGAGAATTTTCGGTGGTCTCCTTGGGTGTGGCTGGCCAAATGAGTGAGGAGAGAGAGTAAGAAGACTTATATCCAACCTTGGGTCAAAGGGGAAGAATGGTAGGTGGCATAAAGTTGGACATGACCACTCAATAGTTGATCTTGTGACACTTGTCCACTTGTCATTCCAACTCAATCCAATGACCACCATTTGTCCTAATTTTCGGCAGCTATGGGGGAAGGGATAAGTCCAAAATGCCCTTCCTTCAATGCATGGGGAAGGTTCTAAGCTTGAGGGGCAAAAAGTTAATTTTATCCCCGACGTCCGAAACGTCGTTTTTCTCAATCCAATTATCTTCGATAGGGCGACGACCAATCCAATTGTAATGTTGGAATTCTTGATTCACCACTTTCAATTTTTAAGGCTCATTTCTGATGGTTTTCTCTGCCAGACGTGGTTCCAGCCTATCCCGAACCGACGGACGGCTTTTGCAGACATTGCGCGTATCGACCCCGTGATTCATATCACGTTTAGGGCTCGTCAATTCGTGGCGGCTTTGGTTGTCATGTAATTGTGAAGGTCTATCACTAATTTCCTCGACAATCCTTATAGTCAAAGCGTCGTTTCCTATTTGAGTTCCCTAGGTCCACGTACCTCGTCTCACGTTAGCCTTTCCCTTTTGGTCAGTCTACTCGAATTGATCAGATTCGAGCGGAATACGACTAAAATATATCTCTAGATATACACTTCTCATTAATGAGTCTGAAATTGATTGGAAATCAGAATGTCACAAGACATATTCAATTTCTCAAAAATCATTCTTGATTTTTTTCAAAAAATAGATCTTTTCATATCCACCCACCTAGGCCGCCTACTTTAGGGTTGCGAGATGATTCGGTCTCCATATGACCCGTTGGTTCATATGAGACTCTCGCGTCTGGCCCTAGAGATGATTCAATCACCATACGATTCTCGACGCCCATTTTCAATCGAGATGAATCGTGTCAGTTGGGACTCTCTAGCCGCACGACCTTGTCATGTCAAATGGGAGTAATTCCCTCTCAATACGTTGGCCAAAATATAATTTCTCGACGATCCCACACGCAAGTGCACTTATAATTTTTCCTAGCGATCCCACATGCCATTTTATTCAGAAACATTTCAATTATAGAAAGCCTCATATTTTCATTTAAAAAAACAATTCATCCCTTAAAATTCATTATTCAAGAACAACTCAGGAAAATCAAGTAGTTCATCGCCTACTCGAGGCATTCCTTTCAAGCGTCCATCAATGGACACAACATGTTTCAAGTCATAACTTTCTCAGTCAAGCATGTATAAATTCAAGTAAAGCCTTAGGCAATTCAATGATTACGATCAATTCATACTTTCAAGCTTGACCCAAAATCACATTTTTCCCCACTTTCAATCTTGGCTTTCCTTTCAATCAAAACTTTCGGCTTCTCATCTCACATGCTCAAATAGCCATTAAGACACACATTCATGGTCAATTAGGGCTTCCCAAACAATCGATTTTCAATCAAACATGCGAAGGAATGCCAACTCACAAAACTAAACAGATTTGGACTCCCTCGCGTCTCTCGCAAAATCAGGCCATGAAATCATTCTATCCAACTCAAAACTCCATCCTTTAGTAACATAACATCCTAATAAAGGTTTAAGCATAACTTACCAGTACTCTAAGCTGGAATATCCACAAAATAGGCGATGTAAGTCCCTGTTCCAAATTTGTCCAAAATCGGTTCCTAAGCGTTTCACCAATATTCATCCATCAAAACTTCTTCAATCCACTTCCAATTTATCCACAAGCTATCCTAGCATCTAAAGCAAGGTCTTAAGGAGTCTTACTAAGAATTTGAGCCAATGAAATTGACCAAAAGACCGTATAATACATTTGATTTCAAGTCTATTCGGTATAGGGCAGGCTCTGTCCTTGGAGAAAATCACATGAAACTAGCTATTAAACACCATTTAAACTCCATTCCAACTATCATACACCTTGCTAACACATGATACTTGGTCTAAGGATAACTCACCAATAATTTCCAAGCCAAATGACGTCTCGACGGACTCCAAAGTGCCACGGTTTCCAAACTGGTTCCGTGGGATAGGTTCTATCCAAGCGAGAATCATCCCGGCGTTTAATTATCAAACCACTTCTAAATTAATCCAAACTTCTCCACAAGCTAGTCAACACATAGAGCTAAGTTTTATGATGACTCACCGGCAATTTCCAAGCAAAACAAAGTCTCAAGGACCCTCAAGGAGTCACGGTTCCAAGTCTGACCGGTGGGAGCAGTTTCTGTTCTCTTGAAACCATGAAGATTCAACCACCAAAACCCATCAAAATCTAACCAAACTTCATGGACATAACGATATATGTCTTAAAAGGTTTGAGAGGTGGTCTTACCAAAAATGAAGCCAAAAGAAGCCCGAAATTCCAAGATGAAGCTCCTCGAGTTGGTCCAGGGTCGAGCCTCACTCAAATGACTTTACAGGTCAAACGACTGGGTGGAGTTTTGTTCATAATATCTTGTTGGAACGACAAGAGAAATATCTTTCTAATGGTAGGTGGCTCGTCTTAATCGGATAATGAATAAAGAAGTTATGGTCGAAACAGTGGAGGTGGTCGGAATTGGGCGAGAGAGAAAAATCCGAGAGAGAGTGTTTTGAGAGAGAGTTTGAAGAGGAGGGAGTTGCTCGGCCAAATGAGGAGAGAGGAAGAAGAGAGAGTGGCTTATCTTTCAAGCTAAAGGAAGAGAGAGAGGGATGTGATGGTTGTCATGGACTAGGCTTAGATTAGGCATGTAAGACTTGACTAATGCAATAAATGGTCTTATCTTTATCCCCATAATATCTTGGTATCAAATGACCAATAAGCCCCTCAAATTTTCGGTCAAGATAGAGAGGGTAAAAGATTATTTTGCCATTGACTTATTCTTAAGGAATTAGTATTATCCTAGGGGCAAAATGATAATTTTTGTATGCAGTCCAAAATTTCAGTTTTTCCCAATCTTTGTTTCCCTCGATGAGGTGACGTCCAATTCTTTTCAAACGTTGGAATCCCTCAATGTCTGATACCCACTTTCGAGGTCCAATTCATGTCAAGTTCTCGTCGACTGTAATTTCAGTTTATCTCAAACTGACGAACGACTCTTGTAGGCGCTACGCATATCGACCTTAGTATCTCTTAAGTCATGTGACTTTGGTTGTCATGTGATTACGAGGATTTTTCATTAGTTCCTGCGATCCTGATCATCGAAATCTGATTTAGGAAATTTTCGCAAATTATACATTGGTTAAGCGAAATCACCCACGTCCCAATCGTATAACGCTATCAAAGCATCCATGATCATTACTATATCGATCTCTACTGGCTCAAAATATCCCATCGATAATCCTTATGGTCAAAACGCAATTTCTTATTCGAAATTTCTTAGGTCCACGTACCCAACTCCGTGTTAGTCTTTCCCTTTTGATCAGTTAACTCAAGAATGGCCAGCTTCAAGCGAGATACAACTGAAATATCTCGATCAATATCTTTCCATTCGATAGCCTCGAGAGGGGTTGGAATTCGGAATGTCACAGCACAACAAAGCCTTATACATCACTGCACACTGTAATGGATAAAGAGTGGCACATGTCAGGCTCCGAACCCAGCGAACGCGCGACCATCCCACCAGGCCGTTGCTTTATGAAAGTCTTCCAGGATCTTTTGGCACACAATACAAATAATCCAATTACAAGCGGAAGCTTCAGTCACCTCCACTCCATTCAATAAAGCAAATGACTAGGGACAAATAGTAGTGGCTCCATTTTACAATCGCAAAATGGAATACAATCCCTAAGTTCACAGAATATCTTGTACTCATTCACTATGTACTCCCACGAATGCTAATCGTTGAACTTACTGATGCTCCATCGCTTGGAACCTGAAGAAAATGTTAATCCCCAATGGGTTGAGATATAAATCTCAATAAGGTAGGTCCTAACCCTTGGTTAGGTCGACTGTCCACTCAGGCAGTCACAAACCCCAACAATTCATACAAATAGACATACGAGGCAAGTCAATTATAGATAACAATACACAGATGTCAGGCATGCAGTCATGGCATCATAATACATCCAGATGATCATGCACAAACCGCCATGCCACATCATCACTTCCACCCTTCCAGCCTGCCTCAATCTCATACTCGCGTTTATAACGCCTTAGGCTCGGTCCGCGTAAACGCATCTGACCGTCATTGACAAGCCCTCGTAAACGCATTAGGTTTTCAATGCTACTCCAGGCCAGTGTCGACGCATCTCAACTCCGTCCCGCGTTTCAATGCATCAGGACTATGGCCTTCTTAACCCCGCGTCTCATACACATCAGGGTGCCATACAACTCCAACCCCGCGCCTCAGCGCCTTAGGATGTCCATCACACCTCCCCGCGTCTCATACGTATTGGGTCTCACCATGTCACACTCATGCCATGATTCTCATTCAAATCACACACATACTATCATGTGCAACTCAAGCACAATTCATATACTCATGGCATGCAAGACAATCAAATCTGCACTCAGACATGGTAGACAATTCAAGCACAAGCACTAGTACGCATTCAAGCCTTCTATATCATTCTAGGATGCACACAAAGAATAATCTCATTGAAGTCTCTCAAAATCAATCATAATATCACTCGACTCACCCAATTGAGTCCAATCTTCCTATCATAGATTTAAGGGGTTCCCTTACCCCAAGCTTAATATTACAAAATCCTCTTCTCACGCACCTCCATAATTCGGTCCAAGCAGTCCAAGGATATCTCAATCGCTCAACCTATTGAAATCCAACCAATCGTCAAAGTTTATTACTCAAATCATCACCCCACTTGACATACACCTCATGGACCCTTCAATTAACATCCTAGCATGTCTCAATGAAGAATTTAAGACTCAAACCCAACAACCAACAACCTCCACAGAATTGGGTTGCACAGAACTGAACCGGGTGATTTTTGGTTCTGTGTAAATCTCAAATAACCAACCCTTAAACTAACTCAAATCCTCCATTTATTCACTAACCTACTTGCTATCATGTAGATCTAAGGGTTTGGGAAGCTCACCAAAGATTTGAAGCCAAGCCGTCGTCGGAAACTCTTTGAAAGTCGCCAGTTTCTCCAAGTCTGCAAACCGACAGTTCTGGCCCTTCCAACACAAGAACCATTTGGGGTCAAAACTCCATCAAATTCATCCCAAAATTTTACCACAGCTCATCCAAATTTAATCTATAAGTGTAGAAGGCCTCACCGAAAATTTGAAGCAATTTGAAGTTTGAAAGACCCCGGAACAGGTCTTTCCCCAAAACCGGTCAGAATCTGACCTCGCATGACCTTTGTCCACTCAAATCGAGCTACGAGAAGATCTACCTAGTAAAATTGAGCTTATAATAAGTCTATGGAAAGATAAGATAATAAGCTTTCATTTGATGGTGGTTTTACCTCGATTCGGTATGGAACGAAGAAGATATGGCCGGAATAGTGGGACGGTCAGACTGGTCGGCTGGGAGCTCTCGGATTCAAAACTAACCAGCCTGACTTTTGCTCCTTCAAACGACTCTACGGGACAAACAGCTGAGTGGATTTGTACCCACTATACCTTGTTGGAACGGCGAGACAATAAGCTTTCTATTGCCAATAGTTTTACCTAAATCGACCGTTGGATGAAAAAGTTATGGCCAGTTTAGTGAAACAGTCGGTACAGGGCAGCAGCTCGGCGATGTAGGAGAAGAAGAGGAAGAAGAAGAAGAAATGGCAGATGGAGGGGATATGCTCGGCCAAGAGAGAGAGAGAGAGAGAGAGAGAGAGAGAGAGAGAGAGAGAGAGAGATTTTATCCAAATTCAAGAGTCAACTTGTTGAATAGTAGTTGAAAAGTGGATATCTCCACTCAAGGCCTAATCCATTGACACTTGTCCAAGGTGTCATTCAAGCTCATCCAATGGCCATGATTCTCTCAAATTTTCGGTGGCTTTGGGAGTGTGTCAAAGACCAAAATGCCCTCGTCCAATTATATAAGTAAGGCTAAGGCTTGAGGGGCAAAATGGTAATTTTACCCCCAACGTCCGGAACATCGTTTTTCTAATTTCAATTTTTTTCGATAAGGCGACGACTAATCCAATTGTAATGTTGGAATTATTGATTCTCCATTCTCGAATTTCAAGACTTATTTTTGAATCATTTCTTTATTCAATGCGATTCCAACCTATCCCGAACCGACGGACGGCTTTTGCAGATGTTATGCATATCGAACCTATGATTCATATCACAATTATGGCTCGTCAATTCATGGCGACTTTGGTTGTCATGTAATTGTGAGGGTCTATCACTAGTTCCGATGGTCTCGATCGTCACTGTTTGATTTAGAAAAATTTTGCAAATTATATATTGATTTAAGCGACATCACCCGCGCTCCAATCATAAAATGCTAGCAATGTATTCCTTAATCGTTCTTAGATCGGCCTTTTATGGCTCTAAATGTCCCATCGACAATCCATATAGTCAAAACGTCATTTCCTATTCGAATTCCCTAGGTCCACGTACCCTATCTCGCGTTAGCCTTTCCCTTTTGGTTAGTCGACTCGAGATTGATCAGATCCGAGTGAGATATGACTGAAATACATTGTTAGATACATTGTCATCAATGAGTCTTGAAATGACAAGAAAAATCAGAATGTCACAACACACGTGCTAATTGACATCGAATCAGCTTTTAACATCTAACCATTGGCTACGTTGAGAAATTTGGGCATCAAGGAAGAAATGATTCAAACTTCCAAAGCAGCTGTTAGAGCCTTTGATGGGATGAAGAAGATAGTGGTAGGCGAGATCGAGCTGGATGTGCTCATAGGCCCAACCAAACTCTCCATAAACTTTCAGGTGATGGATCTGCCGAGCGCATTTGGATTCTTATTAGGGAGACCCCTAGATTCACATCACTAGAGCTGTACCCTCAAGTCTATATCAGAAAGTGCGGTTCGTGATTGATGGGACAGTAGTCACCGTCCATGGGGAAGTAGACCTCCTTGCGTATCAGAATAGTGCTATCCCTATATTGAACCTGAAGTTAAGCAAGAAGCTAGCTATCATTCCTTGGAGCTGGTGGCAGTAATCCACACTCCTGTAGGGGCGAAACTGAAGGTTCCGTTCATCTCTGAAGCTAACCTTTTACCAACTAAAGATGTTGCTAACATATAGGTTCAACCCAGGAAAAGGTCTTGGTAAATATGGTCAAGGGATTAGTGCTCCTCTATAGTTGAAATCCAACAAGCATAAGATAAGCTTGGGACATCATAACACTCGTAATGGTGATTTCACCTCTAAGATAGCAAGCTGAGGCCGAGGCAAGAGCCATGGACGCCAACGAAACCAAAAGGATTCCTTCATTGGTTCTTCAGCCTGGAAAGGCAAATCTAAGATGTTTAACAGCCATTGAGTGAGCACTTCAACAAAGACTCTAAGTGGCTATCAGAAGAAGGGATGACTTCGTTAGCAAAACCAGATCTCGCAAACCATTTTCTAGGGGATGACTCTGTGAACTTCATTATAGAGTGGCTTGATGAGGAAGTCGATACTTCTGAGTAAAGAAATCTCTCCCTTGCTTTTAATACTGTATTTAAATTCCTGCATTTTTTTTCTCACTACTCATCTTTGTTGTTTGAAGTAAAGCTAGGAAAATGCCTTTGGATCTCCGACCATTGGTCCAAACTACATAGCTTGTAATGTGGTCCATTTTTACATTCAATAAAACACACAAGTTTTATTAAGGACACATGGGACTACAAATTAGCCTAATGATGATACTTGCCTTCCATATGGGAAGCTTGAGGCCTGATTTGTCATATGATTTCTAATTTCCAAAAGATTTTCGAGGAACAAGGATGTTTAAGGATATGAGGACTAGCTCCGTTTATGCTTGCACTTATTTTGAAATCTCTTTTGAAAAGATTTTTCACACTCATGCATCGCATTTCTGTATGAAATAGAAACTAACCATTCTCATGACATTTCAAGCATATTATCTCGAATATGCATACTAGGTCATTGTGCGAGCCAGATTGCCAAGATGATTACTCTATGATATTGAGGGAGATGCGGATGAGGGTTATGCAGCCATCCGTAGAGATTGGAGTGCTTTCAAAAATTCGACACCTCCCACTTTAGAAGAGCCGATAGTCATTAATTTGGGCGATGTTGCAGATGTCAAAGAAGTCAAGATTGGTGGGCATCTGTCCCGAGCTGAAAGTGTGACATTCCGAATTTCGATTCCTTTCAAGGCTATTGAATGGAAAGATATCAATCGGTGTATTTTAGTTTTAACTCGCTCGGAGTTGGCCACTCTTGAGTTAACTGACAGAAAGGGAAAGACTAATGCAGAGTAGAGTACGTGGACCTGGGAAACTCTAGTAAGAAACAACACTTTGACCATAAGGATTGTCGAGGGGATGTTTTGGGTCAGCAGAGATCGATCGTGGAATGCCTTGCTATCGTTATACGTTGGGACGCGAGTGATTTCGCTTAACCAATATGTAATTTGCGAGAATTTCCCAAATCAAATTTCGATGATCAGGACCGCAGGAACTAGCGATAAACCCTCGCAATCACATGACAACCAAAGTTGCCACAACTTAAGAAATCCTAAGGTCGATACATGTAGCGCATGCAAGAGTCGCCCGTCAGTTTGAGATAAACTGGAATTACAGTCGACGAGAGCTCGACATGAAATTGGACCGTGAAACTGGGTATCAGACAATGAGGAATTTCAACATTGGAAATGAATTAGACGTTGTCTCATTGAAGGTAATTTAAATCGAAAAAGTAGAATTTCGGACGGTAAGTGCCAAATGACTATTTGCCCCTCGACCTTTGGCCTTGCCTTAAGAATTAATGGAGGTCATTTTTGTGACATTCTGATTTTCAGTTAATTTCAGATTCATTAATGGGAGGTAAATCTAAAGATGTATTTCAGTTATATCTCTCTCGAATCTGATCAATTCGAGTAGGCTGACCAAAAGGGAAAGACTAATGTGAGACAAGGTACGTGGACTTTGGAAACTTGGATAGGAAATGGCTCTTTTACCATAAGGATTGTCGAGGGGACATTTAGAACCACAAAAAGGCCGATCTAAGAACGAATATAACGTTGAAATTCTTGATTCTCTATTTTCAATTTTCGAGACTCGTTTCTAATTATTTTCTCTATTATACTTGGTTCCAGCCATCCCGAACCGACGGGTGGCTTTTGCAAACATTATGCGTATCGACCTTGTAATTCATATCACGTTTAGGGCTCGTCAATTCATGGCGACTTTGGTTGTCATGTAATTGTGAAGGTCTATCACTCCCTATGGTCTTGATCGTCACTGTCCGATTTAGGAAAATTTTGCAAATCATACGTTGGTTAAACGGTACCACCTGCGCTCCAATCGTATGACACTCGCAAGACATTCCTTATAAATGTTGGATTTGGAGTAGAAATAGGGCTGGAAGTGCACGGTTTGCACAGAACCGAAATGAACCGGTTCAGTTCTGTGCAAAACCAATTCTGTTGAGGGCTGAAGATGATTATATCGAGCTGCAAATTGATGTTTAAGATGTGATGAGATGATGAAAGTTAGGTTATGGATGATTGGGGTTAATGGATTAAGGAATTGGATATGGAAAATTGACGGATTGATTGAATATGCTAGGTTGCGTGGTGAATGGGCCCTTGGATTGATTTGGCCGAAACTTTGAGGACCCAAGATGAGAAAATTGTGATATCGAAATCAAGGTAAGGGAATTCTTAACCTTATGCTAGGAAGATTGGACTCAATTGGGTGAGTCGAAGGTTGAATCGAATAAATTATGAGAATTTGTTCAAGTAGGTGACTTGGTTGTATCCTAAGATGTTATAGGATGGTTGTGTATAACATTATCTATGCTTGAGTCGTTTGCCATGTCTGGATATCATTTGATTTGCTTTGCAGCCATGAACGTCAATTGTGCTTGAGTTGCACCTGTGTTTGTATGTGAAATGAAGTGAGGTAATATGGCATAAGAATAACATGGCGAGGGCTTGAGGCGTGTGAGACGCGGGGCGGGAGATAGATATCCTGATGCGACGAGATCGCGGGGTGGAGTTGACATTGAGTGGTGCCTTGATGCGATGAAATCGTGTGGTTGAATTGGCCATGGTCCTGATGCGAATTATTCGCGAGACGGAAAGGTCTTGAGGCGTATGAGACGCGGGGCAGAAGATGTATACCCTGATGCGACGAGATCGCGGAGTGGAGTTGATGATGTGTGGCGCCCTGATACGACGAGATCGTGGGGTTGAGATAGCCACAGTCCTGATGCGAACTATTCGCGAGACGGAGGTATGAGAATACCCTGATGCGACAAGATCGTGGGGTGGAGTTGATGTTGCGTGGCGCCCCTATGCGACAAGATCGCGGGGTTGAGATAGCCACGGCCTTGATGCGAACTATTTGTGGGACGGAATTTATGAGGTGATGATGCTGTTGCTTGGAAATTCATCGGAACCTGATGCGTTTACGCGGGTTGCCGATGACGGTCTGATACGTTTACATGGACCGAGCCTGATGCGATTATCGCGGGCTGGAAATTGAGGCAGGCAAGAGGAGATGGTTGTAGTGAGATGGCATGTTATTGTTTTATTGATTTGTGCTGGATATGTCTATAAGTTTATGAGTTTGAACTATTGGATATATGACTGCCTGAGTGGACGGTCGGCCTAACCTAGGGTTAGGACCTACCTTACTGAGATTTATATCTCACTCTAGTGGGGGCTTCATTTTTTTTCAGGTTCCAGGTGGAGGTAGCGCGAGCTTGCCAAGGATCGCCATTGAAGAGATAGTGGACCAATCGTATTTAAATTGGATTTACCTTTTAAATTAGGCTTGTACTTCGGTTTGGTGAATTAGGAATTGATCTTTTAGTAATTGGTTAATGTAACTTGATGTGCCCTTGTGTCCCAAGTCATCGATTATTGATTTATTTGTGATTGGAGTTAGCACCGCTTTCACGTGCATATTTGATAAAGAGTTGTAAGTTATTGGCCGTTGGATCCTGGCGTTTTCAGAAAAGCACGACTTGGTGGGATGTTCGCACGCTCGCCTGGTTCGAGGCGTGACACCACGTCTCTTTCTCTTGTCGGCATGTCTAATGCTCGACCACACGTTAGACTAATTCAACCTTCACTCCATATCATCGATAGTATTAAGGCAATCTTGGCACACATTTGTGCCATCCAAAGGAACACCTTAATTCTCCATTCAAATTTTCGATAAGTTCCTTTCTTTAATTTCCTTTTCAATATTGAACTCGTACATTCATCCTTGGGACTTCAAGATTTCTATCCTCAACTTTGAGGTTTCTTTCCCAAGTGCTCAGAAGTCTAGATTTCATCAATGCTCTATTCATTCCCACTATCCCTTAGATATAAGAGTCTGATCATGGCAATATCTCAATTCCTTTTTAACCTTCAGGCTTGATGTTTTAGGTAGCCATCAAACTAACCACATGGAGAACTTTCAATTTAAAAGTTGAATATCTTATTTCTCGAGGGAAGATCTGTTCTTCCATCACCAATTACACAATGCTCAATTCTCAAGTATAATCATCCGCTAAATAATTCACCATTCTTTAGCGATATGGATATCGTAATAATAACACTTGGGTAATCTCTTCTTTCCACGTAACTTTCCATCAATTCCCTTTAGGCAATCAATGCTCTAAACCTCTTATAGTTCACATAACTTCGAGGTCTTTCATTGTCACGTCCCGCGCTCCAAGCACGAGCACGCGACTCCCCGTAAGCAAACCAAATATCTCTTGTGGTCCTAAGATCCACATTTAAGACGAGAGACGTAATATATATATGTACAAAGCATGCAGAAGCGGCAATGAGATAACTCCTCCGTACAAAATGTAAGTTAAGTGGGACCTAGATAGCATAAAACTGTCGTACATAACATCCATTTGTTCATACCAGTACATAACCACTAAATCCGATAAGCAAGGGGGGTGACGGGGTGAGCATACAAAATGGGCCATCAACAAAATCTAAAATAACCATGGTTGGGGTCGCCACAAAAGATCAAGCCACAAACTAGAATCTCTTAGGAAGGGCTGCTGGAGTTCTCGGTGTCCTCAGCATCCTTCGTTGGCTCATACTCTAATAACGTCTCGGAGTGAACCTAAATGGTATCCTCCATGGTCTCCTCATGCGACGGCTCAGCAAGATACTCCTCGGTCGCCTCCAGCACAATAACCTCATCCTCGGTAAACTCTAAAGTCGGGGTCCTCTCTGGTCCGTTCCTAGAATCGGCTACTGATCCCTCTACCTAATCCTAGTCCCTATCGGGGTGGCACCAATCAGGGATCACTCCCTAGGGTACCTCATGGGGCTTCAACGGCCCAGTTGACTCATCCCCGACCTTCCTAAACCAGGTCTCATACCGATGAGGCTTCCAATCCGTACTACCCCCATCCACCCAGACAACAATACACTTCCTTACATATATGGTCCATTGACCGTCAGGGAACTCATCAAAATACACGGTCATCTCCTTAGGGTCTCCAAAGTGAATAGGCCACATAGTCAAGGCCTAGGATCTGTAAAAATAAGGGTCCCCAAAGGGGTGAGATACACATCTCAGTAAAAGAGTTCTAACCCTAGGTCAGGCCGATCGTCCACTCAAGCAGTCATCTACCCCAAAATTCTAAACTCATAATAAAGATGACGATACACAGATGACATGCATGCAGCTATGACATCATATCACACTAAGATGATCATACACACATCGTCCTGCCACTTCACCACAACCATCTCTTCCTGCCTGCCTCATTCTCATGCCCTCGATTAGATTGCATCAGGCTCGGTCCGCGTAAACGCATCAGACTGTCATTGACAACCTGCATAAATGCATCAAGTTTCAATGATTCTCTAGGCCAATATCGGCATCTCATATCTCCGTCCCGCGATTAGATTGCATCAGGATCGTGGCCATCTCAACCACGAGATTAGATCGCATCAGGGCGCCAAACAACCTCTACCCCGTACCTTAGCGCCTCAGGGTATCAACCACATCACTCCGCGTCTCATACGCATTAGGGTCTCACCTCGCCTCCGCCATGCCACCATCACAACTCATGCACATAAGGTCAAGTGCAACTCATGCATTAATAATGCATCCATGGCATGCAAGGCGATTCAAATGCACAATCGAATGTGGCAATTTACTCAAGGCACAAGCATAATCAAACAATTGAATCATCCAAACTCTTCTAGCATACACGAGTATCAATCATCCTGAAATCCCTCACCAATCAATCAAACTATCGTCCAACTCACACAATTGAGTCCAATCTTCCTATCTTAAGTTTAGTATTCCCTTACCTTGAATTTGATATCACAATTTTTTCTTCTCGAGCCCCCACAATTTTTGGCTTCAAGGCTCCAAGGCCGAACTCACCGCGCAACCCAGGAATTTCAACCAATTCGTCAATTTCCTTTGTCTAATTCCTCAATCCATGAACCACAAACTTACATAACATAGTCTCTATCATCCTAGCATGTCTAAATCACCAATTTGAGACTCAACATCATCAGCTCTCAACCCCAACAGATTCGGTCTTGCACAGAATAGAACCGGTCCTTTTCGGTTTTGTGCAAACCAAGCACAACTGGTCCTAAGTCTCTGCCAAATCCATCATTTACTCACTAACCTACCTCTTAACATGTCTATCTACGGGTCTAAGAGTCTCACCTTGGGTTTGAAGTCAAGTCGTCACCGGAATCCCATCGGAAGTTGTCGGATCTTCAAGGTCAGTAACCGACAGTTTTCTGTCCAAGGTTCACAAGACCCATTCGAGGTCAAAAATTCATCAAATCATTCTCAACTTTTTACCACAGATTGATATACATGTCTCCTAGACCTCCACAAAATTTGACCTCAAGATTCCAATATTTCGGCCTCCTAAGGGGTCAAAAACATCACCTACCTCAGATTAGATCAGTTTTCGTGGATTCCCAGGAAAACACTTGATCGGAGCTCCTCGGTGGTCCAAACAGCTTGCTTCCAGTTCAAGGAGGTCAGCAGGAGGTGGGTCTAGGCTCAGGTGGTCGGTCGGAGTCCAAGTGGTGGCTAGAAGGACGCGTCGACGGTGGCGAATGGCAGCTCCATAAACTATTGCTGGCGAGCAGCAGAGGAAGAGAGGAAGAAGAGGTTGTCGGTGAAGTGAAGGGGGTTATGGCCTGCCAAAGTGAGGTGAGAGAGAGAAAAAAAAGTTTATATCCAAGCCTCAAGTCAAAGAGTGGAATAGTAGGTGGTGCATAGTAGACTTGACCAATCTTTAGTCCATCTATTGACACATGTCCTAGTGTCATTCAAACTTGATTCAATGGCCACAATTCCTCCTATTTTTTGGCAGCCTTGAGAGTGTATGAAGACCAAAATGCCCTTCCTTCATTGCATGGGCAAGGCTTAAGCTTGAGGGGCAAAATGGTAATTTCACCCCTGACGTCCGGAACGCCGTTTTGCTCGTTCCAATAATCTTAGATAGGGCAACGGCTAATCCGAATATAATGTTGGAATTCTTGATTCTCCATTTTAAAATTTCATGACTCGTTTCTGATGGTTTTCTCTATCAGACGTGGTTTCAGCCTATCCCGAATCGACGGGCGGCTTTTGTAGACGTTATGCGTATCGACCCTGTGATTCATATCACATTTAGGGTTCGTCAATTCATGGCGACTTTGGTTGTCATGTAATTGTGAGGGTCTATCACTAGTCCTTTTGGTCTCAATCGTCACTGTCCGATTTAGGAAAATTCTGCAAATCATACGTTGGTTAAACGGCATCACCCGCACTCCAATCATATGACATCCGCAAGGCATTCCTTAATCGTTATTAGATCGGCCTTTTTATGGTTCTAAATATCCCCTTGACAATCCTTATGGTCAAAGCGCATTTCTTATTCGAGTTCCCTAGGTCCAGGTACCTCGTCTTGCGTTAGCCTTTCCTTTTTGGTTGGTCAGCCTACTCGAATTGATCAGATTCGAGCGAGATACGACTGAAATACGTCTCTAGATTTACTTCTCATTAATGAGTCTGAAATCGACTGGAAATCAGAATGTCACAACTCTTCCCCCTTACAAAAATTTCGTCCCCAAAATTTACATTGCACTTAATTACTCAAATAAATGGGGGTGTTGTCGCCTCATCGTCTCTTCATTCTCCCACGTGGCACCTTCAGTTCCATGGTGCTCCCATATTGCCTTGACCAGTGAGATCTTCTTATTTCTGAGGATTTACTCCTTTCGGTCCTCGATCCTTATCGGCCTCTCCACGTAAGACGCTCGGTCGTCCACTTCTATGGCTTCGAACCTTGACCGTTTTGCCCCTCAAGCTTGGAACCTTGCCCTTACAATTGAAGAAGGAAAAATTGGTCTTATAACCCACCCATGACTGCCGAAAAAGAAGATTTGAGGAGAGCCATTGGATCTTCTTGGAAAGACAACATGCCAAGTGTCAAGAGATTAGGAAGTGTAGTCATATCACACTTTGTGCTCACCTAACAATCAAACCCTTTGACCAAAATTGGATATAGCCAAACTCTCTCTCTCTTCTCTCTCCCCTCACCCTCATTCGACCGAACCACCTTCCTCTTCTTCTTCTATTCTGCTCGTCGCCCGACAGCCACCAAGCCGCCCATTTGCCGCCCACGACCGACCCTTCCGGCCCCCATTCGACTATCGACCGACCACACCGACGAAGCTTTACATCTTGCCGACGTCTTCGAACAAGAATCAGGTCGATTAGAGCACCGAGGAGTCCCAAGCAGAGATTCTCCCAAAAGCCGACAGATTAGGACTCAATCTGAGGTAGGTTTGGTTCTTAGCCCTTTTGATGATCGAAATCTTGGATTTTTGGGCTTAAATTTCGTGGAGACTTAGTAGACATGCGTAGGATTCTGTGGTAAAAATTGGAGCTTGATTTGATAAGATTTTGACCGTGAACCGGCCTTGTACATTTTGCCCAGAATCCGCCGGTAATCTGACCTTGGGCGTTCCGACGAGCTTCATTGGGAATCCGGCGGCATTTGACTCAAAACTCACGGTGAGGCTCCCAAACCCTTAGGTAGATATTCCAAGAGGTAGGATAGTATATAAATATTAAAATAAGAGTAGAATTAGGACCGATTGGACCCGGCTAGCATCAAATCGAGTGGGACCGGTTCGGTGCCTGGCCAAATCGATTCTGTTGAGGTCTGTGGATGATGATTTTGAGCTTCAATTTGATGTTTAAGATGTGATGAGGTGTTGAGGGTTAAGTTATGGATGATTGGGATTAATGGATTCAGGATTTGGGTACGGAAATTTGACGAATTGGTTGAAATTCTAGGTTGCACGACAAGTCCGGGTATGTACATTGGTTGGCTGAAACCTATGTGATTCAAGAAGGAGAAATTTGTGTTGTCAAGCTAAGGTAAGGGATTCCTAAACTTAGACTAGGGGGATTGGACTTTATTGGGTGAGTCGAGGTTTGATCGAATTAATTCATGAGAAACTTTCTAAGGGGATAGTATTCAATATATCCTAAGCTTTAAGGGATGTTTGTGTGGGACTTGATCTATGCCTGAGTTGTTTGCCATGTCTGAGTACTATGTGAATTTGCTTTGCATGCCATGAGAGTTCACATTGTGTATGAGTGGCACCTATCGTTGTATGTGAATTGAATTGAAATAACACGGCATGAGCATGACATGGCGGGCCCTGAGGCATATGAAACGCGGGGCAGGAGGTTGATACCCTGATGCGACAAGATCGCGGAGTGAAGTTATGGTTGGGTGGCGCCCTGATGCGACGAGATCGCGAGGTTAAGATGGCCACGGTCCTGATACGAACTATTCGCGGGACGGAGCATGAGATAATGAGATTTGCATGGAGATTCATCGAGACATGATGCATTTACACAAGTCACCGATGACGGTCTGATGCGTTTACGCGGACCGAGCCTGAGGCGACATGATCGCGGGTTAGAGATTGAGGCAGGTGGTGATTGGTGGATGTGAGAAGTAGCAGGCCGAGAGTGCATGTGCATTTGAGTGTGGTATGAGGTCTTCAATGCATGCCTGTCGTTTACATGCCGTTGTTTCATTGAATTGTGTCCGATATGCCTGTCCATTTATGAGTGTGAATATGTTGAGAGATACGATTACTTGAGTGGACTATCGACCTGACCTAGGGTTAGGTTTCGTTTATTGAGATGAGTATCTCACCCCTTTTGGGGAACCCTTTATTTTTACAGAGACTAGGCCTTAGCGATGTGGCCGATACATTTTGGGGACCCTAAGGAAATGACGGCGTATTTTGACAAGTTCCCGGATAGACAAGGGAACATATATGTGAGAAAGTGCATTGTTGTATGGGTAGATGAGGGTAAGCCAGATTGGAAGCCTCATAGATTCGAGGCGTGGTTTAAGAGGGAAGAGGATGTACAGATTGGGCCACTGAAGCCCCACGAAGTACCTTAGGGTGTCATACCCGATTGGTGTCAGACTACAGTAGAGTCGGAGTTACCAGAACAGTCAGTAGTAGGGTCTAGGAACGAGCCAGAGAAGACCCCGACGTTGGAATCCACAGAGCAGGACGAGGAGGTCATAGTTTTGGAGGCGTCTGAGGAGGACCTTGTTGAGGCATCGCTGGAGGTGACCATGGAGGATTCCGTCGAGGTCCCATTCAAGACATTTTTCGAGTATGAGCCGACCAAGGATGCAAAGGATATGGAGGACTCCAGTAGTTCATCCTAGGAGTCTCCAGTTGGTGACCTGATCTTTTGATGATGACCTGACCCGGTTCCTACTGGCTTAGTAGATGATCTTTTTGTATGCTTACCCTGTCGTCCTTTTTGCCCAGCAGTTGTAGTAGTCGTTTTTGTATGAGTAGTACATTATGTTGTATGACAAAAATCATGCTATCTAGGTCCCACTTAACTTATATTTGTATGGGGATTTATTTGAGCATTGTTTCCATATGCTATATATATATAGTATCTCTCGAATTGATTGTGGATCTTAGGACCACGAGAGATGTATTGTTTGCTTACAGGGATGTTCGCGCGCTCGAAGGGTTCGAGGCATGACATCCCCGTTCGATTTGGTATTAGAGCAAGGTCAGCTCGATCCAAAGTTAGTTGAGGACTGGAGTAATAAGGAGGATTAAGTTGGGACTAGGATGGACAGCAAAACCTTAGGAGGCTGGTTAAGATAAGGCATGGGGTGTATAGTTTGTGGCTTGATACTTAAGGTTGGCATTGGACTCTGGAAGGGCCGCGGTAATGCAGGAGAATTAAGTTCCCTGCTTAAGATTGAAGGTCATTTCTGGACCTTGGTTTGTTTGAGAAATGAAAGAGATTAGTTTTAGTGAATCACGGAAGTGAATGTAACTGAGAAATGGCCATAGGCTATTTGTTGAAATGTTTCTGGAGTCTGTGGTATGGAGTACTGTGGATTGTAATTGTTTATGTTAAAGGGTAATTAGTAGCTCTAGATTTGGATGAATGAGTAAGTTACTAACTCCTTGCTGAACTTGTGATGGACCAGGTTCAGTGGAAAGAAGCAAGGATGAGCAACCCATCTAGTAGGGCTGGAAGGCCAAGAGGTGGAGCCTCTAGCTCGAGGCCGCTTGTCGCTGAGGATCTGAGGATGGATGGCGTTTTGAGGGCATTGGAAAGAATTGGTGACATAATTGATCGGCAGGCTCAGGATCGAGACACTGCCATCACCTAGGCAGTAGGAGCTGCCATAGCAGCCGTCAACGCCAACAATGGCAACAATGGTGGTAATGGAAGCCAGGATGAATCGAACCAGAGTAATGAGGCTGTGAACACCCAAGAGGAAGTCGTTGTGACCAAACAGATGGGCCGGATAGTTGAGCAGTTTATAAAGCTAAAGCCGACACAGTTCGATGGGACTGGAGATCCCGAGCTAGCACCCAAATGGATCGAAAAGTTAGAGAAAACTTTCGGAGTACTGAGGTACACGGACGAGGAAAAGGAGTTGCTGGCGGTATACCAGCTACAAGGTACTGCAAATGACTAGTGGGTTGCCACCAAGGACGGAGTCTTCCCTAACGGAACAGCCTTGAACTGGAATGCTTTTAAGACGACATTCAATGATAAGTACTTCTCAAAAACGGCCAGGGAAAGGAAGCAGGTAGAATTCCTGCAGATACGTCAGAACCAACTGACGATAGATTAGTATGAGGCCGAGTTCTCGAGGTTGTCAGATGATTGCGCTGAATTTGAGGACTTACAAGGAGCTCTACGAGCGGGGCTAGATGATAGAGCGGGACTTGAAAGGAAGAAACGCCGTAACTAGATCGCGGTTCCCATTATTCAGAGATAATCTCTAGATGGGCAAGAGGTCGATGGCGGGAAATAGGCGCTTTATGCCTCCAGTGCGGAAGAATATCATGAAGCCGCTGAACCCTGCGAACTAGAACTGCAGACTTTGTTGCAGGAGGCAAGGAAGTGGGCCGTGCCCAGTAAGGATAGGATCTTGTTTCAAGTGTGGTCAACGGGGCTATCAGATGAGGGTGTGTCCAAACCAAGCTCCAGCAAATCGATCGCAAGGACAGAGGCCACAAGCGGGACCATCGACTGCAACGCCTTAGATTGAGCAGAATAGGCCACCGGCACAGGGCAGGGTGTATGCAGTAGCCCGCAGAGAGACGGAGGAAGCACCACGCATATGTGTGGTCACTGGTACGGTCTACTTGTGCAACCAAGCTGTATATGCATTATTTGACCCTGGTGCCACGCATTCGTTTGTGTCTGCACAATTTGCTGAATTAGTGGGTATGAAATTGGAATCGTTGAGTGTACTTTTGCATGTTGCCACTCCCTTAAAGGATAACACAATAGTTTCGTTGGGCTGTGCTGGTTGTGAGATAGTGATTGGAGGAAATAAAGAAAGCATAGACCTAGCCATATTGCCCATGTTTGATTTTGACGTAATAATAGGAATGAATTGGTTGGGTAAGCATGGGGCAGTAGTAGACTGTGGTAGTAGAACAATTCGGTTTTATCCGAGAGGCCGCCCTAGCTTTGAATTGGTGGGAAGTCGAGGAGGAATCTCGATTCCCTTAGTCTCATCTTTGGAAGTAACTAAGTTGATGTCTGAAGGATGTCGGGCATACTTAGTAGCAGTAATGGATACGATTGCTGAGGAACCAAAGTTAGAGAATATCCCGGTAGTGCGTGAGTTCCTGGATGTGTTTCCCCAAGAGTTGCTAGGATTATCACCAGAACGGGAAATAGAGTTTGTAATTAAATTAGCCCTTGGAACAGAGTCGATATCGAAGGCACCGTACAGGATGTCCCTGTCAGAATTAAAGGAGTTAAAGGTGCAAATGCAAGAGCTGCTAGACAAAGGATTCATCCAACCAAGTGCTTCGCCGTGGGGAGCACCGGTGCTGTTTGTAAGGAAGAAGGATGGATCTTTGCGTCTATGCATTGACTACCTATAACTGAATCAGGTGACGGTGAAGAACAAGTATCCGTTGCTGAGGATCGACGATCTATTCGACCAGTTGCAAGGAGCAGCAGCTTTTTCAAAGATTAACTTGAGGACAGGGTATCACTGGCTGATGATCAAGAAGGAAGACATACCCAAGACTGCCTTTAGGACGAGATATGGTCACTACGAATTCACAGTGATGCCGTTTGGACTGACCAACGCTCTAGCTGCATTCATAGACCTGATGCATCAAGTATTTAAAGAATTTTTGGACAGGTTCGTCATAGTTTTCATTGACGACATCTTGATTTACTCAAGGAGCGATGCAGAACATGAAGAGCACCTAAGGATTGTACTGAGGACCTTGAAGGAGTATTCACTGTATGCGAAGTTGAGTAAGTGTGAGTTTTGGCTAAACAGGGATGCTTTTCTGGGTCATGTGGTGTCTGGTGAAGGGATTGCAGTGGACCCTGCAAAGATAGAGACTGTAACCAATTGGCTGAGGCCTACTACGGTCACGGAGGTCAAAAGTTTCTTGGGATTGGCGGGATATTATAGGCAATTTATGGAAAGATTCTCATCCAGAGCCATCCCACTGACGCGGTTGACGAAGAAGGAAACAAGGTTTGAATGGACTGATAAATGTGAGAAGAGTTTCCAAGAACTTAAGCACAGATTGACTACTGCACTAGTACTAACTATTCCATCAGGACCGGGAGGTTATGAAATTTACAACTATGTTTCGCTAAAAGGATTAGGCTGTGTGTTGGTGCAGCACGGTAGGGTAGTAGCCTATGCATTGACTACCGCACTAGTACTAACTATTCCATCAGGACCGGGAGGTTATGAAATTTACAACTATGTTTCGCTAAAAGGATTAGGCTGTGTGTTGGTGCAGCACGGTAGGGTAGTAGCCTATGCATCCAGGCAGTTGAGGCCACACGAGATAAATTACCCGACTCATGACCTGGAGTTAGCAGCGATAGTGTTTGCCCTAAAGATTTAGGGGCACTACCTTTGTGGCGAGAAGTTTCAGATATATACTGACCATCAGAGCTTGAAATATTTATTTTCCCAAAAAGAGTTGAACATGAGACAGCGTAGGTGGATGGAGCTGCTCAAGGACTATGATTATGAGAAATTATATCGCCCTAGGAAAGCCAATAGAGTAGCAAATGCACTAAGTCGAAAGTCAAGTATTGCATGCCTGCTAGTGAGGAGTTGGTCGACGATAGAGGACTTAAGAGATTCCGAATTCAGATTAGAAGTTGATCAACTATCCAGTCTGATAGCTACGTTGAGGGTGGAACTTGAGGTCCAAGAAGGGATAAAGGCATTACAGTCTACGGACCCGGAGATTCAGAAAATTGTAGAGATGGATGTGAAAAAGAGAAAGTCAAAATTTCAGGTATCTGAGGACGGAATTTTGAAGTTTCGAGGACAGCTATGTGTACCAAAGGATGAAGGGCTCCGAGAAAGAATTTTGTCAGAGGCTCATAGGAACAACTATAGTGTCCACCCTGGAAGTACAAAGATGTACTAAAATTTGCGACAACACTATGGTGGAACGGGATGAAGGTAGACGTGGCGAGATACGTGGCTAAGTGCTTAACATGCCGGCAAGTGAAAGCACAGCACTGTAAGCCTAGAGGACTGTTGCAACCACTAGAGATTCCGAAATGAAAGTGGGAACACATAACCATGGATTTCGTGATGGGACTTCCGAGGAGCCAGAGAGGTCACAACTCGATATGGGTAGTTGTGGACAGATTGACCAAGTTCGCCCACTTCATTCCTGTACGAAAGGACTTCGCCATGGATAAGTACGCAGAGCCATATATGAGACAAATAGTAAGGTTACACAGAGTGCCGGTGACGATGACCACGGATAGGGATCCGAAATTCACGGCAAATTTTTGGAAGAGTCTGCAAGAGGCTATGGGAACCCGTTTGCAATTCAGTACAATATACCATCTACAGGCAGATGGACAGTCAGAAAGAACTATCCAGATGCTCGAGGACATGTTGAGAGCGTGCGTCATTGATTTTAAAGGTGGATGGGAAGAACAGTTACACCCGATAGAATTTGCTTAAAATAATAGCTACCAGCAGAGTATACAGATGGCACCGTTCGAAGCACTCTATGGCAGAGCCTGCACAACACCGATATACTGGGATGAGGTCAGAGAAAGAAGTATCATGGGCTCCGAATTAGTAGAGCAATCGGTGGAAGGAGTGAGAGTAATCCGGGATAGACTGAGGACGGCGCAGAGTCGCCAGAAGAGCTATGCAGACAAGCGGCGCAAGCCCCTAGAGTTTCAAGTGGGCGATCACGTCTTCCTCAAGGTGTCGCCAATGAAAGGACTATCGCGATTCAAAAAAAAGGGAAGCTGAGCCCAAGATATGTAGGCCCATTCGAGATACTGGAGAAGATTGGAACCTTAGCCTACAGGCTTGCCTTGCCACCAAGTCTATCCCAGGTGCATAATGTGTTCCATGTGTCGATGCTGCGAAAGTATGAACCAGATCCTACACATGTGTTGGATTACGAGGCCATAGAAGTGGACGACAGAGTGTCATACATAGAGAGACCAATAAGAATCGAGGACCGGAAGAGTAGATCCTTAGGAATAAGAAGATCATACAAGTCAATGTAGTATGGGAGCACCACGGGACTGAAGGAGCCACGTGGGAGAATGAAGAGACGATGAGGCGACAACACTCCCATTTATTTGAGTAATTGAGTGTAATGTAAATTTCGGAGACGAAATTTTTGTAAAGGGGGAAGAGTTGTGACATTCTGATTTCCAATCAATTTCAGACTCTATAATGAGAAATTTATATGTATCAAGCGATGTGTTTCAGTTGTATTCCGCTCAAATCTGATCAATTTGAGTAGACTGACTGAAGGGGAAAGGCCGACACGAGACGAGGTACGTGGATCTAGGCGACTCGGATAGGAAATGGCGCTTTGACCATAAGGATTGTCGAGGGGATATTTAGAACAACCAAGAGGCCGATCTAAGAACAATTAAGGACTTCCTTGCAAGTGTCATACGATTGGTGTTATGCCCCGCGCCCCGAGCATGAGTACGCGGACATCCCAACAAGCAAACCATACAATCTCTCGCGGTCCCAAGATCCAGACTTACAAGTCGAGAGAAAATATATAAACGTAAGCATGCGGAAGTCGTACTTAAGCAATCCCTGGATAGCTTAATAACATTCGTACATCATAGCATACTATTCATACTGACTCTGACTACCACAATTCGATAAGCGAAAGGGTGACAGGGTAAGCATACAAAAGATCATCTACTAAGCCAGTAGGAACCGGGTCAAGTCATCATCGAAAGATCAGGCCACCAACTAGACACTCCCAGGATGAGCTGCTGGAGTCCCCAGTATCCTCGGCGTCCTCGGTTGGCTCATACTAAGAAAATGTCTCGGACGGGACCTCGACGAAATCATCCATGATCACCTCCAACGACGGCTCAGTAAAGTCCCCCTCAAACGCCTCCAGGACTATGACCTCCTCCTCCTGCTGTTCTGTGGACTCCAAGGTCAGGGTTTTCTCTGACCCGTTCCTAGACCTTACTACTGACCCCTCAGGCAACTCCTGCTCTGCTGTAGTCTGGCACCAATCGGGTATGACACCCTGAGGTACCTCATGGGGCTTTACTGGCCCAATCTAGTGGCCCAATCTCTGCATCCCCTTCCTTCTTGAACCACGCCTCAAACATATGAGACTTCCAATCTGGCTTACCCTCATCCACCCATACAACAGTGCACTTCCTCACATATGTTTTCCCCTGCATATTCGGGAACTCGTCAAAATACGTTGTCATCTCTTTTGGGTCCCCAAAACGTATCGGCCACATATCTAAGACCTAGGATCTGTAAAAGAAGGGTTCCCCAAAAGGGGTGAGATACACATCTCAGTAAGAAAAACCTAATTCTAGGTCAGGTTGATAGTCCACTCAGGTAGTCGCATCTCTCAACAGATCCAAACTCGTGGACACACAGGCATAAAAATCACAATTCAATAAATAACAACATACATAAGACATGCATGTATTTATGATCTCGTGTCACACTCAGATGCGCATGTACCCTCAGCCTGCCACTTCACCACATCTATCAATCTCCGCCTGCCTCATTCTTTAGGCCGCGAACTAGTCGCCTCATGCTCGGTCCGTGTAAACGCATCAGACCGTCATCGGTAACCCGCGTAAATGCATCAGACTCCGATGAATCTCCAGACAAAGCTCATTAACTCATACTCCATCCTGCAACAAGTTCGCATCAGGACTGTGGCTATCTCAACCCCGTGATCTCGTCGCATCAGGGCGCCACGCAACAATAACTTCACATCGGGATCTTGTCGCATTAGGGTATTAACTCCAGCCCCACATCTCACACGCCTCAGGGCCTTACCATGGCATGCTCATGCCACTATCAAGACTTATGCTTTGACTTTCGATTTAATTGCACACTCAGTGGCAAGTGCCAATTCAAATGCATTCCATAAATTCTATGGCATGCAAACAAATCAAATGACATATAGACACGATAACCACTCAAGCACAAATAACGTCACACATATGCATCCTATAATACCTTAGGGCGTATTAAAACCATTCCTTATTAGGATTTCTCATACATTGATCCAATCAATTATCGACACACCCAATAGAGTCCAATCCCCCTAGCCTCGATTTAGCAAATCACTTACCTTTGACTGGACAACATAAATTTCTTCTTCTTCGATCACCTAGGTTTCGGCCAACCAAGGTCCACACCCGAATTTGTCGCGCAACCTAGAATTTCAACCAATTCGTCAAATTTCCGTACCCAATTCCTCAATCCATCAAACCCAATCATCCATAACATAACCCTCAACATCTCATCACATCATAATCATCAATTTGTGGCTCAAATCATCCACAATCAGCCCTCAACAGAATAGGTTTAGGGTCGGCACCGAATCGGTCCTACTCGATTTTGTGCATGCCGGGTCCAACCGGTCCTAATCTACTCTAAATCCATCAATTATACACTATCATATCTCTTAGAATGTCTACCTAAGGATTTGGGAGGCTCACCGATCGTTTCGAGTCGATTGGTCGCCAGAAATTCGTCCAAGGTCGCCGGATCACCCACGGTCAGAACAACGGCAGATTCTGAGAAAAATTCACAAGGCTGATTTGTGGTTAAAAACTTATCAAATTAAGCCTCAATTTTTATCACAGAATCCTACACATGTATACTAAGTCTTCACAAAATTTGAGCCCAAAATTCCAACATTTCGACCATCAGAGGGACTGAGAACCGAACCTACCTCAGGTTGGTTCCGATTCTATCGGCTCTCGAGAGAATCTCTACTCGGGACTCCTTGGTACTTCAAACGCCTTGATTCTTGTTGAAGGAGTTCAGCAAGACATGGATCTTCGTCGGGGTGATTGGCCAGCAGTCGAATGGTGGTCGGAAGGGCCGGTCGTAGGTGGCGAACAGGCGATTTCGGGGTGGTTGGGTGGCGTGCAGAACAGGAAAGAAGAAGAAGATGGTTGCTCGGTTGTGGGGGGAGTCTTAGCCAAATGAGAGGGTGAGGAGAGAGAGAGAGGCGAGTGAGTTTAGCTATATCAAATTTTGGTCAATGGAGTTGAATGTTAGGTGGGCAAATAGTGTGACATGACCACACTTCCTAATCTCTTGACACTTGGCATTTGCTTTTTCAAAGGAGATCCAATGGCCATTTTTAATCCTCATTTTTGGCAGCCATGGATGGGTTATAATGCCCAATTTGCCCTTCTTTAATTATAAAGGCAAAGTTCTAAGCTTGAGGGGCAAAACGGTCATTTCCCCCCCGATGTTTCGAATGTCGTTTTTCTCGTTCCAAGATTATTCGATAGGGTGACGGCCAATCCAAATAATGTTGGAATTCTTGATTTTTCCAATTCAAACTTTTCAGGGCTCGTTTCTGATAGTTTTCTCCATCAGACGTGATTCCGGCCTATCCCGAACTGACGGGCAGCTTTTGCAAACATTACGCGTATCGAACCCGTAATTCTCATCACATTTAGAGCTCGTCAATTCGTGGCAACTTTGGTTTTCATGTAATTCTGAGGGTTTATCTCTAGTCCCTATGGTCTCGATCGTCACTATCTGATTTAGGATAATTTTGCAAATCATACGTTGGTTAAGCGGCATTACCCGCGCTCCAATCGTACGACACTTGCATAGTAATCCTTGATCGTTCTTAGGTCGGCCTTTTGGTGGTTCTAAATATCCCCTCGACAATCGTTATGGTCAAAGCGCCATTTCCTATCCAAGTCACCTAGGTCCACGTACTTCGTCTCGCGTTAGCCTTTCCCCTTTGGTCAGCCTACTGAAATTGATTAGATTTGAGTGGAATACAACTGAAATACATCGCTTGATATATATAAACTTCTCATTATAGAGTCTGAAGTTGATTGGAAATCAGAATGTCACAACTCTTCCCCCTTTACAAAAATTTCGTCCTCGAAATTTACATTACACTTAATTGCTCAAATAAATGGGGGTGCTGTCGCCTCATTGTCTCTTCATTTTCCAATGTGGCTCCTTTCGTTCCATGGTGCTCCCATACAACTTTGACCAGTGGGATCTTCTTATTCCTAAGGAGCTGCTCTTTCCTATCCTCGATCCTTATTGGCCTCTCCACGTAAGACATTCTGTCGTCCACTTCTATGGCCTCGTAATCCAGCACATGTGTCCGGTCAAGTTCATACTTTCTCAGCATCGACACATGGAATACATTATGCACCTGGGATAGATTTGGCGGCAAGGAAAGCCCGTAGGCTAAGGTTCCAATCCGTTCTAGTATCTCGAAAGGGCCTACGTACCTTGGGCTCAGCTTCCCCTTCTTTCCGAATCGTGATAGTCCTCTCATCAGCGACACATTGAGGAAGACGTGATCACCTACTTGAATAGTTCTTCTGGCGACTCTGCGTCGTCCTCAATCTATCCCAGATTACCTTCATTGCTTCCACCGATTGCTCTACCAATTCGGGGCCCGTGATACTTCTTTCTCCGACCTCGTCCCAACATATCGGTGTTCTGTAGGCTCTACCATTGAGTGCTTCAAACGGTGTTCTGTATACTCTGTTGATAGCTATTATTATAAGCGAACTCTACCAGGTGTAACTGTTCTTCCCATCCACCTTTAAAATCAATGACGCACGCTCTCAACATGTCCTCGAGCGTCTGGATCGTCCTTTCTGACTGTCCATCTGTCTGTGGATGGTATGCCGTACTGAACTGCAGTAGGGTTCCCATAGCCTCATGCAGGCTCTTCCAAAAATTTACCGTGAATTTCAGATCCCTATCTGAGGTGATCGTCACCGGCACTCCGTGCAACCTTACTATCTGCCTCATTTATAGTTTTGCATACTTATCCATAGCGAAGTCCTTTCGCACAGGAATGAAGTGGGCGGACTTGGTCAATCGGTCCACGACTACCCATATAGAATCGTGACCTCTTTGGCTCTTCAGAAGTCCCATAACAAAATCCATGGTTATGTGCTTCCACTTCCATTCCGGAATCTCCAGTGGTTGCAAACAGTCCTCCAGGCTTACAGTGTTGCGCTTTCACTTGCGGCATATCAAACACTTTGCCACGTATCTTGCCACGTCTACCTTCATTCCATTTCACCAATAATGATGTCGCAAATTCTGGTACATCTTTGTACTCCCAGTATGTATACTATAATTGCTCCTATGAGCCTCTAACAAAATTCTTTCTCGGAGCCCTTCATCTTTTGGTACACATAGTCGCCCTCGGAACCTCAAAATTCCGTCCCCAGACACTTGGAATTCTGGCTTCCTTTTCGTCGCATCCATCTCGACAACTTTCTGAATCTCTGAGTTCGTAGACTGCAATGTCTTAATCCCTTCTTGGACCTCAGGTTTCACTCTCAGAGTAGCTATCAAACTGGATAACTGATCGACTTCTAATCTGAATTTGGAATCTCTCAAGTCCTCTATCGTTGATCAACTCTTCACTAGCAGGCACGCAATACTTGACTTTCAACTTAATGCATCTGCTACTCTGTTTGCTTTTTTGGGATGATACAATATCTCACAATCATAATCTTTGAGTAGCTCCATCCACCTACGCTGTCTCTTGTTTAGCTCCTTTTGGGAAAATAAATATTTCAAGCTCTAGTGGTCGGTATATATCCGGAACTTCTCACCACAAAGGTAGTGTCTCCAAATCTTCAGGGAAAACACTATCGTCGCTAACTCCAGGTCATGAGTCGGGTAATTCATCTCGTGTGGCCTTAACTGCCTGGACGCATAGGCTACTACCCTGCTGTGCTGCATCAATACACAGCCCAATCCTTTCAGCGAAGCATTGCTGTAAATTTCATAGCCTCCTAATCCTGACGGAATGGTTAGCACTGGTGCTGTCGTCAATCTATGCTTAAGCTCTTAGAAACTTTGTTCACATCTATAAGTCCATTCAAACCTTGTTTCCTTCTTCATCAACCGCGTTAGTGGGATGGCTATGGACGAGAATTTCTCCACAAAGCACCTATAGTATCTCGCCAATCCCAAGAAACTTCTGACCTCCGTGACTATAGTAGGCCTCGGCCAATTGGTTGCGGCATCTATCTTTGTAGGATCTACTGGAATCCCTACACTAGACACTACATGACCCAGAAATGCTACCATGTTCAGCCAAAATTCACATTTACTCAACTTCGCATACAGTGAATGTTCCCTCAGGGTCCTTAGTACAATTCTTAAATGCTCTTCATGTTCTGCATCGCTCCTCGAGTAAATCAAGATATTGTCAATGAAGATTATGACGAATCTTTCTAGAAACTCCTTGAATACTCGGTGCATCAGGTTCATGAAAGCAGCTGGAGCGTTAGTCAATCCAAACGGCATCACCGTGAACTCATAATAACCATACCTCGTCCTGAAGGCAGTCTTCAGTATGTCTTCCTTCTTAATCCTCAACTGGTGATACCCAGTCCTCAAGTCAATTTTTAAAAACATTGCTGCTCCTTGCAACTGGTCAAAAAGATCATCGATCCTCGATAGCGGATACTTGTTCTTCACCGTCACCTGATTCAACTGCCGGTAGTCAATGCATAGACGCAAAGATCCATCATTCTTTCTTACAAACAGCATTGGTGCTCCCCACAGTGAAACACTTGGTCGGATAAATTCCTTATATAGCAACTCTTGCATCTACACCTTTAACTCCTTTAATTCCGACAGGGACATCCTACACGGTGCTTTCAATATCGGCTCCTTCCCAGGGGCTAACTCAATTACAAACTCTATTTCCCGTTCTGGTGGTAATCTTGGCAACTCTTGGGGAAACACATCTGGAAACTCACACACTACCGGGATGGTCTCTAACTTTGGTTCATCGGCAGTCGTATCCATTACTATTACTAAGTATGCCCGAGATCTTTCAGACATCAACTTAGTTACTTCCAGAGATGAGACTAAGGGAATCGAGATTCCTCCTCGACTTCCCACCAATTCAAAGCTAGGGCGGCCTCTCGGATAAAATCGAATTGTTCTACTACCACAGTTTACTACTGCCCCCTGCTTACCCAACCAATCCATTCCTATGATTACGTCAAAATCAAACATAGGTAATACAACCAAGTCAATGTTCTCTTTACTTCCCCCAATCACAATCTCACAACCAGCACAACCCAATGAAACTATTATGTTATCATTTAAGGGTGTGGTAACATGCAAGATCATGCTCAACGGTTCCAATTTCATGCCTACTAATTCAGCAAACTATGCAGACACGAATGAGTGCGTGGCACCAGGATCAAACAATGCATAAGCAATCTGGTTGCACAAGTGAACCATACTTGTGACCACTCTCGGTGCTTCCTCCGCCTCTCTGTGGGCTACGGCATATACTCTACCTTGTGCTAGTGATCTGTTCTGCTTAGTCTAAGGCATTGCAGTCGACGGCCCAATTGGTGGCCTTTGTCCTTGTTGTTGGCTCGCCGGAGCTTGGTTTGGACACATCCTCATCTGGTGGCCTAGCTGACTACACTTGAAACATGCTCTTGTCCTCACTAGGCATGGCCCATTTCCATGCCTTCTACCACACAGTCTGCAGCTCCAGTTCTTCGGGTTTGACGGTTTCACTATATTCTTCTTTACGAGCGTCACGAAACGTCTGTTATTCGCCATCGGCCTCTTGCCCATCTGGCGATTGTCCCTGAATGACGTAAACTGTGATCCAGTTGCGGTGTTTCTTTCCCTCAAATCTCGTTCAATCATTTGGCCTCACTCATATATCTCCTGGTAGATCCTCAAGTTCAAAGCGATCATCTGGCTGCGGAGGTTGGGCCTCAGACCATCCCAAAACCTCCTTGCCTTCTCCAAAGGGTCCTTCACAAATCGAATTGCATACCTCAAAAGCCTCGTAAACTCACCCTCGTACTAGTCTATTGTCAGTTAATTTTGACGCAGCTGCAGGAACTCCACTTGCTTCTTTTCTCTAGCCATTTTCGAGAAATATTTATCATTGAATGCCATCTTAAAAGTGTTCCAGCTCAGGGCCACTCCTTCAAGGAATACTCCGTCCTTGGTGGCAACCCACCAATCATTGGCTGTACCCTCCAGTTGGTACACAGCCAGCAATACCTTCTCCTCATCTGAGCATCTCAGCACCCCAAAAGCCTTCTCCAACTTCTCTATCTATCTAGGCGCTAGCTCGGGATCTCCAATCTCGTCAAACTGTGTCATTTTTAGTTTCATGAACAGCTCCACCAGTTGGTCCATCTGTTTGGCCACAACGATTTCCTCTTGAGGGTTTACCGTTTCATTACTCTGGTTCGGCTCGCCCTGACTTCCACTTCCACCAGCATTGCCAATGTTGGTATTGACGGCAGTAGGGTAGCTCCCACTGCTTGGGCTATGGCAGCGTCCCGGTCTTGGGCCTACCAATCTATCATGTCTCTAAGCCCCTCTATTGCCCTCAGCAGACCGTCCACTCTTGGGTCCTCCGCTACGAGTGGCCTCGAGCTAGAGGCTCCGCCTTTCGATCTTCTAGATCTCCTGGATGGGTTACTCATCTTCGTCTCTTTCTACTGAACCTGATCCACCACAAGTTCAGCAATGAGTTAGTAACTTACTCAACTATCTAAATCCAGTGCCACTAACTAATCCTTAACAAAAACAACAACAATCCAACAGTACTTCAGAAGTATTTCGACACATAGTCTACAGCCATTTCTCAATTCCATTCATTCCAGTGATTCACTAAAACCAATCACTTCCATTCGTCAAGCAGGACAAGGTTCAGCTGACCTTCAACTCTAAGCAAGGACTTAGTCCTCATTCTTCACCACAACTTGTCAAGATCAAACACCAGTCACAAGTACTAGATCTCAGGCTATGTACCCCATGTTCTATCCTTACCAGTCTCCTAAGGTCTAGCTATCCATCCTTGTCCCAACATAATCCTCCTTATTACTCCAATCCTCAACCAACCTTGGATCGAGCTAACCTTGCTCTGATACCAAACAAGCGGGGTTGTCACGCCACACACCCCGAGCACGAGCATTCGGACATCCCTGCAAGCAAACCATACAATCTCTCGCGGTCCCAAGATTCAGACTTACAAGTCGAGAGATGATATATAAAAGTAAGCATGCGGAAGTCATACTTAAACAATTCCCGTGCAATACATAAGTTAAGTGGGACTTGGATAGCTTAATAACATTCGTACATCATAGCATACTATTCATATTGACTCTGACTACTACAATCCAATAAGCGAAAGGGTGACAGGGTAAGCATACAAAAAGATCATCTAATAAGCCAGCAGGAACCGGGTCAAGTCATGATCAAAAGATGAGGCCACCAGCTAGAGACACCAAGGATGAGCTGCTGGAGTCCCCTGTATCCTCGACGTCCTCGGTCGGCTCATACTCAGAAAATGTCTCAAACGAGATCTCGACGGAATCCTCCATGGTCACCTCCAGTGACGGCTCAGCAAGGTCCCCCTCAAATGTCTCCAGGACTATAATCTCCTCTTCCTGTTGTTCTGTGAAATCCAAGGTCGAGGCTTTCTTCGGCCCGTTCTTGGACCCTACTACTGACCCCTTAGGCAACTCCAGCTCTGTTGTAGTCTGGCACCAATCGGGTATTGTGACATTCTGATTTCTAATCAATTTCAGGCTCAGTAATGAGGAGTGTGTATCTTGAGATGTATTTCAATCGTATCCCATTCAAATCTGATCAATTTGAGTAGACTGACCAAAAAGAGAAAGGCTAATGCGAGACGAGGTACGATGACATGAGGAACTCAGATAGAAAATGGCGCTTTGACCATAAGGATTGTCGAGGGGATATTTGGAGCCACAAAAAGGCCGATCTAAGAACGATAAGGGATGCCTTGCTAGTGTCATACGATTGGAGCGCGGGTGATGCCGCTTAACCAACGTATGATTTGCAAAATTTTTCTAAATTAGACAGTGAAGATCAAGACCTTAGAAGCTAGTGATAGGCCGTCACAATTACATGACAATTGAAGCCGTCACAAATTGACCAGCCCTAAACGTGATATGAATCACGAGGTCGATACACGTAATGTCTACAAAAGCCGTCTGTCGGTTCGGGATAGGCTAGAACCACGTCTGATGGAGAAAACTATCAGAAACGAGCCTTGAAAGATTTGAAATGGAAAATCAAGAATTCCAACGTTATTTGGATTGGCCGTCGCCCTATCGAAGATTTTTGGAATGAGCAAAACGACGTTTGGAACGTCGGGGGTAAAATGACCGTTTTACCCCTCAAGCTTAGAACTTTATTATTATAATTGAAGAAGAGAAAAATGGACATTATGTCCTCTCTTGAGCTGCCGAAAATTCAAGGACATAGAGATGGCCATTGGATCTCCTTGGTTAGAGCAAGTGACAAGTGTCAAACATCAATGAGTTGTGGTCATCTCACACTAAATGCCCACCTACCAGTCAACTCATGTGTCCAATTTTTGGGATAAATAAAAGCTCTCTCTTTCCTCTCTCTCTCACTCTCCATTCGGCAGATCAACCTCCCCAAAAAGAACTGAGCTCTTCTTCTTCTTCTTCTCCAGTTTATGTCTCGCCTGACCTGCCCCAGCACTGCCGTTCGACCTATACGACCGGCACCTCCGGCCACCAGCTGCTACCAGCCAACCAACCAGACGTAGATCTACATCTTGCTGACGTCCTCCGACTGGAATCAGGTCATTTGGAGCACTGTGAAATTCAGGGCAAGCATTCTCCCAAGAGCTGACAGATTCTGCTCCAATTTGAGGTAGGCTCAGTTCTCACCCCTTTTGATAGCTGAATTCTTGAAATCTTTGGCTTAAATTTTGTGGAGATCAAGTTGAGACGTACAGGAATCTGTGATAAAAAGTTGGGCTTGATTTGATATGTTTTTGACCATGAACCAACCTTGTACATTTTGCCCAGAAATTGTCAGAAAACTTACTTGGAGGAACCGGCGATGATCGTTGAGTTTCCGGCAACCAATCTGCCTCAAATCTTCGGTGAGCCTCTTGGAACCTTATATAATCATGTTAAGAGATGGTATAGCATTTAAATGGTGAATTTGGGGTTGATATATGGCTGGATCCATTCAGTTCACACAGAACCGAACATAACTCGATTCGGTTCTGTGCAAACCGAATCTGTGGGGCTATTGATGGTTGAGTTATAAGTCTTAAATTGATGATTTAGGCATGTTATAATGATGATGATAATGCTATGGAGGCTTGAGGTTCATGGATGGTTGAATTGGATTGGAAATTGATATAATTGGTTGGATTTGATTAGGTTGCGCATTGAGTTTGGTCTTGGACCATTGGGGGCCGAAACTTTGGAGGCCCAAGAGGAGTAATTTGTGTTGGCAAATCAAAGGTAAGGAAATTCCTAAACCGAGGATAGAGAGATTGGACTCAATTGGGTAAGTCGACAGCCGATTAGAACGATTTATGAGAATTTATTCAAGTGGGTAGCTTAGTGATATACTAAGATGATATAGGATTGATTATGAGTAATATTGTGTGCATGAGTTATTTGCCATGCCTGTATATAATTTGAATTGAATTGCATGCCACGAAAATTATGAAACGCATTTAAATGTGCGCCTCCTAGTGAGTGTGAGAGTGGATAGAAAATCAAAGCATATGATGTGATGTGCCATGAGCATGGCATAGCATGGCCCTGAGGCGTGTGAGACGCGGGGCAGAAGGTTGAGACCTTGATGCGACGAGGTCACGGGGTGAAATATGACTAGATGGCACCATGATGCGACGAAATCGCGGGGTTGAGATAGCCACAGTCCTGATGCGATTTGATTGCGGGACAGAGTATGAGCTCATAAACCTTGCCTGTAGATGAACCGGGACCTGATGCTTTTACGCGGGTCACCGAAGACGGCGGTCTGATGCGTTTACGCGAGCCGAGCCTGAGGCGACTAGTTCGCGGGATAGAGAATGAGGCAGGCAGAGGTTGATGGATGTGGCGAAGAGGTAGGCCGAGTATACATGTGCACATGAGTGTGGCACGAGGTCATAAATGCATGTCTGTCTTCTGTGTTTTGTTGTTTATTGAGTTTGATTATTATGCATAGGTATTCATGAATTTGGAACTGTCGAGTAACGCGACTACTTGAGTGGACTGTCAACCTAACCAGGGGTTAGGACCCACCTTTCTGAAATTTATATCTCACCTCAGTAGGGGCTACATTTTTTTCAAGTTTTGAGGCGAAGGAGAACGAGCTTGCCAAAGATTGGCCATGAAGAGATAGTCGACCAATTGTACTTGGGGTGGATTTGCTTGTTGTGATATCAGGGATTGCACTTGAGATTAGCAAATTAAAAATTGATCTTTTAGTAATTGGTTAAGGAGATTTTGTTGTGTATGTCCTAAGTCATCTGTATGTTGCTGTATTTATATATAATGGGAGATGGCATCGCTTCTACATGCAGTTGATAAAATGAGTTGTAAGTTATTGGCCGTTGGATCCTGGGGCATTCTTGAATGAACGGCATGGACAAGGATGCTCGCGTGCTCGCTGAGTTCGGGGCGTGACATCCATGTTCGATTTGGTATCAGAGCAAGGTCAGTTCAATCCAATGTGATTGAGATTTGGAGTGATAAAGAGCGATGACTTGAGGACAATTAGATATTGTGACCTATAGGACTAGGCTTGGATTGTGAGTCTCGAGGACGTAGGCTTGAATTTGTGTACACTTGAATGGTCCTAGAGTTGATTTTAATGGATGATCTTGAGTTAGATGGTGATTAAAGTCAAGTGGAAGCAAGCCGTGATTGGAGGGTCATGAGCATGGACTTTGAGGTAGTAATTATGCTTGGGGATGATAGGAAATTGCTTATGAATGAAGGGTCAATTGAGGTGTATGGTTGCGATCTTGATTTTTCCATGACCCAACTTGAGGAGTACGAATTATAAGGAGACGATTGATATTAGTGGATTCAGGCTTGAATTGCATGATATTTTGATGGTTTAGCTATCGATTGCTATTAACAGCCTTGGTTGATATGAGTTGAGATGAATACGAGGAATACCTGAATCGAAAATCAGTTGTGATTGGATGCATGAGGAGTTGATTTCAATGTTGACTGGACTTGAGATAGATAATGGAATATAGGCATTTGATCTGCGAGATGTGATGGTCATTGGTGGAATTAGAACTCTTGAATGGATAGGAATTGATCTGAAGGCACTTTTGTTATGATAGATGGTGAATACAGTCATGTTGTGCTTGAGTTTGTGGCTTTGAAATGAAAATCGATGAGGGTGCATGCAATGACTTATCGCTGTTGGACTTAATAAACCGTTGCTTGGTGTGGGACAAGTTGATGGGATACCTATAAACTATGATGAAACATGGTATGAGACGTATGGAACGGGGCTTTCTCCGTAGATGTATGGCCTGGGTCAACCTGCAATGGCCAGGTCTGATGAGGGCGGGGAGTGATCGCCGGGACAGAGAAGTCCGGACAAGGAGCGGCTCCTGGCAGGCTTCTAAGATGGCAGAGGCAGGGATGACCCAAGTCATAACTTGAAAGGGGAAGCCTAGGTATCAAGTTGAGTCTAATTGTGGATAAGGGATGTATGGCACGGGATTGATCCTCATCGAGAATGATTGAAAGTGGCATGACCTGTGTAATGGTGCCTATGAGTGGTACGGATAAAAGCTTTGTGCTTGGCGATGGATGCCGTTTGAAAAAGAAAAGTGATGGTTGTGATGGGTCTATTAGGCATGCGTGATGATTCGCTTCACGTGATTGACTAGGCCAAAGTATGTCTGAGGGATTAGACAGCCTATGGGGTTTATACCCGTTGAGCTGAGGCATGTCGAGAATGAGATAGTCTATTGTGACTATGCTAGAGAGGCAGATGCCTTAGGCCTAGAGTATGAGCTATTGACTCAATGAGCTGCTGTCTTGAGTGCTTGATTGATAGTTGCTTAGTTGAGGCTAGCCTAGTACAGGCCATCAGTTGAGGAGTTGCCTCGTTGAGGTTGGCTCGAGAAAGGATCATAGACCAAGGATGATTTGAGATCCTTGAATATCCGGCAATTAATTGGGAATTGCTTGAGAACCATTAGAGAGTTGTTTGGGAACCGCTAATGGATGGTGAAAAATATTGAGATGAACAGCCTGAGGTTGATAGACTTGAGTAGACGACTTGAGTCTTGGATTCCTGAAGGGAATCATAGTGGTTCAAAGGACATGGAAACCTAATGAGACTGAAGGACCAAGGTATGGTCGCTAGAGTAGCACTTGATTTTCGTATGTGCGATACGAAAAGATCCAAGGACCAAGTTAGATCATGAGAACGTAATGAGTTTGAACGACCAAGGTGTGGTCATAGAAGAGCGTTAGGCTTGAGAATACGCGGTATGGAAGATTCGAGAATTGATTTGAGTCATCAGAATTGAGTGAATATGGGCGATCGGAGCATGAGTCCTAAAAGAGAAGATGGCTCGATCGGTTGATCGTACGAGACCCAAGAGCTGAATGGGTCTTGAGGACTTTAAATGGAAATGAGAAAAATTGTGGATTAAGCAAGCTCGGAGAGGAGCTGCCGTGATTCTCTAAGTCACTGTGGTGATAAATGCTTGTGCAGACGAGTTAAGTGATATAAGTCACGAGAAAGGTGATTTGGAGTTATTTCATTCACGAGAACGGATGAATTTGTGGGAAGAACCATGAGAGTTCTGAGAAGCTTGTGAACCGTGAATAAAAATGAGAATGGCTAAGTTTGATGGAAGAATGAAAGTTGAAATTGCCTCCTCTGGATTGAGGACCTTAATGAGAAAACTTTAGAGGTTTTGGGCACATTGAAGAAAGAAATTGACCCTGGCAGTACTAGCCCTAAGAGGCTATTGAGGATTGATGAAAGGCCATTAGAGGAAGGATTTCCTCGAAGGTATGAGATCTGCCTAGACTATCTCTATTGAGTGGTTTGATGGAAGGTATCATCCTGAGATTGCTTGAGAATAATGATTGTTTGTATCCTGATACTATTGTAAAGATCATAAGATGATCGACCAGTATGAGACAGAGTCCTCAAGGTTGCTTAGACATATGGTAAGGGTGGTCAAGGACCCTTGAATAAGATGAGTAAGTCCCTGAGTGAATGGGAACTTGAAAACCTTATGACTGGATGTTATTCCTGATCTTGAGGACTGATGATGGGACTCGGCAAAAGAGGAAAATGATCGAAAGACTTATGAATAAGAGAACTCCTGCTCATGAATTGCGAGCAAAGGGATATTTATTATGAATATGAAGCGTGCCTATGAAAATGGTTGATTACCTGAGCGTAAGGCACACGGTGGAAAGTGAGTAGCAAGTCTTTTTTGTGGTGAATAAGATCGAAGAAGAATCGGCATGCTAGATTGCCTGAAGTTAATGATTTCCTGGGATCGGTTGATTGAAGTGGAACCATGAGAGATGGAATCATGAGTTGCTATTCCCTAAGGAATGGGGCATTGATCTTAAAGGGCGATTAGACCATGAAATGGTCATTAACGAAAGGAAAAGTGAACGGACTTGCTAGTCCTGAATGGTTGTGATTCTAGTAAGTGGTGTACTAAATGAAAAGAGCGCTCGAAGAACACTTGCAAAGTGGTTTGAGGTAATCGAATTGACCATTCGACAAGTGAACGGGTGAAGACCCAAGGACGAACAGATATCGTCATTGGAGGTGACTGAGTTATGGAAAGAAAACGTGAAAGCATGGTGGCATTTGAGCTCTGGAGTAAAGGTGTTGCCGTTGGCGCAAACTCCAAGATTGCCGTCCTATGGAATGAGAAGGACGAGGTGAATTTGAAATAAGAAAATGCCACTGAATTGTGCAGTTTTTTCCTTAGAGTAAGAGACCCTTCTAAAAGGAAGAGAGGCTCTAAATTATCTCAGTATGATGATTAAGCGTCTGTATCGGGAAAGAAGATGCAAGACTTGAGTGACTCCTGAAAGTGAAATTAGAGAGGCTGTTTTTAAAGACAATGTTAAATTTCAGGATGATGTCGACGTTTAGTAGAACAAACGGAATTGGATAAGATCACCTTAGTGAGCATAAAACTCAGAGGCTGACACTGATGCTTCTCAAAGAGAAGAGTGACAAAGATAAACGAGAAGTCGTGCGGTCCTGGAGGAGATCAGTGACGACAAAGAGCCAAGGTTTGAGCTCTCAAATGGAAAGTGCGAAGAATAGTTGGGGGATTCGACACTTGGTAGAAGGAAGTTGATAATAGTTCAATCAAGTGCCCAAGGAGTGATTGAGTTGGTTGTTACCACCTCGAGAGACAAGGATTGGACTCATGTAAAGAGTCGTGAGAAACATGGACAGTTTTTGAGAATGTCGTATGGGCTCTAGGGAAAATGCCTATTGAATGCTAAATGTGAAGAACACAAGTGTGAACCTGATGAAGTTATCACTCATTAATGTATTGGAATAAGTGATAAATCCTTTGAGGATTGGAATAAGTGATGAATGGACTATAGTTGATGCGAGTTGCGGAAAGTACAAGCTCCACGGGATTGATGAGTGGTAATAGACGGACCGTTGAAAGATTTCCTACAAGAGCTATTCCAATGATAAAATGGATTAAGGGCTAGATGTAACGCGAGTGGGCGGATGAATGTGAAAGGGGTTTTTAAGGACTCGAATTGAGCTAATGACTATGTGGTTTACGGCGAGTCAAGTTGGAGATTGAAAAGCTTGTGAAGGTCATAGTGACACGACGCACAATGAAACTTGAGGCATAATAAGACGATTTGAAAGGGGGATTGCATGTACGCCATGGTGGTAAAGCTACGTGAATTGGCATGCTCAGAACATGATTGGAATGGGTTTGTGAATGTACTCGTGATAAAGTTGGGAAATGTTGTCTGAGTGGAAGAACGTTGCAATACTACTCCGCTAAGAGAGTAAGAGGTAGCATTTCCCGAGGGGAATTGATTAAGAGGCAACGCGGATGTATAGAAATTGCTTGCGGATATAGGGGCGTCGCTTGTGCAAGAAAGATCTTGAAGTTTTGTGAACTAAAGGAGGTTGAGAGTATGGACTGTATAAAGGGAGCTGAAGGCAAGGCATGTGGTACAAAGTGATCGCCCAAGTGTTATTATAGCGGTATTCGTACAGATAAGGAAGGGTGAATGATTTAGCGGATGCCTACAATTGGGAATTGAGCGTGGTTGAATTGGCAATGAAGGGACAAATCTTCCCTCAAGAAATAAGAAATTCAACTCCTAAATGGGAAGTTTGCTAATGGACTAGCGTGATGGCTATTGAAAATATCTAGCCTGAGAGCCGGAAGGAGATTGAGGTGTACCATGATTAAACACCGATGCTGGAGGGATTATAGAAATGGATGGAACCCTTGAGGTCATGGACGGAAGTACGAGTCTAGCATTGAAGAGAAACTAAAGGAGGTGACCTCGTAGAAATTCAAAGGGAGAATTATAGTGTTTCCTAGGGATGGCACAAAGATGTGCCAAGATACATATATATATATATATATGATAAGGTTGAGAGTTGAAAGTTGTCTATCTTGTAGTCGAGCACTAGGGGTGCCGATGGAAGAGAAGGACATGACGATGAAAGTTGAAGGACCACTTGATCCAAGGGAATTATCGGATGGAATCGAAAATGGATTACTACGGAAGTAATCATGTGACTGTTTAGGAGTCGAGAGGGCCATAACTCGATTTGATTGATGGAGGGCAAATTGATAAAGCCCTGAAATCTCTGTGGGCATGAAAGGAAGCTTGAAAGGAGTAATACGCTAAATGGTATGGATATTAAAGAGCGCATTTTGGCGAGGACTTAGTGATAATGGTTATGGACAAATGTAAGAGATGAGGTGAACGGGCCAATGATTTGAATACCAAAATAGAATGGAGAGAAGCCCATTGGATTGAGGACTGGAGGAGACAAGTCCTAGAGAAGGATGGCCTTGAGTTGGAAAGGACGAACAAGATCGTCAAGTCATGGAAAAGAGAATCTGGAAAAGTGAGAATGCGACGAGACGCCTATACCCCCGAGGGATTGGATGGAGTAGAAGGTTGTGAATTTCGAGGACGAAATTTCTTTAAGGGGGGAAGAGTTGTGACATTCTGCTTTCCAGTCAATTTCAAGCTCAGTAATGAGGAGTGTGTATCTTGAGATGTATTTCAGTCGTATCCCGCTCGAATCTAATCAATTCGAGTAGACTGACCAAAAAGGGAAAGACTAACGCGAGACGAGGCACGTGAACCTGGGGAACTCGGATAGGAAATGACGCTTTGACCATAAAGATTACCGAGGGGACATTTAGAGCCCCAAAAAAGCCGATCCAAGAACGATTAAGGGATGCCTTGCAAGTGTCATATGATTGGAGCACGGGTGATGCCGCTTAACAAACGTATGATTTGTAAAATTTTCCTAAATCGGACAGTGAAGATCGAGACCTTAGGAGCTAGTGATATGACAACCACAATTACATAACAACCGAAGCCGCCACGAATTGACAAGGCCTAAACGTGATATGAATCACGGGGTCGATACGCGTAATGTTTGCAAAAGCCGTCCATCGATTCGAGATAGGCTGGAACCACGTCTGATGGAGAAAGCTACCAGGAACGAGCCTTGAAATATTTGAAATGGAAAATCAAGAATTCCAACGTTATTTGGATTGATCGTCGCCCTATCAAAGATTTTCGGAACGAGAAAAACGACGTTCGGAACGTCGGGGGTAAAATAACCGTTTTGCCCCTCAAGCTTAGAACTTTGTTATTATAATTGAAAAAGGGAAAAATGGACATTATGTCCTCTCTTGAGCTGTCAAAAATTCAAGAACAAACAGATGGCCATTGGATCTCCTTGGTTAGAGCAAGTGACAAGTGTCAAACATCCAAGAGTTGTGGTCATTTCACACTAAATACCCACCTACCAATCAATTCATGTGTCCAATATTTGGGATAAATAAAAGCTCTCTCTTTCCTCTCTCTCTCACTCTCCATTCGGCAGATCACCCTCCCCAAAAAGAACCAAGCTCTTCTTCTTCTTCTTCTTCTCCAGTCTCTATCTTGCCCGACCTGCCCCAGCACCGCCGTTTGACCTGTACGACCGGAACCTCCGGCCACCAGCTGCTATCGGCCAACCAACCAGACATAGATCTACGTCTTGCCGACATCCTCCAACTGGAATTAGGTCATTTGGAGCACTGTAGAATTCAAGGCAAGCATTCTCCCAAGAGCCGACAGATTCTGCTTAAATTTGAGGTAGGCTCAGTTCTCACCCCTTTTGACAGTCGAATTTTTGAAATATTTGGCTCAAATTTTGTGGAGTTCCAGTTGAGACGTGCAGGAATCTGTGTTAAAAAGTTGGGCTTGATTTGATAAGTTTTTTCCTACCAACCAACCTTGTACATTTTGCCTAGAAACTGCCGGAAAACTGACTTGGAGGAACCGGCGATGATCGATGAGTTTCCGATGACCAATCGGCCTCAAATCTTCGGTGAGCCTCTTGGTCCCTTAGATAATCATGTTAAGAGATGGTATAGCATTTAAATGATGAATTTGGGGTTGATATATGGCTGGATCCATTCGGTTCACACAGAACCGAACATAGCCTGGTTCGATTCTATGCAAACCGAATCTGTGGGGCTATTGATGGTTGAGTTATAAGTCTTAAATTGATGATTTAGGCTTGTTATAATGATGATGATAATGCTATGGAGGCTTGGGGTTCATCAATGGTTGAATTGGATTGAAAATTGATGTAATTGGTTGGATTTGATTAGGTTGCGCATTGAGTTCGATCTTGGACCATTGGGGGCCGAAACTTTAGAGGCCCAAGAGGAGTAATTGGTGTTGCCAAATCAAAGGTAAGGAAATTCCTAAACCGAGGATAGGGGGATTGGACTCGATTGGGTAAGTCGAGGGCCGATTAGAATGATTTATGAGAATTTATTCAAGTAGGTAGCTTAGTGATATACTAAGATGATATAGAATTGATTATGAGTAATATTGTGTGCATGAGTTATTTGCCATGCCTGTATATCATTTGAATTGAATTGCATGCCATGAAAATTATGAAACGCATTTGAATGCGTGCCTGCTAGTGAGTGTGAGAGTGGATGGAAAATCAAAGCATATGATGTGATGTGGCATGAGCATGGCATAGCATGGCCCTAAGGCGTGTGAGACGCTGGGCGGAAGGTTGAGACCCTGATGTGACGAGGTCGCAGGGTGAAGTATGATTAGATGGCGCCATGATGCGACGAAGTCGCGGGGTTGAGATAGCTACAATCCTCATGCGATCTAATCGCGGGACAAAGTATGAGCTCATAAACCTTGCCTGGAGATGAACCCCGACCTGATGCATTTACGCGGGTCACCGAAGATGGCGGTCTGATGCGTTTACGCGGGCCGAGCCTGAGGCAACTAGTTCGTGGGCTAGAGAATGAGGCAGATAGAGGTTGATGGATGTGGCGAAGAGGCAGGCCGAGTATACATGTGGACATGAGTGTGGCACGAGGTCATAAATGCATGCCTTTCTTCTGTGTTTTGTTGTTTGTTGAGTTTGATTATTATGCATAGGTGTTCATGAATTTGGACCTATCGAGTAACGCGACTACTTGAGTGGCTGTCAACCTAACCTGGGGTTAGGACCCACCTTACTGAGATTTATATCTCACCCTAGTGGGGGCTACATTTTTTTTCAGGTTTTGAGGCGAAGGAGAACGAGCTTGCCAAAGATTGGCCATGAAGAGATAGTTGACCAATTGTACTTGGGGTGGATTTGCTTGTTGTGATATCAGGGATTGTACTTGAGATTAGCAAATTAAAAATTGATCTTTTAGTAATTGGTTAAAGAGATTTTGTTGTGTATGTCCTAAGTCATCTGTATGTTGTTGTATGTATATATATATGGGAGATGGCATCGCTTCTGCATGCATTTGATAAAAGGAGTTGTAAGTTATTGGACGTTGGATCCTGGGGCATTCTTGAATGAACGGCATGGACAGGGATGTTCGCGTGCTCGCCGAGTTTGGGGCGTGACAGGTATGACACCCTAAGGTACCTCATGGGGCTTTAGTGGCCCAATCTCTACATCCCCTTCCTTCTTGAACCATGCCTCAAACATATGAGGCTTCCAATCTGGCTTACCCTCCCATACAACAGTGCACCTCCTCACATATATGTTCCCCTGCCTATCCAGGAACTCGTCAAAATACGCTGTCATCTCTTTTGGGTCTCCAAAACGTATCGACCACATATCTAAGACCTAGGATATGTAAAAGAAGGGTTCCCCAAAAGGGGTGAGATACACATCTCAATAAGATAAACCTAACCCTAGGTCAGGTTGATAGTCCACTCAAGTAGTCGTATCCCTCAACAGATCCAAACTCGTGAACACACAGGCATAACAATCACAATTCAATAATCAACAACATACAGAAGACAAGCATGCATTTATGACCTCGTGTCACACTCAGATGCACATGTACCCTTAGTGTGCCACTTCACCACATCCATCAATCCCCGCCTATCTCATTCTCTAGCTCGCGAGCTAGTCGCCTCAGGTTCAGTCCGCGTGAACGCATCAGACAGTCATCGGTGACCCGCATAAACGCATCAGGCCCCGATGAATCTCCAAACAAAGCTCATTAACTCATACTCCATCCCGCTATAATTTTGCATCAGGACCGTGGCTATCTCAACCCCACGATCTCGTCACATTAGGGTGCTACACAATAATAACTTCACCCCGCGATCTTGTTGCATTAGGGTATCAACTCCCGCCCCGCGTCTCACATGCCTCAGGGCCTTGCCATGCCATGCTCATGCCATAATCAAGACTTATGCTTTGACTTTCAATTCAATTGCACACTTAGTGGCAAGTGCCAATTCAAATGCATTTCACAAATTCTATGGCATGCAAACAAATCAGATGACATACAGACACGGCAACCACTTAAGCACAAACAACGTCACACATATGCATCCTATAATACCTTAGGGCATATTAAAACCATCCCTTATTAGGATTTCTCAAACATCGATCCAATCAATTATCGACACACCCAATAGAGTCCAATCCACCTAGTCTCGATTTAGGAAATCCCTTACCTTTGATTGGACAACACAAATTTCTTCTTCTTAGATCACCTAGGTTTCGCCCAACCAAGGTCCACACCCGGACTTGTCGCGCAACCTAGAATTTCAATCAATTCGTCAAATTTTCGTACCTAATTTCTCGATCCATCAATCCCAATCATCCATAATATAACCCTTAACATCTCATCACATCATAATCATCAATTTGTAACTCAAATCATCTACAATCAGCCCTCAACAGAATCGATTTGGGCCCGGCACCGAACCTGTCCTACTCGGTTCTGTGCATGCCGGGTCCAACCGGTCCTAATCTACTCCAAATCCATCGATTATACACTATTCTACCTCTTAGAATGTCTACCTAAGGATTTGGGAGGCTCACCAGTCGTTTCGAGTCGATTGATAGCCGAAAATTCATCCAAGGTCGTCGGATCACCCACGGTTAGAACACCGGTAGATTTTAGGCAAAATTCACAAGGCCTATTAGTGGCAAAAAACTTATCAAATTAAGCCCCAATTTTTACCACAGAATCCTACACATGTCTACTGAGTCTCCACAAAATTTGAGCCCAAAATTCCAACATTTCGACCATCAAAGGGACTAAGAACCGAGCCAACCTCAGGTTGGTTCCGATTCTGTCGGCTCTCAGGAGAATCTCTACTTGGGACTCCTCGGTACTTCAAACGTCTTGATTCTTGTTGGAGGAGTTCGGTAAGACGTGGATCTTCGTCGGGGTGGTCAGCCGGCGGTCGAATGGTGGCTGGAAGGGCCGGTCGTGGGCGACGAACAGGCGGTTCCGGGGTCCTTGGGCGGCGAACAGAACAGGAAAGAAGAAGAAGATGGTTGCTCGGTTGTGGGGGGAGTCTTGGCCAAATGAGAGGGTGAGGAGAGAGAGAGAGGAGAGAGAGTTTAGCTATATCAAATTTTGGTCAATGGAGTTGAATGTTAGGTGGGTAAATGGTGTAACATGACCACATTTCCTAATCTCTTGACACTTGGCATTTGCTTTTCCAAAAGAGATCCAATGGCCATTTTTAATCCTCATTTTCGGTAGCCATAGATGGGTTATAATGCCCAATTTTTCCTTCTTCAATTATAAAGGCAAATTTCTAAGCTTGAGGGGCAAAACGGCCATTTTACCCCCGACGTTCTGAACGTCTTTTTTCTCGTTCTAGGATTATTTGATAGGGCGACGACCAATCCAAATAACGTTGGAATTCTTGATTTTTCCAATTCAAACTTTTTAGGGCTCGTTTCAAATAGTTTTCTCTATCAGACGTGATTCCAGCCTATCCCGAACTGACGGGCGGCTTTTGCAGGCATAACGCGTATCGGCCCCGTGATTCTCATCGCATTTAGGGCTCGTCAATTCGTGGCAGTTTTGGTTGTCATGTAATTGTGAGGGTTTATCACTAGTCCCTATGGTCTCGATCGTCACTATCCGATTTAGGATAATTTTGCAAATCATATGTTGGTTAAGCGGCATCGCCCGCGCTCCAATCGTAGACACTCGCATAGTAATCCTTGATCGTTCTGAGATCGGCCTTTTGGGGGTTCTAAATATCCCCTCGACAATCCTTATGGTCAAAGCACCATTTTCTATCGCCTAGGTCCACGTACTTCGTCTCACGTTAGCCTTTCCCCTTTGGTCAGCCTACTCAAATTGATCAGGTTTGAGTGGAATACAACTGAAATACATCACTTGATATATATAAACTTCTCATTACAGAGTCTGAAGTTGATTGGAAATCAGAATGTCACAATTGGAGCGCAGGTGGTGCCGCTTAACTAACGTATGATTTGCAAATTTTCCTAAATCGGACGATGAAGATCACGACCATAAGGACTAGCTATAAACCCTCACAATTATATACAACCAAAGCCGCCATGAATTAACGAGTCCTAAACGTGATATGAATCACGGGGTCGATACGCGCAATGTCTGCAAAAGCCGCTCGTCGGTTCGGGATAGATTGGAATCGCATCTGATAGAGAAAACTATCAGAAACGAGTCCTGAAAAGTTTGAAATGAAAAATTAAGAATTTCAACTTTATTTGGATTGGCCGTCACCCGATCAATGAATTCCTGAGCGAGAAAAATGACGTTCTGAATGCCGGGGATAAAATGACCGTTTTGCCCCTCAAGCTTAGAACTTTGCCCTTACAATTGAAGAAAGAAAAATTGGTCTAATAACCCACCCATGGCTGCTGAAAAAGAAGATTTGGGGAGAGCCATTGGATCCTCTTGGAAAGACAACATGCCAAGTGTCAAGAGATTAGGAAGTGTGGTCATATCACACTTTATGCTCACCTAACTATCAAACCCTTTGACCAAAATTGGATATAGCCAAACTCTCTCTCTCTTCTCTCTCCCCTCACCCTCATTCGGCTGAACCACTCTCCTCTACTATCGAGAACCACCTTCCTCTTCTTCTTCTGTTCTAGTCGCCGCCCGACAGCTACCAAGCCGTCCGTTTGCTGCCCACAACCTATCCTTTCGGCCACCATTCGGCCGCCGGCCAACCACACCAACGAAGCTTTACGTCTTGCCGAAGTTCTCAAATAAGAATCAGGTCGATTGGAGTACCGAGGAGTGCCGAGCAAAGATTCTCCCGAGAGTCGACAGATTAGGACTCAATCTAAGTTAGGTTTGGTTCTTTGCCCTTTTGATGGTCGAAATCTTGGAATTTTGGGCTCAAATTTCATGGAGACTTAGTAGACATGTGTAGGATTCTGTTGTAAAAATTGAAGCTTGATTTGATAAGATTTTGACCATGAACCGGCCTTGTACATTCTGCTAGAATCCGCTAGTAATTTGACCTTGGGCGTTCCAGTGGGCGTTCCAGTGAGCTTCAACGGGAATCCGGCGGCCATTTGACTCGAAACTCATAGTGAGCCTCCTAAATCCTTAGGTAGACATTCCAAGAGATACGATAGTGTATAAATATTGGAATTGGAGTAGAATTAGGACCGGTTGGACCCTGCTAGCACAGAACCGAGTGGGATTGATTTAGTGCCGGGCCAAAATGAATATGTGGAGGGCTATGGATGATTATTTTGAGCTACAATTTGATGTTTAAGATGTGATAAGGTGTTGAGGGTTAAGTTATGGATGGTTGGGATTGATGGATTAAGGATTTGGGTATGGAAATTTGACGAATTGATTGAAATTCTAGGTTGCGTGATAAGTCCGGGTGTAGACATTGGTTGGCCGAAACCTAGGGGATTCAAGAAGGAGAAATTTGTGTTGTCAAGTTAAGGTAAGGGATTCCTAAACTTAGGTTAGGGGGATTGGACTCTATTGGGTGAGTCGAGGTTTGATCGAATTGATTCGTGAGAAACTTTCTAAGGGGATAGTATTCAATATATCCTAAGCTTTAAGGGATGTTTGTGTGGGACTTGATCTATGCCTGAGTTGTTTTCCATGTCTGAGTACTATGTGAATTTTCTTTGCATGCCATGAGAGTTCACTTTGTGTATGAGTGGCACCTATCATTGTATGTGAATTGAATTGAAATAACATGACATGAGCATGACATGGTGAGGTCCTGAGGCATATGAAACGCGGGGCAGGAGGTGGATACCTTGATGCGACAAGATTGCGGGGTGAAGTTATGGTTGGGTGGCGCCCTGATGGGACGAGATCGCAAGGTTGAGATGGCCACGGTCCTGATGCGAACTATTCGTGGGACAGAGCATGAGATAATAAGATTTGCATAGAGATTCATCGAGACTTGATGCGTTTACGCGGGTCACCGATGACGGTTTGATGCGTTTACGCGAACCGAGCCTGAGGCGACATGATCACGGGCTAGAGATTGAGGTAGGCGGTGATTGGTGGATGTGAGAAGTGGCAAGCTAAGAGTGCATGTGCATCTGAGTGTGGTATGAGGTCTTTATTGCATGCCTGTCGTTTACATGCCGTTGTTTCATTGAATTGTGTCTTATATGCCTATCCATTTATGAGTGTGAATATGTTAAGAGATACGACTACCTGAGTGGACTATCGACCTGACCTAAGGTTTGGTTTCTTTTACTAAGATGAGTGCCTCACCCCTTTTGGGTAACCCTTTATTTTTACAAAAACTAGGCCTTAGCGATGTGGCTGATACGTTTTGGGGACCCTAAGGAAATGACGGCGTATTTTGACGACTTCCCGGATAGACAGGGGAACATATATGTGAGAAAGTGCATTGTCGTATGGGTAGATGAGCGTAAGCCAGATTAGAAGCCTCATAGATTCGAGGCGTGGTTTAAGAAGGAAGAGGATGCACAGATTGGGCCACTGAAGCCCCACGAAGTACCTCAGGGTGTTATACCCGATTGATGTCAGACTATAGTAGAGCCGGAGTTACTAGAAGGGTCAGTAGTAGGGTCCAAGAACGGGCCAGAGAAGACCCCGACCTTGGAGCCCACAGAGCAGGAGGAGGAGGTCATAGTTTTGGAGGCGTCCAAGGGGGACCTTATTGAGTCGTCGCTGGAGGTGACCATGGAGGATTCCGTCGAGCTCCCGTCCGAGACATTTTCCAAGTATGAGCCGACCGAGGACGCAAAGGATACGGAGGACTCCAGTAGTTCATCCTAAGAGTCTCCAGTTGGTGGCCTGATCTTTTGATGATGACCTGACCCGGTTCCTACTAGCTTAGTAGATGATCTTTTTGTATGCTTACCCTATCGCCCTTTTTGCCCAGCAGTTGTAGTAGTCGTTTTTGTATGAGTAGTACATTATGATGTATGACAGATATCATGCTATCCAAGTCCCACTTAACTTATACTTGTACGGGGATTTATTTGAGCACCGTTTCCGCATGCTAGATATATATAATATCTCTCGAATTGATTATGGATCTTGGGACCACGAGAGATGTGTTGTTTGCTTATAGGGATGTTCGCGCGCTCGAAGGGATCGGGGCGTGACAGTCAAAGTGTCATTTCCTATTTGAGTCCCCTAGGTCCACGTACCTTGTCTCGCGTTAGCCTTTCCCTTTTGGTCAGTTAACTCGAAATTAATCAGATCTAAGTGAGATAAGACTGAAATATATCGTTAGATACATTCTCATTGATAAGTCTCAAAATGACAGGAAAAAAAAAATATCACACTTACCCTACGAAGGAAGCGATACACTTTAGTAGCAATCTCTCACTCTGAATCCACCTTGTCCTTCCTATTCCATAGGACGTCAACTTGAAGTCTATGTCAACAGCGATACCTTTCCCTAGGATTCAAATGTCTCCATGCCTGGCATTCTTCTTCCCATGACTCAGCGACCTCAAGTGACAAGATTCGTTCTTCCTTGGCCATCACCAATTCAGGTATTGAATACTCAATTCGACTACCTCAAATCACTCTACAATTACACTCTGAGCACTCTTTTCGCTCACTCGACCATTCATTAGAATTACAAATAGCCAAGACTATCAAGTTCATTCACTTTCCCTTCCCTCAACTATCATATCATGGTACAATTGCCCTTTAAGAACAACGTCCTATTCTTTAGGGAACAACAACTCATGATTCCATTTCTAATGGTTCCAATTCAATCAACCAATCCTAGGGAATCATTAAATGCAGGCAAACTAGCGTGCCGATTTTCCTCGACTCCTTCCTTAATAGAAGAGACAGACTACCCATTTTCCATCGTGGGTCTTATGCCCAGGCTGTGACATTCTGAATTTTGACCCTCTTGAGGCTATTGAATAAAAGGATATCGATCGGTGTATTTCAGTTGTAACTCACTCGGAGTTGGCTACTCTCGAGTTAACTGACCAAAAGAGAAAGACTGACGTGAAGTCGGGTACGTGGACCTAGGGAATTTGAATAAGAAATGGCACTTTGACCATAAGGATTGTCGAGAGAATATTCTAGGCCAGTAGAGATCGATCTAGGAATGATCATGGAATGTCTTACTAGCGTTATACGTTGGGACGCGGGTGATTTCACTTAACCAATGTGTAATTTTTGAGAATTTCTAAACCGGATTATGATGATCAGATGCGAAGGAACGAATGATAAACCCACATAATTACATGACAATCAAAGTCGCCATGGCTTAAGAGAAATCCCAAGGTCGATACGCGTAACGCCTCCAAGAGTCGTCCGTCAATTTGAGATAAATTGGAATTACAGTCGACGTGAGTACGACATGAAATTGGATCTCGAGATTTGGGTATTAGACATTGAGGAATTCTAATATTTGAATTGAAATGAACGTCGCCTCATCGAGGGTGGTTTATACTGAAAAATAGATTTTCGGACGAAAAGTGCCAAATGACATTTTGCTCCTCAACCTTTGGCCTTGCCTTAAGAAGTTTAGAAGGTCATTTTGATCATTTCTCATCCTCTATATGGCTGCCGAAAATATATATGGATATGATTAAAATGAAGTCAAAGTCAATGGATCAACCAATGGAAGTTTGCCAAGTGTCAACCAAAGGAGAGGCCAAGCATTAAATGCCCATTAATTACCCATCTTGTCTAATTGACCAAAGTGTATTATTGGAATGGAAAAGCTCTCTCTCTTCATTTTGGCCGGCCACCATCACTCCCACCATCTTCTTCTTCCTTCTTCAATTCGGCCGAGAAGCCTCCTAGAAACAGACAAAAATGGCTTCATGTTCCAGCCATAACATTTTCGTCTGACATCGAATTAAGGTAAACTACCGCCATCTTAAAGCTTATTGTCTCGTGGTTCTAGGAACATATTATAAGCTCACTTGGGCCCAACCGTTTGTCTCGTAGGTCTGTTTGAGTGGGCAAAGGTCAGAATCTGACCCGATTTAGGAGAGGCACGGTTCTTGGGGTCTTCCGAACTCCAAATGACTTCAAATTTTTGGTGAGCTCTTCTAAAATCATAGTATTAAAGTTGGGTAAGCTAGGATTGTAATTTTAGTTGAGTTTTGATGGGTATATATGACTGATTTGTGGAGGTTTTTACCAAGCATAGTTTGCCAGTTTAAGGACCTTAGAGAAAATCAGTTGGTTCGAAGGCTTTATGTTGTCGTTTCGCTCCAAAAGTCTCGATGAGCTCCCTTAACATGTGGATTAAGGTTGTAGCAAGTTTATTTTGTGAAGAATTGAGGCTTAATGTTGAGATATGACTTGATTAGACTAAATAAACCAAAATTGGCTCTATTTTAGGGAGCACCTGTTCTGGTCGGTTCTGTTGGGGACTAATTATGGGGTATTTTGACTTCAAATTGACTCATAATATCCCATAAGACGTGATGTGAGGTGTTAATGGGGAGTATGCGAAGTGAATTGAGATTTAGAAGTGATTTAAAGGCTATTTAGAGCATGAAACTCTAAGTTCTACCTTGCCTTGCATGTGGCCTCATGAACCGAATGAATTGAGGACTTGTGGGAGCGTTGTCATGTGTTCAATTGATTGATAAGGCGTCTTGAGTTGCCAATTGAATGGTTATTGAGGGATTGGATTAATGAAAGTGAGAATTCAATGCCTTTTTTATCCAAAATTGGTGAACCTTTCTAGGTTGAGGAGGGATTCTTGGTGGATTGCATACTTGTGGCATTGAAGAGAGTCACTTGATGTGGAATTTTGCTAATCGATCAAGGTAAGTGTTTCGTAAACCCTTGCTCGAACATTAGGACACTACTGGATAGATTGGTTGGATGATTTGATTGCTTGGTGAAGCCAATAGCTTGAATTGCTTGATTGGGTGGTGGATTCCATGACTTGAATGTCATAGTATGACAATTGAACTGTGATTTGCCTTAATGTCATATTTGGCTATTGAGCCCTTGATGATTTAATTAGCTGTGATGCCTACGTAATTTATATGGCTATAGTGCCCGTGATATCTATTGGCTTTGAAGCCCTGTTAGTGAATTGGCTTTAACACCTATGCTACATAAATGGCTACAGTGCTAATGCTATATGAATGGGCTATATTTCCCAGTAATCGTTGGCCTATGGCCCCGGAGATCGCATTGGCTGTGAGTCCCTAAGATGCAAATTGGTTGTGAGCCTCAGAAATACCGATTGGCCTGTGGCCCTAGTGGTTTCAATTGACTAAAAATCCTGATGATACCGATTGACCTGTGGCCCTAGTGGTATTGTACGGCTATGAGCCATGAAATGGTAATTGGCTATGAATCCTAGAGATACTGATTGGCCTGTGGCCCCAATGGTATAGATGGTGGTGAGTCCAGAAGTACCGATTGACCTTTGGCCCCAGTGGTACTAGTTGACTAAAAGTCATTACGATATGATTGGCTTGTGGCCCCAATGATATCAGTTGGCAAGAGAGCTAGAGAAATGAATCGCCGCTGAGAGCCCAAGCGATGAGGAAATGAGACGTTATTGTGATGATTTTATGAAGTTATATGCTTGTTTTGGTTTGTGTTAGAAGCTAAAACCTATGAGGTTAAGTGCTTATGACTGTGACCTTAGATTATGCCTATCTTGCTAAGATAGTTGATTACGGATATCTTGTCCCATTGATTGGATCATGTTCTGCATCCAATGTTAGTTTTATGGTCTGGAGGGACTGGTATTCAGGTCTAGGTTTTGGTTTCACTTGCTAAGATTTGTATCTCACCTCAACGGGGGATTATCTTTTCAAATCCTAGGTGAAGGAAGCCCGAACTTGTCAAGGATTAGTATTCGAGGAAGTAGTTGATTAATTGTATTTAAGACGTTGGGTGACTTTAGAGATTGTATATTGTTTGGTGGATTAGTTTTTATCATTGGAACGAATTGAGGTGTATTTTATAGATTGAAAAGTGTACTATTTAATTTTTTCCTAAGTCATCTTGATTTTTTTTTTGTACGAAGTAGTTTCTTGCTTCCGTGTGTATACGAGATGAGAATATGAGGGCCGAAGGATCCTGGATGGCATAGCTTGATTACGGCCTGGTGAGATATTTGCGTGCTCGTCGGGTTCGGGGCGTGATATCCTCATTTAAGTGGTATCCAAGCAAGGTCAGCTTGATTTAATGTGATTGAGGTTTGAAGTGATAAGGAGCGATGACTTAAGGACAATTAGTTAATGAGACCTTTAGGATTAAGCATGGATTGCTGAATATTGAGGACTATAGGCTTGAACTTGTGAGGTATACTAATGGTTCTAGTGTCGATTTAATCAATGATCTTGAGTGATTAAATGATTAAGGCTCACAAGGAAGTGAGTAGAGATTGAAGAGTCATAAGCCTGGATTTGAGCTTGCTAGAGAATAGCTTATGAATGAAAGGTCAATTGGAGTATATGATTATGATCGTGGCTTGTCGATGACCCAACTTGGGGAATATGAGTTATAAAGAGATAGCTGGTATTAGTGTATTCAGGCTTAAATTACATTGTATCTTGATGGTTTAGTTATCGATTGATATTGACAGTCTTGGATAATAAGAGATAAGGTGTATACAAGGAATTGGGCAAGGAATATTTAGATTAAATACCAGTTGTGATTGAATGCATATGGATTTGACTTGAGTAGCTACTAGACTTGAGGTGTGTAGTTGATATAAGCAATTGATCTGTGAGATGTGACGGTCATTGGTGGAACCAAAGGTTTCTATAATTGAGGCTTGATGTGGGAACGATTGTGGTATGACAAGTGGTGAGAACGAACATGATGTGCATGTGTTTGTGGCTTTGAAACGAAAGCTGATGAGGGTGCATGCATGAACTTATCGCTGTTGGACTTAATAAACTGTCTCTTGGTATGAGATTAGTGGATGGGATACCTATAAACTGTAATGAAGCGTGGTGTGGAACGTGTGGAACGGGGCTTTCTCGGTAGATGTATGACTTGGGACAACTTGCTACGGCCAGGTCAGATGAGGGTGGGGAGTGATCGCCAGGATAGAGAGGTTCGGACAAGGAGCGGCACTTGGCAGACTTTTAAGATGGCAAGAGGCAGGAGTGACCCAAATCATAACTTGAAAGGAAAAGTCTAGGTATTAGGTTAAGTCCAATTGTGGTTAAGAGATGTATGGCACGAGATTAATTCTCGAAGTAAATATTTAAAAGTGTCATGGCATGTGAAATGACGCCTATGAGTGGCATGGTTAAAAACTTTGTGCTTGGCAATGAATGTCATTTGAAAAAGATTAACGATGTTGTGATTGGCCTTTTAGACATGTTTTATGATTGGCATCATGTGATTGGCTTGGCCAAGGTCTAATTGAGAGATTAGACAGCATATGGGGTTTATACCCATTGAACTGATGCCTGTTGAGAATGAAAAAGTCTATCGTGTTTGTGACAAAGTGGTAGATGTCTTATGCTTAGAGTTTGGGCAATTGACTTATAGAAGCAACACCTTGAGTATTTGCTAGGTATTGACTTAGATGAGTTTTGACCTAGTTGAGACTTGCCCAGTAATCGACTGATGATTGAGAAGTTGCCTTGTTGAGGTTGGCCTGTTGAATAGTCATTGATTGATGAGGATTTGGAATCCCTGTATAATGAGCAACTAGTTGAGAGTTGTTTGGGAACCACTGATGGTTGATGGTGAAATATAATGAGATGAGTAGCCTGAGACTGCTAGACTTAGATGACTTAAGTCTTTAATTCCTGGAGGGAATCATAATGGTTTAAGAGGCATAAGAACCTAATAAGGTTGACGACCAAGGTACGGTCGCTAGAGGAGTATTTGGCTCGAATATGTAAAGTATGGGAAGATCCAAGATTTGAGATGGATCAGGAGAATTGAGTAAAGATGAGCGACTGGAGTATAAGTACTAGAAGAGAATATGGTTCGATTCAGTTAATCGTGCAAGACCCAAGTGTGATAAGGGGTCGTGAGAACTTTAAATGGAAATGAGAAAATTGATAGGTAGGCAAGCTCGAGGAGGAGCTTCCATGATTGCCTAAGTCACTGTGGTGACAGATGCTAGTACATATGAGTTAAAGTGATGGAAGTCACAAGAAAGATGACTCTGATATTACTCATTTTCAAAGTGAAAATGTGGAAAAGGACCACGAGAGTTTTAAAAAGGCTTGTGAAGCTATTAATAAGGTTGAGTTTGACTGAGGTTGCTGGAGGGATGAGATTTGAAATTATCTCCCTCTGGATTGGGGATCTTGGTAAGGAAACCTTAGAGGTTTTGGGTACACTGAGGAAAGAAAGAGACCCTGGCAGTTTTTAACCTTAAGAGACTATTAGTAATTGGTGAAAGGTCACCAGATGAAGGGTTTCCTCGAAGGCATGATATCTGCCTGGACTACTCCTGTTGAGTTGTTCGACGGAAAGTATACTCCTGGGATTGCTTGAGAGTAACGGTTGTTGGGATCCTGATAGTTTTGTAAGGATAATCGATCAATGTAAAACAAAGTTCTCAATGTCACCTAAGTACATTAAGAATGGTCAAGGACCCTTGAATAAGATAAGTAAATCCCTGAATGGATTGGAATTTTAAAGCCATATGGCTAATTGTTATTCCTAATTTTGAGGAACTGTAATGGATTTTAATAAAAGGAGTGAATGATTGGAAGAAATACTAGTACAGAGAACGTCACTTGTAGAACGCGGAAAGTGCCTCCAAGGAATGGTTGATTACCTGGGCATAAAACCCATGGTGGAAAATGGGCAATCCGTCTCTTTTGTTATGAAAGAAGTTGAGAAAAATCGGCATGCTAGTTTGCCTGGAATTAATGATTTCCTGGGATTGGTTAATTGAACTGGAACCATGAGAAATGAAATCATGAGTTGTTATTCCCTAAAAAATAGGGTGTTATTCTTAAATGGCGATTGGACCATGAGATGGACGTTGATGAAAGGAAAAGCGAATGTACGTAATGGTCCTAGCGACTTGCGATTTTAATGAATGGGTGAGTAAGCAAAAAGTGTGCTTATATTGTAATCGCAAGGCAACTTGAGGTAGTCGAATTGAATATCTGAAATATGAATGTATGGAGACCGAGGAAGAACGAACCTTGCCACTTGAGGTGATTGAGTTGTGGGAAGAAGAACGTCAGGTATGGTGACATTTGAATCCTGAAGTAAAGGTATTGTCGTTGGCGCAGACTCCAAGTTGACGTCCTATGGAATTGAAAGGACAAGGTGGAATCAAAGTGAGAGAATAACACTAAAGTGTATAGTCCTAGTGTGGAAAGAAGAGGAAATTCTAATTGTCTTGGTATTAAAATCGAGTGTCTGGACGAAGAAAGAAGACGCAGAACTTGAATGATTCCTGGAAGGGAAGTTCGAGAAACTGTCCAGTAGACAATGTTAAATCCCGAGATGATGTCAACGTTCAGCTGAATGGATGAAATTGGGATAAAGTCGCATTGACTGGTTATGGAAATCAGCAATTAAAATATGAGTACCCCTCAGGGAAGAGTGACAAAAATGAACAAAATGATGCATGGTCCTAGTGGAGACCCGTGGCAATAGAGAGCTAAGGTTTGAGCTCTCAAGTGAAAAGTGTGAAGAACAGTTTGAAGATTCGATACCTGGTAGAAAGAAGTTGATAATATTCAAATTAAGTGCCTAAGGAATGATTGAGCTGATCGTTACAGTCTTGAGAGACGATGATTGGATTCATTTAAGGAGTCACGAGAAATATGAACAGCTTTGAGAGTAGCCTATGGACTCTAAGGAGATGCTCGATGTATGCTAAATGTGAAGCGCACGAGTTGCGGACCAAATAAGGTAAGATTCCTTAGCTTTGAAGTTTTTGGGAAGTGAAATTTCTATGGAGCACTCAAGAAATGAAATCAGTGATGAATCGACTAGAGTCTATGTGAGTTGCGAAAAGTGCAAACTTCCTGGGATTGATGAATTGCAATAGATAAACCGTGGGAAGATTCCCTATAAGAGCTATTCCATTGGTGAAATGAACTAACGACGAGATGTTAACGCGAATGAAAGAACGAACATAAAAAGAGTTTTCAAGGACTCGAGTCAAGTTGATGACTACGCTGGTAATGGCGTTCCTGTTTGGAATCAAAAGAGTCGAGAGAATCTTAGTGATGTGATGTGGAAATGAAATTTGAGGCGTAACAAAATGATTTGAAATGGATATTGCTTGTACGTAGTGACAATAGTGCCATATGTATTGGAATGCTTAGAACATGATTGGAGTTGGTTTGCGAATGTCCTCATGACAAAGTTTCAAAAATCTTACTTGGGTGGAAGGAGGTTTTGAGTCTATGTCTATCACAAGAAATGAAGGTAGTAGTTATCAGAGGGAAATTAAACAAGAGGCAACGCTGATATATGAAGTTGCTTGTGGATATGAGAGCGTTGCTTGGACAAAAAAAGACCTCGAAATTATATGAACTATAAGAGGTGGAGAGCAGGGACTGCCTAAAGAGAATTGAGTGAGAGTCATGTGGAACGTAGAGATCACCCAAGTGTTGTTATGGCAATATTCATATCGCTAAAGAATGGGGAATTAAGTAGCGGACGCATATAATCGAGAATTGGGCATTGTGTAATTGGTGATGGATGGATAGATTTTTTCCTCGAGAATAAGAGATTCAACTTCTAAATTGGGATTTTGTTAGTGGACTAGGCTGATGGCTACCTAAAGCATTAAATCCGGTGGTTAGAAAAGAATCGAGATATTGCCATGATCGAACCATGATATCTAAGGGGTATGAAAATGAATAGAACATGGAGAATTAAGGTGTTCCTTGGGATGGCACAAAGGTGTGCCAAGATTGCCTTAACACTATCGATGATATGGATTGAAGGTTGAACTAGTCTAATGTGTGGTCGAGCATTAGACATGTCGGCAAGAGAAAGAGACATGGCCACAAAAATTGATGGATCACTATGATCATTAGAGATTTTTCAGTGGAATCGAAAAGGCTATACCTCGATTTGGATAATAAAGGGAAAGTTGATAAAACCCTTGAATCTCTGATGGCATGAGAAAACATTTGGAGGGAGTGATACGGTAGATGGCATGAGTGCCAAAAAGCGTATTATTACGATGATTTAATAAAGAACGGAGTTATTTTGAAGAGTGAGAGTGCAATAAGGCGTCTATACCCCCATGGAAGTGAATAATCGAGAAATGACAAATTTCAAGGATGAAATTTCTTTAAGGGGAAAGAATTATGACTTTCCAAATTCCGACCCTCTCGAGGCTATTGAATGGAAGGATATCGATCGGTGTATTTCAGTTGTAACTTGCTTGGAGTTGGTTACTCCCGAGTTAACTGACCAAAAGAGAAAGACTGGCGCGGAGTCGGGTACGTGGACCTAGGGAATTTGAATGAGAAATGGCACTTTGACCATAAGGATTGTCGAGGGACTATTCCATGCTAGTAGAGATTGATCTAGGAACGATCATGGAATGTCTTGCTAGTGTTATACGTTGGGACGCGGGTGATTCCGCTTAACCAATGTGTAATTTGCGAGAATTTCCTAAATCGAATTTTGATGATCAAGATCGAAGGAACAAATGATAAACCCTCACAATTACATGACAATCAAAATCGCCACGGCTTAAGAGAAATCCCAAGGTCGATACGCGCAGTACTTACAAGAGTCGTTCGTTAGTTTGAGATAAACTGGAATTACAATCGACGAAAGTTCGACATGAAATTGGACCTCGAGATTTGGGTATTGGACATTGAGGAATTCCAATATATGAATTGAAATGGGCGTCGCCTCATCGAGGTGGTTTAAAATGGAAAAATGGATTTTCAGACGAAAAGTGCCAAATGACCATTTTACCCCTCAACCTTTGGCCTTGCCTTAAGAAGTTTAGAAGGTCATTTTGGTCATTTCCCCTCCTCTATATGGCTGCCGAAAATACATATGGATATGGTCAAATGAAGTCAATGTCAATGGATCAACCAATGGAAGTTTGTCAAGTGTCAACCAAAGGAGAGGCCAAGCATTAAATGCCCATTAATTACCCATCTTGTCTAATTGACCAAAGTGTATTATTGGGATGAAAAATCTCTCTCTCTCTTCATTTTGGTCGGCCACCATCACTCCCACAATCTTCTTCTTCCTTCTTCTTCAATTCGGCTGAGAAGCCTATCGTGGATAGACAAAAATGGCTTCACTGTTCTGGCAATAACTTTTTTATCCGACATCGGATTGAGGTTTCTTAAAGCTCATTGTCTTATGGTTCTAGAGACATATTATATGCTCAATTTGGTCCAACTGTTTGTCCCGTATGTCTGTTTGAGTGGGCAAAGGTTAGAATTTGACCCGATTTAGGAGAGGGACGGTTGGAGGCTTTCGAACTCCAAATGGCTTCAAATTTTTGTTGAGCTCTTTCAAACTCATAGTATTAAAGCTGGCTAAGCTTGGGTTGTAATTTTAGTTGAGTTTTGATGGGTATACATGGCTGATTTGTGGAGGTTTTTACCGAGCATAATCTACCTGTTTGAGGACCGTGGAGAAAACTGGTTGGTTCGAAGGATTTATGCTATTGTTTTGCTCCAAAAATCTCGGTGAACTCCCTTAACATGTGGATTAAGGTTCTAGCAAGTTTATTTTGTGAACAATTGAGGCTTAAGATTGAGATATGGCTTGATTAGACTAATTGAACCAAAACCGGTTCTGTTTTAGGGAGTACCTGTTTTGACCGGTTCTGGTGGGGACTAATTAGGGGGTATTTTGACTTTAAATTGACTCATAATATCCCATAAGACGTGATGTGAGGTGTTAATGGGGAGTTTGCAAAGTGGATTGAGATTTAAAAGTGATTTAAAGGCTACATGAAGCATGAAACTCTAAGTTATACATTGCCTTGCATGTGGCCTCATAAACCGAAAGAATTGAGGACTCGTGGGAGCGTTGTCATGTGTTCAATTGATCGATAAGGCATCTTAAGTTGCCAATTGAATGACTATTGAGGGATTGGGTTAATGGAAGAGAGAATTCAATGCCTTTTTAATCCAAAATTGGTGAACCTTTCTAGGTTGACGAGGGATTCTTGGTGGATTTCATACTTGTGGCATCGAGGAGAGTCACTTGGTGTACAATTTTGCTAATCGATTAAAGGTAAGTGTTTCCTAAACCCTTGCTTGAACATTAGGACACTATTGGATAGATTGGTTGGATGATTTGATTGCTTGGTGAAGCCTACAGCTTGAATTGCTTGATTGGGTGGTGGATTCCATGACTTGAATATCATAGTATGACAATTAAACTGCGATATGCCTTAATGACATATTTGGCTATTGAGCTATGACATTCTGAATTTCCGACCATTTCGAGATGTATGAATGAGATGACATCTATCGATGTATTTCAGTTTTATCTCGCTTGAACCTGATCAATTCGAGTTAACTGACCAGAAGGGGAAAGGCTAATGCATGACAAGTACGTGTACCTAGGAACTCGAATAAGGAACGACACTTTGACCATAAGAATTATCGATGAAATATTTAGAGCCAATAAGGGTCGATCTAGGTATGATTAAGGAATTTATGCCTAGCATTATACGATTGGAGCGCGGGTGACTCTGCTTAACCAACATATGATTTGCAAACATTTCCTAAATCGAATTCTTACGATCGTGACCGTCAGAGCTAGTGATAAAACCTCGCAATTACATGACAACCAAAGTCGCTGTGACTTGAGTCATCCTAAGTGTGATGAGAATCACTGAGTCGATATGTGTGAACGTTTGCCGAAAGCCGCCCGTCGGTTTGAGATAAGTTGGAATTTCGATTGACGGAAAACAGACCATGAATTGGATCTCGAAATTGGATATTAGATAAAGAAGAATTCCAACAATTCAAAAGGAATTGGATGTCGCCTCATCAAGGGTAATAAAAATCGAGAAAAGTAAAATTTAGACTGAAGGTGTAAATTTACCGTTTTGCCCTCAAGGACATTCTTTCTCTTTCGAGCAAGTAAGGGCATTATAGTCATTTGCTATCTCCCTATAGTAGCCGAAAATTTGAGGGTATTATAGTAAATTTATGCCCTAGATTTTTTATGAAGAAAAGTCAAGGATATTAATGAGAGGTGATGTGTGTAAGTAAGCTAGATTAGAGTTCTAGGATGGCATTAATTTGATGTCAAATCCCCACCTACCAATCATCTCTCTTTCCTTGACTTGAGGACAAAGAAAGAGCAAGAACACTCTCTCTTTCTTCATTGTATTCGGCTACTTTCTCTCTCCCTCTCAAATCTCATGTTCTCTCTTCCTCTTGCTTGCCCGACCAGAATCCGTCCTCACTGTTCGTCCACCATGACGCCGGCTTCCGACCACCATTCGACCCAACTCCGACCACCACAACACTCCTTGATGTCTTGCCTACAACCTCCAAGTGATCATTCATTAATTCGTTACTCCGTTTGACCTATGGAGCTGTCGGAGTCCGAAGATGTCAGAATCGGGTCCAATTTGACCATGAGCTTCTTTAGGCCGGTTTAAAGGGCTTATCTTGCTTCCAAATTGAGGTGAGACCTTCTTGAGCCATAATATTAAGGTTTAGTGGCTTGAGTTTGAAGTTTGATTGAGGTTTGAATGAATTTTGGTGGTTGAATGTTTATGAACTTCTCTTGGACAGAATCTGTCATCTTCGACGGGTTTGGGAACTGAGCACCTTTAAAGACCGTAGAACCGTCGCCTTACCCTAAAATTTGTTAGCAAGACACCTAAGACATGATATTACATGTTAGTAAAGGATTTGTGAGTTAGATTGAAGTTTTGACTGTCACGCCCCGCGCCCCGGGCATAAAGACGCTACTCCCTGCAAGCAAACCAAAAATCTCTCGTGGTCCCAAGATCCACACATAAGTCGAGAGACGTATAATAAACAACACGCGGAAGTGATAATGAAACAACTCCTCCGTACAAATAGTGAAATGAGACCTGGACAGCACAAATATTCCGTCATACATGATATCCAACTTTTCATATAGATACAGAACTACTAAATCCGCTAACATGGGGGACGGGGTAAGTACACCAAATGATGCATCATCAACATCCAAAAGAGACGGGGTCAAGGTCGCCACCAAAGGATCAAACTGACAAACTGGGAGCTCCTAAGAAGAACTGCGAGAGTTTCTAGTGTCCTCGACATTCCTCGACGGCTCATACTCTGAGAAGGTCTCTGAGCGAACCTCAATAGTATCCTCCATGGTCGCCTCGGCAGATGGCTCCACGAGATCCTCCTTAGTCGCCTCCAGGACAATGACCTCGTACTCCATGTTCTCTATGGTCGGGGTCCTCTTCGGTCCATTCCTCGAACCGACAATGGACCCCTTAGCCTGGTCTAAGTCTCTGGTGGTGACACCAACTAGGGACGACTCCCCGGGGCATCTCATGGGGCTTCAACAGCCCAGTCGACACATTCTCGACTTTCCTAAACCAAGCCTCATACCGATGACGCTTCCAGTCCGTACGACCCTCGTCCACCTAGACAACAGTACACTTCCTTAATAGATAGTTCTCTGCCCCTCAGGGAACTCGTCAAAATAAGTGGACACCTCCTTCGGGTTTCCAAAACGAATAGGCCACATTGTCAAGGCCTAAAATCTGTAAAAATAAAGGTCCCCAATGAGGTGAGATACCCTAGGTTAGGCCGACCTTCCACTCAGGCAGCCACATACCCCGATCATTCAAACTCATAGCCATATAAGACAAACAAAATTTAAATAACCACACACAAATGACAGGCTTACAATTAAGGCAACTTATCACATTCGAATGGTCATGCACGACTCATCATGCCACCTCACCACAACCATCTTCTCTTGCCTGCCTCATTCTCATGCCCGTGATTAGATCGCATCAGGCTCGGTCCGCGTAAATGCATCAGACCGTCATCAACAACCCGCGTAAATGCATCAGGTTTCAATGATATTCCAGGCCAGTGCTAGCACCTCATAATCTCCATCCCGCGTAAACGCATTAAGACTGTGGCCATTTCAACCTCGCGATTAGATCGCATCAGGGCGCCACACAACCTCTACCCCGCGCCTCAGCGCCTCAGGGTATCCACCACATCACCTCGCGTCTCATACGCCTCAGGGTCTCGCCTCGTCTCCGCCATGCCACATTCACAATTCATGCACACAAGGCTAAGTGTAATTCATGCATAAACAATGCATCCATGGCATGCAAGACGATTCAATACACATTCACAGGTAACCAATTACTCAAGAAACAAGCATAAGTAAACATTAGAGTCACCTATACCCTCATGGCATATACAAGGACCAATCATGCCAAGCTTCCTAAGATACTATGACATTCTGATTTCCAGTCAATTTCAAGCTCAGTAATGAGAAGTGTGTATCTAGAGATGTATTTCAATCGTATTTCGCTCGGACCTGATCAATTCGAGTAGACTGACCAAAGGGGAAAGGCTAACGCGAGACGAGGTACGTGGACCTAGGGAACTCATACAGGAGATGGCGCTTTGGCTATAAGGATTGTCGAGGGAACTAGAGATAGACCCCCCTCACAATTACATGACAACCAAAGCCACCACGAATTGACGAGCCCTAAACGTGATATGAATCACGAGGTCGATACACGTAATGTCTGCAAAAGCCGCTCGTCGGTTCGGGATAGGCTGGAACCACGTCTGATAGAGAAAACTATCAGAAACAAGCCTTGAAAGATTGAAAATGGAAAATCAAGAATTCCAACGTTATTCGGATTGGTCGTCGCCCTATCGAAGATTTTTGGAACGAGAAAAACGACGTTCTGAACATCGGGGGTAAAATAATCGTTTTGTCGGTCAAGCTTAGAACTTTGCCCTTGCAATTGAAGAAGGAAAAAATGGACAGTAAACCATCCCATAAGCTACTGAAAATCAAGAGACGATGAGAGCCATTGGATCTTCTTTATTAAAGGCAAAGACAAGTGTCACAAGATCAAGGGTGGTAGTCAAATACAACTTTTGCCACCTACCATTCAAACTCTATTGACCAAGATTTGATAAAGCTCTCTCTCTCTCTCCCTCTGCAATTTTTGGCCACCACCAAAGAGAGAGCACCGAAACCACTATCTTCATCTTCTTCATGATTCTACACCAGCGACCAGAATCTGGGGTTCTATTCGGCCATTCCGACGGCCATTTTCAGCCACTCTCTGACTACTGGCCAGCCACACCAACAAAGATCTATGTCTTGCCGACCTCCTCGAAGTGGAATCTGGTCATTTGGACCACCGAGGAGTCCAGAGCAAGGATTCTCCCGAGAGTTGACGGAAACTGACTCAATCTGAGGTAGGTCCGGTTTCTGACCTGTTTAGTGGCCGAAATCTTGGATTCTTGAGCTCAAATTTCGTGAAGACTCGGTAGACTTATAGATTAATCTGTGGTAAAAGGTTGAGATGGATTTGATTAAGTTTTGACCACGAACCGGCCTTGTGAATGTTGCCCAGAAAACTGCTGGATTCTATGTTTGGAGGAACCGGCGACGTTCGTTGAGTTTCCGACGACCAATTGACTCTAAATCTTCAGTAAGCCTCCCAAATCCTTAAATAGACATGTTAAGAGATAAATTGATGATTAAATGAAGGATTTAGGAGTAGACTGAAGGCTGGAAGCACTCAGTTTGCACAAAATCGAAGAGAACCAGTTCGATTCTGTGCAAAAACGATTCTGTGGGTTACAAGAACAGAAGTTTATAGGACTTAAATTGATGTTTATGATGTGTTAAGATGTTGAGGATTGAGTAATGGATGATTGGGGTTAATGAATTGAGGAATTGAGTGCGAAAATTAGACGAATCGGTTGAGTATTCTAGGTTGTGTGACAAATTAGCCCTTGGACTTGAGTTGGCCGAAACCTAGGAGGTTCAAGAAGGAAAGATTGTGTTGCCAAGCTAGGATAAGGGAATTCCTAACTTTATGCTATGAAGATTGGACTCCATTAGGTGAGTCATGGATTGAATTGGTTGAATTAAGGTGATTTGTCTAAGGAGATAGTCTTGTTATGTCCCAAGACGTTATAGGACGATCTTGTGCAATATTGGATGTGCCTGAGTTATTTTCCATGTCCGGATTGCATTTGATCTGTTTAGTATGCCATGAATCTTGAGTTGTGCTTGAATTGCACATGTCGTCATGTATGAAGAGCTATTTAAAAATCATGGCACAAGTGTGAAATGGCGAGGCCCTGAGGCGTAAAAGACGCAGGGTAGGAGAAGTAAACCCTGATGCGACGAGTGCGCGAGGTGAAAATTGATGTGATGTGGCGCCCTAATGTGATGTGATTGTGGGGTTGAGATAGTCACGGTCCTGATGCGATCTAATCACGGGACGAAGAAGCCCTGAAGCATATGAGACGCGGGGTAAGAGACGTATACCCTGATGAGACGAGTTCACGAGGGGAAGCTGAAATTGAGTGGCACCCTAATGCGACAAGATCGCAGGGTTGTGATGGCCACGGTCCTGATGCGAGCTATTCACAGGACGGATGTGTAAGAATACCCTGATGCGACAGGATCGCGGGGTTGAGATGGCCATGGTCCTTATGCGACTTATTCGCAGGACGAAGTATGAGATCTTGATATTGGCCTAGAGATTTGTCGAAACCTGATGCGTTTATGCGGGTTATCGACAACGGTCACTGGCGTATACGCGAACCGAGCCTGAGGCGACATGATCGCGGGCTGGAAATTGAATTGAGAAATGAGAAAGGATGGAAAGGATGGTTGTGGTGAGGTGGCAGGGTGAGTCGTGTGCGAACTTCTGAGTGTTTTTATGAGACCATGGTAGTCTGACTGTCAGCTGTGTTTGATTATCTGAGTTTGAAGTGATCGATTTGTCTTGAGTTGAATTATTAGAGATATGACTGCCTGAGCATACGGTCGGCCTAACCTAGGGTTAGGAACCCACCCACCTTACTGAGATTTATATCTTACCCTAGTGGGGGCTTCATTTTTCAGGTTTTGAGGCGAAGGTAGCACGGGCTTACCGATGAGTGGCATTTGAAGAGATAGTTGACCAGTTGTATTTATAAATGAATTGCTAATTTTGGATATTGAGATTGTACTTCAAAGTTTGAATTAGGAGTTGATCTTTTAGTAATTGGCTAAGGTAATTTGATGTATTTTTCCTAAGTCATCGTATGTGGTCGTATTCTTATAATAGAAGAAGGCATCGCTTCCACGTGCGTATTTCTATATGATATTGGGCGATGGATCCTGGAGTAAAATGTCAAAGGTACGGCACGGCACGGAGGGATGTTCATGCGCTCGACGGGTTCGGAGCGTGACATCCACATTTGTTTGGTATTAGAACAAGGTCAGCTCGATCCAACGTGATTGAGACTTGGAGTGATAAGGAGCGATGACTTGAGGACAATTAGGTAGTAAGACTTTTAGGGATGAGCATGGGTTGTTGAACCTTGAGGATAGTAGGCTTGAACTTGTGAGGCATTCTAATGGTCTTAGAGTTGACTTTAATGGATGACCTTGAGTTATGTGGTGATTAAAGCTTAAGTGGAAGCAAGCTAAGATGTGAGAGTCATAAGCATGGACTCTGAGGTAGTAATTGTGCTTGAGGATAATAGGGAATTGTTTATGAATGAAGGGTCAATTGAGGTGTATGATTGTGATCTTGATTTGTCGATGACCCAACTTGAGGAGTACGAATTATAAAGAGACAACTGATATTAGTGGATTCAAGCTTGAATTGCATGAGATTTTGATGGTTTTAGTTATCGATTGTTATTGGCAACATTGGATGATATGAGTTGCGATGGATACAAAGAGTACCTGAATCGAAGATCAGTTGTGATCGGATGCATGAGGAGTTGATTTGAATGTTGACTGGACTTGAGGTTTGTAATGGAATATGGGCAATTGATCCGTTAGATATGACGGTCATGATGTGCTTATGTTTATGGCTTTGAAACGAAGGTCGATGAGGGTGCATGCAATGACTTGTCGCTGTTGGACTTAATAGACCATCGCTTGGTATGGGACAAGTTGATGGGATACCTATAAACTGTGATGAAACATGGTATGAGACATGTGGAATGGGGCTTTCTCCGTAGATGTATGGCTTGGGACAACCTGCATCCGCCAGGTCTGATGAGGGCGGGGAGTGATCACCAGAATAAAGAGGTCCGGACAAGGAGCGGCTCTTGGCAGGCTTCTAAGATGGCAGAGGCAGGAATGACCCAAGTCATAACTTGAAAGGGGAAGCCTAGATATCAGGTTGAGTCCAATTGTGGATAAGGTATGTGTGGCACAGGATTGATTCTCATCGAGGATGATTGAAAGTGGCATGACCGGTGTAATGGTGCCTATGAGTGGCATGTTTAAAAGCTTCGTGCTTGACAGTGGATGCCCTTGGAAAAAGAAAAGTGATGGTTGTGATGGGCCTGTTAGAAATGTTTGATGATTAGCCTCGTGTGAGTGGCTTGGCCAAGATATAACTGAGAAGTTAGACGGCGTATGGGTTTATACCCATGGAACCGAGGCATGTTGAGATGAGATAGCCTATGGTAACTATGCTAGAGAGGCGGATGCCTTTAGGCCTAGAATATGAGCTTTTGACCCAGTGAATCATTGCTTTGAGTGCTTGATTGAGAAGTTTCCTCGTTGAGGCTGGCCTTGTAGTGGCCGTTAGATGAGGAGTTGCCTCGTTGAGACAGGCTGAGGGATGATTACAGATCAAGGATGACTTGAAACCTTTGAATATGTGGCAATTAATTGAGAATTGCCTAAGAACCAATAGAGGGTTCGTTGATAGTGAAAGATATTGAGATGAGAAGCCTGAGATTGATGGACTTGAGTAAATGACTTGAGTTTTGATTCTTGGAGGGAATCGTAGTGGTCCAAGAAACATGAGAACTGATAAGATTGAAGGACCAAGGTATGGTCATTAGAGTAGCACTTGGCTTGTGTACGTGAGATATGATAAGACCCAAGAATTGAGATGGATCATGAAATTGAGTAGAGATGGGCGATGGGTGTACGAGTACTAAAAGAGAACATGGCTCGATCGGTCGATCGTACAAGACCCAAGAGTTGAATGGGTCGTGAGAACTTTAAATGAAAATGAGAAATTATTGAGTAAGCAAGCTCGGAGAGGAGCTGCCATGATTCTCTAAATCACTGAGGTGATAAATGCTTGTGCTGAACAATTAAAGTGATGGAAGTCACGAAGAAGATGACTCTGAGAAAGTCTTTTCAAAATTGAATGTGTGGGTAGGACCACGAGAGCTTGGAAAAGCTTGTGAGATTATGTATAAGGTTGAAATTGATCGAGTCAGGTAGAGAGATGAGATTCGAAATTGTCTCTCTCTAGATTGATGGTTTTGTGAGAAAACCTCAGAGATTTTGGGTGCACTAAAGAAAGAAAGTGACCTTGGTTGTATTAGCCCGAAGAGGTTATTGAGGATTGGTAAAAGGTCACTAAGGGAAAGATTTCCTTGAAAGCGTGAGATCTGCCTAGACAACTTCTGTTGAGTTGTTCGATGGGAAGTATCGTCCTGGGGTTGCTTGAGAGCAAAGGTTGCTTGGATCCTAATACTTTTGCAAGGATCATAAGATGATCGGCCAGTATGAGACAGAGTTCTCAAGGTTGATTAGGCATATGGTAAAGGTAGTCAAGGAACCTTGAATAAGATGAGAAGGTCCTGAGTGGATTGGAACTTGAGAACCATATGGCTGATTGTTATTCCTGATTTTGAGAAATAATGACAGGATTCAGCTAAAGAGGAGAATGATTGAAGGACCTATGAATAAGGGAACTCCTGCTTATGGATTACGAGCAGGGAGAAGTTCATTATGGATACGGAGCGTGCCTACGAGAAATGGTTGATTACCTGGGCGTAAGGCATACGGTGAAAAGTGAGTGGTAAGTCTTTTCCGTTGTGCATGAGGTCGAAGAAGAATCGGCATGTTAGATTGCCTGAAGTTAATGATTTCCTAGGATCGGTTGATTGAAGTGGAACTATGAGAGAGGAAATCATGAGTTACTATTCCCTAAAGATAGGACATTGTTCTTAAAGGGCAATTGAACCATGAATTGGTCACTGACCAAAAGAAAAGTGAAAGGACTTGATAGTCCTAACCGGTTGAGAATCTAGAGAAGGATTTAGTAAGCGAAAGGAACGCTTGAAGAACACTTGCAAAGTGATTTGAGGTAATCGAATTGACCATTCGACAAGTGAATTGGTGATGACCCAGGGACGGACAAATATTGTCACTTGAGGTGACAGAGTTATGGGAAAGAGAATGTGAAAGTAAGGTGGCATTTGAGTCTTAGAGTAAAGGTGTCGCCGTGGCGCAGACTCCAAGGTTGTTGTCCTATGGAATGGGAAGGACAAGGTAAATTTGAAGTGAGAAAATGCCACGGAGTTGTGTAGTTTCTTCCTTAGGGTGAGAGACCCTATCGTAAAAGGAAGAAAAACTCTAAATTGTCTTAGTATGATGATTGAGCATCTGTACCGAGAAAGAAGACGCAGAACTTGAATGACTCCTGGAAGTGAAATTTGAGAGGCAACCTTGTAGACAATGTTGAATTCCAGAATGATGTTGACGTTCAGTGGAACGAATGGAATTGGGATAAGGTTGCCTAATGAGTATGGAACTCAGAGGCTGAAGCACTAATTCTTCTCGTGAAAAGAGTGACAAGAGTAAACAAAATATCGTACTGTACTAGAAGAGACCCATGACGACAGAGAGCCAAGGTCTGAGCTCTCAAGTGAAAAGTGTGAGGAATAGTAGAAAGAAATGGATATCAGTCGAACTAAGTGCCCAAGGAATGGTTGAGTTGGGCATTACTGTCTTAAGGGCGATGGTTGAATTCATGTAAGGAGCCAAGAGAAATATGAATAGTTAAGAGGATGTCATATGGGGTCTGAGGAAATGTCTATTGCATGCTAAGTGTGAAGAGCGCAAGTCGTGGACCTTATGAAGTAAAGTTCACGCATCGGAACAAATGATAAAATCCTTTGAGGATTGGAATAAGGGATGAATCGACAAGGGTCGATGTGAGTTGTGGAAAGTACGAGTTTCTTGGGATTGATGAACTGCAATAGACAGGCCATGGAAAGATTCCCTACAAGAGCTATTCCATTGGTGGAATGAGCTAAGGATGAGTCGTGACCCGAATGGATGAACGAACGTGAAAAGAGTTTTCGATGACTCGAATTAAGCTAATGATTGCACTACCTATGGCAAATTCTAGTTGGAAATTGAAAAGCTTATGAAGGTCGTAGTGACACGACGCAAAATGGAACTTGAGAAATAACAAGACGATTCGAAATGGGTATTGCATATACGCCACGATGGTAAAGCTACATGAATTGGCATGCTTAGAGCATGATTGGAGTAGTCTGCGAGTGTTCTCGTGGTAAAGTTGGGAAACGTTGATAAGTGACAAAAAAAACGTTGCAAGGCTACACCTACTAAGAGAGTATAAGGTAGCAGTTTCCCGAGGGGAATTGGTTAAGAGGCAACGCAGACGTACAGAGTTGTTTGTGGATGTGAGAACATTGCTTAAATGATGAAGAGACCTCGAAATTATGGGAATTGTGAGGTGTTGAGAGCATGGACTATCTGAAGGGAATTGGTGAAAAGGCATGTGGAACGAAAAGATCACCCAAGTGTTGTTAAAGCGATGCTCATATCGCTAAGGAAGGGTGGATTGTTTAACGGACGATTACAGTTGAGAGTTGAGCATTGAGAATTATGAAGCTTTGGGATAGCACAAAGGTGTGCCGACTCGCATCAATGCTATCGATGAATGGACTAAAAGTGGGATTGGTCTAACATGAGGTCAAGCATTAGGTATGTTGACAAGAAATGGGCATGATATTTAAAGTTGAAGTCTGTCTATCTTGCAGTCGAGCACTAGACGTGTCGATGAGAGTAGAAGGATCACTTTGATCCAAGGGAATTGTCGGATGAAGTCAAGAATGGATTGCTATGGAAGTAGCCATGTAAATGTTTGAGGAATCGAGAGGACCATAATTCGATTTGATTAATAGAGGGCAAAGTAATAAAGCCCTGAAATCTCTATTGGCGTGAAAGGAAGCTCGAAAGGAGTAATACGCCAAATGGTGTGGATAGTAAGAGTGCACACTAGCAAGGGCTTGGTAATAATGGTTATGGACCAATGAAAGGGATAAGGTGAACGCTCGAGGAAGAGTTGCTAGCAAGTGATATGAATGCCAAAAGAGAAGGGAGAGAAGCCCGTTGGATGGAGGAATAAAGGGGACAAGTCCTAGAGAAGGATAGTTTTGAGTTGGAAAGGACGAACAAGATCGTCAAGCCATGGAAAGGACAATCCGGAAAAGTGAGGGTGCGACGAGACGCCTACACCCCCAAAGGATGGATGGGTAAAAGGTTGTGAATTTCGAGGACGAAATTTCTTTAAGGGGGGAAGAGTTGTGACATTCTGATTTCCAGTCAATTTCAAGCTCAGTAATGAGGAGTGTGTATCTAGAGATGTATTTCAGTTGTATTCCGCTCGGACCTGATCAATTCGAGTAGACTGACCAAAGGGGAAAGACTAATGCGAGACGAGGTACATAGACCTAGGGAACTCAGATAAGAAATAGCGCTTTGGCCATAAGGATTGTCGAGGGAACTAGCGATAGACCCTCACAATTACATGACAACCAAAGCCATCACGACTTGACAAGCCTTAAACGTAATATGAATCACGGGGTCGATACGCGTAATGTCTGTAAAAGTCACCCGTCGGTTCGGGATAGGCAGGAACCACGTCTGATAGAGAAAATTATCAGAAACGAGCCTTGAAAGATTGAAAATGGAAAATTAAGAATTCCAACGTTATTCGGATTGGTCGTCGCCCTATCAAAGATTTTCGGAACGAGAAAAACGACATTCTGAACGTCGGGGGTAAAATGACCGTTTTGCCAGTCAAGCTTAGAACTTTGCTCTTGCAATTAAAGAATGACAAAATGGACAATAAACCCTCCCATAAGCTGTCGAAAATCAAGAGACAATTAGAGCCATTGGATCTTCTTTATTAAAGGCAATGACAAGTGTCACAAGATCAAAGTGGTAGTCATCTTTTGCCACCTACCATTCAAACTCTATTAACCGAGATTTAATAAAGCGCTCTCTCTCTCTCCCTCTGCAATTTTCGGCCACCACCCAAGAGAGAGCACCAAAACCACCATCTTCATCTTCTTCATGTTTCTGCACCGGCAACCCGAATCTGGGGTTCTGTTCAGCCGTTCCGATGGACATTTTCGGCCAATTCCTGACTGCTAGCTAGCCACACCAACAAAGATCTATGTCTTTCCGACCTCCTTGAGGTGAAATCGGGTCATTTGGAGCACCGAAGAGTCCGGAGCAAGGATTCTCCCGAGAGTCGACGGAAACTGACTTAATCTGAGGTAGGTCCGGTTTCTGACCTGTTTAGTGGCCGAAATCTTAGATTCTTGAGCTCAAATTTCGTGAAGACTTAGTAGACTTATATATTAATCTATGGTAAAAAGTTAAGATGGATTTGATTAAGTTTTGACCATGAACCGGCCTTGTGAATGTTGCCGAGAAAACTGTCGGATTCTGTGTTTAGGGGAATCGGCGACGTTCGTTGAGTTTCCGGTGACCAATTGACTCCAAATCTTTGGTAAGCCTCCTAAATCCTTAAATATACATGTTAAGAGATAGATTGATGATTAAATGAAGGATTTAGGAGTAGATTGAAGGTTGGAAGCACTCGGTTTGCACAGAATCGAAGAGAACCAGTTCGGTTCTGTGCAAAATCGATTTTGTGGGTTGCAAGAATAGAAGTTTATGGGATATAAATTGATGTTTATGATGTGTTAAGATGTTGAGGATTGAGTAATGGATGATTGGGGTTAATAAATTGAGGAATTGATTGCGAAAATTGGACGAATTAGTTGATTATTCTAAGTTGCGCGACAAATTGGCCCTTAGACTTGAGTTGGCCGAAACCTAGGAGGTTCAAGAAGGAAAGATTGTATTGCCAAGCTAAGGTAAGGGAATTCCTAACCTTATGCTAGGAAGATTGGACTCCATTGGGTGAGTCATGGATTGAATTTGTTGAATTAAGATGATTTGTCTAAGGAGATAGTCTTGTTATGTCCTAAGACGTTATAGGACGATCTTGTGCGATATTGGATGTGCCTGAGTTGTTTGCCATGTCTGAATTGCATTTGATCTGTTTAGCATGCCATGAATCTTGAGTTGTGCTCGAATTGCACATGTCGTCATGTGTGAAGAGCTATTTAGAAATCATGGCATAAGTGTGGCATGGTGAGACCCTGAGCCGTAAGAGACGCGGAGCAGGAGAAGTAAACCCTGATGTGACAAGTTCGTGGGGTGGAAATTGATGTGATGTGGTGCCTTAATGCGATGTGATCGGGGGATTGAGATAGCCACCGTCTTGATGCGATCTAATCGCGAGACGAAGAAACCCTGAAGCGTATGAGACGCGGGGTAGGAGACGTATACCCTGATGCGACGAGTTCGCGGGGTGAAGTTGAAATTGAGTGGCGCCCTGATGCGAGAAGATCGCAAGGTTGTGATGGCCACGGTCTTGATGCGAGCTATTCGCGGGACGGATGTGTAAGAATACCCTAATGCGACAGGATCGCGGGGTTGAGATGGTCATGGTCTTAATGCGACTTATTCGCGGGACGGAGTATGAGATCTTGATATTGGCCTAGAGATTTCTCGAAACCTGATGCGTTTACGGGGGTGATCGACGACGATCAGAGGCATCTATGTGGACCGAGCCTAAGGCGACGTGATCGCGGGCTGAAAATTGAATTGAGAAATGATAAAGGATGGAAAGGATGGTTGTGTTGAAGTGGCAGGGTGAGTCGTGTGTGAACTTCTGAGTGTTTTTATGAGACCATGGTAGCCTGACTGTCACCTGTGTTTGATTATCTGAGTTTGAAGTGATTGATTTGTCTTGAGTTGAATTATTGGATATATGACTGCCTGAGCGTACGGTCGGCCTATCCTAGGGTTAGGACCCACCTTACTAAGATTTATATATCTCACCCTAGTAGGGACTTCATTTTTCAGGTTTCCAGCGAAGGTAGCACGGGCTTGCCGAGGAGTGGCATTTGAAGAGATAGTTGACCAGTTGTATTTATAAATGAATTGTCAATTGTGGATATTGAGATTGTACTCCAAAGTTTGAATTAGAAGTTGATCTTTTAGTAATTGGCTAAGGTAATTTGATGTATTTATCCTATGTCATCGTATGTGGTTGTATTCATATAATAGAAGAAGGCATCGCTTCTGCATGCGTATTTCTATATGATATTGGCCGATGGATCCTGGAGTGAAATGTCAAAGGTACGGCACAGAGGGATGTTCACACACTCGACGGGTTCGGAGCGTGACAGATACCCTCTCAATTCCATCCGACTCGTCCAATCGAGTCCAATCTTCCTATCCTAAGTTTAGGATTCCCTTACCTTGAATTTGATACCGCAAAAATTCTCTTCTTGTGTCCTTAAAGATTCGGCCTCCAATGGTCCAAGACCAATCTCATCGCGCAACCTAGAATTTCCAATCAATTCGTCAATTTCCATATCCATTTCACTATCCATGAACCATGAACCTCCATAACATAATCCTCATCATCCTAGCATTTCTAAATCACTAATTTGAGACTCAAAACCCATAGCCATCAGCCTCCAAAGATTCGGTCTTGCACAGAACTGAACTGGCTATTTTCGGTTCTGTGCAAACCGAGTACAGCCAGCCCTAAATCTCCACCAAATCCTTCATTTAATCACTACCCTACCTCTTAACATGTCTATCTAAAGGTCTAAGGGTCTCACCGAGAGTTTGAGGTTGAGTCGTCGCCGGAATCCCGTCGAAAGTTGCCGGTTCCTCAAGGTCAGTAAACCAGCAGATTCTTTCCTACATTCACAAGACCTATTTGGGGTCAAAACTTCCTCAAATCAAGCTCAACTTTTTACCACAAATAGATATACACCCCTAGATCTTTATAAAATTTGGTCGCAAGATTCCAACATTTCGATATCCTAAGGGGTCTGAAACTCGGTCTACCTAGTTTGAGTCAGTTTTCGTCGGCTTCCGGGAAAATGCTTAGCCGGAGCTCCTCGGTGATCCAATCGACTTGCTTCCACTTCGAGGAGGTCAGCAGGAGGTGGGGCTAAGAGGGTGTGGTTGGCTGGAGTCTAGGTGGTGGCAGGAGGGCAGCGTCGACGGCAGCGAACGGCAAGCCCAGAAGCTATCGTCGGGCGACAGAAGGAAGAAGGGAAGAAGAAGAGGTTTTCGGTGAGTTGGGGTGTATGGCCGGTCAAAAATGAGAAGAGAGAGAGAGAGAAGGGACTATATTCAACTCACAAGTCAATGGGAAGAAAGGTAGGTGGTGAATAGTGGACTTGACCACTCCTTAGTCTATCTCTTGACACTTGTCCTAAGTGTCATTTCAACTTGATCCAATGGCCACCATTCACTCACCTTTTTCGGCAGTGTTGAGGTAGTTTGAAAGACCAAAATGCCCTTCCTTCATTGCATGGGCAAGGCTTAAGCTTGAGGGGCAAAATGATAATTTTACCCCCAACGTCTGGAACGTTGTTTTTCTCATTCCAATATTCTTCAATAGGGCGACGGCCAATCCGAATATAACATTGGAATTCTTGATTCTCCATTTTCGATTTTCAAGACTCGTTTTTGATGGTTTTCTCTATCAGACGTGGTTTCAGCCTACCTTGAACCGACGGGCGGCTTTTGCAAACGTTATACGTATCGACCCTGTGATTCATATCACATTAGGGCTCGTCCATTCGTGGCGACTTTGGTTGTCATGTAATTGCGAGGGTCTATCACGAGTTCTTATAATCTCGATCGTCACTGTCCGATTAAGGTAAATTTTGCAAATCATACGTTGGTTAAGCGGCATCACCCGTGCTCCATTCGCATAACACTAGCAAATGCATTCCTTAATCGTTCTTAGATCGGCCTTTTTATGGTTCTAAATATCTGCTTGACAATTCTTATGGTCGAAGCGCTATTTCTTATCTAAGTTTCCTAGGTCCACGTACCTCGTCTCGCGTTAGCCTTTCCCTTTTGGTCAGCCTACTCGAATTAATCAAGTTCGAGCGAGATACGACTGAAATATATCTCTAGATTTACTTCTCATTAATGAATTTGAAATAGACTGGAAATCAGAATGTCACATTGATGGTCGATTTGCATGGTATTTCCTAGGAACAGAATCTGTCTTGCGCCGGACAAATTAGGAACCTAGGATTGTTATGGTTCTTGAAGGAGGTTGTTGGCTAAATTATCTCGGTAAGAAAACTTCTACCCTTAGTTAGGATGTTGACTTACTAAAGGGCAGATTTTTAGGTGGAATTGAATTGGTTTTTTTTTTTGGTCGGAGGAATTGAAAGGATTTAAAGAGTGGTTTTGGTGTGAAAAACGTGAGAGATTCGAGAGCTGCCAAATCCCATTTTCTGCGCACACCGATTTTAAAACGGCCCGTTCTAAGTCATCTGATATCCAAATTGAGCCTCGTTTTCATCCACATGTCTTTAAGATCTTGAAGTTTAAGACCATAGAATTTTTTTCCTCAAAAAATGAGTAGAAAAGTTGCAAGTTTCGAAAGACTGAACCTAGTCGTGGGATCATGAATTGGGCAGTTTTGATAAATTGAGGTTTTGGATGATTTGCCTTGATTGAATGACTCTTTAGCATGCCTAAAAATATTGAATTAAAGCTATGCATGCCTGTTGATGAGGCGCCATGAGTGAATTTTGATGTGCACCGACTTATTTGGTTTAATCGAGTGCTTTGATACTTGTTGGTGCATTCGATGGTTCAATTGCTTGATGTGGGATAACACGTGCTGTTAGTGGCCAAATGGCATGCTTGAGTTGATGAACCTAGTGTGCTTGATTGGTGTGCCTTGAATGGCGATGGAATGAGTTTGCTTGAGAATGTGAAAATGAGATTAATGAGAAGGTTCATAAGTATGTTTTATGGACAATGCATTGCGCCGTGGGTGTTTGATCCCGATTGACCAGACGAGGTCGTGAGGCTAAAGAGTCCTACCTTGACCGAATCATCTCGAAGGCTGTAAGAATCGAGAGTTAGGTAGTGACCGAATCATCTCTAGGTCCGAACGCGAGAGTCCTATAGTCGACCGAATCATCTCGATGGCGCGGAGTGTCGAGAGTCGCTGTGACATTCTGATTTCCAGTTAATTTCAGACTCATTAATGAGAAGTATATCTAGTTATGTGTTTCAACAATATCTCGCTCGAATCTGATCAATTTGAGTAGATTGACCAAAAGGGAAAGGCTAACGCGAGACGAGATACGTGGACCTAGGGAACTTGAATAGGAAATGGCACTTTGACCATAAGGATTGTCGAGGGGACATTTAGAACCACAAAAGGTCGATCTAAGGATGATTAAACAATGCTTTGCTAGTGTTACATGATTGGAGTGCGGGTGATGCTGCTTAACCAATGTATAATTTGCAAAATTTTCCTAAATCGGACAATAACGATCGAGACTATAGGAATATTGATAGACCCTCACAATTACATGACAACCAAAGTCACCAGGAATTGATGAGCCCTAAATGTGATATGAATCACAGGGCGATATGCGTAAAGTCTGCAAAAGCAGTCCATCGGTTCGGGATAGGCTAAAACCACGTTTGATAGAGAAAATAATAAAAAACGAGTCTTGAAAATTAAAAATGGAGAATCAAAAATTTCAACGTCATGTTTGGATTGGCCGTCACCGTGTCGAAGATTATTGGATAGAGAAAAACGGCGTTCCGGACGTCGAGGGTGAAATTACCATTTTGCCCCTCAAAACTTTAGCCTTGCCTATACAAATGAAGAAGGGAATTTTGGTCTTTCAACCACCCCAAGGCTGTCGAAAAGGAGAAGAGATTGTGGCCATTGGATTGAGTTGATTGACACTTAGGACAAGTGTCTATAGATAAGCTAAAGAGTGGTCTTGTTCACTATTGACCACCTACCATTCAACCATTGACTTTTGAAATTGAATATAGTCTCTTTTCTCTCTCCTTGCCTGGCCATACACCCCTCAAACCACCGAGACCTCTTCTTCTTCTTCCTTCTTTCTACCGCCGCCGAAGACCAACTTCTGCCTCGCCGTTCGTAGCCGTCAACGAGCCCCTCCGGCCACCGCCTGGACTTCGGACGACCACACCCGCTAGCCCCACCTCTTGCCGACCTCCTCGAAGTGGAAGCACGTCGATTGGACCACCGAGGAGCTCCGGCCAACCATTTCCCCGGAAGTCGACGGAAACTGATACAATCTAAGGTAGGCCAAGTTTTTGACCCTTTAAGACCTCGAAATGTTAGAGTTTTGTGACCAAATTTTGTGAAGATCTAGGGAACTTGTATATCAATCTGTGGTAAAAAGTTGAGCTTGATTTGATGAAATTTTGATCCCAAATGGGTTTTGTGAATGTTGGACAGAAACTGCCGGTTTACTGTCTTGGAGGAGCCAGCGACTTTCGAAGAGATTCCGGTGACGACGCGAGCTCAAACTTTCAGTGAGACTATTAGACCCCTTAGATAGACATGTTAACAAGTAGGTTAGTGATTAAATGATGGATTTGGAGTAAAATAAGGGCTGGACATACTCGGTTTGCACAGAACCAAAAATAGCCGGCTCGGTTCTGTGCAAGACCGAATCTGTGGAGGATGAAGGCTGTTGGTTTTGAGTCTTGGTGATTAAGGCATACTAAGATAGTGAGGATTGTGTTATGGAGGTTTGTGATGCATGGATAGGTGAATTGGACAAAGGAAATTGACAATTGGTTGGAAATTCCTAGGTTGCGCGGTGAGTTTGGCCTTGGACCATTGAAACCGAAATTGTGAGGGCTCAAGAGGAGGTTTTTTTTGGCATCAAACTCGAGGTAAGGGAATCCTAAATTTAGGATAGGAAGATTAGACTCAATTGTGTGAGTCGGACGATAATTTGATTGATTTGTGAGAGATTCCAAGATGAATGTTCTTGGTACATCCTAAGATGGATAGGGGATTAATGTGTGCTATTGCTTGTGCTTGAATTACCTGCCATGTCGAGTGTCACTTTGATTGTCCTGCATGCCATGGGTGTATGATTGTGCTTGAGTTGTACATTGCATATGATTGTGAAATGAATTGAAAATCATGGCATGAGTGTGACATGGCGAGACCCTGATGCGTATGAGACACAGAGTGGTGGAATGAGTATACTGAGGCGCTGAGGCACGGGGTCAGAGTTGTGTGGCACCCTGATGCGTACGAGAGCGGGGTTGAGTAGGCCACGGTCCTGATGCGTTTACGTGGGACGGAGATATGAGGAATTGACACTGGCCTGGAATATCATTGAAACCTGATGCGTTTACGCGAGTTGTCAATGACGATCTGATCATTTACGCGGATCGAGCCTGATGCGATCTAATCGCGGACATAAGAATGAGGCAGGCGGAAAACGGCAGATGTGGTGAGTTGGTAAGGCGAGTTGTGCATAATCATCTGAGTGTATTGTGATGCCATCGCTGCGTGCCTACCATCTGTGTGTTGCCATTTATATTTGCATTTGCCTTATATGTCTATGAGTTTGAATGATTGGGGTATGTGACTACCTGTGTGCACGGTCGACCTAACCTAATGTTAGGACCCACCTTAGTGAGATGTGAATCTCACCTCGTTGGGGACCCTTATTTTTTTTAGATCCTAGGCCTTGACGATGTGGCCTATTCGTTTTGAAGACCTGAAGGAGATGTCCACCTATTTTGATGAGTTCCCTGACGGGTAGGGAACTATTTATGTAAGGAAGTGTACCGTGGTTTAGGTAGACGAGGGTGGTACGAGCTGGATGCCTCATCGATATGAGGTCTGGTTTAGAAAGGTCGGGAACGTGTCTAACGGGCCATTGAAGCCCAATGAGGTGCTCTAGGGAGTTGTACCTAGTTGGTGCCACCCCACTCGAGACTTAGACCAGGCCGAGGGGTCCGTTGTTGATTCGAGGAATGGACCGACGAGGACCCCGTCCATAGAGAACACGGAGGACGAGTCATTGTGGTCGAGGCGACCGAGGAGGATCTTATGAAGCCATCTACTGAGGAGACAGCTGAGGACACTATAGAGGTTCACTCTGAGACCTTTTCGGAGTACGAGCCCACGAAGGACGCAGAAGACACTGAGGACTCCAGCTGCTCATCTTAGGAGCTCCCAACTGATCAACCGATCCTTTGGTGGGGACCCTGACCCCGTTTCTTTTGGATGTTGATGATACCCCGTCGCCCCTCGTGTTAGCGGATTTAGTTGCTATGTACCTGTATGAACATTTGGATTTATGTATGACAGTATTGGCGCTACCCAGGTTCCATTTATATTTTATACGGAGGAGTTATTTCATCATTGCTTCCACGTGCTTGGTATATATTGTGTCTCTCAACTTATTTGCGGATCTTGGGACCACGAGATATATTTGGTTTGCTTACAGGGAGTCGCATAATCGTGCCCGGGGCGTAGGGCATGACATCTCCGTTCAATTTGGTATCAGAGCAAGGTCATCTCTATCCAAAGTTGGTTGTGGATTGAAGTAATAAGAAGGATTAAGTTGGGACTTGGACGAATAGCGAGACCTTTGGAGACTGGTTAAGATAAGACATGGGGTGCATAGCATGTGACTTGGCACTTATGGATGGCATTTGGCCTTGACAGGGTTGTGGTGTTGCATAAGGATTAAGTTCCCTGCTTAGTGTTGGGAATCATTTCTGGACTTTGACCTGTTGAATGAATGAGCATGGTTGGTTTTAGTGAACCGTTAGAGTGAACGGAACTGAGGAATGGCCATGGACTACTTGTTGAAATATCTCTAGAACTTGTTGTATGGAGTACTGCTATGTTATGATTGTTTCTGTTAAGGAGTAGTTAGTAGCTCTAGACTTGGATGAATGAGTGAGTACTAACTCCTTACTGAACTTGTGATGGACCAGGTTCAGTAGAAGGAGATAAGGATGAGCAACCCGTCTATAAGATCTTAAAGATCCAAAGGCGGAGCCTCTAGCTCGAGGCCGCCTGTAGTAGAGGACCCAAGAATGGATGGCGTACTGAGGACACTGGAGAGAATCGATGACCTTATTGATAGGCAGACCCAAGATCGGGATGCTGCCACAGCCCAAGCAGTAGGAGCTGCCATAGCGGCCGTCAACTCCAACAACGGCAACAACAATGGTAATGGAAACCAAGATGAACACGGCCAGGGCAATGAGACGATGAATGCCCAAGAGGAAATAGTCGTGGCCAAACAAATGGGTCAGCTAGTGGAACAATTCATAATGCTGAAGTCGACACAGGTCGATGGGACTAGAGATCCCGAGCTAGCACCCAGGTGGATTGAGAAGTTGAAAAAAACCTTTGGAGTGCTGAGGTGCACAGATGAGTTGAAAGTGTTACTGGCAGTATACTACCTGGAGGGTACTGCAAATGATTGGTGGGCTGCCACCAAGAATGGAGTTTTCCCTGAAGGAACGGCCATGAATTGAATTGCCTTTAAGACGGCGTTCAACGACAAGTATTTCTCGGAGACGGCCAAGGAAAGGAAACAAGTAGAATTCTTACAGCTGCGCCAGAACCAGCTGACGATAGATCAGTATGAGGCCGAGTTCTCCAGATTATCAAGGTACGCACCTCGATCGATGGAGGATCCCCAGGAGAAAGCACGGAGATTTAGGGATGGTTTGAAGCTTGAGCTCCGCAGTCAGATGATTGCTCTAAACATAAGGACTTATAAGGAGATCTACGAGCGGGACCAGATGATTGAAAAGGACTTGAAAGAGAGGAATACCGCAACTAGATTGCGGTTTACCCTATTCAGAGACAATCGCCCGATGGGCAAGAGACCGATGGCAGGCAATAGGCGTTTTATGCCTCCCGTAAGGAAAAATATTGTGAAATCGCCGAATCCCACTAATTGGAGCTATCGCCTTTGTGGCAGGAGGCATGAAAATGGGCCATGCCCGGTAAGGACCGGGGCTTGCTTTAAGTGTGGTCAGTGGGCCACCAGATGAGGACGTGCCCGAATCAAGTTCCGGTGAGTCAACCTCAAGGACAGAGACCACAGGCTAGACCGTCGATTGCCACTCCCCAAATCGAGCAGAATCGACCACCGGCCTAGGGAAGGGTATATGCAGAAGCCTGCAGAGAGGCAGAGGATGCACCAGGCATGGTCACAGGTACGATTTACTTGTGCGATCAAGCTGCATATGCATTGTTTGATCCTGGTGCCATGCATTCATTTGTGTCTGCTCAATTCGCTGATTTGGTGGGTATGGAGTTAAAGCCATTGAATATGAATTTGCATGTTGCCACTCTATTAAAGGATAACATATTGATTTCTTTGTGCTGTGCTGTTTGTGAAATCATGATTGGAGGGAGTAAGGAGAGTATTGATCTAGCAGTATTGCCCATGTATGATTTTGATGTGATCATAGGGATGGATTGGTTGGGTAAATAGGGGGCAGTAGTAGACTATGGTAGTAGAATAATCCGATTTTATCCGAGAGGCCGCCCTTGCTTTGAATTGGTAAGAAGTCGAGGAGGAATCTCAATTCCTTTAGTTTCATCTCTAGAAGTGACCAAGTTGATGTCAAAAGGGTGTTAAGCGTACTTGGTTGCAGTGATGGACACGACTACCGAAGAACCAAAGCTAAAGAGTATCCCGATAGTACATGAATTTCCCGACGTGTTTCCCCAAGAGTTGCCAGGATTGCCACCGGAGCAAGAGATAGAATTCGTGATCGAGTTAGCTCTTGGAACGAAGCCGATCTCAAAGGCACCTTATAGGATATCCATGTCGGAATTAAAGGAATTAAAGGTGCAGATGCAGGAACTGCTGGATAAGGGATTTATCCGACCGAGCGCTTCGCCATGGGGAGCGCCGGTATTGTTCGTAAGGAAGAAGGATGGGTCTTTGCATCTATGCATCGACTATCGGCAGCCAAACTAAGTGACAGCGAAGAACAAGTACCCACTGTCGAGAATTGACGATCTGTTTGATCAGTTACAAGGAGCAGCAATATTCTCAAAGATTGACCTAAGGACCGGGTATCATCAGTTAAGGATCAAGAAGGAAGACATACTTAAGATAGCTTTTAGAATAAGGTATGGTCATTATGAGTTTACGGTGATGTCGTTTGGATGGACCAACGCTCCAACTGCTTTTATGGACCTGATGCATCGAGTATTTAAGAAATTCCTGGATAGATTCGTCATAGTCTTTATTGACGATATTTTGATTTACTCAAGGAGTGACGCGGAACATGAGAGCACTTGAGGATTGTCTTGCAGACCCTAAGGGAGCATTCACTCTATGCGAAGTTGAGTAAATGCAAGTTCTGGCTTAATAAGGTAGCGTTTCTTGGTCACGTGGTGTCTGTAGAAGGGATTGCAGTGGATCCTGCAAAGATCGAAGAGGTAACAAATTGGCCTAGGCCCACTACGGTCACTGAGGTCAGAAGTTTCTTGAGATTGGCAGGGTATTATAGGTGATTTGTGGAGAAATTCTCATCCATAACCATCCCATTGACGAGGCTAACAAAGAATGAAACGAGTTTTGAATGGACAGATAAATGTGAAAGGAGTTTTCAAGAACTCAAGCAACGGTTGACGACCTCACTGGTGTTGACAATTCCATCTGGACTAGGGGGCTATGAGATTTACAGCGATGCCTCGCTGAAAGGATTGGGCTGTGTACTGATGTAGTATGGAAGAGTAGTGGCCTACGCATCCCAACAGTTGAGGCCACATGAAATGAACTACCCAACTCATGACCTGGAGTTAGTAGCGATTATATTTGCTCTGAAGATTTGGAGGCATTACCTATGTGGCGAAAAGTTTCAGATTTATATCGACCACCAAAGCTTAAAGTACCTGTTTTCCCAGAAAGAGCTGAATATGAGGCAGCGTAGGTGGACGGAGCTGCTTAAGGACTATGATTGTGACATACTGTATCACCCTAGGAAGGCAAACAAAGTCGCAAATGCGCTAAGTCGGAAGTTAAGCATCGCATGTTTGCTGGTGAGAAGTTGGTCGATGATAGAAGACTTGAGAGATTCTGAGTTCAGACTGGAAGTTTGCCAGTTATCCAGCGTAATGGCTACATTGAGGGTGGAACTTGAGATCCAAGAAGGAATAAAGACCTTACAGTCTACGGATCCGAAAATTCAGAAAATTTTGGAGATGGACGCGACGAAGAGAAAGTCAGAATTTCAAGTGTCAAGGGACGGAATCCTAAAGTTCCGAGGACGATTGTGTGTACCAAAGGACAAAGGACTCGGGGAAAGGATCTTATCAAAGGCTCATAGGAGCAATTATACTGTCCACCTTGGGAGCACGAAAATGTATCAGAACTTGCAACAGTACTATTGATGGAACGAGATGAAGGTGGACGTAGCAAAGTATGTGGCTAAGTGTTTGACATGCCAAACAAGTGAAAGCGCAGCACTGTAAGCCTGGAGGACTATTACAGCCGCCGGAGATTCCGGAATGGAAGTGAGAGCATATAATTATGGATTTTGTGATGGAACTCCCAAGGAGCCAACGAGGTCACAACTCTATATGGGTAGTCGTGGACAGATTGACCAAGTCCACCCACTTCATTCCTATGCAAAAGGATTTCGCAATGGATAGATACGTCGAGTTATACATGAGGTAGATTGTGAGACTACATGGAGTGCTTGTGACAATTACCTCGGATAGAGATCCCAAATTCACGACAAACTTTTGGAAGAGTCTTCAAGAAGCCATGGGAACTCGATTGCAGTTTAGCACTGCGTACCATCCACAGACGGACGGATAGTCAAAAAGGATGATTCAGACGCTTGAGGACATGTTGCAAGCATGCGTCATTGATTTTAAAGGTGGATGGGAAGAGTAGTTACATTTGGTGGAATTTGCGTATAATAATAGCTATCAGCAAAGTATCCAAATGGCACCATTCGAAGCACTCTATGGAAGAACTTGCAGAACCCCGATTTGCTAGGATGAGGTTGGAGAAAGAAGTATCACTAGCCCAGAATTGGTGGAGCAATCTGTAGAAGCAGTAAGATTAATTCGGGATAGACTAAGGATGGCATAGAGTCGTCAGAAGAGCTATGCGAACAAGCGGCGTAAGCCTTTGGAATTCCAAGTGGGCAATCATATTTTCCTTAAAGTGTCACCGATGAGAGGTTTATCACGTTTTGGAAAGAAGGGAAAACTGAGCCCAAGGTATGTAGGCCCATTTGAGATACTAGAGCGAGTTGGAACCTTGGCCTACAGGCTTGCCTTGCCGCCTAATCCATCCCAGGTGCATAACATTTTTCATGTGTCCATGTTGCGAAAATACGAACCAGATCTGACACATGTACTGGACTACCAAGTCATAAAAGGGGACGATCGGGTATCTTACGTGGAGAAGCTGATCAGAATCGAAAACTGGAAGGAACAAACTCTAAGGAATAAGACGATTCCATTGGTCAAGGTCGTATGGGAGCACTATGGAACCGAAAGCGTCACATGGGAAAACGAAGAGACGATGAGGCGACAACACCCCCATTTATTTGAGTAATTAAGTTTGATGTAAATTTCGGAGATGAAATTTTTGTAAGGGGGAAGAGTTGTGACATTCTGATTTCTAGTCAATTTCAAACTCATTAATGAGAAGTATATCTAGTGATGTGTTTTAGTAATATCTCGCTCAAATCTGATTAATTCGAGTAGGCTGACCAAAAGGGAAAGGCTAACGCGAGACGAGATACGTGGACCTAGGGAACTCGAATAAGAAATGACACTTTGACCATAAGGAATGTCGAGGGGACATTTAGAACCACAAAAGGCCAATCTCGATCTAAGGACGATTAAAGAATGCTTTGCTAGTGTTATACGATTGGAACGCGGGTGATGCTGCTTAACCAATGTATAATTTGTAAAATTTTTCTAAATCGGACAGTGACAATTAAGACCATAGGAACTAGTGATAGACCCTCACAATTACATGATAATCAAAGTCGCCACGAATTGACGGGCCCTAAATGTGATATGAATCACAAGGTCGATACGCGTAAAGTCTGCAAAAGTCGCCTGTCAGTCCGGGATAGGCTGCAACCATATCTGATAGGGAAAATAATCAAAAACGGGTTTTGAAAATTGAAAATGAAGAATCAAGAATTCCAATATCATGTTTGGATTGGTCGTCGCCATGTCGAAGATTATTGGATTGAGAAAAACTACATTCCGAACGTCGGGGTAAAATTACCATTTTGCCCCTCAAAGCTTTAGCCTTGCCTATACAAATGAAGAAGGGCATTTTGGTCTTTCAACCACCCCAAGGCTGTCGAAAAAGAGAAGAGATTGTGGCCATTGGATTGAGTTGATTGACACTTAGGACAAGTGTCCATAGATGAGCTAAAGACTGGTCTTGTCCACTATTGACCGCTTACCATTCAACCATTGACTTTTGAGATTGAATATAGTCTCTTTTCTCTCTCTTTGGCAGGCCATACACCCTCAAACCACCGAGGCCTCATCTTCTTCTTCCTTCATTCTGCCGCCGCTGAAGACCAGCTTCTACCTCGCCGTTCATTGCCTTCGACGAGCCCCTTCGGCCACCGCCTAGACTTCAACCGACCACACCCGCCTAGCCCCACCGCTTGCCTACCTCCTCGAAGTGGAAGCGCATCGATTGGACCACCGAGGAGCTCCGGCCAACCGTTTCCCCGGAAGCCGATGGAAATTGATCCAATCTGAGGTAGGCTAAGTTTCTGACCCTTTGGACCTTGAAATGTTGGAGTTTCGCGACCAAATTTTATGGAGATTTAGGGAACTTGCATATCAATCTGTGGCAAAGAGTTGAGCTTGATTTGATGAAGTTTTGATCCTAAATGGGTCCTATGAATGTTAGACAGAAACAGCCGATTTACTGTCTTGGAGGAGCCGGCGACTTTCGAAGAGATTCCGGCAACGACGCGACCTCAAAATTTTGGTAAGACTCTCAGACCCTTAGATTGACATTTTAACAAGTAGGTTGGTGACTAAATGATGGATTTGGAGTAGATTAAGGGTTAGACATACTCGGTTTGCACAGAACTAAAAATAGCCGATTCAGTTCTGTACGAGACCGAATCTGTGGGGGCTGAAGGCTGTTGGTTTTGAGTCTCAAATTGGTGATTAAGGCATACTAGGATAGTGAGGATTGTGTTATGGAGGTTTGTGATGCATGGATGGGTGAATTGGACAAAGAAAATTGATAATTAGTTAGAAATTCCTAGGTTGCGCGGTGAGTTTGGCCTTGGACCATTGAAACTGAAATTGTGAGGGCTCAAGAGGAGGATTTTTGTGGCATCAAACTTGTGACATTCTGATTTCCAGTCAATTTCAGACTCATTAATGAGGAGTGTATCTAGCGATGTGTTTCAGTCATATCTCGCTCGAATTTGATCAATTCGAGTAGACTGACCAAAAGGGAAAGGCTAACGCGAGACATGGTACGTGGACCTAGGGAATTCGGATGAGAAATGGCGCTTTGACCATAAGGATTGTCGAGGGGATATTTAGAACCACGAAAAGGTCGATCTAAGGATGATTAGGGAATGCCTTGCGAGTGTAATACGATTGGAACGCGGTGATGCCGCTTAACCAACGTATAATTTGCAAAATTTTTCTGAATCGGACAGTGAAGATCAAGACCATAGGAACTAATGATAGACCCTCACAATTATATAATAACCAAAGCCGCCACGAATTGACGTGCCCTAATGTGATGAGAATTACAGGGTCGATACGCGTAAAGTCCGCAAAATCCGCCCGTTGGTTCGAGATAGGCTAGAACCACGTCTGATAGAGAAAACCATCAGAAACGAGTCTTAAAAAATTTGAAATAGAAAATCAAGAATTTTAACGTTATTCGGATTGGCCATCGTCTTATCGAAGAATTTTGGAACGAGAAAAACGACGTTTTGAACGTCGGGGGTAAAATTACCCTTTTGCCCCTCAAACTCAAAGCCTTACCCATGCATTTGAAGAAGGACAAAGTGGTCCTTACACACCCTAAAGGCTGCCGAATTCAAGGAGGAACAAGAGCCATTGGATCAAAGCTTGAATGACAATAAAGTGTCAATGGATGGTGTAAAAGGAAGTCATGTCCACCTTTATGCAACTACCATTCAACCATTTGACCATAGACTTTGAATATAGTCTTCCCACTCTCTCTCTATCCTCACTTGTTCGGCCATAGCAGCCCCAAGAACCACTTACAGCCACCTTCTTCTTTCTTCCTGTTTCTGCTCGCCGGCGACCAGCTCTGGTCTCTCTATTCGCCACATCCGATGACCACTTTCGGCCACCGCCTAACCACTAGTCGGCCATACCAACCTAGATCTACATCTTACCGACCTCCTCGAAGTGGAAGTGCTGCATTTGGACTACCGAGGAGCTCCGGCCAAGAGTTCTCCCGAAAGCCGATAGAAACAGACTTAACCTAAGCTAGGTGAGGTTCCTGACCCTTTTAGAGGCCAGAATGTTGGATTTTTGAGGTCAAATTTTACGGAGTTCTAGTACACATGTATATGAATCTGTGGTAAAAAGTTGAGAGTGATTTGAAGAATTTTTTACCATGAATCGTTTTTATGAACTTGGAACAGAAACTGTCGGTTACTAACCTAGGAAGATCCGGCGACTTTCAATGGGATTCCGACGACCATTCAACCTCAAATCCATGGTTAGCCTCTTAGACCATTAGATAAACATGTTAATAGATAGGATTGTGAGTAGATGAAGGATTTGATGAAGGTTTTGGACTAAAAGTGCATGGTATGAACAGAACCGAGAGAAATCGGTTCAATTCTATGCAAAATCGATTCTGGTGGGAGCAAGAACATATGGTGATGAGTCTCAAATTGATGTTTAAGACATGTTAAGATGATGAGGGTTGTGTTATGGAGGATTATGGTTCATGGAATGAGGAATTGGATATGAAAAATTGTTGAATTGGTTGAATATTATAGGTTGCACGGTGAATTGAACCCTTGGACTATTTGGCCAAGACTTGGAGACCATTGCAAGAAGAGATTTGTGTTATCAAGCTTAAGGTAAGGGAATCATAAATTTAGAATAGAAAGATTGGACTCAATTGGGTGAGTCGAGGATTAATTTGATTGATTTATGAGAATTTTCCAAAGGATAGTTCTTGATATAACCTAAGTGGTTATAGGAGGGTTATGTGTGTTATTATTTGTGTTTAAATCACCCGCCATGTGTGTGTGTCACTTGATTGCCTTGCATGCCATGAGTTTTTGAATTGTGCCTGAATTGCACATGTCGTCATGTATGAGAAAAACGAATTGAAAATCATGGCATGAGCATGATATGGCAGGCCCTAAGGCATATGAGACTCGGGGCGGGAGGTGGATACCCTGATGCGATGTAATCACGCGGTGGAGTTGATGTTGTGTGGCCCCCTAATGCGATTTAATCGCAGGGTTTGAAATGGCCATGGTCCTAATGCGAATTATTCGCGGGACGGAGGTATGTGGTGATGATATTGGCTTGGAGATTCATTGGAACCTGATAAGTTTACGCGGGTTACCAATGATGGTCTGATGCGTTTACGCGGACTAAGCCTGATGCGATCTAATCGCGGGCTGGAGGATAAGGCAGGCAGGATGAGGTGATTGTGGTGAAATGGCAGGATGAGGTGTGCATGATCATCTAAGTGTGACGTGGTATCATAGTTGCATGCCCATCATCTGTGTGTCACTATCTTATTTGTATGTTCCTGTATACTTATGAGTTTGGAATTTTGGGATAGATAAAGTGGACGATCAGCCTAACCTAGGGTTAGGACTCTTTTACTGAGATGTGTATCTCACCCCTTTGGGGACCCTTATTTTTACAGATCCTCGGCCTTAGGTATGTTGCCTATTCGTTTTGGGGATCCCAAGGAGATGACAACATATTTTGACGAGTTCCCAGATAGGCAGGGGAACATTTATGTGAGAAAGTGTACGGGTGTATGGGTCGACAAGGGTAGCTCGGACTAGAAGCCTCATAGGTTCGAGCCATGGTTTAAGAAGGTCAAAGACGAGACGATTGGGCCACTGAAGCCTCACGAGGTACTCCAGGGAGTTATCCCTGATTAGTGCCAGACTGTTGGGGAGCAGGAGTTGCTAGAGGGGTCTGTAGTTGGTTCTAGGAACGGCCCGGAGAAGACCCCGACGCTGGACTTTACTGTTGAGGAGGACGAGATCATTGTCCTGGAGGCGACCGAGGAGGACCTTGCGGAGTCGTCCCATGAGGAGACCATGGAGGACACAGTTGAGGTTCCATCATAGACCTTCTCCGAGTATGAGCCAACGAAGGATGCCGAGGACACCGAGGATTCCAGCAGCTCATCTTAGGTGTCTCAGCTTATTGGCTTGATCTTATGATGGCGACCCCCGACCATTGCTATTTTGGGATGTCGATGTTGGTCATAATTTTTTATGTGCTTACCCCGTAGCCCTTGCCTAGCGGATTGTAGTAGTCAGTATTTGTATAAACAGTATGTTATGATGTATGACAGTTATTACACTATCCAAGTCTCACTTAACTTATATTTTATACGGGGATTTATTTGAGTATCGCTTCCGCATGCTTAATATATATATATTATCTCTCGACTTGTTTGTGGATCTTGGGACCACGAGAGATGTGTTGTTTACTTGCAGGGATGTTCGCGTGCTCGACGGGTTCGGGGCCTGACAAAACTCGAGGTAAGGGAATCTTAAACTTAGGATAGGAAGATTGGACTCACTTGGGTGAGTCAGACGATAATTTGATTGATTTGTGAGAGATTCCAAGACGAATGTTCTTGGTACGTCCTAAGATGGATAGGAGATTAATGTGTGCTATTACTTGTGTTTGAATTACTTGCCATGTCTGAGTGTCACTTTGATTGTCCTGCATGCCATGGGTGTATGATTGTGCTTGAGTTGCACATTACATATGATTATGAAATGAATTGAGAATCATGGCATGAGTGTAACAAGGCGAGACCTTGATGCGTATGAGACGCAGGGTGGTGGAATGAGTACCTTGAGGCGCTGAGGCGCGGGGTCGGAGTTGTGTGGCGCCCTAATGGTACGAGACGCGGGGTTGAGTGAGCCACGGTCCTGATGCGTTTACGCGGGACGGAGATATGAGGTGTTGACACTGGCCTAGAGTATCATTGAAACCTGATGCATTTACGCGGGTTGTCAATGACGATCTGATGTATTTACGCGGACTGAGCCTGATGCGATCTAATCGGGAACATGAGAATGAGGCAGGCGGAAAACGGTAGATGTGGTAAGGTGGCAGGGCGAGTTGTGCATAATCATCTGAGTGTGTTGTGATGCCATCGTTGCATGCCTGCCATCTGTGTGTTGCCATTTATATTTGCATTTGCCTTATATGTCTATGAGTTTGAATGATTGGGGTATGTGACTGCTTGAGTGGACAGTCGGCCTAACCTAATGTTAGGACCCACCTTACTAAGATGAGAATCTCAACCCGTTGGGGACCCTTATTTTTTTCAGATCCTAGGTCTTGACGATGTGACCCATTCGTTTTGGAGACCCGAAGGAGATGTCCACCTATTTTGATGAGTTCCCTGATGGGCAGGGAACTATTTATGTAAGGAAGTGTACCATGGTTTGGGTAGACGAGGGTGGTACGAGCTAGAAGCCTTATCGGTATGAAGCCTGATTTAGGAAGGTTAGGGACGTGTCTAACGGGCTGTTTAAGCCCAATGAGGTGCCCTAGGGAGTTGTACCTAGTTGGTGCCACCCCACCCGAGACTTAAACTAGGCCGAGGGATCCGTTGTCGGTTCGAGGAATGGACCGGAGAGGACCTCGACCATAGAAAACACGGAGTAGGAGGTCATTGTGGTCGAGACGACCGGGGAGGATCTCATGGAGCCATTTGCTGAGGAGATAGCTGAGGATACTATAGAGGTTCGCTCTGAGACCTTTTCGGAGTACGAGCCCACGAAGGACGCCGAGGACTCTAGCTGCTCGTCTTAGGAGCTCCCAGCTTATCAGCCGATCCTTTGGTGGCGACCCTGACCCCGTTTCTTTTTGATGTTGATGATGTGTACTTACCCTGTCGCCCCTCGTGTTAGCGGCTTTAGTAGCTATGTACCTGTATGAACATTTGGATTTATGTATGACAGTGTTGGCGCTACCTAGGTCCCACTTATATTTTGTACGGAGGAGTTATTTCATTATTGCTTCCGCATGCTTGGTATATATTATGTCTCTCGACTTGTTTGCGGAACTTGGGACCACGAGAGATATTTAGTTTGCTTGTAGGGAGTCGCGTGATCATGCCTAGGGAGCGGGGCCTGACAGTCGCTATAAAGACCGAATCATCTCACAACGAGAATCATGATGACCGAATCATCTCGATAAGACGTCGAGAGTCATGTGATTGACCGAATCATCTCGCGGCTCTTGATGGGCATAATGAAGATAAAAGACTGAAACATGATCATGATGTGTTTCCGAGTCTGTATGATTGAAATGCTTGAGTTGGCTAGAATGCCTGGAGTGCATGAAACGTCTGTTATGCTTGTACAGCTTGAGAAATTCGGATTTGAAAGTGAAAGTGCAAAAGACATGCATCTGATTGCCTGATATGCCTAAGTTGCCTTGTTATGCCAATTTCTTGAATGTCATGTTTGAAAAGCGTTTTTCCAAAACTTGCAATTTTTCAAACGAGCCTGGAGGTACCATTAGCCTAGCTTAGGGTTAGGGTTAACTTATTGAGATTGTTATCTCACCCCGTCGTTGGACCGACATTTTCAGGTCTCAGACGATGGAAACTCGGGCTTGCCATGATGGGCATTCGATGAAGGCACTTGAGGAATTGTACACTAACCCTTTGAGACCTTAGGGAGGGCTTATACATTTTGAGGATTTAGAATTGTGAACTTTAAAGTATGATTGACTCAAGGGAGAGAAGTATACCCTTTTGTTATAGGTCATCTTGTATTTTCTGTGCATGGGATGTTTTCTCACTTCCACATGCGTTTATCATATAGAAGTTTTTTGTTATAGCCGTTGGATCCGGGGAGATATTCTAAATTTAATGGCCAGATGGAATGTTGACGAGCTCGCAGGGTTCAAGACGTGACATGAGCCCTTGATTATTTAATTGATTGTGATGCCTATGTGATTTATATGGCTATAGTGCCAGTGATATCTTTTAGCTATGAAGCCCTGTTAGTGAATTGGCTTTAATGCCTATGCTACATAAATGGCTACAGTGTCGATGCTATATGAATGGGCTATATTGTCCCAGCGATCGTTGGCCAATTGCCCCGGAGATCGCATTAGCCGTGAGTCCCTAAGATGATAATTGGCCGGAACCCTAGAAGTACCAATTGGTCTGTGGCCCTAGTGGTACCAATTGACTAAAAGTTTTGATGATACCGATTGGCATGTGGCCCCAGTGGTATCAAGCGACTATGATCCTGAAATGGTAATTGGTTATGAACCCCAGATATACCGATTGGCCTGTGGCTCAAGTGGTACTAGTTAACTAAAAGTCATTACGATATCGATTGGCATGTGGCCCCAGTGATATTAGTTGGCAAGAGAGTCAGAGAAATGCATCGCGGCTTGGAACCCAGGCGATAAGGAAATGAGACGTTATTGTGACGATATTATGAAGTTATATGCTTGTTTTGGTATATGTTAGAAGCTAGAACTTGTGAGGTTAAGTGCTTATGACTGTGACCTTAGATTATGCATATCTTGCTGAGATAGTTGATTGTGGATGTCTTGTGCCATTGCTTGGATCATGTTCTACATTCGGTGTTAGTTTCATGGTTTGGGGGGACTGGTGTTCAGGTCTAGGTTTAGGTTTCACTTGCTGAAATTTATATCTCAACCCAGTGGGGGATTATCTTTTTCAAATCCCAGGTGAAGGAAGCCCGAACTTGCCAAGGATTAATATTCGAGGAAGTAGTTGATCAATTTAAGACGTTGGGTGACCTTAGAGATTGTATATTGTTTAGTGGATTGGTTTTGACCATTGGAATGAATTGAGATGTATTTTATAGATTGAAAAGTGTACTATTTATTTTTGTCCTAAGTCATTTTGATTTTTATTGTGTACGGAGTAGTTTCTTCCTTCTGCATGTATACGAGATGAGAACATGAGGTCCAAAGGATCCTGGATGGCCTAGCTTGATTACGACCTGGTGGGATGTCTGCGTGCTCGATGGTTTTGGGGCGTGACACAAGCAATCAACCATTCATTGGAGTCACTTTCCGTGTTTCACAAATGGCGTTCTCTTCACTCGTATTTCTTTCAATTATTCACTCCTCTTATTAAAATCAATTCTAGTTCCTCAAAATCAGGAATTGCAATTAGCCATAAGGCTTTCAAATTCCAATCTACTCAGGGACTTCACGTCTCATTCAAAGCGTCCTCGACTACCCTTAGTGCAATTAGACGACCTTGAGGACTCCGCCTCATATTGGTCGATCATATTTAGATCCTTGCAAGACTATTAGGATCCAACAACCCTTGCTCTCAAGCAATCCCAGGAAAGTACTTCCATTAAACAACTCAATGAAGGCGATCTAAGCAGATATGCCTTCAAGGAAAACTCTTCCTTTGGTGACATTTCACCAATCATTAACAGCCTCTTAAGCCTAAAAATCATCAGGTCACTTTCTTTCTTCAGTGTACCCAAAACTTTTAAGGTTCTCTCACAAAACTCTCAATTTATAAGAAGGCAGTTTCAAACTCATTTTCTCCGTCGAACCTTATTCGACCTCAGCCTCGTGATCCATCTCACAAGCTATTCGAACTCTCGTGGTTCTTTTCCATGTTCCCACATTGAAAATGAGTAATCGCAGAGTCACCTTTCTTGTGACTTTCATGACTTTAACTCATCGACACTAGTATCTGTCACCACATTGACTTAGGCAACAATGGTAGCTCCTCCTCTAGCTTGCTTACCTATCAGTTTTTTCTCATTTCCATTTAAAGTTCTCATGACCCATCCAGCTTTTGGGTCTCACGTGATTAACAAAATCGAGTCATACGCTCTTCTTGTACTCATATTTCAATTATTATCTTTACTCAATTTTCATGATGCTTCTCAGTTGTCGGATCTTCCATACCATGTATACTCAAGCCCAATGCTCTTCTATGGCCCTACTTTGATCGTTCAACGTCATTAGGTTCTCATGTCACTTGAACCACTATAATCCTCCAAGAATCAAAGACGTAAGTCATCTAAGTCTAGCAGTCTCAGGCTGCTCATCTCATTATCTTTCACCACTAACCATCTAGTGGTTCCAAAACAACTCTTAACTAGTTGCTCATTATTCAAAGATTCCAAATCATCTTCAAGCAGCAACCACACAACAAGCCAGCCTCAACAAGGCAACTTCTCAATTAATAGTCATTACTAGGCAAGCCTCAACTAGGCCAAAACTCAACTAGGTCAACACCAAACAAGTACTCAAAGCGTCACTTCTATAAGTCAATTATCTATACTTTAAGCATAAGGCATTTGCCACTCTATCACAAACACGACAGGTTATCTCATTCTCAATAGGCATCAGTTCAACGGTGTATAAACTCTCCACACGTTGTCTAATCTCCCAGTTAGACCTTGACCAAAGCAATCATATGATGCCAACTACAAAACATGCCCAACAAGCCAATCACAAACATCAATTTTCTTTTGCAAACGACATTCACTACCAAGCACGAAGCTTTTAACCATGTTAATCATAGGCGTCATTACACATGCTATGTCACTTTCGAACATTCACTTTGAGAATCACTCTCGTACCATACATCTCTTGACCACAATCAGACTCAACCTGATGCCTAGACTCTTTCTTTCAATTTATGACTTGGGTCATTCCTGCCTCCCTGCTATCTTAGAAGCCTATCAGGAGCCGCTTTTTGTCTGGACCTCTCTGTCCCGACGATCACTCCCTATCCTCATCAAACCTAGTTGTTACAGGTTGTCCCAAATCATACATCTACGAAGATAGTCCCATTCGACATGTCCCAAAACATGCTTCCTTATGGTTTATAGCTATCCCATCAACTTGTCCCATACTAAGCGATAGTTTATTAAGTCCAATAGTGATAAGCTCATGCATACACCTTCCTCGACTTTCATTTTAATGCCACAAACACATGATGTCCTGATTGTCTTCGCCATTCGTCATACTACAATAGTCTCCAGATCCATTCTTATCCATCAAAGATTTTTAATTCCATCAATGACCATCACATCTCATAGATTAATTGCCTATGTTCAACCATATATTTCAAGTCTAGTTGCTATTCAAGTCAAATCCATATGTATTCGGTCACAATTGGCTTTTAACCTAAATATTCCGTACTCGCCTCCTTGTATGCACCTCATCTCATATCATCCAAGGTTGTCAATAGCAATCGATAACTAGAACCATTAAGATATAACGCAATTCACGCCTGAATCTACTAATACCAGTCGCCTCATTCTAACTTGTACTCCTCAAGTTGGGTCATTGACAAACTACAATCACAATCATATAATCCAATCGACCCCCTCATTCATAAGCAATTCACAACTAACCCCAAGCACAATTACTACCTCAAAATTCGTGTGTGACATTTCGAATCCCGACCATCTCGAGGCCATTGAATGGAAGGATATCGATTGATGTGTTTCAGTTGTAACTCGCTTGGAGTTAGCCACTCACAAGTTAACTGATCAAAAGGGAAAGACTGACGCGGAGTAGGGTATGTGGACTTGGGGAATTTGAATGAGAAATGGCACTTTGACCATAAGGATTGTCAAGGGAATATTTTGGGCTAGCAAAGATCGATCTAGGAACGATCGTGGAATGCCTAGATAGCATTATACGTTGGGACGTGGGTGATTCCACTTAACCAATGTGTAATTTACGAGAATTTCTAAATTAAATTTCGATGATCAGGACAGTAGGGGCTAACGATAAACCCTCGCAATCACAGGACAATCAAAGTCGCCACTACATGAGAAATTCTAAGGTCGATACACGTAGCGCCTGCAAGAGTCGCCCGTTAATTTGAGATAAATTGGAATTACAGTAGACGAGAACTCGACATGAATTTGGCCTCAGAATTAGGTATCAAACATTGAGGAATTCCAACATTGGAAGAGAATTGAATGTTGCCTCATCAAGGACAATTTAAATTGGAAAAGTGTGAAATGACCATTTTGCCCCTCAAGGATATTCTTTCTTTTAAGAGCAAGCAAGGACATTTTAGTCATTTATTTTCACCTATGGTGATCGAAATTTGGAGGGCACTTTGGTCAATTTAGTTTCTTGATATTTTGATGGAGAAAAAACAAGCCTACTAATTACGACTTAGGGACCTAGGTTAGCATTAATTTCAAGTCATTTCCCCACCTACCATTCCTCTCTCTCTCTTCTTGACTTGGAGACTAAGAAATGCAAGAAGACCTCTCTCTCTCTTCATTTTCTTCAGCCCTCTCTCTCTCCACTTTCTCTTTCTTTTCTGCTTCTTCTTCATCTTCTCTCTCTTGCCCGTCGGCCCTACTCCGACCAATATACTGTTTTGGCCTAAGCTCGAGGTAAGTTATACCTAAACATTTATTAGGATGTTAGGTTACTAAAAGACGAAGTTTTGAGTGGGAATGAAAGGTTTTATGGACTGATTTTGTGAGAGGCGCGAGGAAACTTAATTATGCCCTATTTTGATGAATTGAACTTGAGTGATTTCATGGCATGAAACTTTTGAAATCGAGGTTGAATTGAGGAGTCTAATTTGGTCATGGAGTGTGGTTGGACCTTTTGGCATGTTTTATGAAAATTCCTTTTTGAGCCGAGTATATTGAGGGACCTGTGACTAAGTCAAGCGTGGTTTCATGAATTGGTCGTAATCATTGAATTGCCAGAGGTTTTACTTGAATTTATACGCGCTTGACTAAGAAATGTATGATTTGAAACATGTTGTGTCCAGTGACGGACATGTGAAAGGAATGCCTCGAGTAGGCGATGAACTACTTGATTTCTTGAGTTGTTCTTGAATGATGAATTTTGAAGCATGAATTGTTTTCTTTGAATGAAAATCTGAGGCTTTCTATAATTGAAAATTTTATGAATAAAATGGCATGTGAGATCGCCGAGAAAATGATATGTACACTGATGTACGGGATCGCCAATGGCGTGTGGGATCGCCAATGGTGTGTGGGATCGCCGAGAAATTATATTTTCGCCAACGTATTAGAAGGGAGTTACTCCCATTTGACCTGACGAGGTCATGCGACTAGAGAGTCCCATATTGACACGATTCATCTCGATTGAAAATGGGCGTCGAGAGTCGTATGGTGACCGAATCATCTCTAGGTCCGGACGCAAGAGTCTCATATGGACCGACGGGTCATATGGAGAACGAATCATCTCACAACCCTAAAATGGGCGGCCCAGAATGGGCGGATACGGAAAGATCTATTTTTTGGAAAAATCAGCAATGATTTTTGAGAAATTGAATATGCCTCATGTTTTGATGATTACCTCAAGTATGGAAGTTTGCCTCACGAGTTTTAAGTTTGTCTCATGAGTTAAAAATGGCCCTTGAAGGGCATGATAAAAAATGATATGTTTTTTGGAAATACATGAAATGGAATTGGAAATATCCTTATGTTTCGAAATGGGATCGAGTACTTGCTTTTGATTGAAAACCCTGTCATCGTATGAAGCTTAGATTTGTTATGATTTATGACTGAGTTAGGATGATTTGAAGGTACTGAAATGCCAAGTTTTAACAAGTACCCTGTTTTCCCATGCCAAAGATTTTATCCCAAAATACTCATTTTTCAAAAGTGTTTGGAGGTACTGGCAACCTAGTTTATGGTTAGGTTTGACTTACTGAGATTATATATCTCACCCCATCGTAGGATAACATTTTTCAGGTCCCATAGGAAGGAAACTCGTGATTTCCATGGATTGGCATCCAATGAAGTCGTTGGAAGAAACGGTTATGAATCATTTTGTGACCTTAGAGTTGTAATGATGAAATTTGAGGATTTAGAATTGTAAACTCTACAATATGATCGACCTTTATGAAAGGTGTACTCTTTTATCCTAAGTCATCTTGTTGTTTTATTTGTATGGGGTTGTTTCACACTTCCGCATGCATGTATCATTTGAAAGTTATGAATAGTTAAGGTCGATAGATCCTAGGAGATCATTAAAAGTAATGGCGAAGGTGGGATGTTCACGACCCGCCGGGCTCGGGGCGTGACATCCCCATTTAAGTGGTATCAAAGCAAGGTTAGCTCGATCCAACTTGATTGAGACTTGGAGTGATAAGGAGTGATGACTTGAGGTTGATTAGATGGTGAGACCCTTAGGGTTAGGCACTCATTGCCGATTCTTCAGGATTATAGGCTTGAATTTGTGCTGCACTTTAATGGTTATAGTATCGATTTTAATCGATGATATTGGGTATTGGTGTGATTGAAGTTCACAAGGAAGCAAGTAGAAATTGAGGAGCCATGAGCATGGATTTGAGGTTGTGAATGCGCTTGAGGTTAATAGAGAATTGCTTATAAATAGAGGGTCGATTGGATTACATGATCATCATTGTGGTCTTGAGGTATATGGTTGAACATAGGCAATTGATCTGTGAGATGGTCATTTGTGGAATTAGAAACCTTCCATGGATAAGAACTGATCTAAAAACAAATGTGGTGTGGCGAGTATTGAGGATGCTCATTCAGTGCATGTGTTTATGGCATTAAAATGAAAGTTGATGAAGGTGAATGCATGAACTTATCATTATCAGACTTAATAAACTATCGCTTGGTATGTGACAAGTTGATGGGATATCTACAAACCGTGATGAAGCATGTTATAGGACATGTGGAACGGGACCCTCTTCGTAGATGTATGGCTTGGGACAACCTGCAATGACCAGGTCTGACAAGGGCGGGGAGTGCATGCCGGGACAGAGAGATTTGGACAAGGAACAGCTCCTAGAAGGTTTCTAAGATAGCAAGGAGGCAAGAATGACCCAAGTCATAAATTGAAAGAGAGAGTCTAGGTATCGGGTTGAGTTTAATTTTGGTTAAGAGATGTATTGCACTGAAGTGACCCTCAAGGTGAATTTTGAAAATTACATGGCAATTGTAATGGCATATGTTATTGGCATGGTTAAGAGCTTCATACATGGCAGTGGGTGTCGTTTAAAAAAAGGAAATTGACGCTTGTGTTTGGCCTGTATGGCGAGTTTTATCAACGAATGTCGTTTGACTGGTATCTTGTGAAGTTGATATAGCCTATTGAGTTACTGCTATGTCGCAGATACGTCTGGACTTAAGATGTGAGCACTTGACCCAATGAATTGTGACTCGAGAGTTTGCCTGGTAGATGACTACTAGTTGCGGAATTGCCTAGAAGAGACTGGCTTAATAAGTGATTACTGATGAATGATGATTTGAAATTCCTAGATAATTGGCGATTGATTAAGGATTTGCTTAGAACCACTGGATGGTTGATTGCTTGTGATAGATGATAAGATGAGCAGCCTGAGACTGCTAGACTTGAGTAGATGACTTAAGTCTTTGATTCCTGGAGGGAATCATAGTGGTTCAAGTGACATGAGAACCTAATGACGTTGAACGATCAAAGTATGATCGTAGAATAGCATTGGGCTCGAATATACATGGTGTGGATGATTCAAGAATTGAGATGGATCATGCAAATTGAGTAAAGATGAGCGATTGGAGCATGAGTACTGAAGAGAATATGGCTCGATTTGTTAATCGTACGAGACCCAAGTGTGATAAGGGGTCGTGAGAACTTTCAACAAAAATAAGAAAAGTGGATGGGTAGACAAACTCCAGAAGGAGCTGACATTGTACCCAAGTCGTTGGGACGACTGATACTAGTACTGATGAGTTAAAAGATGAAAGTCACGAGAAAGGTGACTCTGAGTTACTGTTTTCTAAATTGAATGCGTGGGAAGAACCACTAGGGTTTTGAAAAGCTTGTGAAGTTATTTATAGGGTTGAGATTGATTGAGTTTGATAGAGGGAATTTGAAACTACCTTCTTATAAATTGAGGGTTTCGTGAAAAAACCTTAGAAGTTTTGGGTACACTGAAGAAAGAAAGTGACCCTTGCAGTTATTAGCCTTAAGAGGCTATTGATGATTGGTGAAATGTCACCAAAGGAAAAGTTTTCTCGGAAGGCATGATATCTGCCTGAGCTACCTCTGTTGAGTTATTTGACGGAAATATCATCTTGAGATTGCTTGAGAGCAAAGTTTGTTTGGATCCTGATAATTTTGCAAGGATCAAAGGATGATTGACCATTGTAAGACAGAGTTCTCAAGGTCGCCTAAGTACATTAAAAGTGGTCGAGGACCCTTGAATAAGATAAGGAAATCCCTGAGTGGATTGGAACTTGAGAGTTTTATGGCTAGTTGTTATTCTTGATTCGGAGGAACTATAATAGGCCCTAAGAAAGGAAGTAGATGATTGAAAGAGGAATAAACAAGAGGATTTCGTTCATGGATTATGAATATAGAGATTTCCACAGAATGCGCCTGTAAGGGATGGTTGCTACCTTAGCACAAGTCTCGTAACGAAAGACTGACATGTCGTTCCTTCCGTCGTGGGGAAAGTTGAGGAAAGAGATATATCAATTGTCTGACATTGATGATTCTATGAGATTGATTGAGGATGAATCTAGACCACTAGAAGTGGTATTATCAGGTCACGAAACTCGGCGAGCACGCGAATATCCCTGTCCATGCCGTTCATTCAAGAATGCCCTGGGATCTAACGGCCAATAACTTACAACTCCTTTTATCAAATGCATGTAGAAGCGATGCCATCTCCCATATATATATATATATATATACAGCAACATACAGATGACTTAGGACATACACAACAAAATCTCCTTAACCAATTACTAAAAGATCAACTTTTAATTTGCTAATCTCAAGTACAATCCCTGATATAACAACAAGCAAATCCACCCCAAGTACAATTGGTCAACTATCTCTTCATGGCCAATCTTTGGCAAGCTCGTGTCTCCTTCGCCTCAAAACCTGAAAAAATGTAGCCCTACTGGGGTGAGATATAAATCTCAGTAGGGTGGGTCCTAACCCCAGGTTAGGTTGACAGTCCACTTAGGTAGTCTCGTTACTCGACAGGTCCAAATTCATGAACACCCATGCATAATAATCAAACTCAATAAACAACGACACACAAAAGACAAGCATGCATTTATGACCTCGTGCCACACTCATGTGCACATGTATACTCGGCCTGCCTCTTCGTCACATCCATCAACTTTTGCCTGCCTAATTCTCTAGCCCACGAACAAGTCGCCTCAAGCTCGACCCGCGTAAACACATCAGACCGCCATCTTCGGTGACCCGCGTAAACGCATCAGGTCCCGGTTCATCTCCAGGCAAGGTTTATGAGCTCATACTCTGTCTCGCGATTAGATCGCATCAAGACTGTGGCTATCTCAACCTCACGACTTCGCGTATCAAGGCGCCATCTAGTCATACTTCACACCGCGACCTCATCGCATCAGGGTCTCAACCTTCCGCTCCGCGTCTCACACGCTTTAGGCCCATGCCATGCCATGCCCATGCCACATCACATCATATCTTTGATTTTCCATCCACTCTCGCACTCACTAGCAGGCGCGCATTCAAATGCATGTTATAATTTTCGTGGCATGCAATTCAATTCAAATGATATATAGGCATGGCAAATAACTCATGCACACAATATTACTCATAATCAAGCCTATATCATCTTAGTATATCACTAAGCTACCCGCTTGAATAAATTCTCATAAATCGTGCGAATCGGCCCTCGACTTACCCAATCGATTCCAATCCCCCTATCCTCGGTTTAGGAATTTCCTTACCTTTGATTTGGCAACACAAATTACTCCTCTTGGGCCTCCAAAGTTTCGGCCCCCAATGGTCCAAGACCGAACTCAATGCGCAGCCTAATCAAATCCAATCAATTACATCAATTTCCAATCCAATTCAACCATCCATGAACCCCAAGCCTCCATAGCATTATTCTCATCATTATAACATGCCTTAATCATCAATTTAAGACTTATAACTCAACCATCAATAGCCCCACAGATTCGGTTTGCACAGAACCGAACCGGGCTATGTTCGATTCTGTGAGATCCGAATGGATCCAGCCACATATCAACCCCAAATTCACCATTTAAATACTATACCACCTCTTAACATGATTATCTAAGGGTCCAAGAGGCTCACCAAAGATTTGAGGCCGATTGGTCGCCGGAAACTCAACGATCATCGCCGGTTCCTCCAAGTCGGTTTTCCAGCAGTTTCTGGGCAAAATGTACAAGGTTGATTCGTGGTCGAAAACTTATCAAATCAAGCCCAACTTTTTACCACAGATTCCTACACGTCTCAGCCTGATCTCCACAAAAGTTGAGCCATAGATTTCAAGAATTTGTCTATCAAAAGGGGTTAGAACCGAGCCTACCTCAAACTGGAGCAGAATCTATCGACTCTTGGGAGAATGCTTGCCCCGAATTCTACAGTCCTCCAAATGACCTGATTCCAGTTGGAGAACATCGAAAAGATGTAGATCTACGTCTGGTTGGTTGGCCAACAGTAGCTGGTGGCCAGACGTACTGGTCACAAGGTCGAACGGCGGTGCTGGGGCAGGTCGGGCGAGACAGAAACTGGAGAAGAAGAAGAAGAAGAGCTCGGTTCTTTTTGGGAAGGGTGATCTGGCCAATGGAGAGTGAGAGAGAGAGGAAAGAGAGAGCTTTTGTTTATCCCAAAAATTGGACACATGAGTTGATTGGTAGGTGGGCATTTAGTGTGAGATGGCCACAACTCATGGATGTTTGACACTTGTCACTTGCTCTAACCAAGGAGATCCAACGGTCATCTCTTTGTCCTTGAATTTTCGGCAACTCGAGAGAGGATATAATGTCCATTTTTCCCTTCTTCCATTATAAAGGCAAAGTTCTAAGCTTGAGGGGCAAAATAGTCATTTTACCCCCGACATTTCGAACGTCGTTTTTCTCGTTCCGGAAATCTTCGATAGGGCAACGGCCAATCCAAATAATGTTGGAATTCTTGATTTTCCATTTCAAATCTTTCAAGGCTCGTTTCTGATAGCTTTCTCCATCAGACGTGGTTCCAGCCTATTCCGAACCGACGGGCGGCTTTTGCAGACATTACGTGTATCGACCCCGTGATTCATATCACGTTTAGGACTTGTTAATTCGTGGCGGCTTCGGTTTTCATGTAATTGTGAAGGTCTATCACTAGCTCCTAAGGTCTCGATCTTCACTGTCCAATTTAAGAAAATTTTGCAAATCATACGTTGATTAAGGGGCATCACCCGCGCTCCAATCATATGACACTCGCAAGGCATCCCTTAATCATTCTTGGATCGACATTTTTTTGGCTCTAAATATCCCCTCGACAATCCTTATGGTCAAAGCGCCATTTCCTATCCGAGTTCCCCAAGTCACGTACCTTGTCTCCCGTTAGCCTTTCCCTTTTTGGTCATTCTACTGGAATTGATCAGATTCGAGCGGGATACGACTAAAATATATCTCAAGATACACACTCCTCATTGTTGAGCCTGAAATTAACTGGAAATCAGAATGTCACAACTCTTCCCCCTTTAAAGAAATTTCATCCTTGAAATTCACAACCTTCTACTCCATCCAATCCCTCGGGGGTATAAGCGTCTCGTCGCATTCTCACTTTTCCGAATACTTTTTTCCATGGCTTGACGATCTTGTTCGTCCTTTCCAACTCAAGGCCATCCTTCTCTAGGACTTGTCTCCTCCAGTCCTCAATCCAATAGGCTTCTCTCCATTCTCTTTTGGTATTCATATCATTGGCCAGCAGCTCTTCCTCGAGCGTTCACCTTATCTCTTACATTCATCCATAACCATTATCACTAAGCTCTCGCCAGAATGCTCTCTTTAATATCCATACCATTCAGTGTATTACTCCTTTCGAGCTTCCTTTCACGCCCACAGAGATTTCAGGGCTTTATCAATTTGCCCTCCATCAATCAAATTGAGTTATGACCCTCTCGACTCCTTAAACAGTCGCATGATTACTTCCGTAGTAATCCATTTTCGATTCCATCCGATAATTCCCTTGGATCAAATGGCCTTCAACTTTCATCGTCATGTCCTTCCCTTTCATCGGCACCCCTAGTGCTCAACTACAAGATAGACAACTTTCAACTCTCAACCTTATCACCGATATATATATGGATCTTGGCACATCTTTGTGCCGTCCCCAAGAAACACTATAATTCTCCCTTTGAATTTCTACGAGGTCACCTCCTATAGTTTCTCTTCAATGCTGGACTCGTACTTCCGTCCATGACCTCAAGAGTTCTATCCATTTCTATAATCCCTCCAGCATCGATGTTTAATCATGGTACACCTCAATCTCCTTCCGGCTCTCAGACTAGATATTTCCAATAGCCATCACGCTAGTCCATTAGCGAACTTCCCATTTAGGAGTTGAATTTCTTATTTCTTGAGGGAAGATTTGTCCCTTCATCGCCAATTAAACCATGCTCAATTCCCAACTGTAGGCATCCGCTAAATGATTCACCCTTCCTTATCTGTATGAATACCGCTATAATAACACTTGGGCGATCATTTTGTACCACATGCCTCGCCTTCAGCTCCCTTTATACAGTCTATACTCTTAACCTCCTTTAGTACACATATCTTCAAGATCTTTCTTGCACAAGCGACGCCCCTATATCCGCAAGCAATTTCTATACATCTGCATTGCCTCTTAATCAATTCCCCTCGGGATACTGCTACCTCATATTCTCGTAGCAGGAGTAGCCTTGCAGCGTTCTTCCACTCAGACAACATTTCCCAACTTTATCACGAGGACATTCACATACCCGTTCCAATCATGCTCTGAGCATGCCAATTCACGTAGCTTTACCACCATGGCGTGCATGCAATCCCCCTTTCAAATCGTCTTATTATGCCTCGAGTTTCATTGTGCATCGTGTCACTACGACCTTCACAAGCTTTTCAATCTCCAACTTGACTCGCCATAAACCACATAATCATTAGCTTAATTCGAGTCCTTAAATACCCCTTTCACGTTCATCCACCCACTCGCGTTACATCTGGCCCATAATCCATTTTATCATTGGAACAGCTCTTGTGGGAAATCTTTCAACGGTCCGTTTATTGCCATTCATTAATCCCGTGGAGCTTGCACTTTCTGCAACTCGCATCGACTATAGTCGATTCATCACTTATTCCAATCCTCAAAGGATTTATCATTCATTCCAATGCATGAATCTTACTTCATCAGGTTCACACATGCGCTCTTCACATTCAACATGCAATAGGCATTTTCCTAGAGTCCATATGACATCCTCATAATTGTTCATATTTCTCATGACTCCTTAAATGAGTCTAATCCTCGTCTCTCGAGGTGGTAACAACCAACTCAATCACTCCTTGGGCACTTGATTCGACTATTATCAACTTCCTTCTACCAAGTGTTGAATCCCCCAACTATTCTTCACACTTTCCATTTGAGAGCTCAAACCTTGGCTCTTTGTTGTCACTAGTCTCCTCCAGGACCGCACAACATCTCGTTTATCCTTGTCACTCTTCTCTTCAAGAAGCATCAGTGTCAGCCTCTGAGTTTTATGCTCGCTAAGGCGACCTTATCCAATTCCGTTTGTTCTACTGAACGTCGACATCATCCTGGAACTCAACATTATCTTTAAAAACATCCTTTTTGATTTCACTTCCAAGAGTCACTCAAGTCCTGCGTCTTCTTTCCCGGTACAGACGCTTAATCATCATATTGAGATAATTTAGAGCCTCTCTTCCTTTTATAATAGGGTCTCTTACTTTAAGGAAGAAACTACATAATTTCGTGGCATTTTCTTATTTTAAATTCACCTTGTCCTTCTCATTCCATAGGACGACAATCTTGGAGTCTGCGCCAACGGCGACACCTTTACTCTAGAGCTCAAATGTCACCATGCTTTCACATTCTCTTTCCCATAACTCAGTCACCTCCAGTGACGATATCTGTTCGTCCTTGAGTCTTCACCCGTTCACTTGTCGAATGGTCAATTCGATTACCTCAAACCACTTTGCAAGTGTCCTTCAAGTGCTCTTTTCATTTACTACATCACTTACTAGAATTACAACCATTCAGGACTACCACGTCCATTCACTTTTCCTTTCGTCAGTGACCATTTAATGGTCCAATCGCCCTTTAAGATCAATGCTCCATTCCTTAGGGAATAACAATTCATGATTCCATCTCTCATGGTTCCATTTCAATCAACCGATCCCAAGAAATCATTAACCTCAGGCAATCTAGCATGTCGATTCTTCTTCGATCTTATTCACCACAGAAAAGACTTGCTACTCACTTTCCACTATGTGCCTTATGCTCAGGTAATCAACCATTTTCATAGGCACGCTTCATATTCATAATAAATATCCCTTTGCTCGCAATTCATGAACAGGAGTTCTCTTATTCATAAGTCTTTCGATCATTTTCCTCTTTTGCCGAGTCCCATCATCATTCCTCAAGATCAGGAATAACATCCAGTCATAAGGTCTTCAAGTTCCCATTCACTCAGGGACTTACTCATCTTATTCAAGGGTCCTTGACCACCCTTACTATATGTCTAAGCGACTTGAGGACTCCGTCTCATACTGGTCGATCACCTATGATCTTTACAATAGTATCAAGATTCAAACAATCCTTGTTCTCAAGCAATCTCAGGATGATACCTTCCATCAAACCACTCAACAAAGACAGTCTAGGCAAATCTCATACCTTCAAGGAAATCCTTCCTCTAATGACCTTTCATCAATCCTCAATAGCGTCTTAGGGCTAGTACTGCCAGGGTCACTTTCTTTCTTCAATGTGCCTAAAACCTATAAGGTTTTCTCATTAAGGTCCTCAATCCAGAGGAGGCAATTTCAACTTTCATTCTTCCATCAAACTTAGTCATTCTCATTTTTATTCATAGTTCACAAGCTTCTCAAAACTCTCATGGTTCTTCCCACACATTCACTCTTTCTCGTGAACGAAATAACTCCGAATCACCTTTCTCGTGACTTATATCGCTTAACTCGTCTGCACAAGCATTTATTACCACAGTGACTTAGAGAAGCACAGCAGCTCCTCTCCGAGCTTGCTTAATCCATAATTTTTATCATTTCCATTTAAAGTCCTCACGACCCATTCAGCTCTTAGGTCTCGTACGATCAACCAATCGAGCCATCTTCTCTTTTAGTACTCATGCTCTGATCGCCCATATTCACTCAATTCTCATGACTCATATCAATTCTCGGATCTTCCAAACCGCATATCCTCGAGCCCAACGCTCTTCTATGACCACACCTTGGTCGTTCAAACTCATTACGTTCTCATGATCTATCTTGGTCCTTGGATCTTTTCGTATCTCACATACGAAAATCAAGTGCTACTCTAGCGACCATACCTTGGTCCTTCAGTTTGATCAGGTTTCCATATCCCTTGAACCACTATGATTCCCCTCAGGAACCCAGACTTAAGTCATCTACTCAAATCTATCAACCTCAGGCTGTTCATCTCAATATTTTTCGCCATCCATTAGTGGTTCCCAAACAACTCTCTAATGGTTCTCAAGCAATTCCCAATTAATTGCCGAATAATCATGGATCTCAAATCATCCTTGATCCGTAATCCTTCCTCAAGCCAGCCTCAACAAGGCAACTTCTCAACTAACGGTCATTACTAGGCCAGCCTCAACTAGGCATCTACCGATCACGCGCTCCAGACAGCGATCCACTAAGTCAAAGGCTCATACTTTAGGCCTAAAGGCATTCGCCACTCTAGCATAATCACAACAAACTATTTCATTCTCGGCATGCCTCAGCTCAACGGGTATAAACCTCATAGGCTGTCTAATCCCTCAGACATACTTTGGCCCAGTCAATCACATGAGGCGAATCATCACACATGCCTAACAGGTCCATCACGACCACCACTTTTCTTTTTCAAACGGCATCCATCGCCAAGCACAAAGCTTTTATCCGTGCCACTCATAGGCACCATTACACAGGTTATGCCACTTTCAATCATTCTCGATGAGGATCAATCCCGTGCCAACATCCTTTATCCACAATTGGACTCAACTTGATACTTAGGCTTCCCCTTTCAAGTTATGACTTGGGTCATTCCTGCCTCTGCCATCTTAGAAGCCTGTCAGGAACCGCTCCTTGTCCGGACTTCTCTATCCCGGCGATCACTTCCCGCCCTCATCAGACCTGGCCGTTGCAGGTTGACCCAGGCCATACATCTACGGAGAAAGCCCCGTTCCACACGTCCCATACCATGTTTCATCATAGTTTATAGGTATCCCATCAACTTGTCCCACACCAAGCGACGGTTTATTAAGTCCAGCAGTGATAAGTCATTGCATGCATCCTCATCGACTTTCATTTCAAAGCCACAAACTCAAGCACAGCATGACTGTCCTCACCACTTGTCATAACAAAAAACGCCTTCAGATCAATTCTTATCCATTCAAGAGTTCTAATTCCACCAATGACCGTCACATCTCGCAGATCAATTGCCTATATTCCATTATCTATCTCAAGTGATGTCAACATTCAAATCAATTCCTCATGCATCCAATCACAACTGATTTTCGATTCAGGTATTCCTCGTATTCATCTCAACTCATATCAACCAAGGCTGTTAATAGCAATCGATAGCTAAACCATTAAAATATCATGCAATTCAAGCCTGAATCCACTAATACCAGTCGTCTCTTTATAACTCGTACTCCTCAAGTTGGATCATTGTCAAATCAAGATCACAATCATATACCTCAATTGACCCTTCATTCAAAAGCAATTCCCTATTATCCTCATGCACAATTACTATCTCAAAATCCATGCTTACTACTCTCAAATCCTAGCTTGCTTCCACTTAAATCTTAATCACCACATAACTCAAGATCATCCATTGAAGTTATCTCTAGGACCATTCAAGTGTACACAAGTTCAAGCCTACCATCCTCGAGACTCAACAATCCATGCCTAGTCCTATAGGCCTCAGTATCTCACTATCCTCAATTCATCGCCCCTTATCACTCCAAGTCTCAATCACATTGGATCGAGCTGACCTTACTCTGATACCAAATCGAACTAGGATGTCAGGCCCCGAACTCGGCGAGCACGCCAACATCCCTGTCCACGCCGTTCATTCAAGAATGCCCCAGGATCCAACGGCCAATAACTTTCAACTCCTTTTATCAAATGCATGCAGAAGCGATGCCATCTCCCATATATATAAATACAACAACATACAGATGAATTAGGACATACACAACAAAATCTCCTTAACCAATTATTAAAAGATCAATTTTTAATTTGCTAATCTCAAGTACAGTCCCTGATATCACAACAAGCAAATCCATCCTAAGTACAATTGGTCGACTATCTCTTCATGGCCAATCTTTGGCAAGCTCGTGTCTCCTTCGCCTCAAAACCTGAAAAAATGTAGCCCCTACTGGGGTGAGATATAAATCTCAGTAAGGTGGGTCCTAACCCCAGGTTAGGTTGACAGTCCACTCAGATAGTCTCGTTACTCGACAGGTCCAAATTCATGAACACCTATGCATAATAATCAAACTCGATAAACAACGACACACAAAAGACAGGCATGCATTTATGACCTCGTGCCACACTCATGTGCACATGTATACTCGGCCTGCCTCTTCGCTACATCCATCAACCTCTGCATGCCTCATTCTCTAGCCCGCGAACTAGTCGCCTCAGGCTCGGCCCTCGTAAACGCATCAAACCGCCATCTTCGATGACCCGCGTAAACGCATCAGGTCCCGGTTCATCTCTAGGAAAGGTTTATGAGCTCATACTCTGTCTCGCGATTAGATCACATCAGGATTGTGGCTATCTCAACCCCGCAACTTCGTCGTATCAGGGCGCCATCTAGTCATACTTCACACGCGACCTCGTTGCATCAGGGTCTCAACCTTCCGCCCCGCATCTCACACGCCTCAAGGCCATGTTATGCCATGCTCATGCCACATCACAGCATATGCTTTGATTTTCCATCCACTCTCACACTCACTAGCAGGCGCGCATTCAAATGCGTTTCATAATTTTCACGGCATACAATTGAATTCAAATGATATACAGGCATGGCAAATAACTCATGCACACAATATTACTCATAATCAATCCTATATCATCATAGTATATCACTAAGCTATCCACTTGAATAAATTCTTATAAATCGTTCTAATCGGTCTACGACTTACCCAATCGAGTTCAATCCCCCTATCCTCGATTTAGGAATTTTCTTACCTTTAATTTGGCAACACAAATTACTTATCTTGGGCCTCCAAAGTTTCGGCCCCCAATGGTCCAAGACCGAACTCAATGCGCAACCTAATCAAATCCAATCAATTACATCAATTTCCAATCCAATTCAACCATCCATGAACCCCAAGCCTCCATAGCATTGTCCTCATCATTATAACATGCCTTAATCATCAATTTAAGACTTATAACTCAACCATCAATAGCCCCACAGATTCGGTTTGCACAGAACCGAACCGGGCTATGTTCGGTTTTGTGTGAACCGAATGGATCCAGCCATATATCAACCCCAAATTCACCATTTAAACACTATACGACCTCTTAACATGATTATCTAAGGGTCCAAGAGGCTCACCGAAGATTTGAGGCCGATTGGTTGCCGGAAACTCAACGATCATCGCCGGTTCCTCTAAGTCAGTTTTCCGGCAGTTTCTCGGCAAAATGTACAAGGTTGATTCGTGGTCAAAAACTTATCAAATCAATACCAAATTTTTACCACAGATTCCTACATGTCTCAGCCTGATCTCCACAAAATTTGAGCTAAATATTCCAAGAATTCAGCTATCAAAAGAGGTGAGAACCGAGTCTACCTCAAACTGGAGCAGAATCTGTCGGCTCTTGGGAGAATGCTTGCCCTGAATTTCACAGTGCTCCAAATGACCTGATTCTAGTTGAAAGACGTCGACAAGATGTAGATCTACGTCTGGTTGGTAGGCCGGCAGTAGCTGGTGGGCAAAGGTGCCGGTCATACAGGCCGAACGGCGATGCTGGGGTAGGTCGGGCGAGACAGAAACTGGAGAAGAAGAAGAAGAAGAAGAAGAACTCGGTTCTTTTTGGGGAGGGTGATCTGCCAAATGGAGAGTGAGAGAGAGAGGAAAGAGAGAGCTTTTGTTTATCCCAAAAATTGGACGCATGAGTTGATTGGTAGATGGGCATTTAGTGTGAGATGACCACAACTCATGGATGTTTGACACTTGTCACTTGCTCTAACCAAGGAGATCCAATTGCCATCTCTTTGTCCTTGAATTTTCGGCAACTCAAGAGAGGAAATAGTGTCCATTTTGCCCTTCTTCCATTATAAAGGTAAAGTTCTAAGCTTGAGGGGCAAAATAGTCATTTTACCCCCGACATTCCGAATATCGTTTTTCTCGTTCCGGAAATCTTCAATGGTGCAACGGCCAATCTAAATAATGTTGGAATTCTTGATTTTCCATTTCAAATCTTTCAAGGCTCGTTTATGATAGCTTTCTCCATCAGACGTGGTTCCAACTTATCCCAAACCGACGGGCGATTTTTGCAGACATTACACGTAGCGACCCCGTAATTCATATCACGTTTAGAGCTTGTCAATTCGTAGCGGCTTCAGTTATCATGTAATTGTGAGGGTCTATCACTAGCTCCTAAAGTCTCGATCTTCACTGTCTGATTTAGGAAAATTTTGCAAATCATACTTTGGTTAAGCGGCATCACTCGCGCTCCAATCGTATGACACTCGCAAGGCATCCCTTAATCGTTCTTGGATTGGCCTTTTTGTGGTTCTAAATATCCCCTCAACAATCCTTATGGTCGAAGCGTCATTTCCTATCCGAATTCCCCAGGTTCACGTACCTCATCTCGCGTTAGCGTTTCCCTTTTGGTCAGTCTACTCGAATTGATCAAATTCAAGCGGGATATGACTGAAATACATCTCAAGATACACACTACTCATTACTGAGCCTGAAATTGACTGGAAATCAGATTGTCACAGGTATTGTGCATTATCACCCCTAAAGATTAGGGTGTCGTTCTTTAAAGACGATTAGACCATGAGATGGTCGTTGATGGAAAAGAAAGTGAATGGACTTGATAGTCCTTGCTACTCGCGGTCCTAATGAATGGGTGAGTAAGCGAAAAAAAAAAGCGCTTGGAGTGTAATTTCAAAGTGACTCGAGGTAATCGAATTGAGTATTCAATGCAGGAATTTATGGAGACCAAGGAAGACCTCGACTCCTTGGAATCTTATCGTTTGAGGTAACTGAGTCACTCGAAGAAGAGTGTCAGGCATGGTGATATTTGAATCTTAGAGTGGACGTACCGCCGTTAGCGCAGACTCTAAGATTGACACTGTAAAGAATAGGAAGGACAAGATGGATTCGAAGTGAGAGAATGTCACTGAAGTGTGTAGTTTCCTTCGTAGGATAAGAAACCCTAGTGTAAAAGGAAGAGAAGATCATAGTTGTCTTGATATTAAGATGGACCGTCTAGACTAGGAAAGAAGACGCGGAACTTGAATGATTCCTGGAAGTGAAGTACTAGAAATTGTCTTGTGGACAACGTTGAATTCCTAGATAATGTCGACATTCAGTAAAATGAATGGAATTGGGATAAAGTCGCATTGATTGGTTATGGAAATCAGCGGTTAAGATAAGAGTGCTTCCTCAAGGAAGAGTGATAAAAATGAACAAAATGTTGCGTGGTCTTAGTAGAGACCCGTGACAAAGAGAGCCAAGGTCTGAGCTCTCAAATGAAAAGTATGAGGAACAGTTTGAAAGATTTGACACGTGGTAGAAAGGAGTTGACAATAGCCAAATTGAGCACCCAAGGAATAATTGGATGGGTTGTTACAAAGAGACGATGGTCAGACTTGTTAAGGAGTCGTAAGAGCATGAAGCCCTAAGAATTGTCTCATGAATCGTTGTATGCTAAGCTGAATAGTACGAGTCATAGGCCTGATAAAGTGAAATTCCTTAGCCAGGTAGTTCTAAGGAGTGGAATCCTTGTGGATCCCCGAAAGTAGGAAATGGCAATAGGCTGACTGAGACTGATGTGAGCTACTGAGGCTTAGGACCTTATCACGCCCCGAACCCGTCGAGCACGCGAACATCCCTGCAAGCAAACAACACATCTCTCGTGGTCCCAAGATCCACAAACAAGTCGAGAGATAATATATATGCATTAAGCATACGGAAGTGGTATTCAAATAAATCCTCGTACAAAATATAAGTTAAGTGGGACCTGGATAGCATAATAACTGTCATACATCATAACATATTGTTCGTACAAATGCCGACTACTACAATCCGCTAGGCAAGGGGCGACGGGGTAAGCACATAAAAAAAAAAAAAAAGATGTGACCATCATCGACATCCAAAATAGCCATGGTCGGGGGTCGCCAACACAAGATCGAGCCAATAAACTAGAATACCTAAGATGAGCTGCTGGAGTCCCCTGTATCCTCTGCATCCTCTGTCGGCTTATATTCCGAGAAGGTCCCTAACTGGACCTCGATGGAATCCTCAATGGTCTCCTTATGCGACGGCTCGGTGAGATCCTCTTCGGTAACCTCCGCGACAATCACCTCGTCCTTAGTGAACTCTCAGGTCGGGGTCTTCTCCTGTCCATTCTTAGACCCAACTACAGACCCCTCTGGCAGCTCCTACTCCCCGGCGGTTTGGTACCAATCAGGAATAACTCCCTAGGGTACCTCATGAGGCTTCAGTGGCCCAATCGACTCATCTTCGATCTTCTTAAACCATGCCTCGAACCTATTAGGCTTCCAGTCCGAACTACCCTCGTCAACCCATACAACCGTACACTTTCTCACATAAATGTTCTCCTAACTATCCGAAAACTCGTCAAAATATGCCGTCATCTCCTTGGGATCCCCAAAACGAATAGGCCACATACCTAAGCCTAGGATTTGTAAAAATAGGGGTCCCCAAAGGGGTGAGATACACATCTCAGTAAAAGAGTCCTAACCCTAGGTCAGGCTGATCGTCCACTTAGGCAGTCATCTATCCTAAAATTCCAAACTCATAATCATACAGGCACATACAAATAAAGATAGTGACACACACATGATGGACATGCAACTATGACACCATGTCACACTCAGATGATCATGCACATCTCATCTTGTCATTTCACCACAACCACATCTTTCTGCCTACCTCATTCTCTAGCCCGCGATTAGATCGCATCAGGCTCGATCCGCGTAAACGCATCAGACCGTCATTGGCAACCCGCGTAAACGCATCAGGTTCCAATGAATCTTCAGGCCAATATCAACACTTCATATCTCTGTCCCGCGATTAGATCGCATCAAAACCGTGGCCATCTCAACCCCGCTATTAGATCACATCAGGGCGCCACACAATCTCCATTCGACCCTGCGATTAGATCGCATCAGGGTATCCACCTCCCGCCCCGCGTCTCGTACGCCTCAGGGCCTCGCCATGTCATACTCATGCCATGCTTCTCAATTCAATTCGTAAATAAAACAACAAGTAAAACTCATGCACAATCTGAATACTCATGGCATGCAAGACAATCAATGAAATTCAATATGGCAAATGATTTAAACACAAACAATGACACACATAACCCTCCTATAACCACTTAGGATATATCAAGAGCTATCCTTTGGAAAATTCTCATAAATCGATCACTTTAATCCTCAACTCGCCCAATTGAGTCCAATCGTCCTATCCTAAGTTTAGAATTCCCTTAACTTGCGTTTGACACCACAATAATTCTCCTCTTGAGCCCTCACCAATTCGGTTCTAAGGGTCCAACGTCGAACTCACCACGCAACCTAGAATTTCCAATCAATTCATAAATTTTCTTTGCCCAATTCAACCACCCATGAATCACAAACCTCCATAACACAACTCTCATCATATTAACATGCTTTAAACATCAATTGGGACTCAAAATCATCTGCTCTTTACTCCAACAGAACCGGTCTTGTACAGAACCGAACCGGTTCATTTCTGTTCCGTGCAAACTGTGCATAATCCATCCCAAATCAAGTTCAAATCCATCATCTACTCACTATCCTAGCTCTTAACATGTCTATCTAAGGGTCTAGGTGTCTCACCAAAGGTTTGAAGTCGAATCGTCGCCGAAAACCCGTCGAAAGTTGCCGGTTATCCCAAGGTCAGAATCCGGCTGTTTCTGTTTCAAGTTCACAAGACCCATTTGAGGTCAAAATTTCATCAAATCAAACCCAACATTTTACCATAGATTGATATACATGTCTTCTAGATCTCCACAAAATTTGACCTCAAGATTCCAATATTTCGGCCTCCAAAAGGGTCAAAAATAGAACCTACCTTAGTTTGGATCAAATTCTGTTGGCTCTCGGGAAAACACTTAGCCGGAGCTCCTCGGTGATCCAAATGGCGCGCTTCCAGTTCGAGTAGATCGGCAAGACGTAGAGCTAGGTTAGTATGGTCTGTCGGTGGTCAGACGGTAGCCGGAGGAGGCCATCGACGGCGCCAAACAGAGACTCCAGAAGTTGTCGCCGAGGAGTAGAAAGAAGAAGGAAGAAGAAGATGGCTCTCGGTGATCTTGGGGTTCTATGGCTGGTTATGTAAGGTGAAGAGAGAGAGAAAAAGACTATATACAAGGTTCATGGTCAAAGGGAAGAATGGTAATTGCATAAAGTGGGATATGACTACTCTTCGGTCCATCCATTGACACTTGTCCCACTTGTCAATCAACTTGATCCAATGGCCCATATTCCTTCAAATTTTCGGTGGCCTTGGGGTGGATTTAATGACCAAATTACCCTCCTTCAAATGCATAGACAAGACTTTAAGCTTGAGGGGCAAATTGGTAATTTTACCCCCGACGTTCAGAACGTCGTTTTTCTCGCTCCAAAATTCTTCGATAGGGTGACGGCCAATCCGAATAATGTTGGAATTCTTGACTCTCCATTTAAAATTTTTCAAGACTCGTTTCTGATGGTTTCCTCTATTAGACGTGGTCCAGCCTATCTCGAACCGACAGGTGGCTTTTGCAGACTTTACGCGTATCGACCCTGTGATTCTCATCACATTTAGGGCTCGTCAATTCGTGGTGGCTCTAGTTGTCATGTAATTGTGAGGGTTTATCACTAGTCCCTTTGGTCTCGATCTTCACTGTCCGATAAAGGAAAATTTTGCAAATCATACGTTGGTTAAGAGGCATCACCCGCGCTCCAATCATATGACACTTGCAAGGCATTCCTTAATCGTTCTTAGATCGGTCTCTTTGTGGTTCTAAATATCCTTTCGATAATCCTTATGGTCAAAGCGTCATTTCCTATCCGAGTTGCCTAGGTCCACGTACCTCGTCTCACGTTAGCCTTTCCCTTTTAGTCAGTCTGCTCGAATTGATCAGATTCGAGCGAGATATGACTAAAATACATCTCTAGATTCATTTCTCATTAATGAGTCTAAAATTGACTGGAAATCATAATGTCACAGACCTCTTAAGTCTGATGGATTATAATGGTCTGCTATAGACGTCGTGGGAAGATTTCCCAGAGGAGCTATTCCATTAAGGGAATGGACTAAGGATGAGGTGTGACACAAGTGGATGAACGAATGTGAAAAGGAGTCCCAAGGGCTTAAGCCTAGTTGGCAACCGCACCGATAATGGTGATTTCATTGGAAAGTAAAGGATGGCGAGAGTTACGATGGCGTAACGCGAAAAGAAAATTCAATTGTAAATTAGCGCAACATGGAAGGTTGTTGCTTACATGTCATGGCCATAGGACCTCATGAATGGGAATACCCAATGCATGATTAGAATTGAAATACGATCATCCCTACGAAAGAGCTGGGAAAACAAGACTCGCGAGAAGAAAGGTTTCGAGTTTGTACAAACTATAAGAACTTGAAGTATGGGTTTCCCGAGAGGAATTGATGAGAAGCAACGCTGATGGACGAAATTACTTACGGATACGGGAGCGTTGCTCGTGTAAGGAAAGATCTCGCAACTGTGTGAACTGCGAGAGTTGGAAATGTTGACTACTCCAAAGGGACAAAAGGGAAAGCATAACCGTTGGAAGTTGGTGGATTAAATTGGTCATTGGAGAATCTCGAATATAGTCGAGGAAAAGCTATTAAGGACTCAATCATGAGTTTGCCTGAGAAGTCGAGAAGGCTATGGTTCGATTTGAACAATCGAGGGTAAGCTAATGAAATTTGAGCGTCCCCGACGATACAAAATGACGTTTGAATTGGATGATTATGCCAAATGATAGAGGCACCAAGAAGTATGTTTTCGTGATGATTTGATAAGGATCGTGAGAGGAAAAGAACACGAATTTAAGGCAACATTTTGGAAACACCTTCCAATTGGGAATTTCAAAAGCAGGGTTGCAGTGTGATATACGTATTATCCTCGAACCAATAGGCAGATTGAAAGGAAGATTTGAATGCTCGAAGGTGTATCACCACGGATATTAAGAGAATAGAGAAAAGCAAGTACAGGTTGAGGACTGAGGGAAGCAATTCCTGGGGGAAGATGACTTTTGTTAGAGAAGACAAGTGAGAACGACAAGTAATGAGAGGACCTACTTTGGAGAATGAGGATGCCATGAGGCGTCAATACCCCATGAGATTGAATAATTGGAAAATGAAAAATTTCGAGGATAAAATTTCTTTAAGGGGGAAGAGTTGTGACATTCCAAATCTCGACCCTCTCGAGGCCGTTGAATGGAAGGATATCGATCGATGTGTTTCAGTTGTAACTCGCTTGGAGTTGGCCACTCTCGAGTTAACTAACCAAAAGGGAAAAACTGACGCGGAGTCGGGTACGTGGACCTAACGAATTTGAATGAGAAATGGCACTTTGATCATAAGGATTGTCGAGGAAATATTTTAGGCCAGTAGAGATCGATCTAAGAACGATCATGGAATGCCTTGCTAGTGTTATACGTTGGGACGCGGGTGATTCCGCTTAACCAATGTGTAATTTGTGACAATTTCCTAAATTGGATTTCGATGATCCGGACCGCAGGAGCTAGCGATAAACCCTCGCAATCACATAACAATCAAAGTGGCCACGACATGAGAAATCCTAAGATCAATACGTGTAGCGCTTGCAAGAGTCGTCCGTCAGTTTGAGATAAACTAGGATTACAGCCGACGAGAACTCGACATGAATTTGGCCTTAGAATTGGGTATCGAACATTGAAGAATTCCAACATTGGAAGAGAATTGGATGTCGCCTCATCGAGGGCAATTTAAATTGGAAAAGTGAGATTTTGGACGAAAGTGCAAAATGACTATTTTACCCCCCCAAGGATATTCTTTCTTTTAAGAGCAAGCGAGGCATTTTAGTCATTTATTTTCCCCCATGGTGATCGAAATTTGGAGGGCACTTTGGTCAATTTAGTTTCTTGATATTTTGATGGAGAAAAGACAAGCCTACTAATTAGGACTTAGGGATCTAGGTTAGCATTAATTTCAAGTAATTTCCCCACCTATCATTCCTCTCTCTCTTTGACTTGGAGACTAAGAAAAATAAGAAGACCTCGCTCTCTCTCTCCACTTCCTCCTTCTTTTCTTCTTCTTCTTCCTCTTCTCTCTCTCGCCCGTCACCAGCTCGCTGCCCTGCTCCGACCAGTCCACTGTTTCGGCCATAACTTTGTCATTCGATGTCGAATTGAGGTAAAACCACGGCCATCGGAAAGCTTATCATCTTGTCATTCTAACAAGGTTTAATAAGCTCAATGTGACCCATCCGTTTATCCCGTAAGTCTGTTTGAATGGGAAAAGGTCAGGCTGGTCGGGATCTGACTTGGTTTGGAAAAGGGTCTTCATTCGCCCACTTCGAGGGCTCGATTGCTTCCAAAATTTCGGTGAGATCCTCTAGAATTTTAGTTTAGGAGCTGATAAAATTATTTTTGAGAATTTTTTGGAGATAAAATGGATTTTGAAGTTGGTTTAGTGCGAAATTTCAAGGTCAGTTTTTGTTCTCTTGCTGACCATGAGAAACCGAAGTTGTTCGAAGAGCTTTGGACCGTCGCCTTGCTGTGAATTGTTTGGTAAGACCCTTAGAGTTGTTGTATGATGTGTTGGCACGGAGATTTTATAAAGAATTGGAGTTTAGAAGTGTTTGAAGGGCTGATTTGAGGTGAAAATCGAGAACCGTGTAAATTTATTTCTAGTGCGCACTAATTTTAAATTGGTTCGTTCTAAGTCGTCCAGTATCCGAATTGAACTCTATTTTCGGTCACACGTTTGTAAGACCTTGAAGGATAAGTTTATGAAAGTATATTTCTCAAAAGGTTAACAGATCAATACCAGTTAATTTGGAAATTAAACTAGTCGTGGAAGGCCAAGAGTGGATAGCTTGGTGTCACGACGATGCGTTGATCGTTTTATGGAATTGCTTGGCCTAAGCTCGATGTAAGTTATGCCTAAATCTTTTTTAGGATGTTAGGTTACTAAAGGATGAAGTTGTGAGTTGGAATAAAAGGTTTTATGGACTGATTTTGTGAGAGACGCAAGGAAACTTCATTCTGCCCTGTTTTGATGAATTGAACTTGAGTGATTTCATGGCATGAAACTTTTGAAACCGAGGTTGAATTGAGGAGTCTAATCTGGTCATGGAGTGTGGTTGAACCTTTTGGCATGTTTTATGGAAATTTCTGTTTTAACCGAGTATATTGAGGGACCCGTGACTAAGTCAAGCGTGAGTTTCATGAATTGGTCGTAATCATTGAATTTTCTGAGGCTTTACTTGAATTTATACATGTTTGACTGAGAAATTTATTATTTGAAACATGTTGTGTCCAATGACGGATGTTTGAAAGGAATGCCTCAAGTAGGCGATGAACTGTTTGATTTCCTGAGTTGTTCTTGAATAATGAATTTTGAGGCATGAATTATTTTCTGTAAATGAAAATCTGAGGCTTTCTATAATTAAAATTTGTATGAATAAAATGGCATGTGGGATCGCCGAGAAAATGATATGTGCACTGGCAGTGGGATCGCCAATGGCATGTGGGATCGCCGGGAAAAATTATAAGTGCACTAGCGTTTGGGATAGTCAATGACGTGTGGGATCGTTGAGAAATTATATTTTGGCTAACGAATTAGGAGGGAGTTATTCACATTTGACCTGACAAGGTCGTGCGACTAGAGAGTCTCATATTGACACGATTCATCTCAAATGAAAATGGGCATCGAGAGTCGTATGGTAATCGAATCATCTCTTGGTTCGGACACGAGAGTATCATATGGACCAACGGGTCATATGGAGATCGAATCATCTTGCAGCCCCAAAATAGGCGGCCTAGGATGGGCAGATATGGAAAGATCTTTTTTTTGGAAAAATCAAGAATGATTTTTGAAAAATTGAATATGATTCATGTTTTGATGATTTACCTCAAGTATGGAAGTTTGCCTCACGAGTTTTAAGTTTGCCTCATGAGTTAAAAATGGCCCTTGAAGGTCGTGATAGAAAAGGATATGTTTTTTGGAAATTCATGAAATGGAATTGGAAATATCCTCATGTTTCGAAATGGGGTCGAGTACTTGCTTTTGATTGAAAACCTTGTCATTGTACAAAACTTAGATTTGTTATGATTTATGACTGACTCAGGATGATTTGAAGGTACTGAAATGCCAAGTTTTGACAAGTCCCCTGTTTTACCATGCCAAAGATTTTATCCCAAAATACCCATTTTTCAAAAGTGTCTGGAAGTACTGACAGCCTAGTTTAGGGTTAGATTTAACTTACTGAGATTATATATCTCACCCCATCGTGAGATAACATTTTTCAGGTCCCAAACGAAGGAAACCCATGATTGCCATGGATTGGCATCCGATGAAGTCATTGAAAGAAACGGTTATGAATCCTTTTGTGACCTTAGGGTTGTAATGATGAAATTTGGGGATTTAGAATTGTAACCTCTATAATATGATCAAGCTTTATGAAAGGTGCACCCTTTTGTCATATGTCATCTTGTTATTTTATTTGTATGGGGTTGTTTCACACTTCCGCATGCATGTATCATTTGGAAGTTCTGAATAGTTAAGGTCGATGGATCCTGGGAGATCATTAAAGGTAATGGCGAATGTGGAATGCTCGCGACCCGCCGAGCTCGAAGCGTGACACCATGCTTATGTCTCTTTAATTTTTGCTTGCTTTCGCTTGAATCTCAATCACAACATCACTCAAGATCATCCATTAAATCAACACCAGGACAATTAGAATACTACACAAGTTCAAGCCTATAATCCTCAAGATTTAGCAATCCATGCTTAATCCTAAAGGTCTTACTACCTAATTGTCCTCAAGTCATCACTCCTTATCACTCTAAACCTCAATCACATTGGATCGAGCTGAACTTACTCTAATACCACTTAAAGGCGGATGTCACGTCCCGAACTCTGTGAGCTCGTGAACATCCCGTTTGGCCATTGACTTTAGAATAACTCTCAAGATCCCTCGATCAATCAATAATAACTTGAAAATGAAACAAGGTCACGGAAGCAATAAAACAGTTCCGTACAAATTTACAAGATGACTCAGGACAAAGGGTACATCTTCTCATGAACTCTCAATACAAAATCAGATATTACGATTCTATTTTCAATACAACATGAAAATTCTTAAAACCACAAAAGGGTAAATCCATTTCTCTATCCTTACCAAAAAAAAAAATCCATTTCTCTACAAATTCTTCCTCACATGTACTAATCCTTGGCAAACTTGGTGTTTCATTACCTAGGACTTGAAAAAGTTAATCCCCCATTGGGTGAGATATAAATCTCAGCAAGTGTAACCTAAACCTAAACTGGATCACCAGTCCTTCCAGACCATCAAAACGATACCAAATGTAGAAATTCATCAATGCAATGGCACAAGGCATTCATAAATCAATCATTTTAACAAGTCAGGCATAAGCAAGAGTCACAATCGAACATACTCAACCTCATGGGTTCAAGCTTCAAGCACATAGCAAAATAATCATAACGTTAATAGTTATCACAATGACACCATAATCACTCATTGCCTAAGCTCTCAGGCAGCAATATACTTCTCTGGGGAACTTTGGCCATTTGATATCACTAGAGCACTCTAGTCAATCGATATCACTAGGGCACTCTGGCCAATCGATATCGTTATTATCATTCATAGTATAATCACAATATGATCGCATCAATCAATTCAAGCCACAAACTTCACCAGTTAATCAATTCATTCAACAAATTTATCCGGTAATGTCCTAATGTTCAAGTAAAAGTCTAAGAAACACCTACTTTCAGTCGAGCTAGCAATTTCAACTCAACCAACCCTCCTAGGTCCGTAAGCCCACAGCCGAACAGGGCACCCACATCGCGTCTAGGAAAAATCACATCGAAACTCAATTATTTCTCAATCCCATCGCACCAATACTTCGATAACTTATCAATTAACAACCTGAGGTGCCTTAACGACCATTTAATAGCAAGACGATGCCTTCCTTAAGCCTCAAAGTGCTCAGTTCATTTGGTCACTACACAGGGAAAAATCGATTTTGACCCTAATCACCCTAATCAGTACATGAATCTATTCCAAACTTCAATCCATAATAAAACTAACTTGCTATAACCTTAATCCACATGTCTAGTAAGTTCACCAAAGATTTGGAAGCAAAACGACACCACAAAAACTTCCAATCGGTCTGATTTTCTTCGATGCACAGGCAGTCAGATTCTGCCTCAAGGAAACCACCCTCAAATCAGCCATGAAAACTCATCAAAACCCAAATAAAATTGTAACCACAGCTCATCCAACTTTAATACTATGAGTGTAGAAGACCTCACTAAAAATGTGGAGCCATTTGAAATCTTAAAGCAATCGTAACAGGTATTTCCCCAAAATTGGTTAGATTCTGCCTCCATCATGATCTTTGCCCACTCAAACAGACCTACGGGACAAAGGGCTTAGCCAAATTGAGTTTATAATATGTCCCTAAAACCACAAGACTATAAGCTTTCAAATGACGGTAGTTTTATCACAATCCGATATCGGACGACAAAGTAATGGCCAGAGAAATAGAGGTGGTCGGGACTGGTCAGGCTGGAGCAGTTCGGCCAAGAGAGAAAAGGAAGAAGAAGAAGAAAAATGAGGAGCAAAAGAGAGAGGGAGGGGGTCACGGCTGATGAGGGTGAATATTAAAGCCTTCCCACAAATAATTGAGGCTTAATTTGACGAGATTGATTTTATGGATAATTAATGCTTGAGCCCTTCTATAGTTGACACTTGGCAAGCTTCAATTATTCACTCCAATGGCTTTGACTTCCTTTGATTCTATCTATATCAATTTTCGGCATCCACCTTGGAGGGGTCTAAATGATCATTTTGTCCTTCTATTCTTCTCAAGACAAGGATAAATGGTTGAGGGGTAAAAAGATAATTTGCACTTTCCTTCCAAAACTGCACTTTTTCAATTCTAAATTACCGATGGCGAGACGACATCAACTCCTTTTCTAATGTTGAAATTCTCTATTTCCATTTGCCGATTTTGAGCTTCCCTTTAGTGATCAATCTTCCATCGATCATATATTTAGTTTATCTCGAACTAACGAACGGACTTTGTAAATATTACGCGTATCGACCCTGTGATTCTCATCACACTTAGAACGACTCAAGTTACGAAAACTTTGGTTATTATGTAATTGCGAGAGTTCATCACTAGTTCCGACAGTCTCAATCGTCATAGCTTGATTTAGGAAAATTTCGCATATTATACATAAGTTAAACGGCATCACCCGCGCTCCAATCGTATAACACTAGCGATAGATTCCTTAATCGTTATTTGACCGGTCTTTAATGGTTCTAAATATTCTCTCGACAATCCTTATGGTCAAAGTGTCACTTCCTTTTTCGAGTTTCCTAGGTCCACGTACCTTGTCATAGCCTTTCCCTTTTGGTCAGTTTACTCTAGATTGATCAAATCCAGGCGAGATAAAACTGAAATGCATCGATAGACACTTCTCATTCAACAATCTCAATAGCAGGAAATTCAGAATGTCACACTCATGAGCACAACAATCAGGGATGCACAACCATACCTCAAGTCCAGACACATCTGCAACTTAGTATAATCAGAAGTAATAACTCACTTGTCCAACAAGCATCCACAGCAATTCACAATGCTACATGCGAAGCTTGATCCTTCATGGGTTCACTAAAACCATGCCAATTCAAGATACCAATCACATGCGCCAATCATATGCTATGCATTCGTACTCGACTCTAACGAATCCCCTTAGGGTCACACTACCCCATCATGCAAATTCTTTTACTCCTTATTACTCCAATCATCAATCTGTTGGAATCGAGTTGACCTTGCTCTGGTACCACTCGAATGGGGATGTAAAGCCTAGCATTCCTTACATGCTCGTCACATCCGCCACAGGCCAACAATAATCACAAATTTTCAAGAACAACACACGGCCTAAAAGTGAAATGAAACACACGTGCGGAAGGAAAGATATCAACCCTTACAAATAAAAAGAAAGATAGGAAAATTTGGAAAAAGTGCACGCACATACACACATACATATATATAACATAGGCATTCGGTTACATACGACGGAAGGAAAAAGACATAAGGAAACTGCACACCAAGATGGGTTAGGTAACTAAGGCTAACATCAAAAGACTACTCCTTCACCTGGCCAAACCTAACATCAAAATCGTTCCTACCCCTAATAGAAAACCACTACAGCTAGACTACTCTGAAGTGCTGCTCGTCCCATCATCGTCCTCAGCTTCGTCTTCACCTAGAACATTGTCAGAAAATGTCTCAGATCGCACCTCCATAGTGTCCTCCTCAAGATCTTCCTCATCAACAGATACCTCAATCACCTCCAGGTATTCTTCAGTTGAAGGAGACTTAGACTTCTTAGGGATGTTCCTTGAAGCTACCACCGAGTTCTCGACATCAAAAAGTACACAAGTTGGATGACACCAAGGCGGCACTACCCTCAAAGGAACATCGGCGAGGTTCATTGGACCATAGGTGTTACTATCCCCAACACGACGATGCCATGCCTGGTAGCGATGAAGCTCCAAACTATTAGATCCAAACCTATCAACTCATACTGTGGTGTACTTCCTAATATATATTATGCCATTGTAGTTAGGAAACTCGTCAAAAGTAGCTGTCATCTCCTTCGGATCGCCCATGCGCAATGGCCACATAGTTTAAGGTTTGGGGTCTGAAAAACACATCCCACTATAGGGTGAGATTTACATCTCAGCAAGTGAAACCTAAACCTAAACGGGATCGCTAGTTTCCCAGACCACAACACTATATCAGATGCAAAAATTCATCAATGCGATGGCATAAGGCATTCATAAATCAAGCATCTCAGTTAGGCATAAACAAAAGTCACAGTCAATCATACTCAACCTCACGGGATCAAGCTTCACGTACTTAGCATATAAATAAACACATAACTCTAAAAGTCATCACAATGACACCTCATTTACTCATCGCCTAGGCTCCCGGGCCATGATGTATTTTTCTGTGGCACTCTGGCCAATTAATGTCACTAGGGCACTCTGACCAATTGACATCACTAGGGCTCTCTAGCCGTTTGATATCACTGGGGCTCTTTGACCGTTTGCTATCACTAGGGCCTATGGCCATTTAAATCTCAATTGCCAACCACAATTTAATCATCACATGATCGCATCAAGCAATTTAAGTCATAGGATTCACCAATCAGTATTCATCCAATCAATTTATCCAATATTATCCTAATGTTCGAGTAAAGTTTTAAGAAACACTTACACTTTGATCAAGCTAACAAATTTAATCACAAACGGTCCTCCAACACAACAAACTAACGGCCAAAGGAGCACACGTGCGATCCTAGAAAAATTCCATCAAATTCATGTCATAACCCATTCATTCTTCAATTCCATCACACCAATACTTTAATAGCCAATCAATTAACAACCTAGGATGTCTTAACGACCATCTAAAGACATGCCGACACCCCCACGAACCCTCAAAATGTTCGATTTGCCTAATCACAAAACAAGGCAGGTTCTGTTCTACCTTAATCCGCACAAGTCGGTCCATAATTCGATCCTAGGCTATAATTCATCACGAGTTTAACTTGCTAAAACCTTAATCCATGTGTGTAGGAAGCTCATCAAGAGTTTTGAAGCGAAACAACACCACAAAGCCTTCAAACCACTCGATTTTCCCACAGCCCTCAAGCGGGCAGAATCTGCTCGGTAGAAATCACTAAAAATTAGCCATAAAAACACCCTAAATCTCCAACAAATGTGCAGCCAAAGCTTAGCCAACTTGAGTACTATGTGTTATGATGATCCCGCAGAAAGTTTGAAGCTAATCGAAGCCTCTAAGAGGTGAACGAAAGTTTTACCTCAACTCGCTAAGAAACTGTCCAGTTTTGGTCTCGGGGCTGGTCGGGAAAAACTACTCCAGCAAATGACAATCTACACTTAGAACTTGTAGAGGAGAGATTAAATTGGTGGTCAGAGCACGGCAAGACGATCGACGGAGGGGGCGATCGACGGCAGCAATCAGCAGGGAAGAGGCTGGTCGATTAGAGCAGTTTCGGGTGGAAGAAAGAGGAAGTAGAAAATAAAGGGAAAATGAGGGAGATGGGAGTCACGGTTGAAGCCAGAGCTAATGGGATGTCTTTCACAGATAATTGAGGTCAACAAGTGATAAGATGGGTAGGTATGGGTCATTAATGCTTCATCATCCAAAGAGTGACACATGTCACCTAGCAAATAAATATCCAAACTTGCCTTTGACTCCCATTGACCACTTCTTCTCCTCATTTTCGACAACACAAGGAGTCCAAAATGACCTTTATGTCTTTCATTCTTTCCTAAGACAAGGGCAAATGATCGAGGAGCAAAATGGTAATTTTGCGCTTTCCGTCTGAAACTTCATTTTTTCATTTTAAATTACCATTGGCAGGACGATGTCAAATCATTTTCTAATATTGGAATTCTTCATTTCCATTTGCCAATTTGGAGCTTCCATTTCGTGATCGATCTCTCGTCAATCGTATCTTCAGTTTATCTCGAACTAATAGACGGCTTTTGCAGGTGTTACGCGTATCGACTCTGTGATTCTCATCACACTTAGAACGACTCAAGTTACAACAGTTTTGGTTGTCTTGTAATTGCGAAGGTTCATTGCTAGTTCTGACGGTCTCGATCGTCATAGTTCGATTTAGAAAAAAATTACAAATTATACTATCACGCTCCGAACCTGGCGAGCACGCAAACATCCCACCAGGCCGTTCTTATCAATAAACTACCCAGGATCCAACGATCATCAACAAACTCAAGGCTTCTAAATGAGATACATGCAGAAACGTGAAACAACCCCATACAAATAAAACAACACAAGATGACTTGGGACACTTTTCACAAATGGTCAATCATATTTCAGAGGTTACAATTCTAAATCCCCAAATTCAATAGGCAATCCCTAAAGCTACAAAAGGCCACCATCTGTTCTCTTTCAAAGTTGTCTTCTAACGTCAGTCCATGGCAAGCTCGGATTTCCATTGTGTGAGACCTGAAAATGTTGATCCTACAATAAGGTGAGATTTATAATCTCAGTGAGTTAACCCTAACCCTAAGCTAGACTATTGGTGCCTCCAGGCACGTTTGAAAATATGCAAGTTTTGAAAAGCTTTTCATACATGACATTCAGGTAATTAGGATAACAAGGCAACTCAAGTATATTAGGCAATCAGATCCATGTCTTTCACACTTTCACTTCCCAATTCGAATTTCTCAAGCCATACAGGTATAATAGACATTCCAGCCAATTCAAGCTTTTCAATTATACAAACTCGAAAACACACCACAATCACGTTTCAGTCTTTTATCTTCTTTACGCCCATCAAGGGCCGCCCTCCCTGGGTCGCGAAATGATTCAGTCAATCACATGACTCTCAACATCTTATCGAGATGATTCGGTCATCATGACTCTCGCTGCGAGATGATTTGATCTCTATAATGACTCTCAGCACTCCACGCCATCAAGATGATTCGGTCTACTATAGGACTCTCGCATTCGGACCTAGAGATGATTCGGTCACTACCTAACTCTCAATTCTTACAGCCTTCAAGATGATTCGGTCAAGGTAGGACTCTCTAGCCGCACGGCCTTGTCAGGTCAATCGGGATCAAACAGCCACGGTGTAATGCATCGACCTCGTTTGGCGGTGGTTTTACTTCAATCCGATATCGGACGACGGACTTATGGCCTGAACAATGGGATGGGTCGAAACTGGTCGCGAGCTGGCCGGCGAGAGAGAAGAAGAGAGAAAGAGAGAAAGTGTGAGATTGAGAGAGAGAGATTGGCTGAGCAAAAATGAAGAGAGGAAGAGTGTTTTCTTGCTTTTCCTTAGTCCCCAAGTCAAAAAGAGAGAGTGGAATGGTAGGTGAGATTTGCCTAGGAATTAATCCAATTTAGGCATCTAATTTAGGGTCCTAAAAGGATATAGTCCCCCCATTTGATGACACTTGTCCATTCACATAAAAAATCTTGAACTAAATTGACTAATATACCCTTAAGAGTTCGACCACTAAAGGATAGGGGAAAAGACTAAATTGCCCTTGCTTATTCTTAAAAGAAAGAATGTCCTTGAGGGGCAAAAGGGTAATTTTACACTTTCAGTCCACATTTCACTTTTCTTCATCTAAATTACCCTTGATGAGGTAAAGTCCAATTCCTTTTGAATTGTTGAAATTCTTAAATGTCCAATACCCAAATCTCGAGGTCCAATTTTATGTCGAGCCCTCGTCGACTGTAATTCCAGTTTATCTCAAACTGACGGACGACTCTTGCAGGCACTACGCGTATCGACCTTGAGACTTTCTCAAGCCATGACGACTTTGGTTGTCATGTAGCAAGGGTTTATCGCTAGCTCCTACGGTCCTGATCATCAGAATCTGATTTAGGAAATTCGCGCAAATTACACATTGGTTAAGCGGAATCACTCGCATCCAAATGTATAACGCTAGCAAGGCATTCCATGATCATTCCTAAATCGATCTCTGCTGGCCCAAAATACTTTCTCGACAATCCTTATGGTCAAAGTGTCTCATTTCTCATTCAATTCCCCAGGTCCACGTACCCAACTCCGCGTCAGTCTTTCCCTTTTAGTCATTTAACTTAAGAGTGGCCAACTTTGAGCAGTTTACAACTGGAATACACCAATCAATATCCTTCCATTCAATGGCCTCGAGAGGGTCGAAATTCAGAATGTCACATATACATTGGTCAAACGGCACCACCTGCGCTCCAATCGCATAACGCTAGCAATGAATTCCTTAATCATTATTTGATCAGCCTTTATTGGTTCTAAAAGTTTCCTCGATAACTGTCATGCCCCGCGCCTCAGTCGCGAGCTCGCGACTCCCTGCAAGCAAACCAAATATCTCTCGTGGTCCCAAGATTCACAACTAAGTCAAGAGACATGATATACATATACCAAGCATGCGGAAGCGATAAAGAAATAACTTCTCTGTACAAATAGTGAAATGGGACCTAGATAGCATAAATACTGTCATACACAAAGCCCAACTGTTCATACAGAAATATAACTACTAAATCCGCTAAGAAGAGGGGTGACAGGGTAAGTACACAAAATGATCCACCATCAGACCAACTGACAAACTAGGAGCTCCTAAGAAGAACTGCTAGAGTCTCCGGTGTCCTTGGCATCCTCCGACGACTCATACTTTGAGAAGGTCTCTAAGCGAACCTCGATAGTATCCTCCATGGTCGCCTCGGTAGATGGTTCCGCGAGATCCTCCTCAGTCGCCTCTAGCACAATGACCTCATCCTCCGTGTTCACTATGGTCGGGGTTCTCTCTGGTCCATTCCTCAAACCGACAACGGACCCCTCAGCCCGGTTTAAGTCCCTAGTGGGGTGACACCAACTAGGGACGACTCCCTGGGGCACCTCATGGGGCTTTAGCGACCTAGTCGACACATCTCCGACTTTCCTAAATCAGGCCTCATACCGATGAGGCTTCCAGTCCGTACTACCCTCGTCCACCCAGACAATAGTACACTTCCTTACATAGATAGTTCCCTGCCCGTCAGGGAACTCGTCAAAATAAGTGGACATCTCCTTCGGGTCTCCAAAACGAATAGGCCACATCGTCAAGGCCTAGAATCTGTAAAATAAGGGTCCCCAAGGGGATGAGATACACATCTCAGTAAAAGAGTCCTGACCTTAAGTTAGGCTGACCGTCCACTCAAGCAACCACATACCCCGATAATTCAAGCTCACAAACAAGCAGGTGAGTACAATAAACGATGACAATACACAGATGACAGGCATGCAGCTATGACATCATGTACACTCAGATGATTACGCACACCCGTCCTGCCACTTCACCACATCCAGCATCTCCCGCCTGCCTCATTTTTATGCCCACTATTAGATCGCATCAGGCTCGATCCGCGTAAACACATCAAACTATCATTGACAAACCACTTAAACACATCAGGTTCCAGTGATACTCCAAGCCAATCTACACCTCATATCTCCGTCCTGTGTAAACGCATCAGGACTGTGGCCATCTCAACCCCACGATTAGATCGCATCAGGGCGCCACCCAATCTCTACCCCGCGCCTCAGCGCCTCAGGGTATCCACCACATCACCCCGCGTCTCATAGGCCTCAGGGTCTCGCCTCATCTCCGCCATGCCACATTCACAATTCATGCACACAAGGCTAAGTACAATTCATGCATAAACAAAGCATCCATGGCATGCAAGACGATTCAATGCACATTCACAGGTAACCAATTACTCAAGAAACAAGCATAAGTAAACAATAGGGTCACCTATACCCTCATAGCATACACAAGGACCATTCATGCCAAGCTTCCTAAGATACCATCTCAATTCCAACCGACTCGCCCAATCGAGTCCAATCTTCCTATCCTAAGTTGAGGATTCCCTTACCTTGAGTTTGATGCCACAAAATTCTCTTCTTGAGCCCTCAAAGATTAGGCCCTCAATGGTCCAAGACCAATCTCACTGCATAACCTAGGAAATTCCAACTAATTGTCAATTTTCATGTCCAATTCACCCATCCATGAATCACAAACCTCCATTAACACATCCCCATCATTCTAGCATGTATAAATCATCAATTTGAGACTCAAAACCCATAGCCATCAGCCTCCACAGATTCAGTCTTGCACAGAACAGAACCGGCTATTTTCCGTTCTGTGCAAACCGAGCACAACCAGCCCTAAATCTCTACCAAATCCTTCATTTAATCACTACCCTACCTCTTAACATGTCTATCTAAGGGTCAAAGGGTCTAAGGGTCTCACGGAGAGTTTGAGGTCGAGTCGTCGCCGAAACCTTTTCGAAAGTCACCGGTTCCTCTAGGTCAATAAACCGGCAGATTCTGTCCTACATTCACAAGACCCATTTGGGATCAAAATTTCATCAAATCAAGCTCAACTTTTTACCACAGATAGATATACATGTCCTCTAGATCTCAATAAAATTTGGCCGCAAGATTCCAACATTTCCCTAAAACTCGGCCTATCTCAGTTTGAGTCAGTTTTCGTCGGCTTCTGGAGAAATGCTTGGCCGAAGGTCCTCGGTGGTCCAATCGACTTGCTTCCACTTTGAGGAGGTCGGCAAGAGGTGTGGCTAAAAGGGTGTAGTTGGCCGGAGTCTAGAAGGTAGCCAGAGGGGCTCTTCGGAACGGCCGAACGGCGAGGGCTGGGGCTGTCGTCGGGCGGCAGAGAAGGAGGAAGAAGAAGATGAAGTCTCGGTGGTGGTAGGGTGTTATGGCCGGCCAATGTGAGGTGAGAGAGAGAGAAAAAGAGTTATATTCAACCCTCAAGTCAAAGGAAAGAATGGTAGGTGTGTAAATAGTGGACTTGACCACTCTTTAGTCCATCTTTTGACACTTGTCCTAGTGTCATTCAAATTTGATCCAATGGCTACAATTCATCCTCCTTTTACGGCAGCCTTGGGTGGTTTAAAAGACCAAAATGCCCTTCCTTCATTGGATGAGCAAGGCTTAAGCTTGAGGGACAAAATGGTAATTTTACTCCCGACGTTCGGGACGTCGTTTTTCTCGTTCCAATATTCTTCGATAGGGCAACGGCCAATCCGAATATAACGTTGGAATTCTTGATTCTCCATTTTCAATTTCAAGACTCGTTTTTGATTATTTTCTCTATCGGAAATGGTTCCAGCTTATCCCGAACCGACGGGCGGCTTTTGCAGACTTTACGCGTATCGACCATGTGATTCATATCACATTTGTCACGCCCCGAATCCGGCGAGCACACGAGCATCCCACCAAGCCGTTCCTTCGCGTAAGCTCCAGGATCCAATGGCCAATGTCTTATACACTGAAAGAAGCGTGCAAGCGAAAGCAATGCCAACTCCAAATGACAAATAAAGTAACACTCGATGACTTAGGACACAAAGGCACACCTTTAATAAAGGTGAAATATACTTTTCTTTATTACAAATCTAAATCCTCAATACCTACTATTCAATTCTAAGGTCACAAAAGAGAAGTTTTCAATTTTCTCTATCGACCTCGTTTCTGTTCCAATCCATGGCATACCCGATTCTCTATGTCAGGGACCTAAAAAATGTTGCCCACAATAGGGTGAGATTAACATCTCAGTAAGGTGGGTCCTAACCCTAGGTTAGGTCGACCGTCCACTCAGGCAGTCACATATCCAATAATTCAAACTCGTAGACATATCAGTTAATTCAAATATGGATAACCACACACAGATGACAAGCATGCAAATATGGTATCATAATACACTCAGATGTTCATGCGCGACTCATCCTGCCACCTCAACACAACCATCCTTTCCTTCCTGCCTCACTCTCATGCCCGTGATTAGATCGCATCAGGTTCTTCTCATGCCCGCGATTAGATCGCATCAGGCTCGGTCCGCGTAAATGCATCAGACCGTCATTGATAACCCGCGTAAACGCATCAGGTTCCAATGAATCTCCAGGCCAATATCATCACCTCATACCTCCATCCCGCGAATAGATCGCATCAGGACCGTGGCCATCTCAACCCCGCGATTAGATCGCACCAGGGCGCCACACAACATCCACCCCACAATTACATCACATCAGGGTATCCACCTCCCGCCCCGCGTCTCATATGCCTCAGAACCTCGCCATGTCGTGTTCAAGCCATGCTTCTCAATTCAATTCACAGATAAAATAACAGTGCAACTCATGCACAATTTGAATTCTCATGGCATGCAGAACAATCAATAACATTCAACATGGCATATGATTTAAACTCAAGTATTAACAAGCCTTCAATTCCTCCAAATCATTCTAGGGCACGTACAACAACCAACCACCTTGAAATTGCTCAAGGACTAATTGAATCATTTACCGACTCACCCAATTGAGTCCAATCTTCCTAGTATAAGGTTAGCAATTCCTTTACCTGAAATTTGATAACACAATTTTTCTCTTCTTGAACCCCACAATTTTCGGCTCCAAGGATCCAAGGTGAAACTCACCGCGCAACCTAATAAAATCCAACCAATCCGTCAATTACTATGTCCAATTCCTCAATCCATAAACTATAAACCTCCATAGCATAATCCTCATCATCTTAACATGCCTTAATTACCAATTTGAGGCTCCAAACCAACCATCATCAGCCCCAACAGATTCGGTTTGCCCGGAATTGAACCGGTCCTTCTCGATTCTGTGCAAATTGGGCACAACCGGTCCCAAATCTTCTCCAAATCCATCATTTAAGCACTATCCTACCACTTAACATGTCTATCTAAGGGTCTAAGGGTCTCACCGTGAGTTTGAAGTCGATTTGTCGTCGGAATTCCGTCAAAAGTCACCGGATCTCCCAAGGTCAATGGCCAGCATTTTCTGTTCCAAGTTTACAAGACCGATTCAAGGTCAAAACTTCATCAAATCAAGTTCAACTTTTTGCCACAGCTTGATATACGAGTCTCCTAGATCTTTACAAAATTTGGTCTCAAGACTCCAATATTTTGGGGTCCTAAAGGGTAAAAAACGTCACCTACCTCAGGTTGGGTCAGATTCTGTCAACTTCCAGGAAAAAGCTTGGCCGGAGCTCCTCGGGGGTCCAATCGCCGTGCTTCCACTTAGAGGAGGTCGGCAAGACGTAGAACTAGATTGGTATGGTTGGCCGGCATCCAAGTGGTGGCCGGAAGAGGGCGTCGGAACTGCCGAACGGTGGCTCCAGAAGCTGTTGCCGGCGAACAGTGAAGGAAGAAGAAGATGAAGTGTGATTGTGAGCTTGAGGGAGTGAAATGGCCGGTCATGGATGAGGAGAGAGAGAGGAAATTTTCTATATATAAGGCTTGAGTCAATGGTTTGAATGTTAGGTGAATAAAGTTAGACATGACCATCCAATATTTGATCTTGTTACACTTGTCCACTTGTCATTCCAGCTCAATCCAATGGCCAATAATCCCTTAAATTTTCGGTGGTCTTGGGGAGGGGGGTTTATGACCAAATTGCCCTTCTTCAAATGCATGGGTAAGGCTTTGAGTTTGAGGGGCAAAAGGCTAATTTTACCCCTGACGTTCAGAAAGTCGTTTTTCTTACTCCAAAACTCTTCGATAGGGCGACGGCAAATCCGAATAACGTTGGAATTCTTGATTCTCCATTTTTAATTTTCAAGACTCGTTTCTAATTAATGAGTCTGAAAATGACTGGGAAATCAGAATGTCACAACTCTTCCCCCTTACAAAAATTTCATCCTCGAAATTTACAACCTTCTAACCATCCAGTCCTCTGGGGTATTGGCGTCTCATCACATCCTCGTTCTTCTGAATAATTCCTTTTTTATGACTTGGCGATCTTGCTCGTCCTTTCCAGCCCAAAACCATCTTTCCCTTGGGACTCTCTTCTTCAGTCCCCAATCCAATTGGCTTCTCTCCATTCCCTTTTGGTATTCGTAACATTTGTCCATACCATTCAGCATATCATTACTTTCAAATTTCCTTTCATACCAACAAAGATTCAAGGGCTTTATCAACTTGCCCTCCATTAGCCAAATCGAGTTATGGCCCTCTTGACTCCTTAAACAATTACATGATTACTTCCGTAGTAATTCATTCTCGATTCCATCCGAAAATTTCCTTGGATCAAAGTGGTCCTTCAACTTTCGTCGTCATGTCTTACCCTTTTATCGACACGTCTAGTACTCGACTATATGATAGATAAATTTTAACTTTCAACCCCTTATCACCGATAGCATATATATGTGTACCTAGGCACATCCTTGTGCCATCTCTAGGAACACCATAATCCTCTCCTCGAATTTCGATGAGGTCGTCCCTTAGGTTTCCCCTTGATACTGGACTCGCACTTTTGTCTCTGGGGTCTCTAGAGTTCCATCCATTCCTATAACTCCTCAAGCATCGATGTTCACTCATGGCAACACCTCAATTCCCTTCTGGCCTTCAGGTTAGGTGTTTCCGGTGGCCGTCAACTAGTCATTTGACAAACTTCCAATTTAGAAGTTGAATCTCTTAATGCTCGAGGGAAGATCTGTCTCTCCATTGCCAATTAAACAATGCTCAATTCTTAACTGTATGTACCTGCTAAACAATTCACCCTTCCTCAGCGATATGAATATTGCTATAACAACACTGGGGTGATCCCTTCATTCCACGTAACTTTTCATCAATCCTCTTTAGGTAGTCAATGCACTCAGCCTCTTGTAGTTCGCATAACTTCGAGGCTTTTCTTCATACAAGCAACGCTCTCATACCCACGAGGAGTTTCATACATGAGCGTTGCCTCTTGTTCGATTCCTTACTGGAGACTACAACCTTATTTTCTTGCGGTAGGTATAGACTCAAAATCTTATTCTACCTAGACATTGTTTCCTAAATTTTACCGCGAGGATATTCGCAAGCCCAGTCCAATCATGCACTAGGTGTTCCCACTCTTGTGTTCTTATTATCATAGCGCATTCGCACAGTAGGCTTTCGTTAGTCATGCTACGCCTCAGTTTCTTCCCTGCATCACGTCATTATGGTTCTCTCGACCCCTTCTGATTCTAAACAGGAATGCCCTTATCAGCATAATCGTCATCTTGACTTAAGTTCTTGAAATTTCTTTTCATGTTTATTCGCCCATTTAGTGCTACGTTTCGTCCTTCATCCATTTTACCAATGGAACAGCTCTTGTAGGGGATCTTTCCACAATCCGTCTATTACCATTCGTCAATTCTAGGAACTTTCAACTTCTAGCAACTCACATCGACTCTAGTTGATTTATCACTCATTCCACTCCTCCAAGGCTCTACAGAGATTTCATTTCTAGAGATTTCACGATCGAGAAATCCTACCTTATCAGATCTATAGCCCGTGCTCTTCACCTTCAGCATATATCAAGCATCTCCTTAGAGTCTATAGAACACTCTCAAAAGCTGTTCATGTTTCTCATGGCTCCTTACATGAGTTCAACCATCGTCACTCAAGACTGTAACGACCAACTCAATCATTCCTTGGGTACTTAGTTCGGCAATTATCAACTTCCCTCCACCAGGTGTCGAATCTTCCCAACTGTTTCTCATTCACTTGAGAGCTCAGACCTTGGCCCTCTGTCGTCACGGGTCTCCTTTAAGACCGCACGATATTTTACTTATTCTTGTCACTCTTCTCTCGAGAAGCATTAGGGCTTTAGCCTCTGAGTTTCATAACTCACGAAGGCGACCTTATCCCAATTCCGTTCGTTCCACTGGACGTCAACATCATCTTGGAATTTAACATTGTCTACAAGACTGTCTCTCGAATTTCACTTCCAAGAGTCATTCAAGTTCTGCGTCTTCTTTCTCGGTACAGACACTCAATCATAATACTAAGACAATTTAGAGTTTTTCTTTCTTTTACAATAGGGTCTCTTATCCTAAGGAAGAAACTACACAACTCCATGGCATTTTCTCACTTCAAATTCACCTTGTCCTTCCTATTCCATAAGAAGGCAACCTTGGAGTCTGCGCCGACGGTGATACCTTTACTCCAGGATTTAAATGCCACCATGCTTTCACATTCTCTTTCCCATAACTCAGTCACCTCAAGTGACAATATCTATTCATCCTTGGTTTCCACCAGTTCACTTATCGAATGCTCAATTCGATTACCTCAAATCACTTTGTAAGTATTCTCTAAGCGCTCTTTTCATTTACTAAATCATTCACTAGAATCACAACCAGTCGAGACTATCAAGTCCGTTCACTTTTCTTTTCGTCAACGACCATTTCATGGTCCAATTGCCCTTTGAGAACAATGCCATATTCTTTAGGGAACAGCAACTCATGATTTCATTTCTCATGGTTTCAATTCAATTAACCGATCCCAGAAAATCATTCATTCCAGGCAACTAGCATGCCAATTCTTCCTCGACCCCTTCAATAACAGAAAAGACGAACTACCCATTTTCCACCATGTGTCTTACGCCCGGGTAATCAGCTATTTTCCATAGGCACGTTCCATATTCATAATGAACATCTCTTTGCTCGTAATCTATGAGCAGAAGTTCTCTTATTCATAAGTCTTTCGATCATTCTCCTCTTTTGCTGAGTCCCATCACCATTCCTCAAAATCAGAAATAACAACCAGCCATAAGGTTTTTAAGTTCCAATCCACTCAAGGATTTACTTATCTTATTCAATAGTCCTTGACTACCTTTACCATATGCTTAAACGACCTTGAGAACTCTATCTTACACTGGTCGATCATCCCATGATCCTTGCAAAACTATCGGGACCCCACAAGCTTTGCTTTCGAGCAATCTCAAAAGGATACTTTCCGTTGAATAGCTCAACAAGGGTAGTCTAGGCAAATCTTATGCCTTTGAGGAAGCCCTTCCTCTAGTGACCTTTCACCAATTATCAATAGCCTCTTAGGGCTAATAACTGCCAGGGTCACTTTCTTTCTTCAATGTACCCAAAACCTCCAAGGTTTCCTTATCAAGATCCTCAATCCAGAGGGAGACAATTTCGAATTTCATCCCTCCATCAAACTCAGTCAATCTCATTCTTATTCATAGCTTCACAAGCTTTTCAGAGCTCTAATGGTTCTTCCCACACATTTGCTTTTCTCGTGAATGACATGACTCAGAGTCACCTTTCTTGTGACTTCTATCACTTAACTCGTCAACACAAGCATTTATCACCACAGTGACTTAGAGAATCATGGCAGCTCCTCCTCGAGCTTGCTTAGCCAGCAAATTTCCTCATTTCCATTTAAAGTCCTCACAACCCATTCTGTTCTTGGGTCTCGTACGATTAACCGATCAAGCCATATTTTCTTTTAGTACTCATACTCCAATCGTCCATCTTTACTCAATTCTCATGATTCATATCAGTTCTCGGATCTTCCATACCACGTATACTCGAGCCCAATGCTCTCCTACGACCACACCTTACTCGTTCAATGTCCTTTGGTTCTCATGTCTCCTGAACCACTATGATTCCCTTCAAGAATCAGAAATTTACGTCATCTACTCAAGTCCGGTAGTCTCAGGCTGCTCATCTCATCATTCATCACTGTCAACCATCAGTGGTTCCCAAACAACTCTCTAATGACACATAAGAAATTCTCAACTAATTGCCAAATATTCAAGGATCTCATATCATCCTTAATCCGCAATCATTCATCAAGCCAGCCTTAACGAGGCAACTTCTCCACCAACAGCCATCACTAGGCTAGCCTCAACTAGGCAACTATCAAACAAGCACTCAAGACAGCAATTCACCGAGTCGATAGCTCATACTTTAAGCCCAAAAGCATCCGGCACTCTAGCATAATCGCAACAGACTATCTCATTCTCAGCATGCCTCATTTCAACGGGTATAAACCCCACAGGTTGTCTAATCTTTCAGTTAGACCTTAGCCAAACTAATCACATGTGCCAGTCATAGAACACGCCTAATAGGCCCATCAAAACATCACTTTTCTTTTTAATAAGGGCATCCACTTTCAAGCACGAAACTTTTAACCATGCCACTCATAGGCGTCATTACACATGTCATGCCACTTTCGATCATCCTTGATGAGGATCAATCCCATGCCATACATCTCTTATCCATAATTGGACTCAACCTGATACCTAGACTTTCCCTTTCAAGTTATGACTTGGGTCATTCCTACCTCTTGCCCTCTTAGAAGCCTGCTAGGAGTCGCTCCTTGTTCGGACCTCTCTGTCCCGGCGATCACTCCCCACCCTTATCAGACCTGGCCATTGCAGGTTGTCCCAAGTCATACATCTACGGAGAAAGCCCCGTTTCACATGTCTCATACCATGTTTCATTACAGTTTATAGGTATCCCATCAATTTGTCCCATACCAAGCGACAGTTTATTAAGTACAACAGCGATAAGTTCATGCATACACCCTCATCAACTTGCATTTCATAACCACAGACACGTCCACAGCATACTGTCCTCACCACTTGTCATGTCAAAATCATCTTCAGATCAATTCCTATCCATTTAAAAGTTCTAATTCCACCAATGACCGTCACATCTCACAGAGCAATTGCCTATATTCAACCATGCACCTCAAATGGAGTCGCTAACTAAATCAAATCCATAAGCATTCGATCACAACTGGCCTTTAATCAAATATACCTTGTATACACCTCACCTCGTTTCATCCAAGGCTGACAATAGCAATTGATAGCTAAACCATCAAGATATCACGCAATTCAAGCCTGAATCCACCAATACTAGCAGTCTCTTTATAACTCATGCTCCCCAAGTTGGGTCATTGACAAACCAAGATCATAATTACACACTTCAATTGACCCTTCATTCTTAATTTATTCTCTAGCAACCTCAAATTCAGACTCATGACTCCTCAATTCCTATTCACTTCATTGTGAGCCTTATTCCTATATCACTCAAGATCATCTCTTAATTCAGCACTAGGACTATTAGAACACCTCACAAGTTCAAGCCTATAGTTCTCAAGATTCATCAATCCATGTTTATCCCTCAAGGTCTCACTACCTAACTGTCCACAAGTCATCACTCCTTATCACTCCAAGTCTCAATCACATTAGATCGAGCTAACTTTGCTTTGATACCAATTAAACGAGGATGTCACGCCCCGAATCCGGCGAGCACGTGAGCATCCCACCAAGTCGTTCCTTCGTGAAAGCTCCAGGATCCAACGGCCAATGTCTTAGACGCTGAAAAAAAATGTGCATATGGAAGCGATGCCAACTCCAATTGACAAATAAAGTAACACCCGATGACTTAGGACACAAGGGCACACCTTTAATAAAGGTGAAATATACTTTTCTTTATTACAAATCTAAATCCTCAATATATCTACTATTTAATTCTAAGGTCACAAAAGAGAAGTCTTCAATTTCCTCTATCGACCTCGTTTCTACGCCAATCCATGGCAAACCCGGTTCTCTATGTCAGGGACCAGAAAAATGTTGCCCACAACGGGGTGAGATTGACATCTCAGTAAAGTGGGTCCTAACGCTAGGTTAGGTCGACCGTCCACTCAAGCAGTCACATATCCAATAATTCAAACTCGTAGACATATCAGTCAATTCAAATATAGATCACCACACACAGGTGACAGGCATGCAAATATGGTATCATAATACACTCGGATGTTCATGCACGACTCATCTTGCCACCTCACCACACCATCCTTTCCTTCATGCCTCACTCTCATGCCCTCGATTAGATCGCATCAGGCTCTTCTCATGCCCGCAAATAGATCGCATAAGGCTCAGTCCGCGTAAACGCATCAGACCGTCATTGGTAACCCATGTAAACGCATCAGGTTCTAATGAATCTCCAGGTCAATATTATCACCTCATACCTCCGTTCCGCGAATAGATCGCATCAGGACCGTGGCCATATCAACCTTGTGATTAGATCGCATCAGGACACCACACAACATCAACTCCACCCCGCGATTACATCGCATCAGGGTATCCACCTCCCACCCCAAGTCTCATACGTCTCAGGACCTCACCATGTCATGTTCAAGCCATGCTTCTCAATTCAATTCACAGATAAAACAACAGGTGCAACTCATGCACAATTTGAATTCTCATGACATGCTGGACAATCAATGACATTCGACATGGCATATGATTTAAACTCAAGCATTAACAAGCCTTCAAATCCTCCAAATCATTCTAGGGCACATACAACAACCAACCACGTTGAAATTGCTCAAGGACTAATTGAATCTTTTACCAACTCACCCAATTGAGCCCAATCTTCCTAGCATAAGGTTAGGAATTCCCTTACCTAGAATTTGATAACACAATTTTTCTCTTATTGAGTCCCACAATTTTTAGGTCCAAGGGTCCAAGGTCGAACTCACCGCGCAACCTAATAAAATCCAACCAATCCGTCAATCCATGAACTATAAACCTCCATAGCATAATCCTCATCATCTTAACATGCCTTAATTATCAATTTGAGGCTCTAAACCAACCATCATCAACCCCAACAGATTCGGTTTTCCCGGAATCGAACCGATCCTTCTCGATTTTATGCAAATCGGGCACAATCGGTCTCAAATCTCCTCCAAATCCATCATTTAAACACTATCCTACCTCTTAACATATCTATCTAAGGGTCTAAGGGTCTCACCGTGAGTTTGAAGTCAAGTCGTCGCCGGAATTCCGTCAAAAGTCACCGGATCTCCCAAGGTCAGTAGTCGGCAGTTTCTGTTTCAAGTTCACAAGACCGATTCAAGGTCAAAACTTTATCAAATCAAGCTCAACTTTTTACCACAGCTTGATATGCGAGTTTCCTAGATCTCCACAAAAATTGGTCTCAAGACTCTAACATTTCAAGGTCCTAAAGGGTCAAAAACATCACCTACCTCAGGTTGGGTCAGATTCCGTCGGCTTCCAGGAAAAAACTTGGCCGGAGCTCTGCGAGGGTCCAATCACCGTGCTTCCACTTCGAGGTGGTCGGCAAGACATAGAACTAGGTTGGTATGGTTGGCCGGTATCCAAGTGGTGGCCGGAAGAGGGCGTCGGAACGGCCAAATGATGGCTCTAAAAGCTGTCGTCGACGAGCAATGAAGGAAGAAGAAGATGAAGTGTGATTGTGAGCTTGAGGGAGTGAAATGGCCAGTCATGGATGAGGAGAGAGAGAAAAAATTTGATATATACAAGGCTTGAGTCAATGGTTTGAATGTTAGGTGAATAAAGTTAGACATGACCATCCAATGCTTGATCTTGTGACACTTGTCCACTTGTCATTCCAACTCAATCCAATGGCCAATAATCCCTGAAATTTTCGGTGGTCTTGGGGTGGGTTTTATGACCAAATTGCCCTTCTTCAAATGCATGGGTAAGGCTTTGAGTTTGAGGGGCAAAAGGATAATTTTACCCCCGACGTTCAAAACGTCGTTTTTCTTGTTCCAAAACTTTTCGATAGGACGATGGCCAATCCGAATGACGTTGGAATTCTTGATTCTCCATTTTCAATTTTCAAGACTCGTTTCTAATTAATGAGTCTGAAAATGACTAGGAAATCAGAATGTCACAACATTTAGAGTTCGTCAATTCGTGACGACTTTGGTTGTCATGTAATTGCAAGGATCTATCATTAGCTCCTATGGTCTCGATCGTCACTGTCCGATTAAGGTAAATTTTGTAAATCAAACGTTGATTAAGTAGCATCACCCACGCTCCAATCGCATAACACTAGCAAATGCATTCCTTAATCGTTCTTAGATCGGTCTTTTTATGGTTCTAAATGTCCCCTCGACAATCGTTATGGTCAAAGCGTCATTTCTTATCCGAGTTTCCTAGATCCACGTACCTTGTCTCACATTAGTCTTTCCCTTTTGGTCAGCCTACTCGAATTGATCAAATTCAAGCGAGATACGACTGAAATACACCTCTAGATTTACTTCTCATTAATAAGTCTAAAATTGACTAGAAATCATAGTGTCACAATAACCCTTATGGTCAAAGTGTCATTTCCTTTTTCGAGCTTCCTAGATCCACTTCGAAAGAATTGAACGAGGAGCCGTATGAGGTGAAAATCTCATGTACGGTTACATTAACATACGTTAGCCTTTCTATTTTGGTCAGTTTACTCCGGATTGATCATATCCGAGCGAAATAAAAATGAAATACATCGATAGACACTTCTCATTCAATAGCCTCAAAATGGCAAGAAATTCAGAATGTCACAGTCACTCTTACTTCATTACCTTTATCGATAATCATTCACAGTATGGCTTTTTTTGATTAATAAAGTATAAATCGGAGTCCTTTGAAAAGTTCAAGGTTGAAGTTGAGATTGTCTTGAAATTTGTAAATAGAGCAAAAGTTGATGCATTAGCTATAGGACCATTTCATTTAAGTTTTCCTTGTAGATACGTTTTAATTTTAAAGAATTATTTGCATTGTGAATGTTATTCGAAACATCATCTCTATACCTCATTTAGGTAAAGAGAATTATGAATTTTTTGTTGACGATATATGTTCTATTTATTATAATAGAAGATGTATTGGTTCTAACGTATTAGCCAATAATCTTTATAACATTACAACGTCAGGTAATGCGATTACCAATGTCAATTAGCAAAATACTCATGATGTAAATGTCATAACTAATAAACGCACTAGAGATCATCCAAATTCAAAGTATGTTTGGCATCTCTGTTTAGGTCATATTAAAGAAGACCGAATCAACCAGTTGAGTAATGATGGATATATTGATCCATCAGGTTTTGAGTCACACTATACTTGTGAGGCATGTCTTCTAGAAAAAAAGTCCAAAGCGCCATTTGTAGGACATGGTGCGCGAGCTACTGACATATTGAGATTGATAGATACATATGTATATTGACAATTAATGAAACTACTGGAGGTGGTTATTCTTACTTTATTACCTTTACCAGTGATCATTCAGGGTATGACTATTTTTTCTTAATGAAGTATAAATCCGAATCCTTTGAAAAGTTGATGGAATTCAGGACTGAAGTTGAAACAAATAGGAAAGAGTATTAAGGCTCTTCGATCTAATCGAGGAAGTGAATATCTTAGTACTGAATTCTTGGTCTATCTTAAAAGCAATGACATTTTATCATAATGGACACTTCCTATAACTCCACAACACAATAATGTATTTGAAAAAGAAATCGCACTTTATTAGATATAATACAATCTATGATGAATTACACTGATTTGCTTGTATCCCTTTAGGGATATGCCCCCTGAGAAAGCTGCATATTTACTGAACAGATTGCCATATAAATTTGTTCCAACTTCGCCGTATGAGATATGGCATAGTAGAAATCCAAGTCTTAATCATATAACGATTTGAGATTGTTTAGCTTTCATTAGGAAGCTGAGAAAGAGAAGTTGGAGGCCAAGTATGAGCAAGGTCGCTTCATTGAATATCCAAAGGAAACTCTTGGATATTATTTCTATTTTCACTCTAAGCAAAGAGTTTCGATCAGCAGACATGTTTCTTTCCTAGAAAATCAGTTCGTCCAAGAAGGTGGTGCTGGGCAAAAAATAGTCTTAAAAGAAGAAAATAATGAAGTACCAAATAACCAAGTTCAGACATTGATCTTTAATTCTTTGAGAGCTTTTGATACATAATCTCTTAAGAGGAGTGCGAGAACATTCCATCTACCTATTCGTTATAGGTACCCGGTTGAAGATATTGAGTCACTGTTCATTGTGAATGATAATGATCAACTGAGTGATCCGAACACTTATAAGGAGGCGGTGTCCGACGTCATTCTAGTAAATGGCTAGAAACCATGAAATTGGAAATGGATTCAACGTATTCCAACGATGTTTGGACTCTAAATGATCTGCCTGATGATATTGTACCAATTGGTTGTAAATGGATCTTCAAGAGGAAGATGAATGCTGAGTGTTAAGTTGGAACTTACAAAGCATGGCCGATGGCGAAAGGATATCGTCAAAAAGAAGAGATCGATTATGACGAAACTTTCTCACCTGTAGCCATGCTAAAATTCATTCGAATTATGTTGGCTATAGCTGAGTACCTTGATTATGAGATATTCCAGATGGACGTCAAAATAGCATTTTTCTAAATGGTTTTCTCGAGGAGGACATTTATATGTAATAACCACTGGATTTTGAATTTAGTGGTGAAAGTCGGAAGATGTGCAGGCTTAAGAGATTCATTTATAGACTTAAACAAGTCTCTAGAAGTTGGAACATCTATTTTGATGAGGTAATCAAATTGTTTGGTTTTGTCAAGAATTCGAATGAACCTTGTGTATATAAAAAGGTCAGAAGCGCAATTGCGTTTCTAATTATGGAAGTTATTGAACACAATTATAAGAGCTCAGTGAAGAACGAGCTACACACAATGTTTATAGTGGTTCGGCTTAGCAAGCCTACGTCTACTCTCTCATACTGACAGTTGATTGACTGAATACCACTATATGAATCAAAAGAGGTTACAAGAGATTCACTCTCAATCACTCTTACGGAACCTCTCAAGAATGGAACTTGTAGCTCTCTTGGAACAAGTATGAGAACCTAAATAACTCAATAGTGTTGAATTGTATATTCTAATCTTTATAGGGTGGACATCGTGGATTTCCTTTTTATATTCCTTTGCTTCCAAACTAGACGTTGAATAGTTCTTCGATGGATCGCTCTTCAATCATTGACCGTATGTCATTAATTGTAATTAAACAAGACTATATCTAGAAAGATATAGTAGCCGTCGGAGTAGAGACTAAACTCTTCAAATTCAGCAGCCCATACAACTAAATCTTCGATTTTCATGAGTTAATTCAAATATTCGGTAAATCTTATTATTGGAAGGTAATCTCCAATCGAAGATATTCTCCTAATCTGATCAGAAAATAATCTTGTCAATCAAAGATTACAAACTTTCATAAGAAAAATTGCACTATCGAAAACCTACCAAGTGTGGGTCTTCAGAATCTGTCAAATAGATATCGTAGAATATGAACATTATTCAGAATAAATCTTCAGAAATAAACTCTCTGAATCTGGACAAACTTTTGAACAATGACTCTGAGCTTCAGAAAAGTCCTTACCGATATGTCACATAAATCTTCAAAAGAACAAGTCTTCAAAGATAATAACCTTCTCCATCTGAATGACTCGAGAAGCAAATATATGACGATTACTATTTGAGTCTGAATGTCAAGTTTGAATCAATATAAGCCTTTTTTCATATGTTCATCCTACAATAATAAGTTCATAAGTATTAAATAAATTTTGTCTGAATAATGATAGTTTTGAGAGAATCAAAATATCCAGAAGGAAGGTTTCCTCAAACATATTTCACTGCTACCCTGAGAGTGAGAGGAGCGCCCAAAGAGTACCATCATCAAGCCTCTTAAAAACAGCCATGAACCTATAAGTAACGTCCCTATCTGTCCCTATATCTAACACCAGGGTAGTATAAAGCCTCATGAAACGAATAGGAGCATCTGGGTTGGCGAACTCCTCCCAGACACGCAACAAATCCGTAGGAGCACCATAATGAAAGCTGAAGTAGAAGGGGGGGTCAGCATACCTATCTAAGTGAGAAAACAATGGAAGCCACGAGATTGAGTCGGAAACTCCATTAAACCTTCCTACAAACCTCACGACTGAGCACTCATATGAGCCCGATTCCAATCCACGTCAAATTAGCAACTCGCAGGGCGACACTCAACTTCAGTTTTCATCTACCCAAGACCAGATAGCAACACTTTAACTAGCAGAGTTGACATGCAATACACAAGTAGCACGAATCTATCCCCAATGTACACAACTGAACCACCTTACACGGTCCAACTCCAATTCATTATATACCGATGATCATCAAGACAATCAAGTCAATCAAGTCATATATTCGGCAACTCAAGTAACAGATCGGACATGCATCGTCGTCTTGCCCATCATGGAAGCCCGACTACTCATCGGCTACCCATGCCCAAAAACTGACATTCGCTCTAGAACAAACGACAAATGGACAATCTAACGGTAAAGATAGATATCTACTTGCCCGCATACGATGAAAACAAGACCAAAATCATCGATTGAACGAGCTCGAATCTACGTTTCATCTTTGGCGCGTCTTGTGAGTCCATCGCGGAGGAAGGAGATCGAGCGAGGTAGGGCCAAGGTGAGAGTGTGTGTTACCAGAGTGAGAAGAGAGGGAAAAAATTGGGAAGAGAGAGAGAAAAGTAATATTTTAAGTGGGTGAATTTGAGTGAGTTGGCTAGAGGGGCTTCCCGCTCGAACCGCGTATCAAGTTTGTTCTGGCCCATTTAACTTGCACCAATACAATTAATCGTTCGCAAACGGTCCGTCTATTAATACCCTGTCTGTTGGTCTCAAATAATCCATCGCTCAAATTTTAGTAATACCCAAATCACTTTTGCCATCAATCCGAGCCCAATAAATATATAATATTCTGATTGTAATTCTATCCGGCAGAATTCAAAACGTCACAATCAATCCCTAATTACACCAAATAACACACACTATTTAATTCTATAATTTCTCTGGAAATATTCTCTCAATTAACAAATTTTATCACAAGTTTTAATTGGCTTCAACACTCTATTGCTTGAGAATGTGATCCACAAGAAATTGCCTCTTGGATACTCTTCACATTGAAAACTCTTCTTATATAGACAAGAGCAGGATCCAAAATAGGAAACCAATATTTAGGAAACCTTTTTTTTTTTAGAAACATTGTACATATTTTGTACAATTTACCTTGACTCGATATTTTAGTCAAGTCACATTCACTTCTACAAATTTTGAATTTCGCTATTATTTTTCCATGGTCCTTTTTGGGCTCATCCATCTCAAATGTATTTCAAGTCCAAGCATTGCTTAAACTTCGACATAACTATGGATCTCATCAGAATACCAATTCCATTTACTCCTTTAATTCTCCATAAGGACTTTCAAACACAATTTTCTTAACCACAAATGAAGCAAAACCATCGTTGCCTCCATATCTATTAGGAGATCAAATATGCACCTGGTCAAACTCAGAAATTGCAGTATAATGGCTCTACAGACTCCACTTCGCTAGAGGCAACATCTGTGTCGATTATGTTGCTAATACTATTTGCATGATCCTCTACTAGTGCAATCATAGACAGGTTTGAGCATCCACAGACGGCTTGTCCTATTGCCACTCAGCAGGCTCAAACTAATGGAGACCAAACCCTAGCTGAACGGATCAAACAATTTATAGATGTGCTCGACCAACTAAAAGCTCAGAAAATACAGGCAAAAGAGCTGCATATTAAGCCTCCGAAAATCCCAAACCTTAGCTTCGAACATCTAATGGCATTAAAGAACGCACTTGCAGATCTCATGGAAAAGGTGGCTAAGAGAAAGATGGAGCTCACGACGTTAGAGGCTTCAAGATTAACTCGTTGCACTAAAGCAATTGATGCCTCTGTCACTAACCAAACTGATGATAAACATTGATCCTCATGAAGCAAAAGTTTGTGAAGGGTAAACTTTAGCGAAACTGGGGGAGAGATGTTGGCCTATCTTAAATTGAATCTTACATGATTCAGTCAATCTCTTCTCTTTAACAGGAGACAACTCTTGAAGAGACATCAAGCGAATAAAAAAAATTTGATTAAGAGCTCAATGAAGTAGTAGCAAATGTTTTTCAAGTTGTTATATTGTGATATAGTGTCGCCAAAGCAATCTTTCAAAGATACAACTAGCGTTAAAGTGCAAATATATAGGCCCAGACTAGCCGAATAGCACAAGTTACGTTTCTCGTGTAAATGATCCTATATTATACATATCAATCTTGGGCTCTGATGCGTGTCTTAATCTATGAAGTACCGAAATGCCAAATCCCTCGGCGTGTCAGTGTCGGACACGGAAGCGTGTCCGACACATTCTTATACGCATTCGACACATGGTCAAACTCCGACATGTGGTCAATGTCAGCAACACCTCGAGGACACACGAGTCGGTGAAGAAGAAGGGCGGGGATGCAAGTTGTGTTTTGGGCATGTTTCCGCAAGTTTGACGTTTAGATGAAAAGACTTTGTATCCTTCGTCAGCAAATAGGGCCCGTCGTGACCGCAGCAGGTGCTTGACTTCCTTTCAAATTGTTTCTCCTCCACAGCTTTTGGAACAGAGTGTGCAGGCCACAATCATTTGGAACGAGTTCGACCATTTTTCAGTGTTGTTTCCTGAAAAGATGAAGGTTTTTCAACTCGATGCTCAAGTTCCTGGGCGAATCATCGCTTATCAAGCCACAAGTTCATGTGCGGTAGGTAGCAATAAAACACTAAGTTCTCTTAGCGCATCCTTTAACATAGGTTTGAATCTCTAAGCCTTGGGAAAACGACAATATCACGAGATTATTTTAATGCCAAAAGATTTCATCGGACCACTTACGAAGACAAAATGATCACTTGGTGCTTCCAGCGAGAAATTCCAACCAGATATAATATATGGCATTTTCAATTAATTTTTTTAATATTAAGTGTTATCTATAAAAATGAATCCCTTTTGGGCTTCCATCATTAACTTCTAAAATTTAGCAAATATTTTTAAAAATAAAATTGAAATTTAAAAGAAGAAAATTAACAAAACAAATTTAAAATACAAAATCTACTTGAAATAAATTAAAAAAATTAGCTTCCATTTATATTTAAAAAAAAGCTAAAAATCATAAATGAAAACAAATGAAAATTTGCATATCAAGCTATGAGGACTAGCATGGCCCCCATCGCCGCTCCACTCTGCAGGCAATTGCTGACGAGGGTGGGTCATGGCCAGTGGGGGCCTGCAGGCCCATGACTGAGGCCGACGGAGGTTGCCGGCCCCTAATCGAGACTTAGCAGCCGTTTTAGGGAACGCGCAGCAAAAGTGTGATATTTTCACCTGGAAGATTGTCAAGAGGGATTTCAAGTCCGAGCCCGTCAACATATTTAATTGAATTCACCTTCATCAAAAGTTTAAACCAATGAATTATGGGATGAATAGAACATATTAACTGCTTAACAGCACTTCAATTCTTCAATGTGGAAATTCTCTAACACAACTCACATGTACATCCTACTAATATCTTACTCACACGTGAGCTCTAGTGTTAGATTTGCTCTCCCTTAATTCAAGTATTCTTCTGTACCAAGATATCGTAACTTGAATCTCCATCAATGCCCATTAGGCCCACTTTGCTATGCCACAATGCCAACCAGCTCGAAAATTGCCTTGGTCACCAGATTATTTTCTTAAGATATTTATGAAACACCAATATAAATTGGAGGCCCACCAATCAATCATCGACCCTGATACCATTTTTAAGGAATGTGCAACAGAAGTCTGATGCCTTTCTCAGGTGTCGCGACCTAAAATTCAGGCTTTGAGGCCAATAGATTACCAAGTTAATTAAATTGACTAACCTAATTCAAGCTCTCCCAAGCTCTACTAAGTCACAAGTTACGGTTCAATTGTCATGCAAAGATTTTATATTTGGGGCCATCAATAACCAATTTACAATAGGCTGATTACACACCTAAATAAAGCATCAAGAGAAATACTCTATTCATATGAATCAGATATTAATGAGTTTGAGAACTTGATTACGCTAATATTTCTATTAAAGCCCTTTCGGTTCCTTTCATTTCAATGAAAAATATTTAAGCAGGCGGCTTGAATCAATTTTGATTCTAAAATCCTAACATGCAAGTTGATCTTGCTGGTACGTAATCATTATTTAGCACCCAATAATCAAAGATTAGATAAATTGCAAGATTAAGGAAAAGGGAACGTACCTGGCACTGCAGCCTAAAGACTTAATCTCATGCAAGGTTTTTATGAATTTTCATTTATTTAAGTGAAGATGCAAATGAAATGCAATGTATATGCAATTACTCTAAGATGATATGAATCGACATGCAAACATTTATTAAGATCTCCTTACTCTAGTGACATGCAAAAAGTGAGGCAACTAGGACGACCATGCAACTCTAATTAGATAACATGCAAATTGACTACATTAACCTGTCTGGGTGGCATACGTGTGACATTCTAATTTTCCTGTCAATTTCGGACTCATTAATGAGAAATATATCTAACGATGTATTTCAGTCGCATCTCGCTCGGATTTGATCAATCTCGAGTTGACTGACCAAAAGGAAAAGGCAAGGTACGTTGACCTAGGAAACTCGAATAGGAAATGGCACTTTGACCATAAGGATTGTCGAGGGAACATTTAGATACATATAAAGCCGATCTAAGAACGATTAAGGGATGCATTGCTAGCGTTATACGATTGGAGCGCGGGTGATGCCGCTTAACCAATGTATAATTTTCAAAATTTTCCTAAATCGATTAGTGACGATCAAGACCATCGGAGCTAGTAATAGACCCTCACAATTACATGACAATCAAAGTTGCCATGAATTGATGAGCCCTAATTGTGATATGAATCACAGGGTCGATACGCGTAACGTCTGCAAAAGCCGCTCGTCAGTCCGAGATAGGCTAGAATCACATTGGATAGAGAAATGATTCAGAAAAGAGTCTTGAAATTAGAAAATGGAGAATCAAGAATTCCAACATTATAAATTGGATTGGTCGTCGCCTTATCGAAGAAATTTGGAATCAGAAAAATGACGTTCCAAACGTTGGGGGTAAAATTACCATTTTGCCCCTCAAGCCCTAACCTTGCCTATACAATTGGACGGGGGCATTTTGGTCTTTAACCACACCCCCATAGCTTCCGAAAATGGAACAATTGAGAGCCATTGGATGCACTTTGATTGACAGAATGGACAAGTGTCAAGAGATTACGCCTTAAGTTGATATATCCACTTTTAACCTACCATTCAACTTAAGTTAACTCTTGAAATTGGTATAAACCTCACTCTCTCTCCTTCTCTTGGCCGAATACCCCTCCAAGTTGCCGATCTTCTTCCTCTTCTCTTCTTCTTCACGCTTGGAAATTGCTCCACGCCCGACCTGTTCTGACCTTCGGCTTCACCACCGTCGACTGCTATTTCCGGTGACTTCTAGCCGCCGAGCCAGCCACCTAATCCTTCCTCATCCTCTTGCCAACGTTCTCGAAGTAGAAGCAAGTCGTTTGACCCACCGAGGAGCTCCAGCTGGCCAATCTCCCGAAAGTCGACGAAAATCATCGCAACCAGAGGTAATGCACGGTTTAGGCCTCTTAGGACCCCGAAATATTGGAGTTTTCCAACTAAATTATGTGAAAATTTGGGGGACACATATATTGAGTTGTGCTAAAAATTTTGGATGAATTTGATGGAGTTTTGACCCCAAATGGATTTTGTATTTGAAGGGCCAGAACTGACCGGTTGAGGACTTGGGAAGACCGGCGCCGTTCAAGGACTTTCCGGCGTCGCCTTGACTCCAAATTTTCGGTGAGGCTCCCCAACCCTTGGAACTACATGTTAGCAAGTAGATTAGTGATCAAATAGAGGATTTAAAATAGTTTAAGGGCTATTAGGTTGGGATATGTACAAAATCGAGTATGGCCGATTCGGTTTTGTGTATACCGATTATGTAGGAGCTGTTGGTGGTTGTAATTGAGCTCCAAATTCATCGTTGAGAAGTGTGAGGATGTTATTTGATAGGTCCATAAGGTGTATGTTTAGTGAGGTGATGATTTGAGCAAGAAAATTAACGATTGGATGAAATTCCTTAGGTTGCATAGTTGAATCATCCTTGGACCCTTAGGGCTGAACCATTGGAGTGCTTGGGAAGGAATTTTTGTTGGCTATAGCACAAGGTAAGGGGATTCTAAACCTTTCATAGGAAGATTGGACTCAATTGGGCAAATTGAGTGTGAGTTTGATTGATTATTAGAAGATTATCAAATGCTTGTCCATTGTATGTCCTAGAAAAACATAGATAACTCGAATGCTTGGCCATGCTTATGCCTTGAGTTGATTGTCGCATTTGAATATTGAACTTGATTGCCTTGCATGCTATAATTGTGTTGTCATACATGAGTTGCACTTGGTTGTATGTGTTTTACGTTAAGATGAACTTATGGCTAATTTAAGAGGTTGTGACACCCTGAGGCGTATGAGACGCGGGGTTGTGAGGATGAATTCTCTGAGAAGTTGAGGCACGGGGTTTGAATTAAATGGCACCCTGAGGCGTACGAGACACGGGGTTGAGAATGCCATAGTCTTGATGCGTTGAAACACGGGACAGAGTTGAGATATATCGACACAGGCCTGGAATGAGATTGAAAACCTGATGCGTTTACGCAGGTTGGTCAATGAGACGGTATAATGCGTTTACGCGGACCGAACCTGAGACGTTATAAACGCGGGCATGAAAGTGAGGCAAACTAGAAAGGGGTGGAAGGTGTAATCTGGCTTGGCATAATGTGCTTGATTCTAATGATATTGTATGACGTCATGATTGCATGCTTGTCATCCGTGTGTTATTTCGTGCAAGTTTAATGCCTCTTGTGTCTTTATACGAATTGTTTGTGATGGTAATTGTCTGAGTGGACGATCAGCCTAACCTAGGGTTAAGACCTACCTTACTGAGATGTATATTTCACCCCGTTGTGAGACCCCCTTTCTTTTCAGATCCTAGGCCTTGAGAATGTGGCCAGTCAGGTTCGATGACCCGAAGGAGATGTCTATTTGTTTTTATGAGTTCCCAGATGAACAGGGAACTATATATGTTAGGAAGTGCACAGTCGTCTGGGTGGATGAGGGTGACAGTATCTGGAAGCCTCACAGGAACAAGGCATCATTTAGAAAGGTAGGAAACATTTCCACAGGGCCACTGAAGCCCATTGAGGTACCCCGTGGGGTGATACCTAGTTGGTGTCATCCCGCTCGGGATTCAATGGAAGGTGAGGGGTCTGTCGCTGGCTCGAGAATTGATCCTGAGAGGACTCCGACCCTAGAGGACACCGAGGAGGTTATAGTGGTCGAGGCTACCGAGAATGACCTGATGGAGCTGTCGGCGAATGAGATGCTCGAGGATATGGTGTAAATTTACTCTAAGATTTTCTCGAAGTATGAGCCTACTCAGGAGACGGAGGAGACTGAGACTCAAGTAGCTCAACCTAGGAGTTTCTGCTTTCCTGGTCTGATATTTTGATGGTGACCCTGATGCCTGTTCCTTTTTTAGATGATGATGGACCTCTTTTGCACTCACCCTATCACCCCTACTGACTGGCAGATCTGGTTTACTACGCTCTTGTATGAACATTTGAATCTTATGTATTAATGGTATTCTCGTTACCCAAGTTCCATTTTATATCTGTACGGAGGAGTTTTATATCGTCACTTCCGCATGCTTTTTATTAATGATATATCTCTCGACCTATAGTGCATCTTGGGACCTCGTGAGAGATTGTGCTTGCAGGGAGTCACGCGCTTGTGCTTGAGACGCGGGGCGTGACATCCCCGCTTTGCTTAGTATCAGAGCAAGGTCAGCTCGATCCAAAATTGATTGAGGATTGGAGTGATAAGGAGAATTAAGTTGGGACAAGGACGGGTGGTGAGATCTCAGGAGACGTACTAAAATAAGGCACGAGATGCATAGCATATGACTTGGCGCATGTGATTGGCATTTGGTTTGGGCAAGATTGTGGTGATATAAGAGGATGAAGTTTCATGTTTAGCGTTGAAAGTCATTTATGGGTTTTGGCCTGTTAAGTGAATGGGCATGGCTTATTTTTGGTGAATCGTTGGAGTGAACGGAATTGAGGAATAACTATGAACTGTGTATTGAAGAATCTGTTGAATTTGTTATGTTGAAGGCTGTTGTATTGTAACTGTTTCTATTAAGGAATAGTGTGGTAGCTCTGAATTTGGTTGAATGAATGAGTTACTAACTCCTTGATGAAATTATGGTGGACCAAGCTCAGTAGAAGCATATAGAATGAGTAATCCGTCTAGGAGACCTGGAAGGCCCAAGAATGGAGCCTCTAGCTCGAGGTCGCCTGTGGCAGAAGACCCGAGGATGGACGGAATACTGAAGGTGCTCGAAAGGATTGGCGACCTCATCGAAAGATAGGCCCAAGATAGGGATGCTGCCATAGCCCAAGCGGTAGGAGCTATACTAGTTGGCGTCAACGCCAGCAATGGTAATAATGGGGGCAATGGAAACAATGATGACCACGGCCAGGGCAATGAGGCAGTGAACGCCTAGGAAGAAATTATTGCGGCCAGACAGATGGGCCAGCTGGTCAAACAATTTATCAAGCTGAAGTCGACCCAGTTTGACGAGACTGGAGATCCCAAACTAGCACCGAGATGGATCGAGAAACTAGAGAAAGCCTTTAGAGTTTTGAGGTACACAAACGAGGAAAAGGTGATGCTAGCGATGTACCAGCTGGAAGGTACCGCGAATGATTGGTAGGTTGCCACCAAGAATGGAGTCTTTCCAAAAGGAACGGCCATGACCTGGAATACCTTTACTACGGCATTCAACGACAAGTACTTTTCGAAAGTAGCCAGGAAAAGGAAGTAGGTGGAATTCTTACAGCTGCGTCAGAATCAGCTGACAATGGACCAGTATTAGGCTGAGTTCTCCAGACTGTCAAGGTACGCACCCCGATCAGTAGAGGATCCCCTAGAGAAGGCGCGAAGATTTCGGGATGTACTGAGGCATGAACTTCGCAGACAGATGATAGCTTTAAACCTAAGGACTTATAAGGATATCTATGAACGAGGCCAAATGATTGAGAGGGACTTGAAAGAGAGTAACGCCGTATCTAGATCGCGATTTAATTCATTTCGGGACAATCGCCAGATTGGTAAGAGGCCAATGGCTGGCAATAGACGCTTCGTCCCTCCCGTGAGGAAGAATACTGTGAAGCCACCGAACCCCATGAACTGAAACTATCGTCTCTATGGTAGAAGGCATGGTAATGGACCATGTCCAGCGAGAACTGGAGCATGCTTTAAGTGTGGTCAAATGGGCCACCAGATGAGGACTTATCCGAACCAAGCTCCAACGAATCGACCTCAAGGGCAGCGACTACAGGCTGGACCGTCGACTGCCACTCCTCAGATTGATCAGAATCGACCCTTAGCTCAGGGAAGAGTTTATGTAGTAGCCCGTAGGGAGGTAGAAGAAACGTCAGGCGTGGTCACAGGTACGGCTTATTTGTGTGACCAAGCTGCATATGTTTTGTTTGATCCTGGCACAACGCACTCATTTGTGTCTGCTCGGTTTGCTAATTTGGTTGAAATGAAGTTAAAACCATTGAGTGTAATTCTGCATGTTGTCACTCCGTTGAAAGATAATATACTAGTTTCATTGGGTTGTGCTAACTGTAAAATTGTGATTGGAGGTAGTAAGGAGAGTATTGATCTAACTGTATTGCCCATGTATGACTTCGATGTGATCATAGGAAAGGACTAGTTTGGTAAATAGGGGGTAGTAGAGGATTGTGGTAGTAGGATAATTCGCTTCTATCAGAAGGTTGCCCTAGCTTTGAATTTGTGGGAAGTCAAAGAGGAATCTAGATTCCTTTGGTCTCATCTCTTGAAGTGACAAAGTTGATGTCTGAAGGATGTCGGCGTACTTAGTCGCTGTTATGGACACGACTGCTAAGGAGCCTAAACTAGAATGTATCCCGGCAGTGCGCAAGTTTCCTGACATTTTTTCCTAGGAGTTACCAGGGTTGCCACCAGAGCGAGAAATAGAATTCATGATTAAGTTAGCTCCCAAAACAGAGTCGATCTCAAAGGCACCCTATAGGATGTCCTTATTAGAGCTGAAAAAGTTAAAGGTGCAAATGCAAGAACTACTGGATAAATGATTTATCCGACTAAATGCTTCACCGTGGGGAGTGCCGGTATTGTTTGTAAGGAAAACGGATGGGTCCTTGCGTCTATGCATCAATCATAGACAGTTGAACCTAGTGACAGTGAAGAATAAGTACCCTCTGCCAAGGATTGATGATTTATTTGACCAATTACAAGGAGTTGCCGTATTCTCTAAGATTGACTTGAGAACCAGATATCACAATTGAGAATCAAGAAGGAAGACATACCTAAGACTGCTTTCAGGACGAGGTATGATCATTATGAAATTCACTGTGATGCCTTTTGGATTGACCAATGCTCCAGTCGCATTTATGGATTTGATGCATCGAGTGCTTAAGGAATTTTTGGATAGATTCGTCATAATCTTTATCGACAATATCTTGATTTACTCAAGGAGCGACGAAGAATATGAGGAGCACCTGAGGATTGTTTTACTGACCCTGAGGGAACACTCTCTTTACGCTAAGTTTAGCAAATGCGAGTTCTGGCTGAATAAAGTGGCATTTCTTGGCCATGTAGTGTCTGGAAAAGGAATTGATGTGGATCCTGCGAAGATTGAAGTCATAACAAATTGGCCTAGACCTACTACGTCGCAGAAGTTCAAAGTTTCTTGGAATTGGCAAGATACTGCAGACGTTTTGTGGAGAAGTTTTCGTCCATAGTCATCCCACTGACGAGGTTGACAAAGAAAGAAACGAGGTTCGAATGGACGGATAAGTGCGAAAGGAGTTTCCAAGAGATGAAGCATCGATTGACAACCGCACCGGTATTGACGATTCCAGCAAGACCGGGAGGCTATGAGATATATAGCGATGCTTCGCTAAAGGGACTAGGCTGTGTATTAATGCAACATGGAAGGGTAGTTGCCTACGCATCCCGACAACTGAGACCACACGAGATGAATTACCCGACCCACGAATTGGAATTGGCAGCTATTATTTTTGCTCTGAAGATCTGGAGACATTATCTGTGTGGCGAGAAGTTTCAAATTTACACTGACCACCAAAGCTTGAAATATCTATTTTTCCAAAAGGAACTAAATATGAGGCAGCGTCGATGGATGAAGTTGCTTAAGGATTATGATTGCGACATACTATATCACTTTGGGAAGGCGAACAGAGTCGCAGATGCACTCAGCCGAAAATCGAGCATCGCATGTCTGCTAGTAAAAGGATGGTCGATGATCGAGGATTTGAGAGATTCTAAGTTCAGACTAGAAGTCTGCCAACTGTCCAGTTTGATGGCTACACTGAAGGTAGAACCTAAGGTCCAGAAAAGGATAAAAACATTACAGCATACGAACCTAAAAATTCAGAAGATCTTGGAGATGGACATGACAAAGAGGAAACTGGATTTCCAAGTGTTAGAGGACGGAATCTTGAAATTCCAAGGACGTCTATGCGTGCCAAAGGACGAAAGCTTAGAGAAAAGATCTTATCAGAGGCTCAAAGGAGCAACTATAGTATCCACCTAGGAAGTACAAAGATGTATTAGAACTTGCGTCAACACTATTGATGGAACGGGATGAAAGTAGATGTGGCAAAGTATGTGGCAAAGTGTTTGACATGCCAGCAAGTGAAGGCCCAACATTGTAAGCCTGGAGGATTATTACAGCCACTGGAGATTCTTGAATGAAAGTGGGAGCAGGTAATGATGGACTTTGTAATGGGACTCCCAAGGAGCCAGAGAGGCCACGATTCCATTAGTTGTAGACAGGTTGACCAAGTCCGCGCACTTCATCTCTATGCGGAAGGACTTCACAATGGATAGATATGCCAAGTTGTATATGAGACAGATAGTGAGACTACATAGAGTGCCCGTGATGATCACATCAGATAAAAATCCCAAGTTCATGGCAAATTTCTGAAAAAGTCTTTAAGATGCCATGGGGACTTGACTGCAATTTAGCACGGCATACCATCCACAAACGGACGAAAAATCGGAGAGGACGATTTAGACGCTAGAGGATATGTTGCGAGCGTACGTAATAGACTTCAAAGGTAGATGGGAAGATCAACTGCATCTGGTAGAATTCGCTTATAATAACAACTACCAGCAGAGCATTCGAATGGCACCGTTTGAAGCGCTTTATGGAAGGGCTTGCAGAACACCAATTTGCTGGGACGAGATTGGAGAAAGGAGTATCACAGGTCCAGAATTGGTGGAGCAATCAGTAGAAGCGGTAAAGATAATTCGGGATAGACTAAAGACGGTGCAGAGTCGTTAGAAGAGTTATGCAGATAAACGACGTAAGCCTTTGGAATTTCAAATAGGCAATCATGTTTTCCTTAAGGTGTCGCCAATAAGAGGATTATCCTGGTTTGGAAATAAAGGAAAACTGAGCCCAATGTCCGTAGGTCCATTTGAAATTCTAGAGCAGATTGGGACCTTGGTCTATAGGCTTGTCTTACCGCTCAATCTGTCCCAAGTGCACAACATCTTCCATGTGTCAATGCTGTGGAAATACGAACCAGACCCAACACACGTACTGGACTATGAAGTTATCGAAGTAGATAACCAAGTATCCTACATGGAGAAGCCAATTAGGATCGAGAACCGAAAGGAACAAATTCTGAGGAATAAGACGATTCCATTGGTCAAAGTTGTGTGGGAGCACCATAGAACCAAAGGCGCTACGTGGGAAAATGAGGAAACGATGAGACGTCACACCTCCATTTGTTTGAGTAGCTAAGTTTGATGTAAATTTCGGGGACGAAATTTTTGTAAGGGGGAAGATTTGTGACATTCTGATTTTCCTGTAAATTTCAAACTCATTAATGAGAAATGTATCTAACGATGTATTTCAGTCGTATCTCGCTCGGATCTAATCAATCTCGAGTTGACTGACCAAAAGGAAAAGGCTAACGCGAGACAAGGTACGTGGATCTAGGAAACTCGAATAGGAAATGGCGCTTTGACCATAATGATTGTCGAAGGGACATTTAGATTCATATAAGGCCGATCTAAGAACTATTAAGGGATGCAATTCTAACGTTATACGATTGGAGCGCGGGTAATGCCGCTTAACCAATGTATAATTTTCAAAATTTTCCTAAATCCAACAGTGACGATCGAAACAGTCGGAACTAGTAATAGACCCTCACAATTACATGACAACCAAAATCGCCACGAATTGACGAGCCCTAATTGTGATATGAATCACAAGGTCGATACGCGTAACGTCTGCAAAAACCGCCCGTCAGTCCGGGATAGGCTGGAATCGCATTGGATAGAAAAATGATTCAGAAAAGAGTCTCGAAATTAGAAATGGAGGATCAAGAATTCCAACATTATAAATTAGATTGGCCGTCGCCTTATCGAAGAAATTTGAAATCAAAAAAACGACGTTCCGGACGTCTAGGGTAAAATTACCATTTTGCCCCTCAAGCCCTAACCTTGCCTATACAATTGGATGAGGGCATTTTGATCTTTAACCACACCCCCATAGCTGCCGAAAATGGAAGAATTGAGAGCCATTGGATGCACTTTGATTGACACAATGGACAAGTGTCAAGAGATTAAGCCTTAAGTTGAAATATTCACTTTTAACCTACCATTCAACTCAAGTTGACTCTTGTAATTGGTATAAACCTCACTCTCTCTCCTTCTCTTGGCCGAATACCCCTCCAAGCTGCCAATCTTCTTCCTCTTCTCTTCTTCTTCACGCCTGGAAACTGCTCAACGCCCGATTAGTTCTGACCGCCGGCTTCGCCACCGTCGACCGCCACTTCCGGCGACTTCCAGCGGCGGAGCCGACCACCTACTCCTTTCTCATCCTCTTGCCGACGTTTTCGAAGTGGAAGCAAGCTTTTTGACCCACCGAGGAGTTTCGGCCGGCCAATCTCCCGAAAGTCGACGGAAATCGTCTCAACTAGAGACAAGCCACGGTTTAGGCCTCTTAGGACCCCGAAATCTTGAAGTTTTCTAAATAAATTTTGTGAACATTTAGGGGACACATAGATTGAGCTGTGGCAAAAATTTTGGATAAATTTGATGGAGTTTGGGTCTTGTGTTTGAAGGGCCAGAACTGACCGGTTGAGGACTTGGGAAGACCAGCGCCGTTCAAGGACTTTCCGGCGTTGCCTTGGCTCCAAATTTTCGGTGAGGCTCCCCAAACTTTAGAACTACATGTTAGCAAGTAGATTAGTGATTAAATAGAGGATTTAATATAGTTTAAGGTCTGTTAGGTTGGGATATGCACAGAACCGAGTATGCCAGATTCGGTTCTGTGCATACCGATTCTGTGGGAGCTGTTGGTGGTTGTAATTGAGCTCCAAATTTATTGTTGAGAAGTGTGAGGATGTTAATTAATAGGTCCATAAGGTGTATGTTTAGTGGGGTGATGATTTGAGCAAGGAAATTAACGATTGGATAAAATTTCCCTAGGTTGCACGGTTAAATCATCCTTGGACCCTTAGGGCCGAACCATTGAAGTGCTTGGGAAGGAATTTTTGTTGGCTATAGCACAAGGTAAGAGGATTGTAAACCTTTGATAGAAGGATTGGACTCGATTGGGTGAATTAAGTGTGAGTTTGATTGATTCTTGGAAGATTACCAAATGCTTGTCCATTGTACGTCCTAGAAAGACATAGATGACTCGAATGCTTGGCCATGCTTGTGCCTTGAGTTGATTGTCGCATTTGAATGTTGAACTTGATTGCCTTGCATGCCATAAGTATGTTGTCATGCATGAATTGCACTTAGTGGTATGTGTTTTACATTAAGATGAACTTATGGCTTATAACACCCTGAGGCGCATGAGACGCGAGGTTGTGTAGATGAATGCCCTAAGGTGCTGAGGCACGGGGTTTGAATTAAATGGCACCCAGAGGCGTACGAGATGCAGAATTGAGAAGACCATAGTCATGATGCGTTGAAAAGGGGGACGGAGTTGAGATGTGTCGACACAGGCCTGGAATGAGATTGAAAACCTGATGCGTTTACGCGGGTTTGTCAATGAGACGGTTTGATGCGTTTACACGGATCGAGCCTGAGGCGCTATAAACGCGGGCATGAAAGTAAGGCAGATTGGAAAGGGGTGCAAGGCGTAATCTGGCTTGGCATAATATGCTTGATTCTAATGATATTGTATGATGCCATGATTGCATACTTGTCATCCGTGTGTTATTTCATGCAAGTTTAATGCCTCTTGTGTCTTTATACGAATTGTCTGTGATGGTAATTGCTTGAGTGGACGGTTAGCCTAACATAGGGTTAGGACCTGCCTTACTAAGATGTATATCTCACCCCGTTGTGGGACTCCCTTTCTTTTCAGATCCTAGGCCTTGAGGATGTGGCCAATCAGGTTCGGTGACTCGAAGGAGATGTTTATTTATTTTGATGAGTTCCTAGATGGACAGGAAACTATATATGTTAGGAAGTGCACGGTCATCTAGGTGGATGAGGATGGCAGTATCTGGAAGCCTCACAGGTACGAGGCATAGTTCAGGAAGGTAGGGAACGTTTCCACATGGCCACTAAAGCCCACTAAGGTATCCCGTGGGGTGATACCCAGTTGGTGTCATCCTACTCGGGATTCAGTGGAGGGCGAGGGGTCTGTCGCTAGCTCGAGAATTGGTCCTGAGAGAACTCCGACCCTGGAGGACACCGAGGAAGTTCTAGTGGTCGAGGTTACCGAGGATGACCTAGTAGAGCCGTCGACGAACGAGATGCTCGAGGATACAGTGAAAATTTGCTCTGAGACTTTCTCGAAGTATGAGCCTACTAAGGAGATGGAGGAGATTGATGACTCCAGCAGCTCGACCTAGGAGTTTCTGCTTTCCTGGTCTGATATTTTGATGGTGATCCTGATGCCCGTTCCTTTTTGAGATGATGATAGACCTCTTTTGCACTCACCCTATCACCCATACTGACTGGCAGATATGGTTTACTACGCTCTTGTATGAACATTTGGATCTTATGTATTAATGGTATTCTCGTTACCTAAGTTCCATTTTATATCTGTACGGAGGAGTTTTATATCGTCACTTCCGCATGCTTTTTATTAATGATATATCTCTCGACCTATATGTGCATCCTGGGACCTCGAGAGAGTTTGCGATTGCAGGAAGTCGCGCGCTCATGCCCGGGGCGCGGGGCGTGAAATATAAAAATGTCTCGAATCTAACCTAAGTCACATGGAACATTAGGCTATGCCAATAATGACATGGCATTCAAACTAACGTAGCAAATGACTTGGCATACATGTGGATGACATTAAAACAATGACATGGAAAATATGTGACATGCGAATGATGTGGCATGCAATTAGTAACATGGCAAATGACACAAAAAACTGTATGACATGAAGATTATGGTTCTAACCTATATGATGTGCATATAAAATAAAATGCATTATCTAGATGCATGACTTGGAATATTATGTGACATGCGAATGATGTGGCATGCAATTAGTAACATGGCAAATGACACAAAAAACTGTATGACATGAAGATTATGGTTCTAACCTATATGATGTGCATATAAAATAAAATGCATTATCTAGATGCATGACTTGGAATATTATAAATTTTGTGAATGTGTATGCACAAGATATTTTTGGTATTTTTGAATGAATTTCGAGAATAATTATTTATGAAATTAAAACTATTCTAAATGAAGAGTATCCTAAATGTCTAGGAAATAATATGAATTAGATCCTAAAAGTATCTAGTAAATCTTTGATCCTAAGTCTAAATGTGTTTTAAGATATAAGATCCTATCTAACTGAAGATGCAATCTACATATCATATGCAAATTTAATTTAATGCACCTAATCTATTAGAGACTATTTCTAATAAATCACATCCTCTTAGATGAATGCATGTCCTATGAGACAAGATTTTTAAGAAATCTTATCTAGTTTAGGCAATTGAATATTTGAGATAAGATTTCTTGTAAACCTTACCTTTTTAAATCTTTTTTTTAAAATTTTCAAATAAAGAAACTACCAATCAAATATGCAAATAAAGATATGCATGATTTTGAAAAAAAAAATCAATTCAATTTTGATAACAAATTGAATCAAGAATCAAATCTAGTAATTAGGAATAAATATCTCGACTCCCTCGCCATCGAGACAAAATCTCTAGGTTGAGATTAGTCCGAATTTGCACGTTGTAGGTAGGGGAATACCTTAATTTGAACCGATTCTCTAATCTAGTGAAATATGCATAAGAGATCATGATTGATTGAAAAGTGAAAAATAATATCAACAAATCAAATTAGATAATAGTGCATTACCTAATTCGGATATTAGTTGAGTCGTTTCCCATTTGGAATCGGGATTGGACCAGCTCATGTTGTGTCTCGCAGCTCTCTGGCTATGTCCTACGGCAATCTAAATAGCACCGACACTAACATTGACACACGGATACAACAAAACACAGTACGCCGACACGCCATTTCTCAAAAATGGAAAAATCTGACACGTCGGGGGCATGTTGTGTTAAATATATATTTTTAAATATAAAAAATAAATAAAATCAAAGCAAGTGTCATATGCTGGAAATCGATGAAAGCAACAATTTATTGGCTTTATCATCATTTACACTTTGAATCATAAGCCTATAATTGATCCCATATTAGTAATGAAGAAGAGAGACAAACATGAAGTCTTTTTAAAAAGTTAAAGATACACTTTGAGACTTACCTCTTGAAAAAAGCAGTTGATTGCTTAGTAAGGATAATAAGCGGATGACTTTTTAAAATGTCAATAAATGGATATGGAGGCTTATTTCAAATTATATTTTTAGTGGAAAGGCCCATCATTATAGTTGGGCCCTTTCAAGTGTCGCCTTGCCCGACTTGCGTGTCAGTAAGACACGCAAGCGTTGACCAAATTTTTTCTTTTTCTTTTTTCTTTTTTTATTATTCACGTGTCCGACACGTCGGACACGCATTGACCATGTGTCAAAATCCCGACAAGCTGTCAACTCGTGTCGGACACGTGATTTACGTGTCCAACACGCGTCCAACACCCACACCCACGAGGGGTGTTGGTGCTACATAGACAATAGTTCACTTTGTGGTTCGAACGATCACAGGGCTCACCTCTTGATACCGCAAGGATGGCTATTTACACCTGGGCTGCGTTTGGTCGCCAGATTTTTAATCATGATAGGATTGGATATGATAGGATATGAAATCTAGGGATTTAACCATCTCCTATTATGTGTTTGGTGAATCGAAGTGATAGAGCCGAATATGTCCATATCATATCATATTCATTATTTGATATATATATATATACACGATATATCAATGTAAAATGAATTTGAAAAAGCACAAACGAAAAATATAAGAATATATTGTAATTCACTGTTGAATCTAGTAAAAGAAAGAAAATATAAATATTCAACTTTTGCTGAAAAATTTTACCTTTTTCGCGATATTCATTAAACCTCAATATGAAACACAAAATTATGAAGGAGAATGATGTTTGACTCTTTTACTGCTTTTCTTAGACTTTTGATATGAACCAAAAAGCTAAGAATAGGAGTAAGTTTCAACTAACTTGCTATTTTCGTAAAGTAATTATAAAGTTACAAAATATTCATGAAACTTCCACATGAACAAGAGATAGAAAAGACGGAAATGGAGACGCTAGTTTTTTTAGAAATTTCATTACTCCTTCTCTTCAAGAATTAGAAAAATCATTTTCAAGTTTAAATATATTTACTTAAAATATAATTTCTTCTACTTCATTTTTTACTTATTTTTAATTATAAATCTCTTTTTATCATTATTTTGACTCAATTCCATCATTTCTTAATAAAATTTTTCATTAAATAATAAACTGTACTATTATACTTAAAATATTTAATGATATAGATACTAAGTGTGTGTATATACACATAAAAACTATATCTTATAGAGAAGAAAGAAATCAAATTATAAATATAATTTATAAAAAAAATTAAAATTAAAAAAAAATTGATTTGTCTTTCTAACATTAGAATTCAAATTTATTTAAAAATAATTATTATTTTAATTTTATTGTATAAGTAGTTTGTTATTTAGAAAAATAGTTTTTATAACATTAACAAAAAAATCATATCCGCCTTTATCCTACCTTCTCCAGGATAATTATATCCATGTTCTATCCCCTTATATCATGTTATATCATATCCTGAATAGTAACCAAAAATAGAATAAGATAAAACAAAAGATAAAATAAGATAAAACAAAAAATATGATAAATTTTATCATATCTTGGATTATATCCCGTCAAACGTAGCCTTGGAGATCAGATAGTGCTTCAACCCTTAGCTTGCAAGTCTCTTCTTGAGAAAATATGTCAGCCTCCACCGAAAACTTGACCAGAGAATGCACTTTGACCGCTGCTACATCAAAACGGCATCCCCGCATGCAATGGATGTTGAGACCACAAGACACGCCAAATGCCAGCAAGATGAATTTAAGATCAAAACTCTGTAAGATCAGTCTACGCTTGCCGACTCTTGGTGGGCCGCAACCATGGCTGATCTTGGTGAAAAGTCCACCAAAGGACCTGCAAAAGACACATATAACACAGATGATGAGGTTTGGTTGATCTGTTGGTTCTCGTGATCAAGATTAGTGCCGGTAGAGGTGAGGGCTTAACAATGAGACTACCTTCCAGGTATGTGTGTGTGTATATATATATATAAAACTCTGACCAAAACCTACACTTTACCAGACCCATCAATTGACCATGAGTGGGCTGAACACATGAAGAATGGTTGCTTTCATTGGTCAGCTGTTTGAGATCATGCCTGCAATTGATTGAACTTAACAAGGAATAAGTATAATAGAAGTGTCATAGCTTTTGTACGGCGTCTACTTGAGTCATCTTTCTATGGAGTCTTATACAGACGTTGATTGGGCTGGATCTTTGGATGATCGACAATTTACTTATTCCACTTATAAGTGAGGATGTTGCTTGGGAAGTTTAGAGCACATCTCCTACTCATTTGACTTGTTTGCAGATTAAATTGATGTTATGTTGCTAAACGTGGTCATGATGTAGTTAGGCAAATCGAAGCTTTGCTGCCTGTCTCTAAATCAACTCACTTGATGAATACGTTTCAAGAGAGTTTGGCTGGTACCGCTTTGGCTTGGTTTATTGAGTTGGACCTTGATGATTATGATGGGTGGGAAGATCATAGCATGTCCATAGTCCGTGGTCGCATTGCCCCGACGGCAAAATGTTCAAACATGGAATAAAAACGTTCACTTGAGTGCCATATCCGAACAAAAACGTTAAAGAAAGTGTCAATTCCGGCCAAATCATTCATTTGAGTGTTATTTTTGCCTGAAAAGCAGACGTGAAATTTTCACTATTATTTGATTAAATTTCTAAGTGTCACATGGATTTTTTTATATTTTTTAATAGTTTTTGAAATTTTTTATTTTTTATTCAAATTAGAAAACAAAAGAAAAAAAATTTAAAAATTTAAAAAAAAAAAAGAAAAAAAAAAAAAAGAAACCTAAGGGTGGCGAGGGCCTCGCGCCCTCCACAACTATTGAGGTCACGACAGCGGTTGGCTAGGGCCATCGCGGCCCCGCAGGCCTAGAGCGAGCCGACCCTGGACCCTAGGCCGACCGGTGGTGCTCGGCGGCGACCCTCGACTTCTTAAAAAAAATTCATCAATTTTTTTCTTTTTTTTCCTTTTATTTTTTTGATTTAAATAAAAATAAAACAATTGCATAAACTATTAAAAAATGTAAAGAAAATCCACGTAGCACTTAGAAAATCAATTTAAAAAAAACTATTCACTAGCACCACGTCACCATTTCTGGTGGTTACATCGTGGCACTCAAGTGAACGCTTTTTAAAAGTTATGACACTTAAGTAAACGTTTTGAAATTTATAGCACTCAAATGAATGCCGTGCAAAATTTATAGTATTTCTAGTGTACTTATCCCAACTTAACAATGAATGTCAGGTTCATGGCCTATCCGAAGAGCAACCGCATCGCCGATACCCGAACAACAAGTTTGATTGTTGTCTGGGTGAGAAGGACATCGCGAGCAAACACGGTTCACGGAAACGATATGGCTCGGAGTGTCCGGCTCGTCGGGAGGTTGCTGTAGCAGCGATCTTCGTAGTTGCCTTGGTAAGGATCTGATCTCTTGGCGATAAATTGCAAAACAGAGAACTCCTAGGGACATGTCAGCGCCGGAGGAAACATGGCGCAAGGGAGCCAAAGCAATTGCAATCGGTTTCTATGGTGTGGCTGCTGGATAGTTGAAGCTTTTGCCGTTTATTTGAAAATAGATATGCAAATCTTCGCGGATTATTTATCTTGATTTGATTATAATTAGGGAGTTGACTTGATTTACTTGTATCAATCTACGACTATATTCTTTAGATAGAACTCATCTTGTACTATAAATAGGGTTCTCATACAATATAATTACACACTGAAAGTAAACGTAGAAAAGTTTATTCCTAAGCTTCTCTCTTTACCTGCATTTTCTTTGGTGGTATCATAGAGAGGTTCTTTTGGCCTAGCTTCCCTAAACGATTCCTAGAATTGCCTTTGTTTTCTTTTTGAATTGTTGTTGTATTCCCTTTCACGCAAAACGAAGTCAGCAAGCCAGTATGAATTCATGGAGAAAAATCAAAACACAGTTACAGGCGAAGAGAGAAATCTAGCGCATGAAGAAGTGATTAACCCACATGGAGTTTCGAATCCAGTTACTACGAGCCAGGGTGATCTGTCTTCGATCCGACCTAACGGATCAAACCAGCTGTCTGTCCTCTTCATGTTTCTTTTCATAACCAAGTCCAAACTTGTTGAATAGAAGGAATGTGCTGCAGGGTCTTTGGACTAAAGGAGAAATTCGTGCTAATTTTCTTGCAGAGATTTGCTTTCCTCCTGTAGAGGCCGCATTCATCCCGAGAGTCGATCAGATCTTTCTGTACTTTCTCAAGCTCATCTTTTTTAAAAAAGGTTTTGTGCAATGAGTTCTGAAACTTTCTTTTTCAAATTAGAAATTCTTTTTGAAGCCTTCTTGTGTTCAGTAAACATTTCTTTCAAAATATCTTGCATCTTTTCATAAGAAAGTTCAAAATTGTTTACCTTATCTTTTCTAGAATCTAACATGAGACAAAAATTTGGATCGTCATCATCGCTAGATTCGCCTTCCGTGTCAATCCATGTTTTCGCCTTGAGTGCTCTCTTCTTCTTTTCAAACCTTCCTCTCCTTTTCTTTGGAAATGGACAATCGAGCGTTACGTGCCCTGGTTTCCTGCGCTCATAGTAAATAATTTCCTTATCTTTACTTTCTTCTTTGCCTTTGGACGATCTTTTGTCTTCTAAGAATTCTGAGTTCCTTCTACTTTTGAAGTTTCCACCTTTCTTCATGAAGTACTTGAACTTCCTCTAGAAGATGATCATACGTGGTCGTCGTGGTCACTAGATGTTTCACCTCCTGCATTTTCATCATTAGTATTAAAGGCAATTACTTTCTTACCTTTGGAGAGATTTTTCTTATTTACGCCTTCAGCTTCATAGAACATCAGTGTGCCTATGAGTTCATCCATGGTGATAGGTTGAACTCTCATGATTTCTCGCATTGAAGTCTTCACAGTGATCCATTCATCCGAAAGTGCTCTAAGCAGCTTGTTAAGTTTTTCAACATCTGTGAAAATCTTTCCATGACTGGCCATGCCATTCATGAGCTCAGTGAATCTTGTGTACATTTCTCTTACCGATTCATCTGATTTCATCACGAACGTGTCATAATGGCTAAGCATAATGTTCATCTTGGTTTCTTTCACACGATCGGTGCCTTCATATGTCACTTGACGACAATCCCATATTTGTTTAGCTAAAACACAAGAAGATATATGGTTAAATTCAGATGGAGATAAAGCACTCAACTCTTTTTTTAGTTGCTTCAAGATGAGCAGCTGCAGCAGCAACTAGATCAATATTTTCAGCAGCTTGTTGTAACGGCAGGAACAAGAGCATGTGTAACTGGAATTTCTACGTCGCCTTGAATCACACTCTTGATCACAATAATCAAGATACGCAAACATCATGTTTTTCCAGTAGTTGTAATTGCTTTCGCTGAAATATGGAGACTTGTTAGGTGCTGCGGATTTATTGCTCATAAAACCACCAAAGTCAGCCATAATCAGGATCTTTATGCTCAGATGAAATACACTTCAAATATAAGCAACAAAGCTCTGATACCAATTGTCATGACCGACAATACGACCTAGAGGGGGTGAACAGGTAGTTTCAAAAAATATTTAGATTTTACGGAAAACCAAAGGTGATATGAATCTGGTGAACAAATGTTTCGCTAAACAGTATCTGGGCATATGCAAGCAGAGATATAAGCTAGAAAAGATCATCACACTAGATATATAGTGGTTCGGCTTATATTCCAAACCTATGTCCACTCCACACAACTAACAGCCACAACATGGGCTGAAATGCACTAGTAATCTACCTCACAAGTTACAAATAGTACGTGAGCCGATATTTCTCACGGTCGATCATACTATCTTGATACAGCCTCAATACCCTCAGATGTACACTTGTCTATCCACGATTACAAGTCAACAACAAATCACAATATATTTCACACGTTGCTTTTCAACTAGAATAGATTCTAGAGCAACAATAGATATTCAATCAGCCTAAATCCCTTCTCTCTCCACTTTGGTCTTCACGACCTCTTCCTTATATAAGCATCAACAAACTAGCCGTTAGAGCACTTCTGAAGAAGCAAAAGAGTGGTTGGAGTTCGATGGGATAGCTTTCTTCAAGTTGCAACAGCGTTCTTTCTATCATACCTACTTTTTTGAAACAACTGCTGAGTCGCAGTTTCATCGCTGACAGTTCTGCAGTTCCTCTGGCATGCCAGAGAATTGTTCTCGAGAAAATAAAATCTTCTCATTGGTCATTTCCAACTTGTCCGAATGACTTTAGCAATCTTTTCGAAACATTGGCATGTGGCATTTTATACTCCTCATTTCTCTTGATCTTTCGAGTACCGATATCACATATCTGGTGACCAGATCTTTTGAGAGCCTTGGTGCATGTTTTCAAGAAACTACTTTGGTCTTCACGCGATTTTTGCCCAACAGCCATCTCGTGATTCTTAGCCATAATCAATAAACATCTGCACACCAAAGGCAAATAAAAAACAAAGGATAGTTTAGGAATAATTAAAATGTTTTATGAGATATTTCTCCAACATGATTTAGATATACGCTTACTGAAATAGTTGTATCTCACTCCTATAATTTCCAGGCTTGTAGGTAACAATAAGTTTGTCATCTTCTCTTTTTGGTATAGTTATATCCGTAGAAATTGCTCGTGTTGATGTCGTGGAAGAGGATCAGTTTGATATGAAAGCAATAGCATGAAGATGGATGTGGCACAAACCTTAGGTGACCGACTAGTTTGGAGGAGATTTTGGAAACTCAAGCACCATTTTTTTAGGGCAACTCAAGTACCTAAGAAGTAAACGAGATAGAGAGACTTCTGAAGTCCATGTAAATGTCACAAAGTCCACGTAAATGTTATATAAGGAAATGAAGTATAGTATGGTGTGGAGATATCCTGTGACATTCTGATTTTCAGTTAATTTCAGGCTCAGTAATGAGAAGTGTGTATCTAGAGATGGATTTCAGTCGTATTCCGCTTGAACCTAATCAATTCGAGTAGACAGACCAAAAGGGAAAGGCTAACGCGAGACGAGGTACGTGGACTTGGGAAACTCGGATAGGAGAGGGCGATTTGACCATAAGGATTGTCGAGGGAATATTTAGAGCCACAAAAGGCCGATCTAAGAACGATTAAGGGATGCCTTGCGAGTGTCATACGATTGGAGCGTGGGTGATGTCGCTTAACCGACGTATGATTTGCAAAATTTTCCTAAATCGGACGGTGAAGATCGAGACCTTAGGAGCTAGTGATAGACCCTCACAATTACATGACAACCAAAGCCGCCACAAATTGACGAGTCTCAAACGTGATATGAATCACGGGGTCGATACGCGTAATGTCTGCAAAAGCCGCCCGTCGGTTCGGGATAGGCTGGAACCACGTCTGATAGAAAAAACTATCATAAAAAAGCCTTGAAAGATTTGAAATGAAAAATCAAGAATTCCAACGTTATTTGTATTGGCCGTCGCCCCATCGAAGGATTCCGGAACGAGAAAAAAGACATTCGGAACGTCGGGGGTAGAATGATCATTTTACCCCTCAAACTTAAGGTTTTGCCCATGAAACAAAGAAAGGGCATCTTGGACATTTGACACTCCTATAGCTGCCGAAATTCATGGAGCAAGGATGGCCATTGGATCTTCTTTAAAAAAGGCAAAGACAAGTGTCAAAGATCTAAGGATTGTGGTCATTTCACACTATTCACTCACCTACCATTCAAAGGCCTTGACCAAGATTGAGTATAATTGAAAACCTCTCTCTTCTCTCTCTCCCCTCTGCATTTTCGGCCACCACCCTTAGAGAACCAACAGCCACTTCTTCTTCTTCCTCTTGCTGCTCTGTCACCGGCGATAGATTCTAGGGCTCCACTTCGCCGGCCACCACGGCCACTTCCGGCCACCTCTGGATGCCAGTCGGCCACCCAAATAAAGATCTATGTCTTGCCGACATCCTTCAACAAGAATCGGAGCATTTGAAGCACTGAGCAGTCCGGAGCAAGGATTCTCCCGAGAGTCGACAGAATCTGCTCCAATCTGAGGTAGGTCCGGTTTCTAACCTGTTTGATGACCAAAATCTTGGAATCTTGAGTTCAAATTTTGTGGAGATCAAGTAGAGACATAGATGAATCTGTGGTAAAAATTGTGTATTTATTTGATGAATTTTTTGCCTCGAAATGGCCTTGTACATTCTGCCCAGAAAACTGCCGGTACTGACCAAGGGAGAATCCGGCGATTTAAAAGGGTTTCCGGCAACCAATCAAGCTCAAACTCATGGTGAGCCTCTCAAACCTCTAAATGGACATGTTAAAGGTAGATTAATGATTAAATGATGGATTAAGAGTTGGATTAAGGGCTAGTAGTGCTCGGTTTATACCGAACCAAGAAGAATCGATTCGATTTTGTACAAACCGAATCTGTGGGAGGCTGAGATTGGTAATTTTGAGCTGCAAATTGATGATTATGATGTGATGAGATGTTGAGGGATATGTTATGGATAATAGGGGTTAATGAATTAAGGAATTGGACTTGAGAATTGACAAATCGGTTGAATTTTATTAGGTTGCGAGATGAATTGGCTTTAGATTAATTTGGTCGAAACCTTGGAGGGTCCAAGAGGAGTAACTTGTGTTGCCAAATCAAAGGTAAGGGGATTCTTAACCCTATGTAAGACGATTGGACTCGATTGGGCGAGTTGAAAGATAATTTGACTGATTTATGAGTGTTCCAATGGGATAGTTATTAATGTGTTCTAAATGGTTAAAGGAGGTTCACGTGTGATATTGGATATATTTGAATTGTCCGTCATGTATGCGTATCATCGATTATTTCGCATGCCACGAATAATCAAACTGTGCATGAGCTGCACATTTAGTTTGTATGGGAATTGGATTGATGAGTCACGACATGAGTACGTCATGGCGAGGCCCTGAAGCTTATGAGACGCATGGCAAGAAAATATATACCATAATGCGACGAGTTCGCAGGGTGAAGTTAGCATGATGTGACGCCTTGAAGCGACGAGTTCGCAGGTTTAAGATGGCCAGAGTCCTGATGCGATCTAATCGCGGGACGAAGAGGCCTTGAAGCGTATGAGACGCGGGGCAGAATATATGTATATACCCTGATGCGACGAGTTCGCGGGGTTGAGTATGAGCTCATAAACCTTACCAGGAGATAAATCGATACCTGATGCGTTTACGCGGGTCACCGATGACGGTCTGATACATTTACGTGGGCCGAGCCTGAGGCGACTAGTTCGCGGGCTAGAGAATGAGGCAGGCAGAGGTTAAGATAATGCTATTGGCCATGAGATTAATTGGAACCTGATGCGTTTACGTGGGTTGCCGAGTCTGAGGTGACAAGATCGCGGGCTAGAGATTTAGACAGGTTGAGATCAGTGAATATGAGATGTGGTAGGCTGAGAGTGCATGGGCATTACTACTTGAGTGTGACTTGAGGTCACCAATGTTTGCCTGTCATCCATATGTTGAGTTTATTGACTGGTGCCCTATATACCTGTGTGAGCCAGAGCCTAATTTTATTGGATATATAACTACTTGAGTGGACGGTCGGCCTAACCTAGGGTTAAGACCCACCTTACTGAGATTTATGTCTCACCCTAGTGGGGGTTTATATTTTTCAAGTTCCAGGCGAAGGAAGCACGAGCTTGCCAAGGACTGGCACTTGGAGAGATAGTTGATCAATTGCACTAGAATGGATTTGTCTTCTGATGATATTTGAGTTTGTACTTTTGATTGGTGGAATATGAATTGAATCCGTGGTAAAAGTGGTTAATGAGACTTTGTTGTTTATGTCCTAAGTCATCGGTATGTTGTCGTATTTATATAAAGGGAGGTGGCATCGCTTCTGCATACATTATGTTTAAGGAGTTGTATGTTATTGGTCGTTGGGTCTTGGAGCGTTAATGAATGAACGGCATGGACAGGGATGTTCGGGGCGTGACATATCCTCTCTCGTTTCCTCATTTAATGAATAGTACAAAAGAAATAATCGCTTTACTGGGACGCCACATGTCCTCCCCCGCAACGTCGCGACTCTACGATCCTCACACGATCTTGGTTTAGAAACGGCATAAAGCCGTAGGGCTCTTTGAGGGATTCAAGAGACCAAGAACCCTAAATAAACTTACGCCTCTTATTGTGAGTACGAGGGTCGGGTCAGGGACGTCACAATATACATCCACATGAACTAGCTCCCGTGGTCTTTTTGTTCTCCATGTATTTCCATATGGGAACAACTGCCTTTGCTGTTTTCCAATGAAACAGCCTTCACAAACATCTAAAATCTCTGTAATAGGTGAAAGATCTTTCTTCATATTTTTCTGATGGAGAATTTTTAAACCTTAAAAGTTGAGGCGGCCAAATCTCTGATACCATAGCCATGAATCATCAAGTTGAACTTTTATAGCTATATCCTTGACATATTTCTATCGAATAGGAAACTTCCTATTTTTCATTCTCACAAAGGCAATAACATGATTCTTATATCTATTGTAAATAGTGCATGTATCTTATTTAAAACATATAGAATACCCATTCTGAATCATCTAGCCCATACTAAGTGGATTTTGTGCAAGACTAGGCACTAAATACACTTCATGAATATATTTTGGGCATTTTATAGTTTCAGCGGGTATGGTCCATTTTCTTTTCACATCGACCAATTCATCGTTACCCAATCTCACTTAACTCTTCTTTGAAGTATCAACATTGATGAATATATCTTCATCTCCAATCATGTGATTGTTGCACCCACTATCAATATACCATGGACCATTTTTCTTATCTTTTTCTACTTGGCCTGTATAGAATAAATTATATGTATTTTCTTGGCTAAAGTACACTACAAGCGATAAAACTTATATACAACACTCACTTTAGTGCCAAAACTTTCAAAACGATCACTGAAGTGACAACTTTTTAAAAATAATAACTTAAGTGTCAATTTAAAAAAATAATTAATTCAATGCCAACTTCGATTTGAACTGATATGGCTTGCCGAAAATCTAACGTAGCCTACTTTAATTACTATTTAAACTGACGTAACTCACCGGAATTGGCACTAAAATGACTTTTTTTTCAAAAAATTTAATACTTAAGTGATCGTTTTGAAAAACTTGGCACTGAGTTGATTTTTTTTTTTCAAAAAATTTGGAATTTAAGTAATCGTTTTGAAATTTTTGGCATTAAAGTGAGCGCATTACACAAGTTTCGGCACTAGTAATATACTTAAGTCATATTCTCTTCTACCTTTTTTCCCCTTTTTTCAACACAATTCACTTTGTAATTTCTATTAGAGTGACAAAAATTTCTTATGTGGCCATATCTTTTGCAAGAATTGCATTGTGGTTTATCACGAAACCAATAATCTTTTTCTAAATGATTAGTTTTCTTGCAAAAGTTACAAGGTGAATTTTTCCCCTTGTAGATGTTTCTCCTCCTTTCTTGTTTTTCCATGAGCTCCTTCCAATACTCTTACTATTATCAGACCGTATATTCATTTTTGACTGAAAAATACTTTCAACTGTATCTTCATCCTGCACTTCTAATCTTTTCTCATGTGTTTTTGAAGAACCCAATCAGCTCACTTATGGATAGGGTTATCAAATCCTTAGATGATTCCGTAGTGATGATAATAGAATTACATTTTCTAATGAGTGTCACCAATATTTTATTAACAACCCTCTGATCGGTAATTGCATCTCCGTAGTCTCTCATCTAATTTACTAGTTCTTTCAACCTTCCACGATATTCTTGGACAGACTCATGCTGTTTCATTTTAGAATTCTAAAATTCTCTTCTAAAAGTTTGAAGTAGTATAGTGCGTACTTTTTTCAAGCCTTGATATTCTTCTTGTAATACTTCCCATGCTTACTTTGCCGTCTTCACGCCAATGAATCTCGGAAATATCATATCTGAGAGTACTTGCTGGATCACGAATAGAGCTTGTGCATCCTTCTATCGAAGTTCAGCCGAAACACTTGCACCTTTGTTTCGGGGCTTCGTATCCTTTCCTAATGATGTCCTATAAGTCTTGGGCCATGAAGAATGTAGTCACCTTGATGCTCCAGTAATTATAGCGTGTGTGCAAGTGTATGTATTTGGGTATGAAATATAGAGAAATAATGGTAAGAAGAATAGCAAGATAAAAAGATATTTAATATAAAACTAATGAGGAGAAAGACTTACAAGAAAATCTCTCATTCTTAGGCTTTTTTTTTTTTTTTTTGCATATGGGAGCACTTTAAAAATAAAGGACCAAAATTCTATATTTATAGAATACAACAACCGACTTATGCACCACCACCTTAAAAAAAAAAAAAAAAAAGGTTTTTACCGCCAAAGCTTGCAGCCACATTTTTTACTTTTCCATCATTGTTGCCAACTCTGCATTTGACCAAAAAAACAAAAACAAAAAAGATCGCATTTCAACAGTATTCAAGAAGGCGCTCACGGATCGAGGGAAAGGTGGACGAAAGAAGGATGGAGCTCATGGCATTAGGAGCTTCAAGTTCAACTCCTTGCCCGAGAGCTATTGATGCCTGTGTCATTCGCAAAACCGACGATGAACATTGTGATCGTCGAGGCTCGAGAAGCAAAAGTTGGTGAGGAGAAATCAATTTTAGCGGAACTAGGGGAAAGATTGTTGGCCTATCTTGAACTGTATTATTTGGATGCATTTTTTTTTTTTTCAAAAGACCACAAGTAGCATTCAAGTAACAAATACATAAGTTTGAATTAGCTGAATAATACAAATTATTTCTCATAACTATGCAAATTTTTGGAAATTTTACCATAAAAATTTTATACCTATTGACATTGTGTCAATTCAATTGTAATTTTTTTTTGCTAATTGAGTCATAAAATTTTTGTATTTATGCCAATTCAATTCATCCAATCAACTTTGATATAAAATTATTGGCGTGAACATTGGTGGTCTATAGGCCATTCACCTACTCTGACCTAAACAATTTTTAATAACATAAAATATTTTTTTCATTTTCTCCTTTTTTTTTCTTTCTTTACCTTCTTTCTCTAGCCAACCACTTGCAAGGTCGATCTGATCGGCAATTGGCGAGGCTCGACTCGCCCTTGTTGTGGCTAGACAAGGTTGGCCTCACCCTCCCCATGGCTCCTGCCCGTTGGTTCGACGATCGGCTAGAGGAATAAGACAATAAAAAAAACCAAAAAAGGGAAACAATAAAAATAAGTAAAAAATTTTTGAAAAAAATAGTATTAAAAATTAAACATTTGATAATATTTAGAGATCGAGTTGAATATATACCAAAGATCTAGAAATAATATTGAGTAAATTAAAAAGTAAAAGGATCCTGTTTTTTTTTTGGTCAAAAAAAGGGTCCTGTTTGCATATCAAGCTAAAATTTAAAATTTGTATTGAATAAATTAAAAATTAAAAAGTTTTGTCGCGCACTAAATAAAAATTGAGAGATTATTTGTGTGATTAAAAATTTTATCTTCTCTTGCAATTGCAAAGACGAGTATAAATAAAGAAGGTCCAGCCAAACGGGGGCCGTCTCGAAGTGGTTTTTTCAAGGAAAGGGTTGAGATCAGAAATGGCGATGGCTATGGCGCGATCTGCTCTTCTCCGAAGCTCTCTTCGCGGTGGCTCCCGTCCCTCCTCTGTCCCCAAGCGCAACTTCGCTTCCTCTGCTCATGATGATGAGCGTATGCTCCTCTCTCTATCTCTCTGTTTATGTTCAATTGTTGTTCAGGTGGATTTGGTGTTTCGGTTCGTAGATTTTGGTTCAATTGTCGATTTCTTGGTGCGGCTTATCCACCTTTCGCATGGGCGTGATTTTAGAGTTCGATTCATCACGTGGACTCGATTTGACGTTAGGGTTTCGGGTGCTGTAGTTGAATTCTCTTATACATGTGGTAGAGATGTCTAGATGATCCTTTCTGCTGCTGAAGCTGTGATGGAGATGTTTACGAATGACTTCCTTTGAGTGACGGAATTAGGGACCTTATGATTGACATGTAAAAGCGGACTTTTTCCACCATTCTCGGTTCCTTGACATCTCTTCTTCCTTTTTTGGCTGCTTCAGTTATGACGCTTAAATGCTCTTTCTGTGGACGAGAACATTGTAAATTGAAGAATTTGGTCTGCGTATCTAGAAATTCTGGAGTTTGAAGTTGAAAGGTTTCTATTTGAATGTAGAAAAAGATGGACAGCGACTAATCTGAAGCTGTTGTAATTTTTGGCTATATTGCTCAATGTTGAATTCGGTTTTACTATTTTTTTTTCCCAACAGGTGAGATGGCCAAGTGGGAGAAGATAACATATGCAGGTATTGTGACGTGCACGATTTTGGCGATTTATAACCTGTCCAAGGGACATCCTCATTTTGAAGAGCCCCCCGTGAGCGTTCTTTCCTAGAAATCAACTCCCACTGTGCCCTATTGTACTTTTTTTTTTTCAAGGTTTCCAGAGTCTCGTATATTTGACAAAAGTAGTTGGGCAAATTTCTTTTCCTGCTGTAAGTTCTGGTGTTTCTTATGCTTATTCAGGGCTTTTTCTTCTCAAAGATCAATTTTGCAAAGCACTTTTCTTTTATCTTTTTGTTTTCCCAATGAAATATAGCTGTGGTGGGGCTTACAGAGTCTGTTTTGGTGGCATGTTTTGCAGCCGTACCCATACTTGCACATCCGCAATAAAGAGTTCCCATGGGGTATGTATGATTCGTCATGTTGCTAACTTAATCTAATTCTTCCTGATGTGGTAACTCATATGTGCAGACCTGATGTATGAATGTATAATATCAAATATGGCTCTTCTTTATGTATATTGTCGTATTAGCACCTATATGGCCCTATGGACTTTAACTTGTTTGTCAGATTGTATGTTAGAGTATCTATTTAATGTTTGACTGGGGAATACGAATATTTGCTTTTTAATGGAAACCTTACATTTGTTGTTCTGCATCTTCAGCAGTTTTTGGAATATCTAAAGATTAGGCATATGCTATTCAACTTTCAACATTGTAAACGTGGAACCTTAGGTTTTTACCCTTTTAAATCTGATGGCGGTAACTAGGTTTCGATATCAAATAGGAGGCATATGTGGAATTGAAGTCGCTGTTTTAGCACAAATGAACTAATATCAATATTGCCTATACTAGGAATGTTGAGGCAAATTAAGATGTGTTTTACTAGCAACTAGGTTGATGTTGACTGCGCAAGTGAAAATGGAAATGAGACCAAATATATTTTAAACTAGATGATAGGTATCGTTGCTCTTCTGGGACACACTACTTGTTTCAGTTTTGTCATGGAAAAAGGGAACAAGTCTTCTGTGAAGAGTGTTCTGCTGACCAGATATCATTTCTTATATGCTTGGAAAAATTGAAACTGGGTTGATTGTTTTCTCTTAGGTTGCTTCCCTGTGCAATTATGGATGGTTTTATCCATTCTGGTGAATGTCAGGCCTGCTCAGAGCATTGCTATCCTCCTTGGAAATTTCAATTTAGGCTTAAGGGTCATGTAATATGCTGGTTCATTGAAGTAAATATTTCAATTAAAGGGAACAAATCTTCTGTGCAATTAAATGTTAGTCTCTCGGGTACTTGTTAAGCGTACTTCATAGGAATATTTCAATTTTCAAGGTGTTGATTAAACAAGATACTAGAAAAATGGTGCAGTGGAAACTAGAAACTTTCGTTAAAAAGGCTCCTTTGGGAGTGCCATTGTGGCACTTTTTAACAAAAAGTGGTCTGCATTGATAGGTGTTTTCTTTTTCTTTTAAGACTGACAAGGAAGGAACTGGATTGGGGAAAGGGCTTACTTTCTTGCCTGAGATTTTGATGTCCTCCTAAATAATTTACTGCTGGTAATTGGTTGTGTTTTGGTTATGAATTCCTATTACTGAGTTTCATAGGGGATTTGATACATTTTATTCTTTAGAAGTTAAGACTCCTTGTGATCCAGTTGGATCTTTTCAACTGATACCATGATAGCAAAACTAGCCTCAAGGTTGTGGTTACTTTCTAACACTACCTTGTTTAGCATGCTTAGCTTTTTGTTTTTCCCCCTGTCCGCACACTTTCTTTTGAATTTCTGTTTTTCACATTAGGCTTTTATGAGTGTCTCTCGGATACTTTTTAAGCATACTTCATAGGAATATTTCAATTTCCAAGGTGTCGATTAAACAAGATACTAGAAAAATGGTACAGTGGAAAATAGAAACTTTCTTTAAACGGTTCCTTTGGAAGTGCCATTGGTGCACTTTTTAACAAAAAGTGGTCTGCATTGATTGGTGTTTTCTTTTTCTTTTAAGACCGACAAAGAAGGAACTGGATTGAGGAAAGGTACACGGAAGTGCTTATTTTCCTTCTTGAGATTTTGATGTCCTCCTAAATAATTTACTGCTGGTAATTGGTTGTGTTTTGGTTATGAATTCCTATTACTGAGTTTCATAGGGGATTCGATACGTTTTATAGCGTGTTCCTTCTTTGTGCCCCCTCTCTCTCCTCTTCCCTTTACTCCCTTAAAAAAAGGGCTTGCATAGGTGTGTCGGATGGTAAATCAAAATCAGGTAATAGTGTACACCCTCAGCAGATCAACAAAATTGTTATTTGAGGTGAGATTATGTATAGGATTAATAGTTGTATGGTTGATCTGTCACTTGTATTAGCTTCTGTTACTCTTTTTTGTTCCCTTCAATTCTTCTCCTACAACTGGGCCAATGAAGTGTGTGAAGCCAAGATGAACTCAACATCTATTTTGCATGAATCTCTCTGGTTGAAACAACTATGAATGGTTCATGTGGGCATTGAATCGAATAGTCGGATAATACGAAGCAAATTCTTCCTTTGAAGGATGAGAATCCAGTGTTTTGGATATTTAGAGTGTTGTCATCGCCATACTTTTGTGCATCCATTTCGTTGATTGATCTAGTCATGGCCCAAGATCCAGATCTTCCCCCATGCTCCTTTCTCCATGAACTGAGATATTTTATCTTTGTTACTCAATGAACACCTTCTCTTCTGCTGATATTGGTCGGACTATATACCAAAATCTAGCCCTTTCCAATCTCTCGTACTTTTAAGTGTGATCCTCCTTACCTCAGCTTTGTCATACTCTTCACTAAAGGCACTCTCTCTCTCTCTCTCTCTCTCTCTCATATGCTGAAACACTCGCCATGCGTGCACGCACGCATGCACGTACACGAACTTACATTGTTGAGCATTGAATGCACATATCACAGAAAATGTTGCCTATCGATCTGTGGTAATATTTTGCTTCCTTGCTGCTACAGCTTATCGGACTTTGATCTTCTTAAAATGGAACGTCTGAATATCTAGGTTATCAAATTAAACATTGTTGACTTGAATGTGGAAAACTGTTTAGTAAGTGAAAGTCAAACTTTCACTGGATCATCTTAGAGTTGGCTCTTGGCAGATTGGTTTTGATTTCATATCTTTGAAAGCAATATTGGAATGAACCTAATAATGCCAAAACAACCACCTACCTTTTTCTTGTATATCAAATTATTGGATTTCTCTTGGCTAGTGCTGGTTAGTGATAACAGAGTTGGGAAACTTGGAATCCGAGCTTTGGATTTATTACTCTGTTTAATGCTGTGAGATAGAATCATTGAACTGTTCTCCACGATTTCCATATCTTTTGTCTGTGATCCTTGTGATAGTGACAGAAGAAGAAATAGTTGTCTTAGAATCCCTATTCACTTATCAGGACCTTGATGTAGATGTGCACGCGCAGGGACATTGTTTTAAAAGACGTCTTAGAAGCTGGATAAATAATGTATGCACACGAGGATGTCTGTTTCTGTTTGTTGCTCCGTTGAAGTTTTCGATTTGTCCAATCGATGTGAAGGGTCTCTATGTATCTTGAACCTAATTTTTTTCTTTTATACTGAGGATTTAGCCATCTTTCTTCCTTTTGTATTTATGTCTCTGTTCTTGTCAAATGAGTAATGTGGCATGGCTGCAGATGATTACCCCTTTTCGGTGTCTCGATTCAGGAATCCTAGTGTGTACTTTTCCCTTACGGTATTTTTTTTATGTGTTTTCAGGTCCTGATGGACTTTTTGAAGCCAAGCACCACTGAGACCACGAGTGGCATCAACATGAATCTGTTTGGAAGTCACCCTTGCTGAGCTAATTCTTTTGCTTAGACATCTTGAGTTTTGATGCAAGAACCATTGCCATGAGTCTTGCCGTGTGTGGATCATGTAATTGGGAATTTTCCTTTGCCTTTCAGGATCTTGCTTCTCTGCTCATCGCGCTTCCCCAGGTAGTTCAATAAAGTTTGATGGATGCGGTGGATTATTTCGTTTGAATTCCTGGATTTGTTGTCAATAAATTGTTTTCCTTGAAGTAGATACGGTTGACGGGTTGGAGGGGCTCGAGCAAAACATCTGCCGCCGACTGCCCTCCCTCGCTCCCTACGTAGCTGACAATTCCTCAGCATTTCATAATTCCTACGAGCACAATAGTGACCACCGAGCTGCCTTGGATCTCCCCGTCTCGTCTCTAACACTCCTCTTTCCCTTTTGCCCCTCAACAATAGTCGAGGCTGGGGATCGAGGACGGCTGCCCCACTGACCACCTATGGCCTTTGCCGGCCCACCTCAACCTTTTATCTTGGCGGATCCTATCTGTCTACTTTATGTCCTACCCAAATCCAAAGCCAAGCCGAGATAGGAATCTTGGGCTCACTTTGAGCATCAAGCTTGTCGCCATCACCAGGTTCAATGGTGGAACCTTGCTGGCTTAAGTATAAGTTGTGTACGGCACTCGTTTTAACGGAAAAATTTTTAAATCGGTCATTTTAATGTTAAGTTTTTTTAATTTTAATCATTTAAGTGTCAATTTCTTTTAAAAAGATAATTTTAGTGTCAATTCCGATTTAAATTGATATGATTCGTTGAAAATTTGACACGTGTATTTTTTTATTATTATTTGAGCTAATGTGGCTCATTTGATTTAGTGTTGAAGTGATCGTTTTTAAAAGAAATTGACACTTAAGTAATTGAAGTTATAAAAACTTAACATTAAAGTGATTGATTTGAAAGTATTTGCATTGAAGTGATCGATATTATAAAAACTTGGTACTAAAGTGATCGATTTGAAAATTTTGGTGTTAAAGTAAGCGTTGTACACAACTTATTACACTTGAGGTATACTTAGCTTCATATTGCATGGAGCCAGCATGGTCACCTAGAGATGGGGGGGGGGGGGGCGGGGGGGGTTTCTTTTGTTGGTGGAGGAGTAGGGACACTATGGAAGTGGCTATGTCGGAGTGTTGGCTAAAGCCGACTGTGGTTGGCTTGGCTTGATGCGCCGTCAGGCATGGAGGTGGCTGGCTGGAGATCATTGTTCAACTACAAGCTCGTTAGGTGAGAGAGGCAAGAGAGGGAGGAAGGAGGTGAGAATGTCTATTTGTTGGTACTTGATGGATACACTTACGAACGATCAAGGGCTTAAGTATACTCCAAGTGTCATAAGTTGTGTGCGGAGCTCACTTTAGTGTCAAAACTTTCAAATCGATCACTTTAGTATTAAGTTTTTGTAACTTCGATCACTTAAGTGACAACTTCTTTTAAAAACGATCACTTTAGTGTCAACTCCGATTTAAGCTGACATGGCTTGCTGAAAATCCGACACGTAGATTTTTTATTATTATTTTTGCTGACGTGGCTCACCGGATATGGCACTAAAGTGATCGTTTTTAAAAGAATTTAATACTTAAGTGATTGAAGTTTCAAAAACTTAGCACTAAAATGATCGATTTGAAAGTTTTTGACAGAGTGATCGAAGTTACAAAAATTTAGCATTAAAGTGATCGATTTGAAAGCGTCGTACATAATTTATGACACTTGAAGTGTACTTAACCCACATTCAAGTGAGAGAACACAATACATGATCCCAAAGTATGGAAACACACCACACCTAGAATTAGAGTATGGAGTCAAGCCGAGACTTTGTTATTTTTTGGCAGCATGAAACCTGATAACGAACTAAATAACTTCTCAAGACGCACATTACTTATCAGACACGCTATATGTAAGAAGAACAAATTAACTAAATAAATGTTTTCCAAGTGATAGGACAAACCAGCGTTTGATCTTTGGATAAGCCAATCACGTTGTGCATACACGTCACGTTCATTTAGAACTTGGCACAGTGATGAGATGTTGCCACATTTTAGTACCAACCTGAATACCTAAACACTGATAGTATCCTGTACGATCACCTGTAATATTTTGCAACTGGTTTCATTGACGAAAAGGCAATATAGAAGCTTCTATGTACATAAAGGATGTGTTTATTTTGTGAAAGACATTTATTTCGATCGCTTGTATCGCTTATAAATGAGTGGATGATTAATATTTTCATCTTTCACAAAAATAGTAAATCATAAATTGTTGTGGAGAAGTAAAACATTGTATGTTGACTAATTTTTCTAAATGATACAACCAATCATTTCTTTTTTCAAAAAATGTTGCCAAAATTTTGAGCTATTCGAGAAACAAACTTAGCCTAGGAGTGATATTTTCATCCATTTTCATCCATCACAATCACTTACTGAACGTCAAATTCCATGAGTTTGGAACAAAATACGAAAATTTATGATGCTTATCATGCAACGATCGTGCTCTAGAATCATGCAAGGAACCAAATTAACGATAAAAACATTTCTTCCAGATAAACAAGCCCTCGCTCAACAAAATCATCTCCACTGAGCTCCCCCCAGTCCCTCACCGTATGTTCAACTAGAGCCACATCTACTTCAACATAATTGATAAATGTTTGTCTTCACGCATGACGCTCAAAGCTCTTTGAGCACCTCCCCAACTTCTGAAGCCATAACTAGACAGTCAAAAAGGCAAAATCTACAGCCAAACCCAAATAAGCTCGCGCTAACAAATCAATAGCCACACTCCAGAGTTCAAACTTACTGATGTCAAAGTGATAAATGCACCTTTTCTCCTTTTTCTACGGAGCAAAACACTAACAAGCACTTTGGCACTGGAAAAAGGAATAATACAAACACAAGATTGCCCTAATTTATGAGATGGCAAAATGAGATGAAGTCAAAGCTGATTATACACACACTCGAGAGAAGCCTCAGCGCCAATAGGCATTGTGACCCAGCTAGCAAAAGGAGTGATTGGGGGTGGGGATGTTAGTATCATAGGTGTAGGGTTCAACTCTGCAAGTTGACCAACATCTTTTCCTGGCAAGTTGGCGACGAAGTGCCTTACACTAATTGAGTTTTTCACTTATAGAAGTTCAGGACTTAAAATAAGGTGCACAAACTTGTGTGGAACCTCAGAAAAAGTACCAATCACCAAAAAAAAAAAAAAAGAGAGATTATAGCTTTCATATCGCAGATTATTCCGTCACATGTAACTACTTTTCCTAACTTCCTCATGCTAGAATTACAAAGAGACGTGATAATCATATCACACTGCATCCAGATAGCACAAAACATACAAAGAACCTTACAGCTGCTCCACCAACCTAAAAAATAGTAATACAACAGCGATCACCTAGAATGGAACCAACAGACAGAAAACAACTTCACAGGAAACTTGACCTCACTCTGTTGCTGCGTCCTTACTGTTAGTTCCTTCGTTCCGCGTATTTGGTAGGGTCCCCAAATCTGTCCGGGCCTCTTTCATTTCCTGAGAGATTGATGGATCCACGGTATCAGTCTGGGCCGCATCAGCACCGCTATTGGTGTTTGCCTCTATTTCTTTCTTTTCTTCAGAGGTCGAGGAATTTTGCTGATCAGCATCACTATTGCCATTAGAGCCAGTGTCGTGGTTATCATTCATGTTCGAGGATGCATCATTATTTCCTTGATGATTCTCAGAATCGCTAGAGCTAGCTTCTTTCGTTTGGTCAGCAACTGTACTGCCCTGTGGTTTCGCATTTTCGCCTGCATTGCTCTGATCATTGATGGCGTTCTCACTCTGGCCTGCTTCAGCATTATTAGTGTTGTCCCAGGATTCATTGCTCCCTTGCTGAGTCGAGGAGTCCAAAGAATCGGCGCCTTCCTTGGCACTAGCATCTGAATTCTCGTTTTGTTTCGATGTCATAACATTCTCCTGTACTTTTTCCGTTTCAACGCTATCTTGGGCATTTCCACCTTGAGCACTGTCCTTTTGGTTTGTCTCAACAGGCACTGAACCCTTATCCTCTGATCCATTGCTTTCAACAGTTTGTTCAGAATTTCCAGAAGAATCTGCAAATCCTACATTATCGCTCGTAGTGGAAGGCGTCACTCCAGAAGTGGAATGCTCATTGCTAGCCCCTAAATCGGCTTTTTCAGACTGCACATCTTGTTGGGTAGAATCTTCATTAGATTCTTGATGATTAGTATCTTCATTTTGTTGGGCAGCAGCATCTTGTCCCGTTGCATTGCCAACTCCATCATCACTTGTAGTGGAAGGCGTTGCTCCAGAACTGGAATGCTCATTGCCTGCCCCAGAATCAGATTTTTCAGACTGTGCATCTTGTTGGGTAGAATCTTCATTAGATTCTTTATGATTTGTTTCTTCATTTTGTTGGGAAGCACTGTCTCGTCCCGTTGTATCTGTGGATTCCATATTGCTCAGCTGTGCCGATTCCGTTGTTTGTGTCTTCACTTCATCAGAGTCTCTTGCTTCACTGGAGCTATGGTGGGTATTGTCTGAATCCTCCTGATTACTATCAGCTGAACCCTCTTTTTGGACTTCTGCGTCAGAAGAAACAGTATTCTCAGTTCTATTATCTTCACTGAGACGAACTGTTTCATGTTGATGATCCTCACCACCTTCAGAGGTATTTGATTTATTCTCTTCATGTTCTGAGTTCTCTTGCTTGTCCGAATGTGCCAAATCATCTGTCTTCTCCCCAGTTACTGCATTATCGGATTCATGGGCAACTGCACTGGAAGCATCATCCCCTTTGTAGTGTTCCTCCCTCGCACCCGCATTATGCTCTCCATTTCCATCATTGACCTGATTGTCTGAGGAATTCACTTCTTGAATTTTACCCTCTTCGGTCTGGTTTTCTTTACCTTCCCCTTCGTCTTTACTTTCCTTTTGTTGGCCATCCTCTACACTTTCCTCTGCAGCACTGTTGTTTTCTACGACTTCACTATTCCCCTTTTCCCCACCTTCCATCTCGTCTTTCCTGTCTTGGGGTTCAGTGTCTTCTTTCTCTTTGCTTGCTTCATTCAGATCCTCTGTCCTTTCCTCGCTCGCCTTCTCAGCATCCGAGGAATCGTCTCTATTCTCAGCTCCAACCCCAGATTGATCTTGATGCTCTTGAATCTCATCATTACTATCACCCCCTACGCCAAGACTCTCTTCAGACTTGCTTTGATCTTGGTCATTCCTATTTTCATCCTCTTCTTCACCCTCCTTATTGCCGACTTCTCCAACAGGAGTTTCCTCCACTTGAGGATTGAGGTCTTTTCTCCCAAATTTGACAACATCGTTAGCTGCTTTTGCACTTCGGTCGTACTCCGCCTTCTTATTCTGTGAATGCCTCACTTGGTACAGAAGCCAGATGCTGATGCCGATCAGAAGAAGGATTTGCAAAGCATGCTTGACCTTGAAGCCTTTCGATCTCTGGCTTCTGCGAGGTGAAAGCCTAAACATCTCGAATCCTCTTCAATCTTGAGAGTATTCGTCTGCAAAAACCTGCCAATACCACGAAATGGATAAACAGTTTTCTTTTCAGGGTGTTCGTAACAACTTCATGATGATTTAGCAAAGCGTAAACAAATGCAGTCCAAACTCATAGATCATCTTCGAGAGATCACACTAATAAACTCCACAGCACAGAAGATATGCGAAAACAAAACAGATTTTCACTGGACATATAATAAGAGCTACTAGGTATGACTAAAGCCATCCTCAATATGCATTTGAGAGACAACCCACCATAAAATCTACTTTCACACGAGAACTGACCAAAATTCACAGGAAAAACATGAATCTATAATACAAGTAAACATTTTTCTTGAAATACCAACTAAATCAACATTTGCACCACCGAAAGTCCCAATCAAGCCCAATCAAAAGGCTGAAAAAACACCACCCCCCCCCCCCCCCCCAATTTCCAAGTAATACTGAAGCTACAGCAACAGCCCAACATTCACAAATACCACTTGACCATCGTCGATTAAAACAAAATGGGGATTAAGCAGATCTCAATCGAGCAAAACCCGGGGCAACCAAGAAAACCGAACAAATCTACATTGACATAAAGAGATCTACCTTGAGGGCGAAATCCGGGGAGGAAACAGAACTTACCCAGATGACGAACTAGCCCTGTATGTTCAATGCAAGCATATGGACTTAAAAAGAAGAGAACTGCGGGCAATGAGAATACTTTAAGGCGAATCAAGATTTGGGAAGATGGGAAGAAAAGGTGCTTTACATGCACTCAAATTGGGAAAGATCACAGTCGCTTGGGATCGAAGGGGTCGAGTTGGGGTGTCTTTTCTCGTACAGAAAGAATGGAGCTTTCGTTTTGACTGCGAGATTTGGATCTGAGGAAGAAATCACCGAGCGAACTTCCAAGGCCACAAATTGACGTTGCAGCTTGCTGCTTTATAAAGGAGAAATCACACACTCACCGGTCATCACCACTCCAAGAATTCATGGGATCTTCTTCTCGTTTTTTAATTTAGTGCCGACTCCTTAAAATGACGAGGACGACATGGAAACGATAGGACATGAACGGTTTTGTCTGAACTCTCCATCGAAACTGCGTCGTGTGGCACCACTGCAAATTGTCTTTTTGGGGTTTCATATATTTCTAAAAATAATCGTAAATGATTCACCGACATTGAAGAGTAAAAAGAGAAGAGCGCCGTTAATCTTTTAGATATACACGTGTCGGGAGGTCAACCGTAGGATGCGTAAAATTTTCGTTCCGCACTAGTAGTTGACTTAATAATGATCTCTTTTATCGGTGCCTCGGTTCAAAGTATCATATGTTAGAATATTTTTATTAATTCAATATATATTCTAAAATTATTAGCATTTATTCTCTAACATTGTCTCATCATAGATTGGGCTTCACTATATCTATTTATTATGATTTTATGTAACAATACAATATACAGCTCAATTTTGCAGATATTTCTTTTTTATCATGGTATTAAAGGTATGGTTTGCTTTTTGTCAATATTGTATACCAACCTGTGATTACGGCGGTCCATATGGAGTTGCGTTGTAATCCTCCTCGAGATCGTCGTCCCCCTGCTCGATATGTTGTTGCTTCTTATCTTGCCGAGTTTGATTCCTTTTTTACTCTTATTCATGATGTGTAGGAACCTATTAGCTACCGTGAAGCAATACAATATGCTGAGTGGTGTCGAGCCATAACTGAAAAACTTTCTACTTTACAGAGTACTAATACTTGGGAACTTCTTCCTCCTTCACATGGTCAATCCTTAGTATCATGTCACTGGATCTACGAGGTAAAGACTTGATCTAATAGTAGTATTGAATGCTACCGGTGCATTTGGTTGCGTAGGGTTTCTCACTTGGTTGTGTAGGGTTTCTCACACGAATGTGGCATTGATTATGATGAGACTTTCCGATAGCCTAGATGACTTATGTTCGTACTCTACTGATCGTTGCTTATGTTTCTAATGGACCTCCTCTCTCTCAGCTCGATTTGAAGAATGATGTGTGCGTGGACGAGTGATTCCATAGGGTGGGTGTATCGATGCGCAAAGCGTCACGAACGGATTCAATGGGATGAAGTGAGGGATGGTGTTTTGCGGAATTTTCGAGGTTAAGTATATGAATGGTTTGAGAGAACAACATAAGAACGATAAGAATCGAGTTATATCGTGGCGTAAATATATCACCAGTTAACAATACAAAACGAAAGATAGAACGATCACTACCAAGACCTAAAGACAACACCAGCCGAGAAAAAAGATCAGGATTGATAGAAAGCTCACCATCAAGGTCTAAAGGCTCACCACCGAGGAGTATCCACTCTCTAAAGATAAATATGTCGAAGTGTTTAAAACTCAACACTCAAGAGAAATTTTCATTCATCAATTATCAAAGTCTGCTTATGATAGAGAATACTTCTCTTTTATATAGAGGAACGAAGACAACGTAAAAGAAAAGGAAGCAAATAATCATAACCAATTCAAATAATATGGAAAAGGAAATAAGATAATCTTGTCCATTAGCCTAGCATATCAAATATCATTCCTAAAAGATCTTCCGAATCAAAGTAAATATATTTAGATAACCTTCTATGGATATATATTTGATTAGCCTTAAAATCAACGGCCAATTAGGAAAGCCGGATTGAAATTGTGCCATCTTTTGAATGAACTATCTTTTGAGCGCATTATCTTCTGAGTTGCAAACATTTGAGATTGTAGCGCATCATCTGAGCTCTGCCATCATTTGATGATGCCTTTACACTTTATGTCGATGTGGCCCATTGAAGCAAGTTGGGACCAAAATCAACCTTGACCTGAATAAACAACGATTGTACAGAGCTTATGGATGGAATCAAGGATTGCACATTAACGTCAGATACATCATTGGTGACATCATCGGATGCTCCTGCATCAAAGAATGATTTTCTTCATGGGGATTTTCATGAGGAAATCTTTATACAACCACCACCTAATCTTGCTCATGCCCTTGGTCAGGTTTGTCGTTTTCAACGAGCTCTTAATGGCCTCAAACAAGCACTGCATGCTTAGTTTGAGAAGTTTACTACTGTTGTACGCTGTGCAGGATTTGTTCAAAGTGAAGCCGATCATGCTATGTTTGTTCATACTTCATTCTTTGCCTTTAGTATTCTTCTTCTTTATGTGAAAGACATGGTCAATTACCAGCAATAACTCTGATTATATTGCGCATACCAAGAGTTATCTTCAATTACATTTTTCCACGAAGGATCTTGCTCTAATGCGCTATTTTCTTAGACTTGAGATTACTCGCAGTTCTCGTGGTTTTCTTGTTTATTAGCAGAAGTACACTCCAGACCTTCTCTCTAGGGATGCTCTTTTGGATTCTCATATTGCGCTCAATCCTATTGAGTTGAACCAAAAGCTTCAACATGATGACGGGGAACTTATTTCTGATGTGATTCATTATAGGACTTTGGTTGGAAGTCTTGTGTATCTCATTATTTCGTGTCCTGACATTGCTTATGCAGTTCATTTCATCAGTCAGTTTATTGTTGCTCCTCGGTCTACTCATTATGTTGTTGTTCTATGGATTCTACACTACCTTCGGGGTGTTTTGATGGGTCTTTGTTTTTATTGTCCTCTTCTCGTCTCGAGTTATGTGCTTGTTTTGATACCGACTAGGCTTCTGATGTAACTGATCATCGGTTTGTCATGGGGTTCTGCATTTTCCTTGTCGATTCTCTCATTTCTTGGCGCACCAAGAAACAACATATTGTCTCGCGTTCTTCTACTAAGTCTGAATATCGCACTATGATTGACACTACTATTGAGATTGTCTGACTTCGTCATTTGCTTTCTAACATTGGCGTTTCACTCCAGGATCCCATTCTTTTGTATTGTGACAACAAGAGTAACATCCATATTGGGCTAATCCTATTTTTCATGAGTGCACCAAGCATATTGAGTTTGACTGTCATCTTACTCGCCATCATTTTCAAGCTCGAACCATCTCTCTTCCTTTTATTGGGATTGCGAGCCAGTTAGCCAATGATTTTACAAAAGCTCAAGTAGCGCCGAGTTTTCAATATCTTATTTCCAAACTCTCCATGTTTGATCCACTTTGAGTTTGGGGGTGTTAGAATATTTTATCAATTATGTATATATTTTAGAACTATTATTATTTATTCTCTACGATTATTTCCTCATAGATTTGGTTTCATTGTATCTATTTTATTGTGGCTTTGTGCCTCAATATAATACACAATTAAATTTTCGATATCTTTCTTCTTTATCATCATAATTAGGAAAAACATGACCTCAATTCATCAAAACAGCCTCATTCGTGATTGATTTTCGCATAAACAAAACTACAGATCTTGGCTCTATTTTCCTATAAGGATATACAAGAGCTGAAATATAATGCAATATAATGCATTGCGAAGTGGAGTTCAGTGGGATCCGGCTAGGGCAGAGGATCTTGCTCCAGTTCATTGTCCTGACCTGGGGCAATCCGCCCAAAAACAAACAAAAGGAAAAACAAAACGCCATCTTTTTCAATTTCTAGGTTCCACGTCAACGCCGGACCAACTACGTAGGACAATTGTGATGACTAAAAATCCACGTAAGCATTTTTTTTCTTGTCAAAATTGACCGAAAGGGCTAAATCATTAGGATTTAATAGGAAAAATTAAAAGTTCAAGACTAAATTGACAAAATATAAAAATATTTATGACTGAATCGACAAATTGAAAAATCTAAGACTAAATTGATAAAATATGAAAAATGTTCATAACTATCTAAATTGAAAGGTTTAGGACTAAATTGGTAATATTGTAATAAATTTATGACTGTTTTGATTATTTTTCCCTTTTTCCAAAAAAGGTTGTTTGCACGGGCGGGGCTCTACAAGGGGTAGTAGAATCGAGAATGGAACCCAAGAACCGAACGTGCAAGTTTCAGAGGAAGTATATATAAAAAGCACTCAAACACTATGAATTCAAAAAATATTGCTCTGACATGACATCTGAAATTAATACAATCACAGCAAGTATATAAATGGCAATATTTTTAACATATATGTCGTAACAACGAGGCTAGCAGATTAAGAGGGTGCAAAACGAAATTGGTAATAGAGGTGGAAATCAAGTGATTTCTAATTATATTACCGTTGTCTAATTTTTTTTTTTAAAAACTATGTTTTCATTGCACTTTTTTTTCATATATAAAATAGAGCTGCCAATGGATCATAAAAGACGACGATCCATTTTCGACATAATTAGCGGATTAATGAATAATTTGAGATAATTATTGCCTACGAAGTCTAAACGTCAAAGGACGTGGAACATTTCAGATAGCCTTTTAAGTTCAGATAATTATTAGATCCTAATGGAATAATTTATTTTAAGTTATGCGTGAATCCCATTTGTGTCGTCTTTAAAAATTGACAATTGCTTTATGTTGAGAAAAACTGTTTTGCCTATTATTTGTTCTTGAACTGTACTTTTCACCCTTCTATGCTAACAGTTTTGACTACCTATTTTAAATTTGGGGCGCATTTAGTTCAGCTTTTCAAAGGGGTTAGGTCTTTAAATTTGAGTCATATGAAATGTGATTGAATTTATAATTATGAGTCAAATATATTTTCTACAGATAGTTAAAAATGTAAATGTTTCCAAGTAGGAAAATTTATAATTATGAGTCATATGTAAATGTTTCCAAGTAGTTAAAAATGTGATTACTTTCAAATGGAGATTTCTAGAAAAATATTAATTGTATCCTGAGTGAAACCGGGACTAAAATGAAAAATATTTGTGCAATTAGGTCTTTTAGTCCAATTGTGCAATTTTTCCAAATATGAGGATTGAAATGAGATGCTGGGTATTGCAGTCTCATGTCATGACTCTAAAAGTAAAAAAATTTGGCTGAAATGATTTAAAATGAAATTTTTTAGTCAATTTAGGATTATGTTTAATGAAAAGGCATGTGGTTCTAAACTGAATTTTTAAAAATTTAAGATGCCAAGATGAAAATATAATTAAAATAAAAATGCACTATTTTTGCATTTTTTTTCTGATCACGAATACTATTTTCTTGATTTTAGGCTATTTAAAATAAATCCAAAAATGTCAAAACTTACGAAAAATATTTTTTATTCAAAATTACTTCCTAAGGCTAGGTCAAAGCTTTCAAGATTGATTTTTTTTTTTAATTTTATGAATTATTTTGATATTTGCAATTAATTTTTTAAAGTAAAATGATTAAAATTCAAGTGTCAACATCGTGTAAGAACAAAAAAGAACAAAGTGTGTTCCAATTTTTTTTCCAATAGTTTCTAAAAAAATGTTCCAAATGTGTTTCTAAAAAATATTTTAGAAACAAAGAAGTAAGTTCTTTTTGTTTCTTGTTTCTGCTTCAAAAGTGTTTCTGTTTCTCAAAATTGTTCCCGAAACATTTTGGAAATATTTTTTTATTATACGTGTTTATGAAGTGTTTCCATACAAACCCTAAAAGTCCAATGCTACTAAGGGATAGAATTTAGGCTTTCAACATTTTCGAAATGTAAAAGGCTTATTAACGAAAATTAGTCAGTTACCTATTTTGTCCTCAAAACTTTTTTGAAAATTCATTTTTATCCCTCTTTTAAAAATGAAACCCTAGATTGTTGCTATTCATCTTCTTTTTCTTCAGGGTAGTGCCAGCGATGGTTGCCTGGGGTCGCGCGACCTTCGGTAGAGAGGCCAATGGCTTGAATTTATTTTGATATTTTTCAATAAAAAATAAAAAAAGAAAGAAAATGTAGCCAAAAGCCCTTTGCAAATTTATTTTTGCCAAACACTATTTAATCCAAAATTGCATTTCAAAGGAGTTTTTACCAAACATCATTTACATTTTCCCAAAACCACTTAGGCAAAAGATATTTGCATTTGCTCGAAGCCCATTTCCAAAGTGGAACCTAAAACTTAATTCTTTTTTAGTGTACTCACGACAACATTTTCACATATAAGAAACACAAGGAAAGTCAAATTAGTATATTTTTTGTACCTAATTTAATTAAATTTCAGAGCATTACGGAACAAGAGAAAAACTTTGTACCGCAATGAGTCTCCTTGTCGCATTTGTTAAACTGGCTTCGTTATGTTAAATTGAAGTTTGGCTAACATAGTGAACAAAGTGAAGCAAATCAATTAATCAAACAAATCCAATATACTATAATTTCTTTAATAAATTTCATATTGGATTGCTTTGACTCGAGCTAAATTTACCCATCCTCGAAGTCCTACAAATAAGGATACGAGTTGTAATTTTGACAATTGTATTTATTTCGTTAAATGATTTTACGGTTACGAGTGTGAAAAATGTTTTACACCGGCGATGTTGCCAATTGAAATCATCAATTTATTTTGTCTTGTAATAAAAATGATTGAACTGTTCTTTTAACACGAAATGTGGAAATATTTTATATTGATAATGATTTTAATAAAGGTCTTTTCAATTGGCTTAGTTCTGTTTTGATGAAGTAATTATATTTTAAATTTAAGAAGATCCCCGAGTGGGATTCATAATTTTCTCTTTTGTGAGAAAAATTGTGGGGAAGACACCTCCGTTACTTTTTTTTTTGGGTCCACACCACCGTTACTCAATCTCTTGATAAACGCAAAATGACTAGAAAATAGGAAAAAAAAATCAAGTTATTAGAATGTATCTCGTGTCATTTTTCCAATTTTAAGAAATTTTAAGATGGCGAAATCTTAAGGGGCATATCCTATCGTTTGGGCATTTTATTTATGATTTAGAGAATCTCATAACAAATACAAAATTACTTAAAAATACGACGAATCCATCTATTAAACCATGTTTTCTATTGCAAAATTTTAAGATGATAAAGTTTCAAAAGGGCTTATGGCATCAATTTCGATATTAATTTTGGGCAATATTTATAACTTTAATAATTTGGACACACATGTAAAAATGATTAGGATGAGAAAAACGACGATTAGATATTACCTAAGTAGCATCGACACGGATACGCAGTGTAAAAAAAACATAACATGATTAATGGACTCGTCATTTCTTAAAAAATAAATAATTTCAGATAAATGATTATTTTTATGTGAAAATATTAAGTTTCTTATTATTCTTCTTCTATGTTTAATTTATTAGAAGTGCTTAAAATTTCGTGTCAAAATAGAGCACGCCGTGTGTCGATCATGCAGGGAAAGGAAAATAAAGCAAGTGGGGGCATCTGGATGGCTCGAAGGGCGCCGCGCCGCGCCGATTATGCCAAGCCGACGGCGACTCTTCTTGAGTCGGCAAAATCTCGCCTTCTCCCTATCCCCCACTCAAACAAAGTCGCAGAACAAAAACCTAAGCCATACGCACATTCTCGCTCCCTCTCTCTCTAAACTCATCATCAGTCTCATCCATGGCCTCAAAGCTCCTCGCCTCCGCACTCCGCCGATATTCGCCCACAACCGCCCCTCCCCTCGGCCGCCTCCTCTCCACCGCCGCCGTGGCTGTAGCCGAGCCCTATGAGGAAGCCTCCTCCGGGATCGTCATGAAGGGCGTCCGGATCTCCGGCCGCCCCCTCTACCTCGACATGCAGGCCACCTCCCCCGTCGACCCCCGCGTCCTTGACGCGATGCTCCCGTTCTACCTCCACCGCTACGGCAACCCCCACTCTCGTACCCACCTCTACGGCTGGGAGTCCGACCTAGCCGTCGAGTCTGCCCGCTCCCAAGTAGCCTCCCTTATCGGCGCCTCCCCTAAGGAGATCGTCTTCACCTCCGGCGCCACTGAGTCCAACAACATCTCCGTCAAGGGCGTCATGCACTTCTACCGCGACAAGAAGCGCCACGTCATCACCACCCAGACCGAGCACAAGTGCGTGCTTGATTCCTGCCGTCACCTCCAGCAGGAGGGCTTTGAGGTCACCTACCTCCCCGTGGGCCCCGATGGGATTGTCGATTTGGAGCATCTGCGCTCTGCAATCCGCCCTGACACGGGGCTCGTCTCGGTCATGGCGGTGAATAATGAGATTGGGGTCATACAGCCCATGGAGGAGATTGGGAGGATTTGCAAGGAGTTCAATGTTCCCTTCCATACTGATGCTGCTCAAGCTCTGGGGAAGATCCCTATTGATGTTGAGAAGTGGAATGTGAGTTTGATGTCCTTGAGTGGGCACAAGATTTACGGGCCGAAAGGTATTGGGGCTCTGTACATGAGGCGACGGCCCCGGATAAGGGTTGAGCCGCAGATGAATGGTGGCGGTCAGGAGCGGGGGATCAGGAGCGGGACTGTCCCGACCCCGCTTGTAGTTGGGATGGGCGCCGCGTGCGAGCTGGCTATGAAGGAAATGGAGTACGACCACAGGAGGATCAGCGCTCTGCAGGAGCGGCTGCTTAATGGGATTAAGGAGAAAATAGATGGGGTCGTGGTTAATGGGAGCATGGAGAGGCGGTACACCGGTAATTTAAACTTGTCCTTTGCCTACGTTGAAGGGGAGAGCTTGTTGATGGGGCTGAAGGAGGTGGCGGTGTCAAGTGGCAGCGCCTGCACGAGCGCGAGCTTGGAGCCCTCTTACGTGTTGAGGGCGTTGGGAGTGGAAGAAGACATGGCTCATACCTCAATTCGATACGGCATCGGGAGGTTTACTACAGAGGAAGAGATCAATAGGGCGGTCCAGCTTACAGTGCAGCAGGTGGAGAAGCTGAGGGAGATGAGTCCGCTTTATGAAATGGTCAAGGAGGGTATGGATATCAAGAAAATACAGTGGACACAACATTGATTGGATGGATGAAACCAGTTGCTGTTTTTTATGTACGCAACAATGGGTACCTAACAGGTGATGAAAGATGAAGGAATTGGATCTCCGACATGAAGATTAGCCCATGAGCGGGAGCTGAGCTTACAACGGAGAGGTGTAAGAACTCCATAAGCATTTTCTTAGTATCTGAGGTCAAAGTATTGAAGTAGCTAGTATCTTCAGAATATCGGCTGGTGTTTCTTATAGGATAAATTGGTTGAACCAATACACTGGCGACTATACATAAGGGCATTGTAATTGGTGATAGTTTGAGCTTGATGTTCAATATGCACTTTAGTAATGCAGAATGCGACAGAGCACCTCACAGAGCATCCATCCTTGCTTGTTAAGAGGGTTATTGCATATGTGAACTGAACATGTTACAGATTCCGTTGCTCTTTTAGCATCCTCTCAAGTGGCCTCCATCAAAGACTTTTATCTCAATTCAATCTAGGCTTCCACAGTCGAAGATTATCTCATAGATGTGGGGTGATTTGCACCATCTTTCTCGAGGCATGGCACTCTGTCAAATGTTCCAACAACCAAAAGAAATTCGTAGTCATTAGTGTTGGCAAGTTCTTGTTTGGGGACATAAAGCTAGTGGTAACCTGCTGTCCTACTTCACTAACGTTCCAGGTGATAATTCTCTTCCAGGAAGTCTCAAGCAATTGATCTTTGAGATCAATCCACACTTCCATTTTTTTTTTCATGCCTACTCTTTGATTTAAGTACGTGAAAAATAGATTGGCTAGGACGAAGTGGAGGGAAGCTATTAGTATTAGAGGGGTAGATTTACTTTGTTCCAGATTTGCCTTTTTTTTCCCTATTATTATTTATATTTTATTATTTTCTCTTCAATTGATTTTGCCTTTTATTTTTGTTATATTCTATTTTATTCTATTTTTCTTTTTTGGGTTCATCGACTGCTTAGTCTAACTAGTTTGGGATGAAGGTGTCATTGATGTTGATGTTGATGCCTAGTCTTTGATTTTGGTTCCAGACCCCCTATATTGCCCGGAGTCCTGTTAATAACAAACACTAATAGAACAGGAAGCAAGAGATGCCATCTCGTCACTGGCCATGTTTAGCCTAATATAAGGGATGCCGTCTCGTCACTTGCCATGTCTAGCCTAATATATTCAAGGTGCTTACCATCCATTCAAAATGTCAAATAGAAAGAAACCTTTCAGGTTATAGAAGTGCTCACTGCCATCAGGTGCCAAACCTTGTGAGGTCTATACTTGCACATGAAATAGATGGAACTGCATCAGGATTAACTTCCTGAATAATTTAATTGCATGAACTTGGAGAATGTGCTTTTACCTCATGTGTCTGAGACCAGCGAATAAGGAAGCTGCAATTGACACAGCATCGGACAGGAAGAGATGGGCTCTCCCAAGATAGTCCATTCTTTTCCATGATGTGGCATGCCTGCAATATTTTAGATTTGATATGTTAGCAATCATTTGTACCTGGAACAGGGAACGTAGTTTTACGATTTTGGGGACAACCTGTAAGCATGTTAGAAGGAATTGAGTGTGGTTGTGGCAATTTCCAAGTTATTTGATAAATATCAATTGCATACATGCCAAGGCCACAATAGCTATTGCTCATCAGGACAATATAATCCGTATATATGTCATTCTGGTATGAAGTGGTCTAATACTTCCATTTAGACAATCCATTATATGTTTAATCTTTCTATAGCTCCTACCTTCTCTTCGGCATGAGATCGGGACAGCATGGTCATGTTTGTTTCTATCGTCAATTTAGAGTGGCTATCGCATGGGCATTAATGAATATGGCTGTCTGCCATGGGTTTCACCAGTTAGATGGAGGCCCTGATCTTCACTTCTCTGATTCTCCAAGCATTGGTAGGCTGAACTAATCGACTGCATCTTTTCTCTTTCTGCATGTGCAACTCCTGCACCTGCATTTTCTTACTCTGTTGTTTTGAACGATAAATGTGAATGATATTTTCACCTTTGACTCGAGCTCTTAGATTTTTCTGTCCCCATCTTTCATTCAAGTCTGCACATACTCCGTTGTGTTTAGCTTAATGTAAGCTTTCCCATGGAGAACTCTCTTAAAACCCCACTAACCACATTAATAAACTTGCTTCTATGTTTCGTCCCTTTAATCCTCCACTTTCTTGTTTCAATTCAGTAGGATCATTCTTTATAGGATAGGACGGCACTGAGATTCTAGACTGATTCCTTTTGCTCGACAATTAACACAATAGAATGGTCAACTATGACCCTTCTGAATTATTAGTTACCTTGCATTTGAGGTGTAGACTCATTTGGGAAAATACGATACTGAAGCTTGAGTAAGAAATTTCACTCAGAGGGAATCAAGTACCATAGGAGAATAATGGGTCTTTTTTCTGTAGGCTTGTCTTATCCCTATTCAGTAATGTTTCAGCTAGCAATTCTGGGCTCGATTCTTTGATGGAAATGTCTAGAAGCCTGGACTTACGATGGTCTTCCACAACAGATCTTCTTGAAATGTATCAGTGGAGTTTGCTGATGTTAACATTGGAGTGTTTTCCTTTGGTTTTTATTCTCTTATGTATCTAGTTATCTTATGCTTAAATGGTGTTATGCATAATCTAAGAGGCCAGTTGGTAATTATGGTATATTCTTAGTTCCGTCTTATTATTGATGCTGTCGTTTTCTTCTTCTCCGTGGCTTACTATGATCTGCTGGCAGTTTTAACATCGCATTTCAATGTCTCATTCTTCATTTTATGTCATTGCCTTTCTTCTCTGTTGGCAGTTGTTGTGAAACATGTCTTATTACATGTGCTACTGATTTAACGCAGAGAAGGAGATGGGCGGCACTTCTATGTGCAATGCTAGTCGTTTCATTTGCTGTCACAGGAAAATGCCCACACAGACTTGGGTTCTGTCACATCGTTTCCGTTACTGCTTATTTAGCTACTTTCGTTGTTTTGGCCTTGGATTGATTAAGAGGGACCTGCGGCACACCGCACAACGCCAACCTAGAGCTAAGCTTTGTGGTGTTCTGTTGTTTTTCTAGTGGATTTCTTTTCGTTTGCATAATTTATAATTTCCATGTTTAGATATCCAGTGAATTCAGTGAAATATAGAAATTGCTTTTCTCTGTCAAATCCCTACAAAGTTCCTCCCTTTTCGAAGCTGTTGTGAATATATCTTGCGAAGTTCAGCTCCCTTCTTAATGCACAATGATAGGTATCTTCAGTCTTGGCAATGGAGTGGTCCATTGGAGGTAAGGGAAGGAGGACTGCCGTGGAATCCGGATCGTTGAATGCAGATGGAATTCTGGAAATACTTAGAATTCCGAAGCAAACTTATGGAGATTGATTGAGAGATGGCCTGAACTTAGCCCAAAGGATGACATATTAGTAGCAATGAATCCTATTTACCACGGAAATGACTATTAACACCAATATAGATTTATGTGTGCGTGTTTAGTAATTCAGCAGAGAAAGATCTAATGATTGCAGGTGACATGTGACGGGTTTCAGAAGTGATGAGTCATCCAAAGTCATTTGGAACTGCAAGGGAGGGCAAACCATGATATGTTGCTTGTTCACTCCTTGCAAATACTTTTCATGGCGAAGTGAGGGTTTTTGAACACAAAACATCTTGATTTCACCTTTAGGAGTACGTTGAAGCTGTGCTAATCAACTATTATCTAGTTAGGTGACTCGAGTTGGCATGGTGGCATCTCTGCATCATGGTGATCTTGGAGATCAAAAGCTTTCTCCGAAGTGAACTTTGTTGTTCTGCGTGTCTTCTCCTTGAAGAAGGCATAGGCATTCTTTTGCGGGAAGTAAAACTGAAAGTTTCTATTTGCTACATCAGCATTTAGTACTTCTACGGTTTCGATCTATCCAGGTAATGCATACTGTTGGTTTCCTCCTTGGGTGTTCTAATCTATTAGTGGGAAACCTGGTTATATAGGCCACCCACCTTTGGAACTGTCTGCCGCTTGCTATGCCCTACGTTTGGTCGGTGCAAAATTATGAATCATTGGATTTTCTGGTTTAATGACAATGCTTGATCAATGGTCCATTCCATAGCATCTAACAATGTCGAGCTCAAAAATCGTCCATTCCAGACCATTTTACAACATTGACGTGAGCTGCGAACATATATTTACCTCTCACCGTTAAGTTCAAGATGTTGAACAAGAAGACAGCAATTGATAAATTGGCTCTTGATGCCTAGATGTAGAGTTCGGGAGCTTGAAAATTGTCTAGTTTTTGTTCTGGCAATGTAATTTTATGACTCATATATGTAGACACCGAGTTAAACATTTGTCGAACACTAACTGCTGAAGCAGTTGGGTAGTGTGGACGGGCTGTTTTGTTGTTATCATGTGAGTTGACAATTTACATGTGGCTTAGCATTGTCTTCACTTTAAATGTTTATGCAAAGACTCATTTCTTCAGGAAAGAACATTATCCATGATAAAGTGGGAGTTGGGATCTATCGGGGAAAAACGGGCAGCGATTTTGTACAGAGCAAGCCAATTCAGTATCAAACAATAACTCCCAACATTACTTCAGTTCAATTCAACATTAATCAATAATATATATAAATATAAATAATAAAGAATAACACATCAAGATTTATGTGAAAAACATGAATCGGAAAAAACTACGGACAACTCAAAAATTTCACTAATCACAAATAATAGCAGGATGCACAAAGCGTTTCCCTCTAGTCACACACTAGAAGTTTAACATAAATATTACAAAAGATTTCCTCGTCACAAAGTTGGGATAATATAAAAGGGGGCAAAAAAACTCTAATCGCAATAGAAGAATTTGAAGATGAATCTCAACAAATGAAACCGAACAACTTGTAATCCTTGATCTCACGAACAACATATCGAAATTTGAGCGAATTTCGATAACGGTTGGACTTTGAATTGAGACCACAAACCGCAGCCCCTTTCTTCTATTTCTTTTTCTTGTTTTTTGTCTCTCGGTGGCCTAGAGCTTCTTTTCTCTTCCCTTCCTCTCGGCTTCTTTGTCGCTCACGGAAAAAAAAACACACGCCCGAAAGAAACACACACAAATAAGAAAGGCAGCCCACTATTTCCTTTGCCGTTTTTTTTTTCCTTTTGACTTTTCTTCTCTTTTTGTCTTTTTATATTTTTTTTCTTTTAAACAAAAAAAAGAAAACAAATAAACTACTGGGCCCCACAAAGAGGTGTACCCAGCCAACAAATTTCTCCCTTCGCCTTATGTGGGAGTTCCATTATGCCCACTTTGCTTCTACAAGAATCAAGTTTCATCATGGGCAAAGTTTTGGTCTTCATGTCGAATTCGTTGTCGTCGTCACGAATCTTCTTAAGAAGAAAATATTTCTTTTCTAATTTTTCTCAAATCCAATAATGCTTCACATCAATATGCTTCAATCTTAAATGCAACACTAGATTCTTACTGAGATAGATAGCACTCATGCTATCACAATAGAGAATAAACTTTTCTTGCAACTTTTGTAAGCATTTTAACATCCACAAGAGTTCCTTACTTCCTTCAGTGATTGCTATATATTCCGCTTCAGTCACTAACAAAGTAATGCGTTTTTACAATCTTGATTGCCATGAAATTACTCCCCTTGTAAAGGTCATCATATAACCCGAAATAGACTTTCGGGAATCACCATCTCCGGCATAATCGGAATTCGAGTAGCTACTCAACTCAGGCTTTCCATTTTCATAACACAAGCAGAATCTAGAGGTGCCTTTAAGATACCTCAAAATCTATTTGACAACGCTCCAATGCTCTTTACTTGGATTTGAGAGAAACCTACTCACAACCCCAACCGCATGAGCAATATCTAGTCTCGTACAGACCATGGCATACATCAAACTACCTCCGGCGGATGCATAAGTAACTTTATCATCTTTTCCTTCTATTTCTCACTCATAGGACGCTCACTACTACTTAATTTGAAGTGACCGGCAAGTGAGTACTCACTGGTTTACATGTTCTCATGTTGAATCTTTCAAGCACTTTTTCAATGTACTTCTCCTGAGATTGCCAAAGTTTCCTACGTTTTCTATCACGAGTGATTCTTATGCTAAGGATTTGCTTAGCTGGCTCTAGATCTTTCATCGCAAAAGCTTTGCTCAACTCATTTTTCAAGCTTTTGATTTTGTTAGCATCATGCCCAACTATCAACATGTCATCCACATATAACAGGAGAATGATAAAATTATCATATGATAATCTTTTCATAAAGACACAAGAATCAGAAGTGTCTTACCATATCGATAAGCTTCCATGAATGAATCAAACTTCATGTACCACTATTTTGGCGCTTGCTTGAGACCGTATACACTCTTTCTTAGCTTACATACAAGATGATCATTGCCTTTAACTTTAAAACCATGGTTGCTCCATATATATCTCTTCTTCTAAGTCTCCATGAAGAAAAACTATTTTTACATCAAGTTGTTTAATACTGGTGGCCAATCCAAGAACAACTCTAATAGAAGACATTCTCACAACTGATGAAAAAATATCTTCAAAATCGATTCCCTTCTTCTAGATAAAGCCTTTCACAAAAAACATTGCCTTGTATTGTGGCTTCAAATTATTTTTTTCCATCTTTAACTTACACTCCCACTTATTTGTGAGTGTTCTCTTGTCCTTAGGCACCTTCAACAACTCAAATGTGTGGTTCTCATGTAAAGATTTAAGCTCATCTTGCATAGCTTCGTGCCACTTATTCTTTTGATCGCATGACATAGTCTCTTCATAAGTTTCAGGCTCTCATGCATCAGTAAGTAACACATACTCATGTTGCTGATATCTTTGTGAAGATTGACGATCTCTTTATGATCTTTTAACTTGAGGTTGGACTACTTGTTCTGGCTCAACTGGCTCAATTGGTTGCTCTTGCTCAACTAATTGTTCTGTCTCATCTGTTTCACTTATCTCAGCTGAAAAATCAACATTCTGTGAGGATTCACCTTCTTCATAATTTCAATGTACTTCTCCCCCGTGATTTTCGCCGAATACTGTATGAGGATTTAGGCTGAAACTAACAATGCGTAGAGCTGCATTCTTTCTCTGGCTTGTCTATGTCTTCAATGGTTGATGCTTAAAGAATACCATATCTTGGCTTCTAATGTCTTTCTTTGTAGCTAGATCCAACAATCTGTAGCCAAACTCTTCATGTCCATAACCCAAGAAGATACACAATTTAGACCAGTTATCATGCTTGGACCTCTCATTTCTTGGAACATGTACAAATGCTTGACAACTAAACACCCTCAGATAACTATAGGAGACATCTTTCTCACTCCAAACTCTTTGCGAAACATCCCCTTTAAGAGGAACTGATGGAGAGAAATTTATCAACTGTCATTCTCATCGCTTAGCCCTAGAATGACTTAGGTAATTTCACATGAGATTGCATACACCAAATTCGATCATCAATTGTCCGATTCATTCTATCTGCTACTCTATTCTGCTGTGGTGTTTTCGGAACAGTCTTCTCAAGCTTAATATCATAGTCCCTACAATAATGCTCAAACGGTCCTCTATGATCACCACCGTTGTTAGCTCGAACACATTTCAGCTTTTGCCTATTTTCTTTTCAACAATGATATGAAATTATTTGAAGGCCGCAAACACCTGATTTTTTTATTTCAAAGCAGAAGCTCATATTTTTTAGAGCAATCATCGATAAATGTTATAAAATACAATGCACCACTAAGTGTTCTAGCATCCATGCAACAAACAACAATGTGAACTATATTAAGTACATTAGATTTTATGTGTGGAGATGAACTATGAAATGATAATCGATGTTGCTTACCCGTGAGGCAATGAGTATACTCCGTCAGATTTTTCTCCTTCAATGGTAGAAGATTCTTCCTAACAAGAGTTTCAAGCCTTTTCTCGCTAAGATGACCAAGTCTCATATTCCATAAGTCAACTGAGGAGTCTTTCATTGCATTTTTCTCTCATCGCATCAAATTTTCTTGCATTGTGTAGAGAGTGAATGCTTTCTTGCCTTTTGCCACCACCATAGAGCCTTTAGTCAATTTTCATTTTCCATCGTACAAGGAGTTGCAATAACCATCGTCATCTAAGGCACCCATGGAGATCAAGTGAAGTTAAATATCTAGAACATGTCTCACATTTTTCAGAAGCAAAGTACATCCCATATCGGTCTCCAAATAAACATCTCCCATGCCGATAACCTTAGAGACATTGTTGTTTCCCATCCTAATACAACCAAATTACCATTGCGATAGGATGTAAAGACGTCGCGTTGTGAGTTGACATGACAAGAAGCTGCAGAATCGACAGCCTAGCTAGAGTCTTGGCATGTGAGATTTACATAACCGTCATCACAAATGAACACAATATCACCGTCGGCTGCAATTGCTGTTGTAGACTGATTCTCTTCTTTCTTTCTATCCACATTTCTATCATGGGATTTATCTCTCTTCGGTTGCCAATATTCCTTGGCATAATGTCTCATCTTGCCACAATTGTAGCACTTCACACTTCTCCTCAGCCTTGACTTCGACCTTCCTCTTGACTTGCCTTTGTCATTACTTTGAAACTTTATTGTTTTACTTCTCACTCTGTATTCTATGACAAGTGCCTCGATTTAGAAGCATAACTTAAGCCTTTCCTCCTTGTTTCTTCATTGAACAATTTCTCTTTAATCATGCTTATAGAAAGCACACCATAAGGAGCCAAATTGTTTAACGCCACAACCAAGGTGTCTCAACTATCGGAAAGAGTACCAAGCAATAAACATAATTGCGATTAATCACCAAGGTCAACTCAAGATTTGTCAATTGATTTATAATAACTTGAAATTCACTCAAATGCTCCGTCATGCTACTCCCTTCCTTGCATCTCAAATTCACAAGTCATTTAACTAGAATAACTTTATTTTGTGGAGTTCTACTCTCATAGAGATCTTGCAATTTCTTCCACAAAGTATCCACCTTCGTTTATTGAGCAACATGATGAAACACACTATCATCAATCCATTGTTGGATAAACCCAACATCTTCCGATTCATTCATTCCCACTCTTTATCTTCCTTATCTCCTTTAGTTTCATTGCCTTCAACCGGATCAAACAAATCTTTGCAATATAACACGTGTTCCATCTGAAGCTTTCATATAGAGTAATTCGAGGCATTTAACTTATACATAGTGCCACTCGTATCCTCCATGTAATATTGAAATCTCAACTTGAGCTCTGATACTATTTTGTTAGGAAAAAACGGACAGCACTTCCGCACAAAACAAGCCAATATAGGATCAAACAGTAGCTCCCGACATTACTTCAATTCAATCCAACATCAACTAATAATATATATAAATATGAAGCATAATAATAAAGAAGAACACACCAAGATTTACGTACCCAAATCGGGAAAAATCACAGACGACCCAAAAATTTCACTAATCACAAAGAACAACAACATGCACAAAGCGTTTCTCTCTAGTCACACATTAGAGGCTCGACATTAACATCACAAGAACTTTCCTTACCTTAAAAGTGGGGGCAAAAAAACCCTAATTGCAATAGAAAAATTCAGAGATGAATTTCAACGAACGAAGCTGATTAACTTGTAATCCTTGATCTTACGAACAACATATCGAAATTTGAGCGAATTCTGATAATGTTTGGCTTTTGAATTGAGACCACAAACCGCAACCCCTTTCTTCTTTTTCTTTGTTCTTTTTCTCTTGGTGGCCGAGAGCTTCTTTTCTCTTCTTTTCCTCTCAGCTTCTTTGTCGCTTACAAAAAAAAAAAGACACGCACGAAAGAAACACACACAAATAAGAAAGGCAGCCCACTCTTTCCTTTACTATTTAGATTGTTGTAGTTGTCCTACATCAATTATGGAAGGGACTGGCGGTAGGTTTATAAGAATGAAGAAAAACCTTAATTTTTAAGCTAGTTTTTGAGTTGAGAGATTCTCAAGATCACCCAATAAAATCTTGTAAGATTTTGGTACTTTTCATCTTAGAGATTAAATGGTTTTAATTATCTGTCCTTGTCGTAGAATGGATACACAAGGGGCAATGCTGAAAATCCCATTTCTCTTCCTATTATTTTAGTGTTGTTCAAAAGTAAGTGCGCCTTGCAATATGCCTGTAACTACTTGGGCTTTGCTGTTGCTCAAAAGTTGGGCGTGCGTATCTATTGCTACTGCTACCATGCACACGCATGCCATTGTCATTATCGAAGCTCTTGATGCCGTTGCCTTTCCACACCGTCTTTTTTCTTTTAGGGTAAATGACATAGCTGATCTTTTAGTTTTGGCCCCAAATGCAACGTAGTTTTTGAATTTTAAATTTGTTTAATGTGATTTATGTATTTTGGTCAATGTACAATATCGTCTTTGAAATTTTAATTTGTTCGATGTGATTTTTGAATTTTTGGTATGTGTCTAATTTCATTAATTCAAGTTCTGGACAATATTGAACATTTTCAAATAGTTTAGAGATTAAATTGAATACGTAGTAAAAGTCCATTGACAACATTAAATAAATTAAAAGTTCAGAGGTAACATTAAACATTAGGCTAAAGTGTATGGATCATATTGAACAAATTTCAAATTCAGGGATCACATTGCACATTGAATCAAAGTTCAAACATTATTTGTGACATTATCCATTTCTTTTATTTGGCCAAAAATTTCACTTTCATCCTCCATACGTTGGTTTACCGCCAGAGACTTCTCGGTGAGACCAACTGGTAAAAAGTCGATACTGTGTTGGAGAATCCCATGAATCGCTACCAATTAGAGTTCATCCTACGCCTCCTATGAGAAGGCCTGTTGGATAAGAGTGGAATGTCAAATCCATGGATGCATAACAACCAAGGTAAATTATTCCCTAAGGGATTCAATTGCATTACTCGCACGATTGGATATTGAGGGACACGTTTGGCACCCTAAGAACGCTGACCGTGATGTCGATGAGTTAAAGTAAGCGAGCAATTGATGTAATTGACCATATATCAACTAAGTTTTTCAATAGGATATTGATTCAGGTCAATGTTGATGAGAAAGTGTTTCAGATCATCAAGAAAAATAGGAATCTTTTAAGTCCAATTGCAGTGATAAAGCTGAGTTATTAACTAAACTAGGTCAATGCTGTGAGTAATGACAAGAACTACGTACTAGAATATGCAAAGCGTCACCAATGGAAGAGTAAATGTTAATCATCACATGTAGCCTGATATTGATTGTGACTATTGTCGCTGGCAAATGATCAAAAGCTAGTGTTGACCGTGAGAAGTCAATACAATTGAGTCCGTTGAAAATATGTATCGAGTTTGAATCCGAAGCGAAATTATGAATAATCCGAATCAAATATTTTATCGACATTCGAAATCAAGAAAAATATAACACACGTGTGTTGTATATCTTTTGGCAAGGGGATAAGATTTTGAAAAATTAGTTATATTCTTTCTGGATATACTCAGACGTGCATAAATTTGTGAAGTCTATCTTGGATCACGGTCAATTAGGACATTACTGAGCAGAATACAAGAAAAAGAAATGTTTGGCCCAGAGAAAGAATAAAATATTCTTTCCTAGTTCCTGTGGAGGTGACGATCAAGTTTTGGAAAGTGCCACGTGGACTTGAAGATAATATTACGGTCAAGCTTGCGTCCCCTATGTATATGTTTCCCGAACTTGGATGTGAGTGTGCTTAAAAAAAAAAAAAGAGGCGCCATAGTTGACGTGAAGACGCCGTATACGAAGTCTTGAAGCCCCGTCTAGTGCGAGGGCTTGGTAAAGAGTTTTCTCAGTGGAGTGTATTCGTGGAATTACATCAAATATTCAAATATCAAAGTCAATTAAATCTTGAAATTAGATTTGTGTTTTAATTTCTTTGCGAGATTGAGAGATTATTTCGTTAGAAATTAGGGGTTAAATACTGTGTGCGTTTTTTGAATGTAATTGGGACTTGGGAAACATTAATAGTGTTTGTGTAACTCGAATGTGATATATAATCTCTATGTATCGCTCGTTCTATAGTACAATTCGTTGCTGCCCTCCCCATAAACGTAAGTCTTTGCAACCGAATCACGTATATCTAGTGTTCGATTTACTTTCTCGTTCTGTCTATTTTTTTTTTATTGCTTGATCCCACGCAACAGTTGATATCAGGGCTAGGCTTACTTGAGTTGAACCGAATCGATGGTGACAGAAGAAGCTAAAGTGAAAATCGACAGATTTGATGGGAATGATTTTGATTTCTGAAAGATACAGATAGAATATTATTTATATCAGATGAAATTGCACGAGCCCCTATATGGGAAGAAGCCAGATATGATAAAGCAAGCCGATTGGGAATTGATAGATAGACGAGCGATGGGTGTTATTCGACTAACGTTGGCTCGTAACATCGCTTTTAACATGTTAAAGAGATGACTACTGCAAGTTTGATGAAAGCTCTGTTGGATATGTACGAGAAGTCCTTTGCGATCAACAAGGTCTATCTGATGCGACATCTGTTTAATTTGAAGATGAGCGAAGGTGCATCAGTTGCTAATCATACCAATGAATTCAATATGATCGTTAGTCAATTGAGTTCAGTTGATATCGACTTTGAAGATAAGGTATGTGCTATGGTTCTTTTATCCTTATTGCCTGATAGTTTGAATACTACTGTTTTTGCTGTTTGTAATTGTTCTAGGTCAACTAGTTTGACGTTTGATGGGATTTGAGATTTAATTCTGAGTGAGGATATTCTTAAAAGAGAATCTGGTGAATTTATATCTACTGCTTTAGTAGGTGAAAATAGAGGAAAAGCTAGTACTCGTGTTAGCAGAAGTAGTATAAACATGAATAGACGCAATCAGTCTAGGACTAGATGTCTATTGGAATTGTGGTAAGAGGGGCATCTTAGAAGGGATTGTTTTAAGTTGAAAAATGAAATGGATAAGGGAATTAGAGTTGAATCTGAGGATGATGTTGCGGTTATAGCTGAAAATTCTAATGGTGTTAGTAGTGTCTTGTCTGTATTTGAGAATTCATCGTTTGAGAATGGATTATGGATTCTGGTTGTTCTTTTCATGCTACAACAAATAGGAACTAGTATGCTACTTATCAATGCACAAATAGTAGTAAAGTGTAATTGGAAAACAACCCTGAATGCGATGTTATAGGTATTAGTGATGTTAAAATCAGAATGCATGATGGTATTGTGAGAACATTGACTGAGTAAAACATGTTCCATTGTCTTGGATTGCCACTTTAGCTTCTGCACCCTATCTTTTGAAAAAAACATATGCGGCTAAAGGACCCAACATCTCTCTTTGGAATGGCCATCAGATTGCAAAGGTCACAATGAAACCATGACGATTTCTTGAATTTTCCTTTGGCAAACTGAGTAGTGGGGTCTCCTTGCTTCACATTGATAGCACTGTGGGTCGATTATTCACCGAGCTCTCCTGATGTAATTGGGCCTGAAAGCATGACACGTCTCCTTGTTTCTCTAGTTTGGGTTATGGCACAAACTTCATTGAAAGTAGGCAATTGAGGACTCATAAGAATTTGATGTTTGGTATCCTCAAATTCGAGCCTTATGCTTGCTAACAATTGAAAGATTTTATCTTGCTCTTCTCGATTGACATAATCCATCACATTATGGGTTGCAAGTCTATACTGGCGAAGCTCATCTCATTGCTTCTTTATTTTTCCGGATGTTCAGTGAAGGATTGTGTTGCGCCTTGCTTAGAACAATCAAGTCCTTGTTGCAACTCAAAGATTCGAGATGCATTTCTGGCTTGACCATGCATCTCATATATCGAATCCCACAACGCCTTTGCTGACTCTGAATTTGCAAATATCTCGTAGATCTCTGGTTCCGTGGAATTGAATATCCAAGACATCACACTGTGGTCATTGTCTTGCCATTCCTCAAAAGATGGATCAGACTCTTGAGGAATTTTGTTCGACCAGTATGTGGCCTAATCGAGATCGTCCACCAAAAGCGATTGCAACAGCTCGGGACCATGGCATAAACTTCCTCTCGTTCAGTAACAAGGACGCGAATTGCTGACTGTGTGCCTCCTGCACAACGGTCTTTGATGACCCCATGCTCGCAACAGCCTTCAAAGACTCCATCCTCATAACATCTTGCTTTTTATCACCCATAACACAAAGCAGACAAAAAGAAAATTGCAGAGACGACAGAATACGAGCAAAAAGAAATTTAGTAGAATACTCATAAAAATCGCCAACCCGCTTCGATACCAAATGAGATTTTGTAGGACCACCGCCAATTGCTCTAAAAACTTAAGCTATTAGAAAAAGGCTTGATTTAATATTAAATTATTCTAATATATTGGAGATATTTGCGGGATTTGCACTCCTATTCAAAGGAAAGGAGAGATTACAGGCAAATCTGTTATAGGCAAATATGTATATTGATGATATTCCTATTTTTCGAGTTTGTTTGTTTCCTTTGTTGCAACAACCTTTGTGTACAAATTACAGAATAATGACAACTGCTCTCTCATGAAAAAACAAGAGAGTTTTTTGCCCGAGGACGTAGGCACATTATTGAAACTCGTAATTCTTGTGTTCTTTTTGTGATTGTTTTATCAAAATTCATATGGTATCAGAGTTGGAGGTTCCGAGTTTAAATTTTTTCAAGCCTCATTTGCCTCCCCAACTAAATATGTCCATGCTTAATACTATTGTTAGAATAATTAAATATTAAATCAAGACTTCTTCTAATAGCTTAAACTTTTAAATCAGTTGATAATATTCCCACAAAATCTGACACAATCACTTTTAATTTTTGTGGGTCACTTTTCAAAGTATAAACTTAACCTTGTCAACCATTTACACGTTGAAAGATTATCCACACCATCCAACAATAACTTCTAATTTTTATAACTGAAATATAAGAAATTAGTCAATATTTCATATAGTATTTTTTTAATTATTTTTATCTGGCAAGGCAACACCCAAATTTATTCCCATGAATATAACAAATATATGTTCCAGAACTAAGCATAGATAAATTTCTAAGGTGAGACTATTTCAATACCTTTTCTTTTACTAATCTACGCTCAAATAAAAAAAGCGGTTAACATTTGTAATTGTATTCTCTCTCTCTCACAAAACAACACAACACCCCCCCCCCCCCCCTTATCTATATCGTCTTTTTAATAGAAAACTTTTGACATGTTTGCCAACTTGACATGTGGATTAGTATTAATTCAAAGTGTCTTTTTGAGAAAATCCATGTAAAAAACATGAAATAAAATTTCTTTATTGGATCACGGATTCATTTGTTAGTTGATGGGATAAGGTCGGTGATTTGATTCATTAAGATATCAATCATTTGTGTTTGTTCCACGCGATTTTAATGGAGGGCAATTCTTTTTTATATTCAAACTCATATTTCTTCATAAGAAAAACTTAGGGCGCGCATGACAACAGTTCTAGAGCAGAAATTCGTTTGGTAACGCAACTTCTAGAGCAGAAATTCTTTTGGTTACGTGACTTCATTTTTCTATTTTTGGAACATTTTTTTTTTGCTCGGAAGTAGTTTTGGAGCTACTTGAAGAATTTTTTACTTCTATCTAAAAATAGAAAAATCAAATTCTTCTAGAGAAAAGTTAACCCTTAGTTTCTCTATAAATGTATGCAATCATCTTGAATTATAGGATTGTGAACAGTATTAATGACCCTTTCATGTTTTAACATAAAAAAATTTTATTCTCAGTAATTCCATTCCTATTTGTCTTTTTTATTCTTGTTTAGTTTTTAAGGTTTTAATATGAGAAGCACACACAAAATAAATTGAAACTAAGAGCCTGCATGAGAACAATTCTGGTTCTCAGATTCGGTCTCCTAGAACAAAAAAAAAAGATGATAACTCTGTTTGATAACGTAATAATTCTAATTTTGTTTCCAGAATCAAGTTTAGAGAATCAAAATCAGTTTTAAAAGAAAATCCAAGACCAAAAAAAGTTGATTCTAAAAAAAATAATCACTTTTGAAAATCAAAAAACAAATGAAGTCTCATGTCTCTCACTTTTCCTTTCAATTCTCTCGTCATTTTTTCCTCAACTTAATAAAAATAAAATAAAATAAAATAAATTTCGAAATTGTAAATTTTAAAAATATCACAAAAAATAGAAAAGCCTTAGATTAGGCTAGTTTGAGCTCATTTTCATAAATTTGGGTTTAAATTTCCTAGATTTCATAGATTTCACTCCTTTGCAAACAAAAAATGTCTTAGAAGATGAAGGCATTGAATATACGGATGATAACATATATACTTGTAACCATGTGTCACAAAATATGACCATATGCACGTGTGGAGCTGGAGCCAAACACTCACTTAGATTTAGGACAGAAGCTGCAAAATGATAGTGAAAGACTTGTACTTCGTATCAAGAAGCATAATTTTTTTTTCTCGGTGGATAATTTAGTTATTCGGTTGCTATGTTTGTATGTATTTTGGATAATGCAACATTTAAAGAAACAAAAATGAGTTCTTAATATGGGAATTGTCCCATGTTTCAATCGAACTTCAAACGTCATATGTTAAAATTTATCTTTCATTTATGACATGCTAAAAAAATAATGTATTTTAAATTATTTTAATGTGCATTGAAAATTAGTCTTTAATTTAGGATGAGATTTTATAAAACAGCTACATAGTTATTTGACTTAAATGAAAAAATAATAATAAGGAAGAGTAACAGTTTTTCGAAATAGAAATTTTGTGCAGTTATCAAATTCTATTCCAGGAACATAAATTTTGGGCAGTTATCATTACGCGTTCTGATTCTCTAAAACTCATGCAGGAATAGAATTAGAAAAAGTCATTTTAATCATAATCAGTTTTTTGGAATAGGATGATTACCGTGCGCAAAACTTCCAACTAGGTTCACATTTTATGGATATTTTTTGGCCTTTCTGAAGGAAGAAGTACAGTATTCTCCTGAAAGGGTAAACTTTTTAAAGTAAACTGAAGTTGCATTATGTTACTGTATATTAATCCATGTTTATCGGAAATGGAAGGCTAATTTGGTCAATCAACTTGAAAAGGCTGTGTTAAAGCAAGGTTAACTTCATCTTTAGAACTTTGTTTGGTTTCATTAGTTAAAGATAAGTCCTCACATGACCTTTTAGGGCTGTATCTTTCATGAAATGTGAATATTGCTCGCATGTAAATTTAATTAGAGATAAACACAAATTATGTCCATATTCATAAACGATCAGGAGGCTTGATTCGTGGAAGTTCCCTTCAACTAAAAATAGAGGAACTTAAACAAGATTAACATTTAATTTATTCGAATTTTTCTAGAATTATTTTTTTATATTGAATTCTATTATTTCATTGAGGAAAAAGTTATACATAAGCAGCTTGTTCTCTTTATGCTGAAAAATGCTTGGATTCCTCCTTGGCTGTTCCATTTGTGTTTTGGCAGCCTTTAAAGAGCACTAGAACATTTTCTTTTCTTTTTCATTCTGCTGACAAATTAAAGCCCAGTAAAGTCAGCAAATACGGATAAATTACACAGCTGCTCCCTCAATTAAATTGGAAGAAATCTTGTGGTGAGCAATACATAACAACAATAAAAATCGACTAGAAATGTTCATCAATCATTAAATCACAGAGAAGCAATCAGTAATCAGTGCTATAATAAACTTCCATGTACAAACAGCCTCAAAAATGGGTTTTAGCCCCACAATAAACAAAAGAAAAGAAAGAAAATGTAAAGAATACGATGGTCAAGGATTGAAAATGAACTTGCCACACTTGCATTTCCAACTCATTGGCTTGTAGTTGGAGCTGTCGTCACCTCTTGAGTAGTAGTAATCCACCCTGAAGACTGTGGAGGTGTTGGCTCCCTTGTCTTGAGGATTTGCAGGCACTTGGATGGCCTCGCAGTGCCCACAGGAGCTGCACTTCCTGTCACATCTCGGTGGTGTTGAGCCTATCTGAATTCTCCTCACACTTGCTTTTGATTCACTCATTGCCTGTCCCTAAAAAAAAGGGGGGGTTATTGTCCACTGAAGCCACTCTCGGAGAGAGAGAGTTGTCAATTGGGGATTGCTTACCTGGGAAGAGTCAGTGTGCTTAAGAATAGCTCTACCTGGAAAAGAAAAGGAAGCAAAGCACAAAAGAGATGGGGAAAGACAGAGTGAGAGATTTTTCTTCTTCAAAGTCAAACCAAGTGTAGTAACAAAATGAAGCACAATAGCATAAAACCAAACTTCAGTTTCAGGTTTAACCATTACCTTCAGCTCTGAGTTCCAATAGAGAAGAACCCATCAAGTAGGTGATCAGAATGAAAATGGTAAAAGGAAGAACTCCTTGGCTAGCAATGCAATAAATGCCAGAGCCCATTTGAGAAAGAGAGAGAGATAGAGAGTTAGACAATATCAAATGCGAGAGACTGAGGAAGAAATAAATCAGCTGTAACCGGCTCAAAGAACTGAAAAGAAATAGATAAGAAGGAAGGAACAGAGGAACAGAGGAGTGGACAAATTCAAACTTTTAAAGGAGCGTTTATGTTCCCGTATGTGTTTTTTGGAAACATAAATACGTTTAGAAAGTTAAAAAAAAAAAAATTTGCTGTTGCTGGCCGACGGTGCTGTAGGCAAACGGCTGCGGTGGGCGGCTGTGGCGGCAAGCAACAGGCGGCGATGGTGACTGGTGGGTGGTGGCCGCATCGGCGGCAGTGAGTGATGGTTTCAAAAGCGTTCCAAAAAAAGTATTTCAATATCCAGAATCAAGTTTTTGTTGTTTCTTCAAAATTGTTCCCTAACGCAAAATTATTTTGTAGAATAATTTCTGAACATTTTTTAACCATATATATTTCTGTTTCAAAATTGTTCTGAATTTAACTTTAGAATAGAAACATTTTACTTGAAGCGTTTATGGAGTCCTACCGTGCGCATCTTAAAATTCAAACAAAGACAGAACAGAAAAATAAGAAAATTAATACGGTTTTTTTTTTTTTTTTTGACAAAGTAATACGGAGTTGAAATGAAAGGACTTGGGCACAAGAAATCGTCAGTGATTGATTGACACAAATAAATATAAAATATCCTCCTCCTTCCTTTCTGAATTGATTTAACGTGGAAGGACAAAGGAGAATAGCAGGATGCTAGAAAAGGGAATCGGATGAGGACCCCCTTACGCCCTTTACCATATGGAAGCCCTGTCTCGGCATCTTTTTCTGCGCCCCCCTTGTCACTTGCAAACTAAAGATGTTCCCAATGATGCCAGGACGTACCAAAAAAATAAATAAAAAAAATCATGCCCTTGAAATGACAGGAATCTCTGGTTTTTCTTATAATTCGGTTTCATTTCTACCCCATCTTTCTCGAAAGTATTTCAATTTACCCCAAATAGTTGCTGTCCACGACAAGTCAGTGGGGATTTGTCGGCAAATGGCCAGAAGATTACGTGTTATCCATTCACACTTCGAGTTTTATTCGTTGGGATTGGTGATCCTCTTCAAATTGTGTCATTTCGGTTCCTGTAAGGCTTGCTTGCATTCATTGATAGAACTGCCTTCCTTATCATAACCAAATGACTAGCATAATTTATAATCAAACAGTATAAACTGTTAAAATGCACGTGTAAATTGTGCTAAAGGAGTTAAAGAAGTCTCACATTGAAAAATTAAGGTGATGTTGAGTAGTTAATATATCGAAATTTGGTTCATAACTTATTAGTTTAAGCATTTGAGTGAAATTGAATCTAACTGAATATGTTGACAGCTTTGGAGTTGGGCTCTTTTTTGGTGATTTCAAGAAATCTCATGATCAATACTTGTTTTCGCTAAAAATTGTATGTTGGTTCATGACTTATTGATTTAAATTTTTAAATGAAGGTTGGAACGGTGAGTCCAATTGAATATATATCTTATTATTATTATTATTAATTTTTGTTGCTAGAAAAAGATGGGGAACCAATAGTAATGTTGCTGGGCGAATATGAGAAGAGATGGCAAGAACATACTGAGATTATTGAAACGACAACAAAACCACAAAAGGCGCAAAAAATCACGAGGTCGGAGACGACAGGAATTCCCCCAAAACGACATCCATTACAGCTGTGACGGAAACGACGTCCATCTTTTTGAGGGATTGCTTAAAGTGGTTGGCCTGAGCAGACCCAGCGCATCACGCCATATCCATCTTCTCCATCCCTATCTGTGAAAAATATGGGGCGGACGGACGGACGGCCATTGTTGGTATCTTCCATCAATCATGACATCGTGACTGCATGTGATGCGCCGCACATCCAGTGATACTTTTTTTTTTGGTTGGGGGTGGGTTCCGAATCCAGTGATACGTTTACATTAATCAAGCTAATTCTTTTTTGCTTTTTATAGTTTAGCCAAACCTTTCTAAAATTAGGGCATCTATTTGGATGCGACAAAATATGGATACATTCAATGTTTACCGACAGATCCATGTCATGGAGGAGCGCAAAATAGACCATGATTGCTACTTGCACTATAGAGGCTAAGTTTCTTTCTTGTTTTGAGGTTACATCGCATAGTATGTGGTTGGAGAATTTCATTTTGGGCTTAAAATTGTGGATCCATTGCTAGGCCATTAAAAATATTTTGTGACAACTCAGCTGCTGTTTCAGTGCTAAAAACCATACAAGTGGTAGTCAAAGTAAGCACATTGACACTATGTTTTAGCCACAAAGGAATGTGTTAGGAAAAAGAAAGTGGCCATTGAACATGTTAGCACTAAAGGCATGCAACTAAGGAATTCCAAGGATCATGTGGTTAAGATTCGAATAGTTCCTATCATGATGATTTTTGTTTTATGACGAATTTGTGAAATTTTTACTCAATTATGATGTTTTTCTCAATTAAGGTGCAGATTCAATCATTATGAGAAAGATCATTTTGACTTGGAATAAACTTAAGGTTTATTCATTAGGTAGACCTAGAATAAACATAGGGTTTAATCATTAAGTTATGTTATCACATGTGAGCATTTTGATGAGATGAGATGCATTTTGATACATGGAAGATATTCATGTATTTTGTCTTTAGCATGTAGTTAATGTGTTTTTGGTTCAATATTTTATTGATGAATGTTGATATCAAGTGGTAGAATGTTATAATATTTATAACATGATCCCACGTTCAATTATTAATCACCGACATTGGATTTCATTGACATTATATCATCCACATTAATTACATGATAACCACTTTGCCTAATAACTATCTTGATTGGAGACATTATCTAAATAGGTGCGATGACGATATATTTATAAGAAGCGTCTAAGCTAAACCATTACACCATTTACGAATTCTTTTCTCGTCGTCAGCTTCTCACATATATAGAACATGCTATTCAGAGAGACCTATCACCATCAGTATTAGAGGGGGCAATTGTTGAAGTTTGTTTGAAAAACATAAAATATTACCTTTTCTGCATCCCACATAGAATGAAAGGTAGAGAACAATTTAGTTTATTAGTTAAAATGCTAATATAGTCTTTCAAATAAAGAAATAGACAAGTGAGCTATAACCCACTATCCCCTTGAGCAAATGTACGCATGATTACACGATTTTGGGGCGATTATTAGGCCCATTTAGCACTTTGCATGCTTGTTGACACTTGATTTTTAATCAATTTATCCTTAGAAAAGTCTTTAAAAATCCATACAAAAATCATAAAATTATAAAATCAAATTTGGAAGCATTAACCAAGCCTAAGGAACCAAGTTTGAATAAAAAATAAATTTATGTATTTTTTTTTGGATTTTTTTTACTTTTTTTGTATATTAGAAAAATACCCAAAAATTATACCAAAAATAGCATTTTTGGCCAAAAAATGAAAAAAATATCGAATATTTTTATTTTAATTCCCTCTTTATTTTAGCCTTTTTAAAATTTGGAAAATTTAGTTTGGAGTCACATGAGTCTTCACAAATGTGAACCCAAATTGGGCAAAAAAAAAAAAAATCCTTTCTAATCTTTTTCTCACTTGGTCCAAGTTATGGCGTTTGATTCCTACACCTTTAATTACATTTTAGTTCAATCAATTTCAATTTTTGAGAAGATTGCAAAATGGACCTCTTTGCACTTTCGATCTACTCCCCGCTTTCCTATTATGGTCAAAATGGTCATTTTAAAAGCAAATCCATGCACTGATAAACCTTGACCCATAGGTTTTTCAGCATTCTAAGCACATTGGTGTGGTCAAATTGACACAAATTGGTCATTAAGGACCCTAATTGAGCATATTTCATATTTGAGTTAAACCTGAAATTTGAGGCTTTTGCATGAAATTGAATCAATTTAATTCAAAGTTAACATTCCTAGATGATATCCATGATGTACAATTCAATTTTGGCATCAATTTCGTGAGAATAGGTCAGATGTGCAATCAATTAGGCTAAAAAACATGAAACTAGGTCACCTGGGTCGGATGACCCAACCCAACAACTCGATTGACCTAAGCCAGTTATTTATTTACTTTTTTTACAAAAAAAAAGCTGGGTTAGGTATTTGACCAACATCAACATCAACAACACATTTATCCTAAACTAGTTGGGGTCGGCGGTCGATGAATCCCAAAAAATCATAAAAATAAAAACAGAATTAAGCGAGGAAAAAGAGATAAATGTGTAAAAATAAGTAAATAAATAAATATTTATCTATCTATATAATACCCCTCCACAACATTAATAAACTATCTCCAACCCGTCCTTAGACAAACCGTACGTCAATTTATTTTTCACTCCATTAAATTTTAATTTACTGCTTTCATCTTTTGATTTCTTCGTGTTATGTTCTGACTTTGATATTTGACCAAAAAAAAACCCAATCTTCAAGCCAAAAGCCGATTAACAACCCACATTATCCCGGCGAGCTCTGTCTAACCAAAATGCACTCCACACTTGTGGATCCAGCCTACCCAAAACAGATTTGAGGCCCAAACCGAAAATCGGAAGTTTGTTGAAAGAAGAGGGGATTCGGTTCCAACGGGGGGATTAGATTGGGGAACCGGGGGAGAGAGAGAGAGTGAGAGGGAGGGAGGGAGGGGTAGGGATCAAGCGAAGCCCATCGACTCTGCACCTTGTCGTGTCAAGCTCAGGGAATGCTCTGTTCAGTTTCAGTCAAGATGGAGCTCGGGAGTAGATTGTCGTCGTCCGAGAATGATTCGAACCAGTTTGGATGTTGAGATCATTTCTTTCGAGTTCAAGGAGGCTCAGGGATCACCATCGATCGTCGTTGAGCGTTGCCATCGCCGCCAAACAGGTTAGCACTTCTCGTTGCAATATTGCTCTGTTTTTCGTCGGACTGGCTATCCAAGCTTCGCCGTGAGTTGCTAGATCTATTTTCGCGTAGCTTGCACTTCGATTAGCATCTAGAACGACTTCTAAGCCTAGCCTTGATCTTTTTTATGCATTGAACATCAATTTCCCCATGGCTAAAACCTTCTCGAACCTCACCGGAGCCACGCGTTACTAGCCTTCAATGGAGATTGTCGAGCGCTTTAGATGATCAGGTAAGCTTTTTGAGACCTCATGGATTCCTTTTGTGTAGTGAAGATCGAGTTTGAATGGATGAAAAATCGAGAACTTGTGTTCACCGGAAAAGTAAATCTGACCGGAAAGTGCATGTCATTTTAGGTTATTTCGAAGTATTTTCTTTGACGAAATCTGATATATGTTGATTACGTCATTTTAGATTGCTGTAGAAATCGTCGAGTTTCGGGTGTTGTTGACTCAAAAAATAAAGTTCCGGCGAGACCGTCGAAGCGTTGACCGGTCAACGAGAGTTCACTTGTCAATAATTGTGTGGCGCTGATGTGGCAGCCACGTCAGTCGATCTTTTGTACCCATTTTTCTAAAATAAAAATTGATCTGATGGTGGATGTGGGTGCCACGTGTCATGATCGTGATTTTTCATAATAAAAATTATTTTCTAAAAATAAAAGGGTTTTCAAAAAAATTTATAAAAAATATTTTGCGATCATGCGGCCCAGGTTTGGCCACATGTTGTGATCTAAACCGTTCGTGTATTTTTCTGAATAATAAAAAATTAGGTCTTAGATCGGACGTTTATGATCATGCCATGTGTCCCCATCTTAGCCGTTCATTCAAAATTTGAAAAATTTTCGGAGGGAAAATGATATTTTGCTTTAGAAACCTTAAAAGTACGTCGTTTTGGATTTTTTTTTGGCTAAACCTAAAGTGATGTCGTTCTGGTCTAGCCGGGTTTGGACCCATGTGGACTGGGTCGGGTGCTCGCGAGGTTATACTGGATCAACCCAACCCGATCCATATGACTTTTTCTTGAATAAAAAAATTCGGAAAAATGTTTAAAAAAATGGAAAAATCCTAGAAAATTCATAAAAAATTGAAAAATTAGGAAAAAAAATTCCAAAAAAAAATTCTAAAAAATATCAAAAAATTATGATTTGGTCACATTCAATTGACCAATCCTATTTTTGAGATTTCACCTTCCCGACCACTTTTAAAAATGATGATTTACCCATTAAGGATAAATCATTTCCAAAAATTCTAGAAAATTCAGAAAAATATCGAAAATTATGGAATGAGTCATTTCAACTCGCCAATCCTATTTTCGACACTTTGGATTTCCTATTCCTTTCAAAAATGATAATGTTGCCCTTTTTGATAAATTTCCCCCAGATTTCTATGAAATTATAACTTTGCCCTTCATGGGCAAATAGATTCCAAATCGCCCTCGAATCCTGTCTTCCTATGCTTTGAATGTCCCTTCGCTAAGCAAATAGGGCTCTACTAGGAATGCCATGATTGATTTAATATATTTTATTTGCATGTGATGGATTCCTTGATCTCTACATTTATTTTATTGATTGTGATTGCTAAGATAGTACTTCTATCTACATGAACTTCTATATTTAGGGTTCTTACCCCTACTCATCCGCATGAAATCCCGATTTTAGAAAATTCATTCAACTTAGGTACCGAAATAATTGGCGTAATTAAATTCCCGATCTCATTTCTCTAGTTCTCATAGAATCGAATAGAGACTCCTGACTATTTGATATGATTTAACAATCATATCTTTCAAAAAATGATTGGTGACGACTTCAAGACATGCACACGTACGCACATGGTCGACCTCGATTTTAATTCCTCCTTTGTTGTGATTTTGGTAATGGGTCTTGGGAGGGATCCACGTATGAAATCCAAATACCGTGAATTGGACGATGATGACCCATTAACCCTCGCTCCTGCGTCGAAAGGGTCGCGACAATGCTTGCGCGATCGCGGTTCGAAATTGGCCATATTCAATAATTATTTATATTTATTTATTATTTCAAAATTATTGTATAAATAAACTTCGTGACTCGTTGAAACAGTGTGATTGTTCATGGATATAAGACACTCTTAGTTACGCCCCAAACCCTAGATACGTGGCATCTAGGTCAATCATCCTAGGGTCATAAAAGATAATGTCCCAGGTTCACCATTTACCCACGACAATTTATTACGCAAGCGAAAATGAATACTACTCCTAGACAATAAAAGATATAGGGACATAAAATCAGGATACATATCAAATCAAAATTCATTTACCGACACGTTTTAACTCAAATGAGATAACACGCTAATCGGCCTCATACTTTGAGGCGGGATAAGGTCTCGTCATTCTACACTAAAAGAATCAACAGCTCCAAACCTACGAACTTCATCCCTTCGAACCTGAAAAATATTCCCACGAAGGGGTGAGATATGAATCACAATGAGTCAACGCTTAAGCCTCGGCTAGGGCGTTGATTCATCTAGAATGTCCTACCAATCAATCATGTAGCATGTTGACACCTAAATTTCGACTTTCCTTTGTTATTTACTTTTACATAAAAAATTGGGAATTAATTTTAGTTCCTACCAAAAAAATCATTTTGATATAGTTTTAATTTCTGTTTTCATGCATTTACGTCAAGGATGATTTGAACGAGATTGAATCCAAATGGTAATCTTGACACCTCAAATGCATGATCAGACATGAGCAGAGATTGCTCAATTCACAGTGACGGACACCAACTTGCCTCCAGGAGATAAGCAAAGAAAAGGAAAATCAATCATGCAAGAGAAAGTCCCGCAATTTTATCATAGGAATATTTTCAGGAAAATGGAGGAGTTATGGAAGGGAGTCAGTTCTTACCATGAGTGAGTCCCAACCTTGCACACAAAAGGGGAATGAAAAACAAGAGGGGCGAGCCACCAAAAAAAATAAAAATAGAAAAGCTTTGAGGACTCATCTGCACACACGGCACTGAGGGAGGACGGAGCGAGAGCAGCCCCTCTTGATCGAGGGGGAGCTGGAACCAAAGAGTTTTACTCGGTTGGGCGATGACGATCATGGTTGCCATCCAGAGCCGTGACAAATTTCCTTCCCATCGCTGCATCGACTGAAACAGTAGCCGGCCTTGATGACGAATCTGCTATCCAGCAAATCTTTGATCTCCGATCGTGGAGTTTTCTTGTGCCTCAACCTGTACCTCGCGCTCTTGACATACAGATCAAGCTCGAGAGACGACGATGATTCCGCTAGTCGGAGATACGATTTTGAAATCTAAGTCTCTCTTACGTCCTTGGTTTCGATTTTTGCTCAAACCGTAAACGCTAACTTCTCTTCATCTCTTCCTTTTATTAATTACCAGGGGCCACACATTGAAAATCTCAGCCTCGATTCCAAAAGAGAAGAAAAGTGGGAGCGGATTCCTTGAAAGCATTCTCGCAATCGCCCAACGCTGCTGTTGCCGATGTCCGGTGTGATCAGCTTCCTTAGTGTTCTGAGAACCATTGAGTAATCATCCCCGCAAACCCGATGCCTTCCCGGTCCAGTCCCCATGTTGCTGATGCTTGAAGATCCGAAGACTAGCAATCCTCGAGAAACTCCTCGAGTCGCAATTCTGATTTGCGGAACCAAGGAGTTGCTATCACCTAGTGCCCTTGTTTTTTCCGTATCCATCAATGACCCAACCGTGACCGCTCGAAGTTCCTAGTCCGTTTGTTCATCACCGACCCTATGTACCTTCGATGTCGAAGCCTGACGTAGCTGCTGCCTTGCCAACCCGGTCGCTTTAAACTCAGACTATATTTTACGGCGACCCAAGTTGCAACCTCCTTTACTTTTGTTTGTGGTCACAGGTTTTGGTTGAGTCAAATAAAGAGGCCACAGATTACTGACAGACGACAAATCCATTTTGAGAAGAAGCCCCATCAATTAAAAGGAGTATCTTGAGCTCTGACTTTCTTTCTCTGTGGACATATTTTCATGATTATTGGCTCCCAGTAAAAGCCACGTTTTTTCTTCTCTGTTACCCATCCTCACATATGACCATAATGAACAAAGAGAGAAAATGGTTTGTCTTTTGTGCGGGTGTAATCTGCCGGAAAGTATTGCACTAGAGATTTTCATGGCAACCCCATATCATCGTTGCTCTCATCCAGAATGAGACTATGACCATGAGTACCATCCCATTGCCTTGCCGAACACCTATCCATGATCCATAAGCCGATTCAGTCTTGATTCAAATTCAGAAAGCAATTCTACAAATTTGGTAAGGAACTTATTCGAGGATATTCAGAATATCATTGCTTATTTTAAGTAATTTGATATCTAATTTAATCTTGCAGATATTGTCAAACATTTGGAAAATGTAATATAATAGTGTTAGAGATAATGCAATATTGCCTTACAGGCATGCGGACACAATATCAGAATCTTCCTGGATCGACTGATTTTATTTTCTCTTTTATTTATTTTCGCATCCTTATTTGCTATTTATTTTCAGGTTGCATTGATTGTGATATAATTTGCACTTAAATAAACAATCATGCCCATAATTCAAGCTCCTTTGTGCCTTGCCCCTTCGGAATAGGTATATCAATGCATGCAATTTGACTTCTGTTTTGAGGTATGATCATGTTCGAATATACATGAGTTTTATACATCAAACCCTATATTTTGAGGGACGGATTGATAACTCCAAAGAATTTCATGTTTTACCCTATGTATGTAGGGGTGACGGTAATTCTACATATAATCCATTCTCTGGCTCTAAATCCAAGGGCAAGTTGCGTATAAAATCGGAATTTTCAAAGTTTAAGGTGAAGGGCAAGATTGTTTATTTTTGTTCAAATTATTGTGTTTTTCCTTTTTAATTAAATTCCTAAAAAATACCAAAAGAATGACAACTTTTTCTTAATATAAATTACATTCTTTTTATCATATTTTCCATGAAAATAACAATTGGTATAAATTGAGATTTTGAGAAGTCAATTTATTAAATTATAATTGATGTTGTCTTCACTCTAGTATACTTTTTGCTTTCATTTTTCATAAATCCGAAAATTCATAAAAAATACCAAAAATATCATGCATAGCATATAGTTTAGAATCATACTTGCCATGTCTTACGCGTCATTCATGCATATTTTCATGTCATTTTGCATTAGCATTACACCTCACAAGAGAAAATCTTAAATCATCAAATCAAGAATTTTTTTTGATGAAAATTGGTACCAAAAGGGCATTAATTAAAAAATTACCGTAACCAAATCCCCGAATACTTAATCTCTCGTTCGTAGGAATAAAATAGTTCTTATACTATTTTATTTATGTTTCTAGTCGACCTACCAGTAACAATTAGTGGCAACTCCAATTTGATACATTTTTTTTAAATGAACCTAAGTTGCGATTCAGTAGTACTTAGGAGAGTCTGAATTAGGTTAGTTAATTTAATTAACCTGATAATCCGTTAACTTGAAATTTTTAATTTTAGGTCGTGACATAGCAGACGACATGTGTCACAACCACATGCAACTTACCTTCCGAGATGCCACAAGTAAGGCGACACGAATATATACTAACAATCATATCAAATTAACTCGATCATCAAGTCATTCAATTACTTATGAGGTATCACATCATTATTCAAACTTTACGAACATATTCATCAAGGTACCATGCTTATAATGCTATTATAACTCAAACACAAGCGAACATGAGCTTCCGTCTTCCCACTCAATTCATCCCAGACCAAACCTCATAGTCGGGATACGCTCATACCAGACAGTGCACGAAACATATGATGACATATCGAACCACGTCAACTCGACTCAATCATCGAGGCACTCAAACAAATCCATTGCACTCAATCATCAATCAGATTTTAGGACACCACCCAAGTCCATTATAATTAATCGTTGATCCATGATATTTATTAATTTTATACTACCCCATGCCCATGGCACCCAGGTAATGTCTTCTGTAAAACAGGCTCCGTCTCATATCCTATTACCGACGGCATCTACAAGCTATAACCCTATGCCCATGGCACCCAAGCACAACATGAAGGCTTTCCAAAATGGGTACGATCCGCACAAGCAGCGATCGGCTTCCAACAGTTTAACCATGCACCATACCAGCTTCGTACCGCACCAAGAAAGTCGGGCGTCCAACAAGTTGTGTGGTTAAGTCCCCAGTGCCATTGGCACTCTAGGCACAACGAACTTGTCGGGTGTCACATCATCAATCCATCATATGACCATGCAACTTACTCGGCAACCATTTCGTTCTTATCCTTAGTTATAGTCGGCTACTCAAGCAAACGTGCTCAAAGACTTGGCCTACAACCATTTTCATGTTGAAACATGCAATTTGAGTCACGGAGTTATGTGAATGCATAACGATAACAATTGCATAATGCAGGCAATCGCATGGTCACTAACCTCCAAAATGATCAATCATTCAATCCTTACCCAATCATATCACACAATCGCATAGTCTAGGTAATTTAGTGATTCACATAATCTGACAATTCAATATCAATCATAAAGCCAAGCTATAGAGGTCCAATAAGACATTAGACAACCATTCTAACCAATTGCGCAATTCAAACTAAACCAAGCGTCCAATTCAAGCCAGTTCCAATCAAGCTACCCAAACGTCCTATAATTCTAACCAAACTAATCACAAACGCAATTAACGACCTAAACAAGGATTAAAAGTCAACTCACAGTTTACCTTACCCAAAAAAAAAAAAAAGTCAACTCACAGTACCCACCATGGGTAGCTCAGTTGGTTAGGGCGCATTGAGATTGTGTGGTTAGGCGCACTGGTCCCAGATTCGATTTTTTAGATGATCACCGCGAGGGGCCATGATGGTGGGTTACTGTGCTAATCTCCCTCGAGGAATAGTCGAGGTGCGTCAAGCTGGCTCGGATACCTTGGTTATACAAAAAAAAAGTCAAGTCGCAGTTAATTAGACGAGGTGAGTACGGCGATGATCCTTGAAAATCTTTGGCGTGAACGTCAGACTCAATCGAATAATGGGCCCAAACCTCGGACAATTGGGCCCAAGTTCTTGGCCATGGGCGGCCCACTCGATAGGCACATGGCCGAGACACACAGGCACACGGCCCAAGCTCGCTGGGCCATTGCCCGGGCCGAACCGGCCACGGCCAAGAGAGAGAGTTGGCGAGAGGGAGAGGGGAGGTGTAAGGAAATACAAATTAGTTTCTTGGTTCAAGAGGGTGTAATATATAAGATGAGATGAAGGAGTAGGACGCATCGAGCCTGGCGAGCACGTGAGATCCCACCTTCGCCATTACCTTTAATGAACTCCCAAGATCCAACGGCCAATAACATAAAACTTCTAAATGATAAACGCATGTGGAAGTGAGAAAACATCCGATACAAAGAATGGTACACCTTTCTTGTTGTGACAATATGACTTAGGACAAAATGGTACACCTTTCATAAAGATCAATCATACTTCAGAGGTTACAACTCTAAATCCCCAAACTTATCATTACAACCCTAAGGTCACAAAAAGATTTATAACCATTTCTTGTTGTGACTTCATCAAATGCCCATCCATGGCAAGCTTGGGTTTCTATTGTCGGGGACCTGAAAAATGTTATCCCACGATGGGGTGAGATATAAATTTTAATAAGCTAAATCTAACCCTAAACTAGGCTATTAGTACCTCCAGATGTTTTTGGAAAACAGGGTTTTTTGGGAAAAAACGGAAAAAATAGGGTAACGTTTAAATCACAGCCTTCAGTCTTTCAAAAGTGACTCAAAACAGTTACCCAATTTCATAAGAAAAACTGAGCTTCGTACTATGGCAGGGTTTTCAATAGAAACACATACTTGATGCCTTTTCAAGCACTAGGAAAATTTCCAATCTCAAACCATGAGGTATTTTCAAACTTGTGAGGCAAATTTCACACTTGAGGCAAATCTCGATTCAGGAGGCATTTCAATTTCTCAAAAACTCGTTCTTTGATATTTCAAAAAATAATTCTTTCCATATCCACCCATCCTAGGCCGCCCACTTTGGGGCTGCGAGATGATTCGGTCTTCATATGACCCGTTGGTTCATAAGGGACTCTCGCGTCCGAATCTAGAAATGATTCGATCACCATACGACTCTCGACGCCCATTTTCAATCGAGATGAATTGTGTCAGTATGGGACTCTTTAGTCGCGCGACCTCGTCAGGTCAAATGGGAGTAACTTCCTCCCAAAACATTAGCCAAATTATAATTCTCGACGATCTTACACACCATTGGCGATCCCACACACCAGTGCACAAATATTTTCCATCGGCGATCCCACACGTCATTTATTCATAAAATTTCCAGTTATAAAGAAAAGCCTTAGTTTTCACTTGAAAACAAGTTCACACCTCAATTTTCATTTAAAAACAATCAAATGCCTCAAAATTCTTCATTCAAGAACAACTCATGAGATTTATTGCCAAAACATGACATTCGTTTCAAACTTTAAACATACACGGCCAAAAGATTATTCATGGCATATCAGGCAATTCATGGCCATTTCACAAAACTCAGCTTTGTCGTTCTTTTCGAAAAAATCCCAGGCTTTTCAAACTCAAAGGTCCGTTGAGTCATAAAAATATACGTTCAAACAACCAAGCCTATAATAGCTTAGCAACGCCCAATTCCTTATCGATACTCAAATATCATCTAACCACAGCTTTGAGTTAACACAATTTAACAAAATGACGTGTTTTCCAATCAAGAACAACCCAAAGGACATCACTTTTAAAACTGATAAGATTCATTTCTCATAGCATTCCCTCACAAAATCAGTCCATAAGTCATTCAATTCAACTCAAAACTCTATCCTTTAATAACCTAACATCTTAATAAAGTTTAGACATAACTTACCTCGAGCTTAGGCTAAGAAATTTTATAAAACGATTGACGAAACATCGCGGTACCAAGCTGTCCATTTTGGCCTTCCACGACCATATTCAGTCCCAAATAAATTGACATTGATCTACTAACTTTTTGAGAAATCTACTTCCATAATATTGTCCCTCATGGTCTTACAGACATGTGAGTGAAAACAGAATCAATTTGGATATCGGATGACCTAGAACGAGCCATTTTAAAATCATTGCATGCTAGGAATAGGACAGTCGGCATTTCGGACCTCTAACGTGTTTTACTCTAAAATAACCCTTTAAATCATTTATATTCCACCAAAAATCCATCCTTTAGTAACTCAACATCCCAGAAAAGGAATCAAATTACCACTCAATCCAGCAAATAAAATTTCACAATTTGCCGCTTGAAGTCCCACAAATCAGCTGGCCAGAATAGGGCAGCTTTCTATCCTTGAGTCAATTATACAAATCAGCCATTAAATTTTCATCTAAGCTTCCTCCTAACCCACATACTCTTTATCAACATGTACTACTATGTCTTAGCGAGCTTTACCAACAATTTCAATGAAAGGAAACACCTCAAAGTTCTTAGAAAGCTCACGGTTCCCTCACCGGTCAAAGAAGGCAGATTCTGCCCTTAAGAAAATCCACCAAGTTCAACCATTAAAACCCATATATCTTCAACCAAACTTCAAACCAAATCTACTTAACACTAATATTATGTCTTAAGGAGGTTTCACCTTGATTTGGGAGCAAATCAAGCTCTTGAAGTCGGCTTAAGGTGGCTCACGGTCAGATTCGCTCCGATTCTGACCTCTGCGGGTTCTGGCGGCAAAACGGGTCAAATGCGGCGGCGAGTGGCTGATCGGAGGGTAGGAGGTTGTAGGTAAGACACTAAGGGACATTTTGAAGATCAGCTCGAGGTCGGATGGTGGCCGGAGATCGACGATGTGGCGAGCGAACGGGCAGCAAGAACTGGTCGAGTGAGAGTGTGAGGGAGAGAAAGGAGAGAGCGTGACAGTGAGAGAGGGAGAGAGAGAGCTTGGCTGAGCAAGAGAGAGAGAGAGAACTTGGCTTCATCAACAAGCCAAAAGGAGGGAGAGAGTGTTCGTTGAGGATTAGACAAGTCAATTAATGCTCAAGTTAGGTCCTAATCTAACCTAGTATCATCTTTAAGCCTCATCATGAAACTTGTCTTTTGCACATAAAAATCTTGAAGACCAATTGACTATTTTTCCCTATACTATTCGGCCACTATAGGGAGAGAAAATGACTAATTTGCCCTTGTTTTGGTCTTAAGAGAATGAAGGTCCTTGAGGGCAAAAGGATAACTTTCCACCTTTGGTTCGAGTTTTACTTTTCCAATCTTAATTACCCTCGATGAGGCGACGTCCACTTCTTTTCAAATGTTAGAATCCTTCAATGTCCGATACCCAACTCTAAGGCCAAATTCATGTCGAGTTCTCGTCAACTGTAATCTCAATTTATTTCAAACTGACGGACGACTTTTGCAGGTGCGACGCGTATCGACCTTAGGGTTTCTCAAGTTGTGGCGACTTTGGTTGTTATATGATTGAGAGGGTTTATCGTTAGTTTCTGCGGTCCTGATCATAGAAATCCAATTTAGAAAATTCTCGCAAATTTTACATTGATTAAGTGGAATCACCCGCGTCCCAACGTGTAACGCTAGCAAGGTATTTCCATGATCATTCCTAGATCGATCTTTGCTGACTCAAAAGATCTTCTCGACAATCCTTATGGTCAAGGTACCAATTCTTATTCGAATTCCCCAGGTCTACGTACTAGACTCCGCGGTAGTCTTTCCCTTTCGATCAGTTAACTCGAGAGCGGCCAACTCCGATCGAGTTGTAACTGAAATACACCGATCGATATCTTTTCATTCCATAGCCTCGAGAGGGGTCGGAATTCAAAATGTCACAACTCTTCCCCCTTAAAGAAATTTCATTCTCGAAATTTATAATTTTCCAATTATCCAATCTTATGGGGTACAAACGCCTCATCTCATTCTCACTCTTCAAGATAACTCCTTCCATAATTTGACGTTCTCATTGTCCTTTCCGACAAAAGTCATCCTTCCCAAGGACTTGTTTCCTTTAGTCTTCAATTTGTATTTGCTTCTCTCTATTCTCTTTCGACATTATAACATTGGTCGGTGGTATACTTCAAGCATTTGGACCTTCCTCTCAATTTGCCTATTGATATGAGGAAATATGTACGTCATACTATAATCCCGCTTTTCAAATTCTTGGTTGGAAAGCTTTTCTAGGATGTCGTAGAATGGTTAGGATCCTTTCCTATCATGATCTTTACTAGTCCATCATGAAAATATACTCCTCAATGCTTCTACCATTTGGCGTGATCATCCAATGACTAATTAATCCACTAGCTTGTCACAATATGCTTTCCTTTATTGATGCGTTTCATTGTCTATGGAACTCCATGATTTCCATCTTCAATTTCAATATTTCTTCTCCAGATACTCAAAAGTCCGGTTACTCTTATTCTCACCCACTTAGACAATTTTATCCATATTGCTTCTCATTCAATTCTCTTAGACAAGTAAATACTTCACATTCTTATGGCCTTCATAAACTCGAAACCTTTCTTCACTCAAGTCGTGTTTCCCCCAACTTCATCGCAGGTACATTTGCAAGCCTACTCCAATCATGCATTAGGTGTTCCAACTCATATGACCTTACTATCGCGGTGTACATGCAATGCCATTTTAGATTGACTTGTTACGTCTCAAATTTTCTTTTTGTGACACTTCGTCATGATTCTTATGATCTTTTCACTTTCCAATAGAAACACTAGTATCAGCGCGGTCATTGACTGGGCTTAAGTCATTGGGACTGCTTTTCATATTCATTCTCCCCTTCGTGTCTCATCTCATCTTAATCTATTCACTTAATAGAATAGCTCTTCTGGAAAATCTTCCTACAACGTCTATAATAATCTATTATAATCCATCAAACTTATTGATCTCCAAGCCTCTATAGCTCACGTCGGCCTTAATTAGTCCATCACCATCTCCTACCTTTGAGGATTCATAGGGATTCTGCTCCCCAGAACTGTCTGGCCAAGGAATTTCACCTTATCGGGTCCACAACTCATACTTTTCAAATTTAGCGCACAACGAGCGTTCTCTTAGGGTTCATAGGATGTTATCAAAGGCTTATCATCTTCCTGACGATTCCTTAAATGAGCCCAATCATAGCCTCTCTAGACGGTAACAATCAATTCAATTATTCCTTGGATATTTAAACCTTGGCCCTCCGATTTCATGGGTCCTCACTTGGACCATACAACATTTTGTTCATTTTTTCCACTCTTTCCTCAAGAAGCATTAGTGCCTTAGCTTCAGGGTTCCACAACCAGCTAATGCGACCTTATCCCTATTTCATTCCTTCAACTGAACATTGACATTATCTTGGAATTCAACGTTATTTACAAGATAATTTCTCAGACTTAACTTCCAGAAATCGCCCAAGTTTTGCGTCTTCTTCCTCAGTCCAGACGCTCAATCTTAATACTAAGACAATTAGGATTTTCTCTTCCTTTCACACTAGGGTATCTTACCTGATGAAGGGAACTAAACATTTCAGCAGCATTCGCCTACTTTGAATCCACCCTGCCCTTCATATTTCATAGGACGTTAATCTTGGAGCCTATGTCAACAACGATATTTGTACTCCAAGATTCAGATGCCACCATACTTGACATTCTCCTTCCAATGACTCAGTCACCTCAAGTGACATGATTCCAAGGAGTCGAGGTTCTTCCTCGGTCTCCGTACATCCATACCTAGGATGTTCAAATCACTAACTCAAGTCACCTAGCGGTTATAATCCAAATAACCCTTTTCGTTTACTCAACCATTCATTAAAATCATGAGTAGTAGGACTATCAAGTCCATTCACTTTTCTTTCCATCAATGACCATCTAATGGCCCCATCGTTCCCTTAGGGACTAACAACTTATAATTTCATTTCTAACGATTTTAGTTCATTCTCGACCAATCTCATCGAGTCATTAAACTTAAACAAACTAGCATGTCGGTTTTCCCTTAACGCTTCCCATGATAGAAGAGACATGTCATGCCCCGAGCTCGGCGGGTACATACACGAGCATCCCACCTTCACCGTTATTTTTAATGAACTCCTAGGATCCAACGGTCAATAACATAAAAATTCTAAATGATAAACGCATGCAAAAGTGAGAAAACATCCCATACAAAAGAAATACAATATGATTTAGGATAAAATGGTACACCTTTCATAAATGGTCAATCATACTTCAGAGGTTACAACTTTGCACCCCCAAATTTCATCATTACAAGCCTAAGGTCACAAATACATTCATAACCATTTCTTCCAGTGGCTTCATCGAATGCCAATCCATGGCAAGCTCGGGTTCCCATCGTCAGGGACCTGAAAAATGTTATCTCACAACGGGGTGAGATATAAAATCTCAGTAAGCAAAGCTTAACCCTAAACTAGGCTGCTAGTACCTCCAGACACTTTTGAAAAATCGGGTATTTTGGAATAAAATCCTTGACATGGCAAAACATGGTAACGTTTAAAACACAGGTTTTCAGTCGTTCAAAAGCGACTCAATCCAGTTACCCAAATTTCATGAGATAAACTGAGTTGCGTACTATGGCAGAGTTTTCAATAAAAAACAAGCAATCGACGCCATCTCAAAAACATGAGGCAACTCTCAATTTCATCAAATACCATTAGCGGAACTTCCAGAAAACATATCATTTTCTTTCGCGCCCTTCTAGGCCATTTTCAATTCATGAGGCAAATCTCGATTTAAGAGGCATTTCGATTTCTCAAAAACCCATTCTTTGATATTTCAGAAAATAGTTCTTTCCATATTTGCCGATCCTGGACCACCCACTTTAGGGCTGCTAGATGATTCGATCTCCATATGACCCGTCGGTCCATATGAGACTCTCATGTCCAGACCTAGAGATGATTCGGTCAGCATACGACTCTCGACACCCATTTTCAATCGAGATAAATCGTGCCAATATAAGACTCTCTAGCCGCACGACATCGGTAGGTCAAACGGGAGTAACCCCCTCCAAATACGTTGGCCAAAATATAATTTCTTGGCAATCCCACACGCTAGTGCACTTATAAATTTTTCCGACGATCCCATACGCCATTAGCGATCCCACACGTCAATGCACATATAATTTCTATCGGCGATCCCACACGCCATTTATGCTTAAAACCAGTTATAAAAGCCTCAGTTTTCATTTGAAGGCAATATCACGCCTCAATTTTTCATCCAAAGTAAACTCATGAAATTCAAGTATTTCATCGCCTATTCGAGGCATTCATTCCAAATGTCCATCAGCTGGACCAAACACATTCACATTACAAAATTCTCATCAAGCACATGCATCATTCGAATCATTCAAATAAGACCTCGGACAAATTAATGAACATGGCCATTTCACGAAACTCAAGGCTTGACAATAGTCACAGCCATTTCACCATCTCAAAGCTTGACATTTCTTTCGATAAATATTTTTCGAGCTTTCTCAACTCAAGGCAATCAATTGGCCAATAAAGCATCCACTCACGGTTAAGCAAGACTCTTCAAACGTTTGATTTTCAATCGAGAACAGGCCAAGAAATACTAACTCTCAAAACTGGGTAAATTTAGATTCCCTCGCGCATCTCACAAAACCAGGCCATAAAACCATTCAATCCAACTTCAAAACTCTGTCCTTTAGTAATCTAACATCCTAATAAAGGTTTAGGCATAACTTACCTCAAGCTTAGGTCAAGCAATTCCATAAAACGATCGATGAAACATCGCGGCACCAAGCTGTCCATTTTGGTCTTCCATGACTTAGTTCAGTCTCACGAAAACTGACATTTTTCCACTGACTTTTTGAGGAAACAAATTCTAGATTCTTGTCCTTCAAGATCTTTTGGACATGTGAGTGAAAACGAAGCTCAATTTGGACGCCGGCCGACCTAGAATGAGTCATTTTAAAATCAGTGCGTGCTAGAAACAGATTTACACGGCTCGCTATTTTCACCTGAAATCAGCCCTTCGAGCACTTCCAATTCAATCACAAATCACCTATTAATACCTTAACACCCTAATGAATGGTTAGAAGTCATCTTACCACGTGAGTCAAGCCGGCAAAGTCCATCAAGAGCACCCACAATTCTCGATTCCAAAACTAACCGGTGTAGGGAAATGTTTCTGTCCTAGAGAAAATCACGCATAACCGGCCGTTAAATTCCAAGCCAACTCATATACTCCTTGCTAACATGTAATATTATGTCTCAGATAATCCTATCCACAATTTCCGAGCAAGGCGATGCCTCAGAGGTCCTCAAGTGTGTCTCGATTCTAAACCAATCGGCGGTGGACAGATTCTGTCCTAGAGAAGTTCATGGACATTCAACCACCAAAATCCATTCAAACCTCAACCAAACTTCAAACTCAAGCCACTAAACCATTAATACCAAGAAGGTCTCACCTCAGTTTGAAAGTTAATCAAGCCTTTGAAATCGCCTTAAGGTGGCCCACGGTCAGATTTGCTCCGATTTTGACCTTTGCAGGTTCCGGCGGCTAAACGGGCAAACAAGGAAGTGAATGGCCGAACAGGAATTTGGAGGTTGCAGGCAAGACACTAAGGGATGTTGTGGTGGTCGGCTTAAGGTCGGATGGTGGTCGGAGGCTGGCGTCGTAGAGGACAAACGGCGAGGAGAGCAGTCTGCCGAGAGGGTACACGAGAGAGAGAGAAAAGATAAAGAGAAATGAGAGAGGATGATGGCATTTGGCTGAGCAAAAATGAAGAGAGAGAGTGTGTTCTTGCTTTTTAATTTATCCCCAAGACAAGAGAAGAGAAAGAGTAATGGTAGATAGGAGGAAGACTTGCTTGAATGGTGGGTGGAAAAATTGGTTAATAAATGCCACTCATTCAAATATTGACACTTGTCATCTTTTAACTTAAATATTTCAAGGCTTTAATGACCAAAATAATCTCACTTATTCGGCTACCAAAGGATAGGAAGAATGACTAATTTGCCCTTGCTTTGTTCTTAAGAGAAAGAGTGTCTTTGAGGGACAAAAGGGTAATTTTTCACGTTCAGTCTAAATTTTACTTTTCCAATCTTAATTACCCTCGATGAGACGACGTCTAATTGTTTTCAAATGTTGGAATTCCTTAATATCCAATACCCCATTTCGAGGTCTAATTTCATGTCGAGCTCTCATCAACTATAATTCCAATTTATCTCAAACTGATAGGTGACTCTTACAGGCGCTACGCGTATCGACATTGGGATTTTCTCAAGCCGTGACAACTTTGATTATCATGTAATTGTGAGGGTTTATCACTAGTTTTTACGGTCATGATCATCGAAATTCGATTTAGAAAATCCTCACAAATTACACATTAGTCAAGCTGAATCACTCGCGTCATAACGTGTAACGCTAGCAAAGCATTCCACGATCGTTCCTAGATCGATATCTGCTGGCCCAAAATATCCCCTTGTCAATCCTTATGGTCAAAGTGTCATTTCTTATTCGAATTCCCTAAGTCTATATACCCGACTCCATGGTAGTCTTTCCATTTCTGTCAGTTAACTTGAGAGTGGCCAACTCCGAGCGAGTTATAACTGAAATACACCGATCAATATCCTTCCATTCCATAGCCTCGAGAGTAGTCGAAATTCGGAATGTCACAACTCTTCCACCTTAAAGAAATTTCGTCCTTGAAATTTGTAATATTTTAATTATCCCATCTCATAGGGTACAAACACCTCATCGCATCTTCACTTTTCAAAATAGTTTCTCCCATTACTTGATGCTCCTATTTGTTTTTCCTGACAAGGTTATCCTTCTCCAGGACTTGTTTCCTTCAGTCCTCAATCTATATTTGTTTCTCTCTATGCTCTTTCGACATTATAATATTGGTCGGTGGTATACTTTGAGCATTCGAACCTTCCTTTCAATTTGCCTATTGATCCGAGGAAATATGTACGTCACACTATAATCTTGCTTTTCAAATTCTCGGTCAGAAAGCTTTTCTAGGATGTCATAGAAGGCCTAGGATCCTTTCGTATCACGATCGTTACTAGTCCATCATGAAAACATACTTCTTGGTGCTTCCACCACTTAGCGTGATCATCCAATGACCAATTAATCCACTAGCTTGTTCCAACATGCCTTCCTTTATTGTTACGTTTCCTTGTCTATGGAACTCCATGGTTTCCATATTGAATTTCAATGTTTCTTCCCAGATACTCGAAAGTTCGGTTACTCTTATTCCCATCCCCCTTAGGCAACTTTATCCACATTACCTCTCATTCAATTCTCTTGGTCAAGTAAATACTTCATATTTTTATTGCGTTCATAAACTCGAAACATTTCTTCACTTAAGTCATGTTTCCCCCAACTTCGTCGCAGGTACATTTGCAATCCCACTCTAATAATGCATTAGGTGTCCCGAATCATATGATCTTACTATTGCGATGTATATGCAATGCCATTTCCGATTGACTTGTTACGTCTCAAATTTTCTTTCTGCGACATGTCATCCCGATCCTTATGTTCTTTTCACTTTCCAATAGAAACACCATTATTAGTGCGGTCATTGACTGGGCTTAAGTCATTGGGACTCCTTTTCATATCCGTTCACCCATTCGTGTCTCATCTCATCTTAATCTATTCCCTTAATGGAATAGCTCTTTTGGGAAATCTTCCCACAATGCCTATAATAATCCATTATAATCCATCAAACTTGTGAATCTTCAAGCCTCTATAGCTCACGTCGGCCTTAATCAGTCCATCAACATCTCCTACCTTTGAGGATTCACAGGGATTCCTCTCCCTAGAACTGTCTGGCCACCTTATCGAGCCCACAATTCATGCTTTTCAAATTTAGCGTATGACGAGCGTTCTCTTAGGGTTCATAGATGTTCTTAATGGCTTATCATATTCCTCACAACTCCTTAAACGAGTCCAACCATTGCCTCTTAAGACAGTAACCATCAATTTAATTATTCCTTGGATGCTCAATCCGACTATTATTAGTTTCTTTATACCGGGTATCGAATCTTTCAAACTATTCTTCGCACCATCTACTTGAGAGCTTATACCTTGGCTCTCTACTTTCATGGGTCTCCAATTAGGCCATACATTATTTTGTTCATTTTTGTCACTCTTTCCTCAAGAAGCATCAGTAGCTTAATCGCTGGATTCCATAACCAGCCAATGTAACTTTGTCCCAATTTAGATCATTCGACTGAAAGTCGATATCATCTCAGAACCCTACATTGTCCACAAGTCAAGTCTCTCAGACTTAATTCTCAGAAATTATTTAAGCTCGCGTCTTCATCCTTAGTCCAGATGTTCAACCTCAATACCAAGATACTTAGGATTATCTCTTCCTTTCACATTAGGGTCTCCTATCCCATAAAGAAAACTATACGCTTCATCGGCATTCTCTTACTTTGAATCCATCCTATCCTTCATATTCCATAGGACGTCAATCTTGGAGTCTATGTCAACAACGGTGTTTGTACTCCAGGATTGAGATGACACCATACTTGACATTCTCCTTCTAATGACTCAGTCACCTCAAGTGACAAGGTTCCAAGGAGTCGAGGTTCTTCCTTGGTCTCCGTACATCCACACCTTGAATGTTCTAATCGCTAACTCAAGTCACCTGGTGGTTATACTCCAAATAACCCTTTTTTGCTTACTCAACCATTTATTAAAAAATCGCGAGTAGTTAGGACTATCAAGTCTATTCACTTTTGTTTCCATCAACGACCATTTCATGGCCCCATCGTTCTTTAGGACAACGCCCTATCCTTTAGGAAAAACAACTTATAATTCCATCTCTAACGGTTTCGGTTCATTCTCGACCAATCTCATAGAGTCATTAAACCCATGCAAACTAGCATGTCGGTTTTCCCTTAACACTTCACATGATAGAAGAGATAGACTATCAATTCAAATTTTCCATCATGAGCCTTACGCTCAAGTAATCAGCCTATCAACCATTCCTTATAGATATTTTCTATGATCCGTGAGCGTTAACTTTCTCACTTATACCTATTCCAATGATTCAGCCTTTTCATTAATGCTTATTACTGCTTCTTCAGATTCTTGCAAAGTTATTAGAGATCAAGCAATCCTTGCTCTCGAACCTCGGAAAGGCACCCTCCATTGCACAATTTGACGAAGGCAGTCCAGCTAAGTACCACGTCTTCAAGGAAAACTCTTCCTTTAGTGGTCTTTTACCAATTATCTATAGCCTCTTAAGGCTAGGAACTGTGTCACGCCCCGACCCCGGCGTGCACGCTAACATCCCACACAGCCGTTATTACAAATAAGATAACCCAAGATCCAACGGCTAAACTCGCGGAGCATGACATGGTAAGCACATGCGGAAGCAAAAATAAAATCCCAGACATAAAAACAAACATAAGGTGACACAGGATTTAAAAACATCACTTATTGCTTTACAAAATAAAATGGCCTATTACAACAAAAGGGAGTAGGGTTCGGGGAAGGCACTATAGGACCACAAAAAGAACTTCAAAAAAAGAAATCCATAACTAGACGGACTCATCTTCATTTTCCTCCCCTTCCTCCTCTTCTTCTTCGTGGCACTATCAGGGCTTTGGGTCTGAAAATGTTGGTCCTACGACGGGGTGAGATAACAATCTTAGTAAGTTAACCCCAACCCTAAGTTAGACTATTGGTACCTCTAGGCTCTTTGAAAATATGCAGGTTTTGAAAAATGCTTTTCATATATGACATTCAAGCAATTGGCATAACAAGACAACTCAGGCATATCAGGCAATCAGGTTCATGTCTTTCACGCTCACTTTCCAATCCGAATTTCTCAAGCCACACAGACATAATAGACAATCCATGCACTCTAAGCATATCAGGCATTCCACCCAATTCATGATTTCAATCACACAGATTCGGAAACATTTCAAGATCATATTTCAGTCTTTTATCTTCTTTACGCCCATCAAGGGCCGCCCTCCTTAGGCCACGAGATAATTTAGTCAATCACATGACTCTCGACGTCTTATCGAGATGATTCAGTCATCATGACTCTCGCTGCGAGATGATTCGGTCGACTATAGGACTCTCGCATTCGGACCTAGAGATGATTCTGTCACTACCTGACTCTCGATTCTTACAACCTTCGAGATAATTCGATCAAAATAGGACTCTTCAGCCGCACTACCTCGTCAGGTCAATCAGGATCAAACACCCGCGGCGTAATGTATTGGTCAAAGTAACCTCATTTGTGATCCTTCTTATTAGTCTCATTTCCACATCCACAAACAGAGTCATCCCATCGCCATTTAAGGCACATCATTCAAGCACATCAGGATCACAAATTCAAGCATGTCATTCGGTTATCATGCACATGCATGTCATCACACGAAGCATCATTCGATACCAATTGCATAACCGAGCATTAAAGCCCTCAATTGAACCCCAATAATCATCACATGCTCAAATTCACACACGACATAACATTACCAAGCATTCACAGCTTTGATTCATTGCTCCCTAAGCATGAAAACATGGTATTCAATCAAAGACAAGTCATAAAAACCTCAATTCACAATCTACCCACTTACGACCAGGTTCAGTCTCACGAAAACTGTAATTTTTCTATTCACTTTTTGAGAAAACAAATTTCATGGTCTTAAACTTCAAGATCTTATGGAAAGGTGGGCGAAAACGGGCTCAATTTGGATATCAGATGACTTAGAGCGAGCCATTTTAAAATCGGTGTGCGAAGAAAACAGGATTTGGTAGCTCTCGGGCCTCTCACGTTTTTCACACCAAAACCACACTTTAAACCGTTTCAATTCCACCAAAAATCCACCCTTTAGTAAGCCAACATCCTAACTAAGGGTTAGAAATCTTCTTACCAAGCTATTTTAAGCAACAAACTCCTTCAAGAACCACAACAATCCTCGGTTCCTAATCTGTCTGGTGTAAGACAAATTCTGTTCATAGGGGATACCATGCAAATCGACATTAAAACTCCAATCTAACTCACCAATCCTTTACTAACATGTAATATCATGTCTTAGCATGTCTTACCAATAAGCTTTGGGGGCAAGGCAACACTTCCTCAGCCTTCAAAGGTCCTTAGTTCCTAAACCCGTCGAAGATGATAAATTCTGTCCAAGAGAAGTTTATAGACATTCAACCACCAAAATCCATTCAAATCTCAACCAAACTTCAAAATCAAGCCACTAAACCTTAATACTATGGCTCAAGAAAGCCTCACCTCAATTTAGAAGTAAGGCAAGCTCTTTAAATTTGCCTAAAGAAGCTCATGGCCAGATTGGACCCGTTTCTGACCTCTTTGGACTCCAGCGGCTCCACGGTTCAAACGAGGCAGCGAATCAATGAACGGTCACTTGGAGGTTGTAGGGAAGACATCAAGGAGTGTTGTGGTGGGGTTGAGTCGAATGGTGGCCGAAAGTCAGCGTTGTGACAGACGAACGGCGAATGTGCAAGCAGGTCGGGCGAGAGAGAAGAACCAAGAGGGAGAGAGTAAGTGTGAGAATGAGGGAGAGAGTGTTTGGCTAAGCAAAAGTGAGTCTTCTTGCCTTTTCTTTGTCCCCAAGTCAAGGAGAGAGAGAATGGTAGGTGAGATTTGACTATAATTAATGTAATTAGGCATCTAATATAGAGTCTAAAAGGACGAGGCCTCCATTTGATGACACTTGGCTTTTCTTCATAATATCACAATGTTCATTGACTAAAATACCCCCTAGAATTCAGCCACTATAGGAAGAGAGCAAATGACCATAGTGTCATTGCTTGTTCTAAAGAGAAAGAATGTCCTTGAGGGGCAAAACGGTAATTTTACACTTTTAGTCCAAATTTCTCTTTTCCCGATTTTTGATACCCTCGATGAGGCGACGTCTAATTCCTTTTAAATTGTTGGAATTATTTTTTGTTCGATATCCAATTCTGAGATCCAATTCATGGTCTGTTTTCCGTCAATCGTAATTCCATCTTATCTCAAACCGACGGGCGACTTTTGGCAGACACTCACGCTTATCAGCTCAGTGATTATCATCACAGTTATGATGACTCAAGTCATAGCTACTTTGGTTATCATGTAATTGCGAGGGTTTATCGCTAGCTCCGATGGTCACGATCGTAAAAATTCGATTTAGGAAAGGTTTGCAAATCATACGTTGGTTAAACGGAAGTACCCACGCTCCAATCGTATATTGCTAGCAATGACTTCCTTAACCATTCATAGATCGACCCTTATTGGCTCTAAATATTCTCTCAACAATCCTTATGGTCAAAGTGTCGTTCCTTATATGAGTTCCTAGGTTCACGTATTTGCCATGTGTTAGCCTTTCCCTTTCTTGTCATTAACTCGAATTGATCAGGTCCGAGTGAGATAAAATTAAAATACATCGATAGATATCTTCTCATTCATACATCTCAAAATGGTCGAAATTCAAAATGTCACAAATTGTCAGGGTCACTTTCTTTCTTTAGTGTACCAAAAACCTCCAAAGTTTCCTTTCCAAGTTCTCAATCTAGAGAAAGGCAATTTCGGAATCATCTTCCTCATCGAACCTTAGTCAATCTCAAGATTCATTTCACAAGCTATTCAAGACTTTTGTGGTTCTTCTCCACATTTCCTATTGAGGAATGAATAGTCTCAGAATTACTTTTCTCATGACTTTCATCACTTAATTCATCAACACTAGCATTAGTCACCTCAGTGACTTGGGCAACAATGGCAGCTCCTTCTTGAGTCTGCTCACACCCTTTAGATTCCTATTTCCATTCAAGGTTCTCATGACCCCTTCAACCATTTGGTTTGACACGCTTTTCAAACTTGAGCCAAATGCTCTTCTAGCACTCATATTCTAGTTCTTCATCTTTACTCGATTCTCATGATTCCTTTCAACTCTTGAATCTTCTCGTATCTTGTATACTCGAGCCAAATGCTCCTTTAGTGACCATACTCTGGTCCTTCAACATTATTAGGTACTCATGACATTCGAGTCACTACAATTCTCTCTAGGAATTAAAGACCTAAGTCATTTATACAGGTCTAGCGGTCTCAAAATGCTTCTTCTCGTCATCTATCACTAGCAAGCAAGCAACCATCCAGTAGTTCTTAGGCAATTCTCAACTATTTGCCCATCATCTAAGGATTTCAAATCATCCTTGATCATCAACTACTTATTAAGTTAACCTCTACTAGGCAATTCCGCAACTAATAGCCATCTACTAGGCAAACTTTCGAGTCACAATTCATTGGGTCAAGTATTCACACCTTAAGTCCAGACATATCTGTGACTAAGCAATAACTCAATATGCTATCTCAACTTCACAAGATACCAGTCAAACGGCATTCATTGCCAAAACTTGCCATACAGGCCAAACACAAGCGTTAATTTTCTTTTTCAAACGACGACCACTGCCATGTACGAAGCTCCTAACCATGCCAATGACATACGCCATTACAAATGCCATGAAATTTTGAAAATTCACCTTGAGGGTCACTTTAGTGCAATACATCTCTTAACCAAAATCAGACTCAACTAGATACCTAGACTCTTTCTTTCAATTTATGACCTGGATCATTCCAGCCTTCTTACTATCTTAGAAGCCTGTCAGGAGCCTCTCCTTGTCTGAACCTGTCTGTCCCGACGTACACTCCCTACCCTCATCAGATCTGGTCGTTACAAGTCTGTCCCAAACCATACATCTACGAAGAGAGTCTCGTTCCATACGTCCCATTACATGCTTCACTACGGTTTATAGGTATCCCATCAGCTTGTTCCATACCAAACGATGGTTTATTAAGTCTGATAATGGCAAGCTCATGCATGCATACACCTCTACTTTCATTTTTAATGCCACAGACAAATGCGCTACATGCTTGTCCTCACTACTCGTCACACCACATTCGTCTCCAAATCAATTCTTATGCACGTAAGATTTCTAGTTTTCACAAGTAATCATCACCTCTCATAGATCAACCTTCTATGTTCAACCATATACCACAAGTTAGGTCATTGACAAGCCACAATCACAGCCATATAATCCAACTGATTCTCTATTCATAAGCAAATTCTCTATCAACCTCAAGCATGTTTACAACCTCAAAATCCATGCTTATGACTCCTCAATTTCTTATTACTTCCTTGTGAACCTCAATTACAACGTCACCTAAGATTATCCACAAAAATCGATACTAGAACCATCAGAATTTAGCACAAGTTCAAGCCTATAATTCTTAAAATGTAGCAATCAATACTTAATCCTAAGGTCTCACTATCTAATTATCCTCAAGTCATCACTCCTTATCACTTCAAGTCTCAATCAAATTGGATCGAACTAATCTTGCTCTGATACCAAACAAGTGGGAATGTCACGCCTCGAGCTTGGCGGGCACACGAGTATCCCACCTTCGCCGTTATCTTTAATGAACTCCCAGGATCCAACGATCAAAAACATAAAACTTCTAAATGATAAACGCATGCGAAAGTTAGAAAACATTCCAAACAAAGGAAATACAAGATGACTTAGGACAAAAGGGTACACCTTTCATAATTGGTCAATCATACTTCAGAGGTTACAACTTTACATCGCCAAATTTCATCATTACAACCCTAAGGTCACAAATACATTCATAACCATTTCTTTCAGTGTTTCATCGAATGCCAATTCATGGCAAGCTCGGGTTCCCATCGTCGAGGACCTGAAAAATGTTATCCCACGACGGAGTGATATATAAAATCTCAATAAGCTAAAGCTAACCCAAAACTAGGCTGCCATTACCTCCAGACACTTTTAAAAAATCAGGTATTTTGAAATAAAATCTTTGATATGGCAAAACAAGGCCACGTTTAAAACTCAGCCTTTTAGTCTTTCAAAAGCGACTCAATCCAATTACCCAAATTTCATGAGATAAACTAAGCTTCGTACTGTGCAGAGTTTTCAATAAAAAAACAAACACTCGACGTTATCTCAAACTATGAGTCAACTCTCAATTTCATCAAAATACCATTATCGGAACTTCCAGAAAACATATCCTTTTCTTTCATGCCCTTCTAAGCCATTTTCAACTCATGAAGCAAATTTAAAACTTGAGGCAAATCTCAATTCAAGAGGCATTTCGATTTCTCAAAAACCCGTTCTTTGATATTTCAAAAAATAGTTTTTTCCATATTCAGGCATCTTGGGTCGCCTACTTTGGGGCTGCTAGATGATTTGGTCTTCATATGACCCGTCGGTCCTTACGAGACTCTCGCGTCCGGATCTAGAGATGATTCGGTCAATGTATGACTCTCGACGCCCATTTTCAATCAAGATAAATTGTATCAGTATGGGATTCTCTAGCCGTACAACCTCATTAGGTCAAATGGAAGTAACCCCCTCCTAATGCGTTGGCCAAAATATAATTTCTCGGTGATCTGATACGCCAATGCACTTATAATTATTCCTGGTGATCCTACACATTATTGGTGATCCCACACGCTAGTACACATATAATTTCTATCGGCGACCCCACACGACATTTATTCATAAAAACAGTTATAAAAGCCTCAGTTTTCATTCGAAGGCAATTTCATGTCTCAATTTTCCATCAAAAGTAAACTCATGAAATTCAAGTATTTCATCGCCTATTCGAGGCATTCATTCCAAATGTCTATCAACTTGACCAAACACATTTCACGTTACAAAATTCTCAGTCAAGCACATGCATCACTCGAATCAATTCAAATAAGGCTTTGAATAAATTAATGAACACGGCCATTTCACAAAACTCAAGGCTTGACAATAGTCACAGCCATTTCACCTCTCAAAGCTTGACATTTCTTTCGATAAAATATTTTCCGAGCTTTCCCAACTCAAGACAATAAATTGGCCAACAAAGCATCCATTCACGGTTAAGCAAGACTCTTCAAACGTTTGATTTTCAATCAAGAACAGGCCAAGGAATACTAACTATCAAAACTAGGCAGATTTAGATTCCCTCGCGCCTCTCACAAAATCAGGCCATAAAACCATTCAATCCAACTTCAAAACTCTGTCTTTTAGTAACCTAACATCCTAATAAAGGTTTAGACATAAATTGCCTCGAGCTTAGGCCAAACAATTTCATAAAACAATCGAAGAAATATCGCGGCTCCAAGCTGTCCATTTTGACATTCCACAACCTGGTTCAGTCTCACGAAAATTGACATTTTCCTACGAACTTTTTGATGAAAAAAATTCCAGGGTCTTGTGCTTCAAGATTTACAGATGTATGAGCAAAAATGGAGTTCAATTTGGATACTAGACGACCTAGAACGAGTGTTTTAAAATCAGTGCACTCTAGGAACAGATTTACACCGCTCTCGATTTTCACCTCAAATCAACCCTTCAAGTACTTCCAATTCAATCACAAATCACCTAATAATACCTTAACACCCTAACGAAGGGTTAGAAGTCATCTTGCCACATGAATTAAGCCGGCAAAGTCTACCAAGAGCACCCACAATTCTCAATTCCAAAACTGACCGGTGTAGGGAAATGTTTCTGTCCTGGAGAAATTCACGCATAACCGGCCATGAAATTCCAATCCAACTCACATACTCCTTGCTAACATGTAATATTATGTCTTAGAGAGTCTTACCCACAATTTCTGGGCAAGGCGACTCCTCAAAGGTCCTCAAGTGTGTATCGATTCCAAACCGATCGGCGGTAGACAGATTTTGTCCTAGAGAAGTTCATGGACATTCAACCACCAAAATCCATTCAAACCTCAACCAAACTTCGAATTCAAGCCATTAAACCTTAATACAAGAAGGTATCACGTCAATTTGTAAGCTAATCAAGTCCTTTGAAGTCGCCATGTACGAAGCTCTTAACCATGCCAATAACATATGCCATACAATTTTGAAAATTTACCTTATGGATAACTTTAGTGCAATACATCTCTTAACGAAAATTAGACTCAACTTGATACCTAGACTCTGTCTTTCAATTTATGACTTGGGTCATTCTTGCCTCTTTGTTATTTTAGAAGCCTGTCAGGAGTTATTTCTTGTCTGAACCTCTCTGTCCCGGCGTACACTCTCTACTCTCATCATGCCTGGTCATTGCAGGCTGTCCCAAGCTATATATCTACGAAGAGAGTCCCGTTCCACACATCACGTAACATGCTTCACTACGATTTATAGGTATTCCATCAGCTTGTCCCACGCCAAACGACGGTTTATTAAGTCTGATCATGATAAGTTCATGCATTCACCTTCCTCAACTTTCATTTCAATGCCATGAACATATGCACTGAATGATCGCCCTCAATACTCGCCACACCACATTCATTTTCAGATCAGTTCTTATCCATGGAAGGTTTCTAATTCCACAAATGACCATCTCACAGATCAATTGTCAATGTTCAACCATATGCCTCAAGGCCACAATCACGATCATATAATCCAATCGACCCCTACTCATAAGCAATTATCTATTAACCTCAAGCACATTCACAATCTCAAATCCATGCTCATGGCTCCTCAATTTCTGCTTGCTTCCTTATGAACCTCAATAACATCATTACCCAAGATCATCAATTAAAATCGATACCATAGCCATTAAAGTGCAACACAAGTTCAAGCCTATAATCCTCGAGATTCAACAACCAATACCTAATCCTAAAGGTCTCATTATCTAATCATCTTTAAGTCATCAATCCTTATCTATGACATTTTGAATTTCGACCCTCTCGAGGCTATTGAATGGAAAGATATCGATCATTGTATTTCAGTTGTAACTCACTCGGAGTTGGCCACTTCCGAGTTAACTGATCAAAAAGGAAAGACTAACGCGGAGTCGGGTATGTGGGCCTAGAAAATTTGAATGAGAAATGACACTTTGACCATAAGGATTATCGAGGGAATGTTTTGGGCCAGCATAGATCGATCTAAGAATGATCATGAAATGTCCTGCTAGCGTTATACGTTGGGACGTGGGTGATTCCGCTTAATCAATGTGCAATTTGCGAGAATTTCCTAAATCGGATTTCGATAATCAGGATCGAATGAACGAACGATAAACCCTTATAATTACATGACAATCAAAGTCACCACGGCTTAAAAATAATCCCAAGGTCGATACGCATAGCGCTTACAAGAGTCGTCCGTCAGTTTGAGATAAACTAGAATTACAGTCGACGAGATATCAATATGAAATTGGATCTCGAGATTTGGGTATTGGACATTGAAGAATTCCAATATTTGTATTGAAATGGGCGTCGCCTCATTCAGGGTGGTTTATTTTGAAAAATATAGAATTTCGGACGAAAAGTGCCAAATAATCATTTTGTCCCTCGACCTTTGGCCTTGCCTTAAGAACTCATGGAGGTCATTTTGATCATTTAGACCCCTCTATATGCTGCTAAAAATTTGATGATGAAGAGTCAAAGGAAGTCAAGGTCTTCTAGAAACATTGCCAAGTGTCAACCAAAGAAGGCTTCATGCATTAAATGCCCATTAAATCAATCTTGTCATTTTAAGCTCAATTATTTAGGTGATAGGCTTCATCATACATGATCTCCAGCCGTGACCCTCTCTCTCTCCTCTTCCTCTTCATTTTTCTCTTCATTTTCTCCTTCCCCTCTCTCGGCCGAACAGATTTCCCGCGAACAGACAAAAATGACTTCACTGTTCCTGCCATAACTTTTTCGTCCTACATCGAATTGAGGTAAAACTACCGTCATCTTAAATATTATCCTCTTGTCGTTATAATAAGGTATTATGAGCTTAATTTGGCCCAGCCGTTTGTCCTGTAGGTCTGTTTGAGTGGGCAAAGGTCAGAATCTGATCCGATTTTGGAAAGAGACGATTTTTGGAGGCTTTTGGACTCCAAATGACTCCAACTTTTCGGTGAGATCTTCATAACATCTAGTACTTGAGTTGGCTAAGCAAGTATAGTTATTTTATTGAGGATTTAGGGTGTTTTCATGGCTGAATAGAGATGATTAAAATCGGACAGATTCTGACCGTGTGAGGATTGTGAAGAAATCGAGCTGTTTAAAGGTCTTTGAGGTGTCATTCCACTTCAAAACTCTTGGTGAGCTTTCTAAACACTTAGATTGAGGTCCTAACAAGTTTATTGTGTTAGGAATTGAGGCCTAAGATTGAGAAACGACTTGATTGTGCGATTGAACCAAAAATCGGTTCGGTTTTGGGAGTACCCTACTACAACCGATTCTGTTGGGGACTAATTAAGGGATATTTTGACTTTAAATTGATTCACAAGACTCCATAAGATGTTATGTGAGGTGTTAATGTGGTGTATGTGAAATGGATTGGAAGTTGGAAGTGATTTAAGGGCTATTTAGGGCATAAAATCTGGGAAACATTCTGCCCTATATGGGGATGCACGAACCGAATATTTTGAGGGTTCGTGGGAGTGCCGTTATGTGTTTAATTATTCAACAAGGTGTCTTGAGTTGCCAATTGAATGGCTATTAAGGGATTGGATTAATGGAAGTGAGAATTCAATGGCTTTTTGATCTAAAATTTGTGAGGTTGATGAGGGACTCTTGGTGGATTGCATACTTGTGGCATTGAGGAGAGTCACTTGGTGTGGAATTTTGCTAATCGATCAAGGTAAATATTTCCTAAACCTTTGTTTGAACATTAGGATACTACTGGATAAATTGGTTGAATGATTTGATTGCTTGGTGAGGCCTATAGCTTGAATTACTTGATTGGGTGGTGGATTCCATGACTTGAATGTCATAGTATAACAATTGAACTATGATATGCCTTAATGACATATTTGGCTACTGAGCCCTTAATGATTTAATTGGCTGGATGCCTACGTGATTTATATGGCTATAGTGCTAGTGATATCCATTGACTATGAGTTGTAGTGATACCGATTGGTATGTGGCCCCGGTGATATCGAATGGCTGTAAGCCTGAATGATAATGAAAATACCGATTGGCCTGTGACCTAATGGTATTAAATGGCTACGAGCCTTAGAAGTATCGATTGGCCTGTGGCCTCAGTGATACCAATTGACTAAAAATCGTTACGATATCGATTGGTCTGTGGCTCCAGTGATATCAGTTGGCAAGAGTGCTAGAGGAATACATCACGACTAAGAGTCTAGGCGATGAGTGGTTGTGAAAATTATGAGGATTATGTGTTGGTTACATGTGTTATGTGCGATGAGCGTGAACCCTGAGGTTAAACATGTTGGCTATAATTCTTATTCATGCCAAGCTTGTTGATATGTCAGACAGTTTGATGCCTTGTGATATTGAGTTGTAGAATTCTTGCATATGATAGCATTTGTGTGTGGTCTGGGGGGACTGGTGTTCAGGTCTAGGTTTAGGTTTCACTTATTGAGATTTATATCTCACCCCAGTGGGGTTTAACTTTTTCAGGTCCCAGGCGAAGGAAACACAGACTTGCCATGGGATGGTATTTGAAGAAGTCATTGGAGTTAGATTTGTAACTGACCTTATTATTTATGAAAAGTGTATACCCATTTATCCCGAGTCATCTTATTATGGAATTGTAAGGAGCAATTTTATGGCTTCCGCGATCTTGTTTCTTCGTCAAGTTATTATCTGATTGGCCGAGGGATCCTAGGAGATAATTGAAGATCAACGGCCTAGTGGGATGTACGTGTGCTTGACTGGTTCGAGGCGTGACATTATCACTGCAAGTCTTAATCAAGTTAGATCGAGCTGACCTTGGTTTGATACCAAACAAGCGGGGATGTCGTACACCAAGTCCGGCGGGCACGCGAGCATCTCACCTTCGCCGTTACCTCTAATGAACTCCTAGGATCCAACGGCCAATAATATAAAACTTCTAAATGATAAACGCATGCGGAAGTGAGAAAACATCCGATACAAAGAAAATACAAGATGACTTAGGATAAAAGGGAACACCTTCCATAAAGGTCAATCATATTTCAGAAGTTACAACTCTAAATCTCCAAACTTATCATTACAACCCTAAGGTCACAAAAAGATTCATAACCATTTCTTGCCGTGACTTCATCAAATGCCCATCCATGGTAAGCTCGGGTTTCCATCGTCGAGGACTTGAAATATATTATTCCACGACGGGGTGCGATATAAATCTCAGTAAGCTAAATCTAACCCTAAACTAGGCTATCAGTGTCTCCAGACTTTTTGAAAAATAGGATATTTTGAGATAAAATCTTGGACATGACAAAAATAGGGTAACGTTTAAAACATAGCATTTCAATCTTTCAAAAGCGACTCAATCCAGTTATCCAATTTCATGAGAAAAACTGAGCTCCGTACTATGGTAGGGTTTTCAATAGAAACACGCACACTTGTCTCCTTTTCAAGCATGAGGCAAATTTTTAATCTCAAACCATGAGGTATGTTCAAACTCATGAGACAAATTTCACACTTGAGGGAAACCTCGATTCAAGAGGCATCTCAATTTCTCAAAAACCCGTTCTTTGATATTTCAGAAAATAGTTCTTTCCATATCCGCCTATCCTAGGCCGCACTTTGGGGCTGCGAGATGATTCGGTCTCCATATGACCCGTCGGTCCATATGAAACTCTTGTGTCCGAACCTATAAATGATTCGATCACCGTACGACTCTTGACGTCCATTTTCAATTGAGATGAATCGTGTCAGTATGGGACTTTCTAGCCGCACAACCTCGTCAGGTCGAATGGGAGTAATTTCCTCCCAAAACATTGGCCAAATTATAATTCTCGGCGATCCCACACACCAGTGCACTTATAATTTTTCCCGGCGATCCCACACGTCAGTGCACATATATTTTTCATTAGCGATCCCACACACCATTTATTCATAAAATTTTCAGTTATAAAGAAAAACCTCAGTTTTTACTTGAAAACAAGTTCACGCCTTAATTTTCATTCAAAAACAATCTCATGCCTCAAAATTCATCATTCAAGAATAACTCATAGAATTCATTGCCAAAACATGGTATTCGTTTCTAACTTTAAACATACACGGCCAAAAGATCATTCATGGCATATCAGACAATTCATGGCCATTTCACAAAACTCAGCTTTGGGGTTCTTTTCGATAAAATCCCGGGCTTTTCACACTCAAAGGTCCGTTGAGTCAGAAAAATGTACGTTCAAACAATCAAGCCCATAATACCAAGCCAAAATGACTAGCAACACCCAATTTCCTTATCGATACTCAAATATCATCTAAACACAATTTTGAGTTAACACAATTTAACAAAACGACATGTTTTCCGATCAAGAACAAGCCAAATGACATCACTTTCAAAACTGATTAGATTCGGTTCTCATGGCATTCCCTCATAAAATCAATCCATAAGCTATTCAATTCAACTCAAAACTTCGTCCTGTAATAACCTAACATCCTAATAAAGATTTAGGAATAACTTACCTCGAGCTTAGGCCAAGCAATTCCATAAAACGATCGACGAAATGTCGCAGCATCAAGCTGTCCATTTTGGCCTTCCACGACCAAATTCAGTCCTGAATAAATTGGCATTTATATACTAACTTTTTGAGAAATCTAATTTCATAATCTTGTCTCTCATGATCTCACGGACATGTGAGCGAAAACGGAGCTCAATTTGGATACCGGACGACCTAGAACGAGCCATTTTAAAATAAGTGTGCACTAGGAAAAGGGCAATTGGCATTTCGGACCTCCAACATGTTTTATTCTAAAACAACCCCTTAAACCCTTCCATTCCATCAAAAATCTATCCTTTAGTAACCCAGCATCTTAGAAAAGGTTTAGAATCAACTTACTACTTAATCCAGCAAGTAAAATTTCACAATTTGCCGCTTGAAGTCTCCCAAATTAGCCGGCCAGAATAGGGCAACTTTCTGTCCTAGAATCAATCACATAAATCGGCCATTAAATCTTCATTTAAGCTTCCTTCTAACCCTCATACTCATCATCAACATGTACTACTATGTCTTAGTGAACTTTGCCAACAATTTCAAGGCAAGGAGACACCTCAAAGTTCTTCACAAGCACACGATTCCCTTGCCGGTTGAAGAAGGCAGATTCTGCCCTTAAGAAAACCCCACCAAGTTCAACCATTAAAACCCATCTATTTTCAATCAAACTTCAAACCAAACCTACTCAACCCTAATACTATTTATTAAAGAGGTCTCACCTTGATTTGAGAGCTAATCAAGCTCTTGAAGTCGGCTTGAGGTGGCTCACGGTCAGACTCGCTTCGATTCTAACCTCTGCGGGTTCCGGCGGCAAAACGGGTCAAATGCAGCGGTGAGTGCTGATCGGAGGGCAGCAGGTTATAGGCAAGACACTAAGGGATGTTTTGGCGGTCGATTTGAAGTTGGATAGTGGCCGGAGGCCAGCGACGTGGCGAGCAAACTGGCGATGTAGGCTGGTCGGGCGAGAGCGCAAAGGAGAGAAAGGAGAAAGACTGAGAGTAAGTGAGAGAGAGAGAGAGAGAACTTGGTTTGTCACGCCCCGAACCTGGCGAGCGCACGAACATCCCACCAAGTCGTTCCTTTATGAAAGTCTTCCGGGATCTTTCGGCCCACAATACTCATAATCCAATTATAAGCGGAAGCTTCAGTCATTTCCACTACATTCAATAAAACAAATGACTAGGGATAAATAGTAGTGGTTCCATTTTACAATTACAAAATATAATACAATCCCTAAGTTCACAGAATAGCTTGTACTCATTCACTCAATACTCCCACGAATGTCAATTATTGAACTTACTGATACTCCATCGCCTATAACATGAAGAAAGTGTTAATCCCCAACGGGGTGAGATACATATCTCAGTAAGGTGGGTCATAACCCTAGATTAGACCGACAGTCCACTCAAGCAGTCATAAACATCAATGTTTTATGCAAACAAACCCATGAGGCATTCAATTATCAACAATCATGCAGATGTCAGACAGGCAGTCATGGCATCATAACACATCACTAAGATCATGCACACACCGCCACGTCACACCACCACTTCCACCCTTCATACGTGCCTCATTCTCATGCCTGCGTTTAGAACGCATCAGCTTCGGTCCGCGTAAACGCATCAGACCGTCATTGACAACCCGCGTAAACGCATCAGGTTTCAATGTTACTCTAGGCCATTGTCGACATATCACAACTCCGTCTCGCGTTTCAACGCATCAGGACTATGGCCTTCTCAACCCCGCGTCTCATACGCATCAGGGTGCCATACCACTCTAAACCCCGCGCCTTAGCGCCTCAAGGTATTCCTCACACCACCCCGCATCTCATACGCATTAAGGTCTTACTATGTCATACTCATGCCATGATTCCCATTCAATCCACACACATAATGCTATGTGCAATTCAAGCACAATTCATATACTCATGGCATGTAAGACAATCAAATCAACATTCAGACATGTTAGACAATTTAGGCACAAGCATTTGCACATATTCAAGCCTTCTATACCATTTTAGGACACACAAAGAATAATCTCATTGAAGTCACTCAAAATCAATCATAATCTCACTCGACTCGCCCAATTGAGTTCAATTTTCCTATCATAGGTTTAGGGTTCCTTACCTCAAGCTTAATGTCACAAATTATCTCATCAAGCACTTCCTCAAATTCGGTCCAAGTGGCCCAAGACCAAGTCCACCACGCAACCTATAAAATTCCAACCAATCGTCAAATTCTCTTGCCCAATTCACCCATTCATGATCCACCAACCTTAATAACATGATCCTCGACATTCTAGCATGTCTCATTGATGAATTTGAGACTTAAAACTAACCCATAACAGCCTCCATAGAATCGGTTTACACAAAACCGAATCGGGCTATTTTCGGTTCTGTATATACCGAGATTTTTCAGCCCTTAAACTACCTCAAATCCTCAATTTAATCATTAATTTACTTGCTAACATGTAGTTCTAAGGCTGGGAAGCCTCACCGAAGATTTGGGGTCGAGTCGCCGCTGGAAACTCATTGAATATCACCGGTTTCTTCAAGTCCTCAAACCGACAATTCTGACCTTCAAATACAAGATCCATTTGGGATAAAAAAATCCATCAAATTCATCCTAACTTTTAGCACAACTCATCCAACTTTAATATTATAAGTGTAGAAGACCTCACCGAAAATTTAGAGCAATTTGAAGTCTAGAAGACCCCGGAGCAGGTCTTTCCCCAAAACTAGTCAGAATCTAACCTCGCCTGACCTTTTTCCACTCAAATCGAGCTACGAGAAGATTTACAAAGTCAAATTGAGCTTATAATATGTCTATGGAAAGATAAGACAATAAGCTTTCATTTGGCAGTGGTTTTACCTCGATCTAGTATTGGACGAAGAAGATATGGCCGAAATAGTGGGACAGTCGGATTGGTCGGCTGGGAGCTTTCGGATTCGAAATTGACCAGCCTAACCTTTGCTCCTTCAAACGGCTCTACGGGACAAATGGCTGAGCGGATTTGGACTCATAATGCCTTGTTAGAATGGCAAGACAATAAGCTTTCTATTCCCGATGGTTTACCTCAATTGACCATCGGATGAAAAAGTTATGGCTGAAACAGTGAGTCGGTCGGAACAGGGCAGCGAGCTGGCGAGCAAGAGAAGAAGAAGAAGAAGAAGAAAAAATGGTAGATAGAGGGGATATCCTCGGCCAAAAGAGAGAGAGAGAGAGAGAGAGATTTTATCCAAATTAAAGATTCAACTTATTGAATGGTAATTGAAAAGTGGATATGTCCACTCAAGGCCTAATCCATTGACACTTGTCCAAGGTGTCATTCAAGTTCATCCAATGGCCATGATTCTCTCAAATTTTCGGTGGCTTTGAGGTGTGTCAAAGACCAAAATGCCCTCGTCCAATTATATAAGTAAGGCTAAGGCTAAGGCTTGATGGGCAAAATGATAATTTTACCCCCGATGTCCGGAACGTCGTTTTTCTAATTCTAATTTTCTTTGATAAGTCAATGACCAATCCAATTGTAATGTTGGAATTATTGATTCTCCATTCTCGAATTTCAAGACTTATTTCTAAATCATTTCTCTATTCAATGCGATTGCAGCCTATCCCGAACCGGCGGGTGACTTTTGTAGACCTTACGCGTATCGATCATGTGATTCATATCACAATTAGGGCTCGTAAATTCATGGCGACTTTAGTTGTCATGTAATTGTGAGGGACTATCTCTAGTTTCGATGGTCTCGATCGTCACTGTTCGATTTAGGAAAATTTTACAAATTATACATTGGTTAAGCGGCATCACCCGCGCTCCAATCGTATAACGCTAGCAATGCATTCCTTAATTGTTCTTAGATCGGCCTTTTATGGCTTTTTATGGCTCTAAATGTCTCCTCGACAATCCTTATGGGCAAAGCGCCATTTCCTATTTGAGTTCCCTAAGTCCACGTACCTTGTCTCGCGTTAGCCTTCCCCTTTTAGTCAGTCAACTCGAGATTGATCAGATCTGAGCGAGATATTACTGAAATACATCACTAGATACAATTCTCATTAATGAGTCCGAAAATGACAGGAGAATCACAATGTCACATGGCTTCATCTACAAGCCAAAAGGAGAGAGAGAGAGAGAGAGAGAGAGAGAGAGAGAGAGAGAGAGAGAGAGAGAGAGATAGTGTGTTAGGTGAGGATTAGACAAGCCAATTATTGCTTAAGCTAGATCCTAATCTAACCTAATATCATCTTTAAGCCTCATCATGACACTTGTCTTTTGCACATAAAAATCTTGAAGACTAATTGATCATTTTGCCCTCTACTATTCGGCCACTATAGGAAGAGAAAATGACTAATTTGCCCTTGCTTTGGTCTTAAAAGAATGAAGGTCCTTGAGGGGAAAAATGGTAACTTTACACTTTTGGTCCGAATTTCACTTTTCCAATCTTAATTCCCTTGATGAGACGATGTCCAATTCTTTTCAAATGTTAGAATTCATCAGTGTTTGATACCCAATTCTGAGGTCAAATTCATGTCGAGTTCTCGTTAACTGTAATCTCAGTTTATCTCAAACTAACGGGCGACTCTTGTAGGCGCTATGCGTATCGAACTTAGGGTTTCTCAAGCCGTTGCGACTTTGGTTGTCATGTGATTGCGAGGGTTTATCGCTAATTCCGGCGATTCTGATTATCGAAATCCGATTTAGGAAATTCTAGCAAATTACACATTGGTTAAGCGGAATCACCCGCGTCCCAATGTATAACGCTAACAAGACATTTCCATGATCATTTCTAGATCAATCTCTACTGGCCCAAAAGATCCTCTCGACGATCTTTATGGTCAAGGTGCCAATTCTTATTCGAATTCCCTAGGTACGTACCTGACTCCACAGTAGTCTTTCCCTTTCGGTCAGTTAACTCAAGAGCGGCCAACTCCGAGTGAATTATAACTGAAATACACATATCGATAACTTTCCATTCCATAGCCTCGGAAGGGGTCGGAATTCGGAATGTCACAGATCCTCTTCTAATCCATATGGGACATGCTTTGGGTAACATGGTAGTTCATCATTTATAAGATACTATGGAAGAACATGGCTTATCCTTAACCAATGAGGGACATGGTCTTCCAAGGAGCCTCTCTTCCTAATCAATGTGGGACATAGGCCTTAGTGTAGAAAACCCCAATGTCAATTTGATAATTTTTCGAAGTTTCAAGGGCATTTTGGTAATTCTTCACTCCAAGGGTAGTTAGTCAATTGACCATTCTAACGAGGGTATTCTCATCCAAACTCAATTCAATTGAGTCAGAATAAGGCTAGAGTCAAGGAATTTCGACCTTAAAACGAGACGATCAATCTATCGAACCCCAAACTAATTCGATCGACGATTTAGGAAATTCTCAATTTCCTTGCCTAATTCATTGTAATTCACTCCAAGACACATTGAAATCCGCTGACAATCCATAATCTAATTCTATTACCAGAAAAGAGGTCAAATTTTCAGGACGTCACACTCTTACATCTTTTGGAAGATTTATATCTGTTTGGACATAACTATCAAACTGACAACCTTATAACCTTTGGAGTGTATATGTCTGTTTTGAAATAATTACCGATTCAGACATGAAAGGTATGATTGGATGTACAGTTTCAAATATGAAGAGGTATGTCTGAACTATCAGTTTTTAGATGCTAAAAGTCGCAATCTTTCGTATAAGAATTGCTTTCGAAAAATGATGAGGTGTTATCGAATAAACTATTTTGGACAAGAAGAGTTGCATGAGAATTAACTACTTTTCGGATGCGAAACGGTGTGTTCATTGCTCATTATATGTTCAAGTGTTTTGATTATTTTCAGAATCTATTTCACTTTCAATTTTCGTTTTTGAAACACAAGAGATATACAGCTTTCCTTTTTTATTATTTTCTAGAGAGTTCTTGGAGAAAATTTAGAATTGCTATCTAAAATTCTCGCTTAAGACTCTGTTGTATCCTGAAAATTTTTTGCTGTTAATAATTAAAAATGTTGTGGGGCAAATTATTCTTTAAAGAGAGTGTTATTACGCCTCAGAGTCTGATTCTTTTGTTCATCCCATTTAATCATATTTTACCAACAACAAATGGCTAGAAAGTATCCGTTTTCGCCGTCGTTCAACACTCAGTATCCGTAATTGTCTAATGCCATCAATGGCTGGAGGTATGTAATCGGCTCTTCATGTTTCCGTGTTCGCTTTCGATATTCATGACTTTTGTTCGTGAATTTAATAATCAGGCTCCCTAGTTTCTCTGATTGTTTAGTCTAACAGGAACATGAGGGGAAGAAATGGTGGAAATATAATGAAAAGGGTCATTGACAATGAACCTTGAAGATTCTTACGTCGGACAAAATGAGTCATTTTTTGTCTCGCAAAAAATTGGACATTTTTGCATAATATTCTTGCAAAAACTGTTATATTTAAGCAAGGTAATTTAATATTCATGTGGTTTTGTAAAATTTATTAGATAAGCTAGAAATCATATTCTTGTATTTACCTGAAATATATTTTTTTAAAACTTATTACTGACAAATGGACAAGAGTCTCATTTGGACCCCAAAGTTTTTTAGAATTAGACCGATTAACAGGTAACCCGTGGGCTCATTGCCTGTATGAGCACTGCAAGGTGGGCCCACAATCTTTGGGGTATTTATCTTGAAGCCCGAGTGAATTCTGGGCGTATCCATTGGGTACTCGGATCTGGCCCGAGGAGCCTCCACGGGTGCACCGAGGTTCCCAAGTCCGACCGCAGAAGATTGTTGCTTAAAGCCTGACCAACCCTCCGTAGAGTGTGGAGCGACGACCATGATCTCTTGACCTTCTCTTATTTTATTTCGGCCAAATGCTAACAACAAATGTATGAAACTTAAATCAGTATAGCCAAAATTAGACTTGTCAATGCCAAAACCCTTCCGACCAAATAATAATAATAATAATCCCACCCACAAGTATTTAAATGGGTCAAAACAATTTAGCAGCAATGGGTCTACAAAATAAAGATGTCAAAATAAGTGGGTTGTAAATTAATCTATTGTGCACGATTAAAAAAATAAGTCTATTGTGAACCCATTTACAACCCACTTGAGATAACTCATTTAAGAGATCTCTCACCTTTTCATTATCAGTTGGACTTAACCCATTTAAGAGACCCAACAATCAATAGGATTTTTATGTTTTATGTTTTATTTTTTAATTCATTTATAAATTTATTTCTGTTTTCTTTTTCATTTTTCTTCCTTTACTTTTTTTGCGAATTTCGATGAGAGTTGCCGGTCTACCCTTGCCACCATCAGGCGATGGATGCCAGCTTACTCTCGCCAGCCACAAGCTAGGGTCGACCGACCCTCATCGTCACCAAGCGAGGGCCTACTGACCCTCATTGACAATAGGCGAGGTCATGGCTCTCACCTAAATGGCCTTGCCTACTGTTAGCAAGGGCTTGGTAGCCCTCGCTTGTGCCAGCGAGGGTTGACCAGTGATCCTCGCTAGAATTCGTAAGAACAAAAATAGAAGTAAAGAAAGAAAACCAAAAAATATAAATATAAAAAATTAAAAATCGTTCTGTTTTGAAAAAATGTAAAAGTTGTCCACTAAATTTGTATGTCAAACCATTAATGACTCTATGCAAAACCTGACCTAACCAACTTGTTTGATAGGTCTGGCAAAAATATACTCCACTTTTTAGACTAGTGAAAAAAATGCACCTTTTACTAAATGGGAAAAAAAATTATTGACAAGTCTTTTGTCTTGATATGGCACTTTACATTAGTATGTCAATAAAGTGAAATGACACCATCTTTTGTGAATAAAATGATCTGGTTTTTCGAATTTGGAAGGACATACGCGTTTATTTCAGCAAGAAAGAAGAGATAAAAAAACAAGCATATCCAAATTGAAAAATTAGGGTTCTTCAAACGAATTAAAATTGAAAGTTAACGCTTCAATTCTATGATTTTGAGCGAGATTGTTATCATTCCATTCCGTCTTAGAGAGGACTCTTGCCCATCCTCTCCTCCTTGATCCATCCCATCTTGTGAGGACGGATAAGTGAAGGTTTTGCGTTTTAAAAAAAACGAGGATATAATTGTCTAAGTTCATGCATTTCTAGGATTTGTCCTAGTATGCATGCTAGAGACAATTACAAGGTAAGTCAAATTCGTCCACTTCACTCCTACAACTTTGGTTTCATGCATTTATGTCAAAAGCTTGTCAACTTTTGTAATCATCTTTGCTATCCTAGAAACAAGAGCACTTTTACGACACCACGACAAAATAAAATAAAAATATAATAAATAAAATGAAAATCAAATAAAATTAAAAACTACATCCAAAATTGAAAAACAAACCAAATCAAAATAAATATACCAAAGATATTTGGATGAAGGATTAGCTGGTGAGGTTGCAAGGCGAACCGCCATTGCCCCCAATTAGCCAATGAGAGTTGGCGACCCCTGCCAAGCCATCAGCTAAGGCGGCAGCCCTCGCCAAGTGTGCCCACCCTCACATGGTGGTGGCGATTAGACCTATAAAATAGGTGGGTTGAGTCAGATTTGAGTTCGGTCGAAAATAATCGATCCAAATTAGCACATTCAACGCATCTTAATCCAATATAAATCTATCAATCCATACCCGACTTGACTCATATCTAACAATTACTCAACTTATATTGCTTAAATACCTCCATATTTAACTCAACATCGAAAATTTTGTTTCTAATAAATTTCTAAAAAAATTATATTTCTACAATAGTATGGACAATTTTTTAAAATTTTAAAAAGCTAAATTTTTTATTTTCCTTTTTTCTTTTAAGTCCGGTGAGGGCCACAAAGACTTCGCCTAGTGGCCATCTAGGTGGGGGTCGTGACTCTCGCTCGTTGCTAACGAGGGCCGGGCGAGGGACAACTGCCCTCTCTAGATTCGTAGAAAAAAGAAAAGAAAAGAAAAGAAAAAAGTAAAATATAAAAAAATCAGAAAATTATAAAAAGACATGTTTTCAGATCCATCGAAGAATTTATGATATGCAGCATTATATATTGATTAAAATATGGATCCTAAACTCATTTTGTCACGTCTAGCGGCACGATCGCGTTGCAAGGGCAAGCATGGTAACAATTTTGAAGCAGAATTTCTGCTTTAAAAGTGATTCTGAAGCAGAAATCTATTTGGTAATGTAATTTCTGAAGCAGAAATTCGTTTGGTTCGTAATTGTAAATTTCTACTTCTGAATCTATTTATTTCTTGAGAATTTATTTTTTGAGAAATTTTGAGAATTTAAAAAAAAGTAGATTCTTACTTACCAAAAAAAGAAAAAAGGTAGCTTCTCAATTAGAAATCATTCTCTGGGAACCGAACGTCTGTCCTTTTCATTTATCTCTCGTATCGTGTATCGTATCGTCTCTCTCTCGTCATTCGCGTTCTGCTCATCATCTTCCTCTGTGCAAAGCGAAGGTCTGTGCACTCCCGCGAAGCTCTCTCTTCGCTCGCTGCGAAGGTCGACTCTTCGCTCGTCCGAAACTCCCAAAGCGAAAGTCTGTCTTTTTCATTTATCTCTCTCATGTCCCCTCTCTCTCTCCCTCTTCAATTGTGTTTTTCTCATCTGTCCTCTGTGCGAAGCAAAGGTCTGTCCACTCCCGCGATGCTTGACAAATCGAAGCTCTCTCTTTGCTCGTCTACGAAGGTGGACTCTTCGCTCGTCTGAATCTCACACTTCAGTCCGTCTGTGTACAGGTGACCGATTGTGAAATCTCCCACTTCGCTCTCTCTTTGTACAAGTGACCCATCGTGAAGCTGATCTCCCTATCGTGAAGCTCAACCTCAATCTTCAGTGCACATTGATCCCTAACTCAAATCGGTTGGAGGTTAGGGCTTTCTCACTCGCATTTGTGTTGATTTTATCTTGAATTCGATTTTAGGGTTTTCATTAGTCGTTGATTAAATCCAAGCTAGGTTACAGAAAGAAAGGGCTTTGGTTGTCTCACGTGCCATCAAATATTCTACGATCTTGCAACAGGGGACCGATGGGAGAACCAAAGCCCTTTGTTCCTGTTGACTTTTCTTTCACGAGTGGACATGATGATTCCTTACTGTGAAAATCATCCATTGAAAATGTTTCTTGTGGGGGCTTATTCCAAACAATTCATCAGCACTTACAATTTCAGCTAGTAGCTTGTTACAAAGGAGTGAGGTTGTCTTGCGAATGCTGTGTGAAGGTTTTTTGTTGTTCATAACTTGAAGTGCTAATGTATGACCCCTGGAATTGCTATCAAGTATTATTTGTAAATTTCAAGGATTGAATGCTCATGGTTATGTACTTAAAGGCTGCGCTTTTGTAATTCTTCTTCATCTTTTCTGTATCTCTTCATGCCGATTTATCCTATTTTTTTTTCTTCTAGAGGCTGTAGGCACTCAAGGACACACATGTTTCTCCTGCTTTTAAGATTTTGATGTTGATGAGTTTAAATTCAAATTTGTCATTGAGCTTTGAGGATCGAATTTCATGTTAGTTACTTTTTCCTCTGGGATAATTTTTTTAGTGAACCTCTCTCTCTCTCTCGATTGACATATTTCTAAATACTGTATCTCATGAATATGGTTGTTTTCTCCTTTTTTCCCTCTCGGTGGTTATGTGCCTCTTCTATGATTGTTAGGGATCGGTACAATCTGGAGTAATATAAGCGGGAAAGCTTTCCTTAAGAGCATGATGTGGCATTCACTTGTGTCAAATTCAATTGTTTACTTTTTTTTGTCCTGAGTCGTTGCAATTTTGCTTTAACTGATTGTATCAGACACTTTGGTTTTCATAGGTATGCTAAGGTTGTTCCATTTGCACTAGGAATCAGCTATCAAGACTGTTTTGACTTAGATTTGCCGACAAACAGCTGGTATCCCCCCTCCCTTGCCATGACGCATATAAGCATGTTCTTTATGAATTTGAGGAATGTTGTAATTGAATTAATGAGTTGCATCATCTTATACTCAATCAGTTTAGATTAAATGGCAACCCACAAAGAGACGGTCAATGCAAAGTGGACCGACCAATTGACCCAATTGTTTGTAAGTGTCATGGTAGATGAGATTAAAAAGGGAAATCGAACTACCACCACCTTCAACAAAGCAAGGTGGAATAACATTCAGCAAGAGTTCAGTAAGCAAACAGGACAAGAGTATACTCTAGCTCAGTTCAAGAACAAAAGTTTTAAATTGAAGGATGAATACGGTAGTTTTAAGAAGCTTCTTAGCCAAACGAGATTTGGATGAGATAATGTAAACAAAAAGGTTGTCGTGGAGGATGAAACTGTTTGGGGGTCTCATATCAAGGTAAAACCTTATCGGTCTTTTGGTTCTTTCTTTCTATGCGTACTTTGATAATGTTGCTTATGTATGTTCTTTTGAAAATGGCGTAGGCTAATCCAAAATGGGCCAAATTCAGGTATGAAGGGATTCCTTTGTATCCCCAGCTTTGTATTTTGTTTGGGGATACATATGCTACTGGAGAGTATACAATAGGAAATGTGCAGGAGTTGGTGTCATCAGCTAACGATGACAATGGTGCTTCTGGTGAAAATGTTGATGATGAGGAATCAGGATCACGAGATCCACATGTTGGAGAGGGGTTGGGTAATGATTATGAAACTGGAGAGCGGTTGGATAATGAACCGACCACTATCCCAGCTCGTGAGAAGCACATGTTGGATAGGACTCCAAATTCCAAGAGAAGGAGAAAGAGCGCTGGATATGATTTTGCCAGCACCTGCAAATTCATTCAAGAAGCCGTCAAAATGAAGATGAGTCAATCATCACGTACCTCTGTCACCTCGCACTGCCCCCAACCTGCAGACCCTTACTCCATGGGAGTCGTGATTGCCATCCTGAAAGGCATGCCTGATATGGACCTAAGCCTTTACACCAAAGCAGTGAACCATGCTTGCACGAATGGAGATTGGAGAGAGGCTTTTGTCCTAACGGAATCCGAATGGAAACTTGCACTTCTTAATTCTATTTAAGTAGATGTTCACATATGCTATGAGTTTTTGGATGGCTTCATTTCACCGAAGACCTATGTATTTGAGATATTTTGGCTTTGTTTTTATTACGCGATGGTTATGTTGTAACTGACGTTGATTACTTTGGATTGCTAGTTTTGCGCTTATTATTATTTAGATTCCTTATTATCAGTGGATATGTTATGGTTTCCATAGTTACTTTTTGTTTTCACCTTTCACTTTCATGTGATGGCATATGTTGTCATAAGGGAGCTTATTGGTTCATACCTTTCATTTTTATGGTGATATGGAGGGGGAAGTAATGAAGTAACTTCAGTTGAAGGAACCGTCCAACTGTGGCTTATCCTCTTTGGCAAGTCATCATCGACGTCTCAGCAAACTACTCGCGAACATGCCCTTCCGCGTTGTTGAGAGTCGTCACCCGTCGCCGAGGAGTCAAGTGCTATTGTCAACGCAAGTCGCCGCGAAGTGGAGGAGCGTCATCGAGCACCCAATAGTTGTTGCCCGTCGCTCTGTGGTGGAGGAATCAGAGGCTTGTCGCTAAGGAATGGAGGAGTGAAGAGCCCTTAGGGTTCTCAATTAGGCGTGTTTTGATTTTGGTAATTTGCCCAGAATAGGAAAAAAACACGTGGTCGTTTTAATTTTTTGTGGAATATTTTACATTAATAATGTTTCAAAATTAGAAATTTTCAACCATTACCAAATTTTTATTTCAAAAGCAGAAATTTCATCCGGTTATTAAGTTTTTTTCTCTCATCAGAAATCAGCTTCTGAAATAAAAGCTGTTTTTTATTTTTTGTTTCTGAAATAGAAATGAAAAAATCAATTTCTGCTTCAAAAATGATTTTTGAAGTATAAGTGTTATCATGCGCCGGTAGTAGGCTAGTAGCTCCCGCTGTCAGAAATCGTCCTCAATATCCATAAAATATATTTTACATTTAAATTTTATTTTATTGACTCTTAAACTTATTTTGTGGATTATTTTAGTTATCATTTTTAATTTGATGGCTACTAGGACTAAAACAAAGCCACGTGCATTTTCCATCCAGAGAGTTAAGCAGGCACCACTGGTATTTCATAGTAGCAACTTTTAGGATTTAAATACAGAGAGAATAAATTTTGAGAGCTCAAATATACAAAATTGACAAGTATTAATACATGCGCATAATTATCTCGTTTGTACTATTTGGTGGCTATATCTGATATCAGATCCTTAGCTGACCATCTCTTCTGTGGCTGGGCCGAATGTCCAGGGTTTCATCAAGTTTTAGAATTTATGATGTAATTATTGTCTAGGGAAAACAGCCGTGTGATGGACCCATTTGTGCAATTTGGTCCACCCGACCTTGATGGCATGAGCCGAAGCGCCAGGGTTCTAGGCTCGAGCACCGTGCCTTGGGCCCGGGCTCGATGGACCCAAGCCTGGGCAATTGGTGACCTTGGGCCCTGAACCTATTTTCCCAACTGCCCATACCTGAGTTACTGGCGCCGCATGTCTATTTTGAAAAAATAAGATGATTTTTCTTACCGACCGACAGAAAATACTTTTCGATTTTTTTTTAATTTCAGCAAAACACCAGAAAATATTACCATTCTCTTGAAAAATAACTTGCCAGGCTTACCACAAAAGCGTTTGCTGTACAGTGTTTTGGGAGGATGATGAAACATTAGACTTGGGGTGCATATTGTACCACTTCTGAAAGTAAATTTTTGCTCCAAAATTGATTCTGTAGCAAAAATCCGTTTGGTAGTGCAACTTTCGAAAATTTTTACTTTTGAAAGAAACTTATACTTCTGAAGTTATTTTCTTCCCAATTTGAGAAGTTAATTTTTTTTTTCTCAATTCAAGATATGCTTTTTGCCTCATCCTCTTTGCATTATGTTCTCACTCTCTTTTCATTGTGCCTCTCTCCCAATCATGCCTTCGCCATTGCCGCAAACCACCGTCGACAACTGTCATTGCCTGTTACAAATCGTTGTCAACCACCGTCACCCGCTGTCGCCCTTCATAGACTGTCGCTAGCCGCTCCCCTGGCCTCCTCCTACCTTCAACACCCCTCCGACCACCGCCCACTACCGTCGCCAACTACCAATCACTTCCTTCGACCACTGTCCACCGCTACTGTCTATCGTTGCCCATTATCACAACTGAGTCTCTTCTCCTACCGTTGGGGTAAAAAATAAATAATAATTTTCAATTTTAAAAAATTAATTAAATTTTTAAATAATAAAAAATTATTGCAAAGAAATTTAAATTTTTTTAAAATGAAGTAAAAAATTTTTAGCAGCCAATAATAATTCGTCGTATAAGATTTTGTGTTGATAATGTTCCAAGTATAGAAATTTTCAACTGTTGTTTTGATCATAAATCGATTTCTAGAGCAACAATAGAAAAAATTAACTCTCGTTTTTGAGTAAAATTTTAAAAATAAATTTTTGATAAGAAATTGATTTTCTGGAGCAGTTGCCATGTGCGTCCTTGGCAAACACTCGAGAAAAACAGTGACTATGACTGAGTGTAGAGTGAAAAGTAGAAAGAAAAAGGGAAAAAAGAAAAAAGAAGGAAAACTGGGATCTGGATTTCTATTCATTGAAAATTTTATGCCATTTCTTACTATGATCGATTTGGGCCGTTCAATTCAAAATGAATGGTTCATATCAGTCTATATCATTTCTCACTAAAAAATTATTGATTGATCTGGACCGTTTATTTTGAATTGGACGACTCAAATTTAATGACATCTTTATATTTATGTTAATCATTCCTCAGAAAACGGAGGCCAGATATCCTCGTCTGCGGGTGACTCTGGAGAACCGAGGCCATATGTAGTGGCCTGGTGGCAATTTAATGAAGAGGACGAGACAGTAGTGTTTCACAGTATCGCTGCATTGTCGGCCATTGATGACTTGTTGATCAGTTCAGGAGGGGGGATCTCGGGAGAAATAGCTCTGGGCTCATCTCAAATCGTCCGAATGAAAAGAGATTGAAAAAAAAAATGAAAAATAGAAAATGGCTTTGGGAAGAGCATGGCTTCTTGAACGGGCTTTTATTTCACATTAAAAATAACTCTCCAAGTAAAAGGCCCTCCAAGAGTAATTTGAGCTAATTTCAATGCGTGGGTCACTCTGGTTCATCTTCTCAACTCGATAACCGAGAACAAAACCTAGCTCCAATCCCGGCAGTCGACACCATTAATGAGAACCTTCATTTCTGGATCCCACGATAAACCATCGCAACCACTCAGATTTGACGAGCCTTCTCGATGTGACCTCGCACCGGCCGATGGATAATGAGCGCACAGGACATATTTGTTAGTTTATCACATCATCGTCAGAGCAGAAGATGTCGATTCTGTCAATTCGTAATGGACTCGGAGATTATTCCCATATCAACAATCCGCGAAAGTTTGTATTCCTTGTACACTCAAAAAGAAAACAGAGGCCACAAAATATGGCTTTAATGTAAAGGCAAGAGGTAGAAGCTTCTGTATGACTTGATCTAGAAGATAAGTTACTGGATGACGATTCGCCGAATAAGTTCTTTTTTGAACAAACATGTTTGTTCGTTTTTTTATGAACAAACATATTTGTTACGTTCGAATCAACATATTCTTTCAAACAGACATGTTCGTTCAAAGAAAAGACTTGTGGCTTTCGGCATATTGCAGTCGACTTACCGAACTTCAACTTACTGAATTTCGGCAGTTGATTTTACTGATTTTCAAGAAGTGATTCGTCATTCCCGATTTTTCAATTTACCGAATTCAGGACATATCGCTCGTTACTCTCAGTTCCTCAATTCTCATTCAACTTCTTATTAGACTTTGAGACCAAAGTTCCAACAGTATGAACCACACCCAATAGAATTCTAGTTTGATTTTTCTTTTTTGATTGGAAAGCTAGATATTAGCAAGTTTGGGATAGTTCATCGTGTTGAGGACATAACTGTCTCGACCTGTTTGACAGAATAATTCTTTAAAACGAGTAGGGTTCGGGACTTCAGATTGAATACACAGAACCAAGAAATTGACTCTCTTACCCGTGCAATGAAAACCGACTCCTTTACCTCATTTGTATACTGACATATATTTAAGTTAGTTTAGTCTACTTTTACTTTCCTTTTTTTCTTTAGCAGCTACTATTGGTACTAATCAATATCATACTTTACTAAGGTATTGATAAATGGGCGTGTGTTCTTATATTTCTTCATTTTTTTTCCCTAAAATCAGTTCATTTCATAAATAATCCAACTAAGCACTTACTTCTTAAGTGCATCATGTTCTAGTTGTTTTCCTAACGTCAACAATAGGTTGTGTTTTGGATGATCTATTTGTAATATGTTATCTAGAAAGAAATGATATAGACACGATTACTAGGCATGAATTATTACACTTGAGTTACCTAAGATCAGTTTTTATTGAAAATGTTTCAAACGGTAATATTTTACTTTCAAATATGGACATATCAATATATATATCACGTTTGACTGCATTTTGGAGATGACTTTAAGGACATAGAATTGGTTTTTTAGACCATAAAAGTTTTTATTTGATAAAAAAACTGATAAAGTTTCAGATGGTTTTATATGAGATATTTATAACATGTGATATATGGATATTCAAATGCATGCAAATTGTCCAATCTACATACGGATAATAAGGGACCATCCACAAAGTGGCAAACGTGGCCCCGAACTTGAAGCCTATCATATCAAAATTAACCATCGACACCCTTAGATAATTCCTTGAACTTGAAGGGTAACATGGCGATATTCTTCATAAAATTCAGTGGAGACCATACAATTAAAAAAAATTAGAAGATGCTAAATCGCTAGAATCAGATTATACAAGTGATTCTTAGTTGGTGTCAATTTGAAGCCTCTTAGAATTTTCGCTTTGTTTAATTTTTCGTTTATATTGGATCTTTCATTATTTTTTCTTAGTAAAGAAGCATTTTTTTAATCTTCTATTTAACATCTAATGGTGGCAATTTTATTTTTTTATACGTTTCATATGCACTTTCTTTATGTGCTTTACGTCTTTCTTTAAAAAGGATAAGTATATATGTGGTCCTCTAATTCGTACAGCTCTTTCAATTGGGTCCTCACATTTTTAATTGATTCAATTGAGCCCTTCAAGTCAATTTGAATATAAGGGACTAGGCCCCATCTATCTATTAGCAGTGGTGGTTGCGGTGGCCAACGGTAGGCAAGGTGGCTGCTGTCGTGGCCATATGAAAACTCTCTCTCCCCTCTCCTCAAGCCGGATCTGAAGGGAAATAAACCAAGAATTGAAGTAGGATTGGGAGAATTAATCAATAGGGAGCGCGGAAGTGGCTGTTTAGAAGAATTCGGAACCTATGATGTCTTCAATTGCCTTTCGTTCCGGGCCGACTCCATCTCCTTCCATTCTCGGAGGAAGTTTCACTTATCATTCTAACAATCTAAGCAAGAAAAGGGAGAAAAAGGTCTGTCACCAATTAAATAAAAAAAGCAGTCTCCGCAGCCTCGTGAACATAATTAAGTTAGCGGTTGATGGATATTTCATACAATTGCTAATTAAGATCTATAATCGAATCGGAATCAAATAGATTTACGTACCCATAAATACAAAGTGCGGATTGCAACCATACGTCAATCGAACTATTGTATATGTTGATTGTACTGGATCCTCAAGCCCTGAGATCAAACTTGAATCACTTATCGGAGAAGTATATTACGTAAAACGAACATACCTCGATAGCCATAGATGAGAAGCCCCCGTTGCAGATGATAGACGATTCCGATCCGCCGATCGATTGTCCGTCGAGAAAGATTACCTTGGAGTTTTTTGTTAGAGAGAGTTTTCTGATGATTGTCATGAAAGAACAACGTACGTTCTTTTCTTTGAAGATATGCCATATGCAATCTTCCCTTTATAAAATAGGAAACAAACTCCCTTAATCCCAATCAATCCAATCAATCAACATGATTATGGCAAGGACTGATTTGCCCTTATTGGCGCAATTAAATCCATTATCTCCCACTCGTCGATAAAGGGCTAAATGTCTGTCTTTCTCTTCTCACTGCAAAGTTCATATAAGCAAATAATTCATGCGACCAACATATTATGAGCGCTCATTGCTATACATCTGTTAGGAGTATATAGCAGCTCAAAATAGGCACATAAACTCAGAGTAGATTCAGTATGCAATACCCTAGATCAATCAATCACATTTTCATCATGTTTCTTTTAAGCTCTTTGAGCGTTCAAATACAATACATTATATTTACAATCATGATTAAACTCAAATAATCATAATTGGTCGACCTATGAATACAAAAATTAAATATTACTTCAAAATAAATTGATCTTCCTCTATCCTTAAACCTCTCAATCTTAGTCCAGCTCGCTTTTCTAGAGATGTTCCATTAGATCGAATCAATCTTATGACCATTGGCAACACTCTAATATAGCAAACACTGAATAGAAATCTCAAGAATAGGTAAGAGTTATGAGGGGACTAAATTGAGGAACTCATATCCTCAAGAATCTCATACGGCCATAGAGTTGGGATCCAAACCATTGCCAACTCATCTTGCTCGTCTCATGCATATGTAAAATAAAGTACGTATTACAGTATTCTCTCCTTTTTCATGGAGCGTATGTCTTCCCACTTAATACCATACAGATGATAGCTCAGACATACTTAATGTGTAGCTTGAGATCACAAATCTACTCTCTTTAAAATAATCATTAAGAACTCACATCTGGCAATAAAGACAGACAAAGTGAAATATGTGGATTATTTCACTTTCGGATATAACTTATTATGGCTTCATTTTATGTCATGCCTCGAACCTGGCGAGCTCGTGAACATCCCACCAGGCCGTTCCTTCTGATAGTCTTCCAGGATCTTTCCGCCCACAACACATATAATCCAATTACATGCGGAAGCTTCAGTCATCTCCATTCATTCAATAAAACAAACGAATTAGGACAAATAGTAGTGGTTCAATTTACATTCGCAAAATAAATACAACCCTAAGGTCATAAAAGGTTCTACAATCAATCGACCATTTACTTTCATAAATACAACTATAATCCCTAAGTTCACAGAATATCTTATACTCATTCACTTATTACTCTCACGAATGTCAATCCTCAGCAAACTAATGCTTCATTGCCTGAAACCTGAAAACGTTAATCCCCAATGGGGTGAGATATAAATCCCAGCAAATGAAACCTAAACCTACACCTAAACACCAGTCCCCCTAGACCACAATATGACACCAACTATAGAAAAAAAAATCATACAAGCCATGGCACAAGGCATTCATAGATCAAGCATTTCTACAAGCCAGACATGTACAAGAGTTACAATCAATCATGCTCAACCTCATGGGTTCAAGCTTCAAACGTATGGTATACAAACAAGCACATGTAACTTCACAAGTCATTACAATCGCATGGGCTTTCAGCTGCGATGTACTTCTCTAGGCACTCTGGTCATTTAAGATCCTAATTTCACAAAAAAAGTAAATCTCATCATGTGTCTCAATTCTCAATATCAATGTCCACGTAACACACATCAGGCAGTTTGCGTAATAACGCATCAAACTAGGATACTCCCCACGTAACAACGCATCAAGTTAGTGATCCTTATTTGGCCAAGTGCAATATCCCGCGTCAATACACCTCAGGACATCACTTGCCATTCATAGACCCACGTCAATACGCCTCAGGTCGAATCCCGCGTCAATACGCCTCAGGATACCATTTGTTATTCATAGACCCGCATCAATACGCCTTAGGATACCATTTGCCATTCATCGACCCGCGTCAATACTTCTCATGTCGAATCCCGCGTCAATACGCCTCAGGATTTACTCAAGCCCGCGTTTAACGCATCAAGGCATCACATGAATACGTACTCATGAATCAACCAATCATTGGCTAAATAAGATAAAGAGCACATGTCCTATCTTAGCTATTTCTTATCATTTCAGGCAATCCATCCACTAAATTCATCCAGTAGTGTCCTAATATTCAAGTAAGGGTTTAGGAAACACTTACCTCTTTAAGCAAGCTGGCATATTCCATCCAAATGAGCTACCTAGCTCGGCAAGCTCTTGGCCAACAAGGATCACGCACGGTCCTAGAGAATTTTACTAATTCCACATCAAAACCCATTCAATTCTCAATTTCCTTGCACATACATCTCAATTTCACACACAACACCTTATTCTCAAGTCGTTATTGTGTTAAATCAATCCCCCTAAGCATGCCAATGGTCATTCTATCAAAGCAAATCACCATAAATATCATTCTACTAAATCTGCCCTTTCATAGGCTCCGCGACCAAATTCAATCACAGATAAACTGACATTGCTCCTTCGAAGTTTACAAAAACAAACTTCAGAATCTTATACTTCATTGTCTTACAGACGTGTGGGCGAAAATGAAGCTCGATTTGGATACCGGACGACTTTGAACGACTCAATTCAAAATTGGTGTGCATTATGGACAAATTGGTCGCCCTTTCACGTTTTTCACCTCAACAGCCCTTAAAACTCTTCCAATCTCTAATCCACCAAGTGCACACCCTACCAACATATCAATTAACTTCCTAGGGTACCTTAACGATCATTTAGCAACAAGATGACACCCTTTCTAAGCCTCAAAGTGCTCGACTTTCACAAAACCTTAACAGGGCAAAATTGGTTCTCAACGAATCATGCATAACAGCCCATAATTCCAACTCTAAACGTCAATTCATCATGAAATCAACTTGCCAAAACCTTATTCTACATGTTTAGTAGGCTCACTGAGAATTTGGAAGCAAAATAGCACCTCAACAGCTTCCAATCAGCCCCGTTCCTCTCGGTGCTCAGGCAGTCAGATTTTGCTCCACGTAAACCAATTCATTTCAGCCATGAAAACGCATAAAAAATCAAGTAAACCTGCAACCCCAACTTAGAAAACCCTAGTACTATGAGTGTAGAAGAGCTCACCGAAAATTTGGAGTCATTTGAAGCCTTTAAGCCCATGAAACAGCCCCTTTCCCAAAACCGGTCAGATTCTGCTTCAATCTGACCTTTGCTCACTCAAACGGATCTACGGGACGAAATACTGGGCCAAATTAAGCCTATAATATGTTTTTAGAACTGTAAGACAATAAGATTTCAAATGGAGGTGGTTTTACCTTAATCTGATGTCGGACGAAGAAGTTATGGCCAGAACAGTGACTGGTGTCGGGGCTGGACGCGAGCTGGTCGCGCTCTCGGCCGAGTAGAAGGAAGAAGAAAAGAAGAAATGGAGAGAGGAGAGAGAAATGGCCGTGCAAGATGAAGAAGAGGAAGAAAAAGGCTTCCACCAATTTTTGGTTTAGTCAAAGGTGAGAATGGTAGGTAAAAAAAAGAATTAAATGCCAATCACCCCTTGATGACACTTGGCATTTATCAATAATATCATAGCCCCAATTGTCCAATACACCCTTGTGATTTCGGTCACCTTGGGGGATTAGCAAAAGACTAAAATGCCCTCACTTAAATCTTAAGGTAAGGTTATCCTTTTAGGGGCAAAATGGTCATTTCACTCTTTCCGTACGAAATTTCACTTTTCCAATTTAATTTGCCCTTGATGAGGCGACGTCCAATTCATTTCAATTGTTAGAATTCTTCATTGCCCTATATCCAATTTCGAGATCCCATTCTATTTCATTAATCTCGAAGAGGTTCGAAATTCAGAATGTCACATTTTAACACTTTCGTTAAGGCGACATCAAAATTTCAAGCTTGAACTCTCAATTATCACCTAGATAATAAGTTTAAAAATGTCTCATCTCTAATCGTCACCCAACAAATAGAGGCGATTACCCGTGTGAGTGGATTAATATCTAATATGTCCGACATACTTTTTTAACATAATGCACTAAGCATTAATATACATAAATGTCATACAAACTCATAAACATCAATAATGATAACAAATATCATTAACTGTAAACTTTGGGAAATATAAATATCCAGTACTCCCACTTCTACGCTCTTCCAGAGATTTCAATATAGGGAACTAATCCCATTGTCAACACATGACTAAGGAATCTATCTCTAGGAAGTGACTCCATGAATCTGCTATCATTTTGTGCGTAGATATACACTGTATGTTTACATCTTTTCATACAACCACGTCTTTCACAAAATTGTATTTTGTAACTATATGTTTGGTCTTGTTCCTTGGTGTAAGCTAATACTACTTGGCTATAGTAATTAACTAATAATTGAACCTGCAGCATTCTTAGCAAACACCTCATTGAACCAAACATTTCTTGAGCCACACATTCTCTTGTATTGCTGCTGATAACACCACAAGATCAATTTTCATTGTGGACAAGGCTATACACGTTTGCTTCTTGTTACTCCAAAAATATCGTACCACTGTATAGTAAGAATACAAACCCAGAAGTAGATTTTCTCTCGTCTAAACCTACGACATTCTGATTTTTCCTGTCATTTCAAGATTCATTAATGGGAAAGTACCTAATGATGTATTTCAGTTGTATCTCACTCGGATGTGATCAATCTTGAGTTGACTGACCAAAAGGGAAAGACTAACGCGAGATAAGGTACGTGGACCTAGGGAACTCAAATAGAAAATGACGCTTTGACCATAACGATTGTCGAGGGGACATTTAGAGCCATAAAAGGCCGATCTAAGAATGATTAAGGAAGTTAGCATTATACGATTGGAGCCCGGGTGATACCGCTTAATCAATGTATAATTTGTAAAATTTTCCTAAATCGAACGGTGACGATCGAGACTGTCGGAACTAGTGATAGACCCTCACAATTACATGACCACCAAAGTCGCCATGAATTGACGAGCCCTAATTGTGATATGAATCACAAGGTCAATATGCGTAACGTCTGCAAAAGCCGCTCGTCAGTTCGAGATAGGCTGAAACCACGTCTGATAGAGAAATGAATCAGAAACGAGTCTCGAAATTAGAAAATGGAGAATCAAGGATTTTAACATTGTAATTGGATAGGCCGTCACCTTATCGAAGAAAATTGAAATTAGAAAAATGACGTTTCGGACGTTGAGGGTAAAATTACCATTTTACCCCTCAAGCCTTGGCCTTGCATTTATAATTGGATGAGGGCATTTTGGTCATTAACCACACCCCCAAGGCTACCGAAAATGAGAAGAAATAGCAGCCCTTGGATGAGCATTTGACCCTTAGACAAGTGTCAAAGGATTAAGCATTGATGCAGATGGGGAAACTTTTGATCTACCATTCAACCAAGTTGACCAAGCCATTTATGTATATACCTCACCTCTCTCTCTCTTTAGTCGAACCCTCCTTCAATCTGCCAATCATCTTCTTCTTCTTCTTCTCTTCCTCTTCGCCGAGAGAGAGCTCCAGCCGACCAGCCGCTTCCGGCCTGTTCGTTGCCATCGATCGCTGCCTGGACCCGAACCGACCACCAGCCCCTTCCTCATTCTCTTATCGACATTCTCCAAGTGGAATCAGGTCATTTGACCCACTGAGGAGTCCCGGCCGGCCATTCTCCGAAAAGTCGAAGAAAACCGCCGCAGCTGGAGGTAAGCCACTGTTTAGCTCCGTAGGACCCCAAAACCTTTGATTCTTTCGGCCAAATTTTGTGAACATCTAGAAGACATGTAGGCTGAACCGTGGTAAAAATTTTGGATGAATTTGATGGAGTTTTGACTCTAAATGGGTCTTGTGTTTGAAGGATAAAAACTGACCGTTTGAAGACCCTTGGCTTCAAATTTTCGGTGAGGCTCCCCAAACCCTAGAAATACATATTAGCAAGTAGATTAGTGGATAAATTGGAGATTTAAATTAGTTTAAGGGTTGACTGGATGAGATATGCACAAAATCGAAAATGCCCTGTTTCGGTTCTACCTGTTTCGGTTCTATGCATACCGAATCCGTGGGAGGCTGTTGGTATTGGAATTGAGTCTCAAATTCATCATTGAGATGTATTAGGATGTCGATGAACATGTCAATGAAGTTTATATTTTATGGATTAGCGAATTGAGCAAGAAAAATTGACGAATTGGATGGATTTCCTCAGGTTGCGCGATTGACTCGTTCTTGGGCTAATTGGACTGAACCATTGAAGTGCTTCGAATGATAATTTTGTTGAATTAAGCTTGAGGTAAGGAGTTTCTAAACCTTGACTAAGAGGATTGACTCAATTGGGGATGTCGAGTATGAATGAGATTGATTTTTAGAAATTTGTGGTGAGATTGTCCTTTGTGTATCCTTGAGAGATGTGAATGGCCTGAATGCTTGACAATGCTTATGTCATGAATTGATTGTCACATTTGAATGTTGAATTTAAATGTCTCGCATACCATAGATGTGTTGCTCGTTGGATGAGTTTGCATTTGATCATGTGTTATGAATTGAAATGAGCATTTGGCATGTCTGAGAAGTTGTGACACCTTGAGGCGTTGAGACGCGGGGTTGTGTGGATGGATATCCTGAGGCGCTGAGGCGCGGGATTTGAGTTGAACGATACCCTGAGGTGTACGAGACGCGGGGTTGAGATGGCCATAGTCTTGATGCGTTGAAATGCGGGACGGAGTTTGAGATGCGTCGACACAGGCCTGGAGTGAAATTGAAAACCTGATGCATTTACGCGAGTTTGTCAATGTGATGGTCTGAGGCGTATTTACACAGATTGAGCCTGAGGCGTTCTAAACACGAGCGTGAAAATGAGGAGGACTGGAAGGGTGGAAAGTGTGATTTGGCATGGCAATGTGTGTTTGATTCTAGTGATGTGATATGGTACCATGACTGCATGCCTGACATTCGTTTCATCCGCATGTTGTTTAATGACCGTTGAATATCTCATGTGGTTGCATGTGCGCTTGTACTTGATTGCATTTGCCTGATTGTATGGTCAGCCTAACTTAGGGTTAGGACCTACTTTACTGAGATGTAAATATCACCCATTATGGTACCATATTTTCAGATCCTAGGCCGTGATCACGTTGTCCATCAGATTTGGTGACCCGAAAGAGATGTCGGTATATTTTGAGGAGTTCCCAGACGGATAAGGAACTGTGTATGTTAGGAAATGCACCGTAGTTTGAGTCGACGAGGGTGGCAGCAGTTGGAAGCCTCATAGGTACAAGGCCTGGTTTAGAAAGGTAGGGGATGTTTCTACGGGGCCACTGAAGCCCAATGAGGTACCTCGTGGGGTAGTCCCTAGTTGGTGTCATCCCGCTCAAGATTTGGTGGAGGTAGAGGGATTCCAGGTCAAGGCTGTCCCTTCCGGAAGACTCCATTCTTGATGGCAGCTCACCAGTCATTTACGGTACGTTCCAGCTTGTACACTGCCAACAGTACTTTTTCTTCGTTCGTGCATCTCAAGACTCCAAAGGCCTTCTCAAGTTTCTCGATCTATCTTGGTGCTAGTTCGGGGTCTCCAGTCCCATCGAACTGGGTTGGCTTCGGCTTAATAAATTGTTCGACCAATTGACCAATATGCCTAGTCATAACAACTTCCTCTTGGGCATTTCCTATCTCATTGCCCTAGTCATGATCGTCGTTGTTTCCATTGCCTCCATTATTGCCGTTATTGGCGTTGACAGCGGCTATTGCGGCTCCACCGCTTGAGCTATGGCAGCATCCCTACCTTGGGTTTGCCTATCGATGAGGTCGCCAATCCTTTCGAGTTCCCTCTGTGCTCCATCCATTATCGGGTCTTCTGTCACAGGTGGCCACGAACTAGAGGCTCCGCTCTTGGGTCCTGGTCTTTTAGGCGGATTACTCATTCTTGTATGCTTTCACTAAGCCTGGACCACCACAATTTCACCAAGGAGTTAGTAACTCATTCATCCAACCAAGTCCAGAGTTGCCAAACTATGCCTTAACGGAAACAGTCATAACATAACGACCTTCCACACAACTAATTTTAGAGGCACTTCACTAAACAGTCTATGGTCATTACCCCATTCCGTCCACTTCAATGGTTCACTAGAACTAGCCATGCTCATTTACTCAACCGACCAAAATCCAAAAATGACTTTCAGTGCTAAACATGAAACTTAATCCTCAAAAGCCACCATAATCAAGTCACGACCAAATGTCAATCACATGCTCCAAGTCATATGCCATTCATCTCGTGCCTTATTCTAACAAGTTCCCTAAGGTCTCTCTACCCATCCTGTCCCAACTTAATCCTCCTTATCACTCCAATCCTCAATCAACTTGGATCGAGCTGACCTTGCTCTGATGCTAAGTAAGTCGGGATGTCACACCCTGCGCCTCGGGCACAGGCGCGTGACACCCTGCAAGCGTACTCTCCCGTGTCCCAAGAGTCATATTTCGAAAGATGTATAAAAATCGTTCTCATGCGGAAGCGATAACATGAATTCTTCCGTATGAACATTAGCGAAGACATGGATAGCAAGAACACCATAATTACATTTATACATAACCTCCCACGAGTTCTTATGTCACACCCCGTGTCCCGGGCATGAGCACGCGACTCTCTGCAAGCAAACCAAGTATCTCTCGTGATCCCAAGATCCACAAATAAGACGAGAGAGGTAGAATGTACAAGCACGCGGAAGCGATAAGTAAACGACTCCTCCGTACAAAATATAAATTAAGTGGGACCTAGAAATCATAAGTACTGTTATACATAATAACCATAAGATCATACAGATAAGGAGCTACTAGGATCCGCTAACAAACTAGGCAACGGGGTAGTACACAAAAGAGTTCCTCACAACATAAAAAAAAAAAAAATAGGATCGGGTCGCCTCCAAAAGCATTAAACCAATGGACTGGAATCCTAAGATGAACTGCTAGAATCCTCGGTGTCCTTGGCATCCTCCGTCGGCTCATACTCGGAGAAAGTCTCTGATGGGACCTCAATGGTATCCTCCATGGTCTCCTCCGCCGATGGTTCCGCGAGGTCCTCCTCAGCCGCCTCAAGCACGATGACCTCATCCTCCTCCCTAGTAAAATCCAGCGTCGGGGTCCTCTCCGGCCCGTTCCTAGGACCGACTACCGATCCCTCTGCCTGATCCCTATCGGGGTGGTACCAATCAGGAATCACTCCATGGGGCACCTCACTGGGCTTCAGCGGCCCGGTCGACACGTCCTCAACTTTCCTGAATCACGCCTCATTCCTATGAGGCTTTCAGTCCGTACTACCCTCGTCAACTCACACCACTGTATACTTCCTCCCGTAAATGGTCCCCTAACGGTCAGGGAACTCATCAAAATACGCAGTCATCTCCTTAGGGTCTCCAAAACGAATAGGCCACATGGTCAAAGCCTAGGATTTGTAAAAATAAGGGTCTCCATAGGGGTGAGATACACATCTCAGTAAAAGAGTCCTAACCCTAGGTTAGGCCGACCGTCCACTCAGGCAGTCATCTACCCCTAAAAATTCTAAACTCATAATCATATAGGCACACGCAAATAAAGATAACGACACGCATATGACAAGTGTACAGCTATAATATCAGTCACACTCAGATGATCATGCACACCTCGTCCTGCCACTTCACCACAACCATCTCTTCCAACTTGCCTCAATCTCATGCCCACAATTAGATCGCATCAGGCTCGGTCCATGTCAGCGCATCAGATCGCCATTGACAACCCGCATAAACGCATCAGGTTTCAATGATTCACCAGGCCAATATCATCACCTCATATCTCCGTCCCACGATTAGATCGCATCAGGACAGTGGCCATCTCAACCCCGCGATTAGATCGCATCAAGGCGCCACACAATCTCAATTTGACCCCGCGATTAGATCGCATCAGGGTATCTACCTCCGCTCCGTGTCTCATAAGCCTCAGGGCTTCGCCATGTCACACTCATGCCATGTTTTTTTTTTCAATTCATTTGCACACACAATGCCTAGTACAACCCAAGTACGATTCGTATATTCCATGGTATGCCAAGCAATCAAATGACATTCAGACATGGCAAACAATTCAAGCACAAGCAATGGCACACATAAACCCCTATACAATCTTAGGACATTCCAAGAATAATCCTTTTGAAAACTCTCACAAATCATTCAATATATCGCTTGACTCGCCCAATCAAGTCCAATCTTCCTATCCTAAGTTTAGGGTTCCCTTACCTTGAATTCGTTATCACAAATTTTCTCTTCTTAAGCCCCACAATTTTCTGCTCCAAGGGTCCAAGGTCGAACTCACCGCGCAACCTTGAATTTCCAATCAATTCGTCAATTTTCTTTACCCAATTCCTCAATCCATGAACCACAATCATCCATAAGATAACCCTCATCATCTTAACATGTCTTAATCACTAATTTGAGACTCAAATCATCTATCATCAGTCCCCCCATAGATTCAGTTTACACAAAACTGAACCGGGCTATGTTCTGTTCTGTGTAAATCGAATGTATCCATGCCTAAATCTCCACCAAATCCATCATTTAAACACTATCCTACCTCTTAACATGTCTATCTAAGGGTCTAAAGGTCTCACCGAGGGTTTGAAGTTGAATCGTCACCAGAATCTCTTCGGAAGTTGTCGGATTCTTTAAGTCAGTACACCGACAGTTTCTGTCCATAGTTCACAAGATCCATTTGAGGTCAAAAATTCATCAAATCAAGCCCAAATTTTTACCACAGATAGATATACATGTCTCCTAGATCTCTGCAAAATTTGACCTCAATATTCCAATATTTCGGCCCCCAAAAGGGTCAGAAATCTCACTTACGTCAGATTGAGTCTGATTCTGTCGGCTTCCCGGAGCTCCTCGTTGGTCCAAACGCCGTACTTCCACTTCAAGGAGGTCGGCAAGAAGTAGGGCTAGGTTGGTATGGTCAATGCACCGATAGCTGGGCACCGGAGGAGGTCGTCGATGGCGGCGAATAGGGACCCCAGAAATTGTCACCGAGCTGCAGAATGAAGGAAGAAGAAGAAGAAGAAGGTTTTCGGTGCTTTGGAGGGCAAAATGGCCGGTCATGAGTGAGGAGAGTGAGTGAGATTTTCTATATACAACTCTCATGGTCAATGGGTTGAATGGTTGGTGCATAAAGTTGGACAAGACTACTCTTTAATTGATCTTGTGACACTTGTCCTCAATGTCAATCAACTTGATCCAATGGCCTATAATTCTCCTTGTGTTCGGCTGCCTTGGGAGGATTTAATGACCAAATTGCCCTTCTTCAAATCCATGGACAAGGCTTTAAGCTCGAGGGGCAAAAGGGTAATTTTACCCTCGACGTTCAGAACGTCGTTTTTCTCGTTCCAATAATCTTCGATAGGGCGACGATCAATTCAAATATAACGTTGGAATCCTTGATTCTCCATTTTCAATTTTCAAGACTTGTTTCTGATGATTTTCTCTATCAGACGTGGTTCTAGTCTATACCGAACCGACAGGCGACTTTTGTAGACATTACGCGTATCGACCCTGTGATTCATATCACGTTTAGGGCTCGTCAATTCGTGGCGAATTTGGTTGTCATGTAATTATGAGGGTATATCACTAGTCCCTTTGGTCTCGATCGTCATTGTTCGATTTAGAAAAATTTTGCAAATCATACGTTGGTTATGCGGCATCACCCGCGCTCCAATCGTATGACACTCGCAACGCATTCTTTAATCGTTCTTAGATTGGCCTTTTTATGGTTCTAAATATCCCCTCGACAATTCTTATGGTCAAAACGCCATTTCCTATCTGAGTTGCCTAGGTCCACGTACTTCGTCTCGCGTTAGCCTTTCCCTTTTTGTCAGCCTATTCGAATTGATCAGATTCGAGCGAGATACGACTGAAATACATCTCTAGATTTACTTCTCATTAATGAGTCTGAAATTGACTAGAAATCAAAATGTCACAACTCTTCCCCCCTTCCAAAAATTTCATCCCCGAAATTTACATTACACTTAATTACTCAAATAAATGGGAGTGTTGTCGCCTTATCGTCTTTTCATTCTCTCATGTGGCACCTTCAGTTCCATGGTGCTCCCATACTACCATGACCAGTGGGATCTTCTTATTCATGAGGATCTGCTCTTTCTGGTTCTCAATCCTTATCGGCCTCTCTACGTAGATACTCGGTCGTCCACTTCTATGGTCTCATAATCCAGCACATGTGTCGGGTCTGGCTCGTACTTTCGCAGCATCGACACATGGAACACATTATGCACCTGGGATAGATTAGGCGGCAGTGCAAGCCTGTAGGCCAAGGTTCCAATCCACTCCAATATCTCAAATGGGCCTACATGCCTTGGGCTTAGTTTCCCCTTTTTTCCAAATCGCGATAGCCCTCTCATCAATGACAACTTGAGGAAGACATGATCGCCCACTTGAAATTCCAAGGGCTTGCGCCACTTATCTGTGTAGCTCTTCTAACGACTCTATGCCGTCCTCAGTCTATCCCGAATTATCTTCACTGCTTCCATCGATTGCTCTACTAGCTCTGGGCCTGTGATACTTCTTTTTCCAACCTCATCCCAGCAAATCGGGGTTCTGCGGGCTCGTCCATAGAGTGCTTCGAATGGTGCCATCTGGATACTCTGCTGATAGCTATAAAATCAATGGCGCATGCTTGCAGCATATCCTCAAGCGTCTGTATTGTCTTTTCCGACTGTTCGTCCATCTGTAGATGGTACGCCATACTAAACTGTAGTCGAGTTCCCATAACATCCTGCAAACTCTTCCAAATATTTGCCGTGAATTTGGGATCTCTATCCAAGGTGATCGTCACAGGCACTCCGTGCAGCCTCACTATCTATCTCATGTACAGCTCTGCATACTTATCCATAGAGAAAACCTTTCGTACCGGAATGAAATGTGCGGACTTGGTCAATCTGTCTATGACTACCCATATAGAGTCATGACCTCTCTGGCTCTTTGGGAGTCCCATCACAAAATCCATAGTTACATGCTCCCACTCCCATTCGGTTGTCTCTAATGGCTGTAATAGTCCTCCAGGCTTACAGTGCTACGCTTTCACTTGCTGGTACAACAAACACTTAGTCGCATACCTCACTACGTCCACCTTTATCCCTTTCCACCAATAGTATTGTTGCAAGTTCTGATACATTTTCTACTTCCAGGCTGGATGCTATAATTGCTCCTGTGAGCCTCTGATAAAATCTTTTCCCTGAGTCCTTCATCCTTTGGCACGCACAATCGTCCTAGGAACTTCAAAATTCCATCCTCTGACACCTGAAATTCTGATTTTCTCTTCGTCGCATCCATCTTGAGGATCTTCTGGATCTCTGGATCCGCAGACTGTAAGGCCTTTATTCCTTCTTGAACCTCAGGTTCCACCCTCAAGGTAGCTATCAAGCTAGACAATTGATAGACTTCTAGTCTGAACTCAGAATCTCTTAAATCTTCTATCATCGACCAACTTCTCATTAGCAGGCATGCGATGCTTGACTTCCGACTCAGCGCATCTGCTACTCTATTTGCTTTCCCAGGGTGATGTAGTATATCACAATCATAATCCTTCAACAACTTCATCCACCTACACTGCCTCATATTCAACTCTTTTTGGGAAAACAGGTACCTTAAGCTCTAGTTGTCGGTATAGATATGGAACTTCTCGCCACATAGGTAATGTCTCCAAATCTTCAAAGCAAATATAATCGCCGCTAACTCCAGGTCATGAGTTGGGTAGTTCATCTCATGTGGCCTCAACTGTCTGGATGCGTAGACCACTACTCTTCCGTGCTGCATCAATACACAGCCTAACCCTTCCAACGAAGTATCGCTGTATATCTCGTAACTTCCTGGTCTTGATGGAATTGTCAACACTAGCGCGGTTGTCAATCTATGCTTGAGCTCTTGGAAACTCCTCTCGCATTTGTCTGTCCATTCAAACCTTGTTTCCTTCTTCGTCAACCGCGTCAATGGGATGGCTATGGATGAGAATTTCGCCACAAAACGCCTGTAGTATCCTGCCAGTCCCAAGAAACTTCTAACTTCAGTGATCGTAGTAGGCCTAGGCCAATCAGTTATAGCCTCGATCTTTGCAGGATCCATTGCGATTCCTTCACTCGATACCACATGACCAAGAAATGCTACCTTGCTCAGCCAGAACTCACACTTACTCAACTTCGCATAGAGCGTATGCTCCCTCAGAGTCTGCAATACCATCCTTAGGTGCTCCTCATGTTCTGCATCACTCCTCGAGTAAATCAAGATATCGTCAATGAAGACTATGACGAATCTGTCTAGAAATTATTTAAATACTCTATGCATCAGGTCCATAAAAGCAGCTGAAGCGTTGGTCAATCCAAACGGCATCACCATAAACTCATAATGACCATACCTCGTTCTGAAATCAGTCTTAGGTATGTCTTTCTTCTTGATCCTCAACTGGTGATACCCAGTCCTCAAATCAATCTTCGAAAATACCGTCGCTCCTTGCAACTGATCGAACAGATCGTCAATCCTCGACAGTGAATATTTATTCTTCACCATTACCTGGTTCAGCTGCCTTCTGCCACAGAGGCGGCAGCTCCAATTAATGGGATTTGACGGCTTCACGATATTTTTCCTTACGGGAGGTACGAAACATCTATTGTTCGTCATCGGCCTCTTGCCCATCTGGCGGTTATCTTTGAATGATGTAAATCGCGGTCCCGTTGCCGTGTTTCTCTCTTTCAAGTCTCGTTCTATCATCTTGCCCTATTCGTAGATCTCTTTATAGGTTCTCAATTTTAGAGCGATCATCTGACTACGGAGCTCGGGCTTCAAACCATCCCTAAACCTCCTTGCTTTCTCTTGGGGATCCTCCACAGATCGAGGTGCATACCTCGACAGCCTCGAGAACTCGGCCTCGTACTGATCCATTGTCAGCCGATTCTGGCACAACTGTAGGAATTCCACCTGCTTCCTTTCCCTAGCCGTCTCAAAGAAGTACTTGTCATTGAACACTGTCTTAAAGGCATCCCAGTTCATGGCTTTTCCTTCAGGAAAAACACCATTCTTGGTGGCAGCCCACAAATCATTTGCAGTACCCTCTAGCTGATACACTCCTAGCAGCACCTTCTCCTCATCTGTGCATCTCAGCACCCCAAAAGCCTTCTCTAACTTTTTGATCCACCTAGGTGCTAACTCGGGATCTCCAGTCCCATCGAATTGAGTCGGCTTCAGCTTTATGAACTGCTCTACCAGCTAGCCCATCTGTCTGACCACGACGATTTCTTCTTGGGCATTCACAGCGTCATTGCCCTGGCCATGTTCATTCTGGCTTCCATTGCCACCATTGCTGCTACTGTTTGTGTTGACAGCGGCTATGACAGCTCCTACTGCCTGGGCGATGGCAATATCCCGGTCTTGGGTCTGCCTATCAATTAAGACTCCAATTCTCTCCGGTGCCCTCAGCACGCCATCGTTCTTGGGTCCTCAGCTACAGGCGGCCTTGAGCTAGAGGCTCCGCCTTTGGATCTTCCTGACCTTCTGGATGGGTTACTCATCCTTGTTTTTTTCTACTGAACCTGGTCCAACCCAAGTTTAGCAAGGAGTTAGTAACTCAATCATTCACCTAAATCCAAAGCTACTAATTAACTCTTAACAGAAGCAGTTACAATCCAACAATACTCCATACCACAAACTCCAGAAACATTTCAACAAATAGCCCATGGCCATTTCTCAGTTTCATTCACACTAGTGATTCACTAAAACCAATCACTTTCATTCATCACATAGGCCAAGGCCTAGAAATGACCTTCGATCCTAAGCAGGGAACTCAACTCTCTCATGCCATAAAACAACCCTACCAAGATCAAACACCAGCAATAAGTACTAGGTCACACACTATGCACCCCATGCCTTATCTTAACTAGTCTCCTAAGGTCTCGCTATCCGTCCTTGTCCCAACTTAATCCTCCTTATTACTCTAGTCCTCAAGCAACTTTGGATCGAGCGGACCTTGCTCTGATACCAAATCTAACGGGGATCTCACGCCCGCGCCCTGGGTACGAGCACGCGACTCTCTACAAGCAAACCAAGTATCTCTCGTGGTCCCGAAATCCACAAATAAGACGAGAGAGGTAGAATGTACATACACGCAGAAGCGATAAGTAAACGACTCCTCCGTACAAAATATAAATTAAGTGGGATCTGGATAGCATAAGTACTGTTATACATAATAACCATCAGATCATACAGATAAAGAGCTACTAGGATCCGCTAACAAACTGGGCAATGGGGTAGTACACAAAAGAGTTCCTCACAACATCCAAAAAAACAGGATCGGGTCGCCTCCAAAAACATCAAACCAACAGAATATAATCCTAAGATGAACTGCTGGAATCCTCGGTGTCCTCGGCATCCTCCGTCGGCTCATACTCGGAGAAGGTCTCTGATGGGACCTCAATGGTATCCTCCATGGTCTCCTCCGTTGATGGTTCCGCTAGGTCCTTCTCAGTCGCCTCAAGCACAATGACCTCATCCTCCTCTACAGTAAAATCCAGCGTCGAGGTCCTCTCCAGCCCGTTCCTAGAATCGACTACCGATCCTTCTGCCTGATCCTGATCCCTACCGGGGTGGCACCAATCAAGAATTACTCCTTGAGGCACCTCACTAGGCTTCAGCAACCCGATCGACACGTCACCGACCTTCTTAAACTATGTCTCGTACCTATGAGGCTTCCAGTTCGTACTACCCTCGTCAACCCACACCATTGTACACTTCCTCACGTAAATGGTCCCCTGACCGTCAGAGAACTCATCAAAATATGTGGTCATCTCCTTAGGGTCTGCAAAACGAATGGCCACATGGTCAAGGCATAGGATCTGTAAAAATAAGGGTCCCCAAACGGGTGAGATATACATCTCAGTAAAAGAGTCATAACCCTAAGTTAGGCTGACCGTCCACTCAGGCGGTCATCTACCCCAAAAATTCCAAACTCATAATCGTACAGACACATGCAAATAAAGATAACGACACACAGATGACAAGTATGCAATTATAACATCATGTCACACTTAGATGATCATGCACACCTCGTCCTGCCACTTCACCACAACCATCTCTTCCTGCCTGCCTCATTCTCATGCCCGCGATTAGATCGCATCAGGCTTGGTCCGCGTAAACGCATCAGACCGTCATTGACAACCCACGTAAACGCATCAGGTTTCAATGATTCACCAGGCCAATATCATGACCTCATATTTCCGTCCTGCGATTTGATCACATTAGGACCGTGGCCATCTCAACGCCGCGATTAGATCGCATCAGGGCGCCACACAATCTCAATTCGACCCCTCGATTAGATCGCATCAGGGTATCTACCTCCGCCCCGCGTCTCATACGCCTTAGGGCTTCACCATGTCACACTCATGCCATGTTTTTTTTCTCAATTCATTTGCACACATAATGCCTAGTACAACCCAAGGACGATTCGTATATTCCTTGGCATGCCAAGAAATCAAGTGACATTCAGACATGGCAAGCAATTCAAGCACAAGCAATGGCACACATAAACCCTCTATACAATCTTGGGACATTCCAAGAATAATCCTCTTGAAAATTCTCACAAATCATTCAATTTATCACTTGACTCGCCCAATCGACTCAATCCTCCTATCCTAAGTTTAGGATTCCCTTACTTTGAATTCGTTATCACAAATTTTCTCTTCTTGAGCCCCACAATTTTCGGGTCCAAGGTCGAACTCACCGCGCAACCTTAAATTTCCAATCAGTTCATCAATTTTCTTTGCCCAATTCCTCAATCCTTGAACCACAATTATCCATAACATAACTCTCATCATCTTAACATGTCTTAATCACCAATTTGAGATTCAAATCATCCATTATCAGCCCCCCACAGATTCGATTTGCATAGAACCGAACATGGCTATGTTCGGTTCTGTGTAAACCGAATTTATCCGTGCCTAAATCTCCACCAAATCCATCATTTAAATACTATCCTACCTCTTAACATGTCTATCTAAGGGTCTCACCGAGGGTTTGAAGTCAAATCGTCACCGGAATCTCTTCAGAAGTTGCCGGATTCTTCAATTCAGTACACCGGCAATTTCTGTCCATAGTTCACAGACCCATTTGAGGTTAAAACTTCATCAAATCAAGCCCAAATTTTTACCACAGATGGATATACATGTATCCTAGATCTAAAAAAAATTTGACCTCAAGATTCCAACATTTCGGCCTCCAAAAGGGACAGAAACCTCACCTAGCTCAGATTGAGTCTGATTCTGTCGGCTTCCGAGAAAACTATTGGCCGGATCTCCTCGGTGGTCCAAACACTGTGCTTCCACTTCGAGGAGGTCGGCAAGACGTAGGGCTAGGTCAGTATGGTTGGCGCACCGGCAGCTGGTCACTGGAGGAGGTCGTCGATGGCGGCAAACAAGGACCCCAGAAACTGTCACCAAGCTGCAGAATGAAGGAAGAAGAAGAAGAAGGTTTTCGGTGCTTTGGAGGGAAAAATGGCCGGTCGTGAGTGAGGAGAGAGTGAGATTTGCTATATACAACTCTTGGTCAATGGGTTGAATGGTTGGTGTATAAAGTTAGACAAGATTACTCTTTAATTGATCTTGTGACACTTGTCCTCAATGTCAATCAACTTGATCCAATGGCCCATAATTCTCCTTGTGTTCGACAGCCTTGGGAGGATTTAATGATCAAATTTCCCTTCTTCAAATGCATGAATAAGTCTTTAAGCTCGAGGGGCAAAAGGGCAATTTCGCCCCCAACGTTCAGAACATCGTTTTTCTCATTCCAATAATCTTCGATACGGCGACGGCCAATCCAAATATAACGTTGAAATCCTTGATTCTCCATTTTCAATTTTCAAGACTCTTTTCTGATGGTTTTCTCTATCAGACATGGTTACAGCCTATCCTGAACCGACGGACGATTTTTACAGGCATTACACGTATCAACCCTGTGATTTATATCAAGTTTAGGGCTCGTCAATTCGTGGTGGCTTTAGTTGTCATGTAATTGTGAGGGTATATCACTAGTCCGTTTAGTCTCGATTGTCACTGTCCGATTTAGGAAAATTTTGCAAATCATACGTTGGTTAAGCGGCATCACTTGCGCTCCAATCGTATGACACTCACAAGGCATTCCTTAATCGTTCGTAGATTGGCCTTTTTGTGGTTCTAAATATCCCATCGATAATTCTTATGGTCAAAACGTCATTTCCTATCTGAGTTGCCTAGGTCCACGTACTTCGTCTGGCGTTAGCCTTTCCCTTTTGGTCAGCCTACTCGAATTAATCAGATTCGAGTGAGATACGACTGAAATACATCTCTAGATTTACTTCTCATTAATGAGTCTGAAATTGACTGGAAATCAGAATGTCACATTTTACAAAAGCGCTGGTAGACTAATCCTGCTAGTTGGTAAGGGAAACTGGACCATTGAAGATTATTGGAACGAGAAAAACACGTTCCGGACATCGAAAAATAGTCTTGAAAATTGAAAATGAAAAATCAAGAATTCCAACATTATATTCGGATTGGCCGTCGCCCTATCGAAGATTATTGGAACGAGAAAAACACGTTCCGGACATCGGGGGTGAAATTACCATTTTGCCCCTCAAGCTTAAGTCTTGCTCATGCAAATAAAGAAGGGCATTTGATCTTTTAAACCACCCTAAGGCCACTGAAATCTGAAGAAATATTGGCCATTGGATCAAGCATGAATGACATGTGGGACAAGTGTCAAGAGATGGATTAAAGAGTGGTCAAGTTCACTATTCCCTACCTACCATTCTACTCTTTGACTTGAGCCTTGAATATAAAACTTTTTCTCTCTCTCTCATCTCACTTTGGCCGGCCATAACACTCCCCACAGCTCACGATCACTTCTTCTTCCTCTCTTCCCCTGCTACTCACCGACGACAGTTTCTACCGCTCCTGTGAGCCGCCATCGACGCCATCCTCTGGCCACCACCTGTCAGCGTGCCGACCACACCCGCTTACCTCAACCTCCTGCCGACCTCCTTGAACTAGAAGCAAGCCGTTTAGACCACCGAGCAACTCCAACCAAGCGTTTTCCCGGGAGTCGACGAAAACTGATCCAATCTAAGGCAGGTGAGGTTTCTGACCCCTTAGGAGGCCGAAATTGTCATGCCCCACGCCTCATCGCACGAGCACGCATATATCCCTGCAAGCAAACAACAACAATCTCTCGCGGTCCCAAGGATCCATCTTAATAAAAAGGGTCGAGAGATATAATACTACATCAAGCATACGGAAGTGGTTTCCGTCAAATCCCCGTACCATATATATATATATGCATATACACCGAGACTAAGCAGGACTGGATAGCATCACAAAGTCATATATCAATAACTATTGGTCACACCTACTACAAACCGCTATACAGCAAGGCGATGGGTAAGCGTGCCAAAAAGGTATCCACAAAATCTACCAGGAATGGGGTCAGGTCGCCAATCAAAAGTCAGATCGGCATCCGGAGTCGCCTAGGAAGAACTGTTGGAATCCCCGGTGTCCTCACTCTCCTCTGACGGCTCGTACTCAGAGAAAGTCTTAGACGGAACCTCCATAGAGTCCTCCATAGTCGTCTCCTATGACGGCTCAGTTGGGTCTCCATCCACAGTCGCCTCCTGGTCCCGCTCAATTAGGTCTCCCTTCGATAACTTCACCATGATGACCTCATCCTTCGGCGGTGGCATAGAATACTCAGCTGTCGGCGTCCGCTTCGGGCCATTCCTCGACCCAATCACTGAACCTTTAGAAAATTCCTAGTCCGAGATTGTCTAACAACAGGGAGGTATCACCCCCTCCGAAACCTCGTGGGGCTTCAACGGCTCGTCCTTCCTATCCATGTCCCGTCTAAACCATGCCTTGAACTTGTAAGGCTTCCAGTCTAGTTTTTCCTCGTCTACCCAAACTACTGTACATTTGCTCACGTACATATTTCCTTGCCTATCGGGGAACTCAACATAAAACGCCGTCATCTCCTGCGGGTCCCCGAATCTGATAGGCCACAAAGCTACTTCCCAGGATCTATAAAGTAAGATTTCCCCAAAATGGGTGATATACACATCTCAGTAAGAAAAACCTAACCCTAGGTCAGGTTGACTGTCCACTCAGATAGTCGCGTCACTCAACAGATCCAAACTCATGATCACACGTAGATACAACAATTATAAATCGATAAACAACAATACACCTAAGACAAGCATGCACTTATATTCTTATGTCACACACGAATGCACGTATATGCTCGGCCTGTCACTTCACCACATCAATCAACCTCTGCCTGCCTCATTCTTTAGCTCGCAATTAGATCGCATTAGGCTCGGCCCGCGTAAATGCATCAGGCCCCGGTTCAATTCCAAGCAGGGTTCATGAGTTCATACTTTGTCCCGCGATTAGATCGCATCAGGACTGTGGCTATCTTAACCCTACAACTTCGTAGCATCAGGGCGCCACCTAATCACAATTCATCCCGCGACCTCATCGCATTAGGGTCTCAACCTTCTGCCCCGCGTCTCACACGCCTTAGGGTCTTCCCACGTAATGCCATAATCATAATTCATGCCACATCATATCAAGCAACTTGATTTTTCAATTCAAATTTCACATTTCAATAGCTAATGCGCATTCTAATACAATTCCTAAATCCGTGGCATGCGAATCAATTCAAATGACACCTAAACTCACAAACAACTCAAGCATAAGCTATGTCGTGTAATCATTCGATAGCATCTAAGAACACATCAAGCTATTACCATTGAGGATTTTCTCATAAACCATTCCGATCGGCCCTCAACTTACCCAATCGAGTCCAACACCCCTAGCCTTGGTTTAGAGAATTTCTTACCTTCGTTTAATAAAACAATTCACTCCTCTCTGAGCCTCCTAGGATTCGGCCAACCCAAGTCCAAAGCCGATTTGTCGCGCAACCTAGGATAATCAATCTATTTGTCAAAATTCCAAGTCCAATTCTTCAATTCATCCAAATCACCTATAACATACTCCTCATCATCTCTTCACATCATACACACCAAATTACAACACAAATCCAGTATATCCAGCCACCCATAGAATCGGTTTGGCCCGGCATTGAACCGGTTCCATTCGATTTTGTTCATACCGGGTCCAACCGGTCTTAATCTACCTCAAATCCATCAATTATACACTCTTCTACCTCTTATAACATCTATTCGAGGGTTTAGGTGGCTCATCGTGAGTTTCAAGCCGCGTGGTGGCCGGAAAGTCGTCGAAGGTCACCGGTCGTCCAAGGTCTAGAATACCGGCAGTTTCTGAGCAAGATATACATGGGTGGTTCATGATCAAAAAATTATCAAATAAACCTTCAATTTTTATCATAGATTCCTACACATGTCTACTGAGTCTCCACCAAATTTGAGCTTTAAAATCCAAGAAGTCGGCCTTCAAATGGACTGAGAAATAGACCTACCTCAGGTTGGTTCAAGTTCTGTCAGCCGGTGGGAGAATGCTTGCCCCGTATTCCACAGAGCTCCAAATGACTTGATTCAAGTTGGAGGATGTCGGCAAGAGATGGATCTATGCTGTGGTTGTCGACCAGTGGTAGCTGGTGGCCGGAGGTGCCGGTCGTATGGGCCGAACGGCAAGGCTGGCGACAATCGGGTGAGACAGAACTGAAAGAGGAAGAAGATGAAGATGGCTCGGTTGTTCTTGGGGGAATTTCTGTCGAATGAAGAGTGGGAGAGAGAGAGGAAAGAGAGAGCTTGTTATCCCAAAAAAATTGATCAAATGAGTTGATTGGTAGGTGGCATTAATTGGTGAAATGATCTCCACCCTTTGATTTGTGACACTTGTCCATTGTTCCTATCAAGGGGATCCAATGGCCATCTCTTGCCCTTGAATTTTCGGCAGATTGGGGAGTCAATTGTCCATTTTACCCTTCCTTCAATTATAATAACTAAGTTCTAAGCTTGAGGGGCATTATGGTCATTTTACTTTCGACGTTCGGAACATCACTTTTCTCGTTTCTGACTTCTTCGATAGGGACGGCCAATCCAAATGACGTTGGAATTCTTGAATTTCCATTTTGAACTTTTTAGAACTCATTTCTAATCGCTTCTTCTATCAGATGTGATTTCAGCCTATCCCGAACCGACGGGCGGCTTTTGCAGACTATACGCTTATCGACCACGTGATTCTCGTCACGTTTAGGGCTAGTCAATTCGCGGCGACTTTGATTGTCATGTAATTGCGATGGTTTATCGCTAGCCTCTATGGTCTCAATCTTCACCGTCCGATTTAGGAAGATTTTGCAAATCATACTTTGGTTAAGCGGCATCACCCGTACTCCAATCGTATGACACTCGCAAGGCGTCCCTTAATCGTTCTTGGATCGGCTTTTTGGCGCTTCTAAATACCCCTTGACAATCATTATGGTCAAAGCGTCATTTCCTATCCGAGTCGCCTAGGTCCACGTATCTCGTCTCGCTTTAGCCTTTCCTCTTTGGTCAGTCAACTCAAATTGATCAGATTTGAGCGGAATACTACTGAAATTCATCGCATGACATATACAACTTCTCATTACAGAGTCTGAAAGTGACTGGAAATCAGAATGTCACAACTCTTCCCCCTTTACAAAAATTTTGTTCTCGAAATTTACATTACATTTGACTACTCAAATAAATGGTGGTGCTGTCGCCTCATCGTCTTTTCGCTCTCGCACGTAGCTCCTTCCGTTCTGTGGTGCTCCCATACGACCTTGACCAGTGGAATTTTCTTATTCCTGAGGATCTGCTCTTTTCGGTCCTCGATCCTTTTCGGCCTCTCCACATAGGACACTCTGTCGTCCACCTCTATGGCTTTGTAGTCTAGCACATGTGTCGGGTCAGGTTCATACTTTCTTAGTATCGACACATGGAATACATTATGTACTTGGGATATATTTGGCGGTAACGCAACCCGGTAGACCAAAGTTCCAATTCTTTTTAATATTTCAAAAGGGCCTACATATCTTGCGCTCAGCTTCCCTTTCCTTCCGAATCGCGAGAGTCCTTTCATCGGCGATACTTTGAGGAAGATATGATCGCCCACTTGAAATTCTTGGGGCTTGCGCCGCTTATCTGTATAGCTCTTCTGGCGACTCTGCGCCGTTCTCAATCTATCCCGAATTACTTTCACTACTTCCACCGATTGCTCTACCAATTCCGAGCCTGTGATACTCCTTTCCCCTATCTCATCCCAGCATATCGATGTCCTGCAGGCTCTACCATAGAGTACCTCAAACAGTGCCATCTGTATACTCTGCTGGTAGCTATTGTTGTACACGAACTCTACCAAGTGTAACTGCTCTTCCCATCTGCTTTTGAAATCTATGATGCACGCTCTCAACATGTCCTCGAGCGTCTGGATCGTCCTTTCTGACTGCCCATCAGTTTGTGGGTGGTACACCATATTGAACTATAGTCGGGTTCCCATGGCCTCTAGCAGGCTCTTCTAAAAATTCACGTGAACTTCAGATCCCTATCTGAGGTGATCGTTACTGGCACTCCGTGTAGTCTTACTATGTGCCTCATGTACAGATCTGCATACTTATCCATGGCGAAGTCCTTTCGTATAGGGATGAAGTGGATGGACTTGGTCAATCTATCCATAACTACCCAGATAGAGTCGTGACCTCTTGAGCTCCTCGGAAGTCCTATTACAAAATTCATAGTAATGTGCTCCCACTTCCATTCCGGAATCTCTAGTGGTTGTAGCAATCCTCCAGGCTTACAGTGCTGTGCCTTCACTTGCTGGCAAGTCAAACACTTAGCTACATATCTTGCAGCGTCTACCTTCATCCTGTTCCACCAATAATGCTGTCTCAAGTTTTGGTACATCATACTTCCAGGGTAGACACTGTAGTTGCTCCTATGAGCCTCTGAAAAAAATTCTTTCTCGAAGCCCTTCATCTTTTGGGACACATAACCATCCTCGAAATTTCAGGAGTCCTCCCTCAGACACCTGGAATTCGGGCTTCCTCTTCGTTATGTCCATCTCGATAATTATCTAAATCTCTAGGTCCGTAGCTTGTAACGCCTTTATCTTATCTTCGATCTCAGGTTCCACCCTCAGAGTCGCTATCAAGCTGGATAGTTGATCGACCTCTAATCTGAATTCAGAGTCTCTCAAGTCCTCTATCGTCGACCAACTTCTCACCAACAAGCATGCTATACTTGACTTTCGACTCAATGCATCTACCACTCTATTTGCCTTCCCCGGATAATATAGTATTTCACAATCATAATCTTTCAACAGTTCCATCCACCTACGATGTCTTAAGCTCAGCTCTTTTCGGCAAAATAAGTATTTCAGACTCTGGTGGTCTGTGTATATCTGAAACTTCTCGCCACAAAGGTAATGCCTCGAAATCTTCAAGGCAAACACAATCGCCGCTAACTCCAAGTCGTGGGTCGGGTAATTTATCTCATGCGGCCTCAGTTGTCTGGATGCATAAGCTACTACCCTGTCGTGCTGCATCAATACACAACCCAGTCCTTCCAGCGAAGCATCGCTGTAAATCTCATAGTCTCCTGGTCCCGACAGAATGGTCAGCACTAGTGCGGTCGTCAATCTATGCTTAAGCTTTTGAAAACTTTGCTCACATCTATCAGTCCATTCAAACTTCATTTCCTTCTTCATCAACCGCGTCAGTGGGACGGCTATGGATGAGAATTTCTCCACGAATCTCTTATAATATCCAGCTAGTCCCAAGAAGCTCCCGACCTCCATTACCGTAGTAGGCCTCGGCCAATTAATTACAGCCTCGATCTTCGCAGGGTCTACTGCAATCCCTTCACCAGACACCACATGACCCAGAAATGCTACTTTGTTCAACCAAAATTCACACTTGCTTAACTTCGCATACAGTGAATGTTCCCTCAGGTCCTCAGTACAATTTTTAAATGCTCTTCATGTTCTGCATCGTTCCTCGAGTAAATAAAGATATCGTCAATGAAAACTATGACGAACCTGTCCAAAGACTCTTTGAATACTCGATGCATTAGATCCATAAATGCAGCTGGGGCATTAGTCAATCCGAACAGCATCATCGTAAACTCGTAATGTCCATACCTCGTCCTGAATGCCGTCTTGGGTATGTCTTCCTTCTTGATCCTCAGCTGATGATATCTCGTTCTCAAGTCAATCTTCAAAAATATTGTTGCTCCTTGCAACTGATCGAATAGATCATCAATCATCGACAACGAATACTTGTTCTTCACCGTCACCTGGTTCAGCTGCCAGTAGTCAATGCACAAATGCAATGACCCATCTTTCTTCGTCACAAACAACACGGGTGCTCCCCACGGTGAAGCACTTGGTCGGATGAATCCCTTATCTAACAACTCCTGCATCTGTACCTTTAGTTCTTTCAATTCAAACAAGGACATCTGGTACGGTGCTTTCGAAATCGGCTCCATTTCAGGAGCTAATTCAATCACAAACTCTATTTCCCGTTCCGGTGGCAATCCCGACAATTCCTGGGGAAACACATCCGAAAACTCACGCACCATAGGAATGTTTTCTAGCTTAGGTTCCTCGATGGTCATATCCATTATGGCTACTAAGTATGCCCGCCATCCCTCAGACATCAACTTAGTTACTTCCAAAGACGAAACCAAGGGAATCGAGATTCCTCCTCGACTTCCCACCAACTCAAAACTAGGGTGGTCTTTCGGATAAAACCGAATTGTTCTATTGCCACAGTCTACCACTGCTCCTTGCCTACTCAGCCAATCCATTCCTATAATCACGTCAAAATCGAACATAGGCAATACGGCTAAGTCGACACTTTCCTTACTTCCCCCAACACCATCTCACACCCAGCACACCCTAATGAAACCAAGACATTATCTTTCAATGGGGTGGCAACATGTAATGCCATGTTCAATGGTTTCAATTTCATGCCTACCAATTCAGCAAACTATGCAGATACGAAAGAATGTGTGGCACCCGAGTCAAACAATGCATAAGCAGTCTGGTTGCACAAGTGGAACGTACCTGTGACTACTCCTGACGCATCCTCCGCCTCGCTGCGAGCTACAGCGTATACCCTGCCCTATGCCTAAGGTCTGCTCTGTTCAATTTGAGGTGCAGCAGTTGATGGTCCTGCTTGTGGCTTGGGCCCTTGTTGTCGACTGGCCGACGCTTGGTTTAGACACGTCCTCATCTAGTGGCCCAGTTGACCACTGTTGAAACAGGCTCTTGTCCTCACTAGGCATGGCCCATTTCCATGCCTTCTGCCACACAATCTACAGCTCCAGTTCGTCGAGTTCGGCGATTTCATTTTATTCCTCCTTACAGGCAGCACGAAACGCTTGTTACCTGCCATCGGCCTCTTGCCCATTTGGAGATGGTCTTTGAACGATGGAAACCGCGATCCAGTTGCGGTATTCCTTTCCCTCAAATCTCGCTCAATCATCAGCCCTTGCTCGTTTATCTCCCGGTAGGTCCTCAAGTTCAAGGCTATCATCTGACTGTGGAGTTCGGGCCTCAGACCATCCCTGAACCTCTGTGCCTTCTCCAAAGGGTCCTCTACAAATCGAGGTGCATACCTCGAGAGCCTCGCGAACTCAGCTTCGTACTGGTCTATCGTTAGCTGGTTTTGACGCAGTTGCAAGAACTCAATCTGTTTCCTTTCTCTAGTTGTTTTTGAAAAATACTTTTCGTTAAATGCCCTCTTAAAGGTGTTCCAGTTCATGGCCTCTCCTTCAAGGAAGACTCCGTCCTTGGTGGCAGCCCACTAGTCATTTGCCGTGCCTTCCAGCTGATAAACGGCTAGCAGCACCTTCTCCTCATCTGTACATCTTAGTACCCCAAAAGCCTTCTCTGGCTTTTTTATCCACCTGGGCGCTAACTTGGGATCTCCAATCTCGTCAAACTGCTTCAGCTTCAGCTTCATGAACTGCTCTACCAGTTGGCCCATCTGTCTGGTCACCACGATTTCCTCTTGAGGGTTTACCGTTTCGTTGCTCTGATTCGGTTCACCTTGACTTCCACTTCCACCAGCGTTGCCAATGTTGGTATTCACAGCTGCTAGGGCAGCTCCTACTGCCTGAGCTATGGAAGAGTCCTTATCTTGGGTCTGCCTCTCTATGATGTCCCTAAGTCCTTCCATTGTCCTCAGTAGACCGTCCACTCTTGGATCTTCAATTACGGACGGCCGAGCTAGAGGCTCCGCCTCTTGGTCTCCAGCCCTTTTAGGTGGGTTACTCATCCTTGCTTCTTTCTACTGAACCTGATTCACCACAAGTTCAACAATGAGTTAGTAACTTACTCATTCATCTAATCCAGAGTTACTAACTACTCCTTAACCGAGCAGTCATACAACAACAGCACTCCAAACATCCACATCAATTCCAGAAATGTTTCAACCAATGGCTCATGGCCATACTCAATTCCTTCACTCCAGTGATTTACTAAAATCAATCACTTTCAAGCATCAAACAAGCCAAGGTCCAGAAATGACTTCAATCCTAAGCTGATAACTTAATTCTCTATGCCCTATATCTACCTACCAAGGTCAAACACCATCCATAGGTGTCAAATCATAACTAGGCATCTCATATCTTACCCTGACCAGTTTTCTAAGGTTTAGCTATCCGTCCTTCTCCCACTTAACCCTCCTTATTACTCCAATCCTTCATCAATCTTGTATCGAGCTGACCTTACCCTGATACCAAAACAAACGGAAATGTCACGCCCCACGCCTCATCGCACGAGCACGCACACATCCCTGCAAGCAAACAACAACAATCTCTCGCGGTCCCAAGGATCCATCTTAAAGTCATATATCAATAACTACTGGTCACACCTACTACAAACCGCTATACAGCAAGGCGACGGGTAAGCATGCCAAAAAGGTATCCACAAAATCCACCAGGGATAGGGTCGGGTCTCTAGTCAAAAGTCAGATCGCCATTCGGAGTCGCCTAGGAAGAACTGTCGGAATCCCCGGTGTCCTCACTCTCCTTAGATGGCTCGTACTTGGAGAAAGTCTCTAACGGAACCTCCATAGAGTCCTTCATAGTCACCTCCTACGACGGCTCAGCCGGGTCTCCATCCACAGTCGCCTCCTTGTCCGGCTCAGCCAGGTCTCCCTCAGATAGCTTCACCATGATGACCTCATCCTCCGGCGATGGTACAGAATACTCAGCTGTCGGTGTCCGCTCCGGGCCATTCCTCGACCCAACCACTGAACCCTCAGGAAACTCTAGTCCGAGATCGTCTGACACCAGGGAGGTATCACCCCCTCCGGAACCTCGTGGGGCATCGACAGCCCGACCTTCCTACCTCCGTCCCGTCTAAACCATGCCTTGAATCTGTGAGGCTTCCAGTCCGGTTTTCCCTCGTATACCCAAACTACTGTACATTTCCTTACGTACATATTTCCCTGCCTATAGGGGAACTCATCATAAAATGCCGTCATCTCCTGCGGGTCCCTGAATCTAATAGGCCACATAGCTACTGTCTAGGATCTGTAAAGTAAGATTTTCCCAAAAAGGGGTGAGATACACATCTTAGTAAAAAAAACCTAACCCTAAGTCAGGTTGACTGTCTACTCAGGCAGTCGTCTCACTCAACAGATCTAAACTCATGATCCCACGCAGATACAACAATCATAAATCGATAAACAACAATACACCTAAGACAGGCATGCACTTATATTCTCATGTCACACACGAATGCACGTATATGCTCGGCCTGTCACTTCACCACATCAACCAACCTCTGCTTGCCTCACTCTTTAGCCCGCGATCGCACACGATCGCATCAGGCATTCACTTATATTCTCATGTCACACACGATCGCATCAGGCTCGGCCCACGTAAACGCATCAGGCCTCGGTTCAATTCCAAGCAAGGTTCATGAGCTCATACTCTGTCTCGCGATATGATCGCATCAGGACTATGGCTATCTCAACCTTGCAACTTCGTCGCATCTGGGCGCTACCTAATCCCAATTCACCCCACGACCTCGTCGCATCAGGGTCTCAACCTTCCGCCCCGCGTCTCATACGCCTCAAGGCCTTGCCATGTAATGCCACAATCATAATTCATGCCACATCAAATGAAGCAACTTGATTTTTCAATTCAAATTTCACATTTCAATAGCTAATGCGCATTCTAATACAATTCCTAAATCCGTGGCATGCGAATCAATTCAAATGACACCTAAACTCACAAACAACTCAAGCATAAGCTATGTCATGTAATCATTCGATAGCATCTAAGAACACATCAAGCTATTACCATTGAGGATTTTCTCATAAACCATTCCGATCGGCCCTCGACTTATCCAATCGATTCCAATCCCCCAAGCCTTGGTTTAGAGAATTTCTTACCTTCGTTTAACAACACAATTCACTCCTCTTTGAGCCTCCTAGGATTCGACAAACCCAAGTCCAAAGCCGATTTGTCGCGCAACCTAGGATAATCAATCAATTTGTCAAAATTCCAAGTCCAATTCTTTAATTCATCCATCCAAATCACCTATAGCATACTCCTCATCATCTCTTCACATCATACACACCAAATTACAACACAAATCCAGCATATCTAGCCACCCACAGAATCGGTTTAGCCCGGCGTTGAACCGGTTCCATTCGATTTTGTTCATGCTGAGTCCAATCGGTCTTAATATACCTAAAATCCATCAATTATACACTATTCTACCTCTTATAACATCTATTTGAGGGTTTGGGTGGCTCACCGTGAGTTTCAAGCTGCGTGGTTGTCGAAAAGTCGCCGAATGTCGCCGGTCGTCCAAGGTCCAGAATACTGGCAGTTTCTAGGCAAGATATACATGGGTGGTTCATGGTCAAAAAATTATCAAATAAACCTCCAATTTTTACCACAGATTTCTACACATGTCTACTAAGTCTCCACCAAATTTGAGCTTTAAACTCCAAGAATTCGACCTTCAAATAGACTGAGAAACTGACCTACCTCTAGTTGGTTCCAATTCTATCGGCCTGTGGGAGAATGCTTGTCTTGAATTCCACAGAGCTCCAAATGACCTGATTCAAGTTGGAGGATGTCGAAAAGAGGTGGATCTATGCTGTGGTGGTCGACCGGAGGTAGCTGGTGGCCGGAGGTGCCGGTCGTACGGGCCAAACGGTAAGGCTAACGATAGTCAAGTGAGGCAGAACTGAAGTAGGAAGAAAATGAAGATGGCTCGGTTGTTCTTGGGGGAATTTCTGCCGAATGAAGAGTGGGAGAGAGAGAGGAAAGAGAGAGCTTGTTATCCCAAAAAAATTAATCAAATGAGTTGATTGGTAGGTGGCATTAAATGGTGAAATGATCTCCACCCTTGGATTTGTGACACTTGTCCATTGTTCTTATCAAGGGGATCCAATGGCCATCTCTTGCCCTTGAATTTTCGGTAGCTTGGGAAGTCAATTGTCCATTTTTCCCTTCCTTCAATTATAATAACTAAGTTTTAAGCTTAAGGGGCATTATGGTCATTTTATTTTCGACGTTCGGAATGTCGTTTTTCTCATTTTTGACTTCTTCGATAGGGACAACCAATCCAAAGGACGTTGGAATTCTTGATTTTTCATTTCAAACTTTTCAGGACTCGTTTCGGATCGTTTCTTCTATCAGACGTGATTCCAGCCTATCCCAAATCGACGGGCGGCTTTTGCAGACTATATGCGTATCGACCTCATGATTCTCGTCATGTTTAGGGCTCGTTAATTCGTGGTAATTTTGGTTGTCATGTAATTGCGAGGGTTTGACGGTAGCCCCTATGGTCTCGATCTTCACCGTCCGATTTAGGAAGATTTTGCAAATCATACATTGGTTAAGCGGCATCACTCGCGCTCCAATCGTATGACACTCGCAAGGCGTCCCTTAATCGTTCTTGGATCGGCCTTTTGGCTGTTCTAAATATCCCCTCGATATTCCTTATGGTCAAAGCGTCATTTTCTATCCGAGTCGCCTAGGTCCACATATCTCGTCTCGCTTTAGCCTTTCCCCTTTGGTCAGTCTACTCAAATTGATCAGATTTGAGTAGAATACAACTGAAATTCATTGCATGACATATACAACTTCTCATTATAGAGTCTGAAAGTGAATGTAAATCAGAATGTCACAAAAATGTCGAAATTTTGAGGTCAAATTTTGTGGAGGTCTAGGAGACATGTATATCAATCTATGGTAAAAAGTTAAGAATGATTTGATGAAGTTTTGACCCCAAATGGGTCTTGTGAACCTTGGACAGGAAACTGTCGATTTCTGACCTTGAAGATCCGGCAACTTCCAACGAGATTCCGGCGACGACTCTTCTTCAAACCCACGGTGAGACCCTTAGACCCTTAGATAGACATGTTAAGAGATAGGATAGTGCTTCAATGATGGATTTGGTGGAGACTTAGGGCTGGATATACTTGGTTTACACAGAACCGAATATAGCCCGGTCCGATTCTGTACACATCGAATATGTGGGGGCAGATGATGATTGGTTTTGAGGCTCAAATTGGTGATTGAGGCATGCTAAGGTGATGAGGATTATGTTATCAAGGTTTATGGTTCATGGATTGAGGAATTTGACAAAGGAAAATTGACGAATTGGTTAAAATTCCTAGGTTGGGCGGTGAGTTCGGCCTTGGACCCTTGAAGCCGAAAATTGTGGGGGCTCAAGAGGAGAAATTTGTGATATAAAATTCAAGGTAAGGAAATCCTAAACTTAGGATAGGAAGATTGAACTCAATTGGGTGAGTCGTGCAAGAAATTGAATGAATTGTGAGAGATTTCCAAGGTGCTTGTTCTTGGTGCGACCTAAGATAGTATATGGGATTAAGGTGTGTTAATGCTTGTGCTTGGATTATCTGCCATGTGTGTGTGTCACTTGATTGCCTTGCATGCCATGAGTCTTTGAATTGTGCTTGAATTGCACATGACGTTATGTATGTGAAACGAATTGAAAATCATGGCATGAGTGTGACATGGCGAGACTCTGATGCGTATGAGACGCGGGGTGAGGTGGATGATACCCTAAGGCGCTGAGGCGCAGGGTTGGAATTGTGAGGCACCCTGATGCGATCTAATCACGGAGTCGTGAAAAGGCCAAGGTCCTGATGCGTTTACGCGAGACGGAGATATAAGGTGGTGACACTAGCCTGGTGAATCATTGAAACCTTATGTGTTTACGCAAGTTGTCAATAACGGTCTGATGCGTTTACGCGGACCGAGCCTGATGCGATCTAATCGCGAGCATGAGAATGAGGCAGGCAGGAAGTGATGGTTGTGGTGGAGTGGCAGGACGAGGTGTGCATGATCATCTGAGCGTGATATGATGTCATAGCTGCATGCCTATCATCTGGGTGTCGTTATCTTTATTTGTATGTGCCTGTGTGATTATGAGTTTGGAATTTTGGGGTAGATGACTGCCTGAGAGGACGGTCGGCCTAACCTAGGGTTAGGACTATTTTATTGAGATGCGTATCTCACCCCTTTGGGGACCCTTATTTTTACAGATCCTAGGCCTTAACCATGTGGCCTATAAGTTTTGGAGACCCTAAGGAAATGACCGTATATTTTGATGAGTTCCCTGACGATCAAGGGACCATATACGTGAGGAAGTGTATAGTAGTGTAGGTTGACGAGGTAGTCCGAGCTGGAAGCCTCATAGGTACGAGGCGTAGTTTAGGAAGGTCGGGGACGAGTGACTAGGCCATTAAAGCCCCCATGAGGTGCCCTAGAGAGTGATCCCTGATTGGTGCTACCCCGGCAGGGACCTGGACCAGGACCAGGCAGAGGAGTCTATTGCCAGTTCTAGGAACAGGCCAGAGAGGACCCCGACTTTGAAGTTCATTGAAGTTGAGGTCATTGTGCTTGAGGCGACAGAAAAGGACCTCGCGGAGCCATCGACTGAAGCGACCATGGAGGATACTATTGAGGTTCACTTTGAGACATTTTCAAAGTTTGAGCCGACGGAGGATGCCGAGGATACCGAGGACTCCAGCAGCTCATCTTAGGAGCTCCCAGTTTGTTAGCTTGATCTTTTGATGGCGATCCAAACATGCTCCTTTTTGGATGTCGATGGATGGACTTATGTGTACTTACCCCGTCACCCTCCATACTTAGCGGATTTGAGTAGCTCTGTACTTGTATGAACAGTCAGTTATTATGTACGATAGTTTTTATGCTATCTAGATCCCACATAACTTATATTTTGTACGGAGGCGTTATGTCATTGCCACTTTCGTATGCTTAGTACATATATATATATATATATATATATATATATATATATATATATATTGCGTCTCTCGTCTTAATTGTGGATCTTGGGACCACGAGAGATTATACGATTTGCTTGCAGGGAGTCGCGTGCTCGTGCCCAGGCCGCGGAGCATAACACATCTCCTTCGGGTCACCTAGTATGATTGGCAACATTCTCACGATCTAGGATCTGAAAATGTGATCCTGCAATGGGGTGAGATTTATATCTCAGTAAGACATGTCCTAACCCTAGGTTAGGCTGACCGTACACTCAGGTGAATACAATCAAGAACAAAATGCACAAATAACCACATGAGGCATTCAACGATTATTAAAATACATATGGCACAGATGAGCGTCAAGCACACAATCATGGCATCATATCTCATTGTTCAAATTAAGCACACATAACCAAATCAAGTCACACATTCCACCCTTCCAAGTCTCCATTTGATTCATGCCCGCGTTTAAAATGCCTTAGGCTCGGTCCGCGTAATTACGCCTCAGAGCATCTCATTGACAAACCCGCGTAAACGCAGCAGGTTTTCAATCTCATTATAGGCCTATGTTGACACATAACAAATTTCGTCCAACATCTCAACGCATCAAGACATTGGCTAATTCAACCCCGCGTCTCAACACCTTAGGGTATCATAGGTTTCAAAGCATATCAGACATTTTTTTTTTCAATTTAAACTTCATGATCGAGTACAGGCTCATGCATCGAGCTGGATATCTATGGCATGCAAGGCAATCAATCTCATCATTCACAAGAGGCAATCAATTCATGGCATAAGTATTCAACAAGCGTTCAAGCAAACGACAATTCACGAGGACGCACGATGGACAATCACACCAAAATTTACGAGAATCAACCTAATTCACGCCCAATTCACCCAATCGAGTTCAATCCTCCTAGTCAAGGTTTAGAAACTTCTTACCTTAGGCTCAATTTAGCAAAATTCTCCTCTCAAGCACTTCGATAATTCGATCCAAGCAATCCTTAACAATGCAGCGAGCTAAATTTGTCAATCCACGAAGCATAAACCTCAATGACACATTCATCGACATCTTAGTACGTGTCAACGATGAAATTTGAGCTCAATTGAATCCCAAACAACCCCCAAAGTTTCGGTATGCACAGAACCGAAACAAGGCATTTTCGATTTTGTGTATATCCCACTCAATTAGCCCTTAAACCATCCTAAATCCTCAATTTAACTACTACTTGCTAACATGTATTTCTAGGAGTTGGGAAGACTCACCGAAAATTTGAGCTTAAGGCGACGTCAAATGGTCTACGAACAGCGCCGGTTCCTCCAAGCCTACCGGCGGTCAGTTTCAGTCCATCAAATGCGATACCTTTTCATCATCAAATCTCCATCAAATTCAGCCCAAATATTTACCACAACTCAGTAGACATGTGCCCTTGATGTCCATAATATTTGACCGAAAGATTCAAACGATTTGAGGCCCTACGAAGTTCAAACAGTAGCTTACCTCCAGCTACAACGATTTTCGTCGACTCTCGGTAAAATGGTTGACCGGAGCTCCTCAGTGGGTCAAATGACTTGATTCAAGTTGGAGTTGGTCAGCAAGAGGATGATTAAGACGTTGGTGGTTGGCTCGACAGTTGGAAGTCATCGGAGACGACGGTCGAGCGGCGCGAAAAAGGCGGCAGTGGCTGGTCAGCGGTGCAGCAACTCACGGCTTGAAGAAGAAGAAGTAGAAGATGGCTATGGAGAGAGGGGGTTTCGACAGAATGGAGGGGGTGAAGAGTTGTATGCACAAATTTGAGGGTCAACCATGAAGAATGGTAGGTTAAAAGTTGTACATTTAATGCCAATTGAGCATCCATTGACACTTGTCTTCATGTCAATTAAGTCTTCATCCAAGAGTTGTTATTTTTTTTCTAATTTTCGACAACCAAGGGGTATTATAATTGACCAAAATGCCCCTATCCATTTATTAAGGCAAGGTCAAGACTTGAGGGCCAAAATTATAATTTTACTCTCGACATTCGGAACATCATTTTCTAATTCAAATTTCCTTTGATGAGGCAACGTCCAATCCAATTATAATGTTGGAATTCCTAATTTTTCATTTTCTAATTTCGAGACTCGTCTCTAAATCATTTCTCTATCAGATGTGATTATAGCCTATCTCGAACTGACGGGCGATTTTTGCAGATGTTAAACGTATCGACTCTGTCATTCATATCACACTTAGGGCTCATCAATTCATGGCAACCTTGGTTGTCATGTAATTGCGAAGGTCTATTACTAGTTCCGACGGTCTCGATCGTCATTGTTTGATTTATGAAAATTTTGCAAAATATACATTGGTTAAACGGCATTACCCGCGCTCTAATCGTATAACGCTAGCAATGCATTCCTCAATCGTTCTTAGATCGGTCTTTCATTGCTCTAAATGTCCCCTCGACAATCCTTATGGTTCAAGTGTTATTTCCTATTCGAGTTCCCAAGGTCCACGTACCATTTCTCGCGTTAGACTTCCCCTTTTGGTCAGTTAACTCGAGATTGATCAGATCTGAGCGAGATACGACTGAAATACATCGTTAGATATATTCTCATCAATAAGTCTCAAAATGACAATAAATTAGAATGTCACAACGGAGTATGTCGATATCTTTTGAATTTAAGAAAATTATCTCTTAAGACTTTAAATAAATTTTCTGATGAGCCCCCAGATTTTAAAGAAATCTCATCAGAGTGAAATCTTATCTTATATCTTTAGATTCTGAAATAATCAGAATATTTCGAATAATGTGCACAATATCCTGCAGATAAGATCAAGTCATCAAATATATCAAATATACCAAAATGTGCCCATTAACTTTCAAGTACGATCAAGATTCCAATCATTCAAAGATTACCCATAAGATACGACAAAATTTTTATGCCCAAACCATTCCTCAACTAAATAAAGTAAACATCCATGCCAATCTGAGCAAAAATTCGAGTTAAGCAAAATCCACATCTCAACCAAGGAACCTCCAATTTTCCGAAAATTGCAAGAATCGTGGGAGAGTATCCAAACATCTTTATGCAAGATTGAATTTTTGAGCAAATGAAGTTTACCTTTAGCATTAAAATCAATGTTCAATTAACAACATTGGTAACGAAATCGTGATGATATCAATAGTTAGAACAATCGTTACCTTATTTAGACAAGATGGTCGTCCATGAACTAGTTCGGTGGTGCTCGACGATTCGCGGCTGATTATTGTCGATCCCCCCTTCAAGCAGAATTCAATTTGCATGATTAGTGGGTAATCAAGAAAAAAATCAATAAACAATTCAAAGTGGAGGCATATGGATTATGACGGTCAGAAAGAAAATTTTTTTCTCCATCCAAAAATCTTCAATGAATATGCAAGGCCTGTCTTCGATGATGGTAACAATTTTGTCTTGTCATGAAAAAACTACGAGATTGAGCAGACAACCCGAAGGAACGACTCCATCTTGTGATGAACAAATTCAAGATTGAGTTAACAACCGGGGGCAAGGAGGCAACATGGCCGACCGGTGGCATGGAGCACGTCAAGAAGCGCCTTTTTTGGACGATCTGCTAAACGAAATAAAAATAGGTGTTACTTGACATAGCGTCATGGGCCAAATCTGCAGGCTGTTGTCGGGTGGGTGCAAATCTTGTGCACTGCTTGCGTTAATGAGTGACCAACTTCGGATCGCCCTGGTGCGGTAGCTTCATCAACAGAGATCTCCCAGAATTGCCGTGGGTAGTCCTACGCCATGCATGGAGGCTTGAACTTGCAGGTGAATGCTGAACTGAATTGTCAAGCCATATTCATTAAGACCCATGTGAGCATCACCACGTTGACACCATCTTCAGCTTCCACTCACGATTTCTTCGTCTTTTCTTTCTTTCTTCTCAATGACGAACTTCAAAGTGCCATACAGTGAATTGTCTCGGCCTCTAAAATCTGCCGTGTGATGCAATTGAAAGTGGCCCCCAAACCCTAGAGTAACGTTACTAGGATTCAATCTAGGCCGTTAGATTAGTAATCTTAATAGGATAAATTCTTAGCCGTAGGATTTAAAATTCTGAAATTCAAGAGTCCTATTCCATTAAAGTCAAAAATTGACTGACTATTACTCTAGTTCAGTTGCTTGTCAAATCAATCTCACCTTGCCGATGTAGGTATATGCTGATGAGATGCATGAGTGAGAAAAATTAAATATGTTATGCATGAGAAATAAATTTTTTTAGAACTAAGGCTAATTCTCATTTTATGAAATAAATAAATTTCTAAAAATTAAAATTTAGGTGTCAACAATATTAGATGTCTAGATCCCCAAATTTGGGATATTGTACAACGAGGAGCGAATCCTACTTCAAGTGTCACAAGCGGATCAAATACATGAGAAAATAATTCAACGCCAACTGCCACCACTCTATCGGTTACTGAAATTGCCAAGAGAGATACTCTTGATGCAAAGGCTATTTACTCATTTTATAGTGTTTTATCTCCTATTGAATATAAATGTATTGTAGATTGTTTCTCGTAGAAAAAGATTTGGGACAAGCTTTACATTATATATGAAGGAACAGATAGAGTCAAGGAGATTAAAGTCAATTTCCTTCTCGGCTAGTATGAAATATTTAAAATGAAGCCCAAAAAAACTGTGAAACAAATGTTTGACAGATTCACCGAAATAGTGAATGGTCTCACATACCATGTGCAACCTGTTTCTGGACCGATGAGAGTCAACAGGCTACTACGAGATCTCACAAAGGAAGGAGATAATGTTAAAACACCCATTTGAGAGACTTAGAGGATATCACCCTTGTCTATGGACGAGCTTATTGAAACTCTTCAATCCTATGGAGAAGAAAGAGTCAATGATGAAATCATGTCAAAAGGTAAGAAGTTTATTTCTTTAAAATCTAATGCAGATTCTGATGTTTGAGACTCAAAAGATGAAGATGATCAGGAGTTACCACTCATGGTCAAAAGATTTAGAAGAATGGCTAAGAAAGGCAAGAACTTCAAAGACAGAAAGGATCTCAAGCGATATGATTAGAAATGATCATCTGAGACAAAAAATGAAAGCAAGAAGTCATATGCTACGAATACAAGAGGAGAGGCAACATTAAACCAAATTGCCCTCTATTAAAGAAGAAAGGCAGGAATAAAAATCTAAGAAAGCCTTGAAAGAAAAAACTTGGAGCGACACTGAATGTGAAAGCGATGAGGATTATACCAACATATTGCTTATGACAGACTTAGATGATGACCTCGAGACAACTCATTCAAAAATTCCTTTTGAGGTGTCTGCTTACATAGATGAGTTATGTTTAGAATATAAAGCTACTCTCAAAAGTCTTTCTGAATTGAAAAAGGAAGTAGCCATTTTTAAACAAAGAGACATTTCTCAAAAAGATAAAATTAGCTTTCTTGAAAAGGAATTTTCTTAATAAATGACAAATAGGATTTCGTGACTATTAATAATATTCATTTGAAATATGAAATGAAATTTCTTGAGAGAGAAATGAAATCCTTGAAAAAGGAAAGAAATCTTTTTGAAGAAGAGAGAAATTCTTTGATAAAGGAAAAAGATCTTTTTGAAAAAGAAAATGAAATTTAAATATTCACAAGAAATTCTCATGAGGATCTAAAACTTTACATCACATACTTTCTATACAAGTTCCTTATTATAACAAATCGGGACTGGACTTTCAAAAAGAAAGGAATGTGGAAAATCATTTTCCTGATATATTCTAAGAACTCTTATAAGAGTCATTTTAGAAAACAGTTTGTAAAGTCAAAAGATCCGAATTATGTATGTTCAAACTATGGTGATTCAAAACATTCTAAAAGTTATTGTTCTAAAATCAAAAGGCCAACTCGTGATATTCTTAGATATGCAAATGTTGCTACTCCAAAGGACCCAAACAAATTTCGGTACCAAAGAAAACTTGAGTTTCATTGATTATTGCAGGTACTAATGAAAAGCAAAAATAAATGGTACCTTGATAGTGGATGCTCCAGACATATGACTGGAGATGCAACAAATTTCACTGGTCTTGATATGTTCGATGGTGGAAATGTCTCCTTTGAAGGAAACGATAAAGGAACAATTGTTGGCAAAGGAACCGTGAAGATTGACAACCTTCATATCAATGATGTTTCATTGGTCAAGGGATTAAATTTCAATCTTATAGTATCAGTCAATTGTGCGATATTGGATATAAAGTTTCTTTTTCCGAAAACTAGTGCTCAGGTACAAGTCAAGACAATGAATCTTCGTTCACTGGACAAAGAATGGTAACATGTATCTTCTGGATATATTGTCTGAGGAAGAGAAATGTCTTTTATCTATCAAAAACGATCCATAACTTTGGCACAGGAAGTTGAGACACATAAGCCTCAAGCAATTATCGAAGCTTTCTAAAAAGAAGCTAGTAAGAGGACTCCCAGATGCCAAATTTGAAAGGACTAAGCACTACAAAGTTTACACACTTGAAAATAAGTAAGAAATTTTTACAAATTTATATATGAAGTGTCTACTAATCATGCTCCACAGCTATTACATATAGATATCTTTGGACATACTCGAACTCAGAATATTGGAGGTAAAAAGTATTGTTTATTCATTGTGGTGATTATACTAGATTTACAAGGGTTTTCTTTCTGGCACACAAAGTGATGCATTTTCATATTTTGAAACCTTTCCAAGAATGTCCAAAATGAAAAGGGATACCCAATTTTAAGCTTTAAAACAGATCATGGAGGGGAATTTGAAAATCAATACTTTGCTGAGTTTTGTGATTAAAATTTTTTTCAACATAACTTTCATCTCCATACACTTCACAACAAAATGGAGTTGTTGAAAGAAAGAATAGATCTTTACAAGAAATAGCACGAACCCTTTTAATTGAAAGCAAAGTTCCATCCTATTTTTTGGCTGAAGTTGTCTCTACTGCTTGTTATATCATAAATTGTGTCTTTCTTAGACCACTACTTGAGAAAAAACTCTATGAGCTTTACAAAGGAAAGAGACCAAATATTTCATACTTTCATGTATTTGATAGTAAATGCTACATCTTAAAAATTCAAATGATCTGCAAAGTAAGATTGATGAAAGATCAGGCGAAGGAGTATTCTTGGGATATTCTACATCGATCAAAGCTTATAGAGTCTTCAACAAAAATTCTCAGACGGTTGAAGAATCCATGAACGTAAAATTCGAAGATGAGTACACTGCTCAGAAGATGACTATTGGAAGTGAAATGCCAAGTGTTCAAAATCAATCATATGAGAAACAAAACTTATCATCTGAAGTTGAAGCAATTTAGTCTTCTTAGAACATGGAAAATAATCAACCAATTGCAACTTCTGAAGATTCAAAGGATGAAGAGTCAAGTCGGAATGAGCTTGAAAAATAAAATAAAAAATGGAAATACAGATCCAATCATCGTACAGATCAACTTATTGGAAACATCGATGCATTTTTCTAGCAAGTTTCACAAACAAGTCAAATGCTTGATTCTTATGAGATAGAAATATAACTCAAGAGAAACGCGAGTAGTCATCAACAATTACCAAGCAGTATTTACTATCTCCTGGACTTGCAATTCGTGTAGAATCAAACAGATTCATGTGCAGCAATATTGTTAATAGACTTAAAAGATGATCTGACCTGTTTTCCCAGAGCGCATGCATTGCAAGAGTCACATTTTTCATAGTTGGTCTTTGGTAAACCACGTACCGGATCTTTTAATGCGATCTTGGAGATATGCTTCATGTTGATGTGGCCTAACTTCTTGTGCCACAAATCACATTCCTCCTTGATGGACATCAGATACTGCATTTCATCAAATTCAATATTCAGCTGTGACATTCCGAATTCTGACCCTCTTCGAGGCTATTGACGTGAAATGGGGCTTTGAAATTGGATATCGGATAATGAAGAATTTCAACATTTGAAATGAATTGGACGTCCCCTCATCGAGGGTAATTAATATTGAAAAGGTGAACTTTCAAACTATAAGTATGAAATTACCATTTTGCCCTTGAAATAATAACCTTGCCTTAAGAATAGACCAAGGGAAAATTAGTCATTTGACATTCCCCTTAGTTAGCCGAAAATCTGAGGGCAAATGGACCATTGGAGCTTCAAGATATTAATTGATAAATGACAAGTGTCATTAGTGGAGCATAGACACCTATTTAGCCATTAATAGTGATTAAGTCCCAAATACCATTATTGCTTTGACCAATTGAGGGGTTAAGAAAGCTTTTCTCTCTCTCCTCTCAATCATTTCGACTGAAGTCCCCTCTCCCTCTCATCTCTCTCACTTTTCGTCTCTTTTTTCTCTCAGTCAACATTGCCTAGTCCCGTCGCCCTTCATTGTTCCGGCCATAACTTCGTCATCTGACATCGGATAAAGAAAAACTACCCACTATTAGAAATCTTTTTCTCTTACCTTTCAACAAGGTGTTATGAGCCTAAATTTACCTAGCCATTTTTCCCGTAGAGCCGTTTCAGTGAGCAAAGGTCACTGCCCGAACCCTATTCCGACTCGAGGAGCTTCAAATTGGATTTTCGAGCTCGTTTTGACTTGAGTTTTGGTAAGACCACTTCTCAAGCCTTGCTAAGACATATATAATTGTGTTTTTAGATTAGAGGATAGATCATTGATGGGTTTGGATGGCTGAATGTCCATGGTTTCTCAAGGACAAAATCAGTCCACCGCCGATTAGGATGTGACTGCGACACTTTGAGACTTGTCGAGCATCGATTGACTTGTAAATTGCTGGTAAGACCCTTTCAGATGTAGTATTATGTGTTAGCAAGGGGTATGTGGATTAGAATGAAGTTTAGGTGGAGTTTTGATAATCGGTTTATGTGATTTTCTTAGGCGCCGATTCTACCCTGTGCAGTCAGACTTGAAACCGAGAACTTTAGGACTAATTAAAGGCTGAAATCACTTAGAATAAGTGGTAAGTGGTCCCTCAATCCTAGTTTGGGGTGTCAGTGAGCTATTGGTTGGAGTTTGGGGTAAAATTGATGGAGTTTAATGGTTATTTCTTGCTTAAATTACCGAGAGGACAATCTATCCAATGCTGGCCTGCTCTAGCTGAGAGCTATAAGGGAAACTTTAGGGACTTTAGCTAGCTCATTTGCTCGGTAAGTTGATCTTAACCCTCTATTAGGATATTAGGTTACTAAGGGACAAGACTAGAGTTTAAATTATGAAGTTAATAGGCTGTTTCAGCATGAAATGAGTGGAATCGAAATCTGACCGATTGGGAATGTGATATTGTTAACTTAATCTTGATTGAATAGCATGTTGTCATGCCTAGGAAGTGTTAAATCAATATTGTGATTGCGTGATATTGAGGAACCGTATGCGAAGCTTGGCATGTGTTGATGAATTCGATTCAATTGGATGCTTGATGCATGATTTGTACAACCGGTGACTCCATTATTTAACGAGAAAGCATGAGATTGTATAAAGGCCGAGTGATATACGTGAATTGCTGAGCTGGATGTGCTTGAATTGAGTGCCTTGGTTGGCGATGAAATGGCTTGCTTGAGACTTGACGTCTAATTGTATGATGATGATGGTTCAGTAATATGGCTTAATCTAATAACTTGTGTAATGGATTGAGATAGTCTTGTTTGAGCTTAAATTGATATGTGGATAGTTGAGTGACCTATTATGTTTCCATAGCCATATTATGACCTGATGCGTTATTACGCGGGTTTTAAGAATTATAATACTCTGATGCACTATGACGCGGGACTTGAGTAAATCTTGAGGCGTCATTTCACACGGTTCGATTTGAGGTGTATTGACGCGGGTCTATGAACGGAGAGTTGTACCCTGAGGCGTATTGACGCAAGGTTTGGATTATCCTGATGCGTTATTACGCAAGATATTGTACTTAGCCAAGTAAGGCTGACTAACCTGAAGCGTTATTACGCAGGTCTTAGCAATATGTATTCGTTGACCTGAGACATTATGACGCGAGTCTTGTCAAACTTGTTATAGCAGCTTGATGAGTGTAATGCGGGCGATTGGGAAGCATGACCTATAAGTTATGATGTGGGTCCTGCTTAGTACTTTATGATAGCCTGATGCATTATGATGCGGGCTTGGATGTCAATATATTTGATGAAAATACCTCATAAAATCAAATGATGGGTTAAATGGACTGAAGTGTTATTACGCGGGCCATGCCGTTGGAAATTTGGATATATCATGAGAAATGTCTCATGACTTGAAAATGGCCTAGGAAGGGCGTGAAAGAAAGGGTGTGTTTTCTGAAAATTTGATTGGAAGTTTGCCTCATGTTTTGAAAGGGCGTCAAGTGTTCGCCATTAGTTGAAAATCCTGCCATAGCATGAAACTTAGTCTTAATCATGAATTTTGTGACTGAGTTGAATAGATTTGAAGTACTAAAGTGCCATGTTTTGGTAATGCCATGTTTATACCATGCCAATATTTTAAATTCCAAGACACCTATTTTCATAAAGTGTCTGAAGGAACTGGCAGCCTAGTTTAGGGTTAGGTTTAGCTTACTGAGATTTATATCTCACCCTTCGTGGGATTAATATTTTTAGGTCACAGGCGATGGAAACTCAAGTTTGCCATGGATTGGAATTTGAAGAAGTTCTTGGAGGAAAATGAAGATTTACCCTTTTGTGACCTTAGTGATTTTATATTGTCTTGGAGTTAGAATTGTAAACCGAATCCCTACATTGTATATGGAGTATATGTTTTTGTGTTGTATTGTCCTGAAGTCATTTTTTATGAAAATAGTGAAGGAATTGGTTTTCTCGCTTCCGGTTGCACATTTCATTTGTGTGGATTTATAAGTTGTTGGCCGAAGGATCTTGGGTATTAATGAAAATAACAATGGTCTGGCGGGATGTTTGCATGCCCCTCGGGTTCGAGACGTGACATCAGCATATATTTATTACCATGTCTTTTTCTTGTAAAAGATTAAGTCAGCTCCTGATTGGTTCTCGTGCATGTATTTTCTTCTATGCTGATCTTATATCCTTTGTCGCAGAATTGACTTTTGTTGAGAAGAATGTATCCAAGTCCTTGGACTAATGACACATCTTCAATGATCAGATTTCCCAGCTTAACATTTCCTAAGTCTTTTTTTCTTTTCTTCCAAAGGTGACGTTGCCACCGTCCACTTGTTTGATACTAAAGAATATATTTCTTTCTCCTGTCATGTGGCGTGAGCATCCACTGTCCAAGTACCACTTGTTTTTCTTCAATAACACCCGCAGTCAAGAAGATTTTTCATGTTTTATTTGGTACACACACAAACTTGGGTCCTTTTGCGTTAGTCTTTGGACTTGTGTCGTATCTCTAGTAGATCTTTTTGGGCTTTATTTGCTCGACTAGACATGTTGCAAACTGAGCAATTGAATTGCTTGCCAATCGAACTAATGAATTGACGTGCAAAATGATCTTTGTGAAACTGAATAGGCGATGTGCTTTTTAGTCTGGTTTTGACACTTGGAAAAGGGTTATTCTTCACATGTTTCTTTGCATGTCCAAGTCCAAAATTGTCATAGAGAGGAACTTGAATAGAGAGAAGGTAATGCAAAGTTTTTGAACCAAATGAGAAACTCGTGCTAATTTTCAAAATATCTTCCTTCAAAGATCTACTTTCGTCATGTAGAGAGTTTCACTCAACTTGAGAGTCGACCAAATCTTTCTACAGTTTTTCAAGCTCGTTTTTTGTGAAATGTTTTGTTCAGTGAGCTTTGAAACTTCCTTTTTCAAGTTTGAAATTTTCTTTGAAGCCTTTTTGCGTTCAAGAAATATTTCCTCCAAAAAATCTTGCATTTCCTCATAAGAAATATCATAATCATTTACCTCATCTTCATCTTCTCTTTCGGATTCAGCCATGAGACAAAGATTTTCTTCTTTGCCATCACTTGATTCACTTTCAGCATCACTCCATGTTTTTGCTTTGAGTGGTCGTTTCTTCTTTTCGAGCCTTCCACTTTTTTCCTTAGGAGAGGACATTCTGGTTTCACCTATCCTGGCTTCATGCATTCATAACAAACGATGTCCTTACCTTTGCTTTCTTGTTTTCCCTTGAAAGACTTCTTCTCTTTTGAGAATTTTGGACTCTTCCTATTCCTAAAGTTACTGCCTTTCCTCATGAGAGTCCTGAATGTCTTTATGAATAGGGTCATTTCAGCATCGTCATCTTCTTTAGTAGATGTTTCTCCTCCTGTATTCTCATCGTCAGCATTAAAGGCAATTACCTTCTTACTTTTGGCAAGATTCTATTTGTTCACGCCTTCAGCTTCATATGACATCAGTATACCTATGAGTTCATCCATGGAGATGGGTTGAACTCGCATGGTTTCTCGGACTGAGGTTTTTATGGCCATCCATGCATTGAGAAGTGATCTAAGCAACTTGTTCACTTTTTCAGAGTCTGTGAAGATCTTTCCTTGACTTGCCAAGCCATTCACTATGTCAGTGAACTTTGTATACGTCTCTCGTATTGTTTTATCGAGGCTCATCATGAACGTCTCAGATTTTCCAAGCAGGATGCTCATCTTGGTTTCCTTCACTCTGTTCATACCTTCGTAGACAAGCTGAAGACGGTCTCATATCTCTTTAGCTGAGGTACAAGAAGAGATTCTATTAAATTCTAATGGAGATAAAGAGTAGTAAAGCAGATGTCTAGCTTTAGAGTTGAGAGCAGCTCTTTTGTGAATCAGTTCAAGTCGAGCAGCAGCCACTTCAATAATTTGGTCAGCTGTTTGCTCGCCAGCAAGTACAAGAGTAGTTGGAACTTCTACGCCATTTTGATTACATTCCACATGTCTTGATCACAAGCATCAAGATAGACTTACATCCTATTTTTTCAGTAGTTGTAGTTGCTCCCATCAAAGTATGGTGGCTTGTTGGTTGTTGCAGATTCATTGCTTATAAAACCACCAAAGTTAGTCATAATAATGATCTTTATGCTCAGAAGAAATATAATTCAAATACAAGCAACAGAGCTCTGATACCAATTGTTAGAACTGACTATGCAACCTAGAGGGGGGTGAATAGGTTGTTTCGATCTTTTTCAACTTTCACGGAAAACCAAAGGTGATTTGAAAAAGATCGGGTAAGCAAATATTTTCCCAAACAGCAACTGAGAGGTTACAGGTAGAGATATGAGCAAGGAGAGAACTGCACACTAAATATATAGTGGTTCGGCTTATACCAAGCTTATGTCCACTGCATATAACTAAAAGGCACAACTCGGGCTGGAATGCACTAGTAATCTGCCTCACAAGTTACAAAAGTACGTGAGCTAATATTTCTCGCTATCTTGATACAGCCTCACTACCCTTAGAGTACACTTGTATAGGCATGATTACAGGCAATACTAAATTTCATGATCTTTCACACAAGTGTCTGGCAACTAGAACACTTGTCAAGAGAACTTTACAATATTTGCAATCAGCACAAATTCCTTCTCAACTTCTTATCATTTGTCTACTCGACATCATCCTTATATGGGTTTTGGAAAAATAGTCGTTGTACCAACTCTGGAGGGCCAAAATAGTCGTTGGAGATCAATGGGATAACTTTAAGATGCACTGGGATTGCTTTCGTATCGTCAGGCGAGAATTTCCTAAAATAGGTCCTGACTCGCTGCTTCTCACTGACAGTTTTACAGATCCTCTGACACGCCAGATTACTGTTCCCGAGAAGGCTATAATCTTCCCATTCGCCATTTCCAGCTCTTCTGAATGACTTTAGAAGATCTTTCCGAAACTCTGGCACGTTGGCATTTTATACTCCTCATTTCACATGATCTTTTAAGTGACGATATCACACGTTTGGTGACAGATCTTTTGAGAGTCTCATCGCTTGTTTTTAAGAAAACTGCTTTGATCTTCACGCGATTTTTACCCGATAGCTATTTGGCTATTCTTATTCATAATCAATAAACATCTGCACACCAAAGGTAAATAAAATACCTAAGGATAGTTTGGGAATCATCAAAATATTTTGTCAGATGTTTCTCTAACATGAAAGCTTTGTCACTGGAGTAGTATTGCATAAGTATTATTCTGTCTTTATGCTGGACCTTTCCCGTACGACCTTTTGGGTACCCTCAATGAGACCATGGAGAAGGAAGACGTGCTTCTCGAGGATGATGATCATGAGGAGAAGATAGAGCATGAAGATTAGGCGCGCTCTCTGCGAAGACGGAAGGGTTCATACACTTTTTGGTCATTTATCGATTGCCATATACAATGCAGAGTAGTTACCATAACCTCCCAATTAGCCAAACACTTTTGATATGTAATTATGATGCATATGCATTTAGACACACAAAAGAAAAAGGAAGAACACGTTATGAATTATTAATATATGTGAGAAATCCTTTTGAGTGCTTTTGATGCCTTGTTCCTTGTTTGGATTGATGTCTTGCTTGGTCGATCGTTGAGGATCCTTATGTTCACATGACTTGCTTCCACTATAAATGAATAAGACTAAAGCATATGTCCGATAGATGTGGCAACCTGGGACGCCACGGCTTTGATAGTTATTGTTGGTATTAGAGTATAGGAATACCTGAAGTGATAAGGTGCGTTAGAAATGGAGGTGGTGGGATACACGCGTAACTGAAACGTTAATATTTATGTTTGCTGTTTTGCTTTGTGAACTGTCATGCCACGTATTCCTCTCGATGCTTAACATCCCTCAGAAGTCGAGCTATTTATAAGCTCATTCCAAGGATCCATGGCTTACAAAAATTAAGCACGTCATGAAATGCACATGCAGAAGAGAAAATAAAAACTCCGTACAATCATACATACAAAATGACTGAGGATCAATAAAAAACACAATACATATATATAACACAAAGCTCGTCTCACAATATTAGCATAGTATGGAATCTAGTAGCTGGGTCAAGGGAAAGAACGAACACATCAATCAAAAAAGGGCAACTACCTAGGATACGTCTCCTCTATCCTAAGAGGAATTCCAAAAAGCGGGTGTCACATCCACACCTAAGCATCGGCCGTACTATCATCTGACCATGCCTCCATCTTCTTGGGGTCGAGATTTGATTGTGCCTCTGGCTTGGACTCGAGTAGCTCTTCTAGGTCCGCCTCCTCCGGGATCTCCGGCTTGTCCTCGATGTCCTCTGGCTCAAACTCATTCTCCAAAGTCTGCATGGTCATCCTCGGCGTCAAAAGGCTCCATGACCTCACCATCCTCCACGGGGTTCTGCGACTTTGGCTCTGGTTGGTCGTCCTTGGGTCCACTCTCAAGGTCATTCACCTCGCCATTAGGGGGATAGATGTATTGTGGGTCATGCTTGTCGACTACATCCCACGGGACATCAAAGTTTCTCAACGGTCCAAACTCAAAGTCTCCGCCTCAATAAAACCAGGAGGCATAATCATGAGGGCTCCAGTGGTTGCCTCCCTCATCAACCCAAACTATACTATTCTTCCTAATGTATGCCTTATCCGTGACTACTGTATACTCAGTGATCGTAGTACAAATGTTTATAGGTACCCCAAAACGCTTCTATTGTTCGACCATGATTAAGGGCGAGGGTCTAAAAATGGTAAGCCAACGACAGAGTGAGAATAAATCTCAGCAAGTCATTCCTAAACCTAGACTACGCCAATAGTACCTCCAAATGATTCCTAAGCATAAAATTCAAATCAAGATTCATAGAGATTAAATGTCACGTTTCGTACTAAGGAAATTCACAATTCACATACTTATACAGAGAATTCCTCAACTCATATTTCAATTCCCAATGTCGATGCCCGCATAATAACTTATCAGGCTAATACAATTTGGCGAGACCCGCGTAATAATGCCTCGAGTCGAAATCCCGCATTCAATGCATCAGGATTAACTCAAATCCCACGTAGTCATGCCTCAGGAAAGTATGTGCGTATATAAATAATTCAATCCATTAATAGGCCAATCAAGTCGAAATACATAATCGTCATCAAACGTTCACAAGTTTAGTCTAAAGGTCGAATGTACATGAAACAACAATCAATTCATTCGTTCGATTCACAATGATTATACCATGATTGAACTTATAGAGTACGATCATCTAATTGAAATATCCAGTCTAATCATAAACCAAGCTCACACAATTCGACCCCTAAGTCCATCACTAACCAAGATCAAGTCATGGAATCATTTCACAAATTTACGGCGCATCATCGATATGCTAGAAATCAAAATATCAAACAAATACAAACTAGCATAACATCACAAAGTGTTCAGCTGTCACGCCCCGAACCTCAACTGCGCGCCAACATCCCTCATTATTCCGGTAGCTTCAAGAACTTCCCAAGATCCAACGACGAACATCACAAAAACTAAATGAAATGCACAAGCGAAAGCAGACAAAACTTCGTACAATTTAAAAATAAGACGACTTAGGAAGGTGAAAGAGGAATTTACGCTGGTACCATTAATAATCTTGCAAACCACAAGTCATCGCTTCAAACACTACAACAGTGAATTCTCAATTTACAATCTCCTTCCAAAGTCAATGATAGATGAAGCCCAGCTCTACAGTACTATACAATATCTAAGTCCACAAAAGAGACACAATGGCAAACATAAATATTCATCTTCTCCAACAGACTTCTCCAAGAGCTAAACTCTGATATCCTTAGCGCTTCTTCATTCAAGACCTGAAAATATTATCCCACGATGGCGTGAGAATAAATCTCAGCAAGTAAACTTCTAAACCTAGACTAGGCCAATAGTACCTCCAGACGAATCTTAAATGTGTAGTTCCCACATTCTAGGTCAATTGTCAAATCATTTCTTACCATGCAATTCTAATCACCGAGGCCATTCTTTAGATCAACTCCTATCAAGCTACTCTACCCATCAAGTAGGGCCATATTGGTTAACCAGAAAAAGGGCAATAACATAGTGAAATCACAATCCAGATGCTTACAAGTCAAATCATAATTCACTAAGATAAAGTCAAGCTTCATACTTTAGATATTTCACATATCATAAACTCATATAGAGTATTTCATATCATAAATCTCAATTTGATATATCAAGGCCCGCGTTATAACACATCAGGCAATCGTATTACACTAGATAGAACCCCCTGTAATAACGGCTCTCAGGTCGTACTTTCATTTGGCCAGACCACCAGTAGAAACGGCTCCCAGGTAATGCTTTCATTTGGCCAGACCCCCCGTAGAAACGACTCCCAGGTCATACTTAACCCTCATTAGTTAATATGTGATCTCATATAAATATACTCATCAATGAATTGCCAAGTGAAATCAAGGTGCACAATCACAAGGAGGTAATCATGGTTCAGCCTCTACTTCACATTTCAACCAATCGTACCTTTCTCACATCAAACGGCCAAGCATAACAAGGTTGAGCAATCAATTAGCCATTCATCTCACAATAGCTACTCAAGGCCGATCACACATAGGCATAATTAGTAAGTCTTCATCTCGACTAGCCACTTAGTTAACAACCACTCAACATGGCCAAACATAAGAGACATAATTGTCAATTTAATCATCTCATTCAACCAATGATCCTTATTAAGAGCACTTAGCTCAAATCCATCACAACCCTTGCATAGGCAGTTCGGTTCCATGATCATCTAAGGGCGTCTTATTGCTATTTCCGTTGCAAGGAACATCTAGCCACAAAAAATCACTTTTGACTTCAAGCAAGCACAACCCTCAATCAATCATGATTATACTATCTTACGGTTCATCTTAATCACCTCAAGTCAATCACCATTTAGGCCATTTGAGCCAAGATCAATCAATCACAATAAGTCAATAAATCATCAATCTCGGCCAAGGCATGAGTAACCACAAATCAACCTCTAAAACTCACTAAATCCACCTATAAGCTTGTCCATTAGTAGCCTAGAGTCCTAATCTAAGTTTAGGAGCAACTTATCGCTTAATCAAGCCAAGAAAATCCACGAGACAAGCGGTGCAAGCCCTCCTTCAAATCTGACCAGAATCAACTCCTAGGTGTTCCACAAAGTTTCAACCGTTAACTTCCTTAAATTGCCTCCAATTTGAACTGCAAGCTATCATAGCATGTCAAACAAAGTCCTAAAAGGCTTACTAATGATTTTTGCCACGGAAATTGATCGAAGAAGCCGCACAAGGCTCGCCGTTCACCATAGTCTTCCAGCGGACATATTCTGTTCTCTTGAAAGTCTATGCAAGAATCAATCGCTAAACTTTATCACAATCACTCCTAACCTCAATCAATAGCTCATTAACATGCCAAGCTATGATTTAGAGATACTCACCGCCTTAATCAAGCAAGAACAGCCCCCAAAATGACTCTGTAACTTGCAGTTGGCCCAGAGAAACAACAACCTATTCGATCAATGAGGAAACGCCACAAACAGCAATATAATCCCCTCAAATTCTCACTAATATTCAACCATCCACCTCTTAACATGTTAAACTAAGGTTGAGAATCAAATTATCAATTGTTCTAAGCAAGATCAGCCCTTGATTTACTCCCCAAGCTCACGGTCTTTGCGGAACAGAGTTGATTGGTTTTGATCGATCAAGAACAGCAAGATATCAACCCTTAATACCCAATATAATCCATCCTCAAATCCTTAAACACAATCATATATGTCTTAACAAGGCTTGAGAGGTGATCTTACCAAGAATCAAGCCATAACAAACTCAAAAATTCAATTTGAAGTTCGCGAGTTCAAATCTGACTAGCATGACCTTTGCTCCTTCAAATAGCTCTACGGGACAAACAGCTGGGCCAAATTAGGCTCACGATATTTCGTTAGAACGGTAAGAGAATAAGCTTTCTAATGGTGGGTGGTTCGTTCCTATTCAATAATGGACGAAGAAGTTATGACCAAAACAACGAATGATTTTGGTCTACGCAGTGTTCTGTGCGAAGGAAAAAAACAAGAAAGGAAGAAGAAAAGAGAGAGAAAGAGAGGGTTTGCTCGGAAAAAATGAAGAGAGAGGAGGGAGGGAGAGGCCTTCCACCAATTCACTTGATAAAATGGATTGAATGGTTGGTAAAAAGTGTTCCAATTAATGCTAATTAATCCCATCTTGACACATGTCCTCATATACATAATATCTTGCCATCCATTAACTACTTTGCCCTTGCATTTTCGGCAGTTATAGGAGACCTCCAATTGACTAAAATGCCCTTCTCCCATTATTAAGACAATGCCAATCCTCGAGGGGCAAAATGGTCATTTCGCATTTTCATTCAAAACTTCACTTTTTCAATTTAAATTACCCACGATGAGGCGACGTCTAATTCATTTCAAATGTTGAAATTCCTCATCGTCCAATACCTAATCTCTAGGTCTAATCTCATGTCGAGCTCTCGTCGACTGTAATTCCAATTTATCTCAAATTGACGGGTAACTCTTGCAAGCTCTACGCGTATCGACCTTAGGGTTTCTCAATCCGTGGCGACTTTGGTTGTCATGTGATTGTGAGGGTTTATCGCTCGTTCCTGCGGTCCTAATCATCAAAATCCGATTTAGAAAATTCTCACAAATTACACATTGGTTAGGCGAAATCACCCGCCTCCCAACGTATGACACTAGCAAGGTATTCCATGGTCGTTCCTAATCGATCTCTGCTGGTCCAAGATATTCTCTCGACAATCCTTATAGTCAAAGCATCATTTCTTATTCAAACTTCCCACGTCCACGTACCCGACTCCGCGTCAGTCTTTCCCTTTTGGTCAGTTAACTCGAGAGTGGTCAACTCCAAGCGAGATATAACTGAAATACATCGATCAATATCTTTCCATTCCATAGCCTCGAGAGGGGTTAGAATTCGGAATGTCACAACTCTTCCTCCTTAAAGAAATTTCGTCCTTGAAATTTGTCACATTCTCAATCTTTCACCAATGGGGGTACTGACACCCCATCGCTTCCTCACGTCCTTAGGTAACCCACGACGTTTCCATGTTGTCTTTACTAAACATAGTTCTCATCCTCTTAGCTCATTCCCTTCTGTCTTTAATCCATACTTGTCTTTCTATCAACTGCACCTTATTGTCCATCGTTACAACTCCCCTTTCTAAGAGCAGAGTCGGTCCGTTCCTTTACGACATCTAAAAAAAAAAATACTTGATTTCCTCCTTGAGTCTCCAAAGGCTAGTGTCACTCGTTTGTTTATTTCCTTTAGGCGTTCTTAAACTTCCCTGAAATTTATCTTAATAGAATTGTTCGATTATTGAGCAAATCTTGATTCGACATGACTCTTTCGCTAGTCTCGTCCCATCGCGTTAGGTTTTTGTAATTTCTAACACTTGACGTTTCCAACGTCATTAGTCCAATCTTTTGCCAACAACTATCATTTCAGGCGGGTTTCAATCACAGGTAGCCACTTTCTTTACCCTCTTCCGACTTTCATAATATTCGTCGGTAGTAAACCTCGAGCATTCGAATCGTCCTTTCAATTTGATCATGGATTCGACGGTAATATGTAGGTCACACTGCAACTTTGCCTCTCTACTTCCTTGCCTGAAGGCTTTTCTAGAACATCGTATTAAGCCCGAGATCTTTTCCTATCACCAACACTACTAACCATGATAAAAACATACTCTTTGATACCTATACCATTTGGAGCATCATCCAATTCAAACGTCCATTCGTGTCATCGAGAACGTACAGGTTCTATTAGCTTAACCACGATTGTCCAAATCGAATCATAGTCTTCTTGACTTCTCAAGCAAACTCATGGTTAAGTTCGAGATAAATCGCTCTCGGCATATCTTTGTGCTATCCCAATGAATACCATGGTTCATCCTATGAATTTCTGGTATGGTCCTTTCTTTAAGTTATTCTTCATTATTGGACATGTACACTCGTCTGTGAAGCCTCAAGATTTCTATCTTCAACTTCATGGTTCCCTTTCCAGGTACTCGGAAGTATGGATTTTCCCCCTGTTGTATTTATTTCTATAATCCTTTGGATATCAGGGTCCGTCTATTACAACGTTTTAATCATTCCCTGACCTTCAGGTTCAACGCTTAAGGCATTCGCTCAACTAGTCCTTCGGCAACTTCCAATTTAGGAGTTAAGTATCTTGCACCATCGAGGCGAGGTTTACTCTTTGGCCATAAACCGCGTGATGTTTGACTCCAATCACATGCATCCGCTACTCTTATCCACTTTGCCAAAGCGGTATAGGGTATCAAAATCATGATCCTTAAGTGATATCATCAATCAACGTAGCCTCTCATTTCATTCCTTTTAGGACAGCGAATACTCCAAACTCCTGTGGTCCGTATAATTTCAAAATCTTTCCTTCGCATAAGCAACGCTTCCATATTCTCGATGCAATGACAATTGCATACCAATCATAAATCGCGCACGTAGTAATTTACCTAATGAGGTTTTACCATCACGACGTGTATGTGACACCCCTTTCGGGTTACCTTGTTACGCCATCAATTCTCATTTTGCGGCATCTCATGGCTTCCACGTCCCGGTAAAATCATCATTATCAATGCGGTCGTCAACCCATACTTGGGCTTCTTAGAATTTCCTTCTACGTCTGTCCGTCCATTCGGGTGGTGTATCGTCTTTAGTCAATTTTATTGACAAGGCAACTTACGCAAGGAACCTTCATGAATTGACTATATAACAACTTGTTATTCTCAGAAAACTCCAGACCTTGGTAATCCACATCAGTCTTAGTCAATTAGTTAATGTTTCTCTTTTCAAAGTACTCACAGGGATCCCATTACTCCTTAAGTAGTCAATTTGGCGGTTATCAGCTTCCTTACTACCATGTTCCACACCTTTCTAACTATTCTCCGCACCATCCATTAAGGAGCTGGTACTTTGGCTCTCCGCTTTTATAGATTTTCAATTAGACCTTGCAGTATCTGGTCTATCTTTGTCACGCTCTTCCCAAGAAGCATAAGTGTCTTAGCCACTGGGTTCCATAACTAGTTAATGCGATCCCACTTCTATTTCATCCGTTCAACTGAACATAGACATTGTCCTGGAATTCCACATTGTCTACGAGGCGGTTTCTCGAATTTTAACTCCTCGAAACCATTTGAGCTGTACATCTTCCTTCTTAGTCCAGACGCTTAGTCTTAACACCAAGACAGTTAGAATTTCCTCTTCTTTTCACATTAGGGTCTCGTACTCTATGAAAGTAGTTCTAGACTGTGACATTCTAATATCTAGTCAATTTCAAACTCATTAATGAGAAGTAAATCTAGAGATGTATTTCAATCGTATCTCGCTCGAATCTAATCAATTCGAGTAGGCTAACCAAAAGGGAACGTGAGACAAGATACTTGAACCTAGAAAACTCTGATAAGAAATAACACTTTGACCATAAGGATTGTCGAGGGGATATTTAGAACCACAAAAGGCCGATCTAAGGACGATTAAGGAATGCCTTGCTAGCGTTATACGATTGGAGTGCGGGTGATGCCGCTTAACCAATGTATAATTTGTAAAATTTTCCTAAATCAAACAGTGACAATTGAGACAAAGGGACTAGTGATAGACCCTCACAATTACATGACAACCAAAGTCGTCACGAATTGACTAGCCCTAAATGTGATATGAATCACAGGGTCGATACGGGTAAAGTCTGCAAAAGCCGCCCGTCGGTTCGGGATAGATTGGAACCACGTTTGATAGAGAAAACAATCAGAAACGAGTCTTGAAAATTGAAAATGGAGAATTAATAATTTCAATGTTATATTTGGATTGGCCGTCGCCTTATTGAAGAATATTAAAACAAGAAAAACGGCATTCCGGACGTCGGTGGTAAAATTATCATTTTGCCCCTCAAGTTTTAACCTTACTTATGCAATGAAAGAAGGGTATTTTGGTCTTTTAAACCACCCCAAGGCTGCCAAAAAAGGAGGATGAATTGTGGCCATTGGATCAAGTTGGAATGACAATTAGGACAAGTGTCAAAGGATGGACTAAAGAGTGGTCATGTCCACTATTGGCCACCTACCATTCAACCCCTTGACTTGAGCCTTGTATATAGTCTTTTTCTCTCTCTCTCTCTCTCCTCTCCCCTTAATCGACCATAACACCCCCAAACCCACGACCACAGCTTCTTCTTCTTTCTTCTTCTTTGCTGCCGGCGACAGCTTCTGCCCTTGCTGTTTGCCGCCGTTGATGCCGCCTTTCGGCCACCACCTGGACTCCGGCCGACCACACCCTCTTAGCTCAACCTCTTGCCGACCTCCTCGAAGTGGAAGCACATCGATTGGACCACCGAGGAGCACCGGCCAAGCTTTTTCTCGGAAGCCGATGGAATCTGACTCAATCTGAGGTAGGCTGAGTTTCTGACCCCTTAGGACCCCGAAATGTTGAAGTCTTATGACCAAATTTTGTGGAAATCTAGGGGACTTGTATATCTATTTGTGATAAAAATTTGAGCTTTATTTGATGAAATTTTGACCCCAAATGGATCTTTTGAACCTTGGACAGAAACTGTTGGTTTGCTGACTTGGAGGATCCAGCGACTTTTGAAGAGATTCCGGCGACAACGCAACCTCAAACTCTCAGTGAGACTCTTACACTTTTAGATAGACATGTTAAGAGGTAGGTTAGTGATTAAATGATGGATTTGGTGGGGATTTAGGACTGATTATGCTTGGTTTGCGCAGAACCGAAAAGAGCCGGTTCGATTCTGTGCAAGACCGAATCCATGGGGGCTGAGGGTTGTTGATTTTGAGTCTCAAATTGGTGATTTAGACATGCTAAGATGATGAGGATTGTGTTATGGAGTTTTGTGATTCATGGATGGGTGAATTGGACATGGAAATTGCCAATTGATTGTAAATTCTAGGTTGCGCGGCAAGATTGGTCTTGGACCATTGGGGGCCGAATCTTTGAGGACCCAAGAAGAGAATTTTTGTGGTATCAAACTCAAGATAAGGGAATTCCTAACCTTGGAATAGGAAGATTGGAGTCGATTGGGTGAGTCGGGTGGAATTGAGATGGTATTTTGGGAGGCTTGGCATGGATGGTCCTTGTGAATGCTGTGAGAGTATAGATGACCCTAATGTTTGCTTATGCTTGTCTCTTGAGTAATTGGTTACATGTGAATGTGTATTGAATCGTCTTGCATGCCATGGATGCATTTTTTATGCCTGAACTGCACTTGGCTTTGTGTGTATGATGTGTGATTGTGGCATGGCGGAGACGAGGCGGGACCCTGATGCGTATGAGACGCGGGGTGAGGTGGTTGATACCTTGAGGTGCGAAGGCGCGGGCTTGAAGTTGTGTGGCGCCCTGATGGGATCGAATCGCGGGGTTGAGATGGCCACGATCCTGATGCGTTTACGCAGGACGGAGATATGAGGTGTGGATACTGGCTTGCAGTATCATTGAAACCTGATGCGTTTACGCGGGTTGTCAATGATGGTCTGATGCGTTTACGCGGACCGATGCTGATGCGATCTAATCACGGGCTTGAGAATGAGGCATGCGGGAAATGGTGGATGTGATGAAGTGGCAGGACGGGTGTGCATATCATCTGAGTGTGTGTTATGATGCTATAACTATGTGCCTGCCATCCATGTGTTCTTATCTATACTTGCATTTTGCCTCGTATGTCTGTGAGTTGGCTTATCGGGGGTATGTGACTGCTGAGTAGACGGTCGGCCTAACCCAGGATTAGGACCCACCTTACTGAGATGCGAAACTCACCCCGTTGGGGACCCTTTTTTTATAGATCCTAGGCCTTGACGATGTGGCCTATTCGTTTTGGAGACCCGAAGGAGATGTCCACTTATTTTAACGAGTTCCCTGACGAGCAGGGAACTATCTATGTAAGGAAGTGTACTGTTGTTTGGGTAGACGAGGGTAGTACGAGCTGGAAGCCTTATCGGTATGAGGTTTAGGAAAGTTAGGGATGTGTCGACTGGGCCGCTGAAGCCCCATGAGGTACCCCAAGGAGTCGTCTTAGTTAGTGTCACCCCACTCGGGACTTAGACTAGGCTGAGGGGTCGGTTACCTGTTCTAAGATTGGACCAGAGAGGATCCCGACCTTAGAGGACACGGAGGACGAGGTCATTGTGCTGGAGGCGACTGAGGAGGATCTTGCGGAACCATCTGCCGAGGCGACCGTGGAGGATACTACCGAGGTTCGTTTAGAGACCTTCTCAGAGTATGAGCCAACGGAGGATGCTGAGGACACCGAGGACTCCAGCAGCTCATCTTAGGATTCCAGTTGGTTAGCTTGATCTTTTGATGGCGACCCCGACCACGTTTATTTTGGATGTCGATTGATGGACTTTTGGGTACTTATCCCGTCACCTTCCATGCTTAGCGGATTTTGGTAGCCATGTACTTATATGAACAGACGGTTATTATGTATGACAGTATTTACGCTATCCATGTCTCGCTTCATATCTTGTATGAAGGAGTATTTCTTTATCGCTTCCGCATGCTTGATATATGTATATCATGTCTCTCGACTTAGATGTGGATCTTGGGACCTCGAGAGATATTTGTTTTGCTTGCAGGGAGTCACGTGCTCGTGCCTGAGGCGCGGGGCGTGACATACACTTTAGTGATATATTATTATTTCGAATCGCCCTATCTTTCTAGTTCCGTAGGACGTCAATCTTGGTGTATATGCCAAAAGCGGTATCCTTACTCCAGGATTTAGGTGCTATCATGCTTGACATTCTTCTTTCAATACTCTGGCCACCTCAAGTGACACTATTCAAGGGATCGATGTCTCTCCTCGGTCTTCGAAAATCCATATCTTTGATATTCAAGTCAATTAATTCAAGCCGTCCAGTTATAATTCTAGTAGCCCTTTGTTTACTTAACAAATCCAACCTCATTATGACATTAACGTCATACATAACCATGACCATCAAGTTTATCAATTCCTCTCTACCACCAATTAACTATCTTACAGTCTGAGCATCTGAACAAGACTAGCTCTCTATCCTTTAAAGGGGTTGGTAACATGCAATGTTACTTCTAATGGTTTCGATTCAATTCCAACCCATTCCACAAATTGCTCAGAATCAAAGGAGTGTGACATCTCAAGATCTAATGAAGCACGAGCAGCGTGATCACATAAAGAGACCGTACCTGTGACTACTCCAGGCGCGTTCTTTGCCTCATCTTCTGCTATAGCATAAACTCTTCCCTGAACTGGTGACTTATCCTGGTGATTATGTGGGACGATTCCAACTTGAAGTTCCACCTGGGGTTGTTGCGGTTGAAATCTAGATCCTGCAGTTCGATTTGGGCAATTCCTCTTCTGATGGCTAAGGTGGCCACATTTATAACATACTCCCTTCCTTCTTGGGCAAGGTCCATTCTCGTGCCTCTGTCCACAAAGTTGGCAAACTCAATTAGATCGGTATGCCAGTTTCCCTTCATTCTTCTAGACAGGAGGGATGAAACATCTATTCCTCGCCATAGGCCTCTTGCTAAAGTGGTAGTTGCCCCTAGCCGGCGTAAATCGCGATCCAGAAGCGATACCCCTTTCGTTCATATCTCGTTCAACCATTCGATCCTGACGGAGCTGTTGGAGCTCTACTGACTCCTGCTTTCATGTAGTCTCAGAGAAATACTTTTCTCTAAAGGCCTCGACAAAGCCAGTCCAGTTAGGAGTCGTGTCTTCAAGGAAACCCCTGCCTCAAGTGGCCTTCCATCAATCCTTGGCATTGCTTCGAAGCTGGTAAACTACCAAGGTCACCTTTTCTTCCTATGTGCACCCTAGAATTTCGAAAGCCTTTTCCAAATCCTCTACCTAGAGAGGAGCATCTTCAAAATTACTTTTCTCATCAAACTTGGTTGGCTCTAACCTTATAAATTGTTCTACCAACTAGTACATCAAGCGATTCCCATTTCCATCTCCATTGTTATTTCCTTGATTTCCCTTGGCTCCAATAGCAGCAGCAACAACAGTCTTGACGGCTTGGGCAACAGTGTTAGCTCGTTCCTCAACTTGCCTGTTCATCGAGTTTCTAATTTCCTCCAAAACCCTTATGACCCCATTTACTCTAGGGTCTTCCACAGCTTGGGCTGGCAGACTAGATGTTCCTTTGGTACTCATACTTTGACTGTTCATCCTCAATAAGGTTTCTCAGCACCTGAACAACTATAATTTCATTAAGGAATTAGAGACCTAAGTCATCTACTCAAGTCTAGCGGTTTTAAACTGCTCATCACAGTAGCAATCATAAGCAAGCACTTAATTATCAAACAATTCCAGGAAATCCTCAACCAGCAGTCAATCATAAGTAAGCCTCAACTAGGCAAACACCGAGTAAATACTTAGTGCATCAATTCAACGAGACATTCGCTCGTGCCTTAATCTCTGTCGTACATGCAACTTAGCAAAATCACAACATGCTATGTAACACCTCAAACAAGCCTCAGCCGAACAATAATGAATGCCAAATACGCATCTTGCCAAGTAGGCCAATCAAAAATGCCAATTTACAGACAACATTCAATGCCAAGTACGAAACTTGACGACCCTTAGTCACTCAAGGTGATACAAACTAAGTGTACCAATCACAAGTGCCAATTCATATGACATACAAGATGTGCTAAACTCTCATAACCACTTAAGGCCTCACTATCTAATCACCCTAAAGTCGTCACTCCTTATTACTCCAGGTCTCAATCAACTTGGATCGAGCTGACCTTGTTCTGATACCACTTAAACAGGGATGTCACGCCCCGAACCTCAACTGCACGCCAACATCCCTCATTATTCCAATAGCTTCAAGAACTTCTCAAGATCCAACAACAAACATCACGAACACTAAATGAAATGCACAAGCAACAACAGACAAAACTTCATACTATTTTTTTTTTAAAAGACGACTCAGGAAGGTGACAGAGGAATTCACGCTGGTACCATTAATAATCTTACAAACTACAAGTCATCGCTTCAAACACTACAATAGTGAATTCTCAATTTACAATCTCCTTCCAAAGTCAATGATAGATGAAGCCTAGCTCTACAGTACTATACAATATCTAAGTCCACAAAAGAGACACTATGGCAAACATAAATATTCATATTCACCAACAGACTTCTCCAAAAGCTAAACTTTGATATTCTTAACGCTTCGTCATTCAAGACCTGAAAATGTTATCCCACGACGGGGTGAGAATAAATCTCAGCAAGTAAACTCCTAAACCTAGACTAGGCCAATAGTACCTCCAGACGAATCTTAAATGTGTAGTTCCCACATTCTAGGCCAATTGTCAAACCATTTCTTACCAAGCAATTCTAATCACCGAGGCCATTCTTCAGATCAATTCCTATCAAACTACTCTACCCATCAAGTATGGCCATATGCTTAACTAGAAAAAAGGCAATAACACAGTGAAATCACAATCTGGATGCTTACAAGTCAAAACATGATTCACCAAGATAAAGTCAAGCTTCGTACTTTAGATATTTCACATATCATAAACTCATATAGAGTATTTCATATCATAAATCTCAATTCGATATATCAAGGCCCGCGTTATAACACATCAGGCTATGGCATTACACTAAGTAGGACCCACCGTAATAACGACTCCCAGGTCGTACTTTCATTTGGCCAAACCACCCATAGAAACGGCTCCCAGGTCATGCTTTTATTTGGCCAGATCCCCCGTAGAAACGGCTCCTAGGTCTTACTATCACATTGACCCTCCATAACAACGGCTCCCAAGTCATACTTTAACCCTCATTAGTTAATATGTGATCTCATATGAATATACTTATCAATGAATTGCCAGGTGAAATCAAGGTGCACAATTACAAGGAGGCAATCATGGTTTTGATCGGTCAAAAACAACAAGATATCAACCCTTAATACCCAATATAATCCATCCTCAAACTCTCAAACACAATCATATATGTCTTAAGAAGACTTGAGAGGTGGTCTTATCAAGAATCAAGCCATAACAAGCTTGAAAATCCAATTTGAAGCTTGCATGTTCAAGTTTGACCAGTCTGACCTTTGCTCCTTCAAACAGCTCTACAGGACAAACGACTAGGCCAAATTGGGCTCACAATATGTCATCAGAACAACAAGAGAATAAGCTTTCTAAGGGTGGGTGGCTCGCTCCTATTCGATAACGGATGAAGAAGTTATGGCCAAAACAACAGACAGTTTTTGTTCTGGGCAATGTTCTACGCGAGGGGAAAAAAACAAGAAAGGAAGAAGAAAAGAGAGAGAGAGAGAGGGTTTGCTCGGCCAAAATAAAGAGAGCGGAGGGAAGGAGAGGTCTTCCACCAATTCACTTGGTCAAATGGATTGAATGGTAGGTAAAAAGTGTTTCAATTAATGCTAATTAATCCATCTTGACACTTGTCCTCATATACATAATATCTTGCCATCCATTGACTACTTTACCCTTGCATTTTCGGTAGCCATAGGAGACCTCCAATTGACTAAAATGCCCTTTCTCCAATTATTATGACAAGGCCAAACTTCGAGGGGCAAAATGGTCATTTCGCATTTTCCGTTCAAAACTTCACTTTTCCAATTTAAATTACCATCGATGAGGCAACGTACAATTCATTTCAAAATGTTGGAATTCCTCATTGTCCAATACCCAATCTCGCGGTCCAATCTCATGTCGAGCTCTCGTCAACTATAATTTCAATTTATCTTAAACTGACAAGCAACTCTTGCAGGTGCTACACGTATCGACATTAGGGTTTCTCAAGCCGTGACGACTTTGGTTGTCATGTGATTGTGAGAGTTTATCGCTCGTTTCTACGGTTCTGATCATCGGAATCCGATTTATAATATTCGCACAAATTACACATTGGTTAGGTGGAATCACCCACATTCCAACGTATAACACTAACAAGGCATTCCATGGTCGTTCCTAGATTGATCTCTGCTGGCCCAAAATATTCTCTCGACAATTATTATGGTCAAAGCGTCGTTTCTTATTCAAACTTCCCACGTCCACGTACCTGACTCTGCGTTAGTCTATCCCTTTTGGTCAGTTAACTCGAGAGTGGCCAAATTCGAGTGAGATATAATTGAAATACACCAATCGATATCTTTCCATTCCATAGCCTCGAGAGAGGTCAGACTTCGAAATGTCACATCGGCCCTCTATAGTATTAATAGGGCGAAACCCGATCACCCAAAAACGGCCATGCAAGTATCAATCCAAGTCCAAGAATGACTACTGCTACTTAATCGCCACAAGTCAAAATTCGGCCATGGCATATACGGTCCTCAAATCCCACCAAACTTCTCACAATCCCATTCTAATCCATCCATTAGTAGCCTAAAGTCCTAGGTAAGATTTAAGAACAACTGAATTCTCTTACTCTTCCTCTTTTCCCCTCTTCATCATTCACACGACCAGCAAGCATCCTGAGAAGAGGCGAGGCTGTTCAACGATGGCAAGGCGGCGAAGAGGTGATCAACGACGAGATTTCTTGGTACTACAAGGCAAGGATTTCATCCATTCATCTCATATAGTAGTAAAGTGTAAAAAGTGGTAGAGAATGGTGTGGATTTAGGGCTGGACGATTAGAAATCAGAACTGGTAGTAAAAGAAAAACCGTAGTTATATTTGGTCTAGCTTGAGATATGAAGTCGGGTGGATTGCATAGGGTTTGGGTGAGGCATTCTACGCTAGGTACTCTTAATAATCTCCAGAAGTACTAATCAAATCAGATTTGAATGAGGTCCTTGAGTTGAGAATGTTAGGGAAATAGAGGAAATCGAAAAAGTCTATAATGTATGCAGATCGAGAGAACGAGTGCGGAATAAGTTGAGGCCAAGTAGAAGGATTATTTTGTAGCAAGTCGCCTTTAATATCTGTTTGGAATGAAAGAGAGAGGAATGTCTTGCATGCGAAATATTTGGCTTGCCTTTTGAGTAATACATTGCTGCATAACTGTTTTGGTCATGTGTTAACTCGATTTATGATATGTTAGACGACTTGACCTTACATGTGGACAATCCATGGTTAATGAAATCAATCATTAAGAGATGAGTTCTTAGGAGTTAAGGAGGCAACCAGAATAGTTTCATGAATGAAAAAAGAAATGGACGCCTTGCAATGTTCATGAATCGAGTTCGTTTTATGTATTAAACTTGCCAGAACTGTAGTACATGTAATGGATTATTATGAGTTTCATGATCTAGACCATTGGCAATGCACATGAGAAGCTATTCTTGAATGCATTTCTTTGGTGACATGCCATGGCATATCTGGTGCATCATGAAAATACTGAAAACAAGGATGTGACATGAGTTGGGTGCGAAATATGCTATACGGATATTCGGGGAGTCTTGGAGGAAAGGGTAATATTCAATTGGGGTCTCGGATTAGAGAATGATTATTTAGAATATCTGCAAGTGAAAGATCAACCGTGGGTTAATGGAGCTTGTGCATGTGACATGAATGCTTCTTTTGTTCATTCATTCTTGCATTATTTGAATAATGGCTCATGCTTTCATTTATATGCCTGCTGAGTTGTGCTTGAGGTTTTCCTTACTATGCGAGATCAGTTTGGGGTTTAACACGTTGAATTGATTGTTTTTTTTTTTTGGTAAGGTAAGTATGTATTAACTTTTCAAAGACTGGGTACAATGATGAACCAGACGCAAAAATCTTGAACCAATAATGGCACCAAGTGTTTCATGATGGGTTCAACGGTGAACCGGTTGCAAAGTACAACAACGCAACAAATCACGTCCAATCTAGAGGCCAATGGTTGGCCAACATTAAAACTAAAAATGGCCAAACAGTCGGACCCAAAATGTAACGTCACCAGTCAGTCCTATGCAGAATCGGGCAAGAGAGATAACATAAAGCAAGGCTAAACAAACGGCCAAAAAGGAAAGGAGAAACTGAACAACAATGTCCCGAAATATGTGGTGATAGTAACAACCACTCAAGAATAAACCTACGCTAATATAGCAGCAAAGGAAAACCTCCAAGATGGTCAGTAGGCCATCGAAGCATTCCCCAAAAAACCTGGGCAGGTTCGTGGAGCAGCAATTCCAACAGGGTCGGGTGCAATCCGTGTAAGCCAGGCAAAAAAAGAACAGAGACTCAGATTGACTAGATATGGCTGCAAGGCGTTTCGGAGCACCGTACGACTTTACTACAGAATATAGAGATCTAATTCGCCTAGATGTCCCACACATTAGTTTGTCTATGTATATGGCAAATCTGTGGGTTGATGAGGGTCTTGGCCGAGGGATTGTGGTTTATAGATGTTATGCGCTATATGTGCATTTTGGGGACCAACTCATTGGTCCTCTTCCGATGGATGTGTTTGACATTCCTATGGAGGCCATAGCCCATGCACAGGTTCTTCCTATTCTGCCACCCGAATACGCATTCGCACTGGCGGCCGTCCAACCTATTCCTCCTCTGGAGCCACTCGAGGAGGAGAAACCCAAGGAGGAGGAGCCCGAAGAAGAGGAGTTCTCTAACTTCAACACATCCGATGGTTGAGGGCTAGGCTTGGAATCCACGGATCTTTTTGGAAGGATAGGCGACTTTTGTTTGTAAATAGACGTGGGAGTAGAAACCTTAGCCCTCCCAATTTCGCCTTCTAACTTGTGGAACTCATCCTATATTGTGAACACTTTGTTTTAACTAGTATTTTGCATCGATAGATAAGGACAGACTTGATATGGTTGCTTTGGGTGACGTGTTATGGGATGATGCAGAAGCTATTAGTAATGTATTTTTTGACCGATTGTACCGACAAAAATTCAATCGGAAGGCGAAAAGATGGTGCGACTAGAATTGACAGACTCGGGTGACGACATCGGATTGAGCTTAAATTCTATCGGTTGAAGCGAAACGGCATTATAATCAGTACTCATGGCCTTTTGGCATTGAACTACAATGTATTTCGACGATCCGGGATCGTTTAGATAGATTTTGTAATTTTTTAGTATTTTTCGAATTAAATTTTATTATTAGTGGCAATATTGTAATTTTGAGTTTTGTATTCGGAATCCTGGTAGGGTTAGGTCTAGCACCTCATATAAAAGGTGTTTGATAATGTTTGAGTAGACAGAATATTTCTTTTTGATATCAAATTCGTGATTTTCCTCTCAAAGCAAGATTTGCTTGCTTTTTTCGCTGAACGCTGCATCAGGTGGTATTAGAGCCTATGGCGAGTGGCGGTGGTCTTCATGATGATGATCAGGAGACTAGAGCTCCTATCCTTGGGGATGGCATGGTGCAATATTTGGAGCAGCATTTAATGGAACGCATAGATCATCGAATTGATCTCAAACTTCATCGCATCGAGCAGCGGTTTGAAGAATTGACAGATCAATTTGAAGGTCTTGGCGTTGATGTGAACCGGAATCAGCGAAATAACATAAGGTCGAGTGTAGATCTTGCTCGCGATGACCCTGTCAATAGGCTTGTTCTCGTCCGCAGATAGAATAACCCTTTGTTCTCAGAGAGTTCAGAAGAAGAAGAGCATGAATTTTCTGATGAAGGACGTGCTGATTATGAAGATAGAGATCGTTATGGAGGAATTCAAAGGCGGCATTATGACGATTACAATAGAAGAGATGGCAGACGACGTTTCGACGATTGTAAAGGTAACGAATTTAAACTAAAAGTCAATATCTCTTATTTTAATGAAAGTCTGGGAATAGAAGAATTTCTGGATTAGATTGTTGATATAGATAGATTCTTTGATTATAAGGGAACCATTAGCGAGAAAAAGGTGCGATTAGTAGTCTGCAGATTGAAAAGGGGTGCGTCTGCATGGTGGGAGATACTGCAGAATAAGAGGGAGCGAAAAGGAAAAGAGAGGGTGCGAACCTGGAATAGAATGAAAAGGTCGTTGAAGTAGGAGTTCCTTCCCCCTAATTATGAACAGATCATGTTCCAGCAATACCAACGTTGCCAGTAGGGCAATCAAACTGTACATGAGTATTCGGCAGAATTCATGAGATTGGCAGAGCGAAACAATCTGTCAGAAACATAGGTACGACAGGTGCCCAGATATCTAGATGGGTTGAAGCCCTTCATTCGGGATAAAATTGGGGTACAGTTTTTGCGGAATCTAACTGAAACTAAGAACATGGCTAGAAAGGCAAAATAATGCAACAAGAACGGACTAAAAGAGGCTTTGAAAATTATAGGGGTAGTAGGTCAGGCAGTTCCATGGAAAAGAGCGACTTCAACAATCGCTTTAACGTAGAGCGAAATCAAGGGGATAAGGCGATAGAAAAACGCCCTCTGAACGAGGCAAGGGACAAGGGATCGCAATCATAGAGAACTGTGAACCCGAATCCTTATGCTAAACCGGCGACGATTAAGTGTTACAGGTGTAATCAACTTGGGCACCGCTCTAATGAATGCCCTTAGAGAAAGACAGCAAATGTGGCAGCAAGAGAAGAGGAAGAAAAAGACAGATATTGCTGCGAACCAGATGTGAGGAAGAAGATTTTCAAGATGAGGAAGAGAAAGAGATAAACTGTGTAGTGCGCAGGATGATGTTAGCTCCAAAACGGGAGGATGATTCATAGCGCCATCATTTATTCCGAACCAGATGCACTATTATGAGGAATATTTTTGATGTGGTCATTGATAGTGGGAGCATGGAAAATATCATTAGGAAGAATGCAGTGAAAAAACTAGGGATACCTGTAGGGAAACATTCTAACCCCTATAGGTTAGGATGGATTAAATCTGGAGCAGAAAGCATTTAGATAACTGAACGTTGTAAAATTTCATTCTCCATTGGTAAGTATCATGATGAGTTGCATTGTGATGTTGTAGATATGGATGTATGCCACGTGTTGATTGGGAGGCCGTGGCAATTTGATGTGGATGCTCAGCATTTGGGGAGAAGCAACTAGTATAATCTAATGAAAGATGGGGTGAAGTATACGTTACTACCGTTGAAGAATAAAGGAAAACAAGTTCGGATAATAATTTCCTTGCTCTTAGGAAATTTAAATATGAAATTAAGGAGACTAGGGAAATTCATGTGCTGGTAGTGAAGCAAGCGATTGAGACAGAGACTGAACTACAAGTGGAGGAGCAGCTTGAAACAGTTAGATCTTCATTGCAAGAATTTAGTGAGCTAATGCCTAAAGAGATCCTAGATGGGTTACCTCCTATGCACGATATTCAACACCATATCAACTTAATTCCTAGTGTTAATCTGCCTAATTTACCACACTACATGATGAGTCCTAAGGAGAGTGAGATTTTAAAGGAGAAGGTGGAAGAATTGCAGCAAAAAGGGCACATTCAGGATAACGTGAGCTCATGTGTTGCTTCTGCCTTGCTAACTCCTAAGAAAGATGAGAGCTGGAGGATGTGTGTTGACAGCAGAGCCGTTAATAAGATAACTGTGGGCTACAGGTTTTCAATACCTAGGTTGGATGACATGCTGGATAGATGCACAAAACTAATTAGTTTGCGAAGTTGGATTTGAAGATTGGCTACCATCAGATTTGTATTCGGCTTGGAGATGAGTGGAAGACAACTTTTAAGACAAAGAAGGGGTTGTACGAGTGGTTGGTGATGCCGTTTGGGCTTTCTAATGCTCCAAACACTTTCATGAGGCTTATGAATCATGTTCTGAAATCTTTTATTGAAAAATTCATCGTAGTTTATTTTGATGATATCTTGATTTATAGTAAGACTGAGGAGGATCATTTGATGCACTTGGGGGAAGTGTTGACAGCTTTGCAGACTAGTAAGCTGTATGTGAATCTTAAGAAATGTAGTTTTCTGACTAATAAATTACTATTCTTGGGGTTTACTATTACTGCCGAGGGAATAGAGGTGGTTGAGACGAAGGTGAGAGCCATTAGAGAATAGCCTACTCCAAGAATAGTTTCTGAAGTTAGGAGTTTTCATGAGTTGGCTACCTTTTATAGGCGATTTATTAGGAATTTTAGCACTATCGTAGCCCCGATTACAGAGTGTATGAAGAAAGGTAGATTTCTATGGGGAGAGGAAGCCGAGAATAGTTTTGCTATTCTGAAGGAAAAGTTGTGTACTGTACCTGTTCTGGCTCTACCTAACTTTAATAAGCTATTTGAGGTAGATTATGATGCCAGTAGAGTGGGTATAGGAGTCGTTTTGTCTCAAGAGCATAGGCCAATTTGCTTTTTCAGTGAGAAGTTCAGTGATGCAAGACAAAAATAGAGCACTTATGACCAAGAATTCTATTCTGTCGTAAAGGCTTTGAAGATGTGGGAGCATTATCTGATTGGGAAGAATTCGTGCTTTATTCTTACCATGAAGCTTTAAAGTACTTAAATAGTCAGAAGAGGATAAGTAAAGATATGCACGAGCGTTGGTGTCAGTTTTCACAAAAATTCCCTTTCAGGTTGCAGCACAAATCTAGTGTGCATAATGTTGTAGCATATGCGTTGAGCAGGAGAGCTGGCTTGCTGATTACATTACGCCAGGACATTATGGGGTTCGAGCAGCTGAAATAGCACTATACAGACGATGAAGATTTTGAGTAAATTTGGGATACGTGTGTTCCTGATCAACCTGTGCAGGAGTTCTACATTCTGGATGGTTATCTAATGCATGAGAATCAACTTTGCCTTCCTCGGACATCATTACAAGAGAAGATAATTTGTGATTAGCATGATGGTGTATTGACTGCACATCTAGGTCGAGACAAAACTATTGCTGTAGTTAGGGAGCGATTTTACTGGCCCCAATTGCAAAAAAAACGTCAGTAGGTATGTGCAGAAATGTTATGTTTGCCAAACTACCAAGGCGCAATCTAAGAATACATGTTTATATATGCCTTTACATGTTCCTGACAATATATGGGAAGATCTGTCCATAAATTTTGTGCTAGGTTTGCCACAAACTCAAAGAGGCGTGGATTCTATTTTTATTGTAGTTGACAAATTTTCCAAGATGGAATAAACACCTGATTTTTTATCAGTCTTTTTCAGTCTTATTTTTAGAAATTCATAAAAAAACATCCATAAAAAATTAAAAAATTATAAAATCAACTTTGGCAGCCTTGGCCAAGCCCAAGGAACCATTTTTGTCAAAAAATATATTTTTATATTTTTCATATTTTTTGGTATTTTAGAAAATAGCAAAATCCTTGAAAATTCAGGAAAAATAGCATTTGATGTCACAAAAATATAGAAAAATAGTCAATATTTTTATTTTAATTCCTTTTTCTTCTTGACCTCATAAAAAGTCCAAATTCAAGTTTAATTTTATGTGTTCCTTTGTTACATGTATGATTAAATTTGAAAAAAAAATGTCAATTGAGTTTTTTAATTTGCAATTTTGGCATTCAATCTAATTGTCCTTCATTGCAATTTAGCCTAATTATTTGCACAAATTACTCAATTGCATGAATTGGGTAAAATTGCATACTTTATTGCAATTTAGTCATTAAATTTGGGCATAATTGAAATTACTTCCAATTCAAGGTCTACATTTATCAATTGAAGCCACTACCCAATGTTTTTCATCACTCTGAGTCGATTGGCATAGGTGATTTGGTCCAATTTGACTTTTTAAGCTTTCAATTTCATAATTTTTTGAATTGCAATTAAGGACAAAATTGGGGCTTTAATAGAAATTGATATGAACTTTTGGGTAAAATCACATTTTTAGATAATATTCATGCCCTAAGTTCAATTCTGAGGTTTAATTTGTAAAAATTCAACGTGAATTAGGTTTAATTTTTGAAAAACAAGTCAGAACCGATTCGACCGGTTAGATCGCTCGGTCAAACGAATCGAACCAATCCACTACAATGTCGTCTTCTTCCCCAAACTCCGGCGCAGATGAACAGCGCAAGGCCGAATTTTGATAGCAAAATTGACCGAACAATCGACTACGATTGAAGAAGCATTGGTGGGGGTTTAATTCTTCAAATCATTCCCGTCGATTGGCACCAAAATTGCGACCAATGGTCGTCGGAGTGGAATGAAATTGATTGGTCAAGCTTCGGAGTTGCCAAAAGCCAATGAAGCCACACTTAGCTTAAATCCATACCAAATTTGCACGAGATGAAGCCTGCCAGAGGACCAAACAGAGCTGGACAAAATGCCCAACATCCCCAATGCCATTTGGACCAAATGGCACGCCAAAACATATGCCATTTCAAGTCGGTTAGTCGCCCACAATTCGCGGCAAAAATTCTTGAAATGGGATATAACCTGAGAGGCCTTCGAGAATATAAGGGGGGGTTCATTCAGTTGTGCAGGATTAACAGAATCGAGAGAGTGAGAGAAAAGCGAGGGAGAGCTTGTTCTCCGACTCCGTCGTCGAGAACTCGAGCTTGATTGCAAGGCGCTGGTTAGGTCGTCTTCGGCCAAACCGAAGATAAAGAAGAACGTTGGAAGCTTGCATGAAGCTCTAAGAGGCGATCGTCGCCGGCCGTGCTACCTGAAGCCGCGAGAACAGGTGAGTTAGAACTTCGAGCTTCTCATTAAGCATCAATAGTGACTCACATGTCTTACATGTATTCTTGCATTTAGTGTGCGTTTTGTTCCTTTGGCATCACTGACCATCATCGCATATTCATTTTGCATCGGTTTCGCTTTAACACTTTGAATCAAGTCTCCAAACTTTTTGCCATAGCCGAGCACTGTTCAATCTCGTCTAGCCAAATCTAGGTCGTGCGAGCACAATCGGAGCTCGATATAAGTGTTCTGAACCTTCTCCCACGTTACTCTGTGTTTGAATTGTCTCGATTTTGCGTAGTTTTCATGATTGAACTCCCATGGCCGTACTCGGCGTTCTACATGCTGCATGTGACTCAGTGGATGAAATGCTCTGATTCTTAGATATGTCAAACTAGAGATTATTGCGAGTTGATTGGTGCCGGTCTCGTGCAATTTCGTCAAGGTTTCGTTATTAGATTGTCGTCGGAGATTCATAGCCGTCCATTTAGTTGCAGTCACGAGGTTGAAGACAAAGCTGACGTGTCTGGTCAAAGAGTCAACGGTTCTAGGTGGCAATCTTTCATTGGTCCACCTAGTTGCTCAATCAGCATGACCGTTAGGGTCTGGCATTCAAGTGGGTAGATCGAATGGCTTAGATAAATCGAGTTAGATAATTAGTAGACGTCCAATTAATAATTAGGATATTAGAAATTAGTTTTATAATCAGAAAATAAAAAAGTGTAGAAACAGTGTCGTTTAGGTTAATGGGTGTATGGCGTCGTTTAGGTTTATGATAATGGACATTCTGGATCGAGTCTAGTCTTCTAATCATGTCCGTAGATTTTGGTATGTCGATCGGGAGGTCTTGATTGAGTCTTCTTTTAATCTAAGCCATAGAATTAGGTAAACCAATCTTGAGACCGTGGAAGTAGCCACGCGGTTGAATAGGAATCGTCGGAATAAATCCGAATAATAGAAAAATAAAAATGTAGAACAACGCTGTTTTGGAGAAGATGATTGCGCGGGTCAAGGTCTGGGCCAAGTTCCGGCCCGAGTGGGTCGGGTCAACCCGGTCCAAATTATTTTTTTAATAAAAAAATTCATAAAATGATTTTAAAAATAAAAAAAGTCTGAAAAATTCTAGAAATTTCTTAAAAAAATGTTAGAAAATCCTAAAAAATCCCAAAAAATATAGGAAAATTGTAGAAAATTCCTAGACATTCCAAAAATTCCCAAAAATTGAGAAATCTCACCGATAACTGGTCAATCCTATTTTTAGAATTTCTTATCCATTCTTCTGGAAATTGACGATTTTACCCTTTAAGGGTAAATCGCCTCAGCTTTGTATACGAGATAAGTCAAAAATGCCAAGATAAGGATTAGGATCTTTTAGGTGACCAATTCTTCTGCTTGGGTTCACGAATCTCGTCATTTTCCCTGAAAAGATGATTTTACCCTCAAAGGGAAAATTGCCTCCATTATTCTAATCGAGTCCTGAAAATTGCTCAAAATTAAGATTTGGGTCAAGTGATCGACTAATCCTTCTATTTGGGATTTTCAATTCTCATCACCTTCTGTAATGACGAATTTACCCTTCAAAGGGTAAATCGCTTCCAAAATACCAGAAAAATTCTAAAAATTCCTGAAAAATAGGAATGGTTTGGTTGGATGATTAGTTCTATTTCCACCCCCTTTTGACTCCACATTTCCTCTGAAATGACAATTTTGCCCTTTTGAGGCAAATTGCCTCAAATTTCTTTAAAATTATGACTTTGCCCCTCATGGGCAAATCATGTCAAAATCACTCCTAAACCTTGATTGACATTTCTCTAGGCTAATAGAGCCTGTACTAGGGATGTCACACTGCTTTCATGTGATTTATCCACACGTATTAGATCCTTGATTTGCGCACTCGTTTTATTGACTGTGTTTGCTAGGATAGTCATTCGTATTTGCATGAACTCTTGGATGTAGGGTTCGCACCTCACTCATTCGCATTAAATCTTAGGTTAGATAAATCATTCGACTTATGTGCTGAAAGGGTGTCAACTCTAACAGTTGACATAACAAATTCCCCGATCCCATTTCTCTAGTTTTCGCATAATTGAATAGAAAGCTCCCAACTATTCGATAGGACTCCCAATCGTACTATCCACAAAACGATTGGTGGCCACTCCTTGGCATGTACACGTATCACATGTCACCAGATCGCACTGAAGGTCGACCACATATACCGCCGTTGCGACTTGGGTAACGGGCCTTAGGAAATGTTACGCCCCGAACCCTTCGAGCACACGAGCATCACTGTCAGCAAACAACACATCTCTCACGGTCCCAAGATCCCCCAATATCTAAGTCGAGAGATATAATAAATATATCATGCATGCGAAAGCGATGTCAACTCCAATCAATAGATACAACAATACTCGAGACTTAGGACACAAGGGTACATCTTTCATATAGGTCCAACTCTACTTTCCTGGTACAACAAGATGACGTGGGACAGGTACATCGAGGTTACATTAACCAATTACCCAAAGGTTCAATTCCTAATCCACCAATCAAAAGGACAATCCCTAATATCACAAAATGTAAATCCATATCTGGTAACTCTTCTAAATACGGTTGATCAACTATCCCTTCAAATGTCAATCATTGGCAAGTTCGCGCTTCCTTCACTTGGAACCTGAAAAAAATTTAAGCCCTCATTAGGGTGAGATATAAATCTCAATAAGGTGGGTCCTAACCCTAGATTAGGCCAACCGTCCACTCAGGCAATCATCTATCCCAAAATTCCAACTCATAACCATATAGGCGCATACAAACAAAGATAGTGACACACAAATGACGGGCATGCAACTTTGACACCATGTTACACTCAGATGATTATGCACACCTCATCCTGCCACTATACCACAACCAACTCTTCCTACCTGCCTCATTCTCCAGCCCACAATTAGATCCATCAGGCTCTCCTTATGCCCTCGATTAGATCCCATCAGGCTCGGTCTGCGAAAACGCATCAGACCGTCATTAGCAACCCGCGTAAATGCATCAGGTTCCGATGAATCTCCAGGCAAATATATCATCTCATACCTCCGTCCCGCGAATAGTTCGCATCAGGACCATGGCCATTAAAACCCCGCCATTAAATCGCATTAGGGAACCACTGGTAACCCGCGTAAACGCATCAGGTTCCAATGATTCTCCAGGCCAATATCATCACCTCATTCCTCCGTACCGCGAATAGTTCGCATCAGGACCATGGCCATCTCAACCCCGTGATTAAATCGCATCAGGGTGCCACACAACATCAACTCCACCCCGCGATCTCGTCGCATCAGGGTTTCCATCTCCCGCCCCGCGTCTCACACGCCTTAGGGCCTCGCCATGCCATGCTCATGCTATGATTTTCCAATTCTTTTTCCATACATTACGACATGTGCAATTCAGGCACAATTCAAAACTCATGGCATGCAAGACAATTAAATGATACATATACATGGCAACAAATAAACTCAAGCATTAGCACATATAAACCCCTATACACTTCTTAAACGTTCCAAGAACAATGCTCTTGACAACTTTCACAAATCATTTCATTTATCTCTCAACTCGCCCAGTCGAGTCCAATCTTCCTAGCATAAGGTTAGAAATTCCCTTACCTTGCGTTTGATAGCACCAAATTCACTTCTTGAATTCTCAAAGTTTCTGCCTCCTAGGGTTCAAGGTCGAACTCGTTGCTCAACCTAGGAATTTCAACAAATTCCATCAATTTTCAAGTCTAATTCAACCATCCACGAATCCTAATCCTCCATAGCATAATCCTCAACATCTTAACATGTTTTATTCGCCAATTTGAGACTCAAAATCCAACGCCAACAGCCCCCACAGCCCCGGCCTTGCACAGAATTGAATCGGTTCTTTCCGGTTCTGTGCAAATCGGGCACAATCAGCCCTAAATCAACTCTAAATCCACCATTTAATCCTCATCCTACCTCTTAACATGTCTATCTAAGGGTTCTTGAGGCTCACCATGAGTTTGAGGTCGATTGGTTGCCGGAAACCCGTTGAACGTCGTCGGATCTCCCTAGGTCAGTACCGGTAGTTTTCTGTTCCAATTTCACAAGATAGATTCGAGGTCAAAATTTCATCAAATCAAGCCCAACTTTTTACCACAGATTCATATACATGTCTATTAGGTCTCCACGAAATTTAACCTCAAAACTCCCACATTTCGTCCTTCAAAAGGGTCAGAAACCAGACCTACCTCAAGTTAGAGCAAATTCTATCGGCTCTCGGGAAATGCTTGACCGGAGCTCCTAGGTGGTCCAAATGCCTCGCTTCCACTTCGAGGAGGTCGGCAAGACGTAGATCTAAGTTAGTGTAGTCGACCGGCGATCAAATGGTGGTCGGAAGAGGTCGTCGTGGGTGCCGAAAAGAGGGACCAGAACTGGTCAACGGCGACAGAATGAAGAAGGAAGAGGAAGAGGAAGTTTCGGTGGCTTGAGGGGGGTTTGGCCAGCCAAATGAGTGAGGAGAGAGAGTGAGAAGACTATATTCAAAGCCTTGGTCAATGGTTGAATGGTAGGTTTGAAAAAGTTGGACATGACCACACTTTACATCATCCATTGACACTTGTCCCATTGTCTTCCCAAGGAGATCCAATGGCCCCCATTCCATCATCTTTTTCAGCAGCTCTTGAGGGGTTTAATGTCCAAAATGCCCTTCTTCAATTGGTTGGGCAAGGTTCTAAGCTTGAGGGGCAAAAAGGTAATTTTACCCCCGACGTTTTGAACGTCGTTTTTCTCGTTCTAGAATCCTTTGATAGGGCGACGACCAATCCGAATAACGTTGTAATTCTTGATTTTCCATTTCAAATCTTTCAAGACTCGTTTCTGATGATTTCTTTTATCGGACGTAGTTCCAGCCTATCCCGAACCGATGGACAGCTTTTACAGACTTTACGCGTACGACCTTGTGATTCTCATCACATTTAGGACTCGTCAATTCGTGGCGGCTTTAGTTGTCATGTAATTGTAAGGCTTTATCACTAGTCCCTTCGGTCACGATCTTCACTGTCCAATTTAGGAAAATTTGCAAATCATACCTTGGTTAAGCGGCATCACCCGCGCTTTAATCGTATGACACTCGCAAGGCATTTCTTAATCGTTCTTGGATCGGCCTTTTGTAGTTCTAAATATCCCCTCAACAATCCTTAATCATTTCTTATCCGAATTCCCCTGGTCCACGTACCATGTCTCACGTCAGCCTTTCCCTTTTGGTCAGCCTACTCGAATTGATCAGACTCGAGCGAGATATAACTAAAATACATCTCTAGATTCATTTCTCATTAATGAGTCTGAAATTGACTGGAAATCAAAATGTCACAACTCTTCCATCTTTATAAAAATTTCGTCCTCGAAATTTACAACCTTCTAACCATCCAGCCCTCTGGGGCATTGGCGTCTCATTACATCCTCGTTCCCCCAAACAATTCCTTTTTATGACTTGACGATCTTACTCATCCTTTCTGACCTAAAGTCATCTTTCTCTAGGACTTGTCTCCTTCAGTCCTCAATCTATGCTCACCTTCCTTTGTTCCCAATCGATATTCATAATATTTGTCGGCAGTTCATCTTCGAGCGTTCACATTACCTCTTTCATTTGTCTATCACCATTAATACCAGGCCTCGTCAGAATGTATTCTTTTACGTCCACACCATTCAGCGTATCACTCCTTTCAAGCTTCCTTTCACACCATCAGAGATTCAAGGGCCTTATCAACTTGTCCTCCATTAACCAAATCGAGTTATGGCCCTCTTGACTCTTTAAACAATTACATGATCACTTCCGTAGTAATCCATTCTCGATTCCATCCGAAAATTCCCTTGGGTCAAGGTGGTCCTTCGACTTTCATGGTCATGCTCTTCTCTTTTGTTGACATGTCCAACACTCAACCATACAATAGATTAATTTCCCCCTCCGACCCTTATCACCGGTAGTATATGTATATATCTTGGCACACCTTTTTTGCCATCCCCAGAAACACCGTAATTCTCCTTTGAATCTCGATGAGGTCATTTCCTTAAGTTTCCCTTCAATACTGGACTCGTACTTCCGTCCATAGGACTCAAGGCCATCCATTCCTATAATCCGTCCAGTATCGGTGTTTAATCATGGCACACCTCAATTTCCTTCTGGCCTTCAGGCTAGATGTTTCTAATAACCATCACATTAGTCCATTTGCGAACTTCCAATTTAGAAGTTGAACCTCTTATTTCTCGAGGGAAGATCTGTCCCTTCATTGCCAATTACTCAATGCTCAAAGTTCAATTATAAGCATCCGCTAGATAATTCACCCCTCCTTAGCGATATGGTTATCGTTTAACAACATTTGGGTAGTCTCTCCGTTCCACGTGCCTTTCCACCAATTCCTTTTAGACAGTCCATGCTCTCAATCTCTTATAGTTCACGTAACTTCGAGGTCTTCCCTTGCACAAGCAACGCTCCTACATCCACAAGCAATTTCATCCTTCGGCGTTGCCTCTCATTCAATTTTTCTCGGGAAATTACTACGTTATTTTCTTGTGGTAGATATTAACTCAAACCTCTTTCCACTCAAGTAAGGTTTCTCAAACTTTGTCGCGAGCTCTAAGCATTGCAACTCATGTGGCCTTACTATCATGGCGTACATGTAATACCCACTTCAAATCGCCTTGTTACGTCTCAAATTTCCTTTCCACATCACATCATCAAGACTATCGACTCTTTTGATTCCGAACAGGACCGCCACTACCAGCGTAGGCATCCACTTGACTCAAGTCCTCGAAAGTGCAATTCACGTCTGTTCCTCCCTTCACATTACATTTTATATTTAACCCATTTCATCATTGGAACAGCTCTAGTAGGGAATCTTCCCACGATCCGTCCGTAACAATTCACCAATCTTAGTAAATCTCAACTTCCCGCAACTCAGATCGACCATGGTCAATTCATTACTTATTCCAATCCTCAAAGGATTTATCACTTATTCCAATGCGTGACTTACTTCATCAGGTCCACAACTTGCGCTCTTCACATTTAGCATGCAATGGGCATTTACTTAGAGCCTATATGACACTTTCAAAAACTGTTCATGTTTCTCATGGCTCCTTACATGAGTTCAACCATCGTCTTTCGAGAAGGTAACGACCAACTCAATCATTCCTTGGGCACTTAGTTCGACTAATATACCAAGTGCCAAATCTTCCAACTACTCCTCGCACTTCTCACTTGAGAGCTTAGACCTTGGCTCTCTGTTGTCACGGGTCCCCTCTTGGACCGCACGACATTTTACTTATTCTTGTCACTCTTCTCTCGAGAAGCATTAGTGCTTTAGCCTCTAAGTTCAATACTCACTAAGGCGACCTTATCCCAATTCCGTTCGTTCCACTGAACGTCAACATCATCCTGGAATTCAACATTATCTACATGACTGTCTCTCGGATTTCACTTCCAAGAGTCATTCAAGTTCTGCGTCCTCTTTCTCGGTATAGACGCTCAATCATAATAATAAGACAATTTAGAGTTTTTCTTCCTTTTACAATACGGTGTTTTACCATGTAAGGGAAGCTATACACTCTAGTGGCATCCTCTCATTTCAAATTCACATTGTCCTTTCTATTCCATAGGACGTCAACCTTAGAGTCTGCGCCAACGGCGATACCTTTACTCTAAGATTTAAATACCACCCTACTTTCACATCCTCTTTCCCGTAACTCAGTCACCTCAAGTGACAATATCTATTTGTCCCCGGGTCTCCACCAGTTCACTTGTCGAATGGTCAATCCGATTACCTCAAATCACTTTGCAAGTATTCTCTAAGCGCTTTTTTCATTTACTAAATCATTTGCTAGGATCACAACCAGTCAGGACTATCAAGTTCATTCACTTTTCTTTTCGTCAATGACCAATTCATGGTCCAATCGCCCTTTAAGAACAATGTCTATTCTTTAGGAAATAGCAAATCATGATTTCATTTCTCATGGTTCCCATTCAATCAACCGATCCTAGGAAATCATTAAATCCAGGCAAACTAGCATGCCGATTTTTCCTCGACTCCTTCCATAATAGAAAAGACGGGCTACCCATTTTCCACCATGTGTCTTACACCCAAGTAATCAACCATTTCTCGTAGGCACGCTCCATATCCATAATGATCATCTCTTTGCTCGTAATCCATTAGCAGGAGTTCTCTTATTCATAAGTCTTTCGATCATTCTCCTCTTTTGCTGAGTCCCATCACCATTCCTCAAAATTAGGAATAACAACCAGCCATAAGGTTCTCAAGTTCCAATCTACTCAAGAACTTACTCATCTTATTCAAGGGTCCTTGACCACCCTTACCATATGCCTAAACGACCTTGAGAACTCTATCTCGCACCGGTCAATCATTCTATGATCCTTGCAAAAGTATTAGGATCCAAACAACCTTGCTCTCAAGCAACCCCAGGATAATACTTTTCATTAAACAACTCAGCATAGAAAAGACGAGGTGAATTTGAGGAAACCCTTCCTTTGGTGACCTTTCACCAATCATCAAGCCTCTTAGGGCTAGTACTGTCAAGGTCACTTTCTTTCTTCAGTGTACCCAAGACCTCTAAGGTTTCCTTACAAGATCCTCAATCCAGAGGGAGACAATTTCAAATCTCATCCCTCTACCTGATTCAATCAATCTCAACCTTATACGTAATCTTATAAGCTTTTCCAAGCTCTCTTGGTCCTTTCCACACATTCAATTTCGAAAAGATTAACTCAGAGTCACCTTCTTCGTGACTTCCATCACTTTAACTCATCAGTACTAGTATTTATCACCACAGTAACTTAAAGAATCATGGCAGCTCCTCCTCGAGCTTGCTTAACCAACAAATTTCCTCATTTCCATTTAAAGTTCCTACGACCCATTCAGCTCTTAGGTATCGTACGATTAACAGATCGAGCCGTATTTTCCTTTTGGTACCCATACTCCAATTGCCCATCTTTACTCAATTCTCATGATCCTTCTTAGTTCTTGGATTTTCCCATATCTTACACACTCAAGCCCAATGCTCTTCTACGACCATACTGTCGTCGTTCAACATCATTTGATTCTCATATCTCCTGAACCACTATGATTCCCTCTAGGAATTAAAACTTAAGTCATCTACTCAAGTCTGATAGCCTCAGGCTGCTCATCTTATCATTCATCGCTATCAACCATCAGTGATTTCCGAACGATTCTCCACTAGTTGCTCATTATACAAGGATTCCATATTGTCCTTAAGAAGCAACCATTCATCAAGCCAGTCTTAACAAGACAACTTTTCCACTAACAGCCATTACTAGGCTAGCCTCAACTGGGCAACTGTCAAGCAAGCACTTAGGGCAGCAATTCACCGAGTCAACAGCTCATACTATAAGCCTAGAGGCATCCGCCACTCTAGCATAATCAGAACAGACTATCTCATTCTCAGCATGCCTCAATTTAACGGGTATAAACCCCCTACGTCGTTTAACCTCTCAGTTATACCTTGGCAAAGCCAATCACATGAGGCTAATTATAAAACATCCCTAACATGCCCATCATAACTATCACTTTTATTTTTCAAAGGGCATCCACTGTCAAGCACGAAGCTTTTAACCATGCCACTCATAGGCACCATTACACATGTCATGCCATTTTTTATCATTCTTGACGAGGATCAATCCCGTGTCATACATCTCTTATCCACAATTGGACTCAACCTAATACCTAGACTTCCCCTTTCAAGTTATGACTTGGGTCATTCCTGCTTCTTGCCATCTTAGAAGCCTGCCAGTAGTCGCTCCTTGTCCAAACCTCTATGTCCCGGTGATCACGCCCCGCTCTCATCAGACCTGGCCGTTGCAGGTTGTCTCAAGTCATACATCTATGGAGAAAGCCCTATTCCACATGTCCCATACCATGTTTCATTACAGTTTATAGGTATCCCATCACTTGTCCCAAATCAAGCGATAGTTTATTAAGTCTAATAATGATAAGTTCATGCATGCACCCTCATCAACTTTCATTTCAAAACTACAAACTCAAGCACAACATGACTGTCCTCACCACTTGTCATATCAAAATCGCCTTCAGATCAATTCCTATCCCTTTTAAGAGTTCTAATTCCGTCAATAACCATCACATCTCGCAGATCAATTGCCTATAATTAACCATACACCTCAAGTGAAGTAGCTAACTATCTCAAATCCCCAAGCATTCGATCACAATTGGCCTTTAATTCATATATTCCTTATCCGCTCCCTTGTATGCATCTCATCTCACATCATGCAAGACTATCAATAGTAATCGATAACTAAACCATCAAGATATCGCGCAATTCGAGCCTGAATCCACCAATACCGGCTATCTCTTTATAACTCATACTCCTCAAGTTGGGTCATTGACAAACCAAGATCACAATCATACACCTCAATTGACCCTTTATTCATAATTTATTCTCTAGCAACCTCAAATCCAGGCTCATGACTCCTCAATCTCTATTCACTTCCTTATGAGCCTTATTCATAAATCACTCAAGATTGTCTCTTAATTCGGCACTAGGACCATTAGAATACCTCACAAGTTCAAGCCTATAATCCCCAAGATTCAGCAATCCATGCTTATCCCTAAAGGTCTCACTACCTAATTGTCCTTAAGTCAACGCTCCTTATCACTCCGAGTTTCAATCACATTGGATCGAGATGACCTTGCTTTGATACCAAATCAAACGACGAATGTCACACCCCAAACCCTTCAAGCACGCGAGCATCCTTATCAGCGAACAACACATCTGTCGCGGTCCCAAGATCCCCCAATATCTAAGTCGAGAGACATAATAAATATATCATGCATGCGGAAGCAATGCCAACTCCAATCAATAGATACAACAATACTCGATGACTTAGGACACAAGGGTACATCTTTCATATAGGTCAAACTCCACTTTCCTGGTACAACGAGATGACGTGGGACAGGTACATCGAGGTTACATTAACCAATTACCCAAAGGTTCAATTCCTAATCCACCAATCAAAAGGACAATCCCTAATATCACAAAATGTAAATCTATATCTGGCAACTCTTCTAAATATGGTTGATCAACTATCCCTTCAAATGCCAATCCTTGGCAAGTTCGCGCTTCCTTCGTTTGGAACTTGAAAAAAATTTAAGCCCCCACTAGGGTCAGATATAAATCTCAGTAAGGTGGGTCCTAACCCTAGGTTAGGCCGACCTTCCACTAAGGCAGTCATCTATCCCGAAATTCCAACTCATAACCATACAGGCGCATACAAATAAAGATAGTGACACACAGATGATGGGCATACAACTTTGACACCATATCACACTCAGATGATTATGCACATCTCATCCTGCCACTATACCACAACCACTTCTTCCTGTCTGCCTCATTCTCTAGCCCGCGATTAGATCGCATCAGGCTCTCCTGATGCCCTCGATTAGATCGCATCAAACTAGGTCCGCGTAAACGCATCAGACAGTCATTGGCAACCCGCATAAACGCATCAGGTTCTGATGAATCTTCAGGCCAATATCATTATCTCATACCTCCGTCTCGTGAATAGTTTGCATCAGGACCGTGGCCATCATCACCCCGCGATTAAATCGCATCAGGGCACCACTGGCAATCCGTGTAAACGTATCAGGTTCCAATGATTCTCTAGGCCATTATCATCACCTCATTCCTCTGTCTCGCGAAAAGTTCGCATCGGGACCATGGCCATCTCAACCCCGCAATTAAATCACATTAGGGCGCCACACAACATCAACTCCACCCCACGATCTCGTCGCATCAGGGTATTCATCTCCCGCCCCGCATCTCACACTCCTTAGGGCCTCGCCATGTCATACTCATGCCATGATTTTCCAATTCTTTTTCCATACATAACGACATGTACAATTCAGACACAATTCAAGACTCATGGCATGCAAGACAATTAAATGATACACACACATGGTAGCAAATAAACTCAAGCATTAGCACGTACAAACCCATATACGCTTCTTGGACGTTCCAAGAACAGTACTCTTGACAACTCTCACAAATTATTTCATTTATCTCTTGACTTGCCCAATCGAGTCCAATCTTCCTAACATAAGGTTAGAAATTCCTTTACCTTGCGTTTGATAGCACCAAATTCACTTCTTGGATCCTCAAAGTTTTGACCTCCTAGGATTCAAGGTCGAACTCGCCGCGCAACCTAGGAATTTCAACCAATTCCATCAATTTCCAAGTCCAATTCAACCATCCACGAATCCTAATCCTCCATAGCATAATCCTTACCATCTTAACATGTTTTATTCACCAATTTGAGACTCAAAATCCAACGCTAACAACCCCCATAGCCCCGGCTTTACATAGAACTGAATCGGTTCTTCTCGGTTCTGTGCAAATCGGGCATAATCAGCCCTAAACCAACTCTAAATCCACCATTTAATCCTCATCCTACCTCTTAACATGTCTATCTAAGGGTTCTTGAGGCTCACTGTGAGTTTGAGGTCGATTGGTTGCCGAAAACCCGTTGAATGTCGCCGGATCTCCCTAGGTCAGTACCAGCAGTTTTCTGTTCCGAGTTCACAAGACCGATTCGAGGTCAAAACTTCATCAAATCAAGCCCAAATTTTTATCACATATTCATATACATGTCTATTAGGTATTCAGGAAAATTGACCTAAAAAATCCCACATTTCGGCCTTCAAAAGAGTCATAAATCGAACCTACCTCAAGTTGGGGCAGATTCTGTCGGCTCTCGAGAAATGCTTGGCTGGAGCTCCTCGGTGGTCCAAATGCCTCGCTTCCACTTCGAGGAGGTTGGCAAGATGTAGATCTAAGTTGATGTGGTCGACCGGCTATCAGATGGTGGCCGAAAGAGGTCGTCGTGGGCGTTGAACAGAGGGACCAGAATTGGTCACCGGTGACAGAATGAAGAACGAAGAGGAAGAGGAAGTTTCAGTGGCTTGAGGGGGGTTTAGCCAGCCAAATGAGTAAGGAGAGAGAGTGAGAAGACTATATTCAAAGCCTTGGTCAATGGTTGAATGGTAGGTTTGAAAAAGTTGGACATGACCACACTTTACACCATCCATTGACACTTGTCCCATTGTCTTCCCAAGGTGATCCAATGGCCCCCATTCCATCATCTTTTTCGGCAGCTCTTGAGGGGTTTAATGTCTAAAATGCCCTTCTTGAATTGCTTGGGCAAGGTTCTAAGCTTGAGGGGAAAAAAGTTAATTTTACCCCCGACATTCAAAACATTGTTTTTCTCGTTGCAGAATCCTTTGATAGGGCGACGACCAATCCGAATAACGTTGGAATTCTTGATTTTCCATTTCAAATCTTTCAAGACTCGTTTATGATGATTTCCTTTATAGGACGTGGTTCCACCCTATTCCAAACCAACGGGCGGCTTTTGCAGACTTTACGCGTATCGACCTGTGATTCTCATCACATTTAGGGCTCGTCAATTCGTGGCGGCTTTAGTTGTCATGTAAGTGTGAGGGTTTATTACTAGTCCCTTCGGTCACGATCTTCACTGTCCGATTTAGGAGAATTTACAAATCATACCTTGGTTAAGCAGCATCACCTGCGCTTCAATCGTATGACACTCGCAAGGCATTCCTTAATCGTTCTTAGATCGGCATTTTATGGTTCTAAATATCTCCTCAACAATCCTTATGGTCAAAGCGCCATTTCTTATCCGAATTCTCCAGGTCCACGTACCATGTCTAGCGTCAGCCTTTCTCTTTTGGTCAGCCAACTCGAATTGATCAGATTCTAGTGAGATATAACTGAAATACATCTCTAGATTCATTTCTTATTAATGAGTCTGAAAATGACTGAAAAATAGAATGTCACAAGAGAGGCCTGCATCCGACCAGACGGGACGACCCATTAACCCGCCAAGATTTCTCGAAGAAGGGAGGGATCTCGAGATTTTCCATGAGGGTTGCGACAGACTGGCGACTCCGCTGGGGACCATTCCAAAGAAGAATCTCTTGGGTTAGGAATTTTTGAGGACTTGAGCCGCTTAAAAAGTTGATTAGTTTATCTAAGCTTGTTTTCTACAGATGCTCTCGAAGGTGAGGTACATACCCTAACCATTGTGTTAAATATTTTTACAGATTGGAGAAATAAGGGGTGGATTATTTGTTGACATCTTTCCTATAGGTTGGAGTTGGGGTTGTATGTTTATTTTTACGCATATATTGAAGCGGTGTTTGATACAAACTGCTATGTATGATCTTGCATTGTGATAATCACGACACATCGCACACTCTAGCGGTCGAACCCCTACTACAACCACCTCTAGGTTATCTTAGATAGGGAAAGGATACAAAAAAAATCTCATGTTTAATAGCACTTGAGACTTTTGTGTTCGTTCCCGTTCACAATACAAATGGGTGATATCTAGCCCTATTCGGTGGGTACTCTTGGAGAGGAATCTGCCATATTTGGATCGTGAGAGCCTCAGCCATAGGTTCTGTACCTGATTTTATTTTTAGAGTATATTCTCACTTGTCTCAAGCACATGTCTTTGGAAAGTTGGTATACCTAAAACCACACATTGTTACAAGGGAATATTTCATGTTCCTTGAGATTTTTGTTGGGAAGGCATTTACTTTTAATGTACTTCCTTACTTTCTATTTCATAGTATGTTCATACATTGCATATTATTCACATATACATGCATTGCATACATTTTGAAATCATTCAAGTGACTGGTTGAAATAACATTGATAGGAGATAGGATGTCGATATTTCCTAGTAGTTCGATGGAGTTGGTAACCTTCGAATATCTAAGGAAATTCTCTCCTCCTGGGCCGAACACAAGGTTATATTTTACTAGATTTGTACATGGCCGAGAGCTAATTGGACATCAATTGGGATATGACGAAGATTGCCAAACTAGTTACTATATCGATAACCTTAGGTTTAAGCGGTAGGCAGACAAAATGCTCAAGCATTATCTAGAGATGAAAAGGCAGTATCGCAACGGCTTAGCTAGAGAAGCCTATGCCCGCCGAAAAGCTGAAAGTCAAGCCAGGGAAAATCAACTAATGATCTCTCTTTGGGGAAAAAAAATACGCCCTACAACGAAGACAAAGCCAATGCGCATCATACTCAATAAGAAAAACCTAAGAAGACCCCCGAAGTCGTTATACCATGGACTAGAGAATGGCTGGAAGAGCTAAAGCATCTCGACCGACCCGTTGAAGACTATCCTTCACATTATGAGGAACACTCAACTAGGGAAGAAGTCTTGATTACTGAGTCGTATCCTGAAATGGGGCAACGTAAAGATGTAATCTAGGCGAAAACCCCTATGAATCATCACCCCGAAGAAAATTAGAACATGGGAAGGGATAGTTTAGATCCCATATTCCATTGGCCTTTTATGGCTTTCTTGTCTTACAACAAATTTGATCGGTGTCTCCCCCCCTCTCAAGGCCCCTGTCTATCTCTCTATCATAGCATATCCTTTTTTGTAATAAGGAATTTCTCCTGCTATGCCCGTAGTTGATGTTTTGATCAATAGAATGTGACAATGTTATTTCCTTTAGTCACTAAGATGATTCATACTAATTGCATAATTCACTTCTTTGAAATTCAAATTAGACCTTAAGTCAAGTTTTTCATACCTAAGAAAGACTCTAATTTTCATTTCATTAACTGAAATATGTAATTAAACAAGTTCATGCATATTTCATGACATTAACATAATCACATGTTTAAAGTAATCTTTGGCGATTGATTTTTCAAAATCATTTGCATATTTTAGACTTGATGGGAAATAATGATATCCAAGTGTTCAAGGTCTCTCGAGCTGAGCTCCTAACCTGGTGGGGCAGCATGGGTGAAGTTAGCCAGAAGTGTGTCAGATCGCGGTTAGGATATCTGTAAGGCCTACTGAAGATTGAATGTCTACCCGCCTTTATCCAAGCCATAGCACTCTATTGGGATCCAACCACCGCGACGTTCTACATGGAAGGATTATAGGTTGAAGAATATAGTGCTGCCATCGGAGTTGAGTTTACTTACTTTTTAGTCTAACCTCCTATAGGGTTTGAGCCTTTGAGTAAACTAGATGAATTCTTGGATACAAACCTCAACGAAATCAAAGCAGACGCCAAAAGTAATTCTAGGCGAGTTTTCCTATCCTTTCTTCTAGATAGATTTCCCAACCTCTCTACTAGCAAAGGAACTAAATCTAATAGAGCTTTTGTCTTGAAATTCTTTAGCTTTGTCCTATTTCTGAACTCGTCTGTAACCTTTGTGTCACGCCCCGAACCTGTCAGGCACGCAAAGTCCCACCAGGGCCGTTTTGTCTTGGTGGTACCTAGGATCCGTCGGCCAACAATTTATAACTTCTAAATGATACAAACATACGGAAGCGATGAAACTTCTCGATTCAATTCAATCTTAAGATGACTCAAGACGTAGGGTACGTCTTCTTATAAATACCGACTACAGGTTTAGAGGGTACAACTCTAACTTTGAAATAACATAAAATCTCTAAAGTCACAAAAGTATAAATCCACATCATATAATTGCTTCTTCAAATACCGATCATTGGCAGGCTCAGATTTCCATCGCCTGGGACTTGAAAAAGTTAATGCCACGACGGGGTGAGATATAAATCTCAGCAAGTTCACCCTAAACCTAGACCAGGCCATTAGTCCTCCCAAATTATGCAATAAAACAATAGACAATGATTCATTGACAAAACAACACATGATGATAAAATATCAAGGCACCTTGATACGTCTGGCATAACGCAATCACGATTCGAGGACAATCATATCATCACAACCAAGCTTCATACTAGAATAACATTAAATTCATAAGCAAAGGTGTGTCCTCAATTTTATCACAACTTTCAATTCCCATGGCCAAGCTCTAATCAATACGCATCAGGCTAATCACAAATTTAATCTCAATAGCCAAGCCCGCGTCAATACGTATTGGGCTAATCACAACTTTGATCTCAAAGGTCAAGCCTTACAACTTTAATCTCAATGGCCAAGCCCACGTCAATACGTATCGGGCTAATCACAAATTTAATCTCACTGGCTAAGCCCGCGTTAATACACATCAGGCTAATCACGATCTCGATTGGCAACCCGCGTTCTGACGCATCAGGTTCCAAAGGCCATTGCAATACTTGTGTTGACACGTATCAAGACTATCCCGCGTTCTGACGCATCAGGTTCCAAAGGCCATTGCAATACTTGTGTCGACACGTATCAAGACTATCCCGCGTTCTGACGCATCAGGATATCAAATCTCTTTTCAATAGCTATGTCCGCGTCAATACTTCTTAAGCTCGGTCCACGTCAATACGCCTCATACCATCAAATTGACAAACCCGCGTTAAACGCATCAGGTTTTCAATGCCATTCTCGGCCTGTGTCGATGCATAATCAATCTCGTCCCGCGTCTCAATGTATCAGGACATTAGCCACCACAACCTCGCTTCTCAACGCATCAGGGTACCAGCCATCACAACCCCGCGTCTCAACGCATCAAGGTGCCACAAGCTCTTAGGCTCACAAAGCAAACTCACCTCTTAAGGAACTTCATAAATGAGTACAATTTTTATCCGCCAAGTAATGAATCACTGTCATGCGAGACGTCAAGACCATATGTCACAAAGCCATACCAGCACCCATGTCAATCGAATGCACACAACAACAATTTAGCAATGAGAGTTATAATTTCTCATCATTAGGAGTACACACGACTCACACCTACATTATCTCAGTCGATCATGAACAATCAATGCCATAGACTCCCAAATTCATCAATTTATCATCCAAATGCATCCAGTAGTGTCCTAACTTCTTAGCAAAGGTTTAGGAGTCACTTACTTTTCAATTTAATCAGTAAAATTCTCTCCAAGACTCCTCCAAAGATTCAGTTCCCTTGATCCCAAAACAAGGCAGCCGTGCGATCTAGTCCAAAGTTCGTCAAACGATTAATTTTTCTAGTCTAATCACCAATTCACGGAGCATACACCTCATTAACATCTCAATTAACATTCTAGTATGTCTTAACGATGAATTTAAAGCATGGAGACACCTCCCACAGCCCTCAAAGGGCTCGGTTCATCCAAACCAAAATAGGGCAGAATTTGGTTCTGCCCTCTACCTCCTTAATCAGTCCATAATTCAACTCCAAACATTGATTAACCACAAAATCAACTTGCTAACATGTCCTACTACACCTATAGGAGTCTTACCAAAAGTTTTGGAGCAAGTCGAAGCCTCGAAATGCCCCAAACGACCTTGGTTCTACTCTATCCATCGGCAGCAGATTTTGCTTCACAGAAACCCTCACAAATCAACCATGGAAACCCATCTAAACACAATCAAACTCACAATTTCAGCTCAACCAACACTAGTACTATGAGCTAAGAAGTTCTCACCAAATATTTGAAGTAATTTGAAGTCTTGAAGTGGCCAAACGAAGACATTCCCCCAACTCGGTCAGAATCTACCTCGTCTAGACCTTTGTCCACTCAAATCAAGCAATGGAAAGATCTACCTGGTCAAATTGAGCTTATAATATGTCTATGGAAAGATAAGACAATACGCTTTCATTTGGAGATAGTTTTACCTTGATCTGGTATTAGATGAAGAAGATATGGCCATAATAGTGGGACGATCGGGACTGGTCGGCTAGGAGCTCTCGGATTCAAAACTGACCAGCCTGACCTTTGCTTCTTCAAATAGCTCTACGGGATAAACGGCTGGGTGGATTTGGACCCATAATACCTTGTTGGAATGGCAAGACGATAAGCTTTCTAATGGTAGGTGGCACGCCTTAATTCCATGACGGACGAAGAAGTTATGGCCAAAACAGTAGTTGGCAACGGGACTGGGCAGTGTTCTGACGAGAGAGAAAAGAGAGGAAAATGAGAGAAAGGTGAGAGGGAGAGGGTTTAGCCGAGAAAAATAAGGGGGAGAGAGAGAGAGTGAGAGGCTTTCTTTCAATCTTCCAATTGGTCAAAGGCTTAGAATGGTAGGTTAAAAGTTGGACATTTAATGTTAATTGAGCATCCATTGACGCTTGTCTTCATGTCAATCAAGCCTTCATCCAAGGGCTGTTATTTTTCCTAATTTTAGGCAGCCATGGGGTATTGCAATTGACCAAAATGCCCTCATTTCATTTATTAAGGCAAGGCTAAGGCTAGAGGGGAAAAATAGTAATTTTACCATCAACGTACGGAACGTCATTTTTTCTGATTCCAATCTTCTTCGATGAGGCGACGTCCTTTCCAATTATAACATTGGAATCTTTATTTTTCATTTTCAAATTTTTTGAGATTTCATTTCATATCTCAAGTCTCGAGGGGTCGGAAATTTGGAATATCACACTTTGACCCTATTATGGCTGTAGTGGTCAAACAAGTCTGTTATGGGTGAGATTACTCGAACATTATCCTCACTGAAACTTTTCTCTCCCTCGACCGTTTTGGAAAAAGCAAGAAAAAAATTTTTAGAGCCTCTAGTGGTCTCCTGTACTTGTGGTTCACATCCCATATAAAGTAATTCCATACCCGTATGGGTTTCACTGAGATTAGCTTTGATGCCCATCCTTTTATAACTTTCATCAAAACTCATAAACGTATTCCCAAGTTCAACTTTAAAGAGAGGAAGGAATTTCTTAGAACTCTAAAGGCAGAACAACTCCGATGACAGCTTAGATTACCAACATTAGGTAAAGTTAGACTCGCAAGGATCCAGTCCCCTTGTTAGGATTCACAGGCGCCACCGCATATTATCTAAGGAGGGTTATTCGACAGTATGGGGCATTGAAAGAGATTTCTTCATCGCCACAACTAGGTGTCTTCTCATTTGACATGCCAAGGGAGACCCTCACAGGGGAGAAGAAGAAGCAATTCGAAACTAAGGTGAAATTCATCATACGCTCTTTGAAAGACTCCCAGACTGAAGATGTAGAATAGTCAGATAATATGACTCACGAGATGAATACTCATAGGGCTTTTACAGAATACATCTGACGTTTTGAGGCGACCAGACAAAGCTTTGTTGGGCTTTATGTGCCTGAATACATTGTGCCGTACGTACCTGGAGTGGAGCCGTATATACCTGAAGACATGAGATCACCGTCATATTCGAGAGATGAGGAATCTCGGACTGAAGGATCCGATCTTTGCTGGGACGATGAGGGTATCTTAGACCCTAACTGCCCTAGACTTGGATAGACTATTCTGTCAAGTGTAAAACGTGTGAACATTATGATGTTTTCTTAGCATTTGGATACTCATTTGTATTAAATGTTACTTCTGGCACATGTGTATGAGCATAAGCATATTTTGTCGATGCATAAAAAACTATCGTCAAAGATTGCGCTTCTTTCAATTTCATGAATTCCTTTGAAAAATGATTAGAAGAACTGCTCACGCGAGACTAAGGCTCGCAAGGTAGTCCTTTTTCTCATTCATCAATAGAAAATATGCAATTGAAAGAATCCAGTACTTTCTTTGTTTGTCCTAAATGGATACTTACTTGTTATTTTCAACTAAACATGTATTCTCTAATCATGGAATTACCAAGACATCATTTCCGTACTCGACTTAAGACGAGGATGGAACAACATGAGTTGACTCTACGAGTGGGCATGTTGGAGACCCAGATGACTACTGTGACTACCATGATGGCTGAAATTAAGGCCACGTTGGTAGCCTCCCAAGTCAGACAAACAGCAGTACCTAACCTGAACGACTCAGGTCAATCTTCAATACCCAATACAACTGACAAAGGGACAGCTAAAGGTGCCCAATATGTCGTAGAGGTTATTCGCGCACCAAATGTCCAGTCACAACTAAAGATACCTCCTGTTGTCATTAACCTCGAAAAGAAAGAGGAAGGAAAATAAGTTGTGAAAACAGAAGTCGAGGCTAAGAGAATAGCCAAGATTGAGGAGTGTTTGAGTAGTCAGGGCTATGAATTAGCTCATTTTGACAAGATATCTCCATTTGCCAAAGTAGAGACTCCTCTGGACTATAAAGAGCCGGACTTTGTGAGAAAATACAACAAGATGGACTGTCCATGTGCTCACCATAAATACTATCTACGTAAGATGGCGCACTATTCTGACTATATTCCCTTCTGATGAATACGTTTCAAAAGAGTTTGGCTGGCGCCGCTCTGGCTTGGTTTATTGAGTTAGACCTGGATGATTATGACGGATGGAAAGATCTTGCTGAAGATTTCCTCATGCAATATAAGTTTAACACAGCTACGGCCTCGACAAGGGAAGATCTGTTACGAACAATGAAAGGAAAAGGTGAAACAATCAGAACATATGCCTAGAGATGGCATGATTTGGCAACTCAAGTGAAACCGCCAATCCCGGAAGATGACTTGATTGACTTGTTCTTGAAAGCACTTCCATATGAGTACTTCGACAGATTAAACAACTCAAGATGCCAAATCTTTACACACTTGTTAAGGTGGCCGAGAGATTGGAGTGGGCTTTGAGAGAAAGAAGGCCACGTGAAACTTCGATGAGGAAGCAATATCCCTCGAGAAAAGAAAAAGAGGCTGGAGCCGACATAGCCTTTATACCGGATTCCTATAAACCCAAGGTGTTCGCTAATTCTAATCAGGCAAAAGAAGCATCATCGTGGTCAATGTTTAAAGGACAAGAACCCAGGTAGAGGCAGCCTCCGAAGCAATTTGCTCAACTTCCCATATCATTATCTAAGTTATTCCCGATATTATTAGAGCAACACTTGATGGCAAAGGAACCTCATAGAGCGAATTTGGTGAAATATCCTAGTTTTGATGAAAGCCAGACTTGCACCTATCATATGGGTGAAAGAAGACACCATGTAGATAATTGCTACATCCTTAAGCTGAAAGTTCAGGCTCTCATTGACAATCGAATTTTAAAATTCGATGATGTGGCTCCAATCGTGCACGAGAATCCACTCCCTGATCACCGACCAATTGGTGCAATATTTTCTGATGAAGAAGAAAATCACCTTGAGCTGAAGGTGAATATACCCAAGCTAACCAACATTTTGGCAATCGCCTCGTCATATCCAAAAGAGGGAGAATTGTCGGTTGAAAGAAAAATGATATGTATTGCCAAAATGATGAGCATAGGGATAATGTTGAGCATGGCTGATAAAGAGTTTGAAGGAATTGAAGCCTCGATGAACTTAGAATGAAATCAGTTTGTGGTTGAAACAGAGCGAGGAAATATGTAGAATGTTCCACATGAAAGTCTGGTAGGCGACGTAGAACTGATTACCGAACTAGAAGAAGAGCCTGACGAAGACGAACTAAAAGCTACCAATCGAAGTCAAGCCGATCGCAGATTTATAACCAAAGCACTAGAGAGAAGCGAGGTTATAGATAATCTAGGCGATGATTCTGGTGGGTGCCATTTTAAAGTGAAGTACTCCGCTTCTCCCTATTTCTTCCAAAGAATGGAGGATATCATTCCTGATGGATGGGGAGGTATGGATGATCTTGTTCAACCAGAAATCCAAGGGGATGTGATAGAATCTTTTACCAAAGAACTTGAATCGTCACTCAACCAGGTGATATCGGGATATTTCCTACGCATAGAAGAATAAGTAAATGATCTCTCGAGAGAGATGGAGGATGTGTCATTTCAATTGACAACGTGTGGTCATCCTCAAACGACAGATGACAAGCTTGACACCAAGCAATATGTCAGGATGGACAAGTTAACAGCCCAGTGGCAAAGCTTGACTGAACTATTCGAAAGAGTAAGAAGACACTTAAAGTTTGCAATGTCAGCTGGGTCAAATGATGCTAATAAATCCACTATTCGGAATACAAAAACTTCTCAGGAGGCTTTGGCGATACAATGGCAATGATTGAAACTGCTACAATTGTAGTAATCAAACTGGATGAGCTTGACGGCCTGAGCCAAGAAGAGGATTGTCTGGTGAAACCTATGGTAATTCACCTGCTAAGAGATGAAACTGATGATGAATATGAATTAGAGGCATCCACCTGACAATGGTAACCATAAAAGTCCCGCCAGTAGAAATTTACGATTCTAAAGTAATTCATTGGAACTATGGAATGGGAGAAGTAGATGCCGTGATGAGATACGGACGATTTTACGCCCCAAGGGAAGGTGGATCTGAAAAGAAGGAGGTGTTGAAAGAAGATGTGGAAAAACTCGTATCCATCATCAAAACCAACGAATTTGAGGTGATAGAGCAGTTAAAAAAACGTCAGCCCAAATATCTTTGTTAAATTTGCTCATCAACTTAGAAAAATATAAGGATGCGATGCTAAAGATACTAAATGAAGTACATGTCCTCGAAACCATCAACGACATATAGTTGAGAGACTTTGTGGGGGCAATTCTTCTTAAGGATCAATTGAGCTTCTTAGATGAAGATTTCCCTATGGAAGAAAGAGGGCACAACAAGGCCTTATTCATCACTGCGCATTGTAATGGAAAGAGAGTAGTACACATGCTAGTTGATAACGGATCTACTTTTAACATCTGCCCATTGGCCACATTGAGAAGCTTGGGCAGCAAAGAAGAAATGTTCGAACCTCCAAGGAAGCTGTTAGAGGCTTTGATGGGATGAGAAAAACAGTGGCAGGCGAAATCGAGCTGGATGTGCACATTGGCCCAACCAAATTCTCCATAAACTTCCAAGTAATGGATTTACCTCGCGCATTTGGATTCCTATTAGGGATGCCATGGATCCACATCGCTGGAGCCATACCTTCAAGCCTACATAAGAAAGTACGATTCGTGATTGATAGGAAAGTAGTTACCGTCCATGGGGAAGTAGATCTCCTTGCGTATCAGAATAGTGTTATCCCCTACGTTAAGCCAGAAGTTAAGCAAGAAGCTAGCTATCATTCCATGGAGCTAGTGGCAGTGATCCACACTTTTGTGGGGTCAAAACTGAAGACCCCGTTTATCTCCGAAGCTAACCTTTTACCAGCTAAAATGCTATTAGCATATGGGTTCAACCTGGGAAAAGGTCTTGGCAAGTATGGTCAAGGAATCAGCGCTCCTCAATAATTAAAATCCAACGAGCATAAGAGGGGCTTGGGATATCAGAGCACTCGTATTGGTGATTTCACCTCTAAAACAGCAGGCCGAGGTCGAGGCAAGAGCTGTGGACGCCAGAAAAATCAGAAGGATTCCTTCATTGGTTCTCCAGCCTGGAAAGGCAAGTCTAAGATGTTCAACAGCCCTTTGAACAAGTACTTTAGTAAAGACTAGAAGTGGCTATCAGAAGAAGAGACAGCTCCATCAACTGAATCAGATCTAGCAAACCCTTTTCTGGATAATGACTTTGTGAATGTCATTATAAAGTGGCTTGATAAGAAAGCCAATACTTTTAAGTAAAGAAACCTCTCTCTTGCTTTTAATACTGCATTTAAATTTCTGCATTTCTCTATACTTTTCGTTTTGTTGTTGGAAGTAAGCGTAGGAAAACGCCTTTGGATCTTCGACCGTTGGTCTAAACTGCATAGCTTGTAATGCAGTCCATATTTACATTCAATAAAATGCACAAGTTTTATTAAGGACATATGGGACTACAAATCAGCCCAATGATGATACTAGCCTTCCGTATGGAAAGCTTGAGGCCTGATTTGCCATATGGATCCTGATGTTCAAGAGATTTTTGAGGAACGAGGATATCCGAGGATATGAGGACTGGTTCCATTTATGCCTGCACTTATTTTGAAATCTCTTTTGAAAAGATTTTTCACACTCATGCATCGTATTTTCATATAAAATAGAGACTAACCATTCTCATGATATTTCAGGCATATCATCCCAAACATGCATGCTAGGTCATTGTGCAAACCGGACCACCAAGTTAGTTACTCCTACGATATTGAGGGAGACGCAGATGAGGGTTATGCAGCTCTTTGTATAAATTGGATTGCCTTCGAAAATTCGACACCACCCACTTCAAAAGAGCCAATAGTCATTAACTTGGTAATGCTGCAGATGTCAAAGAAGTCAAGATTGGTGGACATCTATCTCGAGTTGAAAGGCTCCGATTTACAGAATTACTTAAAAAGTATCAAGATATCTTTGTGTGGTCATACGCTAATATGCCGAATTTGGATCCCAGAATCGTGGAACATGCATTACCCACAAATCCCAGTATCAAACCGGTAAGACAAGGCAACAGACGGATGAAAGCTGAGTTAGAAGACAGAATTAAAGAAGAAGTGATGAAACTTTATAGAGTGGGCTTTATTGAAGCTATCCCTTACTTGAATTAGATTGCAAACATAATCCCCGTTATTAAAAAAGATGGCAAAGTTCGGATCTGTGTGGATTATCGAGACTTGAATAGAGCAAGCTCAAAGGATGATTTTCCACTTCCTCACATCGCTGTGTTGGTGGATAGTACAGCAGGGTATGAAATTTTCTCATTCATGAATGGATTCTCTGGATATAATCAAATCCTCATGAAATAGGAGGACAAGCCGAAAACTGCATTTACCACCCCTTGGGGAAATTTCTGTTATAAAGTAATGCCCTTTGGACTAAAGAATGCTGGGGCAAATTTCTGTTACTGATCCATAAGGAGATCGAGGTATATGTCGATGACATGATCGCCCCGAGCACACATTTGTTAGGGTTCAACCTCAACTTATAGTTTCCTTAACACTTAAATAGCGACTCCGAAAATATAAGTTGAGGTTGAACCCTAACAAATGAGTGCTTGGGGCAAAATCCGAGAAACTTCTCGGATTCATGGTCAGTAACAGGGGCATTGAAATTGACCCTTCGAAAATTCAAGCTATTTGTGACCTAACGACTCCCTCAACGGTGAAGGAAGTGAGAAGTCTTCTAGGGAGATTAAACTACATCACTAGATTCATTAGTCAATTATCGGATGTGGCTAAATCGATTTTCAAACTGTTCAAGAAGGGCGTGAAAGTGGCTTGGGATGCAGAATGCAGTCAGGCCTTCCAAAAGATCAAAACTTACTTAGCCACTCTACCAGTACTTGTGCCACCCATCCCAGGTCACCCCTTGACCTTGTATTTAACTATACACCAAGAGTCTTTGGGATTCTTACTTGCTCAAACAAGTCCTGTGAATGGTAAGAAAAGAGTCATTTACTATTTGAGTAAGAAATTCACCTCGTTTGAAGCAAATTATGTGCCTATCAAGAGGGATTGTGTAGCAACAGTGTGGGTACTTCGCAAATTGAGGGAGTATACCCTACAACACCTTATTCAACTGGTGATAGCAAATGATCCCATCAAATATCTCTTGGAGAAAACTGCTTTGATTGGGAATTTAGCAAAATGGCAAGTGATATTGTCTGAATTTGACATCAAGAGCTCTCCACAAAAGTCTGTGAAGGGGAGAGTCATAGCCGATATGTTGGCAAAAAATTCTCAAAATCACACATTTTCTGGGTACACAAAAGTAGAAGAACAAATTTTGAATCTAACAGAAGACAAATGAGTCATATATTTCTATGGTGCCGTCAATTTGTTGGGAGCTGGCTCAGGGGCAGTGTTAATATCCCCTGATGGTCAACATTATCCTATTGGAGCAAAAACTGACTTTCCCTTGCACCAACGATATTTCAGAATACGAGGCATGTATTCTAGGCCTACAGTTGGTCATCTCTAAGGAGGTACCTAAGCTGTAGGTTTACGAGGATTCTATTCTCATCATTTTTCAGACACAGGAAGAGTGAGAAACAAAAAACACAAAACTCATCCCCTATTATGAGTACCTAGAAGAGTTGACACTTAAATTCGAAGAAGTGTCATTTGAATACATGCCAAGAGCACACAACTAGCTCGCAGATGCGTTGGCCACGCTAGCCTCCATGTTATAAATAACTAATGGATTAGAAATAGAGCCACTGAAGATTTGCATAACCAGAAAACCGCTTATTGTATGATGATTGAAAGAGAACTCGACGGAGAGCCGTGGTACCACGATATTAAAAATTATCGCTTGAAGAGAGAATTTCCTAAAGGATGTCAAGTAGGAGACCGAAAATATATAGCCAAGATGGCTAGTAAATTCTTCCTCAATAGATAAATTTTGTACAAAAGGTCATTTGACTTCCCTCTATTAAGGTGCGTTGATGCTAAAGACGAGAATACTCGTATGAGGGAAATCCATGAAGGTATATGCGAGCCACACATGAATGGCCATCTCCTCGCAAGGAAGATCATGCGGCTTGGTTATTATTGGATGACCATCGAATCAGACTGTAGTCAACATGTCAGGTCATGCTACCAATGTGAAGTATACGGAGATAAGATTAATGCACCTTCGAACGAATTTCATCAGATGTCTGAAGTTTGGCATTTCTTTATGTGAGAAATAGACATGATAGGGCCTATTAATCCAGCAGCCTTGCATGGTCATCGCTTCATTCTATTTGCAATTGATTATTTCACGAAATAGATAGAAGCCAGTTCTTACACGAATGTCAGTGCGAGAAGTGTGGCAAGGTTTATCAAGAGAGATATAATTTCTCGATATGGTACCCCTTAGGCGATCATCACAGACAATAGGTCCAACTTAAACAACAAGATTGTCGATGATATATTAGATCACTTTGGCGTTCGACATCTTAATTCTTCCCTTTATCGCCCGCAAATGAATGGAGCAATAGAAGCGGCAAACAAGAATATCAAGAAGATCTTGGCTAGACTGCCGAGAATTACAAGGATTGACATGAGAGGCTACCCTTTGCCTTAATGGCGTATCAGATTTCGATCAGGACTTCTACTAGGGCAACTCCTTATTCTCTGGTATACGGGATGGAAGCTGTCCAACCTGTAGAGATTGATGTTTCATCTTTGAGAATATTATCAAAATTTAAACTCTCTAAGGAAGAGTGAATCAAACACAGATATGAACAGTTAAATCTGATAGACAACAAGCATCTTAGAGCAATTTGTCACGGCCAAAGCTACCAGAAGAGGGTGGCTAAGTCATTTAACCGGAAAGTTAAACCCAGAAGTTTCAAGGTGGATGACCTTGGTGATAAGGAAGACTTTACCGAATGCTGCTCATCCGGGAGGCAAGTTTACCCCGAACTATGAATGTCCTTATGTTGTCAAGAAAGTCCTCGTGGGAGGGGCATTAATTCTTGTAAATTTTGAAGGAGAAGAATTGGGATATCCTATAAACTCAGATGTTGTAAAGAAGTATTATCCTTGAAACGAAATCCACATGACTTTCTCTAAAATGATTTAAGTCGCCGTAGCAGTCATTACATAGGCATACCATGCATCCATGCATACATGGCATGTGTTATGTTTTGCAAGATTCCAAGAAATAGACTCAGAATCAAACTCGTTTAGATGGAACCAAGAACAGAATAGCCCCTGACACGTAGAACCAGGTGATATGTATCTGTTCCATCAAGCGTTAAAATATCTTCCACTCACTGAAATTTATGTTCTCTTCATACAGAGATGTCCGATGAAGACAGAAGGCAGCAATGGAGAAATACCGTAAAATTTCTCACTTTCCGGTAAGAGAGAAAAGGCCAAAGATGAACATGCATGTGATCAAACTCAGGAATGAATCGTGCTTTCAAAAGATAAATTTCTAACACTTGTTGCACACATGTTTGGATTAAAGGTTATCCAGATATGGCTGAAACATACACGATGCATCATTAAATCCTTATGGGATGAAATGTCTAAAGAAAAACAGAATGATTTTTCTAAAACAGAGTTGTTTAGGCTATCTAGCAGGAATGTTTCTTCAGATAAAAGGCAAGCCTAATCCAAACACGTCATATACACACCAAAAAGATGAAAGGAGTGTAATGATAGAAAAGCCTAAACCCAGGGATGTAAGGGCTATTCGCATCAATTACCTAGATTAGGATGACGAAGGCATTCATTCTTCTCCATAAACACTATAGGTGATCGTTGATAAACCCTTTGAACGGTGGTGTTCATTTCTTAACCCTGTCAAGAGCCGCCTTACATTGGGGTCGTGCAGAACTTGTCACGCCCCATGCCCCGGGCACAAGCACGCGACTCCCTGCAAGCAAACCACAAAATCTCTCGCGATCCCAAGATCGACAATCTAAGCCGAGAGATATAATAAATATATCAAGCATGCGGAAGCAGTAATAATACAACTCCTCCGTACAAATACAAATTAAGTGGGACCTGGATAGCATAGTAACTGACATACATATTAACCGACTGTTCATACTAGTACAGGGCTACTAAAATCCGATAAGCAAGGGGGTGACGAGGCAAGCATACAAAATGGACCATCAACAAAGTTCGAGATAACCATGGTCGGGGTCGCCACAGAAGAACAAGCCATAAACTAGAATCTCCTAGGAAGAGCTGCTGGGGTCATCGGTTTCATCGGCATCCTCCGTCGGCTCATACTCTGAGAACGTCTCAGAGCAAACCTTAATGGTATCCTCCATGGTCTCCTCATGCGATGGCTCAATGAGATCCTCTTCAATTGCCTCCAGCACAATAACCTCATCCTCGGTGAACTCCAAAGTCGGGGTCCTCTCTGGTCCATTCCTAAAACCAACTACTGATCCTTCTGGCTGATCCTGGCTGATCCTGGTCTCTACCGGGGTGGCACCAATCAGGGATCATTCCCTAGGGCATCTCATGGGGCTTCAGCGGCCCAGTCGACTTGTCCCCGACCTTTCTAAACCACGCCTCGTACCTATAAGGCTTCCAGCCGTACTACCCTCGTCTACCCACACGACCATACACTACCTCACGTAAATGGTCCATTAACCGTCAAGGAACTCATCAAAATACACTGTCATCTCCTTAGGATCTCCAAAACGAATAGGCCACATGGTCAAGGCCTAGGATTTGTAAAAATAAGGGTCCTCAAAGGGGTGAGATACACATCTCAGTAAAAGAGTCCTAACCATAGGTTAGGCCGATCATTCACTCAAGCGGTCATCTACCCCAAAAATTTCAATCTCATAAACACACAGACACATACAAATAAAGATGACGACACACAGATGATGGGCATGTAGCTATGACATCATATCACACTCAGATGATCATGCACGCCTCATCCTGCCACTTCACCGCAACCATCTCTTCCTACCTACCTCAGTCTCAAGCCCGCGATTAGATCGCATCAGGCTAATCTCATACCCGCGATTACATCGCATTAGGCTTTTCTCCACCCCGCATCTCATACGCCTCAGGATCTTACCTCGTCTCTGCCATGCCACAACCACAATTCATGCATATAAGGTCAAGTGCATCTCGTGCATAACCATCTCATGCATAAGCAAGACATCCATGGCATGCGAAACGAGTCAATACACATACAAATGTGACCAATTACTCAAGAGACATGCATATGCAATTATTCGAATCATTTATACCCTCTTGACATTCACAAAGACCAATCACACTAGCTCCTCAAGAAAGCATCTCAATCTCGTCCGACTTGCCCAATTGAGTCCAATCTTCCTATCTTGAGTTTAGGATTCCCTTACCTTGAGTTTGATATCACAATTTCTCTTCTTGAGGCCCCACAATTTTTGGCTTCCAATGGTCCAAGACCAATCTCATTGCGCAACCTAGAATTTTCAATCAATTCGTCAATTTCCTTTGCCCAATTCCTAAATCCATGAACCATAAACCTCTATAACATAACCCTCATCATTATAGCATGTCTTAATCACTAATTTGAGGCTCTAAACAAATGGCCATCAGCCTCCAAAGGTTCAACCTTGCACAGAACCGAACTGGTTCTTCTTGATTCTGTGCAAACCGAGCTTGTCCAACCCTAAATCAACTCCCAATCCATCATTTAATCATTATCCTACCTCTTAACATGTCTATCTAAGGGTCTAAGGGTCTCACCATGAGTTTGAAGTCGAATCGTCACCAGAAACCCGTCGAGAGTTGCCGGATCCTCCAAGGTCAGTACCGGCAGTTTTCTATGCAAGGTTTACAAGACCCATTCGAGGTCAAAACTTCATCAAATCATTCTCAACCTTTTACCACAGATAGATATACATGTCTTCTAGATCTCCATAAAATTTGACCTCAAGATTCCGACATTTCGGGCTCCTAAGGGGGTCAGAAACAGAATCTACCTCAGATTGGGTCAAATTCCATCGGCTTCCGGGAAAACGCTTGGCCGGAGCTCCTCGGTGGTCCAAACACTGTACTTTCACTTCGAGGAGGTCGGCAAGACGTGGGGCTAGGTTGGTGTGGTCGGCCGGAGTCCAGGTGGTGGCCGAAAAAGCGCGTCGGAACAGTCGAACGGGAGCGGCTGGGCTGGTTGTCGGCCGGCAGAATAGAAGGAAGAAGAAGATGAAGATTGGCGTGAGTTTGGGGGTTCTATGGCCTGTCAAAATGAGGTGAGAGAGAGAAAAAAGGCCTTATATTCAAGGCTCATGGTTAAAGGGGTTGAATGATAGGTGTATAAAGGTGGACATGACAACTCCAAGCTTGATCTTGTGACACTTGTCCCTAGTGTCATTCAAAGGTGATCCAATGGCCAATATTCATCCACTTTTTCGGTAGCTATGGGGTAGGGATAAAGACCAAAATGCCATTTCTTCAATGCATGGGCAAGCCTTAAGCTTGAGGGGCAAAATGGTAATTTTACCCTTAACGTCCGGAACGTCGTTTTTCTCATTCCAATATTCTTTGATAAGGCAACGGCCAATCCGAGTATAAGTTTGAAATTCTTGATTCTCCATTTTCAATTTTCAAGACTCGTTTCTGATGATTTTCTCTTTCAGACGTGGTTCCAATCTATCCCGAACCGTGGGGCGGCTTTTACAGACATTACGAGTATCGATCCCGTGATTCATATCACGTTTAGGGCTCATCAATTTGTGGCGACTTTGGTTGTCATGTAATTGTGAGGGTCTATCACTAGTCCCTATGGTCTCGATCGTCACTGTCCGATTTAGGAAAATTTTGCAAATCATACGTTGGTTAAGCGGCATCACCCGCGCTCCAATCATATGACACTTGCAAGGCATTCCTTAATCGTTCTTAGATCGGCCTCTTTGTGGTTCTATATATCCCCTCAACAATCCTTATGGTCAAAGCGCCATTTTCTATCCGAGTTGCCTAGGTCCACGTACCTCGTCTCGCGTTAGCCTTTCCCTTTTGGTCAGTCTACTCGAATTGATCAGATTCGAGCGAGATACAATTGAAATGCATCTCTAAATTTACTTCTCATTAATGAGTCTGAAATTGACTGGAAATCAAAATGCCACAACTCTTCCCCCTTATAAAAATTTCATCCCTGAAATTTACTTTACACTTAACTACTCAAATAAATTGGGGTGTTGTCGCCTCATTATTTCTTCATTCTCCCACGTGGCACCTTTAGTTCCATGGTACTCCCATACTACCTTGACTAGTGGGATCTTCTTATTCTTGAGGATTTGCTCCTTTCGGTCCTTAATCCTTATCGGACTCTCCACGTAAGACACTCGGTCGTACACTTCTATAGTCTCATAATCCAGCACATGTGTCAAGTCTAGTTCATACCTTCGTAGCATCGACACATGAAACACATTATGCCCTTGGGATAGATTAGGCGGCAAGGCAAGCCTGTAGGCCAAGGTTCCAATCCGCTCCAGTATCTCGAATAGGCCTACAAACCTTGGGCTCAGCTTCCCCTTCTTTCCAAATCGTGATAGTCCTCTCATCGGTGACACCTTGAGGAAGATGTGATCGCCCACTTGAAACTCCAAAGGCTTACGCCGTTTATCTGCGTAACTCTTATGACGACTCTGCGCCGTCGTGAGTCTATCTCGGATTATTTTTACTACTTCCACCGATTGCTCTACCAATTTTAGGCCTGTGATACTCCTTTCTCCAACCTCATCCCAGCAAATCGGGATTCTGCAAGCTCTTCCATAGAGTGCTTCGAATGGTCCCATCTGGATACTCTGCTGGTAGCTATTATTATAAGCAAACTCTACCAAATGCAGCTGGTCTTCCCATCCACCTTTGAAATCAATGACGCATGCTCGCAACATATCCTCAAGCTCTGTATCGTCCTTTCCGACTGCCCGTTCGTCTATGGATGGTAGGCTGTGCTAAACAAAAGTCGGGTTCCCATAGCTTCTTGCAGACTCTTCCAAAAATTTGCCATGAATTTGGGATCTCTATCCGAGGTAATCGTCACAGGCACTCTATGCAGCCTCGCTATCTATCTCATGTACAGCTCTACATACCTATCCATAGCGAAGTCCTTTTGTACCGGGATGAAATGAGTGGACTTGGTCAATCTGTCCACGACTACCCATATAGAGTCGTGACCTCGCTGGCTCCTTGGGAGTCCCATCACAAAATTTGTAGTCACATGCTCCCACTTTCATTCCTGAATCTCCAGTGGCTGTAGTAGTCCTCCAGGCTTACAGTGCTACGCTTTCACTTGCTGACACGTCAAACACTTAGCCACATGCTTTGCTATGTCTACTTTCATCTCGTTCTACCAATAGTGTTGTCGCAAATTCTGATACATTTTCGTACTCCTAGGGTGGATGCTATAGTTGCTCCTGTAAGCCTTTGATAAAATCCTTTCCCTGAGTCCTTCATCCTTTGGTACGCACGATCGTCCTCAAAACTTCAGAATTCCGTCCTCAGACACCTGAAACTCAGGTTTTCTTTTCGTCGCATCCATCTCAAGGATCTTCTGGATCTCTGGGTCCGTAGACTGTAAGGCCTTTATTCCTTCTTGAACCTCAGGTTATACCCTCAATGTAGCTATCAAGCTAGACAACTACAGACTTCTAGTCTGAATTCAGAATCTCTCAAGTCTTCTATCATCGACCAACTTCTCACTAGTAGACATGCGATGCTTGACTTTCGACTCAGCGCATCTGCTACTCTATTTGCTTTCCCAGGGTGATACAATATATCACAATCATAATCTTTGAACAACTCCATCCACCTACGCTGTCTCATATTCAGCTCTTTCTGGAAAAACAAGTACTTTAAACTCTGGTGGTCGGTATAGATCTGAAACTTCTAGCCATAGAGGTAATGTCTCCAAATCTTTAGAGCAAAAATAATCGCCGCTAACTCCAGGTCATGAGTTGGGTAGTTCATTTCATGTGGCCTCAACTGTCTGGATGCGTAGGCTACTACTCTTCTGTGCTGCATCAACACACAGCCTAATCCTTTCAGTGAAGCATTGCTGTATATCTCATAACCTCTTGGTCCTGATGGAATTGTCAGCACTGGCACGGTTGTCAATCTATGCTTAAGCTCTTGGAAACTCCTCTCGCATTTGTCTGTCCATTTAAACCTTGTTTCCTTCTTCGTCAACTGCGTCAATGGGATGGCTATGGATGAGAATTTCTCCACAAAATGCCTGTAGTATCCTGCCAGTCCCAAGAAACTTCTGATTTTAGTGACCGTAGTAGGCCTAGGCCAATTGGTTACAGCCTCGATCTTCGCAGGATCCACTGCGATTCCTTTACCCGATACCACATAACCAAGAAATGCTACCCTGTTCAGCCAGAACTCACACTTACTCAACTTCACATAGAGCACATGCTCCCTCAGAGTCTGCAGTACAATCCTTAGGTGCTTCTCATGTTTTGCACCATTCCTCGAGTAAATCAAGATATTGTCAATGAAGACTATGTCGAACACTCAATGCATCAGGTCCATAAAAGCAGCTGGAGCGTTGGTCAATCCAAACGGCATCACCGTGAATTCATAGTGACCATACCTCGTCCTAAAGGTAGTCTTGGGTATGTCTTCCTTCTTGATCTTCAACTGATGATACCCAGTTCTCAAGTCAATCTTCGAAAATACTGCCGTTCCTTGCAACTGATCAAACAAATTGTCAATTCTCGATAGAGGGTACTTGTTCTTCACTGTCACTTGGTTCAGCTGCCGATAGTCAATGCATAGATGCAAAGACCCATCCTTCTTCCTTACGAACAGCGTCGGTGCTCCCCATGGTGAAGCACTTGGTCGGATAAATCCCTTGTCTAGCAGCTCTTGCATCTGCACCTTTAACTCGTTCAGTTCTGATAGGGAAATCCTGTAAAGTGCTTTCGAGATCGGTTTTGTCCGAAAGGCTAACTCGATTACAAATTTTATTTCCCGTTCCGGTGGTAACCCTGGCAACTCTTAGGGAAACACGTCAGGAAATTCATGCACTACCAAGATATTTTCTAATTTTGGCTCTTCGGTAGTTGTGTCCATTACTGCCACTAAGTATGCCTGACACCCTTCAGACATCAACTTAGTCACCTCCAGAGATGAGACTAAAGGAATCGAGATTCCTCCTCGACTTCCCACCTATTCAAAGCTAGGGCGGCCTCTCGGATAAAACCGAATTATCTTACTACCACAGTCTACTACTGCCCCTTGCTTACCCAACCAATCCATTCATATGATTACGTCAAAATTGTACATGGGTAATACAGCTAGGTCAATACTCTCTTTACCCCCTCCAATCACAATCTCACAACTAGCACAGCCTATTGAAACCAATATATTATCCTTTAGCGGTGTGGCAACATGTAGAATTATGTTCAATGGTTTGAATTTCATTTCCACTAATTCAGCAAACCGTGTAGACACGAATGAATGCATGGCACCAGGGTCAAACAATGCGTATACAGCTTGGTTGCACAAGTAAACCATACCTGTGACTACACCCGGTGCTTCCTCTGCCTCCATGCGGGCTACTGCATACACTCTGCCCTGTGCCGGTGGTCGATTCTATTCTATCTGGGGAGTAGCAGTCGACGGCCCAGCCTGCAGTCTCTACCCTTGAGGTCGATTTTTCGGAGCTTGACTCGGGCACGTCCTCATTTGGTGGTCCAATTGATCACACTTAAAACAAGCCCTAGTCCTTACTAAGCATGGCCCATTCCCATGCCTCCTGCCACAAAGGCGGCAGCTTCAGTTTTTGGGATTTGGTGGTGTCACGATATTTTTCCTCACGGGAGGCACAAAACGCCTATTGCCTGTCATCGGCCTCTTGCCCATCTGGCAGTTATCTCTAAATGATGTGAATTGCGATCTAGTTTCGGTGTTCCTCTCTTTCAAGTCCCGTTCTATCATCTGGCCCCGTTCGTATATCTCTTTATAGGTCCTTAGATTCAGGGAAATCATCTGACTACGGAGATCGGGCCTCAAACCATCCCTCCTTGCTTTCTCTTGGGGATCTTCCACGGATCGAGGTGCATACCTCGACAGCCTCGAGAACTCGGCCTCGTACTGATCTATCGTCAACTGATTTTGGCGCAACTACAGGAATTCCACTTGCTTCCTTTCCCTGGCCGTCTTAGAGAAGTACTTGTCATTGAATGTCATCTTAAAGGCATCCCAGTTCATGGCTGTTCCTTCAGGAAAAACGCCATTCTTGGTGGCAGCCCACCAATCATTTGTAGTACCCTCCAGCTGGTACACTACTAGCAGCACCTTCTCCTCATCTGTGCACCTCAGCACCCCAAAAGCTTTCTCTAGCTTCTTGATCCACCTGGGTGCTAGCTCAGGATCTCCAGTTTCGTCGAACTGTGTCGACTTCAGCTTTATGAACTGCTCCACTAGTTGGCCCATCTGTCTGTCCACGACGATTTCCTCTTGGGCATTCACAGCTTCATTGCCATGGCTAGGTTCATTCTGGCTTTCATTTCCGCCGTTGTTGCCGTTGTTAGCATTGACGGCAGCTATGGCAGCTCCTACTGCCTGGGCAATTGCAGCATCCCGATCCTGGGTCTACCTATTGATAAGATTACCGATTCTCTCCAGTGCCCTCAACACACCATCCATCCTTGGATCTTCTACTACGGGCGGCCTCGAGCTAGAGGCTCCACCTCTTGATCTTCCAGATCTTCTAGACGGGTTGCTCATCCTTATCTCTTCCTACTGAACCTGGTCCACCACAAGTTCAGCAAGAAGTTAGTAACTCACTCATTCACCCGAATCCAGAGCTACTAACTAACTCTTAACAGAAGCAGTTACAATCCAATAGTACTCCATACCACAAACTCCAGAAACATTTCAACTAATAGCCCATGGCCATTTCTTAGTTCCATTCACACCAATGATTCACCAAAATCAATCACTTTCATTCATTAAATAGGCCAAGGTCCAAAAATGACCTTCGATCCTAAGCAGGGAACTCAACTCTCTCATGCCTTACCACAACTCTGCCGAGATCAAACACTAGCCATAAGTGCCAGGTTACATACTATGCACCCCATGCCTTATCTTAACCAGTCTCCTAAGGTCTCGCTATCCGTCCTTGTCCCAACTTAATCTTCCTTATTATTCCAGTCCTCAACCAACTTTGGATCGAGCTGACCTTGCTCTGATACCAAATAGGATGGGGATGTCACGCCCCGAGCATGAGCACGCGACTCCCTACAAGCAAACACAAATTCCCTCGCGATCCCAAGATTCACAATCTAAGCCGAGAGATATAATAAATATATCAAGCATGCGGAAGCAGTAATGATACAACTCCTCCGTACAAATACAAATTAACTGGGACCTGGATAGCATAGTAACTGACATACATATTAACCGACTGTTCATATTAGTACAAGGCTACTAAAATCCGATAAGCAAGGGGGTGACGGGGCCAGCATATAAAATGGACCATCAACAAAGTCGGAGATAACCATGGTGGGTCGCCACAGAAGATCATGCCACAAGCTAGAATCTCCTAAGAAGAGCTGCTGAGGTCATCGGTGTCTTCGGCATCCTCCGTCGGCTCATACTTTGAGAACGTCTTAGAGCGAATCTCAATGGTATTCTCCATGGTCTCCTCATGCGACGGCTCAACGAGATCCTCCTCGGTTGCCTCCAGCACAATAACCTCATCCTCGATGAACTCCAGAGTCGGGGTCCTCTCCGGTCCGTTCCTAGAACCAACTACTGATCCTTCTGGCTGATCCTGGTCCCTACCGGGGTGACACCAATTAGAAATCACTCCCTAGGGCACCTCATGGAGCTTCAGCGGCCCAGTCGACTTGTCCCCGACCATTCTAAACCACGCCTTGTACCTATAAGGCTTCCAGTCCTTACTACCCTCGTCTACCCGCACGACCGTACACTTCCTCACGTAAATGGTCCCCTGACCGTCAGGGAACTCATCAATTTGCATTGTCATCTCCTTAGGATCTCCAAAACGAATAGGCCACATGGTCAAGGCCTATGATCTGTAAAAATAAGGGTCCCCAAAGGGGTGAGATACACATCTCAATAAAAGAGTCCTAACCATAGGTTAGGCTGACCGTCCACTCAGGCAGTCATCTACCCCAAAAATTTCAAACTCTTAAACACACAGGCACATACAAATAAAGATGACGACACACAGATGACAGACATACAGCTACGACATCATATCACATTCAGAAGATCATGAACCAATCATCCTGCCACTTCACCACAACCATCTCTTCCTACCTGCCTCAGTCTCATGTCCGCAATTAGATCACATCAGGTTAATCACATGCCCGCAATTAGATCGCATCAGGCTTTTCTTTCTCATGCCTGCGATTAGATCGTATTAGTGTTTTCTTTTCTCATGCCCGCGATTAGATCGTATTAGGCTTTTCTTCACCCTGTGTCTCATACGCCTCAGGGTTTTACCTCGTCTCTGCCATGCCACAACCACAATTCGTGCATACAAGGTTAAGCGCATCTCGTGCATAAGCATCTCATGCATAAGCAAGACATCCATGGCATGCGAAACGAGTCAATTCACATACAAATGTAACCAATTACTCAAGAGACATGCATATACAATTATTCGAATCATTTATACCCTCTTGACATTCACAAAGACCAATCACACTAGCTCCTCAAGAAAGCATCTCAATCTCGTCCGACTTGTCCAATTGAGTCCAATCTTCCTATACTGAGTTTAGGATTCCCTTACCTTGAGTTTGATATCACAATTTCTCTTTTTGAGCCCCCACAATTTTTGGCTTCCAATGGTCCAAGACCAATCTCATCGCGCAACCTATAATTTCCAATCAATTCGTCAATTTCCTTTATCCAATTCCTCAATCCATGAACCATAAACCTCCATAACATAACCCTCATTATTATAGCATGTCTTAATCACTAATTTGAGGCTCTAAACAAATAGCCATCAGCCTCCAAAGGTTTGGCCTTGCACAGAACCGAACCGGTTCTTCTCGGTTCTGTGCAAATCGAGCTTGTCCAACCCTAAATCAACTCCCAATCCATCATTTAATCATTATCCTACATCTTAACATGTCTATCTAAGGGTCTAAAGGTCTCACCATGAGTTTGAAGTCGAATTGTCGCCGGAAACCCATCGGGAGTTGTCGGATCCTCCAAGGTCAGTACTGGCAATTTTCTATGCAAGGTTTACAAGACCTATTCGAGGTCAAAACTTAATCAAATCATTCTCAAATTTTTACCACTGATAGATATACATGTCTTCTAGATCTCCATAAAATTTGACCTCAAGATTCCAATATTTCTTCCTCCTAAGGGGTCAGAAACAAAACCTACCTCAGATTGGGTCAAATTCCATCGGCTTCTGGGAAAACGCTTGGCCAGAGCACCTCGGTTGTCCAAACGCCGTGCTTACACTTCAAGAAGGTCAGCAAGATGTGGGGCTAGGTTGGTGTGGCCTTCCGAAGTCCAGGTAGTGGCCGGAGGAGGGCATCGGAACGGCCGAACGGGAGCGGCTGGGCTTGTCGTGGGCCGGTAGAACAGGAGAAAGAAGAAGATGAAGATTGGCGTGAGTTTGGGGGTTCTATGGCCTGTCAAAATGAGGTGAGAGAGAGAGAAAAAGCCTTATATTCAAGGCTCATGGTCAAAGGGGTTAAATGGTAGGTGTATAAAGGTGGACATGACTACTCCAAGCTTGATCTTGTGACACTTGTGCCTAGTGTCATTCAAAGGTGATCCAATGGCCAATATTCATCCACTTTTTCGGCAGCTATGGGGTAGAGATAAAGATCAAAATGCCCTTCCTTCAATGTATGGGCAAGGCTTAAACTTGAGGGGCAAGATGGTAATTTTACCCCCAATGTCCGCAACGTCATTTTTCTCGTTCCAATATTCTTTGATAGGACGACGACCAATCCGTATATAACGTTGGAATTCTTGATTCTCCATTTTTAATTTTCAAGACTCATTTTTGATGGTTTTCTCTATCAAACGTGGTTTCAACCTATCCCGAACCGACGGGCTGCTTTTGCAGACATTGCGCGTATCGACCCCGTGATTCATATCACGTTTAGGGCTCATCAATTTGTGGCGACTTTGGTTGTCATGTAATTGTGAGGGTCTATCACTAGTCCCTATGGTCTCGATCGTCACTGTCCGATTTAGGAAAATTTTACAAATCATACATTGGTTAAGCGGTATCACTCACGCTCCAATCTTATGACACTCGCAAGGCGTTTCTTAATCATTCTTAGATCGGCCTCTTTGTGGTTCTAAACATCCCCTTGACAATCCTTACGGTCAAAGTGTCATTTCCTATCTGAGTTGCCTAGGTCCATGTACCTCGTCTCACGTTAGCCTTTCCCTTTTGGTCAGCCTATTCGAATTGATTAGATTCGAGCGGGATACGACTGAAATACATCTCTAGATTTACTTCTCATTAATGAGTCTAAAATTGACTGGAAATTAGAATATCACAGAAGCGGTCCAATAGCTTGGAAAGGTAAATGGTTAGAAATATTTTTGCTTGGACTAACATCAATCTTCGTGTATTGATATGCATTGATCCAAGCACCATAGGATGACGAAGAGACGTTCGTTTCTCTATCCTATACACTTATACCCATTGCCTAGCCAATTTGAGCTTACATGTTCGTTTCATGTACCTCAATTGGTGATTATTGCACAACACCAAAGCGAAGGTGGCAAAGACACTCGCAGATAGAGAAGTTTAAGAAGTAGGAGCTACACGAGACTTTCAAAGTAAAATGTTCAAACAAGATGAGACTCAAGTCTCATACCTTGCATGATCATCAACAATCCTAGTTCCTAAAAAGGAAAATGCGGGATCAAGAAAGAGAAAAAGCCGAATGTTTATGCATTAAAAAAGAAACAAAAAGCTCGACAAGAATAGGGCTGACGCTCATTGAAATGCTAGAAAGTCGTAAGACTGATTTTGGGACACCAAGGGATCACTGGATGCTTCTACCCCCAACAAGTTCTAAAGTAAAGAAAAATCCTCAAGAATTGTGTAGCGAAAGGTTACTCCTCGAATGGAATCATAGCCAACTGCCAATAGGTAAACAAGGTCTTTCGAAGATTAGACCCGTTCTCAAAGAAGACCGAAGATGTTCTTCAAAGGGTCATCAACCAGAGACGAAACAGAAGACTGATGGGCAATGATCACCAATGTCAAACCCTTCACGATGCCAGGCCAAAAACAAGCCTTTCTCGGTCCCCAATCCTACCGACATTACAACCCTTTGCAGTCTTTTCTGACTAAGACGCCTAGGTTAATGTATAACTTAGCTCGAAAAAGTACGAGCAAGATTATTTCTTTCTCATTTTGCAGGGTTCTTGACTTGTAAACCTGGAGCAGATGAAGAAAACTTTCATTCAAAAGACTTGACTCTGAGAGTGGGTTACCCTTGGAAATTGTGTCCAAGCCAAACATTATGGTCCAGCAAAGACCCCCTGATTGATCGAATTGTATGCGCTGCGAATGGCTCCGAAAGCTCAGATGCAAGTTATTAGAAAATTTGAGTGCTTTTTTCGTAAAAGACCAAAGTCGAAGAATCGGTGAGAAGTCCTCTTTGACGAAGACATTTCAATAGAATGATTAAATAAGCTTTGTTTGAAACTTCAAATTTTTTGATCCAGAATTTTTCTTATAAGGATTTTTTATCATCTTTGCATGTTTAAGATGTCTTGGATAACCTTCAGCATCATAAGTCATTTTGCATAACCGCATAAGTCAAAGTAAAGCTTTGCCTGCATTATAACTGTCATTACCTCGAGATAAATGATATCTTTTCAATGAGAAATAAACTCTCAGGTTTAAACTTCTATAAGATTCATGGCAGCTCTAGGTCAAAGAGGGATACCTTGCTCAACAATGAAGAGCATCAGAGTTGTCTTTATGTGAGATTACAAGTTCGGGCTTTCTGAAGGATACTTGGAGTCCCCAAATCCCATAATAGCACCTCACTTGTCGAAAGGACAATCTTCAAAATCATCTTCCTACGAGATTTCAAGTAACCCATAAATCCCAGAAGAATCTTATTAACAAAATGTTTTGCAGGTTTGAACTTTTTATAGGATACTTGGAGTCCCCAAATTCCAGAATGACGCATTGCACGTCAAGAAGACAATCTTTAGAACCAGCTTTCTGTAAAACTCTAGATAACCCCTATACCCCAGAATAGCTCATTTATTAAAACCTAAGAGTTAGGTATACCTCATGTGTATAGACTCTCGTTGATTCCTTAAAGTGTAAGATCAACCATGTTTCCGGCAAACCCCAAAGAATGGGTGCGTCACCTTTAGGTTCCTGGTGAATGGGAAGCCTAGTATCCGACAAACTCTAAAAAACGGGTCGTCACCTTTAGGTTCCTGGTGGATGGGAAGCCTAGTATCCAACAAACCCTAAAGAACGGGTGTGTCATCCATAGGTTCTTGTTAGATAGGAATCTCGTTCTGGTTTGGCCTACCATAGAGGCTAGAATTTAATTGCCCTAGGATACTCAACAGACGAGTCCCTATGTATCTACTTGAATCCGCCATACACCGCATATGTCACACAAGCATCAAATAGGTGAGTAACATGTGGGTATCTCTACTCCATCTCTTTATTTCTCACATCAGCAAAAACGGAATGAGTAAAGCGTTCATCGGTATGACAAGAAAGATTGAATGTTATAATTCATTTTTCTTTTTCCCAGTAGAGTCAATCTGGACTCAAGTGTCACATGTCTTTACATGAAAGCTCTCGCGAGATTCCTCTCAAAAGGGGCAGCTGTTGACATCTGATTTTTAACTAGTCCTTTTCAGTCTTAATTTCATAAATTCATAAAAAAAATCCATAAAAAATTAAAAAATTGAAGAATCACCTTTGGTGGCCTTGGCCAAGTTCAAGGAACCATTTTTGAACAAATTTTTTTAATATTTTTCATATTTTTTGGTATTTTTAAAAAATAATAAAATACCCAAAATTTAGGAAAAATAGCATTTGAGGTCAGACAAATATGAAAAAATAGTCAATATTTTTCTTTTAATTCATTTGTGTTCTTGACCTCATAAAAATTTCAAAATCAAGTTCAATTTTATGAGTTCTTTTGTTACACATATGATTGAATTTGGTAAAAAAATGTTAATTGAGTTTTTTAATTTGCAATTTTGGCATTTTTAGGGTCTTGACATTCAATGTAATTGTCCTTCATTGCAATTTAGCCTAATTATTTGCACAAAATGCTCAATTGCATGAATTGGGCAAATTTGTGAACTTTATTGCAATTTAGTCCTTGAATTTGGGCATAATTGAAATTACTTCCAATTCAAGGTCTACATTTATCAATTGAAGCTACTACCCAATGTTTTTCATCATTATGAGTCGATTGGCATAGGTGATTTGATCCAATTTGACTGTTTGAGCCTTTAATTTCATAATTTTCCGAATTGCAATTAAGGACAAATTTAAGGCTTTAATAGAAATTGACATGAACTTTTGGGCAAAATCACATTTTTTGACAATATTCATGCCCTAAGTTCGATTTTGAGGTTTAATTTGCAAAAATTCCATCAGAATTAGGTTTAATTTTGGAAAAATAAGTCAGAACCGGTTCTGATCGGTCAGACTACCCTGTCAAATCGGTCGAACCGATCCACTACAGTGTCGTCTTCTTCCCCAAACTCCTGCATAGATAAACAGTGCAAGGCCGAATTTTATAGTAAAATTGACCAACCAATCGACTACACTTGAAGAAGCATTAGTAGAGGTTTAATTCTTCAAACCATTCCCCATCGATTGGCACCAGAATTGTGAGCAATGGTTGCCGGAGAGGGAAGAATTCGACTGGTCAAGCTTTGGAGTTGCCAAAAGTCAACGAGCCACACTTAGCTTAAATCCTTACCAAATTCGCACGAGATGAGGCCTGCCGGAGGACCAAATGGAGCTGGACACAATACCCAACATCCCTGACGCCGTTTGGACCAAATGGCGTGCCAAAGCACGTGCCATTGCAAGTCGGTTAGTTCCCCCCCCCCCCCAATTCGCGGCAAAAATTCTTGAAATGGGATATAACTTGAGAGGCATTCGAGAACAGAAGGGAGGTTCATTCAGTTGTGTAGGATTAATAGAATCGAGAGAGAGAGAGAGAGAAAAAGCGAGAGAGGGCTCATTCTTCAACTCCCGTCGTCGAGAACTCGAGCTCGACTGCAAGGCGCTAGTTAGGCCGTATCCAGCCAAAACCAAAGCCAAAGAAGAACGTTGGAAACTTGCTTGAAGCTCTAGGAAGCGATCGCCATTGGCCGCGTCGCCTGAAACTGCGAGAATAGGTGAGTCAAAACTTCGAGCTCCTCACTGAGTATTAATGGCGACTCATCTATCTTACGTTTATTCTTGCATTTAGTGTGTGCATTTTGTTCTTTAGACATCACTGACTATCATTGCATATTCATTTTGCAACGGTTTCGTTTTAACACTTCGAATCGAGTCTCCAAACTTTATGCCATAGTCAAGCACTGCTCAATCTCGCCTAGCCAAATCTAGGCCGTGCGAGCTCAATCGGAGCTCGAGGTAAGTGTTCTGAACCTTCTCCCGTGTTACTCTGTGTTTGAATTGTCTTGATTTTGCACAGTTTTCATGATTGAACTCCCATGGCCGTACTCGGCGTTCTGCATGCTGCATGTGACTTAGTGGATGAAATGCTATGATTCTTAGATATGCCAAACTAGAGATTATCGCGAGTCAATTGGCGCCGGTCTCGTGCAATTTTGTCAAGATTTCATCGTTGGATCGTCGCCGGAGATTCATAGCCGTCCATTTAGTTGCAATCACGAGGTTGAAGACGAAGATGACATGTCTGGTCAAAGATTCAGTGGTCCTAGGTGGCAATCTTTCATTGGTCCACCTAGTTGCTCAGTCAGCATGGCTATTAGGGTCTAGTATTCAAGCGAGCAGATCGGATGGCCTAGATAAATCGAATCAGATAATTAGTAGCCATCTGATTAATAATTAGGATCTTAGAAATTAGTTTTATAATAAAAAAATTTAAAAACAAAAGTGCAGAAACGATGTCGTTTAGGTTAGTAGGTGTATGGCATCGTTTAGGTTTATGATAACGGACGGTCCGGATCGAGTCTAGTCTTCTAATCATGGCCGTAGATTTTGGTGTGTTGATCGGGCGGTCTTGATTGAGTCTTCTTTTAATCCGAGCCGTAGAATTAGTTAAATCAATCCTGAGGCCGTGGAAGTAGTCACGTGGTTCTATAGAAATCGTCGGATTAAATCTGAATAATAGAAAAATAAAAAGTGTAGAACGACGCCGTTTTAGAGTAGATGGTTGCGTGGGTCAGGGTCTGGGCCTGGTTCCGGCCCGAGTGGGTCGGGTCGACCCGGTCCAAATCATTTTTTAATAAAAAAATCTGAAAATGATTTTAAAAATAAAAAAAGTCGAAAAAATTCTAGAAAATTCTAAAAAAATTTAGAAAATCCCAAAAAAATATAGAAAAACTATAGAAAATTCCTCGACATTCCAGAAATTCCCAAAAATTGAGGAATGACCACAAATAACGGGTCAATCTTATTTTTGGTATTTTTTGTCCGTTCTTTTGGAAATTGATGACTCTACTCTTTAGGGGTAAATCGCCTCAACTTTGTATACGAGATAGGTCGAAAATGCCAAGATAAGGATTAGCGTCTGTTAGGTGACCAATTCTTCTACTTGGGTTCTCGAATCCGGTCCTTTTTCGGGAAAAGACAATTTTACCCCTAAAGGGGAAAATTGCCTCCCCTATTCTAATTGAGTCTTGAAAATTGCTCAAAATTAGGATTTGGGTCAGGTGGTCGACTAATCCTTCTGTTTGAGATTTTCACTTCTCATCACCTTCTGTAATGATGATTTTACCTTTCAAAGGGTAAATCGCTTCCAAAATTCCAGAAAATTTTGAAAATTCTTGAAAAATAGGAAATGAGTTGGTTGGATGATCAGTCCTATTTCCATCCCCTCTCAACTCCACATTTCCTCTGAAATGATAATTTTGCCCTTTTGAGACAAATTGCCCCAAATTTCTTCAAAATTACGAATTTGCCCCTTTTGGGCAAATCATTTCAAAACCACTCCTGAGCCTTAATTGACATTTCTCTAGGCTAATAGGGCCTTATTAGAGATGTCACGCTGCTTTCATGTGATTTATCTACATGTATTGGATCATTGATTTGTGCACTCATTCTATTAATTATGTTTGCTAGGATATTCATTCATATTTGCATGAACTCATGGATGTAGGGTTCACACCTCACTCATCTGCATGAAATATTAGCTTAGATAAATCATTCGACTTACGTGCCAAAAGGGCGTCAACTCTGACTGTTGGCGTAATAAAGTATCCAATCCCATTTCTCTAGTTTCCGCAGAATTGAATATAATGCTTCCAACTATTCGATAGGGTTCCCAATCGTACCCTCCATAAAACGATTGGTGGCGATTCCTTGGCATGTATACATATCACATATCACCAGACCGCACTAAAGTTCGACCACGTATACCGCCGTTGAGACTTGAGTAACGGGTCTTAGGAGAGGCCAGCGTCCGACCAGACAGGACGTCCCATTAACCCGCTAAGATTTCTTGAAGAAGGGTGGGATCTCGAGATTTACCAAGAGGGTCGTGATAGATAGCACACTTCTTTCCTTGTAGGAAGGCTTCTGATGCAGTAAGTGTGGTCAAATTATTTTTCAAAGAAGTAGTTCGTTTGCATGAAGTTCCTAAGTCTATTACTTCATATAAGGATAGCAAATTTCTAGGACTTTTTGGCACACTCTGTGGAAATTATTTGACTCATCCCTGAATTTCAACAGCACGACCCACCCTCAAAATGATGGACAAAAAGAGGTGGTCAATAGATCTTTTGGAAACTTGATTAGAAGTCTTTGTGGAGATAAACCGAAGCAGTGGGATGTTGCTTTACTGCAGGCAGAGTTTGCTTATAATAATACGGTTCATAGTTCTATTGGTAGGTCACCTTTTTCTATCGTCTATACAAAGGCGCCTCAGCACATTCTGGATTTGATTCACTTATCCAAGAAAGCAGACAAGAGTGTTGTTGCGGAACATATGGCTAAGCAGATTGTCGAGGTACATTAGGAAGTGAAGAAGAAGTTGGAAGCGGCTAATCAGAAGTACAAAGCTGCGGCAGATAAACACAGGCGCAAGCAGGTGTTTGCAGTAGGTGATCAAGTCTTGGTCTTTCTTCGTAAATGGCGGTTACCAACTAAGCAAATTGCAGCCAAAAAATACAGGCCTTTCACTATCAGGGAAGATCAATGATAATGCATATGTTATCGATCTTCCACAAAGCATGGACATATCTAACACCTTTAATGTTGATGATTTGTCACTATTTCATGCGTCCTCTGAGCCGATGTATTCAGATTTTGATTCTCACTCGAGGACGAGTTCTTCTCAAGTGAAGGAGAATGATGCGAAAGCTATTAGTAATGCGTTTTTGAACCGATTGGATAAGAAAATATTCAATCGAAAGGCGAAAAGATAGTGCGATTAGAACTCGCGGACTCGAGCGGCGACATTAGATTGAGCTTAAATTTTATCAATTGAAGCGAAACGGCGTTCTAATCAGTACTCATCGCCTCTGGACAATGAATTGCGATGGATTTCGACGATCTGGGATCGTTGAGATGGATTTTTCTAATTTTTAGTATTTTTCGGATTAAATTTTATTATTAGTAGCAATATTGTAATTTTGAGTTTTGTATCCGGAATCCTAGTATGGTTAGGTCTAACACCTCATATAAAAGGTGTTTTTATGATGTTTGAGCAGACAGAATATTTTTTTTTTATATTGAATTCGTAATTTTCCTTTTACTTTCTCTGAACGCTGCGTCATGGGATTTGAGGATGCACTTATATTTACCTGCAAACCTTTCGTTGTTTTCAAATTAGCTAATGTGAACAGAACATTAAGCAAGTTTAAATTATCTTCTATATTCAATGCTGGCTTTGTTATCCTTTTATTGAGCTCTATTGTCGAACCGGGTTCTGATAGGCACCATACTTATTGGATTTAGTTGCATTCGGTCCGTGACTATGGAGATCTAGCTTAAAAGTGCCTAGGGATGGTTAACCTTTGATTGGTTAATCATTTTGATACGATTTTTTTTTTGTTAGCCTTTCCCCTCTTGATCCGAACATGTCCCTAAGGTTTATGGTCGGACTTGATTGGGATTGCTTCATAAGGCTTAGTGAATTGCCGATTCAGTTCATGTGTCCTTTCCTGACCCATTTGAGATTGTGTGACGATTTTTTGGTGTCCGACCTTGTGTAGGATCTCTTGAGTGGATTCGGGATAGAGTTTAAGAGTCAAGACATACATGATCGTGTGCCCACTGGAGCTTTTTAATCGGAGTATGACCTACAATTTGTAGATGTGGCGGCCTGGAACGTCACACAAGGATCATGTGGATAGAATGCAAATTGGTCTCATCATGAAATTTTCTTCGTATGGACGAATTTATGAAACTCTTACTCAGTTGTGATGTTTTTTTCTCAATTAAGGTGCACATTCATTTATTATGATAATAACAGTCATTAGCGTTATATTATGCACATTAATTACATTATAGCCGCCTTGTCAATAAAAATCTTGATGGGAGATGTTATCTGAAAAGGGGCGAATGGCAATATATTTAAATTGGTCATCTAAGCCGAATCCCTTGTTAGTCACGTTAGTTTTCTCATCAGTTTCATGTATGTTTACAGAGAGAACAATGAGAACACACTCCATTGTTGTTAGAGGAGATAACTAGCTAGTAGCACCCATATTAGTCGTTCGTTCAATGCTTTCGTTCGCGATCTTCCGACTTTATCTATGGTTGGAGGTATGTATTGTTTATATTCACGTTTCCAGATTCGTTCCTGATTTTGAATGAGTTTCGTTTGTGAATTGCAAGTCGCGATCTCTAATTTCTCTGAATTTATTTCAACATCGTTAGGTACAAAATACATGAAGGAAACTTAACAAACGATCAAAATTCATCTTTTATGATGGCTATATCCCAAGCAAATGGGCCTTTCAGGATGGCAAAAGTACCCCGCGGACTTGATGCATAAATATTTTATAGAACTCTTTCTCCATATTTCAAATTATCGACTATACAGTAGTAGTCACTCTCTGGGGTGGTCTCTGCAGCCAATAGTCTTTCTCCACGTGGACTATAAGGGCTTGGTGCTGCTGTTGGGGTACGAAAACCCAATAAGAACGTGGGAACTTTCCTGGCTGAAATGATAGCGCCACGTGGACGACAACGGTTGGCTAATATGAGGATTCTCTTGCTTCAATCATTCAACACAAAAGGGATTCGTTTGTCCTTTTGGTTTCGGCTCGTATATATCCTCCCTCGATACCTCGTCTTTATTGGTCCGGCAATCAATATTGCTTCGTGGCCATTTTCGACAAGGTTAAGGTCAGGAGAGGAAGTTCAATTCTAACTAGGGATCGATCTCTTGTGTCGTCCACATAAAAAGGATATTTCATGAATTCGTATCTGTGCATCTATCGCACAACGAGAGTGAAAAAATTTTCGCTCTCAATCAATTGCTCGTGTCTTATTCTTTCAAACTAGCGAGGTTTGTTTTTCTGCTGCTAAAGGAAGCGGGGGAAGATTTCCTGAAGTTACTAGTAAATATTAACATGGAACGGTTGCCGATTTCCTTCATGCGAGCACAGCTCCACGCAAGAATAACTTAGCATAGGCGGCAAGAAGTCCACTTGGCATCCACATCCGTTAGGCTTTTTATATCCTCCTCTCACGCCCTCTCTACTTCATCTCGCTTATGGTGTTACTGATGTAGTGCTGTGCAATGCTAACCCTGTCACAAGGTCAAGAACCTGGAAGTAAACTTCCAGAACAAATTGTTCGAGGTTTGATGTTGCTCATATGTCTTGTGAACATCTCCGTCGGTTGTGTATGTTTCCTTCGATGGCTACTCATGATTTATGATCTTAAGAAAAATAGTCTCATGAAATTAGATTGATATTTTTATCCTAAATCAGGATAGAAGAGTCTAAATTTCTTGTTACCTTAGATAATCACCTGGTAGTGTTAGTAATTCATGTTGTACTCCTCCTTTGGAATATATGAAACTACTCATTCACCCATTTGTAAGTAAAGGGTTCAAATCTTAGGACGCTCTCATGCTCTTTGCCCTTGATGGTTTACAATTTGCTCACACAAATTAGGAGCCGAGCATATTTGAATAAAACAAAACAAAACAAAATGAATCATGCGCTTGCAAAGGACTAGCTTATATTCAAGTTACAACCCCACATCGCTTATGTATGCGCTATGCGATTATGAAGTGCCTCATGTCCATGTAGTTTCCCTCTATCTATTGACTTGAGTTTTTGAAATGAACTTTCCAACATTGACTAATTAAAGTTCCTCTGGAACTTAATAAGCTTGAGCACCAGCTCCTACAAACATCAGATAATCCTCAAAGCGACTTTCACATTGTGACAATGTTTAAAGTAGACATTGAAGTCTACGGGTTACGATCGATGAAATGCTGACCTAACAAGACCAGCTTTTTGTTGGAGCTTTTTCTCAAAGTTTCATGAGAAGTTGAATGAAAAATGAAGAGTTGTTTTGGTTCGTAACCCTTTATCGATGAAATCGTATGACATCGTAACGTTTCGTTGAAATTGTATGACTTCCTGATGTTTTATTGAATCATTTCGACGAAATCATATCTTTTCGTTGACAAACCCTTTCGACGAAGCCATATGTCTTCGTAATTCTTCGCTTTACCCTCTATAAATAGAGCATCGACCATCGCATTAAAAACGAGTATCAGGCACAAGCATTAGATACAATTGTTATGTTCGTCATTCATTCATCTTCATCATTTGTGCGATTGTTCTGCAAACTTACGTTCGAAGGAGTCCTTTGAAGACGTACCACTTCAGAGGAATGCGATCTGTTCTATCCTGGGAGACATTTGTCCAACGTCCTCGGGTACTGATTGAGGAGGCAAAATCGTCTTAAGGACACAACGTCATTTCGTTATGCTCGGATAAACATTCTTTTTATTTATTTGCATTGGCTTCAAGTTTATCTCCAACCTAATTTTTCTATATTTTATCAAGTCCCGCTCATAGGCGACCTTTGTTACCGGTGACCGGATTAAGAAATGGTCCCATTTCGGGAGTATCAGCCAATTTTGCACTCGGTATCAATCAACTTCTCGTGGCTGTTCACAGACATAATTAGGGCAGTGGGCACTCATAATTGAAGAGCCTTTAACACCAGGGTTAGTTGACGAGCAAAGAGAGACAGAAGAGGGGACGACGTGCTACACGGTGTGTGATAACCGATGACAGGGTAGGCGAAAGGGAGATTCATGATACGTCATTCCTATAAAATATAATTTCAAGATCTACATTATTATCCTAAAAGCTTTGCATTACGCTGTCCACGAAAAATAGGACACTGGATGATGATTGATATATGTGCATTCTTGAAGTATTGGGCAGCATCAGATTAGGATATCATAGTCGTAATTAAACTCATTTTCCCCTTTTTGAAGCACTGGAAATTTTCTTATTAATCCTCTGTAGATAACCTCATTCGAGTTGCAAATTTGGTTTTTTCGTCCGGTGGGAAACTACTAAACTTCACTAAAATAGCCTAATCTCTTCTAAGTTAGGGAACGTAAAACAAAACGATCAAAGACCGGGAACTTCATGAGCAATAATCAGTGGGTAATAATCATGGACATCTCCCATATTTATATTTAACTAGATTTACATATGAGAAGGAACAGAGCTAAGAGGACAAGCAGGGCCCTTATTTTCTCAAATAAGGGCCTGAAGTAAATATTACTTCAAATAAAGGTCTAAAGTGGCCATATTAATCTCAAAAAAGGGCCTCTCACAAGTTGGTTAGGAGCATTTTCATCATTCATTTTTTCTCTTTTCGTTCTTCATTTTTCCTTTTTCTATTTTCTAGAAATTAAAAGAACTTAAAAAAATAAACACAAGGGAGAAGTTTGGTAGGAGGCAGCCCTCCTGCCTATGGACGCCGTCCCACTGGTTATGGGGCGACGACGGATTGGTTATAGGGCAGTGACGATGGTCGTCAAGGTCACTCACGACTCGACGAGGGCCAGCAATTCTCGCCCAAATCTACTGAAGGCTTGGTGGCCCCCTCATGTTTGGTCAGCAGGGTCTCCTATTCTCACTGAGGTGCGGTGACCCTATTGACCATTGTCGATGCTCCACCACCAATGGGGCGGCAACCATAGGAAGGGGGGTTGCCCTCTTGATCGTGTTCCCTTTTTTTTTGGTATTTAGCTTTTAATTTTTAAACTGTTTGGATGAAAATGCCCCTTATCAGCCAAATTATTTATCCAGCCAATGAGGTCAAGCACTTATTTGAAACAACTATGACCACTTCGAGCCTTATTTGAAATAAGGACGATCTCATGCTATTATTTAAGAAATGATGGTATTTGTTGAATCTAACAATATCACTTAGAGAGGGTAAATAGATGCTCCTGAATAAATTTGAAATCTATTGCAGAATTAAGACAATTTTAAGACACGATCAGATCAAGAACAGTATAACAACATGCAAATAATCTAATCACAGGATAAGGGGTTAGGGTATAGAATAAGAGTTTAGGGTATAGAAAATACACGCTGAGTATATAGTGGTTTGGCTTGTTAGCTCTACGTCCATTCTCCCACTATGACAACCGATTGACTGGATTTTACTAGAATGATTCAATGAAGATTTATAACGGATGAAGACACTCAATCGCTCTTACAAGATCTCACGATGAAAGAAATAAAGAACACTTAGAATAAGTATATGAATCTGAACAACTCAGGCACTTTGGAATTTAATGTTCTCAATTCCTTCTGTTGGTCACCGTGGTTTTTTTTTTTTTATACTCCTTTACTTCCAACTAGCCATTAGATAGTTCTTCAAAGGATCGTTATTCAATCTTTGATTGGATGTCATTAATCAAAATTGAACGAGATTGTATCTGAGAAGATATGGTATCCATTGGAATAGAATCTAAACTCTTCAAAATCAGTCGCCCATACAAATGAATCTTGGGTTTCCAAAAGTAAAGTATATTCAAATATGCCACAAATCTTATTCCTGTGATTGGTCCACTTAGGTAACGAGTTAGCTCGACCATTAATCTGTTAGGCTGAGTCAGCGAATAAATCAGATAGCTGAGGTTGATCGCGTCTAGTTTTAGTAGCCGTCCGATTAACAATTAGGATATTGGTTTATAATCAAAAATTAAAAAAAAAATATATAGAAATGGTGTCGTTTTGTTAAATGAGTAGGCGACATCGTTTAGGTTAGTGTAAATGAGCGATCTAGATCAAGTCTAGTCTTTTAATCATGTCCATAAATTTCAGTTTACAGATCGGATGGTCTAGGGTTAGTCTTCGTTTAATCTCAGGCATAGATTTTAGTCGACCAATCCACTGGCTGCAGATTAGCCACGTGGTTCAATAGGAACCGTAGGATCAGATTGGAAAATAGGAAAAAAAATAAAAATAAAAACGAAACGGCATCGTTTTGGGTGGTCGGTTTGCGCGGGTTCGGGTTTGGGCCAAGTTATTCGATTCGTGTGGATCAGGTCGACCCGGTCCAAATAATTTTTTAATTAAAAAATCAAAAAAATTGTAGAAAATCCTAAAAAATGTTAGAAAATCCTAATAAATCCCAAAAAAATTAGAAAAAATTGTAGAAAATTCCTGGACATTCCAAAATTCCCAAAATTTGAGGAATGACCATAGACAATTGGTCAATCCTATTTTTGGGATTTCTTATCCGTTTTTTCGAAAAATGACTATTCTACCCTTAGGGGTAATTCGACCCTCATTGTACATGAGACAAGTCGAAAATGTCTAGATTAGGATTAGGGTCAGTTAAGTGGCCAATCCTTTTGCTTGGGTTTTCAAATCTCATATTTTTTATTGAAATGACGATTTTACTCCTCAAAGGGTAAATCGTCTTCCCTATGTCAATGAGTTATGAAAATTGCTCAAAGTTAGGAGTAGAACAACGGTCGTGTTTTAAGCCTATAAATATGCGTATTTTATAACCATTTTGATATGGGTGAATCGATTGTGAATACAGAATATTGAAAAGCCATCTTCGGTCTCCTCTTCCTTTGGAAGTAAAGTTGAATCGTGAGTGCTTGTTGATATCCCCACTTTAGATTTACCCCGTCACGTTTACCGCTCAACCTTGAACCTCACTAGAATGAATGTGGTGGGCTTCATAGGTTTCCAGTCTTAATTATTCCTTTATCAGGGAGGCTTGCAGCTCCCTTCGAAATAAAACGTTTGTCTCGGTCACGTTGATAGCCGGAGTTGATCGATTCGATTCAGCGAAAATACGATATTGCTGTTAACATTCCCTGAGTACAATTCCAAATTCGGAGCTCCTTGGCTTTCTTCAGTTTCATTACAACCTTAAAATCACGCAACCCATAAAAAGATCTGGCCGTGGATTCGAGCTTTGAAGCCAGATTTGGCCATGACTTGGAACTTTGGGCTCAAACGGCCAAGGGCAATGGTCGCTTGAGATCGAGGTCAAAGCTCGCTGTCACGGCCATTTGATCTTGGAAAAAAAAAAAAGACAAGTCAATATTCTCCGTTAAAAAAATTGATCAAATTAGTAGAAGGATTCGATTGCATTAATTTGATAAGATCGAAGACTTGATTATCCATTAGGATTTCTGATGTATTTATCCCTTTAAACAAAGTGAAACTATTTTGTGGGGGTCAAGATGGTGTGTTGTTGTGCCAGTCTACTCCGAAGAATAGTCGAGGTGCGCGCAAACTGACCAGGACACATTGGTTATAAAAACAAAAAACAAAACTATTTTGCCCAACTTAATTAAGAGCTTAAAACTAAGAACGGTTGGGACTGTGATTGATTGTACCTTCAAAATCGGGTTGAAGAAATTAGATCTGACCTCAATTTATGCACGCCCGAAAGAGAGAGATTGTGGGTCCAAGTGACGGCTTGCCATTAGCTGGATGGAAAACAAAGCCCTTTGTTTTCAATCTGAATGACCAAATCAATCCTTTTCACTGCCCCACAATCCTCCCTTTCTCTATCTCTTTCTCCATTGCTAAAGCTCTATATATAGGGAAACCCAGCTCCTCTCTTTTAAGTCACACTCCATCAACTTGAGTTATTCCCTCTCCTGTCTTTTTCTTCTTTTGGCTTCAGTCATGTATCTTCGGCAAGCTCTCGATCTCGTCACGCTGGCTGCCATCTCTATTCTCGCGTGCTCTCCTCTGGTTTCCGTTTTGGGTCGACCGGCGACTTTCCTTCAAGACTTTCATGTTACGTGGGCAGATTCCCACATCAGGCAGATCAATGGAGGAGAGGCCATTCAACTCATTCTCGACCAAAGTTCAGGTAATTTACGTACGTGCAGACTATGTATACTCTGACTAAAGTCTTGCGCATGCATGTTTACTATCATCCTTATCGTATATTTGAAACGAGGAGAATGGATGAAATTGTCATTTTTTTCCAATCAATATCCCTCACCCATTAATGCAACCGAATAATTCAAATATTACATGATACCGTAGAAAAAAATCGCCATATCATTATATTTGGACAAGCATTTATAAGTTCAAAGAACGTGATCGAAACAAAGAGGAGCAAAAAAAACATTTTATCTGTTTATCTCGGTTGAATAAGGCGATGAACTTCAACATTACATGTTACAGGATGTGGATTTGCTTCGAAACGTCAGTACATGTTTGGACGTGTGAGCATGAAGATCAAGCTCATCCCCGGAGACTCCGCCGGAACCGTCACCGCCTTTTACGTATGTTTTGTCTCTAGACTCTCTCTTCTCCCCCCCTCCCTCTCCCTTCCTCCTCCTCTTCTTCTTCTTCTTCTTCCTAGCGTGAGTTTTGATTCCCAGACTAACTTGTTGCATGCATAAACGGTGTATGTTTGGCTTCGACGACAGATGAACTCAAACACGGACAATGTGCGGGACGAGCTTGACTTCGAGTTCTTGGGGAATCGAAGCGGTCAACCCTACACGGTCCAGACCAACGTGTATGCTCACGGGAAGGGCGACCGAGAGCAGCGGGTCAACCTCTGGTTCGACCCAGCCGCGGACTTCCACACTTACTCCATCCTCTGGAACCACCGCCATGTCGTGTAAGACGTCAAATGCTTTCTGACAAGTTTCTGATGGAGTCATAGTAAATCAACTCTGGAGTGTCAGCGTGCATACTCAGTATTGACTTTCATGGCTCCTTCAGTAGACTTGTTGAGCTATAGACCTTTCGACCAATATGACAAATTAAGCTATTTTTTCTGCATGTTTCACGGAGCCGGTCCTTTTATATATATTTCAATATGAACTTGATTCAGTGGAATGAATCTCACTACTGGAACCCAATAGTTCGTTTTAATCATTCTTTGATGGGATTTTGGCAGATTCTATGTAGATGAAGTGCCAATAAGAGTGTACAAGAACGATGAGGCCAAGAGAGTGCCCTACCCAACTTACCAGCCAATGGGAGTCTACTCCACACTGTGGGAAGCAGATGACTGGGCCACAAGAGGAGGCCTTGAGAAGATCGACTGGTCCAAGGCCCCGTTCTACGCGTACTACAAGGACTTCGACATCGAGGGCTGCTCAGTTCCCGGGCCAGCGAGCTGCGCCTCGAACCCTAAGAACTGGTGGGAGGGCGCTCCGTATCAACAGTTGAGCGCGGTCGAGGCACAGCGATACAAATGGGTCAGAATGAACCATGTGATTTATGATTATTGTGCTGATAGATCGAGGTACCCAATGGTCCCACCCGAGTGCGAAGCAGGAATATAAAGAGAATTTGCTGCTCCAAACAAGGACAAAAGAGGGATTTCCAAGCCAAAATATACAAGAAATTATGTGACCATTACATGGTCCTAGACACCACAAATTGGGAAATGCTATACGATGCGTGTATAAAGGGGTTGCGCTTTTTATGTTTATGAGCCAGGAAAGTTGGCAAAAGTCAATTTCTGCTCCTCATAATTTGTTGTGTGTATTTTCGTGTAAGTTTCTTTCAGGAATAAAGTGTTATATAATTTGTTTGTATCCCAATTTAGCAGTCCTCTTACTATTTAGGTCCAATACCCAAAAAAACTTCAACTTTAACATTTGTGACAATTATATCCAAAACTCTTTTTTGTCTCATAAAAAACTTCAAACTTTTGCTTTTATCCTAATTCTACCCAAAACTTTCACTTTTGTTTCAATTTTACCTGCTTAGTACCAAAAAAATCCCCAACTTTTACTTTCGTCTCAATTCTACTCAAAACTTTTACTTTTATACTAATTTTACTGGTCTAGTACCAAAAAAACCTTCAACTTTTACTTTCATCTCAATTTTATCACAATCAGCCTTCTGTCTATAATCATCGTTAGTTAATATTACATGACATTATCACGTCATTAATGAATTACACCTCAACAAAGCTAACATGAAAAAATTTCGAAATTCTCATCTGTTTTTTAATACCCCTATATATTACTGAGATATATAGTCACTAAAGACGATGTATTTCATATTTTTTTTCGGCACTTAATACCCAAAAGAACGGCTAGACATGGAGATATTCTGACGAACTTTTTTAAAATCTCGTCGTCTTTGAAACCTACTGTTTCTAAATTTCAAAATTCATTGGTAAATTCAAAAAGAAGATTAACTAACGGTGATTATGAATAAAAGGATGAAGGATTTATTGGTAGAATTAGGATAAAAGTAAAAGTTGAAGGTTTTTTTTGTACTATGCCGGTAAAATTGAGACAAAAGTAAAAGTAAAAATTGAAGGTTTTTTTTTACTAGATCGGTTAAATAGAGATAATATTAAAAGTTGAGGGTTTTGTGGTACTAGATCGGTAAAATTGGGACAAAAATAAAAATTTTGGATAAAATTGGGACAAAAGTAAAAGTTTGGGATTTTTTATGAGACAAAAAAATGTTTTGGATATAATTGACACAAATGCTAAATTTAGACATTTTTTTTTGGGTATTAGGCCATACTATTTAGGTGCAGGATTGGTTTTCTATATAGGAATGATGTGTGGTCAACGTGAAGTTACCTATCTTAGTATTATCCAATATTTACGGCATTATTAATTTGCATTTGCATAATTGAGGATATTCCATTTTTATTTTTTTTAGTCTAACAGGGATATTTTAATTTCATAAGGCCACATAAATCGCATTTTAATTGAACTAACAATAAATCTGTTTAAGCGGTAAAGCACTGAGCTTTGTTATATTATCTGGACTAAGCCTGCAAAATGGGGGGCTCCGCTAAGCCCATTAAAGAGTTATGGTGGTCGAAAAATATCACATATCAAAGGATAGTGGGCAGAGGTTTAATTTCACAGAGATTTGCTGATGCAAAAGTGGCAATTTGAACCTGTACAATCGAGAAAAGAGGAAACCAAGCCAAAAAGATAAGTGAGCGATCACCCAGAAAAGGAAAGTTGAAAATTCTATGCTTTCCTTCAAACCCAACTTTCCCACTTCTAAAAAGGAACATACGTTCACAAGAAGAAAAGAGAGACAGAACGGAAAAGCTAAAAGAGAATACATCGTAATTACTCAAGTTCTTTCCGTGGACTGCAACCTGCCGAGCCACACAAATGCGACTCCTGCCCTTTGTCCTTAATGACACCTAAATTTTGAATTTTCGATTTTTCCTTGATCTTTTATTTTGCATAAAAATTTAGGAATTAATTTTAGTTCCTACAAAAAATAATCATATTACTTTTCATTTTTATTTTTAGCATTATATTGCATTGCATTGCATTTACATTTAGTCGGGTTGGTGATAGAGAATGGATTGAAATCGACGAGCGGTGGACCAAAGCTCAGAGAGCAGAATTCGGCTTAGTTAGGGGGCAATTTTGAAAAATTCATTAAGGTCTTGTGGTCTAAATTGAGCTTAAATCAGCTCATTTAATGTTTAATTTGAAAAAAAAATCTTTTTAATTAAAAATTCCCATTAATTAAGAAAAAAAGCTTTATAAAACGAATATTTTATCTCTGGACCAAATTGCGATTATCCAAAATAGAGAGGCAATTTTACAAATAATGAAAATAATGTGAAACCCTAGTTCACTATTATAAATAGGTGCTTTAGGGTTCACATGAGAATGGGGCCAGATAATTATAATACACGGACACAGTGGTGAGGGATAGCCATGGAGAGTGAGAGAAATAAAGAGAAAGCAAGCAATGGCAAACGAGGGACGAAACCTTGATCAGTCGAAAGCATTATCCAAGGAGCTCACGCCAAAAGCTCTCCAGGCCTCTTGCACGGGAAGGGAAGTTGCTTTTCCTTTTCATTAATTTATTTTTGCACTTTGAATATACGAGGAGCTTTCTCTCTGTTTGTGTCCGCACGAACGGTCTCACAATTCGTCGTACCTCCGTTGGAAATTGGGATCAAATCCGCAAGTTGGGTAACATCTTTATCCTGAAATTTTCTAAGAGTTGCTTGCGTGATTCGAATATTTGATGGACGAGATGTATTTTTAGATAAATCATACTTGCCTAATTTGAATTCCAAATTTAGAATATATTGTGCATATTATTGTCACGACCTAAAAATCGGCTTTCCAATCTTAGGTTAATAGATTACTAGATTAATTAATTAAACTAACTAACCTAGCCCAAACTCACCCAAATCCTACCAAATCACTGATTTAGAATTTGGAGTCGCCATTAATCATTTTTTGTAGGTTGATTAAAAACCTAAGTAAAATAGCGGGAGAAACATTTTACTTATACAAATCAAATATTGTGGATTCGGGCACTTAATTACAAAACTAATACATTTTCGGTACCTTAATTCCATGAGATGTACTAACTTGGCAACTTAGATTGAATCAATTCAAAGCTTAGAAAATGTGTGATCTTTTGGGATTTCGTTTTTTTATGCTATGAATATGTATGCTAAAGATATGCATGAAACTAATGACATGTCAAATAACATAGCAAAATGACATGGTATAATGATGTGACAAGGATGCATAAAATTATGTGATGTAATGCGAATGACATTTTTTGTACTTTTTTTTTGTTTATTTTCGGCGATGCATGAAATATGATTTTAAAAAAATGCTACGGGATTTTGAAAATATGAAATATATGAGGCTATATTCGAAAATATAAGATGCAAGTTATGCAAAAGATGAGATATGCATTGAATGTGATTTTTGCCCTTTCCTTTTGAAATTTTCAGCCACGGCGAGGATTTTCTTAGAGTCTTTTGTTATCTTAAGGCTTTTAGGAAACCTCATCTTCCTAAAAAATTAATTAGATAGGATTTCTAAGAAACCATATCTTACTAAAGTTTTTTTAGGAATTTTCAGAATATGACGAAATCAAGTCAAGAAAACATATTCATCCACATAGATAAGGAAAGACAATTGAGACCATATCCCTTTTTATTTTTTTATTTTATTTTTTTGAATAAATTCAGCCTTGCAAATTTGAGATTGATTTTCTGAAGATAGCGGATCATACCTAAACGGCGATAGGTCGAATCGACAATTCGTGACAAAAGGTTAGGTTTTGATGTTTTAGATCGCAAAAGTCGTTCTTTAATTTCTGGAAAAAAAAAAATGAATTTTCGCTTTGATAACGGCATCAAAGTCATGCAAAACAATCACCACAAGATTTAAGAGTTCACTCGTTAAGCCCCGACAAAATTCTGCATGAGTTAATGATATGAAATGCGCGAAAACCGCTTTACTTTGGACAAAAACAACATGTGAAACTGTGTACATATATAAAAAAAAAGCAAATCGTTTCATGGACATGCTCGAGATAACTCTCAAAGTGCAAGAACATTACCTTAATCCGCAGGGCGAAAACAGGGGCTGGCTTGATGCGAGAGCTTCGCGGGACGGGAATGGCAGCAGAGGCACGGCAGCAGCAGCGGCGTCGGGAAAACAGGGCAAAGGCGGCAATAGAGCTGCAGCGGCGGCAGGAGCTGGGCGGAGGCGGCGACGAAGCTCCAACTTCCGATGTTGGACTGGGTTTTCACTTGCAAAGAAAATCCGGCTTTGGTGCGATTCGCCACGGGACACTCGCTGACTTCCAAAAGAAACAACGAATTTGGCTCCAGTTTTTTTTATGATTGTGATTTTCACAACAAGGATTGAACAGATGATGCCAAGAAGTCACCGCTTTTCTTTTTCTTCGTGAGTGATAAACTTTCTTTTGCATATCCTTTGCCGACATACAAAGAGAAGTACAGAAGAGGGCGTATCTTTTGTAATTTGTCTCTTTCTAATGAAAGCATGAGAAATCCCAGAGAAGTCTTCCAGCTTTTGTCTTCTTCAACGCAGCCATATTTTCTCAATTGTCCCTTTCTTCATGTAGCGATCAATTTCCAAAGCTTCACTGGATCAAGAGGTCTTGACGTTAAAGATGGTTGATCGGAGAAAGGAGAACCAGGCTGGTCTTCACGTCAGCCAGCTTCTTTCGAACTTGTAGGAAGAACAAAGACCACCAGTTTTTCTCTCTCACAACTTGGCCGTGTATTATAATGAATTGCCCTCCTCAATGTGAACCCTAAAGCATCTATTTATTTATAATGGTGATTTAGGGTTTTGTGTTGTTTTTATTATTTGTAGAATTATCCCTCAAATTTAGATAATCACAAATTGATCGGAAGACAAAATATTCTGTCTATAAGGCCTTTTTTCTTAATTAATAGGCATTTTTAATTAAAAGGCTTTTTTTTTCCAAATTGAACATTAAATAGACCTCAAGATGAATTTTTTAGAATTCCCCCATAGCTGGCTGAATTATGCTTTTTGAGTTTTGGTTCACTGCTCGTCGATTTTTCATTTTCCACCGCCGATCCGATTAAATGTAAGTGCAATGCAATGCAATATGATGCTAAAAATAAATACGAAAAATGATATGATTATTTTTTGTAGGAACTAAAATTATTTCCTAATTTTTTTATGAAAAATAAATAATAAAAAAATAATCAAAATTTAGGTGTCAACAGTTGTCCCTCTTTGAGTAAAAGCTCACAGAGATTTTACTCAAAGACTAAAATTGAAGCCTAAATTTTGCAAATGCAAATGATGATTTTTTTTTGGCGAAATTATATCCCATTTTTAAGGCGAAAGGAAATGAAATACGATGCTATAAATAACATGTGCTAGAACTTCTCTTTTCCCACATTTGAGAAACATGTACATGGATCACATATGAAAATATTTATTTTACCAAATACCTCATCTGCTAATGATTCCCCTAATTTCCAAGCCTCCAGTAAAAGCAATGATCTTAAGGTATTGAGCCCATATGATACCAGAAGTTATCTTCTGATGCGAAATGGCGCATGATATGTGTAAGGAGAGAATGTACTTGAGTTTTGGCTCAAGCTAACCATTTGTCTCTCGGGAAGTGGCCTTCATGCACTATCAATCGTGAATCAATAAGTTGTCTCTTGGGAAGTCGCCCTCGTGGACTTCAATCATGATTCGGAAGGTTGTCTCTTAGAAAGTCACCCTCGTGGACTTCGACTATGAGTCAGTAAATTGTCTCTTGGGAAGTCACCCTGTAGACTTCAACCATGAGTCGGTAGGTTGTCTATTAGGAAGTCACCCTCATGGACTTCAACCATGAGTTGGTAAATTGTCTCTTGGGAAGCCACCCTTGTTGTGACATTCTGATTTTCTTGTCATTTCGAGACTCATTAATGATAATGTATCTAACGATGTATTTCAGTCGTATCTCGCTCAGATCTGATCAATCTCGAGTTGATTGACCAAAGGGAAAAGGCTAATGCGAGACAAGGTACGTGGACCTAGGGAACTCAAATAAGAAATGGTACTTTAACCATAAGAATTGTCGAAGGGACGTTTAGAGCCATAAAAGGCCGATCTAAGAACGATTAAGGAATGCATTGTTAGCGTTATATGATTGGAGCGTGGGTGATGCCGCTTAACCAATGTATAATTTGCAAAATTTTCCTAAATCGAACAGTGACGATCAAGACCGTCGGAACTAGTGATAGACCCTCACAATTACATGACGATCAAAGTGGCCATGAATTGACGAGCCCTAAGTGTGATATAAATTACAGAGTCGATACGCATAACGTCTACAAAGGTCGTCCGTCAGTTCGGGATAGACTGGAATCGCATTGGATAGAGAAAGGATTCAGAAACAAGTCTCGAAATTAGAAAATGGAGAATCGAGAATTTCAACATTATAATTGGATTGGTTGTCGCCTTATCGAAGAAATTTAGAATAAAAAAAAACGTTTCAAACGTCGATGGTAAAATTACTATTTTGCCCCTCAAACCTTAGTCTTGCATTTACAATTGAACAAGGGCATTTTGGTCATTGATACCCCACTATAGCTGCCGAAAATTGGAGAAATTGACAGCCATTGAATGAAACAATTAATGACATGAGGACAAGTGTCAAAGGATTAGGCATTGACATGGATGGGAATACTTTTAACCTACCATTCAACCTTGTTGACCCTCAAATTTGTATATACCTCACACTCTCTCACTCCCTTAGCCGAAACCCCCTCCATTCTGCCATTTCCTTCTTTTTCATTCGGCCGAGAAGCTCCCCAACCGACTAGGTTCTGCCACCGATTTCGCCGCCGTCGATAGCTACTCCCGGTGACTTTCAACCGCCGTGCCAACCACTAGCTCCTTCCTCATCCTCTTACAGACAACCTCCAAGTGGAATCAAGTCATTTGACCCACCGAGGAGCTCCGGCCAGCCATTCTCCCGGAAGTCGACGAAAACCGTCGCAACTGGAGATAAGCTGCTGTTTAGACTCCATAGAACCCTGAAACCTTTGAATCTTTCAGCCAAATTTTTTGGACATCTAGAGGACTTGTAGACTGAGCTGTAGTAAAAGGTTTGCATGAATTTGATGGAGTTTTGACCCCGAATGGGTCTTGTGTTGAAGGACAAAAATAGACCGGTTGAGGACTTGGAGGAACCGGCGCCGTTCGAGGACTTGGAGGCGTCGCCTTGACTTCAAATTTTCGGTGAGACTTCCCAACTCCTATAACTACATGTTAGTAAATATATTAGTAGATAAATTGAGGATTTAAGTTAGTTTAAGGGCTGATTGGTTGAGATATGCACAGAACCGAAAATGCCCTGATTTGGTTATGTGCATACCGAATCTATGGGAGGCTGTTAGGAGTTGAATTGAGCTCCAGATTCATCATTGAGATGTATAAGAATGTCAATTTATATGTCAATGAGGTGTATGTTTAGTGAATTGACGAATTGGACGAGAAAATTGATGAATTGGATGAATTTTCTTAGGTTGCGCGATTGACTTGCTCTTGGACCATTAGGACCGAATCATTGAAGTGCTTGGAAGAAGATTTTTGTTGGTTTTAGCACAGGGTAAGAAGTTTCTAAGCCTTGGCTAGGAGGATTAGACTCAATTGGGTGAATTGAGTGTGAATTAAATTGGTTCTTGGAAGTTTATGGTATGATTGTCTATTGTGCATCCTTGAGAGATATAGATGGCTCGAATGCTTGACAATGCTTGTGCCATGAATTGATTGCCACATTTGAGTGTTGAATTTAATTATCTCGCATGCCATAGATGTATTGCTCGTTGCGTGAGTTTGTATTTGATCATGAGTTTGAATTGAAATGAGCATTTGGAATGTCTGAGGAACTTGTGATACCTTGAGGCGTTGAGACGCGAGGTGGTGTGGATGGATACCCTGAGGCGCGGGGTTCGTGTTGAATGATACCTTGAGGCGTACGAGACGCGAGATTGAAATGTCCAATGTCCTGATGCATTGAGACGCGGGACGGAATCTGAGATGTGTTGACACAGGCTTGAAATGAGATTGAAAACCCAATACATTTACGCGAGCTTGTCGATGTGATGGTCTGAGACGTATTTACGCGGATCGAACCTGAGGCGTTTTAAACGTGGGCGTGAATCAAATGGAGGCATGGAAGGGTGAAAGGTGTAATCTAGCTTGATAATATGTGCTTGATTTCACTGATGTGACATGATGCCATGATTGCATGCTTGACACTTGTTTGCATCCGTATGTTATATAATAACTGTTGAATGCCTCACGTGATTGCATGTGTGTTTTGTCCTCGATTGCATTCGCCTAAGTGTGCGGTCAGCCTAACCTAGGGTTAGGACCTGTCATACTGAGATGTAAATCTCACCCCATCGCGGGATCATATTTTCAGATCGTAGGCCGTGAATATGTGGCCAATCAGATTTGGCAACCCGAAGGAAATGTCTGCTTATTTTGAGGAGTTCCCGGATGTATAGGGAACCGTATACGTTAAGAAGTGCACTGTAGTCTAAGTTGACGAGGGTGCAAAGAGCTAGAAGCCTCATAGGTTTGAGGTTTGATTTAGAAAAGTAGGGAAAGTGACTACGGGACTACTAAAGCCCACTGAAGTATCCCATGGGGTAAACCTTAGCTGGTGTCATTCCGCTCTGGATTCAATAGAGGCCGAGGGGTCAGCAGCTGGCTTGAGGAATGTTCCTGAAAGGACCCCAACCTTGGAAAACACCGACGAGGTCATCGAGATCGAGGCTATCGAGGACGACCTAGTGGAGAAGTCAGCTGACGAGACGATGGAGGATACAATAGAGGTTTGCTCAGAGACTTTCTTGGAGTATGAGCCTACTGAGGATGCTGAGGAGGCTGACGACTCTAGTAGCTCGACCTAGGGACTTTCGTTTTCTGGACTGATATATTTTGATGATGGTCTCGATGCCTCATTTCTTTTGGAGATGATGATGACCCCTTTTTTTTGTACTAACCCTGTCACTCCTACCGACCAGCAGCTTTAGTCTGTCAGTACCTTGTATGAACAGTTGGGAGATTATGTTTATTTTATTAGCGTTCTCGTTACCCTGGTCCCTTTTTTTTTTTAATCGTACGGAGGAGTCTGTATATTGTCGCTTCCGCATACTATTGATATAATGCACCTCTCGATATATGTGAATCCTAGGACGTTCGAGAGAGTTGTTGCTTGTAGGGAGTTGCACGCTCCTGCCTGAGGCGCGGGCCGTGACATCCCCACTTTGCTTGGTATCATAGCAAGGTCAGCTTGATCCAAGTTGATTGAGGATTGAAGTAATAAGGAGGATTAAGGTGGGGCAAAACGGGTAACGAGACCTTAGGAAACTTGTTAAAATAAGGCATGAGATGCATAGCATATGACTTGGCGTAGTGATTGACATTGGTCCTGACAAGATTGTGGTGACTTATGAGGATTAAGCTCCATGTTTAGCATCGAAAATCATTTTGGATTTTGGTCTGTTGAGTGGATGAGCATGACTAATTTTGGTGAACCGTCAAAGTGGACGGAATGGGGTAATGGCCATGGACTGTCAAGTGAAGTGCCTTTGGAATTAGTTGTGTGGTAGGTCTTGTTATGACTGATTCTGTTAAGGCATAGTTTGGTAGCTCTAAAATTGGTTGGATGAATGAGTTACTAACTCCTTGAAGAAATCGTGATGGTCCAAGCTTAGTGAAAGCATACAAGGATGAGCAATCTGCCTAGAAGACTTAGAAGACCCAGGAGTGGAGCCTCTAGTTCGAGGCCACCTGTGGCAGAAGACCCGAGAATGGACGGAGTATTGAGGGCGCTCGAAAGGATTGGCGACCTCATTGACAAGTGAACCCAAGATAGGGATGCTGCCATAGCCCAAGTGGTAGGAGCCGCAATAGCCGTCGTCAACACCAATAACGGCAATAATGGAGGCAATGGAAATAATGGCGATCAAGGCCAGGGTAATGAGGTAGTGAATGTCCAGGAAGAGATTGTTGTGGCCAGGCAGATGGACCAACTAGTTGAGCAATTTATCAAGCTGAAGCCAATCTAGTTTGATGGGACTGGAGACCCTAAACTAGCATCGAGATGGATTGAGAAACTAGAAAAGGCCTTTGGAGTGCTGAAGTGCACAGATGAGGAAAAGGTACTATTGGCAGTGTATCAATTGGAAGGGACCGCAAATGACTGGTGGGATGCCACCAAGAATAGAGTCTTTCCAGAAGGAACAGCCTTGACCTGGAATGCTTTTACTACGGTATTCAATGACAAGTACTTCTCGGAGACAGCGCAAGAAAGGAAGCAAGTGGAATTCTTGTAGCTGCGTCAGAATTACCTAACTGTGGATCAATATGAAGCTGAGTTCTCCAGATTATCGAGGTATCACCTCGATCGGTAGAGGATCCTCTGGAGAAGGCGCGGAGATTTCGGGATGGACTGAGGCCTGAGCTTCGCAGCCAAATGATAGCTTTGAACTTGAGAACCTATAAGGAAATCTATGAACGGGGACAGATGATTGAGAGGGACCTAAAGGAGAGGAATGCCGCATCTAGATCGCGGTTTAATTCATTCAGAGATAACCGTCAGGCTGGCAAAAGATCTATGGCTGGCAATAGGCGCTTCGTCCCTCCAGTAAGGAAGAACATAGTGAAGCCGCCAAACCCAATGAATTGAAGCTGCCGCCTCTGTGGCAGAAGGCATGATAACGGACCTTGTCCGGCAATGACTAGAGTGTGCTTCAAATGTGGTCAGATGGGCCATCAGATGAGAACTTGCCCAAACCAAGCTCCAGCGAATAGACCGCAAGGGCAATGACCACAGGCAAGACCGTCAACTGCCACTCCCCAAATTGATCAGAACCGAACCCCGGCTCAAGGGAGAGTTTATGCCGTGGCCTGTAGGGAAGCAGAAGAAACGGCAAGCGTGGTTACAGGTTCGGTTTATTTGTGTGAGCAAGCTGCGTATGCTTTGTTTGATCTTGGCGCATTACACTCGTTTGTGTCTGCTCGGTTTGCTGATTTAGTTGATATGGAATTGAAACCGTCGAGTGTGATTCTGCATGTTGCCACACCGTTGAAAGATAATGTGCTGGTGTCATTGGGCTATGTTGATTGTAAAATCGTAATTAGCGGCAGTAAGGAGAGTATAAACTTGGCTGTGTTGCCCATGTATGACTTCGATGTGATCGTAGGAATGGATTGGTTGGGTAAGTAAAGGGCGGTAGTTGATTGTGGTAGTAAGATAATCTGTTTTTATCCGGAAGGCCGTCCTAGTTTTGAATTTGTGGGAAGTCGAGGAGGAACCTCAATTCCTTTAGTCTCATCTCTTGAAGCGACAGAACTAATAACTGAAGGATGTCATACATACTTAGTCGCAGTTATGGACACGACTGCCGAGGAGCCTAAACTAAAAAGTATTCTGGTAGTGCATGATTTTCCTGATATTTTTCCTCAAGAGTTGCCATGGTTGCCACTAGAGTGAAAAATTGAATTCGTGATTGAGTTAGCTCTTGGAACGGAGCCGATCTCGAAGGCACCCTATAGAATGTCCTTATTAGAACTGAAGGAGTTAAAGGTGCAAATGCAAGAATTACTAGATAAATGATTTATTCGACCGAGTGCTTCACTGTAGGGAGCGCCAGTATTATTTGTGAGGAAAAAGAATGGATCCTTACGTTTATGCATCGACTACAGGCAGTTGAATCAAGTGATTGTAAAGAATAAGTACCCTCTACCGAGGATTGATGATTTATTTGATCAGTTGCAAGGTGCTGCAGTGTTCTCTAAGATTGACCTGAGGACCGGGTATCATCAGTTGAGAATTAAGAAGGAAGACATACCTAAGACTGCTTTTAGGACAAGGTATGGTCATTACGAATTCACTGTGATGCCTTTTGGACTAACCAATGCTCCAGCCGCATTTATGGACTTGATGCATTGGGTGTTCAAGGAATTCTTGGATAGATTTGCAATAGTCTTCATTGACGATATCCTGATTTACTTGAGCAGTAACGAAGAGCACGAAGAGCATCTGAGGATTGTTTTGTAGACCTTGAGAGAGCACTCGCTTTACGCTAAGTTTAGCAAATGCGAGTTTTGATTGAACAAAGTGGCATTTCTTGGCCATGTGGTATTTGGAGAAGGGATTGCAGTGAATCTTGCGAAGATCGAAGCCGTTATGTATTGGCCTAGACCTGCTACAGTCACGGAAGTCCGAAATTTCTTAAGATTGGCAGGATATTACAGACATTTTGTAGAGAAGTTTTCATCCATAGCCATTCCGCTGACGAGATTGACTAAGAAAGAACGAAATTCGAATGGACGGATAAGTGTGAAAGGAGTTTCCAAGAGCTCAAGTATTGGTTGACAACCGCACCGGTATTGACGATTCCATCAGGACCTAGAGGTTATGAGATATATAGCGATGTTTCGCTAAATGGACTAGGCTGTGTGCTAATGCAACATGGAAGAGTAGTTACCTATGCATCCCGACAACTGAGACCGCACGAGATGAACTATCCGACTCACGATTTGGAATTAGTAGCAATCATCTTTGCTCTGAAGATCTGGAGACATTATTTGTGTAGCGAGAAATTTCAGATTTATACGGATCACCAAAGTCTGAAGTATCTATTCTCCCAGAAAGAACTAAACATGAGGCATCGACGATGGATGGAGCTGCTTAAGGATTATGATTGCGACATATTATATCATCCTTGGAAGGCAAATAGAGTCGCGGATGTGCTTAGTCGGAAATCAAGCATTGCCTGTCTAGTGGTAAAATGGTGGTCGTTATTTGAGAACTTGAGGGATTCTGAGTTCAGATTGGAGGTCTGTTAACTATCTAGTTTGGTAGCCACATTGAGAATAGAACTTGAGATCCAGGAAAGGATAAAAGCCTTACAGTCTATGGATCCAGAAATTCAGAAAATCCTGGAAATGGATGCTAAGAAGAGGAAACTAGAGTTCCAAGGGTTAAAGATGGAATCTTGAAATTTCAAGGGCATTTATGTGTACCAATGGACGAAGAGCTCAGGGAAAGGATTTTATCAGAGGCTCACAGGAGCAATTATAGTATCCACCCAGGTAGCACGAAAATGTATCATAACTTGCGTCAACATTATTGGTGGAACGGGATAAAAGTGGATGTAGCCAAGTATGTGGTGAAGTGCTTGACATGCCAGTAGGTGAAGGCACAACACTGTAAGCCTAGTGGATTACTACAGCCATTAGAGATTCCTGAATGGAAATGGGAGCACATAACGATGGATTTTGTTATGGGATGACCAAGGAGTCAGAAGGGCCACGATTCTATTTGGGTAGTCGTGGACCGATTGACCAAGTCTGCACATTTCATTCCTGTGCGAAAGGACTTCGCGATGGACAAATATGGCAAATTGTACATGCGACAGATAGTGAGACTACATGGGGTACCCGTGACGATTACATCGGACAGAGATCCCAAGTTCACAGCGAACTTTTGGAAGAGCCTTCAAGATGCCATGGGAACTCGACTACAATTTAGTACGGCATACCATCCACAAACGAACGGGCAATGGGAGAGGACAATTCAGACACTCGAGGACATGTTATGAGCGTGCGTGATATACTTCAAAGGTGGATGGGAGGATTAGTTACATTTGGTAGAGTTCGCATATAATAACAGCTATCAATAGAGCATTCAAATGGCACCGTTTGAAGCGCTTTATGGAAGAGCTTGTAGAACCCCGATTTGCTGGAACGAGGTTGGAGAAAAAAGTATTACGGGCCTAGAGTTGGTAGAACAATCGATAAAAGCGGTAAAGATAATTCAGGATAGACTAAAGACAACACAGAATAGTCAGAAGAGTTATGCGGATAAACAGTGTAAACCTTTGGAGTTTCAAGTAGGCGATCATGTTTAACTTAAGGTGTCGCCGATCAGAGGATTATCTCGATTTGGAAAGAAAGGGAAATTGAGTCCCAAGTATGTAGAGCCTTTTGCGATTTTGGAACGGATTGTGACCTTAGCCTACAAGCCTGCCTTGTCGCCTAACTTATCCCAAGTGCACAACGTCTTCCATGTGTCAATACTACGGAAGTACGAACTAGACCCAACGCATATACTGGATTACGAAGTTATAGAAGTGAATGACAGAGTATCCTACGTAGAGAAACTAGTCAGGATCAAAGATCGAAAGGAGCAAATTTTAAGGAATAAGACAATTCCATAGGTCAAAGTCGTTTGGGAGTACCATGGAACTGAAGGCGCTACGTGAGAAAGCGAGGAAACGATGAGGCGTCAATACCCCCATCTGTATGAATAATTGGCTTCATTGTAAATTTCAAGAACGAAATTTTTGTAAGGGGGAAGAGTTGTGACATTATGATTTTCCTGTCATTTCGAGACTCATTAATGAGAATGTATCTAACGATGTATTTCAGTCGTATCTCGCTCGGATTTGATCAATTTCGAGTTGACTAACCAAAGAGGAAAGGCTAACGCGAGACAAGATACGTGGATCTAGGGAACTCAAATAAGAAATGACACTTGACCATAAGGATTACCGAGGGGACATTTAGAGCCATAAAAAGCCAATCTAAGAACGATTAAGGAATACATTGCTAGCGTTATACGATTGGAACGCGGGTGATGCCGCTTAACCAATGTATAATTTGCAAAATTTTCCTAAATCGAACAGTGACGAATGAGACTGTTGAAACTAGTGATAGACCCTCGCAATTACATGACAACCAAAGTGGCCATGAATTGATGAGCCCTAAGTGTGATATAAATCACAGAGTCGATATGCGTAACATCTACAAAAGTCGCCCGTTAGTTCGGGATAGGCTGGAATCACATTGGATAGAGAAAGGATTCAGAAACAAGTCTCGAAATTAGAAAATGGAGAATCGAAAATTCAAATATTATAATTGGATTGGTCGACGCCTTATCGAAGAAATTTAGAATCAGAAAAACGACGTTTTGGACGTCGACGGTAAAATTACCATTTTACCCCTCAAGCCTTAGTCATGCATTTACAATTGAACAAGGGCATTTTGGTCATTGACACCCCACTATAGTTGCCGAAAATTGTAGAAATTGGCAGCCATTGGATGAAACATTAAATGACATGAGGACAAGTGTCAAAGGATTAGGCATTGACATTGATGGAAACACTTTTAACCTACCATTCAACCTTGTTGACTCTCAAATTTGTATATACCTCACTCTCTCTCACTTCCTTAGCCGAAACCCCCTCCATTCTGCCATTTCCTTATTCTTCTCCCTTCTTTTTCATTCAGCCGAGAAGCTCCCCAACCGACCAGGTTCTGTCGCTGGTTTCACTGCCGTCGACCGCCACTCCCGGTGACTTCCAGCTGCTGAACTGACCACCAACTCCTTCCTCATCCTCTTGTCGACAACCTCCAAGTGGAATCAAGTCATTTGACCTACCGAGGACCTTCGACTAGCCATTTTCCTAGAAGTTGACGGAAACCGTCGTAGCTGGAGGTAAGCTGCTATTTAGACTTCGTAGGACCCCAAAACCTTTGAATGTTTTGGCCAAATTTTGTGGACATTTAGAGGACTTGTAGACTGAGCTGCGGTAAAAGGTTTGGATGAATTTGATGGAGTTTTGACTCCGAATGGGTCTTGTGTTTGAAGGACAAAAACTGACCGATTAAGGACTTGAAGGAACCAGTGCCGTTCGAGGATTTTCCAGCGTCGCCTTGACTTCAAATTTTCGGTGAGGCTTCCCAACTCCTAGAACTAAATTTTAGCAAGTAGATTAGTAGATAATTGAGGATTTAAGTTGATTTAAGGGCTGATTAGTTGAGATATGTACAGAACCGAATATGCTTTGATTCGATTCTGTGCATACTGAATCTGTGGGAGGTTGTTGGGAGTTGAATTGAGCTCCAGATTCATCATTGAGATGTATGAGAATGTCAATCGATATGTCAATGAGGTGTATGTTTAGTGAATTGATGAATTGGACGAGAAAATTGACGAATTGGTTGAATTTTCTTAGGTTGCGCGATTGACTTATTCTTGGACCATTAGGATGAAACTATTGAAGTGCTTGGAAGAAGATTTGTGTTGGTTTTAACACAAGGTAAGAAGTTTCTAAACCTTGGCTAGGATGATTGGACTCGATTGGGTGAATTGAGTGTGAATTAGAATGGTTCTTAGAAGTTTATGGTGTGATTGTCTATCGTGCATCCTTGAGAGATATAGATGGCTTGAATGCTTGTGCCATGAATTGATTACCACATTTGAGTGTTAAATTTAATTATCTCGCATGCCATAGATGTATTGCTCATTGCATGAGTTTGCACTTGATCACGAGTTTGAATTGAAATGAACATTTGGCATGTCTGAGGAACTTGTGATACCCTGAGGCGTTGAGACTACTCCGAGAAAGTCTCTGAGAAAACCTCCACTGTATCCTCCATCGTCTCGTCAGCTGACCTCGGTAGACTCGATCTCAATGACCTCATCGGTGTCTTCCAAGGTTGGGGTCCTCTTGGGAATATTCCTCGAGCCAGCTCTTGATCTCTCGGCCTCCACCGAATCCCGAGCGGGATGACACCAACTAAGAATTAGCCTACGGGGTACCTCGGTAGGCTTCAGTGGTCCCGTAGGAACTTCCCCTGCTCTCTGAAACCAAGCCTCGAACCTATGAGGCTTCTAGCTCTTTCCACCCTTATCAACCCAAACTACAGTACACTTCATAACGTATACGGTTCCCTGTCCGTCCGGGAACTCATCAAAATAGACGGATATTTCTTTCGGGTCACCAAATCTGATTGGCAGCATTCTCACGGTCTAGGATCTGGAAATAGGGTTTCTCAACGGGATGAGATTTACATCTCAGTAAGACATGTCCTAACCCTAACTTAGGTTGACCGTACGCTCAGGTGGACGCAATCACAAATAAAAATGCACAAGTAACCACATGAGGTATTCAACTGTCATTAAATAACATACAGATACAAACGAATGTCAAGCATGCAATCATGGCATCATATTACATCATTAGAATCAAGCACATATTGCCAAGCCAGATCACACTTTCCACCCTTCCAGTCCTCCTTATTTTCTCGCTCGCGTTTAGAACACCTCAGGCTTGATCCGCGTAAATACGCCTCAGACCGTCACATTGACAAACCCGCGTAAATGCATCAGGTTTTCAATTTCATACCAGGCCCGTGTCGACACATCTCAAATTCCATCCCGCGTTTCAACGCATCAGGACATTGGCCATTTCAATCCCGCGTCTCGTATGCCTCAGGGTACCATTCAACACAAACCCTGTGTCTCAACGCCTCAGGGTATCACAGGTTTCAAGCATGCCAAAAATTATTTTATTTTCAACTTAATGATCGAATACAAGCTCATGCAACGAGCAACACATCTACGGCATGCACGACAATCAATCTCATCAGTCGCAAGAGGCAATCAATTCATGGCACAAGCATTCAATAAGTATTTAAGCCATCTATTCCTCTCAAGGAAGCACAATGAGCAATCACGCCATAAACTCCCAAGAACCAATCTAATTCACACCTAATTCACCCAATCGAGTCCAATCCTCCTAGCCAAGGTTTAGAAACTTCTTACCTCGAGCTTGATTTAATAAAAATTCTTCTTCCAAGCACTTCAATCACTCGGTCCCACAATTCACGAAATGAGGCAGCTTTGCACCTATTGGAAATCAATCCAATTCATCAATTTTTCTTGCTCAATTCACCAATCCATGAAGCATAAACCTCAATGACATGTTCATCGACATCTTAATGTGTCTCAACAATGAATTTGGGACTCAATTCCATCACCAACGACACCCCACAGATTCGGTATGCACAGAATCGAAACAGGTCATTTTCGGTTCTATACATGTCTCAACTAATCAGCCCTTAAACTAATTTAAATTCTCAATTTATCCACTAATCTACTTGCTAAGATATATTTCTAGGAGTTGGGAAGCCTCATCGGAAATTTGAGCTCAAGGCGACGCCGGAAAGTCCACGAATGGCGCCAGTTCCTCCAAGTCCTCAACCGATCAGTTTTTATCCTTCAAACACAAGGCCCATTTGAGATCAAAACTCTATCAAATTCATCCAAACTTTTTACCACAACTAGTCTACATGTCCTCTAGATGTCCATAAAATTTGGTCAAAAGATTCAAAGGTTTCAAGGTCCTACGGAGTCTAAACAATGGCTTATCTCCAACCGCAATGGTTTCCGTCGATTTTTGGGAGAATGGTCGGCCGGAGCTCCTCGGCGGGTCAAATTCCATGATTCCACTTAGAGGTTGTCGGCAAGAGGATGAGGAAGGTGTTGGTGGTCGGCTCGAGCTCAAGTGATGGCCGGAAGTGGCAAAACTGACGACAGAACCTGGTCGGTGGTGTAGCTCTCGTCTGAAGGAAGAAGAAGAAAAAAACGAAGAAGATGCTAGCTGGTAGAGTGTTCGGCTGAAGGGGAGTGAGAGAGATATATATATACACAAATGGCTTGGTCAATTTGGTAGAATGGTAGGTTAAAAGTTGCTCATAAATGCCAATGCCTAATCCTTTAACACTTGTCTTCATGTCAATCAAGGCTCATCCAATGGCTGTTATTTCTCTCCATTTTCGGCAGCCTTGGGGTGTTGTGAAAGACCAAAATGCCCTCATTCCATTTATTAAGGCAAGGCTAAGGCTTGAGGGGCAAAATGGTAATTTTACCCTTGACGTTCGGAACGCCGTTTTTCTGATTCCAATTTTCTTTGATAAGGCGACGACCAATCCAATTATAATGTTGGAATTCTTGATTCTCCATTCTCTAATTTTGGGACTCGTCTCTGAATCATTTCTCTATCAGATGTGATTCCAACCTATCCCGAACTGACGGGCAGCTTTCGCAGATGTTACACGTATTGACCCTGTGATTCATAGTACACTTAGGGCTCGTCAATTCATGGCGACTTTGGTTGTCATGTAATTGCGAGGGTCTATTACTAGTTCCGATGATCTCGATTGTCATCGTTTAATTTAGGAAAATTTTACAAATTATATATTGGTTAAGTGGCATCACCCGCGCTCCAATCGTATAACGCTTGCAATGCATTCCTTAATTGTTCTTAGATCAGCCTTTCATGGCTCTAAATATCCCCTCGACAATCCTTATGGTCAAAGTATCATTTCCTATTTGAGTTCCCTAAGTCCACGTACCTTGTCTTGCGTTAGCCTTTCTCTTTTGGTCAGTTAACTCGAGATTGATCATAAACCCGTTACTCAAACAAATGGGGTATTGATGCCTCATCGTTTCCTCGTTTTCCCACGTAGCTCCTTCGGTTCCATGGCTCTCCCAAACAACTTTGACCAATGGAATCGTCTTATTCCTCAAAATCTGCTCCTTTTGATCTTCGATCCTGACTAGCTTTTCTATGTAGGATACCCTGTCATCCACTTCGATAACCTTGTAATCCAGTATGTACGTTGGGTCCGGCTCGTACTTCCATAGCATTGACACATGGAAGACGTTGTGTACTTGGGTCAAGTTAGGCGGTAAGGCAAGTTTGTAGGCTAAGGTCCCAATCCGTTCCAAAATCTCAAAAGGTCTTACATACCTTGGACTCAGTTTTCCTTTCTTTCCAAATCGAGATAATCCCCTCATCGACGACACCTTTAGAAAGACATGATCGCCTATTTGAAACTCCAAAGGCTTACGTCGTTTATCCGCATAACTCTTCTGATGACTTTGTGCCGTCTTTAGTCTATCCCGAATTATTTTCATCGCCTCTACTGATTGCTCTACCAATTCTGGGCCTGTAATGCTTCTTTCTCCAACTTCGTCCCAGCAAATAGGCGTCCTACAAGCCCTTCCATAGAGTACCTCAAAAGGTGCCATTCGAATGCTCTGTTGATAACTGTTATTATATGCGAACTCTACCAAATGCAGCTGATCCTCCCATCCACCTTTGAAGTCTATCACGCACGCCCGTAATATGTCCTCGAGCGACTGAATTGTCCTCTCCGATTGTCCGTCCGTTTGTGGATGGTATGCCATACTAAATTGTAGTCGAGTTCCCATGGCATCTTGAAGACTCTTCCAGAAATTCGCTGTGAACTTGGCATTTCTGTCCAATGTGATCGTCACGGGTACTTCATGTAGCCTCACTATCTCCCGCATGTACAGTTCGGCATATCTGCCCATCACAAAATCCTTTCGCACAGGAATGAAGTATGCAGACTTGGTCAACCTGTCCACGACTACCCAAATAAAATCGTGGCCTCTCTGGCTCCTTGGTAGTCCCATTACAAAATCCATCATTACATGCTCCCATTTCCATTCGGGAATCTCTAACGACTGTAACAATCCACTAGGTTTTGCAATGTTGTGCCTTTACTTGCTGGCATGTCAAGCACTTCGTCACATACTTCGCTACATCCACCTTTATCCCGTTCCACCAATAATATTGGCGCAAGTTCTGATACATCTTCATGTTACTTGGGTGGATACTATAATTACTTCTGTAAGCCTATGATAAAATCTTTTCCTTGAACTCTTCGTCTTTTGGTACGCATAAACTCCCTTGAAATTTCAAAGTTCCATCCTCTAACACTTGGAACTCTGGCTTCCTTTTTGTCGCATTGATTTCGAGGATTTTCTGGATTTCTGGGCCCGTAGGTTGCAAGGCTCTTAGCCTTTCTTGGATCTTAGGTTCTATCCTTAGTATGGCTACCAAACTAGATAGTTGACAGACCTCCAATCTGAACTAAGAATCCCTCAAGTTCTCAAATAACGACCACCCTTTTACCAGTAGACAGGCAATGCTCGATTTCCGACTGAGCTCTTCCGCGACTCTATTTGCCTTCCCAAGATGATATAATATGTCGTAATCATAATCCTTAAGCAGCTCCATCCATAAACACTGCCTCATGTTCAAATCCTTCTGGAAAAATAGATACTTCAAGCTCTGGTGGTCAGTATAAATCTGAAATTTCTCGCCACACAAATAATGCTTCCATATTTTCAGAGCAAAGATGATCGCTGCCAATTTCAAATTATGGGTCGGGTAGTTCATCTCGTGCGGTCTCAGTTGTTGGGACGCGTAGGCAACCACTCTTCCATGTTGTATTAGCACATAATCTAGTCCCTTTAGCGAAGCATTGCTACATATTTTATAGCCTCCAGGTCCTGATGGGATCGTCAATACCGATGCGGTCGTTAACCGGTGCTTGAGCTCTTGAAAACCCCTTTCACACTTATCCGTCCATTCAAACTCGTCTCTTTCTTAGTCAATCTCGTCAATGGAATGGCTATAGATGAAAACTTCTCCACGAAACGTTTGTAATATCCTGCCAATCCTAAGAAACTTCGGACTTCCGTGACCGTAGTAGGCCTAGGCCAGTTCATTACAACTTTCAATCTTCGCAGAATCTACCGCAATTCCTTCTCCAGATACCACATAGCCAAGAAATGCCACTTTGTTCAACCAGAACTCAGATTTGCTAAACTTAGCGTAAAGCAAGTGTTCCCTCAAGGTCTGCAAGACAATCCTCAAATGCTCTTCGTGTTCTTCGTTACTCCTCCAGTAAATCAAGATATCGTCGATAAAGACTATAACAAATCTATCCAAGAATTCCCTGAACACCCGATACATCAAGTCCATAAATGCGGCTGGAGCATTGGTTAGTCCAAAAGGCATCAAAGTGAATTCGTAATGACCATACCTTATCCTAAAAACGGTCTTAGGTATGTCTTCCTTCTTAATTCTCAATTGATGATACCCGGTCCTCAGGTCAATTTTAGAGAACACCGCAGCTCCTTGTAACTGATCAAATAAGTCATCAATTCTTGGCAGTGGGTACTTATTCTTTATAGTCACTTGATTCAACTGTCTATAGTCTATGCATAAACGCAAGGACCCATCTTTTTTCTTTACAACCAGCACTGGCACTCCCCACGATGAAGCACTCGATCGAATAAATCATTTAGTCAGTAATTCTTGCATTTGCACCTTTAACTCTAATTCTGATAAGGACATTCTATAGGGTGCCTTTGAGATCGGCTCCATCCCGAGAGCTAACTCAATCACGAATTAAATTTCGCGCTCTAGCGGCAACCCTGGTAACTCTCGGGGAAAAATGTCAGGAAACTCACGCACTACTAGAATATTTTCTAATTTAGGCTCCTCGGCAGTCGTGTCCATAACTGCAACTAAGTATGCCTGACATCCTTCAGTTATCAGTTTTGTCACTTTAAGAGACGGGACTAAAGGAATCGAGATTCCTTCTTGATTTCCCACAAATTCAAAGTTAGGGCGACTTTCCAAATAGAAACGGATTGTCCTACTACCACAATCAACTACTGCCCTTTGCTTACTCAACCAGTCCATTCCTATGATCACATCAAAGTCATACATGGGCAACACGACCAAGTTTATACGTTCTTTACTACCTCCAATTACAATTTCACAGTCAGCACAGCTCAACGAAACGAACACATTATCTTTCAATGGGGTGGCAACATGCAGAATCACACTCAACGGTTTTAACTTCATATCAACCAAATCAGCAAATCGAGCAGACACAAATGAGTGTGATGTGCCAAGGTCAAACAAAGCATAAGCAGCTTGGTCACACAAATAAACCGTACTTGTGATCACGCCAGGCGCTTCTTCTGCTTCCCTGCGTGCCACGGTATAGACTCTTCCCTGAGCTGGGGGTCGGTTCTGATCAATTTGGGGAGTGGTAGTTGACGGTCCAACCTATGGTCGTTGCCCTTGAGGTCTATTCACTAGGGCTTGGTTCGGGCAAGTCCTCATCTGGTGGCCCATCTGACCACACATGAAGCACGCTCCAGTTCTTGCCGGGTAGGGTCCATTACCATGCCTTCTGCCACAAAGTCGGTAACTCCAGTTCATTAGGTTCGGCGGCTTCACAATGTTCTTTCTTATCGGGGGGACGAATCGTCTATTGCCAGTCACCGATCTCTTACCAATTTGGCGATTGTCTCGGAACGAGTTAAACCGCGATCCAGATGTAGCATTCCTCTCCTTCAGATCCCTCTCAATCATTTGTCCCCATTCATAGATTTCTTTGTAGGTCCTCAAGCTCAGAGCTATCATCTAGCTGCGAAGCTCAGGCCTCAGTCCATCCCGAAATCTTCGCGCCTTCTCCAGGGGATTCTCTACCGATCGGGGTGCATACCTCGACAATCTGGAGAACTCAGCTTCATACTGTGCACTGTCAGGTGATTCTGACGCAACTGTAAGAACTCCACTTGTTTCTTTTCTCGAGCGGTCTCCGAGAAGTACTTGTCATTGAATGCCGAGTAAAGGCATTCCAAGTCAAGGCCGTTCCTTCTAGAAATACTCCATTCTTGGTGGTAGCTCACCAGTCATTTGCGGTACCTTCTAGCTGGTACACCGCCACTAGTACCTTTTCTTCGTCGGTGCATCTCAATACTCCAAAGGCTTTTTCCAGTTTCTCGATCCATCTCGGTGCTAGTTTGGGGTCTCTAGTCCCATCAAATTGGGTTGGCTTCAGCTTGATAAATTGCCCAACCAGTTGGCCCATTTGCCTGGCCGCAACAACTTTCTCGTGGGCATTCACTATCTCATGGCCCTAGTCATGATCGCCGTTGTTTCCATTGCCTCTGTTATTGGCGTTATTGGCATTAACGGCAACTATCGCAGCTCCCACCGCTTGAGCTATGGCAGCATCCCTATCTTGGGTCTGCCTGTCAATGAGGTCGCCAATCCTTTCAAGCGCCCTCAGTACTCCATCCATTCTTGGGAATCCCGCCACAGGTGACCTCGAACTAGAGGCTCCGCTCCCAGGTCTTCCAAGTCTTCTAGGTGGATTATTCATTCTTGTATACTTTCGCTAAGCCTGGACCACCACAATTTCATCAAGGAGTTAGCAACTCATTCGTCCAACCAATTCCAGAGCTACCAAACTATGCCTTAACAAAAACAGTCATAACATAACGACCTTCCACACAACTAATTTTCAGAGGCACTTCCCTAAACAGTCCATGGTTGTCACTCCATTCCGTCCACCTCAACGGTTCACCAAAACTAGCCATGCTCATTTACTCAACATACCAAAATCCAAAAATGACTTTCAGCGCTAAGCATGGAACTTAATCCTCATAAACCACCATAATCTTGTCAGGACCAAATGTCAACCACATGCACGCACCAAGTCATATGACATGTATCTCGTGCCTCATTCTAACAAGTTTCCTAAGGTCTCGCTACCCGTCCTGTCCCAACTTAATCCTCCTTATCACTCTAATCTTCAACCAACTTGGATCGAGTTGACCTTACTCTAATACCAAGCAAGTGCGGGTAATGTCACGCCCCGTGCCCCGGGCACGAGCGCGCAACTCCCTGCAAGCACAAACTCTCTCGATCGTCCCAAAATTCACATATATCGAGAGATGCATAATATCGACAGCATGCGGAAGCGACAATATAGAAACTCCTCTGTACAATAATAAAGGGGACTAGGGTAACGAGAACACCAATAAATAAACATAACCTCCCAACTGTTCATACAAAAGCACTAGCGACTAAACCAGTGGGTCTGTAGGGGCGATAGGATCAGTACAAAAGACAATCATCAACATCTCTAAAAAGAAACAGGGAATCGAAACCATCATCAAAATATATCAGACCAGAAAACGGAAACCCCTAAGTCGAGCTACTGGAGTCGTAGTCTCCTTAGCATCTTTAGTAGGCTCGTACTCCGACAAAGTCTCCGAGCAAACCTCCACTGTATCCTCCATCGCCTCACAATTGACTGCTTCACCAGGTCATCCTCGATAGACTCGATCTCTATAACCTCATCGGTATCTTCCAGGGTTGGGGTCCTCTCGAAAATATTTCTCGAGCCAGCTACTGACCCCTTGGCCTCCACCGAATCCCGAGCGGGATGACACTAACTAGGAATTACCCCACGAGGTACCTCGATAGGCTTCAGTGGTCCCGTAGTAACTTCCTCTACTCTTCGAAACTAAGCCTCGAACCTATGAGGCTTCTAGCTCTTTTCACCCTCATCGACCCAGACTACAGTACACTTCCTAACGTATACGGTTCCCTGTCCGTTCGGGAACTCCTCAAAATAGGCAGACATTTCTTCGGGTCACCAAATCTGATTGGCAGCATTCTCACGGCCTAGGATCTGGAAATAGGGTCCCTTAACGGGGTGAGAATTAAATCTCAGTAAGATAGGTCCTAACCCTAAGTTAGGCTGATCGTACGCTCAAGGGGACGCAATCACAAATAAAAATACACAAGTAATCACATGAGGCATTCAACTGTCATTAAATAACATACGGATACAAGCGAATGTCAAGCATGCAATCATGGCATCATATTACATCATTAGAATTAAGCACATATTGCCGAGCCAGATCATACTTTCCACCCTTCCAGTCCTCCTTATTTTCTCCCTCGCGTTTAGAACACTTTAGGCTCGGTCTGCGTAAATACGCCTCAGACCGTCACATTGACAAACTCGCGTAAACGCATCAGGTTTTCAATTTCATACCAGGCCTGTGTCGACACATCTCAAATTCCATCCCGTATTTCAATGCATCAGGATATTGGCCATTTCAACCCTGTGTATCGTACGCCTCAAGGTACCATTCAACATAAACCCTGCGCCTCAGCACCTCAGGGTATCTATCCACACAACCCGGTGTCTCAACGCCTCGGGGTATCACAGGTTTCAAGCATGCCAATAATTATTTTATTTTCAACTTAATGATTGAATACAAGCTCATGCAACGAGTAATGCATCTACGGTACGCACGGCAATCAATCTCATCAGTCACAAGAGGCAATCAATTCATGGCACAAGCATTCAATAAGTATTCAAGCCATCTATACCTCTCAAGGAAGCACAATGAGCAATCACACCATAAACTCCCAAGAACCAATCTAATTCACACCTAATTCACCCAATCGAGTCCAATCTTCCTAGCCAAGGTTTAGAGACTTCTTACCTCAAGCTTGATTCAATAAAAATTCTTCTTCCAAGAACTTTAATCACTCGGTCCCACAATTCCCAAAATGAGGCAGCCTCGCACCTATTGGGAATCAATCCAATTCATCAATTTTTCTTGCTCAATTCACCAATCCATGAAGCATAAACCTCAATGACATGTTCACTGACATCCTAATGCGCCTCAACAATGAATTTGGGACTCAATTCCATCACCAACGGCCCCCCACAGATTCGGTATGCACAGAACCGAAATAGGTCATTTTTGGTTCTATACATATCTCAACTAATTAGGCCTTAAACTAAGTTAAATCCTTTATTTATCCACTAATCTACTTGCTAACATGTAGTTCTAGGAGTTGGGAAGCCTCACCAAAAATTTGAGCTCAAGGCGACACCGGAAAGTCCAGGAATGGCGACGGTTCCTCCAAGTTCTCAACCGGTCAGGTTTTATCCTTCAAACATAAGACCTATTTTGGGTCAAAACTCCATCAAATCCATCCAAACCTTTTACCAAAAGTCAATCCATATGTCCTCTAGATGTTCACAAAATTTGGCCAAAAGATTTAGAGGTTTCGGGGTCCTACGGAGTCTAAACAACGGCTTACCTCCAGTTGCGACGGTTTCCATTGACTTTTGGTAGAATGGCCGGTCGGAGCTCCTTAGTGGGTCAAATGTCATGATTCCACTTGAAGGTTGTCGACGAGAGGATGAGGAAGGTGCTAGTGGTTGGCTCGAGCTCAGGTGGTGGCTGGATATGGCGCTCGACAGTGGTAAATCTGGGGGCAGAACCTTTTGGCGGTGCAGGTCTCGGCTGAAGGAAGAAGAAGAAGAAAATGAAGAAGATGGTAGCTGGTGAAGTGTTCGGCTGAAGGGGAGTGAGAGAGAGAGAGATATACACAAATGGCTTGGTCAACTTGATAGAATAGTGGGTTAAAAGTTGCTCATTAAATGCCAATGCCTAATCCTTTGACACTTGTCTTCATGTCAATCAAGGCTTATCCAATGGCCGTTATTTCTCTCCATTTTCGGCAACCTTGGGGTGTTGTGAAAAACCAAAATGCCCTCATTCCATTTATTAAGGCAAGGCTAAGGCTTGAGGGGCAAAATGGTAATTTTGCCTTGACGTCCGGAACGTCGTTTTTCTGATTCCAATTTTCTTCGATAAGGCGACAACCAATCCAATTATAATGTTAGAATTCTTGATTCTCCATTTTCTAATTTTGGGACTCGTCTCTGAATCATTTCTCTATCAGATGTGATTCCAGCCTATCCTAAACTAACGGACTGCTTTTGTAGACGTTACGTGTACCGACTCTGTGATTCATATCATACTTAGGGCTCATCAATTAATGACAACTTTGGTTGTCATGTAATTACGAGAGTCTATTACTAGTTCCGATGGTCTCGATCGTCATCATTCAATTTAGGAAAATTTTAGCAAATTATACATTGGTTAAGCGGCATCACCCGCGCTCCAATCGTATAACGCCAGCAATGCATTCCTTAATTGTTCTTAGATCGGCCTTTCATGGCTTTAAATGTCCCATCGACAATCCTTATGGTCAAAGTGTTATTTCCTATTTGAGTTTCCTAGGTCCACGTACCTTGTCTCGCGTTAGCCTTTCTCTTTTGGTCGATTAACTCGAGATTGATCAGATCCAAGCGAGATACGACTAAAAGACATCGTTAGATACATTCTCATTAATAAGTCTCGAAATGACAGGAAAAATTAGAATGTCGCACCTACTTTAACCCAAGTGCCCTAATCTGAATAGAATTTTGGTTAGGTTTGTAATGTGGGTTCAAGGTTGGTATGACATTCCGAATTTTCGCCCCCTCGATGCTTGAGATATGAAATGAAATCTCAAAATTGGAAAATGGAGAATCAAGAATTCCAATATTACAATTGGATTGGCCGTCGCCTTATCGAAGAAATTTGGAATTAGAAAAACGATGTTACGGATGTCGGTGGTAAAATTACCATTTTGCCCCTCAAGCCTTAGCCTTGCTTTGATGATTGGACAAGGTAATTTTGGTCATGAACCACACCCAATAGCTACTGAAAATTTGAAGAAGCCATGGCCATTGGATGAGCTTTGATTGACACCATGGGCAACTGTCAATGGATGAAGCCTTGAGTTGATATAAGTACTTTTAACCTATCATTCAACTCAAGTTGATCAAGCCCATTGAAGTATAAACCTCTCTCTCTCTCTCTCCTCTTAGCCGAACACTCCTCCATTGTCGGTTTTCTTCTTCTTCCTCTTCTCCCTCTTGCCGACCAGCCCGTCACCCTGTCCCGACTTCTTCACTGTTCCGGCCATAACTTCTTTGTCTGTCATTGGATTAAGGCGTACCATCTACAATTAGAAAGCTTATCGTCTTGCCGTTCCAACAAGGTATTATGGGTCCAAATCCACCCATCCGTTTGTCCCGTAGAGCCGTTTGAAGGAGCAAAGGTCAGGTTGGTCAGTTTTGAATCCAAGGGCTCCCAGTCGACCAGTCCCGACCGTCCCACTATTTCGGTCATATCTTCTTCGTCCGATATCGGATTGAGATAAAACCATCGCCAAATGAAAGCTTATTGTCTTATCTTTCCATAGACATATTATCAGCTCAATTTGACCTAGTTGATCTTCCCATAGCTCGATTTGAGTGGACAAAGGTCAAGCGAGGTCAAATTCTAATCGATTTTGGGGAAAGACCTGTTTCGGGGTCTTCCGGACTTCAAATTGCTTCAAATATTCGGTGAGGTCTTCTACACTTATAGTATTAAAGTTGGATGAGCTGTGGTAAAAACTTTGAAGGAATTTGATTGAGTTTTGACCCAAATGGGTCTTGTGTTTGAAGGGCAAAAACTGACCGTTGGAGGACCCGAAGGAACCAACGCCATTCAAGGACTTTCCGGCATTGCCTTGGCTCCAAATTTTTGGTGAGGCTCCCCAACCCTTAGAACTACATGTTAGCAAGTAGATTAGTGAATAAATTGAGGATTTGAGGTAGTTTAAGGGCTGATTAGTTGGGGTACACACAGAACCGAAAATGCCCGGTTCGGTTCTGTGCATACCGATTCTGTTGGGGACCATTGGTGTTAGAATTGAGTCTCAAATTGATCATTGAGACATGCTAGGATGTTGATGAACATGTCAATAAGGTTTATGTCCCATGGATTGGCCAATTGAGCAAGAAAAATTGACGATTAGATGTATTTCATTAGGATACGCGGTTGAGTTGTCCTTGGATTATTTGGACCGAACCCTTGAGTTGCTTGGGAGAAGAATTGTATTGCATTAAGCTTGAGGTAAGAGGATTCTAAACCTTTGATAGGAGGATTGGACTCGATTAGGTGGTATGAATTTGATCGGTTCATGGGAGATTATACCGTGATTATCCAATGTACATCCTAGAAAGAATAGATGACTTGAATGTATGACAATACTTGTGCCTTGATTGATTGTCACATTCGAATGCCGAATTTAATTGTCTCGCATGCCATTAATGTGTTGCTCGTTGCTTGAGATTGCAATTGATTATGTGCTATGAACTGAAATGAGCATTTGGCATGTTTAAGAATTTGTGATACCCTAATGCGTAGAGATGCGGGGTTGTGTGACTGGATACCTTGAGGCGCTGAGGCGCGGAGTTTGAATTGAATGACACCCTGAAGCGTATGAGACGCGGGGTTGTGTGGATGAATGTCCTGAGGCGTTGAGGTGTGGGGTTTGAATTGAATGGTATCCTGAAGGGTATGAGACGCGGGGTTGAAATGGCCAATGTCCTGATGCGTTGAAACACGGGACAGAGTTGAGGTGTGTCGACACAGGCCTAGAGTGAAATTGAAAACCTAATACGTTTACGCGGGTTTGTTAATGAGACGGTCTGATGGGTTTACGCGGACCGAGCTTGAGGCGTTCTAAACGCGAGCATGAAAGTGAAGAGGCAGGAAAGGGTGGAAGACGTAACATGGCTTGTTTATGCATGCTTGGACTAAATGACGTGATAAGATGCCTGGAGTGCATGCTTATTGTTCATGTGTTATTTCGTGATAGTTGAATGCCTCTTGAGATTTTGTATGAATTGTTTGTGATTGTAATTGCTTGAGTGGATAGTCAGCCTAACCTAGGGTTAGGACTTACCTTATTGAGATTTATATCTCACCCCGTCGTGGGATTCAATTTTTCAAGTCTCAGGCGATGAAAATTTGAGCTTGCCAATGATGGTATCTAAACAAGTAATTATAGGAAATGGATTTACACTTTTGTGACTTTAAGGATTTCATGTTATCTTGAAGTTAGAGTTGTATCCTCTGAGCCTATAGCCGGTGTTTATAAGAAGACGTTCCCTATGTCCTGAGTCATCTTAAGATTGAACTGAATGGAGAAGTTTTATCGCTTCCGTATGTTTGTATCATTTAGAAGTTTTTAAATGGCTGGCCGATAGATTCTGGGTACTATCGAGACAAGACGGCCTTGGTGGGATTTTGCGTGCCTGACGGGTTTGGGACGTGATAGTTGGTTTGGAAATTAAAGGCCTATTTGCAACAAAAAGGTATATGACAATGAGATCCAGAACTTCGAGCAAGGGCGTTGGTGATGAATAGTTCCTATTGACTTTCACAAAAATGATTTTTCGTGAGGAATATATTATGAGCAACTTCAGCTGATACCTCGTTAGAGTTTATTTATTTATTTATTTTTACGTATGAAAGCCTTTCTTGCATTGTAAGCCTTTGTTTTTCTAACTCCCAGCTCCCATCTTTCTTGTTTGAGCTAGTTTTTCTTCTCTCTCTCTCTCTCTCTCTCTCTCTCTCTCTCTCTCTCTCTCTCTTTTATAGAGGAAGGAACAGTCGTATTTGAGTCTTCTGTACATTTAGCTAGTAGATCTTTCGAGTTTTAGCTTGCCCCAAGACACTCCGCTCACTTCAAAATATTCACTGATCAAGTTTCGAGAAATGAATCTAGCGTTCAAATTGGATTTAGCAAAGGATCAGGTGTATATGGTAGAGAAACAAAATGCTCTTCGTCATGTCTAGGGCACTTGAGCTAATATAGAATTTGCATGCAATAAATACACTTGAAGATTGATATAAGTGAAAGCAAGAAAATTCTACCCATTTGATGAATTTCTGAAAATTACTCTAGAGTGAGGATATTCCTGACAGGGGTATGAAATGAATCATCGTTCAAAGGGGTTAAGCAAATGGCAACTTGTAGCATTTGGATAGAGGAAATAAATGCCTCATATCATTTTGGTCGTCATATTTTTCGTAAGATAAATCTTTACCTTGTAAGCATGGAAATTCTCACATTATGATATAGGACGTGTATGGAAATGGATTGTCTTTTATCCTCTGAGTTCCTCACTCAAAATAATCATTTCAGTTGGATTAGAGAGACTTCCTAATTGAAACCGTCTCACATTGCATATTAGCAATGCGGATAAAAATATGATGAGATGAAATTCACAAAGTTCAATGTAACGTGCTCATCCAGAATATATAATAAAAAAGTGAGTGCAAATCAAGCATAGATATGCATAAAGTATCCCGGTATATTTAGATATGAAAAAAATATCAAGAAATAAGGAAATTATGGATTGCCCTCGTATAAAGAGAAATGTGCATGAGATCAGTCAATCGAGGACTTGAGATGCTCTAATTACTCCCACTTCATGGGGACGATCATATGTCTGTCATGTGTTACTGCAAGAAGGAAAAAAAGCGTCATATTGAAAATGACATAAGATAGAGAGAGAGGTAGTTTTCTTTCGAAGTGGGAGTTTGCTGTCAACTTGCCCCATTTCTACCAGAGAATGAATCATGTCTAATGATCATGCCATTTCAATGATTAGGGATTAGCATTGCCTCAAACGTGTCCCAGGGAGTTTGACTTCATGATTTGACAAATATCCACTTTTCCAATCAATCCTGCGACGAGGAAAACAGAATATTGTTTTTTAGAAATGATTGAACCTAGTGAGAGATAGGCTCCTCTTAAGACCGGGACGCGTGTTATGACACGGTCAAAAGATCAAGCTTCAATTGGCTAAACGGTTTGATGCACTAGTTGGTGCCTCTTGAATAATCCTGAAACGTCTAATTAAGGAGTCAAGTAAACAAATAGGGTTAAGCACATAGCTTTCTCTTTCTCTTTCTTTTTTTTGAACTTTGCAAAACATTTGGTATTTTTTAGAAAACCTCGAGACAAGGTATCTTGAAGAAGACCAACTTCAGTGTTTACCATAGATGACACATTTTTTAATTTGTCGGTTATTGTCATCGAATTGATTTAGGATACTTCAACAAGATTCCAAAATTATGAAAAATTTATGATAATGAATAAAAAAAATTACATCTCATTGAATTTGAAACTGCAAATAATTTCCCAAAAGGAGAAACTTGACACTAAAAATAAATCCTAAAAATTTAAAATGCGACCTAGACATCTAGAAAGCATGAAATACCTCATGCAAGGGATTGCATAAAAGTAAATGGTCACTCTTGAAAGGCTGCATCCATTCCACCGATGATTCTTCGAGCATTACTCGAATGATTTGGGAACAGGTTACTCTGCACAATCGGTTGATCATTATTCTGAAACGAGAATGTCCAAGTTTCGAGTAGGTCCTGAATGCGATTTTTGAGTACATAGCAATCATTTGTGTTATCCCTGTCTCACCATGGTGATAATTGCACTTCTTTGAAGGATCTTACCTAGGTGAGCTTATATTATTCGGTAGTAGAGGGTGTGAAGTCAACAACCCATTTTTGCGTAGGATAGTAAGAACCTGCGAAAAGTTCCCGGTATAGGGGTATATTGCTGGTTGTTGCGCGGATTCCCTCTCTGCCCATGTGAATGTAAACTAGCTTGCTGCTCCTCAGGGATTTGCACAACAGGTACCTAGACCGGAGATTCTGGATATATGCCATGTTAACCTGGGGAGTAGGCTCCATATCTTTCTTGGCCATGAATCTTTTGGTTCTTGTGCTAGCCTTTCCATACTAGCCTTTTTCATGTCACTTTCTACTTCTTCAGCCATCAGAGTGAGATGACTAAATGATACTATAATTGTGCCAAGGACTCGATCCGCATTATCTGTGGCAGGGTAAAAATGAAAAGTTTCATGAGCTCTCGTTCTGGGGGAATCGACGTAAGTTGATACGCGATATTCCTCCACTTGGTGGCATATTGCTTAACTGTCCCGCCTTTCTTCATCTTTGCCTGCTCCAAGTGTTCCCTGGAGGTGAGGACATCCAAGTTAGAACAAAAGTATTTGATAAAAGCTCTTGCTGCCATTTTCCAATGCTATAAATTTCATAATCTATGCACTATCTCATTGCTGCATCCTTCAGACTAGCCTGGAAAATTTGAACCATCAGAGGGCCATTATTGGATGCTGAAGAGACTGATGACTCCAGTAGCTCGACTTAGGGGCTTCTGTTTTCTGGTCTGATATATTTTGATGATGGTCTCGATGCCCTGTTTCTTTTTGGAGATGTTGATGATCGTCTTTTGTACTGGTCCTGTCGCCCCTACCGACCCACTGGTTTAGTTTGCCTGTGCTTTTGTATAAACAGTTGGGAGATTATGTTTATTTATTGGTGTTCTTGTTACCCTGGTCCCCTATATTATTGTATGAAGGAGTTTGTATATTGTCACTTCCGCATGCTATCGATATTATGCATCTCTCGATATATGTGAATCTTAGGACGGCCGAGAGAGTTTGTGCTTGCAGAGAGTTGTGCGCTTGTGCCCAGGGCGCAGGGCGTGACAATAGGATTTTAATGGCTTATAAATGTCACTCGAAGGAGTGCGAGCAAGATCATTTTATCTCATTTTTGCAGGGTTCTAGACTTGTAAACCCAATGCAACTAACAAAGGTTTCATTTCATGGCCTAACGACTTATAAAGTCCCTTTTCATCGGGCCTTTGACCAAACCTGAATTACAATACTTATGAAAGACCTTACGGATTGGTCTGATCATAATAATTGCGTGAATACCAAAACCTTGTCAGGTGTGATGATGACAACTTTGAGTGATTCTCTTACCCGTATCCATGGTCGAGTCCCAAAATCCTTTCTGTGAGAGTGAAAGAAAGCCCTTTCTGACTAAAGTTCCTCATTCAATATGATTAGAATTGTCAGAAGGATCAGATATGTTTTCTTATGACAAATTTTCCAGTGGAGCCTTATTATGCAAAAATAAATTTCAAAGATTTGTGGACATATCTTGTTGCATTTACACTGATTCTGTTCATAAGTACACCTCAAGTGATTAAGCAGATGCAATACAAGTGACTTGTCTCAATCCTTGACCATTTATTTGGAGAACCCAAGTAAGTTTATGAACCTATTTTCAAATCGGTAGCTTTTCTGATTTAAGTTGTCATTTTGACCTTGACTCATTTCAGGCAACACAGTCCTTTTATATCTTTCAATCGATTCAGTGGTACATCTCTTATAAATTATGCTATACAACATTGATGATATTGATTCATGATGACATATGCACCCATCATCTCTACATTTGTCAAATTGTAATAACATATGCACTTGTGATCTTGATCTTTTGTCAAATCATAATGACATAACTCTTATGATTTTAACCTCTTTATCGAGTCATGATGACATAAGCACTCATGATTTTGATCCCCAACCAAATTACAATGACGTAACTCTTGTGATCTTAGCTCATTTTAATCAAGTTATAACGATGTAGCTCTTATGGCTCTAGTATAAATTTACTCAAAACATAATGGCATAGCTCACATGGTTTTGGATTTTCTTTTGCCAAATCATAACGACGTAACTGTTATGATTTTTGTCCTTTCATCAAATCACAATGACGTAGCTATTATGATCTTGATTCTACTTCCTTTGACTCACAACGACGTAGCTCTTGTGATCTCAAAGCACATATCTTGCACTGGCTTGCGTCAGAAGGGAACTGCTGTTAATAGATAAGGTGCCATGTACCTTGAGGTCTTGGCATCTATTAGAAGCTTGCATATTGAAGGACTAATCAGCATTATAATGTATTTGATAAAACATGTATTTTCATATGCAATCCAAGTGCAGATTTCTCTAATATGAAAAACAAAAGTGTTGGCACATGTTAATTACGATCTTTCATATCATGCATCATTTATTTTTTTTCATCAGAAAATGGGATTAAAAGTCACGCAAAAAAATTCTCCATTTCATTACTGCACTTGCAAAATTTTGGTTTCAATTTTGGTTTTTGAGCAAAATCTGTAGGAGTTTCCACTCAAAGAGGGGCAGTTGTTGAAACCTAAATTTTTAATTTAATTTTTAGAAAAATCATTTAAGCACAAAATGAGATTTAATTACAATTTTCACCAAAAAATAAATTCCTCATGTATTGCATATTTATTTTCTGCCAGTTGTGTCATTATATTTAGGTGAGTCAATTGAGCTTAATTTCACAAGCAGTTGGACCAAGATGCATCATGAATTTTTTACTAAGGCTATGAGGGGGTGCGAAATTTTATATGGCTTCAAACTTAATTCAAATTCATGTAAGGCTTTTAATTAATTATCTATTTAGTTAATTAAAGCCCGATTAGGCCCTGGACTTACACGAATGATCCCCATAAGAACATAAATTTCAGATGACCCAAGTCACAATTCCTCATGGCTGAAAATTTCATCATAAAATAGGACATACATGTGGAATTCAACTATCCAATGTGCACATCCATTGTGGTCGAAAATTGCATTCTAAAAAAAAGAACATTTGGCAAATATTAAAGATGTACATATGATATTCGGACAATCTCTCTTACATATGTCAAAGCCCGAAAATTGCATTTTAAGGGTAGGGGATATGAATGTTGAATATTGCGTTCTTGTCCATCAAGCTAGACGATGCATCTATAAATACAAGGCTAAAGCATAGGGTTAGGGTGAGGCCATTCAATTTGATAATACACGGCAAAATAATAGAGAAAATTCGAGGGAGAGAAGAGGAAACACGCTGAATCTCGGCCTGTCCATAGCCTAAAGCAATTTCGCACCAATTGATGGGGTGTCGTTGTCCGTGTTCCGATCGACTTGTGCCAAGTATCAAAACATTCAAAACTCGATGATCTAAAACCGGCCATAGATGGTGCATCGGTCGAACATCGAAAGTTTTTCGTCCAAGCCTTTGAAGTCACAACCCTGCAGCTCGATTCTTGCCTACAGTTCCGCCAAATTTGAGCTGCTATCCGGCCATTGATGTCATGCCCCGTGGCCCGTGGCACAAGCTCGCGACTCCCTGCAAGCACAAACTCTTTCGAGGTCCCAACATTCACATACAAGTCAAGAGATATATCATAAAGAAAGCACACGGAAGCGACGATATAATATTTCCTCCGTACAAACATAAAGTGGGACTTAGGTAGCAAGGGTACCAATAATACATGAGATCCAAATATCCATTCAAGACTTGATAAACTAACTATTCTGATTAGTAGGGTGGCATGGCCAGTACAAAAGGCAGTCCTTAGTGTCATTCAAAGAAGTAGGTATCAAGAACACCATCAAAATGTTAGACTAGTAAAATAGAGCCTCCTGAGTCGAGCTACTAGAGTCATCAGTCTCCTCCGCCTCCTCAGTAGGCTCATACTCCGAGAAAGTCTCAGAGGAAATCTCCATCGTATCCTCGAGCGTCTCGTTCGCTAATGGCTCCACTAGATCGTCCTTGGTAGCCTTGACCACTATAACCTCCTCGGTGTCCTCTAAGGTCGGGGTCCTCTCGGGACCATTCCTTGAACCAGGGACTGATTCCTCGGCCTCTACTGAATCCCGGGCGAGATGGCACCAGCTAGGGATCACTCCATGGGGCAGCTCAGTGGGCTTTAGTGGCCCCGTAGAAACGTCCCCTACTTTTCTAAACCATGTCTCGTACCTGTGAAGCTTCCAGCTACTACCACCCTCATCTATCCAAATAACTGTACACTCCTAACATAAATGGTCCCCTGTCAGTCTAGGAACTCCTCAAAATAAGGGGGGTCTCACAACGGGGTGAGATATACATCTCAGTAAAGTAGGTCCTAACTTTAGGTTAGGCTGATCGTCCACTCAGGCAAATACAATCACAAGTAATTTATACAAAAATCACATAAGGCATTCAACTTGAACGAAAAAGCACATGGATGTCAAGCATGCAATCATGACATCATACAATCTCATTAGAATCAAGCACATTATGCCAAGTCAGATTACACCTTCCATCCTTTTCCAGTCTACCTCACTTTCATGCCCGTTTTATAACGCCTCAGGCTTGATCCGCATAAATGCATTAGACCGTCTCATTGACAAACCCACGTAAACGCATAAGGTTTTCAATCTCATCTAGGCCAATGTCAACACATTTCAACTCCGTCCCGCGTGTCAACGCATCAGGACTATAGCCTTCTTAACCCCGTGTCTCGTACACCTCAGAGTGCCACTCAATTCAAACCCCACGCCTCAGCACCTCGGGGCATTCATCCACACAACCCCACGTCTCATACGCCTCAGGGTGTCACTACTCTCAGACATGCCACAAGTTCATTTTAATTCATAATATATAATATCAAGCGCAACTCAAGCACAAGCAATATACTCATGGCATGCGAAACAATCAATTGTGACATTTAAAAGTGGCAATCAATTCAAAGCACAAGCATCGTCATACATATTCAAGTCCTCTATATTTTTCTAGGATGCACATTGGGCCACCACATTATACACTTCCAAGAATCAATCAATTCACACACAGATCGCCCAATCGAATTCAATCCTCCTATCAAAGGTTTAGGATTCCCCTTACCTTGTGCTATAGCTAACAAAATTCCTTCCCAAGCACTCCAATGGTTCGGCCCTAAGGGTCCAAGGATGATTCAACCGCGCAACCTAAGGAAATTTCATCCAATCGTTAATTTTTCTTGCTCAAAACTTCACCCTACCAATTATACACCTCATGGGCCAATCAGTTAACATCCTCACACTTCTCAATGATGAATTTGAAGTTCAATTACAACCACCAACAGCTCCCACAGAACCGGTATGCACAAAACCGAGATAGAGCAATTTCAGTTCTATGTATACCTCAACTAAACATCCCTTAAAATATCTTAATCCTCCATTTAATTACTAATCTACTTGCTAATATGTTTTTCTAAGGGTTGGGGACCCTCACCAAAAATTTAGAGTCAAGGCGACGCCGGAAAGTCCTTGAACGGTGTCGTTCTTCCTAAGTCCTCAACCGGTTAGTTCTGGCCCTTCAAACACAAGACCCATTTGGGGTCAAAACTCCATCAAATTCATCCAAATCTTTTACCACAGCTCCATCTATGTGTCCCCTAGATGTCCACAAAATTTGGTTGAAAAATTCCAAGATTTCGGGATCCTAAGGGGCCTAAAATGTGGCTTACCTCTGTTTGCGACGATTTCCATTGACTTTCGGGAGATTGGCCGGCCGGAGCTCCTCAGGTGGTCAAACGACTTGATTCCACTTCGAGAATGTTGGGAAGACAATGAGGAAGTAGTAGGTGGTTGGCTTAGTGGCTGGAAGTTGCCGGTGGTGGCGGTCGACGGCGGTGAACGGCGGCGGTAAAATCGATCTTCTTGAGCAGCTTCGAGGCGTGAAGAAGAAGAAGATGAAGAGTAGATGGAAGGGTGTTCGGCCAAGAAAGAGAGAGAATGAGGGTTTATACTTCAATTAAAGAGTTAACTTGAGTTGAATGGTAGGTTAAAAGTGAATATATCAACTTAAGGCATAATCTCTTGACACTTGTCTATTGTGTCAATCAAAGTGCATCCAATGGCTCTCAATTCTTCAATTATCGGCAGCTATAGGGGTGTGGTTAAAGAAAAAATGCCCTCATCCAATAATATAGGCAAGGTTAGGGCTTGAGGGGTAAAATGATAATTTTACCCTCGAGATCCGGAACGTCGTTTTTTTTATTTCAAATTTCTTCGATAAGGCGATGGCCAATCCAATTGTAATATTGGAATTCTTGATTCTCCATTTTCAAATTTCAAGACTTGTTTCTGAATCATTTCTCTATCCGATATGATTCCAGCCTATCCCGAACTGACGGACGGCTTTTGCAAACGTTACGCGTATTGACCTTGCGATTCATTTCACATTTAGGGCTCGTCAATTCATGACAACTTTGGTTATCATGTAATTGTGAGGGTCTATCACTAGTTCCGATGGGCTCAATCGTCACTGTTCAATTTAGGAAAATTTTGCAAATTTTATATTAGTTAAGCGGCATCACCCGCGCTCCAATCATATAACGCTAGCAGTGCATTCCTTAATCGTTCTTAGATCGGCCTTTCACTGCTCTAAATGTCCCCTCGACAATCCTTATGGTCAAAGTGTCATTTCCTATTTGAATTTCTTGGGTCCACGTACCTTGTCTCGCGTTAACCTTTCCCTTTTGGTCAGTTCACTCGAGATTGATCAGATCCAAGCGAGATATGACTAAAATACATCGTTACATACTTTCTCATTAATGAGTCTTGAAATGATATGAAAAATCAGAATGTCACAACTCTTCCCCCCTTACAAAAATTTCGTCCCGAAATTTACATCAATTTATTTACTCAAATAAATGGGGGTATCGATGCCCCTTCGTATCCTCGCTTTCCCATGTAGCGCCTTCGGTTCCATGGTGCTCCCACACAACTTTGACTAATGGAATCGTCTTATTCCTCAGAATTTGTTCCTTTCGGTCCTCAATCCTAACCAACTTCTCCACGTAGGTACTCTATCATCCACTTCTATAACCTCGTAGTCCAGCATGTGCGTCGGGTTCGGTTCATATTTCCATAGCATGGATACATGGAAGATATTGTACACTTGGGATAGATTAGGCGGTAAGGCCAGTCTGTCGGCTAAGGTCCCAATCCGCTCCAGAATCTCAAATGGACGTACGTACCTTGGGCTTAGTTTTCCTTTCTTTCGAAATCGAGATAATCCCCTCATCGGCGACACCTTAATGAAAACATGATCGCCTACTTGAAATTTCAAAGGCTTACGCCGCTTATCCGCATAACTCTTCTGACGACTCTGTGCCGTCTTCAGTCTATCCCGAATTATCTTCACCGCTTCCACTGATTGTTCCACCAATTCTGGGCCTGTAATTCTTCTTTCTCCAACCTTGTCCCTGCAAATTGGTGTTTTACAAGCCCTTCCGTAGAACGCTTCAAAAGGTGCCATTCGAATGCTCTGCTGATAGCTGTTATTATATGCAAACTCCACTAAATGCAGTTGGTCCTCCCATCCACCTTGAAGTCTATTATGCATGCTCGCAACATATCCTCGAGCGTTTGAATCGTCCTCTCCGATTGTCCATCCGTTTGTGGATGGTACGCCGTGCTAAATTGCAGATGAGTCCCCTGGCATCTTGAAGACTTGTCCAGAAGTTCACAGTGAACTGGGATCTCTGTCTGACGTAATCGCCTCGGGTACTCCGTGTAGTCTCACAATCTGTCTCATGTACAATTCGGCATATCTATCCATTGCGAAATCCTTTTGCACATGGATGAAGTGCGCGGATTTGGTCAACCTGTCCACGACTACCCAAATAGAATTGTGACCTCTCTGGCTTCTTGGGAGTCCCATCACAAAGTCCATAGTTACGTGCTCCCACTTCCATTTAGGAATCTCCAATGGCCGTAATAATCCTTTAGGCTTACAATGTTGGGCCTTCACCTGCTAGCATGTCAAGCACTTTGTCACATCAACTTTCATCCCGTTCCACCAATAATGTTGACGCAAGTTCTGATACATCTTTTTACTTCCTGGGTGGATACTGCAGTTGCTCCTATGAGCCTTTAATAGAATCCTTTCTCTAAGTTCTTCGTCCTTTGGCATACATAGACGTTCTTGAAATTTCAAAATTCCGTCCTCTAACACTTGGAAATCCGGTTTCCTCTTTGTCACTTCCATTCCCAGGATTTTCTGGATTTCTGGGTCCGTACGCTGCAAGGCTTTTATCCTTTCCTGGACCTCAGGTTCTACCCTCAGTGTAGCCATCAAACTAGACAGTTGGCGGACTTCTAATCTGAACTTAGAATCTCTCAAGTCCTTAATCATCGACCATCCTTTTACTAGCAGACAGGCAATGCTCGATTTCCGGCTAAGCGCATTCGCGACTCTGTTTGCCTTCCCAGGGTGATACAGTATGTCGCAATCATAATCCTTAAGCAGCTCCATCCATCGACGCTGCCTTATATTCAGTTTCTTCTGGGAAAACAGATACTTAAGGCTCTGGTGGTCAGTGTAAATCTGGAGCTTCTCGCTACACAAATAATGTCTCTAGATTTTCAGAGCAAAGATGATCGCTGTTAACTCCAGTTCGTGAGTTGGATAGTTCATTTCGTTCGGTCTCAACTGTCGTGACACGTAGGCAACTACCCTTCCATGTTGCATTAATACACAGCCTAGACCCCTTAGCGAAGCATCGCTATATATCTCATAGCCTCCAGGTCCTGATGGAATCGTCAACACCGGTGTGGTTATCAATTGATGATTGAGCTCTTGGAAGCTCCTTTCGCACTTATCCGTCCATTCGAACCTCGTTTCTTTCTTTGTCAACCTTGTGAGTGGGACGGCTATGGATGAAAACTTCTCCACAAAACGTCTGTAGTATCTTGCCAATCCCAAGAAACTTCAGACTTTTGTGACCGTAATAGGTCTAGGCCAATTTGTTACGGCTTCAATCTTCGCAGGATCCACAACAATTCTTTTTCCTGACACCACATGGCCAAGAAATGCCACTTTATTCAACCAGAACTCGCATTTACTAAACTTAGCGTGAAGCGAGTGTTCCCTCAGGACTTGCAAACAATCCTCAGGTGCTCCTCATGTTCTTCGTTACTCCTTAAGTAAATCAGGATATCGTCAATAAAGACTACGACGAATCTATCCAAGAATTCCTTGAACACCCGGTGCATCAAATCCACAAATACGGCTGGAGCATTGGTCAATCCAATAGGCATCACAGTGAATTCATAATTGCCATACCTCATTCTGAAAGCAATCTTAGGTATGTCTTCTTTCTTAATCCTTAACTGGTGATACCCGGTTCTCAGGTAAATCTTAGAGAATATCGCAGCTCCTTGCAATTGATCAAATAGGTCATCAATCCTTGGCAGAAAGTACTTATTCTTCACCGTCACTTGGTTCAACTGTCTATAGTTGATGCATAGGCGCAAGGACCCATCCTTTTTCCTTACAAACAACACCGGCGCTCCCCACGGTGAAGCACTCGGCGAATAAATCCCTTATCCAGCAACTCTTGCATTTGCACCTTTAGCTCTTTTAGTTTTGATAAGGACATTCTATAGGGTGCCTTCAAGATCGGCTCTGTCCCAAGAGCTAACTCAATCACGAATTCTATTTCCTACTCCGGTGGCAACCCTAGTAACTCTTGGGGAAATATGTCGGGAAACTCACGCACTACCGGAACACTCTCTAGTTTAGGTTCTACGACAGTCGTGTCCATAATAGCGGCTAAGTACGCTTGACATCCTTCAAACATCAACTTTGTCACTTCAAGAGATGAGACTAAAGGAATTGAGGTTCCTCATTGACTTCTCACAAATTCAAAGCTAGGGCGACCTTCCGGATAGAACCGGATTATCCTACAACAACAATCCACCACTGCCTCATGTTTACCCAACCAGTCCATTCTTATTATCACATCGAAGTCATACATGAGCAACATAGCTAAGTCAATACTCTCCTTACTACCTCCAATTACGATTTTACAATCAGCATAGCCTAATGAAACCAGTACATTATCTTTTAATGAGGTGGCGATATGCAGATTCACACTCAATGGTTTTAACTTCATACCCACCAAATCGGCAAACTGAGCAGATATAAACGAGTACGTTGCGCCAGGATCAAACAAAGCATATGCAGCTTGGTCACACAAATAAACCGTACCCGTGACCACACCTGACGTTTCTTCTGCCTCCCTGCGGGCTACTGCATAAACTCTCCCCTAAGTTGGGGGTCGATTCTGATCAATCTGAGGAGTGGCAGTTGACGGTCCAACTTGTGGTCGCTGCCCTTGAGGTCGATTCATTGGAACTTGGTTTGAACAAGTCCTCATTTGGTGGACCATCTGACCACACTTGAAGCACACTCCAGTTCTTGCCGGGCATGGTCCATTAACATACCTTCTGCCACAAAGGCGACGGTTCCAATTCATGGGATTCTATGGCTTCACCATGTTCTTCCTTACGGGCGAAACAAAATGCCTATTGCCAGTCATTGGTCTCTTACCCATCTGGCAATTGTCTCTGCATGAATTAAACCGTGATCCAGATGTAGTGTTCCACTCTTTCAGATCCTTCTCAATCATTTGCCCTCGTTCATTGATTTCCTTGTAGGTCCTCAAATTCAAGGCTATCATTTGGCTGCAAAGCTCAAGACTCAGTCCGTCTCAAAATCTCCTCTCCTTTTCCAGGGGATCCTCTACCGATCGAGGTGCGTATCTTGACAGTCTGGAGAACTCAGCCTCATATTGGTCTACGGTAAGCTGATTCTGACGCAGCTATCAGAATTCAACTTGCATTCTTTCCCAGGATGTTTTCGAGAAATACTTGTCATTGAATGCCATAGTAAAGGCATTCCAGGTCATGGCCGCTCCTTCCGAAAAGACTCCATTCTTGGTGGCAGCCCACCAGTCGTTCGCGGTACCTTCCAGTTGATACACCTCCAACAGTACCTTTTCCTCATCTGTGCACCTCAGCACTCCAAAAGCCTTCTCCAGTTTCTCGATCTACCTCGGTGCTAATTCGGGATCTCTCGTCCCATCAAACTGGGTTGGCTTCAGCTTGATGAACTGTTCGACTAGCTGACCCATCTTCTTGGCCACGACAACTTCTTCTTGGGCATTCACTGTCTCATTGCCCTGGTCATGGTCGCCATTATTTCCATTGCCTCCATTGTTGCCATTATTGGTGTTGACGGCAGCTATTGCGGCTCCTACTACTTGGGCTATGGCAACATCTCTATCCTGGGTCAGCCTGTCAATGAGATCGCGAATTCTTTCGAGCGCCCTCAATACTCCGTCCATCCTCGGGTCTTTTGCTACAGGCGGCCTCAAGCTAAAGGCTCCGCTCCTGGGTCTTCCAAGTCTTCTAGATGGATTACTCATTCTTATGTGCTTCTACTGAGCTTGGATCACCACAATTCATCAAGGAGTTAATAACTCATTCATTCAACCAAGTGCAGAGCTACCACACTATGCCTCACTAAAACAGTCATATCACAACGACTTTTCACACAACAATTCCAGAGGCACTTCAATAAGTAGTTCTTGGCTATTTCTCAATTCCGTTCACTCCAACGGTTCACCAAAACTACCCATGCTCACCCACTTAACAAGTCAAAATCTAGAAATTTCTTCCAACGCTAAACATGGAACTTCATCCTCATAAATCACCTCAATCCTACCAAGGCCAAATGCCAAGCACATATGCCAAGTTCTATACCATGCATCTCGTGCCCTATTCTAGCAAGTCCCCTAAGCTCTCGCTACCCGTCCTTGTCCAAACTTTATCCTCCTTATTACTCCAATCCTCAATTAATTTTGGATCGAGCTGACCTTGCTCTGATACCAAGCAAACGGGGATGTCATGCCCCACGCCCCGTGGCACGAGCTCGCGACTCCCTGCAAGCACAAACTCTTTCGAGGTCCCAAGATTCACATACAGGTCGAGACATATATCATAAAGAAAGCACATGGAAGCGACGATATAATATTTTCTCCGTACAAATATAAAGTGGGACTTGGGTAGCAATGGTACCAATAATATATCAGATCCAAATATCCATTCAAGACATGATAAACTAACTGTGCTAGTTAGTAGGGTGGCATGGCCAGTACAAAAGGCAGTCCTCAGTGTCATTCAAAGAAGTAAGTATCGAGAACACCATCAAGATGTCAGACTAGTAAAATAGTGCCTCCTAAGTCGAGCTACTAGAGTCATCAGTCTCCTCCGCCTCCTTAGTAGGCTTATACTCCGAGAAAGTCTCAGAGCAAATCTCCATCATATCATCGAGCGTCTCGTCTGCTGACGGCTCCACCAGATTATCCTCGGTAGCCTTGACCATTATAACCTCCTCGGTGTCCTCTAGGGTCAGGGTCCTCTCAAGACCATTCATTGGACCAGCAACTAATCCCTCGGCCTCTACTCAATCTCGGGCGAGATGGCACCAGCTCGGGATTACTCCATGGGACACCTCAGTGGGCTTCAGTGGCCCCGTAGAAACGTACCCTACTTTCCTGAACCATGCCTCATACCTGTGAGGCTCCCAGCTACTACTACCCTCATCTACCTAAACGACTGTACACTTCCTAACATAAATGGTCCCCTATCTGTCTGGGAACTCCTCAAAATAAACAGACATCTCCTTTGGGGTCACTAAACCTGACAGGCCACATCTTCAAGGCCTAGGATCTGAAAAGAAAGGGGGTCACACAACGAGGTGAGATATACATCTTAGAAAAGTAGGTCCTAACCCTAGGTTAGATTGATCGTCCACTCAAGCAAATACAATTACAAGTAATTTATACAAAAATCACACGAGGCATTCAACTTGCACGAAAAAGCACACGGATGTCAAGCATGCAATCATGGCATCATACAATCTCTTTAGAATCAAGCACATCATGCCAAGTCAGATCACACCTTCCATCCCTTTTCAGTCTGCCTCACTTTCATGCTCGTGTTTATAACGCCTCAGGCTCGGTCCGCGTAAACGCATTAGACCGTCTCATTGACAAACCCGCGTAAACGCATCAGGTTTTCAATCTCATCCAGGCTTGTGTCGACACATCTCAACTCCGTCCCGCGTTTCAACACATCAGGACTATAGCCTTCTCAACCCTGCGTCTCGTATGCCTCAAAGTGCCATTCAATTCAAACCTTACGCCTCAGCGCCTCAGGGCATTCATCCACACAACCCTGCGTCTCATAGGCCAGGGTGTCACTACTCTCAAACATGCCACAAGTTCATTTTAATTCATAATATATAATATCAAGCACAACTCAAGCACGAGCAATACACTCATGGCATGCGAAATAATCAATTGTGACATTCAAAAGTGGCAATCAATTCAAAGCACAAGCATCGTCACACACATTCAAGTCCTCTATATCTTTCTAGGATGCACATTGGGCCATCACATTATAAACTTTCAAGAATCGATCAATTCACACACATATCGCCCAATCGAGTCCAATCCTCCTATCAAAGGTTTAGGATTCTCCTTACCTTGTGCTATAGCCAACAAAATTCCTTCCCAAGCACTCCAATGGTTCGGCCCTAAGGGTCCAAGGATGATTCAACCGCGCAACATAAGGAAATTCCATCCAATCGTTAATTTTTCTTATTCAAAACTTCACCCCACTAATCATACACCTCATGGGCCAATAAATTAACATCCTCACACTTCTCAACGATGAATTTGAAGCTCAATTACAACCACCAACAGCTCCCACAGAACCGGTATGCACAAAATCGAGACAGGGGAATTTCGGTTCTGTGTGTACCCCAACTAAACAGACCTTAAACTATCTTAAATCCTCCATTTAATCACTAATCTAGTTGCTAACATGTAGTTCTAAGGGTTGGGGAGCCTCACCGAAAATTTAGAGCCAAGGCGACGTCGAAAAGTCCTTGAACGACGTCAGTCTTCCCAAGTCCTCAACCGGTCAGTTCTGGCCCTTCAAACACAAGACCCATTTGGGGTAAAAAATCCACCAAATTCATCCAAAATTTTTACCACAGCTCCATATATGTGTCCCCTAGACGTCCACAAAATTTGGTTAAAAAATTTCAAGATTTCGAGGTCCTAAGAGGCCTAAAACGTGGCTTACCTTTGGTTGCGATGATTTACGTCGACTTTCGGAAGATTGGCCGGCCGGAGCTTCTCAGGTGGTCAAATGACTTACTTCCACTTCAAGAACGTCAGCAAGAGGATGAGGAAGTAGCAGGTGTCGGCTCGGTGGTTGGAAGTCGCCGGAGGTTTTGGTCGACGGCGGCGAACAGCGGCGGCAGAACCGGTCTTCTGGAGCAGCTTCTAGGCGTGAAGAAGAAGAAGATGAAGAAGATGAAGACAAGATGGGAGGGTGTTCGGCTAAGCAAGAGAGAGAATGAGGGTTTATACTTCAATTTCAAGAGGCAACTTGAGTTGAATGGTAGGTTAAAAGTGAATATATCAACTCAAGGCTTAATCTCTTAACACTTATCCATTGTGTCAATCAAAGTGCATCCAATAGCTCTCAATTCTTCAATTTTCGACAGCTATGGGGGTGTGGTTAAAGACTAAAATGCCCTCATGCAATAATATATGCAAGGTTAGGGCTTGAGGCGTAAAATGGTAATTTTACCCCCGACGTCCGGAACGTTATTTTTTTTTTCTGATTCCAAATTTCTTCGATAAGGCGACGACCAATCCAATTGTAATGTCGGAATTCTTGATTCTTCATTTTCAAATTTCAAGACTTGTTTCTGAATCATTTCTCTATCCGATATGATTGCAACCTATCCCGAACTGACGGGTGGCTTTTGCAGATGTTACGCGTATCGACCCTGTGATTCATATGACATTTAGGGCTCGTCAATTCATGGCAACTTTGATTGTCATGTAATTGTGAGGGTTTATCACTAGTTCAGATGGCCTCGATCGTCTCTGTTCGATTTAGGAAAATTTTGCAAATTATATATTGGTTAAGCGGCATCACCCGCGCCCCAATCATATAATGCTAACAATGCATTCCTTAATCGTTCTTAGATCGGTCTTTTACGGCTCTAAATGTCCCCTCGACAATCTTTATAGTCAAAATACCATTTCCTATTCGAATTCCTTAGGTCCACATACCTTATCTCGCGTTAGCCTTTCTCTTTTGGTCAATCGACTCGAGATTGATCAGATCCGAGCGAGATATGACTGAAATACATCGTTAGATACTTTCTCATTAATGAGTCTTGAAATGACATGAAAAATCAGAATGTCATAATTGATAAGCTATTTGAGGTTAATTCAACCTTATTTTTTTTTATTGAAATTGAATTACTAATCCTGCAATTATTTGGTGTTAGGATCTCTCAAGCATTTAAAGCTCAAACTTGCTCGAAGGAGGCTATTTTGAGGGCGATCTCGAAGCCTCTTGTGCATTGAAATTTGCTCTAAAAGGGTAAATTTTCTTAGTTTTTTCACAACAAATTCATGTTTGTTTGATTGATAGCATGCTTGCTCAAATATTTATTGGTAAATCAAAAATCATGTTTAAAATCGTGTTTGATTGAATATGATTGTGGATGAGGAAAGATGGACCCCAATGTCGTATTTTTTTTTTGCCATCCCTCTCAAATTTTTGAAATTAAAGTTTTAATTTGACTCATTTTTATTTTATTTTATTTTATTCATGTTTTTTCTTTCTTTTTTGTTGTGATCTTTGCACAAATTTGAACCAACATGCCCATAATATATGCTCACATTGTGCCTAGACTCTTTGGAAATTAAATCGTATACCTTAGTCATGATCTCATGGAATGGGCTGGCAATTTAGTATAAAACTTCGTATTCTTTCCCTTTGAAAAAAGGGACATTGTCGTATTATACTTTGTTCGCACACTAATTCGAATCTTCGAAAATATAGTGATTGAAAGTTCCTTCTCCGGCCTAGATCTTTCGGGATAAGTGGATTTTCAAAAAAATAAATTCGGAATATCAACCTATATCATGGGTAATTTTTTTAATTTTTTTAATTTTTTTATTGATTTTGTTTTCTTTTTATTTAATCCGAAAATACTAAAAAGACATCGATCAATTGAAAAGGATATTTCATGAAATTGATACCAAAAGAGCATTAATTTTTTAATTAATGTAACCAAGTTTTCAAACCTATTTTTCTTTGGTTAGTAGAAACAAAATAGGTCTCCCACTATTCTATTTAGGTGTTTAATCGACCTACCAAGAAACGATTAATGGTGGCTCCAATTTAATAATTTTTGCACGAATTGAATTTAAGTTGCGACTCAGTAAGATTTGAGAAAATCCAAATTAGGCTTATTAATCTAATTAACCTGATAATCCATTAACCTGATTTTATTTTAGGTCGCGACAAGGATAGATGAAGGAAACCATTAGAGTTTCAAGTCGGCAATTTCATGTTTCTAAAAGTATAGCCTACGAAAGGCGTATCCCATTTCGGGAAAAAATGAAAGTTAAGTCCAAGGTACGTTAGACCTTTTGAGATCCTAGGGAGGATTGGGCAGTTGGCATATAGGCTAGCTTCTAACATTCGTGACGTATTTCATGTCTCGATGTTAAGAAAATATGAACCAGATCTATCACTTGTTCTTGGTTACGAGAGCACAAATATTGATGACAAAACAATAGATGTTGAAAAGCCTATGTGAGTCATAGACAAAAACGAGCAAGTCCTACGAAACAAGACGGCTCCCCTTGTTAGGATCTTATGGCAGTACCATGAGATAGAAAAGGCAACATGGGAAAGTGAAGAGTCAATTAAAAGTCAATATCCTCACTTATTCCAACCACCAGGTGTGTCTTTAAGTTTTAAGGGAGAAATTTTAAATTTCGAGGACGAAATTTTATAAGGGGAGAGAGTTGTGACATCCTAAAATTTAGGGCCAGATTAAGCTTAGTGTTGGGACTAATTACAGATAGTAGCCAAATGGTCGAGATCAGTCACTAAAGAAGAAAGATTGCCTTCGATATGAGTCATCACTTAGTATATCAATCGGCTATGTAATCTACTAAGGGTCTACTGTGCGGCATTCTTAAATCGAGAATGGATAAATTATAATTTGTGACATTCTGATTTCCAATCAACTTTAGACTCTGTAATGAGAAGTTTATATATATCAAGCGATGTATTTCAGTTGTATTCCACTCAAATCTAATCAATTTGAGTAGACTGACCAAAGAAGAAAGGCTAACGTGAGATGAGGTACGTGGACCTAGGCGACCACGGATAAGAAATGGCGTTTTGACCATAAGGATTGTCGAGGGGATATTTAGAACCATCAAAAGGCCGATCTAAGAACGATCGAGGATTTTCATGCGAGTGTCATACGATTGAAGCGCGGGTGATGCCGCTTAAACAGCGTATGATTTGCAAAATTATCCTGAATCGGATTGTGACGATCGAGATCATAAGGATTAGTGATAAACCCTCACAATTACATGACAACCAAAGCCGCCATGAATTGACGAGCCCTAAACGTGATGAGAATCACGGGGTCGATACGCGTAATGTCAACAAAAGTCGCCCGTTTGTTCGAGATAAGCTGGAATCATGTCTGATAGAGAAAACTATCAGAAACGAGTCCTGAAAAGTTTGAAATGGAAAAATCAAGAATTTCAACGTCATTTGGATTGGCTGTCGCCCTATCGAATAATCTTGGAACGAGAAAAACGACGTTTAGAACGTTGGGGGTAAAAAGACCCTTTTGCCCCTCAAGCTTAGGACTTAACTTTTATAATTGAAGAAGGAAAAAATGGGCATTATACTCTCCCTTGGCTGCCGAAAATTCAAGGAGGATTATGGCCATTGGATCTTCATGGAAACTAGCAATGCCAAGTGTCAAAGATCTAAGGATTATGGTCATATCAACTATTTCCTACACCTACCATTCAAAGCCATTGACCAAGCTTAGCTATAATTGAATTCTCTCTCTTCTCTCTCTCTCTTCATCACCATTCGACCATTTTACTCCCCCAAAGAACCGAGCTTTATCATCTTCTTCTTCCTCTCTACTGCTCGCCGTCCGACCAGACTAGAAGACGCAGTTCGCTGGCCACGATCGCCACCTCCGACCATCAGCTGCTACCGGCCGACCACCCAGACATAGATCCACGCCTTGTCGACGTCCTCCAACAAGAATCAAGCCATTTAGAGCATTGTGGAATTCAGACAAAGCGATTTCCCAAGAGCCGATGAATTCTGTTCCGATTTGAGGTAGGTTCGGTTCTCACCCCTTTTGGCAGCCGAAAACTTGGAATCTAGAGCTCAAATTTGGTGGAGATCAAGTAGACACATAGATGATTTTGTGGTAAAATTTTGAATTTGATTTGATAAGGTTTTGACCATGAACCGGCCTTGTACATTTTGTCCAGAAACTGCTGGTATTCTAGTCCTTGGCATTCCGGCGAACTTTGACGACTTTTCGGCGACCAGCCGACTTTAAACGACCGGTGAGACTCCCAAACCCTTAGGTAGATATATTAAGAGGTAGAATAACGCTTGAATGATGGAATTGAGGAGGATTGAAGGCTGGAAACACTCGTTTTGCACAGAACCAAAGTGAACCGGTTCTGTTCTGTGCAAAATCGATTCTGTGGGTTGCAAGAACAGAAGCTTATGGGACTTAAATTGACGTTTATGATGTGTTAAGATATTGGAGGTTAAGTTAGGAATGATTGGGATTGAAGGATTGAGGATTTGGTTACTAAAATTTGACAAATCAATTGATTATCCTAGATTGCGCGATAAATTGGCCTTGGACTTGAGTTGGCCGAAACCTAGGAGGCTCTTAAAGGAGTGATTTTTGTTGCCAAGCAAAGGTAAGGAAATTTCTAAACCGAGGCTAGGGGGATTGGACTCGATTGGGTAAGTCTAGGGCCGATTGGAGTAGTTTATGAGAAATTGACAAATGGGGTAACCTTGATATGTCCTAAAATGTTAATGTATGATTGTGTGACATTATATATATATACCCGAGTCATTTGTCATGTTTGTATGCCATTTGAATTGACTTGCATGCCACGGAATTTTATGGAATGCATTGAATGCGCTTCTGCCAGCGAGTGTAAAACTGAATTGAAAATCAATGCATATGATGTGGGGTGGCATGAGCATGGCATGGTAAGGCCCTGAGGCGTGAGATACGCGGGGCGGGAGGTTGAGACCCTGATATGATGAGGTCGCGGGGTGAAGTATGATTAGGTGGCGCCCTAAAGCGACGAAGTCGCAGGGTTAAATTAGCCACAATCCTGATGTGAATGATTCGCGGGACGGAGTATGAGCTCATAAACCTTGCTTGGAAATGAATCGGGACCTGATGCGTTTACATGGGTCACCGATGACGGTCTGATGCGTTTACGTGGGCCGAGCTTGAGGCGACTAGTTCGCGGGCTAGAGAATGAGGTAGATAGAGGTTGATGGAAGTGGTGAAGTGGCAGGCTGAGTATACATGTGCATGTGAGTGTGACACGATATCATAAATGCATGTATGTCTTCTGTGTGTTGTTGTCTATTAAGTTGTGATTGTTATGTCCACGTGTTCATGAAATTAGATTAGTCGAGTGACGCGACTACCTGAGTAGACTGTTAACCTGACCTAGGGTTAGGTTTTTCTTACTGAGATATGTATCTCACCCCTTTTGGGAAACCTTACTTTACAGATCCTAAGCCATAGCCATGTGGCCTATAAGATTTGGGGACCCGAAGGAGATGATGACTTATTTTGATGAGTTCCCAGACAGACAGGGGAACGTCTACGTTAGGAAGTGCACCATCGTATGGGTCGACGAGGGTAAGCTTGAGTGGAAGCCTTACAAGTTCGAGGTGTGGTTTAAGGGGGAAGAGGACACACAGACTGGGCCACTGAAGCTCCACAAGTACCCTCGGGTGTCATACCCGATTAGTGCCAGATTGTGGCGACGCGGGAGATACCTGAGGGTTCGGTGGTAGGGTTTAGGATCAGGCCAGAGCGGACACCGGCTTTGGAGTTCACCGAGGAGCAAGATCAAGAGGAGGTTATAGTTTTGGAGGCGTCCGAGGGTGACCTCGTTGAGCCGTCGCAGGAGGCGACTATGGAGGATTCAGTTGAGGTTCCATTCGAAACATTCTTTGAGTATGAACCTACTGAGGACGAAGAGGACACAGACGACTCCAGCAGCTCTTTCTAGAAGACTCCAGATGGCGATCTGATCTTTGACTGGCGACCTGACCCCGCTCCTGATGAACTTTGTGGATGTCTCTTCTAACATGCTTACCTTGTCGTCCTTTTGTTTAGCGAATTTTAGTATTCGGGTTATATGAACAATACGTCTTGATGTATGAATGACATATGTGGTGCTATCCTGGTCCCAATTAATATATATATTATATGGGGTTTTATATGGGTATCGCTTCCGTATACTTGATGTGTTTATTATATCTCTCGACTCCTATTGGTGGATCTTGGGATCGCCGAGAGATTATTTTTGATTTGCTTGCCGGGATATTAGCGTGCTTGTGCCTGGGACGCGGGGCATGACATAATTCATCTCGTCAAGTTGCAAAACAACCACAAAATCACCCTGAAGTCGACCAGGGACTGAGCAGTGGAATGATTCACAAGCTAACAAAGGTCGACAACCAAACTAGCCATGAATTCAACAAAGGTCAATTTGTACCCCATATTAGCCACACACTAGTCAAGAATTAACTACCTTGGACTGTGTGATGTACTGCTGGATGACTATGGATCGAGAAGAATTGATCCTTCATCAATTTAAATTGGTCATGAGATGTAAACTCGATAGTGTTCGATTATGCTTTCGATTTAGGAATGGATGGTTCCAGCCTTGAATTGAGACAAATGAAGTGGTTCTTGATTCAACAGGCAACGCGACACGATCTTGAGCATGCCAAATATGGGTATGCTTCTTGATGTGTTCGGTCGACTCTACAATAAAGAAATGGTCCGATCTTTAGTTAACTAGGCGCTCAAAATAGAGAAATTACTTAGATATTGCGATAGCTTTATGGACAATTCTTTTGGAGTCTCAAAGTAATGAATTAGAGGCCAATTAAATATAATTCCCAAATTGCCATTTGCGATCATCATGAATAGCCTAGAGACCGCTCAGGCGACACCAAGAAATGTCCAAAATTTATCTGTTAAATCTCTATAATAAATGTAAAATGAAATAAAAATAGTCCTTCTATTTATGTATAGTAGGCATGAACCATAGAAAAAGAAAGAAAGAAATATTCAATTATAAAGACCTAAATATTATACTATTATAGAATAGCCAAATAAATTAATTGAGAATATGACACGTGGCGTCTAGAATATTCTCAATTATTAAGAAAAGTTAAATGTAAAATATGAGCTTGGAGAGCAAGTTAGCACAAAAGGATGAAATAACATTAGAAGAAAGAATGGCTTGGAGAATGAGCCAATAAATAAAGACAAAATCGACTTAGGAAGCAAACCAGAATAGGAGAACGACATGGGAAGAGAAAAAGACAAATCCTTACTTGAAGAACAAGTTAAAATAAAATAAGAAATAAATATAATTTTTGGCTTGGGAAATACGCCAAGTACAAAAAAATAAAATAGCATTAGAAAAAGTAACTCAATATATTAGAATACTCTAGATTAACCATGTGACAATATTAAATAGCATCTCTAGAATTTTTTATATTAATAATTTATTTGGAAAAACGACAAAGGAAATCAATATTGCTATAATTAATAGATTTAAATAAGAAAAATGAAAATCCGAATAGATATGGGTCGGATCGGGGACGTCACATATGTAATCAAAGATAATAGAAAAAACTGCATCGAGCTTATTTATAAGCTCTATTGTTTGACTATCAAAGGTAATAAGATAATCATGATATCAAATATAATCAATTAAGGATATGCACTATCAAATGACGTATATACATAATCCGGATAGATATGTAAAACCGAAATATAATAGGCAGAAATACAGTAGAAGTGCCAATATTTGTGTACGGAGATCACTTTAGTATCAATATATTTTTTTGCATCACTTAAGTGCCAAATCGGAGAAAAATGATCAGTGCCAAAATTGATCCTTTTTTTAGAAAAATTGATACTTATGTGATCCAAAAAACGATCACTTTAATGCCAATTCCAAAGAAAAAAGGCTGACTTTAGTGCCAATTCCGGAGACTTGGTACTTAAGTAATCGTTTTTTCTCGATTTGGCAGTTAAGTGATAAAAAAAAAATTAGTACTAAAGTGATATCCGTACACAAATATTAGCATTTTGTTGTACTTTTGCCAATATCTCAAATAATGTACATATAAAAATATAAAAGCGAGTCCCAACGTGTCGGAATTCTCCATTTTTTCATAATGGCATGTCATGTTGTATCGTGTCACGTGTCGTGTCGATACTATAAAGCCATAAAAATCCCCTTGTCATCAATGATTGTTGGATCAAAACCCAAGTGAAGTAATTTCCTAAACAATGCCTAATTCGAATATATGATTGTTTAGTTAGAGTTATTTTGATTCTAACTTCGATTTTGTTTGAGTTTTAGGTATTTCCCATTTAGTCAATTTCTCGTTTAAGTCGTTATAAAATTGGGGGTTTTATCTTTGAGACTAAAATCGGATCCCTAACTAGATGTAGTGAACATTTGCTTGTGTGAGGCTTATATTTAATGTATATAAAATAATTTATTTTAGTAGATAAAAATATAAAATGTTCATTACATTTAGATTAGATTGCATTAGTCTAAGTTTCCTAAATTAGATTAGCCTATATTAGGAATGATACAGTAATTAGGAAATTATCTAATTTAGACTATGATTTAACATAAATTATTTCACAAGAAATCATAGCATATCCGTGTATGCTTTCCCATGCTCCCAGGTGAGTCACGACAGCCTACAGATATGGATTCTAACTTTACATCAACATCTTCATTTGCAGCGCATTTCCTCACAATAATGGAAATTGGCTCATCAAGATCCATTTTTCCAGCAAAAAAGAGTCATTTCATCACGTATGCATTGTCGGAATTTAGGTGCCAGCTCTCTTTCAAAAAATCCTTTGCGAACTACTCTTTAGATAAGGCCAGCTGTTAACATCTAAATTTTGGAAACATATTGAGATATTTATCACATAGAAAATTTGGGATTGCCCCCAACACATAAACAAAATATTATCACTCTCTGCGCAAAAAATCACAGCCCAACGTTGAGAGTCCACTAAAAATCACATTTCAATGCGACAACTCGGCTGCCACTCTCTGCGTATCATAGCCCAACGTTGAGAGAGATCTCCAGGTCATTCGTTATCCTCGTGAGCTATTGTTCAGTATTGTTGATCCCAGCATTCCATATTCAAGCTTCACGATCGACTCCACAACCGTGGGAACTCTTCTAGATGCCATCTCTATCGTGACCCTCCCGATGGTTTAGAAGTAATGCCCAAGAGGCGGGCCGATGATCCTCAATTAGGTATGGGCTCTCTCAAGCCTTTACTTCACTTGATGTTTGATTCATTTTAAGTTCGATTAAGCCTAAGTATATTATATGTGCTTACCTATTGGGAGTCGGCTAAAACCAAGTCAGATATCAAAGATCGCCTCACTTCCCATGCAACCAGTCTAAGATCAAGGATTTGATTACACAAATAATTTTGATTCGGTACATTTAACTTGATTGGATCTAAGTGATCGAACATTCTTTATTAACGATAATGAGTCCTAAAAGTCATTCGAGTTGCTAAATGTTCATGCAATTGCATTTTTAAGGATTTATTATGGTCCGAAGGATCATCCTAACCATTAAAAAAAAAAGAATAACTAATGTAATAAATGTGCGGGATTAAACACCCAAGTATCGAGAAAACCCGATACTTGTCGGGTAATGAATATACCATGCATTGTTCGTAAGCCCCTGGACATGATTCCCATGAACTCGAGGTTAGAGACCAAACTAACTTCAGATCTAAACTAGATTAAGGCGGGCCTAGCTTCTACTCATTTTGCTGAAAGTGATAGTACTAAGCTAGACTATACTATTTATTTTATTAATGAAATGATTCTAAGTCTAAATTGACTTTTATTTTCTGATTATAACTATATTGATTAGGTCTAGTTTAATTACTAAGTTTTCAACCAAAAATAGCCTAATTAGTACTAAGCTAATCTAATGAACTTAAGCCTAATTGCTATCGTGAAACACCACTTCGAGTGCGTTTGGTTTAACTTTTGGAGAAAGTCATTGGAAAAAGGCAAAGGCCTTTTGCCTAAAATGGTTTGCTGAAATGAAAAGACTGTCTGGTAAACTGTAATTGAAAGTTACTTTGGAAAGCAACTTTGGGAAAATGTTGTTTGGTAAACATATTTTTGAAAAGTAATCCATGTATATATATTTTTTTAATTTGCTTGTTTAAAAGTGAAATAAAAAAATTCATAAATTTTATATTTTCATTTTGAGAGTTATGCAAAAGACATATTAGTTTTTATTTTTTTGGTCAAACTATCAACAAATTAGGTGGAATCTTTCAATTCTTTTTAAGATGCCAAAGGCTCCCTTAATTTCTAAACGAGCGAGGAATGGGCACGGTTGAACACTTATAACCTGTATGAAATTTTAATTGAGTGATGATACACTAAGTTCTTATAAAAAGTATATAATAACCAAAAGTTCGAGTAGAGTTGTCATGCCCCGCGCCCCCGTGCACGAATGCGTTACTCCCTTCACTATACTCTCGAGGCCCAAGACTTACTTATCGAGAGATGCATAATGTAAATAAGCATGAGGAAATGAGAAATGAATATCCACCTCTGTACATAAATCGATGGGAACCTGGATAACGAGAACATAAATATATAAACATCAGCATGAGTTCATACAAAAGTGTAGTTAAACTAAACTTGCTGACAGATCGGGGCGATCAGGACTTAACCAAAAGACAACCAGCCCTAAGTCCCCAAAAGATTACAGGCCAACGAGGGCCACTAGAAAAGGGCTACTAAGTAAAGTCAGGAAACTCCTAGGTCGAGCCACTAGATCCATCTGTCTCGTCCTCATCCTTGTCTAGCCTGTAGTCCGAGAAGGTCTCAGAACGCACCAATCCATCATGGCATCCTCCAGCTCATCCTTAGAGATCGAGATCTCTATCACCTCGTCAGTATCCTCCAAGGTAGGCGTCTTCTCAGGTACATTTCTCGATCCAACTACGAACAACTCTACCTTCACTAAATCTTGAGTAGGATGACACCAGCCAGGTATGACTCCTCGAGGTACCTTCATAGACTTTAATGGACCTGTGGTAACCTCGCCTACCCTATGGAACCAGGTCTTGAACCTATGCGGTTTCCAGTCCTTACCTCCCTCGTCAATCTACACAACTGTACACTTCCTTACATAAACGGTACCCCGACCTTTAGCAAACTCATCAAAATAGGCGGTCATCTCTTTCGAATCTCCTAAACGTATGATAGCATCTTCAGGGTTTGGGGACTGAAAAAGTGAGGTCCCATGACGGGGTGAGATTTACATATCAGTAAGCTAAGTCCTAGCTTTAGGTTAGGCTGACAGTACACCCAAATGAATGCAGACAATGAACAAGAACACTCTTATCAATATAAGGAAAACATCAGTCATAAAAAGCCATACATAAACAAATGGTTGATAATCATGCGAGCATGTCAACATAACTTACAACTCAAGTTAGGCATGGAAACACAAGGATAAGTCGTACATTCCATCCTCCAGAATTTTCTCATAATTCTCGCCCGCGTCAAAACGCCTTAGGCTTGATCCGCGTCATTACGTCTTAGACCATCATAAACATGAACCCACGTTAAACACCTCAAGTTTTCAATGTCATCCAAGGCCTGTGTCGACACATGTAAAATCTCATCCCGCGTCTCAATGCATCAGGATATTAGCTATCACAACCCCGTTTCTCGACGCATTAGGGTGCCAAGAGTTTCCAAGCATGCCAAAATCCCCTTTATTTAAAGACTTCATGATCGAGTACAAGCTCATTCATCGAGCCAAGAGTCTATAGCATGTGAGTCAATAAAATTCATAACGCACCACATGGCATTCAACATAAGTATGTATATCAACTAAGAACACACAACCAAGCGGCAAGGATCGTTATCAAGCAATTACATAGGAGTCACACGAGAATTCATCCAATTCGAACCCAAATCATCCAGTAGAGGCCTATCCTTCTAGCCAAGATTTAGGGACTCCTTACCTTAGGCCTAATTCAGTAAAAATTTCCTTCCAAGTACACCAACGATTCGGTTCTAGTGGTCCAAGAACAAGTCAGCCGTGCAACCTAAGGAAATTAATTCAATTCATCAATTTTCTCGTCCAATTCGTCAAACCACGGGGCATACACCTCATAACATGTCAATTGACATCCTAATATGACTCAACGATGAAATTAGTACACGGTGACACCCTGAACAGCCCTTAAGGGTTCGGTTTATACAAATCGAAATAGGGGATTTTTCAGTTCTGCCCTAATCCTCCCTAATCAGCCCTTAACTCAGTCTTAAACCTTAATTTATCACCCAATCTACTTGCTAACATATATTTCTATGTGTAATAGAGCCTCATCGAAAATTTGAGGGTGAGTCGACGTCCAAAGGTCCAAGAACAACGTCGATGTCCCTTAGTCTACCGTCGATCAATTCTGTCTCGATGATCACACCATAAAACAGCCATGAACATCCTTCTAAAATCCATCAAAACTACCATCTCAGCTCAACCAATCTTAGTACTATATGTCTACAAAATTTTGCCGAAAGTTTGAAGCAAAATGCGGTCCTACGGAGGCCGAACGAAGACTTACTCTAGGTTATGTCTGATTCTATCCGCTTTTGCGAGAATGGCCGGCCGGAGCTCCTCCGGTGTCCTATGGCTGACCTTCCACTTGGAGGTTGTCGGCAAGAGGCTGAGGAAGACGTTGGCGGTCGGCGCGAGGCAAGGCGGCGGCCAAAAGTGGTGGTCGTGACGAGCGAAGTGGCGGCAGCGGGCTGGTCGAGCGGCCTCGGCGAAGAAGAGAGGAAGAAGAAGAAAAATTGAAGAAGAAGATGGCAAGTGGGAGGGGATTTTCGGCTGAGCAAGGGAGAGGAAGCTATAAACCAATTTTTGATGGTCAAACCCCAAGAATGGTAGGTTAAAATTTGAGTAATTAATGCCAAATCACCATCCAATGACACTTGTCCTCATAGCAATTAATCTTGTCATCCAATGGACACCAACTCCTCAAATTTTTAGTAGCCTTGGGGAATTTACAAATGACCAAAATGTCCTCCTTTAGTTATTAAAACAAAGCCAATCCTTGATGGGCAAAATGGTAATTTTGCTCTCGTCGTCCGGAACGTCGTTTTTCCAATTCAAATTTCCTTCGATGAGGCAACGTCCAATTCGATTAAAATGTTGGAATTCTTTGCTTTCCATTTTTCAATTTCGAGACTCGTCCTTGGGTCATTTCTTTGACAGATGAAATTTTCAGACTATCTCGAACTAACATGCGGCTTTGTAGACATTACGCGTATCGTGTCACGTCCCGAACCCTGCGAGCTCGTGAATACCCATCTGGCCATTGACTTTAGAATATCTCGCAGGATCTAGCGGCCAATAACATAAAACATCAAAATAATAAACGCATGCCGAAGTGAGAAAATATCCCATGCAATAAAAATACAAGATAACTTAGGAAAAAGGGTATACCTCTCAGTACAGTCAATCATACTTCAAAGGTTACAATTCTAAATCCCCAAATTCAATAAGCAATCCCTAAGGTTTCGAAGGGTTAATATGCAATTCCTCAAGTGCCTTCATCGTATGCCCATCCATGGCAAGCTCGGGTTTCCATTATTTGAGACCTGAAAATATTGGTCCCACGACGGGGTGAGATAACAATCTCAGTAAGTTAACCCTAACCCTAAGCTAGACTATTGGTACCTCCAGGCTCGTTTGAAAATATGCAAGTTTTGGAAAATACTTTTCATACATGACGTTCAAGCAATTGGCATAACAAGGCAACTCAGGCATATCAGGCAAACAGGTTCATGTCCTTCACACTTTCCCTTTTTAATCTGAAATTCTCAAGCCATACGGGCATAATAGATACCCCATGCACTTTAGGCATCCAGGGCATTCCAGCCAATTCAAGCATTTCAATCACACAGACTTGGAAACACATCAAGATCATGTTTCTGTCTTTTATCTTCATTATGCCCATCAAGGGCCGCCCTCCTTAGACCGCGAGATGATTCAGTCTCTATAGCGACTCTCGACACTCCGCGCCACCGAGATGATTCGGTGGACTATAGGACTCTCGTGTCCGAACCTAGAGATGATTCGGTCACTACCTAACTGCCGATTCTTACAGCCTTCGAGATGAATCGGTCAAGGTAGGACTCTCTAGCTGCACGACCTCGTCAAGTCAATCAGGATCAAACACCCGCGGCACAATGTATTGGCCAAAGTAACCTCATTTGTGATCTGTCTCATTAGTTCCATTTCCATATCCACAAACAGATTCATCTCATCGCCATTCAAGGCACATCGTTCAAGCACATTAGGATCACAAATCCAAGCATGTCATTCGCTTATCATGCATATGCACGTCATCACACCTAACAACACTCGACATCCATTGCACAACCGAGCATTAAATCCCTCAATTGAATCCCCAATAATTATCACACGCCCAAATTCACACACGGCATAACATTACCAAGCATTCACAGCTTATATTCATTGCTCCCTAAGCATGAAAACACGGTATTCAATCAAAGACAAGTCATAAAAACCTCAATTCACAATCTGTCCACTCACAACTAGGTTCAGTCTCACGAAAACTGAAATTTTTCTACTCACTTTTTGAGGAAAAAAATTCTATGGTATTAAACTTCAAGATCTTACGGACATGTAGGAGAAAACGGGGCTCAATTTGGATATCGGATGACTTAGAACGGGCCGTTTTAAAATCGGTGTGCGCAGAAAACGGGATTTGTCAGCTTTCGGGTTTCTCACGTTTTTGACACCAAAACCACTCTTTAAATCCTTTCAATTCCACCAAAAATTTACCCTTTAGTAAGCCAACATCCTAACTAAGGATTAAAAGTCTTCTTACCGAGATAATTTAGCCAACAAACTCCTCCAAGAACCGCAACAATCCTCGGTTCCTAATCTGTCCGGTGCAAGACAGATTCTGCTCCTAGCAAATACCATGCAAACCGGCCATCAAAACTTCAATCTAACTCACCAATCCTTTACCAACATGTAATATCCTGTCTTAGGGTGTCTTACCAATAAATTTTAGGGCAAGGCGGCGCTTCTACGGCCTTCAAAGGTGTTCGGTTCCCGGACCCGTCGAAGAGGACAGATTCTGTCCAAGAGAAGTTCATGGACATTCAACCACCAAAATCCATTCAAACCTCAATCAAACTTCAAACTCAAACCACTAAACCTTAATACTATAGCTCAAAAAGGTCTCACCTCAATTTGGAAGCAAGACAAGCCCTTTAAACCGGCCTAAAGAAGCTCATGGCAAGATTGGACCCGATTCTGACCTCTTCGGATTCCGGCGGCTCCACGGGTCAAACGGAATAACGAATCGACGAACGGTCACTTGGACATTGTAGCCAAGACATCAAGGAGTGTTGTGGTGGTCGGAATTGGGTCGAATGGTGGCTGGAAGCCGACGTCGTGGCGAACAAACGGTGAGGACAGAATTTGTCCGGCGAGCAAGAGGAAGAGAGAAAGAGGAAAACATGAGATTTGAGAGGGAGAGAGAAGAATTGGCTGACCAAAAAGTGTGTCTTCTTGCTTCCTCCTTTGTCTCCAAGTCAAGGCGAGAGAGAGAGAATGGTAGGTGAGGATTTGACAAGCCATTTAATGCAATTAGGCATCTAATCTAGTCTAAGTGGATAAGGCTCTCAAATGATGACACTTGTCCCATCCACATAAAAATGTTGGACTAAATTGACTAATATACCCTCAAATTTTTGGCCACTATAGGGACAGAACAAATGACTATAATACCCTTGTTTGTTCTAATGAGAAAGAATGTCATTGAGGGCAAAACGGTAAATTTACGCCTTCGGTCTAAATTTCGCTTTTCCCAATTTTTATTACTCTCGATGAGGCTACGTCCAATTCCTTTTGAATTGTTGGAATTCTTCTTTATCCAATATCCAATTTCGAGATCTAATTCACGATCTGTTTTCCATCAATCTTAATTCCAGCTTACCTCAAACCGATGGTTGGCTTTTGGCAGACGTTCACACGTATCAACTCAGTGATTCTCATCATACTTAGGATGACTCAAGTCACATCAACTTTGGTTGTCATGTAATTACGAGGGTTTATCGCTAACTCCGACGGTCACGATAGTGAGAATTCGATTTAGGAAGGGTTTGCAAATCATACATCGGTTAAGCGGAATCACCCTCGCTCCAATTGTATAACGCCAGCCATAAATTCCTTAATCGTTCCTAGATCGGCCCTTATTAGTTCTAAACATTCCCTCGACAATCCTTATGGTCAAAGTGTCATTTCTTATTCGAGTTTCTAGGTCCACGTACTTGTCATACATTAACCTTTCTCTTTCTGGTCAGTTAACTCGAATTGATCAGGACTGAGCGAGATAAAACTAAAATGCATCGATAGATATCTTCTCATTCATACATCTCGAAATGGTCGAAAATTCAGAATGTCGCATATCGACTTTGTGATTCTCATCACACTTAGTGCTCGTCAGTTCATGGCGATTTTGGTTGTCATGTAAGTCTATTACAAGCTCCGACGGTCTCTATCTTCATTGTTCGATTTAGAAAAAATTTACAAATTATACGTTGGTTAAGCGGCATCACCCTCACTCCAATCCTATAACGCTAGCAATACATTCAAAAATCGTTCTTAGATCGACCTTTAATGGTTCTAAATACTCCATCGACAATCCTTATGTCAAAGTGCCATTTCATATTTGAGTTCCCTAGGTCCACGTACCTTCTCTTACGTTAGCCTTTCCCTTTTGGTCAATTAACTCGATAATGATCAAATCTGAGCGAGATATGACTGAAATACATCGTTAGATACATTCTCATTGATAAGTCTCGAAATGATAGGAAAACCAGAATGCCACAACTCTTCCCCCCTTATAAAAATTTTGTCCTCGAAATTTATAATAAACCCAGCTATCTAAAATGGGGGTATTGACGCCTCATCATTTCCTCGCTTTCCTACGTAGCGCCTTCAATCCCATGGCGCTCCCAAATTACTTTGACCAGTAGAATCTTCTTGTTTCTCAGAACTTGCTCTTATCGATCTTCAATCCTGATTGGTTTTATCACATATGACACTCTGTCATCTACTTCGATAGTTTCATAATCCAGCACGTGCGTCGAGTCTAGCTCGTACTTTTTTAGCATCGACACGTGGAAGAAATTGTGTACTTGAGATAAACTAGGCGGTAAAACCAGTCTGTAGGCCAAAGTTCCAATCCGTTCCAAAATCTCAAAAGGACCTACGTACCTTGGACTCAATTTTTCTTTCTTTCCGAATCAAGATAGTCTCGCATCGATGAAACTTTAAGGAAAACATGATCACCAATTTGAAACTCCAGAGGTTTGCGTCGTTTATCAGCATAACTCATCTGACAACTCTGTGCTGTCTTCGGTCTATCTCGTATTATCTTTACGACTTCCACAGATTACTCTACCAACTCTGGGCCTGTAATACTCCTCTCTCCAACTTCGTCCCAGCAAATCAAGGTTCTGCAGGCCCTTCCATACAGCGTTTCAAAAAGTTCCATTTGAATGTTCTGCTGGTAATTGTTCTTATATGCAAACTCTACTAAATGCAATTGAACCTCCCATCCACCTTTGAAATCTATGATGCACACTCATAACATATCCTCAAGTGTCTAAATCGTTCTTTCTGATTGTCCATCTGTTTCTGGATGATATGCCGCACTGAACTGCAGTCGGGTTCCCATGGCATCTTGGAGGCTCTTTCAGAAGTTCGCCTTGAACTTAGAATCTCTGTCCGACATAATCGTTACAGGTACTCCGTGCAATCGCACTATGTGACGCATATACAGCTCGGCATACTTGTCCATCACGAAGTCCTTTCGCACCGGGATGAAATGTGCATTCTTGGTCAATCTGTCCATGATTACCCAAATCGAATCGTGACCTCTTTGACTCCTTGGTAATCCCATCACAAAGTCCATCGTCACGTGTTCCTATTTCCATTCAGGAATTTCCAATGGCTCTAACAATCCACCAAGCTTACAGTGTTGTGCCTTTATCTGCTGGCACGTCAAGCACTTTGTCACATATTTAGCCACATCTACTTTCATCCCGTTCCACCAATAGTATTGACGTAGGTTCTGGTACAATTTCGTGCTACCTAGGTGGTTACTATAATTGCTTCGGTGAGCCTCAGATAGGATCTTTTCCCTAAGCTCTTCGTCCTTAGGCGCGCATAAACACCCTCGAAATTTCAAAACTCCGTCCTCCAACACTTGAAATTCTGGTTTCCTTTTTGTTGCGTCCATTTTGAGGATCTTCTGAATTTATGGGTCCGTCGGCTGCAAGGCTTTTATCCTTTCTTGGATCTCAGGTTATATTCTCAAAGTCACTACCAAACTAGACAGTTGACATACTTCCAATTTGAATTCAGAATCCCTTAATTCTTCGAGTAACAACCATCCTTTAATCAACAAGCAAGCATTGCTTGATTTCCGATTGAGTGCATCCGCGACTCTGTTCACTTTTCCATCCATCGGCGTTGCCTCATATTTAATTTCTTTTGGAAAACAGATACTTCAGGCTCTAGTGATTTGTATAAATCTAAAACTTTTCGCCACACAAGTAATGTCTCCAGATCTTTAGGGCGAAGATAATTGTAACCAATTCCAAATCATGAGTTGGATAATTCATCTCGTGCGGTCTTAGTTGTCACGACGCATAGGCAACCACTCTTCCATGCTGCATTAGCATGCAACCTAGTCCTTTTAGTGAAGCATTGCTATATATCTCATAGCCTCCAGGTCCTGATGGGATCGTCAATACTGGTGCGGTCATCAACCGATGCTTAAGCTCTTAGAAGCTTCTTTCACACTTGTCTATCCACTCGAATTTAGTTTCCTTCTTAGTCAACCTCATTGATAGAACGGTTATAGATAAAAACTTCTCCATAAAGCGTCGGTAATAAGCAGCCAATCCTAGAAAACTCCGGACTTTCATAATTGTAGTAAGTCTAGGCCAATTCATAACGGCTTCAATCTTTGCAGGGTCTACAACAATTCTTTCTCCAGATACCACATGACCAAGAAATGCTACTTTATGCAACCATAACTCGCATTTGCTAAACTTAGCGTAAAGCGAGTGCTCTCTCAAAGTCTGGAAGACGATCCTTAGATGCCTTTCATGCTCATCATCATTCTTTGAGTAGATTAGAATATCATCGATAAAGACTATAACAAATCTATCTAAGAATTACTTGAACTCGTAGCGGTGAACTCGTAGTGACTATACCTTGTCCTAAAAGCCATCTTTGGTATGTCCTCTGTCACCTCCTGCGCCCCGGGCATGAGCACGCGACTCCCTGCAAGCAAACCAAATATCCCTCATGGTCCCAAGATCCACAACTAAGTCGAGAGACATGATATACATATACCAAGCATGCAGAAGCGATAAAGAAATAACTTCTCCATACAAATAGTGAAATGGGACCTGGATAGCGTAAATACTGTCTTACATAACATCCATTTGTTCATACCAATACATAAGCACTAAATCCGATAAGGAAGGGGGTAACGAGGCAAGTACACAAAAGTTCATCAATGACATAAAAAAAAAAAAAACAAACATGGTCGGGTTCGCCATCGAAAGATCAAGCTACAAACTGGGAGCTCCAAAGAAGAACTACTAGAGCCCCCGGTGTCCTCGGCATCCTCCGTTGGCTCATACTCTGAGAAGGTCTCTGAGCGAACCTCGATAGTATCCTCAGCTGTCTCCTCAGCAGATGGCTCCATAAGATCCTCCTCGGTCGCCTCGACCACAATGACCTCATCCTTCATGTTCTCTATGGTCGGGGTCCTCTCTAGTCCATTCCTCGAACCAACAACGGATCCCTCAGCCTGGTCTAAGTCTCTAGTGGGGTGACACCAACTAGGGACGACTCCATAGGGGCACCACATGGGGCTTCAACGGCCCAGTCGACACATCCCCGACTTTCCTAAACCAAGCCTCATATCGATGAGGCTTCCAGCTCGTACTACCTTCGTCCACCCAGACAACAGTACATTTCCTTACATAGATAGTTTCCTGCCCGTTAGGGAACTCGTCAAAATAAGTAGACATCTCTTTCGGGTCTCCAAAACGAATAGGCCACTTCGTCAAGGCCTAAGATCTGTACAAAGAAAAGGGTCCTCAACGGGGTGAGATACACATCTCAGTAAGGTAGGTCCTATCCCTAGGTTATGCCAATCGTCCACTCAGGCAATCACAAACCCCAATAATTCTAGCTCATAGACAAACAGGCGAGTATAGTAAAAGATGACAATACACAGATGACAGACATGCAGCTATGACATCATGCACACTCAGATGATTACGCACACCCGTCCTGCCACTTCACCACATCCAGCATCTCCCGCCTGCCTCATTCTCATGCCCGCAATTAGATCGCATCAGGTTCGGTCCGGGTAAACGCATCAGGTTTCAATGATACTCCAAGCCAGTTTATACCTCATATCTCCGTCCCGCGTAAACGCATCAGGACTATGGTCATCTCAACCCCGCGATTAGAACGTATTAGGGCGCCACCCAACCTCTACCTCGCGCCTCAGCGCCTCAGGGTATCAACCACCTCACCCCGCGTTTCATACGCAGCAGGGTCTCACCTCATCTTCACCATGCCACAATCACAAATCATGCACACAAAACCAAGTGCGGTTCATGCATAAATAATGCATCTATGGCATGCAAGACGATTCAATGCACATTCACATTTAACCAATTACTCAGGAGATAAATATAAGCAAACATTAGGGTTATTGATACTCTCATAGCATTCGCAAGGACCATCATGCCAAGCCTCCCAAAATACCATCTCAATTTCACTCGACTCGCCCAATCGAGTCCAATCTTCCTATCCTAAGGTTTGGAATTTCCTTACCTTGAGTTTGATACCACAAAAATTCTCTTCTTGGGTCCTCAAAGATTCGGCCTCCAATGATCCAAGACCAATCTCACTGCATAACCTAGAATTTCCAATCAATTCGTCAATTTCCTTTGTCCAATTTACTAATCCACGAACCACAAACCTCCATAACACAATCTTCATCATCTTATAATATCTAAATCACCAATTTGAGACTCAAAACCAATATCCATCAGCCTCCACAGATTCGGTCTTGTACAGAACCGAACCGGCTATTTTCGGTTCTATGCAAATCGAGCACAACCAGCCCTAAATCTCCACCAAATCCTTCATTTAATCACTACCCTACCTCTTAACATATCTATCTAAGGGTCTAAGAGTCTCACCGAGAGTTTGAGGTCGAGTCGTCGCCGGATCCTCTAAGTCAGTAAATCGGCAGTTTATGTCTAAGGTTCACAATACCATTTGAGGTCAAAAATTCATCAAATTAAGCTCAACTTTTTACCATAGATAGATATACATGTCCCCTAGATCTCCATAAAATTTGGTCATAAGATTCTAACGTTTCGATATCCTAAGGTCATAAACGTCATCTACCTCAGATTGAGTCTAATTCCGTCGGCTTCGGGAAAAAGCTTGGCTGGAGCACCTCAGTGGTCCAATCGACGTGCTTCCACTTCGAGGAGGTTGGCAGGAGGAGGTTAAGCTAAGAGGGTGTGGTTGGCCGGAGTCTAGGTGGTGACCGAAAGGCGGCGTCAACGGCGTCGAACAGTAAGGGCAGAACTGGTCGGCAAATGGCAGAAGGAGAAAGAACAAGAAGAAGGAGTTAGAGTGAGCTTAGGGGGGGTTATGGCCGGTCAAGGTGAGAGGAGAGAGAGAGGAAAAGGTTATATTCAATCCTCAAGTCAAGGAGTTGAATGGTAGGTGTGTAAGGGTGGACATGGCCACTCAATGCTTGATCTAGTGACACTTGTCCTAAGTGTCAATCAAGCAAATCCAATGGCCATAAACTCTCTAAGCTTTCGACAGCCTTAGGGGGTGTATAAAGACCAAGATGCTCTTCCTCTATTGCATAAGCAAGGCTAAAGCTTGAGGGGCAAAATTGTGACATTCTAATTTCCAATCAATTTCAGGCTCATTCATGAGAAGTGTGTATCTGGAGATGTATTTCAGTCGTATCCCGCTCGAACCTGATCAATTCGAGTAGACTGACCAAAGGGGAAAGGTTAGCGTAAGACGAGGTACGTGGACCTAGGGAACTCGGATAGGAAATAGCGCTATGACCATAAAGATCGTTGAGGGGATATTTAGAGCCACAAAAAGGCCGATCCAAGAACGATTAAGGGATGCCTTGCGAGTGTCATACAATTGGAGCACGGGTGATGCCGCTTAACCAACGTATGATTTGAAAAATTTTCCTAAATTGGACGGTGAAGATCGAGACCTTAGGAGCTAGTGATAAACCCTCACGGTTACATGACAACCAAAGTCGCTACAAATTGACGAGCCCTAAACGTGACATGAATCACGGGGTTGATACGCGTAATGTCTGCGAAAGCTGCCCGTCGGTTTGGGACAGGCTGGAATCACGTCTAATAGAGAAAGCTATCAGAAACGAGCCTTGAAAGATTGAAAATGAAAAATCAAGAATTTCAACGTCATTCGGATTGGCCGTCACCCTATAGAAGGTTTCCGGAACGAGAAAAACGACGTTCTGAATGTCAGGGGTAAAATGATCGTTTTGCCCCTCAAGCTTAGGACCTTACCCTTGCAATTGAAGAAGGGCATTATGGACATTAAGCCCACCTTATTGCTACCGAAAAAGAAGAAGAAGGATGGCCATTGGATCTTCATGGAAGATAGCAATGCCAAGTGTCAAGGATTAAGCCATGGGTGGTCATTTCACCTTTTGCCACCTACCCATTCAAACCCCATTGACCCAAAATTGGATAAAAGAACTCTCCCTTTCTTTCTCTTGAATTATTTGGCCGGCCATTTACCCAGGAGAAGCCACCGAACCCAAAGCTTCATCTTCTTCTTCTTGCTTTTCTGCTGCCTTGCGACCAGATTCAGGGTCATTGTTCACCGGCCACCATGGCCACTTCCGACTACCCTTGGATACCGGCAGGCCACATCAACAAAGATCTATGTCTTGCCGACATTCTCCAAAAAGAATCGGAGCATTTGGAGCACCGAGGACTCCGGAGCAAGGATTCTCCCGAGAGTCGACGGAAACTGCTCCAAACTGAGGTAGGTTCAGTTCTCAGTCCCTTTGGTGGTCCAAATATTGGAATCTTTGGCTCAACTTTTGTGAAGATCAAGCTAATATATGTAAGAATCTGTGGTAAAAAGTTGGGCTTGATTTGATAAGTTTTTTACCATGAACCGACCTTGTACATTTCGCCCAGAAACTGCCGAAAAAACTGACTTGGGGGAAACGGCGACCGGTTCTGGAGACTCTATTCGGTGCCAACGAGGGCCACTTTCCGCCGCCATCTATTGTCGGTCAACCACCACAACAAAACTCCACGTCCTGCCGAACTCCTCCCACAAGAATTGTGGCGTTTGGAGCACCGAGGCGTTCTGGGCAGAAGTTTTCCCAGAAGCCGACGGAATCGGAATCCACCTGAGGTAGGTCCGGTTCTTACCCCTTTAACTGGTCGAAAAATTGGAATTTTGGGTTCAAATTTTGTGGAGACTCATTAGAGATGTAGATGAATATGTGGTAAAAATTGGGGCTTGAATTGATAAAGTTTTGACCTCAAACCGGTCTTGTGAAATTGGAGTAGAAAACTGCCGGTACTGACCAAGGAAGAATCCGGCCACTTCAAAGGGTTTCCGGCAACCAATCAAGCTCAAATCTTCAGTGAGCCTCTTGGACCCTTAGATAATCATGTTAAAAGGTGGTATAATATTTAAATGATGGATTTAGAGTTGAATTGAGGCTGGTAGCTCATGGCATGCATAGAACCGTAAGGGACCGGTTTGGTTCTGTGCATGGCCGAACCTTAGAGGGCTGTGGCTGTTGAATTGAGCACCAAATTTATGATTAAAGCATGTTTTAATGATGAGGATAATGCTATGGAGGCTTGGGGTTCATGGATGGTTGAATTGGATTAGAAATTGATGTAATTGGTTGGATTCGATTAGGTTGCACATTGAGTTCGGTCTTGGACCATTGGGGGCCGAAACTTTAGAGGCTCAAGAGGAGTAAATTGAGTTGTCAAATTCAAGGTAAGGAAATTCCTAAATCGAAGTTAGGGGGATTGGACTCGATTGGATAAATCGAGGGCCGATTAAAACGATTATGAGAATTTATTCAAGCGGGTAGCTTAGTGACATACTAAGATTGTATGGGATTGATTATGAGTAATATTATGTGCAAGAGTTATTCGCCATGCCTGTATATCATTTGAATTGAATTGCATGTCACGAAAATTATGAAACGCATTTGAATGCGCGCCTGCTAGTGAGTGTGAGAGTGGATGGAAAATCAAAGCATATGATGTGTTGTGGCATGAGCATAGCATAGCATGGCCCTGAGGCGTGTAAGACGCAGAGCGAAAGGTTGAGACCCTGATACAACGAGGTCGCGGGGTGAAGTATGATTAGATGGCGCCTTGATGCGACGAAGTCGTGGGGTTGAGATAGCCACAGTCTTGATGCGATCTAATCGCGGGACAGAGTATGAGCTCATAAACCTTACCTAGAGATGAACCGGGACTTGATGCGTTTACGTGGGCTGAGCCTGAGGCGATTAGTTCGCGAGCTAGAGAATGAGGTAGGCAAAGGTTGATGGATGTGGTGAAGAGGTAGGCTGAGTATACATGTGCACATGAGTGTGGCACGAGGTCATAAATGCATGTCTATCTTCTGTGTGTTGTCATTTATTGAGCTGTAATTATTATGCCTATGTGTTCATAAATTTGAATTTGTTGAGTGACGCAACTGCTTGAGTGGACTGTCAACCTAATCTAGGGTTAGGGCCCACCTTACTGAGATTTATATCTCACCTCAGTGGGGGCTTACCTTTTTCAAGTTCCAGTTGAAGGAAGCGCGAGCTTGCCAAGGATCGACATTTGAAGAGAAAATAGACCAATTGTACCTTGGATGAAGTTGTTTTCTTTATGTGGTATTAGAATTATACTCCTAATTGGTGGATTATAGAATTGAATCCTCGAGAATGAATTAATGAGATTTTGTTATTTCTGCCCTAAGTCATCTATATGTTGTTGTATTTATATGACGGGGGATGGCATCGCTTCTACATGCATTCTTTAAAGGAGATATAAGGAATTGGCCGTTGGATCCTAGAGTATTCTTATATAAATGGCATGGATAGGGATGTTCGCGTGCTCACCGAGCTCGGGGTGTGACATCCCCGTTAATTTGGTATCAGTGCAAGGTCAGCTTGATCCATTGTGATTGAGAATTGGAGTGATAAGAAGCGATGACTTGAGGACAATTACATATTGAGGTCTATAGGATTAGGCCTGGGTTGTGAGTCTCAAGGACGTAGGCTTGAATTTTTGTACACTTGAATGGTCCTAGAGTTGACTTTAATAAATGATCTTGAGTTAGATGGTGATTAAAGTTCCAGTGGAAGCAAGCTGTGATTGAAGAGTCATGAGCATGGACTTTGAGGTAGTAATTATGCTTGAGGATAATAGGGAATTACTTATGAATGAAGGGTCAATTGAGGTGTATGGTAGCGATCTTGATTTGTCGATGACCCAAGTTGAGGAGTACAAATTATAAAGAGACGATCGACATTAGTAGATTCAGGCTTGGATTGCATGATATTTTGATGGTTTAGCTATCAATTACTATTGTCAGCCTTGAATGATACGAGATGAGATGAATACAAGGAGTATTTGAATTGAAGATCAGTTGTGATCAAATGCATAGGGATTTGATTTGAATGTTGACTGGACTTGAGGTATAGGGTTGAATATAGGCAATTGATCTGTGAGGTGTGACGATCATTGGTGGAAATTAGAACTCTTAAATGGATAGGAACTGATCTGAAGGCAGTTTTGATAGGACAAGTGGTGAGGACAGTTATGCTGTGCTTGAGTTTGTGGCTTTGAAATGAAGGTCGATGAGGGTGCATGCAATGACTTATCGCTGTTGGACTTAATAAACCGTCGTTTGGTATGGGACAAGTTGATGGGATACCTATAAACTGTGATGAAACATGGTATGGGACATGTGGAATGGGGCTTTCTCCATAGATGTATAGCTTGGGACAACCTACATCAGTCGGGTCTGATGAGGGCGAGGAGTGATCGCCGGGACAGAGAGGTCCGGATAAGGAGTGGCTCTTGGCAGGCTTCTAAGATGGCAGAGGCAGGAATAACCTAAGTCATAACTTGAAAGGAGAAGCCCAGGTATCAGGTTGAGTCCAATTGTGAATAAGGGATGTATGGCACGAGATTGATTCTCATCAAGGATGATTGAAAGTAGCATGACCTGTGTAATGGTGCCTATGAGAGGCATGTTTAAAAGCTCTGTGCTTGGCGGTGAATGCCCTTGGAAAAAAGAAAAGTGAAGGTTGTAATGGGCCTGTTGGCATGTTTGATGATTAGCCTCATGTGATTGGCTTGACCAAGATATGACTGAGGAGTTAGACGACGTATGGGTTTATACCCTTGGAATTGAGGTCTGTTGAGACGAGATAGTCTGTTGTGACTATGCTAGAGAGGCAGATGCCTTCAGGCCTAGAGTGTGAACTTTTGACCTAGTGAATCGCTGTTTTGAGTGCTTGATTGATAGTTGCCCAGTTGAGGCTGGCTTGAGGAAGGATTACATGTCAAGGATGATTTGAGATCCTTGAATATTTGGCAATTGGTTGAGAATTTTCTATGTGCCATTAGAGAGTTGTTTTGGAACCACTGATGGATGATAGTAATGAATGATGAGATGAGTAGCCCGAGATTGATGGACTTGGGTAGGTGACTTGAGTTTTTGATTCTTGGAGGGAATCATAATGGTTCAAATAATATGAGGACTTAGTGAGGTTGAACGACCAAGGTGTGGTCGTGGAAGAGCATTGGGCTCTTGTATGTGTGGCATGAAAGATCCGAAAATTGATATGGGTCATGAGAACTGAGTGAATATGGGCGATTGGAGTATGAGCACTAAAATAGAATATGACTCGATCGGTTGATCGTACGAAACTCAAAAGCTGAATGGGTCGTGAAAGCTTTAAATGGAGATTGGAAAAATTCTCGATTAAGCAAGCTCGGAGAAGAGCTGCCATGATCCTCTAGATCACTGCGGCGGTGAATGCTCGTGCGGAGAAGTTAAGTGATGGAAGTCACGAAGAAGGTGACTCTGAGTGAGTCTTTTCGAAATTGAATGTGTGGGTAGAACCATGAGAGCTTAGAAAAGCTTGTAAGATTATGTATAAGACTAAAATTGAATGAGTCAGGTAGAGAGATGAAAGTTGAAATTGTCTCCCTCTAGATTGAGGACCTTAATGAGAAAACCTTAGAGATTTTGGACACACTGAAGAAATAAAGTGACCCTGGTAGTACTAGCCCCAAGAGTCTATTGAGGATGGGTGAAAGGTCGCTGGGGGAAGGATTTCCTCGGAGGCATGAGATCTGCCTAGACAACCTCTGTTGAGTCGTTCGACGGGAAGTATCGTCTTGGGATTGCTTGAGAACAAGAGTTGTTTGGATCCTGATACTTTTGCAAGGATCATAGGATGATCGACCAATGTGAGACAAAGTTCTTAAGGTTGCTTAGACATATGGTAAGGGTAGTCAAGGACCCTTGAATAAGATGAGTAAGTCCCTGAGCGAATTGGAACTTGAGAACCTTATGGCTGATTGTTATTCCTGATTTTGAGGAATGATGACAGGACTCAGCTAAAGAGGAGAATGATTGAAAGACTTATGAATAAGAGAACTCCTACTCATGGATTACGAGTAAAGAGATGTTCATTATGAAAATGGAGCGAGCCTATGGGAAATGGTTGATTACCTAGGTGTAAGGCACATGGTGGAAAGTGAACAGTAAGTCTTTTCTATTATGGTGAGGTCGAGGAAGAATCGGCATGTTAGATTGCCTGAAGTTAATGACTTCCTGGGATTTATTGATTGGATTGAAATCATGAGAAATGCAGTCATGAGTTGTTGTGATTCTAGTAAGTGGTGTAGTAAATGAAAAGAACATTTGAAGAACACTTGTAAAGTGATTTGAGTTAATCGAATTGACCATTCGACAAGTGAACGGGTGAAGACCCAAGGACAAATAGATGTTGTCACTGGAGGTGACTGAGTTATGGGAAGGAAAATGTGAAAGCAAGGTGGCATTTGAATCTTGGAGTAAAGGTATCGTCGTCGGCACAAACTCCAAGGTTAACGTCCTATGAAATAGAAAGGACAAGGTGAAATTGAAATGAAAGAATGCCACTAAAGTGTATAGTTTCCCTCACATTGTGAGAGACCCTATTGAAAAAGGGAGACAGACTATAAATGGTCTAAGTATGATGAATGAGCATCTTTACCAAGGAAGAGGACGCAGAACCGGAATGACTACTGGAAGTGAAGTCAAAAAGACAGTTTTTTGGACAATGTTGAATTCCAGGATGATGTCGACGTTCAGTGGAGCAAACGGAATTGGATAAGGTCGCCTTAGCGAGTATGAAACTCCGAGGCTAACACAAATGCTTCTAGAGGAGAAGAGTGACAAGGATAAGTGAAATGTCGTGTGGTCCTGGAAGAGACCCATGACAGTAGATAGCCAAGGTCTGGGCTCAAGTGAAAGATGCGAGGGATAGTTGGAAAGATTCGACACCTGGTGGAAGGAAGTCGATAATCGCCGAACTAAGTGCTCAAAGAATGATTGAGTTGGTCGTTGCCATCTCGAGAGACGATGGTTGAACTCATGTAGGGAACCATGAGAAACATGAACGGATTTTGAGGATGTCATATGGGCTTTGAGGAAATGTCTATTGCATGCTAAATGTGAAGAGCGCAAGTGTAAACATGATGAAGGAAGATTCATGCATTAGAATGAGTGATAAATCCTTTGAGGATTGGAATAAGTGATGAATCGGCTATAGTCGATGCGAGTTGCGAGAAGTGCAAGTTCCACGGGATTGATGAGTGGCAATAGACGGACCGTTGAAAGATTTCCCACAAGAGCTGTTCTAATAATAAAATGGATTAAGGGCCAGATGTAACGCGAGTGAGCGGATGAACGTGAAAGGGGTTTTCAAGGACTCGAATTGAGCTAATAACTATGTGGTTTACGGCAAGTCAAGTTGGAGATTGAAAAGCTTGTGAGAGTCGTAGTGACACAACGCACAATGAAACTCGAGGCATAATAAGACGATGTGAAATGGATATGGTTGGTACGTTGTAAAGACAATGCCATATGAATTGGCATGCTTAGAGCATGATTGGAATTGGTTGTGAATGTCCTCGTGATAGAGTTGGGAAATGTTGTTTGAATAAAAGAACGTTGCAAGGCTGCACCTACTACGAGAGTATAAAGTAGCAGTTTTCCTAAGAGGAATTAAGTAAGAGGCAACGCAGATGTGTAGAACTGCTGGTGGATATGAAAGCGTTGCTTAAATGAATGAAAGACCTTGAGAATTGTGTGAACTAAAGGAGGTTGAGGGTATGGATTGCTTAAAGGAATTGAAGGCGAGGCATGTAGAACGAAGTGATCACCCAAGTATTTTTACAGCAATATTCATACAGATAAGGAAGGGTGAATCATTTAGCGGATGCCTACAGTTGGGAATTGAGCATGGTTTAATTGGCGATGAAGGGATAGATCTTCCCTCAAGAAATAAGAAATTCAACTCCTAAATGGGAAGTTCGCTAATGGACTAGCGTGATGGATATTGGAAATATCTAACTTGAGAGCCAGAGTGAGATTGAGGTGTACCATGATTAAACACCGATGCTGGAGGGATTATAGAAATGGATGGAACCCTTGAGGTCATGGACAGAAGTATGAGTCCAGCATTGAAGAGAAACTAAAGGAGGTGCCTCGTAGAAATTCAAAGGGAGAATTATAGTGTTTCCTGGGGACAGCAAAAAGATGTGCCAAGATACATATATATATATATATATATATATATATCGATGATAAGGTTGAGAGTTGAAAGTTGTCTATCTTGTAGTCGAGCACAAGGGGTGCCAATGGAAGGGAAGGACATGACGATGAAGTTGAAGGACCACTTGATCCAAGGGAATTATCGGATTGGATCGAAAATGGATTACTACGGAAGTAATCCTGTGATTGTTTAAGGAGTCGAGAGAGCCATAACTCGATTTGATTGATGGAGGGCAAATTGATTAAGCCTTGAAAACTCTGTGGGCATGAAAGGAAGCTCGAAAGGCGTAATACGCTGAATGGTATGGATATTAAAGAACGCATTCTGGCGAGGGCTTAGTGATAATGGTTATGGACGAATGTAAGAGATAAGGTGAACGCTCGAGGAAGAGTTGCTGGCCAATGATATGAATACCAAAAGAGAATGGAGAGAAGCCCATTGGATTGAGGACTGGAGGAGACAAGTCCTAGAGAAGTATGGCCTTGAGTTGGAAAGGAGGAACAAGATTGTCAAGGCATGGAAAAGATTATCTGGAAAAGTAAGAATGCGACGAGACGCCTATACCCCCGAGGGATTAGATGGAGTAGAAGGTTGTGAATTTCGAGGACGAAATTTCTTTAAGGGAGGAAGGGTTGTGGCATTCTGATTTTCAATTGATTTCAGGCTCATTCATGAGAAGTGTGTATCTGGAGATGTATTTCAGTCGTATCCCGCTCGAACCTGATCAATTCGAGTAGACTGACCAAAGGAGAAAGGTTAACGCGAGACGAGGTACGTGGACTTGGAGAACTCGGACAGGAAATGGTGCTTTGACCATAAGGATCGTCGAGGGGATATTTAGAGCCACAAAAAGACTGATCCAAGAACGATTAAGGGATGCCTTGCCAGTGTCATACGATTGGAGCGCGATTGATGCCGCTTAATCAACGTATGATTTGCAAAATTTTCCTAAATCGGATGGTGAAGATCGAGACCTTAGGAGCTAGTGATAGACCCTAACAATTACATGATAACCAAAGCCGCCACAAATTGACGAGCCCTAAACGTGACATGAATCACGGGGATACGCGTAATGTCTGCGAAAGCCGCCCATCGGTTTGGGATAGGCCGGAACCACGTCTGATAGAGAAAGCTATCAGGAACGAGCCTTGAAAGATTGAAAATGGAAAATCAAGAATTCCAACGTCATTCGGATTGGTCGTCGCCCTATCGAAGGTTTCCGGAACGAGAAAAACGACGTTCTGAACGTCGGGGGTAAAATGACCGTTTTGCCCCTCAAGCTTAGGACCTTACCCTTGCAATTGAAGAAGGGCATTATGGACATTAAGCCCACCTTATTGCTGCCAAAAAAGAAGAAGAAGGCTGGCCATTGGATCTCCATGGAAGATAGCAATGCCAAGTGTCAAGGATCAAGCCATGGGTGGTCATTTCACCTTTTGCCACCTACCATTCAAATCCCATTGACCCAAAATTGGATAAAAGAACTCTCCCTTTCTCTCTCTTGAATTATTTGGCCGGCCATTTACCCAAGAGAAACCACCGAACCCAAAGCTTCATCTTCTTCTTCTTGCTTTTCTGCTGCCCGGCGACCAGATTCTAGGTCACTGTTCGCCGGCCACCATGGTCACTTCCGACCACCCCTAGATGCTGGCTAGCCACACCAACAAATCTATGTATTGCCGACATTCTCTAACAAGAATCGGAGCATTTGGAGCACCGAGGTGTCCGAAGCAAGGATTATCCCGAGAGTCGACGGAAACTGCTCCAAACTGAGGTAGGTTCGGTTCTCAGTCCCTTTGGTGATCGAAATTTTGGAATCTTTGGCTCAAATTTTGTGGAGATCAAGCTAAGACGTGTGGGAATCTATGGTAAAAATTTGGGCTTAATTTGATAATTTTTTGACCATGAACCAACCTTGTACATTTTCCCAGAAAATGCCAAAAAACTGACTTGGGGGAAACAGTGACCTGTTCCGGAACCACTGTTCGGTGCCCACGAGGGCCACTTCCGGCCACCATCTTCTGTCGGCTGACCACCAAAATAAATCTCCATGACTTGTCAAACTCCTCCCACAAGAATTGCAGCGTTTGGAGCACTAAGGCGTTCTGGGCAGAAGTTTTCCCAGAAGCTGATGGAATCCGAACCCGCCTGAGGTAGGTCCGGTTCTTACCCCTTCAACTGGTCAAAAACTTGGAATTTTGGGCTCAAATTTTGTAGAGACTCGGTAGAGATGTAGATGAATCTATGATAAAAATTGAGGCTTGAATTGATAAAGTTTTGACCTCAAACCGGTCTTGTGAAATTGGAGCATAAAACTGCCGGTACTGACCAAGGAAGAATCCGGCGACTTCAAAGAGTTTCCAGCAACCAATCAAGCTCAAACCTTCGGTGAGCCTCTTGGACCCTTAGATAATCATGTTAAGAGGTGGTATAACATTTAAATGATGGATTTAGAGTTGAATTGAGGCTGGAAGCTCACGGCATGCACAGAACCGTGAGGAACCGGTTTGGTTCTGTGCATTGCCGAACCTTAGAGGGCTGTGGTTGTTGAATTGAGCTCCAAATTGATGATTAAAGCATGTTTTAATGACGAGGATAATGCTATGGAAGCTTGGTGTTCATGGATGGTTGAATTGGATTAGAAATTGATGTAATTGGTTGGATTCGATTAGGTTGCACATTGAGTTCGGTCTTGGACCATTAGGGGCCGAAACTTTGGAGGCTCAAGAGGAGTAAATTGGGTTGGCAAATTCAAGGTAAGGAAATTCCTAAATCGAGGTTAGGGGAATTGAACTCGATTGGGTAAGTCGAGGGCCGATTAGAACGATTATGAGAATTTATTCAAGTGGGTAGCTTAGTGACATACTAAGATGGTATGGAATTGATTATGAGTAATATTGTGTGCATGAGTTATTTGCCATGTCTGTATATCATTTGAATTGAATTGCATGCCACAAAAATTATGAAACGCATTTGAATGCGTGCCTGCTAGTGAGTGTGAGAGTGGATGAAAAATCAAAGCATATGATGTGTTGTGGCATGAGCATGGCATAACACGGCCCTGAGGCATGTGAGACGTGGGGCGGAAGGTTGAGACCCTGATGCGACGATGTCGCGGGGTGAAGTATGATTAGATGGCGCCCTGATGCGACAAAGTCGCGGGTTGAGAAAGCCACAGTCTTGATGTGATCTAATCGCGGGACAGAGTATGAGCTCATAAACCTTGCCTGGAGATGAACCGGGACCTGATGCGTTTACGCGGGTCACCAAAGATGGCGGTCTGATGCGTTTACACGAGCCAAGCCTGAGGCGACTAGTTCGCGGGCAAGAGAATGAGGCAGGCAAAGGTTGATGGATGTGGCGAAGAGGCAGGCCGAGTATACATGTGCACATGAGTGTGGCACGAGGCCATAAATGCATGCCTGTCTTCTGTGTGTTGTCGTTTATTAAGCTGTGATTGTTATGCCTATGAGTTCATTAATTTGGATTTGTCGAGTGACGTAACTGCCTGAGCTGACTGTCAACCTAACCTAGGGTTAGAACCCACCTCACTGAGATTTATATCTCACTCTAGTGGGGGCTTACCTTTTGTAGGTTCTAGGCGAAGAAAGCGCGAGCTTGCCAAGGATTGACATTTGAAGAGAAAGTAGACCAATTGTACCTTGGATGAAGTTGTTTTCTTTATGTGGCATTAGAATTATACTCCTAATTGGTGGATTATAGAATTGAATCCTCGAGAATGAATTAATGAGATTTTGTTGTTTATGCCCTAAGTCATCTATATGCTGTTGTATTTATATGACGGGGAATGGCATCGCTTCTGCACGCATTCTTTAAAGGAGATATAAGGAATTGGCCATTGGATCCTAGAGTATTCTTAAATGAATGGAATGGACACGGATGTTCGTGTGCTCGCCGAGCTCGGGGCGTGACAAAAATGGTAATTTTACCCCCGAAGTCCAAAACGTCGTTTTTCTCGTTCCAATATTCTTCGATAGGGCGACGGCCAATCCGATTGTAACGTTGGAATTCTTGATTCTTCATTTTTAATTTTCAAGACTCGTTTCTGATGGTTGTCTCTATCAGACGTGGTTTCAGCCTATCTCGAATTGACGGGCGGCTTTTGCAGACGTTACACGTATCGACCCTGTGATTCATATCACATTTAGGGCTTGTCAATTCGTGGCGACTTTGATTGTCATGTAATTGCAAGGGTCTATCACTAGTTCGTATGGTCTTAATCGTCACTGTTCGATTAAGGTAAATTTTGTAAATCATACGTTGGTTGAGCGGCATCACCCGCACTCCAATCGCATAACACTAGCAAATGCATTCCTTAATCGTTCTTAAATCGACTTTTTTATGGTTCTAAATGTCCCCTCGACAATCTTATAATCAAAGCGTCATTTTCTATCCGAGTTTCCTAGGTCCACATACCTTGTCTCGCATTAGCCTTTCCCTTTTGGTCGGCCTTCTCGAATTGATCAGATTCGAGCGAGATACGACTGAAATACATCTTTAGATTTACTTCTCATAAATGAGTCTGAAATTGACTGAAAATCAGAATGTCACAACTCTTCCCCTTACAAAAATTTCGTCCCCGAAATTTACATCAAACTTAATTACTCAAATAAATGGGGGTGTTGTCGCCTCATCGTCTCTTCGTTTTTCCACGTGGCACCTTCCGTTCCATGGTGCTCCCACAGTACTTTGATCAGTGTAATCTTCTTATTCCTGAGGGTTTGCTCCTTCCGATCCTCGATCCTTATCGGCCTTTCCACGTAAGACACCCGATCGTCCACTTCTATAGTCTCGTAGTGTAGCACATGTGTTGGATGTGGTTCATACTTTCGCAGCATCGACACGTGGAATACATTATGCACTTGGGATAGATTAGGCGGCAAGGCAAGCCTGTAGGCCAAGGTTCTAATCCATTCCAGTATCTCGAATAGGCCTACATACCTTGGGTTCAGCTTCTCCTTCTTTCCAAATTGCAATAGTCCTCTCATCGGTGACACCTTGAGGAAGACGTGATCGCCCACTTAAAACTCCAAAGGCTTACGCCGCTTATCTGCGTAGCTCTTCTGACGACTCTGTGCCGTTCTCAGTCTATCCAGAATTATTTTCACTGCTTCCACCAATTACTCTACCAGCTCTAGGTCGTGATACTCCTTTTTCCAACCTCATCTCAGCAAATCGGGGTTCTGCAGGCCCTTCCATAGAGTGCTTCAAATGGTGCAATCTAGATACTCCGTTGGTAGCTGTTATTATAAGGAAGCTCTATCAAGTGTAGTTGATCTTCCCACCCACCTTTAAAATTAATGATGCATGCGTGCAGCATGTCCTCAAGCGTCTATATCATCCTTTCCGATTGTCCGTCCGTCTATGGGTGATATGATGTGCTAAACTGTAGTCGGGTTTCCATAGCATCTTGCAAGCTTTTCCAAAAATTTGCCGTAAATTTGGGATCTCGATCAGACGTAATCGTCACAGGCACTCCATGTAACCTCATGACTTGTCTCATGTACAACTCTACATACCTATCCATAGCGAAGTCCTTTCGCACTGGAATGAAATATGCTGACTTGGTCAATCTGTCCACGACTACCCATATAAAGTCGTGACCTCTTTGGCTCTTGGGGAGTCCCATCACAAAGTCCATAGTTATATGCTCCCACTTCAATTCAGGAATTTCCAGTGGCTGTAATAGTCCTCCAGACCTATAGTGTTGCACTTTCACTTGCTGGCACGTCAAACACTTAGCCGCATACTTGCGACGTCCACCTTCATCCCGTTCGACCAATAATGCTGTCGCAAGTTTTGATACATTTTCATACTCCCAGGATGGATGTTATAATTGCTCCTATGAGCCTCTGACAAGATCTTTTCCCTGAATCCTTCATCCTTTGGTACAGACAGTCGTCCTCGAAACTTCAGAATTCCGTCCTCTGACACCTGAAACTCAGGCTTTCTCTTCCTCACGTCCATCTCCAAAATTTTCTGAATTTTCAGGTCCGTCGACTGTAGGGTCTTTATTCCCTCCTGGACCTCAGGTTCCACCCTCAATTTAGCCATTAAGCTAGACAACTGGCAGACTTCTAGTCTGAACTTAGAGTTTCTTAAATCATCAATCATCGACCAACTTTTCACTAGCAGACATGCTGTCACGCCTCGGGCCCCGGGCACGAGCGCGCGACTCCCTACGAGCATATCACATAATCTCTCGCGGTCCCAAGATCCACAATCTAAGCTGAGAGATATAATAAATATATCAAGCACGTGGAAGCGGTAATAAAACAACTCCTCTGTGCAAATATAAGTTAAGTGGGACTTGGATAACATAACACTGTCGTACATAGAATCCGACTATCCATACAAATACCGAACTACTAAAATTCGATAAACAAAGGGATGACGGGGTGAGCATACAAAATGGACCATTATCAAAATCCGACAGGAACAAGGTCGGGGTCGTCATCAAAGATCAAGCTACCACTAGAGTCTCCTAGGATAAGCTGCTGGAATCATCAGTGTCCTCAGCGTACTCCGTCGGCTCATACTCTGAGAACATCTCGGAGCGAACCTCAATAGTATCCTCCATGGTCTCCTCATGGGACGGCTTCGCGAGATCCTCCTCAGTCGCCTCCAGGATAATGACCTCATCCTCCTCCACAGTAAAATCCAGCGTCGGGGTACTCTTTGGCTCGTTCTTAGAACTGACTACCAATCCTTGTGCTTGATCCTAGTCCCTACCGGGGTGGCACCAATCAAGGATCACTCTCTAGGGCACCTCATGAGGCTTCAGCGGCCCAATAGACTTGTCTCCAACTTTCTTAAACCACGCCTCATACCTATGAGTCTTACAATCCGTACTACCCTTGTCAACCTACACCACTGTACACTTTCTTATGTATATAGTTCCCTAACCGTCAAGGAACTCATCAAAATACGCGGTCATCTCCTTGGGGTCTCCGAAGCGAATAGACCATATAGTCAAGGCCTAAAATCTATAAAAGAAGGGTCCCCAAAAGGAGTGAGATACACATCTCAGTAAAAGAGTCCTAATCCTAGGTCAGACCGACAGTCTATTCAAGCAGTCGCAATCCCCAATCATTCAAACTCATAGGCATATCAAGAAAATGCAAGTAAAGACAACAATACATAGGTGGCAAACACGCAATTATGGCATCGCAACACACTCAGATGATATGCATACTCGCTCTGCCACATCACCACATCCACCATTTCCCCTCAGCCTCATTCTCATGCCCGCGATTAGATCGCATCAGGCTCGATCCGCGTAAACGCATCAGACCGTCATTGACAACCCGCGTAAATGCATCAGGTTTCAATGATTCTCCAAGCCATTATCAGTACCTCATATCTCCGTCCCGTGATTAGATCGCATCAGGACCGCGACCATCTCAACCCCGCGATTAGATCGCATCGGGGCGCCAAACAACTCATACCCCGTGCCTCAGCGCCTTAGGGTGCCAACCACATCATCCCGCGTCTCGTACGCATCAAGGTCTCACCTCGCCTCCGCCATGCCACCAACACAACTAATGCACATAAGGTCAAGTGCAAATCATGCATTAACAATGCATCCATGGCATGTAAGGTGATTCAAATGCACATTCAAGTGTGGCAATTTACTCAGGACACAAGCATGATTAATCAATTGAAACATCTAAGCTCTTCTAGCATACACGAGTATTAATCATCTTGACATCCCTCGCAATTCAATCAAACTGTCATCCAACTCACCCAATTGCGTCTAATCTTCCTATCCTAAGTTTAGAATTCCCTTACCTTGAATTGATATCACAAATTTGTCCTTGCACTTGCCCCAAGGATTCGGTCCAATATCCAAAGGATTCAATTCACTGCGCAACCTAGGAAATTCCACCCAATCCGTCAATTTTCATATCCAATTCACCAATCCATGAACCATAAACCTCCGTAGTATAATCCTCATCATCTTAACATGTTCTAATCATCAATTTGAGGCTCTAAACAAATGGCCATCAGCCTCCAAAGGTCGGCCTTGCACAGAACAGAATTGGTTCTTCTCAATTCTGTGCAAATCGAGCTTGGCCAGCCCTAAATCAACTCCCAATCCATCATTTAATCATTATCCTACCTCTTAACATATCTATCTAAGGGTCTAAGGGTCTCACCATGAGTTTGGAGTCGAGTGGTCACCGGAATTTCGTCAAAAATAGCCAAATCCTCCAAGGTCAGTATTGGCAATTTTCTGTGCAAGGTTTACAAGTCCGATTCGAGGTCAAAACTTCATCAAATCATTCTCAACTTTTTACCACAGATTACTATACATGTCTCTTAGACCTCCATAAAATCTGACCTCAAGATTCCAACATTTCGGCCTCCTAAAGGGTTAGAACAGAACCTACCTCAGATTGGGTCAGATTCCGTCGATTCCCGGAAAAATGCTTGGTCGGTGCTCCTCGGTGGTCCAAATGGCTAGCTTCCAGCTCGAGGAGGTCGGCAAGACGTGGAGCTAGGTTGATGTGATCTGCCGAAGTCCAGGTGGTGGCCAGAGAGTGGCGTTGAAATGGCTGAACGGGAGCGGCAGGGCTGGTCGCCGGCGAGCAGAATGAAGAAGAAGAAGAAGAAGAGGTTTTGGTGGGTTGGGGGTTCTATGGCCGGTAATGTTAGGTGAGGAGAAAGAGAAAAATGCTATATATCCAAAGCTCAAGTCAATGGTTGAATGGTAGTTATGGAATAGTGGATTTGATCACTCTTTTGCCCATCCATTGACACTTGTCCCACATGTCAATCAAACTTGATCCAATGGCCCATATTCATCCACTTTTTCGGCAGCCTTAGGTAAGGGATAAAGACCAAAGTGCCCTTCCTTCATTGCATGGGCAAGGCTTAAGCTTGAGGGGCAAAATGGTAATTTCACCCCTGACGTTTGGAACGTCGTTTTTCTCGTTCCGATAATCTTCGACAGGGCGATGGCCATTCCAAATGTAACATTAGAATTCTTGATTCTCCATTTTCAATTTTCAAGACTCGTTTCTAATGGTTTTCTCTATCGAATGTGGTTCCAACCTATCCCGAACCGACGGACGGCTTTTGTAGACATTACGCATATCGACCCTGTGATTCATATCACGTTTAGGGCTCGTCAATTCGTGGCGGCTATGGTTGTCATGTAATTGTGAGGGTCTATCCCTAGTCCTTATGATCTTGATCATCACTGTCTGATTTAGGAAAATTTTACAAATCAAACGTTGGTTAAGCGGCATCACCCACGCTCTAACCGTATGACACTCGCAAGGCATTCCCTAATCGTTCTTAGATCGGCCTCTTTGTGATTCTAAATATCTCCTCGACAATCCTTATGGTGAAAGCGTCATTTCCTATCCGAGTTACCTAGGTCCACGTACCTCGTCTCACGTTAGCCTATCCCTTTTGGTCAGCCGACTCGAATTGATCAGATTCAAGCGGGATACAACTGAAATATATCTCTAGATTCACTTCTCATTAATGAGTTTGAAATTGACTGGGAATCAGAATGTCACACATGCAATGCTCGACTTTCCGGCTAAGTGCATCTGCAACTCTATTTGCTTTCCTAGGGTGATATAGTATATCGCAATCATAGTCCTTGAGCAGCTCCATCCACTGACGCTGCCTCATATTCAGCTCCTTCTGGAAAAATAGGTACTTTAAGATCTGGTCGTCGGTGTAAATCTGAAATTTCTCGCCACATAGGTAATGTCTCCAAATCTTCAGAGCAAACACAATCGCCGCTAACTCCAGGTCATGAGTTGGGCAGTTCATTTCATGTGGTCTCAACTGTCTGGATGCGTAGGCCACTACTCTTCCGTGCTGCATCAATACACAGCCTAATCCTTTCAGCGAGGCATCATTGTTTATCTCGTAACCTCCCGGTCCTGATAGAATTGTCAGTACTGGTGTGGTTATCAATCTATGTTTGAGTTCCTAGAAACTCTTCCCGCACTTGTCTGTCCATTCAAACGTCGTTTCCTTCTTCGTTAACCGCGTCAATGGGATGGCTATGGATGAGAATTTCTCCACAAAATGTCTGTAATATCCGGCCAATCCTAAGAAACTTCTAACTTCAGTGACCGTAGTAGGTCTAGGCTAATTCATTACAACCTCGATCTTCACAGGATCCACTGCGATTCCTTCACCATATACTACGTGATCAAAAAATGCTACCCTGCTCAACCAGAACTCACATTTGCTCAACTTCACGCAGAGCGAGTGTTCCCTCAAAGTCTACGGAACAATTCTCTAGTGCTCCTTGTATTCTGCATCACTTCTCGAGTAAATCAAGATGTCGTCAATAAAGACTATGACGAATCTGTCCAGGAATTCCTTAAATACTCGATGCATCAAGTCCATAAAAGTAGTTGGAGCTTTGGTCAAACCAAACGGCATCACCGTGAACTCATAATGACCATACCTTGTCCTAAAGGCAGTCTTAGGTATGTATTCTTTCTTGATCCTCAACTGGTGATACCTTGTTCTCAAGTCAATCTTCGAAAATACCGCCACTCCTTGCAACTGATCAAACAGATCGTCAATTCTCAACAGTGGGTATTTGTTCTTCACTGTCACTTGGTTTAGCCGCCGATAGTCGATGCATAGACGCAATGACCCATCCTTCTTCCTTACGAATAGCACCGGTGCTCCCCACGGTGAAGCACTAGGCCGAATAAATCCCTTATCCAGCAGTTCCTGAATTTGCACATTTAACTCTTTTAGTTCTGACAAGGACATCCTGTAAGGTGCCTTCAAGATCGCTTCTATTCCAAGGGCTAACTCGATTACAAATTTCATTTCCCATTCCGGTGGTAATCCTGGCAACTCTTGGGGAAACACGTCAGGAAATTCACGCACTGTCGGAATACTCTCCAACTTTGGCTTTTCGGTAGTAGTGTCCATCACTGCCACTAAGTATGCCTAACACCCTTCAGACATCAACTTGGTCACTTCTAGAGATGAGACTAAGGGAATCGAGATTCCTCCTTGACTTCCCACCAATTCAAAGTTAGGGCGGCTTCTCGGATAAAATCGGATTCTCCTACTACCACAATCCACTACTGCCCCATGTTTGCCCAACCAATCCATTCCTATGATTACGTCAAAATCGTACATGGACAATACAGCTAGGTCAATACTCTCCTTACTCCCCCCAATCATGATTTCACAACCAGCACAGCCCAAAGAAACCAATTGTCACGCCCCAAACCCGTCGAGCACGCGAATATCCCTACAAGCAAACAACACATCTCTCGTGGTCCCAAGATCCACAAACAAGTTGAGAGATAATATATATACATTAAGCATGTAGAAGCGGTACTCAAAAAAATCCTCGTACAAAATATAAGTTAAGTGGGACTTGGATAGCATCAGTATTGTCATACACAATAGCCATCTATTCTTACAGATAAGGAACTACTAAAATCCGCTAACAAACTGGGCAACGAGGCAATATACAAAAGAGTCCCTCACAACACCCAAAGGAAACAAGGGTCGGGTCGCCTCCAAAAGATCAAACTACCACTAATGCCTCCTAGGATGAGCTGCTGGAATCATCGGTGTCCTCAACATCCTCCGTCGGCTCATACTCGGAGAAGGTCTCTGATGGAACCTCAATGGTATCCTCCATGGTCTCTTCGTGGGACAGCTCCGTGAGATCCTCCTCGGTCGCCTCCAAGACAATGATCTCATCCTCCTCCACGGTAAAGTCCAGCGTCAGGGTCTTCTTCGGCCCGTTCCTAGAACCTACTCTGGCAGCTCTTACTCCCCAGCGGTCTGACACCAATCGGGGATAACTCCCTAGGGTACCTCGTGGGGCTTCAACGGCCTAATCGACTCATCTCCCATCTTCTTAAACCATGCCTCGAACCTATGAGGCTTCCAGTCCGGTCTACCCTCGTCAACCCATACAACCGTACACTTCCTCACATAAATGTTCCCCTGATTATCCGAAAACTTGTCAAAATATGCTGTCATCTCCTTGGGATCCCCAAAACGAATAGGCAACATACTTAAGACCTAGGATCTGTAAAAATAGGGGTCCCCAAAAGGGGTGAGATACACATCTCAATAAAAGAGTCCTAACTTTAAATCAGGCTGACCGTCCACTTAGGCAGTCATCTATCCCAAAATTTCAAACTCATAATCATACAGGCATATAAAAATAACGATAGTGACACACAGATGATGGGCATGCAACTATGACACCATGTCACACACAGATGATCATGTACACCTCATCCTGCCATTTCACCATAACCACCTCGTCCTGCCTACCTCATTCTCTAGCTCGCGATTAGATCGTATCAAGCTTGATCTACGGAAACGCATCAGGCCGTCATTGACAACATGCGTAAACGCATCAGGTTCCAATGAATCTCCAGGCCAATATCATCACCTCATACCTCCGTCCCACGATTAGATCGCATCAGGACCGTGACTATCTCAACCCCGCGATTAGATGGCATCAGGGCGCCATACAACATCAACTCCACCGCGCGATTACATCGCATCAAGGTATCCATCTTCTGTCCCACGTCTTATACGCCTCAAGGCCTCGCCATGTCATGCTCATGCCATGATTTTCAATTGAATTCATAGATAAAACAACAGGCGCAACTCATGCACAATTTGAATATCATGGCATGTAGAAAATCAATGACATTCGACATGGCATATGATTTAAACACAAGTAATGTCACACATAAACCTCCTATAACCACTTAGGAAATATTAAGAGCTGTCCCTTTGGAAGATTCTCATAATTCGATAAAATTAATCCTCGACTCACCCAATTGAGTCCAATCTTCCTATCCTAAGTTTAGGATTTCCTTACCTTGCGTTTGATAACACAAATTTCTTCTTGCAAGTGCCTCAAGGTCTCAGCCAAACAATCCAAAGGTTCAATTCACTGCGCAACCTAGAATATTCAACCAATTCATCAATTTCCTTGTCCAATTCCTCAATCCATGAATCATAATCATCCATAACATAACCTTCATCATCTTAACATGTCCTAAACATCAATTTGAGACTCAAAATCATCTGCTCTTCACTCCAACAGAACCGGTCTTGCACAGAACCGAACTGGTTCATTTCGGTTCTGTGCAAACCGTGCACAATCCATCCCAAATCAACTTCAAATCCATCATCTACTCACTATCCTACCTCTTAACATGTCTATCTAAGGGTCCAAGGGTCTCTTCGTGAGTTTGAAGTCAAACCATCGCCGGAAACTCATCGAAAGTCGCCGGTCCTCCCAAGGTCAAAATTCGGCAGTTTCTGTTCCAAGTTCACAAGACCCATTTGAGGTCAAAACTTCATCAAATCAAGCCCAACCTTTTACCATAGATTTATATACATGTTTTCTAGACCTCCATAAAAGTTTACCTCAAAAATCCAACATTTCAGCCTCCAAAAGGGTCAGAAACAGAACTTACCTCAGATTGGATCAGATTCTATCGGCTCTCGGGAAAACACTTGGCCGGAGCTCCTCGGTGGTCCAAATGGTGTGCTTCAACTTCGAGGAGGTCGACAAGACATAGAGCTAGGTTGGTATAGTCAGCCGGTGGTTAGGAGGTGGCCAGAGGACTGCGTCGTGGGTGGCGAACAACGGCGGCTGGGCTGGTCGTCAGCTAGCAGAAAGAAGAAAAAGATGGCTTTCGGTGATGGAGGGGTTCTATGGCCGGTCATGTGAGGTGAGAGAGAGAGGAAAAAGCTTATAATCAACCCCCATGGTCAATGGTTTGAATGGTAGTTGCCTAAAGTTGAACTTAACTAGTCTTTACCCCATCTATTGACACTCGTCCCTCATGTCAATCAAGCTTGACCCAATGGCCCATAATCCTCCTTGTGTTCGGTAGCCTTGGGGGGTTGAAAGTCCAAAATGCCCTTCTTCAAATGCATGGGCAAGGCTCTAAGCTTGAGGGGCAAAAGGGTAATTTTACCTCCGACGTTCAAAACGTCGTTTTTCTCACTCAAAAATCTTCGATAGGGCGACGACCAATTCGAATAACATTGGAATTCTTAATTTTCCATTTCAAATTTTTCAAGACTCATTTCTGATGGTTTTCTCTATCAGACGTGGTTCCAGCCTATCTCGAACCGACGGCCGGCTTTTGCAGACATTACGCATATCGACCCTGTGATTCATATCACATTTAGGGCTCGTCAATTCGTGGCGGTTCTAGTTGTCATGTAATTATGAAGGTCTATCACTAGTTCCTATGGTCTCGCTCTTCACTGTCCGATTTAGGAAAATTTTACAAATCATACGTTGGTTAAGCGACATCATCCACGCTCCAATCGTATAACAGTCGTAAGGCATTCCCTAATCGTTATTGGATCGCCCTTTTGTGGCTCTAAATATCCCATCAACAATCTTTATGGCCAAAGCGCTGTTTCTTGTCCGAATTCCTTAGGTCCACGTACCGTGTCTCGCGTTAGCCTTTCCCTTTTAGTCAATCTATTCGAATTAATCAGATTCGAGCGAGATATGATTGAAATACATCTCTAGATTCATTTATCATTAATAAGTCTGAAATTAACTGGAAATCAGACTGTCACAACTCTTCCCCCTTATAAAAATTTTGTCCCCAAAATTCACGTTACACTTAATTACTCAAATAAATAGGGGTGTTGTCGCCTCATTATCTCCTCTTTCACCCAAGTGGCACCTTCAGTTCCATGGTACTCCCACACTACTTTGATCAGTGGAATCTTCTTATTCTTGAGGATTTGCTCCTTTCGATCTTCGATACTTATCAGCTTCTCCACGTAAGACACTCGGGCATCCACTTATATGGTCTCATAATCCAGCACATGTGTCGGATCTGGTTCATACTTTCGCAGCAACGACACATGGAAAATGTTATGCACCCAGGATAGATTAGGTGGTAGGGCAAGCCTGTAGGCTAAGGTTCCAATACGCTCCAGAATCTCGAATGGGCCTATATACCTTGGGCTCAGCTTCCCCTTTCTTCCGAATCGCGATAGTTCTCTCATCAGCGATACCTTGAGGAAGACGTGATCGCCCACTTGAAACTCCAAGGGCTTGCGCCGCTTATCTACATAACTCTTCTGACGACTCTGTCGTCCTCAGTCTATCCCGAATTATCTTCACTACTTCCACCAATTGCTCTACCAACTCTGGGCCTATGATACCCCTTTCTCCAACCTCATCCCAGCAAATCGGGGTTCTGCAGCTCTTCCATAGAGTGCCTCAAATGGTGCCATCTGGATACTCTACTGGTAGCTGTTATTATAAGCAAACTCTACTAGATGTAGCTGATCTTCCCATCCATCTTTAAAATCAATGACGCATGCTCGCAGCATATCCTTAAGCGTTTGTATCGTCCTTTCCGACTGTCCGTCCGTCTGTGCATGGTAGGCTGTACTAAACTGCAGTCGAGTTCCCATGACTTCTTGCAGACTTTTCCAAAAGTTTGCCGTGAACTTAGGATCTCTATCCGAAGTAATCGTCACTGGCACTCCGTGTAACCTCACTATCTGCCTCATGTACAGCTCTGCATATCTATCCATAGCGAAGTCCTTTCTCACCGGGACGAAATTTGTGAACTTGGTCAATCTGTCAATGACTACCCATATAGAGTCGTAACCTCTTTAGCTCCTTGGGAGTCCCATCACAAAATCCATAGTCACATGCTTCCACTTCCGTTCGGGTATCTCCAGTGGCTATAGTAGTCCTCCGGGCTTACAGTGCTACGCTTTCATTTGCTGGCACGTCAAAGACATAACCACATGCTTTGCTATGTCTACTTTCATCCCGTTCCACCAATAGTGTTGTCGTAAATTCTGATACATTTTCGTACTTTTAGGGTGGATGCTACAATTGCTCCTGTGAGCCTCTGAAAAAATCCTTTCTCTGAGTCCTTCATCCTTTGGTACGCATAATCGTCCTCGGAATTTCAAAATTCCGTCCTCAAACACCTGAAACTCGGGTTTTTTCTTAGTCGTATCCATCTCAAGGATCTTCTGAATCTCTGCGTCCATAGAATGTGGGGCCTTTATTCCTTTCTAGACCTCAGGTTCCACCTTCAATGTAGCCATTAAGCTGGACAACTGGCTAACCTCTAGTCTGAACTCAGAATCTCTTAAATTTTCAATCATCGACCAACCTTTCACTAGCAGACATGCGATACTTGACTTCCGACTCAGCGCATCTGCCACTCGGTTTGCTTTCCCAAGGTGATACAGTATATCACAGTCATAGTCCTTGAGCAGCTCTATCCACCTACGTTGCCTCATATTCAGCTCTTTCTGGAAAAACAGATACTTTAAACTTCGGTGGTCGTTATAGATCTAAACTTCTCCCCACATAGATAATGTCTCAAATTTTTCCAAGCGAATATAATCGACGCTAACTCTAGGTCATGAGTTGGGTAGTTCATCTCATGTGGCCTCAACTGTCTAGATGCGTAGGCTACTACTCTTCCGTGCTGCATCAACACACAGCCCAATCCTTTCAGCGAAGCATCGCTGTATATCTCGTAACCTCCCAGTCTTGATGGAATCGTCAGTACTGGCGCAGTTGTCAATCTATGTTTGATTTCTTGGAAACTCCTTTCACACTTGTCAGTCCATTCAAATCTCGTTTCCTTCTTCGTTAACCGCATCAATGGGATGGCTATGGATGAGAATTTTTCCACAAAACGCCTGTAGTATCCTGCCAGTCCCAAGAAACTTCTGACTTCAGTGACCGTAGTAGGTCTAGTCCAATTTGTTACACCCTCAATATTCGTAAGATCCACTGCGATTCCTTCACCAGACACCACATAACCAAGAAATGCTACCCTGTTCAGCCAGAACTCAGACTTACTCAAATTCGCATAGAGCATATGCTCCCTCATAGTCTGTAGTACAATCCTTAGGTGCTCCTCATGTTATGCACTATTTCTCGAGTAAATCAAAATATCGTCAATAAAGACTATGACAAATCTATCCAGGAATTTCTTACTCTATGCATCAGGTCTAAAAAAGCAGCTGGAGCGTTGGTCATTCCAAACGGCATCACCGTAAACTCATAATGACCTTACCTCGTCCTGAAAGCAGTTTTAAGTATGTCTTCCTTCTTGATCCTCAGTTGGTGATACCCTGTTCTCAAGTCAATCTTTGAAAATACCGCCGCTCCTTGCAATTGATCAAACAGATCGTCAATCCTCGGTAGTAGGTATTTGTTCTTCACCGTTACCTGGTTCAGCTACCGATAGTCAATGCATAAACGCAAAGACCCATCCTTCTTTCTTACGAACAGCACTGGGGCTCTCCACGGCGAAGCACTTGGTCGGATAAATCCTTTATCTAGTAGCTCTTGCATCTGCACCTTTAACTCCTTTAATTATGACAGGGACATCCAGTAAGGTGCCTTCGAAATCGGCTCTGTTCCAGGGGCTAACTCAATTACAAATTCTATTTCCCGTTCCAGTGGTAATCTAGGCAACTCTTGGGGAAATACATTAGGAAATTCACGCACTATCTGAATATTCTCTAACTTCGGTTCCTCGGTAATCGTGTCCATTACTGCCACTAAGTATGTCTGACACCCATCAGACATCAACTTAGTCACCTCCAGAGATGAGGCTAAGGGAATCGAGATTCCTCTTTGACTCCCCATCATTAATAAGTCTGAAATTGACTAGAAATCAGAATGTCACAGCTCTTCCCCCTTACAAAAATTTTGTCCCTGAAATTTACGTTACACTTAATTACTAAAATAAATGGGGGTGTTGTCGCCTCATTATCTCTTCTTTCTCCCAAGTGGCACCTTCAGTTCCATGGTACTCTCACACTACTTTGATTAGTGGAATCTTCTTATTCTTGAGGATTTCTCCTTCCAATCTTCGATCCTTATTAGCTTCTCCACGTAAGACACTCGGGCATCCACTTATATGTTCTCATAATCCAGCACATGTGTCGGATCTGGTTCATACTTTCGCAGCATCGACGCATGGAAAACGTTATGCACCTAGGATAGATTAGGCGGCAGGGCAAGCCTGTAGGCTAAGGTTCCAATACGCTCTAGAATCTCGAATGGGCCTACATACCTTGGGCTCAGCTTCCCCTTTCTTCCGAATCGCGATAGTTCTCTCATCACCGATACCTTGAGGAAGACGTGATCGCCCACTTGAAACTCCAAGGGCTTGCGCCGCTTATCTGCGTAACTCTTCTGACGACTCTATGTCGTCCTCAGTCTATCCCGAATTATCTTCACTACTTTCACCAATTGCTCTACCAACTCTGGGCCTTTGATACTCCTTTCTCCAACCTCATCCTAACAAATCGGGGTTCTGCAGGCTCTTCCAAAGAGTGCCTCAAATGGTGCCATCTGGATACTCTACTGGTAGCTGTTATTATAAGCAAACTCTACTAGATGTAGATGATCTTCCCATCAACCTTTAAAATCAATGACGCATGCTCGCAGCATATCCTTAAGCGTTCGTATCGTCCTTTCCGACTGTCCGTCCGTCTATGGATGGTAAGCTGTACTAAACTGCAGTCGAGTTCCCATGACTTCTTGCAGACTTTTCCAAAAGTTTGTCGTGAACTTAAGATCTCTATCCAAAGTAATCGTCACTGGCAATCCGTGTAACCTCACTATCTGCCTCATGTACAGCTCCGCATATCTATCCATAGCGAAGTCCTTTCCCACCAGGATAAAATGTGCGGACTTGGTCAATCTGTCAACGACTACCCATATAGAGTCGTGACCTCTTTAGCTCCTTGGGAGTCCCATCACAAAATCCATAGTCACATGCTTCCACTTCCATTCGAGTATCTCCACTGGCTATAGTAGTCCTCCCGGCTTATAGTGCTACGCTTTCACTTGCTGGCATGTCAAACACTTAACCACATGCTTTGCTACGTCTACTTTCATCCCGTTCCACCAATAGTGTTGTCGTAAATTCTGATACATTTTCGTACTTCCAGGGTGGATGCTACAATTGCTCCTGTGATCCTCTGATAAAATCCTTTCTCTGAGTCCTTCATCCTTTGGTACGCATAATCGTCCTCGGAATTTCAAAATTCCGTCCTCAAACACCGGAAACTCGGGTTTTTTCTTAGTCACATCCATCTCAAGGATCTTCTGAATCTCTGCATCCATAGAATATGGGGCCTTTATTCCTTTCTAGACCTCAGGTTCCACCCTCAATGTAGCCATCAAGCTGGACAACTGGCTAACCTCTAGTCTGAACTCAGAATCTCTTAAATTTTCAATCATCGACCAACCTTTCACTAGCAGACATGCGATGCTTGACTTCCTACTCAGCGCATCTGCCACTCGGTTTGCTTTCCCAAGGTGATACAGTATATCACAGTCATAGTCCTTGAGCAGCTCTATCCACCTACGCTGCCTCATATTCAGCTCTTTTTGGAAAAACAGATACTTTAAACTTCAGTGGTCGTTATAGATCTAAACTTCTCCCCACATAGATAATGTCTCAAATTTTTCAAAACGAATATAATCGACGCTAACTCCAGGTCATGAGTTGGGTAGTTCATCTCATGTGGCCTCAACTGTCTAGATGCGTAGGCTACTACTCTTCCGTGATGCATCAACACACAGCCCAATCCTTTCAGCGAAGCATCGCTGTATATCTCGTAACCTCCCAGTCTTGATGGAATCGTCAGTACTGGCACGGTTGTCAATCTATGTTTGATTTCTTGGAAACTCCTTTCACACTTGTCAGTCCATTCAAATCTCGTTTCCTTCTTCGTTAACCGCATCAATGGGATGTCTATGGATGAGAATTTTTCCACAAAACGCCTGTAGTATCCTGCCAGTCCCAAGAAACTTCTGACTTCAATGACCGTAGTAGGTCTAGTCCAATTTGTTACACCCTCAATATTCGTAGGATCCACTGCGATTCCTTCACCAGACACCACATAACCAAGAAATGCCACCCTTTTCAGCCAGAACTTAGACTTACTCAAATTCGCATAGAGCGTATGCTCCCTCAGAGTCTGTAGTACAATCCTTAGGTGCTCCTCATGTTCTTCACTATTTCTCGAGTAAATCAAAATATCGTCAATAAAGACTATGACGAATCTATCCAGGAATTCTTTACTCTATGCATCAGGTCCATAAAAGCAGCTGGAGCGCTGGTCAATCCAAACGGCATCACTGTAAACTCATAATGACCTTATCTCGTCCTGAAAGCAGTGTTAAGTATATCTTCCTTCTTGATCCTCAGTTGGTGATACCCTGTTCTCAAGTCAATCTTTGAAAATACCGTCGCTCCTTGCAATTGATCAAACAGATCGTCAATCCTTGGCAGTAGATATTTGTTCTTCACCGTTACCTGGTTCAGCTGCCGATAGTCAATGCATAAACGCAAAGACCCATCCTTCTTTCTTACGAACAGCACTGGGGCTCCCTACGGCGAAGCACTTGGTCGGATAAATCCTTTATCTAGTAGCTCTTGCATCTGCACCTTTAACTCCTTTAATTTTGATAGGGACATCTAGTAAGGTGCCTTTGAAATCGGCTTCGTTCCAGGGGCTAACTCAATTACAAATTCTATTTCCCGTTCCAGTGGCAATCCTGGCAACTCTTGGGGAAATACATCAGGAAATTTACGCACTATCTGAATATTCTCTAACTTCAATTCCTCGGTAGTCATGTCCATTACTACCACTAAGTATGCCTGACACCCATCAGACATCAACTTAGTCACCTCCAGAGATGAGGCTAAGGGAATCGAGATTCCTCCTCGACTTCCCACCAATTCAAAGCTAGGGCGGCCTCTCGGATAAAATCGAATTATCTTACTACCATAGTCAACTATTGCCCCCTGCTTAACCAATCAATCTATTCCCATGATTACGTTAAAATCGTATATGGGAAGTACAGCTGGGTCAATACTCTCTTTACTCCCTCCAACAAAATCTCGCAATCAGTATAGCCCATTGAAACTAATACATTATCCTTTAACGGTGTGGCAACATGCAGAATTATGTTTAACGGTTTCAATTTCATCCCCACTAATTCAGCAAACTGTGCAGACACAAACGAATGCGTGGCACCAAGGTCAAACAATGCATATGCAGCTTGGTTGCACAAGTAAACCGTACCTGTAACCACACCTAGTGTCTCCTTCGCCTCTCTGTGGGCTACTGCATATACTCTTTCCTGTGTCAGTGATCGGTTCTGGTCGATCTGAGGGGTTACAGTTGACGGTCTAGCTTGCGATCTCAATCTTTGCGGTCGACATGTCGAAGCTTGATTCGGACACATCCTCATCTGGTGGCCCAGCTAACCACACTTAAAGCAAGCCCCAATCCTTAGCGGGCACGGTCCATTTCCATGCCTCTTACCACAAAGTCTGCAGCTCCAGTTTGGGGGATTCCGTGATTTCACAATGTCTTTTCGTACGGGAGGCACAAAACGCCTATTATTCGCCATCAGTCTCTTGCCTATCTGGCGATTATCTCTGAAAGACGTAAACTGCGATCCAGTTGCGATGTTTCTCTCTTTCAAGTCCCGTTCTATCACCTGGCCTCGCTCATATATTTCCTTATATGTCCTCAGATTCAGAGCGATCATTTGACTACGGAGCTCAGGCCTCAAACCATCCCTAAATCTTCTTGCTTTCTCCTGAGGGACCTCCACAGATCGTGGTGCATACCTCGACAGCCTTGAGAACTCGGCCTCGTACTGATATATCGTTAACTGGTTCTGGCGCAACTGTAGGAATTCCTCCTGCTTCCTTTCCCTGGCCGTCTCAAAGAAGTATTTATCATTGAAGGTCGCCTTAAAGGCTTCCCAATTCATGGCTGTCCCTTCAGGGAAAACTCCATTCTTGGTGGCAACCCACCAGTTATTCGTCGTACCTTCCAGCTGGTACACTGCTAGCAACACCTTCTCCTCGTCGGTGCATCTCAGCACACCAAAAGCTTTCTCCAGCTTCTCAATCCACCTGGGTGCTAGCTCGAGATCTCTAATCCCATTGAACTGAGTCGGTTTCAACTTATAAACTGCTCCACTAGCTGGCCCATCTGTTTGGCCACGATGATCTCTTCTTGGGCATTCACAACTTCATTGCCTTGGCCTTGTTCATTCTAGCTTCCATTGCCACCATTGTTGCCATGGTTGGCGTTGACGGCTGCTATGGCAGCTCCTACTGCCTGGGCAATGGCAGTGTCCCGATCCTAGGCTTGCCTATCAATCATGTCGCCAATTCTTTCCAGCGCCCTCAACATGCCATCCATTCTTGGATCTTCAACGACAGGCGGCCTCAAGCTAGAAGCTCCACCTCTGGTTCTTCCTGACCTTCTGGATGGGTTGCTCATCTTTATCACTTTCTATTGAACTTGGTCCACCACAAGCTCAGTGAGGAGTTAGTAACTTACTCAATCATTCAAATTCAGAGCTACTAACTACCCTTTAACAAAAACAGTTACAATCCAACAGTACTCTATACCACAGACTCCAGAAACATTTCAACAAATAGCCTATGGCCACTTCTCAGTTCCATTCACCTCAGTAATTCACTAAAACCAATCACTTTCCTTCCTCAAACAAACCAAGGTCTAGAAATGACCTTCAATCCTAGGCAGGGAACTTAATCCTCCTGCATTTCCATGACCCTTCTAGAGTCCAATGCCAACCTTAAGTACCAGGCCACAAATCATACATCCCATGCCTTATCTTAATCAACCTCCTAAGGTCTTGCTACCCGTCCTTATCCCAAGTTAATCCTCCTTATTACTCCAATCCTCAACCAACTTTGGATCGAGCTGAACTTGCTCTGATACCAAAACGAACAAGGATGTCACGCCCCGAACCCATCGAGCACACGAACGTCCCTGCAAGCAAACAACACATCTCTCGTGGTCCCAAGATCCACAAACAAGTCGAGAGATAATATATATACATTAAGCATACGAAAGCGGTACTCAAATAAATCCCCGTACAAAATATAAGTTAAGTGGGACTTGGATAGCATCAGTACTGTCATACAAAATAACCATCTATTCTTATAGATAAGGAACTATTAAAATCTGCTAACAAATTGGGCAACAGGGTAGTACACAAAAGAGTCCCTCACGACATCCAAAAGAAACAAGGGTCGGGTTGCCTCCAAAAGATCAAACTACCACTAGAGCCTCCCAGGATGAGCTGCTGGAATCATCGGTGTCCTCAGCATCCTCCGTCGGCTCATACTCGGAGAAGGTCTCTGATGGAACCACAATGGTATCCTCCATGGTCTCCTCGTAGGACGGCTCCGCAAGATCCTCCTCAGTCGCCTCCAGGACAATGATCTCATCCTCCTCCACGGTAAAGTCCAGCGCCGGGGTCTTCTCCGGCCCATTCCTAGAACCTACTATAGACCCCTCTGGTAGCTCCTGCTCTCCGGCGATCTGGCACCAATCGGGGATAACTCCCTAGGGTACCTCGTAGGGCTTCAGCGGCCTAATCGTCTCATCTCCGATCTTCTTAAACCATGCCTCGAACCTATGAGGCTTCCAGTCCGGACTATCCTCGTCAACCCATACAACCGTACACTTCCTCATATAAATATTCCCCTGACTATTCGAAAACTCGTCAAAATATGTCGTCATCTCCTTGGGATCCCCAAAATGAATAGGCCACATACTTAAGACCTAGGATCTGTAAAAATAAGGGTCCCCAAAAGGGGTGAGATACACATCTCAATAAAAGAGTCCTAACCCTAGCTCAGGCTGACCGTCCACTCAGGCAGTCGTCTATAATAAATTCCAAACTCATAATCATACAGGCACATACAAATAATGATAGTGACACACAGATAACAGGCATGCAACTATGACACCATGTCACACACTGATGATCATGCACACCTCATCCTGCCATTTCACCACAACCACCTCTTCCTGCCTGCCTGCCTCATTCTCCAGCCCGCGATTAGATCGCATCAGGCTCGGTCCGCGTAAACTGATTAGACCGTCATTGGCAACCCACGTAAATGCATCAGGTTCCAATGAATCTCCAGGCCAATATCATCAGCTCATACCTCTGTCCCGCGATTAGATCGCATCAGGACCATGGCCATCTCAACACCGCGATTAGATCGCATCAGGGCGCCACACAACATCAACTCTATCCTGCGATTACATCGCATCAGGGTATCTATCTCCCGCTCGGCGTCTCATATGCCTCAGAGCCTCACCATGTCATGCTCATGCCATGATTTTCAATTCAATTCATAGATAAAAGAGCAGGCGCAACTCATGCACAATTTGAATACTTATCGCATGTAGGAAAATCAATGACATTCGACATGGCATATGATTTAAACACAAGTAATGTCGCACATAGACCTCCTATAACCACTTAGGATATATTAAGAGCTATCCCTTTGGAAGATTCTCATAATTCGATCAAATTAATCCTCGACTCACCCAATTGAGTTCAATCTTCCTATCCTAAGTTTAGGATTTCCTTACCTTACGTTTGATAACACAAATTTCTTCTTGTAAGTGCCTCAAGGTCTCCGTCAAACAATCCAAAGGTTCAATTCACCGCGCAACCTAGAATATTCAACCAATTCATCAATTTCCTCTTCCAATTCCTCAATCCATGAACCATAATCATCCATAACATAACCCTCATCATCTTAACACGTCCTAAACATCAATTTGAGACTCAAAATCATCTGTTCTTCAATCCAACAGAACCGGTCTTGCACAGAACCAAATCGGTTCATTTCGGTTATGTGCAAACCGTGCACAATCCATCCCAAATCAACTTCAAATCCACCATCTACTCACTATCCTACCTCTTAACATGTCTATCTAAGGGTCCAAGGGTCTCATCGTGAGTTTGGAGTCGAACCGTCGCTGAAAACTCGACAAAAGTCGCCGGTCCTCCCAAGGTCAGAATTCGGTAGTTTTCGTTCCAAGTTCACAAGACCCATTTGAGGTCAAAACTTTATCAAATCAAGCTCAACTTTTTACCACAGATTTATATACATGTCTTCTAGACCTCCATAAAATTTTACCTCAAAACTCCAACATTTCGACCTCCAAAAGGGTAAGAAATCAAACCTACCTCAGATTGGATCAAATTCTGTCGGCTCTCGGGAAAACACTTGGCCAGAGCTCCTCGGTAGTCCAAATGGCATGCTTCTACTTCGAGAAGGTTGGCAAGACGTAGAGCTAGGTTGGTATGGTCGGCCAGTAGTCAGGCGGTGGCCGGAGAATGGCATCGTGGGAGGCGAACGACGGCGGCTGGGCTGGTCGTCGGCTAGCAGAAAGAAGAAGGAAGAAGAAGATGGCTCTCGATGATTGAGGGGTTCTATGGCAGGTCATGTGAGGTGAGAGTGAGAGGAAAAAGCCTATATTCAACCTCCATGGTAAATGGTTTGAATGGTAGTTGCATAAAGTTGGACTTGACTAGTCTTTACCCCATCTATTGACACTCATCCCTCATGTCAATCAAGCTTGATCCAATGGCCTAAAATCCTCCTTGTGTTAGGCAGCCTTGGGGGGTTTAAAGTCCAAATTACCCTTCTTCAAATGTATGGGCAAGGCTTTAAGCTTGAGGGGCAAAAGGATAATTTTACCCCCGACGTTCAGAACTTCGTTTTTCTTGCTCAAAAATCTTCGATAGGGCGACGACCAATCTAAATAACGTTGGAATTCTTGATTTTCCATTTCAAATTTTTCAAGACTCGTTTCTGATGGTTTTCTCTATCAGACGTGGTTCCAGCCTATCTCGAACCGACAGGCGACTTTTGCAGACATTACGCGTATCGACCTTGTGATTCTCATCACATTTAGGGCTCGTCAATTCGTGGCGGCTCTGGTTGTCATGTAATTATGAGGGTCTATCACTAGTTCCTATGGTCTCGATCTTCACTATCCGATTTAGAAAAATTTTACAAATCATACGTTGGTTAAGCGGCATCACCCGCGCTCCAATCGTATGACATTGGCAGGGCATTTCCTAATCGTTCTTGGATCACTATTTTGTGGCTCTAAATATCCCCTCGACAATCCTTATGGTGAAAGCATCATTTCTTATCCAAATTCCCTAGGTCCACGTACCATGTCTCGCGTTAGGCTTTCTTTTTTGGTCAATCTACTCGAATTAATCAGATTCGAGTGAGATATGACTGAAATACTTCTCTAGATTCATTTATCATTAATGAGTCTGAAATTGACTAAAAATCAGAATGTCACACCAATATGTTATCCTTTAATAGAGTGGCAACATGCAGATTCATATTCAATGGTTTTAACTCCATACCCACCAAATCAGCAAACTGTGCAGACACAAAAGAATGCATGGCACTAGGATCAAACAATGCATATGCAGCTTGGTCACACAAGTAAACCGTACCTATGATCACACCTGACGCCTCCTCCGCCTCTCTGCGGGCTACTGCATATTCCCTTCCCTAGGCCGGTGGTCGATTCGACTCAATCTGGGGAGTGGCAGTTGACGGTCCAGCCTACGGTCTCTGCCCTTGAGGTCGACTCGTCGAAGCTTGGTTTGGGCACGTCCTCATCTGGTGGCCCAGTTGACCACACTTAAAGCAAGCTCTAGTCCTTACCGGGCATGGCCCATTTGCATGCCTTCTGCCATAAAGGTGGCAGCTCCAATTTGTGGGATTCGGTGGCTTCATGATATTTTTCCTTACGGGCGACACAAAACGTCTGTTGCCCGCCATCAGTCTCCTGCCCATCTGGCGGTTATCTCTGAATGGTGTAAACCTCGGTCCAGTTGCGGTATTCCTCTTTTTCAAGTCCCTCTCTATCATTTGGCCCCGCTCATAGATCTCCTTATAAGTCCTCAAATTCAAGGCAATCATCTGACTACGGAACTCGGGCCTCAATCCGTCTCTAAGCCTCCTTGCTTTCTCCTAAGGATCTTCTACAGATCGAGGTGCATACCTCGACAACCTCGAGAACTCGGCCTCATACTGATCTATCGTCAGCTGGTTCTGACGTAGCTGTAGAAATTCCACCTGCTTTCTTTCCCTGGCCGTCTTCGAGAAATACTTGTGGTTAAACGCCATCTTAAAGGCTTCCTAAGTCATGGCCGTTCCTTTTGGAAAAACTCCATTCTTGGTGGCAGCCCACCAATCATTCGTTGTACCCTCCAGCTGGTACGTGGCTAGCAGCAGCTTCTCTTCGTTCGTGCACCTTAGCACACCAAAAGCTTTTTCTAACTTCTCAATCCATTTAGGTGCTAGCTCGGGATCTACAGTCCCATTGAATTGAGTCGACTTCAACTTTATGAACTGCTCCACTAGTTGGCCCATCTGTTTGGCCACGACAATTTCCTCTTGGGCATTCACAGCTTCATTACCCTAGTCATGTTCATTCCGATTTCTGTTGCCATCGTTGTTGCCGTTATTAGCGTTGACGATAGCTATGGCAGCTCCTACTGCCTGGGTGATGGCAACGTCCCGATCTTGGATCTACCTATCAATCAAGTCACCAATCCTCTCTAGCGCCCTTAGAAAGCCATCCATTCTTGGGTCCTCAGCTACAGACGATCTCGAGCTAGAGGCTCCACCTCTAGATCTTCCAAATCTTCTGGACGGGTTGCTCATCCTTATCCCTTTCTTCTAAACCTGGTCCATCACAAGTTCAGCAAGGAGTTAGTAACTCACTCATTCATCCACATCCGGAGCTACTAACTAATCCTCAACAGAGACAATCACAACACAGCAGTACTCCATACAATAAACTCCAGAAACATTTCAACAAAATAACCCATGGCCATTTCTTAGTTCTGTTTACTCTAACAGCTCACTAAAACAAGCCGTACTCATTCATTCAACAGGCCAAAGTCCAGAAATGATTCAGGGAACTTAATCCTCATGCCTTACCACAACCCTGCCAAGGCCAAATGCCATCCATAAGTGTCAAGTCACATGCTATGCACCCCATACCTTATCTTAACCAATCTCCTAAGGTCTCACTATCCATCCAAGTCCCAACTTAATCCTCCTTATCACTCCAGTCCTCAATCAACTTTGGATCGAGCTGACCTTGCTCTAATACCAAAGCAAACGGGGATGTCACGTCCAGCGCCTCGGGCACGAGCACGCGACTCCCTGCAAGCAAACCAAATATCTCTCGTGGTCCCAAGATCCACAACTGAGTCGAGACACATGATATACATATACCAAGCATGCGGAAGCAATAAAGAAATTACTCCTCTATACAAATAGTGAAATGGGACCTAGATAGCATAAATACTATCTTACATAACATCCATTTGTTCATACCAATACATAAGCACTAAATCTGATAAGCAAGGGGGTAACGGGGCGAGTACACAAAAGCTCATCAACAACATTAAAAAAAAAAAAGAAACATGGTCGGGCTCTCCATCAAAAGATCAAGCTACAAACTGGGAGCTCCTAAGAAAAACTACTAGAGCCCCCGGTATCCTCGGCATCCTCCGTTGACTCATACTCTGAGAAGATCTCTGAGCGAACCTCGATAGTATCTTCAGCTGTCTCCTCAGCAGATGGCTCCATAAGATCCTCCTCGGTCGCCTTGACCATAATGACCTCCTCCTCCGTGTTCTCTATGGTCGGGGTCCTCTTTGGTCCATTTCTCGAACCAACAACAGATCCCTCAGCCTGGTCTAAGTCTCTGGTGGGGTGACACTATCTAGGGACGACTCCCTGAGCACCTCATGGGACATCAGCGGCCCAGTCGACACATCCTCAACTTTCCTAAACCAGGCCTCATACCAATGAGGCTTCCAGCTTGTACTACCCTCGTCTACCTAGACAACAGTGCATTTCCTTACATAGATAGTTCCCTGCCCATTAGGGAACTCGTCAAAATAAGTAGACATCTCCTTCGGTTCTCCAAAACAAATAGGCCACATTGTCAAAGCCTAGGATCTGTAAAAAGAAAAGGATCCCCAACGGGGTGAGATACACATCTCAGTAAGGTGGGTCCTATCCCTAGGTTAGGCCGACCGTCCACTCAAGCAGTCACAGACCCTAATAATTCTATCTCACATACAAACAGGCGAGTACAGTAAAAGATGACATTGCACAGATGACAGGCATGCAGCTATGACATCATGCACACTCAGATGATTACGCACACCCGTCCTGCCGCTTCACCACATCCAGCATCTCCTCCCTGCCTCATTCTCATGCCCGCGATTAGATCGCATCAGGCTCAGTCCGCGTAAACACATCAGACCGTCATTGACAACCCACGTAAACGCATCAGGTTTCAATGATACTCCAGGCCAGTCTACACCTCATATCTCCGTCCCACGTAAACGCATCAGGACTGTGGCCATCTCAATCCGTGATTAGATTGCATCAGGGCGCCACCCAACCTCTACCTCGCGCCTCATTGCCTCAGGGTATCAACCACCTCACCCCGTGTCTCATACGCATCAGGGTCTCGCCTCGTCTTCGCCATGCCACAATCACAAATCATGCACACAAAGCCAAGTGTAGTTCATGCATAAACAATGCATCCATGGCATGCAAGACGATTCAATACACATTCACATGTAACCAATTACTCAAGAGACAAATATAAGCAAACATTAGGGTCATCTATACTCTCAGAGCATTCACAAGGACCATTCATGCCAAGCCTCCCAAAATACCATCTCAATTCCACTCGACTCGCCCAATCAAGTCCAATCTTCCTATACTAAGGTTAGGAATTCCCCTACCTTCAGTTTGATACCACAAAAATTCTATTCTTGGGTCCTCAAAAATTCGGCCTCCAATGGTCCAAGACCAATCTCACCGCGCAACCTAGAATTTCCAATCAATTCGTCAATTTTCTTTGTCCAATTTACTAATCCACGAACCACAAACCTCCATAACACAATCCTCATCATATTAGCATATCTAAATCACCAATTTAAGGCTCAAAACCAATAGCCATCAGCCTCCACAGATTCGTTCCTGCATAGAACAGAACCGGCTATTTTCAAGTCTGTGCAAACAGAGCACAACCAGCTCTAAATCTCCACCAAACCATTCATTTAATCACTACCCTACCTCTTAACATGTCTATCTAAGGGTCTAAGGGCTCATCGAGAGTTTGAGGTCGAGTCGTCGCCAGAATCCCGTCAAGAGTCGCCGGATCCTCCAAGTTAGTAAATCGGTAGTTTCTATCCAAGGTTCACAAGACCCATTTGGGGTCAAAACTTCATCAAATCAAGCTCAACTTTTTTCCACATATAGATATGCATGTCCCCTAGATCTCCATAAAATTTGGTCACAAGACTCTAACATTTCGATATCCTAAGGGGTCAGAAACTTCACCTACCTCAGATTGAGTCTGATCCCGTCGACTTTCGGGAAAAAGCTTGCTCGGAGCTTCTCGGTGGTCCAATCGACGTGCTTCCACTTCAAGGAAGTCGGCAGGAGGTTAGTGTGGTCGGCCGGAGTCCACGTGGTGGCCGGAAGGCAACGTCGACGACGCCGAACGGCAAGGGCAGAATTGGTCGGCAAACGACAGAAGGAGAAAGACAAAAAAGAAGGAGTTGGCGTGAGCTTAGGGGGTGTTATGGCCGGTCAAGGTGAGAGGAGAGAGAGAGGAAAAGGTTATATTCAATCCTCAAGTCAAGGAGTTGAATGGTAGGTGTGTAAAGGTGGACATGACCACTCAATGCTTGATTTAGTGACACTTGTCCTAAGTGTCATTCAAGCAAATCCAATGGCCATAATCTCTCCAAGCTTTCGGCAGCCTTAGGGGTGTTTAAAGACCAAAATACCCTTCCTTCATTGCATAAGCAAGCTAAACTTGAGAGACAAAATGGTAATTTTACCCCCGACGTCCGGAACGTTGTTTTTCTCGTTCCAATATTCTTCGATAGGGTGACGGTCAATCTGAATATAACGTTGGAATTCTTGATTCTCCATTTTCAATTTTCAAGACTCATTTCTGATGATTTTCTCTATCAGACGTGGTTTCAGCCTATCCCGAACCGACGGGCGGCTTTTGCAGACGTTTCACGTATCGATCCTGTGATTCATATCACATTTAGGGCTCGTTAATTCGTGGCAACTTTAGTTGTCATGTAATTGTAAGGGTCTATTACTAGTTCCTATGGTCTCGATCGTCACTGTCCGATTAAGGTAAATTTTGCAAATCATACGTTGGATGAGCAGCATCACCTGCGCTCCAATCGCATAACACTAGTAAATGCATTCCTTAATCGTTCTTAGATCGACCTTTTTATGGTTCTAAATGTCCCCTCGACAATCCTTATGGTCAAAACGTCATTTCCTATCTGAGTTTCCTAGGTCTACGGACCTTGTCTCGCGTTAGCCTTTCCTTTTTGGTCAGTCTTCTCGAATTGATCAAATTCGAGCGAGATATGACTGAAATACATCTCTAGATTTACTTCTTTTAAATGAGTCTGAAATTGATTGGAAATCAGAATGTCACACATCTTTCTTAATTCTCAACTGATGATAGCCGGTCCTGAGGTCTATATTAGAGAATACCGAAGCTCCTTGCAATTGATCGAATAAATTATCAATCCTCGACAGTGGATATTTATTATTTACAGTTACTTGATTCAACTGCCTATAATTAATGCATAAGCACAGGAATTTGTCCTTTTTCTCACAAACAACACTGGCGCTCCCCACAGTGACACACTCGATCGAATAAATCCCTTTTCTAACAATTCCTATATTTAAACCTTTAACTCCTTCAATTCCGATGAGGACATCCTATATGTCACCTTCGAGATTGGCTTTGTTCCGGGAACCAACTCGATCACGAATTCAATTTCTCGCTCCGGTGGCAATCCTGGCAATTCTTAGGGAAAGACATCAGGAAATTCACGCACTATCGGAATATTTTCTAATTTAGGTTCCACGAGAGTCGTATCCATAACTGCGACTAAGTAAGTTTGACATCCTTCGGTCATCAGCTTTGTCGCTTCAAGCGATGAGACTAAAGGAATCGAGGTTCCTCCTCGATTTCCTACAAATTCAAAATTAGGGCGGCTATCCGGATAAAAACCGATTACTCTACTACCACAATCGACTACTTCCCTTTGTTTACCCAACCAGTTCATCCCAATAATCACATCAAAGTCATACATTGGCAACACAGCCAAATCTATACTCTCTTCACTACCATCGATTACTATCTTACAGTCCACACTGCCTAATGAAACCAACACATTATCCTTTAACGGGTTGGCGACACGTAATATTACACTCAACGGTTTCGAATTCATATTGACCAAATCAGCAAATTGAGTGGACACAAAAGAATACGAAGCGTCAAGATCAAATAACACATAAGCGACTTGGTCACATAAATAAATCATACCTGTGACCATGCCAGGTGCTTCTTTCGCTTCCCTGCGTGCCACAGCGTAGATTCTTCCTTGAACTGGGGGTCTGTTCTGATCGTTCTAGGAAACTGCAGTTGATGATCCTGCTTGTGGTCATTGTCCTTGAGGTCTAGTCACTGAAGCTTGATTAGGACAAGTTCTCATTTGATGGTCCATTTGGCCACACTCGAAGAACGCTTCGATCCTAGCCGGGCAGGGTCTATTACCATGCCTCCTGCCATAGAGGCGGCAATTCCAGTTCGCTTGATGCAGCGGCTTCCCTATATGCTTCCTCATTGGAGGGACAAAGCGTCTGTTGCCAGCCATAGATCTTTTACCGGTCTGGCGATTATCTCGGAACGAGCTAAACTGCGATCCAGATGCGGCCGTCCTCTCCTTCATGTCTCTATCATATGTCCCCATTCATAAATTTCCTTATAAGTTCTCAAATTCAGAGCCACCATCTGACTGCGAAGCTCAGGCCTCAACCCATCTCGAAACCTTCGCGCCTTTTCTAGCAGGTCTTCCACTGATCTGGACGCATATTGGACAATCTAGCAAACTCGGCTTCGTATTGGTCAACTGTCAGATGATTCTGGCGTAGCTGCAGAAATTCCACTTCCTTTCTCTCGTGCGCCATCTCGGAGAAATACTTGTCATTAAACGCCGTAGTAAAAGCATTCCAAGTCAAGGTCATTCCCTCCGGGAATACTCCGTTCTTGGTCGCACTCCACCAGTCGTTAGCGATACCTTCCAGCTGGTACACTACCAACAACACCTTCTCTTCATCCGTGCACCTCAGAATCCCAAAAGCTTTCTCAAGCTTCTCTATCCACCTCGGTGCCAATTCAGGGTCTCCAGTTTCGTCGAACTGGGTTAGCTTCAGTTTAATAAATTATTCGACCAGTTAACCCATTTGTCTAGCCGCAACACCTTCTTCCTGGGCATTGCCTACTTCATTGCCCTGGTCATTGTCACCGTTGTTCCCATTACCTCCATTGTTGCCGTTATTGGCGTTGATAGCAGCTCCTACGGCTTGAGCTATGGCAATATCCTTGTCCTAGGTCTGCTTGTCGATGATGTCACCAATTCTTTCTAGTGCTCTCAGCACTCCATCCATTCTCGGGTCTTCTACCATGGGCGGTCTCGAGCTAGAAGCTCCACTCTTAGGTCTTTCAAGTCTTCTGGGTGGATTGCTCATCCCGTTCACACTAACTATACCTGGACCACTATAATTCTACCATGGAATTAGAGACTCACTCTTCTGGTCAGGTCCAGCGATACTAAATTATACTTTAAAAGCATAATCACTACAAAACAACCATCCACACAGTTCTTTCTAAGGATACGTCATTTAGAGAGTTACAACTACAATTCAATTCCAATTACTTCAGCTGTTCATCATAACCATCTATACTCATATACTCAACAATCCGAAGCTCGGGAATAACTCCCAGTGTTACGTACAAAGCTTGCCCTTCGCAAAACTACCACAATCATGCCAATACCATATATCACGCCCTACGCCCCTGGCACGAGCACGTGACTCCCTGCAAGTACAACTCTCTCTCGGGGTCCCAGGATTCACATATCGGTCGAGAGATATATCATATAGAAAGCACGCGGGAGCGACGATATAAAAACTCCTCTGTACAGTTGTAAAATGGGACCTAGGTAACGAAGGTTCCAATAATACATAAACTTTCGAATATCCACACAAGGCACGACAAACTAATCATGCTGGTCAGTAGGGTGGCAAGACTAGTACAATAGACAATCAGCAGACTCCCAGAAGAAATAAGCGTCGAGGTCACCATCAAAATATCAGACAATTAAAAACAGAGCAGAGACTCCTAAGTCAAGCTACTGGAGTCATTAGTCTCATCGGCCTCCTCAGTAGGCTCGTACTCTGAGAGTGTCTCGAAGCAGACCTCCACGGTGTCCTCAAGTGTCTCGTTTGCTGACGGCTCCACCAAGTCGTCATCGGTAGCCTCAATCACTATAATCTCATCGGTGTCCTTCAGCATCGGGGTCCTCTCAGGACCATTCCTCAAGCCAGCGACTGACCCATCGGCCTCCACTGAATCCCAAGCGGGATGGCAACAACTGGGTATCACCCCACGGGGTACCTTAGTAGGCTTCAGTGGCCCTGTAGAAATGTCCCCTATCTTTCTGAATCAAGCCTCATACCTATGAGGCTTCCAGCTACTGCCACCCTCATCTACCCAAACGACCGTGCACTTCCTAACATAAACGATCCCCTGTCCATCAGGGAATTCCTCACTTCCTAACATAAACGATCCCCTATCCATCAGGGAATTCCTCAAAATATACTGACATCTCCTTTGGGTCACCAAACTTGATTGGCCACATTCTCAAGGCCTAGGATCTAAAAAATGGGGTCCCAGAACGGGGTGTGACTTACATCTCAGTAAAGTGGATCCTAACCCTAGGTTAGGCTGACTGTCCACTCAGGCAAATACAATCACAAATAATTTATGTAAAATCACATGAGGCATTCAACTATCACGAAATAACACACAGATGTCAAGCATGCAATCAAGGTATCTTATTACGTCATTAAGCTCAAGCACATATTATCAAGCTAGATTACACCTTCCACCTTGTCTTGCTTCCTCACTTTCAAGCCCGCATTTAGAACGCCTCAGGCTCGATCCGCGTAAACACATCAGACCGTCTCATTGATAAATTCGCGTAAACGCATCAGGTTTTCTGTGATATTCTGATTTTCCAGTCATTTTCAAGCTCATTAATGAGAAGTATATCTAGCAATGTGTCTCAGTTATATCCCACTCGAATTTGATCAATTTGAGTTGACTGACCAAAAGGGAAAGGCTAATGCGAGACAAGGTACATGGACCTAGGGAACTCGAATAGGAAATGGCGCTTTGACCATAAGGATTGTCGAGGGGACATTTAGGACCGCAAAGGGTCGATCCAAGAACGATTAAGGAATGCATTGCTAGTGTTATATGATTGGAGCGCGGGTGATACCGCTTAACCACTGTATAATTTACAAATTTTTCTAAATCGAACAGTGATGATCGAGGCCACAGGAACAAGTGATAGACCCTCACAATTACATGACAACCAAAGTCGCCATGAATTGACGAGCCCTAAATGTGATATGAATTATAGGGACGATACGCGTAACGTCCGCAAAAGCCGTCCGTCGATTCGGGATAGGTTGGAACCATGTCTGATAGAGAAAACGATCAGAAACGAGTCTTGAAAATTGAAAATAGAGAATCAAGAATTCCCATGTCATATTTAGATTGACCGTCGCCTTATCGAAGAATATTGAAATGAGAAAAACGACGTTCCGGACGTCGGGGGCAAAAATTATCATTTTGCCCGTCAAGCTTTAGCCTTGCTTATATAATGGGATGAGGGCATTTTGGTCTTTTATTCACCTACAAGGCTGTCAAAAATGAAGAGTGATCTTGGCCATTAATTTAGCTTGATTGACACATTCGACATGTGTCACTAGATTAGCCTTTGAGTGGTCATGTCCACTTTTTCCCAACTACCATTCAAACATTTGACTTTGAGACTTGCATATACACCTCTCTCTCTCTCTCTCACCTCTCACTTGGCCGACCATCACCCCAAAGTGCCGAGAGTTTCCTCTTCTTCTTCTTCCTCCTCACCTGCTCCCCAACCGATTCTGCTTTGCCGGTTCGCTGCCGCCGATGACCCCCTCCGACGACTCTTAGCCGACAAGCCGACCATCCACGCCTTGCCCGACCTCTTACCGACATCCTCGATGTGGAAGCGTGTTGTTAGACCCACCGAAGAGCTCCGGCCAGCCGATCTCCCACAAGTCGATGGAAATCGTCACAACCAGAGGTAAATCACGTTTTTTGCCCCTTAAGACCCCGAAACGTTAGAGTTTTTTTACCAAATTTCATGGACATCTAGGGGACTCGTTTAGTGAGCTGTGGTAAAAAGTTGAGGTTAATTTGATGGATTTTTTACCCCAAATGGGTATTGTGTTTGAAGGGCCAGAATTGTCGGTTTGCAAACTTGGGAAAACCGGCGACTTTCAAAGAGTTTTCGGCGACGGCTTGACTTCAAATCTTCGGTGAGCTTTCCAAACCCTTAGATCTACATATTAGCAAGTAGGTTAGTGAATAAGTGGTAGATTTGGAGCGGCTAAAGGGCTGGATAATTTCGATATACACAGAACCGAAAATAGCCCAGTTTGGTTCTGTGCAAACCGATTTTGTGGAGGCTGTTATGGGTTAGTTTTGAGTCTCAAATTCATCAATGAGACATGCTTTAATGTTGAGGATCATGTCATTAAGATTGGTGGTTCATGGATGGGTGAATTGGGCAAGAGAAATTGACGATTGGTTGGAATTTCATAGGTTGCGCGATAGACTTGGTCTTGGACCACTTGGGCCGAATTTAAGGAGGTGTTTGAGGAGAGAATTTGTTACATTAAGCTTGAGGTAAGGGAACCCTAAACCTATGATAGGAAGATTGGACTCAATTGGGTGAGTCGAGTGAGATTATGATTGATTTTAAGAGACTTCAACGAGATCATTCTTTGTGTGTCCTAGAATGATATAGAAGGCTTGAATGTGTACAAATGTTTGTGCCTGAATTGTCTACCATGTGTGAATGTTGATTTTGACTACCTTGCATGCCATGAGTATATGAATTGTGCTTGAGTTGCACATAACATTATGTGTGTGGATTGAATGGGAATCATGGTATGAGTGTGCCATGGTAAGACCCTGATGCGTATAAGACACGGGGTGGTGTGATGGATACCCTGAGGTGCTGAGGCGCGGGGTTGGAGTTGTATGGTACCCTGATGCGTATGAGACGCAGGGTTGAAAAGGCCATAGTCCTGATACTTTGAAACGCAAGACGGAGTTGTGATGTGTCGACACTGGCCTAGAATAACATTGAAACCTGATGCGTTTTCGCGGGTTGTCAATGACGGTCTGATGCGTTTATGCGAATCGAGCCTGATACGTTCTAAACGCAGGCATGAGATTGAGGCAGGCTGGAAGAATGGAAATGGTGATGTGACAGGGCGAGGTGTGCCTGATCATATTGATGTGTTATGATGCCATGACTGCATGCCTGACATCTATGTGTTGTTATTGATAATTAAATGCCTTATATGTTTATTTACATGAAATGCTGGTGTTTATGACTGCCTAACCTAGGGTTAGGACCCACCTTACTGAGATGCATATCTCACCCCGTTGTGGAACCTTCTTTTTACAGATCCTAGGTCTTGAAGATGTGGCCTACCAGATTTGGCGACCCCAAGGAAATGTCTGTCTATTTTGATGAGTTTCCTGATGGACAGGGGACTATTTATGTTAGAAAATATACAGTAGTGTGGATATACGAGGGTGGTAGTAGCTGGAAGCCTCATAGGTATGAGGCTTGGTTTCGGAAGGTGGGGGGTGCATCTACAGGGCCGTTCATGCCCACTGAGGTGCCTCAGGGAGTGATCCCTAGCTGGTGCCATCCCACCCGAGGTTTAGAAGAGGCTGAGGGGTCAGTTGCCGGTTCGAGGAACGGACTTGAGAAGACCGCGACCTTGGAGGACACTGAGGAGTTACTAGTGGTCGAGGCTACTGAGGTGGACCTGGTGGAGCCGTCTGCGGAGGAGACCATGGAGGACACCGTAAAGGGTTGCTCGGAGACCTTCTCGGAGTACGAGCCCACGGAGGAGGCAGAGGAGACAGATGACTCCATCATCTCGTCTTAGGAGCTCCTGGCAAACTAGTCTGACTTTTTGACCGCGACCCCGATACTTGTTTCTTTTGATGATGATAGACCTCTTTTGTACTTACCCCCTCTCCCCACTGACTAGCGGATTTAGTTGCCATGTACTTGTATGACCATTCGGGTATTATGTATTGTTATTATTCTCGCTATCCAAGTCCCACTTTACGTTTATACAGAGGAGTTTTAATGTCATCGCTTCCGCGTGCTTATTGTATGGTATGTCTCTCGAAGCATGTTTGAATCCTGGGACATCGAGAGATATCTGAGATGGTTGCAAGGAGTCGCGCGCTCGTGCCCAGAGCGTAGGGCGCGACATTTCCCGTCAACTTGGTATCAGAGCAAGGTTAGCTCGATCCAAAGTTGATTAAGGACTGGAGTAATAAGGAAGATTAAGTTGGGATAAGGACGAGTAGCAAGACCTTAGTAGACTAGCTAGGATAAGGTATGGGGTGCGTAGCATGTGACTTGGCACTTATGGTTGGCATTTGGCCTTGGCAGGGATGTGGTAATACATGAAGATTAAGTTCCTTGCTTAGAGTTGAAAGTCATTTCTGGACTTTGGCCTGATAAGTAAATGAGTAGGGCTTGTTTTAGTGGACGGTTGGGGTGAACGGAACTAAGGAATGGCCATGTACTGCTTGTTGAAATGTCTCTAGAAATTGTTGTGTAGAGACTGTTGTATTATGACTATTTCTGTTAAGGAGTAGTTAGTAGCCCTGAACTTGTGGTGGATCAGGCTTGATGAACTTGTGGTGGATCAGGCTCGGTAAAAGAATATAAGGATGAACAACCCATCTAGGATATCTGGAAGGCCCAGAGGTAGAGCCTCTAGCTCGAGGCCGCTTGTAATAGAGGACCCGAGGATGGACGGAGTACTGAGGGCGCTCGAAAGAATTGGCGACCTCATCGACAGGTAGACCCAAGATAGAAATGCTGCCATAGCCCAAGCGGTAGGAGCCGTAATAGCTGCCGTCAACGCCAACAACGACAACAACGGGGGCAATAGAAACAATGGCAACCATGACCAGGGCAATGAGACAGTGAATGCCCAAGAAGAAGTTGTTGTGGCCAGACAAATAGGCTAACTGGTTGAGCAGTTCATCAAATTGAAGCCGACCCAATTCGATGGAACTGGAACCCCGAACTAGCACCAAGATGCATTGAGAAACTAGAAAAGGCTTTTGGAGTGCTGAGGTGCACAGATGAGGAAAAGGTGCTGCTGGCGGTGTACCAACTGGAAGGTACGTGAACGACTGGTGGGCTACCACCAATAATGGAGTTTTTCCGAAAGGAACGTCCATGACCTAAAATGCCTTTACTACGACATTCAATGACAAGTATTTCTCGAAAATAGCTGGGAAAGGAAGCAAGTGGAATTCTTACAATTGCATCATAATCAACTGACTGTGGACCAGTATGAAGCTGAGTTTTCCAAATTATCGAGGTACGTACCCCGATCGGTAAAAGATCTCCCGAAGAAGGCGTGAAGATTTCGGATAGACTGAGGCCTGAGCTTCGCAGCCAGATGATAACCCTAAATCTGAGGACCTACAAGGAAATCTATGAACGGGGGCAAATGATTGAGAGGGATCTGAAGGAGAGAAATCCGTATCGAGATCGCAATTTACTTCATTCAGAGACAATCGCCATATGGGTAACAGACCAGTGACTGGTAATAGACGTTTTGTCCCTCCGGTAAGGAAGAACATTATGAAGCCACAAAATCTCATGAACTGGAACTGTCGCTTCTGTGGCAGAAGGTATAGTAATGGACCATGCTCGGCAAGAACTGGACCATGCTTTAAGTGTGGTAAGATAGGCCACCAGATGAGGACTTGCCCGAACCAAACTCTGATGAATCAACCTCAAGGGCAGCGATCGCAGGCTGGACCGTCGATTGCCACTCCCCAGATCGATCAAAATCGACCCCCGGCTCAGGGTAGAGTTTATGCAGTAGCCCGTAAGGAAGCGGAGGAAACGCAAGGCGTGGTCACAGGTACGGTTTATTTGTGTGACCAAGCTGCATATGCATTGTTTGATCCTGGCTCTACACACTCATTCGTGTCTGTTCGATTTGCAGACTTGGTTGATATGAAGTTAAAATCGTTGAGTATAATTCTGCATGTTGCCACTCCGTTAAAGGATAATATATTGATTTCGTTGGGCTGTGCTGATTGTGAAATCGTGATTGGAGGGAGTAAGGAGAGTATTGATCTAGCGGTATTACCTATATATGATTTTGATGTGATCATAGGGATGGATTGGTTGGGTAAGCAGGGGGCAGTGGTAGATTGTGGTAGTAGGATAATTCGTTTCTACCCAGAAGGCCGCCCTAATTTTGTATTTATAGGAAGTCGAGGAGAAATCTCGATTCCCTTAGTCTCATCTCTTGAAGTGACAAAGATGGTGTCTGAAGGGTGTCAGGCGTACTTAGTTGCGGTGATGGACACGATTGCCGTGGAGCCAAAACTAGAGAGTATTCCGGTAGTGCGTGAGTTTCCTGATGTTTTTTCCCAAGAGTTGCCAGGATTGCCACCGAAGCGAGAGATAGAATTCTTGATCGAGTTAACTCTTAGAACGAAGCCGATCTCAAAGGCACCTTATAGGATGTCCCTATCAGAATTGAAGGAGTTCGCTAAAAGGACTAGGATGTGTGTTAATGTAGTATGGGAAAGTAGTAGCCTACGCATCCCGACAGTTGAGACCACATGAGATGAACTACCCAACTCATGATCTGGAGTTAGTAGCGATCATTTTTGCTCTGAAGATCTAGAGACACTATTTGTGTGGCGAGAAGTTCCAGATTTATATCGATTACCAGAGCTTAAAGTATCTATTTTTCTAGAAAGAGCTGAATATGAGGCAGCGTCGGTGGATGAAGCTGCTCAAGGATTATGATTGTGACATATTGTATCACCCTGGGAAGGCAAACAGAGTCATAGATGCGCTAAGCCGAAAGTCGAGCATCGCCTATCTGTTAGTAAAAGGATGGTCGATGATCGAGGATTTGAGAGATTCTGAGTTCAGACTAGAAGTGTGCCAGCTGTCCAGTTTGATGGCTACACTGAGGGTAGAACCTAGGGTCCAAGAACAGATAAAAGCCTTGCAGCATACGAACCTAGAAATTTAGAAAATCTTGGAAACGAACACGACAAAAAGGAAACCAGAATTCCAAGTACTAGAGGATGGAATCTTGAAGTTTCGGGGGCGTCTATGAGTGCCAAAGGACGAAGAGCTTAGAGAAAGGATCTTATCAGAAGCTCATAGGAGCAATTATAGTATCCACCTGGGAAGTACGAAGATGTATCAGAATTTGCGTCAACACTATTGGTGGAACAGGATGAAAGTAGATGTAGCGAAGTATGTGGCAAAGTGCTTGACATACCAGCCAACAAGTGAAAGCGCAACACTGTAAGCTTGGAAGATTATTACAGCCACTGGAAATACTGGAATGGAAAGGAGAGCATATAACGATGGACTTTGTGATGGGACTCTCGAGGAGCCAGAGAGGTCACGACTCTATATAGGTAGTCGTGGACAGATTAACTAAGTCCGCACACTTCATCCCGGTGCGAAAGGATTTCGCAATGGATAGATACGCCGAGTTGTACATGAGGCAGGTAGTGAGATTACATGGAGTGCCTGTAACAATTACCTCAGATAGAGATCCAAAATTCACAGCGAACTTTTGGAAAAGCCTGCAAGATGCTGTGGAACTCGACTGCAGTTTAGCACGGCGAACCATCCACAGACGGACGGACAGTCGGAAAGGACGATTCAAACGCTGAGGACATGTTGCGAGCATGTGTCATTGACTTCAAAGGTGAATGGGAAGATCAGCTACATTAGGTGGAGTTTGCTTATAACAACAGTTACCAGCAGAGCATCCAAATGGCACCATTCGAAGCATTTTATGGAAGGGCCTGCAAAACCCCGATTTGCTGAGATGAGATTGGAGAAAGGATCATCACAGGCCCAAAGTTGGTAAAGCAATCTGTGGAAGCGGTAAAGATAATTCGGGATAGACTGAGGACGGCACAGAGTCGTCAGAAGAACTATGCGGATAAGCGGCGTAAGCCTTTAGAGTTTCAAGTGGGCGATTATGTCTTCCTCAAGGTATCACCAATGAGGGGATTATCGCGATTTGGAAAGAAGGGAAAACTGAGCCCAAGGTACGTAGGTCCATTTGAAATACTGGAGCGAATTGGGACCTTGACCTATAGGCTAGCCTTACCGCCTAATCTATCCCAAGGGCATAATGTCTTCCACATGTCAATGCTGCGGAAATATGAACCAAACCCGACACATGTGCTGGACTACGAGGTCATAGAAGTGGACGACCGAGTATCCTACGTGGAGAGGCCGATCAAGATTGAAGACCGGAAAGAGCAAACTCTGAGGAATAAGACGATTCCATTGATCAAAGTTGTGTGGAGCACCATGGAACCGAAGGCGCCACGTGTGAAAACGAAAAGACAATGAGGCGACAACACCCCCATTTATTTGAGTAATTAAGTTTGATGTAAATTTCGAGGACAAAATTTTTGTAATGGGGGAAAGAGTTGTGACATTCTGATTTCCCAAACATTTTCAAGCTCATTAATGAGAAGTATATCTAGCGATGTGTCTCAGTCATATCCCGCTCGAATCTGATCAATTTGAGTTGATTAACCAAAAGGGAAAGGCTAACCAAGACAAGGTACGTGGACCTCAGAAATTCGAATAGGAAATGGCGTTTTGACCATAAGGATTGTCGATGAGACATTTAGGACCGCAAAGGGCCGATCTAAGAACGATTAAGGAATGCATTGCTAGCGTTATACGATTGGAACGCGGGTGGTACCGCTTAACCAATGTATAATTTGCAAATTTTCTTAAATCGAACAGTGATGATCGATGTCATAGGAACTAGTGATAGACCCTCACAATTACATGACAACCCAAGTCGCCATGAATTGACGAGCCCTCAATGTGATATGAATCACAGGGTCGATACGCGTAACATCTGCAAAAGCTGTCCGTCGGTTTGGGATAGGCCGAAACCACGTCTGATAGAGAAAATGATTAGAAACAAGTCTTGAAAATTGAAGATGGAGAATCAAGAATTCCAATGTCATATTTGGATTGACCGTCACCTTACCGAAGAATATTGAAATGAGAAAAACGACGTTCCAGACGTCGATGGTAAAAATTACCATTTTGTCCCTCAAGCTTTAGCCTTGCTTATATAATGGGACGAGGGCATTTTGATCTTTTATTCACCCACAAGGCTGGGGAAAATGGAGAGATATCTCGGCCAGTGATTTAGCTTGATTGACACATTGGACATGTGTCACTAGATTAGCCTTTGAGTGGTCATGTCCACTTTTTCCCAACTACCATTCAAACCTTTGACTTTGAGACTTGCATATACACCTCTCTCTCTCTCTCTCATGTCTCACTTGGCCAACCATCACCCCAAAGTGCCAAGAGTTTCCTCTTCTTCTTCTTCTTCCTCACATGCTAGCCGACCGATTCTGCTCCGCCGGTTCGCTACCGCCGACGACCCCCTCCGGCGACTCCTAGCCGGCGAGCCGACCGTCCACGCCTTACCCGACCTCTTACCGACATCCTCAAAGTAGAATCGTTTCGGTTGACCCACCGAAGAGCTCCGGCTAGCCGATCACCCACAAGTCGACGGAAATCGTCGCAACCGGAGGTAAGTCAAGTTTTTGGCCCCTTAGGACCCCGAAATGTTGGAGTTTTTTGGCCAAATTTCATGGACATCTAGGGGACTCAAATAGTGAGCTGTGGTAAAAGTTGAGGTTAATTTGATGGAGTTTTGACCCCAAATGGATCTTGTGTTTGAAGGGCCAGAACTGTCGATTTGCAGACTTGGGGAAACCGGTGACTTTTAAAGAGTTTTCGACGACAACTTGGCTTCAAATCTTCGATGAGCATCCCAAAACCTTAGATCTACATGTTAGCAAGTAGGTTAGTGAATAAATGATAGATTTGGAGTGGTTTAAGGGCTGGATAATTTCGGTATACACAGAACCGAAAATAGCCCGGTTCGGTTCTGTGCAAACCGGTTATGTGGAGGCTGTTATGGGTTAGTTTTGAGTCTCAAATTCATCAATGAGACATGGTAGAATGATGAGGATCATGTCATTAAGATTGGTGGTTCATGGATGGGTGAATTGGGCAAGAGAAATTGACGATTGGTTGGAATTTCATAGGTTGCGCGGTGGACTTGGTCTTGGACCACTTGGGTCGAATTTGAGGAGGTGCTTGAGGAGAGAATTTGTGACATTAAGCTTGAGGTAAGGGAACCCTAAACCTATGATATGAAGATTGGACTCAATTGGGTGAGTCGAGTGAGATTATGATTGATTTTGAGAGACTTTAACGAGATCTTTCTTTGTGTGTCCTAGAATGATATAGAATGCTTGAATGTGTGCAAATGCTTGTGCCTGAATTGTCTACCATGTCTGAATGTCGATTTTGACTGCCTTGTATGCCATGAGTATATGAATTGTGCTTGAGTTGCACATAGCATTATGTGTGTGGATTGAATGGGAGTCATGGTATGAGTGTGACATGGTAGGACCCTGATGCGTATGAGATGCGGGGTGGTGTGATGGATACCCTGAGACGCTGAGGCGTAGGATTGGAGTTGTATGGCACCCTGATGCATATGAGACGCGGGGTTAAGAAGGCCATAGTCTTGATGCGTTGAAATGCGGGACGGAGTTGTGATGTGTCAACACTAGCCTGGAGTAACATTGAAACTTGATGCGTTTACGCGGGTTGTCGATGACTGTCTGATGCGTTTACGCGGATCGAGCCTGATATGTTCTAAACGCGAGCATGAGATTGAGGCAGGTAGGAAGAATGGAAGTGGTGTTGTGACATGGCAAGGTGTGCATGACCATACTGATGTGTTATGATGCCATGACTGCATGCCTAACATCTGTGTGTTGTTATTGATAATTGAATGCCTCATATGTTTATTTGCATGAAATGCTAGTGTTTATGACTGCCTGAGTGGACTGTCAACCTAACCTAGGGTTAGGACCCACCTTATTGAGATGTATATCTCACCCTGTTATGGGACCCCCTTTTTACAGATCTTAAGTCACGAAGATGTAGCCTATCAGATTTGGCGACCCCAAAGAGATGTCCGTCTATTTTGTTGAGTTCTCTGACGGGCAGGAGACTATTTATGTTAGGAAATGTATAGTAGTGTGGGTAGACAAGGGTGGTAGTAGCTAGAAGCCTCATAGTTATAAGGCCTGGTTCCAGAAGATGGGGGATGTATCTACAAGGCCGCTGAAGCCCATTGAGGTGCCTCAGGGAGTGATCCCTAGCGGTGCCATTCCACCCGAGATTTAGAAGAGGCTGAGGGTCAGTTGCCGGTTCGAGGAACGAACCTAAGAGGATCCTAACCCTGGAGAATACTAAGGAGGTAATAGTGGTCGAGGCTACTAAGGAGGACCTGGTGGAGCCGTCTATTGAGAAGACCATAGGGTACACCATAGAGGTTTGCTCGGAGACCTTCTCGAAGTACGAGCCCAAGGAGGAGGCAGAGGAGACAGATGACTCCAGCAACTTGTCTTAGGAGCTCCTGGCATACTAGTCTGACTTTTTGACGACGACCCCGATGCTTGTTTCTTTTGATGATGATGTACCTCTTTTGTACTTATCCCGTCTCCCCACTGACTAGCGGATTTAGTTGCCATGCACTTGTATGAACATTCAGGTATTATGTATTGTTATTATTCTCGCTATCCAGGTCCCACTTTACGTTTGTACGGAGGAGTTCTAATGTCATCGCTTCCGCGTGCTTATTGTATGGTATGTCTCTCGAATCATGTTTGGATCCTGAGACATCGAGAGATATCTGAGATGATTGTAGGGAGTCGCGCTCGTGCCCGGGGCGCGGGGCGTGACATTTTCAATCTTATTCTAGACCTGTGTCGGCACATCTCAACTCCATCCTGCATTTCAACGCATCAGGACCATGGCCTTCTCAACCCCGCGTCTCGTACGCCTTAGGGTGCCATTCAATTCAAACTCCGTACCTTAGCACTTTAGGGTATTCATTCACACAACCCCGCGTCTTAACGCATAAGGGTATCACAACTTCTCATACATGCCATAAGTTCATTTCATTTCATAGCGCATGTTCGAATGCAAATTCATGCGACGAATGACACATCCATGGCATGCAAGACAATTAAATTTGACATACAAATGTGACAATCAATTCATGGCACAAGCATTGTCAAACAATCAAAGCCTCTATATCTTTCTAGGACGTACATTAGACAATCACCTTATGAACCTCCAAGAATCGATCAATTCGCACACAATTTCTCCAATCGAGTCCAATCCCCCTATCAAAGGTTTAGAATCCGCTTACCTTTTGCTAAAACCAATAAAATCTCTTCCCAAGCACTCCGAGGATTCGTTCCAAATAGTTCAAGAGCAACTAAGCCGCGTAACCTAAGTAAATTCCTCCAATCGTCAATTTTCCTTGCTCAAATATCAATCCATGAAGCATGAACCTCATGGACCTATCAATTAACATTCTAATACGTCTCAACAATGAATTTGGAACTCATTTCCTTCACCAACAGCCTCCCACAGAACCGGTATGCACAGAACCGAAACAGGGCATACGCGGTTCTGTGCATATCCCAATTTATCAGCCCTTAAACTAACTTAAATCCTCAATTTATCTCCTAATTTACTTGATAACATGTAGTTCTAGGGTTTGGGGAGGCTTACCGAAAATTTGGAGCCAAGGCGACGCCGGAAAGTCCTTGAATGGTACCGGTTCCTTCGAGTCTTCAACCGGTCAGTTTTTGCCCTTCAAACACAAGACCCATTTGGGGCCAAAACTTCATCAAATTCCTCGAAAATTTTTACCACAGCTCAGTTTATGTGTCCTCTAGATGTCCATAAAATTTGGTCAAAAAAATTCAAAGGATTCGAGGTCCTGTGAAGCCTAAACCGTGGCTTACCTCCAGTTGCGACGGTCTCCATCGACTTCCGGAAGTTGGCCGGCCGGAGGTCCTCGGGTGGCGAAATGGCTTGCTTCCACTTGGAAAATATCGGCAAGAGGATGAGGAAGGGGTTGGTGGTCGTCTCAGGTTCAGGTAGTGGCCAGAGGGGGCGATCGATGGAGGCGAACGGCAACGGCAGAATTGGTCAGGCGGTGGAGCTTCTCGGCAGCAGGGGAAGAAGAAGAAGAAGATTGGCAATGGAGGGGGGTGTTCGACCAAGAAAGAGAGTGAGAGAGATTTATACTTCAATGGCTTGGTCAACTTGTTAAATGGTAGGTTAAAAGGTGACTCCAACACATCATGGCTTAATCCTTTGACACTTGTCCATGTGTCAATCAATTGCTTATCCAATGGCTCTCATTTTCTTCAATTTTTCAGCAGCTATAATGGAGCTTCAATGACCAAAATGCTCTCATTCAATTATATAGGCAAGGTTAGGGCTTGAGGGGCAAAATGGTAATTTTAGCCCTGACGTCCGGAACGTAGTTTTTCTAATTCCAATTTTCTTCGATAAGGCAACGGTCAATCCAATTATAATGTTGGAATTCTTGATTCTCCATTTTCTAATTTCGAAACTCGTTTCTGAATTGTTTCTATATCAGACGTGGTTCCAGCCTATCTCGAACTGACAGGCGACTTTTGTAGACGTTACGCGTATCGACCTTGTGATTCATATCATAATTAGGACTCGTCAATTTATGGCGACTTTGATTGTCATATAATTGCAAGAGTCTATTACTACTTCCGACAATCTCAATCGTCATCGCTCGATTTAGAAAAATTTTACAAATTATACATTGGTTAAGCGGCATCACCCGCGCTCCAATCGTGTCACGCCTCGAACCTGTTGAGCACGCGAACATCCCTGCAAGTGAACAACACATCTCTCGTGGTCCCAGGATCCTCAAAAATGTCCAGAGATAATATATATATTAAGCATGCGGAAGCGGTACTCGAATAAATCCCCGACGTTCAAAATATAAGTTAAATGGGACCTGGATAGCATAATAACTGTCATACATCATAATATACGGTTCGTACAAATACCGGCTACTACAATACGCTAGGCAAGGGGTGACGGAGTAAGCAAATCAAAAATATGACCATCATCTACTTCCCAAATAGCCATGGTCGGGGGTCGCCATCACCAGATCGAACTAATAAGTTATGACACCTAAGATGAGCTGCTGGAGTCCCCTGTATCCTCTGCATCCTCTGCATCCTCTGTCGGCTCATACTCCGAGAAGGTCTCTGACTGGACTGCGATGGAATCCTCCATGGTCGCCTCAAGTGATGGCTCCGCCAAGTCCTCCTCGGTAGCCTCCACGATAATCACCTCGTCCTCAGTGAACTCCAAGGTCGGGGTCTTCTCTGGTCCATTCTTAGACCCAACTACAGAACCCTCTGGCAGCTCCTCCTCCCTAGCGATCTGGCACCAATCAGGGATAACTCCCTAGGGTATCTCGTGGGGCTTCAGCGGCCCGATCTGCTCATCCCCAACTTTCTTAAACCACGCCTCGAACCTATGAGGCTTCCAATCCGAGCGACCCTCGTCAACCCATACAACCGTACACTTTCTCACATAAATGTTCTCCTGCCTATCTGGAAACTCGTCAAAATATGACGTCATCTCCTTGGGATTCCCAAAACGAATAAGCCATATACCTAAGGCCTACGATCTATAAAAATAAGGGTCCCCAAAGGGGTGAGATACACATCTCAGTAAAAGAATCCTAACCCTAGGTCAGGTCAACCGTCCACTCAGGCAGTCATCTACTCCAAAATCCCATCGATAAAAAAAATCATACAGGCACATACAAATAAAAGGATAGTGATACACAGATGTAGGGCATGCAACCAGGACACCATGTCACACTCAGATGATCATGCACATCTCATCCTACCACTTCACCACAACCATCTCCTCCTGCCTGCCACGATCTCCAGCCCGCGATAGATCGCATCAGGCTCGGTCCGCGTAAACGCATCAGACTATCATTGGCAACCCGTGTAAACGCATCAGGTTCCAATGAATCTCCAGGCCAATATTATCACCTCACACCTCCATGCCGCGATTACATCGTATCAGGACTATGGCCATCTCAATCCCGTGATTAAATCTCATCAAGGCACCACACAACATCAACTCCACCCCACGATTACATCGCATCAGGGTATTCATCTCCCGCTCCGCCCCGCGTCCCATACGTCTCAAGGCCTCACCATGTCATGCTCATACCATGTTATCTCGACTCAATTCACATACAAACAATAGGTGTAACTCATGCACAATTTGAATAGCCATGGCATGCAAGACTACCAAATGACATCCGACATGGCAAACAACTCAGGCATAAACCATGTCACACACAAACATCCTATAACGTCTTAGGATATAATGAAAATTATCCCATTAGACAAATCCTCATAATCAATCAATTCAACCCTCACTCACCCAATTGAGTCCAATCTCCTATCCTAAGTTTAGGATTCTCTTACCTTAAGCTTGATAACACAAATCTCTTCTTGCAATGGCCTCAAAGCCTCGGTCAATTAGTCCAAGGGTTCAATTCACCGCGCAACCTAGAATATTTAACCAATTCATCAATTTTCCAAGTCCAATTCAACCACCCATGAATCATAAACCTCCATAACAAAACCCTCATCAACTTAGCATGTCTTAAACATCAATTTGAGTCTCATAATCATCGGCTCTTTTACTCCAACAGAACCGGCCTTGCACAGAACCGAATCGGTTCATTTCAGTTCTGTGCAAACCGTGCACAATCCTTCCCAAATCAACTTCAAATCCATTATCTACACACTATCCTACCTCTTAACATGTCTATCTAAGGGTTTAGGGGTCTCACTGAAAGTTTGGAGTCGAATCGCCACCGGAAACCCGTCGAAAGTCACCGGTTCTCCCAGGTCAGTTTTTATGCAGTTTATGTGCAAGGTTTACAAAATCAATTTAAGGTCAAAACTTTTTCAAATCACTCCTAACTTTTTACCACAGATTCATATACATGTCTACTAGATCGCCACAAAATTTGATCTCAAAAATCCAACATTTTGGCCTCCTAAGGGGTTTGAAACCGGACCTACCTCAGGTTAAGTTTGATTTCGTCGGCTTCCGGGAAAACTCTTGGCCGGAGCTCATCGGTGGTCCAAATGCCTCGCTTCCACTTCGAGGAGGTCGGAAATACGTAGATCTAGGTTGGTATGGCCAGCTGAAGTCTAGGTGGTGGCTGGAAAAGGTCGTCAACGGCACCGAACAAAGAGCTCAAAAGCTGTCGCCGGCGATGCAGAGCTGGAGGAAGAAGAAGAAGATGGTTCTCGGTTCTTGGGAGTGCAAATGGCCGAATGAGAGGAGAGAGAGAGTGTGAGGGAAGACTATATTCAAAGCCTTGGTCAAATGGTTGAATGGTAGTTGCATAAAGTAGACAAGACTTCTCTTTAAGCCATCCATTGACACTTGTCCGCCATGTCAATCAAGCTTGATCCAATGCTCTCATCTACCCACTTTTTTGGAAGCTATGGGGAGGATTAAAAGACCAAAATGCCCTTATTCAAATTCTTGGAGAAGGTTTTAAGCTTGAGGGGAAAAAGATAATTTTACCCCCGACGTTCAGAACGTCATTTTTCTTGCTCCAAAATTCTTCGATAGGGCGACGGCCAATCCGAATAACGTTGAAATTCTTGATTCTCTATTTCAAATTTTTCAAGACTCGTTTCTGATGATTTTCTCTATCAGACGTGGTTCCAACCTATCCCGAACCAACGGGCGACTTTTGCAGACTTTACACGTATCGACCTTGTGATTCTCATCACATTTAGAGCTCGTCAATTCGTGGCGGCTTTGGTTGTCATGTAATTGAGAGAGTTTATCACTAGTCTCTTTGGTCTCGAACTTCACTGTTCGATTTAGGAAAATTTGCAAATCATACGTTGGTTAAGCGGCATTACCCGCGCTCCAATCGTATGACCCTCGCAAGGATTCCTTAATCGTTCTTAGATCACCCTTTTGTGGCTTTAAATATCCCCTCAACAATTCTTATGGTCAAAGCGTCATTTCTCATCCGAATTCCCTAGGTCCACGTATCTCGTCTCGCGTCAGCCTTTCTCTTTTGGTCAGCCTACTCGAATTGATTAGATTAGTGCGAGATATGACTGAAATACATCTCTAGATTCATTTCTCATTAATGAGTCTGAAATTGATTGAAAATCAGAATATCATAAATCGTATAACGCTAGCAATGCATTCCTTAATCATTTTTAGATAGGCCTTTTATGGCTTTAAATGTCCCATCGATAATCCTTATGGTTAAAGCATCATTTCCTATTCGAGTTTCCTAGGTCCACGTACCTAGTTTCGCGTTAGCCTTTCTCTCTTGATCAGTCAACTCAAGATTGATCAAATCCAAGCGAGATACGACTGAAATACATCGTTAGATACTTTCTCATTAATGAGTCTTGAAATGACAGAAAAATCAGAATGTCACACCATATGTCAACCACATGCGCCAGGTCATATGTCATGCATTTCATGCCTAACTCTAACTAGTCTCTTAAGGTCTCGCTACGCAATCAGTCCCAACTCATTCCTCCTTATTACTCCAATCCTCAATCAACTTGGATCGAGCTGACCTTGCTCTGACACCAAACAAGCGGGGATGTCACGCCTCGCGCCCTCGTGCACGAATGCGTTTCTCCCTTCACTATACTCTCGAGGCCTAGGACTTACTTGTCAAGAGATGCATAATGTAAATAAGCATGTGAAAATAAGAAATGAATATCCACCTCCGTACATAAATCGATGGGAACCTAGATAACGAAAACATAAATATATAAACATCAGCATGAGTTCATACAAAAGCAAAGGTAAACTAAACCTACTGACGGATCGGGGCGATCGGGACTTAACCAAAAGACAACTAGTCCTAAGTCCCCAAAATATTACAGGCCAACGAGGGCCACCAGCAAAAGGCTACTAAGTAAAGTCAGGAAACCCCTAGGTCAAGCCACTAGATCCATTTGTCTCATCCACATCCTCGTCTGGCTCATAGTCTGAGTAGGTCTCAGAACGCACCTCCACTAAGTCATCTGTCATGGCATCCTTTAGCTCATCCTCAAAGGCCGAAATCTCTATCACCTCGTCAATATCCTCCAGGATAGCGTCTTCTCAGGTATATTCCTCGATCTAGTTACGGACACCTCTACCTCTATCGAATCCCGATTAGGATGACACCAGCTAGGTATGACTCCTTGAGGTACCTCCGTGGACTTAAACGAACCTATGGTAACCTCGTCTAACCTACGGAACCAGGCCTCGAACCTATGCGATTTTCAGTCCTTACCTCCCTCGTCAACCCACACAACTGTACACTTCCTTACATAAATAGTACCCCGACCGTCAGGAATCTCATCAAAATAGGCGATCATCTCTTTCGGAGCTCCTCCGGTGTCCTATGGTCGAGCTTCCACTTGGAGGTTGTCGGCAAGAGACTAAGGAAGACATTGGTGATCGAGACGAAGCGAGGCGGCGGCCGGGAGTGGCAGTCGTGACGATCGAAGTGGTGGTAGCTGGCTAGTCGAGCGGCCTCGGCGAAGAAGAGAGGAAGAAGAAGAAAAATTGAAGAAGAAGATGGCAAGTAGGAGGGGATTTTCGACTGAGCAAGGGAGAGGAAGCTATGGCCAAACCCCAAGAATGGTAGGTTAAAAGTTGAGTAATTAATGCCAAATCATCATCCAATGACACTTGTCCTCATAACAATTAATCTTGTCATCTAATGGACACCATCTCCTCAAATTTTCGACAGCCTTGGGGAATTTTCAAATGACCAAAATGTCCTTCTTTAGTTATTAAGACAAAGCCAATCCTTGAGGGGCAAAATGGTAATTTTGCTCTCGTCGTCCGAAATGTCGTTTTTCCAATTCAAATTTTCTTCAATGAAGTGACGTCCAATTCGATTAAAATGTTAGAATTTTTTGCTTTCCATTTTCCAATTTCGAGACTCGTCCTTGGGTCATTCTCTGGTAGATGAAATTTTCAGACTATCCCGAACTAACGAGCGGCTTTTGCAGACATTACGTGTAGCGACTTTGTGATTCTCATCACACTTAGAGCTCGTCAGTTCATAGCGACTTTGGTTGTCATGTAATTGCGAGGGTCTATTACTAGCTCCGACAGTCTTAATCGTCATCGTTCGATTTAGGAAAATTTTGCAAATTATACGTTGGTTAAGCGGCATCACCCACACTCCAATAGTATAACGTTAGCAATACATTCCGGAATCGTTCTTAGATCGGCTTTTAATGGTTCTAAATAATCTCTCGACAATCCTTATGGTCAAAGTGTCATTTCCTATTTCAGTTCCCTAGGTCCACGTACTTTTTCTTGCGTTAGCCTTTCCCTTTTGGTCAGTTAACTCGAGGTTGATCAGATCCGAGCGAGATACGACTGAAATACATCGTTAGATACATTCTCATTAACAAGTCTCAAAATGACAGGAAAACCAAAATGCCACAAGAGTTGATTATTCGAATAAAAATTGCACATGTAATTCTGCTGGAAGCTTTGAGAGTAGTTCACATAAAATTGCAATTGAACACTAGTAATCACTGATTGGGTCACTTACTTGATCACAAGCCAAAAATTGATCAACAAAATCAATCAACATTCAATCAAAATTTCTATAGATACTCAATCTGACATAAATATTTCGATGACCTTTCCATGACTCAAGGGTACAAGCACCAACAGTTCTTGGTCATGACTCAGCAATGCCAGTCCTGTTTGTTCAGTGTCAACATTGCCTCCATTCCGTGACCATCTCTAGCATCTATGAAAACCTCAGTGTTCAACCTCTCTGCACCATCCGACCACAAAATTAAAAAATAAATAAATAAACCTACCCGTCAAGTTCGCCCATTTTGGCTTCCCCTACCCAATATTAGCCTCACACCATTGAAGCTTGCACCAAACTGGAGCACTGTAGAGATCCTCCTCTTTGTCTATTCATGTCATATGATATGCCCCTGCAATAGGATGAAATGAAAACGATATCGTCAGGCTTTTCTAGGATATATAAAGCCAAGTAAAAGAACAAAAAAACAGCAAGAGGGTAAAAGACAAAGCATTCCTTATTAACAATCTCTGGAAACTGAACTTCAAGCATCACAAAGCTAAGAAGATTTAAGAAGTGTTACTAATTGAGAATACGTATGTCTCATTGTCGTCTCCTTCGTGAATAGTACCAACATAAACTTCGCCTCAATATGAATAAGCTTTACGAGTATCACCTGCCAATGTAATTAGAAGGCGGAGGTACAGTGGTACACCATCAATATATAAATTAGCCATTCAAAATAGCAAAGGTGACAACAAACTGGCTTCAGAGTAGCCTTTCTCCTCAGTGCATAATCAGAATGAAGATATAGCACCACGTATTTCATTTTTTCGACCATTAAACTCAGAGTACTTCCCAATAAATGCTCGGACAGAAAATCTTCTCATCCCAATCATGCTGACAATACGTTATAATGCTTTTTGGTGCAATGGCAGTGCAAAACACTTCTTCAGCAATTGCTTCATCAGAAGCATCCAATATTCATTCCTCATACCACTCTCTCTCTCTCTCTCTCTCTCTCACACACACACACACATACCCCTAATCCGGACCTAAAGAATTACACAGCACTACTTGATTCAACGCAGACACAATAAAAGTCCCCTCAAATGATAATAATTGAAAAAATAGAAATAAAGCGATAGAGGAGACAAATCAGAGAGACTGACTGAGCAATCAAGTAGAAGCAATTTAAGAACCATCAATGGCCAACAAAATCCACCATATAGATCAGACTCAACGACAACATAACATACAAATGTGATGCTAACGTGCTGCCCTGCAACACTGTTGTTGAAGCTTCCAGGATCTGTAGCTGCAAGTAGCAAGACGGGATCGTAAGATGCCCACATGCATCATTAATCTAACAACTACCCCTTGCAGAACCATTTTCTTCTATTTCGAAAAGGGAAAGTTCCTTAATCACTTCCATATTTTCATCCTTTGTCCTACTACAATACAAAAAAAAAAAAAATCTAGAGCTGAAAGCTAATCCAACATAATTCTGCTGATTGCAAACTAGACCACACAGTACGGATGAGCTGAGCGCGTTAAACCAAAAAGCTTGAAAATCAGCAGCCACTAGGAGATTAACTAAAATGCATCAAGAGAAATCGGTTCTCAACTCCAACCTAGTTGTTCAACGAAAAGAGCAACTGGTTTCTTCACAGCACTCGCTAGCATCGACTCCACACAAATGTCCTAGACCCGGCACGAATCTGAAAACCTAGCCCAACTACATCCCCAAACAAAAAAAAGCAAGGACTATTCCGAAGTGAGTCCAGAGCTCATGTCGACAAAGCAATCCTCCTTGAATCTTGGTCGCGGTCGCACTGATTTCGTGCGCCTAAGGCAGCGTACGAAGCCTGATCCATAAGGGGACCCGAGAACCTGCGATCCAGATGCTTGAGCCGACCTCTGAAACCTCCCCTCCTCCTGCCAGTCCCCCTGTTGCCTTGCTAAATCACAGTCCTTCTCTTCTCCGTTGTCGTTTCTAGACGCCCCCGAGCGAAGAACAAACCGAAAGAGAGAGGAGATGAGCAAGAGAGAGGAGGTTGCGACGCGAAAAAGAGAGGGGCGCGAGCGAAGGACAAAGCAAAAGAGCGAGAGGCGAAAGAGAGAATAGCACTTCAAGGATTTTAAGGTTGCGAGGGGTAAGAATGGAAGAATGCCCGATAAATGAGGGTAATTTGGAGAGTTTGAACAATTTCATTAAATCCACCCTCAGCATCGCAAGAATGCTAGAAAGCCAAGGCAGCCTTCGGCTCTCAGCCTTTTGAAGGCCGAACTTGGCCTAAGGATACTTGGAAAAAATATTCCCAAACACCTCAACTTTGGACGTCCAAAGTCCCTTGGCAAAGCTCTTCCCAAACGCACCCATAGCTCTCCGTCACGTGTCTTCATTGTCAATCCCATTATTCATTTATGCAATCACTCAATCCACAAATTGGCAAGTACGCTTGATACACTAGTCACCAAGAGAAAACGGATTCAATTTGAGATTTGGATAATGACATGAAATTTAATTACCCATCCACCTCATTATCAACTAGGGATTAATTAATTAATGTCAAGTGATCACTAACCCCCATTTACAAATATATATTCCCTATTCCTAAACTACCTGCTAAAAAAAAGAACAACCTGCCGAAGGATTATGCATCGCTAATTGAGTCTAAAAACAATCAATTACCAATTCAATCACAAACAAGGTTAAATAGACATTCATTGAGGTTAATGAGCCTTAGAAATAACGAATTCAATAATTTGACCAAAAGGTCAACACCTCTAATTTACCCCTAATTTTGATCTTCCAAGTTTTATGCTGATTGAAAGCCTTCACAAACTTCAAGTCTTTATTTACCCCTAATACTGAGCTTGATCAAAGTAAATATTAAAATATAAATAAAAAATTATTCACGTCGGCGTTAGAAGTGCCATGTAGAATGATCGATGTTTATAACGACGATTTATTTGATCAATTATTTATTATTTTGATTTATTGAGTGTTACATTATCAATTGCGCACCCACAAAGTCGCTTTGCATGTTAGTGGCCTACGCTTAAAATCCACCATATTGCTTGCAAAATTTACTTTTGAAACATAGAGATAAGGTACGGAAATGGCGTTAGATTAATTTAGCGTAACCAAGTGCCCATATCCATGAATCTCTTGTTCCCTAAGTGAAGTGCCCTCCCACACTTTTACTCAGGCATTTATTCAATCTACTAATAACTTATTAGTTGTGACTCTTAATTGAATTGAATTGAATTGCATGTTAACTGATCGAATTGGAACCCATAAGCCACAATAGGTACAATCTTAAAAGAGTTTGTGTCAAATTAGTGGGCCTAATAATTCAATAGCTTTCTCTTAGATGGACATCTTTAGAAAGCTCGCAATAAAAAATACCTGGAAAGAATCTTAGACTGCGTATGATAACGCTCTAAAAAAATGTTTATGTTCTCAAAGTGTTGCTGGAACACTTTGGGAATAGAAACACATATGGTAAATAAGTGTTCCCGAAATGTTCCGAGAATACTTTGAGAAATATAAATTTTTTTGGCAGAAATAAGAAAAAAAAAAACTTACTTCTGTGTTCTTGAAATACTTTCTAGAAACACATTTGGAATATTTTTTGGAAATAATTGGGAACAATTTTTTTTTAAAATGCACTCTATTTTCTTTTGTTCTTCCATGATATTGACACATGACTTTTTATAATTTTATTTTAGAAAATTAATTTAAAAATACCAAAACAATTCATAAAATTACAAAATCAACCTTGAAAAACTTTGGCCTAGCGTAAGGAACCAATTATGAATAAAAAATATTTTTCGTAACTATTGACATTTTTTGAATTTATTTTACTTATAAAAATAGCCAAAAATAAAGAAAAATTGTATTCGTGGTCAGAAAAATGTGAAAGTAGTCCTGAGTTGGCTAAAAATTTTCATTTAAAATCATTTTAGCCAATATTTTTTACTTTTAGAGTCATAACATAATACTTTGATACCATGCATCTCATTTCAGTCCTTAGGTTTGGAAAATTTGCACAATTAAACTAAAAGGACCAAAATATACAAATATTTTTCATTTTAGTCTTTGATTTCACTGAAAGTGCAATTAATATTTTTCTACGGGTCTCCATTTAAAGGTAATCATATTTTAACAACATGGGAGCATTTACGTGTGACTTATAATTTTAATTTTTCATATCTATATAAAACATATTTGATGTTCTCGTTGTTCAATTTCAATTCATCTTGTCTTTCAGTTTGTTTTATGGCTGATTTCATCCATATTGTAATTTGATAAATAGTGCATAATTTACTTATACATATATTGATCTAATTTGATTTATTAGATTGAACAAATGATATTTAACTCGATTTAGTAAGTTAAAAAGATAAAGACATCTTAATTTTAATATATATAGTCTCCTTAATTAATGAAAAAATTAGAAATAATTTTTTTACAGTTACCAAAGGCCTTTTTTTTTCAACAGAAACTTTATATAGTTACCAAACACATTTCTATTTTTTTTTTGTTCAAGAAGCAGAATTTTTTGCAGTTACCAAATACATTTCTGGTCCCAAAAATTATTGCTCGGAAAAGAAATAGAAAAAAATATTTATGTTTCAAAAATTATTTCAGGAACAGAATCGCTATCACATACAACCTTAATAATCGATTCAGTCCATCTTCGATTGCTATATCCAAAAAACTGGTGCGTGAGGACCGCAGAAAATGGCCCCTATAATTAGTGACTATAGAGTAGTCATTCTCCAGCGTGATCTATGCAGCCAATTGTTTTCTCCACGTGGACCCTAATAAGGTCTTGGTAAGGTTGTTAGGGGTGCGAAAATCAACTAAAAAAGAGGGGAAGTTTTCTGGGGCCACGTGGCTGACAATAATTGGTTAATAGTACGAATCTTCTATTTCAATCATATGAACACGAAAATGATCGGTCAGTCCTTTGGCTTTCAGCTCGTATGTCATTTTCCTTCAAGTGGTCGATTTCTTCGTCAATTGAGACCTGCAATCAGTATTCCCTTCGTGGATATCTGGCCAAGGTTAAGGTAATAATCGATCTTTCCTATCGTCCACATACAGAAGATACTTCTTCAATCCGTACATATGTATCTTTTGTACTAGATAATCCATTTCTAAAATTAATTAGGTTGATGCGTAGCTTTCATCTATGAACACACGCATTATCTCTTACATACAAATTTTCAGATTTAATACTGCTTGGCGTCCTCAAGGATTTGTTGCAGGTTTACTTCATATGAGCATTGCTCCATGCAAGAATAACTTGAGATAGGTGATAGGATCCTAGGTTATTTTTATCCATTTGGTATGATTTAAAAGAGTTTTAGCATGGTAGGCTTATAAGGAAACTTGTTGCGAACAAACCGGCCTACTCTCTAACATTTCTAGTGAGATTGGTGTTGATCCAATGTTTTTGACACACAACAGCCCTTGATTGACCCTTGTCCCCTTGACACATGAAAGCTTATCTATGGTTCCCAACCTTAGGACTGCAATGTAACATAGTCTTATATAATAATATTTCGATTCTCTTACTACATTTACCCCATCATTTCATTCATTAAAAAGGATTTCCAAGCTTTTGAATGAACGGACTTTTCAACTTGACATTCCTCTCTTGCCACCTGGCATTTGGGTTTATTGGGATTGCCAAATTCTCCTATCACGTTGTCTCTCTATAATTTTTCATATCTCTTTTGGTATTACTACTACGCGACACTAACCCCTTTCTCAAGGCTGAGGAACCTTGAGAGCCAACCTCCTCAACAAATTGTTTTGGAGTATTAAGCACTCTCATTCTAAGAACTTTGCCCAGTAAATATATTTGCGAATATTTCCCTCCATTGTGTATATTTCGTTAATGATTGATAACCTTGATTGATTGTAATTACTACTCTAAATCAAGCTAGAAGAGCACTTGCTCATTCGCCCTCTTTACAGGTCAAAGGTTCAAATCACAAGATTCTCTCTCATGCTCTTTGTGCATGGTGAGTTGACAATTTGCTCACACTGGAGCTCATTTTATAGTGTAGATCTCAATCATATCCTTATAAGGACAAGCTTACAGTCGAGGGAGAGTGTTAAGCATAACCTTACATCCCTTAGATGCGTAGTTATAATATACTTTCAAAGTTTTAGGGATGAATTTTCTAACAACGATCAACTAAAATCTTTGGCGAAGTTCAATAAACATGAAATAATCTTCTAGCCGACTTTCAAAGTTCTTACGATGTTAAAACAAGATATTGAAGCCTACAGGTTCAATCAAGGGAAAGCTGGCCGAACAAGACCACCCTTAACTACTAGTGACCGGATAATAAAATGGTCCCATGATGGGATTAACAGCCAATTTCGCGCTCGTTATCAATCAATTTCTCTTGGCTGTTCACATATACAATTGGGCAGTGGGCACTCATCCTTCAAGAGCCTTTAACTCCAGGTTTAGCTGACCAGCCGACGTAGAGTAGGATGCATGCGCTACAGGGTGTGTGATACCTAAGGAAATAGTAGGTGCAAGGGAAATTCATGATATGACGTAACGTAACATGTCCCAAAAAAAAAAAAAGACCGGATGATGATATGTGCATGCTTCAAGTATTGGATCCCTTTGGGATTAGGGTATCATCTTCGTAATTAAACCCTATTTTACCCTTTTTGAAGCGCTTAAAGTAATGGATTTTTTCTTATTATAAATAAGATCAGAGAGTTTCTCCTTTAGGTAATCCATTCCCTTAGAAAATTGCTTGATAGGGCGATTTTTTTTTTTTGTCAGGTGGAAATTTGGTAAACTCCACTAAAATAAAGTACATCTTCGAAGTTAGGGATCAGAGATAGAACAAAAGCCAAGGAATTACAAAGACGAACGTCAACCGCATTTTATCTCTACTTGCGCTTATTACATTCAGTAAGTCCTAGAGTCAAGCGGGCTTAGGGGCTACCGCCACACCTCTATTTTGTGCAACTTATACCCAAGAAATGAAATATTTAAACTTGTTTAGGATTGGGCTACACACTTCGCCCCCAAAGTTCAAGGGGCGGGTGTTAGAATATATTTTTAATATTTAATGTGAGATTTATTAATTGTTATTATAATTATTAATTAGTCTAATAAAGAAAAAATATATATAGTTTTTAAAATATGATGCTGGATAGTGTGGGTCGAGATAAACGTTATCTTTAATGAGGGGATATGCTTCAATGTGTATAAATAGAGTTCAAGTCTCTTTTCTAAATCCTGATATCCACATAACCTCACATAAGGAATCGTCAAAATCGATATTTGCTGGGCCGTCTCATTGAAGCCGGCGATAAGGAGAGTTCATAGAAGAGAAGTACTTGGGTATCAAGTCGTCGCAATTTCGCGTCAAGATTAATGGATCCGAAATAAGGCGCGTTAATTCTTTAATTTTATGCATCCGTGATTCGTGCGTCTATACGTATGATTATTGGGTCGCTGCATACAGATTAAAATAACAACATATATGTGGTATTAGAACCAACATGCGTTTTGGCTAATTTCGAAATTTTTTATTTGGGAATATTGTTCTCGATTTCGGTTGGTCTTGAATAAACAAGGGAATAATAATGATGGAGGGTTATCGTTGAAGAGTCCACGCGCAGATTCTTCACAACCCCAGAAACCCTTTAAAAAAAAGGAAAGAAAGAATAACGGTGCTTTCGGGCGGATTTGGACTTCGAATGCAACACGTTAACATGAAATTCGAACTTCAAGGGAAGAACAAGAGGCTTTGGCAGCCCGCGCAGGTAAGAGAAATTTTCATACAAGCCCGAGGAGATAAGAGTAATAAAATCCCCAAATCTTTACTTTCTCATGATGGACTCGCACTTGCAGCCCTCCACGCGCTCGACCCGACCCCATACGTGGGAGGCACGTATGGGGCAGACATCATATGACGCCACCTTACTCGGGACAGATTCGACTCGACTTGGTGACCCAACCCAACCCGTGCCTCCAACCAGACCTCGTTGACTATTGACTCAGGTCATCCGGTCAAAACAATCATTGACCGTTCGGCCGGATCGCATCACCTAATTCATTGGTCGGCTAAGGAGCTAGCGGTTGGATTAGATAAACCAGTTGTACCATTTTTCAGTACTAACTGAAACTGAACATGTGCGATTACGTGTCAACGCGTGGGGACCATGCGTAAAGAGAGAAAGACACACATGTGATGCGTTCGAGGTATTTCAGGTACCAGCATTCTCCTATGCTTATGCTTTATAAGATTGTATATTTATTTTACATGTTTGATACTTTTATGGAACGAAAATACTTATGGAACTCCAAATACGTGTATGTTTTGAGATATTTTTGGCGTATTTTCTCGTACTTCTATGTGGTTACTAGATAGCAGTGCAACAAATTATGTTGCATTTACCATATGGGAATTCATAAGCTGAAAGATACCATATCAGTTGAATCAAGCTCATTATAGAAACAACTATAAAGTTGACATTGAATTCATGATAATGTCATTCTAGATTCTAGTTTTAATATGACATTAAGAAACATACTTTATATACTCTCCTTAAAGATGAAATTTAATTCCATATCAAGTTTGGACTTGTGTTGTTAATCTTTTGAAATTTTAAATAATATAATTGCCATTTCTTTTACTTCTACTACGCGTAAAATTTTATCGATCAAGCTTGATTGAATCTCTCAGGGTTTGGCCCAAGAGATTAAAGTCCAAAAGGGTTGTGGACGGGGGAAATTCCTTTTATCGAATGTTAGTAATTCATTAAGTAATAAGGGTTCCGGGCAAGTTTTGGACTTAGAATGTTAAATGTAGAATGTACTGATAAGGGCGTGTCTTTCGACTGCTGTGTACAAGACTTTCAATAGACCTTTTGCTGATCTCTTTGATAAAACTTGTCGAATTGCTTCGACGTAACCGTAACCAAGATGCAACACCGGAATTGAATTGACGATGCTGAATCTTTAGGACATGATGTCTAAATTTAATCTATGACACCGGACGGGTGGAAATGTATGACACAACACTGAAATTTAATCAATGGTACTAGACGGGTGGATGAACCAATATAACACCGAAATTTAATTAACGAGACTGGACTGGGCAAGGAGACGCCGGAAGTACGAGCCAGATCTGACTCACGTTTTAGATTTTAAGACCATTGAACTAGAAGAAAAGGTACCATACGTGGAAAAGCCCATCAGAATCGAGGATCGAAAGGAGTAAGTCTTGAGGAATAAGATTATCATGCTAGTTAAAGTGATCTGGGAGTATCATGGGACCGAAGGTGCTACGTGAGAAAGTGAAGAGGCTATGAGACGTCAATACCCCAATTTGTTTAAATAGTTGGATTTATTGCAAATTTTGATGACGAAATTTCTATAACGGGGAAGAGTTGTAACATTCTGAATTTCCTACCATTTTGAGTCTATTGAATGAGAATATATCTATCGATGTATTTTAATTTTATCTAGCTTGGATTTGATCAATCTCGAGTTGATTGACCAAAAGGAAAATGCTAACGTATGACAAGGTACGTGGACCTAGGAAACTTGAGAAAGGAAATGACGCTTTAACCATAAGAATTATCGAGGGAATATTTAATACCAATAAAAGGCCGATCAAATAATAATTAAGGAATCCATTGCTAGTGTTATACGAGACAGATCCCACATGTAAAATAAATGATCAAAGGAAAATCAAAATTGAAGTGTTAACAAAACTATCAATAATTAATTCGTCGTGAGTCCTAATTGAATTGAAGGAAAAATGATACAAATAGTCCAAAAACTTTAACTTAATTTGCAATGTAGTCATTGATTTTTTAATTTGACTAATATGATCCCTGAACTTTAGCTTAATGTGTAATGTAGTCCCTAAACTTTTATTTTGACAAAGATGATGTAACGACCTCGGCCTACCACGCTTGCTTGCAAGATATTGTCTTCTTTGGACACATAGCCCTCACAGTGTTGTTTCTTCAAGGACTGCCCATAAGCCCCCCAGAAAACATGTCTTGCAAGTTAATGAGGGCCCAACACATATGAGCCATTCCCAAATGTTCTCCTTAAGCGATGTGGGACAAAGAAGTGTAACCCCTCCATGGAATGTTACATATGATCCTTGAAATTTTGAAATATATTCAACATAGTTCCCGAACTTGAATCAATGGAAGGACTAGATTGAATTTCTTTCTACAATTTAAGAATTAAGATGAACATGTTTCAAATGTTCAGAGACTGTATTTATCAAATTAAAAGTTTATGGACTGTATTACACATTAGGTTAAATTTAAGAGATTATACTCGTCAAATTAAAAACTCAGAAACTACATTGCATATTGGGCCATAGTTTAAAGACTATTTCTATCATTATCCCTTGAATTGAATTGCACATTAGCTGATCGAATCGACATTCATAAGATGCAATTGATATAGCCTTAAGAGAATTTGTGCCAAATTTGCGGGCTTAATAATTCATTAGCTTTTTCTTAGATGGATCATCTTTAGAAAGCTCGCGACAAATACTTGAAAAGAATCTTAATAAACGATTAAGTCCTTAGACCCAAAAAAAAATGATTAAGTCCATCTTTGATTTGCCCCTATAATTAGTGACTATAGAGGAATCATTCTCGAGCGTGCTCTGTGCAGCCAACTGTTTTTGTCCGTGTGGACCACAATTAGGGCTTGGTACGGCCGTTAGGGTACGAAAATGGACTAAAAACGTGGGAAGTTTTCTGGTGGAACAGACTGGGGCCACGTGGCTGACAACAATAGGTTAATAGAGCAAATATTTTATTTCAATCAAATGAACATGAAAACGATCCGCCTGTCCTTTGGCTTTCAGCTCGCATGTCATTTTCCTTCAAGTCGTTCGTTTCTTCGTCATTTGGGACCTCATCTTTATTGGCCCTGCAATCAATATTCTCGTCGTGGGTATTCTGGCCAAGGTCAAGATAATAATCGATCTTTCCTATCGTCCATATACAGAAGATACTTCTTCAATCCGTATGTATGTATCTTTTGTACTAGATAATCCATTTCTAAAATTAATTGGGTTGATGCATACCTTTCATATGTGAAAACATATGCATTGTTTCTTCATACAAATTTCCGGAATTAATAATACTTGGCATCATCAAGGATTTTTTGCAGATTTACTTGATGTGAGCAGTGCTCCATGCAAGAATGACTTGAGATAGTCGATAAGATCCAAAGTTATTTTTATCCATTTGGTATGACTTAAAAGAGTTTTAGCTTGATGGGCTTAGAAGGAGACTTGTTGCGAATAAACTGGCCTACTCTCTAACATTTTTAGTGTGATTAGTGTTGATCCAATGTTTTTGACACGCTACAGCTCTTGATTGACCCTTGTCCTCTTGACACATGAAGGCTTATCTACGGTTCCCAACCTTAGGGCTGCAATGCAACATAGTCCTCTATAATAATATTTCGATTCTATTACTAAAATTACCCCATCATTTCACTCATTAAAAAGGATTTTCGAGCTTTTGAATGAACATACTTTTTAACTTGGCATTCCTCTCTTGCCACCTGGCATTTATGTTTATTAGGATTGCCAAATTCTTTTGTCACGCTGTTTGGCTATAATTTTTCACACCTCTTTTGGTATTACTACTACGCGACACTAACTCTTCCTCAAGGCCGAGGAACATTGAGAGCGAACCTCCTTAACAAATTGTTTTGAGGTATTAAGCACTCTCGTTCTAAGAACTTTGCTCGGTAAATATATTTGCGAATATTTCCCCCCACTGTGTATATTTCATTAATGGTTGATAACCTTGATTGATTGTAATTACTACTATAAATCAAGATAGAAGGGCACTTACTCATTCGCCCTCTTTACAGGTCAAAGGTTCAAATCGCAAGATTCTCTCTCATGCTCTTTGTGCATGGTGAGTTCACAATTTGCTCACACTGAATAGGAGCCGAGGCCATTTTATAGTGTAGATCTCAATCATATGCTTATAAGGACAAGCTTACAGCCGAGGGAGAGTGTTAAGCATAACCCTACACCCCTTAGATACGTAGTTGTCATATACTTTCAAAGTTTTAGGGATGAATTTTCTAACATCGATCAACTAAAATTTTTAGAAAAGTTCAATAAACTCGAGCCCAATCTACTACAAACATGAAATAATCTTCTGGCCGACTTTCAAAGTTTTCACAATGTTCAAACAAGATATTGAAGTCTACAGATTCCATAATGAAAAGCTGGCCGAACACGACCACTATTAACTACTATTGACGGGATTATAAGATGGTCCCACATTGGGATTATCAGCCAACTTCGCACTCGTTATCAATCAATTTCTCCTGGCTGTTCACAGAGACAATTGGGCAGTGGGTACTGATCATTGAAGAGCCTTTAACACCAGATTTAGTTGACCAGCCAATGGAGAGAGAGTAGGATGCGCTACGGGCGTGCGTTAACTGAGGAAATGGTAGGTGCATGAGAAATTCATGACATAACCTAACATGTCCCGACAAAAAAAAAGCCTGGGTGATGATATGTGCATACTTAATGTATCAGGCCCATTTGGGATTAGGGTATCATCTTCGTGATTAAACCCTATTTTTCCATTTTTGAAGCGCTTAAATTTGTGACTTCTTTCTTATTAGAAGTAACACCAGAGAGTTTCCTCTATAGGTAATTCGTTTGCTTTGAAAATTGTTTGATAGGACGATTTTTGTTTTTGTCGGGCGGAAATTTATTAAACTCCACTAAAGTAAAGTATATCCTCGAAGTTAGGGATCAAAGATAGAGCAAAAGCCAATGAATTACAAAGACGAACATCAACCGCATTTTATCTCTACTTATACTTGCATTCAGCAAGTCTTAGAGTCGAGAGGGCTTAGAGGCTACCGCACACCTCTACTCTGTGCAACTTATCATTTCCGGACCCAAAAAAATGAAATATTTGAACTTGTTTAGATATTTCTGATATCATATACAAGTTTATAAAAGAAATTTTCTTCACTACTTTATCATGTTAATGCTTAGTCAGAAAGTATCCATTCGTTCATATGATCATCTATTGTTTATACATGGAGATAACCTATCATAAATTAAATTGCTATTTTAAATGAAATGTTACTATGATAATTAGCTTTGGGTGTCTTGAAAAAGATAAAACTTCCTAAAGGAACTTAAAAAATACCACCACTAACTCAAACTATTTCGATAACACCCTTCAGTATATCTATCTCTGCTCGAAACAAAAACGCATAGATTATTTTTCTTTCTATGTGTACTTATTTATCACGCAGTTTTCTTTCCTTAAGTGTTATAGTAATAGATATCAACAGCACCTTCAAGTTAAGTACATTCGACCGTGGAGAATCAGGAGATAGTCCTAACATAGTGCGCACACAAATGAATAGATAAGGGTAGAAAACTTGACTGAGTTGGAGAACAACGCAATCCCATACTCGCTTCGTTTCTTTCATGAAAAATAAGCGATTTGAAAAATATTTTTCAAAAATTAATCGCTTATGTTGCTTAAAAAATGAATAAATAGAATTTTTTTCATCACCTAAGAAAATAGTTAGGTGTTGATTATTATCGATGATTAAAATATTTTTCGTTGACTAATTTTTCTAAACGATATAAGCAATCACTTTTCGGAAAATATTTTTCAAGTCTCTTATTTTTTTATGAAACAAATGGAGTTCAGGATTTTAATATTCTCTCTTATGCGGAAAATTGATAGGATGAAAAACTTGTGAAGCGTATGAGTCTAATTGGTATTTGGTACCGTTTAAAACTATACATTTCCTAACTTTTTTTTTTTTGTTGGAAAGAACTTACTTAATAGCTTAAACTAAGAACGGTTTGGGACTATGGTTTATTTATACCTCAAAAATCAGGTTCAGTAAATTAAATTAAAAAATAATTAATGCAAGGCTTTGCTAGCATAAGAGTGTTCGAGTGACTATGAAAAAAAGAAAGTGTGTTGTGAGCCACATATTTTTGAAATAGTGAACTTCACAATAAATTTTAATTAATTGTTGTTTATTTTTTGTAGCATATTGTCAGTTTTACAATCATCCAAAGACGGTTAGATAATCAATTCTTATTGATGTGTGCACCAGAGAGAGGGAGAGATTGGGCGGCCAAGTGACGGCTTGCCATTAGCTGGATGGAAAACAAAGGGTGGTCATGGCGTTTTCCATTTGAATGCCCAAATCACCACACAACACCACCACCACACCTCCCCCCCACCCCCCCCCCCCCCCCCCCCCCCCCCCCCCCCCCCAATTATATACGGCACAACCGAGTTCCTCATTTTTAAGTCACACTCGATCAACTTGAGTTATTCCCTCTTCTGTCTTTATCTTCTTTTGTGATCAGTCATGTATCTTCGGCAAGCTCTCAATCCCGTCACGCTAGCTGCCTTCTGTGTTCTCGCGTGCTCTCTTCTGGTTTCGGTTTTGGGTCGACCAGCTACTTTCCTTCAAGACTTTCATGTTACGTGGGCAGATCCCCACATCAGGCAAATCAATGGAGGAGAGGCCATTCAACTCATTCTCGACCAAAGTTCAGGTAAGGTACGTACACAGGGATTATGTTCGGCTTGATTAAAATCTTGCGCATGCAAGTTTACTATCATCCTCATTGTACATTTGAAATGAAGAGAAAGGATGAAATTGTCATTGTTTTCCTGTCAATATGCCTCACCCATTAATGAAACCGAATAATTCAATTATTACATGATACCAGAGAAAAAAAATCGCCATATCATTATATTTAGACAAGCATTTATAAGTTCAAGGAAGGTAATCGAATCAAAGAGGAGCAAAAACATTTTAATTATCTGCTTATCTCGGTTGAACAAGGTGATCAACTTCAACAATAAATGTTACAGGATGTGGATTTGCGTCGAAACGCCAGTACATGTTTGGACGTGTGAGCATGAAGATTAAGCTCATCCCCGGAGACTCCGCCGGAACCGTCACCGCCTTTTACGTATGTTTTGTCTCTAGACTCTTCTCTCCCACCCCCCTTTCTTCCCCCTTATTCCTAGCCTGTGAGTTCTGATTCCCAGACTAACTTGTTGCATGCATGAACGGTGTGTGTTTGGCTTGGCCGACAGATGAACTCAGACACGGACAACGTGCGGGACGAGCTGGACTTCGAGTTCTTGGGGAATCGAAGCGGTCAACCCTACACGGTCCAGACCAACGTGTATGCTCATGGGAAGGGCGACCGAGAGCAGAGGGTCAACCTCTGGTTCGACCCAGCCGCGGACTTCCACACTTACTCCATCCTCTGGAACCATCGCCATGTCGTGTAAGAAGTCAAATGCTTTCTGACAAGTTTCTGATGGAGTCGCAATAAGTCAACTCTGGAGTGTCAGCGTGCATACTCAGTATTGACTTTCATGGCTCCTTCTGTAGACTTGCTGAGCTATGCACCTTTCGACCAATATGACAAATTAAGCTATTTTTTCTGCATGTTTCGTGGTGCGCGTCCTTTTATTTAGATTTCAATATGAACTTGATTCACTGGAATGAATCTCACTGCTACAACCCAATAGTCTTAGTCATTCTTTGTTGGGATTTTTGCAGATTCTATGTAGATGAAGTGCCCATAAGAGTGTACAAGAACAATGAGGCCAAGAGAGTGCCATACCCAACTTACCAGCCAATGGGAGTCTACTCCACACTGTGGGAGGCAGATGACTGGGCCACAAGAGGAGGCCTTGAGAAGATCGACTGGTCCAAGGCCCCATTCTACGCCTATTACAAAGAATTCGACATCGAGGGCTGCTCAGTTCCCGGGCCTGCGAGCTGCGCCTCGAACCTCAAGAACTGGTGGGAGGGCGCTCCGTACCAGCAGCTCAGCGCGGTCGAAGCGAGACGATACAGATGGGTCAGAATGAACCACATGATTTACGATTACTGTACCGATAGATCGAGGTACCCGTTGGTCCCACCCGAGTGTGAAGCAGGAATATAAAGAGACTTCGCTGCTCCGGACAAGGATAAAGGAGCTAAAATTTCCTAGTCGAATACATAAGGAATTATGTGGCCATGACATATGCTTGGTCATGCTCTTCGCAAAATGGGAAAATCCAATACGATGCAGTTACAAAGAGGGATTGTGCTTTTATGTATTCAGCAAGGAAAGCTGGCCAATGTCATTATCAATCTTGTAATTTGTTGTATATTTCGTGCAAGAACCTTCGGGAATAAAGTGTTAATATGGGACTTGTGCATGGCACTTGTTTGCAGTCAGTACATATCTAGTGGTCCCTTTTCGGTGGATTTTCTTCCTCGGGATAATCCCCCCTCCGGCGCGTGTCGACACATTTGGACACTTCCGACAGCATATGACTTGTCAAAATACTCTTATCGACGAATAAGTCTAATGATATTTTCAATACCATTTTTCACCAAACGAAATTGCACATAAAAGTGACGTTTCGCTGTAGTTTTGAGGGCCCTGTTGCCATCGCGATGGGTGTCGCATGACCCAGCATATGGTGACAATCAACCACTTCAAAAACTCGTCTCGATAAATTTGTTCCAATTATGTGTTCAAAAATAACTTTTATTGGACAAAGAGTCACGAACAATCACAGAGAATTAGGTTCATAGATGGGTTTTTTCACTAATTTGACTTGCCAATGAGGAATCTTATTCCTAAAACTTCACATATGAATTGCACATAAAAGCAACATTTCACTATAGCTTTGAGACCCCTATCACTGTGCTGCGTGACGCAGCATATGGTGACAGTTGACCACTGAAAAAACTCGTCTCGACAAAACTGTTTTGATTATGTGTTCAAAAATAACTTTTATTGGACATAAAGTTAGGAACAATCACAGAACAATAAGTTCATAAACGGGTTTTTTTGTACTACAATGAAGGACTTATTCCTAAATCTTCACTTATGAATTGCAGAGTTAACATGCTCAAATGCCTTGAATCACTGATCCAAAAAATACATCACTCAATGGAATATACCTTTGTTTTCAATAGATTAAGAGTTTCTTTTGCGGTCTTTGATAAAGAATGTCGTTCCACACATCGTGCGTTCGTTTGGGAGAGAAAGGAACAAAGTGCTGTCGTCGTTTTTTCACACACTGTTCTTTTTTTGTCTTTTGCAGGGGGAACGACATACATGACCAACCCGGGAAAAGAATGGGCGCCTAAGTTCTAGACATGGGCTCTGATGTCCAAGGCCCAACCTGATGAACCTCAGGCTGGGCAGCGGTGTCCAGGCCCAGCCTCTTTAGACATGAGCTTGTCCTCAATCGATCCCGGCGGACATAGCCCCGGTTTCTAGACCTGGCCACTGCCAAGGATCCAAAAATGAGCATATACCAATATCTAGTCATATTTTGAAAAATAATTTTTAATTTTTTAAATAGAAAATCATTTTTCCGAAAAGTGGAGGTTTCCCATTGATTCATTTTCCTAAGCAATCCAAATGCCAGAAAATGCGAAAAATAGTTTTCCGTGAGATAAATGAAACTAAATGTGACTGCAAGGAGAGAATAGAATTTGACTTAGGCTAAGTGTGAAACACCAAAAGTTGAAGGGTGTGCATACATTTGCAAGTAATTCTCATTCATGTGGATACACTTTCATATGTCGTTTTTAATCAGTTCCAACACTTAGAGATATAATTATTGGTAGGTTTTTTTGGGATTGATTTACTCTACAAATTTAACCATGCACGCCCTTGGTTTAGCACTTACATAATTCGAGAAAGCTACCATCTATCTTTTTATACTATTTTATCATTTTGTTAAGTCAGATCACCAATGTCAATTTCACAATATCGGACATGATAATTAGACGCATCCGATAATTATTTAAAGCACATAAACCTAACGGTTTATTATGGATGGATGAAAATTATAAATCGGCTTACACTAGGGTAAAAATACATCGAGAATTTTTATATCTGTTAAAAAAAAAGTTCTAGTAGAAATGTCGTATTGGACATGAATAAATTAAAGAAAATGAGTTATACCATGCTGTATTTTCATGCCAAATTAAACCATAAATTATGTCGTCAAAATTAAAGGTGATGTTGTGGAGTAATTCGGGCTTCTCGTAAGAAAAGAGATTCATTTTATCTCTAGGCATGTGATATATTTGATTCCCTTGATAAAAAGGGAAATATGATATATATATATATATATATATATTTTTTTTTTTTTCCCACGATACTTACCTACTTGGATAAAATTATCAAATCATTCATAAACATGCCTTATGGAAGTTAATTCAGCCTTAAACAAATTAAGAGCACATTAGGGTAAATTGTCACAAAAAATTTAATTCTATTGCATTTTTATCAATTCAATTCTAAACCTTTCATTTTTGTGGATTGAATCATAAATGTATTTCACACTTTACTAATGAGTCCATCTAACGAACATTGGCTGGAAATTACTGGCCTTGGTAATTTTTAAATAATTCGTTAATTATTTTTCATTTCCTTTTACCCCTTTTCTCTTACTTTTGTTGATGGCCAACCAACAGCCTCAGGCCAAGGTTGACATTGGCCATACTTGGGCAACCATTGACGAGGGTTAGCCTTGCCAAGCTAGTGAGGGGAGCCAGCACTAGGGCTTGCTGTCACGCCCCGCGCCCCGGGCAAGAGCACGCGAGCATTCCTGCAAGCAAACCAACAATAATCTCACGATGGTCCCAAGATCCACCAATAGGAGTCGAGAGATATAATAAATACATCACGCATACGGAAGCGATACTTAAATAAATCCCAGTACAATATATATATATATATATATATATATATATATATATATAGATTAAGTGGGACCTGGATAGCATATATCATTCATACACCAAGGCGTACTGCTCATATAACTCGAATACTAAACCTGCTAAACAAAAAGGCGACAGGGTAAGCATATCAAAAGGAAACATCACAAAATCTCTCAAGAGTGGGGTCAGGTCGCCAGTCAAGATCGATCCACCAACAAAAGTATCTTAGGATGAGCTGCTGGAATCGTCCATATCCTCTGTGTCCTCAGTCGGCTCATACTCGAAAAATATCTCGGACGGAACCTCCACTAAATCCTCCATAGTCGCCTTCTGCGACGGCTCAGTGAGGTCACCCTCGGACGCCTCCAAAACTATGGCCTCCTCTTGCTCCTGCTCCTTGGTGAACTCTAAGGTCGGTGTCCGCTGTGGTCCATTTCTAGACCCTACTACCGACCCCTCGGGCAACTCTTACTCCGCTACAATCTGGCACCAGTCGGGTATGACACCCAGAGGTACCACATGGGGCTTCAGTGGCCCAGTTTGCGTGTCCCCCTTCTTCTTGAACCACGCCTCGAACCTATAAGGCTTCCACTCAGGCTTACCCTTGTCCACCCATACGACGGTACACTTCCTCACATATACGTTCCCCTGCCTGTCTGGGAACTCATCATAGTACGCCGTCATCTCCTTTGGGCCCCCAAAACGAATTGGCCTCATAGCTATGACCTAGGATCTGTAAAGTAAGGTTTCCTCAAAAGGGGTGAGATACACATCTCAGTAAGAAAAACCTAACCTTAGGTCAGGTTGAAAGTCCACTCAGGTAATCGCATTCCTCCACAAATCCAAACTCAATAAATACACAGGCATATCAATCACAATCAAGAAACAACAACATATAGAAGACAGACATGCATTTATGATCTCGTGTCATACTCATATGCACATTATAAGAGTCCTACTGTCTGGGCTATGGCAAAGTCCCGATCCTAGGTCTGCCTTTCAATAATGTCTCTAAGTCCTTCCATTACCCTCAGTAGATCGTCCACTCTCGAATCCTCAGCTACGGGCAGCCTCGAGCTAGAGGCTCTGCCTCTTGGTCTTTCAGGTCTTCTAGATGGGTTACTCATCCTTGCTTCTTTCTACTGAACCTGATCCACCACAAGTTCAACAATGAGTTAGTAACTTACTCATTCATCCAATCTAGAGTTACTAACTACTCCTTAATAGAAATAGTTATACAATAACAGCACTCCATACATTAATTTCAGAAACATTTCAACCAATGGCCCATGGCCATTCCTCATTTCCATCCACTCTAGTGATTCACCAAGACCAATCACTTTCATTCATCAGGTAAGCCAAGGTCCAGAAATGACCTTCAATCTTAAGCAGAGAACTTAACTCCTTATGCCTTGCCACAATCTTACCAAGGTCAAACACCATCCTTAGGTGTCAAGTCACACGCTAGGCATCCCATGTCATACCCTGATCAGTCTCTTAAGACCTCGTTATCCGTCCTTGTCCCAACTTAATCCTCCTTATTACTCGAATCCTCAACCAACTTTGTATCGAGCTGTCCTTGCTCTGATACCAAACAAGCGAGGATGTCACGCCCTGCGCCCCGGGCACGAGCACGCGAGCATCCCTACAATCAAATCAATAATAATCTTGCGGCGGTCCCAAGATTCACCAATAGGAGTCGAGAGATATAATAAATACATCACGCATATGGAAGCGATACTCCAATAAATCCCAGTACAATATATATATATATATATATATATATATATAGATTAAGTGGGACTTGGATAACATAGATCATTCATACACCAAGACGTACTGTTCATATAACCCGAATACTAAACCTGCTAAACAAAAAGACGACAAGGTAAGCATATCAAAAGGAAACATTCACAAAATCCCTCAGGAGCGGGGTCAGGTCGCCAGTCAAGATCGATCCACCAACTGAAGTATCTTAGGATGAGCTACTGGAGTCGTTCGTATCCTCTACGTCCTCAGTCGGCTCATACTCAAAAAATATTTTGGACGAAACCTGCACTAAATCCTCCATAGTCGCCACCTGTGACGGCTCAGCGAGGTCACCATCGGACGCCTCCAAAACTATGACCTCCTCCTACTCCTGCTCCTCGGTGAACTCCAAGGTCGGTGTCCGCTTTAGTCCATTTCTAGACCCTACTACCGACCCCTCGGGCAACTCCTGCTCCGCTACAGTTTAGCACCAATCGGGTATGACACTCGGAGGTACCTCGTGGGGCTTTAGTGGCCCAGTCTTTGTGTCCCCCTTCTTTTTGAACCATGCCTCGAACCTATGAGGCTTCCACTCAGGCTTACCCTCATCCATCCATACGACGGTACACTTCCTCACATATACGTTCCCATGCCTATCCGAAAACTCATCATAGTACGCTGTCATCTACTTTGGGTCCCCAAAACAAATTGGCCACATAGCTATGACCCAGGATCTGTAAAGTAAAGTTTCCTCAAAAGGGGTGAGATACATATCTCAGTAAGGAAAACCTAACCCTAGGTCAGGTTGAAAGTCCACTCAGGTAATCACATCCCTCCACAGATCCAAACTCAATAAATATACAGGCATATCAATCACAATCAAGAAACAATAACATATAGAAGACAAGCATGTATTTATGATCTCGTCTCACACTCATACGCACATGTACTCTCAGCTTGCCACTTGACCACATCCATCAACCTCCGCCTGCCTCATTCTTTAGCCTGCGAACTAGTCGCCTCATGTTCGGTCCGCGTAAACGCATTATACTATCATCGGTGACCCGCGTAAACACATCAAGTCCCGATGAATCTCCAGGCAATACTCATCAACTCATACTCCGTCCTGCAAACATTTCGCATCAGGACTGTGGCTATCTCAACCCCACGACTTCGTAGCATTGGGGCGCCACCTAACCATACTTCACCCCACGACCTCGTCGCATTAGGGTCTCGACCTCCCGCTCCGTGTCTCACACGCCTCAAGGCCTCGCCATGCCATGCTCATGCCACATCACCTTGAATGCCTTGAATTTCAATTCAGTTTCACACTCACTAGCAAGCACACATTCAAATGCATTTCATAAATTCCGTGGCGTGCAAATCAATTTAAATGGCATACAGACATGGCAAACAATTCTGGCATAGGCAAAGTCATACAATCATTCCTTAACGTCTCAGGACATATCGAGCCATCCCATTTGAAATTTTTTTCCTAAATCACTCCATTCGATCCTCGACTTACCCAATCGAGTCCAATCCCCCTAGCCTCGATTTAGGAATTTCCTTACCTTGGCTTGATAACACAAATTACTCCTCTTTGAGCTCCAAAGTTTCGGCCAACCCAAATCCAAGGGTCAATTTGTCGTGCAACCTAGAATATTCAATCGATCCGTCAATTTTCAAGTCCAATTCTTCAATTCATCAATCCAAATCATCCATAACTCAACTCTCAACGCTTCATCACATCACAATCATCAATTTGCAGCTCAAAACCATCGTCCAAGGCCTTCAACAGATTCAGTTTGGCCCAGCATTGAACCAGTTCCATTTGGTTCTGTTCATTCCGGGTCCAACCGGTCCTAATCTACTTCAAATCCATCAATTATACACTATCCTACCTCTTATAATGTCTTCCTAAGGGTTTGGGAGGCTTACTGATCGTTTGGAGTCGGTTGGTCGCCGAAAAGTCGTCCGAAGTCGCCGGATCGCTTAGGATCAGAATACCGGCAGATTCTGTCCAAAATGTTCAAGGCCGGTCGTGGTCAAATACTTATCAAATAAATCCTCAATTTTTACCATAGAATGTTACTGAGCCTCCAAGAAATTTGAGCTCAAGATAGGTTTTGGCCATCAAAGAGAGTGAGAACCAAACCTACTTCAGGTTGGTTCTGATTCCGTCGGCTTTTGGAAAAACTTTTGCTCAGAACACCTTGGAGCTCCAAACGCCGTGATTCTTGTTGGAAGAGCTCGGAAAGACGTGGATCTTCGTCTGGGTGGCTGGCTGGTAGCAGATGGTGGCCAGAGGTAGTGATTGTGGCCTGCGAACGGGCGGTCTAGCGGCAGTCGGGCTGTGGCAAAAACTGAAGAGGAAGAAGAAGGAGATTTCGGTGGCTTGGGAGGCTTGGTCTGGCCGAATGGGGTTAGGGAGAGAGAGAAGAGAGAGACAATTTTTGTTATATTCAAATTTTGGTCAATGGGGTTTGAATGGTAGGTATGGGAAAAGTGACATGACCCTAACCCTTTGATCTTTGACACTTGGCATTTGCTTTCCCCATGGAGATCCAATGGCCACCTTTTGTCCTTCATTTTTGGCAGCCCAAGGAAGGGTATAATGTCCATTTTTCCCTTCTTCGATTATAAGGGCAAAGTTCTAAGCTTGAGGGGCAAAACGGTCATTTTATCCTCGACGTTCCGAATGTTGTTTTTCTCATTTCAGGGTTATTCGATAGGGTAACGACCAATCCAAATGACGTTGGAATTCTTGTTTATTCATTTCAAACTTTTCAGGACTCGTTTCTGATAGTTTTCTTTGTCAGACGTGATTCCAACTTATCCCGAACTGACGAACGGCTTTTGCAGACATTACGCGTATCGACCTCGTGATTCTCATCATGTTTAGGCCTCGTCAATTCATGGTGGCTTTGATTATCATGTAATTGTGAGGGTTTATCACTAGTCCCTATGGTCTCGATCGTTACAGTCTAATTCAGAATAATTTTGCAAATCATACGCTGGTTAAGCGGCATTACCCGCGCTCCAATTGTACGACACTCGCATGGTAATCCTTGATTGTTCTTAGATTAGCCTTTTGGTGGTTCTAAATATCCCCTCGACAATCCTTATGGTCAAAACACCATTTCTTATCCGAGTCGCCTAGGTCCACGTACCTCGTCTCACGTTAGCTTTTCCCCTTTGGTCGGCCTACTCAAATTAATCAGATTTGAGAGAAATACAACTGAAATACATCGCTTGATTTATATAAACTTCTCATTACAGAGCCTGAAACTGACTGGAAATCAGAATGTTATACACGCCCTTGCCCGAACGGGCCTTGCTTGTGGCAGGTGATAGCAACCCTTGCCCAAGCAAGGCCCACTCCCCTAGCCATCACATGTGGTCAACCACCGACAAAGGGAAGAAGAAAGGAAAGACAAAAGAGAAAAATGAAAAAAAAATCACAAAAATATTAAAATATCATTTAAATTGCCCATGTCAGTGCCATCTATATTACATATGACAATCGCGCCAACCCTGTCTCGTAGGACAACCGGCATCCATGCTAGCAAAAGTTAATCAGATGGAATCAGCTGGAAAAATGTGAAAAAGTAGATTCAATTGGCGAAATTGAAAAGTTAGGACTGAATTGGTATAAGTGCAATAGGTTTAAGGCTTTTTCTTACAATTCTCAAAACATTAAGAAACCTTCGACACACAGACTGAACATGAAGAACACAAGCAAATTCAAAGAGTAAAAGCAAAGAGTTAGCGAGCTGAAAAGCGAGAGAAAATAGAGCATAATGCGAGGAAGTTTTAGTTGAAACCTTGAGTCAAAGCAGAGGCAAAATCGAGAGAGGAGGGTTGTCAGTTGTCACGGCCTCGAACCAGATGTAACTTTTGTCGAAGAATATAGGGATATTTATATAAATGGTCCCTAAAATTTTGCAAAATGTGCAATCTGGTTCCTGAATTTTTAATTTGTTCAATTTGGTCTCTGAAATTTGACAGATTGTGCAATTTGATCCCTAAATTTTGACTTGTTCAATTTAGTCCTTAAAGTTTTAGTGCATGTTCAATCTAATCCCTAAATTATAAAAAAAAATATTCAATATAGTCCTTTTGTTAATTTAAGATCAGGGATAACATTGAATATTTTCATATAGTTTAGGGACTAAATTGAACAAGTCAAAAGTTTAGGGATCAAATTGCACATTCTTTCAAAGTTCAGGGACTAAATTGAATAAATTAAAAGTTTAGGGACCAAATTGCACATTCTACCAAAATTTAGGGACTATTTGTGTCATTTTACCAAGAATATAACCTGCTAATGTTTTGTTTTGATTTTTGTCGAGAATTTGTTCCCAGATTTATGATTACCCAAATTGAAAACATGGAATGATTTCCCTGGAATATGGTGCGGTCCAAATCAATTTCCTTCCTATTCCGTCTTCGTTTAATGTTTCTTATGAGCATGTGAAATTGCTTGTTTACAAATTTTTAATTCATATTTGCACTTGTTCTTGCTATAGAAACTTCTACGATTGTGAGGGTATACATTTTTTAATTCATATTTGTACAATTTTTTTTAAAAATTTAGTCAGAATTCGTTGACATGAATGCCGATCATCCTACATAGCACGGTCACGCATATAAATTTTTATATTATCTTTGTTGTTTTTTCTTTCTTTTTACTTTCTTCTTCTTTTTGGGCGGAAAGGCTGGCATCGCCTAGGCCATAGTTGAGGCTCGATCAGGAGAGGGTGAGCCTTGGTGAGGGATCCCCTCACTAGATCTTGCCTTGGCGAGGCTAATCCTCACCCGTCTGGACCTCGTTTGTGGCACGTGACTAGACATCTGAAAAAAGAAGAAGAAAGGAAAAAAATGAAAGAAAAAATCAGAAACAGTGATAAGATAATTGAAAAAAAACCTTAAAGTACTATTAAAAATTAGTAATGTCAGCATGAGCGATGCCATGTAGGATGCGACGTTGACATAGTAATTTCTGGCCAAAATTGGCTGGATAGACTCAATTACAAAATTTGAAAAAGTTTAGAACTCAACTGGCAAAATTTCAATTTTAGCATTGAATTGAGAAAATTGCAATAAAATTAGGACACATCTGACAATTTTCTTAGTTTTTGATATGCTTATTCCTTCCCAAAGGAGTCCCTGACCATCCTCTTTGCGTAGAGTTGTCCGTACATGGTATGGGGCCGTTTCCAAGCTTCACGTTAGGTTGGATGTTGGTTGTCCATACAGTGTATGGTCTGAACTAGGGGTGTGCAACCAGATTGGGTTGATTTGGAAACTGGATTGGCTCACCCAAAAAATAGGGTCGGCAACCAGTTCTCGCTCAAATCGGTATGGGTACCGGTTCTAAATTTTGAGAATCGGTTTAAATCGATTTGATTTTCGATTCTAGGTGTAGGCCCACCCGAATCGATTTTTAGAACCAATTTTTAGTTGATATTAAAAAAAAGAAATCTTAAGTTCCGATTCCCTAGTGTGTTGCTACCCTTGTTGCTCATGCTCTTTGCTCACGGACCTTGGCTCCCCACCTCCTATCATTTAATTTTTATTTGTTGGATTGTTCCTTTTGTTGGATTGTACTTTTTATTGCTCATTTTATTGATACTCATATTATTTTAATGAAAAAAATGGGTTTTCAAGAAGATCCTGGAACCGAATCGAAAAACAAGATCGTCTCCAAAATAGGTTCCAAGAAAAATAAGGCCAGTTTTTGGTTCCAAAAGCTGAGAATAAGTTATAACAGAGCCGGTTTTAGGGTCTAGGTCTGGACCCGGCCCATGCTCACCCTGCCCATGCTCACCCTTAGCTAAACCGCAGGCGTTAAGCCAATCTAGGCCCATCCACGCTCCACGGATTAGCCTTCTCTGGTCCTTTCGTCTTGTGGTCACTTTAGGATGGTCTATTCTCATTTGGGGTCTTTTTTCTTTGGCACAACCGAGCATGCGTTTTCCTATGTTGATGTTAGGCATTCCTTTTCTCTTTTTCTTTATACCTTGAATATTAAATAGTGAACATATGCCCACAACAAAGATTTCAGATAAGATATTTTTCACTCATGGAGCATTAATTAATTTTGTTGCGTAAAGTTATGTGTAAAAAAGGATAAAAAAGATTAAAAAAAGATAAAAAGTATGTATATAGCATTTACGTGTTTCTCGCAATACGATTTGTTTAGTTTTAAATAGTAGTTTCTAGGGGTATCAGAACTGCACTATAAACTGAACTGAACCGAACTGAACTGTAATTTCACATATTTTTAGTTTAGTTCAGTTTTTGGTTCAGACAGTAGAATAAACCAAAAAAAAATTTCTAGTTCAGATATTTTGGGATCATGTATAGTTTGGTTCAGTTATTGAATGTGGACACGTGAAATCTGAAAAGCCCAGTAAAACTCACACTAGCAACCCAAAAATAAAAGTAGAATGGTTTCGAAAAACGCAAAACCCTATACTGAAAATCCCTGTCCGTCTCTCGTCCTCATCTCCATCTCCCATCGTATTCGATCGAGCGTATTCTCTGGTCTCCATCGTACCGTCTCTAGTTCAAACACAGGTGTAAGAGGACGTCGTAAATCTATCTCTACATCTTAGTGTCACAGGCAGGCAGGCATTGCTCAAGATCATCGTTCATGGCGACATTGGGTGCGCTTCCAGGGCTTCCTTTGATCTCTCGGTTTCTTTTTGTGCTTTCTTTGTTTCTCATGTTGGGCTAGCTCGGCTTGTGTTTGATGGGTTAGTCAGTGAATGGGGATTTTGTCGAATCTCTATTTCTTTCATTTCCATCATGCTGTGAGAATCGTCCACTTTAGAAGCCCTAGTGTTACATATTACTCATGTTCTCCAGTCTTCGGTAAGATAGGAAAAGAAGTGAAACATGTTCTCAAACATATGCAAGTTGTTTTGTTTTGGATCCACCGTTGTGTGGTTGTCGTGCTTATGGTAACAAAAGCCATTGCTGGTCCCACCTTGAGGACTTGGCCACCCTTGTGGGAGGTCGCCGACGAAAATTGTCACGCCCTGTGTGACATTTCGAATTTCGATTTTCTCGAGGCTATTGAATAAAATGATATCGATCGGTGTATTTCACTTGTAATTTGCTCAGATTTGGCCACTCTTGAGTTATCTAATCAAAAGAGAAAGACTGACGTGAAGTCGGATACGTGAACCTGGAGAATTTGAATGAGAAATAACACTTTGATCATAAGGATTGTCGAGGGAATATTTTGGGCCAGTATAGAACGATCATAGAATGTCTTGCTAGCGTTATACGTTGGGATGCGGGTGATTCCACTTAACCAATGTGTAATTTGCGAGAATTTCCTAAAGTAGATTCCAATTATCAGGATCGTAGGAACCAACGATAAACCCTCGCAATTGCATGACAACTAAAGTCTCTACGGCTTGAGAAAATCCCAAGGTCGATACGTGTAGCGCCTATAAGAGTCGCCCGTCCGTTAGAGATAAACTGGAATAACAGTTGACGAGAGTTCGACATGAAATTAGATCTCAAGATTTGGGTATTGGACATTGAGGAATTTCAATATTTTAATTGAAATGGACGTCGCCTCATCGAGGGTGGTTTATATTGGAAAATGGAATTTCGGACAAAAAGTGCCAGATGACCATTCTGCTCCTCAACCTTTGGCCTTGCCTCAAGAACTAACGGAGGTCATTTTTGGTCATTTTAGACCCCTCTTTATGCTACCGAAAATTTGATGTACAGATGGTCAAAGGAAGTCAAAGCCCATGGATCAACTAATGGAAGTTTGCCAAGTGTCAATCAGAGAGGATGACAAGTATTAAATGCCCATTAATTACCCATCTTATCTAATCGACCCAAAATGCATTATTGAGGTAGAAGACTCTTTCTCTCTCTTCATTTGGTCGGCCACCCTCTCTCTCTTCCTCTTATTCTTCTTTTTCCACTCAGCCGAATAGTTTTCTTGTGGACAGAGAAAAATTGCTTCATTGTTCCGGTCATAACTTTATCGTCCGACATTGGATTGAGGTAAAACTACCGCCATCTAAAAGCTTATCGTCTCGCCGTTCCAACAAAGTAGTAAAATCTTAATTTGACTCAGCTGTTTGTCTTGTAGGTCTATTTATGTGGATAAAAAACATATTCTAATCCGGTTTTAGAGAGAATACATTTTTAGGGGCTTTCGAGTTCCAAATGACTCCAAAGTTTCGGTGAAGTCTTCTAAACTCATAGTATTGAAGTTTACTGAGCTTTGATTGTAATTTTTGTCGAGTTTTGATGGGTGTACATGGCTGATTTGTGGAGGTTTTTAACGAGCAAATTCTGACCGTGTGAGGACCGTGAAGGAACAAGGCTGTTCGAAGGTCTTGTGAGATTATTTCGCAACAAAACTCCTGGTGAGCTTCCTAATCACATAGATTGAGGTCTTAGCAAGTTTATCTCATGAGAAATTGAAGCCTAAGATTGAGATACGACTTGATTATGCGGATTGAACCAAACCGATTCTATTTTGTGGAAGTACCCTGTTCTGGCCGGACCTGGTGATGACCATTTAGGAGATATTTTGACTTCGAAATGACTCATGAGACTCCATAAGACGTTATGTGAAGTGTTAATGGGGAGTATGTGAAGTGGATTGGGAGTTAGAAGTAATTTAAAGGGTAATTGGAGCATAAAACTCCAAGTTACATTCTGCCTTGCATGTGGCTACATGAACAGAATGTATTGAGGGTTCGTGGAAGTATCGTCATGTATTCGATCGATTGATAAGGTGTCTTGAGTTGCCAATTGAATGGTTATTGAGGAAATTGGCTTAATGGAAGTGAAATTCAATAGCTTTTGATCTGAAATTGGTGAACTTTTCTGAGTTGACGAGAGACCCTTGGTTGGTTGCATACTTGTGGCATTGAGGAGAATCACTTGGTGTGGAATTTTATTAATCGATCAAGGTAAGTATTTCTTAAACCCTTACTTGAACATTAGCACACTACTATATAGATTGGTTCTATGATTTGATCGATTGTTCAAGCCTTTGGCTTACATTGCTTGATGCAATTGTGTGATGATCATATTATGATAGGTAATTGAGATTTTAAATGGCTAGAGAGTCCTAGTGATAAGAAATGGCTATAGTGTCTCATGTGAAATGAGACGGCTGTGGTGCCTTGTGAAAAGAAAAGGCTATTGAGCTCTTGAGGTATACATTGCGGTCAGAGAGTCTTGTCATGTAAGTGGCTATTGGGCTTGGTGACATAGTTTGACTTTGATGCCCTATTTATTGAGTTGGCTATGACGCCCTGTTATTGAATTGGCTAGTATGCCTTGTTATTGAATTTGTCATGATGTTGATGCTATATAGATGGCAATAATGCCTATGCTATATAACCGATTATAATGCCGATGTTGTATGAATAGGCTATAGTGCCCTAGCGATTAATTGGCCTGTGGCTTGGGAGATCGCATTGGCTTGATGCCCCTAATGATATCGATTGGCCTGTGACCCCGGTGATATCAATTGACTATGAGTTTCGGTGATACCGATTGGCCTGTTGCCACAGTGGTATCGAGCGGTTATGAGCCCCTAAAATAGTAGTTGGCTATGAACCCCAGAGATACAAATTGGCCTGTGGCCCTAATGGTATTGATTGGTTGTGAGCTTAGAGGTACCGATTCGCCTGTGGCCCCGGTGATATTAGTTGGCAAGAGTGCCAGAGAAGTACATCACGATCGAGAGCCCAGGTGATGATTGACTATGATGACTTGTGACGTTATGTGTGCTTGTTTATATGTCGTGTGCTTGAAGCATGAAGCTGTGGGGTTTAACGTGATTAACTGTGGCTTTTGGTTATGCCTATCTTGCGAAGATAATTGATTGATGGATGTCTTACGCCATTACTTGGACAATGTTTTGCATTTGGTGTTGTTTCATGGTTTGGGGGGACTGGTGTTCAGATCTAGATTTAGGTTTCACTTGTTGAGATTTGTATCTCACCCCAGTGGAGAATTACCTTTTTCAGGTTCCAGGCGATGGAAATCCGAACTTGCCAATGATTGATGTTCGAGGAAGTGATTGTAGGGGATGGATTTATGTTTTTGTGGCTTAAGGGATTTCATGTTACCTTGAAGTTAGAGTTGTATTATCTGAACTTGTAATTGATGATTATAAGAAGGCGTATCCTATGTACTAAGTCATCTCAATGTGATTTTGTATGGATCAGTTTATGTCTTCCGTGATCTTGTTTCTTTTTGAGTTATGATTCGATTAGCCGAGGGATCCTAGGTGATTATTGAAGATCAACGGCCTAGTGAAACGTTCGCATGCTCACCGGGTTCGGGGCGTAGCATCCCCGTTTAAGTGGTATCAGAGAAATGTCAACTCGATCTATTATGATTGAGGTTTGGAGTGATAAAGAGTGATGACTTGGGGACAATTAGGTAGTGCGACTTTTAGGATTAAGCATGGATTGCTGAATCTTAAGAACTATAGGCTTGAACGCGTGAGGTATTCTAATGGTCTTGTGTCGACTTAATGGATGATCTTGAGTGATTTTATGAATAAGGCTCACAAGGAAGTGAGTAGAGATTGAGGAGTGCTAAGCTTGGATTTGAGGTTGCTAGAGAATAGATTATAAATGAAGCGTCAATTGGAGTATATGATTGTGATTTGATTTGTTAATGACCTAACTTGAGGAGCATGAGTTATAAAAAGACGACTGGCATTAGCAGATTCAGGCTTGAATTGCATTGTATCTTGATGGTTTGGTTATTGATTGCTAATGACAACCTTGGAAGGTATGAGATGAGGTGTATACAAGGAAGTGGGTAAGGAATATTTTGATTAAAGGCTAGTTGTGATCGAATGCATATGTATTTGATGTGAATAACGACTAGACTTAAGGTATATGGTTGAATATAGACAATTGATATGTGAGATGTGACGGTCATTGGTAGAACCAGAGGTTTTCTATAATTGAGGCTTGATGTGGAAATAATTGTGGTATGACAAGTGGTGAGAACGAACATGCTATGCATGTGTTTGTGGCTATGAAATGAAAGTTGATGAGGGTGCATGTATGGGCTTATCACTATTAGACTTAATAAACTGTTGCTTGGTATGGAACAAGTTGATGGGATACCTATAAATCATCATGAAGTATGGTTTGGGATGTATGGAACGAGACTTTCTCTGTAGATATATAACTTGGGACAACCTACAACGGTCAGGTCTAATGAGGGCGGGGAGTGATCACCGGGACAGAGAGGTCTGGACATGGAGCGGCTCCTGGCAGGGTTCTAAGATGGCAAGAGGTAGGAGCAACCCAAGTCATAACTTGAAAGGGAAAGTCTAAGTATCAAGTTGAGTCCAATTGTGGTTAAGAGATGTATGGCACGGGATTGATTCTCGAAGTAAATGTTCAAAAGTGGCATAGCATATGAAATGACGCATGTGATTAACATGATTAAGAGCTTTATGTTTGGCAGTTAATGCCGCTTGAAAAAGAAAATTGACATTTGTGATTGGCCTGTTAGGCGTGTTTTATGATTGACATCATGTGATTGGCTTGGCCAAGATCTAACTGAGAGATTAGACGACGCGTGGGGAGTTTATACCTTGTCAAACTGATGTAGTTGAGAATGAGATAGTCTGTTGAGATTATGATAGAGTGGCAGATGCCTTATGCTTATAGTATGAGCGTTTGACCATGAAAGCGATGCCTTGAGTGGTTGCTTGGTGTTGAACTTGTTGAGTTTTGGACTAGTTGAGGCTTGCCTAGTAATGGCTATTAATTGAGAAATTGCCTCGTTGAGACTGGCTTGTTGTGTGGTTGTTACTTAAGGATGACTTGAAATCCTTGAATAAAGAGTAACTAATTGAGAGTTGTTTGTGTGACATTCTAATTTCCTAGTAATTTTAAGACTCATTAATGAGAAGCATATCTAGCGATGTGTTTCAGTCATATCTCGTTCGAATTTGATCAATTTGAGTAGGCTGACCAAAAGGGAAAGACTAATGCAAGACAGGGTACATGGACCTAGGGAACTCGAATAGGAAATGACGCTTTGACCATAAGAATTGTCGAGGGGATGTTTAGAATTGTAAAAGGGCCGATCCAAGAACGATTAAGGAATGCATTGCTAGCGTTATACAAATGGAGCACGGGTGATGCCGCTGAACCAACGTATAATTTGCAAAATGTTCCTAAATCGGATAGTGACGATCGAGACTATAGGAACTAGTGATAGACCCTCACAATTACATGACAATCAAAGTCGCCATGAATTGACGAGCCCTAAATGTGATATGAATCACATGGTCGATACGCGTAATGTCTGCAAAAGCCGCCCATCGGTTTTGGATAGGCTAGAACTACGTCTAATAGAGAAAACGACTAGAAACGAGTCTTGAAAATTGAAAAGGGAGAATCAAGAATTCCAACGTCATATTTGGATTAGCCGTCGCTTTACCAAAGAATATTGGAATGAGAAAAACGACGTTCCGGACGTTGAGGGTAAAATTATCATTTTGCCCCTCAAGACCTAGCCTTATTTATATAATTGGACGAGGGCATTTTGGTCTTGTATACACCCCAAGGCTGCTGAAAAGTTGGATGAATCTTGGCCATTGGATTTGCTTGAATGACACTGAGGACATGTGTCAATAGATTAGGTAATGATTGGTCATATCCTCTATTCCCCAACTACTATTCAACTAGTTGACCTTGAGACTTGCATATAGCTTTCTCTCTCTCTCTTCCATGACCGGTTATCACCCCCATTTGGCCGAAACTTTCTCCTTCTTCTTCCTCCCTTTTGCCGCTCACCAACCGATTTTGTGCCGTCGGTTTGCTACCGCCGACGACCCCCTCCGGCGACTTCTAGCTGCCAAGCTGACCATCCACACCTTGCCCGACCTCTTGCCGACATACTCGAAGTGGAAACGAGTTGTTTGACCCAACGAAGAGCTCTGGCCAACCATTCTCCCAGAAGTCGATGAAAACCGTCGCAGTTGGAGGTACGCTGCTGTTAGGACTTCGTAGGACCTCTTAACGTTTGAATCTTTTGGCTAAATTTTGTGGAGATCTAGGAGATTCATAAAATGAGTTGTGGTAAAAATTTGGGCCAAATTTGATGGAGGTTTGATGATGAAATGGTGTCACCTTTGATGGACAGAAACTGCTGGTTAGAGGACTAAGGGAAACTGGTGATATTCAAGGTGTTTCCGGCGACGACTCGGCCCCAAATCTTTAGTGAGCTTCCCAAACCCTTAGATTTACATATTAGCAAGTAGGTTAGTGAATAAATGGCGAATTTGAGGTAGTTTAAAGGCTAGATAATCTCGGTATACACAGAACCGAAAATAGCCTGGTTCGGTTCTGTGCAAACGGATTCTGTGAAGGCTGTTATGGGTTGGATTTGAACCTCAAATTCATTATTGAGACATGCTAGAATGTAGAGGATCATGTCATTAAGGTTGGTGATTCTTGGATGGGTGAATTAGGCAAGAGAAATTGAAGATTGGTTGGAATTGCATAGGTTCACGGTGGACTTGGTCTTGGACCACTTGGACTGAATTTGAGGAGGTGCTTGAGGAGAGAATTTGTGACATTAAGCTTGAGGTAAGGGAACCCTAAACTTATGATAGGATGATTGGACTCAATTGGGTGAGTCGAGCGAGATCATGATTGATTTTGAGTGACTTCGACGAGATTATTCATTGTGTGTCCTAGAATGGTATAGAAGGCTTGAATGTGTACAAATGCTTGTGCCTGAATTGTCTACCATGTCTGAATGTCGATTTGACTATCATGCATGCCATGAGTATTTGAATTGTTCTTGAGTTGCACATAGCATTATGTGTGTGGATTGAATGGGAATCATAGCATGAGTGTGACATGGTAAGACCTTGATGCGTATGAGACGCGGGGTGGTGTGATGAATACCCTAAGGCGCTGAAGCACGGGGTTTGGAGTGGTATGGCACCATGATGCGTATGAGATGCAGGGTTGAGAATGCCATAGTCCTGATGTGTTGAAACGCGGGACGGAGTTGTGATATGTCGACACTAGCCTGGAGTAACATTGAAATCTGATGCGTTTACGCGGGTTGTCAGTAACGGTATGATGCGTTTACGCGGATCGAGCTTGAACCGTTCTAAACGCGGGCATGAGAATGAGGCAGGTATGAAGGGTAGAAGTGGTGGTGTGTCGTGGCGGTGTGCGCATGATCTTAGTGATGTGTTGTGATGCCATGACTGCCTGTCTAGCATCTGCATAATTGTTGATAATTGAATGCCTCCTGTATTTGTTTGCACGAAACGCTAATGTTTTTAACTGCCTGAGTAGACTGTCGGCTTAACATAGGGTTAGCACCCACCTTACTAAGATGTGTATCTCACCCTATTGGGGACCTCCTTTTTTTACAAATCCTAGGTGCTGAAGATGTGGCCTATCAAGTTTGGTGACCCCAAGGAGATGTTCGTTTATTTTGATGAGTACCCTGACGGGCAGGGGACTATTTATGTTAGAAAATGTAGAGTGGTGTGGGTAGACGAGGGTGGCAATAGCTGGAAGCCTCATAAATATGAGGCCTGATTTCGAAAGGTTGGGGATGTATCTACAAGGTCGCGAAAGCCTACTGAGTTACCTTAGGGAGTTGTCCCCAGTTGGTGTTATCCCACCTTGGATTTAGAGTAAGCTGAGGGGCAGTTGCCGGGTCGAAGAATGGACCTGAGAGGACCTCAACTTTTGAGGATACTGAGGAGGTCATAGTGGTTGAGGCTACAAAGGATGACCTGGTGGAGCCGTCTACTGAGGAGACCATGGAGGACGTCGTTGAGGTTTGTTCGGAGACCTTCTCGGAGTACGTGCCCACGGAGGAGGCAGGGGAGACAGATGACTCCAGCAGCTTGTCTTAGGAGTTCCCGATTTGCTAGTTTGATCTTTTGATGGCGATCCTAACCCTGTTTCTTGCTGGATGTTGATGATGGATCATTTTGTGTACTTACCCCGTCACCCCTTTATTAGCGGACCTAGTTGCTATTGTATGAACTTTCAGGTATTTTGTATTATGGTATTCTTGCCATTCAGGTCCCACTTTATGTTTGTACGGAGGAGTTATGGTATGGTTGCTTCTGCGTGCTTTGTACATAGGGTGTCTCTCGACTTATGTGTAGATATTGGGACCACGAGAGATATTTTGGTTTGCTTGCAGGGAGTCGCGTGCTCGTGCCCAAGGCGCGGGGCGTGACATCCCCATTTGATTTGGTATCAAAGCAAGGTCAGCTCGATCCAAAGTTGATTGAAGACTAGAGTAATAAAGAGGATTAAGTTGGGACAAGGACGGGTAGCGAGACCTTAGGAGACTGGCTAGGATAAGGCATGGGGTGCATAGCATGTGACTTGGCACTTAAGGTTTGTCACGCCCCGAACCCTTCGAGCACGCGAACATCCCTGCAAGCAAATAACACATCTCTCGTGATCCCAAGATCCACAAACATGTTGAGAAATAATATATATATATACACACACACACATTAAGCATGCGAAAGCGATACTCAAATAAATCCCCGAACAAAATATGAGTTAAGTGGGACTTGGATAACATAATAACTGTCATACATCATAACATAATATTCATACAAATACCGACTACTACAATCCGCTAGGCAAAGGGTGACGGGGTAGGTACATAAAAAAGAATATGACCATCATCGACATCCAAAATAGCCATGATCGGAGGTTGCCGTCACAAGATTGAGCCAATAAACTGGGACACCAAAGATGAGTTGCTGGAGTCTGCTGTATCCTCTGCATCCTCTGTCGGCTCAGACTCCGAAAAGGTCTCTGACTTGACCACGATGGAATCCTCCATGGTCGTCTCATGTGACGGCTCCGCCAGATCCTTCTCGGTAGCCTCCACGACAATTACCTCGTCCTTAGTGAACTCCAAGGTCGGGGTCTTCTCTGGTACATTACTAGACCCAACTACAAAACCCTCTGGTAGCTCTTGCTCCCTGGTGGTCTGGCACCAATTAGGGATAACTCCTTAGGGTACCTCGTGGGGCTTCAACGGCCCAATCGACTCGTCACCGACCTTTTTAAACCATGCCTCCAACCTGTGAGGCTTCCAATTCGGGCTACCCTCGTCAACTCATACAACCGTACATTTTCTCACATAAATGTTCCCCTGTATATTTGGGAACTCGTCAAAATATGCCGTCATCTCCTTGGGATCCCCAAAATGAATAGGCCACATAGCTAAGACTTAGAATCTGTAAAAATAGGGGTCCCCAAAGTGGTGAGATATACATCTCAGTAAAAAAGTCCTAACCTAAGGTCAGGCGAATTGTCCACTCAAGCAGTCACCTATCCCAAAATTTCAAATTTATAATCATACAAGCACAAACAGATAAAGATACTGACACATAGATGATGGGCATGCAATTATGACACCATGTCACACTCAGATGATCATGCACATCCCATCCTGCCATTTCACCACAACCATCTCTTCCTGCTTGCCTCATCCTCCAGCCTGCGATTAGATCGCATCAGGCTCAGTTCGCGTAAACGCATCAGATCTTCATTGGCAACCCACGTAAACGCATCAGGTTCCATTGAATCTCCAGGCCAATATCATCACCACATACCTCCGTCCCGCGAATAATTCGCATCAGGACCGTGGCCATCCCAACCCCGCGATTAGATCGCATCAGGGCGCGACATAACATCAACTCCACCCCACGATTACATCGCATCAGGATATCCATCTCCAGCCCCGCCTCTTGTACGCATCATGCTCATGCCATGCTTCTCAATTCAATTCGTAGACAATACAACAAGTGCAACTCATGCACAATCCGAATACTCATGGCATGCAAGACAACCAATGACATTCAACATGGCAAATGATTTAAACCCAAACGATAACACACATAACCCTCCTCTAACCACTTAGGATATATCAAGAGCTATCCTTTAGAAAATTCTCATAAATCGATCAAACTAAACCTCGACTCACCCAATTGAGTCCAATCTTCCTATCCTAAATTTAGGATTCCCTTACCTTGCGTTTGACACCACAAAAATTCTTCTCTTGAGCCCTCACCAATTCGGTTCCAAGCGTCCAACGTCGAACTCACCACGCAACCTAGAATTTCCAATCAATCCATCAATTTTCATGTCCAAATCCTCAATCCGTGAACCATAATCCTCTATAACACAACCCTCATCACCTTAACATGTCTTAAACATCAATTTGGGACTCAAAATCATCGGCTCTTTACTCCAACAGAATCGGTCTTGCATAGAACCGAACCGGTTCATTTCGGTTCTGTGCAAATCGTGCACAATCCTTCCCAAATCAACTTCAAATCCATCATCTAAACACCATCCTACCTCTTAACATGTCTATCTAAGGGTCTATGAGGCTTATCATGAGTTTGAGGTTGAATGGTCACCGAAAACCCGTCGAAAGTCGCCGGTTCTCCCAAGGTCAGTACCGGTAGTTTTCTATTCCAAGTTCACAAGATCGATTCGTGGTCAAAAATTCATCAAATCAAGCCCAACTTTTTACCACAGATTTACATACATGTCTTCTAGACCTCCATAAAATTTGACCTCAAAAATCTAACATTTCGGCCTCCAAAAGGGTTAGAAACCGAACCTACCTCTGGTCGAGCTCGATTCTGTCGGCTTCCGGAAATACTCTTGGTCGGAGCTCCTCGGTTGTCCAAATGGATCGCTTCCAATTTGAGAAGGTCGGTAAGATGTAAATCTAGATTGGTATGATCGGCTGGTGGTCAGGTGGTGGTCGAAAGTGGTTGTCGTGGGTGGCGAACGACAGGGGCAACAACTGGTCGTCGGCGACAAATTGAAGAGGAAGAAGAAGATGGAGTTGGCATGAGTTCTTGGGCTTCTATGGCCAGTCAAGTGAGTGAGGAGAGAGAGAAAAACCTTATATTCAACTCACTTGGTCAATGGGTGGAGTGGTAGGTGAATAAAGTTGGACATGACCACCCAAATGCTTGATCTTGTGACACTTGTCCACTTGTCATTTCAATTCAATCCAATGGCCCATATTCCTTCAAATTTTTGGTGGCTTTGGGGTGGATTTAATGATCAAAATGCCCTTCTTCAATTACATGGGCAAGGCTTCAAGCTTGAGGGGCAAAAGGGTAATTTTACCCCTGACGTTCGGAACGTCTTTTTATCGCTCCATTCTTCTTCGATAAGGCGATGACCAATCCGAATAACATTGAAATTCTTGATTCTCCATTTTAAATCTTTCATGACTCGTTTCTAATGGTTTCTTCTATTAGACGTGGTTCCAGCCTATCCCGAATCGACGGGCGGCTTTTGCGAACTTTACGTGTATTGATCCTGTGATTCTTATCACATTGAGGGCTCGTCAATTCGTGGAGGCTTTGGTTGTCATGTAATTGTGAGGGTCTATCACTAGTTTCTATGGTCTCGATCTTCATTGTCTGAATTAGGAAAATTTTGCAAATCATACGTTGGTTAAGCGGCATCACCCGCGCTCCAATCGTATGATACTCGCAAGGCATTCCCTAATCATTCTTAGATCAGCCTCTTGTGGCTCTAAATATCCCCTCGACAATCCTTATGGTTAAAGTGTCATTTCTTATCCGAATTCCCTAGGTCCACGAACCATGTCTCGCATTAGCCTTTCCCTTTTGGTCAATCTACTCGAAATGATCAGATTCGATCGAGATATGACCAAAATACATCTCTAGATTCATTTCTCATTAATGAGTCTGAAATTTACTGGAAATCAGAATGTCACACGGTTGGCATTGGGCCTTGGTTGGGTTGTGGTAATGTATAAGGATTAAGTTCTCTACTTAGTGTGGGAAGCATTTCTAGATTTGGGCCTGTTAAGTAAAGGAGTATGGCTTATTTTAGTGAACCGTTGGAGTGAACGAAACTGAGGAATGGCCATGGGCTACTTATTGAAATGTCTCTGGAGTTGTAGTGTGGAGGACTGTTGTGTTATAATCGTTTCTGTTATGGCATATATGGTAGCTCTGGACTTGGATGAATGAGTGAGTACTAACTCATTACTGAACTTGTGGTGGATCAGGCTTAGTAAAAGAATATAAGGATGAACAACCCATCTAGGAGATCTGGAAGGCCTAGAGGTAGAGCCTCTAGCTCGAGGTCGCCTGTAGCAGAAGACCCAAGGATGGATGATGTGCGGAGGGCGCTAGAGAGGATTGGCGACCTCATTGACAAGCAGACCCAAGATCGGGATGTTGCCATATCCCAAGTGGTAGGAGCCGCCATGGCTGTCGTCAACGCCAACAACGGCAACAACGGGGGCATCGGAAACCCCGATGATCACAACCAGGGTAATGAGGCTATGAATGCTCAGGAGGAGATTGTTGTAGCTAGCAGATGGGTCAACTAGTAGAACAATTCATAAAGATGAAGCCGACCTAGTTCGACGGGACTAGAGATCCCGAGCTAGCACCCAGGTGGATTGAGAAATTAGAAAAAGCCTTTGGAGTGTTGAGGCGCACAGACCAAGAGAAGGTACTGTTGGCGGTATACCAGTTAGAAGGGACTGCAAACAATTGGTGGTCTGCCACCAATAATGGAGTTTTCCCAAAAGAAACGGCCATGATCCGGGATGCCTTTAAGATGGCGTTCAACGACAAGTACTTCTCGGAGACGGCTAGGGAAAGGAAGCGGGTGGAATTTTTACAGCTACGTCAGAACCAGCTGACGGTGGATCAGTATGAGGCCGAGTTCTCCAGATTATCAAGGTACGTACCTTGATCAGTGGAGGATCCCCAGGAGAAAGCACATAAATTTAGGGATGGATTGAGGCCTAAACTTCGCAGTTAGATGATTGCCCTGAACTTGAGGACCTATAAAGAAATTTATGAGCGGGACCAGATGATAGAGATGGACTTAAAGGAAAGGAATGCCGCATCTGGATTGCGATTTACCCCATTCAGAGACAATCGCCAGATGGGCAAGAGACCGATGGCGGGCAATAGGTGTTTTGTGCCTTCAATAAGGAAAAATATTGTGAAGCCGTCGAATTCCACGAATTGGAGCTGCCGTCTTTGTGGCAAAAGGCATGGAAATGGGCCATGCCTAGTAAGGATTGGAGCTTGCTTTAAGTGTGGTCAGATGGGTCACTAGATGAGGATGTGCCCGAACCAAGCTTTGATGAGTCGACCCCAAGGACAGAGACCACAAGCTGGACCGTCGACTGCCACTCCCCAGATCGAGCAGAATTGACCCCCAGCTCAAGGGAGAGCATATGCAGTAGCCCGTAGAGAGGCAGAGGAAGCACTAGGCATGGTCACAGGTACGATTTATTTGTGTGACCAAGCTGCATATGCATTGTTTGATCCTAGTGCCATGCATTCATTTGTGTCTGCTCAGTTTGCTGATTTGGTGGGTATGAAGTTAAAACCGTTGTGTAGAATTCTGCTTGTTACCACCCCACTAAAAGATAATATATCGGTTTCATTGGACTGTGCTGACTATGAAATCATGATTGGAGGGAGTAAGGAGAGTATCGATCTAGCTGTATTGCCCATGTACGATTTTGACGTGATCATAGGGATGGATTGATTGGGTAAACAGGGGGCAGTGGTAGATTGTGGTAGAAGGATAATTTGTTTCTACCGGGAAGGCCGCCCTAGCTTTGAATTGGTGGGAAGTCGAGGAGGGATCTTGATTCCCTTAGTCTCATCTCTTGAAGTGATAAAGATGGTGTCTGAAGGGTATCGGGCATACTTAGTAGCGATGATGGACACGATTGTTGAGGAGCCAAAACTAGAGAGTATTCCGGCAGTGCGTGAGTTCTCTGACGTTTTTCCCCAAGAGTTGCCAAGGCTACCACCAGAGCGAAAGATAGAATTTGTGATTGAGTTAGCTCCCGGGACGGAGCCGATCTCAAAGGCACCTTATAGGATGTCCCTGTCAGAACTGAAAGAGTTAAAAGTACAGATGTAGGAACTGCTGGATAAAGGATTCATCCGATCGAGTGCTTCACTGTGAGGAGCCCCGGTATTAATCGTAAGGAAGAAGGATGGATCTTTGCGTTTATGCATCGACTATAGGCAGTTGAACCAGGTAACTGTGAAGAATAAATACCCACTGCCGAGAATCGACGACCTATTTGATCAGTTGCAAGGGTCGACGGTATTTTCAAAGATTGACCTGAGGACCGGTATCATCAGTTGAGGATTAAGAAGGAAGACATACCTAAGACTGCTTTTAGGATGAGGTATGGTCATTATGAGTTCACAGTGATGCCTTTTGGATTGACTAATCCTTCAGCCGCATTCATGGACTTGATGCATCGAGTATTTAAGGAAATCTGGGATAGATTCATCATAGTCTTTATTGATGACATCCTGATTTACTCGAGGAGTGATGTAGAACACGAGGAGTACCTGAGGATTGTCTTGCAGACCCTCAGAGAACACTCACTATACGCTAAGTTGAGCAAATGCGAGTTCTGGCTGAATAAGGTAGCGTTTCTTGGCCATGTGGTGTCGGGAGAAGGAATTGCAGTGGATCCTGCAAAGATCGAAGCTGTAACAAATTGGCCCAGGCCCACTACGGTCACGGAAGTCAGAAGTTTCTTGGGATTGGCAAGGTATTACATACGTTTTGCGGAGAAGTTTTCATCCATAGCCATCCCATTGACGAGGCTAACAAAGAAAGAAACAAGGTTTGAATGGACAGATAAGGATGAAAAGTGTTTCCAAGAACTCAAACATCGGTTGACGACTGCACCGGTGTTGACGATTTCATCAGGACGAGGGGGCTATGAGATATACAGCGATGCCTCACTGAAAGGACTAGGCTGTGTGTTAATGCAGCATGGAAGAGTAGTGGCCTACGCATCTCGACAGCTGAGACCACATGAAGCGAACTACCCAGCGCATGATCTGGAGTTAGCAGCGATCATTTTTGCTCTAAAGATCTGGAGACATTATCTGTGTCGTGAGAAGTTCCAGATTTATACCGATCATCAGAGCTTAAAGTATCTATTTTTCCAAAAAGAGCTGAATATGAAGCAACGTCGGTGGATGAAGCTGCTTAAGGATTATGATTGTGATATATTGTATCACCCTGGGAAGGCAAACAGAGTCGCAGATGCACTTAGTCGGAAGTCAAGCATCGTCGGTCTATTAGTAAAAGGTTGGTCAATGATCGAGGACTTGAGAGATTCTGAGTTCAGACTAGAAGTCTGCCAATTGTCTAGTTTGATGGCTACATTAAGGGTAGAAGCTGAGGTCTAGGAAGGGAAAAAGACCTTGCAGTCTACGGACTCGAAAATTCAGAAAATCCTGGAGATGGTAGCAACAAAGAGGAAAATAGAGTTTCAAGTGTCGGAGGATGGAGTCCTGAAGTTCCGAGGACGTCTATGTGTGCCAAAGGATAAAGGACTCAGGGAAAGGATTTTGTCAGAGACTCACAGGAGCAATTATAGTATCCACCCGGGAAGTACGAAGATATATCAGAACTTGCGTCAGCACAACTGGTGGAACAGGATAAAAGTAGATGTAGCCAAGTATGTGGCAAAGTGCTTGACATGCCAACAGGTGACAGCGTAACACTATAAGCCTGAAGGATTATTACAGCCACTAGAGATTCCGGAATGGAAATGAGAGCATATAACGATGGACTTTGTGATGAGACTCCCGAGGAGCCAGAGAGGTCACAACTCGATATGGCTAGTCATGGACAGATTAACTAAATCCGTACACTTCATCCTAGTGCTAAAGGATTTCACAATGGATAGATACACTGAGTTGTACATGAGGCAGGTAGTAAGGTTACATGGAGTGCCTGTAACAATTACCTCAGATAGAGATCCCAAGTTTACAGCGAACTTTTGGAAAAGCCTGCAAGATGCTATGGAAACTCGACTGCAGTTTAGCACGGCGTCCCATCCATAGACGGATGGACAGTCGGAGATGACGATTCAGACACTTGAGGACGTGATGTGAGCATGCGTTATAGATTTTAAAGGTGGATGAGAAGATCAGCTGCATTTGGTGGAGTTTGCGTATAATAATAGCTACCAGCAGAGCATCCAAATGGCACCATTCGAAGCACTCTATTGAAGGGCCTGCAGAACCTCGATTTGCTGGGATGAGGTTGGAGAAAGAAGTATCACAGGCCCAGAATTAGTAGAGCAATCGGTGGAAGCAGTGAAAATAATACAGGATAACCTGAAGACGACACAGAGTTGTCAGAAGAATTATGCAGATAAGTGGCGTAAGCCTTTGGAGTTTCAAGTAGGTGACCATGTTTTCTTCAAGATGTCACCGATGAGGGGATTATCACGATTTGGAAAGAAGGGAAAACTAAGCCCAAGGTACATAGGTCCATTTGAGATATTGGAGCGGATTAAAACCTTGGCCTACAGGCTTGCCTTGCCGCCTAACCTATCCCAAGTGCATAACGTCTTCCACGTGCCAATGCTTCGGAAATACGAACCAGACCTGACACATGTGCGGGACTATGATGTCATAGAAGTGGACGACCGAGTATCCTATGTGGAGAAGCCGATCAGGATCGAAGATCAGAAGGAGCAGATTCTCAGGAATAAGACGATTCCATTGGTCAAAGTTGTGTGGGAGCACCATGGAACCGAAGACACCACGTGGGAAAACGAGGAGATGATGAGGTGTCAGCACCCCCATTTGTTTGAGTAATTAAGTTTGATGTAATTAAGGGGGAGGAGCTGTGACATTCTGATTTCCTAGTCATTTTCAGACTCATTAATGAGAAGTATATCTAGCGATGTGTTTCAGTCATATCTCGCTCGAATCTGATCAATTTGAGTAGGTTGACCAAAAGGGAAAGGCTAACGCGAGACAAGGTACGTGGACCTAGGGAACTCAAATAGGAAATGACGCTTTGACCATAAGGATTGTTGAGGGGACATTTAGAATCGTAAAAGGCCCGATCTATGAACGATTAAGGAATGCATTGCTAGCGTTATACGAATGGAGCGCGGGTGATGCCGCTGAACCAACGTATAATTTACAAAATGTTCCTAAATCGGACAAAGACGATCGAGACCATAGGAATTAGTGATAGACCATCACAATTACATGACAACCAAAGTCGCCACGAATTGACGAGCCCTAAATGTGATATGAATCACAAGGTCGATATGCGTAACGTCTGCAAAAGTCGTCCGTCGGTTCGGGATAGGCTAGAACCACTCTAATAGAGAAAACGACCAGAAACGAGTTTTGAAAATTTAAAAGGAAGAATCAAGAATTCCAACGTCATATTTGGATTAGCCGTCGCCTTACTGAAGAATATTGAAATGAGAAAAACGTTCTAAACTTCAGGAATAAAATTACAATTTTACCCCTCAAGACCTAACCTTATTTATATAATTGGACGAGGGCATTTTGGTCTTTTATACACCCCAAGGCTACCGAAAAGTTGGATGAATCTTGGCCATTGGATTTGCTTGAATGACACTTAGGACATGTGTCAATAGATTTAGGCAATGAGTGGTCATATTCACTTTTCCCCAACTACCATTCAACTAGTTGACTTTGAGACTTGCATATAGCTCTCTCTCTCTCTCTTCCATGATCGGTCATCACCCCCATTTGGCCGAAACTCTCTCATTCTTCTTCCTCTCTTTTGCTGATCACCGACCGGTTCTGTGCCACCCGTTCGCTGTCGCCGACGACCCCCTCTGGCGACTTCTAGCTGCTGAGCCAGCCATCCACACTTTGTCCGACCTCTTGCCGACATACTCGAAGTGGAAACGAGTCGTTTAACCCACCGAAGAGCTTTGGCCAGCCATTCTCTTGGAAGTCGACGAAAACCGTCGCAGCTGGAGGTAAGCTGCTGTTAGGACTCTGTAAGACCTCTTAACGTTTGAATCTTTCGGCCAAATTTTATGGAGATCTAGGAAACTCATAAACTGAGTTGTGGCAAAAATTTGGGCTGAAATTGACGGAGGTTTATTGTTGAAATGGTGTTGCCTTTGATGGACAGAAACTGCTGGTTAGAGGACTAAGGGAAACCGGTGATATTCAAGGTGTTTCTGGGGACGACTCAACCCCAAATCTTCTGTGAGCTTCCTAAACCCTTAGATTTACATGTTAGCAAGTAGGTTAGTGAATAAATGGTGAATTTGAGGTAGTTTAAGGGCTGTATGATCTCGGTATACACAGAACCAAAAATAGCCCGGTTCGGTTCTGTGCAAACCGGTTCTTTGGAGGTTGTTATGGGTTGGATTTGAGCCTCAAATTCATTATTGAGACATGCTAGAATGTAGAGGATAATGTCATTAAGGTTGATGGTTCATGGATGGGTGAATTAGGCAAGAGAAATTGACGACTGGTTGGAATTTCATAGGTTGCATGGTGGACTTGGTCTTGGACCACTTGGACTGAATTTGAGGAGGTGCTTGAGGAGAGAATTTGCGACATTAAGTTTGAGGTAAGGGAACCCTAAACCTATGATAGGAAGATTGGACTCAATTGGGTGAGTCGAGTGAGATCATGATTGATTTTGAGTGACTTCAATGAGATTATTTATTATGTGTCCTAGAATGGTATAGAAGGCTTGAATGTGCACAAATGCTTGTGCGTGAATTGTCTACCATGTCTGAATGTCGATTTGCCTGTCTTGCATGCCATGAGTATATGAATTGTGCTTGAGTTGTACATAGCATTATGTGTGTGGATTGAATGGGAATCATGGCATGAGTGTGACAGGGTAAGACTCTGATGCGTATGAGATGCGGGGTGGTGTGAGGAATATCCCGAGGCGCTGAAGCGCGGGGTTTGGAGTGGTATGGCACCCTAATACGAATGAGACACGGGGTTGAGAACGCCATAGTCCTGATGCGTTGAAATGCGGGATGGAGTTGTGATGTGTCGACACTGGCCTAGAGTAACATTGAAACCTGATGCATTTACGTGGGTTGTCAATGACAGTCTGATGCGTTTACGTGGATCGAGCTTGATGCGTTTTAAATGCGGGCATGAGAATGAGGCAGGTATGAAGGGTGGAAGTGGCGGTGTGACGTGGCGGTGTTTGCATGATCTTAGTGATGTGTTGTGATGCCATGATTGCCTATCTGACATCTACATGATTGTTGATAATTGAATGCCTCCTGTGTTTGTTTGCATGAAACACTGATGTTTATGACTGTTTGAGTGGACTGTCGGCCTAACTTAGGATTAGGACCCACCTTACTGAGATGTGTATCTCACCCCGTTGGGGACCTCCTTTTTTTACAGATCCTAGGTCTTGAAGATGTGGCTTATCAGGTTTAGAGACCCCAAGGAGATGTCTGTTTATTTTGATGAGTTCCCTGACGGACAGGGGACTATTTATGCTAGAAAATGTACAGTGATGTGGATAGACGAGGGTAACACTAGCTGGAAGCCTCATAGGTATGAGGCTTGGTTTCGGAAGGTTGGGGATGTATCTACAGGGCTGCTGAAGCCCACTGAGGTGCCCCAAGGAGTTGTCCCTAGTTGGTGTCATCCCACCTGGGATTTAGAGCGGGCTGAGGGGTCAGTTACCGGGTCGAGGAATGGACCTGAGAGTACCCTGACTTTAGATGATACTGAGGAGGTCATAGTGGTCGAGGCTATAGAGGATGACTTGGTGGAGCCGTCTGCTAAGAAGACCATGAAGGACACTGTAGAGGTTTTTTCGAAGACCTTCTCGAAATACGTGCCCACGGAAGAGGCAGGAGAGACAGACGACTCCAGCAACTCGTCTTAGGAGCTCCCGGTTTGCCAGTTTGATCTTTTGACGGCGTTCCTGACCCTGTTTCTTGTTGGATGTTGATGATGGATCCTTTTATGTACTTACCCCGTCACCCCTTTATTAGCGGACCTAGTTGTTATTGTATGAACTTTCAGGTATTTTGTATTATGATATTCTCGCCACCCAGGTCCCACTTTATGTTTGCACGGAGGAGTTATGGTATGGTTGCTTTCGCGTGCTTTGTATATAGGGTGTCTCTCGACTTATGTGTGGATCTTGGGACCACGAGAGATATTTTTGGTTTGCTTGCAGGGAGTCACGTGCTCGTGCCCGGGGCGCGGGGCGTGACAGTTTGGGAACCACTGGATGGTTAATGGTAAAAGATAGTGAGATGAGTAGCTTGAGACTGCTAGACTTGAGTAGATGACTTAAGTCTTTGATTTCTGGAGGGAATCATAGTGATTCAAGTGACATGAGAATTGAGTAAAGAGAACAATTGGAATATGAGTACGAGAGGAGTGTATGGCTTGATTTTGTTAATCATGTGAGACCTAAGAGCCGAATGGGTCGTGGAAACTTTAAATGGAAATGAGAAAATTTGTTGGCTAGGCAAGCTCGAGGAGGAGTTGCCATGATTGCCTAAATCACTGTGGTGACAGATACTTGTATTGTTGAGTTAAAAGATGGAAGTCACAAGAAAGGTGACTCTGTGTTACTTCATTTTAGAGTGAATGTGTGGGAGAAACTACGAGAGTTTGGAAAAACTTGTGAAGTTATGAATAAAGTTGAATTGACTGAGTTTGGTGGAGGGATGAGATTTGAAATTGTCTCCCTCTGAGTTGGGGATCTTGGTAAGGAAACCTTAGAGGTTTTGGGTATACTGAGGAAAGAAAGTGACCTTGGCAGTTATTAGTCTTAAGAGGCTATTGATGATCAGTGAAAGGTCATCAGGGCAAGAGTTTTCCTCAAAGGCATGATATCAGCCTGGGCTATGTCGGTTGAGTTGTTCGATGGAAAGTATCCTCCTGGGATTGCTTGAGAATAAAATTTGTTTGGATCATGATAATTGTGCAAGGATCAGAGGTTGATCGACCAATGTGAGGCGGAGTCCTCCAGGTTGTCTAAATGTATTGAAAGGGTCAAGAGCCCTTAAATAAGATAAGTAAATCTCTGAGTGAAATGGAATTTGAAAGCCTTATGGCTTGTTGTTATTCTTGATTTTGGGGAGTGATAATGGGACTCAGTAAAAGAAGATAATGATTGGAAGACTTATGAATAAGAGAACTCATACTCATGGATTACGAGCAAAGAGACGTTCATTATGGAATATGGAACGTGACTACGAGAAACGGTTATTACCTTGCCCTAAGACTCATAATGAGAGATTGACATTTCGTTGCTTCCGTCGTGAGAAAACTAAGGAAAGAGTTGACTTTGTGATTGAAATGAGATTAATTCAAGTTGAATTAGAATCCCAAGAAATGACATTGCGAGTTATCACCCCTAACGAGTAAGGTGTCATTTTTAAAGAGTGATTGGACCATAAGATGGTCGTTAAGAGAAGGGAAAGCGAATGGACTTGATAATCCTGACTGTTTGTAATCCTAATGAATGATTGAGTAAGCGAAAAGAATATTGAGAATGCAATTGTAGAGTGATTTGAGGTAATCGAATTGAGTGTTCGATACGTAAATTGGTGGAGATCAAGGACAAACGGATATTGTCACTTAAGGTGACTGAATTATGGGAAGAAGAATGCCGAGTATGGTGGCATCTACGTTCTGGAGTAAAACAGCGTCGTTGGCGCAGACTCCAGGATTGATGTCCTATGAAATGGGAAGGATAAGGTGGATTCGAAATGAGAGAATGCCACCGAAGTGAATAGTTTCCTTCATAGGGTAAGAGACCCTGGTGTGAAAGGAAGAAGAAACTAATTGTCTTGGTATTGAGGTTGAGCGTCTAAACTGAGAAAGAAGACGCAGAACGTGAATGATTCCTAGAAGTGAAGTATGAGAAACTGTTCTGTGGATAACATTGAATTCCAGGATAATGTCCATGTTTAGTGGAACCGACGTAATTGGGATAAAGTCGCATTGAGTGGTTATGGAAACCAGCGTTTAAGATAGTCCGACAAAAGTCATATTCCTCCAGGACTTATTTCCCTTAGTCCTTAACCTGTACTTGTTTTTCTCTAGTCTTTTCTGACATTCACAATATCTGTCGAGGGTACACCTTCGAGCATGCGATACTTCCTTTCAATTTACCTCTTAATCCGAGGATAACATGTGCATCATACTATAACCTTGCTTTCGAAATTCCCCGTCGAAAGGCTTTTCCAAAACATCGTCTTAAATTCATGTTGTTTTCCTCTCACGACCATTGCCAAATCACCATGAGAACGTACTCTTTGGTACCTCTATCATTTGGCATAATAATCCACTTCAAATGTCCTTTCGTATTGTTGGGGACGCACAAATTCCATTAGTTTACCCTTGATTGTCCAAATCGAACCATAGCATTCTTGACTTCTCATGCAACCTCATGATTAAGTCCTTAATAGCTCTTCCTTGATTACATTCAAGATCCTCCAAAGACCAATTTAATCTGCCAACTTGCAACAATTATGCTTTTTCTTCAATCCCTTTAAAGCAGTCAACATTTCCAACTCCTGCAGTTCCTACAATTGCGAGGTCTTTCCTTACACGAGCAACGCTCCCGTATACGTAAGTAATTTCATCCATCGACGTTGCTTCTCATCAATTCCTCTCGGGAAACTACTATTCGATATCTTTTGGAGTAGATGTAAACTTGAAATCTTCTTCTACCCAAACAATGTTTCCCAACTTTGTCGCGAGGACATCCACCAACCAACTCCAATCACGCTTTAAGCACTCCAACTCATATAGCCTTATCCTTACGATGTATATGCAACACCCACCTTCGGTTGCCTTGTTATGTCTCAAATTTTCTTTTTGCGTCACACCATCGTAATTCTTGCCATCTTTTACTTTTCAATAAAATCACCATCATCGGCGCGGTCGCCAACTAGACTTAAGTCCTTGGGATTATTTTTTATATTTGTTCGTCTACTTGCGCCACATCTCATCCTCAGTCCATTCCCTTAATGAAATAGCTCATCTGGGAAATCTTCCCACCGTCCGTCTATTGCAATTCATTAATCTTAGGAAATTTCAACTTTCAACAAATCACATCAACTCTAGTCGATTCATCACTGATTTCAATTCTTAAGTGCTCCAAAGAAATTTCACTTCTCCGAAACTTCACAGCTAGGGAATCTTAGCTTATGAGGTCCGCAACTCATGCGCTTCACACGTAGCATACAACGAGCATCTCCTTAAAGTCCATATGATCCTCTTAAAGTTGTTCATATTTCTCATAACTCCTTAAATGAGTCCAATTATTTCCTCGGATGTTTAACCCGACTATTATCAACTTCTTTCTACCGGGTGTCGAATCTTTCAAACTGCTCCTCACACTTTCACTTGAGAGCTTAAACCTTGGCTCTCCATTGCCACGTGTCTTCATGAGGACTACACATCATTTTGTTCATTTTTGTCACTCTTCCCTGATGAAACACTCTTATCTTAACCGTTGGTTTCCAAAACCCGTCAATGCAACTTTATCCCAATTTTGTCCGTTCCACTGAACGTCGACATTATCCTGTGAACTTAACTTCCCTTACAGAAATCATTCAAGTTCTGCGCCGTCTTTCTCAGTCTAGACGCTCCATCTTAATATCAAGACAGTTATGATTTTCTCTTCCTTCCACACTAGGGTCTCTTACCATGTGAAGGAAACTATACACTTTAGTGGCATTCTCTTATTTCGAATCCACCATGTCCTTCCCATTCCATAGGACGTTAATCTTGGAGTCTGCGCCAACGGCAGTGTTTTACTCTAAAACGTAAATGCCACCATACTCAGCATTCTTCTTCCTATAATTCAGTCACCTCAAGTGACAATATCTATTCGTCCTTGGTTTTCAGTAATTCACGTATCGAATACTCACTTAGATTATCTCAATTTACTCTGCAATTACTCTCTAAGAACTCTTTTCGCTTCCTCAATCATTTACTAGAATTACGAATAGCCAGGACTATCCAGTCCATTCACTTTTCTTTTCGTCAACGGCCATCTCATGGTCCAATCGTCCTTTAAGAATGACGCCCTACCCTTTAGGGGTGATAGCACACAATGTCACTTCTAGTGGTCTAGATTTATGCTCAATTAATCTCATAAAATCATTAATGTCAGACAACTGACAGATCTCTTTCCTCAACTTTTCCAACAACGGAAGGAACAATATGTCGGTCTCTCATTACGAGACTTATGACAAAGTAACAACCATCTCTCGCAAGTACGTTTCATGTTTCAAAATGAACATCTCTTTGCTCGTAATCCATGGGGAGTTCTCTTCTTTTACTGAGTCCCACTACCATTCCACAAAATCAGGAAGAACAACTACCCATAAGGCTTTCAAACTCTAATCCACTCTAGGATTTACTTATCTTATTCAAGGGTCCTTGACCACCTTTACCATATGGTTAAACGACCTTGAGAACTCTATCTTGCAATGGTTACTCATCCTCTGGTGTTTGCAAAAGTATCAGGATCCAAACAACCTTTGTTCTTAAACAATCCTAGGAAAACACTTCCATTAAACAATTCAATAAAGGCAGTCTAGGCAAATATCATGCCTTTGAGGAAACACTTCCTCTGGTGATCTTTCACCAATTATCAACAGCCTTTTAAGGCTACAATCTGCAAGGGTCACTTTCTTTCCTTAGTTTACCCAAAATCTTTAAGGTTTCCTTACCAAGATCCCCAATCTAGAGGGAGACAACTTCAAATCTCATCCCTCCTTCAAACTTCGTCAATCTCAATTTATGCATAGCTTCACAAACTTTTTTTTTAAACTCTCATGATTCTTCCCACACATTCACCTTTCTCGTGAATGAAATAACTTAGAGTCACCTTTCTCGTGACTTTCATCATTTAATTCATTAGCACTAGCACCTGTCACCATAGTGACTTAGGCAATTATGGCAACTCCTCACGAGCCTGTCTACCCAATAAATTTTCTCATTTTCATTTAAAGTGCGCACGACCCATTCAACTCTTGGGTCTCATGTGATTAACAAAATCGAGCCATCTACTTTGCTAGTACTCATAGTACAGTTGCTCATCTTTACCCAATTCTCATGATCCATCTCAGTTCTTGGATTTTCCCATATCTTACATAATCGAGCACAATGCTCTTCTACGACCATACTGTAGTCGTTCAACGTCATTAGGTTCTCATATCACTTGAACCACTATGATTCCCTCTAGGAATCAAAGACTTAAGTCATCTACTCAAGTCTTGCAGTCTCAGACTGCTCATCTCATCATTCATTATTATCAATCTTATAGTGGTTCCCAAACAACTGTCAACTAGTTGTCCATTACAGATCCTCATCAGTGAATGACTATTCAACAAGCTAGTCTCAACAAGGCGATTAATTAACAGCCATAACTAGGCAAGCCTCAACTAGGCTAAAGCTCAACTAGGTCAATAACAAGCAAATAATCAAGGCATCACTTTCATGAGTCAAATTCTCATACTATAAGCATAAGACATCTGCCACTCTATCATAAACACGACATGCTATCTCATTCTCAATAGGCATCAGTTCAATGGGTATAAACCCTACATGCCGTCTGATCTCTCAGCTAGACCTTGGCCGAGCCACTCACATGATGTTAATCATAAAACATGCCTAATAGGCCCATCACAAACATCACTTTTTTTTTCAAAGGGCATCCACTGTCAAGCACGAAGCTTTTAACCATGCCACTCATAGGTGCCATTATACATGTCATGCCACTTACGATCATTCTTTTCGAGAATCAATCTCGTGCCATGCATCACGCCTTGCGCCTCGGGCACGAGTACGCGACTCTCTGCAAGCAAACGAAACATCTCTCGTGGTCCCAAGATCTGAAACTAAGTCGAGAGATATACTATATATACCAAGCATACGGAAGCGGTAATAAAACAACTCCTCTGTATAGAATATAAAACGGGACCTGGATAGCGTAAATACTGTCTTACATAACATCCATTTGTTCATACCAATACATAAGGACTAAATCCGATAAGTAAGGGGGTAATGGGTGAGTACACAAAAGTTCATCAACGGCATCCAAAAAGGAAACATGGTCGGGCTTGCCATCGAAAGATTAAGCTACAAATTGGGAGCTACTAAGAAGAACTACTAGAGTCCTCGATGTCCTTGGCATCCTCCGTCGGCTCATACTCTAAGAAGGTCTCTAAGCAAACCTCGATAGTATCCTCCATGGTTGCCTCGGCAGATGGCTCCGCGAGATCCTCCTCAGTCGCCTCCACAACAATGACCTTGTCCTCTGTGTCCTCTAAGGTCGGGGTCCTCTTCGGTCTAATCCTAAAGATGGCAATCGACCCCTAAGCCTGGTCTAAGTCCGAGTGGGGTAACACCAACTAGGGACGACTCCTGGGGCACCTCATGGGGCTTTAGCGGCCCAGTGGACACACCCCCAACTTTCCTAAACCAGGCCTCATACTGATGAGGCTTCCAACTCGTACTACCCTCGTCCACCCAAACAACAGTACATTTCCTTACATAGATAGTTCCCTGCCCGTTAGGGAACTCGTCAAAACAAGTGGACATCTCCTTCGGGTCTCTAAAACGAATAGGCCACATCATCAAGGCCTAGGATCTGTAAAAAGAAGGGGTCCTCAATGGGTTAAGATTCACATCTCAGTAAGGTAGGTCCTAATCCTAGGTTAGGCCGACCGTCCACTCAGGCAGTCACAGGCCCCAATAATTCAAACTCACAGATGAACATGCAAGTACAATTAAAGATGACCATACACAGATGACAGACATGCGGCTATGACATTATGCACACTCAGATGATTACGCACCCCCGTCCTGCCACTTCATCACATCCACCATCTCCCGCTTGCCTCGTTCTCATGCTTGCGATTAGATCGCATCAGGCTTGATCCGCGTAAACGCATCAGATCATCATTGACAACCCGTGTAAACGCATCAGGTTTCAATGATACTCCATGCCAGTGTACACCTCATATCTCCATCCTGCGTAAACGCATCAGGACCGTGGCCATCTCAACTCCGCGATTAGATCGTATCAGAGCGCCACCCATCTTCTACCCCGCGCCTCAGCGCTTCAGGATATCAACCACCTCACCCCGCGTCTCATACGCATCAGGGTCTCGCCTCATCTCCACCATGCCACAATCACAAATCATGTACATAAAGCCAAGTGCAGTTCATGCATAAACAATGTATCCATGGCATGCAAGACAATTCAATACACATTCACATGTAACCAATTACTCAAGAGACAAGTATAAGCAAACATTAGGGCCATCTATACTCTCATAGCATTCACAAGGACCATTCATGCCAAGCCTCCCAAAATACCATCTCAATTCCACCCGACTCGCCCAATCGAGTCCAATCTTCCTATCCTAAGGTTAGGAATTTCCTTACCTTGAGTTTGATGCCACAAAATTCTCTTCTTAAGCCCTCAAAGATTCGGCCCTCAATGGTCCAAGACCAATCTCACCGCACAGCTTAGGAAATTTCAACCAATTGTTAATTTCCCTTGTCCGATTCAACCATCCATGAATCACAAACCTTCATTAACACATCCTCATCATTCTAGCATGTCTAAATCACCAATTTGAGGCTCAAAACTAATAGCCATCAGCCTCTACAGATTCGGTCTTGCACAGAATCGACCGACTATTTTCTATTCTGTGCAAACCAAAAACAACCAGCCCTAAATGTCTACCAAATCCATCATTTAATTACTACCATACCTCTTAACATGTCTATCTAAGGGTCTAAGGGTCTCACCGAGAGTTTGAGGTCGAGTCGCCGCCGGAATCTCATCAGTCGCCGGATCCTCCAAGTCAATAAATCGGCAGTTTCTGTCCAAGGTTCACAAGACCCATTTGAGGTCAAAACGTCATCAAATCAAGCTCAACTTTTTATCATAGATTGATATACAAGTCCCCTAGATGTCCACAAAATTTGGTCACCAAAATTCAACATTTCACTTTCCTAAGGGGTCAAAAACGTCACCTACCTTAGATTGAGTGAGTTTCCGTCAGCTTTAGGGAAAATGTTGGCCGGAGCTCGTCGGTGGTCCAATCGACATGCTTCCACTTCGAGGAGGTCGGAAAGAGGTTGAGCTAAGAGGGTGTGGTCAGTCGAAGTCCAGGTGGTGGCCAAAAGGCAATGTCGACGGTGGCGAACGGCAAAGGCAGAACTGGTCGGCAAACGGCAGAAGGAAGAAGAAGAAGAAGATGGAGTTTCGGTGAGTTGGGGGGTGAATGGCTGACCAAAGTGAGGTGAGAGAGAGTGAAAAAGAGTTATATTCAAGGCTCAAGGTCAATGGTTGAATGATAGGTGGATAAAGGTGGATATGACCATTCCAAGCTTGATCTTTAGACACTTATCCTATGTGTCATTCAAGCTTCATCCAATGGCCACAATCCATCACTTTTTCGGAAACCTTAGGAAGTGTATGAAGGCCAAAATGCCCATCCTTATTTGCATGGGCAAGGCTTAAACTTTGAGGGGTAAAATGGTAATTTTACCCCCGACGTCCGGAACGTCGTTTTTCTCGTTTCAATAATCTTTGATAAGGCGACGGCCAATCCGAACATCACTTTGGAATTCTTGATTCTCTATTTTCAATTTTCAAGACTCGTTTCTGATTTTTTTTCTCTATCGGACATGGTCCCAGCCTATCCCGAATCGACGGGCGGCTTTTGCAGACTTTACACGTGTCGATCCTGTAATTCATATCACATTTAGGGCTCGTCAATTCATGGCGGTTTTGGTTGTCATGTAATTGTGAGGGTCTATCACTAGTTCCTATGGTCTCGATCGTCACTGTCTGATTTAGGAAAGTTTTACAAATTATACATTAGTTAAGCGGCATCACCCGCGCTTCAATCATATAACACTAACAATGCATCTTTAATCGTCCTTAGATAGGCTTTTTACGATTCTAAATGTCCCCTCGACAATCCTTATGGTCAAAGCGCTATTTCTTATTCGAATTCCCTAGGTTCACGTACCTTGTTTCATGCTAGCCTTTCCCTTTTGGTCAGCCTACTCGAATTGATCAGATTCAAGCGAGATACGATTGAAATACATCTCTAGATTTACTTCTCATTAATGAGTCTAAAATTGACTGAAAATCAGAATGTCACAACTCTTCCCCCTTACAAAAATTTCGTCCCCGAAATTTACATCAAACTTAATTACTCAAATAAATGGGGGTATTATTGCCTCATCATCTCTTCGTTTTCCCACGTGGCACCTTCCGTTTCATGGTGCTCCCACACTACTTTAACTAGTGGAATCTTCTTATTCCTGAGGATTTGCTCATTCCCGTCCTCGATCCTTATCGACCTCTGCACGTAAGACACCCGATCGTTCACTTCTATAGTCTCGTAGTCTAGCACATGTGTCGGATCTGGTTCATACTTTTGTAGCATCGACACGTGGAAAACATTATGCACTTGAGATAAATTAGGCGGTAAGGCAAGCCTGTAGGCCAAGGTTCCAATCTGCTCCAGTATCTCGAATGGGCCTACATACCTTGGGCTCAACTTCCCCTTCTTTCCAAGTCGCGATAGTCCTCTCATCGGTGACACCTTGTGGAAGACGTGATCTCCCACTTGAAACTCCAAGGGCTTACGCCGCTTATCTGCATAGCTCTTCTGACGACTTTGTGTCGTCCTTAGTCTATCCCGGATTATTTTCACTGCTTCCACCGATTGCTCTACTAGCTCCGGGCCTGTGATACTCCTTTCTCCAACCTTGTCCCGGCAAATCGGGGTTCTGCAAGCCCTACCATAGAGTACTTCGAATGGTGCCATCTGGATACTCTACTGGTAGCTATTATTATAAGCAAACTCTATCAAATGTAGCTGATCTCCTCGCCCACCTTTAAAATCAATGACGCATGCACGCAGCATGTCCTCAAGCGTCTGTATCGTCCTCTCCGACCGTCCGTCCGTCTATGGGTGATATGCTGCGCTAAATTTTAGTCGGGTTTCCATAACATCTTGCAGACTCTTCCAAAAGTTTACCGTGAATTTGGGATCTCAATCAGATGTAATCGTCACAGGTACTCCATGTAACCTTACGACTTGTCTCATGTACAACTCCGCATACCTATCCATAGCGAAGTCCTTTCGCCCCGAGATGAAATGTACGGACTTGGTCAATTTGTCCACGACTACCCATATAGAGTCATGGTCTCTCTGACTCCTCGGGAGTCCCATCACAAAATCCATAGTTATATGCTCCCACTTCCATTTGGGTATCTCTAGTGGCTGTAATAATCCTCCAGGCTTACAATGCCGCACTTTTACTTGCTAGCACGTCAAACACTTAGCCACATACTTTGCCACGTCCACCTTCATCCCGTTCCACCAATAATGCTATCGTAAGTTCTGATACATTTTCATACTCCTAAGGTGAATGCTATAATTGCTCCTATGAGCCTCTAACAAGATCCTTTCCCTGAGTCCTTTATCCTTTGGTACACACAGTTGTCCTCGTAACTTTAAAATTCCGTCCTCTGACACTTGAAACTCAGGCTTTCTCTTCGTCACGTCCAACTCCAAATTTTTTTGAATATTCTTGTCCGTAGACTGTACGGTCTTTATCCTCTCCTAGACCTCAGGTTCCACCCTCAATGTAGCCATTAAGCTAGACAACTGGCTGACTTCTAGTCTGAACTCAGATTCTCTTATATCTTCAATCATCAACCAACTTTTCACTAGCAGACATGCGATGCTCGACTTCTGGCTAAGTGCATCTACAACTCTATTTGCTTTCCCAGGGTGATATAGTATATCACAATCATAGTCCTTGAGCAGCTCCATCCACCTACGTGCCTCATATTCAGCTCTTTTTGGGAAAATAAGTACTTTAAGCTCTGGTGGCCGGTATACATCTGGATCTTCTCGCTACAAAGGTAGTGTCTCCAAATCTTCAGAGCAAATATGATCGCTGCTAACTCCAGATCATGCGTTGGGTAGTTCATTTCATGTGGCCTCAACTATCTAGATGCGTAGGCCACTACTCTTCCATGCTGCATCAGTACACAACCCCATCCTTTCAGCGAGGCATCGTTGTATATCTCGTAACCTCCCGGTCCTGATGGAATTGTCAACACCGGTGCGGTTGTCAATCTATGTTTGAGTTCCTGGAAACTCTTCTCGCACTTGCATGTTCGTTCAAACCTTATTTCCTTCTTCATTAATCGCGTCAATGGGATAGCTATGGATCAGAATATCTCCACAAAACGTCTATAGTATCCCGCCAATTCCAAGAAACTTCTGACTTCAATGACCGTAGTAGGTCTAGGCTAATTCGTTACTGCCTCGATCTTCACAGGATCCACAGCGATTCCTCCACCAGATATCACATGACCAAGAAATGCTACTCTGTTAAGCCAAAACTCACATTTATTCAACTTCACATAGAGCGAGTGTTCTCTCAGGGTCTGCAGCACAATCCTCAAGTGCTCCTCGTGTTTTGCATCACTCTTCGAGTAAATCAAGATGTCGTCAATAAAGACTATGACGAATCTGTCCAGGAATTCTTTAAATACTCGATGCATTAGATCCATAAAAGCAGCTGGAGCGTTTGTCAAACCAAACGTCATCACTGTAAACTCATAATGACCGTACCTCGTCCTAAAGGCAGTGTTAGGTATGTCTCCCTTCTTGATCCTCAACTGGTGATACCCTGTTCTTAAGTCAATCTTCGAAAATACCACCGCTCCTTGGAACTGATCAAACAGATCGTCAATTCTCGACAGTTCGTATTTGTTCTTCACTGTCACTTGGTTCAGTTGCCGATAGTCGATGCATAAACACAAAGACTCATCCTTCTTCCTTACGAATAGCACCGGTGCAACCCATGGTGAAGCACTTGGTCGAATAAATCCCTTATCTAGTAGCTCTTGCATCTGCACCTTTAACTCTTTCAGTTTTAACAGAGAAATCTTGTAAGGTGCCTTCGAAATCGTTTCTGTCCTAGGGGCTAAATCGATTACAAATTCTATTTCCCATTCCAGTGGTAATCTTGGCAACTCTTGGGGAAACACGTCAGGAAATTCATGCACTACCGGGATACTCTCTAATTTTAGCTCTTCGGCAGTCGTGTCCATTACCGCTACTAAGTATGCTTGACACCCTTCAGACATCAACTTTGTCACTTCGAGAGATGAGACTAAGGAAATCGGGACTCCTCCTCGACTTCCCGCCAATTCAAAGCTAGGGAGGCCTCTCGAATAAAATTGGATTATCCTACTACCACAATCCACTACTGCCCCCTACTAACCCAGCTAATCCATCCCTATGATTATGTCAAAATCATACATGGGCAATACAGCTAGGTCAATGCTCTCCTTACTCCCTCCAATCACGATTTCACAACTCGTACAACCCATTGAAACCAATATATTATCCTTTAACGGAGTGGCAACATGCAAAATTATATCTAACGGTTTCAATTTCATACCCACCAAGTCAGCAAATTGTGTAGACACAAACGAATGCGTGGCACTAGGGTCAAACAATGCATATGCAGCTTGGTTGCACAAGTAAACCGTACCTGTGGCCACACCTGGTGCTTCCTCCGCCTCTCTGCAGGCTACTGCATACACCCTTCCCTATGCTAATGGTCGATTCTGCTCAATTTGGGGATTAGTCGTTGATGGTACAGCTTGTGGTTTTTGCCCTTAAGGTCGATTTGTCGGAGCTTGATTCGGGCACGTCTTCATCTGGTGGCCTAGCTGACCACACTTAAAGCAAGCTCTTGTCCTTACCGGGCATGACCCATTTCCATGCCTCTTGCCACAAAGGCGGCAGCTCCAGTTAGTGAGATTTGGCGGCTTCACAATATTTTTGCTTACTGGAGGCACAAAACGCCTATTGCCCGCCATCAGTCTCTTGCCTATCTGGCGGTTATCTCTGAATGGTGTAAACTGCGATCCAGTTGCGGTGTTCCTCCCTTTCAAGTCCCTTTCAATCATTTGGCCCCGTTCGTATATCTCCTTATAAGTCCTCAGATTTAGGGCAATCATCTAGCTACGGAGCTCGGGCCTCAAACCGTCCCTAAACCTCCTTACTTTCTCCTGAGGATCCTCTATAGATCGAGATGCGTACCTCGATAGTCTGGAGAACTCAACCTCATACTGGTCTATCGTCAGCTGGTTCTACTATAGCTGTAGAAATTCCACTTGCTTTCTTTCCCTAGTCGTCTCCAAGAAATACTTGTCGTTGAACGTCGTCTTAAATGCATCCCAGTTCATGGCTGTCCCTTCAGGGAAAACTCTATTCTTGGTGGCAGCCCACCAATCATTCGCTGTACCCTCCAGCAGGTACACTGCTAGCAGCACATTCTCTTCGTCCGTGCACCTCAGCACACCAAAAGCTTTCTCTAGCTTCTCAATTCATCTAGGTGCTAGCTCAGGATCTCCAGTTCCAACGAATTAAGTCGGTGTCATGCCCCGTGCCCCGGGCACGAGCACGCGACTCCCTCCAAGCAAACCACATAATCTCTCGCGGTCCCAAGATCTACAATCTAAGCCGAGAGACATAACAAATATATCAAGCATGCGGAAGCGGTAATAAAACAACTCCTCCGTATAATTATAAATTAAGTAGGACCTGGATAGCATAGAAGTTGTTGTACATAATAACCAACGGTTCATAAAAGTACAGAACTACTAACATCCGATAGACAATGGGGTAACAGGGCAAACATACAAAATGGGTCATCATCTAAATCCGACAGGAATAGGGTCGGGGTTGTCACCAAAGATCAAACTACCACTAGAGCCTCCTAGGATGAGTTACTGGAATCATCGGTATCCTTGGCTTCCTTCGTCGGCTCATACTTTGAGAACGTCTCAGAGCGAACCTCAATAGTATCCTCCATGGTCTCCTCATGGGACGGCTCCGCGAGATCCTCCTTGGTCGCCTCCAGGACAATGACCTCATCTTCCTTCACAGTAAAATCCAGCGTCGGGGTCCTCTCCGGCCCATTCCTAGAATCAACTATCGATCCCTCTGCCTGATCCTGGTCTCTACCGGGGTGGCACCAATTAAGGATCATTCCCTAGGGCACCTTATGGGGCATCAGTAGCCCAGTAGATTTGTCTCCAACTTTCTTAAACCACGCCTCATACCTATGAGGCTTCTAGTCTTTACTACCCTCGTCAACCCATACCACTGTACACTTTCTCACTTATATGGTCCCCTGACCATCAGGGAACTCATCAAAATACGCGGCCATCTCTTTAGGATCCCCAAAGCAAATAGGCCACATAGTCAAGGCCTAGGATTTGTAAAAGAAGGGTCCCCAAAAGGGGTGAGATACATATCTCAGTAAAAGAGTTCTAACCCTAGGTTAAGTAGACCGTCCACTCAGGCAGTCATCTACCCCAAGATTCCAAACTCATAAACACGCAGGCACATACAAATAAAATTGATAACACACAGATGGCAGGCATGCAACTATGACATCATATCACACTCAGATGATCATGCACACCTCGTCCTGCCACTTCACCACAACTATCTCTTCCTGCCTGTCTCATTCTCATGCCCGCGATTAAATCTCATCTGGCTAATCCCATGCTCGTAATTAGATTGCATCAGGCCTTCCTCATGCCCGCGATTAAATCGCATCAGACTTTTCTTTTCTTATTCCCGCGATTAGATCACATCATGCCTTCCTCATGCCTGCGATTAGATTACATCAGACTTTTCTTTTCTCATGTTCGCGATTAGATCGCATCATGCTTTTCTCCACACCCTGCATCTCATACGCCTTAGGTTCTTATCTCTCTGCGCCATGCCACAATCACAATTCATGTACATAAGGTTAGCGCATCTCGTACATGAACATCTCATGCATAAACAAGACATCCATGGCATGCGAGACGAGTCAATACACATACAAATGTGAGCAAATACTCAAGAGACATGCATATACAATTATTTGAATCATCTATACCCTCTTGACATTCACAAAGACCAATCACACTAAGCTCCACAAGAAATCATCTCAATCTCGTCCGACTCGCCCAATCGAGTCCAATCTTCCTATCCTAAGTTTAAGATTCTCTTACCTTGAATTTGATAACACAATTTCCCTTCTTGAGTCCTCAAAGGTTCAGCCCCTAATGAACCAAGACCGAACTCACCGCGCAACCTAATAAAATCCAATCAATCCGTCAATTTCCATGTCCAATTCCTCAATCCATGAACCCTAAACCTCCATAACATAATCCTCATCATCCTAGAATGTCTAAATTACCAAATTGAGGCTTAAAAACAACCATAATTAGCCCCCACAGATTCGGTTTGCACAGAACCAAATTGGTCCTTCTCGGTTCTATGCAAACCGGGCATAATCGGTCCTAAATCTCCTCCAATTTTACCGTTTAAGCACTATACTACCTCTTAATAGGTCTATCTAAGGGTCCAAGGGTCTCACCGTGAGTTTGGAGTCAAATCGTCGCCGGAAACCCGTTGGGAGTTGCCGGATCCTCCAAGGTCAGTACCGGTAGTTTTTTGTGCAAGGTTTACAAGACCGATTCGAGGTCAAAACTTCATCAAATCATTCCCAACCTTTTACCCCAGATTGATATACATGTCTTCTAGATCTCCACAAAATTGGACCTCAAAATTCCAACATTTCGGCCTCCTAAGGGGTGATAAACATAACCTACCTCAGATTGGATCAGTTTTCGTCTGCTTCCGGGGAAATGCTTGGCCGGAGCTCCTCGGTGGTCCAAACGTCGTGCTTCCACTTCGAGGAGGTCTGCAAGATGTGGGGCTAGGTTGGTGTGGTCAGTTTGCCAGCTGGTGGTCGTCAGAGGAGGATGTCGAAATGGCTGAACGGCGCCTCCAGAAGTTTTCGCCGGTGCAGAATGAAGAAGAAGAAGAAGAAGATGGAGTTTTCGGTGGTTGAGGGATTTATGGCAGGCCAAAGTGAGGTGAGAGAGATAGAAAAATGCTATATATCCAAGGCTCAAGTCAATGGTTGAATGGTAGGTGGCCAATAGTGGACATGACCACTCTTTTGCCCATCCATTGACACTTGTCCCACATGTCATTCAACTTGATCCAATGGCCACAATTCATCCTAATTTTTGGTAACCTTGGGGGAGGGATAAAGATCAAAATGCCCTTCCTTCAATGCATGGGCAAGGCTTAAGCTTGAGGGGCAAAATGGTAATTTTACCCACGACGTCCAGAACGTGTTTTTTCTCGTTCCAATAACCTTTTATAGGGCGACGACCATTCCGAATATAACGTTGGAATTCTTGATTCTCCATTTTCAATTTTCAAAACTCGTTTCTGATGGTTTCCTCTATCAGACGTGGTTTCAGCCTTTCCCAAACCAACGGACGGCTTTTGCAGACATTACGCGTATCGACCCCGTGATTCATATCACGTTTAGGGATTGTCAATTCGTGGCGGCTTTGGTTGTCATGTAATTGTGAGGGTCTATCACCAGTCCCTATAGTCTCGATCGTCACTGTCCGATTAAGGTAAATTTTACAAATCATACGTTGGTTAAGTGGCATCACCCGCGCTCCAATTGTATGACACTCGCAAGGCATTCCTTAATCGTTCTTAGATTGACCTTTTTGTGGTTCTAAATATCCCCTTGACAACCCTTATGGTCAAAGCGCTATTTTCTATCCGAGTTGCCTAGGTCCACGTATCTCGTCTCGCGTTAACCTTTCCCTTTTGGTCAGCCTACTCGAATTGATCAGATTCGAGCGAGATATGATTGAAATACATCTCTAAATTTACTTCTCATTAATGAGTCTGAAATTGACTAGGAATCAGAATGTCACAACTCTTTCCCCCTTAAAAAATTTTTATCCCTGAAATTTATATTACACTTAATTACTCAAATAAATGGGGGTGTTGTCGCCTCATCGTCTCTTCATTCTCCCACGTGGTACCTTTAGTTCCATGGTGCTTCCATACTACCTTGACCAGTGGGATCTTCTTATTCTTGAGAATTTGCTCCTTCTGGTCCTCGATCCTTATCGGCCTTTCCACGTAAGACACTAGGTCGTCCACTTCTATGGTCTCATAATCCAGCACATGTGTCGGGTCTGGTTCATATTTTCGTAGCATCGACACATGGAAAACGTTATGCACCTGGGATAGATTAGGCAGCAAGGCAAGCCTGTAGGCTAAGGTTCTAATCCGCTCGAGTATCTCAAATTGGCCACATACCTTGGGCTTAGCTTCCCCTTTTTTTTCGAATCGCGATAGTCCTCTCATCGGCGATACCTTGAGGAAGACGTGATCGCCCACTTGAAACTCTAAGGGCTTGCGCCGCTTATCTGCGTAGCTCTTCTGACGACTCTATGCCTTCCTTAATCTATCCCGAATTATCTTCACCGCTTCCACTGATTGCTCTACCAATTCTTGGCCTATGATACTTCTTTCTCCAACCTCATCCCAGCAAATCGAGGTTCTGCAGCTCTTCCATAGAGTGCTTCGAATGGTGCCATCTGGATACTCTGCTGATAGCTATTATTATAAGCAAACTCTACGAAATGCAGCTGGTCTTCCCATCCAACTTTAAAATCTATGACGCATGCTTGCAGCATGTCTTCAAGCGTCTGTATCGTCCTTTCCGTCTGTCCATCCGTCTGTGGATGCCACGCCATACTAAACTGTAGTCGGGTTCCCATAGCTTCTTGAAGACTCTTCCAAAAATTTGCCATGAATTTAGGATCTCTATCCGAGGTGATCGTCACAGGTACCCCGTGCAACCTCACTATATGTCTCATGTACAGCTTTGCATATTTATCCATAGCGAAATCCTTTCGCACTGGGATGAAATGTGCGGACTTGGTCAATCTGTCCACGACTACCCATATAGAGTCGTGACCTCTTTGGCTCCTAGGTTTCCCATCACAAAATCCATAGTTTTATGCTCTCACTTCCATTCCAGGATCTCCAGTGGCTGTAATAGTTCTCTAGGCTTATAGTGCTGCGCTTTCACTTGCTGGCACGTCTAACACTTAGCCACATACCTTTCTACGTCCACCTTCATCCCGTTCCACCAATAGTGCTGTCGCAAGTTCTGATTCATTTTCGTTCTTCTAGGGTGGATGCTATAAATTCTCTTGTGAGCCTCAGATAAAATCCTTTCTCTGAGTCCTTCATCCTTTGGTACGCACAATCGTCCTCGGAACTTCAGAATTCCATCCTTAGACACTTGAAACTCGGGTTTTCTCTTTATCGCATCCATCTCAAGGATCTTCTGAATCTCTGGGTCCATAGACTGTAGGGCCTTTATTCCTTCCTGGACCTCAGGTTCCACCCTCAAAGTAGTTATCAAATTGGACAACTGATCGACTTCTAATTTGAACTCGGAGTCTCTCAAATCCTCAATCATCGACCAATCTTTCACCAGCAGACATGCGATGCTTGACTTCCGACTTAGCGCATCTGCTACTTTGTTTGCTTTCCCCAGGTGATATACTGCATCAGCACACAGCCTAGTCCTTTCAGCGAGGCATCGCTGTATATCTCGTAACCCCTTGGTCCAGATGGAATCGTCAACACTGGCACGGTTGTCAATCTATGCTTATGCTCTTGGAAACTCCTCTCGCATTTGTCTGTCCATTCAAACCTTGTTTTCTTCTTCGTTAACCGTGTCAATGGGATAGCTATAGATGAGAATTTCTCCACAAAACGCCTGTAGTATCCCACCAGTCCTAAGAAACTTTTGACTTTAGTGACCGTAGTGGGTCTATGCCAATTTGTTATAGCCTCGATTTTTGTAGGATCGACTGCGATGCCTTCACCAGATACCACATGACCGAGAAATGCTACTTTGTTCAGCCAGAACTTGCATTTACTCAGCTTCGCATATAGTGAATGTTCCCTCAAAGTCTGCAGAATAATCCTTAGGTGCTCCTCATGTTCTGCATCACTCATAGAGTAAATCAAAATATCATCAATGAAGACTATGAGGAATCTGTCCATAAATTCCCTAAATACTCGATGCATCAGGTCCAAAAAAGCAGCTGGAGCGTTGGTCAAACCAAACGGCATCACCGTAAACTCATAATGACCATACCTCGTCTTGAAAGTAGTCTTAGGTACGTCTTCTTTCTTGATCCTCAGTTGGTGATACCTAGTCCTCAAGTCAATCTTCGAAAATACCGCCGCTTCTTGCAACTGATCAAACAGATCATCAATCCTCGACAGTGGGTATTTGTTCTTCACCGTTACCTAGTTCAGCTGTCGATAGTCGATGCATAGACGCAAAGACCCATCCTTCTTCCTTACGAATAGCATTGGCGCTCCCCATGGTGAAGCACTCGGTCAGATAAATCCCTTGTCTAGCAGCTCTTGCATATGCATCTTTAACTCTTTTAGTTCTAGCAGGGACATCCTGTAAGGCGCTTTCGAGATCGGTTCTGTCATAGGGGCTAACTCGATTATGAATTCTATTTCCCGTTCCTATGGCAATCCTAGCAACTCTTGGGGAAACACATTAGGAAACTCACGCACTACCGGGATACTCTCTAACTTTGGCTCTTCGATAGTCGTGTCCATTACTGCCACTAAGTATGCCAACACCCTTCATACATCAACTTTGTCACTTCAAGAGATGAGACTAAGAGAATCGAGACTCCTCATCGACTTCCCACTAGTTCAAAGCTAGAGCGGTCTCTTGGATAAAATCGAATTATCCTACTACCACAATCCACTACTGCCCCTTGTTTACCCAACCAATCCATCCCTAGGATTACGTCAAAATCATACATGGGTAATACAGCTAGGTAAATACTTTCTTTACTCCCTCCAATTACAATCTCACAACCAGCAGAGCCCAATAAAACCAATATATTATCCTTTAGTGGAGTGGCAACATGCAAATTCATATTCAACTGTTTCAATTTCATGCCCACCAAATCAGCAAACTGTGCAGAGACAAATGAATACATGGCACCAGGGTCAAACAATGCATATGCAGCTTGGTTGCACAAGTAGACCATACTTGTGACTACGCCCGGCGCTTCCTCCGCCTCTCTGCGGGCTGCTGCATACTTCCCTATGCCAGTGGTCGATTCTGCTCGATCTGGGGAGTAGTAGTCGACGGCCTAGCCTGCGGTCTCTGCCCTTGAGGTCGTTTTGTCGGAGCTTGACTCGGGCACGTCCTCATCTGGTGGCCTAGCTAACCACACTTAAAACAGGCTCCTGTCCTCACTAGGCATGGCCTATTTCCATGCCTTCTGGCATAACGGCGACAGCTCTAGTTAGTGGGATTCGGCGACTTCACGATACTTTTCTTCACAGGAGGCACAAAACGCCTATTGCCCGCCATTGGTCTCTTGCCCATCTTACGGTTATCTCTGAATGATGTAAACTGTGATCCGGTGGCGGTGTTCCTCTCTTTCAAGTCCCTTTCTATCATCTTGCCCGGTTCGTATATCTCCTTATAAGTCCTCAGATTTAGGGCAATCATCTGGCTACGGAGCTCAAGCTTCAAACCATCCCTAAATCTTCTTGCTTTCTCTTGAGGGTCTTCTACAGATCGAGGTGCATACCTTGACAGCCTCGAGAACTCGGCCTCGTACTAATCTATCGCCAGCTGGTTCTGACGTAGCTGCCGGAATTCCACCTTCTTCCTTTCCCTGGCCGTCTAAGAAAAGTACTTGTCATTGAACGTCGTCTTAAAGGCATCCCAATTCATGGCCATTCCTTATGGGAAAACTCTATTCTTGGTGGCAGCCCACCAATCATTCGCTGTACCCTCTAGCTGGTACATAGCTAGTAGCACCTTTTCTTCGTCCATGCACCTCAGTACACCAAAAGCTTTCTCTAACTTCTCAATCCACCTGGGTGCTAGCTTAGGATCTCCAGTCCCATCGAATTGAGTCAGCTTTAACTTTATAAACTGCTCCACCAGCTGGCCCATCTGTCTGGCCACGACGATTTCTTCTTAGGCATTCATAGCTTCATTGCCTTGGCCATGTTCATTCTGGCTTCCATTGACACCATTGTTACCATTGTTGGCATTGACGGCTGCTATGGCAGCTCCTACTGCCTACACGATTGTAGCATTCCGGTCTTGGGTCTGTCTATCGATCAAGTCACCAATTCTTTTCAGTGCCATCAGCACGCCATCCATTCTTGGACTTCTACTACGGGCGGCCTCGAGCTAGAGGCTCCACCTCCTAGCCTTCCAGACCTTCTAGACGGGTTGCTTATCCTTGCTTCTTTCTACTGAACCTGGTCCACCACAAGTCCAGCGAGGAGTTAGTAACTCACTCATTCATCCAAATCCAGAGCTACTAACTAATCCTTAACATAAACAGTTACAATCCAATAGTACTCTGTACTACAAACTCTAGAAACATTTCAATAATTAGTCCATAGCCGTTTCTCAGTTTCGTTCACTCCAACGGTTCACTAAAACCAATCACATCCACTCATCAAATAGGCCAAGGTCCAGAAATGAGCTTCAACTTTAAGCAGGGAACTTAATCCTCATGCCTTACCACGACCTTACCAAGATCAAACACTAGCCATAAGTACTAGGTCACACACTATGCACCCCATGCCTTATCTTAACCAGTCTACTAAGGTTTCGCTATCTGTCCAAGTCCCAACTTAATCCTAATTATTACTCCAGTCCTCAACCAACTTTGGATCGAGCTGACCTTGCTCTAATACCAAATCGGATGGGGATGTCACGCCCCGCGCCCCGAGCACGAGCACGTGACTCCCTGCAAACAAACCACATAATCTCTCGCGGTCCTAAGATCCACAATCTAAGCTGAGAGACATAACAAATATATCAAGCATGCATAACCGGTAATAAAACAACTCCTCCGTACAATTATAAATTAAGTGAGACCTGGGTAACATAGAAGTTGTCGTACATAATAACCAATGGTTCATACAAGTACAGAACTACTAACATCCGATAGACAAGGGAGTGATGGGGTAAACGTACAAAATGGGTCATCATCAAAATCCGACAGGAACTGGGTCGGGGTCGTCACCAAAGATCAAACTACCACTAGAGCCTCCTCGGATGAGCCGCTGGAATCATCGGTATCCTCAGCATCCTCCGTCGGCTCATACTCTACGAACGTATCGGAGTGAACCTTAATAATATCCTCCATGGTCTCTTTATGGGACGGCTCCGCGAGATCCTCCTCGGTCGCCTCCAGAATAATGACCTCATCCTTCTCCACAGTAAAATCCAGCGTCGAGGTCCTCTCTGGCCCGTTCCTAGAACCGACTACTGATCCCTCTACTTGATCTTGGTCGCTACTGAGGTGGCACCAATGAGGGATCACTCCCTAAGGCACCTCATGGGGCTTTAGCGACCCATTAGACTTGTCCCCAACTTTCTTAAACTACGCCTCATACCTATGAGGCTTCTAATCCGTACTACCCTCATCAACCCGCACCACTGTACACTTTCTCACGTATATAGTCCCCTGACCGTCAGAGAATTCATCAAAATACGCGGTCATCTCTTTAGGATCCCCAAAGCGAGTAGGCCACATAGTCAAGGCCTGGGATCTATAAAAGAAGGGTCCCCAAAAGGGGTGAGATATACATCTCAGTAAAAGAGTCCTAACCCTAGGTTAGGCCGATTGTCCACTCAGGCAGTGATCTACCCCAAGATTCCAAACTCATAAATACGCAGGCACATACAAATAAAAATGGCGACACACAGATGACAGGCATGCAGCTATGACATCATATCACACTCAGATGATCATGCACACCTCGTCCTGCCACTTCACCACAACTATCTCTTCCTGCCCGTCTCATTCTCATCCCCGTGATTAGATCGCATCAGGTTAATCCCATGCCCACGATTGGATCATATCAGGCCTTCCTCATGCCCACGATTAGATCGCATCAGGCTTTTCTTTTCTCATGCCCGCGATTAGATTACATCAGGCTTTTGTCCACCCCGCGTCTCATACGCCTCAAGGTCTTATCTTGTCTCCGCCATGCCACAATCACAATTCATGTACATAAGGTCAAGCGCATCTCGTACATAAACATCTCATGCATAAACAAAACATCCATGGCATGCGGGACGAGTCAATACACTTACAAATGTGACCAAATACTCAAGAGACATGCATATGCAATTATTCAAATCATCTATACCCTCTTGAAATTCACAAAGAGCAATCACACTAAGCTCCACAAGAAAGCATCTCAATCTCGTCCGACTCGCCCAATCGAGCCTAATCCTCCTATCCTAAGTTTAGGATTCCCTTACGTTGAATTTGATAACACAATTTCCCATCTTGAGTCCTCAAAGGTTCGATCCCCAATGGTCCTAGACCGAACTCACCGCGCATCCTAATAAAATCCAATCAATCTGTGACATTATGATTTTCAGTCACTTTTAGACTCTATAATGAGAAGTTTGTATATGTCATGCGATGAATTTCAGTTGTATTCCGTTAAAATCTGATCAATTTGAGTAGACTGACCAAAAGGGAAAGGCTAAAGCGAGAGGAGATACGTGGACCTAGGCGACTCAAATAAGGAATGACGCTTTGACCATAAGGATTATCGAGGGGATATTTAGAACCGGCAAAAGGCCGATCCAAGAACGATTAAAGGACGCCTTGCGAGTGTCATACATTGGAGCACGGATGATGTCGCTTAACCAATGTATGATTTGCAAAATCTTCGTAAATCGGACGGTGAAGATCAAGACCTTAGGGACTAGTGATAAACCCTCATAATTATATGACAACCAAAGCTGTCATGAATTGACGATCCCTAAACAAGATGAGAATCACAGGGTCGATAGCGTATCGTTTGCACAAGCCGTCTGTTGGTTCGGGATAGGCTGGAATCACGTCTGACAGAAGAAACAATCAGAAGAGAGTCCTGAAAAGGTTGAAATGAAAAATCAAGAATTCCAACGTCATTTGGATTGGCCGTCGCCCTTCAAAGAAGTCAGAAACGAGAAAAACGACGGTTCAGATTTCAGAGGTAAAATGACCATAATGCCCCTCAAGCTTAGAACTTAGTTATTATAATTGAAGGAAGGGTAAAATGGACAATTGACCCCCCCCCAAGTTGCCGAAAATTCAAGGGCAAGAGATGGCCATTGGATCCCCTTGATAAGAATAATGGACAAGTGTCACAAATCCAAGGGTGGAGATCATTTCATCATTTAATGCCACCTACCAATCAACTCATTTGATCAATTTTTTTTGGGATAACAGGCTCTCTCTTTCCTCTCTCTTACACTCTTCATTCGGCAGAAAATTCCCCAAGAACAACCGAGCCATCTTCATCTTCTTCCTTCTTCAGTTCTGTCTCACCCGACTTTCGCCAACCTCGCCGTTCGGCCCCTACAATCGGCACCTCTAGCCACCAGTTACCGTCGGCCAGCCACCACAGTATAGATCCACCTCTTGCCGATGTCCTCCAACTTGAATCAGGTCATTTGGAGCTCTGTGGAATTCGAGGCAAGTATTCTCCCACAGGCCGACAGAATTGGAACCAACCTGAGGTTGGTTTGTTTCTCGGGCCATTTGAAGGTCGAATTCTTGGATTTTAAAGCTCAAATTTGGTGGAGACTCAGTAGACATGTATAGGGATCTATGGTAAAAATTGAGGATTTATTTGATAAGTTTTTGACCATGAACCACCCGTGTATATCTTGCCTAGAAATTGCTAGTATTCTGGACCTTGGATGACCGGCGACCTTCGACGACTTTCTGGCAACCACGCCGCATGAAACTCACAGTGAGCCACCCAAACCCTTGAATAGATATTATAAGAGGTAGATGAGTGTATAATTGATGGATTTAAGGTAGATTAAGACCGGTTGGACCCGGCATGAACAGAATCGAATGGAACCGGTTCAATGCCGGGCCAAACCGATTCTGTGGGTGGCTGGATATGCTGGATTTGTGTTGTAATTTAGTGTGTATGATGTAAAGAGATGATGAGGAGTATTTTATAGGTGATTTGGATGGATGAATTGAAGATTGGACTTGGAATTTTGACAAATCGATTGATTATCCTAGGTTGCGTAACAAATCGACTTTGGACTTGGGTTGGCCTAATCTTAGGAGGCTCAAAGAGGAGTGAATTGTGTTATTAAATGAAGGTAAGAAATTCTCTAAGCTAAGGCTAGGGGGATTGGACTCGATTGGGTAAGTCGAGGGCCGATCGAAATGGTTTATGAGAAGACCCTCAATGGGAATAGCTTGATGTGTACTTAAATGCTATCGAATGATTACATGACATAGCCTATGCTTGAGTTGTTTGTGAGTTTAGGTGTCATTTGAATTGATTCGCATGCCACGGATTTAGGAATTGTATTAGAATGTGCATTAGCTATTGAAATGTGAAATTTGAATTGAAAAATCCAGTTATTTGATATGGTGTGGCATGAATTATGATTGTGGCATTACATGGCATGGCCCTGAGGTCTATGAGACGCGGGGCGGAAGGTTGAGACCCTGATGCGACAAGGTCGCGGGGTGGATTATGATTAGGTGGCGCCCTGATGCGACGAAGTCGCGGGGTTAAGATAGCCACAGTCTTGATGCAAATTAATAGTGAGACAGAATATGAGCTCACAAACCCTCCCTAGAATTGAACCGGGGCCTGATACGTTTACGCAGGCCGAGCCTGATGCAATCTAATCGCGGGCTAGAGAATGAGGCAGGCAGAGATTGGTTGATGTGGTGAAGTGATAGGCCGAGCATATACCTACATTCGTGTGTGACATGAGAATATAAGTGCATGCCTGTCTTATGTGTATTGTTGTTTACCGATTTATGATTGTTGTACCAGCGTGGGATCATGAGTTTGGATCTGTTGAGTGACGCGACTGCTTGAGTGGACAGTCAACCTGACCTAGGGTTAGGTTTTTCTTACTGAGATGTGTATCTCACCCCTTTTGGGGAAACCTTACTTTACAGATCCTAGGTAGTAGCGATGTGGCCTATTAGATTCGGGGACCTGAAGGAGATGACAACTTATTTCGATGAGTTCCCGGACAGATAGGGGAACGTCTATGTTAGGAAGTGTACCGTTGTATGGGTCGACGAGGGTAAGCCTGGGTGGAAGCCTCATAGGTTTGAGGCGTGGTTTAAGAAAGTAGGGGATCAGCAAACAGGGCCATTGAAGCCCCATGAGGTGCCTGAGTGGGTCATCCCTAATTGGTGTCAGACCGTAGCAAAGCAGGAGTTGCCCGAGGGTTCGGTAGTAGGGTCTAAGAACGGACCGGAGCAGACACCGACCCTAGAGGATACTAAGGAGCAGGAGCAGGAGCAGGTTATAGTATTGGAGGCGCCGAGAGTGACATTGCCGAGCCATCGCAGGAGGCGACTATGGAGGATTCCATTGAGGTTCCGTCCGATACATTTTTTGAATATGAGCCTACTGAGGACACAGAGGACGCAGATGACTCCATCAGCTCTTCCTAGATGACTTTAGATGGTGATCTGACTTTTGACTGGCGACCTGACCCCATCCTTGGTGGATTTTATGGATACCTTTTTGGCATGCTTACCCGTCGCCTTGCTGTATAGCCGTTTATAGTAGATGTGACCAGTAGTTGTTGATGTATGACTTTATGATGCTATCCAGTCCTGCTTACTCTTGGTGTATATGTATATATATATTGTACGAGGAGTTGTTGGGAATCGCTTCCGTGTGCTTAATGTAAATTATTTTATCTCTCACCCTTTCTTATATAGGTGGATCCTTGGGACCGCCGAGAGATTGTAGTTGTTGGAGTTGTTGTTATTTACTTGCAGGGATGATTGCGTACTCGTGATGAGATGCAGGCCGTGACACAATCCGTCAATTTCCATGTCCAATTCCTCAATCCATGAACCCTAAATCTCCATAACATAATCCTCATCATCCTAGCATACCTAAATTACCAAATTGAGGCTCAAAACCAATCATCATCAGCCCCCACAGATTCGGTTTGCACAAAACCGAACCGGTCCTTCTCGGTTCTGGGCAAACTAGGCACAATCGATCCTAAATCTCCTCCAATTCCATCATTTAAGCACTATCCTACCTCTTAACATGTTTATCTAAGGGTTTAGGGTCTCACCGTGAGTTTGGAGTCGAATCGTCGCCGAAAACCCATCGGGAGTTGCCGGATCCTCTAAGGTCAGTACCGGCAGTTTTCTGTGCAAGGTTTACAAGATCGATTCAAGGTCAAAACTTTATCGAATCATTCCAAAATTTTTACCACAGATTAATATATATGTCTTCTAGATCTCCACAAAATTTGATCTCAAAATTTCAACATTTGGGCCTCCTAAGGGGTCAGAAACAGAACCTACCTCAGATTGGGTCAGTTTTCGTCGGCTTCTGGGGAATTACTTGGCTAGAGCTCCTCGGTGGTCCAAATACCGTGCTTCCACTTCGAGGAGGTCGGCAAGACATGAGGCTAGGTTGGTGTGGTTGGTTTCCAGTTGGTAGTCGCCGGAGGAGGGCGTCGGAACGGCCGAACAGCGGCTCTAGATGCTGTCGCCGGCGCAGAATGAAGAAGAAGAAGAAGATGGAGTTTTCGGTGGTTGAGGGGTTTATGGCCAGCTAAATTAAGGTGAGAGAGATAGAAAAATGCTATATATCCAAGGCTCAAGTCAATGGTTGAATATTAGGTGGCTTATAGTGGACATGACCACTCTTTTGCCCATCCATTGACACTTGTGCCACATGTCATTCAACTTAATCCAATGGCCACAATTCAACCTAATTTTTGGTAGCCTTGGGGGAGGGATAAAGACCAAAATGCCCTTCCTTCAATGCATGAGCAAGGCATAAGCTTGAGGGGCAAAATGGTAATTTTACCCCCGATGTCCAGAATGTCGTTTTTCTTATTCCAATAACCTTCGATAGGGCGACTGCCATTCTGAATATAAAGTTGGAATTATTAATTCTTCATTTTCAATTTTCAAGACTCGTTTCTGATGGTTTCTTCTGTCAAATGTGATTCAAGCCTATCCCGAACCGACGGACGACTTTTGTAGACATTATGCGTATCGACCCCGTGATTCATATCACGTTTATGGCTCGTCAATTCGTGGTGGCTTTGGTTGTCATGTAATTGTGAGGGTCTATCACTAGTCCCTATAGTCTCGATCGTTATTGTCCGATTAAGGTAAATTTTGCAAATCATACGTTAGTTAAGTGACATCACCCGCGCTCCAACTGTATGACACTCGCAAGGCATTCCTTAATCATTCATAGATCGACCTTTTTGTGATTCTAAATATCCTCTTGACAATCCTTATGGTCAAAGCGCCATTTCCTATCCGAGTTGCCTAGGTCCACGTACCTTGTCTCGCGTTAGCCTTTCCCTTTTGGTCAGCCCACTCGAATTGATTAGATTCGAGTGAGATACGACTGAAATATATCTCTAGATTTACTTCTCATTAATGAGCTTGAAATTGACTGGGAATCAGAATGTCACAGTCGGCTTCAGCTTTATGAACTGTTTCACTAATTGGCCCATCTGTCTGGCCACGATGATTTCCTCTTGGGCATTCACAGCTTCATTGCCCTGGTCATGTTCATTCTGGTTTCCATTACCATCGTTGTTGGCATTGTTGGCGTTGACGATAGCTTTGGCAGCTCCTACTGCCTGGGTGATGGCAGCGTCCCGATCCTGGGTCTGCATATCAATCAAGTCACCAATTCTCTCTAGCGCCCTCAATGCGCCATCCATTCTTGGGTCCTTAGCTAAGGCGGTCTCGAGCTAGAGGCTCCGCCTTTGGATCTTCCAGATCTTCTGGACGGGTTGCTCATTCTTATCTCTTTTTATTGAACTTGATCCACCACAAGTTCAGCAAGGAGTTAGTAACTCACTCAATCATCCAAGTCCAGAGCTACCAGCTATGCTTTCCCAGAAACAGCTATAATACAACAGTCCTTTCACACAATAACTTCTACAGACATTTCAACAAATAGCTCATGGTCATTCCTCAATTCCGTTCACTCCAACGGTTCACTAAAATCAACCATACTCATTCATTCAACAGACCAAAGTCCATAAATGACTTCCAACACCAAGTAGGGAACTCAATCCTCATGCCTTACCACAACCCTGCCAAGATCAAACACCAACCCTAAGTACCAGGTCACATACCATGCACCCCATGCTTTATCTTAACCAGCCTCCTAAGGTCTCGCTATCCATCCAAGTCCCAACTTAATCCTCCTTATTACTCCAATCCTCAATCAACTTTGGATCGAGCTGACCTTGCTCTGATACCAAGTAAACGGAGATGTCACGCTCCGTGCCTCGGACACGAGCATGCGACTCCTTGCAAGCAAACGAAACATCTCTCGTGGTCCCAAGATTCGAAACTAAGTCGAGATATATACTATATATACCAAGCATGCGGAAGCAGTAATAAAACAACTCCTCCGTATAGAATATAAAGCGAGACCTGGATAGCATAAATACTGTCTTACATAACATCCATTTGTTCATACCAATACATAAGCACTAAATCCGATAAGCAAGGGGTAATGGGGCGAGTGCACAAAAGTTCATCAACGGCATCCAAAAAGGAAACAAGGTCGGGCTCGCCATCGAAAGATTAAGCTACAAACTGGGAGCTACTAAGAAGAACTACTAAAGTCCTCGGTGTCCTCGGCATCCTTCGTCGGCTCATAATCTGAGAAGGCCTCTGAGCGAACCTCGATAGTATGCTCCATGGTCACCTCGGCAAATGGCTCCGCGAGATCCTCCTCAGTCGCCTCCACAACAATGACCTCGTCCTCCGTGTCCTCCAAGGTCGGGGTCCTATCCGGTCCAATCCTAGAGCCGGTAACCGACCCCTCAACCTGGTCTAAGTCCCGAGTGGGGTGACACCAACTAGGGACGACTCCTGGGGCACCTCATGGGGCTTCAGCGGCCCAATCGACACACTCCCAACTTTCCTAAAGTAGGCCTCATAACGATGAGGCTTCCAGCTCGTACTACTCTCATCCACCCAAACAACATTACATTTCCTTACATAGATAGTTCCCTGCCCGTCAGGGAACTCATCAAAATAAGTGGAAATCTCCTTCGGGTCTCCAAAACGAATAGGCCACATCGTCAAGGCTAAGGATCTGTAAAAAGAAGGGGTCCCCAATGGGGTGAGATTTACATCTCAGTAAGGTAGGTCCTAACCCTTGGTGAGGCCGACCGTCCACTCAGGCAGTCACAGACCCCAATAATTCAAACTCACAGACGAACAGGTAAGTACAATTAAAGATGACCATAAACAGATGACAGGCATGCAGCTATGACATTATGCATACTTAGATGATTACGCACACCCATCCTGCTACTTCATCACATCCACCATCTCCCGCCTGCCTCATTCTCGTGCCCGCGATTAAATCGCATCAGGCTCGATCTGCGTAAACGCATTAGACCGTCCTTGACAACCCGCGTAAACGTATCGGGTTTCAATGATACTCCAGGCCAGTGTACACCTCATATCTCCATCCCACGTAAACGCATCAGGACCATGGCCATCTCAACCCCGCAATTAGATCGCATCAAGGTGCCACCCAACCTCTACCCCGCGCATCAGTGCCTCAAGGTATCAACCACCTCACCCCGTGTCTCATACGCAACAGGGTCTCGCCTCGTCTCCGCCATGCCACAATCACAAATTATGCACACAAAGCCAAGTGCAGTTCATGCATAAACAATGCATCCATGGCATGCAAGATGATTCAATACACATTCACATGTAACCAATTACTCAGGAGATAAATATAAGCAAACATTAGGGTCATTTATACTCTCATAGCATTCACAAGGATCATTCATGCTAAGCCTCCCAAAATACCATCTCAATTCCACCCGACTCGCCCAATCGAGTCCAATCTTCCTATCCTAAGGTTAGGAATTCCCTTACCTTGAGTTTGATAACACACAAATTCTCTTCTTAGGTCCTCAAAGATTCGGCCTCCAATGGTCCAAGACCAATCTCACCACGCAACCTAGAATTTCCAATCAATTCGTCAATTTCCTTTGTCCAATTTACTAATCCACGAACCACAAACCTCCATAACACAATTCTCATCATCTTAGCATATCTAAATCACCAATTTGAGACTCAAACCAATAGCCATCAGCCTCCACAGATTCGGTCTTGCATAGAATCGAACCGACTATTTTCGGTTCTGTGCAAACCGAACACAACCAGCCCTAAATCTCCACCAAATCCATCATTCAATCACTACCATACCTCTTAACATGTGTATCTAAGGGTCTAAGGGTCTCATCGAGAATTTGAGGTCGAGTCGTCGCCGGAATCCCGTCAGAGTCGCCGGATCCTCCAAGTCAGTAAACTGGCAGGTTTTGTCCAAGTTCACAAGACCCATTTGAGGTAAAAAAAATTCATCAAATCAAGCTCAAATTTTTACCACAGATGGATATACAAGTCCGCTAGATCTCCACAAAATTTGATCGCAAAAATCCAACATTTCGTTGTCCTAAGGGTCAAAAACTTCACCTATCTCAGATTGAGTCTGTTTTTGTCGGCTTTCGGGAAAATGCTTGGCCGGAGCTCTTCAGTGGTCCAATCGATGTGCTTCCACTTTGAGGAGGTCAGCAAGAGGTTGAGATAAGAGGGTGTGGTCAGCCGGAGTCCAGGTGGTGGTCGAAAGGCAGCGTCGATGGCGGCGAACGACAAGGGCAAACTGGTCGGCAAATGGTAGAAGGAAGAAGAAGAAGAAGATGGAGTTTTGGTGAGTTGGGGGGTGAATGGCTGGCCAAAGTGAGGTGAGTGAGAGTGAAAAAGAGTTACATTCAAGGCTGAAGGTCAATGATTGAATGGTAGGTGGATAAAGGTGGACATGACCACTCCAAGCTTGATCTTTAGGCACTTGTCCTAAGTGTCATTCAAGCTTGATCCAATGGCCACCATTCCTTCACTTTTTCGATAGCCTTGGGGAGTGTATGAAGACCAAAATGTTGTTCCTTATTTGCATGGGCAAGGCTTAAGCTTTGAGGGGAAAAATGATAATTTTACCCTCGACGTCCGGAACGTTGTTTCTCTCGTTCCAATAATCTTCGATAAGGCGACAACCAATTCGAACTTCACTTTGGAATTCTTGATTCTCCATTTTCAATTTTCAAGACTCGTTTCTGATTGTTTTTCCCTATCGAACGTGGTCCCAACCTTTCCAGAACCGACGGGCGGCTTTTGCAGACTTTACGCGTATTGACCCTGTAATTCATATCACATTTAAGGCTCGTCAATTCGTGGTAGCTTTAGTTGTCATATAATTGTGAGAGTCTATCACTAGTTCCTATGGTCTCGATCGTCACTGTCCGATTTAGGAAAATTTTGCAAATTATACATTGGTTAAGCGGCATTACCCGCGCTCTAATTGTATAACACTAGCACTGCATCCCTTAATCGTTCTTAGATTGGCCTTTTACGGTTCTAAATGTCCCCTCGACAATCCTTATGGTCAAAGCGCTATTTCCTATTTGAATTCCCTAGGTCTACGTACTTTGTCTCGCGTTAGCCTTTCCTTTTTGGTCAGCCTACTCAAATTGATCAAATTCAAGCGAGATACGACTAAAATACATCTTTAGATTTACTTCTCATTAATGAGTCTAAAATCGACTGGAAATCAGAATGTCACACCATGCATCTCTTAAACACAATTGAACTCAACTTGGTACCTAGAATTTCTCTTTCGAGTTATGACTTAGGTTATTCCTAGCTCTTGCCATCTTAGAAGCCTGCCAGGAGCCGCTCCTTGTCCAGACCTCTCTGTTCCGACGATCACTCCTCGTCCTCATCAGTCTTAGCCATTGCAGGTTGTCCCAAGTCATACATCTACGGAGAAAGCCCTATTCCACATATCCCATATCATGTTTCATTACAGTTTATAGGTATCCCATCCACTTGTCCCATGCCAAGCGACAGTTTATTAAGTCCAACAGCGATAAGTTCATGCATGCACCTTCATCAACTTTCATTTCAATACCACAAACACATTCACGGCATGATCGTTATCACCACTTGTCATACCACAATCGTTTCCACATCAAGCCTTATCCATAGAAAACCTCTAGTTCCGCAAAGACCATCGCCTCTCACAGATCAAGTGCCTATATTCAACTATATACCTTAAGTCTAGTTGCTATTCAAGTCAAATTCACAAGCATTTGATCACAACTGATCTTTAATCCACATATTCCTTCCTCGCTTCCCTGTATGCATCTTATCTCATATCACCCAAGATTGTCAACAACAATCGATAACTAAACCATCACGGTATAACACAATTTAAGCCTGAATTCGCTAATACCCATCGTCTCTTTATAACTCACATTCCTCAAGTTGGATCATGAATAATCCACAATTACCATCATATACTCCAATTGACCCTTCATTCATAAGCTATTTTCTAGCAACTTCAAATTTAGGCTTATGACTCCTCAATCTCTACTCATTTCCTTTTGAGCCTTAATCATAAAATCACTCAGGATCATCTATTCAATCGACACTAGAACCATTAGAATACCTCACAAGTTCAAGCCTATAATCTCTAAGATTCAGCAATCCTTGCTTATCCCAAAATGTCTCACTACCTAATTGTCCTCAAGTCATTACTCCTTATCACTCCAAACCTCAATCACAATAGATCGAGCTGAGCTTGCTCTGATACCACTTAAATAGGGATGTCACGCCCCGAACCCAACGAGTATGTGAACATCCCACCAGACCGTTGCTCTACAATAGTCTTTCAGGATCCATCGACCAATCACATCATAGCTCAAAAGAGAAACAAGGTCACGAAAGTCATTAAGCTGCTCCTTACAAGTTACCACTAGATGACTCAGGACAAAGGAGTATACTTCTCTTTATTCTAAAATTCTCCTCTAAAGTTATCTCAGGCATGTACCCATAATTCAATTCTTAAAAATAATCCTCAAGATTCGAATACAATTCCTAAGGCCACAAAAACATTAAACCATTCATTCCATTACTTCATCGAGAGCTCATCCTCATCTCGCCTGTACATCCGTCTTTAAAGATCTGAAAAAGTTAATTCTCCACTGGGATGAGATATATATATATATCTCAGCAAGTGAAACCTAGCCTTATACCTCAATACCAGTCCTACCAGACCACCCACATATGCCACTCATATGCAAAATAGCAAATAACGTAATGGCATAAGCCATCACCCAACGGCAGTATCAAATTAGCAAGCATGGACAATTAACACAAACAATCATGCTCAATTCCAAGGTCCCAATATGCAATCACATACATCACATACACCATAACCACCACTTTCTCATTCGCCCACATACTCCTCTAGCACTCCTGCCACCTGACATCATCGCGGTCATCAGACCAAACGATGTTCACGTACCACTGGGGTCATCAGACCAATCGGTACTCTCCGGGCTTACAGCCACTCCATGCAGCCGGGTTCATCAAACCAAATGACATTCACATTTTCATTCAATTTCACCACCCTTTGATACCGCTGGGGTTATCAGACCAAATGGTATCCTCTAGGTTTACAGCCAATCCATGCCGCTAGGGACATAAGACCAAATGGCATTCACATTTTCATTCAATTTCACCACCCTTCGATACCGCCGGGGTCATCAGACCAAATGGTATCCTCCACACCTTTCTCACTCAATTTCACCATGCCATTAGGATACACATGTAATTCATTTCACAAAAATTCATTAGTCAATCACGTCATTCAATTACTCATCTAGCGTGTCCTGGTATTCAGAGAAATGATTAGGTAACACTTACCTGATTAAATATCAAAATGTCACACCAGACAACTCTTCTCAAAGCGACAAGTATAAATCCCCATTGAATGCGTCGTCAACCTAACAAGATTAACCAATCTTGAGTTATGAACCTTAGAATGCTCACTTCGAACCCTTAAGCTATTTGGTTCGCTTGTTCATAATCATAATAAGTCATAATTTTGAGGTTTATGTACTAAATTTGCCATAAATCACCTCTAAACTTCAATCCACTTCTCACACTTCCCATTGACACTTCACATGACATCATACAAGACGTTATATGACAATTGAAGTCTAAATATTTCTCATTTAGTCCCTAAACAGAACTGGCCAGCATGACTACCTCCTCAAAACAGAACCGGTTTCGATTTCCAACCGTTCAATTGAGCCACACTTCAATTTCAAACCTAACTCTTTGCACAAATAATGTAACAAGACCTTCATTTACAAGTTTAGAAGGCTCACCAAGAGATTTGAAGTCGTTCGACACTCCAAAGACCTCTGAACAGCCCGGATTCCACACGGTCCTCAAATTGACAGAATTTGCTCGGTAAATACCTCCACAAATCAACCATGTACACCTACCAAAACTCAACTAAAATTACAATCCAAGCTCAACCAACTTTAATACTTTGAGTTTATAAGACCTCACCGAAAATTTGAAGCCATTTGAAGTCTGAAAGGCCTTGAAATAGATCTTTCCCCAAAACTGGTCAGAATCAGCCTCTATCCTAACATTTGCACACTAAAACAGACCTACGGGACAAACGGCTAGGCCAAATCAAGCTTATAATTCCTTCCTAGAATGGAAAGATGATAAGCTTTAAGATGGCGGTGGTTTTACCTCAATCCAATGTTGGAAGACAAAGTTATGACCGGAACAGTGAACTAGTTTCCGTCTATCCGCGAGAAAAACCGTTCGGCCGAGAGGAAAAGAAGAAGAAGAAGAAGACGAAGAGAGAGAGGATTTTGGCTGACCAAATGGAAGAGAGAGAGAATCTTTCACAATAATTGAGCTTGGTCAAGGATAAGATGGTTAAGTGAGTTTAATTAATGCTTACCCTCTCAAATAGTGACACTTGTCTTCCTCAAAGAGTGACATTTGTCTTGCTTCTAGAAGGCCTTGTCCACCATTGACTTCCTTTGACCAACCTTCATCAATCTTTGACATCATATAGAGGGGGTTGAATGACCAAAATGACTTTCTAAACTTCTTAAGGCAAGGCCAAAGATCGAGGGACAAAATAGTCATTTTGCACTTTTCGTCCGAACTTTCATTTTTCCAGTATAAACCACCCTCGATGAGGCGACGTTCATTGCAATTCAAACATTGGAATTCCTCAATGTCCAATATCCAATTCTCGAGGTCCAATTTCATATTGAACTCTCGTCGACTGTAATTCCAATTTATCTCAAACTGACGGGCGACTCTTGCAAGCACTACGTTTATCGATCTTGAGATTTTTCTTAAGCTGTGGCGACTTTGGTTGTCATGTAATTGTGAGGGTTTATCGTTCGTTCCTTCGATCTTGATCGTCGAAATCTGATTTAGGAAATTCTCGCAAATTACACATTGGTTAAGCGGAATCACTCGCTTTCCAATGTATAACACTAGCAAGACATTCCATGATCGTTCCTAAATCGATCTCTGTTGGCCCAAGATATTCCCTCGACAATCCTTACGGTCAAAGTGTCATTTCCCATTCAAATTCCTCAGGTCTACGTACCCGACTCTGCGTCAGTCTTTCCCTTTTGGTCAGATAATTCAAAAGTGGCCAACTTCGAGCGAGTTATAACTGAAATACACTGATTGATATCCTTCCATTCAATAGCCTCGAGAGGGTCGAAATTCGGAACGTCACAAACTCGGCTCGTCAAGCCATTTCATCGTCAATCATGTCACATAGTTCAAACAACTCATGCTTAACAATTCAAGTGTTCATTCGGCCATTAAGCACTTACTTGCCAGCACATTAAACATCTCAGTTACCGAATGCACATTCAAGCATTTGAATACTTAATTAAACCAAACTAATCGACAAATGTCTAATTTCACGCACGGCACTTCATCACCGGCTAATCACAGCTTTAATTCAACATATTCTAGGCATGTTAACACGATATTCAATCAAAACAATCATCACTCTCCAAAACTGACCGGTTTGGTCCCTAGCATTCCATGCCAAATCTGTCCAAAAACTCCATAAATCATGTTCAAACTTAATCCCTTAGTAACCCAACATCCTAGTGAAGGTTTAGAGTCGTCTTACCAAACTAATCAAGCAAGCAAAATCCTCCAGGAGCAGCAGCAAGTCTCGATTCCAAGTATGGACGGTACAGGGTAGATTTCTGTCCTCAATGAGTTCACAGGGAATCGACCATTAAAACCCTTCTAAACTCAACTCTAGCTCACTCACACCATGCTAACATATAATACTATGTCTTAAGATGGCTTACTGACGATATCCAAGCAAGACGAAACCTCAAGGGCCTTCAAAAGGTCACGGTTCCAAACTGGCTAACGGCGAACATATTCTGTCCTTCGAAAATCACAAGAGTTTAGCCATCAAAATCCTTCAAATATCCAACTAAACTTCATTCTCAAGTTGCTAAACACTTAAACTAAGTCTAAGGTTGCCTTACCAAGAGTTGGAAGCAAAACAAGCTCCCAAAATAGGTCTAAGGAAGTTCATGGTCGGAATGGGTCAGGCGACGACCTTCTCGGGTTCCGATTATTGAACATTCAACGGTGATAGTGAGGGGCTGATCGGAGGGAGTGGAGTTGTAGGCAAAACACTAAGGATCATGATAGTGGTTGGTACCATGGCTCGCGGCCACCGGAGAGCGACGGCGGGACGAGCGAATGGGCAGCGTAAGGGAGCGGCGAGCAGCGACCGAGAGAGAGAGCAAGAGGGAATGAAGGAAATGAGAGATAGGGGGTGTCACGCCCCAAATCCGTCGAGCACACGAGCATTCCACCAAGCCATTCCTTCGTGAAAGCTCCATGATCCAACGGCCAAGGTTTTATACGCTGAAAGAAACGTGCATGCGGGAGCGATGCCAACCCCAATCATCAAATAAAGCAACACCCGATGACTTAGGACACAAGGGCACACCTTTAATAAAGGTGAAATATACTTTTCTTTATTACAAATCTAAATCCTCAATATATCTACTATTCAATTCTATGGTCACAAAAGAGAAGTCTTCAATTTCCTTTATTGACCTCGTTTCTGTGCCAGTCCATAACAAACCCGGTTTTCTTCGTCAGGGACCTGAAAAGTGTTGCCCACAATGGGGTAAGATTGATATCTCAGTAAGGTGGGTCCTAACCCTAGGTTAGGCCGACCGTCCACTCAGGTTGTCACATATCCAATAATTCAAACTCATAGACGTATCAGTCAATTCAAATATAGATAACCACACACAGGTAACAGGCATGCAAATATGGTATCATAATACATTCAGATGTTCATGCACGACTCATCCTGCCACCTCACCACAACCATCCTTTCCTTCCTGTCTCACTCTCATGCCCGCGATTAGATCACATAAGGCTTAGTCTGCGTAAACGCATCAAACCGTCATTGGCAACCCACGTAAACACATCAGGTTCCAATAAATCTCCAGGCCAATATCATCATCTCATACCTCCGTCCCGCGAATAGTTCGTATCAGGACAGTGGCCATCTCAACCCCACGATTAGATCACATCCGAGCGCCACACAACATCAACTTCACCCCGCGATTACATCGCATCAGGGTATCCACCTCCCGCCCTGCTTCTCATACTCCTCAGGACCTCGCCATGTTGTGTTCAAGCCATGCTTCTCAATTCAATTCACAAATAAAACAACAGGTGCAACTCATGCACAATTTGAATCCTCATGGCATGTAGGACAATCAATGACATTCAACATGGTAGATGATTTAAACATAAGCATTAACAAGCCTTTAAATCCTCCAAATCATTCTAGGACACATACAACAACCAACCACCTTGGAATTGCTCAAGGACTAACTGAATCATTTACCGACTCACCCAATTGAGTCCATTCTTCCTAGCATAAGGTTAGGAATTCCCTTACCTTGCATTTGATACCATAGTTCTCTTCTTGCAATGGCCTCAAAGTCACGGCCAAATAGTCCAACGGTTCAATTCACCGCGCAACCTAGAATATTCAACCAATTCATCAATTTTCCATATCCAATTCCTCATTCCATGAACCATAATCATCTATAACACAACCCTCATTATCTTAACATGTTTTAAACATCAATTTGAGACTCATCACCATCTGTTCTTGCTCCCACCAGAACCGGTTTTGCACAGAACCAAACTGGTTCCTCTCGGTTTTGTGCATACCGTGCACTTCTAGTCCTAAACCCTCATCAAATCCTTCATCTACTCACTATCCTACCTCTTAACATGTCTATCTAAGGGTATAAGAGGCTCACCGTGAGTTTAAAGTCGAATGGTCACCAGAATTCCTTCGGAAGTCGCCGGATTCCTCAAGTTAGTTTTTCGGCAAATTCTGTCCATAGTTCACAAGACTGATTTGAGGTCAAAATTTCTTCAAATCACTCCCAAATTTTTACCACAGATTGACATACATGTCTTTTAGATCTCCAAAAAAATTGACCTCAAAAATCCAACATTTTGGGCTCCAAAAGGGTTAAAACGTTACCTACCTCAGGTTGGGTCAGATTCCGTCGGCTTTCGGGAAAAAGCTTGGCCGGAGTTCCTCGGGGGTCCAATCGTCGTGATTCCACTTTGAGGAGGTTGGAAAGACGTAGAAATAGGTTGGTATGGTTGGCCGGTGGTAAGGCGGTGGCCCGAAGTGGGCGTTGGAACGGCCGAACGGCGGCGGCTGGTTTGGTCGGCGACGGGCAGAAAGCAAGAGGAGGAAGAAGAAGTTTTCAGGAGCTTGAGGGAGTGTATGGCCGGCCAAATGAGGTGAGGAGAGAGAGGAAATGTTAAATATCCAAGCTTGAGTCACAGGGGTTGAATGGTAGTTGAATAAAGTTGGACATGACCACCCAATGGTTGATCTTGTGACACTTGTCCACTTATCATTCCAATTCAATCCAATGGCCAATAATCCTTCAAATTTTCGGTGGTCTTTGGGTGGGTTTAATGATCAAATTGCCCTTCTTCAAATGTATGGGCAAGACTTTAAGCTTGAGGGGCAAAATGATAATTTTGCCCCCAACGTTCAGAACGTTATTTTTTTTTCTTTCCAAAACTCTTCAATAGGGCGACGGCCAATTCGAATAACGTTGGAATTCTTAATTCTCCATTTTCAATTTTAAAGACTCGTTTCTAATTAATGAGTCTGAAAATGACTGGAAAATCAGAATGTCACAGGGGGAGAGAGAGGGGGTTCGATCGATTGGTCTAAGGAGGAAGAAGGATGATCTTCCTCAATCCAAAAGAAAAGGCAAGAAAGGACTTGGTTGGTGAGATTTGACTAACATTAATGACGAACTAAGTCCTTAACCTCTAGTTTTTAGGCTTGTCTTATCTCCATAAAAAATCTTGAAGCCAAAATAACCATTAAGCCCTTCAAATTTCGGTAACTAGAGGGAGAGAGGCAAATGACTAAATTTCCCTTGGCTTATCCTTAAGGAAAGTGTGTCCGACTAGGGGTAAAAGGGTAACTTCCCACTTACCGTCCAAATTTTCACTTTTCCAATCTTATGGGCCGATTCATGATCTTAATTACCCTCGATAAGGCGGCGTCCAATTTTTTTCAAATGTTGGAATTCTTCATTGTCCGATATCCATTCCGAGGTTCAATTCATGGTTGAACTCCGTCAATCGTAATTTCAGCCTATCTCAAACTATCGTGTGGCTCTTGCAGGCGCTACGCGTATCGACTCAGTGATTCTCATCACACTTAGGATTACTCAAGTAACAGCGACCTTGGCTATCATGTAATTGCGAGGGTTTATTGCTAGCTCCGATGGTCACGATCGTCAGAGTTCGATTTTAGGAAAAGTTTGTAAATCATACGTTGGTTAAGCGGAATCACCCGAGCTCCAATCGTATAACGCTAGTAATGGATTCCATAATCTTTCTTAGATCAGTCTTTATTGGCTCTAAATATTCCCTCGACAATCCTTATGGTCAAGGTGTTGTTCCTTATTTGAGTTCCTAGGTCTACGTACTTACTCATGCGCTAGCTTTTCCCTTTTAGTCAGTTAACTCAAGATTAATCAGGTCCAAGCGAGATATAGTTTAAATACATCGATAGATATCTTTTCATTCATAAGTCTCGAAATTGTTGGAAATTCAGAATGTCACAAAAATTATTATAGACGTGCGTGGTTTACCTTTTTTTTTAATCATTGATCAAATGTCTTTTAGTCCAGATTAACCTAATTGTCTCACCCGCCACACTGTTTTTGCATCTTCTATATTTGATTGATTTGGAAGACGAGGAAGCACATTTTAGTTAGTAAATCTTGGTACTTTTAAAGTTTTAATCTGCACTAAAAGACATTAAGCTAAAGTTGAGGTCTATTATTTTCTTTTTGTGCATGAATTGATCTCGTTTGCAAATTCTCCAAGGTAAGCAAATCCATAATTCGTGCTGTCAAGGGGGACAATTCTATGTTTTTTTGGCACCTACTATGTTTTGGTAATTTATGTGGACATAATTTCCTATTCAATTTTGGATTTATATACTGAACTTTGTGTAAAGCTCTTTTATTTATAATAATTGCTAATTGCTGCATACATCTTTCTTCATGGTTCAAGGCATTGATAGAATGATGTTTCATTGAGCAAATTCAAGAGAAAGGTCCTATTAATTATGAACGTTGCTTCGAAATGGGAATTCTTTGTCTCCATCAATTGTCTGATTTAATTGATTAAATGCAGGGTCTCATTGAAGAATTTTCTTATGATTTAGTGGTTTGACGACATCAAACTACAAGGAGCTCTCACACATATATGAGAAGTACAAAATTCAAGATAAGATGTAGTTTTGAGGAGAGTAATAGAATTCCTCACAAGCTTCCTCTATTTGGAATTTAGACTGCTATGTTTGAGCCACTTGGAGGAATCATAAACTAGTAAAAATTGTAAATATAATCAACATCCATCCAAAGGTTCTAATCACCTCATTATGTTGGTATCTTTCCGCACTCATCTGTAAATGTGCAATTGTGCTGGAGTTTTGTCCATCCTAGATGCCAAAATATTCAATTATAAGTTTTCTTCAAGTTCCTGAGACCATCTAATATGGAGTTAAAAATTTATCCTGGAGTTTTGAGTTTTTTTGCATGATATTGGTAATTGCATAAGATGAAAATTTTAGTTCATATGGAAACTGAAATTCTTATGTCACTACTGCAAGAACATCTTTGTGTATCTAAATTTGGCAACTGGGAAGGTGGAAATCATATTCCATACACAATTGCCGCTTGTTTTTAGGGAATTCTTCCTTTCTTGAAGATGTTCTATGACATGACTTTAAAAATATCGGGTACTCTTATGTCACTAGTAATGGTTTGGTGAAAGATGTCCATGGGATTTTTATAATGATTAATGGATATTGTCAGAAGGAGGACAAGAATTTCTGGAAAATGGCCAATAAAATGAAGATCAAATTCAATAAGTATTTTGGCAATGTGAACAACATCAACCTATCTTTGTTCATTGCTTGCATACTTGACCCTCAACATAAGTGGGAGTATGTGAAATGGTTGATTAATTTTTTTATGAAAACAAGCCGGAAACTTTACGAGATAAAGTAACAACATCTCTAAAGTTCTTGTTTGAGCAATATCGCACCGGTGTGTCCCCCCAAACCAACTTGAGATCGAAGGGTACAAGAACAACGAGCGTGGTGAAGTCTCCAGTGGTTGGCGCAGACATTTTGACAGAACTATATCTTAGCGAAACGAGACAATAATATTTCGAAGAGAAATCTGAATTAGATAAGTATTTAGAAGAAGATCCTGAGCTTTATAGTCCTGACTTTGATATCTTAACTTGGTGGAAATTCAATTCTTCAAGATATCCTATCCTCTCTTCCATTGCTCAGGATATTTTGGCAATACCCGTCTCTACCATAGCATCAGAGTCTGCATTTAGCACAGGAGGCCGTGTACTTGACGTGTCGTAGCTACTTGACCCCAAGCATGGTGGAGGCTCTCATATATACTCAAGATTGGTTACGATTTGCGCCACTTTCAGTTTCAATCGAGGAAGACTTACCAGAACTCGAAAATTTTGAGTCAGGTGAGAAATTACTATGGATTTTTTATGCCCATTCAATACTACAATAAATATTATAATTCTCGTTTTCATTGTGAATTTAATGCAGATTTATCAACTACGATGGCCATGGAGCTAAATTGGATATTAATTTCTCTTGATGATTGACGGTTGGTACATGTTAAACCATTTTCTTATTGAGAAACTCCATCGTTTTTTTCATGTCCTGTGTTTTACTCTTCTTATTATTTTTCTAGCTAGTTGTGAATTGGGCTCTACATGTTGCAATGGAGTATAGCCAGTTTTTCATGAAGGAATTGTGACTTTCTTCTGTGCAAGCTGATGAAGTCTATATTGTGATCTGCCACCGTCTGTGAAACTTGGAAAAAAAACACTGCTTCGTAAATACTTTTTATGGGAGCTTGTTGACAATTCAAAAGGGTGAATTAAAGCAGGAATTGTATCTCATCTATGGTATTTATAGTAGGTAGTTGTAGCCAAAGATTAATGGGCGAGATAGCATTTGCAAGGTGAATAGACATGATTTTACAAAGCCTCATGATTTGCTACTCCATCTTGGAATCCTGATGTCGTTTCTTTGTGCTGTGCAAGCGGACCTTGAAGAATTCAGCTCCTTCTCTTGGCTTATGGGTCGTACAAAAGTGACTTACGAGTAGATGCTGCTAAAATGTCTCTTTTGATTCTTGAGCAGCTAGGCATGATTTTAGTGTATGATCACTTGGTCTGTGAGGAAATATGCCATGTTTCTGGTCTTTGGGCATGCGACATGGTCCACTCAAGTTGATTAGGATATGTTGTTGGAAATGAGAAGAATTTTGTCTATGGACAAGGAGGAGGAAGCAGTTATCAAATCTTTATGGCCCAAAATTGCAGTTTGTTTTGGTTGTAATTATGGGGCTTATGACTCTGTGACTAGTACACCTTTGTCTAATAACATTCGAGTTTGGTTTGATTAACCGGTTTTGCTAAACGTGCTGCAATTGAGGCGGCAGACAGGTGTGGCTTATGACATAGCTGTGCCATTACATTGCCATTGTTAACCGATCGCAAGGGTAGAGTGCACAAGCTCGTCTTAACGAATTCAGTCAGATCCATGGTCGGTACTCTGGTTTGGAAAGTTTTGATGTTTGTTTTTATTATATAGCGATACTTGTACACTAAAAAAATATGAAATCTCTTATTGCACCAAGAGTCAGGATCAAGTCATGAAAAATCTCTTATTCGTTACTTGTACACTAAAAACAATTAGAAAGAGTTGAAAAAATAACTGAACCGGACCAAACTGAACTGAACCGAACTGGATTTTTTGGTTCAATTCATCAACAGTTTAGGGCAAGGAATGGCTCGGCTCATACGCAAATCATAATGGTTCAGTTCATTTCGGTTATTCGAAAACTGAATTGAACTAAACCATTGACACCCCTATAGTTTCATCTTTTAATATTAAAAATTAATTTATTATCATTTAGGTTAAGAGATTTGCATTTATTAGCTGAGTGCATGTTTATTTCAATGGATTTCTGATAGAGTGATAAGAGATTTGCATTTATTAGCTGACTGCATGTTTATTTCAATGGATTGCTGATAGAGGTCTTGTCCCGAGACTTTATAACAATGCGTTGTATAAATGTTGCCTGATAAGACTCAAGACATTTTCTTTTCCCACACTTTATGTTTGAGCATGCTTGATAATCTGGATATTCATACTTACCATTCCATTAAAGGAGAAAAATACCAATAATGGTGATTCTGTAACGACCCCAGGACCTTTCCCTCTATTAACCTATTTATATTTTTCTTTAACTGTTTCTTATTTTCTGCCAATCTTTACTTTTAATGGTGGGCATATTAAAATAGCAGAGATAGCAACCTCTATACATAAACACACATAATCTTATATATGCATCAAATATCTTATATATGCTATAACTTCTCATTTATCACTATATAAATAAAAAATGAAGGAGGTTAACTACTCAATCTCTCTCAACTATTATCACCGACATCTCAAGGCTCCACATCGACAACGTCACTTTGGTATATATGCATATGGATGGACTGGCCAAAGAGAGGAGCTCACTATGGGTCCATCAATTTCCTAAAAAATAAAAGGGATGAGCGAGCAGCCCAGTAAATGAAATTATTAAGCCTAAAGCAAGAATGTCAGCTTTATCTCAACGAAGCTATCATGTAATCTATTGTAAATATGAGCAGGAATCTTCATTGTAAATCATCAAATGTGCAGAGTCGTTCACATAGCTTATGTTCAAATGCCATGAACGCATCAATCAATGCACGTCACATCAAATCGTTGTGCCTATCGGGGCTATAAATATTTGCCTATTCGGGGCATAAATAATTACCTATCTAGGCCATAGTTAATAAGATGTATCATGACAATGCTCACTTGTGGGTTCAAATGGTAACGTCTTGCATAATCACCTCCACGGGAGCAACAGCTCATTATACCCATAATATGAACTCTTGAGACCTTAAGGGAACATTTGCCTATTCGGGCCATACATAATTCCTCAGATGATTTGCAAAAACGCATTCTTGCAGGCGCATGCTCCAAATAATTTTAATGCAAGAAAATTTCTTCGTTGTTTAATGTAATAACATTCGTATCGCATATGAAATGCTCACAATTCATGTCAATCTAATACAATACTTCATTTAAGTAACAAATGGACATTGCCACGTTAGATCTAATAATCATTAAGACTGACTATGCAATCTAGAGAGGGGTGAATAGGTTGTTACGAAAGTTTTTCAAATTTTGCAGAAAACCAAAGGTGATTTGAAAAGGATCGAATGAGCAGATGTTTTCCCAAATAGTAACTGAGAGGGTGTGAGCAAAGATATGAGCAAAAAGAGATCAACATACCAAATATATAGTGGTTCAGCTTATGCCAAGCCTACATCTACTCCACACAACTAACAACCACAACTCGGGCTGGAATGCACTAGTAATCTATCTCACAAGTTGCAAACAGTAAGTGAACTGATCATTCTCAGGATAGATCACACATCTAGATATAGTTTCACTATTCCTAGAAGTATACTTGTCCATGCACGATTATTGTGATATTTTGAATTTCGACCCTCTCGAGGCTATTGAATGGAAGGATATCGATCGATGTGTTTCAGTTGTAACTTGCTCGGAGTTGGCTGCTCTTGAGTTAACTGACCAAAAGGGAAAGACTGACGCGGAGTCAGGTACGTGAATCCGGGGAATTTAAATGAAAAATGGCACGTTGACTATAAGGATTGTCAAGGGAATATCTTGGGCTGGTAGAGATCGATCTAAGGACGATCATGGAATATCTTGCTAGCGTTATACGTTGGGACGTGGATGATTCCGCTTAACCAATATTTAATTTGCGAGAATTTCTTAAATCGGATTTCGATAATCAGGATCGAAGGAACGAATGATAAACCCTCGTAATTACGTGACAATCAAAGTCGTCACGGCTTGAGAAAAATCCCAAGGTCGATACGCGCAACGCCTACAAGAGTTGCCTGTTAGATTGAGATAAATTGAAATTACAGTCGACGAGAGTTTGACATGAAATTGAACCTTGAGATTTGGGTATTGGACATTAAGGAATTCAAACATTTGAATTGAATTGGATGTTGCCTCATTGAGGGTAGTTTATATTGGAAAAATGGAATTTCGGAAGAAAAGTATTAAATGACCATTTTGCCCCTCAACCTTTGACCTTGCCTTAAGAAATTTAGAAGGTCATTTTCATCATTTCTCCTCCTTTATATGCTGACTAAAATTGGATGAGGATGAATCAAAGGGAGTCAAAGTCAATAAAGCAATCAATGGAAAGTTACCAAGTGTCAATCAAAGAGAAGACCAAGAATTAAATGTCCATTAATTACACATTTTATCAAATTGACCAAAATAGATTATTGGCGTGTAATAAACTCTCTCTCTCTCTCCATTTTGGCCAGCCACCTTCATCCCCACCATCTTCTTCATCTCCCTCTCTCTCGGCCGAATGGGTTTCTCGCGGACAAGGAAAAACCGGCTCGCTGTTTTGGCCATAAATTCGTCTTCGGATTTCGGATTGAGGTAAAACCAATGCCACATTAAATCTTATCATATTTCCATTCTAGGAAGGTATTATGAGCTTAATTTGGCCAAGTCGTTTGTCATATAGGTCTGTTTGAGTGGACAAGGGTCAGATTCTGACTCGATTTTGGAGATGCTGGGTTTTTTGGAGTTTCCGGACTCCAAATGACCTCATATTTTTGGTGAGGTCTCCATAATATCTAGTACTTGAATTAGCTGAATTTTAGTTGCAATTTTAGTTGAATTTTGATGGGAGTACATGGTTGATTTGTGGAGGTTTTTAACGAGCAAATTCTGCCCATTTGAGGACCGTGAGGGAGCCAGGCTATTTGGAGGTCTTTGAAGTGTTGTTTTGCTTCAAATCTCTTATTGAGCACTCTAAACCCATAAATGAAGGTCTTAGCAAGTTTTTTTGTGAAGAATTAAGGCTTGGAATTGAAATATGGATTGATTAAACGGTTTGAACCTGAAACCAGTTCTGTTTTGTAGGTGAACCCTTGAATCCTTTAACATAATTTCTCATTAGCCATACCCTTGGAATTCAAGACGCTTTATTGATCAATTGAACACATATCAACACTCCCACGAACCCTCAATGTGTTCTGTTGAGGGCTGATTAAGGGGTAATTAGACTTTAAATTGGCTCATAATGTCTTATAAGATGTGATGTGAGGTGTTAATGAGGAGTATGTGAAGTGGATTGGGAGTTGGGATTGAATTATGGGCAAAATTGATGCATGAACCCCTAAGTTATGCCTTACCTTGTATGTGATCATATGAACCAAACATATTGAGTGTTCGTGGGAGTGTTGATATGTGTTCAATTGATCAATAAAGCGTCTTGAATTGCCTATGGTATGGCTAATGAGAAATTGTGTTAAAGGAAGCGAAAATTCAATGACTTTTTATTCAAGATTGGTGAACCTTTCTAGGTTGACGTAGAATTCTTTGAGATTATAGACTTGTGGGCTTGAGAAGAATCAATTGGTGTGGAGTTTTGCTAATCAATCGAGGTAAGTGTTTCCTAAATCCTTACTTGAACATTAGGACCCTACTGGATAGAGTGGTCGAGTGATTTGATTACTTAATGAAGCCTATGGATTGAATTGCTTGATTGAGCATTGGATTGCATGACTCGAATGGCATAGCATGACCATGAATTGTGACATGCCATGATGACATATTTGGCTATTGAGCCTTGATTGTTTACTTGGCTGAGATGCCCATGTTATGAATTGGTTATAATGTTATAGTGTCGATGCTTTATGAATGGGCTATAGTGCCCAAGCGATCGTTGGCCTGTGGCCCCGGAGATCGCATTAGCTTGATGCCCTGATGATACCGATTGGCCTGTGGCCCTAGTGGCATCGAGTGTGATTTTACTATGAACAATGATAAGGATATCGATTAGCCTGTGGCCCTAGTGGTATCGAATGACTATAAGCCTTGAGTATTAATCATGATACCGATTGGTCTATGACCCTAGTGGTATCAAATGATGGTAAGCTCGAATAATGATGAGAATGCCGATTGGCCTGTGGTTCCAGTGGCATTGAATAGTTGTAAGCCTTGAAAGTACCAATGGGCCTGTGGCCCTAGTGGTACAAGGACATCGATTGGCTTGTGGCCTCGATAATGTCAAATGGCAAGAGAGCCATATGAGTACGTGGGTGGATGAGAAAGTGGAGTGGCTGTGTATTGATGTATGTGCTTATGCATTGGGCTTGAGACCCTGAAGTTGAGTGTGTTTGATTGCCTTCCTTGTCCATATTTGGCTATTGATATTGTGGTTTGTTGATGCCGTATTTGAATCATTGATGCCTTGTGCCATTACATTGATGAATGCCTGCATCTAGTGAGATTGAGTTGGTTTGGGGGGACTGGTGTTCATGTCTAGGTTTCAATTTCACTTATTGAGATTTATATCTCACCCCAGTGGGGGCTTAACTTTTTCAGGTTCCAGGCAAAGAAAACCCAAGCTTGCCATGGGTTGACATTCGAGGAAGTCGTTGGAGGAAATCATGATAAGTTTGATCGAGACCTTAGGAACTGTATATTGTTTGGAGTAAGATTTGTAATTGACTGTGATATTGATGACAAGTGTATACCTTATTATCCTGAGTCATCTGATTTTGGATTTGTATGGAGCTGTTTAATTGCTTCGTGACCTTGTATTATTTTAGTGATGTGATTAATTGGCCGAGGGATCTTGAGAGATTATTGAAGATCAACGGCCAGGTGGAATGTTCGCGTGCTCGCCGGGTTCGGGGCGTGACATCCCCGTTTGAGTGGTATCAGAGCAAGGTCAGCTCAATCCATTGTGATTGAGGTTTGGAGTGATAAGGAGTAAGGACTTGAGAACAATTAGATAGTGAGACCTTTAGGTTTAAACATGGATTGTTGAATGTTGAGGATTATAGGCTTGAACTTGTGTGCACCCTAATGGTTCTAGAGTTGAAGGCCAGTTGTGATCGAATGCATAAGGATTTGACTTGAATAACAACTAGACTTGAGGTATATAGTTGAATATAGGCAATTGATCTGTGAGAGGCGATGGTCATTGTGGAGCTAGAAGTTTTCTATGGATAAGGGTTGATGTTGAAACGTTTGTAGTATGACAAGTGGTGAGAACGAACATGATATGCATGTGTTTATGACTTTGAAACGAAAGCTGATGAGAGTGCATGCATGAGCTTATCACGGTTGGACTTAATAAACTGTCGCTTGGTATGGGTTTGTGTGGATGGGGCTTTCTCTATAGATGTATGACTTGGGACAACCTGCAGCGACCAGGTCTGATGAGGGTGAGGAGTGATCACTGGGACAGAGAGGTCCGGACAATGAGCGACACTTGGCAGGCTTTTAAGATGGCGAGAGGCAGGAATGACCCAAGTTACAACTTGAAAGGAAAAGTCTAGGTATCGGGTTAAGTCCAATTGTGGTTAAGAGATGTATGGCACGGGATGGATTCCTAGTGAATGTTCAAAAGTGGCATGGCATGTGTAATGACGCTTGTGAGTGGCATGATTAAAAGTTTCATGCTTGGCAGAGAATGCCGTTTGAAAAAGAAAAGTGATGTTTGTAAAGGGCTTGCTAGGCATGTTTTATGATTGGCATCGTGTGATTGTTATGACCAAGGTCTAATTGAGAGATTAGACGCCATATGGGGAGTTTATACCCCGTTAAACAGATGCCTGTTGAAAATGAGGAAGCCTATCGGGTTTGTGACAGAATGGCAAACGCCTTATGCTTTGAGTTTGGGCGATTGACTTATAGAAGCAACGCCTTGAGTATTTGCTGGGTATTGAACTAGTTGAGTTTTGGTCTAGTTGAGACTTGCCAAGTAATGACTGTTAATTGAGAGATTGCCTTGTTGAGGCTAGCTTGTTGCATGGTTGCTACTTAGTGGTGATTTAGAATCCTTGTATAATAAGCAACTAGTTGAGAGTTATTTGGGAACCATTAGATGGTTGATAATGATGAATGATAAGATGAACAGCCTGAGACTACTAGAATTGAGTTGGTAACTTAAGTCTTTGATTTCTAGGGGGAATCATAGTGGTTCAAGTGACATGAGAACCAAATGACGTTGACCGACCACAGTATGGTCGTAGACGAGCATTGGGCTCGAGTATGTAAGATATGAGAAGATTCAAGAACTGAGAAAGATCATGAGAATTGAGTAAAGATGAGCGACTAGAGTATGAGTACTAGAAGAGCGTATGGCTCGATTTTGTTCATTATGGGAGACCCAAGTGTAATGGGGGGTCGTGAGAACTTTAAATGGAAATGAGAAAAGTGAATGGGTAGGCAAGCTTGAGAAGGAGCTGCCATTGCTACTTATGTCGCTGAATCGATCGATACTAGTGCTGAGGAATTAAGTGATAGAAGTCACGAGAAAGGTGACTCTGAGTTATTTCATTCACGAGAAAGATGAATGCGTGAGAAGAACCACGAGAGTTTTGAAAAGCTTGTGAAGTTATGAATAAGATTGAGATTGACTGAGCTTGATGCAGGGATGAGATTTGAAATTATTTCCCTCTGGATTGGGGATCTTGGTAAGGAAACCTTAGAGGTTTTGGATACATTGAGGAAAGAAAGTAAACTGGCAGTTTTAGCCTTAAGAGGCTGTTGATAGTTGTTGAAAGGTCACCAAAGGAAAAGTTTTCCTCGAAGGCATGAAATCTACCTGGACTACCTCTGTTGAGTTGTTCGATGAAATGATACTCCAGGGATTGCTTGAGAGCAAAGGTTGTTTGGATCTTGATACTTTTGTAAGGATCAGAGAATGATCGACCAGTGTGAGACAGAGTTCTCAAGGTCATTTAAGCATATGGTAAAGGTGGTCAAGGGCCCTTGAATAAGATAAGTAAATCCGTAAGTAGATTGGAGTTTGAAAGCCTTATGACTAGTTGTTCTTCCTGATTTTGAGGAATGGTAATGGGACTCAGTAAAAGAAGAGACTCCTGCTCATAGATTATGAGCAAAGAGATGTTCATTATGGAATATGGAACATGCCCATGAGAAATGGTTGATTACCGAGGCGTAAGACCTATGGTGGAAAATGGGTGGTCCGTTTCTTCCATTATGGAAGGAGTCGAGGAAAAATCGACATGCCAGTTTGCCTGGAATTAATGATTTCCTGGGATCGATTGATTGAACTGGAACCATGAGAAATGAAATCATGAGTTGTCCCCTAAAAATTAGGGCTTCGTTCTTAAAGAACGATTGGACCATGAGAAGGTCGTTGATGAAAAGTAAAGTGAACGGATTCGATAGTCCTGGCTATTCATAATTCTAGTGAATGGTTGAGTAAACAAAAAGAGCGCTTAGAGAATACTTGCAGAGTGATTTGAGGTAATCGAATTGAGCATTCGATATGTGAACTGGTGGAAACCAAGAACAAACCTTGTCACTTGATGTGATTGAGTTATGGGAAGGAAAATGTTAAAGCATGGTGGCATTTGAATCCTAGAGTAAAGGTATCACCGTTAGTGCAGACTCCAAGGTTGACGTCCTATGAAATAGGAAGACAAGGTGGATTCGAAGTGAGAGAATGTCACTGAAGAGCATAGTTTCTTTCTTAGGGTAAGAGATCCTATTGTAAAAGGAAGAAAAACTCTGAATTATTTTAGTATTGTGGTTGAGCGTCTGTATTGAGAAAGAAGATGCAGAACTTGAATGATACTTGGAAGTGAACTTCGAGAAACTGTCTTGTGGGCAACATCGAATTAGAAGATGCAGAACTTGAATGATACTTGGAAGTGAAGTTCGAGAAACTATCTTGTGGACAACATTGAATTACAGGGTAATGTTGATATTCAGTGGAACGGACGAAATTGAGATAAAGTCGCATTGATTGGTTATGGAAATGAGTGGTTAAGACAAGAGTGCTTCATCAGGGAAAAGTGACAAAAATAAGCAAAGTGCTATAGAGTCCGAGTGGGGACTCATGAGAGCAGAGGATCAAGGTTTAAGGTTTCAAGTAAAAAGTATGGGGAACAATTTGAAAGGTTTGACACCTGGTAGAAAGGAGTTGACAATAGCCAGATTGAGCATCCAAAGAATAATTGGATGAGTTGTTACCGTCTTGAGAGACGATAATCAGATTTGCTTAAGGAGTCGTAAGGGTATGAACACCTTGAGAATTGTCCCATGAGCCCTAAGAGAACGCTTGTTGTATGCTAAGTTGAATAGTACGAGCCGTGGGCCTGTTAAGGTGAAATTCCTTGGCAGGTAGTTATGAGGAGTGAAATCCCTATGGATCCCCGAAAGAAGGAGATGGCAATAAGTTGACTAAGGACGACGCGAGCTATTGAAGCTTGAGACCTCCTAAGTCTGATGGATTATAATGGTTTGCTATAGACGTTGTGCGAAGATTTTCTAAAGGAGCTATTCCATTGGAGAAATGAACTAAGGACGAGATGTAACGCGAATGAATGAACGACCATGTAAAGAGTTTTCAAGGACTTAAGTCAAGCTAATGACTACACTGGTAATGGCGTTCCTGTTTAGAATCAAAAGAGTCGAGAGAATCTTAGTGATGCGATGTGGAAAGAAAATTTGAGGCGTAACAAAGCGATTTGAAATAGATATTGCTTGTACATCGTGCCAATAATGCCATATGGATTGAAATGCTTAGAGCATGATTGGAGTTGGCTTGCGAATGTCCTCGTGATAAAGTTTGGGAAACATTGTTTGAGTGGAAGAAGATATCGCTTAGTAGTTTCCTGAGAGGAATTGATAAGAAGCAACGCCGATAAATGAAATTACTTACGGATACAGGAGCCTTGCTCGTGTAAGGATAGACCTTGTAACTGTGTAAACTGCAAGAGTGGGAAATGTTGACTGCTTTAAAGGGATTGAAGGGAAAACATAATAGTTGCAAGTTGGTAGATTAAATTGGTCGTTGGGGATTCGAATGTAATTGAAGGAAAAGCTATTAAGGACTCACTCATGAGTTTGCCTGAGAAGTCGAGAAGGCTACGATTTGATTTGGACAATCGAGAGTGAGTTAATAGAATTTGTGCGTCCTCAACAATACGAAAGGATGCTTGAAGTGGATGATTATACGGAGGTATCAAAGACTACGTTCTCGTGATGATTTGGTAATGATCATGGCAAGAAAAGAACATGAAATTAAGGCGACATTTTGGAAAAATCTTTCGACTGGGAATTTCAAAAGCAGGGTTGTAGTGTGATACATGTATTATCCTTGGACCAATAGGCAGATTGAAAGGAAGATTTGAATGCTCCAGGGTGTATCACTGACAAATGTCATGAATGTCGAAAGAGAATAGAGAAAAGCAAGTACATGATGAGGACAGAGGGAAATAAGTCCTGGATGTAGGAAAACTTTTATCAGAGAAGACAAGTGGGAAAGTCAAGTAATGGGAAGAACTATTTTAAAGAATGAGAATGCAATGAGGCGTCTATACCCATGAGATTGGATAATTAAAAAGTGGCAAATTTCGAGGATGAAATTTCCTTAAGGGGGAAGAATTATGACATTCTGAATTCCGACCCTCTTGAGGCTATTGAATGGAAGGATATTGATCGATGTGTTTCAGTTATAACTCGCTTGGAGTTGGCCACTCTTGAGTTAACTGATTAAAAGGGAAAGACTGACACGGAGTCGGGTACGTGAACCCGGTGAATTTGAATGAAAAATGACACTTTGACCATAAAGATTATCGAGGGAATATCTTGGGCCTGCTGAGATCGATCTAAGGACGATCATGGAATGTCTCGCTAGCGTTATACGTTGGGATGCGGGTGATTTCACTTAACTAATGTTTAATTTGTGAGAATTTCCAAAATTAGATTTCGATGATCAAGATCGAAGGAACGAACCATAAACCCTCGCAATTACATAACAATCAAAGCCGCTACGGCTTGAGAAAAATCCCAAGGTCGATACGTGTAGCGCCTGTAAGAATCTCCCGTCAGATTGAGATAAATTGGAATTATAGTCGACGAGAGCTTGACAAGAAATTGAACCTTGAGATTTGGGTATTGGATATTGAGAAATTAAAATATTTGAATTGAATTGGACGTCGCCTCATCGAGGGTGGTTTATATTGGAAAAATGGAATCTCGGGTAAAAGTGTCAAATGACCTTTTTGCCCCTCAACCTTTGACCTTGCCTTAAGAAGTTTAGAAGTTCATTTTGGTTATTTTTTCTCCTCTGTGTGCTGCCTAAAATTGGATGAGGATGAGTCAAAAGGAGTCAAAGTCAATGAAGCAACCAATGAAAAGTTGTCAAGCGTCAATCAAAGAGAAGGCCAAGAATTAAATGCCCATTAATTACGCATCTTATCAAATTGACCAAAATGGATTATTGGTGTGTAATAGACTCTCTCTCTCTCCATTTTGGCCGGCCACCTTCACCCCCACCATCTTCTTCCTCTCCCTCTCTCTCGGCCGAATGGGTTTCTCGCGAACGGGAAAAAACTAGCTCACTGTTTTGGTCATAATTTTATCGTCCGACTTCTGATTGAGGTAAAACTACTGCCATCTTAAAGTTTTTTTTTTGGTAAGGACCGCCATCTTAAAGTTTATCATCTTACTATTCTAGAAAGGTATTATGAGCTTAATTTGGCCTAGTCGTTTGTTCTGTAGGTCTATTTGAATGGATAAAGGTCAGATTTTGATTCGGTTTTGGAGAGGCAATATTTTTGGGAGCTTCCGGACTCCAAATGACCTCAAATATTCGGTAAGGTCTTCATAGCATCTAATACTTGAATTGGATGAGCTTTGTTTATAATTTTAGTTGAATTTTGATGGGAGTATATGATTTATTTGTGGAGGTTTTTACCGAGCAAATTCTGCCTATTTGAGGACCGTGAAGGAGCCGGGCTGTTCGGAGGTCTTTGAAGTGTTGTTTTGCTTCAAATCTCTTGGTGAGCTCTCTAAACCCATAAATGAAGGTCTTATAAAGTTTATTTATGATGAATTAAGGCTTGAAATTGAAATATGGCTTGATTGAACGGTTTGAACTCGAAATCGATTCTGTTTTGTAGGTGAACCCTTACTTGCAGTTTCTATTGAGGATTGATTAAGGGGTAATTAGACTTCGAATTGGCTCATAATGTCTTATAAGATGTGATGTGAGGTGTTAATGAGGAGTACGTGAAGTGGATTGGGAGTTAGGAGTGAATTATGAGCAAAATTGATGCATGAACCTCTAAGTTATACCTTACCTTGTATGTGATCATATGAACCGAACACATTGAGGGTTCGTGGGAGTGTTGATATGTGTTCAATTGATCAATAAAGCATCTTGAATTGCCTATGATTTTGCTAATGAGAAATTGGGTTAAAAGAAGTGAAAATTTAATGACTTTTGATTCAATATTGGTGAACCTTTCTAGGTTGACGAGGAATTCTTGGGGATTATAGACTTGTGGACTTGAGAAGAATCAATTGGTGTGGAGTTTTGCTAATCAATCAAGGTAAGTCTTTTCTAAACCTTTACTTGAACATTAGGACACTACTGGATAGAGTGGTCGAGTGATTTGATTGTTTAATAAAGCCTATGGATTGAATTGCTTGATTGAGCATTGAATTCCATGACTTGAATGGGATAGCATGACCATTGAACTGTGACATGCCTTGATGACATATTTTGCTATTGAGCCTTGATTGTTTAGTTGGCTGACATGTCAATGCTTTATGAATGCCCGAAGATTGCATTGGCTTGATGCCCTGATGATACCGATTGGCCTGTGGCCCTTGTGGTATCGAGTGTGATTTAATGTGAACGATGATGACGATACCGATTGGCCTTTGATCCCAGTGGTATCGAATGGCTGTGAGCCCTGAGTATGAATGATGATACCGATTGGTCTATGACCCCAATGGTATCCAATGGTGTTGAGCTTGAATAATGATGAGAATGCCGATTGACCTGTGGCCCTAGTGGCATTGAATAAATGTAAGCCTTGAAAGTACCGATTGGCTTGTGGCCCTAGTGGTATAAGGACATCGATTGGCCTGTGGCCCCGGTGATGTCAAATGACAAGAGTACCAGAGGAGTATGTGGGTGGATGAGAAAGTGGAGGCAGTTGTGCATCGATGTATGTACTTGTGCATTGGGCTTGAGACCCTAAAGTTGAGTGTGTTTGATTGTCTTTCTTGTCCATATTTGGCTATTGATATTGCTATTTGTTGATGCCGTATTACAATCATTGATGCCTTGTGCCATTGCATTGATGAATGCTTGCATCTGGTGAGATTGAATTAGTCTGGGGGGACTAGTGTTCTGGTCTAGGTTTAGTTTTCATTTATTGAGATTTATATCTCACCCTAGTGGGGGCTTAACTTTTTCAAGTTCCGAGCAAAGGAAACCCAAGCTTGCCATGGGTTGACATTTGAGGAAGCCTTTGGAGGAAATCATGATAAGTTTGATCGAGACCTTAGGAACTGTATATTGTTTAGAGTTAGATTTGTAATTGACTGTGATATTGATGGCAGGTGTATACCCTATTATCCTAAGTCACCTGATTGTGGATTTGTATGGAGTTGTTTAATTGCTTTTGTGACCTTGTATTATTTTGGAGCTGTGATTAATTGGCCGAGGAATCTTGAGAGATTATTGAAGATCAAAGACCAGGTGAGATATTCGCGTGCTCGCCGGGTTCGGGGTGTGACAATTACAGACAACAATAGATCACAAGATTTATCACACAAGTTCCTTTCAGCTAGAACACAAGTCTAGAGCACTTAAATAGGATATACAATCAGCACGAGTTCTCTCTCTTCTTTCTCTTGATTTTCTCGATCTCCTCCTTATATAAGCATCATTAATATAGCCGTTGGAGCACTTCTGGAGGGACAAAAGAGCGGTTGGAGAATGAAGGGACAAGTTCACAGTGTGTCGGATCACTTTTGCAACGTCAGCGAGACTTTTTCTAAAATAGGCACTGGCCCGCTCTTCCTTGCTGACAGTTTTGCAAATCTTCTGACATGCTAGAGAGCTATTCGTGAGAAAGCAGAAATCCTCTCGTTGGCCATTTCTAGCACGTGTGAGTGATTTTAGCAAATCTCTTCGAAACATTGGTATGTTGACATTTTATACTCCTCATTTCACCTTATCTTTCAAGTATCAATGTCAAACACTTGGTGACAAGATCTTTTGGGAGCCTTAGCGCTTGTTTTGATGAAACTGCTTCGTTCTTCTAGTGGCCATTTGGTGATCCTTTCCCTTATGCAATAAACATTTGCACACTAAAGATAGATAAAATAACTAAGGATAGTTTGGAAATCATCAAATTATTTTAATAGATGTTTCTCCAACAATATCCCCCTCTTTTATGATGACAAAATTATCCCGCAATTTTAGTGTGAGATAGTGTTTTTATGAAGTACAATAAGTATAGATCTGCATAGCTAACATTTCAATTACAAGGCGCTTTTGCAGATAAGTGTTTTATCAGAAAAAGATTTGGAACTGAATTTGGAGAAATACTGGCTAATCTGATCTTTTGGTTTTGAAAAAGTATTAATCAGGCTAAGTAGTGACAAATTCAAGATGTTACGATACTGGAGCTTTTATACTTAGACCCATAGGCATTTTGCATTTGCTCCCCCTGTTTTGCAGGCTTTGGGCTTTTGCCTTTGTTTTCACCTTAGCTCCCCCTGTTTTGCAGAATCCTCATGTTTTCGATTTTAGCACTTCCTGTTTTCATAGGGATATAACTCCCCCGTTTTTGTCAACAGCAAAAAGAAAAACGGGACAAGAATATAATGCACATGATATGAACAACGTCGTTGCATTTCAATAGGGAGAGTGGTGTATACTTTAAAAACAGCTTAAGAGAAAATGACATAGTATGTTCAAAAACACAAGGCAACCAGAAACAAGCAAAGACATGCGCAAACAGTGGGTAAGGTCATTTTGAGCTTGTGCACTTGCGTTTCTGGGATGGCGGAGACAATGTTGGTTCAATAAGGGTATGAAGAGGGTATAACAATCCAGATTGATAATTATCCTCTCCAACTTGACCAGAGAGTTCATAATGGTGCTTATGGACGTCTTCAACTCCTTAATATCGGCATGAATAACCTGTGCGACATCCAAAGACACAGAACAAGAGGGACGCGCTGAGGTTGAAGCTTTTTCAGGGCGCGAGGGACGCGAGGTTTTCTAGGCTGCCACTGCCTTGCTTCTCTGCTTGGTTCTGGTGAGTGGTTATTCAACATACCATTCCATCAGCAATTCTTCAGCTCTTTCATCATCACCATGCCCAATCTTCACAATCTCATCCTTTGAGTTCATCCATCCCTCAGAAGTCGGCCTTAACATAATCTTTTCCAGTGTATTCTTTCCAATGATGATCTGAGTTAGGTGCTCCTTGGATACTCGAGTGACATCAATCCCCGTCTTAAAAATTCTCCCAATCAATGCTTCATAGCGCAGAGGTCCTCACTGTCCGTAGCATGTTCAAGACGATGAGATGCGGAATCGAGATAGGAAATCTAGTAAGCAAGTCCCATAGCACCCTGGCCTCGAATTTAGACGCATCATTTGATGAAGATGACTTAGGACACAAGATCAGTTACGATTTTTTTGAAGAAAATTCACTTTCGGGGGCAAAATTTTTATTGGCACAATCTCCCTAAAATCCCGAGTGAGATTTGGGATTTCAAGAATAAAACCGTAGGCTTCGTTGGAGTAGATTTCTAGCTTTCGATAAGAAAGGAAATTTGTCAAAAGAATATCGATCAATTCATTAGCCGTGACAGTGTAATTTTTCCTTTCAAAAGTAAACACAAGAGAGTGAAGATACGGAAAGTACAAGTTAAGAGGAAAACAATGCGATCAAATTTGGGCACGAAGGATCCTCCATTGTGCAGAGTTCCAAAAGTCTGTGTTTTTCCAAAACAAAAGGATTCCGTGAGAATTAAGGTATTTGAAATCAACAACTCAAGGAAAACCAGTGCTCTTCGAGAGATTTCCAGGCATTCTCATGCTCCTTGCTAAAAAACAGTGGGTCAGAAAAATCAGAATCAAGTTCAAAAACTTCATTGGGCTCAATGTTTCGAAAAATGCCACCATCATCATCCTCTCGTCATTTTCTATCATTTGTGTCCAGAATTTCCTCACCAACCTCGATTTGTTCCTCTGGCAGGTCCTGGGTCTCTAAAAGATTGACAACAGACAGACTCACTTTGGGTTCTGGAGTTCCACTTGATGTTTCTTTAGGTGGAGTTGTCTCTTCGGCTTTCTTCGAAGGTTCAACTACTTACTCAGTTGTCGACTTTCTGGGAGATCTTTCTATCGGAATTTCAGGACCATCAGTCGAAGATCTTGTGGCAGCAGTTTAAGGAATGTCCTGAGCAAGTGGAACTTCGACTTTCTTGTCAGTCACAGTTTTCTGCTTAAAAACTTCAAGGGCTCGGGCGTTGATCTTCTCCTTTGAGTTGATTAGTACCGAGGGAAGAGTTATTCCTTCCTCTGGTAAAGCAAGCTCCGGTCAAGGAAAAACTGTGGTCTCAGCTCTGGTTCTCACCGCCACTGATTGTGGTGTGTTTACAGTAGGTGACGCCATGACGGTGTGAGAAACAGTGCTTGCAGATATGGAGCCTCCCATATCTACTCTTTTTTGAACACTTGGGACCTGAAACATCTTGAGTTTCACACAGATCAATGTTGGAGGGGCCACCAACTTTTCATTTTCCTTTGGAAGCTCTCATGGACCTTCGGAGTGCCATGGAGAGGTTTGAGAGAGAAAGTTTGGAGAGAACAGGATGAGCATGAAAGGTGAGGAAAAAGTAGGCAAAAGTTGTCGCTTTTTAAAGAGAGAAGGAGAGTCCGTTGAAGAGAGATAGGGTGAGAGAAGGTAAACGTGGTTCAGTTAGATAGGGACACATGTGCACACATTTCTTAAACAAATAATCGTAATAATTCAATATAATTAAAGGAAATAAATAAAAATCAAGAGGACAAGTGTAATGGGCAAGAAAAAATCATGTCAATAGTCGTAGAGCAGAAATTTTGCCCGAACAGGTAAATTGTACGTTTCTCGAGATATTGTAACGATAACTTTTTCAAGAGATTAGGTGTACCTGATGTTTGCCATGGCAGAGATCTGCTTGCTTGATCTTTAGTCATTCTTGCAGATTTTTTTCTTTTTGAACAGATCACTCAGGAGGGTTGGAAATTTCTAATTCTCCTTTAATAAATTTGAAAGCTTGCTTATCTAGGGGCTTTGTGAATATGTCAGCCAACTGATGTTTTGAATCGACAAAGTGTATGCTCACGTTGCGATGTTCACATGATCTTTGATTAAGTGGTGCTTCACCTCAATGTGCTTTGCTCTTAAATGCAATATAGGATTCTTAGTCAAGGTTATAGAACTTGTATTGTCAAAGGAGATAAGAAAGTCGAACACCTCTTCCTCAAAGTCACTAAGTTACCATTTTATCCAAAGAAATTATGCATAGTAGCTCCCTAGCGCAATATATTCAGTCTTAGTGGTTGAAAGATATCACGACCCCTCCCATTGACATAAAGACCTCCACCTTGAAGGGATAGTAGGGCTAATGGATTGCCAGTCGGGCTCCCCACTCTAAAATTTAGATCACGAGCCTTTTTGGAACGAACTTTCCTAAGTTTATACCATAAGAATCGATCAAGGTTGGACCTTGCTATGATTGTGATGGCATGTGCAATATGTGTATGCATTTAGAGTCGCCACTAGTCTTTCTTGAAAGTTGGACCAAAAACCTCATTGAACGTTTGAGAGTAGTCAATCAATTCTGCAAAACCAGAAATTTTAGGTTAGGAGATTTGATTACATTGGTGTCATTATCAACACATTTCGATATCTAACGCGATTGATTTTACTAATTAATATTTCATGGAGGCGCAATTTTGGGGTGAGGCAAGTCTGACTCAGGTTTTCATGCAAATCGGAATACTAATCCTATCAATCACAATTAACATAATGAAAGCGCAATCAAGTGTATAAATGAACCACATTAATGCACATCAATTCAAATCAAGGGCATCGTAATAAAGCCCTAATGACTCAGAGAAGGCGTGATTAAGAGCTAGGGCTAATAATATAAGAGGATTTGGGGTGGATTGGCCCGAAAAATGAAATCATCATTTATGAAAGATTCGGATATCGAATTACCACAAATAGTCCATGTCTAGTTCATCATGACTGTTTTCTATTTTTGGAATTTTTTTTTGGAATATTATGATTTTCTTCAATTTTTTGGGAGACCATTTTCCAAAAGGTTGAAATTATCATTTTTTCGAGAGGATCGAGGATCAAAACACTTGAAATAGGTCTTGACTAGTTGATGGTGGCTCTTTCTTATTTTTTGGCATCTTTCTAAAATTGTTCAAGATTTTTCGGGAGACGACTTGCTAGAAGGGCAAAATCATCATTTCTCAAAAGATCGGGGGGCAAAATGACTAAAATAGGTCATGATCAGTTGGTTGTGGCCATTTCTTATTTTCTGAATTTTCTAATTTTTTTATTTTTTTCTATTTTTGATTAAAATTTTGAATTATATATATTTTTTATTATTTTTTGAATTTATTAATTATTAAATATATCTTTTCGGACCGGATTAAACCCATGCTGCACCTCTTGAACGCCCGACCCGACCGTACGGGTCAGATCGACATAAAACGACATAATTGTTTTATAATTTTTTCTATTTTTCTATCATTTCTTAATTATCTGAATTTCTAAAGAATAAAGCTTCGACGGACGACTCTTAGAGTGCCACGTGGTGCACTTTCAGCCGCCTGATCCATTTTAATTATAATTTTTGAAAATTAATTTGTTAGTAAGAACAACTATTTTATTTTAAAAAAATACTGGATCACGACACGTGGAGAGCCATGGCTGTCCGATCTGACGCTTTTTATTTATTAAATCGGCCCCACTTGCCAACGTAGCCGCCACGTTGGCATTGACCAGTCAAGAAGTGTTGACGAGTCAACCACCTCATCAGAAGACAACTAGTGCCGGCATCCTTCGTCGGCGCCTCGCTAGAAAACGAGCCCAATGCCAAAATGTTGCCCAAACGACGTGATTTTGACCCCATTCGAATCCCCATGACATGCACATTAACGTATACCCTTTTTCCAGTCAAACAACACCTCGAAGCGGGCCAAACAGACCGACATAAAACTAGCTCCGATGAGGTACATCCCAAAGAATTTTATTTGTTCCAAACTTGATTCTAAACATTCCATAACATCCAAAGGAAATTTAGAGACTTACTTGAACTTGTTTAGCACTCAACCATCGCTGGTGGCACCGGCGCGAGCTCTCGTTCACACCGAGATCCAAAGGAACTCCAACCATCATTTTCAATGAGAGCCAACGCAAAACAAACATCTTAGGGCTCTTAGGGTCGACTTTAGGACTAATTCAAGGTAAAAGGAGGGTAAAAACATTTCGGGTATAACATGGTTGAGGGCTAAAGCTTATGGACAATACACATGTCATTTCATCAAACAATTGACATGCATGCTAGGAAACAATGTTCGACCTAAAAATAAAGACCTTAAGAGCACAACCGCAACAAATAGACCCTCGAACATGCTTATGGGGGCCGAGAAGAAGACCGAATTAAATTTGGTTTGGTCCAATTGTTTCACCAAGGATCAAACCAAACCAAACTCCTCAAGAGTGCAAAAATAGGGCACGAAATGTGAGGTCATGAACCAATCTATTTGAGCACCGCCGGCAATTGAGGAGCTTCTATAACATCACTGGGTATTGTAGAAGGTTGAGGATGTCTCGGTGCTCATGCTTGGTCGTTGCTTCTTCACCCTCTCGAGCTCTCGGTCTCTCTCTCCCATGTTTTCCCTAGGATAGAGGTCCAGCGGCCCCTCTGTCTCTCGAGTCTCTCCTTTTCTCTCTCTTCGGCTCCCTCTATGTCACGCCCTGCGTCCCTAAGCGAGTGCGCCAACATCACTTTCGGTGTCATTGACTTTGAAGTATCCCAAGATCGAATGACGGCGACAAGCGACTGAATTTAAATGCACATGCAGAAGTGATAAATAACTTCAGACACAAAGCATCAAGATGACTCAGGGTAACAAAATACTTATTCATAACATAAAACATTAGAAGTTTTACAAAATGACCAAGATCAAATACAAAACACATAATAAGGATTCGAAGGGGATAAGGGACCTAACCAAAAGACAACTCATTATGTCACGCCCCGAACTCGACGAGCATGCGAACATCCCACCAAGTCGTTGTTCTAGAATATCTTCCAGGATCCATCGGCCAATTACATCATAGCTCAAAAGAGAAATAAGGTCACGGAAGCCATTAAGCTGCTCCTTACAAATTACCACGAGATGACTCAGGATAAAGGGGTATACTTCTCTTTATTCCAAAATTCTCCTCTAAAGTTAACTAAGGCAAGTACCCATAATTCAATTCATTAAAAATAATCCTCAAGATTCGAATACAATTCCTAAGGTCACAAAAACATAAAACCATTCATTCCATTATTTCATCGAGAGCTCATCCTCATCTCGCCTGTACTTCTGTCTTCAAAGACCTGAAAAAGTTAATCCTCCACTGGATGAGATATATATATCTCAGCAAGTGAAACCTAACCCTATACCTCAATATCAGTCCTACCAGACTACCCACATATGCCACTCATATGCAAAATAACAAATAACGCAATGGCACAAGGCATCACACAACAACACTATCAATTAGCAAGCATGGACAATCAACACAAACAGTCATGCTCAATTCCAGGGTCCCAATATGCAATCACATGCATCACATACACCACAACCACCACTTTCTCATCCATCCACATACTACTCTGGCACTCTTGTCACCTAACATCGGTGGGGTCATTAGACCAAACGATGTCCATGTACCACTGGGGTCATCAGATCAATCGGTACTCTCCAGGCTTATAGACACTCTATGCCTTTGGGGTCATCAGACCAATTGGCATTCACATTTTCATTCAATTTCACAACTATCCGATACCGCCGGGGTCATCAGATCAAATGGTATATTCTAGGCTTATAGCCACTCCATGTCGCCGGGGTCATCAGACCAAATGGCATTCACATTCTCATTTAATTTCACCACCCTTCGATACCGCCGGGGTCATTAGACCAAATGGTATCCTCAACTCCTTTCTCGTTAATATCACAATGCCATCAAGACATACATGCGATTTAATTCATAAAAATTCGTCAATCAATCATTTCATTCAATCACTCATCCAGCAGTATCCTAGCATTCAGAGAAAGGGTTGGGAAACACTTACCTTGATCACAATGTCACACAATGTGAATCTCCTCAAGGCCACAAGTATAAACTCTCCAAGAATCCTTCATTAACCTAGAAAGATTTACCAATCTTAAATCAATAAACCATGGAATACTCATTTTCATTAACTCAAGCCTTCCATAGTCATACCATAGGCAATTCATGCCAGTTTATTAATCAAATGAATGTATAATAACACTTCCACAAACCCTTAATGGGTTCGGTTCACACGGTCATTCACAAGACCAAACTCAATTTAGAGGTTTACGCATCCATTTTGACCATAAATCACCTCTAAACCTCAATTCACTTCTCGCACTTCTCATTGACCCTCACATCACATTATATAGGGTATTATAAGTCCAATTGAAGTTCAATTACTCCTTTATCATCCATAAACAAAACCCACCAGCAATAGTCCATCCTCAAAACAGAACTGATTTTGAGTTCTAACTGCTCAATCGAGCCATACTTCAATCTCAAGCCTTATTCTTTACACAATAAACATACTAAGACATTAATTTATATGTTTAGTAGGAGATTTGAAGCAAAACCATACTCCAAGTATCCTTGAACAGTTCGGTACCTCCTTGATGGTCGGCGATCAATTTTCTGTCCATTTTTTATCACTCATAATCAGTCATAAAAACCTATTTTAATACCATCAAACTTGCAGCCACAGACCATCCAACCTTAGTACTAGAATTTATGAAGATCTCAGCAAAAATTTGAAGCCATTTGAAATCCGGAAGCCCCCGAAACAGATTTTTCCCCAAAAGTGATCAGATTTAGTCTCCATCTTGACCTTTGCTCTCTAAAACAGACCCACGGGACAAAAGGCTGGGCCAAATTAAGCTCATAATATATTCCTAGAATGAAATGATGATAACCTTTAATATGGCGGTGGTTTTACCTCAATCCGATGTCGGACGACCAAGTTATGGCCGGAACAGTGAAAACGTTTTTCCTTGTCTACGAGAAGCCCTTCTCAACCGTGAGGAAGGAAGAAGGAAATGAAGAGAGAAAAAGTGAAGGGGAGGAGGTCATGGCTGAAGAGGCTTCCAAAGGTTATCTCACACAAATAATTTGAGTTAATTTGACAAGATAGGATTATGTGAGGATAATAAATGCTTGAGGTCTCCATTGCTTGATATGTGGCGTAATCCAATAGTGCAATTCCAAGCTTTGACTAATCTTTGACTCTTGTATATGAATTTTCGATAGCCATAAAGGGTAGAGGGAATGACCATTTTGACCTTCTTGATTTCTTAAGGCAAGGCAAGGCAAAACGATAACTTTGCACTTTTCTTCCGAAATTTCATTTTTCCAGTATAAACCACTCTCGATGAGGTGACGTCCATTTCAATTACAATATTTAAATTCCTCAATGTCCAATACCCAATCTCGAGGTCCAATTTCATGTTGAACTCTTGTCGACTATAATTCCAGTTTATCTCAAACAGACAGGCGACTCTTGCAGGCGCTACACGTATCGACCTCGAGATTTCTTTTAAGCCGTGGCGACTTTGATTGTCATGTGTTTGTGAGGGTTTATCATTCATTCCTTTGATCTTGATCCTCGGAATCCAATTTAGGAAATTCTCGTAAATTACACATTGGTTAAGCGGAATCACCCGCGTCCCAACGTATAATGCTAGCAAGACATTCCATGATCGTCCTTAGATCGATCTCTGTCGGCCCAAGATATTCCCTTGACAATCATTATGGTCAAAGTGCCATTTCTCATTCAAATTCCCTAGGTCCACGTACTCGACTCCGCGTCAGTCTTTTCCTTTTGGTCAGTTAACTCAAGAGTGGCTAACTCCATGCGAGTTACAACTAAAACACATCGATCGATATCTTTCCATTCAATAGCCTCGAGAGGGTCGGAATTCGGAATGTCACAATTCTTCCTCCTTAAAAAAATTCCGTCCTCGAAATTTGTCACATTCTCAATCCTTAACTAAAGTGGGTACTGACGCCCTATCGCTGCCTCACGTCCTCGGTAATCCATGTCGTTTTTACTAACCATAGTTCTCATCCTCAGGGCTCATTCCCTTATGTCCTTAATCCATACTTGTCTTTTTGTCAATTGCACCTTATTATCTACCATTACAACTCCACTTCCCAAGATCAGAGTCGTGCGTTCCTTTACGACTTCTCAAAAAATACTTGATTTCCTTCAATCCTCAATCTGTATCTACTTCTTTCTATTCTCTTTCGACATTCATGCATCTATTAGCAGTTTATCCTCAAACATTCATATCGTCTCTTCCATTTGTCTATCATCATTATTACTGAACCCTCGCCAGAGAGTACTTTTTAGTGCTAATACCATCTAACGTACCACTCCATTCATATGTTCTTTCGTATCCTCAAAGATTCATAAGTTTTATCAAATTGTCCTTCTTTATCCAAGTCAAGTTATAGCCTTCAACTCCATAAGCAAATTCAGGGCTACTTCCATAGTAATCTATTTTCGACTCCCTTCGAAACTCTCATTGGATCAAGTGATCCATCAACTTTCGTGGTCTTTTTCTTGCTTATCGGCATGTCTAATACTCAACCACATGATAGACTAATCCAATTCTTAGTCCATATCACCGATAGCAGTAAAGAAACGATCTTGGCACCTCCTTGTGCCATCCCAAGAGACACCATAATTCTCCCTTCGAATTTTCGATGAGGCCATCTCTTTAAATTTTCCTTTCAATACTGGACTCATACCCTCGTTCATGGAACGCCAAGATTTCTATTCTTAACTTCCATAATTTCTTCCCCAAATATTTGGAAGTCTGGGTTTCTTTCCTGCTATATTCACTCTCATAATCCTTCGGGTCTTAGAGTCCATTCATCGCAACCCCCTAATTCATTTGTCACTTTCGGACTTGATTCTTCCAGTAGCCATCAACTTAGTCAAGTGGCGAACTTCCAATTTAGAAGTTGAATCTCTTATCTCTCGAGAGAAAATCTGTCCCTCCATCACCAATTTTACGATACTCAACTCTCAACCTCTTATAGTTCACATAACATCGAGGTCTTTCTTTATATAAACGACGCTCTCATATTCATCGGCAGTTTTATACATCCACGTTGCCTCTTGTTCAATTCCTCTCAAGAAACTACTGTCTTATTTTCTTGTGGCAGTTTAAAGACTCAAAATCTTCTTTCATCAAAACAAGGTTTTCCAAACTTTGTCACGAGGACATTCGTAAACCAATTCCAATCATGCTCTAAGCATTCCAACTCATATGATATTATTGTTATGGCGCATTCGCGTAATTCGTATCAGTTTGCCATGCAACGCCTCAAATTCCCTTCTTACGCTACGTTATTATGATTCTTTTGACTTTTTTAATTCCAAACAGGAACGCCATTATCGACGTAGTTGTCAACTTGACTCAAGTCCTCAAAGATTGATCTTGTTCATTCACCCATTCGGGTTACATTTCGTCATAAGTGCATTTCATCAAAGAGCAACTCTCGTGGGGAATTCTCCCATAATCTATCTGTAACAATCCATCAATCCTAGGAAACTTCAAGTTTCAACAACTCACATCGACCTTAGTCGTTTCATCACTCATTCCCGTCCTTAATGGCTCTATAGGGATTTCATTTCTCATAAATTTCACAACTGAGGAATCTTACCTCATCAGGCTCGTAAGTCGTGCTCTTCACAATTTGTATACATCGAGCATCTCGTTAGAGTCCATCGGATACTCACAAAAGTTACTCATGTTTCTCATGACTCCCTGAATGAGTCCCATTATCGTCTCTCAAGACGGTAACTGTCAACCTAATTATTCCTCGGACACTCAATCCGATTATTATTAACTTCTTGCTGTTATATGTTGAATCTTCCAAACTGTTCATCATACTTCTCACTTGAGAGCTTGGACCTTGGCTCTCTTCGTCACGGGTCTCCTCTAGGACCACATGACTTTTTATTCATTTTCGTCACTCTTTCCTCAAGACACATTAGTGCTTTAGCCTCTAAGTTCCACAACTCGCTAATGCGACCTTATCCCAATTCCATCTACTTAACTGAACATCAACATCATCTTGAAATTCAACACTGTCTACAAGACAGTCTCTCGAATTTCACTTTCAGGAATTATTCAACTTCTACATTTTTTTTTCTGTCCAGACACTCGATTTTAATACCAAGACAATTAGAATTTCCTCTTCCTTCCACACTAGGGTCAGTTACCCCATGAAGGAAACTGTACACTTTAGTGGCATTATTCTCTCACTTTGAATCCACCTTGTCTTTTCCATTCCATAGGACGTTAATCTTGAAGTCTATGTCAACAGAAGTATTTTTAATCCAAGATTCAGATTCCACCATACTTGTCATTTTTCTTTTAATGACTCAGTCACCTCAAGTGACAAGATTCTTTCGTCTTTGGTCTCTGTCAATTCACATATCGAATACTCAATTTGACCACCTCAAATCACTCTACAATTACTCTCTAAGCGCTCTTTTCGCTTACTTATCCATTTACTAGAATCATTAACAGTCAGAACTATCAAGTCCATTCCCTTTCCCTTTCCTCAATGACCATCTCATGGTCCAATCATCCATATAGATAATGCCCTATTCTTTAGGGGATAACAACTCATGAGTCCATTTCTAATAGTTCCAGTACAATCAACCAATCTCAGGGAATCATTAAATCCAATCAAACTAGCATGCCGATTTTTCTCGAATCCTTCCATAAAGAAGAGACAGACTACTCATTTCCCCCATGGGTCTTACGCCTAGGTAATCAACCATTTCTCATAGGCACGTTCCATTTTCCATAATGAACATCTCTTTGCTCGTAATCCATGAGCAGGAGTTCTCTTATTCATAAGTCTTCCGATCATTCTTTTCTTTTACTAAGTCCCGTTATCATTCCTCTAAATTAGAGATAACAACCAGCCATAAGGCTTTCAAATTCCAATCCACTCAGAGATTTACTTATCTTATTCAAGGGTCCTTAACCACTCTTAATGTACTTAGACGACCCTGGGAATTCTGTCTCATATTGGTAGATCATCCTCTGTTCCTTGCAAAAGTATCAGGATCCACACAACCTTTGCTTTCAAGCAATCCCAGGGGGATACTTTCCGTCGATAGTCTTGGCAGATATCACGCTTTCAAAGAAAACTTTTCCTTTGGTGACACTTCACCAATCATCAATAGCCTCTTAAAGCTAAGAACTCCCAAGGTCACTTTCTTTCTTCAATGTACCCAACACCTCTAAGGTTTTCTCACAAAACTCTCAATTTACGAGAATGCAGTTTCAAACTCATTCTCTTCGTCGAACCTCATTCGGCCTCAATCTCTTGATCCACCTCATAAGCTATTCGAATTCTCGTGGTTCTTTTTCACGTTTCCCATCTAGGAATGAATAGTCTTAGAGTCACCTTTCTCATGACTTCCATCACTTTAAATCATCAGTGTTAGCATCTGTCACCACAGTGACTTAGGCAACAGTGGCATCTCCTCCTCAAGCTTGCCTACCTATTAGTTTTCTCATTTCCATTCAAAGCTCTCATGACCTCTTATTACACTTAGGTCTCGCACGATTAACAAAATCGAGCCTTATTCTCTTCCAGAGCTCATACTACAGTTGCTCAATTTTACTTAATTCTCATGATCTATCTCAATGTTTAGATTTTCTCATATCTCGCATATATGAGCCAAGTGCTCCTCTAGCGACCATACTATGGTCGTTCAGCCTTATTAAATTCTTATGTCACTTGAACCACTTGATTCCCTCTAGGAATCAAAGACTTAAGCCATCTACTTAAGTTTAGCAGTCTCAATCTGCTCATCTCATTATCTTTCACCATCAACCAACCATCCAATGGTTCCTGAACAACCCTCAACTAGTTGTCCACTATCCAAGGATTTCAACTCATCCTTATGCATCAACCACACATCAAATAAGCCTTAACGAGATAACTTCTCAAATAATAGCCAATAACTAGGCAAGCCTTAACTAGGCCAAAATTCAATTAGGCCAACGCCAAGTAACTACTCAAAATGTCATTTCAATCATTCATGCCATAAATCCAAGGCATCTGTCACTCTAGCATAAACACAACATGTTATCTCAATCTCAACAGGTATCAGTTCAATGGGTATAAACCCTACTTGCCATCTAATCTTTCGGTTAGACCTCAGCCATAATAATCCATGATGCCAATTACAAAACATGCCTAACAGGCCAATCATAAGCATCAATTTTCCTTTCAAACAACATCCACAACCAAGCACAAAGCTCTTAACCACGCCACTCATAGGCGTCATTTCACATGCCATGTCATTTTCGAACATTCACTTCAAGAATCAATCCCGTGCCATACATCTGTTAACCACAATCAGACTTAACTCTAATACTTAGGCTTTCCCTTTCAATTTATGACTTGGGTTATCTCTGCCTCCTCGCTATCTTAGAAGCCTGTCAGGAGCCGCTCCTTGTTCGGACATCTCTGTCCCGGCGATCACTCCCCGCCCTCATTAGACTTGGCTGTTAAGGTGGTCCCAAGTCATATATCTATGGAGGAAGCCCTGTTCCACACGCCCCATAACATGCTTCATTACGATTTATAGGTATCCTATCAACTCGACCCATACAAAGCCACAGTTTATTAAGTCTGACAGCGATAAGCTCATGCATGCACCCTCATCAACTTTCATTTCGTGACCACAAACACGTGTACAATATGACTGTCCTCACTACTTATTATACCACAATCGCCTTCAGATCAATTCCTATCCATCAAAGAGTTCTAATTGCCCCAATGACCATCATGTGACATGGATCAATTTCTTATATTCAATCCAAATACTCCTTGTATACATCTCATCTTATATCATCCAAAGTTGTCAACAACCATCGATAACTAAACCATCAAGGTATAACAAAATTCAAGCCTGAATCTGCTTGTACCTATCGTCTCTTTATAACTCGCATTCCTCAAGTTGGGTCATTGACAATTCATAATTACCATCATATACTCCAATTGACCCCTCATTCCTAAGCAATCCTCTACTGACTTCAAGCACAATTACTACTTCAAAATCCATAATTGTGTCTCTTTAATTTCAGCTTACTTCTACTTGAACCTCAATCACAACTTCACTCAAGATTATCCATTAAAGTCAACACTAGGACCATTAGAATACCACACAAATTCAAACCTATAATCCTCAAGATTCAGTGATTAATACTAAATCCTAAAGGTCTCACTATCTAATTGTCCCAAAATCATCACTCTTTATCACTCCAAACCTCAATCACAATGGATTGAGTTGACTTTGCTCTGATACCACTTAAATGGGAATGTCACGCCCCGAACCCGATGAGCACGCGAACATCCCATTAGGCCGTTGTACTACAATAGTCTTTCAGGATCCATCGGCCAATCACATCATAGCTCAAAAGAGAAACAAGGTCACGAAAGCCATTAAGCTACTTCTTACAAATTACCACGAGATGACTCAAAACAAAGGGGTATACTTCTCTTTATTCAAAAAATCTCCTGTAAAGTTAACTCAGGCAAGTACCCATAATTCAATTCATTAAAAATAATCCTCAAGATTCGAATACAATTCCTAAGGTCACAAAAACATAAAACCATTCATTATTCATTGAGAGCTCATCCTCATCTCGCTTGTATTTCCATCTTCAAAGACCTCAAAAAGTTAACCACCCACTGGGGTGAGATATATCTCAGCAAGTGAAACCTAACCCTATACCTCAATACCAGTCCTACTAGACAACCCACATATGCTACTCATATGCAAAATAACAAATAACGCAATGGCACAAGGCATCACACAACGACAGTATCAATTAGCAAGCATGAACAATCAACACAAACAGTCATGCTCAACTCCAAGGTCCCAATATGCAATCACATGCATCACATACACCACAACCACTGCTTTTTCATCCACCCACATACTCCTCTAGCGCTCCTGCCACTAGACATCATCAGGGTCATCAGACCAAATGATGTCCATGTACCACTGGGGTCATCAGACCAATCGGTACTCTCTAGGCTTATAACCACTCTATGCCTCCGGGGTCATCAAACTAAATGGTATTCACATTTTCATTCAATTTCACCACCCTTCGATACTGCCAGGGTCATCTGACCTAATGTATCCTCTAGGCTTATAGCCACTCTATGCTGCCGGGGTCATCAGACCAAATGGCATTCACATTCTCATTCAATTTCACCCCCCTCCGATACCGCCTGGGTCATTAGACCTAATGGTATCCTCAACTCCTTTCTCATTAATATCACAATGCCATCAAGACACACATACGAGTCAATTCATAAAAATTCACCAATCAATCATTTCATTCAATCACTCATCTAGCGGTATCCTAGTATTTAGAGAAAGGATTAGGAATTACTTACCATGATCACAATGTCAGACAATGTGAATCTCCTCAAGGCCACAAGTATAAACTGTCCAAGAATCCTTCATTAACCTAGAAAGATTTACCAATCCTGAATCAATAAACCATGGAATACTCATTTTCATTAACTCAAGCCTTCCTTAGTCATACCATAGGCAATTCATGTCACCTTATTAATCAAATGAATGTATAATAACACTTCCACAAATCCTCAATGGGTCCAATTCACACGGCCATTCACAAGACCAAACTCAATTTAGAGGTTTACACATCCATTTTGACCATAAATCACCTCTAAACCTCAATCCACTTCTCACACTTCTCGTTGACACCTCACATCACATCATATAGGATATTATAAGTCTAATTGGAGTTCAATTACTCCTTTATCAGCCCTAAACAAAACTGTGACATTCTGATTTTTTCTATCTTTTCAAGACTCATTAATGAGAAAGTATCTAACGATGTCAGTCGTATCTCGCTTGGATCTGATCAATGTCAAGTTGACTGGCCAAAAGGGAAAGGCTAACGCTAGACAAGGTATGTGGACCGAAGGAATTCGAATAGGAAATGACACTTTGATCATAAGGATTGTCGAGGGGACATTTAGAGTCATAAAAGGATGATCTAAGAATGATTAAGGAATGTATTGCTAGCGTTATATAATTGAAGTGCGGGTGATGCCGCTAAACTAATGTATAATTTACAAAAGTTTCCTAAATCGAACAGTGACGATCGCGACCGTCGGAACTAGTGATAGATCCTCATAATTACATGACAACCAAAGTCGCCAAGAATTGATGAGCCCTAATTGTGATGTGAATCACAGGGTCGATACGCGTAACGTCTGCAAAAGCCACCCGTCAATTTGAGATAGGCCGGAACCACGTCTGATAGAGAAATGATTCAGAAACGAGTCTTGAAATTAGAAAATGAAGAATCAAGAATTCCAACATTATAATCGGATTGGCCGTCACCTTATCGAAGAAATTTGGTTGCAGAAAAACGACGTTACGGACGTCGGGGGTAAAATTTCAATTTTGCCCCTCAAGCCGTGACCTTGCATTTATAATTGGACAAAGACATTTTTGTCATTGAAGCTCCTTTATACGCTGTCGAAAATTGAAGAAATTGAGAGCCATTGGATGAACATTGATTGACACATGGACAAGTGTCAAAGGATTAAGCCTTGATATTGATAGACCACTTTTAACCTACCATTCAAACATAGTTGACTCTTGAAATTGAAGTATATACCTCACCCTCTCTCTCCCTTGGCCGAAACCCCCCTCCATCTGTCGATTTTCTTCTTCTTCTTCTTCTCTTCTTCTTCACCGAGGAGCTCCAGCCGACCAGCCACTCACCGCCTATTCGCCGCCATCGACCTCTATCTCCGGTCACTTCCAATAGCCAAACCAACCACCAGCCCCTTCCTCATCCTCTTGTCAACATCCTCCAAGTGGAAGCATGCCATTTGACCACTTGAGGACCTCCGGCCGGCCAATCTCCTGGAAGTTGACGGAAACCATCGTGGCTGGAGGTAAGCCATCGTTTAGGATTCATAGAACCCCGAAACCATTAACTTTTTTGACCAAATTTTGTGGACACCTAGGGGAGTTATAGATTGAGCTGTAGTAAAAAGTTTGGAGAAATTTGATGGAGTTTTAGCCCTAAATGGGTCTTGTGTTTGAAGGATCAGAACTGATCGGTTGAAGACTCGAAGGAACCGGCGCCGTTCAAGGACTTTTCGGTGTTGCCTTGGCTTCAAATTTTTGGTGAGGCTCCCCAAACCTTAAAACTACATGTTAGCAAGTAGATTAGTGAATAAATTGAGGATTAAGGTTAGTTTAAGGGCTGAATGGTTGAGATATGCACAGAACCGAAAATGCACTATTCGATTCTGTGCATACCAATTCTATTGGGGACTATTGTTGTTGGAATTGAGTCTCAAATACATCATTGAGACATGCTAGGATGTTGATGAACATGTCAAAAAGGTTTATGTTCCATGGATTGGCAAATTGAGCAAGAAAAATTGACGATTGGATGAATTTCCATAGGATGCGCGGTTGAGTTGTTCTTGGGGTATTTGGACCGAACCCTTGGAGTGCTTGGGAAGAGATTTTTATTGAGTTAAGCTTGAGGTAAGGAGTTTCTAAACCTTCGATAGGAAGGTTGGACTCGATTGGGTGAATTGAGTGCGAATTTGATTGGTTCTTGGAAGGTCATGACGTAATTGTCCAATCTACGTCCTAGAAAGATATAGGTGACTCGAATGCTTGACAATGCTTGTGTCACGAAACGATTGTTGCATTTGAATGTCGAATTTAATTACCTCGCATGCTAGTGATGTGTTGCTCGTGCATGAGTTTCAAATTGAGCATGTGATATGAATTGAAATGAGCATGTGGCATGTCTGAAGAATTATAACACCCTGAAGCGTATAAGATGCGGGGTTGTGTGGATGAATGCCCTAAGGCGCTGAGGTGCGGGGTTTGAATTGAATGGCACCCTGAGGCGTGTGAGACGCGGGGTTTAGATGGCCAAAGTCCTAATACGTTGAAATGCGAGACGGAGTTGAGATACGTCAACATAGGCCTAGAGTGAAATTGAAAACCTGATGCGTTTACGCGGGTTTGTCAATGAGATGGTCTGAGGCGTATTTATGCGGATCGAGCCTAAGGCGTTCTAAATGCAGGCGTGATAATGAGGAGGCATGAAAGGGTGGAAGGTGTAATTTGGCTTGGCTATGTGTGTTTAATTCTGATGATGTGTATGGTGCCAGAATTTCATGCTTGACACTCGTTTTATTCGCATGTTATTTAATGACTGCTGAATGCCTCATGTAACTATTGTGCATTATATCTTTGATTGCAATTGCCTGAGTGTACGGTCAACCTAACCTAGGGTTAGGACCTACCTTACTGAGATGTAAATCTCACCCCATTGTGGGACCCTATTTTCATATCCCAGACCGTGATCATGTGGCCAGTCAGGTTTGGGGACCCGAAAGAGATGTTAGTATATTTTGATGAGTTGCCGGATGGATAGGGAATGGTGTACGTAAGAAATTGCACGGTGGTTTGGGTCGATGAGAGTGGCAGCAGTTGGAAGCCTCATAGATATGAGGCCTGGTTTAGGAAGATAGGGTATGTTTCTACGGGGCCACTGAAGCCCACTAAGGTACCCCGCGGGGTAATCCCCAACTGGTGTCGTCCTGCTCGGGATTCAGTGGGGCCGAGGGGTCAGTAACCGGCTCAAGGAACGTACCTGAGATGACCTCGACCTTGGAGGGCACCGACGAGGTCATCGCAATTGAGGCCACCAAAGAAGACCAAGTAGAACCGTCAGCTGACGAGACACTCGAGGACACCATGGAGGTTTGCTCTAAGACACTCTTGAAGTACGAGCCATTTAAAGATACCGAGGATACTGACGATTCCAGCAGCTCGACTAAGGAGTTCCTGTTTCTGGTCCTATAGTTTGATGGTGACCCCGATGCCGCTTCTTTTGGCGATGATGATGGCCCTTTTTTGTACTTTTCCTATCACCCCTACTGACCAGCAAGTCTAGTTTGCAATGCTCTTGTATGAATATTTTGGAACTTATGTATTTTATTGGTATTCTCGTTACACAGGTCCCCTTTTTATCATTGTATGAAGGAGTTGTTTATTATTGCTTCTGCTTGCTATTGATATGGTTCACCTCTCGAACCATGTGCATCCTGGGACCTCGAGAGAGAGTTTGTGCTTGTAGGGAGTCGCGCGCTTGTGACTGGGGCGTGGGGCGTGACATCTGCGTTTGCTTGGTATCAGAGCAAGGTCAGTTCGATCCAAAATTGTTTGAGGATTGGAGTGATAAGGAGAATTAAGTTGGGACAAGGACGGGTAGCAAGACCTTAGAACACTTACTAGAGTAAGGCACGAGATGCATGGCATATGACTTGGCGCATGTGATTGGCTTTTGGTCTTGGCAGGATTGTGGTGATATACGAGGATGAAGTTCCATGTTTAGCACTAAAAGCCATTTTCGGATTCTGGTCTGTTAAGTGAATGAGCATGATTAATCTCGGTAAACCGTTGGAACGGACGGAATTGAGGAATGGCCATGAAATGCTTAGAGAAGTGTCTGTGGAATTTGTTGTGCGGAAGGTTGTTGTATTATGACTATTTCTATTAAGGCATAGTTTGGTAGCTTTGGACTTGGTTGGATGAATGAATTACTAACTCCTTGATGAAATTGTGGTGGACCAAGCTCAGTAGATACACATAAGAATGAGTAATCTGTCCTGGAGACCTAGATGGCCTAGGAACGGAGCCTCTAGTTTGAGGCCACCGGTAGCGGAAGACCCGAGAATGGATGGGGTACTGAGGGTGCTCGAAAGAATTGGCGATCTCATCAATAGGCAGACCCAGATAGGGTTAGGAGCCGCAATAGCTGCCGTTACGACAACAATGGAGGCAATGGGAATAATGACGATCACGACCAGGGCAATGAAGCAGTGAATGCCTAGGAAGAAATTGTTGTGGCCAGACAGATGGGCCAATTGGTCGAGCAGTTCATCAAGCTGAGCCGACCTAGTTTGATGGGACTAGAGATCTCGAACTAGCACCGAGATGGATTGAGAAACTGAAAAAGGCCTTCGGAGTCTTGAGATGTACGGACAAAGAGAAGGTACTATTGGTGGTGTACCAACTGAAAGGTACCGCAAATGATTGATGGACTGCCACCAAGAATGGAGTCTTTCCAAAAGGAATGACGTTGACCTAGAATGCCTTTACTATTGCATTGAATGACAAGTATTTCTCAGAGATAGCCTGGGAAAGAAAGCAAGTTGAGTTCTTACAGCTGCGTCAGAATCAACTGACCGTGGACTAGTATAAAGCTGAGTTCTCCAGATTATCAAGGTACGCACCCCGATCGATAGAGGATCCCCTAGAGAAGGCGCGGAGATTTCGAGACGGACTAAGACCTGAGCTTCGCAGCCAGATGATAGCCCTGAGTTTGATAACCTACAAGGAAATCTATAAAGGGGGACAAATGATTGAGATGGATTTGAAAGAGAGGAATGCCGCATTTGGATCATGGTTTAATTCATTCAAAAATAATCGCCAAATTGGTAAGAGACTAGTGGCTGGCAATAGGCAATTCATCCCTCCCATGAGGAAGAACATTGTGAAGCCGCCGAACCCCATGAATTGGAACTGGAGCTATTGCCTCTGTGGCAGAAGGCATGGTAATGGACCTTGCCCAGAACGGGAGCATGCTTCAAGTGTGGTCAGATGGGCCACCAAATGAGGACGTGCCCAAACCAAGCTCCAGCGAATAGACTTCAAAGGCAACGACCACAGGCTGGATCGTCGACCACCACTCCCCAAATTGATTAGAACCGACCCCCAGCCTAGGGAATATTTATGCAGTAGCCTGCAGGGAGGCAGAAGAAAAGCCAAGCGTGGTCACAAGTACGGTTTATTTGTGTGACCAAGCTGCATATGCTTTGTTTGATCCTAGCGCAACACACTCGTTAGTATCTGCCTAGTTTGTTGATTTGGTTGATATGAAGTTAGAACTGTTGAGTGTGATTCTGCATGTTGCCACCCTGTTGAAAGATAATGTGCTGGTTTCGTTGGGTTGTGCGGATTGTAAAATTGTAATTGGTGGTAGTAAGGAGAGTATTGATTTAGCTGTGTTGCCCATGTATGATTTCGATGTGACCATAGGAATAGACTAATTGGGTAAATAGGGGGTAGTAGTGGATTGTGATCGTAAGATAATTCGTTTCTATTTAGAAGGCCACCCTAGTTTCGAATTCGTGGGAGGTCGAGGAGGAATCTTGATTCCTTTAGTCTCATCCCTTGAAGTGACGAAGTTGATGACTGAACGATGTCAGGCGTACTTAGTCGCAATTATGGACATGATTGCGAGGAGCCTAGACTAGAAAGCATCCCGATAATGCGTGAGTTTCCTGACATATTTCCCCAAAAGTTACCAGGGTTGCCACTAGAGCGAGAGATAGAATTCATGATCGAGTTAACTCCCAAAACGGAGCCGATTTCGAAGGCACCCTATAGGATGTCCTTATCCAAACTGAAGGAGTTAAAGGTGCAAATGTAAGAATTGTTGGACAAATGATTTATTCAACCGAGTGCTTCACTGTGGAGAGCACCGGTGTTGTTTGTAAGAAGAAAGGATGGGTCCTTATGCTATGCATCGATTATAGATAGTTGAATAGAGTGACAGTGAAGAATAAGTACCTGTTGCTGAGAATTGACGACCTATTTGATTAGTTGCAAAGAGCTACGGTATTCTCCAGTATTGACCTGAGAATCGGGTATCACCAGTTGAGGATTAAGAGAGAAGACATACCTAAGACCGCTTTTAGGACAAGGTATGGTCACTACGAATTCACTGTGATGCCTTTTGGACTGACCAATGCTCCTGCCACATTTGTGGACTTGATGCATCGGGTGTTCAAGGAATTCTTAGATAGATTCATCATAGTTTTTATCGACGATATCTTGATTTACTCAAGGAGTAATAAGGAACACGAAGAGCACTTGAGGATTATTTTGCAAATCCTGAGGGAGCACTCGTTTTACGCTAAGTTTAGCAAATGCGAGTTCTGGTTGAATAAAGTGGCATTTCTTGGCCATGTGGTGTCTAAAGAAGGAATTGCGGCGGATCTTGCGAAGATTGAAGCTATAACAAATTGGCCTAGGCCTACTATGGTCACGGAAGTCGGAAGTTTCTTAGGATCGGCGGGATATTATAGACGTTCCATGGAGAAGTTTTCATTCATAGCTATTTCACTAACGAGATTGACTAAGAAAGAAACGATGTTTGAATGGACGGATAAGTACGAAAGGAGTTTCCAAGAGCTCAAGCATCGGTTGACAACCGCACCGGTGTTGACAATTCCATCAGGAGCTAGAGGCTATGAGATATATAGCGATGCTTCGCTAAAGGGGCTAGGCTGTGTGCTAATGCAACGTGGAAGAGTAGTGGCCTACACGTCCCGACAATTGAAACCGCATAAGATGAACTATCCAACTCACGATTTGGAGTTAGCAGGGATCATCTTTGCTCTGAAAATCTGGAGACACTATTTGTGTGGTGAATGGTTCTAGATTTACACTAACCACCAGAGCCTAAAGTACTGTTTTTCCAGAAGGAACTAAATATGAGGCAGCGTCGATGGATAGAGCTGCTTAAGGATTATGATTGCGACATACTGTATCATCCTAGGAAAGCGAATCGAGTCGCGGATGCGCTCAGGCGAAAATTGAGCATCGTCTGTCTACCGGTGAACGGGTGGTCGTTATTCAAGAACTTGAGGGATTATGAGTTCAGATTGGAGGTCTATCAGTTATCCAGTTTGATGGCCACATTGAGAATAGAACCTGAGGTCCAGGAAAAGATAAAAGCCTTGCAGCATATGGACCCATAAATTCAAAAAATCCTGGAGATGGGCTCAACAAAAAGGAAACCAGAATTCCAAATGTTAGAGGATGGAATCTTGAAATTTCGGGGACGTCTATGCATGCCAAAGGACGAAGAACTCCGGGAAAGGATTTTATTAGAGGTTCACAGGAGCAATTATAGTATTCACCCAGGAAGCACGAAAATGTATCAAAACCTATGTCAACATTATTGGTGGAACGGGATGAAAATGGATGTGACGAAGTATCAAAGTGTTTGACATGCCAACAGGTAAAGGCCCAACACTATAAGCCTGAAGGATTATTACAGCCACTAGAAATTCATGAATGGAAATGGGAGCACGTAATGATGGATTTTATGATGGGACTCTCAAGGAGCTAGAGGGGCCATGATTCTATTTCGATAGTTATGGACTGATTGACCAAGTCTGCACACTTCATCCCTGTGCGAAAGGATTTCATGATGGACAAATATAGCGAATTGTACATGAGGCAGATAGTGAGACTACATGAAGTACCCGTGACATCACATCAGACAGAAACCCCAAGTTCACAGCGAACTTCTGGAAAAGCCTTTAGGATGCCTTGGGGACTCGACTGCAATTTAGTACGGCATACCATCCACAAATGGACGGATAATCGGAGAGGACGATTTAGACGCCCTAGGATATGTTGCAAGCGTGCGTAATAGACTTCAAAGGTGGATGGGAGGATCAACTGCATTTGGTAAAATTTGCATATAATAACAGCTATCAGCAGAGCATTCAAATGGCACCATTTGAAGCACTCTATGGAAGGGCTTGCAGAACACCGATTTGCTAGGACGAGGTTGGAGAAAGAAGTATCACAGCCCCAGAGTTGGTATAGTAATCGGTGGAAGCGGTGAAGATAATTCGGGATAGACTGAAGATGGTACAGAGTCGTCAAAAGAGTTATGCAGATAAACGACGTAAGCCTTTGGAGTTTCAAGTAGGCGATCATGTTTTCCTTAAGGTGTCGCCGATGAGAGGATTATCCCGATTTAGAAAGAAAGGAAAACTAAGCCTAAGGTACGTAGGTCCATTTGAGATTCTAGAGCGGATTGGGACCTTACCCTACAAACTGACCTTACCACCTAATCTATCTCAAGTGCACAACGTCTTCCATGTGTCCATGCTACAGAAATACGAACCGAACCCGATGCATGCGCTGGAACACGAGGTCATAGAAGTGGATGACAAAGTATCCTACGTGGAGAAGCCAATTTGGATCGAAGACCGAAAAGAGCAAATTATGAGGAATAAAATGATTTCATTGGTCAAAGTTGTTTAGGAGCACCATGGAACTGAAGGCGCTATGTGGGAAAGCGAGGAAACGACGAGGCGTCAATACCCCCATCTGTTTGAGTAACGGGTTTAATGTAAATTTTGAGGATGAAATTTTTGTAAGGGGGAAGAGTTGTGACACTCTGATTTTTCCTGTCATTTCAAGACTCATTAATGAGAAAGTATCTAATGATGTATTTCAATCGTATCTCGCTCAGATCTGATCAATCTTGAGTTGAATGGCCAAAAGGGAAAGGCTAATGCGAGACAAGGTACGTGGACCTAGGAAATTCGAATAGAAAATGTCACTTTGACCATAAGGATTGTCAAGGGGACATTTAGAGCCATAAAAGGCCGATCTAAGAACGATTAAGGAATGCATTGCTAGCGTTATACGATTGGAGCGTGAGTGATGTCGCTAAACAAATGTATAATTTGCAAAATTTTTCTAAATTGAACAGTGACAATCGAGACCGTCGGAACTAGTGATAGACCCTCACAATTACATGAGAACCAAAGTTGCCAAGAATTGACAAGCCCTAATTGTGATATGAATCACAGGATCGATACGCGTAACGTCTGCACAAGCCGTCTGTCAGTTTGAGATAGGTTGGAACCACGTCTGATAGAGAAATGATTTAAAAACGAGTCTCGAAATTAGAAAATAAAGAATCAAGAATTCCAACATTATAATCGGATTGGCCGTTGCCTTATCGAAGAAATTTGGAATCAGAAAAACGACGTTTCGGACGTCGGGACTAAAATTACCATTTTGCCCCTCAAGCCTTGACCTTGCATTTATAATTGGACAAAGACATTTTGGTCATTGAAGCCCCCTTATAGGCTGTCGAAAATTGAAAAAATTGAGAGCCATTGGATGAACATTGATTAACACATGGATAAGTGTCAAAGGATTAAGCCTTGATGTTGATAGGACCACTTTTAACCTACCATTCAAATATAGTTGACTCTTGAAATTGAAGTATATACTTCACCCTCTCTCTCTCTCTTGGCCGGAACCCCCCTCCATCTGCCGATTTTCTTCTTCTTCTTCTTCGCCAAAGAGCTCCAGCCGACCAACCGCCGACCGCCTGTTCGCACCATCGACCGTCGTCTCTGGTGACTTCCAGCCGCCGAGTCGACCACCAACCCTTCCTCATCCTCTTGCCGACATCTTTCAAGTGGAAAGAAGCCATTTGACCACCTGAGGACCTCCGGCCAGCCAATCTCCCGGAAGTCGACGGAAACTGTCGCAGTTGGAGGTAAGCCACGGTTTAGGCTTCATAGAATCCAGAAACCTTTGAATTTTTCGATCAAATTTTGTGGACACCTAGGGGACTTATACACTGAGCTGTGGTAAAAATATTTGGAGGAATTTGATGGAGTTTTGACCCCAAATGGGTCTTGTGTTTGAAGGACTAGAACTGATTGGTTGAAGACCCGGAGGAACCGGCGTCGTTCAAGGACTTTCCGGCGTTGTTTTGGCTTCAAATTTTCGGTGAGTCTCCCCAAACCCTAGAACTACATGTTAGCAAGTAGATTAGTAAATAAATTGAGGATTAAGGTTAATTTAAGGGCTGAATGGTTGAGATATGCACAGAATCGAAAATGCCCTGTTTGGTTCTTTGCATACCGATTCTGTTGGGGACTATTGGTGTTGGAATTGAGTCTCAAACTCAACATTGAGATATGCGAGGATGTTGATGAATATTTCAATAAGGTTTATGTTCCATGGATTGGCAAATTGAGCAAGAAAAATTGACGATTGGATGAATTTCCTTAGGTTGCGCGGTTGAGTTGTTCTTGGGGTATTTGGACCAAACCTTTGGAGTGCTTGGGAAGAGATTTTTATTGAGTTAAGCTTGAGGTAAGGAGTTTCTAAACCTTCGATAGGAAGGTTGGACTCGATTGAGCGAATTGAGTGCGAATTTGGTTGGTTCTTGGAAGGTCATGACGTAATTGTCCAATCTACGTCCTAGAAAGATATAGGCGACTCGAATGCTTGACAATGCTTGTGTCACGAAACGGTTTTTGCATTTGAATGTCGAATTTAATTGCTTTCCATGCCATTGATGTGTTGCCCACGCATGAGTTTCGAATTGAGCATGTGATATGAATTGAAATGAGCATGTTGCATGTCTGAAGAATTTTAACACCCTGAGGCGTATGAGATGCGGGGTTGTGTGGATGAATGCCCTGAGGCGCTGAGGTGCGGGGTGTGAATTGAATGGTACCTTGAGGCGTATGAGACACGGGGTTGAGATGGCCAAAGTCCTTATGCGTTGAAACGCGGGACGGAGTTGAGATGTGTCGACATAGGCCTAACGTGAAATTGAAAACCTGATGCTTTTACGTGGGTTTGTCAGTGAGATGGTCTGAGGCGTATTTACGCGGACCGAGCCTAAAGCGTTCTAAATGCGCGCCTGATAATGAAGAGGCATGGAAGGGTGGAAGTGTAATCTGGCTTGGCTATGTGTGTTTAATTCTGATAATGTGTATGGTGCCAGAATTACATGCTTGACACTCGTTTTATTCGCATGTTATTTAATGATTGCTGAATGCCTCCTGTGACTATTGTGCATTATATCCTTGATTGCAATTGCCTGAGTGTACGATCAGCTTAACCTGGGGTTAGGACCTACCTTACTAAGATGCAAATCTCACCTCGTTGTAGGACCTCATTTTCAGATCCTAGATCGTGATCATGTGGCCAATCAAGTTTAGGGACCCGAAAGAGATGTCAATATATTTTGATGAGTTCACGGACGGAAAAGGAACGATGTCCGTTAGAAAATGCACGGTGGTTTGGATCGATGAGGGGGGCAACAGCTGGAAGCCTCATAGATATGAGGCCTATTTTAGGAAGGTGGAGGATGTTTCTACGAGGCCATTGAAGCCCACTAAGGTACCCCGCGGGGTAATCCCCAACTGGTGTCATCTTGCTCAGGATTCAGTGGAGACCAAAGGGTCAGTAGCCGGCTCGACGAACGTACCTGAGAGGACCCCGATCTTGGAGGACACCGACGTGGTCATCACGATTGAGGCCACCGAAGACGACCAGGTGGATTCGTCAGCTGACGAGACACTCGAGGACACCGTGGAGGTTTGCTCTGAGAAAATCTCGGAGTACGAGCCGTCTGAGGAGACCGAGGATACTAACGACTTCAGCAGCTCGACTTAGGAGTTCTTGTTTCTGGTCCGATAGTTTGATGGTGACCCCAATGCTGCTTCTTTTGGCAATGATGATGTCCCTCTTTTGTACTTATCCTATCACCCCTACTGACTAGCAAGTCTAGTTTGCCATACTTTTGTATGAATATTTGGGAACTTATGTATTTTATTGATATTCTCGTTACTCAGGTTCCCTTTTTATCCTTGTACGGAGGAGTTATTTATTATCGCTTCCGCTTGCTATCGATATGGTTCACCTCTCGACTCATGTGCATCCTGGGACCTCGAGAGAGTGTTTGTGCTTGCAAGGAGTCATGCGCTCTTGACTGGGGCACGAGGCGTGACAATAACCGTCCTGCAATAGTCCATCCTCAAAACAGAATCGGTTTTGGGTTCTAACCTCTCAATCGAGCCATACTTCAATCCCAAGCCTTATTCTTTACACAATAAACATACTAATACCTTAATTTATATGTTTAGCAGGCTTACCAAGAGATTTGAAGGAAAACCACACTCCAATGACCCCTGAATAGTTCGGTACCTCCTTGATGGTCGGAGGTTAGTTTTCTGCCCATTTGTTATCACTAATATTCAGTCATAACATCCTATTTTAATACCATCAAACTTGCAGCCATAGACCATCCAACCTTAGTACTAGATGTTATGAAGATCTCACAGAAAATTTGAAGTTATTTGAAGTCCGGATGCACCCAAAACAGATCTTTCCCAAAAACTGGTCAGAATCAGCCTCCATCCTGACCTTTACTAACTAAAACAGAACTATGGGACAAACGGCTAGTCCAAATTACGTTCATGATACCTTCCTAGAATGAAAAGACGATAAACTTTAATATGATGATGGCTTACCTCAATCCGATATCAGACGACCAAGTTATGGCCAGAATAGTGAAGCCGTTTTTCCCTGTCCGTGAGAAGCCCTTCTTGACCAAGAGAGAAGAAGAAGGAAATGAAGAGAGAAAAAGTGAAGGGGAGGAGGTCACGATTGAAGAGGCTTCCAAAGGTTGTCTCACACAAATAATTTGAGTTAACAAGATAGGATTAGGTGATGGTAATAAATGCTTGTGGTCTCCATTACTTAACATGTGACATAATCCAATAATGCAATTCCAAGCTTTGACTCATCTTTGACTCTTGCATATGAATTTTTGGCAGCCATAAAGGGTAGAGGGAATGACCATTTTGACCTTCTTGATTTCTAAAGGTAAGGCAAATGGTCGAGGGGTAAAACTGTAATTTTGCACATTTCATCCGAAATTTCATTTTTTCAGTATAAACCACTCTCGATGAGGCGACGTCCATTTCAATTCCAATATTTGAACTCCTCAATGTCTAATACCTAATCTCGAGGTCTAATTTCATGTCGAATTCTTATCGACTGTAATTCTAGTTTATCTCAAACTAACGAACGACTAGCAAGCGCTACGCGTATCGTCCTTGGGATTTCTTTTAAGTCGTAACGACTTTGATTGTCATGTAATTGTGAGGGTTTATCGTTCGTTCCTTTGATCCGGATCCTTGGAATTTGATTTAGGAAATTCTCGTAAATTACACATTGGTTAAGCGGAATCACCCGCGTCCCAACGTATAACGCTAGCAAGACATTCCATGATCGTCCTTAGATCGATCTCTACCAGCCCAAAATATTCCCTCGACAATTCTTTTGGTCAAAGTTCCATTTCTCATTCAAATTCCCCAGGTCCACGTACCCGACTCCGCATCAGTCTATCCCTTTTGATCAGTTAACTCAAGAGTGGCCAACTCCGAGCGAGTTACAACTGAAACACATCGATCGATGTCCTTCCATTCAATAGCCTCGAGAGGGTCGGAATTTGGAATGTCACACACTAGGTCCAGCTACTATGCCTCTTGTCACGCCTCGAATTCGTCGAGCATGCGAACATCCCTGCAAGCAAACAACACATCTCTTGTGGTCCCAAGATCCACAATCAAGTCAGGACATAATACATATATACGTCTAGCATGTGGAAGCGATACTCAATAAATCCCCGTACAAATAAAAGTTAAGTGGGACGTGGATAGCATAACAACTGTCATATATCATAACATAAGGTTCGTACAAATGCTGGCTACTACAATCTGCTAACAAACTAGGCGATGGGGTAGTACATAAAAAGAGTCCCTCATGACGTCCTAAAAGAACAGGGCGGGTCGCCTCCAAAAACTCAGGTCAACGAACTGGGGTCCTAAGATGTACTGCTGGAATCCTCGGTATCCTCGACATCCTACGTCGGCTCGTACTCGGAGAAGGTCTCGGATGGGACCTCGATAGAATTCTCTATGGTCGCCTCGTGAGATGGCCACGCAAGGTCCTCCTCGGTCGCCTCTAGGACGATGACCTCATCCTCTTCCATGGTGAAGTCCAGCGTCGGGGTCTTCTCTGCCCGTTCTTAGAACTAACTACGGACCCCTTTGGTAACTTCTCCTCCCCAGCAGTCTGACACCAAGCAAGGATAACATCCCGAGGTATCTCGTGGGGCTTCAGCAGCCCAATCTGCTCTTCCCCGACCCTCTTAAACCATGCCTCGAACCTATGAGGCTTCTAGTTAGGGCTACCCTTGTCAACCCATACAACCGTGCATTTCCTCACATAAATGTTCTCCTGACTATCTAGGAACTCGTCAAAATACACCGTCATTTCCTTGGGGTCCTCAAAACGTATAGGCCACATATCTAAGGCCTAGGATATGTAAAAATAAGGGTCTCCAAAGGGGTGAGATACACATCTCAGTAAAAGAATCCTAACCCTAGGTTAGGTCGACCATCTACTCAGGTAGTTGTACACCCCAATCATTCCAAACTCATAAACACACAGGCGTATTAGGCACAAATCAATGAAACAACAACATATAGATGACAGACATGCAAAGATGACCTTATGTCACACTTAGATGATCATGCACACCCGTCCTGCCACTTTACCACATCTACCAATCTCCGCCTGCCTCAATCTCTAGCCCGCGATTAGATCGCATCAGGCTCGATCTGCGTAAACGCATCAGACAGTCATCGGTAACCCGCGTAAATGCATCAGGTTTCGATGAATCTCCAGGTCAATGTCATTATCTCACACCTTCGTTCTCGAATAGTTCGCATCAGGACCGTGGCCATCTCAACCTCGCGGTTTCATCGTATCGGGACGCACGCAACATCAACTCCACCCCGCGATCTCGTCGCATCAGGGTATCCGTCTCTTGCTCCGCGTCTCATACGCCTCAGGGCCTCGCCATGTCATGCTCATGCCATGATTTTCAAATTTGTTTTTCATACGAGACGACATGTGCAATTCAGGCATAATTCAAAGATCTCATGGCATGCAAGGCAATCAAATACACACACACATGGCGAATGATTTAAATACACACAATAGCACACATAACCTTCCTATAACCATTTAGCATATAACAAGAATTGTCCCTTTGGAAAATCATCATCAACCGATCAATTTAACCTCCGACTCACCCAATTGAGTTCAATCTCCCTATCCTAAGCTTAGAATTCCCTTACCTTGGATTTGATAACACAAATTTCTCCTTGCGATTGCCTCAAGGTTTCGGCCAAACCAATCCAAGAGTCAATTCACCGTGCAACCTAGAATTTCAACCAATTTCATCAATTTTCTTGTCCAAATTCTCAATCCATGAACCATAAACTACCGTAGCATAATCGTCATCCTCTTAACATGTCTTAATCATCAATTTGAGACTCATCACCATCTGTTCTTGCACCCACCAGAACCAGTTTTGCATAGAACCGAACCGGTTCATTTCGATTTTGTGCAAACCGTGCACTTCCAGCCCTAAACCTTCATCAAATCCCTCGTCTACTCACAATCCTACCTTTGAACATGTCTATCTAAGGGTTTTTGAGGCTCACCGTGAGTTTGGAGTCGATTGGTAGCCAGAATCCTGTTGAAAGTCGCCGGATCTCCTTAAGTCAGTACCGGCAGTTTTCTATTCCAAGTTCACAAGTCCGGTTCATGGTCAAAACTTCGTAGAATTGAACCTCAATTATTATCACCTATTCATACACATGTCTACTTGATCTCCACCAAATTTGACCTTAAAACTCCAACATTTCGGCCTTCAAAAGGGTTAGAAACTGGACCTACCTTAGGTTGAGTTCGATTTTGTCGGCTCTCGGGAAAATCCCTGGTCAGACTCCTTGGTGCTCCAAATGGTTCAATTCTTGTTTGAGGATGTCGGCAAGACGTAAATCTATGTTGGTGTGGTCGGCTGGTGGTCAGGTGGTGGCCGGAGGTGGCCGTTGTGGGCGGCGAACGGCGGGCTCAGTTTTGGTCGGTAATCGGCAGAAACAAAGGAGAAGAAGAGGATGTGTTCGGTGGTTCTTGGGGAGGGAATGGTCGAATGAGTGAGGTAAGGAGAGAGAAAATTGATTATATACAAGACTTGGTCAATGGTTTGAATGGTAGGTTTGTAATAGTGGACATGACTTCTCTTTAAGGCATCCATTGACACTTGTCCCCTTGTCAATCATGCATGATCCAATGGCCCTCATTCCATCATCCTTTTCGGCAGCTATTGAGGGGTTTAATGTCCAAAGCGCCCTTCTTCAATTGCTTGAGCAAATTTCTAAGCTTGAGGGGCAAAAAGGTAATTTTAACCCCGACGTTCACAACGTCGTTTTTCTCGCTCCGAAACTCTTCGATAGGGCGACGACCAATCCAAATGTGATGTTAGAATTCTTGATTCTCCATTTTCAATTTTCAAGACTCGTTTCTGATGGTTTTTTCTATTAGACGTGATCGCAGCCTATCCCGAACCGACGGACGGCTTTTGTAGACATTACTTTTTTCGACCCCGTAATTCATATCACGTTTAGGGCTCGCCAATTCATGACGGCTTTGGTTGTCATGTAATTGTGAAGGTTTATCGCTAGTCCTTATGGTCTCGATCGTCACGGTCCGATTTAGAAAAATTTTGCAAATCATACTTTGGTTAAGCGGCATCACCCGTGCTCCAATCTTATGACACTCGCAAGGCAATCCTTAATCGTTCTTAGATCGGCCTCTTGGTGGTTCTAAATATCCCCTCGACAATCCTTACGGTCAAAGCGTCATTTCCTATCCGAGTCGCCTAGGTCCACGTATGTCGCCCGCGTTAGTCTTTCCCTTTTGGTCAGCTTACTCAAATTGATCAGATTTGAGCGAAATATGACTGAAACACATCGCTTGATATATATAAACTTTTCATTAATGAGTCTGAAATTGACTGAAAATCAAAATGTCACAACTCTTGCCCTTTTACAAAAATTTCGCCCTCGAAATTTGCATTACACTTAATCACTCAAATAAGTGGGGGTGCTGTCGCCTCATCGTCTCTTCATTCTCCCATGTGGCACCTTCAGTTCCATGGTGCTCTCATATTACCTTGACTAGTGGAATCTTCTTATTCCTAAGGATTTGCTCCTTCCGGTCTTCGATCCTTATTGGCTTTTCCATGTAAGACACTCTGTCGTCCACTTCTATGGTCTCGTAATCCAGCACATGTGTCGGGTCAGGTTCATACTTTCATAGCATCGACAAATGAAACACATTATGCACCTGGGATAGATTGGGCGGCAAAGCAAGCCGGTAGGCTAAGGTTCCAATCCGTTCTAATATCTCGAATGGGCCTACATACCTTGGGCTCAGCTTCCCCTTCTTTCTAAAATGCGATAGTCCTCTCATTGGTGACACCTTGAGGAAGACGTGATCGCCCACTTGAAATTCGAAAGGCTTGCGTCGTTTATCTGCGTAGCTCTTCCGACGACTCTGTGCCGTCCTCAGTCTATCCCGAATTATCTTTACTACTTCCATCGATTGCTCTACCAATTTTGGGTCTATGATACCTCTTTCTCCAACTTCATCCCAGCAAATTAGGTTCTGCAGGCTCGTCCATGAAGTGCCTCGAACGGTACCATCTGGATACTCTACTGCTAACTATTATTGTAAGCAAACTCTACCAAGTGTAACTGCTCTTCCCATCCACCTTTAAAATCAATGACGCATGCACGCAGCATATCCTCCAATGTCTGTATCGTCCTCTCCGACTGTCCGTCCGTCTATGGATGGTAAGTTGTACTAAACTGCAATCGAGTCCCCATGGCTTCTTGCAGACTTTTCCAAAAGTTTGCCGTGAACTTCGGATCCCTATCCGAGGTGATCGTCATTGGCACTCCGTGCAACCTCACTATCTGCCTCCTGTACAGCTATGCATACTTATCCATAGCGAAATCCTTTCGCACAGGAGTGAAGTGGACGGACTTGGTCAATCTGTCCACGACTACCCAAATAGAGTCGTGACCTTTCTGGCTCCTTAGGAGTCCCATCACAAAATCCATAGTTATGTGCCCCCACTTCCATTCCGGAATCTCTAGTGGCTGCAACAGTCCTCCAAGCTTACAGTGCTGCGCTTTCACTTACTGGCATGTCAAACACTTAGCCACATACCTTGCTACGTCCACCTTCATTCCGTTCCACCAATAATGCTGTTGCAAATTCTGGTACATCTTTGTACTTCTAAGATGGACGCTATAGTTACTCTTATGAGCCTCTGATAAAATTCTTTCCCTAAGTCCTTCATTCCTTGGTACACACAATTGTCCTCGGAACTTCAAAATTTCGTCTTCTGACACCTGAAATTCTGGTTTTCTCTTCGTCACGTCCATCTCAAGGATCTTCTAAATCTTTGGGTTCGTAGATTGCAAGGTTTTTATTCCTTCTTGGATCTCAGGTTCTGCCCTCAATGTAGCCATTAAGCTAGACAACTGGCTAACTTCTAGTTCGAACTCAGAATCTCTTAAATTCTAAATCATTGACCAACACTTTACTAACAGACAGACGATGCTTGACTTTCAACTTAGCGTGTCTGCTACTCTGTTTGCTTTCACAGGGTGATATAGGATATCACAATCATAATCCTTTAGCAGTTCCATCTACCTACGCTGCCTCATATTCAGCTTTTTCTGGGAAAACAGATACTTTAAATTTTGGTGGTCGGTATAGATCTGAAACTTCTCGCCACAAAGGTAGTGTCTCCAAATTTTTAGGGAAAATATAATTGCTGCTAACTCCAAGTCATGAGTTGGGTAGTTCATTTCATGCGGTCTCAATTGTCTGGATGCGTAGGCCACTACTTCCATGCTGCATCAATACACAGCCTAACCCTTTCAGCGAAGCATCGCTGTATATCTCATAGCCTCCCGGTCCCGATGGAATTGTTAGCACTGACGCGATCGTCAATCTATACTTAAGCTCTTGGAAACTCTGCTCACATTTGTCAGTCCACTCAAAACTTGTTTCCTTCTTCGTCAACCTCGTCAATGGGAAGGCTATGGATGAGAATTTCTCCACAAAACGTCTGTAGTATCCTTCCAATCCCAAGAAACTTCTGACCTCCGTGACTGTAGTAGGCCTCGGCCAATTGGTTACTGCTTCAATCTTTGCAGGATCCACTACAATCCCTTCTCCATACACCACATGACCAAGAAAAGCTACTCGATTTAGCCAAAATTTACACTTGCTTAGCATAGCATAGAGCGTATGATCCCTTAGCGTCTGTAGTACAATTCTCAAGTGCTCCTCATGTTCTGCATCGATCCTCGAGTAAATCAAGATGTCGTCAATAAAGACTATGATGAATCTGTCCAGAAATTCCTTAAATACTTAATGAATCAGGTCCACAAAAGCAGTTGGAGTGCTAGTCAATCCAAACGGCATCACCGTAAATTCATAATGACCATACCTCGTCCTAAAAGCAGTCTTAGGTATGTCTTCCTTCTTGATCCTCAACTGATGAGACCTAGTTCTCAAGTCAATCTTCGAAAACACTACTGCTCCTTGCAACTGATCAAAAAGATCATCAATCCTCGGCAACGAATACTTGTTCTTCGCTATCATTTGGTTCAGCTATCGATAGTCAATGCATAAATGCAAAGGCCCATCCTTCTTCCTTAAAAACAGCACCGATGCTCCCCACGGTGAAGGACTAGGCGGATAAATCCTTTATCTAGCAGCTCTTGCATCTACACCTTTAACTCCTTTAGTTCTAACAGGACCATCCTGTAAGGTGCTTTCAAAATTGGTTCTATCCCAAGGACTAACTCGATCATGAATTCCATTTCCCGTTCTGGAGGTAATCCTGGGAACTCCTAGGGAAACACATCAGGAAATTCACGCACTACCGAGATATTCTCTAACTTTGCTTCCTCGGTAATCGTGTCCAATACTGCTACTAAGTATGCCTGACCACCACAAGTTCAGCAAAAGGTTAGCAAGTTGCTCAATCATTCAAATCCAGAGCGACTAACTAGTCCTTAACAGAAACAGTTACAATCCAACAATATCCATAGTACAGACTCTAGAAACATTTCAACAAATAGCCTATGGCCATTTCTCAGTTTCATTCACTTCAGTGATTCACTAAAACCAATCACTTTCATTCCTCAAGCAAACCAAGGTCCAAAAATGACCTTCAATCCCAAGCAGAGAACTTGATCCTTAAGCATTTCCACAACCCTACCAAAGTCCATTGTTAACCTGAAGTACTAGGTCACAAGCTATACACCCCATGCCTTAGCTTAACCAGTCTTCTAAGGTCCCGCTATCCATCCTTCTCCCAACTTAATCCTCCTTATTACTCCAGTCCTCAACCAACTTTGGATCGATTTGACCTAGCTCTGATACCAAGCAAAGCGGGGATGTCACGCCCCGAATCCATCGAGCACGCGAACATCCCTTCAAACAAACATGTGACATTCTGATTTTCAATCACTTTCAGACTCTATAATGAGAAGTTTGTATATGTCATGTGATGAATTTCAGTTATATTCCACTCAAATCTAATAAATTTGAGTAGACTGACCAAAGGGGAAAGTCTAAAGCGAGGCAAGATACGTGGACCTAGGCGACTCGGATAGGAAATGATGCTTTGACTATAAGGATTGTCAAGGGGATATTTAGAACCACCAAAAGGCTGATCTAAGAATGATCAAGAATTACCATACGAGTATCATATGACTAGAGAGCAGGTGACACCGCTTAACCAGCGTACGATTTGCAAAATTATCCTAAATCGGACTATGGCGATCGAGACCTTAGGGACTAGCGATAAACCCTCACAATTACATGACAACCAAAGCCACCATGAATTGATGAGCCCTAAACGTGATGAGAATCACAGGGTCGATATGCGTATAGTCTGCAAAAGCCACTCGTTAGTTCGAGATAAGCTGAAATCACGATTGATAGAAGAAATGATCAGAAACGAGTCTTGAAAAAGTTTGAAATGAAAAATCAAGAATTCCAACATCAATTGGATTGGTCATCGCCCTATCGAAGAGGTCAAAAACAAGAAAAATGGTGTTCCGAACGTCGAGGGTAAAATGACCGTTTTGCCCCTCAAGCTTAGAACTTTGTCTTTATAATTGAAGGAAGGGAAAAATGGACATTCTCCCCCCCTAAGCTGGCAAAAATTGAAGGACAAAGGGATGGCCATTGGATCTTCTTGGTTAGAGTAATGGACAAGTGTCAAGCATCCAAGGGTGGAAGATCATCTCACAATTAAATGCCCACCTACCAATCACTTCAATTAATCATTTTTTGGGAATAACCAGCTCTCTTTTCTCTCTCTCTCTCTCTCACTCTTCATTCGGCCATTTTTTCTTCCCCAAAGAATCGACCAAGCTTCTCCTTCTTCTTCCTTAGTTTTTGTTGTTGCTGACCAGCCCCGGTACCGCTCGTTCGATCCTTACAACTTGTCCCTCTGACCACCAGCTATTGCCAGCCAACCACCCAGACGTAGCTCCACGTCTTGCCGACGTCCTCCAACTTGAATCAGGTCATTTGGATCTTTGTAGAATTCAAGGCAAGCATTCTCCCACAGGTCGACAGATTTTACTCCAATTTGAGGTAGGTTCGATTATAAACCCCTTTGACAGCCGAAAACTTGGAATCTAGAGTTCAAATTTGGTGGAGATCAAGTAGACACATAGATGATTTTGTGATAAAAATTTGAGATTTATTTGATAAGTTTTTTACCATGAACCACCCATGTATATCTTGCCCAGAATCTGTTGGTATTTTGGATCTTGGACAACCGGCGAACTTCTGATGACTTTCCAGCATCCACGTGACTTGAACCTCATGGTGAGCATTTCAAACCCTTAGGTAGACATTATAAGAGGTAGAAGGTGTATAATTGAGGTAGATGAGGATCGGTTGGACCCGACATGAACAGAATCGAACTGAACCGGTTCAATGCCGGGCCAAACCGAATCTGTGGAGGGCTGAATAGGCTGGATTTGTGTTATAATTTGGTGTGTATGATGTGTTATGATGATGAGGAGTATGATATGAGTGATTTGGATGGATGAATTGAGGAATTGGACTTGGAATTTGACGGATCGATTGATTATCCTAGGTTGCGCGACGAATTGGCCTTGGACTTGAGTTGGCCGAATCTTAGGAGGTGCAAGAAGGAGTGAATTGAATTGCTAAGCTAAGGTGAGAAATTTCCTAAACCAAGCCTAGGAGGATTGGACTTGATTGGGTAAGTCAAGGGTCATCGGAATGGTTTTTGAGGAATTCTCAATGGTAATAGCTTGATATGTTCTTGGCTGCTATTGAATGATTTCGTGACATAGCCTATGCTTGAGTTGTTTGTGTGTCTAGGTGCCATTCGAATTGTTTCGCATGCTAGGGATTTATGAACCATATTAGAATGTGCATTAGCTTTTGAAATGCGAAATTTGAATTGAAAAATCAAGTTGTTTGTTATAATGTGGCATGAATTATGATTGTGGCATTACATGGCATGGCCCTGAGGCGTATGAGATGCGGAGTGGGACGTTGAGATCCTGATGCGACGAGGTAGCGGGGTGGATTATGATTAGGTGGCGCCCTGATGTGATATAATCGCGGGACAGAATATGAGCTCATAGACTCTGCTTGGGATTGAATCGAGACTTGATGCATTTACGCGGGTCGTCGACCACGGTCTGATGCATTTACGCCGGCCGAGCTTGATGCGATCTAATCACGGGCTAGAGAATGAGGCAGGCAGAGGTTGATAGATGTAGCGAAGTGACAGGTCGAGCATACATGTGCATTCGTGTGCGATATGAGATTATAAATAAATACCTGTCCCTTGACTACTGTTGTTTAATGAATTATGATTGTCATACTCGCGTGAGTTCATGAGTTGGATAGGTTGAGTGACTTGACTGCCTGAGTAGGCGGTCAACCTAACCTAGGGTTAGGTTTTTCTTAATGAGATGTGTATCTCACCTCTTTTGGGGAAATCTTACTTTACAGATCCTAGACAGTAGCTATGTGGCCTATTAGGTTCGGGGATCCGCAGGAGATAACGGCGTTTTAAGACAAGTTCCCCGATAGGCAGGGGAATATATACGCAAGGAAATGTACAATAGTTTGGGTAGAAGAGGGAAAGCCGGACTGGAAACCTCATCGGTTCGAGCCATGGTTTAGACGGGACGGGGATAGGAAAGTCGGGCCGCTGAAGCCCCATGAGGTTCCGGAGGGTGTCATACCTCTCTTGTGTCAAACGATCTCGGACCAGGAGTTTCCCGAGGGCTTAGTGGTAGGATCGAGGAACGGCCTGGAGCGGACGCCAACTGCGGAGTACTCTATGCCACTGTCGGAGGACGAGGTCATCGTGGTGGAGCTGTCAGAGGGAGACCTATCCGAGCCGAACGAGGAGGCGACCTGAGTTCATCCAGTCATTTTTAATCGAAAATCATTGACTTGGAACCTCATGTACAAAGCGGAGATGCTTTGGTTCTAAGGAGCAGTACTTTTGCATGTAAAATATTCAAGCTTCCAATGAAAAAAGGAGGATGACCTAATTGATCTGCATTTGAATGAATTCTGATGCCATTTCTGGATTGGTTAAAGAACATATGTATATAAAGAATATAAACCTTTTAAACGAATGGTATGAGATGTTTTAATACCTTCGAAAGAAAATCACATACGATGTGAAATACTCTGACAGTTTGTGTGTGAATTAGATTGGTTCTTGGGACAATAGGGCCCAATAATCTGTGCGACCTTTTCGGCTTATTCTTAGATAGTGTATCGCCTTCACCCAATAGATTCTGAGATGACAAACAATCGGTGGCCTTAACCAGCTCCTCATATGTAAACCATGGCCTAGAATTTCCAATTCCTCTTGGCTCCTTCCATCGCATATAATCCCGTTTAGAGCAACCTGGAGTTCTCTTAACATTGTTTTTGAGCCCCCCAAACGAGTTCCTTCCATGGGTGCTAAAACACGCTCCCGGTTTGATCTGGGATAAAAGTGAAAAGAAAAAAATGAAAGTACTTATGCGGAGTAACTCTTTAATTAAAGAAGTTCAACGAGTTTCTACTTTGCCACACTTGGACCTTGATTTGTCGGTCGGCTCTTCATCTGTGTTTCTTTCATGCATCAAGCGCGGAGATCACGTCCAGATCAGCGTAATATGCATCTAAACTATTTAAACCATTGACTGGATGGAGACCCAGCTGAGCCGTTGCAGGAGGTGACTATGGAGGACTCTGTGGAGATTCCGTCGGAGACCTTCTCCGAGTACGAGCCGTCGGAGGAGACTGAGGACGCCGGGGATTCCAGCAATTCTTCCTAAGTGACTCTAGATGGCAATCTGACTTTTTGCCTTGCGGTCTGACCCCATCCCTGGTGGATTTTGTGGATACCTTTTAGGCATGCTTACCTGTCGTCTTGCTGTATAGCGGTTTGTAGTTGATGTGACCAGTAGTTTTTGATGTATGACCTTATGAAGCTATCCATGTCCTACTTAGTCTTTATATACATATTGTACGGGGATTTGTTGGGAATCGCTTCTGTATGCTTAATGTAAATTATTTTATCTCTCGACCTTTCTTTATATATAGGTGGATACTTGGAACCGCCAAGAGATTGTTGTTGTTTTACTTGCAGGGTTGATTGCATGCTCGCGATGAGGCGCGGGGCGTGACAAAATAACACATCTCTCGTGGTCCCAAGATCCATAATCAAGTCGACAGATAATACATATATACGTCTAGCATGCGGAAGCGATACTCAATAAATCCCTGTACAAATATAAGTTAAGTGGGACCTGGATAGCATAACAACCATCATATATCATAACATAAGGTTCGTATAAATGACAGCTACTACAATATGCTAACAACCTGGGCGACGGGGTAGTACACAAAAAGAGTCTCTCATGACATCCCAAAAGAACGGAGTCGGGTCGCCTCCAAAAACTCAGGTCAACGAACTTGTGTCCTAAGATGAACTGCTGGAATCCTCGGTATCCTCGGCATCTCCATCGGCTCGTACTCGGAGAAGGTCTCGGATGGGACCTCGATAGAATCCTCCATGGTCGCCTCATGAGACGGCTCCACAATATCCTTCTCGGTCGCCTCCAAGACGATGATCTTATCCTCCTCCACGGTGAAGTCCAGCGTCGGGGTCTTCTCTGGCCCGTTCGTAGAACCAACTACGGACTCCTCTAGTAACTCCTGCTCCCCAGCAGTTCGACACCAAGCAGGGATAACACCCTAGAGTATCTCGTGGGGCTTCAGAGGCCCAATCTGCTCTTCCCCGACCCTTTTAAACCATGCCTCGAACCTATGAGGCTTCCAGTTAGGGCTACCCTCATCAACCCATACAACCGTGCATTTCCTCACATAAATGTTCCCCTGACTATCCGGGAATTCGTCAAAATACGTCGTCATCTCCTTGGGATCCCCAAAATGTATAGACCACATATCTAAGGCCTAGGATCTGTAAAAATAAGAGTCCCCAAAGGGGTGAGATACACATCTCAGTAAAAGAATCCTAACCTTAAGTCAGGTCGATTGTCCACTCAGGTAGTCGTACACCCCAATCATTCCAAACTCATAAACACACAGGCATATCAGGCACAAATCAATGAAACAACAACATACAAATGACAGGCATGCAATGATGACCTCATGTCACACTCAGATGATCATGCACACCCGTCCTGCCACTTCACCACATCTACCAATTTCTGCCTACCTCAATCTCTAGCCCGCGATTAGATCGCATCAGGCTCGAACCGCGTAAACGCATCAGACCATCATCAGTAACCCGCGTAAACGCATCAGGTTTCGATGAACCTCCAGGTCAATGTCATTATCTCATACCTTCGTCTCATGAATAGTTCGCATCAGGACCGTGGCCATCTCAACCTCGCGATTTCATCGTATCAGGGCGCCACGCAACATCAACTCCACCCCACGATCTCGTCGCATCAGGGTATCCGTCTCCCGCCCTGCGTCTCATATGCCTCAGGGCCTCGCCATGCATGATCATGCCATGATTTTCAAATTTGTTTTTCATACGAGATGACATGTGCAATTCAGGCACAATTCAAAGATCTCATGGCATGCAAGGCAATCAAGTGACACACATACATGGCGAATGATTTAAATACACACAATAGCACATATAACCTTTCTATAACCATTTAGGATATAACAAGAGTTGTCCCTTTGGAAAATCATTATAAACCGATCAATTTAACCTCCGACTCACCCAATTGAGTCCAATCTCCCTATCCTAAGCTTAGAATTCCCTTACCTTGGATTTGATAACACAAATTTCTCCTTGCGATTGCCTCAAGGTCTCGGCCAAACCAATCCAAGGGTCAATTCACCGCGCAACCTAGAATTTTAACCAATTTCATCAATTTTCTTGTCCAAATTCTCAATCCATGAACCATAAACTGCCATAACATAATCCTCATCCTCTTAACATGTCTTAATCATCAATTTAAGACTCATCACCATCTGTTCTTGCACCCACCAGAACCGATTTTGCACAGAACCGAATCGGTTCATTTCGGTTCTCTGCAAACCATGTACTTCCAGCCCTAAACCTTCATCAAATCCCTCATATACTCACTATCCTACCTCTTAACATGTCTATCTAAGGGTTTGTGAGGTTAACTGTGAGTTTGGAGTCGATTGGTCACCGGAATCCCGTTGAAAGTCGCCGGATCTCCCTAAGTCAATACCGACAGTTTTCTATTCCAAGTTCACAAGACCGATTCATGATAAAAAATTCATCAAGTTGAACCCCAATTTTTATCACAGATTCATACACATGTCTACTTGATCTCCACCAAATTTGGTCTCAAAAATCCAATATTTCAGCCTTCAAAAGGGTTAGAAACCGGACCTACCTCAGGTTGAGCTCGATTCTGTCAGCTCTCGAGAAAATCCTTGGTCGGGAGTCCTTGGTGCTCCAAATTGTTTGTTTCTTGTTCGAGGATGTCGGCAAGACGTAAATCTGCATTGGTGTAGTCAGCAGATGGTCAGGAGGTGGTCGGAGGTGGCTGTCGTGGGCGGCGAACGGCGAGCTCAGTTCTGGTCGGCGGTCAGCAGAAACAAAGGAGAGGAAGAGGATTTGTTCGGTGGTTCTTAGTGAGGGAATGGCCGAATGAGTGAGGTGAGGAGAGAGGAAATTGGCTATATACAAGGCTTGATCAACGGTTTGAATGGTAGGTTTGTAATAGTGGACATGACTTCTCTTTAAGGCATCCATTGATACTTGTCCCCTTGTCAATCATGCATGATCCAATGGCCCTCATTCCATCATCCTTTTTGGTAGCTATTGAGGAGTTTAATGTCCAAAATGCCCGTCTTCAATTGCTTTAGCAAGGTTATAAGCTTGAGGGGCAAAAAGGTAACTTTACCCCGACGTTCAGAACGTCATTTTTCTTGCTCCAAAACTCTTCGATAGGGCAATGGCCAATCCAAATGTGATGTTGGAATTCTTGATTGTCCATTTTCAATTTTCAAGACTCGTTTCTGATGGTTTTCTCTATCAGACGTGGTTGCAGCCTATCCCAAACCGACAGACGGCTTTTGCAGACATTACGCATATCGACCCCGTGATTCATATCACGTTTAGGGCTCGTCAATTCATGGAGGCTTTGGTTATCAAGTAATTGTGAGAGTTTATCGCTAGTCCCTATGGTCTCGATCGTCACGGTCCGATTTAGGAAAATTTTGCAAACCATACTTTGGTTAAGCGGCATCACCCGCGCTTCAATCGTATGACACTCGCAAGGTAATCCTTAATCGTTCTTAGATCGGCCTCTTGGTGGTTATAAATATCCCCTCGACAATCCTTATGGTCAAAGCGTCATTTCTTATCCGAGTCGCCTAGATCCACGTATCTCATCTCACGTTAGTCTTTCCCTTTTGTTCAGCCTACTAAAATTGATCAGATTTGAGCGAAATATGACTGAAACACATCGCTTGGTATATATAAACTTCTCATTAATGAATCTGAAATTGACTAGAAATCAAAATGTCACACCTCTAACCCAAGAGAACACCCAAAAAGTCAATAACATCCATGACTACCGGTCAGAATCACTGTCTTCGACTTCATCTTCTTCCTCAGTGGGACATACTTGGAAAAGTTGTCATGATCATCATCCTCGAGGCCTTCTTCTTCTTCATCCTCGAAGACGAACAGCTCTATAACCTCTACCTCTTCCTCAAGGGTCGGGGACTTCTCTGAAACCTTCCTAGACCAAACTACAGAATTATCCACCTTGTCTTCAAAAGGGACAAGATGACACCACGATGGAACCGCGTCCCTATGGATCTTAGAAGTCTCCAAAGGTCCAGTAGTTATATCCCCAACACAGTAATACCAAGCCTCGTAACAATGAGGCTTCCAATAGCCATCCCCTTCATCAACCCAAATTGTACTCCCCTTCCTAATATATATTCTATCCTGGTCTATAGAAAACTCCTCAATAGACGTGTCAATATCCATCGAAACTCTACGACACTTCGAACGCTGGTTAAGGTTTGGAGTTTGAAAAAGGAAATCTCATGACGGGGTGAGAATAAATCTCAGTAAGCTAATCCTAAACCTCAACTAGGCCGTTAGTTTAGACACTTTTTTTTAAATGACATATGCAATAATTCACCAAAGTAATTAGTGGTACTCGATGCAATAGAATAAAGGCATGGCAATTGGCATTACACAATCACAATCCAAAGTTAATCATATTATCCAGACTAAGCTTCATACTGGCACAATAATTCATTCATATATACATAAAGGATAGTCATAATCTCATCATAATTCTAATTTCAATAGCTATGCCCGCGTAATCACGCCTCAAGATAAATTATTTTACAAACCCACGGTAAGACGCCTCAAGTTTCTAATACCATTTCAAGACTTGCGTTACCAAGCCTCAAGTCAATCCCGTGTTTAATGCCTCAAGATATAGATAAAATTCGCCTTTAACGCATCAAGGTTGTGACATTCAGAATTTGGACCCTCTTTGAGGCTAATGACATGGAATATGATCTCGAAATTGGATATATGATAATGAAGAATTTCAACGGTTAATAGGAATTGGACGTCACCTTAACGAAGGTAATTTAGACTTGAAAGTGAAGTTTCGGTTGGGAAGTAAAAAATTACCATTATGCCCCTCGAGGTTTGCCCTTGTCTTAAGGTTTAATGAAGGAAATTTTGGTCATTTAGACCTTCCCCCATGGCTGTCGAAAATTGAAGAGAGGATTAGTCAAAGGAAGTCAAATAATGACAAGATATTATAAAAGCCATGACAATTGTCACCCTTTGTGTGATTAGCATTGATTACTCTCCCACCTACCAATCTTATCTTTTGACCAAGGTGAATTATTAGAAGAAGACCTCTCTCTCTTTCTTTCATTATTTTCGAACAAACCCTCTTCCTCATCTCTCTCTATCTCTCTCATTTTCCTCTCTCCTCCCTCATGCCACCAGAAACCCTACACCGACCATGTCCATTCCTTCGATCATAACTTCTTCGTCCGATGTTGGATTGAGGTAATTCTATCATCATTAGAAGCTTATTGTCTTAACTTTCTAGGGACATGCCGTGAGATCAATTTGCCCCAGCCGTTTGTCCCGTAGGCTTGTTTGAATTGGCAAAGGTCAGGACGAGGAAGAATCTGATCGGCTTGAGAGAGGGTCTGTTTTCGTGGACTTCAAGACTTCAAATGGCTCTAACTTTTTGATGACGTCTTCTACACTCATAGTACTAGAATTCAATGAGCTAGGGTTGTAAGTTTATGTGAGATTCGAGGAGTTTCCATAACTGATTTGAGGTGATTTCTTGGGGGCAGAAACTGACCGCCTGACCACTGAAGGAAACCGAACTGATAGAGAGACCTAGGAGGATTATTTCGCTTTGAAATCTTCGATGAGCTTCTTAAACATGTAGAATAATTTTTTGACAAGTTCGTTTTGTGATGAATTGAAATTTTGAGATGATATTGTGGGTTGTTATGCGTGAAACAGTGAAGACCGATTCTGCCCTTTGTTGTGGCTGATTGAATCGAGCACTTTGAGGTTTAGGGAATGTGTCGCCTTGCTATTGACTTGTCGTTAAGACATCATAGATTGCTAATTAATGTGCAATTGAAGTATATGTCCAAGGAAATTGAGAATCGAATGAGTTTTGATGTGGAATTAGTGAAATTTACTAGGACCGTGCGTGACCCTTGTTTGACCGTGAGCTCACTGAGTTAGGAGGATCATTTGGATTGGAATTTACTAGCTCGATCGAATAGTAAGGGTCCCTTAAATCTTTACTCGAAAGTTAGGACACTACTGGATGAATTGAGTCGATGAATTGCTTGATTGATGAATTCTATGAGTTAAATGGCATAGTGTGATTTTGGTTGTGATGAGGATTGGCATGGTTGTGCGATGTTTGCATGGTAATTGCCTATTCTGAAAGCATGGTTATAGTGCCCTTATGCTATTGAATTGGCCAGAGTGCCCTATTTTCAAAGCATGGCTAAAGTGCCCTTATGCTATTGAATTAGCCAGAGTGCCCTGTCTATGAAAGCATGGTTATAGTGCCCTTATGTTATTGAATTGGTCAGAGTGCCTTATTTTCAAAGCATGTCTAAAGTACCCTTATGCTATGGAATTAGCCAGAGTGCCCTGTATATGAAAGCATGGTTATAATGCCCTTATGTTATTGAATTGGCCATAGTGCCCTATTGTGAAAGCATAGCTATGGTGCACTTATGCTATTGAATTGGCTAGAGTGCCCTTTATGTGAACACATGGCCAGAGTGCCCTTATGCGAATGAAACAACCAGAGTTCCATTGAGAGTACATCGCGGCTAGTGTGCACCTGACAATGAGAGATTGTGATGCCATTGTGATAGTTTTGAAGTTATGGGTTTATTTTGTGCTAGTGTGTGAAGTTGCGGTCTCAAGGTGTATGATGTGCTTGACTACGATTCTTACTCCTGCCAACTACATTGAGATATTTGATATTTGAATGCCATGTACTAATGCCTTGATGAGCTTCTACATTTTGCTTTATTGCATAGTTTGGGGGGACTGGCGGTTTGGTCTAGGTTTAGGGTTCTTTGTTGAGATTTATATCTCACTCCGTTGGGGATTAACTTTTTCAGGTCTCACGTGATGAAACACCAAGTTTGTCAAGGATTGGCATTTGAAGAAGAAATTGTAGGAAAATGGATTTACCCTTTTGTGACTTTAAGAATTTCATGTTGTATGGAAGATAGAATCGTAACCTCTGATTTTGTAATGAAAGTTCATGAGAAGACGTATCCTTTGTCCTGAGTCATCTCGTAATAAATTTATATGGAACTGTTTTGTCACTTTCATGTGCTTGTTTCATTTAGAACTTTAGGATGATTGGTCGAAGGATCCTAGGAGATTATCGACAGAATGAAACGGTCTGGGGAGATGTTGCATGCTCGACGGGTTCGGGGAATGACATACTCGTTTGTTTAGTATCAGAGTAAGGTCAGCTCGATCCAATTTGATTGAAACTTGAGGTGATAAGGAGTCATGACTTTAGGACGATTAGATAGTGAGATCCTTAAGATTAAGCATTGACTACTGAATCTTGAGAATTATAGGCTTGAACTTGTGTGATATTCTAATGGTCTTAATGTCGATTTTAATGGATGTTCTTAAGTGATGTTGTGATTGAGGTTCAAGTGGAAGCAAGCAGAAATTAAGGAGACATAAACATGGATTTTGAGGTAGTAATTGTGCTTGAGGTTAGTAGAGAATTGCTTATGAATGTGGGCTCAATAGGATTATATGATTGTGATTGTGGCTTGTCGATGACCCAAGATGAGGTATATGGTTGAACATAGGCAATTAATCTATGAGATGTGACGGTCATTGATGGAATTAGAAATCTTCGATGGGTAAGAATCGATTTGAAGACGATTGTGATATGATAGGTAGTAAGAACAAACATGTTGTGCATATGTTTGTGGCTATGAAATGAAAGTTGATGAGGGTGTATGCATGAGCTTATCAATATTGGACTTAATAAATTGTTGATTGGTATGGAACAAGTTGATGGGATACCTACAAATTGTAATGAAGCATGCTGTGGGACGTGTGGAACGAGACTCCTTTCGTTGATGTATAATTTGGGACAACCTGCAATGATCAAGTCTGATGAGGGAGGCGAGTGATCGCCGGGATAGAGAGGTCTAGATAAGGAGCGGCTCTTGGCAGGCTTCTAAGATAGCTAGGAGGCAAGAATGACCCAGATCATAAATTGAAAGAGAGAGTCTAGGTATCTAGTTGAGCCCAATTGTGGTTAAGAGATGTATAGCATGAACGTGATCTCAAAGTGAATGTTCGAAAGTGACATGACATTTGTAATGGAGCCTATGATTGGCATGATTAAGAGTTTTGTGCTTGGCAGATGATGTTGTTTGAAAAAGAAAAGGGATGTTGTGATTGGCTTGACTGGCATGTTTTGTAATTGGCATCATGTGATTGTTATGGCCAAGATCTAATTAGGAGATTAGACGGTGTATGGGGAGTTTATACCCTACTGAACTGATATCTATTGAAACTAAGATAGCCTATTGTGTTTATACTAGAGTAACAGATGCCTTTAGATTTAAGGCATGAGCGATTGATCAATTGAAATGGCACTTTGAGAACTTTCTTCGTGTTGACCTAGTTGAGCTTTTGGCCTAGTTAAGGCTTACCTAGCAATTGGCTGTTAATTGAGAAGTTGCCTCATTGAAGCTGGCTTATTATTTGGTTGCTGCTTAAGGATGATTTTGAATCCTTGGATAATGAGCAATTAGTAGAGAGTTGCTTAAGCACCACTGGATAGTTTATTGATGGTGAAAAATAATGAGATGAGCGGCCTGAGACTGCTAGACTTAAGTGGATGATTTAAGTATTTGATTCTTGGAAGGAAATCATAGTGGCTCAAGTGATATGAAAACCTAATAAGGCTGAACAACCAAAGTACGGTCTTTGGAGGAGCACTTGACTCGAATATGCAAGATATGGGAAGATAATCATTAGCAACCCCTTTGAGCAGTGGTTTTCATTCTTAAACCTTGTCAAGAACCGCCCTACATTAGGGTCATACAAGGGTAAGTCCAACAACGTTAGGAGGAAAATGGTTAGAAATTTTCTTGCTCGGACTAACATCAATCTTCGTGTGTTGATATACATTGATTCAGTTGTTAAGGTTGACGAAGAGACATTCAATTCTCTATCCTAAACACTTTTACCCTTTTGCACAGCCAATTTGAGCTTGCACACTCATTTCATGAACCCCGATTGGTGATCATTGCATAGCCCAAGGCGAAGGCACCCATGGACAGAAGAGTTTAAAAGATAGGGTTTACAAGAGAATTCCAAATCAAAATGTTTAGACATGATGAGATTCAAGTTCCAAAAGAAGAATGAAAAGGCGGGATTGAAAGGGAGAAAAAGCCAAAGCCCTGCACACACAAAAAAGAGGGAGAGAAGCAATGCACCTGATAAAAACATAAACGACCCTCATCAAAATGAGTGAAAATTATAAAATTGATTTTGCAAACATCGAGAAATTATTGGATGTCTTAGTGCCCAACAAAATTTGGAGTGACAAAGAATCCTCAGGAGCTATTTGGCAAAAGGCTACTCCTCAGTTGGGCCACGACCAATCGGTAAAGACAAGAAGATGAGTGATGTCCTTCAAAGGTTAGATTAGTTCTCATAGAACTAAGGACACGCTTTCAAAATGCATAATATTCTCATAAGACTGAAGATGTTCTTCAAAGAATCACCAATAAGGGATAGAACAGGTGACCAATGAGCAATGATCACCAACATTAAACCCTTCGTAGTTTCGGGACAAAAACAAGCCTTTTTTGGTCCATAATCCTACCAATGTTACAACCTTTGATAGTCTTTTCTGGTTAAGACACTTGGTTAATGCATACCTTAGCTCGAAGAGGTACGAGTAAGACTATTTCTTACGCATTTTGCAGGGTTCTTGACTTGTAAACCCGGAGCAGATGATGGAAACTCCCATTCAAAAGACTTTACTTGAAAGGGGAGTCCCTCCTTTGGAAACCATGTCAAAGCTTCCCTTACGGTCCTGAGGAAGACCCCCCCGATCGATCAAAATGTATTTGTTGCGAATGGCTCTAAAACCTAGGTACAGGTTAATAGGAAATTCGAGTGCTCTCTTTATAAAAGTCCAATGCCAAAGGCTTGGTGAGAAGCCTTCTTTCATGAAAACACTCCAACAGGATGCTTTAAAACAAGCTCTTTCAAAAATTTCAAATTGTTCAATCCAAATTTTCCTTACTAGGAATTTTGATCACCTTTAAATGTGGCGAGATGTCTTGGATAACCTCCAGCATTGTGATCCACTTTGCATGACTGCAATTATAGCTACAGAGCTTGATCAGTCTCATAATTGTCATCACCTCAAGATTACTGATGTTTTCTTAAATTAGGAAAGAATTTTCAGATTTAAACTTCTCTAGGACTCATGGTAATCCCAAGTCCCCGAAGGATACTTTGCTCTGCAATGAAGAGCTTCCAATTTTATTTTTCTACAAGATCCCTAGTAACCCCATATCTCAGGAAAATACATTTTAAATGAATTTTTTTTTGCAAGTTTGAGCTTTCTGCATAATATTTGGAGTCCCTAGAATTTCAGAATGTCACCTCCCATGTCAAAAGGACAATCATTGGATTCAACTTTCTATGAGATTTTTAGGTGACCCCTATATCCTAGAAGAATTACGTTAATAGAAGTTTTTGCAAGTTTGAACTTTTTGTAAAATGTCCGAAGTCCCTAGATTATCACCTCCCATGTCAAAAGGACACCATTGGATTCAACTTTCTGTGAGATTTCAGGTAACCCCTGGATCCCAGAAGAATCCCGTTAACAAAAGTTTTTGCAGGTTTGAGCTTTCTACAAGATGCTTGGAGTCCCCAAATCTTAGAATGGCACCGTACACGTCAAGAAGACAACCTTTAGATTCAGCTTTCTGCAAGATTTTAGGAAACCCCTCAATCCCAGAACAGTCACTGTGGTAAACCTGAGAAATAGGTATACCTTCCCTATGGATACATGTCAAGTCTTCAAAGTTAAGACGAACCATTCCCTCTGGTGAGGCATTTTTATGAGGAAGCCCTTTTTCCACACTGATCCACAGATGGATCGAGTTCATGGCAGGTCTTCAAAGGTAAGACAAACCATATACTTTCGTAAGCCTTATAGAATGCGAACCTTAGACAAACCCTAAAGAACAGATGCGTCATTCATAGGTTTCTGACAGATAGAAATCCTATTAGTGGTCTAATCCACCATACAGATCAAAACCTTTAACAAACTCCAAAAAACGGGTACGTCATCCTTAGGTTCTTGTCAAATAGAAATCTCATTATGGTTTGGCCTATCATACAGACTAGAGCATAATATCCTTAGGATTCTCAAGATACGAATACCTAGGTATTCACTTGAATCCGTCATACACCACACATGCCACACGAGCATCGGGCAAGTAAGTAACAGGTAATTAACTCTACTCTCTCTCACATCAGCAAGAACAGAATAAGTAGAGCGTTAACCAGCAATACGAGAAATATTGAATGTCAGGATTCGTTTTTCTTTTCCCTAGTCGAGTCGCTCTAAACTAAGATGTCACATGTCTTTGAGTGAAACCTCTGACGAGAATCAAGGGCAGCTGTTGACACTTGATTTTTTTATTAGTCTTTTTCAATTCATTGTTTTTGAAAAATTCATACAAAATTCATAAAACGTTGAAAATTTACGAAATCAACTTTGGTAACTTTAGCCAAGCTCAAGGAACCATTTTGACCAAAAAATAAATTTTTTTATATTTCGCATTTTTTGGTGTTTTCGAAAAATAAAAATAGATAAAAAATTAAAGAAAAATAGCATTTGAGGTCGCAAAAATATGAAAAAATAATCAATATTTTTCTTTTAATTCCCCTGTCTTCTTGACCTCATAAAAGTCCAAATTCAAGTTCAATTTTATATGTTCCTTTGTTACACATATGATTGAATTTGGTAAAAAAATGCCAATTGAACCTTTTAAATTGTAATTTTGACATTTTGAGGACTCTAAACGTTCAATTTGATTGTCCTTCATTGCAATTTGGTCCAATTATTTATACAAATTGCTTAATTGCATGAATTGAGCAAAATTGCATTCTTATTTGTAATTTAGTCATTGAATTTGTGTATATATGAAATTACTTGTAATTCAATGACTTTCATTATAAATTGGAACCACTACCCAATACTTTTCAACATTCTGAATCGATTGGCACAGGTAGTTTGGTCTAATTTGACCGTTTGAGCCTTCAATTTCACAATTTCTCGAATTGCAATTAACGACAAATTTGGGGCTTTTATAGAAATTGACATGAACTTTTGGGAAAAACCATATTTTTAGATAATATTCATGTCCTAAGTTCGATTCTGAGATTTAAATTGCTAAAATTCCTCATGATTTCAATTAATTTTCAAAATTGCAAGTCAAAATCGGTTCAGACCGGTCAAACAGGTTGGACCGATCGAGAATAGTGTCGTCTTCAACCTTCAGTTCCCACGCGTATTTGGCTGATTGCAGGTGGACTTTAATCGAAAAATTGGACGATCAATTGGCTTCAATTGGTAAAATTGTGGAGGTATTTCGTTGGCCATTCATGACAAATCTGACGGCATGGGATCGCCGGAATCGCGCCGACGAAGCTGTAATGTGCCGCGACCAACTTCGCTCAAATGCATAGCCAAACCAAGATCAAATTCGCCTAAAATTCAATCACCGGAGGGCCTAACTAAGTTTGCCATTATGCTCCCCTCGATCACCAGTCGTCGGTGACCATTTCGCACATGATTGCACGTGCGAAGGTCACCGACTCACCCCCTCCTGAGCGACCAAATGTTCGAAGGGGGAATGTCACGCCACAAACCCCGCGAGCACACGAACATCCACCAGGCCGTTGATCTCCAATAATCTCCCAAGATCCCTCGGCCAATCATATTATAACTTGAAAAAGAAACAAAGTCACAAAAGCCATAAAACTGCTCCATACAAATTCATAATGAGATGACTCAGGATAAAAGGATATGGACTTCTCATAAATATCAAGTTAGTTACAAATCTAACTCCAAACAATATACAGATCCTAAGATCTCAATCAGATTCATTGCGACTTCCTCTAATGACTTCCTCAAATGCCAACCTATGGCAAGTTCGGGTTTCCTTTGTTTGGAACCTGAAAAAATTAATCCCCAACGGGTGGGATATAAATCTTAACAAGTGAACCCTAAACCTAGATCTGACCACTAGTCCCTCTAGACTACACAATAAGCCATAAGCAAAATTTCAGCTAGACAATATCGCATGGCATTCACAATAACTCATTGCATGAGCTCTCAGGCCGCGATGTACTTCTCTAGGCACTCTCGCCAATGGATATCACCGGGGCTCACAGCCAATCGATATCACTAGGGCTCATAGCCAATCGGTACCACTAGGGCTTACAGCCAATCGGTACCACTAGGGCTCACAGCCAATTGATACTATTAGGGCTTACAGCCAATTGATACCACTAAGCCTCACAACCAATCGGTATCACTGGGGCTCATAGCCAATTGATATTACTGCAACACCAAGCCAATGCAATCTCCGAGGCACCAAGCCAATTAATCACTGGGAGCACTATAGCCAATTCATATAGCATCGGCACTATAGCCGTTTATATAGCATTTGCACTATAGCCATCTATATAGCATAGACATTATAACCAATTCAATAACATGGGCACTATAGCCAATTCAATACAGGGGCTTCAAAGCCAATTCATATGAATCTAGGGCTCAATAGCCGAACAATATCACCAAACCTACTAGCAACTTACATCACAAGGCTCTTTGGCCAATTGAAGCACACTTGCCAATCACTAATTCAGTTGCCACACAATCGTACTAGTCCTCATGAAAATCGAGGTCACATCACATCACTCTAATCATGGAATTTATCAATTTAACCTCACAAAAAGGCGTGTATATCGACTACAATAGTTTCATGCATTCAACATCCCATTGGTCATAATAAACCACCAATTCATCAATGAAAATCATCTAGTAGTGTCCTAACGTTCGAGTAAAGGTTTAAGGGACACTTACCTCTGATCAAGCTAGCAATTTCCAAGCCAAATGATCCTTTTAGCTCAGCAAACTCACGGCCAAGTGATGATCCTAGAGAAATTCCATCTAATTCATACCTTAACCTACTCATTCTTCAATTCCACCACACAAATACCTCAATAACTAATCAAATAACAACCTAGGATGTCCAAATGACCATTTAAAGAGATGGCGACACTCTAATCGACCCTCAAAATATTCGGTCCAATCCATCCCCTAACAAAACATAATCGGTTCCACTTTAGTCCACCCAAGTTAGTCAATAATTCCATCCTAGGTTTTAATTTCTCACAAAATAAACTTGCTAACATCTTATTTTACATGTCTAGGAATCACACCAAGAGTTTTGAAGCGAAATAATCCCACAAAGCCTTCGAACCACTCGATTTCCTCACGGTCCTTGTCACGCCCTGCACTCCGGGCATGAGCGCGCGACTCCCTGCAAGCATAAACTCTCTTTCGAGGTCTCAGGATTCACATAGGTCGAGAGATGAACCATATTGATAGCAAGCGAAAGCGTTAATACACAAACTCTTCCATACAATAATAAAAAGGAAACAGGGTAACGAGAGCACTAGTAATATACATAACCACCTATCCTATTCATACAAAAGCGCTGGCAAGCTAAACCAGCTGATCAGCAGGGGTGACAAGGTCAATTCAAAAGCGGACATCACATCTCCCAAAGAAACAAGCATCGAGGTCATCATCAAAACATTAGACCAGAAGGACAGAAACTCTTAAGCCGAGCTACTGGAATCGTCAGTCTCTTGAGCATCGTCAGATGACTCGTACTTCGAGAGAGTCTTAGAGCAAACCTCCACGGTGTCCTCAAGTGTCTCATTAGCTGACGGCTCCATCTGGTCATCCTTAGTAGCCTCAATCTCGATGACCTCATCGGTGTCCTCCAAGGCCGGGGTCCTCTTAGGAATGTTCCTCGAGCTGGCTATTGATCCCTCAACCTCTACTGAATCCCGAGCGGGATGACACCAGTTAGGGATTACCCCGCTAGGTACCTCAGTGGGCTTTAATGGCCCCGTAGAAACATCCACTACCTTTCTAAACCAGGCTTTGTACCTATGAGGTTTCCAATTGTTGCCACCCTCGTCGACCCAAACTATGGTACATTTCCTAACATGCACCGTTACTTGTCCATCCGGGAACTCATCCAAATACATCGACATCTATTTCGGGTCGCCAAACCTGATTAGCCACAATCTCCCAACCTAGGATCTGAAAAAAAAGGGGTCCTACAACGGGGTAAGATTTACATCTCAGTGAGGTAGGTCCTAACCCTAGGTAAGGGTGATCGTACGCTCAGGCAAATACAATCAAGAACAAGTGCACATACAACCACATGAGTTATTCAACGATCATTAAACAACATGCGGATGAAACGAGTGTCAGGCATGCAGTCATGGTATCATATCACATCACTAGAATCAAACACACGTTGCCATGCCAAAACACACTTTCCACCCTTCTAGTCCTCCTCATTTTCACGCCCGCGTTTAGAACGCCTTAGGCTCAGTTCGCGTAAATACGTCTCAGACCATCACATGGACAAACTCGCATAAACGCATCAAGTTTTCAATTTCACTCCAAGCTTGTGTCGACACATCTCAACTCCGTCCTGCATTCCAACGCATCAGGACTATGGCCATCTCAACCCTGCATCTCGTACGCCTCACGGTATCGTTCAACTCAAACCCCGTGTCTTAGCGCCTCAGGGTATCCATCCACACAACCCCGCGTCTCAACGCCTCAGGGTGTCACAATTTCTCAGACATGCCACATACTCATTGCAATTCATAACACATGCTCAATTTCAAACTCATGCAACGAGCAACACATCAATGGCATGTGAGGCAATTAAATTCGACATTCAAATGCGATAACCATTCCATGACACAAGCATTGTCAAGCATACAAACCGTCTACATCTCTCAAGGACGCATAAAGACAATCTCTCCATAAACTTCTAGGAAATCAATCTAATTGATGCTCAATTCACCCAATTGAGTCTAATCCTCCTAGCCAAGGTTTAGAAACTCCTTACCTCAAGCTTAATTCAATAAAATTCTACTTCCAAGCAATGAAATGGTTCGGTCCAATTATCCCAAGAGCAAGTCAATCATACAACCTAAGGAAATTCATCTAATCGTCAATTTTTCTTGCTCAATTCGCCAATCCATGAAACATAAACCTTATTGACATGTTTGTTGACATTCTAGCACGTCTCAATGATGAATTTGAGACTCAATTCCAACACCAATAGCCTCCCACAGAATCGGTATGCACAGAACTGAACAGGGCATTTTGTGTTATGTGCATATCTCAACCATTCAGCCCTTAAACTAATTTAAATCCTTAATTTATCTACTAATCTACTTGCTAATATGTAGTTCTAGGGTTTGGAGAGCCTCACCTAAAATTTGAAGCCAAGGTGACGTCGAAAATTCCTTGAACAGCGCCGTTTCCCCCGAGTTCTCCAACGTTCAATTTTCTGCCCTTCAAACACAAGACCTATTTGGGGTCAAAACTCCATCAAATTCACCCAAAAGATTTACCACAGCTCAGTCAATAAGTCTTCTAAATGTCCACAAAATTTGGCCAAAAGAATTCAGGGTCTTACAGAGTCTAAACAGTGGCTTACCTTCAACTGCGATTGTTTTCGTCGACTTCCGAGAGAATGGCCGGTCGGGACTCCTCAGTGGGTCAAATGACCTGATTCCACTTGGAGAATGTCGGCAAGAGGATAAGGAAGGGACTGGTGGTCGGTTCGAGTCTAGGCGGTGGCCAAAGAAGGTAGTTGACGGCGGCGATGGAGGCGGCAAAAATTGGTCGATTGGGGAGTTCTCGGTAGAAAGGAAGAAGAAGAAAAAGAAGAAGATGGCTGTGGTGGTGAGGTGCTCAGCCAAATGGAGGGAGAGAAAGGAGGGTATACACAATTTCAAGAGTCAACTTAGTTGAATGGTACGTTAAAAGTGTCCCTATCCACATCAATGCTTAATCCTTTGACATTTGTCCAAGGTCAATCAATGCTTCATCTAATGGCTCTCAATCCCTCAAATTTCCGGCAGCTATCGGGGTGTGTTAATGACAAAAATGCCATCATCCAATTATAAATGTAAGGCCAAGGCTTGAGGGGCAAAATGGTAATTTTACCTCCGACGTCCGGAACGTAATTTTTCTAATTCCAAATTTCTTCGATAAGGCGATGACCAATCCAATTGTAATGTTAGAATTTTTTATTCTTCATTTTCAAATTTTGAGACTCGTCTCTAAATCATTTCTATCACGCCCCAAACCCATCGAACACGCGAACATCCCTGCAAGCAAACAACACATCTCTTACGGTCCCAAGATCCACAAACAAAGTCGAGAGATAATATATATACATTAAGCATGCGGAAGCAGTACTCAAATAAATCCCCGTACAAAATACAAGTTAAGTGGGACCTAGATAGCATAATAACAGTCATACAACATAACATACTGTTCATACAAATTCCGACTACTACAATCCGTTAGGCAAGGGCGACGGGGTAAGCACATCAAAAATATAACCAACATTGACATCCAAAGTAGCAATGATCGTGGGTCGCCATCATAAGATCGAGCCAATAAACTAGGACACCTAAGACGAACTGCTCCTCGGTGTCCTTGGCATCCTCCTCCGTCGGCTCATGCTCGGAGAAAGTCTTTGATGGGACCTCAACGGTGTCCTCCATGGTCTCCTCATGCGATAGTTCCGTAAGGTCCTCCTCGGTCGCCTCCAAGACAATAACCTGATCCTCCTCCAAAGTAAAGTTCAGCGTCGGAGTCTTCTCCGGCCCATTTCTAGAACCAACTACAGACCCCTCTGGTAACTTCTGCTCCCCAACAGTCTGGTACCAATCAGGGATAATCCCCTAGGGTGCCTCGTGGGGCTTCAGCGGCCCAATTTGCTCGTCCCCAACTTTTTTAAACCATGCCTCAAATCTATGAGGCTTTCAATCCGGGCTACCCTCGTCAACCCATACAATCGTACATTTTCTCACATAAATGTTCTCTTGTCTATCTGGGAACTCGTCAAAATACGACGTCATCTCCTTGGGATCCCCAAAACGAATAGGCCACATGGCTAAGGCCTAGGATCTGTAAAAATAAGGGTCCCCAAAGGGGTGAGATACACATCTCATTAAAAGAGTCCTAACCCTAGGTTAGGTCGATCGTCCACTCAGGTAGTCGTACACCCTAATAATTCCACTCACAGGCATATCAAGCACAAATCAATAAAACAACTACATACAGATGACCGGCATGCAACTATGACAACATATCACACTCAGATGATAATGCACAATTCATCTTGCCATCTCACCACAACCACCTCTTCCTGCTTGCCTCAATCTCCAACCCGCGATTAGATCGCATCAGGCTCGGTCCGCGTAAACGCATTAGGTTTCAATGAATCTCCAGGCCAATATCATCACCTCATACCTTTGTCCCGTGAATAATTTGCATCAGAATCATGGCCATCTCAACCCCGCGATTTCATTGCATCAGGGCGCTACACAACATGAACTCCACCTCGCGATCTCGTCACATCAGGGTATCCATTTCTCGCCCCGCGTCTCATACGCCTTAGGGCCTCGCCATGTCATGCTCGTGCCATGCTTCTCAATGCAATTCACAGATAAAGGCACAGGTGCAACTCATGCACAATTTGAATATTCATGGTATGCAAGATAATCAATTACATTCGACATGACATGTGATTTAAACACAAACAATATCACACATGGGCTTCCTATAACCGCTCGGGACATATTAAGAACTACCCCTTTAGAATATTCTCCTAAATCGATCAATTTAATTCTCGACTCACCTAATTGAGTCCAACCTCCCTATCCTAAGTTTAGGATTCCCTTACCTTAAGCTTGATAACACAAATATCTTCTTGCAATGGCCTCAAAGTCTCGGACAAACAGTCCAAGGGTCCAATTCACCACGCAACCTAGAATATTCAACCAATTCATCAATTTTCCATATCCAATTCCTCATTTCATGAACCATAATCCTCCATAACACAACCCTCATGATCTTAACATGTCTTAAATATCAATTTGAGACTCATCACCATCTATTCTTGCTCCCACCAGAATCGGTTTTGCACAAAACCGAACCGGTTCATTTGGATTCTGTGTAAACCGTGCACTTCCAGTCCTAAACCTTCATCAAATCCTTCATCTACTCACTATCCTACCTCTTAACATGTCTATCTAAGGGTTCTTGAGGCTCACTGTGAGTTTTAAGTTGAATGGTCATCGGAAACCTGTCGAATGTCATTGGATTGTCCAAGGTCAGTACCAGCTGTTTTCTGTTCCAAGTTCACAAGATCGATTCGAGATCAAAACTTCATCAAATCAAGCCCAACCTTTTACCACAGACTCATATACATGTCTACTAGGTCTCCATAAAATTTGACCTTAAAACTCCAACATTTCGGCCTCCTAAGGGGTTAGAAACCTGACCTACCTTAGCTTAAGTCTGATTTCGTCAGCTTCTGGAAAAACTCTTGGCCGGAGCTCCTCGGTGGTCAAAATGCCTCGCTTCCACTTCGAGGAGGTCGAAAAGACGTAGGGCTAAGTTGGTGTGGTCGGCCAGCGGTCAGACGGTGGCCGGAGGAGGTCGTTGACGGCGCTAAACAGCAGCTGCAGAACCGATCGCTGGCGAGCAAATTGAAGAAGGAAGAAGAAGAGAGTTCTGGTGGTTCTTGGGTGGAAATGGTCGAATGAGTGAGGAGAGAGAGAGTGTGAAGACTATATTCAAAGTCCTTTGGTCAATGGTTGAATGGTAGGTTTGAAATAGTGGATATGACTTCTCTTTACACTATCCATTGACACTTGTCCCCTTGTCATTCGAGCTTTGATCCAATGTCTCTTGTTCCTCTTTAAATTCGATAGCCTTGAGGGTGTGTAAGGACCACTTTTCCCTTCTTCAAATGCATGGGCCAAGTTCTAAGTTTGAGGGACAAAAGGGTAATTTTACCCCCGACATTTCGAACGTCGTTTTTCTCGCTCCAAAACTCTTCGATAGGGCGACGACCAATCCGAATAACGTTGGAATTCTTGATTCTCCATTTCAAATTTTTTAAGACTCGTTTTTTATGATTTCCTCTATTAGACGTGGTTCCAGCCTATCCCGAACCGACGAGTGGCTTTTGTAGACTTTACACGTATCGACCTTGTGGCGGCTTTGGTTGTTATATAATTGTAAGGGTTTATTACTAGTTCCTTGGGTCTCGATCTTCATGTCCAATTTAGGAAAATTTTGCAAATCATACGTTGGTTAAGCGGCATCATCCGTGCTCCAATCGTATGACACTCGCAAGGCATTCCCTAATCGTTCTTGGATCGGCCTTTTTGTGGTTCTAAATATCCCCTTGACAATCCTTATGGTCAAAGCGCCATTTCTTATTCGAATTCCCTAGGTCCACGTACCATGTCTCGCATTAGCCTTTTCCTTTTGGTCAGTCTACTCGAATTGATCATGTTCGAGCAAGATATGACTGAAATACATCTCTAGATTCATTTCCCATTAAGGAGTCTGAAATTGACTGGCAATCAGAATGTCACAATTTCTCTATCAGATGTGGTTCCAACCTATCTCGAACTAACGGGCAGCTTTTACAGACGTTACGCGTATTGACCCTGTGATTCATATCACAATTAGGGCTCATCAATTCATGGTGACTTTGGTTGTCATGTAATTGTGAGGGTCTATCACTAGTTTTGATGGTCTCGATCATCACCGTTCGATTTAGGAAAACATTACAAATTATACATTGGTTAAGCGGCATCACCCGCGCTCCAATTGTATAACGCTAGCAATGCATTCCTTAATCGTTATTAAATCGGCCTTTTAGGGCTCTAAATGTCCCATCGACGATCCTTATGGTTAAAGCGTCATTTCCTATTTGAGTTCCCTATGTCAACGTATCTTGTCTCGTGTTAGCCTTTCCATTTTGGTCAGTTTACTCGAGAATGATTAGATCTGAGCGAGATATGACTGAAATACATCGCTAGATACTTTCTCATTAATGAGTCTTGAAATAACAGGATAAAAATCAGAATGTCACAACTCTTCCCCCTTTACAAAAATTTCATCCTCGAAATTTTTAATAAACCCGTTACTCAAATAAATGGGGGTATTGACGTGTCATCGTTTCTTAGCTTTCCCACGTAGCGACTTCAGTTCCATGGTGCTCCCAGACTACTTTGACCAATGGAATCGATTTATTCCTCAAAATTTGCTCATTTCAGTCTTCGATCCTAACGGGCTTCTCCGCATAGGATACTTGGTTATCCACTTCTATAACCTCGTAGTCCAGTACAGGCATCGGGTCCAGTTCATACTTCCGTAGCATGGACACATGGAAGACGTTGTGCACTTGGGATAGATAAGGCGGTAAGGCCAGTCTATAGGCTAAGGTCCCAATCCGCTCCAGAATCTCAAATGGACCTACGTACCTTGGACTCAGTTTTCCATTCTTTCCAAATCGGGGTAATCCTCTCATCGGCGACACCTTAAGGAAAACATGATCGCCCACTTGAAACTCCAAAGGCTTACGTCGTTTATCCGCATAGATCTTCTGACGACTTTGTGCCGTCTTTAGTCTATCCCAAATTATCTTCACCACTTCCACCGATTGCTCTACCAACTCTGGGCCCGTGATACTTATTTCTCCAATCTCGTCCCAGCAAATCAGGGTTTTGCAAGCCCTTCCATAGAGTGCTTCAAACGGTGGCATTCGAATGCTCTGCTGATAGCTGTTGTTATATGCAAATTCCACCAAATGCAGCTAATCCTCCCATCCACCTTTGAAGTCTATCATACACACTCGTAACATATTCTCGAGAGTCTGAATTGTCCTCTCCGATTGTCCATCCGTTTGTGGATGGTATGCCGTACTAAATTACAGTCGAGTTTCCATGGCATCTTGAAGACTTTTTCAAAAATTTGCTGTGAACTTGGGATCTTTGTCCGATGTAATTGTCACGGGTACTCTGTGTAGTCTTACTATCTGCCTCATGTACAATTCGACATATCTGTCCATTGCGAAATCCTTTCGCACAGAGATGAAGTGTGCGGACTTGGTTAACCTATCCACGACTACCCAAATAGAATCGTGGCCTCTCTGGCTCCTTGGGAGTCCCATCACAAAATCCATTGTTGCGTACTCCCATTTCCATTCAGGAATTTCTAACGGTTGTAATAATCCACCAGGCTTACAGTGTTGTGCCTTCACCTGCTGGCATGTCAAGCACTTTGCCATGTATTTGGCTACGTCCACTTTCATCCCGTTCCATCAGTAGTGTTGACGCAAGTTCCGATATATCTTTGTGCTTCTTGGGTATATACTATAATTGCTCCTATGGGCCTTTGATAAAATCCTTTCTCTAAGCTCTTCGTCCTTTGGCACGCATAGACGCCCTCGAAATTTCAGAATTCCATCCTCTAATACTTAGAACTCTGGCTTCCTTTTTGTCGCGTCCATTTTCAGGATTTTTTGAATTTCTAGGTCCGTAGACTGTAAGGCTTTTATCCTTTTCTAGATCTCAGGTTCTATTCTCAGTGTGGCCATCAAACTACATAGTTGATAGACTTCCAATCTGAATTTAGAATCTCTCAAGTTCTTAAATAACGATCACTCTTTTACCAATAGACAGGCAATGCTCGATTTTCGACTAAGCGCATCCGCGACTCGATTCGATTTCCCAGGATGATACGGTATGTCGCAATCATATTCCTTAAGCAACTCCATCCATCGACATTGCCTCATATTCAGTTCCTTCTACGAGAATAGATACTTCAGGCTCTGGTGGTCGGTGTAAATCTGGAACTTCTCGCCACACAAATAATGTCTTCAAATCTTCAGAGCAAAGATGATCGCTTCTAATTCCAAATTGTGAGTCGGATAATTCATCTCGTGTAGCCTCAACTTTCAGGACGCGTAGGCAACCACTCTTCTATGCTGCATTAGCACACAGCCTAGTCCTTTTAGCGAAGCATAGCTATATATCTCATAATCTCCAGGTCTTGACGGAATTGTCAATACCGGTGCGGTCATTAATCGATATTTGAGCTCTTGGAAACTCCTTTCACACTTATCCGTCCATTCGAACTTCATCTCTTTCTTAGTCAATCTCGTCAGAGGAATGGCTATAGATGAAAACTTCTCCACGAAACGTCTGTAATATCCTGCCAATCCTAGGAAACTTCGGACTTCCGTGACCATAGTAGGCCTAGGCCAATTCATCAAGCTTCAATCTACGTAGGATCCGCGGCAATTCCTTCTCCAGATACCATATGGCTAAGAAATGCCACTTTGTTCAGCCAGAACTTGCATTTGCTAAACTTAGCGTAAAGAGAGTGCTGCCTCAAGGTATGCAAAACAATCCTCAAATGCTCTTCATGTTCTTCGTTACTCCTTGAGTAAATCAAGATATCATCGATAAAGACTATGACAAATCTATCCAAGAATTCCTTGAATACCGGATGCATCAAATCCATAAATGCGGCTGGAGCATTTGTCAGTCCAAAAGGCATCACAGTGAATTCATAGTGACCATACATTGTCCTAAAAGCGATCTTAGGTATGTCTTCTTTCTTAATTCTCAACTCGTGATACCTAGTCCTTAAGTCAATTTTAGAGAATACCGCAGCTCCTTGCAATTGATCAAATAAGTCATCAATTCTTGGCAGTGGATACTTATTCTTCACTGTCACTTGATTCAATTGTCTATAGTCAATGCATAGACGCAAAGACCCATCTTTTTTCCTCACAGACAACACCGGCGCTCCCCACGGCGAAGCACTCGATTGAATAAATCCTTTATCCAACAATTCCTGCATTTACACCTTTAACTCCTTCAGTTCTGATAAGGACATCCTATAGGGTGCCTTCGATATCAGCTCCGTCCCGGGAGCTAACTCAATCACAAATTCTATTTTCCGCTCTGGTGGCAACCATAGTAACTCTTGAGGAAATATGTGGGTTCCTTGGCACTCGTGTCCATAACTGCGACTAAGTACGCCTGACATCCTTCAGTCATCAACTCTGTCACTTCAAGAGACGAGACTAAAGGAATCAAGGTTCCTCCTCGACTTCCCACAAATTTGAAACTAGGGCGATCTTCTAGATAGAAACAAATTATCCTACGATCACAATCCACTACTGCCCCCTATTTACCCAACCAATCCATTCTTATGATCACATCGAAGTCATACATGGGCAACACCGCTAAATATATGCTCTCCTTACTACTGCCAATTACGATTCTGCAATCCATATAGCCCAACGAAATCAGTACGTTATCTTTCAACGGGGTGGCAACATGTAGAATCACACTCAATGGTTCTAACTTCATATCAACCAAATCAGCAAACCGAATAGATACAAACGAGTGTGTTATGCCAGAATCAAACAAAGCATACACAGCTTGGTCACACAAATAAACCGTACCTATGACCACGCCTGGCATTTCTTCTGCCTCCATGCGGGCTACTACATAAACTCTTCCCTGAGCTAAGGGTCGGTTCTGATCAATTTGGGGAGTGGCAGTTGACGGTCCAGCCTATGGTTGTTGCCCTTGAGGTCTATTCGTTGGAGCTTGGTTTGGGAAAGTCCTCATCTGGTGCCCCATCTGACCACGCTTGAAGCATGCTCCAATTCTTGCCGAGCATGGTCCATTACCATGCCTTCTGCCGCAGAGGCGGCAATTCCAATTCATTAGATTTGGCGGCTTCACAATGTTCTTCCTTATGGGAGGGACGAAGCACCTATTGCCAGCCACTGGTCTCTTACCAATCTGGTGATTGTCTCTGAAAGAATTAAACCGCGATCTAGATATGGCATTCCTCTCCTTCAGGTCCCTCTCAATCATCTGTCCCCGTTCATAGATTTCCTTGTAGGTTCTCAAATTTAGGGCTATCATCTGGCTGTGAAGGTCAGGCCTCAATCCATCTCGAAATCTTCGCGCCTTCTCTAGGGGATCCTCTACCGATCGAGGTGCGTACCTTGACAGCCTAGAGAATTCAGCCTCATACTGGTCTACGGTCAGCTAATTCTGACGTAGCTGTAAGAACTCCACTTGCTTCCTTTCCCGGGCTGTCTCCGAGAAATACTTGCCATTGAATGCCGTAGTAAAAGCATTCTAGGTCAAGGCCATTCCTTCTAGAAAGACCCCATTCTTGGTGGCAGCCCACTAATCATTTGTGGTACCTTCCAGCTGGTACACCGTCAATAGCACTTTCTCTTTGTCCGTGCATCTCAAGACTCCAAAGGCCTTCTCTAGTTTCTCGATCCATCTCGGTGCTAGTTTAGGGCTCCAGTCCCATCAAACTAGGTCAGCTTCAGCTTGATAAATTGCTCGACCAGCTGGCCCATCTGCCTGGCCATAATAATTTCTTCCTAGGCATTCACCACCTCATTGTCCTAGACATGATCACCATTGTTTCCATTGCCCCCGTTATTAGCATTGACGGTAGCTATTGCGGCTCCTACCGCTTGGACTATGGCAACATCCCTATCTTGGGTCTACCTGTCGATGAGGTCGCCAATTCTTTCGAGCGCCCTCAGTACTCCATCCATTCTCGGGTCTTCTACTACAGGTGGCCTCGAACTAGAGGCTTCGCTCCTGGGCCTTCTAGGTCTTATAGACGGGTCATTCATTCTTATATGCTTTTACTGAGCTTGGACCACAACAATTTTTTCAAGGAGTTAGTAACTCATTCATCCAACCAAGTCCAGAGCTGCTAAACTATGCCTTTATAGGAATAGTCATAACACAACGACCTTCCACACAACCAATTCCAGAGGCACTTCACTAAGTAGTTCATGGCTATTTCTCAATCTCATTCACCCCAACGGTTCACCAAACCTAGCCATGCCCATTCACTTAGCGGGCTAAAATCAAGAAATGACTTCCAACACTAAACATGGAACTTAATCTTCTATAATCACCACAGTCCTATGAAGACCAAATGCCAATCACATGGGTCAAGCCATATGCCATGCATCTCGTGCCTTATTCTAGTAAGTTTCCCAAGGTCTTGCTACTTGTCCTTGTCCCAACTTATTCTCCTTATCCCTCCAATCCTCGATCAATTTTGGATCGAGCTGACCTTGCGCTGATATCAAGCAAATGGGGATGTCACGCCCCGCGTTCCGGGCACGAGCGCACGACTCTCTGCAAGCATAAACTCTCTCTCGAGGTCCCAGGATTCACATAGGATGAGAGATGAATGATATTGATAGCAAGCGGAAGCGTTAATACACAAACTCCTCCGTACAATGATAAAAAAGGACCAGGGTAACGAGAACACCAGTAAATACATAACCTTCTATCCTGTTCATATAAAAGTGATGGTAAGCTAAACTAGCTTATCATCAGGGGTGACAGGGTCAATACAAAAGCGGATCATCACATCTCCCAAAGAAACAGGCATCAAGGTCATCATCAAAACATTAGACCAGAAGGACAGAGACTTCTAAGTCAAGCTACTGGAATCGTCAGTCTCCTAGCATCCTTAGATGGCTCGTACTCCGAGAGAGTCTTAGAGTAAACCTCCACGGTCTTTTCAAGTGTCTCGTCAGCTGACGGCTCCAAGTGGTCGTCCTCGGTAGCCTCGAACTCGATGACCTCATTGGTGTCCTCCAAGGTCGGGGACCTCTTAGGAACGTTCCTCGAGCAGGCTACTGACCTCTCACCCTCCATCGAATCTCGAGCGGGATGACACCAGTTAGGGATTACCCCGCCAGGTACCTCAGTGGACTTCAATGGCCCTGTAGAAATATCCCCTACCTTTTTAAACAAGGCCTCGTACCAATGAGGCTTCCAATTGCTGCCACCCTCGTTGACCAAGACTATAGTACATTTCCTAACATACACTATCCTCTGTCCATCCAGGAACTCATCAAAATACACTGACATCTCTTTCAGGTCGCCAAACCTGATTGGCAACATTCTCACGGCCTAGGATATAAAAAAAATGGGGTCCCACAACGGGGTGAGATTTACATCTCAGTAAGGTAGGTCCTAACCCTAGGTTAGGTTGAGCGTACGCTCAGGCAAATGCAACCAAGAACAAGTGCACATATAACCACATTAGTTATTCAACGATCATTAAACAACTTACAGATGAAACGAGTGTCAGGCATGCAATCATGGTATCATATCACATCACTAGAATTAAACACACATTGCCATGCCAAAACACACTTTCCACCCTTCTAGTCCTCTTGATTTTCATGCTCGCGTTTAGAACACCTTAGGCTCGGTCCGCGTAAATACGCCTCAGACCGTCACATTTACAAATCCGCGTAAACGCATCAGGTTTTCAATTTCACTTCAGGCTTATGTTGACATATCTCAACTCCGTCTCGCATTCCAACGCATCAGGAGTATGGCCATCTCAAGCCCGCGTCTCGTACACCTAAAGGTATCGTTCAACTCAAATCCTGCGCTTCAGCCCCTTAAGGTATCCATCCACACAACCCCATGTCTCAACACCTCAGGGTGTCACAATTTCTCAAACATGCCACATACTCATTTCATTTCATAACACATGCTCAATTTCAAACTCATGCAACGAACAACACATCAATGGCAAGCGAGGTAATTAAATTCGACATTCAAATGCGATAATCATTACATGACACAAACATTGTCAAGCATACAAGCCGTCTACATCTCTCAAGGATGCTTAAAGACAATCTCTCCATAAACTTCTAGGAAATCAATCTAATTCATGCTCAATTCACCCAATTGAGTCCAATCCTCCTAGCCAAGGTTTAAAAACTCCTTACCTCAAGTTTAATTCAACAAAATACTCCTTCTAAGCAATTCAATGGTTCGGTTAAATTATCCTAAGAGCAAGTCAATCGCACAACCTTAGGAAAATCAGCCAATCGTCAATTTTTCTTGTTCAATTCGCCAATCCATGAAACATAAACCCCATTGACATGTTTGTTGACATTCTAACACGTCTTAATGATGAATTTGAGACTTAATTCGAACACCAACAGCCTCTTATAGAATCGGTATGCATAGAACCAAACAGGGCATTTTCGGTTCTGTTCATGTCTCAACTATTCAACCCTTAAACTAACTTAAATTCTTAATTTATCCACTAATCTACTTGCTAATATGTAGTTCTAGGGTTTGGGAAGCCTCACCAAAAATTTGATGCCAAGGCGATGCCGAAAAGTCCTTGAACAACGCCATTTCCCCCAAGTCCTTTGATGGTCAATTTTCTGCCCATCAAACACAAGACCCATTTGGGGTCAAAACTCCATCAAATTTTCCCAAACTTTTTACCACAGCTCAGTCAATAAGTCTTCTAAATTTCCATAAAATTTGGTCAAAAGAATCAAAGATTTCGGGGTCCTACGGAGTCTAAACAGTGGCTTACCTCCAGCGGCGATGGTTTTCGTTGACTTCCGGGAGAATTGCCGGTCGGGACTCCTCAGTGGGTCAAATGACCTAATAACTCTTGGAGGATATCGGCAAGAGGATGAGAAAGGGGCTGATGGTCGGTTCGGATCCAGGTGGTAGCCGGAGACGGCGGTTGAAGGTGGCAATGGAGGTTGTAGAAACCGGTCGGCTGGGGAGTTCTCGGCAGAAAGGAAGAAGAAGAGGAAGAAGAAGAAGAAGATGGCTGAGGTGGTAGGGTGTTAGGCCGAATGGAGGGAGAGAGAGGAGGGTATACACAATTTTGAGAGTCAACTTGATTGAATGGTAGGTTAAAAGTGTCTCCATCCACATCAATGCTTAATCTTTTGACACTTGTCCAAGGGTCAATCAATGCTTCATCCAGTGGCACTCAATCCCTCAAATTTTTGGCAGCTATGGGTGTGTATTAATAGCCAAAATGCGCTCGTCCAATTATAAATGCAAGGTCAAGGCTTGAGGGGCAAAATGGTAATTTTACCCCCGACGTCCGGAACGTTGTTTTTCTTATTCCAAATTTCTTCGATAAGGCGACGGCCAATCCAATTGTAATGTTGGAATTCTTGATTCTTTATTTTCAAATTTTGAGACTCATTTCTAAATCATTTCTCTATTAGATGTGATTCTAGCTTATCTTGAACTGACAGACGTCTTTTACAGACATTATGCATATCGACCTTGTGATTCATGTCACAATTAGGGCTCGTCAATTCATGGAGACTTTGGTTGTCATGTAATTGTGTGACATTCTAATTTCCAGTCAATTTCAAACTCATTAATGAGAAGTAAATCTAGAGATGTATTCAGTCGTATCCCGCTCGAATCTGATCAATTCGAGTAGGCTTACCAAAAGGGAAAGGCTAACGCGATACGAGGTACGTGGACCTAGGCAACTTGGATAGGAAATGGCACTTGGACCATCAGGATTGTCGAGGGGATATTTAGAACCACAAAAAGGCCGATCTAAGAACGATTAAGGAATGCCTTGCGAGTGTCATACGATTGGAGCACGGGTGATGCCATTTAACCAACGTATGATTTGCAAAATTTACCTTAATCGGACAGCGACGATCGAGACTATGGGACTAGTGATAGACCCTCACAATTACATAACAACCAAAGTCGCCATGAATTGACGAGCCCTAAACATGATATGAATCACGAGGTTGAAACGTGTAATGTCTGTAAAAGCCGCCCGTCGATTCAGGATAGGCTGGAACCACGTCTGATAGAAGAAACCATTAGAAACGAGTCTTGAAAATTGAAAATGGATGATCAAGAATTCCAACTTTATATTCATATTGGTCGTCGCCCTATCGAAGGTTATTAGAATGAGAAAAACGACATTCTGGATATCGAGGGTGAAATTACCATTTTGCCTCTCAAGCTTACGCCTCACCCATGCATTTAAGGAAGGGCATTTTGGTCTTTATCCATCCCCCAAGGCTGCCAAAAATTATGATGAATTGTGGCCATTAGATCAAGTTGAATGACATGTGGGACAAGTGTCAATGGATGGGCAAAAGTGTGGTCAAATCCACTATTCCATACCTACTATTCAACCATTAACTTGAGCCTTGGATATATAGCATTTTTCTCTCTCTCTCACCTCACTTTGGCCCGCCATAAACTCCTCAACCATCGAAAGCTCCATCTTCTTCTTCTTCTTCATTCTATCCTCCAGCGACAGCTTCTTCCGCTCGTTCGACCGTTCTGATGCCCTCCTCTAATGACCACCAATTGGTGAACCGACTACACTAACCTAGCCCCACGTCTTATCGACCTCCTCGAAGTGGAAGCATGGCGTTTGGACCACTGAGGAACTCCGACCAAGCATTTCCCCGGAAGCCAACGAAAACTGACCCAATCTGAGGTAGATTCTGTTTCTGACCCCTTAGGAGGCCAAAATGTTGGAATTTTGAGGTCAAAATTTTGTGGAGATCTAGAAGACATGTATATCAATCTATGGTAAAAAGTTGGCAATGATTTGATGAAGTTTTGACCTCGAATCGGTCTTGTAAACCTTGCACAGAAAACTGCTGGTACTAGCCTTGGAGGATCCAGCAACTCTCGACGGGTTCTCGACGATGATTCGACTCCAAACTCATGATGAGACCCTTATACCCTTAGATAGACATGTTAGGAGGTAGGATAGTGCTTCAATGGTGGAATTGGAGGAGATTTAGAACCGGTTGTGCCTGGTTTGCACAGAACTGAGAATGACCGGTTCGGTTCTGTGCAAACCGAATCTGTGGGGGCTGATGATGGTTGGTTTTGAGCATCAATTTGGTAATTTAGACATGCTAGGATGGTGAGGATTATGTTATGGAGGTTTAGGGTTCATGGATTGAGGAATTGGACATGGAAATTGATAGATGATTGGATTTTATTAGGTTACGCGGTGAGTTCGGTCTTGGACCATTGGGGGCCGAACCTTTGAGGACTCAAGAAGGGAAATTGTGTTATCAAATTCAAGGTAAGTGAATCCTAAACTTAAGATAGGAAGATTGGACTCGATTGGGCGAGTCGGACGAGATTGAGATGATTTCTTGTTGAGCTTAGTGTGATTGGTCTTTGTGAATGTCAAGAGGGTATAGATGATTCGAATAATTGCATATACATGTCTCTTGAGTATTTGGTCACATTTGTATGTGTATTGACTCATCTCGCATGCCATGGATGTCTTGTTTATGCATGAGATGTTTATGTACGAGATGCGCTTGACCTTATGTACGTGAATTGTGATTGTGGCATGGCGGAGACAAGATAAGAACCTGAGGTGTATGAGACGTGGCGTGGAGAAAAGCCTGATGCGTTCTAATCGTGGGCATGAGAAAAGAAAAGCTTGATGCGATCTAATCGTGGGCATGAGGAAGGCCTGATGCGATCTAATCACGGGCATGGGATTAGCCTAATGCAATCTATTCGCGAGCATGAGAATGAGACGGGCAGGAAGAGATGGTTGTGGTGAAGTGGCAGGACGAGGTGTGCATGATCATCTGAGTGTGACATGATATCATAGCTGCATGCCTGTCATCTATGTGTCATCATTTTTATTTGTATGTGCCTGCGTGTTTATGAGTTTGGAATCTTGGGGTAGATGACTGCCTGAGTGGACGGTCGGCCTAACTTAGGGTTAGGACTCTTTTACTGAGATGTGTATCTCACCCCTTTTGGGCACCCTTCTTTTATAGATCCTAGGCCTTGACAATGTGGCCTATTCGCTTTGGGGGTCCCAAAGAGATGACCGCGTATTTTGATGAGTTCCCTGACGGTCAGGGGACCATATGCGTGAGAAAGTGTACAGTGGTGTGGGTTGACGAGGGTAGTACGGACTGGAAGCCTCAAAGGTATGGTGCGTGGTTTAAGAAAGTTGGGGACAAGTCTACTAGGCTGCTAGGGAGTGATTTCTGATTAGTGCCACCCCGGTAGGGACCAGGATCAGGCAGAGGGATCGGTAGTCGATTCTAGGAATGGGCCGAAGAGGACCCCGACGTTGGATTTTACATTGGAGGAGGATGGGGTCATTGTCTTGGAGACGACCGAGAAGGATCTCGCGGAGCCGTCCCATGAGGAGACTATGGAGGATACTATTGAGGTTCGCTCTGAGACATTCTCAAAGTATGAGCCGACGGAGGATGCCAAGGATACCGATGATTCCAACAGTTCATCCTAGGAGGCTCTAGTGGTAGTTTGATCTTTGGTGACGACCCCGACCCTATCCCTGTCGGATTTTGATGATGACCCATTTTGTAAGTTTACCCCGTCACCCCCTTGCTTATCGAATTTTAGTAGGTCTGTACTTGTATGAGCAGTCAGTTATTATGCGCGACAGTTTCTATGCTATCCAAATCCCACTTAATTAATGTTTTGTATGGAGGAGTTGCTTATTTACCGCTTCCGTATGCTTGATATATTTTTTATATATCTTGGCTTAGTTTGTGGATCTTGGGATTGCGAGAGATTATGTGGTTTGCTTGCAGGGAGTCGCGTGCTCCTGCCTGAGGCGGGGGGCGTAACAAATTGTGAGGGTCTATCACTAGTTCCGATGGTCTCGATCGTCACTGCTCGATTTAGGAAACCTTTGTGAAATATACATTGGTTAAGCGGCATCACCTGCGCTCCAATCATATAATGCTAGCAATGCATTCCTTAATCGTTCTTAAATCGGCCTTTTAGGGCTCTAAAAGTCCCCTCGACAATTTTTATGGTCAAAGCGTCATTTCCCAATTGAGTTACCTAGGTCCACGTACCTTGTCACGCGTTAGCCTTTCCCTTTCGGTCAGTTTACTCGAGATTGATCAAATCCGAGCGAGATACGACTGAAATACATCGCTAGATACTTTCTCATTAATGAGTCTTGAAATAACAGGAAAAAAATCAGAATGTCACAGTCCTCGAGCGGGCAGAATCTATCCATTAAAGATAAAGAGGTTTCATCCATTAAAATCCAACTCAAATCCCATAAATCCTCAAGCAGACATAATCTGTTCGTGAAGTCCTGAGCCCCCAAAAAATGGACCCTCTCCAAAATCGAGTCGAAATTTGATTTTTTCCCACTCAAGCAGGCCTGCGGGACAGATGGCTACAATAAATTGAGCTTATAATATATTCATAAAAGCAAAGACAATAAGCTTTCAGATGGTGGGGGTTTTTTCTTAATCCGATGTCGGACAAAACAGTTATGGCCGGAATAGTGAAGCAGTTTTAGTTTGTCCGCGAGAGAGCTTCTCGATCGAAATAGAAAGTGAAGAAGAAGAAGAAATGGAGAGAGATGAGAGATAAGTGACCGGCCAAAATGAGGAGGGAGAGAGAATCTTTCACCCAAATAATTCATTTTGGTCAATTTGATAAGATTGGTAATTAATGTTTAGCCTTTACTTGGTTGACACTTGGCACACCTCAATAATGCAATCCATTGGCTTTGACTTCCTTTGACTCTATCCACATGAATTTCGGCAGCCATAAAGAGGATCTAAAATGACCATTTCTTCCTTCTAAAAATCTTAAGATAAAGGCAAATGGTTGAGGGGCAAAATGGTAATTTTACACTTTTGTCCGAAATTCTATTTTTTTCCTATATAAATCACCCTCGATGAGGCGACGTCAAATTCAATTCAAATGTTGAAATTTCTAAATATCTAATACCCAAATCTCAAGGTCCAATTTTATGTTAAGCTCTCGTCGACTGTAAATTTCAGTTTATCTTAAACTGACATGCGACCCTTACAGGCGCTACGCGTATCGATCTTAGGGTTTCTCAATCCGTGGCGACTGTGGTTGTCATGTGATTATGAGGATTTATCGCTAGCTCCTGTGGTCTTGATCATCGAAATCTAATTTAGGAAATTCTCGCAAATTACACATTGGTTAAGCAGAATCACCCGCGTCCCAACTGAAACACATTGATCGATAACTTCCATTCCATGGCCTCGAGAGGGTCGGAATTCAAAATGCTATAGGGAATATAACCAAAAAGGAGGAATTTCTTGAAAGAAAGGCAGGCATTCTGTTTTTGGGAAAAAGCAGAATGGAAAGAGAGAGAGAGAACGAGAGAGAGAGCTTGCTCTCCGACTCCCGTCGTTGAGAGCTTGAGCTCGGTTTGTAAGAAGCTCGTGGCAATGATTCAGGTGAGAATTGGTCAGGGGGGCTATATATAAGGTCGGTTTTTTTTGGGGGGGGGGATAAGCTTGTGAAGAAGCATGCAGGGAAACTTACACGTGTGATTCTGGCCGGAGACCCTAGTATACTGTACTAATATGTGTAGGTCCCCATCACTTAAAGGCAGAGCTAACCCAACATTCTACTGTTGGAAGAAAGGGTACTCACTATTAAAGAATGCTTTTAAGAATCCTACTTCCTTCTCCTCTTTGCTTACTTTTGCCATTCCACTTGGAGAAGCTTGCCAGAGTGCTAGAGAAGCGATCGCACTCCTCTAATCAGCATGACATCGCCAGAAAAGGTATATCTCAAGCTCGAGCTTTCGATTAGCTATAATGGCGAATTCTGTTTCCGATCACATCCTTAGCAATCAACGTGTGCATTTCATATCTAGAACGATACTAAGCACCACTCTATGTTTTAATTGTATTGAAATCGAGTCAAACCTCACATTCATACCCCCTCGCCATCACCGATTCAGTCGAAACTTCCCTAACTCAAGCTAGCCTAAACCAGGTCAACTGGACCTGTAGGTAAGTGTTATGAACTCACATAGATACGATTGTACGAAGGAATTGGCTCGATATGCTCTCTGTTGTTTGATTAAAGTAGCCATGGCCGAACTGGATAAAGCTCGATTAGCTTATTTTCTGATAATGATAGTGTCTGATTTTGAGATATGTTATGCGAAATGTTAAGACGAGTCGAATCGTACCGGTATTGCGTGATTACGCTGAGATTTCACCGTCAGATCATCGTCGGAGTTTCTTGGCCGTCCGTTACAGATGAAGAATGCTCGAGAAAAAAGACGATGACGTAGCAGTCAATCAGTCAGAGATGCCGATGTGGCGCTGAAGTGGCATGCCACGTGGCAGCCATATCACCTAAGCCATTAGAATTCAGTATAAGTCTATTAGTCTATCCAACGGTCTAAGTGTGGCCACGTGTTGGCCAGGTAACCATTGCATCAATTTCAAATTTTTTTATTAATAAAAAAAATTTCAATAGATCGGACGATCGACGATTAACCAAGTAATTTGATTGTGACCGTAGATATAAGTAATTAGATCTAGTGACTGAGGAATGGTCGACTTTTGATCTGAGGCATGAGTTTCAGTCAACTGATCTAGTGGCCGTCGAATAGCCACGTGGTCCATTGGTTACCATTGGATTAAAACGGAATAAAAAAAAAACCTGAAACGACATTGTTTTAAGGTCGATTTTCGTGCGGGTCCGGGTCTAGGCCGGGTTATTCGATCTGCGTGGGTCGAGTTAACCCGATCCGAATAAAATTTATTAATAAAAAAATTTAAAAATAATTTTAAAATTAGAAAAGAGTGGAAAATTTATAGAAAATTCTAAAAAAAATTAGAAAATCCTAGAAAAATAAAAAAAATAGAAAAAATTGCAAAAAATTTCTAAACATTCTAGGAATTCTAAAAAATCGAGGAATGACAATAGACAACTGGTCAGTCCTATTTTTGGGATTTCTTCTCTATTCTTTCGAAAATGACAATGCTACCCTTTAGGGGCAATTCGATCCCGCCTTATACATTAGATAAGTCAAAAATGCCAAGATGAGAATTAAGGTCAGTTAGGTGGCTAATTTTTCTGCTTTGGTTTTTGAAACTTATACTTTTTCTTGAAGTGACGATTTTATCATTCAAAGGGTAAATCGACTTTCGTATTCCAATGAGTTGTGAAAATCGCTCAGAATTAGGATTTGGATTTAGTGGTTGACCAATCCTTTTGTTTGAGATTTTCACTTATTGTCATTTTCTGAAATGACAGGTTTGGGTAAATCATTTCTAAAATTCTCAAAAAATAGAAAATAGATTGATTTGATGATTAATCTTATTTCCAAATCAACTCCAGATTTCTTCTGAAATGATAATTTTACCCCTTTGGGCAAATTGTCCCCAATTTTTTCAAATTACGATTTTGTCCCTCGTAGGAAAAACATGTCTAAATCACTCCTAAGCCGTGATTGACACTTCTCTAGACCAATAGGGCCTCATTAGGGATGTTACGTTGTATTCATATGATTTATCCACATGTCTTGAATCCTTGATTTGCGCACTTTCTTTACTGATTGTGAATGTTAGGATAGTCATTCCTATCTGCATGAGCTCTTAGAATTAGGGTTCGTACCCCACTCATCTGCATGAAATCTTAAGATTAGATAATTCATTCAACCTAGGTGTCGAAAGGGCGTCAACTTTAATAGTTGACATAACTAAGTCCCCGATCCCATTTCTCTTGTTATCACATAATTGAATAAAAGCTCCCAACTATTCGATAGGATTTTTTATTGTACCCTTCGTAAAATGATTGGTGGCAACTCCTTAGCATGTACACATCACATGTCACTAGACCACATTGAAGGTCGGCCACGTATACCTTCGTTGCGACTTGGGTAACGGGCCTTGGGAGAGACCCGCGTCCGACCAGACGGGACGGCCCATAACCTACTCCCCTTGAGAGTGGGTCACAACAAGCCTACCTCCACTTCTTCAGCTATCAGCCAATTGACTAGATTCCACTAATAAAATGCTCGAGAGGTTACAACTTAGTTATCTCCTTGACACACAGGATATGTAACGCCCCACATCCCTAGAGCTCATTCCATCCACTTCATGCCAACAATTACCCAAGAACCTCACACCGCCTAGTATGATATGAAGTGCACACACGGAAGACGAGATACATCGCCGTACAATAAAGATAAAAAGAAAAGAGGAGTTTTGGAAGAATTCAAAAGCACACCACTTATACATTTCAGAAACATCCATTACAAACAGGGAAAAGACAAAAATATAAAGCCGCACACCTGGGCAGGGAAAGAAACTAAGGCCTAAGGTTTAAAGGTTACTAATATACCCTTCCTAGAGCCTCACACCAAAATTGTTCCTTAGTCACCTAACCCATTTCATCAGAACTTCTTAAAAGGATAGTTTAAATCATCCATTCCATCGTCCCCTTCGGCATCTAGGTTGTAATCCGAAAAAGTCTCAGATGGTACATTTTCAGAAGGCTCTTCAGTGTCTTCCTCGGTTTCCTCTTCTTCGTCAGCTTCTACTTCGTCTTCTTCGTTAGTGGCCTTGATCGTATCAGCAGAAATCTCTACATAATTCATATAATCCCCAGAAGACAATGGAGACTTCGGCACTTCAAGTATGTTTCTTGAACCTCCCACGGATGCTGTGTTATCCACTTCAATACCCGGTCTGGACGGATGACACTAGGTTGGAATCACTTCCCATGAAACATCTTTAGGCAGCAAAGGTTCCATCAAGCTACTGTCTCCCACTTGATGAAACCATGCCTCAAAACGGTGGGGTTGCAGTTCCAACTTTCCTTCATATACCCAGACAATCGTGCACTTCTTGACATAGGTGATACCCTTCCGATTGGGGATCTCATCAGAAAGGGCGGTCATCTCCTTTGGATCACCCAGGCCAATTGGCAACATGGCTTTGGTTTGGGGTCATTAAAGTTGTCCCACTAAGAGGTGAGATCGACATCTCAGAAAGTGAAACCTAACCCTATACCTCAATGCCAGTCCTACCAAACCACACACAAATGCTACTCAAAATGTAAAATAACAAATAAGGCAATGGCCCAAGGCATCACATGACAACAATGTCAATCATCAAGCATGGATAATCAGTATAAATAGTTATGCTCAACTTCAGGGTCCCAATATGCAAGCTCATGCACCGCATACACCACGGCCATCAATTTCTCATCCACCCACATACTCCACTGGCATTCTTGCCACATGACATCTCGAGGGTCATCAGACCAAACGATGTCAACGTATCACTGGGGTCATCAGACCAATTGGTACTCTCCAAACTTAAAGCCACTCAATGCCACCGGGGTCATCAGACCAATTGACATTCTCATTCACATTCACTTTCATCACCCTTCGATACCACCGGGATCATCAGACCAATCGATAGCCTCAACACCTTTCTCTTGAAATCACAATACCATCAGAACACATACGATTCAATTCATACAAATTCGCCAATCAATCATTTCATTCAATCACCAACCCAAAAGTATCCTGGCATTTAGAGAAAGGATTAAGAAACACTTACCTGATTAACTATCACAATGTCACACTAAGCAAGTCTCCTTAAAGCCACAAGTATATAATCCAAACGAATACTTCGTCAACCTAACAAGATTAACCAATCTTGAGTCATGAATCATGGAATATTCACTTCCATTAACTCAACTTTCCCTAGCCACGCCATTGGCAATTCAAGACACCTTTTATAACAATCAAACACATGACAATGCCCTCTTTGAACCCTTAATGTATTCGGTTTACTCAACCATACACAAGTCAAGACACAATTTAGGGTTTCTTGCACCAATTTGGCCATAATTCACCTTTAAACCTCAATTCACTTTTCACACTTCCCATTGACACCTCACATAATATCATACAAGACATTATAGGTCAATTTAAGTCTAAACATTCCTCATTTAGTCCCTAAACAGAATCGACCATCATGATTACATCCTCAAAACAAAATCGATTTCAGTTTCCAACCGTTCAATCAAGTGTTAACTCAATTCTAATCCTAACTATTTGCACAAATAACATACCAAGGCCTTCATTTACAAGTTTGGAAGGTTCATCGCGAGATTTGAAGTCGATCGACACCCCAAAGACTTCGGAACAGCCCGGTCTCCACAAGGTCAAAATCTATCCAGTTTTGTACCACCCATAATCAGCCCAAAAAAATCTAATTTAACATGATCTACTTGTAGCCATAGACCATCTGAACATAGTACTAGATGTTATGAAGCTCTCCTAAAATATTTGAGGCCAATCGGTGTCTCTAAGAGGTAGAACGAAGACCTTACCCCAGCTCACGCGGATTTCGTCCGACTTTGGTCTAGAGGCTGGTTCGGAAAAACTGTCTAATGAAACCTCAATCTACCGCTTAAAACTTGTTGGGGACACGTCAACCTTGCTCCTGGTGGTCGCCGTACGGCCAGGCGGCGCCGGAAAGAGCTGCTCGAGCAAACTTAACAGGATGGACAGAAACTATCTTCTGGGCAGTTTTTTTGAAGTGAATTTGGAGAGGAAATGAGATGGCAATTGATGGTAGATGGTATGCAAAGTTGCTAAGGCTTCAAATAATTGTCTCACACATATAATTGAGGTTAATTTGATTAGACAATGTTTGGTGAGGGCAATTAATGCTTGAGGCTTTAAATGGTTGACATTTGGCATTGTCTAATAATGCAACTCCAACTTTGACTCATCCTTTGACTTCATGTACATAAATTTTTGGTATCCATATAATGTAGGGGAAAATAACCATTTTTTCCTGCTTGCATTCTTAAGGCAAAGCAAACAGACGAGGGGTAAAATGGTAATTTTACACTTTCAGTCCAAACTTCACTTTTCTAATTCGAAATTACCATTTGGTGAAACCTCATCAAATTCCTATCCAGAATTGAAATTCTCTATTTTCAATTACTAATTTTGAGCTTCCATTTCATGATTATTCGTCCGTCGGTCGTAACTCCAGTTTGTCTCGAACTAACGAGCGTCTTTTGCAAACATTATGCGTATCGACTTTGTGATTCTCATCACACTGAGGATAACTCAAGTTATGATAGCTTTGGTTGTCATGTAATTGCAAGAGTTCATCGCTAGTTCCAACGGTCTCGATCGTCATAGTTCGATTTTGAAAAATTTATAAATTATACATTAGTCAAGCAGCAACACCCGCAATCCCATCGTATAACGCTAGCATTATATTCCTTAATCGTTATCTGATCAGCCTTATTGGCTCTAGATGTTTCCTCGACAATCCTTATGGTCAAAGCGTTATTTCCTTTTTCGAGTTTCCTAGGTCCACGTACCTTGTCATGCATTAGCCTTTCCCTTTTGGTCAGTTTACTCAAGATTGATCAAATCTGAGCGAGACAAAACTGAAATACATCGAAAGGTACATTCACATTAAACAGCCTCAAAATGGCAGGAAATTTAGAATGTCACAAATTTTCCCATTTACAGAAATTTCGTCCTCGAAATTTACAATAAACCCAACTTAAGTAAACAAATGGGGGTGTTGATGTCTCATAGCCTCTTCGCTTTCCCACATTGCTCCTTTAGTCCCGTGATGCTCCCAAATCACTTTCACTAACAGAATCGTCTTATTTCTTAAGAATTGCTTCTTTCCATCCTCAATTGTGACATTCTGATTTTCAGTCAATTTCAGACTCATTAATGAGAAATGAATCTAGAGATGTATTTCAGTCATATCTCGCTCGAACCTAATCAATTTGAGTAGGATGACCAAAAGGGAAAGGCTAGCACGAGACAAGGTACGTAGACCTAGGGAATTTCGATAAGAAATGGCGATTTGACCATAAGGATTGTCGAGGGGATATTTAGAGCCACAAAAGGCCGATCCAAGAACGATTAGGGAATGCCATGTGAGTGTCATACGATTAGAGCACGGGTGATGCCGCCTAACCAACGTATGATTTGTAAAATTTTTCCTAAATTGGATAGTGAAGATCGAGACCATAGAAACTAGTGATAGACCCTCACAATTACATAACAACCAAAGCCGCCACAAATTGACGAGCCCTAAATGTGATGAGAATCACAGGGTCGATACGCGTAAAGTCTACAAAAAACACCCGTCGGTTCGAGACAGGCTGGAACCACGTCTGATAGAGGAAACCATCAGAAACGAGTCTTGAAAATTTTAAAATAGAGAATCAAGAATTTCAATGTTATTCGGATTGGTTGTCGCCCTATCGAAGAGCTTTGGAGCGAGAAAAATGACGTTCTGAACATCGGGGGTAAAATTACCCTTTTGCCCTCAAGCTTACAGCCTTGCCCATGCATTTGAAGATGGGCATTTTGGACTTTGAACCCCCTTAAGGCTGCCGAAAAATAGGATGAATATGGGCCATTGGATCAATCTTGAATGACATGAGGGACAAGTGTCAATAGATGGGGTAAAAACTAATCAAGTCCAACTTTATGCAACTACCGTTCAACCCCTTTGACTCAAGCCTTGAATATAACAATTTTCACTCTCTCTCCTTACCCATGATCGGCCATACACTCCCTCAAGCTCACCAAAAACCTTCTTCTTCTTCTTTCCTCTGCTATTCGCCGGCGACCAGATTCTAGGGTGCCGTTCGGCAGTTTCGATGCCCACATCCAGCCACCGCCTGACCACCGACCAACCATATCAACCTAGTTCTACGCCTGGCCGACCTCCTCGAACTGGAAGCGAGCCATTTGGACCACCGAAGAGCTCCGCCCAAGAGTTTTCTCAGAAGTCGATAGAATCGAGCTCAACCTGAGGTAGATTCGGTTTCAAACACTTTTGGAGGCCGAAATGTTGTAGTTTTGAGGTAAAATTCTATGGAGGTCTAGAGGACATCCGTATGAATCTGTGGTAAAAGGTTGAGAGTGATTTGAAGAAATTTTGACCTCGAATCGGTCTTGTAAACCTTGCACAGAAAATTGTCGATAATAACTTTGGAGGAACCGACGACTTTCATCAAGATTTCGACGACCATTCGACCTTAAACTCACGGTGAGCCTCATAAACCCTTAGATAGACATGTTAAGAGGTAGGATAGCATTTAAATAATGGATTTGGAGTTGATTTAGGGCTGGACAAGTTCGATTGCACAGAATCGAGAAGAGCTGGTTAGGTTCTGTGCATGGGCGAACCTTTGAGGGCTGATGGCTAGTGATTTTGAGTCCCAAATGGATGTTTAAGACATGTTAAGATGATGAGAGATATGTTATGGAGGATTATGATTCATGGATTGAGGAATTGGATAAGGAAATTGATGAATTGGTTGAATATTCTGGATTGTGCGATGAATTGAACCTTTGGATTATTTGGCTGAGACATTGAGGCACTTGCAAGAAGAAATTGGGCGAGTCAAGTGGTAAATTGAATGATTTGTGAGAGTTTTCAAGAGGATTGTTCTTGAAATGTCCTAAGATTGTATAGGAGTTTATGTGTACCATTGCTTGTGATTGAATTATCTGCCATGTGTGTGTGTCACTTGATTGTCTTGCATGCCATGAGTCTTTGAATTGTGCCTGAATTGCTCATGTCGTCATGTATGAAAAACTAATCGAAAATCATGGCGTGAGCATGACATGGCGAGGCCTTGAGGCGTATGAGACGCGGGGCGGGGGGTGGATACCTTGATGCGATGTAATCGTGGGGTGGGGTTGATGTTGTGTGGAGTCCTAACACTATCTAATCGCAGGGTTGAGATGGCCATGGTCCTGAGGCGAATTATTCGCGGGACGGAGGTATGTGGTGATGATATTGGCCTGAAGATTCATTGGAACCTGATGCGTTTACGCGGGTTGCCACTGACGGTCTGATGCCTTTACGCGGATCGAGCCTGATGCGATCTAATCGCAGGCTAGAGGATGAGGCAGGCAGGAAGAGGTGGTTGTGGTGAAATGACAGGATGAGGTATGCATGATCATCTGAGTGTGACATGGTATCATAGTTACATGCCTATCATCTGTGTGTCGCTATCTTTATTTGTTTGTGCCTGTATGATTATGAGTTGGAATTTTGTGATAGATGACTGCCTGAGTGGACGATCAACCTGACCTAGGGTTAGTACTCTTTTACTGAGATGTGTATATCACCCCTTTGGGGACCCTTATTTTTACAGATCCTAGGTCTTAGGTATGTGGCCTATTCGTTTTGGGGATCCCAAGGAGATGACGACATATTTTGACGAGTTTCCGAATAGTCAGGGGAACATTTATGTGAGAAAATGTACGGTTGTGTAGGTTGACGAGGATAGCCTGGACTAGAAGTTTCATAGGTTCGAGGCATGGTTTAAGAAGGTCGGAGATGAGTCGATTGGGCCGCTGAAGCCCCACGAGGTACCCCAGGGGGTTATCCCTGATTGGTGCCAGATCGCCGGGGAGTAGGAGCTACTAGAGGGGTCTGTAGTTGGGTCTAGGAATGGACCGGAGAAGACCCTGACCTTAGAGTTCACTGAGGACGAGGTGATTGTTGTGGAGGCTACCGAGGAGGATCTCGCCGAGCCGTCGCATGAGGAGACCATGGAGAATTCCATCGAGGTCCGCTCTAAGACGTTCTCAGAGTATGAGTCGATAGAGGATGCTGAGGATATAGGGGACTCTAGTTGCTCATCTTAGGTGTCCTAGTTTATTGGCTCGATCTTGTGATAGCGACCCCCGACTATGGCTATTTTGGATGTCGATAATGGTCATACCTTTTTTTTATGTGCTTACCCCGTCGTCCTTACCTATTGGATTGGAGTAGTCGGTAATTGTATGAACAGTATGTTATGATGTATGACTGTTATTATGCTATCCAGGTCCCACTTCACTTATATTTTGTATAGGGATTTATTTGAGTACTGCTTCCGCATGCGTAATGTATATGTATTATCTCTCAACTTGTTTGTGGATCTTGGGACTACGAGAGATGTGTTGTTTGCTTGTAGGGATGTTCACGTGCTCGATGAGTTCGGGGCGTGACATCCCCACTTTGCTTGGTATCAGAGTAAGGTCAGCTCGATCCAAAATTGGTTGAGGACTGGAGTAATAAGGAGGATTAAGTTGGGACAAGGACGGATAGCAACACCTTAGGAGGATGGTTAAGATAAGGCATGAGGTGTATAGTGTGTGACCTGGTACTTAGCGTTAGTGTTTGATCTTGGCATGGTTGTGGAAATGCATGAGGATCAAGTTCCCTGCTTAGGATTGAAGGTCATTTTTGGACTTTGGTTTGTTTAAGGAATGAATGTGATTAGCTTTAGTGAATCACAAGACTGAACGGAACTAAGGAATGGCCATGAGTTATTTGTTGGAGTGTCTGTGGAAGTTATTATATGAAAGGACTGTTGCAGTGTAACTATTTCTATTAAGGATTAGTTAGTAGCTCTGGATTTGAATGATTGAGTAAGTTACTAACTCCTTGCTGAACTTGTGGTGGACCAGGTTCAATAGAAAGTGATAAAGATGAGCAACCCATCTAGAAGGTTTGGAAGAACCAAAGGCGGAGCTTTTAGCTCGAGGCCGCCTGTCACTGAAAATCCAAGAATGGATGGCGTGTTGAGAGCGTTGGAAAGAATTGACGATATGATTGATAGGTAGGTTCAAGATTGGGACGCTGTCATCGCCCAAGTAGTAGGAGTTGCCACAGAGGCCGTCAACACCAACAACGGCAATAATGGTGGCAACGAAAGCCAGAATGAACAGCCAGGGCAATGAAGCTATGAATGCCCAAGAAGAGATCATCGTGGCTAGACAAATGGGCCAACTAGTAGAGAAGTTCATAAAATTAAAGCCGACTTAATTCGATGGGACTAGAGATCCCGACCTAGCACCCAGGTGGATCGAGAAGTTAGAGAAAGCTTTTGGGGTGCTGAGGTGCACTGACGAGGAGAAGGTGTTGCTAGCCGTGTACCAGCTGGAGGGTACAACGAATAACTGGCGAGCTGCCACCAAGGGTGGAGTCTTCCCTGAAGGAACGACCTTAAACTGGAATGCTTTTAAGACGGCGTTCAATGACAAGTACTCCTCAGAAATGGCCAGGGAAAGGAAGCAGATAGAATTCCTGCAATTGCGGTAGAACCAGCTGACGATAGATTAGTATGAGGTTGAGTTCTCGAGGTTGTCGAGGTACACACCACGATATGTGGAGAACCCCTAGGAGAAAGCAAGAAGATTTAGGGATGGTTTGAGGCCCGAGCTTCGTAGCTAGATGATTGCTCTAAATTTGAGGACCTACAAGGAGATCTACGAGCGGGGCCAAATGATTGAAAAAGACTTGAAAGAGAGAAACACCACAACTGGATCGTGGCTTACGTCTTTCAGAGATAATCGCCAGATGGGCAAAAGACCGATGGCGAACAATAGGCGTTTTGTGCCTCCGGTACGAAAAGATATTGTGAAGCCACGGAATTCCACAAACTGGAGCCGTAGACTTTATGGTAGGAGGCATGGAAATGGACCGTGCCCGATAAGGACCGAGGCTTGCTTTAAACGTAGTCAGCTAGGCCACCAGATAAGGATGTACCCGAATCAAGCTCCAACAAGTCAACCGCAAGGATAGAGACCGCAAGCTGGTCCGTCAACTGTAACCCCTCAAATCGAGCAGAACCGACCACCGGCACAGGGAAGAATATATGCAGTAACCCGCAGAGAGGTGGAAGAGACACCAGGTATGGTTTACTTGTGCAACCAAGCTGCATACGCATTGTTTGACCCTGGTGCCACGCATTCGTTTGTGTCGGCACAGTTTGCTGATTTGGTGGGTATGAACTTGAAACCGTTGAATGTAATCTTGCATGTTGCCACACCGTTAAAGGATAACATATTGGTTTCAATGGGCTGTGATAGTTGTCAGATTGTGATTGGAGGGAGTAAAGAGAGTATTGACTTAGCTGTACTACCCATGTACGATTTTGACGTAATCATAGGAATGGATTGGTTGGGTAAGTAGGGGGCGGTAGTGGATTGTGGTAATAGGATAATCCGATTTTATCCAAGAGGCCACCCTAGCTTTGAATTGGTGGGAAGTCGAAGAGGAGTCTTGATTCCCTTAGTCTCATCTTTGGAAGTAACTAAGTTGATATTTGAAGGGTGTCAGACATACTTAGTGGTAGTAATAGACACAACTACCGAAGAGCCAAAGTTAGAGAATATCCCGGTAGTGCGTGAATTTCCTGATGTATTTCCCCAAGAGTTGCTAGGATTACCACCGGAACGAGAAATAGAATTTGTGATTGAATTAGCCCCTATAACAGAATCGATTTCGAAATCACCTTACAGGATGTCTCTGTCAGAACTGAAAGAGTTAAAAGGTGCAGATGTAGGAACTATTGGCTAAGGGATTTATCCGACCTAGTGCTTCACCGCGAGGAGCTCCGGTGCTATTTGTAAGGAACAAGGATGGGTCTTTGCGTTTATGCATCAATTGTCGGCCGCTGAACCAAGTGACAGTGAAGAACAAGTACCCACTGTCGAGGATTGACGACCTGTTTGATCAGTTGCAAGGAGCGGCGGTAGTTTCAAAGATTGACTTGAGAACTGGGTATCACCAGTTGAGAATCAAGAAGGAAGACATACCCAAGACTGCCTTTAGGACTAGGTATGGTCATTATGAGTTTACGGTGATGCCGTTTGGATTGACCAACGCTGCAGCTGCATTCATGGACCTGATGCATAGAATATTTAAGGAATTTCTGGACAGATTCGTCATAGTCTTCATTGACGATATCTTGATTTACTCGAGGAATGGTGCAGAACATGAGGAGCACCTAAGGACTGTACTGCAGATTTTGAGGGAGCATGCGCTCTACGCAAAGTTAAGTAAGTGTGAGTTCTGGCTGAACAGGGCAACATTTCTTGGTCATGTGGTATCTGGAGAAGGAATCGCAGTAAATCCTACGAAGATCAAGGCTATAACCAATTGGCCTAGGCCTACTACGATCACTGAAGTTAGAAGGTTCTTGGGATTAGCAGGATGCTACAGGCGTTTTGTGGAGAAATTCTCATCCATAGCCATCCCATTGATGCGGTTAACGAAGAAGGAAACAAGGTTTGAATGGATGGATAAATGTGATGGGAGTTTCCAAGAGCTCAAACACAAACTGACTATCGTGCCAGTGCTAACAATTCCATCAGGACCGGGAGGTTACGAGATTTACAACGATGCTTCGCTGAAAGGATTGGGCTGTGTGTTGATGCAGGACGGAAGAGTAGTAGCCTACGCATCTAGATAGTTGAGGCCACATAAGATGAACTACCCAACTCATGACTTGGAGTTAGCGGCGATTATATTCGCTTTGAAAATTTGGAGACACTACCTATGTGGCGAGAAGTTCTAGATCTATATCGACCACCAAAGTTTAAAGTATCTGTTTTCTCAAAAAGAGCTGAATATGAGGCAGCGTAGATGGATGGAGCTGCTGAAGGATTATGATTGTGACATACTGTATCACCTTGGGAAAGCAAACTGAGTAGCAGATGCGCTGAGTCGGAAGTCAAGCATCGCATGTCTGCTGGTGAAAGGTTGGTCGATGATTGAGAATTTAAGAGATTCTGAGTTCAGACTAGAGGTTAGCCAATTGTCCAGCTTGATGGCTACGTTGAGGGTAGAACCTGAGGTCCAAGAAGGAATAAAGACCTTGCAATCTACGGACCTAGAGATTCAGAAGATCCTTAAGATAGATGCGACAAAGAGAAAACCCGAGTTTCAGGTGCCAGAAGACGAAATCCTAAAGTTTCGAGGACGATTATGCACGCTAAAGGATGAAGGACTCAGGGAAAGGATTTTATCAGAGGCTCATAGGAGCAATCATAGCATCCACCCTAGAAGTACGAAAATGTATCCGAACTTGCGACAGCATTATTGGTGGAACGGGATGAAGGTGGACGTTGCAAAGTATGTGGCTAAGTGTTTGACGTGCTAGCAAATGAAAGTGCAGCACTGTAAGCCTAGAGGACTATTACAGCCACTGAAAATTCCGGAGTGGAAGTGGGAGCATGTGACTATGGATTTCTTGATGGAACTCCCAAGGAGCCAAAAAGGTCATGACTCTATATGGGTAGTCGTGGATAGATTGACCAAGTCCGCACATTTCATCCCGGTGTGAAAGTACTTCACTATGGATAGGTATGCAGAGCTGTACATGAGGCAGATAATGAGGTTGCATGGAGTGCTAGTGACGTTCACTTCGGATAGAGATCCTAAGTTCACGGCAAACTTTTGGAAAAGTCTGCAAGAAGCCATGGGAACTCGATTGCAGTTTAGTATAGCCTACCATCCACAGACGGACAGATAGTCGAAAAGGACAATACAGACGCTTGAGGACATGCTGCGAGCATGCATCGTAGATTTTAAAGGTGGATGGGAAGACCGGCTGTATTTAGTAGAGTTTGCTTATAATAATAGCTACCAGCAGAGCATCCAGATGGCACCATTCGAAGCACTCTATGGAAGAGCCTGTAGAACCCCGATTTGCTGGGATGAAGTTGGAGAAAGAAGCATCACAGGCCCATAATTGGTACAGTAATTGGTGGAAGCAGTGAAGATAATTCGGGATAGACTTAGGACGGCACAGAGTCGTCAGAAGAGCTACGCAGATAAGCGGCGCAAGACCTTGGAGTTTCAAGTGGGCGATCACGTCTTCCTTAAGGTATCGCTGATGAGAGGACTATCGCGATTTGAAAGAAAAGGGAAGCTGAGCCCAAGGTATGTAGGCCCATTCGAGATATTAGAGCGGATTGGAACCTTGGCCTACAGGCTTGCCTTGCTGCCTAATCTATCCTAGGTGCATAACATGTTCCATGTGTCGATGCTACGAAAGTATGAACCAGATCCGACACATGTGCTGGACTACAAAGCCATACAAGTGAACGACAGAGTGTCTTACGTGGAGAAGCCGATAAGGATCGAAGATCGGAAGGAGCAAATCCTCAGGAATAAGAAGATTCCACTTGTCAAAGCAGTATGGGAGCACTGTGGAATGGAAGGTGCCACATGGGAGAATGAAGAGACGATAAGGCGACAACACCCCCATTTATTTGAGTAATTAAGTGTCATGTAAATTTCGGGGACGAAATTTTTTTAAGGGGGGAAGAGTTGCGACATTCTGATTTCCATTCAATTTCAGACTCATTAATGAGAAAAGAATCTGGAGATGTATTTCAATCATATCTCGCTCGAACCTGATCAATTCGAGTAGGTTGACCAAAAGGAAAAGACTAACGCGATGCAAGGTACGTGGACCTAGGGAATTCGGATAAGAAATGACGCTTTGACCATAAAGATTGTCGAGGGGATATTTAGAGCCACAAAAGGCCGATCCAAGAACGATTAGGGAATGTCTTGCAAGTGTCATATGATTGGAGCACAGATGATGCCACCAAACCAACGTATCATTTGTAAAATTTTTCTTAAATGGGATAGTGAAGATCGAGACCATAGGAACTAGTGATAGACCCTCACATTCACATGACAACGAAAACTGCCATGAATTGACGAGCCCTAAATGTGATGACAATCACAAGGTCGATACGCATAAAGTCTACAAAAGCCACCCGTCGGTTCGAGATAGGTTGGAACCACGTCTGATAGAGGAAACTATCAGAAACAAGTCTTGAAAAATTTGAAATGGAGAATAAAGAATTCCAACATTATTCGGATTGGCCGTCGCCCTATCGAAAAGTTTTGGAGCGAGAAAAATGACGTTCTGAACGTCGAGGGTAAAATTACCCTTTTACCCCTTAATCTTAAAGCCTTGCCCATGCATTTGAAAAAGGGCATTTTGGACTTTGAACCCCCTCAAGGCTGCCGAAAACTAGGATGAATATGGGCCATTGGATCAAGCTTGAATGACATGAGGGACAAGTGTCAATAGATGGGGTAAAGACTAGTCAAGTCCAACTTTATGCAACTGCCACTCAACCCCTTTGACTCAAGTCTTGAATGTAAAAATTTTCACTCTCTCTCCTCACCCATGACCGGTCATACACTCCCTCAAGCTCACCGAAAACCTTCTTCTTCTTCTTCCTCTGCTGCTTGCAGGCGACCTGATTCTGGGGTGCTGCTCGGCTATTTCGACGCCCACTTTCGGCCACCGCCTGACCATCGGCCAACCATACCAACCTAGTTCTACGTCTTTCTGACCACCTAGAACTGGAAGCGAGCCATTTGGACTACCGAGGAGCTCCGGCCAAGAGTTTTCCCGGAAGCCGACAGAATCAAGCTCTACCTAAGATAGGTTTGGTTTCTGACCCTTTTGGAGGCCGAAATGTTGAAGTTTTGAGGTAAAATTTTATGGAGGTCTAGAGGACATCTACATGAATCTGTGGTAAAAAGTTGGGAGTGATTTGAAGAAGGTTTGACCTCGAATCGATCTTGTAAACCTTGCACAGAAAACTGCCGGTACTGACTTTGGAGGAAACGACGACTTTCAACGGGATTCCGGCGACCATTCAATCTCAAACTCACGGTAAGCCTCATAAACCCTTAGATAGACATGTTAAGAGATAGGATAGTGTTTAAATGATGGATTTGGAGTTGATTTAGGGCTGGACAAGTTTAGTTTGCACAGAACCGAGAAGAACCGGTTTGATTTTTTGCATGGACAAACCTTTGAGGGCTGATGGCTAGTGATTTTGAGTCCCAAATTGATGTTTAAGACATGTTAAGATAATGAGAGTTGTGTTATGAAGGATTATGATTCATGGGTTGAGGAATTGGACAAGGAAATTGATGAATTGGTTGAATATTCTAGGTTGCGCGGTGAATTGAACCTTTGGATTATTTGGCCGAGACATTAAGGCACTTGCAAGAAGAAATTTGTGTTATCAAAAACAAGGTAAGGGAATCCTAAACTTAGGATATGAAGATTGGACTTGATTGGGCGAGGCAAGCGATAAATTGAATGATTTATGAGAGTTTTCAAGAGGATTGTTCTTGGAATGTCCTAAGATTGTATAGGAGTTTATGTGTGTCATTGTTTGTGCTTGAATTGTCCGCCATGTGTGTGTGTCACTTGATTATCTTGCATGCCACGAGTCTTTGAATTGTGCCTGAATTGTACATGTCGTCATGTATGGAAAACTAATTGAAAATCATGGTGTGAGCATGACATGGTGAGGCCCTGAGGCGCATGAGACGCGGGTCGGGGGATGGATACCCTGATACGTTGTAATTGCGGGGTGGGGTTGATATTTTGTGGCGCCCTGATGCGATCTAATCGCAGGATTAAGATAGCCACGGTCCTGATGCGAATTATTCCCAAGACGGAGGTATGTGGTGATGATATTGGCCTAAAGATTCATTGGACCCTGATGCGTTTACGCGGGTTGCCAATGACGGTTTGAGGCATTTACGCCTGATACGATCTAATCGCGGACTGGAGGATGGAGCAGGCAGGAAGAGGTGGTTGGGTGAAATGGCAAGATGAGGTGTGCATGATCATCTGAGTGTGACATGATATCATAGTTGCATGCCCATCATCTGTGTGTCGCTATCTTTATTTGTTTGTGCCTCTATGATTATGAGTTGGAATTTTGGGATAGATGACTGCCTGAGTGGACGATCAGCCTGACCTAGGGTTAGGACTCTTTTACTGAGATGTGTAGCTCACCCCTTTGGGGACCCTTATTTTTACAAATCCTAGACCTTAGGTATGTGGCCTATTCGTTTTGGGGATTCCAAGGAGATGACGACATATTTTGACAAGTTTCCAGATAGTTAGGGGAACATTTATGTGAGAAAATGTTAGGTTTTGTGAGTTGGCAAGGGAAGCTCGGACTAGAAGCCTCATAGGTTTGAAGCATGATTTAAGAAGACCGGAGACGAGTCGATTGGGCCGCTGAAGCCCCATGAGGTATCCCAGGGTGTTATCCTTGATTGGTGCCAGACCGCTGGCAAGCAAGAGCTGCTAGAGGGGTCTCTAGTTGGGTCTAGGAATGGACCAGAGAAGACCCCGACCTTGGAGTTCACCAACTTGAAATTCTAATGGTTTGCATCTTTTATCAGCGTAGCTCTTCTGTTGACTTTGTACCATTCTTAGCCTTTCTCTAATGACTTTAATCGCCTCAATAGATTGTTCCACTAATTTTGGGCATGTTATACTCTTTTCTCCAACTTCATCCCAGCATATCGGCGTTCTGCTAGCTCGACCATAAAGTGCTTTGAATGATGTCATACCAATGCTTTGCTGGTAACTGTTATTATATGCAAACTCCACCAAATGCAGTTGGTTTTCCCAGCCACCTTTAAAATCTATGACACAGGCTCGTAACATGTCCTTGAGCGTTTGAATTGTTCTCTCTAACTGCCCATCAGTCTATGGATGATATGCCTTACTGAATTGCAATCTCATTCCCAAAGCCTCTTAAAGACTCTTCCAAAAGTTTGTTGTAAACTTGGGATCTCGATCCGGCGTAATTGTAATTGGGACACCATGCAATCGCACAATCTGATGCATATATAATTCTGCGTACTTATCCATTGCAAAATCCTCTCGCACGGGTATGAAATGTGCCGACTTTGTCAATCTATCCACAATTACCCATATTGAGTCATGACCCTTCCGACTCCTTGGTAATCCCATCACAAAATCCATCGTCACGTGTTCCCATTTCCATTCAGGAATTTCTAGAGGTTGTAGCAATCTTCCTGGTTTACAATGTTGAGCCTTCACTTGCTGATAGGTCAAACACTTCGCCACATGCTTAGCTATATCCACTTTAATTCCGTTCCACCAGTAGTGTTGACCTAGATTCAATACATCTTAGTGCTACCTGTATGAATACTGTAATTGCTCCTATGAGCTTCTGATAAAATCCTTTCCTTGAGTTCGTCATCACCAGGTACACATAAACGTTCGCGAAACTTTAGAATTCTATCATCTGACACTTGGAACTCAGGTTTCCTTTTTGTTGCGTCCATTCCAAGAATCTTTTGAATCTCTAGGTCCGTAGATTGCAAAGCCTTTACTTTCTCTTGAATTTTGGGTTCAACTTTTAAAGTTGCCATTAAACTTTACAGTTGGCAAACTTCCAGTTTGAACTCAGAATCCCTCAACTCTTCTAACAAAAACCATCTTTTAACTAATAAGAGCGCAATACTTGATTTTTGGCTAAGTGCATCCACGAATCTATTCGCTTTTCTAGGATGATACAGAATCTCGCAATCATAGTCCTTGAGTAATTCCATCCATCGACGTTGTCTCATATTTAGTTCTTTTTGAGAAAATAGATATTTCAAGCTTTGATGATCTGTATAAATCTGAAATCTTTCACCACATAAATAGTGTCTTCAGATCTTGAGAGCGAAGATGATGGCAGCTAACTTCAAATCATGCGTCGGATAATTCATCTCACGTGGTCTCAACTGTCGTGAGGCATAAGCAATCACTTTTCCATGTTGCATCAACACAAACTCTAATCCGTTTAGCGAAGCATCGCTATATATCACATAACCTCCAGGTCCAAAAGGAATAGTTAGTACTGGTGCGGTCCTCAATCGGTGCTTAAGTTCTTGGAAACTATTTTCACACTTATCAGTCCATTCGAACTTCACGTCCTTCTTCGTTAGACTCGTTAATGGTGTAGATATACATGAAAACTTCTTAACGAACTGTCTACAATAACCCGCTAATCTTAGAAAACTTCTAATCTCGGTAACTGTCATTAATCTAGGCCATTTCATCACTGCCTCAATCTTTGAATGATCTACTGAAATTCCTTCTTCATAAATCACATGACCAAGGAAAACCACTTTACTCAACCAAAATTTGCATTTACTAAACTTGGCGTAAAGTGAATGCTCCCTTAGGGTTTGCAGAACTACCCTCAATTGTTTTTCATGTTCTTCATTACTCTTCGAATAAATCAAGATGTCGTCTATAAAAACAATGACGAACCAATCCAAGTACTCCTTAAACACTCGATGCATCAAATCCATGAATGCAGCAGGAGCATTGGTCAAACCAAAAGGCATAATCGTAAACTCATAATGCCCATATTTCATTCTGAAAGCAGTCTTTGGTATATCCTCCTTCTTAATCTTCAGCTGGTGATAACTAGTCCTCAAGTCTATTTTTGAAAATATAGACGCTCCTTGCAACTGATCAAACAAATCATCTACCCTTGGCAAAGGATACTTGTTCTTGATGGTCACTTGATTCAGTTGCCTGTAATCGATACACAAACGCAAGGATCCGTCCTTCTTTTTTACAAACAGCACCGGTGCTCCCTATGTCGATACACTCGGTCTAATGAATCCCTTATCCAATGTTCCTGCATCTGTACTTTTAATTCGTTCAGCTCAAATAAGGACATCTAATACGGTGCCTTTGAAATTGACTCCGTTCCAGGTGCCACCTCTATCAAAAACTCAATCTCTCTCTCTGGTGGTAATCTTGGCAATTCCATAAGAAAGACATCAGGAAACTCATGTACCGCAGTTATAATATTTAGCTTCGGCTTCTCCGTCGTTGTATCTACCACAATAGCCAAATAGGCTTGACACCCTTCGTTTAACAACTTGGTCATTTCAAGCGACAAAACCAAAGGAATCGAGATTCCTCCCCGACTCCTTGTAAATTCAAAACTAGGGTGACCATCCGAGAAAAACTGAATTATCCTATTACTACAATCAACTACAGCCATTTGTTTCCCCAACTAGTCCATACCAATTATCACATCGAAATCATACATAGACAGCATAGCCAAATCAATCTTTTCTTCGCTACTACCAATCACTATCTTACAGTCCGCACAACCTAGCGAGACTAGCACATTGTCCTTTAATGGTGTAGCAACATGCAGTAGCACATTCAATAGTTTCAACTCTACTCCCACTAGATTAGCAAACTGAGCAGACATAAAGGAATGCGAAGCACCAGGATCAAACAAGGCATAGACAACTTGGTCGCATAAATAAATCGTACCTGTGACCATGCCAGGCGCTTCCTCCGCCTCTCTACGTGCCACAATATACACTCTCCCTTGGGCTGGTGGTTGATTTTGTTCATTCTGTGGAATCACAATCGGTGATCCTACTTGTGCTCGTTGTCCTTGTGCTTTGGGTTCCAAGGCTTGGTTAAGACAATTCTTCATTTGGTGGCTCGTCTAACCACACTTAAAACATGCCCTCGTCCTAGTAGGACAAGGACCATTTCCATGTCTCCTTCCACAAATATGATAATACCAATTGAATTGGCTCATTGGCTTACATCGATATTCCTACAAATCGGAGGTACAAATCGTCGATTGCTCACCATCGGCCTTTTTCCCAACTACTGATTATCCCTCAAAGGAGTAAATCGTGATCCAAAAGCAATGCCTCTTTCCTTGATATCCCTTTCAATCATTTGGCTCCTCTCATAGATCTCTCAATACGTTCTCAAATTCACGATTATCATCCTGCTGCAAATTTTTGGTCTCAGACCATCTCGAAATCTTTGCGCTTTCTCAAGTGGATCCTCCACTGACCTTAGTGCATACCTCGATAATCTTGCAAACTTAGCTTCATACTGATCAACGGTCAGTTGATTCTGTCGCAACTGCTGAAATTCCAATCGTTTCATCTCACATGCCATCTCTGAAAAATACTTGTCATTGAAAGTAGCAGTAAAGGCAGCCCAAGTCAAAACCGTACCTTTAGGAAATACTCCTCCCTTCGAGGCACTCCACCAATCGTGCGCAGTTCCCTTTAGCTGATACTTTCTCTTCATCTGTGCATCTCAACACTTCAAAAGCCTTTTCGAGTTTCTCAATCCTCCTCGGTGATAACTCGGGATCTCCAGTACCATCAAACTAGGTCGGTTTCAGTTTAATAAACCGCTCGGCCAACTGACCCATTGGTCTATTGACATTAACATCCCCTTGAGCATTCCCAACTTCAACACCCCGGGCATTATTTTTGTTTACCATATTCGTAGCTGCTACTGCAGCTTCAGCAGCTTGATCTATAATCTCAGCTCTATCTTCCGCTTGTCTAAGAGCTGAAGCAGCTCTATCTTGAGCTTCACTTCCCATCAGTTCGTCAATCTGTTTTAAGGCTCTCATGACTCCTTCCATTCTTGGATCCTAGGCCACTGGAGCTCTAGAGCTTGAAGCTCCACTTCTCGGCCTTCAGGTCAATTACCCATACTTGTTCAACTTAACATACCTGAGTCACCATAATTCCACCATGGAATTAGAGATCTAATTCACTTACTCAAATCTCATTACTTCTAAACTACTCAACAAAGTAGTAGTTATATAACAATAGCCAAACACTCAGGCATTCTCATGAGCACATCAACCAGGGATACAAATCCACACCTCAAGTCTAGACTCATCTGTAACTTAGTAAAATCAAAGGTGTAAATCACTCATTCAATCCACATCCACAACAACATGCTAAGTGCAGAGTTTGACCCCTTATAAGTGCACCACAACCATGCCATATCAAGATGCCAATCACATGCACCACTCATATGCCATGCATTTATGCTTCACTCTAACGACTCCCCCTAAGGTCTCACTACCCCAACTGATTCAAATTCCTTTACTTCTTATTACTCCAATCCTCCATCGATTGTATTCTTGGTAATCTACTCTTAACCTGCTTTGATGCCACTTCAAACGTGGATGTAACGCCCCGCGTCCCTAGAGCTCATTACATCCACCTCAAGACAACAATTACCGAGGAACCTCACATGGCCTAGTATGATATGAAGTGCACACACGGAAGACAAGATATATTGTTGTATAATAAAGATAAAAAGAAAAGGGGAGTTTTGGAAGAATTCAAAAGCACACCATTTATACATTTCAAAAAATCCATTATAAACAGCGGAAAGGAAAAGACAAAAATATAAAGCCGCACACTTGGGCAGGGAAAGAAACTAAGGCCTAAGGTTTAAAGGTTACTAATATACTCTTCCTAGCGCCTCACACCAAAATTGTTCCTTAGTCACCTAACCCCTTGCACCCGAACTTCTTAGAAGAATAGCTTGAATCATCCCTTCCATCATCCCTTTCGGCATCTGGGTTGTAATCCGAAAAAAGTCTCGGATGGTACATTCTTTGAAGGCTCTTCAGTGTATTCCTCGGTTTCCACTTCTTCTTCAGCTTTTGCTTCGTCTTCTTCGTCAGTGCCCTCGATCGCCTCAGCAGAACTCTCTACATAATTCGTATACTCCACAGAAGACAGTGGAGACTTCGAACTTCATGTATGTTTCTTGAACCTCCCACGGATGTTGGGTTCTCCACTTCAATACCCGATCGGGATGGATGACACCAGGTTGGAATCACTTTCCATGGAACATTTTCAAGCAGCAAAAGTGCCATCAAGCTGTTGTCTCCCACATGATGAAACCATGCCTCAAAATGGTGGTGTTACAGTTCCAGCTTTCCTTCATCTACCTAGACAGTCGTGCGCTTCCTAACAGAGGTGATATCCTTCCGATAGGGGAACTAATCAAAAAGGGTGGTCATCTCCTTTGGATCGCCCAGGCAGATTGACAACATAGCTAAGGTTTGGGGTCTGAAAAGTTTGTCTCACTAAGGGGTGAGATCGACATCTCAGAAAGTGAAATATAACCTTATACCTCAATGCCAGTCTTACCAGACCACAGATAAATGCCACTCAAAATGCAAAATAACAAACAAGGCAATGGCGCAATGCATCACATGAAGACAATATCATTCATTAGGCATGGATAATTAGTATAAACAGTCATACTCAACTTCAGGGTCCCAATATGCAAGTCCATTCACCACATATACCATGGTCACCACGTTCTCATCCACCCACATATTCCACTAGCATTCCTGCCACATGACATCTCGAGGGTCATCAGACCAAACGATGTCAACGCACCACTGGGGTCATCAGACCGATCGATACTCTCTAGGCTTACAGCCACTCAATGCCATCAGGATCATCAAATCAATTGGCATTCTCATTCAAATTCACTTTCACCACCCTCTGATACCACCAGGGTCATTAGACCAATCGGTATTCTCAACACCTTTCTCATTGAAATCACAATACCACCAGAACACATACGATTCAATTCATACAAATTCGCCAGTCAATCATTTCATTCAATCACTCAACCAGCAGTGTCCTGGCATTTAGAGAAAGGATTAAGAAACACTTACTTAATTAAATATCACAATGGCACACCAAGCAAGTCTCCTTAATGCCACAAGTATATAATCCCCACGAATACTTCGTCAACCTAACAAGATTAACTAATCTTGAGTCATGAATAATGGAATATTCACTTCCATTAACTCAATCTTTCCCTAGCCACGCCATTGGCAATTCAAGACAACTTTTATAACAATCGAACACATGGCAATGCCCGCTTTGAACCCTTAATGTATTCGGTTTACTCTGCCATACACATGTCAAGACACAATTTAGCGTTCCGTGCACCAATTAAGCCATAATTCACCTCTAAACCACAATCCACTTCTCACACTTACCATTGACACCTCACATGACATCATACAAGACATTATAGGTCAATTGAAGTCTAAACATTCCTCATTTAGTCCCTAAACAGAATCGACCAGCATGATTACATCTTCAAAACAAAATCAATTTAGGTTTCCAACCGTTCAATCAAGTCATAACTCAATTCTAATCCTAGCTCTTTGCACAAATAACATACCAAGGCCTTCATTTTCAAGTTTAGAAGGCTCACCGCGAGATTTGAAGTTGATCGACACCCCAAAGACTTTGGAACAGCCCGGTCTCCACAATGTTAGAATCTGTCCAGTTTTGTACCACTCATAATCAGCCATAAAAATCTAATTTACCACCATCTACTTATAGCCATAGACCATCTGAATATAGTACTAGATGTTATGAAGCTCTCTTAAAAAATTTAAGGCCAATCGGAGTCTCTAAGAGGTAAAACGAAGACCTTACTCCAGCTCCCTGGATTTCGTCCGATTTTGGTCTAAAGGCTGGTTCGGAAAAACCGTCCAATGAAACCTCAATCTACCACTTGAAACTTGTCAGGGACACGTCAACCTTGCTTCTGGTGGTCGGCACACAGGCAGTCGACATCGAAAAAGGCTGCTCAAGCAGACCGAACAGGATGAACAGAAGCTGTCTTCTAGGCAGTTTCGATTGAAGTGAATTTGGAGAGGAAATGCAATGGAAATTGATGGTAGATGGTATACACAGCAACTAAGGCTTCAAATAATTGTCTCACACACTTAATTTAGGTTAATTTGATTGGACAAGGTTTGGTAAGGGCAATTAATGCTTGAGGCTTCAAATGGTTGACATGTAGCATTGTTTAATAATTCAACTCCAACTTTGACTCATCCTTTGACTCTATGTACATGAATTTTCGGCAGCCATATAGTCTAGGGGAAAATGGCCATTTTGTCCTTCTTGAATTGTTAAGGCAAAGCAAACAATTGAGGGGCGAAATGGTAATTTTGCACTTTCAGTCCAAACTTCACTTTTCCAATTCGAAATTATCATTTGGCAAAACCTCATTAAATTCCTATCCAGAATTGGAATTCTCTATTTCCAATTACCAATTTTTAGCTTCCATTTCATGATCATTCGTCCGTCGATCGTAACTTTAATTTATCTCAACTAACAGGCAGCTTTTGCAAACGTTACGCATATCGACTCTGTGATTCTCGTCACACTGAGGATAACTCAAGTTATGACAGCTTTGATTGTCATGTAATTGCGAGGGTTCATCGCTAGTTCCGACAGTTTCAATCGTCATATTTCGATTTAGGAAAAGTTACAAATTATACATTTGTTATCTGATCGGCCTTATTGGCTCTAAATGTTCCCTTGACAATCCTTATGATCAAAGCGTCATTTCATTTTTCGAGTTTCCTAGGTCCACGTACCTTGTCATGCGTTAGCCTTTCCATTTTGGTTAGTTTACTCAAGATTGATCAGAACTGAGCGAGACAAAATTGAAATACATCGAAAGGTACATTCACATTCAACAGCCTCAAAATGGTAGGAAATTAAAAGTGTCACACCCCACCTAGCGTTCAACACTCTTATGTACACCTCCTCACAATAACAATGGATGAATCAAAAATTGTATATGAAATGAAGTACTCTCGTTCTAAGAATTATAAAGACTTTTCCCTCTTCACACAGATATTTTGTCCCTTCGACCTAGAGATGTCTTTTATACTTTTTCGCCTCCAATCTAACCGTTGCAAGGCTTCCAGAAGAGGTCTCTCCAAAACTTCCCATTTGGGGATCGCCAAAGGAAAGTCTTCCCCGTTCAGATCAAATTGCCCATACAATTGCGATCCTATGTTTCCATATATGATTTCGTTCATTTCGAAAGTCTTATGTGTGTCTCCTTGATTTCGCATCCTTTATTGAGCTATATCCCCAAAAATCTTCAAGAATGATCCAGCTCGATTGTATCCGTTGTAGTGTATCGAGTAAGTGCATTTCATAGTTCTCTTGAAGTTCTAATTACTGTGCTTGAATACTCCACTCAGAGCTTGAGTATCATTCAAACATCTGAACTATCCCCGCTCAACATCTGAGGTCGAGCTAGCCTATGAGTCCCTTAGAAATCCCATATGAGAAAAAAACCTTTTGACAGATTCAATCTTTTGCATCCTCGCATCAAAAGATAATCTGCAAAATAAGTATTTCATGGCATTATCTTGAAACTTAACAGTACTCAGATTATTTTGTCAACTTCAAAATTACTTAGGGGTTTTTCTCAACAATCTCCCCCCTTTTGGTGATGACGAAACTCTCTACGGAAGTAACAATGTTATGACAAAAAAGGATGAGCAACTAGAGTTTAGGTACTCTTTAGTAAAATCTTGCTAAAAATAATTTTATCAATTTTATCCTTTGTTCTTCTTGTAAGAGCAAGTTCTAAAGTTCTAAAAGAGAGATACTTCAATATTACGAACAATCTCAGAACTTGTGAGTACTCTTTAAATTTTTGAATTTAAGCACAAGTATAGTTTCAGAGCATGAACATGGTGGCTGCCTTCCCAAGTCCCTGTGGAAACGGTGGGAAAGGAATTGAGTTAATTCTACTTGATTTTCTATAGAAATTAATCACATGCATGACAATCTTGAGTGGCATGATAAGAGCGGGCATATTGCTTGTGATATAGAATTGCTACACAATAGCTCAGAACTTGTAATTTTAACACATGCTCAAATTATGATAATTTTAACATGCTCAAGTTAACCTATTTTTACCAATATGTTACCAAACATACATATTAATAAAATGCTCAAGGTAAAGAACTTGTTCACCCGTTTGATTTAGAGAAGAAATAATATTTCTTTTCAGATCTTGTTCGTGCTGAACATGGGAAGTTGTGTTCTTAGATTTTCAATTGTGAAAACCCGATTGCATATCATGTTTGTATATACTCACATACTTTTTATAGCTATTGTACCTGATACAACTTATTATTCACAGAATATGACATTCACAGATACATACGCAACATAACATCCACAAAGATAAGTATATCTTGTTTGCACGGCGTATATGCACAACATCATACAGATAAGTATATCATGTTTGTAACCTTTTCTAACCTGTTTTGCATACTGTGTAACCTGTTTAACGGCCTTAACTATTATCTAACCTATTTTACGGTCATAACTTCTCCTTTTTGTATCTTTTGTAACTTCTCCCCCTTTTTGTCATTAGCACAAAGGGGCAAAGGAATGACCTATGAGATCAAACATAATAAAGTACAAAGATAGTGTCACTCCCCCTAAATATAAGAATCATCTAGTAAAGCATTGAGGGTGACATGTATCACTTGGTAAGAATAATTACTCCCCCTGAAAGATATAGCAATAATAATGGAGAGTAATTTCGACCCATCTCCATGCTATTAAATGGAAGTATATCGATCGGTGTATTCTAGTTATAACCCACTCGGAGTTGGCCACTCTTAAGTTAACTGACCAAAAGGGAAAGACTAACGCGGAGTTGGTTACGTGGACGTAGGGAATTTGAAAGAGAAAAAACACTTTGTGGAGAGAATATTTTGGGCCTGCAGAGATCGATCTAGGAATGATCATGGAATACCTTGCTAGCATTATACGTTGGGACTAGCCCTATCCCCCTCTAGGGGTATTTTAGTGATAGGTTCTATAGGAACTGGACGATCCTATGCGGGTGATTCCGCTTAATCAATGTGTAATTTGCGAAAATTTTCTAAATCGAATTTCGATGATCAGGACCGCAGGAGCTAGCGATAAAACCTCATAATTACATGACAACCAAAGTCTCCAAGGCTTGAGAAACCCCAAGGCCGATACGCGTAGCGCCTGCAAGAGTCGCTTATTAGTTTGAGATAAATTGGAATTTACAGTCGACGATGGCTCAACATGAAATTAGACCTCGAGATTTGGGTATTGGACATTTAGGAATTTCAACATTTGACTTGAAATGGACGTCGCCTCATTGAGGATTATTTATATTGAAAAAATAGAATTTTGGACAAAAAGTATAAAATAACCATTTTGCCCCTCGATCTTTGGCCTTGTCTTAAGAACTATGGAGGTTATTTTGGTCATTTGGACTTCAATAGGTTGCTGAAAATCAAGAGAGGAGTGTCATGTGATTAACCATGCCAAGTGTCATGTGGTTAGCCAAGCCAAGTGTCATCCTTTGAGAGGTTAGCCAAGCCAAGTGTCATCCTTTGTGGTTAGCCAAGCCAAGCATTAATTACTCTCACCTACCAATTTTATCTTCAACCAAGTGAATTATTGGTGGAAGACTCTCCCTCTCTCTCTTCATTTTTGTCGGCTAAGACTCTCTCTCCTCTTCTTCTTCCTTTTCTCTCTCGACCGAGAAGGACTCTCGCGGACAAATCAAAACTGCTTCACTGTTCTGGCCATAGCTTTGTCGTCCGACATCAGATTGAGGTAAAACCACCGCCATCCGAAAGCTTATCATTTTTCCATTCCAAGAAGTTATTATAAGCTCAATTGGTTTAAGAGGTGATTAATGAGCTGTTTGAAGTGAAAATGTGAGTTGTCGTCCAACTTGTCTTCGGCTCGCATCAATTTTGAATTGAGTCGTTCTAAGTCATCAGATGTCCAAATTGAACTCAATTTTTGCTCATGCATCCGTAAGACATTGAATTATAATATTATTAATTTTAATTTCAGAAAAATTCGATGGATAAATATCAGTTTACCTGCGAATGAAGCTGGTCATAAGGCCTAGAATAGGGCAATTTTAGCGGAATGATATTTAGGATGATTTGCCTGGATAGAATGACCCTTGGCATACTTAGAGGCATTGATTTAACACTGTGATGACATGAGTATAAGGTGTTGTGTGTGTTATTCAAGTAGTTGTGCAAGGGAATTAAGAAATGATTGAGTTTCGATGTGGTTTTCCTAGGCACGACATGAGAGCCTTGTTTGGTCGTGAGCTTGCTGACCTAGGAGGGTCGTTTGGATTGAATTTACTTGCTTGCTTGAAGAGTTAAGTGTTTCCTAAACCCTTACTTGAACATTAGAACACTATTGGATAGAGTGGTAGAATGAATTGATTGTTTGGTGAAGCCTATGGCTTGAATGACTTTGATGCGATTAGATGATGTTTATACTATGATATGTCGTGATGATATAGTTCAGCTATTGAGCCATGGATTCATATGAATTGGTTATGAACCCCTTGTTATTAAATTTACAATAGTGTCTAAGTTATTGAATTGATTATAATGTCTATGCTATATAGATGGATATAAATACCTATGCTATATAAACGGCTATAGTGTCGATGTTATATAAATGGGCTATAGTACCTCAGTGATCGCATTGGCTTGGTGCACCAGTGATACCGATTGGCTTCTATCCCCGGTAATATCGATTGGCAGTGAGCCCAAGTAATATTAATTGGCTATGAGTCCCAAAAGTACCGATTGACTTGTAGCTCTAGTGGTACCAATTGGCTATGAGCCTTGATGATATCGATTGGCCGGTAGCCACAGTGATATCAATTGGCTAGAGTGTCTAGAGAAGTACATTGCATTGGTGATTTTCTGCATCTAGTATTGTTTTGTGGTATGGGGGGACTAGTGATCAGGTTTAGGCTTAGGTTTCACTTACTGAGATATATATATATCTCACCCTATTGGGGATTAACTTTTTCAGGTCCCAAGCGAAGGAAGCCAGAGCATGTCATGGGATGGCATTTGAGGAAGTTGTTAGAGGAAATCATAATGAATATGATTGAGACCTTAGGAACTGTATATTATTTGGGGTTAGATTTGTAACTGGCTCTGACATTTATGAGAAGTGAATCCGCTTTTGTCCTAAGTCATCTTGTGTTGTTATAATTATATAGAGAAGTAACATCGCTTTCGTATGTTTGTATCATTTAGAAGTTTTAAATTGATGGGCCAACAGATCCTGGGTATCATCGAAACAAGACGGCCCTTATGGGATGTTTGCGTGCCCACCGAGTTCGAGGCATGACATCCCCGTTTGAGTGGTATCAGAGCAAGGTCAGCTCGATCCAATGTGATTGAGGTTTGGGAGTGATAGGAAGCGATGACTTGAGAACAATTAGGTAGTGAGACCTTTAGAATTAAACATGGATTGCTGAATCTTGAGGATTACTAGCTTGAACTTGTGTTGTATACTAATGGTTCTAGCATTGATTTTAATTGATGATCATGAGTGATTTTATGATTAAGGCTCACAAGGAAGTGAGTAGAAATTAAAGAGACATAAGCATGGATTTTGAGATAGTAATTGTGCTTGAGGTTAGTAGAGAATTGCTTATGAATAAGGGGTCGATTGGATTATATGATTGTGATCGTGGCTTGTCAATGGCCTAGCTTGGGGAATATGAGTTATAAAGAGACGACTGACATTAGTGGATTCAGGCTTGAATTGCGTTGTATCTTGATAGTTTAGTCATCGATTGCTATTGACAACCTTGGATGGCATGAGATGAGGTGTATATAAGGAAGCACACATGGAATATTTTGATTAAAAGCCAGTTGTGATCGACCACATATGGATTTGGCTTGAATAGCGACTAAACCTGGGGTATATGGTTGAATATATACAATTGATATGTGAGATGCGATGGTCCTTATGGAATTAGAAATCTTCGATGGATAAGAATTTATTTGCGGGCGATTGTGGTATGACAAATAGCGAGAACAAACATGTTGTGCTTGTGTTTGTGGCATTACAACGAAAGTTGATGAAGATGTATGAATGAGCTTATCATTATTGGATTTAATAAACTGTCGCTTGGTATGAAACAAGCGGATGGGATACCTATAAACCATAATGAAGTATGGTATGAGACGTGTGGAATGGAACTTTCTTCGTAGATGTATGACTTGGGACAACCTGCAATGATCAAATTTGATGAGGGTGGAGAGTGATCGCCGGGATAGAGCGGTCCGGACAAGGAACGGTTCCTAGCAGGCTTCTAAGATGGCGGTGAGGCAGGAATGACCTAAACCATAAATTGAAAGGGAAAGTCTAGGTATCAGGTTGAGTCCAATTATGGTTAAGATATGTATGGCGCAGGATTGATTCTCGAAGTGAATGTTCAAAAGTGGCTTGGCATGTGAAATGACGTTTGTGATTGGCATAATTAAGAGCTTTGTGCTTGACATGGATGCCTTTGAAAAAGAAAAGTGATGCTGTGATTGGCATATTAGGGTGTTTTATGATTGGCATCATGTGGTTGTTATGGCCAAGGTCTAATTGAGAGATTAGACGACGTGTGCAGAATTTATATCCCGTTGAACTGATGCTTATTGAGATTAAGATAGCCTGTTGTAATTATGCTAGAGTGACAAATGCTTTACTCTTAAAGCATGAATAGTTGGTTCACTAAAGTGATGCCTTGAGCGGTTGCTTGGTGTTGACCTAGTTGAGTTTTGGCCTAGTTGAGGCTTGCCTAGCAATGGCTGTTAATTAAAAAATTGTCTTGTTGAGGCTGGCTTGTGGTGTGGTTGTTGCTTAAGGATGATTTGAAATCCTTGAATAATGAGCAATTAGTTGAGAGTTGTTTGGGAACATCTATATGGTTGATGGTAAAAGATAATGAGATGAGCAGCCCGATATTGCTAGACTTGAGTAGATGACTTAAGTCTTTGATTCTTGGAGGGAATCATAGTGGTTCAAGTGACATGAGAACCTAGGGACGTCGAACGACCAAAGTACGATAGTAGAAGAGCATTGGGCTCAAGTATATATGGTATGGAAGATCCGAAAACTGAGAAGAATCATGAGGATTGAGTAAAGATGAACGACTAGAGTATGAGTCATGGAAGAGAATATGGCTTGATTTTGTTAATCGTGTGAGACCCAAATGTAATGAGGGGTCGTGAGAACTTTAAACGGAAATGAGAAAAAATTTATGGGTAGGCAAGCTCGAGGAGGAGTTGCCAGGATTGCCTAAGTCACTGTGGTGACAAATGCTAGTACCAATGAGTTAAAGTGATGAAAGTCACAAGAAAGGTGACTCCGAGATTACTCATTTTCAAAGTAAGAACGTAGAAAAGAATCACGAGAGTTCAAATAGTTTGTGAGATGGATCATGAAGTTGAGGTCGAGTAAGGTTCAGCGGAGAAAATGAGTTTGAAATTGCCTTCTTATAAATTGAGAGTTTTGTGAGGAAACCTTAGAAATTTTGGGTACACTGAAGAAAGTGACCCTGGCAGTTTTTAGCCTTAAGAGACTGTTAATAATTGGTGAAATGTCACCAAAGGAAGAGCTTTCCTCGAAGGCACGATATCTGCCTGGACTATCTCTGTTGAGTTGTTCGATGGAAAGTATCCTCATGGGATTGCTCGAGAGCAAATGTTGTTTAGATCCTAATAATCTTGAAAGGATCCGAGCACGATCGACCAGTGTGAGACAGAGTTATCAAGGTTGTTTAAGCATATGTTAAAGGTGGTCAAGGACCTTTTGAATGAGAAGTGAAACCCCCGAGTGGATTCGAATTTGAAAGCCTTATGGCTAATTGCTATTCCTGATTTTAAGGAACTCTAATGAATTTTAATAAAATGAGTAAATGATTGGAAGAAATGCGAGTAAAAGAACTCCTACTCATGGATTACGAGTGAAGATATGTTCATTATGGAACATGAAACGCAGCTGCGAGAAACAGCTATTACCTTAGCACAAGGCTTGCAATGAGGGATTGACATTTTGTTTCTTTCGTTGTGAGAAAACTAAGGAAAGAGTTATGTCAGTTATCATACATTGTGATTGTGACATTCTGATTTTTCCTGTCATTTTGAGACTTATTAATGAGAATATATCTAACGATATTTTTCAGTCGCATCTCGCTCGGATTTGATCAATCTCGAGTTAACAAATCAAAAGAGAAAGATTAACGCGAGACAAGGTACGTGGACCTAGGGAATTCGAATAGGAAATGACACTTTGACCACAAGGATTGTCGAGGGGACATTTAACGCCATGAAAGGCCGATCTAAGAACGATTAAGTAATGCATTGCTAGCATTATACAATTGGAACGTGGGTGATGCCGCTTAACCAATGCATAATTTGCAAAATTTTCCTAAATCGAACAGTGACGATCGAGACCGTCGGAACTACTAATAGACCCTCGCAATTACATGACAACTAAAGTTGCCATGAATTGACTAGCCCTAAGTGTGATATGAATCACAGAGTCGATATGCGCAACGTCTGCAAAAGCCGCCCATCAGTTCGGAATAGGTTGGAATCACATCTGATAGAGAAAGAATTCATAAATGAGTCTCGAAATTAGAAAATTGAGAATCAAGAATTCCAACATTATAATTGGATTGGACGCCGCCTCATAGAAGAGAATTGGAATCAGAAAAACGACGTTCCGAAAGTCGAGGGTAAAATTACCATTTTGCCCCTCAAGCCTTAACCATGCCTTAATAATTGGATGAGGGTATTTTGATCTTTCACAACACCCCAAGGCTGCCGAAAATTGAGTGAAATTACAGCCCTTGGGTGAGCCATTGATTGACATGAAGACAAGTGCCAGAGGATTAGGCATTGGCATTTAATGTCCAACTTTTAACCTACCATTCTTGCAAGTTTGACTCTCAAATTTGTGTGTGTACCTCTCTCTCACCTCATCAGTCGAGCATCACCTTCATTCTTCCATTTTCCTTCTTATTAATCCTTTTTCTTCATCGCCGAGAGAGCTCTAGTCCGACCAGGTTCTACTGCTACCATCGCCGCTGTCGTGCTCCACTTCTGGCCACCACCTAAACTTAAGCTGACCACCAGCATCTTCCTCATCCTCTTGCCAACAGCCTCCAACTTGAATCAACTCATTTGAACTACTAAGGGGTTTCGACTAGCCATTCTCCCAAAAGTCGACGGAAACCGTCGCAGTTGAAGATAAGCTACTATTTATACTCCGTAGGACCCCGAAACTTTCGAATCTTTCAGTCAAATTTTGTGGACATCTAGAGAACTTGTAGAATGAGTTGTGGTAAAAAGTTTGGATAAATTTGATGGAGTTTTGACCTCAAATGGGTCTTGTGTTTGAAGGGCAAAAACTGACCGACTGAGGACTTGGAGGAACCAACACCATTTGTGGACTTTCCGACGTCATCTTGACTTCAAATTTTTGGTGAGGCTTACCAACTCCTATAAATACATGTTAGCAAGTAGATTAGTGGTTAAATTAAAGATTTAGAATGGTTTATGGGCTGATTAGTTGAGATATGCACAGAACCGAAAATGCCCTATTTCAGTTTTATGCCTACTGAATCTATGGGGGGCTATTGGTGATGGAATTGAGTCTCAAATTTATCGTTGAGGTGTATTAGGATGTCGATGAACATGTCATTGAGGTTTATGCTTCATGGATTGGTGAATTGAGCAAGAAAAATTGATGAATTGGATTGATTTTCAATAGGTGCAAGGCTACCTTGTTTCAGGAATTGTTGGACCGAGTGATTGAAGTACTTGGAAGAAGAATTTTGTTGAATTAAGCTTGAGGTAAGAAATTTCTAAACCTTGGCTAGGTCGAGGGGTGTGATTTCAATAAAATTGGATTAATTCAACAAAATTGGATTGATTTCCAATAGGTGCGAGGCTGCCTTGATACCCTGAGGCGCTGAGGCATGGGGTTTGTATTGAATTGTACCCTGATGTATTAAGATGCGGGGCTGAAATGCCCAATGTCCTAATGTATTGAAACGCGAGATAGAATTTGAGATGTGTCGACACAAGCCTGGAATGAAATTGAAAAACCTGATGTGTTTACGCGGGTTTGTCAATGAGATGGTGTGAGGCGTATTTACGCGAACCAAACCTGAGGCGTTCTAAATGCGGGCGTGAATCAAATGGAGACATGGAAGGGTGGAAGGTGTGATCTGGCTTGGTAATATGTGCCTGATTCCACTGATGTGATATGATGCGATGATTGCATGCTTGACACTCGTTTGTATCCATATGTTATTTAATTACTGCTGAATGCCTCATGTGATTACCTGTGCATTTTTGTTCGTGATTGTATTCACCTGAGTGTATGGTCAGCCTAACCTAGAGTTAGGACCTGTCCTATTGAGATGTAAATCTCACCCCGTCCTGAGATCACATTTTCAGATCCCAGATCATGAGCATGCTGCCAATCAGACTAGGTGATCCAAAGGAGATGTCTGCGTATTTTGAGGAGTTCTCAGACGGACGGGGGACTATGTACATCGGGAAGTGTACAATAGTTTCGGTTGATGAGGGTGGAAAAAGCTGAAAGCCTCATAGGTTCGAGGCTTGGTTTCAAAGGGTAGGGGGAGTTACTACGAGACCACTAAAGCTCACTAAGGTACCCCGTGAGATAATCCCTAGTTGGTGTCATTCCGCTTGGGATTCTGTGGAGGTTGAGGGGTCAGCGGGTGGCTCGAGGAATATTCCTGAGAGGACCCCAACCCTAGAAGACACCAACGAGGTCATTGAGGTCAAAGCCTTCAAAGGCGACTTGGTGGAGCAGTTAGTAGACGAGACGATGAAGGATACTGTAGAGGTGCGCTCGGAGACCTTCTCGGAGTACGAGCCTACCGAGGATGCTGAGGAAGCTGACGACTCCAGCAGTTCGACTTAGGTGTTTCCGTTTTCTGGACTGTTAGTTTTTTTATGACCTCAATGCCTTGTTTCCTATTTTTTAGAGATGTTGATGATCGTCTTTTGTTCTGGTCTTGTCACCCCTACCGACCAGCATGTTTAGTTTGCCAGTGCTTTTGTATAAACAGTTGGGAGGATATGTATTTATTGGTGTTCTCATTACCCAGGTTCCATTTTTATTATTATAATGGAGGAGTTTGTAACTATCGCTTCCACTTGCTATCGATATTATGCATCTCCCAATATATGTGAATCTTGGGACGTTCGAGAGAGTTTGTGCTTGTAGGATGTTGCGTGCTCGTGCCCGAGGCGCGGGGCGTGACATCCCCGCCTTGCTTGGTATCAAAGCAAAGTCAGTTCGATCCGAAGTAAATTGAAGATTGGAGTGATAATGAGGACTAAGTTGAGACAATACGGGTAGCGAGACCTTAGGGAACTTGTTAGGATAAGGCATGAGGTGCATGGCATATGATTTGCCTCATGTGGTTGACATTTAGTCGTGACACGATTATGCTGGCTTGTGAGGATAAAGTTTCATGCTTAGCGCTGAAAGTCATATTTGGATTTGGGTCATTTAAGTAGATGAGCATGGCTAATTTTGGTGAATCGTTGAAGTGGACAAAATGGAGTAATGGCCATGGACTGTTTAGTGAAGTGCCTCTGGAATTAGTTGCGTGGCAGGTCGTTATGTTATGACTGCTTCTGTTAAGGCATAGTTTGGTAGCTCTGGAATTGGTTGGATGAATGAGTTACTAACTCCTCGATGAAATTGTAGTGGTCCAGGCTTAGCGAAAGCATGTAAGAATGAGCAATCCACCTAGAAGACCTAGAAGATCCAGGAGCGGAGCCTCTAGTTCGAGGCCACCTATGGCGGAAGACCCGGGGATGGACGAAATGCTGAAAGCACTAGAAAAGATTGGTGACCTCATTGACAGACGAACCCAGAATAGGGATGCTGCCATAACTCAAGCGGTAGGAACCGTTATAGTTGCCGTCAACGCCAGTAATAGCAATAATGGGTGTGACATTCTGATTTCCAATCAATTTCAGACTCATTAATGAGAAGTAAATCTAGAGATGTATTTCAGTCATATCTCGCTCGAATTTGATCAATTCAAGTAGGCGGACTGAAAGGGAAAGGCTGACTCGAGACAAGGTACGTGGACCTAGGAAACTCGAGTAGGAAATGGCGTTTTGACCATAAGGATTATCGAGGGGACATTTTGAACCATAAAAAGGCTGATCTAAGAATGATTAAGGAATGTATTTGCTAGCGTTATACGATTGGGGCGCGGGTGATACCGCTTAACCAATGTATAATTTGCAAAATTTTTCTAAATCGGACAGTGACGATTGAGACCATAGGAACTAGTGATAGACCCTGATAATTACATGACAACCAAAACTGCCATGAATTGACGAGCCCTAAATGTGATATGAATCACAGGGTCAATACGCGTAACGTCTGCAAAAGCAGCCCGTCGGTTCGGGATAGGTTGGGACCACGTCCGATAGAGAAAACAATCAGAAACGATTCTTGAAAATTGAAAATAGAGAATCAATAATTTCAACGTTATATTCGGATTGGCCGTCCCCCTATCGAAGAATATTGGAACGAGAAAAACAACGTTTCGGACGTCGGGGGTAAAATTATCAATTTTCTCCTCAAGCTTAAGCCTTGCCCATGCAAATAAAGAAGGGCATTTTGGTCTTCATACACTCCTCAAGGCTACCGAAAAAGTGAAGGAATGGTGGCCGTTGGATCAAGCTTGAATAACCCTTGGACATGTGTCAAAGGATAGACTAAAGAGTGGTCATGTCCACTATTGGCCACCTACCATTCAACCCCTTGACTTGAGCCTTGCATATAGACTCTTTTCTCTCTCTCTCTCCTCTTTTGACCGGCCATACACCCCCCACAAACCCACGACCACAACTTCTTCATCTTTCTTCTTCTCTACCGCTGGCGACAGCTTCTGACCCTCCTGTTCGCAGCCATCGACGAGCCCCTCTAGCTACCATCAGCCGGTGCGCCAACCACCTGAGACTAGCCCCACCTCTTATCGAACTCCTCGAAGTGGAAGCACATCGATTGGACCACCGAGGAGCTCCGGTTAAGCTTTTTCCCGGAAGCCGATGGAATCGAACTCAATCTGAGGTAGGTGAAGTTTCTGACCCCTTAGGAGACCGAAATGTTGGAGTTGAGACCAAATTTTGTGGAGATCTAGGGAACTTGTATATCTATCTGTGGTAAAAATTTGAGCTTGATTTGATGAAGTTTTGACCCCAAATGGGTCTTGTAAACTTTGGACAGAATCTGCCGATCTGCGACCTTAGAGGATCCGGCGACTCTTGACGAGATTTCGGCGATGACTCAACCTCAAACTCTCGGTGAGACCCTTATACCCTTAGATAGACATGTTAAGAGGTAGGGTAGTGATTAAATAATGGATTTGGTGGAGATTTAGGGCTAGTTGTGCTCGGCTTGCATAGAACCGAAAATACCCGGTTCGGTTCTGTGCAAGACCGAATCTGTGGAGGCTGATGGCTATGGGTTTTGAGTCTCAAATTGATGATTTATATATGTTAAGATGATGAGGATTGTGTTATGGAGGTTTGTGGTTCGTGGATTAGTAAATTGGACAAAAGAAATTGACGAATTGATTGGAAATTCTAGGTTGCGCGGTGTGATTGGTCTTGGACCGTTGGAGGCCGAATCTTTGAGGACTCAAAAAGAAAATTTTTGTGGTATTAAACTGAAGGTAAGGGAATCCTAAACTTAGGATAGGAAGATTAGACTCGATTGGGCGAGTCGGATGGAATTGAGATGGTATCTTAAGAAGCTTGGCATGAATGGTCCTTGTGTATGCTATGAGGGTATAGGTGACCCTAATGTTTGCTTTATGCTTGTCTCTTGAGTAATTGGTCACTTGTGAATGTGTATTAAATCGCCTTGCATGCCATGGGTGTATGATTGTGATTGAGTTGCACATTGCATTATGAATGTGAAATGAATTGAGAATTATGGCATGAGTGAGGTATGGCGGGACCCTGAGGCGTGTGAGATGCGGGGTGATGTGGTGGATACCTTGAGGCGCTAAGGCGTGGGGTTAGAGGTTGTGTGACGCCCTGATGCGATCTAATCGCGGGGTTGAGATGGCCACGGTTCTGATGCGTTTACGCGGGACGGAGATATGAGGTGTCAACACTGGTCTGGAGTATCATTGAAACCTAATGCGTTTACGCGTGTTGTCAATGATGATTTGATGCGTTTACGTGGACCAAGCTTGATGCAATATAATCGTGGGCATGAGAATGAGGCAAAAAGGGAAATGGTGAATGTGGTGATGTGGCAGGATGAGTATGCATATCATCTGAGTGTATTATAATGCTATAATTGTGTACCTGTCATCTGTGTATTGTTATCTATGCTTGCATTTGCCTCGTATATTTATGAGTTTGACTTATTGGGGTATGTGACTGCTTGAGTGGACGGTCAGCCTAACCTACGGTTAGGACCCACCTTACTGAGATGTGTATCTCACCCCATTGTGGACCCCTTATTTTTACAGATCCTAGGCCTTGACGATGTAGCCCATTCATTTGGAGACCCAAAAGAGATGTCCACCTATTTTGACGAGTTCCCTGATGGGCAGGGAATTATTTATGTAAGGAAATGTACTGTTGTCTGGGTACACGAGGGTAGTACGAGCTGGAAGCCTCACCGATATGAGGCTTGGTTTAGGAAAGCAGGGATGTGTCGATTGGGCCGCTGAAGCCCCATGAGGTGCCTGAGGGAGTTGTTCCTAGCTGGTGACACCCTGCTCGAGACTTAGACCAGGTTGAGGGGTCTGTTGCCGAGTCAATGAATGGACTGGAGAGGACCCTGACCATAGAGAACACGGAGGAGGAGGTCATTGTGGTCGAGACAACCAAGGAGAATCTCATAGAGCCATTTGCTGAGGAGACCGCTGAGGATACTATAGAGGTTCGTTCTAAGACCTTTTAGGAGTACGAGCTTACGGAGGATGCCGAGGACACTGGGGACTCCAGCAGTTCTTCTTAGGAGCTCCCAGTTTGTCGGTTGGTCTTTTAATGGCGACCTTGACCTTGTTTCTTAAACTAGAAAGCATTTTGGTAGTGCGTGAGTTTCCTGACATTTTTCCTCAAGAGTTGCCAGGGTTGCCACCAGAGCAAGAAATAGAATTCGTGATTGAGTTAGCTCTCGGAACGGAGCCAATCTCAAAGGTACCCTATAGGATGTCCCTATTAGAATTGAAAGAGCTAAAGGTACAAATGCAAGAATTACTGGATAAGGAATTTATTTGATCGAGTGCTCACTGTGGGGAGCGCCAGTGTTGTTTGTGAAGAAAAAGGATAGGTCCTTGCGCTTATGCATTGACTACAAACAATTGAATCAAGTGACTGTAAAGAATAAGTACCTATCGCCGAGAATTGATGACTTATTCGACCAATTGCAAGGAGCTACGGTAATCTCTAAGATTGACTTGAGGACCAGGTGTCGCACCCCGAACCTATATATCACGCGAACATTCTTGTCCATGTCGTTCATTCATGAACACTCCAGGATCCAATAGCCAATAACATACAACTCCTTTAATCAAATGCGCGCAGAAGCGATGCCACCTCCCTTTATATAAATAAAACCACATACCAATGACTTAGGACATATACAGCTATCACACTTGGAAGTTTTCTCATTAAACAATTACTAAAAGATCAATTCTCAATTCACCAATCGAAAGTACAACCTAATATCATCAAAAGATAAATCCAATCTAGTGCAATTGATTGACTATCTCTTCAAGTGCCAGTCCTTGGCAAGCTCGTGCTACCTTCGCTTGGAACCTGAAAGATGTAAGCCCCCACTAGGGTGAAACATAAATCTCAGTAAGATAAATCCCAACCCTAGGTTAGGCCGATTGTCCACTCAGGCAGTCTCGTCCCTTAACAGATCTAAACTCATGAATCCAAAGGTATAGCAACCACAATTCAATAAACAACAACATGTAGAAGACAAGCATGTATTTATGATCTCATATCACACACAAATGCACATATGTGCTCGGCCTGTCACTTCGCCACATCGATCAACCTCTTCCAGCCTCATTTCTAGCCCGCGATTAGATCGCCTTAGGCTCGGCCCGCGTAAACACATCAGACCATCGTCGGTGACCCGCGTAAATGCATCGGATCCCGAATTATCACCACGCAGGGTTTATGAGCTCATCCTCTATCCCGTGATTATATTGCATCAGGACTGTGGCTATCTTAACCCCCGCGACTCCGTCGCATCAGGGCGCCATCTTATCATACTTCACCCCGCGATCTCGTCGTATCAGGGTCGCAACCTTCCGCCCCGCATCTCACACGCCTCAAGGCCATGCCATGCTATGCTCATGCCACAATCAGGACTTATGCTTTGACTCTCAATTCAAAGGCACATTCAGTGGCAAGTGCATTTAAACACATTTCATAAATTCTGTGGCATGCGGGCAAATCAAATGACATACAAACATGGCAATAACGCAAGCATAAACAACGTCACAAACATTCATCCTATAACCTCTTGGGACACATCAAGCTATCGCATTTGGGAATATCCTCATAAATAGATCCAATAGGCCCTCGGCTTACCCAATCGAGTCCACTCTTCTTAACATAGGATTAGGAATTCCCTTACCTTTGATTTGGCGACACAAATTACTCCTCTTGAGCCCCAAGGTTTCGGCCTTCAATGTCCACAACCAAACTTGTCGCACAACCTAACATATTCGACCAATATCATCAATTTCCATACCTAATTCCTCAATCCATCAATCCTAATTGCTCATAACACAACCCTCAATATCTTATCACATCATAAACACCAATTTGGAACTCAATATTACCAACCTCAGCCTCCAACAATTCGGTTTTGCCTGGTCTTGCACAGAACCGAATCGGTTCTTCTTGGTTCTATGCAAACTAGGCACAATTAGCTCTAAACCAACTCTATGGCCATCATTTACTCATCATCCTAACTCTTAACATGTCTAGTTAAGGATCCAAGAGGCTCACCGAAGATTTGAACTTGATTGGTTGCCGAAAACCCTTTGAAGTCGCCGGATCCTTCCTTGGTCAGTAACCGACCGATTCTGGGCAAGATATACATGGGTGGTTCATGGTAAAAAACTTATCAAATAAATTTTCAATTTTTACCACAGATTCCTACACATGTCTACTGTGTCTCCACCAAAGTTATACTTTAAAATTCAAGAATTCGACCTTCAAATGGACTAAGGAGCAAACCTACCTCAGGTTGGCTCCAATTCTGTCGGCCTGTGGGAGAATGCTTGCTCCGAATTCTACAGAGCTCCAAATGACTTGATTCAAGTTGGAGGACGTCGACAAGAGGTGGATCTAGGCTGTGGTGGTTAGCTGGCAGTAGCTGATGGCCGAAAGTAGCCCCCATGGGCACTGAATAGAGGCTCCATAACTGATCGCTGGTTCCTCCAAGTCAGTTTCTGGGTGAAATGTAGAAGATCGGTTCATGGTCAAAAACTCATCAAATCGAGCCCAACCTTTTACCATAAATTTCTACATATCTCAGCTTGATCTCCACAAAATTTGAGCTATAGATTCCAACATTTCGACCACCAAAGGGATTGAGAACCGAACCTACCTCAGATTGGAGCAGTTTTCGTCGACTCTCGGGAGAATCCTTGCTCTGGCTCCTCGGTGCTCCAAATGCTCCGATTCTTGTTGGAGAATGTTGGCAAGACATAGATATTCATTTGGGTGGCTGGCCGGCGTCCAGGGGTGGCCGGAGGTGGTCGTGGTGGCCGGCGAAGTGGAGCCCAGATTCTGGTCGCCGGTGAATAGAAACTGGAGGAAGAAGAAGATGAAGATGGCGTGAGTTTCTTGGGGTGGTCTGGCCCAATGGGCTGTGGAGAGAGAGAGGAGAGAGAGATTTTGTGTTATATCCAATGGCATTGGTCAAGGCTTTGAATGGTAGGTATGTAAAGTGGACATGACTATTCTTTAAGTCATCCATTGACACATTTACCATTTGATTTTCTAAGATGATCCAAGGGCCATGCTTCCTCCTTGAGTTTTGGCAGCCTAGAGGGGTTAAAAGTCCAATTTGTCCGTCTCCAATTACAAGGGAAAAGTCTTAAGCTTGAGGGCAAAATGGTCATTTTACCCCCGACGTTCAGAACGTCGTTTTTCTCGTTTCGAAAATCTTCGATAGGGCGACGACCAATCCGAATAACGTTGGAATTCTTGATTTTCCATTTCAAATCTTTCAAGACTCGTTTCTGATAATTTTCTCTATTCGATATGGTTCCAGCCTATCCCGAATCGACGGACGGCTTTTACAGACATTACGCGTATCGACCCCGTGATTAATATCACGTTTAGGGCTCTCAACTTGTGGCGGCTTTGGTTGTCATGTAATTGTGAGGGTCTGTCACTAGCTCCTAAGTTCTCGATCTTCACCGTTCGATTTAGGAAAATTTTGCAAATCATACATTGGTTAAGCGGCATCACCCGCGCCCCAATCGTATGACACTCACAAGGCATCCCTTAATCGTTCTTGGATCGGCCTTTTTGTGGCTCTAAATATCCCCTCGACAATCCTTATGGTCAAAATGTCATTTCCTATCTGAGTTCCCCAAGTCCACGTACCTCGTCTCGCGTTAGCCTTTCCCTTCTGGTCGGCCTACTCGAATTGATCAGGTTCGAGCGGAATACGACTAAAATACATCCCCAGATACACACTTCTCATTACTGAGCTTGAAATCGACTGAAAATCAGAATGTCACAACTCTTCCCCCTTAAAGAAATTTCGTCCTCGAAATTTGCAATCCTTCCCATCCATCCAATCCTTTGGAGGTGTAGGGCCTCGTCGCATCCTCACTCTTCCGGATAATCCCTTCTAATTCAAGGCCATCCTTCTCTAGGACTTATCTCCTTTAGTCCTTAATCCAATGGGCTTCTCTCCATTCTCTTTTGGTATTAATGTCATTTGCCGATGGCTCATCCTCGAGCATTCACCTTATCTCTTTCATTTGTCTATGGCCATCATTGTCAAGCCCTCGCCAAAATGCGCTCTTTAATATCCATACCATTCCACGTATCCCTCCTTTCAAGCTTCCTTTCGCGCCAACAGAGATTTCAGGGCTTTATCAATTTGTCCTCCACTAGTCAAATCGAGTTATGTCTCTCTTAACTCCTCAAATGACTCCATGACTACTTCTGTAGTAATCCATTCTCGTTTTCATTCGAAGATTCCCTTGGATCGAGGTGGTCCTTCAACCTTCGTCGTCATGTCCTTCCCTTCCATCGACACTTCTAGCGCTCGACTACGGCATAGAGAGATCTCAACTTTCAACCTTATCACCGATATATATAGGCGCATCTTTGCACATCTTTGTGCCATCCCCAGGAAATATCATGATTCCTCCTTGGAATCGTACTTCCATCCATGGACCTCAAGGGTTCCATCCTTTCCTATAATTCGTCCCATATCGGTGTTTAATCATACCACACTCAATTTCCTTATGGCCTTCAGGCTAGGTGTTTTTAGTAGTCATTATGCTAGTTCATTAGCGAACTCCAAACTTAGAATTTGAGTCTCTTAACTCTCATGGGAAGATCTGTCCCTCCATTGCCCATTACTCAAGGCTTAACTCTCGATCATGGGCATTCGCTGAACAATTCACCCTTTGAGCGGTCCACACTCTCAATCTCTTATAGTTCACAAACTCTTGAGGTCTTTTCTTTGCACAAGCAACGCTTCTATACCTACCAGCAACTCTATACACCTGCGTTGCCTCTTAATTAATTCCCCTCGGGATATTGCTACCTCATACTCTTGTGGTAGGTGTTGCCTTGCAACGTTCTTTTACTCAAACAACATTTCCCAACTCTATCATGAGGACATTCGTAGACCATTCCAATCATGCTCTGAGCATGCCAATTCATATTGCATTATCGTTACAACGTACAAACCATATCCATTTCACATCGTCTTATTATGCCTCGAGCTTCATCGTGTTCATAAACCACACAGTCATTAGCTCAATTCGAGTCCTTGAAAACTCCTTTCACGTTCATTCGCCCATCGGGTCACCACTCGTCTTTAGTCCGTTTCACCAATGGAATAACTCTTGTAGGGAGTCTTTCCATGGTCTGTCTATTACTATTCACCAATCTCAGTAAATCTCAACTTCCCGCAGCTTGCATCGACCATAGTCGATTCATCGCTCATTCCAATCCTCAAAAGACTTATCACTTATTCCCATGCATGCATCTTACTTCATGAAGTTCATAACTCGCGCTCTTCATATTTAGCATGCAGTAGACATTTCCTCAGAGCCCATATGACACTCTCCAAAAACCGTTCATGTTTCTCTCGGCTCTTTACACGCATTCAACCATTGCCTCTCAAGGTGGTAACGACCAATTCAACCATTTCTTGGGCACTTGATTCGACTATTATCAACTTCCTTCTACTAAGTGTTGAATCTTTCCAACTATTCCTCGCACCTTTCTCTCTTGAGCTCAGACCTTAACTCTCTATCGTCATAGGTCTCCTCTAGGACCGCACGACATTTTTCTTTATCCTTGACACTCTTCTCCTCAAGAAGCATCAGTGTTAGCTTCTGAGTTTCATACTCGCTAAGTCGACCTTACCCATTTCCGATTGTTCCACTAAACGTCGACATCTTCTTGGAATTCAACATTGTCTTTGAAACAACCTCTTAGATTTCACTTCTAAGAGTCATTCAGTTCCTACGTCTTCTTTCCCGGTTTAGACGCCCCTTCATCATACTGAGACAATTTAGAGCCTTTCTTTCTTTTACAATAGAGTTTCTTACCCTAAGGAAGAAACTACACAATTTTGTGGCATTTTCTTACTTCAAATTCACCTTGTACTTCTCATTCCATAAGACGGCAATCTTGGAGTCTGCGCCAACGGCAACACCTTTACTCCAGAGATCAAATGCCACCATGCTTTCGCATTCTCTTTCCCGAAACTCAGTCACCTCTAGTGACAATATCTGTTTGTCCTTGGGTCTTCACCCGTCGCTTGTCGAATGGTCAATTCGATCACTTCAAATCACTTTGCAAGTGTTCTTCAAGCATTCCTTTCGCTTACTAATTCATCCACTGGAATCATAACCAGTCAGGACTATCAAGTCCGTTCACTTTCCTTTTCGTCAGCGACCAATTCATGGTTCAATCGCCCTCTAAGATCAATGCCCTATTCTTTAGGGAACAACAACTCATGATTTCATTCTTCATGGTTTCAATTCAACCAACTAAACCTAGGAAATCATTAACTTCAGGCAATCTAGCATGTCAATTCTTCTTCGACCTTATTCACAACAGAAAAGACCTACTACTCACTTTCCACTATGGGCCTTCACCCGACCTTGAGAACTCTGTCTCTCACCGGTCGAGCATCTCATGATCCTTGTAACAGTATCAGGATCCAAGCAATCCTTGCTCTTAATCAGCCCCAGGATGACTCTTCCCATCGAACAACTCAACAGAGGTTGTCAAGGCAGATCTCATGACTCCGAGGAAATCCTTCCTCTAGTGACCATTCACCCATCCTCAATAGCCTCTTAGGGCTAGTACTGCCAAGGTTATTTTCTTTTTTCAGTGTATCCAAAACCTCTAAGGTTTTCTCATTGAGGTCCTCAATTCAGAAGGAGACAATTTCAACTTTCATCTCTCTACCTGACTCATTCAATTTTAGTCTTATACATAATCTCACAAGCTTTTACAAGCTCTCATGGTTCTACCCACACATTCAATTTTGAAAAGACTCACTCAGAGTCACTTTCTTCGTGACTTCCATCACTTAACTCCTCCGCACGAGCATTCACCACCACAGTGATCTAGAGAATCATGGCAGCTCCTCTCCGAGCTTGCTTAATCGACAATTTTTCCAATCTCCATTTAAAGCTCTCACGACCCATTCAGCTTTTGAGTTTCGTACGATCAACCGATTGAGTCATATTCTCTCTTATACACATACTCTATTCACCTATCTCTACTCAATTCCATGATCCATCTTAATTCTTGGATCTTCCATACCACGTATCCTCAAGCCCAATGCTCTTCTACGACCACACCTTGGTCGTTCCACCTCATTAAGTTCCCATGTCACTGGAACCACTATGATTCCTTCCAGGAATCCAAGACTCAAGTCGTCTACTCAAGTCTATCAACCTCAGACTGCTCATCTCAATATTTTTCACCATCCATCTGTGGTTCCCAAACAACTCTCTAATGGTTCTCAAGCAATTCTCAATTAATTGCCGAATATTCAAAGATCTCAAATCATCCTTGGTTGGCAATCCTTCCTTAAGTCAGCCTCAACAATGCAACTTCTCAACTAATAGCCTTTACTAGGCTAGCCTCAACTAGGCAACTATCACACAAGCACTCAAAACAGCGATTCACCAGGTCAAAAGTTCATACTCTAGGCCTAAAGGCATCTGCCTCTCTAGCATAGTCACAACAGATTATCTCATCTCAACAGGCCTCGGTATAAACCCGTACGTCATTTAACTTCTCATTTATATCCTGGCCAAGCCAATCACACGAGGCTAATCATCAAACATGCCTAACTGGCCCATCACAACCATCACTTTTCTTTTTCTAAGGGCGTTCATCGGCAAGTACAAAGCTTTTAAACATGCCTCTCATAAGCATCATTACACAGGTCATGCCACTTTCAATCATCCTCGATGAGAATCAATCCCGTGCCATACATTCCTTATCCATAATTGGACTCAATCTGATAACTAGGCTTCCCTTTCAAGTTATGATTTGGGTCATTCCTACCTCTACCATCTTAGAAGCCTACTAGGAGCCGCTCCTTGTCCAGATCTCTCTGTCTCGGCGATCACTTCCCGCCCTCATCAGACCTGGCCATTGCAGGTTGTCCCAAGCCATACATCTACGGAGAAAGCCCCGTTCCACATGTCTCATATCATGTTTCATCACAGTTGATAGGTATCCCATCAACTTGTCCCATACCTTGCGACGGCTTATTAAGCCCAACAGCGATAAGTCATTGCATGCACCCTCATCGACTTTCATTTCAAAGCCACAAACATAAGTATAGCATGACCGTCCTCATTACTTGTCTTGTCAAAACCGCCTTCAGATCAATTCCTATCCATTCAAAAGTTCTATTTCCGCCAATGATCGTCACACCTCACAGATTAATTGCCTATATTCAACCCTATACCTCAAGTCCAGTCAACATTCAAATCAAATCCCTATGCATTTGATCAAAACTGATCCTCAATTCGTACACTCCTTATATTCATCTCAACTCATATCACCTAGGGCTGTCAATAGTAATTGATAGCTAGATCATCAAGATATCACGCAATTCAAGCCTGAGTCCACTAATGTCAGCCGCCTTTTATAATTCGTACTCCTCAAGTTGGGTCATCGACAAATCAAGATCGCAACCACGCACCTCAATTGACCCTTCATTCATAAGCAATTTCCTATTATCCCCAAGCATAATTACTACCTCAAGGTCAATGCTCATGACTCTCCAATCACAGCTTGCTTCCACTAGAACTTTAATCACCATTTAACTTAAGATCATCCATTAAAGTCAACTCTAGGACCACTCAAGCGTACAAAAATTCAAGCCTACGTCCTCAAGACTCACAACCCAGGCCTAGTCCTATAGACTTCACTATCTAACTGTCCTCAAGTCATCGCTCCTTACCACTCCAGATCTCAATCACAATAGATCGAGCTGACCTTACTCTGATACCAAACAAATGGGTATGTCGCGCCCCAAACCCATCGAGCACGCGAACATCCTTGTCCATGTCGTTCATTCATGAACGCTCTAGGATCCAACGGGCAATAACATACAACTCCTTTAATCAAATGCGTGCAGAAGCGATGCCACCTCCCTTTATATAAATACAACCACATACCGATGACTTAGGACATATACAGCTATCACACTTGGAAGTTTTCTCATTAAGAAATTATTAAAAGATCAATTCTTAATTCACCAATCGAAAGTGCAACCTAATATCATCATAAGACAAATCCAATCTAGTGCAATTGCTCGACTATCTCTTCAAGTGCCAGTCCTTGGCAAGCTCATGCTACCTACGCCTAGAACTTGAAAAATGTAAGCCCTCACTAGGGTGAGATATAAATCTCTCAATAAGCTGGGTCCTAACCCTAGGTTAGGCCAGACCGTCCACTCAGGCAATCATGTCCCTTGATAGATCTAAACTCATGAATCCAAAGGCATAGCAACCACAATTCAATAAACAATAACATGCAGAAGACAGACATGCATTTACGATCTCATATCACACACAAATACACATATGTGCTCGGCCTGTCACTTCGCCACATCGATCAACCTCTTCCTGCCTCATTTCTAGCCCGCGATTACATCGCCTCAGGCTCGGCCCACGTAAACACATCAGACCATCGTCGGTGAACCGCGTAAACGCATCAAGTCCTGAATTATCTCCAAGTAGGGTTTATGAGCTCATACTCTGTCTCGCGACTCCGTTGCATCAGGGCGCCATCTAATCATACTTCACTCCGCGACCTCGTCGCATCAGGGTCTCAACCTTCCGCCTCGCGTCTCACAAGCCTCAAGGCCATGCCATGCTATGCTCATGCCACAATCAGGACTTATGCTTTGACTCTCAATTCAAAGGCACACTTAGTGGCAAGTGCATTTAAACACATTTCACAAATTCTGTGGCATGTAGGCAAATCAAATGACGTACAAACATGGCAATCACGCAAGTATAGACAACGTCACAAACATTCATCCTATAACCTCTTAGGACACATCAAGTTATCACATTTGGGAATTTCCTCATAAATCGATCCAATCAGTCCTCGGCTTACCCAATCGAGTCCAATCGTCTTAACATAGGGTTAGGAATTCCCTTACCTTTGATTTGGGGACACAAATTACTCCTCTTGAGCCCCAAGGTTTCGGCCCTCAATGTCCACGACCGGACTTGTCGCGCAACCTAACATATTTGATCAATTTCATCAATTTTCATACTCAATTCCTCAATCCATCAATCCCAATTGCCCATAACACAACCCTCAACATCTCATCACATCATAAACACCAATTTGGAACCCAATATTACCAACCTCAGCCTCCAACAATTCAGTTTTGCCTGGTCTTGCACAGAACCAAACCGGTTCTTCTCAGTTCTGTGCAAACCGGGCACAATCAGCTCTAAACCAACTCTATGGCCATCATTTACTCATCATCCTATCTCTTAACATGTCTAGTTAAGGATCCAAGAGGCTCACCAAAGATTTGAGCGTGATTGGTTGCCGAAAACCCTTTGAAGTTGTCGGATCCTTCCTTGGTCAGTAACCAGCAGATTCTGGGCAAGATAAACATGGGTGGTTCATGGTCAAAAACTTATCAAATAAATCCCCAATTTTTATCACAGATTTCTACACATGTCTGTTGAGTCGCCATCAAATTTTAGCTTTAAACTCCAAGAATTCGACCTTCAAATGGACTGAGGCACAGACCTACCTCAGGTTGGCTCCGGTTCTGTCGGCCTGTGGGAGAATGCTTGCTCCGAATTCCACAGAGCTCCAAATGACTTGATTCAAGTTGGAGGACGTCGCTAAGAGGTGGATCTATATTTTGATGGTCGGCCGTCAGCAGCTAGTGGCTGGAAGTGGCCTTCGTGGGCACCGAACAGAGGCTCCAGAACTGATCGCTGGTTCCTCCAAGTCAGTTTCTGGGCGAAATGTACAAAGTCGGTACGTGGTCTAAAACTTATCAAATTGAGCCCATCTTTTTACCACATATTTCTACACGTCTCGGCTTGATTTTCATAAAATTTGAGCTATAGATTCCAACATTTTGACCACCAAATGGACTGAGAACCGAACCTACCTTATATTGAAGCAGTTTCCGTCGACTCTCGGGAGAATCTTTGCTCCGGCTCCTTGGTGCTCCAAATGCTCCGGTTCTTATTGGAGAATGTTGGGAAGACATAGATCTTCGTTTGGGTGGCTGGCCGGCGTCCAGGGATGGCCGGAGGTGGCCGACGAAGTGGAGCCCAGATTCTAGTCGCCGGTGAGTAGAAACTGGAGGAAGAAGAAGATGAAGATGGCGTGAGTTTCTTGGGGTGGTCTGGCCGAATGGGCCATGGAGAGAGAGAGGAGAGAGAGATTTTGTGTTATATCCAATGGCTTTGGTCAAGGCTTTGAATGGTTGGTATGTAAAGTGGACATGATTATTCTTTAAGTCATCCATTGACACTTGTCCCATTTGCTTTTCCAAGATGATCCAAGGGCCTTGCTTCCTCCTTTGAGTTTTGGCAGCCTAGAGGGGTTAAAAGTCTAATTTTCCCTTCTCAAATTGCAAGGGCAAAGTCTTAAGCTTGAGGGCAAAATGGTCATTTTACCCTCGACATTTAGAGCGTCGTTTTTCTAGCTCCGGAAATCTTCGATAGTGCGACGACCAATCCAAATAATGTTGGAAATCTTGATTTTTCATTTCAAATCTTTCAAGGCTCGTTTCTGATAGTTTTCTCTATCAGACGTAGTTTCAGCCTATCCCGAACCGAGGGGCAGCTTTTGCAGACATTACTCGTATCGACCCCGTGATTAATATCACGTTTGGGGCTCGTCAACTCGTGGCGGCTTTAGTTGTCATGTAATTGTGAGGGTCTATCACTAGCTCCTAAGGTCTCGATCTTCACCGTCCGATTTAGGAAAATTTTGCAAATCATACGTTGGTTAAGCGGCATCACCTGCGCCTCAATCGTATGATACTCGCAAGGCATCCCTTGATCGTTCTTGGATCAACCTTTTTGTTGCTCTAAATATCCTCTCGCCAATCCTTATGGTTAAAGCGCTATTTCCTATTCGAGTTCCCCAGGTCCACGTACCTCGTCTCGCGTTAGCCTTTCCCTTCTGGTCGACCTACTCGAATTGATCAGGTTCGAGTGGAATACGACTGAAATATATCCCCAGATACACACTTCTCATTACTGAGCCTGAAATCGACTGGAAATCAGAATATCACACCGGGTATCATTAGTTGAGAATTGAGAAGGAAGACATACCTAAGACCGCTTTTAGGACAAGGTATGGTCATTACGAATTCACTGTGATGCCTTTTGGACTGACCAATACTGCAGTCGCATTTATGGACTTGATGCATCGAGTGTTCATGGATTTCTTGGATAGATTTGTCATAGTCTTTATTGATGATATCTTGATTTACTCAAGGAGTAGTGAAGAACACGAAGAACATCTGAGGATTGTTTTGCAGACCCTGAGGGAACACTCGCTTTACGCTAAGTTTAGCAAATGCAAGTTCTGGCAGAATAAAGTGGCATTTCTTGGCCATGTTGTATCTGGAGAAGGAATTGCGGTGGATCTTACGAAGATCGAAGCTGTAACGAACTGGCCTAGGCGTACTACGATCACGAAAGTTCAAAGTTTCTTAGGATTGGTAGGATATTACAGACGTTTCATGGAGAAGTTTTCATCTATAGCTATTCCACTGACGAGATTGATTAAGAAGGAAACGAAGTTCGAATGAACAGATAAGTGTGAAAGGAGTTTCCAAGAGCTCAAGCATCGGTTAACGACCACACTGGTATTAACGATTCCATCAGGACCTGGAGGTTACGAAATATATAGCGATGCTTCACTAAAGGGATTAGGCTGTATGTTAATACAACATGGAAGAGTGGTTGCCTACGCGTCCCGACAACTGAGACCGTATGAAATGAACTACCCAACTCATGACTTGGAATTGGCAGCGATCATTTTTGCTCTGAAGATCTGAAGGCATTATTTGTGTGGTGAGAAATTTCAGATTTATATGGATCACCAAAGCCTGAAGTATATATTCTCCCAGAAGGAACTGAACATGAGGTAGCGTCGATGGATGGAATTTCTTAAGGATTATGATTGTGACATATTATATCACCTTGGGAAGGCAAACAAAGTCGTGGATGCACTAAGTCGGAAGTCGAGTATCGCCTGTTTACTGGTAAAAGGGTGGTTGTTATTTGAAAAGTTAAGGGATTTTGAATTCAGATTGGAGGTCTGTCAACTATCTAGTTTGGTAGCCACATTGAAAATAGAACCCGAGATCCAAGAAAGGATAAGAGCCTTGCAGCCTACGGACCAAGAAATCCAAAAAATCATCAAAATGGATGCCACAAAAAGGAAGCCTGAGTTCCAAGTGTTAGAGGATGGAACTTTGAAATTTCGAGGGCGTCTATGCGTACCAAAGGATGAAGAGCTTAGGGAAAGGATTTTATTTGAGGCTCACGGAAGCAACAACAGTATCCACCCAGGTAGCACGAAGATGTATCGGAACTTGCGTCAACATTATTGGTGGAATGGGATGAAAGTGGATGTAGCGAAGTATGTGGTGAAGTGCTTGACATGCCAGCAAGTGAAGGCATAACATTGCAAGCCTAGTGGATTGCTACAAACGTTAGAGATTCCTAAATGGAAATGGGAACACATGACTATGGACTTTGTCATGGGACTATCAAGGAGCCAGAGAGGCCATGATTCTATTTGGGTAGTCATGGACCGATTGACCAAGTCTACACATTTTATTCCTGTGCGAAAAGACTTCGCCATGTACAGATATGTCGAACTGTATATGCAGTAGATAGTGAGGCTACATAGGGTACCCGTGACGATCACATCAAACAGAGATCCTAAGTTTACGACGAACTTTTGGAAGAGTCTTCAAGATTCCATGGGAATTCGACTGCAATTTAATACGGCATACCATCCACAAACGGACGGACAATCGGAGAGGACAATTTAGACTCTCGAGGACATGTTACGAGCATGCATGATAGACTTCAAAGGTGGATGGGAGGATCAGCTACATTTGATAAAGTTTGCATATAACAACAACTATCAGTAGAGTATTGGAATGGCACCTTTTGAGGCACTCTATGGAAGGGCTTGTAGAACACTAATTTGCTGGGACGAAGTTGGAGAAAGAAGCATTACAGGCCCAGAATTGGTAGATCAATTAGTAGAGGCGGTGAAAATAATTCGGGATAGACTGAAGACTGTACAGAGTCGTCAGAAGAGTTATGCGGATAAACAACGTAAGCCTTTGGAGTTTCAAGTAAGTGATCATGTTTTTCTTAAGGTATCGCCAATGAGGCGATTATCTCGATTTGGAAAGAAAGGAAAAGTGAGTCCAAGATATGTAGGACCTTTTGAGATTTTGGAACGGATTGAGACCTTAGCCTACAGGTTTGCCTTACCGCCTAACTTGTCTCAGTACACAACGTCATCCATGTGTCAATGCAACCGTACTTCGAGATGGACCTGATGTATGTACTAGATTATGAGGTTATCGAAGTGGATGACATAGTAACCTACATAGAGAAGCCAGTCAGGATCGAAGATCGAAAGGAGCAAATTCTAAGGAATAAGACGATTCCATTGGTCAAAGTTGTTTGGGAGCACCACGGAACCGAAGGCGCTACGTGGGAAAGCGAGAAAACGATGAGGCATCAAATACCTCCATCTGTTTGAGTAACTGGTTTATTGTAAATTTTGAGAACGAAATTTTTGTAAGGGGGAAGATGTCACGCCCCGAACTCGGCGAGCACGCGAACATCCCTGTCCATGCTGTTCATTTAAGAATACTCCAAGATCTAATGGCCGATTTTTTATAACTCCTTTAAAGAATGCATGCAGAAGCGATGCCATCCCCCGACATATAAATACAACAACATACAGATGACTTTGGAAATAAACAACAAAATCTCATTAATTCATTCTTGAGGATTCAATTCTATAATCCACCAATCAGGAGTATAATTCTAATACCACATAAAGAAAACAACTTCATCCAAGGTACAATTGGTCCACTTTCTCTTCAAATGCCAATCCTTGCTGAACTCGCGCGACCTTCGCTTGGGACCTAAAAAATGAAGCCCCCACTAGGGTGAGATATAAATCTCAGTAAGGTGAACCTTAACCCTAGGTTAGGCCGGCCGTCCACTTAAGCAGTCATCTATCCAATAAATCTAAACTCAAGCTCATACAGGCATATAGGGTACCAGTTAATAAACACAACATATAGATGATAGACAAGCATTGATGACCTCAAGTCACACTTAGATACTAATGCACCTACGCTCCCAGCCTGCCATTTCTCATATCCATTAATCTCAGCCTGTCTCAATCTCCAGCTTGCGATCATGTAGCCTCAAGCTCGGCAACCTGTGTAAACGCATCAAGTTCCGATAAATCTCCCGGCCACTAACATCATCCTAACCTCTGCCTGCCTCATTCTCTAGCCCGCGAACTAGTCGCCTCATGTTCGGCACACGTAAACGCATCAGACGTCACTGGTGACCCGCCTAAATGCATCAGGTCTCGGTTCATCTCCAGGCAAGGCTTATGAGCTCACACTCAACTCTGCGAACTCATCACATCAGGGTATATATATATATCCTGCCCCGCGTCTCATACGCTTCAAGGCCTCTTCGTCCTACGATTAGATCGCATTAGGACCCTAGCCATCTCAACCCCGCGAACTCGTCGCATCAGGGTACTACATCACATTAACTTCACCCCGCGAACTCGTCGCATCAGGGTATATATTTTTCTACCCCGTGTCTGATACGCTTCAGGGCCTTGCCATGACGTACTCATGTCATGACTCATTAATCCAATTCCCATACAAACTAAATGTGCAGCTCATGCACAGTTTGATTATTCGTGGCATGTGAAACAATCGATGGTACGCATACATGGCGAACAATTCAAATATATCCGATATCACACATGAACCTCTTTTAACCATTTAGAACACATTAATAACTATCCCATTGGAACACTCTCATAAATCGATGAAATTATCTTTCGACTCACCCAATCTAGTCCAATCGTTTTAACATAGGGTTAGGAATCTCCTTACCTTTGATTTGCCCACGTAATTTACTCCTCTTGGGCCTCCAAAGTTTCAGCCCCCAATGGTACAAGACCGAACTCAATCCGCAACCTAATCAAATCCAACTAATTACATCAATTTCCAATCCAATTCAACCACCCATGACTCCTAACCCTCCATGGCATAATCCTTAACATCTTAACATGCTTTAAACATCAATTTGAGACTTATAAACCATCTATCATCAGCCCAACAGAACAGATCTTGCATAGAACCAACCGGTTCACTTCAGTTCTATGCAAACTGAGCATATCCAGCCTTCAATCCACTCCTAAATCCTCTATTTAATAATCAATTTATCTCTTAACATGATTATCTAAGGGTCCAAGAGGCTCACCGTGAGTTTTAGGCTGATTGGTCGCTGGAAAACCATCCAAAGTTGCCGGTTTGTCCAAGGTCAAAATCCAGCCGTTTTCTGGGCAAAGTTCACAAGGCCATTTTATGGTCAATACCTCCTCAAATTAAGCCTAAATTTTTAACACAAAACCATCTACAAGTCTACTAGGTCTCCACAAAATTCTAGCTCAAAAGTCAAAGGTTTCATCCACCAACATGGCTGAAACCAGACCTACCTTAGATTGGAGCAGATCCCGTCGACCCTCGGGAAAATCCTTACTTCGGGCTGCTCGATGCTCCAAATGTTCCGATTCTTATTGGAGGATGTCGGCAAGAGGTGGATCTATACTAAGGTGGTCAGTCAGCTGTAGATGGTGGCTAGAGGTGCCGATCGTACGAGCCGAACGGCGAGGCTGGCTACAGTCGGGTGAGACAGAACCCAAGGAGGAAGAAGATGAAGATGGCTTGGTTGTTCTTGGGGGATTTTCTGCCGAATGAAGAGTGGGAGAGAGAGGAAATAGAGAGCTTGTTATCCCAAAAAAAAATTGGTCAAATGAGTTGATTGGTAGGTGGCATTAAATGATGAAATGATATTCACCCTTGGATTTGTGACACTTGTCCATTGTTCTTATCAAGGGGATCCAATGGCCATCTCTTGCCCTTGAATTTTTGGCAGCTTGGGGGGGTCAATTGTCCATTTTGCCCTTCCTTTAATTATAACAACTAAGTTCTAAGCTTGATGGGCATTATGGTCATTTTACCTCCGACGTTCGAAAAATCGTTTTTGTCGTTTCTGACTTCTTCGATAGGGCGACGGCTAATCCAAATGACGTTAGAATTCTTGATTTTCCATTTCAAACTTTTTAGGACTCGTTTCTGATCGTTTCTTCTATCAGATGTAATTCCACCCTATCCCAAATCGACGGACGGCTTTTGCAGACTATACGCGTATTGACCCCGTGATTCTCATCACGTTTAGGGCTCATCAATTCATGGTGGCTTTGGTTGTCATGTACCTCATGAGATAATCCCTATTGGTGCCATTCCTCTCGGGATTCTGTGAAGGTCAAGGGGTTAGTAGCTGACTCGAGGAATATGCCCGAGAGGACCCCAACCCTAGAAGACACCGATGAGGTCGTTGAGGTCGAAGCCTTCGAAGGCGACTTGGTGGAGCAGTCAGCAGACGAGACGATGGAGGATACTGTAGAAGTGCGCTCGGAGACCTTCTTGGAGTACGAGCCTACTGAGCATGCTACAGAGACTGACGACTCAAGTAGTTTGATTTAGGAGTTTTCGTTTTCTAGACTGTTAGTTTTTTGATGACCTCGATGCCCTGTTTCCTTTTTTTTGGAGATGTTGATGATCATCTTTTGTTATGATCCTGTCACCCCTACCGACCAGCAAGTTTAGTCTGCTAGTGCTTTTGTATGAACTGTTGGGAGGATATGTATTTATTGGTGTTTTCGTTACCCAGGTTCCCTTTTTATTATTATAATGAAAGAGTTTGTATACTATCGCTTCCGTCTGCTATCGATATTATGCATCTCTCGATATATGTGAATCTTGGGACGTTCAAGAGAGTTTGTGCTTGCAGGATGTTGCGTGCTCATGCTCGGGGCGTGGGGCGTGACAGTGATTAAAATGAGATTGATTGAAGTTGAATCGGAATCCCAAGAAATAACATTACGGGTTAACACCCCTAATGAGTAGAGTGTAATTCTTAATGGGTGATAGAACCATGAGATGGTCGTTGAGGGAAAGAAAAGCGAATGGACTTGATAGTCTTAGCTGTTCGTAATCCTGATGAATCGTTAAGTAAGCGAAAGGAGCGCTTAGAGTGTAATTGCAGAGTGACTTGATGTAGTCGAATTGAGCATTCGATACATGAATTAGTAGAGACCAAGGAAAACGAATCTTGTCACTTCAAGTGACTGAGTCACTAGAAGAAGAATGCCAGATGTGGGGACATTTGAATCCTGAAGTGAAGGTATGCTGTTGGCGTAGACTCCAAAATTGACGTCCTATGGAATGGTAAGGACAAGGTGGATTTGAAGTGAGAGAATGCCACTGAAGTGTATAGTTTCCTTTATAGGGTAAGAGACCCTAGTGTGGAAGGAAGAGAAAATCATAATTGTCTTGATATTATGATGAAACGTCTAGACTGAGAAAGAAGACACAGAACTTGAATGATTCTTAACGAGAAACTGTCCTGTGGATAATGTTGAATTCCAAGATAATGTTGACGTTCAGTGGAATGGATGGAATTGGGATAAAGTCGCATTGATTGGTTATGGAAACCACCAGTTAAGATAAGAGTGCTTCCTCAAGGAAGAGTGACAAAAATGAACAAAATATTGTGTGGTCTTAGTGGGGACCCACGACAACAAAGGGCCAAGGTTTGAGCTCTCAAGTGAAAAGTGTGAGGAACAGTTTGAAAGATTCGACATATGGTAGAAAGAAGTTGATAATAGTCGGATTGAGTATCCAAGAAATAATTGGATTAGTTGTTACCATCTTGAGAGATGATGATGCGACTCATTTAAGGAGTGACGAGAAACATGAACAATTTTGAGAGTACCCTATGGAGTCTAGGAGATGCTCGTTGTATGCTAAATGTGAAGAGCACGAGCTATGGACCTGATGAGTTAAGATTCCTTAGCCGTGAAATCTTTGAGAAATGAAATTCCTGTGGAGCCATCGACTAGGGTCGATGTGAGTTGCAAAAATTGGAAGTTTCCTAAAATTGATGGATTGTTATAGACGGATCGTGGGAAGATTCCCTACGAGGAATATTCCATTGATGAAATGGACTAAGGGTGAGATTTAATGTGAATAACTAAATGTGAAAAGAGTTTTCGAGGACTTGAGTCGGGCTGATGACTACGTTAATAATGGCGTTCTTGTTTGGAATCAAAAGGTTGATGGATTTATAATGACGTGATGCAGGAAAGAAATTTGAGGCGTAACAAGGCAAATTGAAGCAGGCCGTGCGAATGCGCCTTAACAATAAGACCACATGAGTTGGAATGCTTAGAGCATGATTGGAGTTGGCTTACGAAAGTCCTCGCGACAAAGTTTAGGAAACATTGTCTGGGTGGAAGAAGATTTTAAGTTTATATCTACTTCAAAAATATCGAGTGGTAGTTTCTCGAGAGAAATCGATGAGAAGCAACACCAATGGATTAAATTACTTACAGATACGGAAGCGTTGCTCGTGTAAGGAAAGACCTCGCAATTGTGTGAACTGCAAGAGTTGGAAATGTTGACTGCTCCAAAGGGATTGAAGGTAAAGCATAATCATTGCAAGTTGGTGGATTAATTGATCATTTGGGGACCTTGAATGTAATCAAGGAAGAACTATTAAAGATTCAATCATAAGTTTGCTTAAGAAGTCGAGAAGAGTATGGTTCAATTTGGACAGTCAAGGCTAAGCTAATGGAACTTGTGCATTCCTAACGGTGCCACATGACGTTTGAATAGGATGATTATGCCAATTGATAGAGGCACTCAAGGAGTGCGATTTCATAACGGTTGGGTAATGATCGTGATAGAAAACGATCTTGAATCTACCACAGTGTTCTGGAAAAAACCTTCCGACAAGGAATTTGAAAAGCGGGATTACAGTATGATGTACATATTATTCCTGGACCATTGGAAGAATTGAAAAGAAGGTACGTATGCTATAAGGTGTACCACCGACCAATGTTGTGAATGTCAAAGGAGAATGGAGAAGTAAACATAGATTGAGGACTGAAGGAAACAAAACCTGGGGAAAGATGACTATTGTCAAAAAATACAAATGAGAACGTTAGGTAATGGGAAGAGTTATCTTAAAGAGTGAGGAGACGATAAGGTGTCTGTACTCATGAGATTGGATAATCGAAAAATGGCAAATTTCGAGGATAAAATTTCTTTAAGAGGGAAGAGTTGTGACATTCCGAATTTCGACCCTTCTTGAGGCTATTGAATGGAAAGATATCAATCGGTGTATTCTAGTTATAACCTGCTCAGAGTTGTCCACTTTTGTGTTAATTGATCAAAAGAGAAAATCTAATGCAGAGTCGGGTACGTGTACCTAGGGATTTGAATGAGAAATGACACTTTGACCAAAAGGATTGTCAATGAAATATTTTGGGCCAGCAGAGTTCGATTTAGGAATGATCATGGAATGTCTTGCTATCGTTTTATGTTGGGACGCGGGTGATTTTGCTTAACCAATGTGTAATTTGCAAAAATTTCCTAAATCGAATTTCGATTATCAGGACCGCAGGAGCTAACGATAAACCCTCGTAATTACATGATAACCAAAGTCGCCACGACTTAAGAAACCCCAAGGTCGATACGCGTAACGCCTGCAAAAGTCACCCATCAGTTTGAGATAAATTAGAATTTACAATCGATGAGGGCTCGACATAAAATTGAACCTCGAGATTTGGGTATTGGACATTTAGGAATTCTAACATTTTACTTGAAATGGACGTCAACTCATCGAGGATGATTTATATTGAAAAATGGAATTTCGGACGAAAAGTTTAAAATGACCAATTTTCCCCTCGACTTTGGCCTTGCCTTAAGAACTAATGGAGATTATTTTGGTCATTTGGACTTCAATAAGCTGAAAAAAATTAAGAGAGAAGTGTCATGTGATTAGCCATGTCAAGTGTCATGTGATTGGCCATACCAAGTGTGATGTGGTTAGCCATGCCAAGTGTCATCCTTTGAGAGATTAAGCATTGATTACTCTCACCTATCAATATTATCTTTGACCAAGTGAATTATTGGTGAAAGACTCTCTCTTTCTCTTCATTTTGGTCGGCTAAGACTCTCTCTCCTCTTCTACTTCTTCCTTTTCTCTCTCAGTCGAGGACTTTCGCAGACAAACCAAAATTACTTCACTATTTTGGTCATAACTTTGCCGTCCGATATCGAATTGAGGTAAAACTATCGCCATCTGAAAGATTTCCGTTTCAACAAGATATTAAAAACTCAATTTGGCCTCACCATTTGTCTCATAGATCTGTTTGAGTGGGCAACAGTCAGAATCTAACACGGTTTTGGAGAGAATCCATTTTTGGAGGCTTCAAGGCTTCAAATGGCTCCAAATTTTCGATGAGTCACTCTCAACTCATAGTATAAGAGTTTGGAAAGTTGAGAGTGGTGATATACGGGAGTTAAGGTGGGTTTTAATGGATGAAACTACTTAATCTTGCATGGACAGATTCTGCCCTTTAGAGGACCGGGGGGAAACCAAGTGGATCAAAGACTTTATGGAATTGGTTTGCTTCAAAACTATCGGTGAGCTCCCTTAACATGTGGATTAAGATTTTAAAGAGTTTGTTTTATGAGGAATTTGGGTTAAGAGGTGATTAATGGGCTGTTTGAAGTGAAAATATGAGATGTCGTCCAACTCGTTCTCAGTTTGCACCAATTTTGAATTGAGTCGTTCTACGTCATCCGATGTCCAAATTGAGCTCTTTTTTCGTCCACGTGTCCATAAGATATTGAAGTATAAGATTCTCAAAGTTAATTTCATAAAAAGTCGATGGATCAATGTCAGTTGACCTGCGAATGAAGCTAGTCGTCGGGCCTAAAAAAGGGCAATTTTGCCAGAATGATATTTATGATGATTTTCCTTGATAGAACGACCCTTGACATACTTAGGGGCATTGATTTAATACTGTGATGACATGAAGATAAGGTGTTGTGTTTGTTATTGAAGTAATTGCGCAAGAGAATTGACAAATGATTGAGTTTCGATGTGGATTTCCTAGGCACGCCGTGGAGCCCTATTTGGCAGTGAGCTTGCTGATCTAGGAGGGTCATTTGGATTGAATTTGCTAGCTTGCTTGAAGAGATAAGTATTTCCTAAACCCTTACTTGTACATTAGGACACTACTGGATAGAGTGGTAGAATGAATTGATTGTTTGGCGAAGCCCATGGCTTGAATGGCTTTGATGCGATAGGATGATGTTTATACTGTGATATGTCATGATCATATAGTTCAGCTATTGAGCCCTGGATTTATATGAATTGACTATGAAGCCTCTGTTATTAAATCAACAATAGTGCTTACGTTATCGAATTGGTTATAATGTTTGTGCTATATAGATGGCTATAATGTCTATGCTATATAAACGGCTATAGTGTTGATGTTATATGAATGGGTTATAGTGCCCCAGTGATCAATTGGCTTGAAGCCCCGGAGATCGCATTGGCTTGGTACCCTAGTGATGCCGATTGGTTTGTAGCCCCGGTGGTATCAATTAGCTGTGAGCCCCAGTATTATTAATTAGCTGTGAGCCCCAAATGTACCGATTGGATTGTAGCCCCGGTGGTACCAATTGGCTATGAGCCTTGATGATATCGATTGGCTTGTAGCCCCGATGATATTAATTGGCCAAAGTGCCTAGAGAAGTACATCGCGGCTGAGAGCGCAGGTGATGAATGATTGTGATAACTGTGAAGATTATGTGTATGTGTTTACATGCCATGTACCTAAAGCTTGAACCCATGAGATTGAATATGTCTGACTGTGACCCTGGATTTATGCCTATCTTACCAAGATGCTTGATTTATAAAGGTCTTGTGCTATTGCATTGGTGGTTTTCTGCATCTGGTATTGTTTTGTGGTCTGGGGGGGATTGGTGATCAGGTTTAGGATTAGGTTTCACTTGTTGAGATATTTATATCTCACCCCGTTGGGGATTAACTTTTTTAAGTCCTAAGCAAAGCAAGTCCGAACTTGTCATGGGTTGGCATTTGAGGAAGTCGTTGAAGGAAATCATAATGAATATGATTGAGACCTTAGGAACTGTATTGTTTGGGGTTAGATTTGTAACTCACTCTGACATTTATGAGAAGTGTATCCCATTTTATCCTAAGTCATCTTGTGTTGTTATAATTGTATGGAGAAGTACCATCACTTCCGTATGTTCATATCATTTAGAAGTTTTAAATTGATGGGCCGACGAATCGTGGGTATCATCGAAACCAGGCGACCCTGGTGAGATTTTTACGTGCCCGCCGGGTTCGGGGCGTGACAAGGGACGTGTATGACAGTTTCATGAAATAACATGTATGCAAGTATGAATTATAAGAGTTACTTAAAGAACATCCAAATGACAAGATTCTAAATAGCCATCTAAAATAGTCAATGACATCGCCAAGAAATTAAACTATCAAAAGAACAACCGGAATCAAACACAAAAAAAGATTAAAAACATTTGAAAAAAAAATCATTTTAGCCTTTTTGAGCTGGTTGAGAGGTAAATGGGGCTGAAAGTGATTGGACTTGACTCGTGGGAATAGAGATATGAGTTTTCGGAGCAAGTTTTATTTGAGAGATATGATTGGTAACTTCAGAGATTGTAAGAAGAGTTAGCATAGAGCTGGAGTGCAGCAGATTTGGTCATTTCAGCTATCTTCAGTTTGATTTCACCTTCCACCTGATGCAATTTCTTTGTAGTCTCTTCAATCTCCAGACAAATGAGATAACATTTCTTCCCCATGTCCTCACATAGACTCTGGCTCTTCAGATTTATTTCTTCTTTAAATTGGGATAGAGTGATAGTGAAGTTTGATTGAAATTTTCTTAAGTTATTTTTACATTCTCCCTATTTGAATAGGATATCCCATAATTTGTTTGTATTTGAGATTTCTTCCTTTTTGTCCTTTTCCCAACAGTCGCATGTCAATTCTTGCTTGTTGGCGCCGTCTTTCTGCTGGATTTTTTCATCTATCTCATCATTCATATGCATAGATATTCTTTCCAGAGCATACATTCCTGATAGAATGTAACTAGGGTCAAGTTCATTTTCTTGAACAAGCCATCTTGCATATTTTGCACTTTCCATTTCTTGCCCATTTTTCTTGCATAATCTTATAAGATCTGGAATCTGAAAATCACTCGGTAGTGGAGCAATCCTGTGTTGAGCATCTTTTTGTTTGGATGAGACATTCTTCAACTCTTCTTCAGTTGACTTTGATGCGAGTTCAACTACATCCTCCTCCGAAACAAAGCCATTATGCACTATCAATTCTTTCACAGATCATTTGTTGCCTCTGTCACGCCCCAAACCCGGCGAGTGAGCGAACATCCCACCAAGCCGTACTTTTCTTAAAACTCCAAGATCCAACGGCCAATATTCAAAGCACTGAAAGGAATGCGCACGCGGAAGCGGTGCTAACTCTAATCATAAAAATACAACATCACCTGATGAATTAGGACACCAGGGTACATCAAATTACATTAATCAATTTCTAAAAGATCAATTCCTAATTCATCAATCGAAAGGACAATCCCTAATATCACAAAATGTAAATCCATAACTTGCAACCCTCTTTAGTACAGTTGATCAACTATGCCTTCAAATGCCAATCCTTGGCAAGTTCGCGCTTCCTTCGCTTGGAACTTGAAAAATTTAAGCCCCTACCGGGGTAAGATATAAATCTCAATAAGGTGGGTCCTAACCCTAGGTTAGGCCGACCGTCCACTCAGACAGTCATCTATCCCGATATTTCAAACTCATAATCATACAGGTATATCAAGCGGAAATCGATAAAACAACAACATGCAGATGGCAGGCATACAATGATAACATCATGTCACCCTTAGATGATCATGCACATTTAGCCCACCACTTCACCACATCCACCAATCTCCGCCTGCCTCAATTTCTAGCCCGCAATTAAATCACATCAGACTCAGTCTACGTAAATGCATCAGACAGTCATCGGCAACCCGCGTAAACGCATCAGGTCCTGATGAATCTCCAGGCCAATATCACTATCTCATAACTTCGTCCCGCAGGACCGTAGCTATCTCAACCCCGCGATCTCGTCGCATCAGGGTATACATCTCCTGCCCCGCGTCTCATACACCTCAGGTCCCCTCCATCCTGCTAATAATTCGCATTAGGACCGTGGCCATTTCAACCCCGCGATTTCATCGCATCAGGGCGCCACACAATATCAACTCCACCCCGCGATCTCGTCGCATCAAGGTATACATCTCTCACCCCGCATCTCATACGCCTTAGAACCTCGCCATGTCATGATCATGCCATGCTTCACAATTCAATTCACAAATAAAACAAGTGCATCTCACCCACAATTTGAAAATTCATGGCATGCAAGACAATCAACGACATTCGACATGGCACACGATTTAAACACAAGAAATATCACACCTGACTTCCTATAACCACTTAGGGCATTTTAAAATCTTCCCCTTTGGAATATACTCCTTATTCGATCAAATTAAACCTTGACTCACCCAATCGAGTCCAATCTTCCTAGCATAAGGTTAGGAATCCCCTTACCTTGATTTTGACATTACAATTTCCTCCTCTTTGGTTCCCAAAGTTTCGGTTAACCAATATCCACAACCGGGTTTGTCGCGCAACCTAACAATTCCAATCGATTCGTCAATTTTCCAATTCCAAATCAACCATTCATGAATTCAATCCTCCATAGCACAATCCCCAACATCCTAACACATCTTGAACATCAATTTGAGTCTCATAACCATTTGTTCCTGCACCCACCAGAACCGGTTTTGCACAAAACCGAATCGATTCATTTCGGTTATGTGTAAACCGTGCATTTCCAGCCCTATTTCTACTCCCAATCCAACATTTAAATACTACCCTACCTCTTAACATGTCTATCTAAGGGTTTGGGAGGCTTACTGAAGGTTTGAAGTCAAATGGCCGCCGGATTCCTGTCGAAACTCACCAGATCGTCCAAGTCATTTTAGCCGGCAGTTTCTAGGAAAAATTCACAAGGCCGGTTCGTGGTCAAAATTTTATCAAATTGAGTCCCAATTTTTATCACAGATTTCTACACGCCTCTAGTAGATCTCTACAAAATTTGGCTACCAAATTCTAACAATTCGGTCTTCAAAAGGGTCAGAAACCAGATATACCTCAGGTTGAGTCAGTTTCCGTCGACTCTCGGAAAAACGCTTGGCCGGAGCTCCTCGGTGTTCCAAATGGCATGCTTCCACTTTGAGGAGGTCGGCAAGACATAGATCTAGGTTGGTATAGTTGGCCGCCATCTAGGTGAAGGCCAAAAGAGGTCATCGAAGCGGCCGAACGGAACCATCAAAACTAGTCGGCGACAGCAGAATCAAGAAAGAAGAAGAAGAGGTGTTTCGGGAGTTTGAGGGAGGATTTGGCCGGCCAAATGAGTAAGGAGAGAGAGTGAGAAGACTATATATTGAAGGCTTGGTCAAATAGGCTTGAATGGTAGGTGGAATAGTTGGACATGACCACACCCCCTTGATCTTGTGACACTTGTCTTTTTGCTTTTCCAATGTAATCCAATGGCCATCCTTTCTTCTTCTTTTTCGGCAGCTAGGGGAGTGTGTATGGACCAATTTTCCCTTCTTCCTTTACATGGGTTATGTTTTAAACTTGAGGGGCAAAAAGGTCATTTTACCCTCGACATTCAGAACGTCGTTTTTCTCGTTCCAGAATTCTTAGTTAGGGCGACGGCCAATCCGAATAACGTTGGAATTCTTGATTCTCCATTTTCAATTTTCAAGACTCATTTCTGTTGGTTTTCTCTACCAAACGTGATTCCAGCCTATCCCGAACTTACGGGTGGCTTTTGCAAATATTACGCGTATCGACCCCGTGATTCATATCACGTTTAGGGCTCGTCAATTCATGGCGGCTTTGGTTATCATGTAATTGTGAGGGTCTATCACTAGTTCCCTCGACAATTCTTATGGCCAAAGCGCCGTTTCCTATCCAAGTTCTCTAGATCCACGTACCTCGTCTCACGTTCGCCTTTCCCTTTTGGTCGGTCTACTCAAATTGATCAGATTCGAACGAAATACGACTGAAATAGATCTCTAGATATACACTTCTCTTTAATGAGCCTAAAATTGACTGAAAATCAGAATGTCTTCCCCCTTAAAGAAATTTCGTCCTCGAAATTCGCAATCTTCTACCCATCCAATCCTTTGGGGTATTGGCGCATCGTCGCATCTTCACTCTTCCGGATAATCCTTTCCATGATTTGACAATCTTGCTTGTCCTTTCCAACTCAAAACTATATTTCCTCTGGAACTTGTCTCTTTCGATCCTCAATCCAATGGGCTTCTCTCCATTCTCTTTTGGTATTCATATCATTTGCCAGCAGCTTTTCCTCGAGCGTTCACCTTATCTCTTTCATTTGTCCATAACCATTATTATCAAGCCCTCGCCAGAATGCACTCTTAATATCCATACCTTTCGGCGTATTACTCCTTTCAAGCTTCCTTTCTCGCTAACAGAGATTCCAGGATTCCAGGGCTTTATCAATTTGCCCTCCATTAATCAATCGAGTTATGGCCCTCTTAACTCCTTAAACACTTACATGGTTAATTCCATAGCAATCCGTTCTCGACTCCATCCGAGAATTTCCTTGGATCAAAGTGGTCCTCCAACTTTCATCGCCATGTCCTTCCCTTCCATCGACACATCTAGTGTTCAGAAGACAATTTTCAACTCTCAACCTTATCACCGATATATATATATATACACACATCTTGGCACATCTTTGTGTCATCCCCAGGAAATACCATAATTCTCCTTTGAATCTCGATGAGGTCATCCCCCTAAGTTTCCCTTCAATACTGGACTCGTACTTCCGTCCATAGGCCTCAAGGGTTCCATCCATTCCTCTAATCCATCTAGTATAGGTGTTGAATCATAGTACACATCAATTTCCTTCTAGTCTTCAAGCTAGGTGTTTCCAATAGCCATCACGCTAGTCCATTAGCGAACTTCCAATTTAAGAATTGAATCTTTTACTTCTTAAGGGAAGATCTGTCCCTCCATTGCCAATTAAACCATGTTCAATTCTCAACTGTAGGCATCCGCTAAATGATTCACCCTTCCTTATCTGTATGAATATTGCAGTAAAAACACTTGGGTGATCACTTCGTTCCACATGCCTCGCCTTCAATTCCTTTAAGCAATCCATACCCTCAATTTCTTTTAGTTCACATAACTTCAAAATCCTTCCTTGCACAAGCAACGCTCTTATATCCACAGGCAATTCTATACATCTGTGTTGCCTCTTATTTAACTCCCGTCGGGAACCTGCTACCTTATACTCTTGTGGTAGGTGTAGCCTTGCAACGTTCTTTCACTCAACCAACATTTCCTAACTTTATCACGAGGACATTCGCAAACCAATTTCAGCCATGCTCTGGGCATTCCAACTCCTATAACCTTATCATTACAATGTATATGCAATACCCACTTCTAATTGTCTTGTTATGCCTTAAGTTTCATTCTGCCTTGCATCATTGCGACCCTCGTATGCGTTTCAATTTCCAACCGAGATCGTCATAATAGCATAGTCATTAGTTCAACTCGAGTCCTCGAAAACTCTTTTCGCGCTCATTCATCCATTCGTGTCACGACTAGTCCTTAGTCCATTTCACCAATGGAGCAATTCTTGTAGGGAATCTTTCAACGATCCATCTGTTACCATTCACCAATCTCAGTAAATTTCAACTTCCCGCAACTCACATCGATTATAGTTGATTCATCACTCACTCTAATCCTCAAAGGATTTATCACTTATTCCAATGCGTGAATCCTGCTTCATTAGGTTCACAACCTGCGCTCTTCACACTTAGCATGCAATAGACATTTCCTTAGAGCCCATATGACACTCTCAAAAATTATTCATGTTTCTAATGGCTCCTTACATGAGTTCAACCATCGTCTCTCGAGATGGTAACGACTAACTCAATCATTCATTGGGCACTTAGTTCGACTATTATCCACTTCTTTTTACCAAGTGTCGAATTATCCAACTATTCCTCGCACTTCTCACTTGAGAGTTCAGACCTTGGCTCTCTATCGTCACAGATCTCTTCTAGGACCACACGACATCTTATTTATTTTTGTCACTCTTCTTTCGAGAAGCATTAGTGCTTTAACTTATGAGTTCCACACTCACTAAGGCAACCTTATCCAATTCCGTTTGTTCCACTAAACGTCAACATCATCTTGGAATTCAAACTTGTCTAGAAGACTGTCTCTCGGATTTCACTTCCAAGAGTCACTCAAGTTCTGTGTCCCCTTTCTCAGTCCAGACGCTCCATCCTAAACATCAATACAATCAGAAGTTCCTCTTCCTTACACACTAGGGTCCTTTACCCTATGAAGGAAACTATACACTTCTGTGACATTCTCTCACTTCAAATTCACCCGGTCCTTTCCATTTCATAGGACGACAACCTTGGAGTCTGTGCCGACGGCGATACCTTTACTCCAGGGTTCAGATGCCACCATGTTTTCACATTATCTTTCCCATAACTTAGTCACCTCAAGTGACAATATCTGTTCGTCCTTGGGTCTCGACCAGTTCACTTGTCGAATGGTCACTTCAATTACCTCAAATCACTTTGCAAGTATTCTCTAAGCGCTCTTTTCATTTACTACACCATTCATTAGAATCATAACCAGTCAGGACTACCAAGTCCGTTCATTTTCCTTTTCGTCAATGACCAATTCATGGTCTAATCACCCTTTAAGAACAATGCCCTATTCTTTAGGGAATAACAACTCATCATTTCATTCCTCAGGGTTCCAATTCAATCAAACGATCCCAGGAAATCATTAACTTCAGGCAATCTAGCATGCCAATTCTTCTTCGACCTCATTCATAACAGAAAATACTTACTACTCACTTTCCACCATGTGTCTTGCGCCTAGGTAATCAACCATTTCTCGTGGACACTCTCCATATTCATAATGAACATCTTTTTGCTCGTAATCCATGAGCAGGAGTTCTCTTATCCATAAGTCTTTTGATCATTCTCCTTTTTTGCCGAGTCCCATCGCCATTCCTCAAAATCAGGAATAACAACCAGTCACAAAGTTTTCCAAGCTCCAATCCACTCAGGGACTTACTCATCTTATTCAAGGGTCTTTGACCACTTTTACCATTACTTACGCGACCTTGAGAACTCTATCTCACATTGGTCGATCATCCTATGATCCTTGCAAAAGTATCAGGATCCAAACAACCCTTGCTCTCGAGAAACCTCAGGATGATACTTTCCATCGAACAACTCAGCAGAGGTAGTCTAGGCAGATCTCATGCCTTCGTGGAAATCTTTCCTCTAGTGATCTTTCACCAATCCTCAATAGCCTCTTAGGGCTAATTCTACTAGGGTCACTTTCTTTCTTCAGTGCACCCAAGACCTCCAAGGTTTTTTAATCAAGATCCTCAGTCCAGAAGGAGACAATTTCAAATCTCATCCCTCTACCTGACTCAATCAATTTCAGCCTTATACATTATCTTACAAGCTTTTCCAAGCTCTCGTGGTCCTACCCACACATTCCATTTCGAAAAAACTTACTCAGAGTCACCTTCTTCATGACTTCCATCACTTAACTCCTCAGTACTAGTTGTCTTAGCGACTTGGGTAACAATGGCAACCCCTTTTGAGCTCGCCTACCCATAAAAATTTCTCATTTCTATTCAAGATTCTCGCGACCCACTCAACTCTTAGGTCCCACGTGGTTCACAAACTCGAGCCAATTGCTTTGCTGGTTTTCGCGTTCTGGTTACTCATCTTTACTCAGTTCTCATGATTCATCTTAGTCCTTAGATCTTTTCGTATCTCACATACACAAGCCAAGTGCTACTCTAGCGACCATACTTTGGTCTTTCAATCTTATTAGATTGTCATGTCACTTGAACCACTATGATTCCCTCTAGGAATCCAAGACTCGAGTCATCTACTCAAGTCTATCAATCTCAAGCTGTTCATCTCAATATCTTTCACCATCAACCAATCCTCTAATGGTTCTTAAGCAATTCCCAATTAATTGTCAATTATTCAAGGATACCAAATCATCCTTGATTAGCAATCCTTCCTCAAGCCAGCCTCAACGAGGCAACTTCTCAACTGACGGCCACTACTATGCCAGCCTCAACTGGGCAACTATCATCAAGCACTTGAGATAGCGATTTACTAGGTCAAAGCTCATACTCTAGGCCTAAAGGCATCCGTCACTCTAGCATAGTCACAACAGACTATCTCATCTCAACATGCCTCGATTCAACAGGTATAAACCCCTTACGTCATCTAACCTCCCAGTCATACCTTGGCCAAGCCAATCACATGAGGCTAATCACATAACTTGCCCAGCAGGCCCATCGTAAACATCATTTACCCTTTTCAAAGGCATCCACTGTCAAGCACGAATCTTTTAACCATGCCAATCATAGGCATCATTACACATGCCATGCCACTTTCAATCATCCTTGATGAGAATCGATCTCGTGCCACACATTTCTTATCCACAGTTGGACTCAACCTGATACCTAGGTTTTCCCTTTCAAGTTATGACTTAGGTCATTCCCGCTTTTTGCCATCTTAGAAGCCTGCCAGGAGCCGCTCCTTGTCTGAACCTCTCTGTCCTGGCGATCACTCCCCGCCCTCATCAGACCTGGCCATTGCAGGTTATCCCAAGTCATACATCTACGAAGGAAGCTCTGCTCTACATGTCCCATACCATGTTTCATTACAGTTTATAGGTATCCCATCAATTTGTCCCATACCAAGCGATGGCTTATTAAATCCAACGGTGATAAGTCACTGCATGCACCCTCATCAACTTTCGTTTCAAGCCATAAACATAAGCACATCATGACCATCCTCATCACTTGTCCTGTCAAAATTGCCTTCAGATCAATTCCTATCTATTCAAGAGTTCTAATTCCACCAATGACCATCACATCTTGCAGATCAATTGTCTATATTTAACCCTGCACCTCAAGTGGAGTCGTTAACTAAATCAAATCCATAAGCATTCAATCATGACTGGCCTTTAATCATATATTCCTTATCTACTCCATTGTATGCATCTCATCTCATATCATCCAAGGCTATCAATAGCAATTGATAGGTAAATCATCAACATTTCACGCAGTTCAAGCCTGAATCCACTAATATCAGTCGTCTCTTTACAATTCATACTCCTCAAGTTGTGTCATTAACAAATCAAGATCACAATTATACACCTCAATTGACCCTTCATTCATAAGCAATTCCCTATTATCCTCAAGCACAATTACTACCTCAAAATCCAGGCTTATGACTTTCCAATCCAAGCTTGCTTCCACTTAAACTTTATTCACCACATAACTCAAGGTCATTCGTTAAAGTAAACTCTAGGACCATTAAAGTGTACACAAGTTCAAGCCTACAATCCTCAAGATTCAATGATCCTTGCGTAGTCCCGTAGGCCTCAATATCTAATTGTCCCCAAGTCAACACTCCTTATCACCCCAAACCTCAATCACATTGGATCGAGCTGACCTTGCTCTGATACCACTCAAGTGGGGATGTCACGCCCCGAACCCGGCAAGTGAGCAAACATCCCACCAAGCCGTACTTTTCTTAAAACTCTAGGATCCAACGGCTAATATTCAAAGCACTGAAAGGAATGCGCACGCGAAAACGATGCCAACTCCAATCATATAAATACAACATCACCTGATGACTTAGGACACGAGGGTACATCAAATTATATTAACCAATTTCTAAAAGATCAACTCCTAATTCACCAATCGGAAGGACAATCCCTAATATCACAAAATGTAAATCCATAACTTGCAACCCTCTTTAGTACAATTGATCAACTATGCCTTCAAATGCCAATCCTTGGCAAGTTCGCGCTTCCTTCGCTTGGAACCTGAAAAATTTAAGCCCCCACTCGGGTGAGATATAAATCTCAGTAAGGTGGGTCCTAACCCTAGGTGAGACCGACCGTCCACTCAGGCAGTCATATATCCCGATATTTCAAACTCATAATCATACAGGTATATCAAGTGCAAACCGATAAAACAACAACATGCAGATGGCAAGCATACAATGATAACCTCATGTCACCCTCAGATGATCATGCACATTCAGCCTGCCACTTCACCACATCCACTAATCTCCGCCTGCCTCAATCTCTAGCCCTCGATTCGCGTAAACGTATTAGACCGTAATTGGCAACCCGCGTAAACGCATCAAGTTTCGATGAATCTCCAGGCCAATATCACCATCTCATAACTCCGTCTCGCGAATAGTTCGTATCAAGACGTGGCTATGTCAACCCCGCAATCTCATCGCATCAAGGCGAAACACAACATCAACTCTACCCCGTGATCTCGTTGCATCAAGGCGAAACACAACATCAACTCTACCCCGCGATCTCGTCGCATCAGGGTATGCATCTCCTGCCCCGCGTCTCGCACGCCTCATGGCCCCTCCATCCCGCGAATAATTCGCATCAGGACCGTGGCCATCTCATCCCTGCGATTTCATCGCATCAGAGCGTCACACAATATCAACTCCACCACACGATCTCGTCGTATCAGGGTATCCATCTCCCGCCCCGTGTCTCATACGCCTCACGGCCTCGCCATGTCATGCTCATGCCATGCTTCACAATTCAATTCACAAATAAAACAAGTGCATCTCACGGACAATTTGAAAATTCATGGCACGCAAGACAATCAACGACATTCGACATGGCACACGATTTAAACACAAGCAATATCACACCTGACTTCCTATAACCACTTAGGGCATTTTAAAAGCTTCCTATTTGGAATATTCTCCTAACTCGATAAAATTAAACCTTGACTCACCTAATCGAGCTCAATCTTCCTAACATAAGGTTAGGAATCCCCTTACCTTGATTTTGACATCACAACTTCCTCCTCTTTGGTCCCCAAAGTTTTGGTCAACCAATGTCCACAACTGGGTTTGTCCCTTAACCTAGCAATTCCAATCGATTCGTCAATTTTTCAAGTCCAAATCAACCATTCATGAATCACAATCCTTCATAATACAATCCCCAACATTCTAACAAATCTTGAACATCAATTTGAGTCCCATAACCATCTGTTGTTGCACCCACCAGAACTGGTTTTGCTCAGAATCGAACCGGTTCATTTCGATTCTATGCAAACCGTGCACTTCTAGCCCTATTTCTACTCCCAATCCAACATTTAAATACTACCCTACCTCTTAGCATGTCTATCTAAGGGTTTGGGAGGCTTACCAAAGGTTTGAAGTCAAATGGCTGCCGGATTCCCATTGAAACTTGCCGGATCGTCCAAGTCAATTTAGCTAGCAGTTTCTAGGTAAAATTTACAAGGCCAGTTCGTGGTCAAAACTTTATCAAATTGAGCCCCAATTTTTATGAAAGATTCCTACACGTCTTTAGTAGATCTCCACAAAATTTGTCTCCAAAATTCCAACAATTCAGCCTTCAAAAGAGTCAAAAACTAGACATACCTCAGATTGAGTCAGTTTCCGTCGACTCCCAGGAAAACGCTTGGCCGGAGCTCCTCGGTGCTCTAATTGGCATGCTTCCACTTCGAGGAGGTCGGAAAGACATAGATCTAGGTTGGTATTGCCGGCCAGCATCCAGGTGGTGGCCGGAGGAGGTCATCGGAGCGGCCGAACGGAACCCTCAAAACTGGTCGACGACAGCAGAATCAAGAAAGAAGAAGAAGAAGTGTTTCGAGAGTTTGAGGGAGGGTTTGGCTGGCCAAATAAGTGAGGAGAGAGAGTGAAAAGACTATATATTCAAGGCTTGGTCAAATGGGCTTGAATGGTAGGTGGAATAGTTAGACATGACCACACCCCCTTGATCTCGTGACACTTGTCTTTTTGCTTTTCCAATGTAATCCAATGGACATCCTTTCTTCTTCTTTTTCGGCAGCTAGGGGAGTGTGTATAGACCAATTTTCCCTTCTTCCTTTGCATGGGTAATGTTTTAAACTTGAGGGGCAAAATGGTTATTTTACCCTCGACATTTAGAACGTCGTTTTTGTCGTTCCAAAATTCTTAGTTAGGGCGACGACCAATCCGAATAACGTTGGAATTCTTGATTCTCCATTTTCAATTTTCAAGGCTCATTTATGATGATTTTCTCTGCCAGACGTGGTTCCAGCCTATCTCGAACTGATGGGCGGCTTTTGCAGACATTACGTGTATCGATCCCGTGATTCATATTACGTTTAGGGCTCGTCAATTCATGGCGGCTTTGGTTGTCATGTAATTATGAGGGTCTATCACTAGTTCCCTCGACAATCCTTATAGCCAAAGCGTCGTTTCCTATCTGAGTTCTCTAAGTCCACGTACCTCGTCTCACATTAGCCTTTCCCTTTTGGTCAGTCTACTCAAATTGATCAGATTCGAGCGGAAAACGACTGAAACACATCTCTAGATATACACTTCTCATTAATAAGCCTGAAATTGACTGAAAATCAAAATGTCAACACCTCCTTGTTCTTTGGCTTTTATAATAGCTTCTCTGACAGCTCTAGCAAGTATAATTTTTCTTTCAAAATAGAAGGTAGCTTTTTCAGCAGTGTGAGATTTTACTAGAGTAAAGAGTTGTGCAGACTCATGCTTTACTTGATCGGAGTCTTCATGGCTGATTTGGATAAGCAAAGTCTTGAGGAAATTTCTTCACAACTATTTTGGAGAATTCTCCCAATTTGTTGTTGATGACTTCCTTGTATGTTTTCATCCACTTCTCAATGTGATCCATTTTGAGAAGAACTAAGCCAGCCTTCTCAGACAAGTTATTTAGTAACTTTGAGAATTCTTTTGCTAACTTCTCTAGTAACTCCCTATTTTCCTGGAACAGAATCTTGTACAATTCATGAGTTTGATGCTTCAACCCATTCTAAAAATATATAATGTCCTTTAGTGGTTCGAAGTCTGTGTCAAGGCTCATTTCTTCTTCTTCTTCTTTTTGAGATCCAACTTCCATGGATTCAACCTCTCTTTCCTTTCCGCCATTCAGTATGGACTCATCAGATGCAAGGTGTTTTTCATCTTCTAAATCACTCAAGGTGATCTCGAGGTTGTCAAAGGATTTCTTTGAGATAATAGATTTGATGGGAACCATAGAATTTGATAGAGTAGGTTTCAGAAAGAAGAGTGTTGTTTTTTGAGAATTAAAGGAACATGATACATATACTCTATTGACTAGATGACTTAAATAATATAGTTACTAGAATTTATTTGGAATGAGAGATTTCTATAGATATTATTGAAGTAATTTTGGAAAAATATGCTCAATCAATTAGGATCAATCAATTAAATAAATCACGGCAATCAGCACAATCAACGCAATCATAATATTTGTAAAATATTTAGAAAGATTGTGATGGTGCATACCTTATTTATTGCTAGAAATATAACTACTTGCATGCCTAAAATTTGAATGATTAAACCTTTAGTTGTTCTCCACTCAGAAGATGTCATCTTCAGATGATGCTTTAAGTTCTGAGTTCCTTGTAGTCATAGAGCTTCTTCAGATGAAGTCTTGGCATCCTTTGCTTCTTCCATATGTTGCTTTAAGCTTAGAATCAAAATCTTCCTGTCTAAATAACAATTGAAACAAGCATCATGGTAATACCTAATTCTTGTATGATATACTTAAATGTATTCTTATCAAGTGGCTTGGTGAATATGTCGCCTAATTGGTTCTTTGAATCAACAAATTGAATGCTAATATCACCATTATACACATGATCACGAATAAAATGATGCTTAATTTCAACGTGCTTAGCTCGTGAGTGCGGGATTGGATTCTTGGAGAGATTGATTGCGCTGGTGTTGTCACATTTTATTTCCACATTGTGAGATTGAACACTAAAATCCTTCAATTTTTGCTTCATCCATAGGATTTGTGCACATCAACTACCTAAGGCAACATACTCAGCTTCTGCAATCGATAGAGTTACGGTGTTTTGCTTTTTGGAGAACTAAGACACCAGCATTGTTCCCAAAAGTTGACATGTTCCTGAAGTACTTTTCCTGTCTAACTTACAACTTGCAAGATCAACATCCAAATATCCATGTAATACAAGATCTGAAGCCTTAGGAAACCATAGTCTCAAATTAGGATAGGTTCCTATGCATTTAATAATTTTTTTGACGGTTGTAAAATGTGATTCTTTGGGATCTGATTGAAATCTAGCACACATGCATACACTAAAGATAATGTCAGGTCTAGAAGCAGTTAGATATTGTAATAAACTGATCATGCTCCTATGAAGCTTCTAATCAATCTGTTTGTCTTGTTCATCCTTTTTTGGCTTGGATGATGAAGAAATTGACAAATCGATTTTCTTACAATTTTCCTAACCAAACTTTTTTACCAATTCAAGAGCATATTTCTCTTTATGTATGAAAGTGTCTTGTTTGGCCTGAGTGACTTGCAGTCCTAGGAAGAATGTAAGTTCTCTCATCATACTAATCTCAAATTCATTCTGCATGATCTGAGAGAATTCCTTGCGGAGATTTTTGTTAGATGATCCAAATATTATATCATCTACATAAATTTGAATGAGTAGACTTTCGTTACCTTTCCTTTTCATAAATAAAGTTTTATCAAGTTTACCTTTCTCAAAACCTTAGCTAGTAAGGAAATTACTTAACATTTCATACCATGCTCATGGAACTTGCTTGAGTCCATAGAGTGTTTTTTGAAGTTTGAATACATGATTTGGACATTTTGGATCTTAAAAACATGGAGGTTGATTGTGACATTCTGAATTTCCGACCATTTCGAGATGTGTGAATGAGAAGATATCTATCAATGTATCTCAGTTTTATCTCGCTCAGACCTGATCAATTCGAGTTAATTGACCAGAAATGGAAAGGCTAACGCATGACAAGTACATGGACTTAGGAACTCGAATAAGGAACGGTACTTTGACCATAAGGATTGTCGAGGGAATATTTAAAGCCAATAAGGGCCGATCTAGGAATGATTAAGTAATTCATTGCTAGCGTTATACGATTAGAACACGGGTGATTCTGCTAAACAGAATGATTTGCAAAATTTTCCTAAATCCAATTCTTACAATCGTGACTGTCAAAGCTAGCGATAAACCCTCGCAATCACGTGACAACCGAAGTTGCTGTGACTTGAGCGATCCTAAGTGTGATGAGAATCACTAAGTCGATATGCGTGAATGTCTGCCAAAAGCCGCCCGTCAGTTTGAGATAAAATGGAATTATAATTGACGGAAAACAAACCACGAATTGGATCTTGAAATTGGATATCGGACAAAGAAGAATTTCAACGATTCAAAAAGGAATTGGATATCGCCTCATCGAGGGTAATAAAAATCGAGAAAAGCGAAATTTAGACTGAATTTATAAAATTACCCTTTTGCCCCTCAAGGACATTCTTTCTCTTAAGAATAAGCAAGAGCAAAGTGGTCATCTTCCCTTCTTCTTCTAGTGGCCGAATTCTAGGGGGTAATTTAGTCAATAAACATTTAAATATTATGAAGAAAAGCCAATTGTCATCAAATGGAGGCCTTATCCTTTTAGACCCTATATTAGATGCCTAATTGCATTAAATCCTAGTCATAATCTCACCTACCATTCTTTCTCTCTCCTTGACCTGGGGACAAATGAAGAAGAAAGAAGACTTCTCTCTCCCTTCATTTTGCACACCCAATTTCTCTCTCCCTCTCAATCTCACATTTCCCTCTTTCTATCTTCCTCTTTCTCACCGACCAAATTCTGTCCTTGCCGTTCGTTTGCCACAACGCCGGCTTCCGGCCACCATTCAACCAAACTCTAACCACCGCAACACTCCTTGATGTCTTGCCTACAATCTCTAAGTGACCATTCGTCCATTCGTTACTCCGTTTGATCCGTGGAGCTGCCGGAACCGGCCTAGGTCAAAATCGGAGCGAACCAAGCCGTGAGCTCCTTTAGACCGATTTACAAGGCTTATCTTGTATCCAAATCAAGGTGAGACCTCCTTAAGACATAGTATTAAGGTTGAGTAAGTTTGGTTTGAAGTTTGGTTTATGATAGATGGGTTTTAATAGTTAAATTTGGATGATTTTCTAAGGGATCAATATGTCCTCTTCGACGGGTCTGGAAACCGAGCACCTTTGAAGGCTGTAGAAGCGTTGCCTTGCCCCAAAATTTATTAGTGAGACACCCTAAGACATGATATTACATGTTAATAAATAATTGGTGAATTAGATTGGAGTTTTGATAGCTTGTTTTTAGGGATTTCCTTAAGAACAGAATCTGTCTTGCACCGAACAGATTAGGAACAGAGGATTGTTGCGGCTCTTGAAGGAGTTTGATGCTTAAAATAGCTTGGTAAGAAGACTTCTAACCCTTAGTTAGGATGTTGGGTTACTAAAGGGTGGATTTTTTGTGGAATTGAAAGGGTTTAAATGGTGATTTTGGTGTGAAAAACGTGAGGGACCCAAAAGCTATGCAATCCCGTTTTCAGCGCTCACCGTTTTTAAAATGAGTCGTTCTAAGTCATCCGATATCCAAATTGAGCCTCGTTTTCGTCCACATGTCTGTAAGATCTTGAAGTTTAAGACCCTAATAGAAAAATATCAAGTTTAAAGAGACTGAACCTGGTCATGGGGGCTCAATGTGGCGTCCCAGACCGCCACCCTACTGTTACAGATCTTCTATATACATAATTAAGGAGTATAGCAAATAATCCACAGGCCACAAAATAAAAATGGATATATTTTGATTACATCACAAGACAATCACAAAGCCAGGGTTCGAAATTTTATTTATAAACACAACGAGCTCGATCATATAAGAGTTCATATATATATAGGCATATAACTAAGGTCGTCGATCCATATGCATATCTGGGATGGCCAAAAGGAAATCTACTCCATCATCCAAAAAGTCACCTAAATCAAAAAGCTACCAAGACTATCTCTAGTCCTCAGTCATCCTCTGATGGGTCGGTAAGCAACATCTCCTCGTCCTCGGTATTCTCATGTGGCTCTGGTGGTGGAATAAACACCTCCTGCTCGGTAGGCTCCGGAGGGTGGAAAGGTGCATCTGCAAGAGGAGCTGGTGCTACCGGCTCAACAGGATCCGGGGGTGCATCAAAGGTACTCTCAGGAAAAGGACCCACTAGTCTATTACCTACTCGAATGTAAATAGAATACCAACGATAAAAAGCTAAACTAGGTGCTCCTTCATCAACCCACACAGAATGTACATGCATAACAAGTCTCAAATGAGGTAAATCAAGATGGATCATATCATGAGTATATGACTCAGAGTCAAAAGGAACACTAAAACGCCTGGGAGCATTAGCCATGGATGTTAATCTAAAAATTGTGTTCGCGAACGTGGGTTAGCGCGACTGCTAGCAAGAAAATATTCAATCCTACCATAGGGGTCCTAGGACTCCCTTGAACAACTATGAGTACTAGCGCATGCACGTTATTATAATCCCACTTTTCAACTTTCTCTTCCCAAAATAATGCAATGTAATTCAAAATTAGCCCCAACTCAGCATTCAAACCAGAACCGCAAACTTACTAACCCTATATCATACCATAAAAGCGACTCTAGCCCCTAAAACCTCATTCCAATTCTTTAACATGACAATCATACCATTTACATCTAACTTATGACAAGAATGAAGGAGTTCTTGCCTCTTTTGCAGCTTGAAATCGTCCAAGATTCCACGAGCTCTTCCTTATTTCCGCCGGTGAAGTTGCCAAACAGGTTCAGCTCCCTCTCGGTCTCTCTCTCTTTTTCTCTTGTTTGGTCGATGATGATGAGGGAAGATGAAGATATACAACCCTTCTTGCATGTCAATACGAGTTCCCTACTTGCCACCTATTTCACATCCCCTAAAGTAAGGGTTTCTTCCCCAAATCTTCACCAAGTGTTCTCGCCCCTAATGGTGAGAAGTCTTTCTCACAAGATCTTGATAGGATTTCTCACCAATGGCTTTCCTTGCATTTTCCTTGGGTGTGTTTGGCCAATAGATTTTCATGCAAGAAGGGACAATGTCGCCACTTGTATAGTCCCCTAATGGCCGAACATAACTCATGAGTCCTTGTAGGATTGCCAACCAATGATTAAACTCTATTCTATGCCATTTTCCTAGGCACATGTGGCTAATACCATTTAATGCCATGAAGAACATTGCCGCCACTTGTTCTAGCCCCAAATGCTCGTTGATCATTTACTAGATTGTGATGGAATTGAAGCCAATGATTAAAATGTATTTTCCTTGCTTGATCCCTAGGTGTAATCGGCCAATTACAAATCAAGCGTGGGAAGTAAAGGTCACTTGTTACTTCCCTTAGTCAATGCTCCCTTGTTCATTTAGACTTAAGGAAATTTTCGGACATATGTATATACATATAACTATCACGTAGCTAGTCGATCATTCTTGCAGCTCTCAATCCCGAGTTCATTCTCATGTATTATGGTCCCTCAATTTAAAATTCCTCGACTAATCCTTCAATGTCTTATCTACTTGATCGATAGCCAATTGGTAAAACCAATTGAAGTCTCCTGCCATGACATACTCCAATGTTCACGGCCTATTTTCCTTGCACTTAAGGAACTTCGCCTAATATTGTCTAATAAGACTCTTGGTGAATTTCTATTATCTCTCCACCATTCCTGTCATCTTAACTTATCTCTGCCTTCTCATCTCCGCTTTGTATGAGAACCCTAAGTCCTCGCATTAAAAGCCAGCTTTCAAATCCTTTTCCATCATTTCTAATTGTTAGGAATCAAGCAATCAGGGGCTGCCACAATTTCTTCCCCCCTTAAAAAAAAATTCATCCTCGAAATTTGTTTCCTAATTTCAAAATAAGTTTCAAGAAAATTTTACCCAAAATCCTCCTCATTTATAACTAGTCACAGCAAAATATTTTTGGTATATTCATTTACAAGGTATAGATTTATAATTGTAATCCACAATTCCTGGGGGTCGATCCGGCGACTACCTTCTCGGACCACGTCACTCCCCGGATGCCACTCGACTATTAAGCCGACAGCGGTCATCTCATGCTTCAACTTTCTTGTAACGTCTGCTTTGCGTTATTGACAACCTAGGCTCATTTCCCTCATTTTCCTTTAGAACAATCAATTAAAACATACTAGCAGTATTAAGCCAATTATAGAAATGAACCAATTGATCGTCTTGTAATTTCATAATCAAACTAATACTCTATATGGCAGTCATTGCAATGAAACGCAGCATGTCTAGTCAAGAGTCTATTTACTGACCCGTAACTTCAAATAAATGAGAGTGCTGCTACTTCATTGTCTCATCAAGTTCCCATGTGGCTTCTTTCACGCCATGATGCTGCCATAAAATTTTCACTATAGGAATGGTTTTGTTCCTCGGGATTTGCTTCTTTCAATCTAAACTTCGTACTGGCTTTTCCACATATTCACCTTTTTCTCTCGCTTCAATAGTTTCATAATCCAATACATGCTCGTCATCCGGGTGGTATTTCCTCAACATCGATACATGAAATACATTATGAACATTTGACAGTTTTGGCAGTAAAGCTATCTGATAAGTTAAATCTTCAATCTTTGCCAATACTTCGAAAGGTCTAACGTACCTAGGGCTCAATTTACCTTTCTTCCCAAATCTTGACATTCCTCTTAGAGGTGAGACCTTTAGAAACACATAGTCGCATACTGTAAACTCCAATGGCCTACGCTGCTTGTCTGTATAATTTTTCTGACGACTTTGGGCTGTCTTGAGTTTATCGCGAACAATTTGTACCGTTTCAGTTGAAACCTGTATCATCTCCGGTCCTATGATCCTTCGCTCTCTTACTTTGTCCCAACACATAGGTGTTCTGTATCTTCGTCCATATAAAGCTTCAAATGGTGCCATGTTAATGCTCTTCTGATAACTGTTGTTTTAAGCAAATTCAGTTATGTGCAATTTCTCTTCCTAGTTACACTTGAAATCCAAAATGCATGCTCGAAGCATATCTTCTAGAATTTGTATTACTCTTTTTGTCTGACCGTTCGTCTGTTGATGGAAGGCTGCACTAAACTGAAGTTTAGTCCCCATCACCTCCTATAGGCTCTTTCAGAATTTCAATGTAAATCTCGGGTCCCGATCTGAAGCAATACTCACTAGAATTCCATGCAATCTCACTATGGCTTATACGTACATTTTGGCTAACTTCTCTAAAGAGTATGTAGTCCTAACAGCCAAGAAATGAGCTGACTTGGTCAATCTGTCCACCATTACCCAAATAGAATCATGACCATTCGATGTCCTCCACAACCCTTGAATAAAATCCATTGTTATGTGTTCTCACTTCCATTCAGGAACATCTAACGGTCTTAGCATTCCAGCAGGCTTTAAATGTTCTGCTTTTACTTGCTAACAAGTTAAGCATCTCGTAACATATTCAGCAATGTCCTTTTTCATTCCATTCCACCAATAATGTTATCGAAGGTTTCGATACATTTACATGCATCCTGGATGGATACTGTAGTTGCTTCGATGAGCTTCATTTAGAATATCATTTCTTAACTCCTCTTCTTCCAATACACATTAACGTCCTTGAAAACGAAGAATTCCATCTTCCAATATTGAGAAATTCAACCTTTGCCCTCTGTTACTTCATCTCGGAGTTTTGAGATTTCAAGGTTCGTCCGTTGTGACTCTTTAATTCTTTGTACTAATTTTGATTCGATTCTCAAAGTAGCAAACACGCTAGTTAGTTCATCCAGTTCGACCTTGAAATTCAAATTAGAAATTTCGTCTAATAGATTCCATTCCTTGCTCATCATGCTGGCCATATGTAATGTGGTTTTCCTACTTAGATCATCTGCCACCTTGCTTGCTTTGCCAGGGTGGTAAAGAATTTCACTGTCATAATCTTTGAGTAATTCCATCCATCGCCGCTGCCTCATATTCAATTCCTTTTGTCAAAAAAGATATTTCAAGCTTTTATGATCGGTGAAAATCTGAAATCTTTCCCCATACAGATAATGCCTCCACATTTTTAGTGCAAAAATCACTGCGACCAATTCTAAGTCATGCGTCGGATAGTTCAATTCATAAGGTCGTAATTGTCTTGAGGCATACGCCACAACCTTTCCATGTTGCATCAAAACACAACCCAATCCTTTATAAGACGCATCACTGTAAACTAAAAATCCTCCTAATCCCGATGGTACTGTCAATACTGGTGCCGAAGTCAATCTTTTCTTGAGCTCTTGAAAGCTTTGCTCACACTTTTCTGTCCATTCAAATCTAACTCCCTTTCGAGTTAATTAAGTCAATGGCCTGACAATTAGAGAGAATCCTTCCACGAACTTGCGGTAATATCCAGCAAGGTCAAGAAGACTTCGTATCTCCGTAACTGCAGTTAATCGTGGCCAATTCACAACAGCTTCAATTTTGGCAGGATCAACAGAAATCCCATCTCCTGTAACCATATGACCAAGGAATAAGACCTTGTCTAACCAGAATTCACATTTACTGAACTTAGCATATAATTATTGTTCTCTCAGAACCTGTAGTACCATCTATAAATGTTCTCCGTGTTCCTTATGTCCCTTGGAATACACCAAATTGTCGTCAATGAATACTATAATGAACTGATCCAAGTAAGGCTTGAATACTATGTTCATTAAATCCACGAATGCTGCAGAGGCATTAGTAAGTCCAAACGGCGTGACCACGAACTCCTAGTGCTCGTATTTGGTACGGAAAGTCGTCTTGGGAGTATCATCTTCTCTAATAGCCAGCAGGTGATAGCCCAACCCTAAGTCGATTTTTGAGAAAACTGAAGTTCCCTGCAATTGGTCGAATAGGTCATCAATCCTTGGCAGGGGATGTTTGTTCTTGATGGTCACCTGATTTAGTTGTTTATAATCAATGCAAAGACGTAGTGGCCCATGCTTTTTCTTAACAAATAATACTAGTGCTCCCCAAGGTGAGGTACTTGGTCTGATAAACCCTTTATTCAACAATTCCTGTAACTGTACCTTCAATTCTTTAAGTTCGGTTAATGCCATCCTGTAAGGAGCTTTGGAAATAGGCTCGGTCACTGTGGCCAATTCAATAGTAAATTCGACTTCCCGCTTGGGTGGTAATCTTGGCTGTTCTTTAGGGAAGACATCTGAAAATTCTCAAACCACTAGAATCTCATCAATTTTGACTTCCTTCTTAATCAAATCTTTAACGCTAACCAGGAATCCCTGACATCCATTATCTAGGAGTTTCTGAGCTTCCACTGCAGACATTAAGGGTATAACCGTTGTCACACGCCGAGCCCGTCGAGCACGCGTACATCCTACCAGGACGTTGATCTAATAATCTCCCAAGATCCCTCGGCCAATCATATCGTAAATTGAAAAAGAAACAAGATCACGAAAGCCATAAAACTGCTCCATACAATTCCATAATGAGATGACTCTGGACAAAGGGTATTTCTTTTTCATAAACTCTTAATACAACTCAGATATTATGATTTTATCTTCAATACAACATGAAATTCTTAAACCACCAAAAGGGTAAACCCATTTCTCTACAAATTCTGCTTCATATACACTGATCCTTGTCAACCTTAAAAGCTCATCACCTGGGACCTGAAAAAGTTAAGCCCCTATTGGGGTGAGATATAAATCTCAATAAGTGAAACCTAAACCTAGACCTGAACACTAGTCCCCCCAGACTATACACAAATGCCACTCAAATGCAAAATAACAAACAACGCAATAGCATAAGGCATCAAACAACAGTAATATCAATAATCAAGCATGGATAATAGTACAAACAACCGCCCTCAACTTTAGGGTCCCAAGCTCAATGTACAAGCACATGCACTCTGATACACCACTGTCACCACTTTCTCATCCACCCACGTACTCCTCTAGCACTCTTTGCCATCTGACTTTACCGAGGCCACAGGCCAATCGATGTCTACGTACCACTAGGGCCACAGGTCAATCGGTACATTCAAGGCTCACAACTATTCAATGCCACAAGGGCCATAGGCCAATCGGCATTCTCATTCTTATTTGAGTTCACCACCTTTCGATACCACCGGGATGGCAGACCAATCGGTATCATCATTCATACACAAGGCTCACAGCCATTTGATACCACTAGGGCCATAGGCCAATCGGTATCCTCATCATTGTTAATAGTAAAATCACACTCGATATCACTAGGGTCACAGACCAATCGGTATCATCAAGGCATTAAGCCAATGCGATCTCCGAGGCCACAGACTAATGATCTCTGGGGCACTATAGCACATTCATATAACATCAGCACTATAGCCGTTTATATAGCCAATTCAATAGCACATGCACCATTGCCAATGCAATACCAGGGCTCAATAGCCTTTTCTCGACCTTGGGCTCTATAGCCTTCTCATTGCACATAGGGCACTATAGCCATTTCTTATCACTAGGGCTCTCTAGCCATTCTAAATCCCAATTAACAATCATAATATAATCACCACATAATTGCATCAAGCAATCTCAGCCACAGACTTCACCAATTAGTCAATTCATTCTATCACTCTATCTAGTAGTGTCCTAGAATACAGATAAATGTTTAGGAAATACTTACCTTGATCAATTAGCACAATGTCACACAAAGTGACTCTCCTTAATGCCTCAAGTATGAACTCTCCAATAATCCTTCGTCAACCTAGAAATATTTACCAATCTTGAATAAAAAACTATGGAATGCTCACTTTCATTAATTCAATTTCTCATTAGCCATATCATTGGCAATTCATGACGTCTTATTGATCAATTAAATGCATAATAACACTCCCACAAACCCTCGATGGGTTTGGTTCACATGGCCATATACAAGGCAAAACTCAATTTAGAGATTCATGCACCAATTTTGCCATAATTCACTTCTAAACTCCAATCCACTTCACACAATTCCCATTAATACCTCACATCATATCTTATAAGACATTATAAGCCAATTTGAAGTTTAAACACTCTTTAATCATCCCCCAACAGAACCGGCTAGCAATCGTCCACCCACAAAACAGAACCGGTTTTCGGTTCAAACTGCTCAATCAAGCCATAACTCAATTCCAAGCCTTAATTCTTCACAAAATAAAATTTCTAAGACCTCAATCTATGTGTTTAGGAAGCTCATCAAGAGTTTTGTTGCAAAATAATCCCCCAAGACCTTTGAACAGCCCGGTTCCTTCACGATCCTCAAATGGGCAGAATTTGCTCGGTAAATTCCTCCAAAAATCAGCCATGTACACCCATTAAAACTCAACTGAAACTACAATCCAAGCTCAGCCAACTTTAATAATATGAGTTCAGAAGACTCCGCCGAAAATTTGAAGTCATTTGAAGTCCGGAAGCCCCCGAAATAGATCTTTCCCCAAAACTGGTTAGAATCAGCCTTCATCCTAACCTTTTTCCCACTAAAACAGACCTATGAGACAAATGGCTAAGCCAAATTAAGCTCATAATACTTTTCTAAAATGGCAAGACTATAAGCTTTAAGATGACGGTAGTTTTACCTCAATCCGATATCGGATGACAAAGTTTTAGCCGGAATAGTGAAGCAGTTTTTCTCTATCCACAAGAAAACTGTTCGGCTGAGACGCCAAAGGGAGAAAAAGAAGAAAAATGAAGAGAAAAAGTGAGGGGGAGAGAGTGCACGGCTGAAGAGTTGTCTAAAGACATGTTTCACACACATAATTGAGATTAAATATGACAAGATGGGTTTAGGTGGGCAATAAATGCCAAAGGCCTCTAATGAGTGACACATGGCATGACTTCTAGAAGACTTTGACTCCCTTTGACCTCATCCTTATCAATTTTTGGCAGCCATATGGAGGGTTAAATGACAAAAGTACCCTTATAAATTTCTTAAGGCAATGCCAAATGTCAAGGGGCAAAATGGTCATTTGGCACTTTTCATCCAAAATTTCACTTTTCCAACATAAATCACCCTCGATGAGGCAAAGTCCAATTCAATTTAAATATTTGAATTCCTCAATGTCCAATACCCAAATCTCGAGCTCCAATTTCATGTCAAACTCTCGTCGATTGTAATTTCAGTTAACCTCATACTGACGAACGACTCTTGCAGACGCTACATATATCGACCTTGAGATTTTTCTCAAACCGTGGCGACTTTGATTGTCATGTAATTATGAGGGCTATTGTTCGTTCCTTCAATCCTGATCATCAGAATTCGATTTGGGAAATTCTCGCAAATTACGCATTTATTAAGCGGAATCACCCGCGTCCCAGAGTATAACGCTAGTAAGAGATTCCATGATCATCCTTAGATCGTTCTCTGTCGGCCCAAGAAATTTCCTTGATAATCCTTGTGGTCAAAGTACAATTTCTCACTCAAATTCGCTAGGTCCAGGTACTTGACTCCGCGTCAGTCTTTCCCTTTTGGTTAGTTAACTCAAGAGTGGCTAACTCCAAGCGAGTTACAACTGAAACGCATCGATCGATATCCTTCCATTCAATAGCTTCGAGAGGGTTGAAATTCGAAATGTCACAACCGTATTTATTCTAGTCCCCACAAATTCAAAATCGCCTCCATTAGGTGGACTAAACCGAATTATCTTCTTGAAGCAGTCTACTTTGGCTCGTAATTCATGCAGCCAATCCATGCCAATAATAGAGTCAAATTCATAGAAATCCATAACTATCAAGGCAATTCTCTGAATTTTACCTTATATTTTAATTTCAAATCCTTTACAAATTAGGGTGGTTACTACTCTATCTTTCAAAGGTGTGGATACACTAAGGGTTATCTCAAGTGTTTCAGGCTCCAGTCCACATAGTTCAACAAACTTTGTTGATATAAAAGAATGTGTTGCTCCAGTATCAAACAATACATAAGCATCCTTATCGCAAAAAGGGATCGTACCTACTATAGTAGTCCTAAAGGCTTCCGCCTCCTCTCGAGTCATTACTTGAATTCTACCTTGAGTTGGGGGCCTTTGTTACGCTCCGTTAGGTTTCATCCGATTATCTTGATTTTGCTGAATCTGTTGCCTTTTCTGGGGGCAATCCTTCACCAGATGTCCCATTCGTCCACAAACATAACATTCTCTCCCAGTATTACATGGTGAGTTATCATGAGCTTTACCACAACGATTGCAAACTCTGTTTCAATTCCGAACTTTCCCTATCGCTTGGTTCTTCCTTGCTCCACGAAATTTTCCATAATTGCACCTTTTATTGGGGGCCTCTTGAGATTTGTCGAACAATCTGGGCATCTTGCTGTGTGACATTCTGATTTCCAGTCAATTTTTGACTCATCAATGAGAAGTAAATCTAGAGATGTATTTTAGTCGTATTCCGCTCAAATCTGATCAATTCGAGTAGGCTGATCAAAAGGGGAAGGCTAACACGAGATGAGGTACGTAGACCTAGGAAACTCGGATAGGAAATGACGCTTTGACCATAAGGATTGTCGAGGGGATATTTAGAACCACAAAAAGGCCGATCTAAGAATGATTAAGGAATGCCTTGCGAGTGTCATACAATTGGAGCGCGGGTGATGCCGCTTAACCAACGTATAATTTGTAAAATTTTCCTAAATCGGACAGTGACGATTGAGACCTTAGGGATTAGTGATAGACCCCCACAATTACATGACAACCAAAGTCGTCACGAATTGACGAGCCCTAAATGTGATATGAATCACAGGGTCGATACGCGTAATGTCTGCAAAAGCCGCCGTCTGTTCGGGATAAGCTAGAACCATGTCTGATGGAGGAAACCATCAGAAACGAGTCTTGAAAATTGAAAATAGAGAATCAAGAATTCTAACGTTATATTCGGATTGGCTATGGCCTTATCGAAGGTTATTGGAATGAGAAAAACGACGTTCCGAATATCGGGGGTAAAATTACCATTTTACCCCTGAAGTTTAAGCCTTGCCCATGCAATAAAGGAAGGGCATTTTGGTCTTTATCCCTCCCCCTAGGCTACTGAAAAAGGTGAGTGAATATTGGCCATTGGATCAAGTTAGAATGACAAGTGGGACAAGTATCAAGAGATGGCTTAAAGGGTGGTCATGTCCAACTTTATTCACCTACCATTCAAACCATTGACCATGAGAGTTGAATATAAGCTTTTCCACTCTCTCTCCTCACTCTTGACAGGCCATAATACCCATCAAGTCACTGAGAGCTCTTCTTCTTCTTCTTTCCTCTACAGCTCTCTAGCGACCAGTTCTGGACTCCCCGTTTGCCGCCGTCGATGCCACCCGCCGACCACCACCTGGACTTCGGCCAACCACACCAACCTAACTCCATGTCTTTCCAACCTTTTCAAACTGGAAGCGAGCCATTTGGACCACCGAAGAGCTCTAGCCAAGCGTTTTCCTGGGAGTTGACGAAAACTAATCCAATCTGAGGTAGGTGATGTTTCTGACCAGTTAGGAGGTCGAATTGTTGGAATTTTGAGGTCAAATTTTGTGGAGATCTAGAAGACATGTATATAAATCTGTGGTAAGAAGTTAAGAATAATTTGATGAAGTTTTGACCTCAAATCGGTCATGTGAACTTGGAACAGAAACTGCCAGTTACTGACCTCGGGAGATCCGGGGACTTTTGATGGAATTTCGATGATGATTCGACTCCAAACTCACGGTGAGACCCTTAGACCCTTAAATGGACATGTTGATAGGTAGGATAATGATTAAATGATGGATTGAGAGTTGATTTAGGGCTGGACAAGCTCGGTTTGCACAGAACCGAGAGGAACCGATTCGGTTCTGTGCAAAGCCAAACCTTTGGAGTCTGATGGCCATTTGTTTAGAGAATCAAATTGGTGATTAGAACATGTTAAGATGATGAGGATTATGCTATGGAGGCTTAGGGTTCATGGATTGAGGAATTGAACATGGAAATTGACGGATTGATTGGATTTTATTAGGTTGCATGGAAAGTTCGGTCTTGGACCATAGGGGGCCGAACCTTGAGGACTCAAGAAGAGAAATTGTGTTATCAAATTCAAGGTAAGGGAATCCAAAACTTAGGATAGGAAGATTGAGCTCGATTGGGCGAGTCGGACGAGGCTAGAGTGATTTCTTGAGGAGTTTAGTGTGATTGGTCTTTATGAATGCCTAGAGGGGATAAATGATTTGAATAATTGCATATGCATGTATCTTGAGTTATTGGTCACATTTGTATGTGTATTGCACCGCCTTGCATGCCATGGATGCATTGTTTATGCATGAGTTGCACTTGACCTTGTGTGCATGAGTTGTGATTGTGGCATGGCGAAGGCGAGGTGAGACCGTGATGCGTACGAGACGCAGGGTGATGTGGTTGGTACCCTGAGGCGTTGAGGCGCGGGGTAAGAGTTGTTTGGCACCTTGATGCGATCTAATCGTGGGATTAAGATGGCCACAGTCCTGATGCAATCTAACCGCGGGATAGAAATATGAGGTGCTGATAATGGCCTGGAGAATCATTGAAACCTGATGCGTTTACGCTGGTTGTCAATGATGGTCTGATGCGTTTACGCGGACCGAGCCTAATGCGATCTAATCGCGGGCATGAGAATGAGGCCGAGGGGAAATGGAAGATGTGGTGATGTGGCAGAGCGAGTGTGCATATCATCTGAGTGTGTTGGGATGCCATAATTGTGTGTTTGCCACCCATATATTGTTGTCTATACTTGCATTTTCTTGATATGTCTGTGAGTTTGAATGATTGGGGATTGCGACTGCCTGAGTGGATGGTCGGCCTAACCTAGGGTTAGGACTCTTTTACTGAGATGTATATCTCACCCCTTTTGGGGACCTTAGGCCTTAACCACGTGGCCTATTCGTTTTGTAGACCCTAAGGAGATGACTGCATATTTTGATGAGTTCCCTGATGGTCAGGGGACCATTTACGTGACGAAGTGTACAGTGGTGTGGGTTGACAAGGGTAGCACAGATTGCAAGCCTCATAGGTACGAGGCGTGGTTTAGAAAGGTTGGGGACAAGTCCATTGGGCCGTTGACGCCCCATGAGGTGCCCAGGGAGTGATCCCCAATTGGTATCACCTCGGTATGGACCAGGATCAAGTAGAGGGATTAGTAGTCGATTCTAAGAACGGGCCGAAAAGGACCCCGACGCTGGACTTTACTATAGAGGAGGATGAGGTCATTGTCCTAAGGCGACCGAGCAGGATCTCGCGGAGCCATCCCATGAGGAGACAATGGAGGATACCATTGAGGTTTGGTCCGAGACGTTTTCAGAGTACGAGCCGACGGAGGACGCTGAGGACACCAATGATTCCAATAGCTCATCCTAGGGGACTCTAGTGGTAGCTTGATCTTTGGTGACGACTCCGACCCTATTCCTGTCGAATTTTGATGATGACCTATTTTGTATGTTTACCTCGTCACTCCCTTGCTTATTGAATTTTAGTGGTTATGTACTGGTATGAATAAATGAATATTATGTAAGACAGTTCCTATGCTATCCAGGTCTCAATTAACTTATATTGTACAGAGGGGTTACTTTATTACCGCTTCTGCATGCTTGATATATATATTATGTCCCTCGACTTAGATTGTGGATCTTAGGACCGCGAGAGTTTATTTGGTGTACTTGTAGGGAGTCGCGTGCTCGTGCCCGGGGGCGCGGGGCGTGACATCCCCGTCCGATTTGGTATCAGAGCAAGGTCAGCTCGATTCAAAGTTGGTTGAGGACTAGATTGATAAGGAGGATTAAGTTGGGACTTGGACGGATAGCGAGATATTAGGAGACTAGTTAAGATAAGGCATGGGATGCATAGTGTATGACCTGGTACTTAGGGTTGGAGTTTGATCGTCGCAGGGTTGTGGAAGTGCATAAGGATTAAGTTCTCTGCTTAGGATTGAAGATCATTTTTGGATCTTGGCCTATTTGATGGATGAAAGTGATTGGTTTTAGTGAATCACTACAGTGAATTGAACTGAGAAATGGCCATGGGCTAATTATCGTCGCAGGATTGTAACTATTTCTGTTAAGGGTTAGTTAGTAGCTCTGGATTTGGGTGAATGAGTGAGTTACTAACTCCTTGTTGAACTTGTGGTGGAGCAGGATTAGTAGAAAGAGACGAAGATGAGCAACCCGTCTACAAGGTCTGGAAGATCAAAAGGCGAAGCCTCTAGCTCGAGGCTGCCCGTAGCAGAAGATCCAAGAATGGATGATGTGCTTGGATGGTGTGCTGAGGGCACTGGAAAGAATTGGTGACTTGATCGATAGGCAGACCTAGGACCGAGATGCTGCAATCGTCTAGGCAGAAGGAGCTGTCATAGTAGCCGTCAATGCCAACAATGGTAACAATTATGGCAATGGAAGCCAGAATAAACATGGCCAGGGTAATGAGGCTGTGAATGCTCAAGAAGAAATCGTTGTGGCCAGACAGATGGGTTAGCTAGTGAAGCAGTTTATAAAGTTGAAGCCAACTCAATTTGATGGAACTGGAGATCCTGAGCTAGAACCTAGATGGATCGAGAAACTAGAGAAAGCTTTTGGGTGTTGAGATGCACCGACGAGGAGAAGTTATTGCTAGCAATGTACTAGCTGGAAGGTACAACGAATGATTGGTGGGCTGCCACCATGGATGGAGTCTTCCCTGAAGAGATAGCCTTAAACTGGGACGCTTTTAAGACGGCATTCAACGACAAGTATTTTTCTGAGACGGCCGGGGAAAGGAAGCAGGTGGAATTCCTGCAGTTACATCAGATCTAGCTGACGATAGATCAGTACAAGGCCGAATTCTCGAGGCTGTCAAGGTACGCACCTCGATTTGTAGAGGATCCTCAGGAGAAAGCAAGGAGGTTTAGGGATGGTTTGAGGCTCGAGCTCTGTAGTCAGATGATTGCTCTAAATCTGAGGACATATAAGGAGATCTACGAACGGGGCCAGATGATAGAAAGGGACTTGAAAGAGAGAAACACCGCAATTGGATCGCAGTTCACATCATTTAGAGATAACCGCCAGATGGGCAAGAGACCGATGGCGAGTAACAGACGTTTTGTTCCCCTCGTAAGGAAGAATATTGTGAAGCCGCTGAATCTCAATAACTGGAGTTGCCGCCTTTGTGGCAGCAAGCATGGAAATGGGCCATGCCTAGTGAGAACCAGGGCATGTTTTAAGTGTGGTCAGTTGGGCCACCAGATGAGGACGTGGCAGAGTCAAGCTCCGACAAATCGACCTTAAGGACAGAGACCGCAGGCTGGATCGTCGACTGCTACTCCCCGATCGAGCAGAATCGACCACCGGCAAGGGCAGAGTGTATGCAGTAGCCCGCAGGGAGGCAGAGGAAGCACCAGCTGCATATGCATTGTTTGACCCTAGTGCCACGCATTCGTTTGGGTCTGCCTAGTTTGCTGAATTAGTGGGTATGAAATTGAGATCGTTAGGTATAAATCTACATGTTGCCACTCCATTAAAGGATAATATATTGGTTTCATTGGACTGTGCTGGTTGTGAGATTGTGATTGGGGGGAGTAAAGAGAGTATTGACCTAGCTGTATTACCCATGTACGATTTTGACGTAATCATAGGAATGGATTGGTTGGGTAAGCAGGGGGCAGTAGTAGACCATGGTAGTAAAATAATTCGATTTTATCCGAGAGGCCATCCTAGCTTTGAATTAGTGGGAAGTCGAGGAGGAATCTCAATTTTGTTAGTTTCATCTCTGGAGGTGACTAAACTGATGTCTGAAGGGTGTCAGGCATAATTAGTAACAATAATGGACACGAGTACCGAAGAGCCAAAGTTAGAGAGTATCCCGGTAGTGCATGAATTTCCTGATGTATTTCCCCAAGAGTTGCCAGGATTACCACCGGAACGGGAAATAGAATTTGTAATCAAGTTAGCCCCTAGGACGGAACCGATCTCGAAAGCACCTTACAAGACGTCCTTGTCAGAACTGAAGGAGTTAAAAGTGCAGATGCAAGAGCTGCTAGATAAGGGATTTATCCGACCAAGTGCTTCGCCATGGGGAGCACCAGTACTATTCGTAAGGAAGAAGGATGGGTCATTGTGTCTATGCATCGACTATCGGCAGCTGAACCAAGTGACGATGAAGAACAAATGTCCACTGCCGAGGATTGACGACTTGTTTGATCAGTTACAAAGAGCGGCGGTATTTTCGAAGATTGACCTAAGAACAAGGTATCACCAGTTGAGGATCAAGAAGGAAGACATGCCTAAGACTATCTTTAAGACGAGGTATGGTCATAATGAGTTTATGGTGATACCGTTTGGTTTGACCAACACTCTAGCTACTTTTATGGACCTGATGCATAGAGTATTTAAGGAATTTTTGGACAGATTCGTCATAGTCTTTATTGATGATATCTTGATTTACTCGAGGAATGGTGCGAAACATGAGGAGCACCTAAGGATTGTGCTGCAGACTCTGAGGAAGCATGCGCTCTATGCGAAGTTAAGTAAATGCGAGTTCTGGCTGAATAGAGTAGTATTTCTTGGTCATGTGGTATCGGGCGAAGGAATCGCAGTAGATTCTGCGAAGATCGAGGCTGTAACTAATTGGCCTAGACCTACTATGGTCACTGAAGTCAGAAGTTTCTTAGGACTGGTAGGATACTATAGGCGTTTTGTGGAGAAATTCTCATCTATAGCCATTCCATTGACGCGATTGACGAAGAAGGAAACGAGATTTGAATGGACTGACAAGTGTGAAAGGAGTTTCCAAGAGCTTAAACATAGATTGACGACCGCGCCAGTGCTGACGATTCCATCAGGACCAGGAGGTTACGAGATATACAGTGATGCTTCGCTGAAAGGATTGGGCTATGTGCTGATGCAGCATGGAAGAGTTGTAGCCTACGCGTCTAGACAGTTGAGGCCACATGAAATGAATTACCCAACTCATGACCTGGAGTTAGCGGCGATTATATTTGCTCTGAAGATTTCCCAAGAAGTTTCAGATTTATACCGACTACTAGAGCTTAAAGTACTTGTTTTCCCAGAAAGAGCTGAATATGAGGCAGCGTAGGTGAATGGAGCTACTCAAGGATTATGATTGTGATATACTGTATCACCCTGGGAAAGCAAACAGAGTAGCAGATGCGCTGAGTCGGAAGTCAAGCATCGCATGTTTGCTAGTGAAAAGTTGGTCGATGATAGAAGATTTAAGAGACTTTAAGTTCATACTAGAAGTCTGTCAGTTGTCTAGCTTGATAGCTACATTGAGGGTTGAACCTGAGATCCAGGAAAGAATAAAGACCCTATAGTCTATGGACCCAGAGATCCAGAAGATTCTTGATATGGATGCGACAAAGAGAAAACTTGAGTTTTAGGTGTCTGAGGACGGAACTCTGAAGTTCCGAGGACGATTGTGCGTGCCAAAGGATGAAGGACTCAGGGAAATGATTTTATCAGAGGCTCACAGGAGCAATTATAGCATCCACCTTGGGAGTACGAAATGTATCAGAACTTGCGACAGCACTATTAGTGAAATGAGATGAAGGTGGACGTAGCAAGGTATGCGGCTAAGTGTTTAACATGCCAGCAAGTGAAAGCGAGACACTGTAAGCCTGAGGACTATTACAACCACTAGAGATACCGAAATGGAAGTGAGAGCATGTGACTATGGATTTTGTGATGGGAGTCCCAAGGAGCTAGAGAGGTCACGACTGTATATGGGTAGTCGTGGACAGATTGACCAAGTCCGCATATTTCATCCCGGTGCGAAAGGATTTCGCAATGGATAGGTATGCAGAGCTGTACATGAGACAGATAGTGAGGCTGCATGGAGTGCCTGTAATGATCAGCTCGGATAGAGATCCCAAATTCACGGTAAATTTTTGGAAGAGTCTGCAAGATGCTATGGGAACCCTACTGTAGTTTAGTATGGCGTACCATCCACAGACGGGCGAACAGTCGGAAAGGACTATACAGATGCTTGAGGATATGCTGCGAGCATGCGTCGTTGATTTTAAAAGTGGATGGGAAGACTAGTTGCATCTAGTAGAGTTTGCTTATAATAATAGCTACTAGCAAAACATCCAGATGGCACCATTCGAAGCACTTTATGGAAGAGCCTACAGAACCCCGATTTGCTAGGATGAAGTTGGAGAAAGAAGTATCATGGGCCCAGAATTGGTAGAGCAATCGGCAGAAGCAGTAAAGATAATTTGGGATAGATTGAGGACGGCACAGAGTTGTTAGGAGAGCTATGCAGAAAAGCAGCGCAGGCCTTTGGAGTTTCAAGTTGGCGATCACGTCTTCCTCAAGGTACCGTCGATGAGAGGACTATCGCGATTCGGAAGAAAGGGGAAGCTGAGCCCAAGGTATGTAGGCCCATTCGAGATACTGGAATGGATTGGAACCTTGGCCTACAGGCTTGCCTTGCCGCCTAATCTATCCCAGGTGCATAACGTTTTCCATGTGTCGATGCCGCGAAAGTATGAACCAGACCCGACACATGTGCGGGATTATGAGATTATATAAGTGGACGATCGAGTGTCTTACGTGGAGAGGCCGATAAGGATCAAGGACCGGAAGGAGCAAATCCTCAGGAATAAGAAATTCCACTAGTCAAGGTAGTGTGGGAGCACTATGGAACTGAAGGTGCCATGTGGGAGAATGAAGAGATGATGAGGCGACGACACCCCCATTTATTTGCGTAATTTAGTGTAATGTAAATTTCGAGGACAAAATTTTTGTAAGGGGGAAGAGTTGTGACATTCTGATTTCCAATCAATTTCAGACTCATCAACGAAAAGAAAATCTAGATATGTATTTCAGTCATATTCCGCTCAAATCTAATCAATTCGAGTAGGTTGACCAAAAGGGGAAAGTTAACGCGAGACGAGGTACGTGGACCTAGGAAACTCGGATAGGAAATGGTGCTTTGACCATAAGGATTGTCGAGGAGATATTTAGAACCACAAAAAGTCCGATTTAAGAACGATTAAGGAATGCCTTGCGAGTGTCATACGATCGGAGCGCGAGTAATGCCGCTTAACCAACGTACGATTTGCAAAATTTTCCTAAATCAGACAGTGACGATCGAGACTTTAGGGACTAGTGATAGACCCTCACAATTACATGACAACCAAAATCTCCACGAATTGACGAGCTCTAAACGTGATATGAATCACAAGGTCGATACGCGTAATGTCTGCTAAAGCCGCCCGTCGGTTCGGGATAAGCTGGAACTACGTCTGATAGAGAAAACCATCAGAAACGAGTCTTGAAAATTAAAAATGGAGAATCAAGAATTCCCACGTTATATTCGGATTAGTCGTCGCCCTATCGAAGGTTATTGGAACAAGAAAAACGACGTTTCGAACGTCGGGGGTAAAATTATCATTTTTCCTCTCAAGTTTAAGCCTTGCCCATGCAATGAAGAAAGGGCATTTTGGTCTTTATCCCTCGCCCTAGGCTGCCAAAAGAGGTGAGTGAATATTGGCCATTGGATCAAGTTGGAATGACAAGTGGGACAAGTGTCAAGAGATGGCTTAAAGGGTGGTCATGTCCAACTTTATTCACCTACCATTCAAACCATTGACTATGAGAGTCAAATATAAGCTTTTTCACTCTCTCTCCTCACTCTTGACTGGACATAATACCCCTCAAGTCACCGAGAGCTCTTGTTCTTCTTCTTCCACTACTGCTCGCCGGCGACCAGTTCTGGACTCTTCGTTCGCTGCCGTCGACGCCACCCTCCGGCCACCGCCTAGACTCCGGCTGACCACACCAACCTAGGTCCACATCTTTCCAACCTCCTCAAACTGGAAGCGAGCCATTTGGACCACCGAGGAGCTCTGGCCAAGCATTTTCCCTGGAGTCGACGAAAACTGATTCAATCTGAGGTAGGTCATGTTTCTGACCCCTTAGGAGGCTGAAATGTTGGAATTTTGAGGTCAAATTTTGTGGAGATCTAGAAGACATGTATAAAAATCTGTGGTAAGAAGTTGAGAATTATTTGATGAATTTTTAACCTCGAATCGATCTTGTGAACTTGGAACAGAAACTGTCCGTCATTGAACTTGGGAGATTTGGCGACTTTTGACGGAATTCCGACGACGATTCGACTCCAAACTCATGGTAAGACCCTTATACCCTTAAATAGACATGTTGAGAGGTAGGATAATAATTAAATGATGGATTGAAAGTTTATTTAGGGTTGGACAAGATCGGTTTGCACATAACCGAGAGGAACCGGTTCGGTTCTGCGCAAAGCCGAACCTTTGGAGGCTGATGGCCATTTGTTTAGAGCCTCAAAATGGTGATTAGAACATGTTATGATTATGAGGATTATGCTATAGAGGCTTACGGTTCATTGATTGAGGAATTGGACATGGAAATTGACGAATTGATTGGATTTTGTTAGGTTGCACGGTGGGTTCGGTCTTGGACCATAGGGGGCCGAACCTTGTGAACTTAAGAAGGGAAATTGTGTTATAAAATTCAAGGTAAGGGAATCTTAAACTTAGGATAGGAAGATTAGACTCGATTGGGCGAGTCAGATGAAGCTAGAATGATTTCTTGAGGAGTTTAGTGTGATTGGTCTTTATGAATGCCCAGAGGGGATAAATGATTTGAATAATTGCATATGCATGTCTCTTGAATAATTGGTCACATTTGTATGTGTATTGCATTGCCTTGCAAGCCATGGATGCATTGTTTATGTATGAGTTGCATTCATCCTTATGTGTATGAGTTGTGATTGTGGCATGGCGGAGGCGAGGTGAGACCCTGATGCATGCAAGACGCAGGGTGATGTGGTTGGTACCCTGAGGCGTTGAGGCACGGGGTAGGAGTTGTTTGGCACCCTGATGCGATCTAATCGCAGGGTTGATATGGCCACGGTCCTGATGCGATCTAATCGCGGGACATAAATATGAGGTGTTGATAATGGCTTGGAGAATCATTGAAACCCGGTGCGTTTACGCGGATTGTCAATGACGGTCTGATGCGTTTACGTGGACCGAGCTTGATGCAATTTAATCGCGGGCATGAGAATGAGGCCAAGGGGAAATGGAGGATGTGGTGATGTGGCAGAGTGAGTGTGCATATCATCTGAATTTGTTGGGATGCCATAATTGCGTGTTTGCTACCCATATATTGTTGTCGGTACTTGCATTTTCTTGATATGCCTATGAGTTTGAATGATTGGAGATTGCAACTGCCTGAGTGGACGGTCGGCCTAACCTAGAGTTAGGACTCTTTTACTGAGATGTGTATCTCACCCCTTTTGGGGACCCCTTTTTTTTACAGACCCTAGGCCTTAACCATGTGACCTATTCGTTTTGGAGACCCTAAGGAGATGACTGCATATTTTGATGAGTTCCCTTACAGTTAGGGGACCATTTACATGAGGAAGTGTACAGTGGTGTGGGTTAACGAGGGTAACACAGATTGGAAGCCTCATAGGTACGAGGCGTGGTTTAAGAAGGTTGGGGATGAGTCCATTGGGACGCTGAAGCCCCATGAGGTGCCCTAGGGAGTGATCCCTGATTGGTGCCACCCCGGTAGGGATCAAGATCAGGCAGAGGGATCGGTAGTCGATTCTAGGAATGGGCCGGAGAGGACCCCGACGCTGGACTTCACTGTGGAGGAGGATGGGGTCATTGTCCTGGAGGCGACCGAGGAGGATCTCGTGGAACCGTCCCATGAGACCATGGAGGATACCATTGAGGTTCGCTCCGAGACGTTTTCGGAGTACGAGCCGATTGAGGACGCTGAGGACACCGATGATTCTAACAGCTCATCCTAGGGGACTCTAGTGGTAGCTTGATCTTTGGTGACGACCCCGACCCTGTTCCTGTCGGATTTTGATGATGACCTATTTTGTATGTTTACCCCGTCACCCCCTTGCTTATCGGATTTTAGTGGTTATGTACTGGTATGAAGAAATGAATATTATGTACGACAGTTCCTATGCTATCCAGGTCCCACTTAACTTATATTGTACGAAGGAGTTACTTTATTACCGCTTCCGCATGCTTGATATATATATTATGTCTCTCGGCTTAGATTATGGATCTTGGGACCGCGAGAGATTATTTGGTGTGCTTGTAGGGAGTCGCGTGCTCGTGCCCAGGGGCGCGGGGCGTAACATGCTGTCTTGTTCCTAAGTTGTCATACGGCTAGCTCCTGGTTTCTGCTCTACTTCCTTCTCTTCTCTTGTTAGCACTTGTTCCTCAAGCTGAGCTCGTTCATATAACTCAGAATAATCCTTAATCCTCAAAGGTGCTAGCTGCTTTTGTATTTCAATTTTGAAGCCATTTAGAAACCTCTTGCACCAACGCTTAGGAGTTTCGATCAGTTGAGGAGTAAACCTGGAAAATTCTGAGAATCTCGCTTCATATTGAGCCACAATCATGCTGCCTTGCGTTAGGTTCATGAATTCAGAAGTCTTATGGTCTTTAGCACAGTCAGAGAAATATTGGCTGTAAAAGGCATTGACAAAGGCTTCCCACGTTACCACTGTTCTTGGTAGAAACACTACATTCTTGCTTGCATTCCACCAGTGTTGGGTGTTATCTTCCAATTGATATTCTGCCAAGGAAATTTTGTCCAATAGCCTAAAAATTTTCTCCATACTCTTTATCCACTTCTCGGCTTCTTGAGGTTCTCCCAATCCTGTGAACTGTGGTGGTTTCAACTTCAAGAATTGCTCTACCAGCTTCTGTAGACATCGGTTGCCAATTCCATCCTCGGCTCTAGCTTGAGCTTGTCGAGGTTGAGCTCCTATTGCTACACCAAGATTAGCCAGAGCTTGCAGGATTTCATAAGTCCGATAAATTATTCCTTCGGCTCAATCCCCATTTCCTCCAGAAGACGATGCTCTTGTCCTCCTCATGATGGACTATTGTTCCTGCATAACAATCCATATCTCTTGTCGTTAATATAGCTAGTTTCACTACCACTAGTAACCGTACTTCTTGTAAGTAGCTTTGGTAAGGCTACTAATCACATAATAATCCTAGTAATCACAAGCATCAAACTTTATCGCACGCGTCCTAATTCCCCAATTTTGCTATCGCACCTTATCACTCTAGGTAAACCTATGCTCTGATGGCACCTCAGCGAGCTGTGGTGCCCCAGACCTCCACCCTACGGTTATAGGTCTCTTATATACATAATTAAGGAGTATAGCAAATAATCCACAGGCCACAAAATATAAATGGATATATTTCGATTACATCACAAGACAATCACAAAGACAGGGTTTGAAATTTTATTTATAAACACAACGAGCACGATCATATAAGAGTTCATATATATACAAACATATAACTAAGGTTGTCGATCCATACGCATATCTGGGATGGCCAAAAGGAAATCTCCTCCATCATCCAAAAAGTCACCTATACCAAAAAGCTACCAAGACTATCTCCAGTCCTCAGTCATCCTCTGACGAGTCGGTAAGCAACATCTCCTCGTCCTCGGTATCCTCATGTGGCTCTGGTGGTGGAATAAACACCTCCGACTCGGTAGACTCTAAAGGGTGGACAGGTGCATCTACAGGAGGAGCTGGTGCTACCGGCTCAACAGGATCCGGAGGTGCATCAAAGGTACTCTTAGGAAAATGACCCACTAGTCTATTACCTACTCGAATGTAAATAGCATGCCAATGATATATAGCTAAACCGAGTGCTCCCTCATCAACCCACAGAGTATGTACATGCATAACAAGTCTCAAATGTGGTACATCAAGATGGATCATATCATGACTATAAGACTCAAAGTCAAAAGGAACACCAAAACACCTGGGAGCAGCAGCCATGGATACTAATCTGAAATGTGTCCACGAACGTGGGCTAGCGCGACGGCTAGCAAGAAAACATTCAATCCCATCATAGGGGTCCTTGGACTCCCTAGAGCAACTATAATATAAACTTGTAACAATTATAGTTCAAAAGCATTTCACTAACCAATCAAGAATCAAACAATGTAGAAATGTCAATGCATCATGATCATGTCGTGCTCTTCAATCATCTCACCATCGCAAGCCATGTCTACTTGCGATCCCTACTTCAGGGCATCCTCGACGCGTTGTACGACTCTACCCCGCACAAAGCTCAAGGTCGTCAAGTTTGTATAAATCCCCGCACACTGCCTAGGGGCGTCAACTCGATTCAGTGCACCGAAGGGTAATACTCCACACAGACATATCTCCTCAGCTATTAAACATGTACCATGCACCAATGCATGCTCGACTAGAAATCACATGATTCTCAATATCAGATCTGCGAACAGAGCCACAATGCCAGCATACTTGCTTACAAGGACATGTACATAAGAATTAGCATCATGATGATTAATCGAGCAAGGCCTCATAGATAGAGTTTCATCGGCCAAGAAAACAATCAATTCTTCCTTGGTAGCTCTCGACTAAGTCAAACCATTGACCATTAAATGACAATTTCTCACAAGTAATTCAACCAAGACTAAGACACAAGATCAATAAGCAGTATTTCTTTGGTTCCATTATAGAAAATACATCATCGTAAGTTTAGAATTATATATTTCCTCATCAAATCAAGCCGACCATTATGTTCTATCTTACCCCTGCACAGTCACCGTTTTCAACCCAAAATGAAGCTAATACACTTCAATTCTTATACTCATACGGCTTTATGTAAAGTATTAACATAACCCTACAATATACGGGAAAATCACACATAATGTAAATGGACTTTGGTATCCAAAACAGCCATTTTTCTTCTACTAACTCAAGTCTGAAATATTATTTTGTCCTTGATTAGAACTTTATCAACTTTTACTCTTAAAACACGCCTAATTTCCTCCAAACCAATCAATTACTTGCACTACCACAGCATACAACCATAGTTACTTAAATATTATAGCACATTAACACAAACACCAGGAGCAGTTACGAAACCACAACATATCAGTGTTTGAAAACTGGACCTGGTTTCAGTTCTAACATGACAAATATTTCAAAATATTTCAACCAAGTTGAGTATTAACGCATGCACGTTATTGTAATACCACTTTTCAACTTTCTCTTCCCAAAATCATGCAATGTAATTCAAAATTAGCCCCAACTCGGCGTTCATACTAGAACCGCAAACTTACTAACCCTATACCATACCATAGAAGCGACTCTAGCCCCTAAAATCTCATTCGAATTCTTTAACGAGACAATCACACCATTTACATCTAACCTATGACAAGATTGAAGGAGTTCTTACCTCTTTTGCAGCTTGAAATCATCCTAGATTCCACAATCTCTTCCTTATTTCCTCCGGTGAAGTTGCCAAGCAGGTTCAGCTCCCTCTCGGTCTCTCTCTCTTTCTCTCTTGTTTGGTCGAAGATGATGAGGGAAGATGAAGATATGCAGCCCTTTTTGCATGTCAATACGAGTTCCCTACTTGCCACTTGTTTCACATCCCCTAAAGTAAGAATTTCTTCCCCAAATCTTCACCAAGTGTCCACGCCCCTAATGGTGAGAAGTCTTTCTCACAAGATCTTGATAGGATTTCTCACCAATGGCTTTCCTTGCATTTTCCCTGGGTGTGTTTGGCCAATAGATTTTCATGCAAGAAGGGACAATGCCGCCAATTGTATAGTCCCCTAATGGCCAAAGATAACTCATGAGACTTTGTGGGATTGCCAACCAATGATTAAAGTCCATTCTATGCCATTTCCCTAGGCACATTCAACTAATACCATTTCATGCCATGAAGAACATTGCCACCACTTGTCCTAGCCCCAAATGGTCGTTGATCATTTGCTAGATTATGATGGAATTGAAGCCAACGATTAAAATGTATTTTCCTTGCTTGATCCCTGGGTGTAATCGGCCAATTACAAATCAAGCATGGGAAGTGAAGGTCGCTTGTTTCTTCCCTTGGTCAATGCTCCCTTGTTCATTTAGACTTAAGGAAATTTTTGGACATATGCATATACATATAACTATCACGTAGCTAGTCGACCGATCTTGTAGCTCTCAATCCCGAGTTCATTCTTATGTATTATGGTCCCTTAATTTAAAATTCCTCGACCAATCCTTCAATGCCTTATCTACTTGATCGATAGCCAATTGACAAAACCCATTGAAGTCTCCTGCCATGACATACTCCAACGTTCACAGCTTGTTTTCCTTGCACCTAAGGAACTTCGCCTAGTATTATCTAATAAGACTCTTGGTGAATTTCTACTGTCTCTCTACCATTCCTATCATCTTAACTTTTCTCTGCCTTCTCATCTTCGCTTTGTATTAGAACCCTAAGTCCTCGCATTAAAAGTCAGCTTTCAAATCCATTTCGATTATTTATGATTGTTAGGAATCTAGCAATCAAGGGATGTCACACTCTAATTGGGCAGTTTTGATGAATTGAGATTTTGGATAATTTTCCATGATTGAATGACTCTTTAGCATTCCTAAAAATGTTGAATTAAAGCAGTGCATGCTTGATGATGAGGTGCCATGAGTGAATTTTTTATGTGCATCGACTTGCTTGGTTCAATCGAGTGCTTTGATGCTTGTTGGTGCATTCGATGGTTCAATTGCTTGATGCGGGATGACATATGCTGCTAGTGGCCGAATGGCATGTTTGAGTTGATGAACCTAATCTGCTTGAATGGTGTGCTTTGAATGGCGATGGAATGAATCTGCTTGAGAATGTGAAAATGAGAATAATAAGAAGGTTCACAAGTATGTTTTATGGCCAATGCATTGAGCTGGGGAGGGAGTTACTCCTATTGACCTGACGAGGTCGTGTGGCTAAAGAATCCTACCTTGATCGAATCATCTCGAAGGCTGTAAGAATTGAGAGTCAGATAGCGACCAAATCATCTCTAGGTCCGAACGCGAGAGTCCCATAGTCAACCGAATCATCTTGATGGCACGGAGTGTCGAGAGTCCCTATAGAGACTGAATCATCTCGTAGCAAGAGTCATGATGACTGAATCATCTCAATAAGACGTTGAGAGTCATGTCATTGACTGAATCATCTCGCGACCTAAGGAGGGCGACCCTTGATGGGCGTAATGAAGATAAAAGACTGAAACACGACAGTGATATGTTTTTGAGTCTGTATGATTGAACGCATGAATTAGCTGGATTGTCTGGAGTGCATGGAATGTCTATTCTTCCTATATGGCTTGAGAAATTCATATTGAAAAGTGAAAATATGAAAGACATGAACCTGATTGCCTGATATGCTTGAGTTGCCTTGTTATGTCAATCGCTTGAATGTCATGTATGAAAAGCATTTTTCAAAATCTGCATATTTTCAAACGTGGCCGGAGGTACCAATAGTCTAGCTTAGGGTTAGGGTTAACTTATTGTTATCTCACCCCATCGTGGGACCAATATTTTCAGATCCAAAGCCCTGAAGGTGAACCGAAGAAGAAGAAGAAGAAGAAGAAGAGGAAGGGGAGGAAGATGAAGACGAGTCCGTCTAGTTGTGGATTTCTTTTTGGAAGTTCTTTTTGTGATCCTATAATGCCTTCCCCGAACCCTACTCCCTTTTGTGTATAAGACAATCTTATTTATAAGACAATATGTGTTGGCTTTTAAATCCTATGTCACCCTGTGCTTATTTTGTGTCTGAGGTTTTGTTTTCACTTCCGCTTGTGCTTACCATATCATGCTCCACGAGTTTAGCCATTGGATCCTAGGTTATCTTATTAGTATTGATGGTTGTGTGGGATGTTGGCATGTCCACCGGGGTCAGGGCGTGACACTGATCAACATAGACTTCTTCCTTGATATATCCATTCAGAAATGCACTTTTGACATCCATTTGATATAGTTTGAAGTCATGATAGCAAGCCTAGGCGAGTAGGAGTCTGATAGATTCTAGTCTTGCTACTAGGGCATAAGTATCATCATAGTCGATTCCATCTTCTTGAGAGCAGCCCTTAGCAACAAGTCGTGCCTTATTTCTGGTCACCTTGCCTTTATCATCCAGTTTGTTTCTAAATACCCATTTGGTTTCAATAACAGGATGATCCTTTGGTCTTGGTACCAATTTCCATACTTCATTAAGTTTGAATTAGTGTAACTCTTGTTGCATATCTTCAATCCAAATTCCATCTTCAAGAGCTTCTTTAATTCTTTTGGGTTCAAACTCAAAAACCAGAATAAATGCATTTATTTCACTTCTCAGTTTAGATCTGGTTTTGATTCATTCATCAATATTCCTAATGACTTGATTTGTGGGATGGCTGGATTTGTATTTCCAGTTCTTATTTGAATTTTCAAGCTCATTATCAATTGATTCTTCAGCATTTGAATCTTCAGAAGGTGTAGCTGGTTGATTATCTTCCATATTCTGAGAAGATTTAGTTGCTTCTTTAGCTTCAGATGATGAGTTCCACTTCTTAGATGATTGGTTTTCATCATCTGACATTACACTACCAGTAGTGATCTTCTGAGTAGTGAACTCATCTTCAAATTTCACGTTCATAGATTCTTCAACTTTTTGAGATTTCTTGTTGAAGACTCGATAGGCTTTGCGTGAAGTTGAATATCCCAAGAATAAACCTTCGTCTGATCTTTTATCAAACTTACTTGGCCGATCATTTGAATTTTTAAGAATATAGCATTTAAAACCAAATATATGTAACTATGAAATGTTTTGTTTCTTTCCTTTGTAAAGCTTATAGGGGGTTTTCTCAAGTAATGGTCTAAGAAAAACACGATTTATAATATAGCAAGCAGTAGAGACAGCTTCTGTCCAAAAATAGGATAGAGCTTTGCTTTCAATTAAAAGAGTTCATGCCATGTCTTGTAAAGATCTATTCTTTCTTTGAACAACTTCATTTTGTTGTGGATTGTATGGAGATGAGAAATTATGTTGAAAACCATTTTGATCACCAAAATCAGCAAAGTATTGATTTTCAAATTTCCATCCATGATTTGTTTTGATGCTTGAAATAGAGTAACCTTTTTTGTTTTGAACTTTCTTCAAAAATATTTCATAATATGAAAAAGTTTCACTTTTATGTGCGAGAAAGAAAACCCATGTAAATATGGTATAATCATCCATAATGACTAAATAATATTTTTTACCTCTAATACTATGAGTTCGAGTAGGTCCGAAGACATCTATATGTAATAGCTGCAAAGCACGGTCAGTAGATACTTCATTTATAGATTTGTAAGAACTTTTTACTTGTTTCCTGAATGTGCAAGCTTCACAATGTTTAGAGCTTTCAAAGTTGGCTTTTGGGAGTCCTCTCGCTGACTTCTTTTTGGAGAGCTTTGATATTTGATTGAAACTTATATATCTCAGCTTTTTGTGCCAAAGTTCTGGATCATCTTTGACAGATAAAAGACACTTTCTTCTTCAGACGTTGTATCCAAAAGGTACATATTGTGACATTCTAAATTTCCAACCATTTCGAGATGTATGAATGAGAAGATTTCTATCAATGTATTTAAGTTTTATCTCGTTCAGACCTGATCAATTCGAGTTAATTGACTAGAAAGGGAAAGGCTAACGCAATACAAGTACGTGGACCTAGGAACTTGAATAAGGAAGGGCACTTTGACCATAAGGATTGCCGAGGGAATATTTAGAGCCAATAAAGGGCAATCTATGAACGATTAAGGAATTCATTACTAGCGTTATACGATTGGAGCGCGGGTGATTCCGATTAACCGATGTATGATTTGCAAACCTTTCCTAAATCGAATTCTTACGATCGTGACCATTGGAGTTAGTGATAAACCCTCACAATTACATGACAACCAAAGTCGTAACTCGAGTCATCCTAAGTGTGATGACAATCATTGAGTCGATATGCGTGAACGTCTGCCAAAAGCCGCTCGTCGGTTTGAGATAGGCTGGAATTACGATTGACGAAAAATGGACCATGAATTGGATCTCAGAATTTGATATCGGATAAAGAAGAATTCCAACAATTCAAAAGGAATTGGACGACGCCTCATCAAGGGTAATTTAGATTGGGAAAGTGAAATTTGGATTGAAAGTGTCAAATTACCCTTTTACCCCTAAATTAATCCCTAAATCTTTAGAAATTAGTAGGGACACTTTGGTCATTCACCCATTAACCTTTCTTGGCCGAATTCTTAGCGACAAGAGTGTCATTTAGCCCTTGTGACCATTGATGAGGGAAAAAAAAAAGGACCCCAAAGTGTCCATCTTGTCCATTACCTTATCATCCCATCTTCTAGTCATTCTTTGTCCGTCAAGTTGCATGTGGCTTCTTGAGGAAGCTTGTGAGATTCAAGACCACTCCACTCTTCCTCTCCTCCATCACCAATTGGCCACCACCACCCCTTCTCTCTCACTCTCACGCTTTCTCTCTTTCTCTCTTCCTTTCTCACCCGACCAGCTTGTACTTTCGTTGTTCACTCGCCACGATGCTGGCTTCTGGCCACCATCCAACTCAACTCCGACCACCACAAGACTCAGTTATTTCTTCCTTACAACCTCCAAGTGACCGATCATCCATTCATTGCTCCGTTTGACCCGTGGAGCCGCCGGAACCCGCCTAGGTCAGAATCGGAGCGATCTAGGTCGTGAGCTCCTTCAAGCCTGTTTAAAGAGCTTGTCTTGCTTCCATATCAAGATGAGACATAGTATTAGGATTGAGTAGGTTTGGTTTGAAGTTTTATTGACAATAGATGGGTTATAATGGATGAACTTTGATGGATTTCTCAAGAACAGAATTCTGTCCTGAAGGAGCTCACGGCACTTTGACCATAAGGATTGTCGAGGGAATATTTAGAGCCAATAAAGGGTGATCTATGAATGATTAAGGAATTCATTGCTAGTGTTATATGATTGGAGCGCGGGTGATTCAGCTTAACCGACGTATGATTTGCAAACCTTTCCTAAATCAAATTCTTACGATGGTGACCGTTGGAGCTAGCGATAAACCCTCGGAATTACATGACAACCAAAATCACTATGACTTGAATTTATCGTAAGTGTGATGAGAATCACTAAGTCGATACGCATGAACGTCTGCCAAAAGCCGCCTGTCGGTTTAAGATAAGCTGGAATTACGATTGACGGAAAATGGACCATGAATTGGATCTCGAAAATTGGATATCGGACAACGAAGAATTCCAACATTCAAAAGGAATTGGACGCCGCCTCATCGAGGGTAATGAAGATTTGAAAAGTGAAATTTGGACTGAAAGTTCAAAATTACCCTTTTGCCCCTCAAGGACATTCTTTTCTTTAATATCAAGCAAGGGCATTTTAGTGTTTTGGTCTTCCCTTTAGTGGCCAAAAATTGAGGGGAGTTTAGTCAATTTGCGTTCTAGATTTTATGAAGAAAAGCCGAGTGTCTTCAATTGGGAGGTCTTATCCTTTTAGACCCTAGATTATATGTCTAGAATGCATTAAATCCTAGTTAAATCCTCACCCCCCCCCCCCCCTCTCTCTACCTTGTGAAAGAAGCCAAAATCCATTCTAACCCTCAAGCTTCAACCGACCAACTCCTCCTCCCTCTCATCTTCTCTTTTCTTTTTTTCTTCTCTCTTAGCCCGACCAGCTTACACTCTTGCCATGCGCTCGCCTCACCTTCGACTTCCAGCGACCATCCGACTCAACTCCAATCACCGTAATACTCTTTGATGTATTGCCTATAATCTCCAAGTGACCGATCATCCATTTGTTGCTCCGTTTGACCGGTGGAGCCACCGGAACCCACCTAGGTCAAAATTGGAGCAAACCTGAACGTGAGCTCCGTTGGATAGACTTTGAGAGCTTATATTGCTTCTAAATCAAGGTGAGACCTCCTGAAGACAAATTATTAGGGTTGAGTAGGTTTGGTTTGAAGTTTTATTGATGATAGATGGATTCTAATGGATGAAGTTTGATGGATTTCTCAAGAATAGAATTCTATCCTCTTCGGCGGGTCTGGGAACCGAACACCTTTGAAGGCCGTAGAAGTGTCGTCTTGCCCAAAACTTTATTGATAAGACACTCTAAGACATGACATTACATGTTATCAAAGGATAGGAGAGTCAGATTAGAGTTTGATGGCCAATTTGCATGGATTTCCCTAGGAATAGAAGCTGCCCTACATCGGACAGATTAGGACCCGAAGATTGTTGCGGTTCTTGAATGAGTTTGTTGGCTCAATTAGCTTGGTAAGAAGACTTCTAACCCTTAGTAGGATGTTGGGTTATTAAAGGGTGAATTTGTGGTGGAATGGAAAGGGTTTAAAGGGCTGCTTTGATGAGAAACACATGAGAGACCCGGAACCACCCAAATCTATTTTCAGCGCGCACCAATTTTAAAATGGCCTGTTCTATTTCATCCGATATCCAAATTGAGCCTCGTTTTCGCCCACATGTCCGTAAAATCTTGAAGGAAAAATCTTGGAATTTGTTTCCTTAAAAAGTGAGTAGAAAAAGATCAGTTTTCGTGAGATTGAACCTGATCGTGAGTGGGCAAATTTGTGAATTGAGGTTTTCATGACTTGTTCTTGATTGAGTACCATGTTTTCATGCTTAGGGAGCAATGAATCAATGATGTGAATGCTTGGTGATGTTATGCAGTATGTGAATTTAAGCATGTGATAATTATTGGGGTTCAATAGAGGGCTTTAATGCTCGATTGTGCAATTAGTGTCAAATGATGCTTAGTGTGATGACGTCCACGTGCATAATAACCGAATAACATGCTTGAATTTGTGATCCTGATGTGCCTTGAATGGCGATGGAATGAATTTATTTGTGGAAGTGGAAATGGTACTAATAAAAAGGATCACAAATGAGGCTACTTTGACCAATGCATTGCGCCATGAGTGTTTGATCCCGATTGACCTAATGAGGTCTTGTAGTTAGAGAGTCCTATCTTGACCGAATCATCTCGAAGGTTGTAAGAATCGAGAGTTAGGTAGTGATCGAATCATCTCTAGGTCCGGACGTAAGAGTCCTATGGTTGATCGAATCATCTTGATGACACGGAGTGTCGAGAGTCGCTATAGAGATTGAATCATCTCGTAGCAAGAGTCATGAAGATCGAATCATCTCGAGAAGACATCGAGAATCATGTGATTGATAGAATCATCTCATGAGCCAAGTAGGACGGCCTATAATGGGCGTAAAGAAGATAAAAGACCGAAACATGAACTTGATGTGTTTCTGAGTCTTTATGCTTGAATTGGCTAGAATGCCTAGAGTGCATGGAATGTTCTATTAAGCCTGTATGGCTTGGGAAATTCGAATTGGAAAGTAACAGTGTGAAAGACATGAATTTGATTGCCTGATATGCCTGAGCGGCATGAAACGTTTGGATTGAAAATTGAATTTGTGAATGTAATGAGTTGCTGAATTCCTGAAATGCCATAATTATGCCTATTGCTTGAATGTCATGTATGAAAAGCGTTTTCCAAAACTTGCATATTTTCAAACGTGTCTGGAGGTACCAATAGCCTAACTTAGGGTAATGGTTAACTTACTGAGATTGTTGTCTCACCTCGTCGTGGGACCAACATTTCATTCCCAAAGCCCTAAAGATGCCCTGAAGAAGAATAAGAGGAAGAGGAGGAAGATGAAGACGAGCCCGTCCAGTTAATGGATTTCTTTTGGAAGTTTTTTTTGTGATCCTATAATGCCTTCCTCTACACCCTATTACCTTTTGTTGTATTAGACCTCTTGTTTGTAAGGCAATGTGTGTTGGCTTTTAAATCCTATGTCACCTTATGTTTTTTTTTATGTTTGGAGTTTTGTTTTCGCTTCCGCATGTGCTTTCCCAATCGTGCTCACTGAGTTTAGTCGATGGATCCTGGTTATCTTATTTGTATCGATGGCTGTGTAGGATGTAAACGTGCCCGCCAAGGTCGGGGTGTGACAATTCTAACCCTTCCATAGGATGTTGGATTACTAAAAGGTGGACTTTTGGTGCAACTGAAAGGGTTTAAAGGGCTACTTTAGTGAGAAAAATGTGATAGACCCGAAGCCGTCCAAATCTATTTTCAACGTGCACCAATTTTAAAATGGTCCATTCTAATTCATCCGATATCCAAATTGAGCCTTGTTTTCGCCCACACATCCATAAGATCTTGAAGGACAAATTCTAGAATTTGTTTCCTCAAAAAGTGAGTAAAAAAATATCAATTTTTGTGAGACTAAACCTGATCGTGAGTGGACAGATTTGTGAATTGAGGTTTTTATGACTTGTCCTTGATTGAGCACCATGTTTTCATACTTAAGGAGCAATGAATCAAAGCTATGAGTACTTGGTGATGTTATGTCGTGTGTAAATTTGGGCATGTGGTGATTATTGGGGTTCAATTGAGGGCTTTAATGCTCGGTTGTGCAATCGGTGTCGAATGATGCTTAGTGTAATGACATGCATGTGCATGATAATCGAATGGCACGCTTGAATTTGTAATCATGATGTTCTTGATTGATGTGCCTTGGATGGTGATGGGATGAATTTGTTTGTGGATGTGGAAATGGGACTAATAAGAAAGATCACAAATGAGGTTACTTTAGTCAATGCATTACGCCGTGGGTGTTTGATCCCAATTGACCTGACGAGGTCTTGCGGCTAGAGTCCTTCCCTAATCGAATCATCACGAAGGTTGTAAGAATCGAGAGTCAGGTAGTAACCAAATCATCTTTAGATCCGGACGCGAGAGTCCTATAATCGACCAAATCATCTCGATGGCACGAAGTGTTGAGAGTCGCTATAGAGATCGAATCATCTCGCAGTGAGAGTCATGATTACCGAGTCATCTTGATAAGACATCGAGAGTCATGTGATTGACCGAATCATCTCGCGGCCAAAGAAGGGCGGCCCTTAAGGGGTGTAAAGAAGATAAAAGACTGGAACATTATTGTGATGTATTTTCGAGATTGTATGATTGAAATGCTTGAATTGGCTGGAGTGTCTAGTATGCCTAGAGTGTATGGAATGTCTATTATGCCTGTATGGCTTGGGAAATTCGGATTAGAAAGTGTGAAAGACACGAACCTGATTGCCCGATATTGCCTGAGTTGCCTTTGTTATGCCAATTGCTTGAATGTCATGAATGAAAAGTACTTTTCAAAACTTACATATTTTCAAACGTGCTTGGGGGTACCAATAGTCTAGCTTAGGGTTAGGGTTAACTTACTTAGATTGTTATCTCACCCCGTCATAGGACCAATATATTCAGACTCAAAGCCCTGAAGGTGCCCCGAAGAAGAAGAAGAAGAAGATGATGATGAATTATGTATTTCTCTTGTAGTTCTTTTTGTGATCATATAGTGCCTTCCTTTGACCCTACTCCCTTTTTTTGTTTTAGACCTCTTATATGTAAGACAATGTGTGTTGACTTTTAAATCCTATGTCACCTTATGTTTATTTTTATGTCTGGGATTTTTTTTTCGCTTCCGCATGTGCTTTCCATGTCGCGCAACATAAATTTAGCCGTTGGATCCTGAGTTATCTTATTTGTATTAACGGCTGTGTGGGATGTTGGCATGCCTGCCGAGGTCAGGGCGCGACATCCTCACTTGTTTAGTATCAAAGCAAGGTCAGCTCGATCCAATCTTTTCGATGTCGAGAGTGATAAGGAGTGGTGACTATGGGATGGTTGGGTAGTGAGACTCTAGGGGGATTTGCTAGAGTTAGGCACAGATAGCATGACATATGAATTAGAGCTTGTGATTGGCATTGGCTAGTGATTTCAAAATCAAGCATGGTTGGTAGCTATATATTTGATATGCTTGAAAACTGGATGCGATTTTACTAATGCACAAATGCGTCTGGACCTGAGATATGAGTGAAATCTTCCTGTTGTGATGCCTCTGATTGTTTGAGTTGTGATGAATGGTTAGCTGTGATTGTTGACATGATAAGTAGCCTGGAGTTGTTAGACTTAAGTGAGTGACTTAGGTCTCTAATTCCTGAATGAAATTATAGTGGTTCAGGTGTTGTAGAAGCTAATGAGATGAGCAATCGAGGTAAAAACACTAGAGGAGCGTCTACCTTGAGAGTTCTAGTAGCAGAGGATCCAAGAGTTGATGGAGTCTTAAGGGCACTAGAACTAATTGGAGAATTATTGGGAAGGGAAGCCTAGGAAAAAGCCGTTGCAGCTATTCGGCAGGTTGAGGAAAGAGCTGCGACAATCGCCCAAGCTGCTGAAGATGCAGTTGCTGCTGTAAACTTAGCAAATGGGAATAATGGCCAAGGAATTGGCGGAGGTAATGTACAAGGCCTTGAGAATAGGCAAATGGGTCAATTGATGGAACAATTCTAAAGCTGAAGCCGTGAAAGTTTGATGGCAGAGGAGACCCTAAGTTAGCCCCTAGATGGATTGAGGATCTAGAGAAAGCAATTACAGTTTTGGGGGGTGCACTGAAGCTGAGAAGGTGACCCTAACAACTTACCAGCTCTAAGAAACTGCAGATGATTGGTGGAAGGCCACCAAGGGAATGGTTTTCCCTGAAGAGACTGAACCAACGTGGGCACTTTTTGCTAAGACTTTCAATGCAAAGTATTTCTCTGAAGCTGCCCAGGAGTAGAAGCTAGCTGAGTTCCAGAACCTTCGCCAAAATCATATGACTGTTGATCAGTATGAGGCTGAATTTACAAGGCTATCTAAGTACGCAACTAGAATGATGGAAAATCCATTAGATTGGGCGAGAAGGTTCCCAGATGGACTGAGGCCTGATATTTACGGCCAGATAATCTCGATGAACCTGAAGGATTATAACGAGATCTATAGCATGAGTCAGATGATTGAAAGAGATATGAGGAATATAGGCATTTCCTCTGGACCATGGTTTAATCCCATTAGAGATAATCAGAAATTTGGCAAAGGACCTATGGTGAACAGCAGGCTATTTATTCCCCCCGTTAAGTGGAATATCGCGAAGCCTACTCACCAGAACAACTGGAATTGTCGCCTCTATAGACGAATGCATGGGAATGGACCCTGTCCAAAGTAGACAAGAGGATACTTTAGGTGTGGAAAGATGGGCCACAAAGCAAGGGAGTGTGGACAACAAGATGCCGGTCATCAGTATCAACCGCCACAAGCCCAATAAGGACCACAAGATGGAGTTGCCCGGCAGGTCAACCAAAATAGGCCACCGGCTCAAGAAAGAGTGTATATTGTAGCTCATAGGGAGGCGGAGGAGACACATAGCATGGTCACGGGTAAGATCTCTCTCTATGATCATGCTGCTTATGCATTATTTGATCCTGGAGCGTCATATTCATTTGTGTCTACCCAATTTGCTGATTTAACTTAAAATGAAATTGGAACCACTAGATGCTATGTTGCATGTGACAACACCTTTGTTGGATAAAGTACTTGTTTCGTTAAGATACCAGAATTGTAAGATAGTTATCGAAAGTAGTAAAGGACAAATAGACATGGTTGTGTTACCCATGTATGATTTTGATGCCATTGTTGGAATGGACTGGTTGAGTAAGCAAGGGGTCTAATGGATTGTGATAGTAGGGTAAATCGATTTCATCTCGTCGATCGCCCTAGTTTTGAGTTTGTGGGGAGCCGAGGAGGAACCTCGATTCCTTTGGTTTCATCACTAGAGGTGACTAAGCTATTGAATGAAGGATGTGAGGCTTATTTAGCCATTGTGGTGGATACGACGATTGAAGAGCCTAAGTTGGAGGAAATAGTTGTAGTACATAAATTCTCTGATGTATTTCCTCAAGGGTTATCTGGTTTACCACCCTAAAGGGAAGTGGAATTTTTGATTGAATTTGCCCCTAGGACGGAGCCAATTTCGAAGGCGCCTTATTGGATGTCACTGTCGGAGTTAAAGTGTGACATTCTGATTTCCTAGTCATTTTCAGACTCATTAATGAGAAATATATCTAACAATGTGTTTCAGTCATATCTCACTCGAATCTGATCAATTTGAGTAAATTGACCAAAAGGGAAAGGCTAAAGCGAGACAACGTACGTGGACCTAAAGAATTCGAATAGGAAATGGCGCTTTAACTATAAAGATTGTCAAGGGGACATTTAGAACCACAAAAGGCCGATCGAATGACGATTAAGGAATGCATTGCTAGCGTTATACTATTGGAGCACGGGTGATGCCGCTTAACCAATGTATAATTTGTAAAATTTTCTTAAATCGGACAGTGACAATCGAGACCATAGGAACTAATGATAGACCCTCACAATTACATGACGACTAAAACTAGCACAAATTGACGACCCTAAATGTGATATGAATCACACGGTCGATACACGTAAAGTTTGCAAAAGTCGTCCTAGGTTCGGGATAGGCTGGAACCACGTCTGATAGAGAAAACAATCAGAAATGAGTCTTGAAAATTGAAAATGAAGGGTCAAGGATTCCAACGTCATGTTTGGATTGGCCATCGCCATGTCGAAGATTATTGGATTGAGAAAACGGCGTTCCGGACGTCGAGGGTGAAATTACCATTTTGCCCCTCAAGCCTTAGCCTTGCTTATGCAAATGAAGAAGGGTATTTTGGTCTTTCAATTCCCCCAAGGATGCCGTAAAAGGAGAAGGCATTGTGGCCATTGGATTGAGTTGATTGACACTTAGGACAAGTGTCCAAAGATGGGCTAAAGAGTGGTCATGTCCACTATTCACCACCTACCATTCAACCATTGACTTTTGGGATTGGATATAGACTCTTTTCTCTCTCTCTCTCTCTCCTCATTTTGGCAGGCCGTACCCCCACAAACCCACGACAACTTCTTCTTCTTCTTTCTTCCTCATTCTGTCGTCGCCAACCGCTCCTGACCTCTCCATTCCCTGCCGCCGACGAGCCCCTTCGGCCACCGCCTGGACTCCAGCCGACCACCCACGCCTAGCCCCACCTCTTGCTGATCTCCTCGAAGTGGAAGCACGTCGATTGGACCACCGAGGAGCTCCGGCCAACCATTTCCCCGGAAGCCAACGGAAACTGACTCAATCTGAGGTAGGCCGAGTTTCTAAACCCTTAGGACATCGAAATGTTGGATTCTTGTGACCAAATTTTGTGGAAGTCTAAGGGACTTGTATATCAATCTATGGTAAAACGTTGAGCTTGATTTGATGAAGTTTTGACCCCAAATGGGTCTTATGAATCTTGGACAAAATCTGCCGATTTATTGCCTTGAAGGATCCAGCGACTTTCGAAGAGATTCCGGTGACGACGCGACCTCAAACTCTTGGTGAGGCTCTTGGACCCTTAGATAGACATGTTAACATGTAGGATTATGATTAAATGATGGATTGGGAGTTGATTTAGGGCTAGACATGTTCGATTTGCACAGAATCGAAAATAGTCGGTTCGGTTCTGTGCAAGACCGAATTTGTGGAGGCTGAGGGTGGTTGATTTTGAATCTCAAATTGATGATTAATACATGCTAGGACGATGAGGATTAAGTTATGGAGGTTCGTGATTCATGGATTGGTGAATTGGGCATACGAAATTGACAATTGGTTGGAATTTCCTAGGTTGTGCGGTGAGATAGGTCTTGGACAATTGGGGCCGAATCTTTGAGGCTCAAGAAGAGGATTTTTGTGGCTTCAAACTCAAGGTAAGAGAATTCCTAACCTTATTATAGGAAGATTGGACTCAATTGGGTGAGTCGGGCGTTAACTTGATTAACTTGTGAGAGATTCCCAAGAGGATTGTTCTTGGTACGCCCTAAGATAGTATATGGGATTATTACGTGCTAATGCTTGTGCCTGAATTATCTGCCATGCCTGAATGTCACTTTAAATGTCGTGCATGCCATGAGCATATGAATTGTGCTTGAATTGCACCTGTTGTTATGTAAGTGAAATGAACTGAAAATCATGGCATAAGTGTGACATGGGGGGACCCTGAAGCATATGAGATGCGGGGTGGGGGAATGAATACCCTGAGGCATTGAGGCTCGGGGTTGGAGTTGTGTGGCGCCCTGATGCGTACGAGACACAAGGTTGAGATGGCCACAGTCCTAATGCATTTACGTGGGACGTGTTGACACTGGCCTAGAGAATCATTGAAACCTGATGTGTTTACACTGGTTGTCAATGATGGTCTGATCATTTACGTGGATCGAGCCTGATGCGATCTAATCGAGGGCATGAGAATGAGGCGGGTAGGAATTAGTGGATGTGGTGATATGGCAGGATGAGTGTGCATATCATCTGCGTGAGTTATGATGTTATAAATGTATGTCTGCCATTCGTGTGTTGTTATCTATGCTTGCATTTGCCTCGTGTATTTATGAGTTTGACTTATTGGGTATGTGACTGCCTGAGTGGACAGTTGGCCTAACCTAGGGTTAGAACCCACCTTACTGAGATGTGTATCTCACCTCATTGGGGACCTTTATTTTTACAGATCTTAGGCCTTAATGATGCGGCCTATTCGTTTTGGAGACCCGAAGGAGATGTCCACTTATTTTGACGAGTTCCCTGACAGGCAGGGAAATATTTATGTAAGGAAGTGTATTGTGGTTTGGGTAGACAAGGGTAGTATGAGCTGGAAGCCTCATCAGTATGCGGCATGGTTTAGGAAAGTCGGGGATGTGTCTACTGGGATGCTGAAGCCCAATGAGATGCCTGAGGGAGTTGTTCCTAACTGGTGCCACCCTACCCGAGACTTAGACCAAGTTGAGGGGTCTGTTGCCGAGTTAAGGAATGGACCGGAGAGGATCCCGACCATAGAGAACACGGAGGAGGAGGTCATTGTGGTAGAGGCGACCGAGGAGGATCTCATGGAGCCATTTGCTGAGGAGACCGCTGAGGATACTATAGAGATTCGCTCTGAGACCTTTTCGGAGTACGAGCCCACGGAGAACGCAGAGGACACCGAGGACTCTAGGAACTCATCTTAGGAGCTCCTAATTTATCAATCGGTCTTTTGGTGGCGATTCTGACCCCGTCTCTTGATGTATGACGTCGATGGACTCTTTTCATGTACTTATCCCGTCGCCCCATGTGTTAGCGGTTCCAGTAGTTATGCATCTGTATGAACAGTCGGGTTTTATGTATGATAGTATTGGCGGTATCCAGGTCCCACTTATAATTTGTACGGAGGAGTTATTTCATTATTGCTTTCGCGTGCTTGGTATATATCATGTTTCTCGACTTATGTGTGGATCTTGGGACCATGAGAGATTCTTGGTTTGCTTGTAGGGAGTCGCGTGCTCGTGCCCGGGGCGCGGGACGTGACATCCCCGTCAATTTTGCTATCAAAGCAAAGTCAGCTCGATCAAAATTTGATTGAGGACTGGAGTAATAAGGATGATTAAGTTGGGACTTGGATGGATAGCGAGACCTTAGGAGACTGGTCAGCATAAGACATGGGGTGCATAGCATGTGACCTGGTACTTAAGGTTGGTGTTTGACCTTGGCAGGGTTGTGATAAGGCATAAGGATTAAGTTCCCTGCTTAATGTTGAAGGTCATTTCTGGATTATGGCCTGATAAGTGGATGAGTACAGCCTGATAAGTGAATGGGTATGGCCTGTTTTAGTGAATCGTTAGAGTAAACGGAACTGAGAAACGGCTATGGGCTATTGGTTGAAATGTCTTTAGGACTTGTTGTATGGAGTGCTGCTGTGTTGTGTTTGTTTCTGTCAAGGATTAGTTTGTAGCTCTGGACTTGGATGAATGAATGAGTTACTAACTCCTTACTGAACTTGTGGTGGACCAGGTTCAGTAGAAGGAGATAAGGATGAGCAACCCATCCAGGAGATTTGGAAGATCCAGAGGCGGAGCCTCTAGTTCGAGGCTGCATGTAGCTGAGGACCCAAGAATGGATGGCGTGCTGAGGGCGCTAAAGAGAATTGGTGACTTAATTGATAGGAAGACCCAAGATTGGGATGCTGCTATCGCCCAGGCAGTAGGAGCTGTCATAGCTACCATCAACACCAACAACGGCAACAACGGTGGTAATGGAAACCAGGATGAACATGGCCAGGGTAATGAGGCTATGAACGCCCAAGAGGAAATCGTCGTGGCAAGACAGATGGGCCAACTAGTGGAGCAGTTCATAAAGTTGAAGCCGACTCAGTTCGATGGGAGTGGAGATCCTGAGCTAGCACTCAGATGGATTGAAAAGATAGAGAAAGCTTTTGATGTGCTAAGGTGCACGGACGAAGAGAAGGTGCTGCTAGCAGTGTACCAGCTGGAGGGTATAGCGAATGATTGGTGGGCTGCCACCAAAAATAGAGCTTTCTCTGAAGGAATGGCCATGAACTAGGATGCCTTTAAAATGAAATTCAACGACAAGCACTTCTCGGAGACGGCCAGGGAAAGGAAGCAGGTAGAATTTCTACAGCTACGTCAGAACCAGCTGACGATAGATCAGTATGAGGCCGAGTTCTCGAGATTGTCGAGGTACGCACCTCGATCTGTAGAAGATCCTTTGGAGAAAGCAAGGAGGTTTAGGGGTGGATTGAGGCCCGAGCTCCGTAGTCAGATGATTGCCCTGAATTTGAGGACTTATAAGGAGATCTATTAGCAGGGCCAGATGATTGAAAGGGACTTGAAAGAGAGGAACACCGTAACTAGATCGCGGTTTACGCCATTCAGAGATAACCGCCAGATGGGCAAGAGACTGATGGCGGGCAACAAGCATTTTGTGCCTCCCGTAAGGAAAAATATTACGAAGCTGCCGAATCTCACTAACTAGAACTGCCCCCTTTGTGGCAAGAGGCATGGAAATGGGCTATGCCCGGTAAGGATTGCGGTTTATTTTAAGTATGGTCAACTGGGCCACCAGCTAAGGACGTGCCCAAACCAAACTCCGACAAATCGACCTCAAGGATAGAGATCGCAGGCTAGACCATCGACTGCTACTCCCCAGAGAATCGACCACCGACACAAGGAAGCGTGTATGCAGTAGCCCGCAGAGAGGCGGAGGAAGCATCAGGCGTGGTCACAGGTACGGTTTACTTGTGCAACCAAGCTGCATATGCATTGTTTGATCCTGGTGCCACACATTCATTTGTGCCTGCTCAATTTGCTGATTTGATGGGCATGAAGTTAAGACCGTTAAATATGATGCTGCATGTTGCCACTCCGTTAAAGGATAATATATTGGTTTCATTGGGCTGTACTGGTTGTGAAATCATGATTGGAGGGAGTAAGGAGAGTATTGACCTAGCTGTATTACCCATGTATGATTTTGACGTGATCATAGGGATGGATTGGCTGGGTAAGCAGGGGCAGTAGTGGATTGTGGTAGTAGAATAATCCAGTTTTATCCAGAAGGCCGCCCTAGCTTTGCATTGGTGGGAAGTCGAGGAGGAATCTCGATTCCCTTAGTCTCATCTCTAGAAGTGACAAAGTTGATGTCTGAAGGGTGTTAGGCATACTTAGTGGCAGTAATGGACTCGACTACCGAAAAGCCAAAGTTAAGGAGTATCCCAGTAGTACGTGAATTTCCTAACGTCTTTTCCAAGGAGTTGCCAAGATTGCCACCGGAGTGAGAGATAGAATTCGTGATCGAGTTAGCTCCTAGAACGGAGCCGATCTCGAAGGCACCTTATAGAATGTCCCTGTCGGAACTGAAAGAGTTAAAGGTGCAAATGCAGGAACTGCAGGATAAAGGATTTATCCGACCGAGTACTTCACCGTGGGGAGCGCTGGTACTATTCGTGAGGAAGAAGGATGGGTCTATGCGTCTATGCATTGACTATCGGCAGTTGAACCAGGTGACAGTGAAGAACAAGTACCCACTGCCGAGAATCGACTATCTGTTTGATCAGTTGCAAGGAGCGACAATATTTTCAAAGATTGACCTAAGCACCAGTTGAGGATCAAGAAGGAAGACATACCTAAAACTGCCTTTAGGATGAGGTATGGTCATTATGAGTTTACGGTGATACCGTTTGGTTTGACCAACGCTCCAGCTACATTCATGGACCTGATGCATCGAATATTTAAGGAATTCCTGGACAGATTCGTCATAGTCTTTATTGATGACATCTTGATTTACTCGAGGAGTGATGTAGAACACGAGGAGTACTTGAGGATTGTTCTGCAAACTTTGAGGGAACACTCGCTCTACGCGAAGTTGAGTAAATGTGAGTTCTGGTCAAGCGGGGTAGCATTTCTTGGTCATGTGGTATCTGGTGAAGGAATCGCAGTGGATCCTGCGAAAATCATGGCTGTAACCAATTGGCCTAAACCTACTACGGTCACTGAAGTCAGAAGTTTCTGGGAACTGGCAGGATACAATAGGCATTTTGTGGAGAAATTCTCATCCATAGCTATCCCATTGACGCAGTTGATGAAGAAGGAAACGAGGTTTGAATGGACTAACAAATGTGAGAGGAGTTTTCAAGAGCTCAAGCATAGATTGACAACTACACCAGTGTTGACAATTCCATCAGGACCAGAAGGTTACGAGATATACAGCGATGCCTTACTGAAAGGATTGGGATGTGTGTTGATGCAGCATAAAAGAGTAGTGGCCTACGCATCTCGACAGTTGAGGCCATATGAAATGAACTACCCAACTCATGACCTGGAGTTAGCGGCGATTATATTTGTGGCAAGAAGTTTCAGATTTACACCGACCACCAGAGCTTAAAGTACATGCTTTCTCAGAAAGAGCTGAATATAAGGCAGTGTCGGTGGATGGAGCTGTTCAAGGACTATGATTGCGATATACTGTATCACCTTGGGAAGGCAAATAGAGCCGTAGATGCGCTGAGTCAGAAGTCGAGTATCGCCTGTCTGTTAGTAAAAAGTTAGTCGATGATAGAAGACTCGAGAGATTCTGAATTCAAACTGGTAGTCTACCAGTTGTCCAGTCTGATAGCGACATTGAGTATAGAACTTGAGGTCTAGGGAGGAATAAAGACCTTACAGTCTACGGACCCAGAGATTCAAAAGATCCTCGAGATGGATGCGACAAAGAAAAAATCGAAATTTCAAGTGTCGGAGGATGAAATTTTGAAGTTCCGAGGATGATTGTGCGTGCCAAAGGATGAAGGACTCAAGGAAAGGATCTTATCAGAGGCTCAGAACTTGCGACATTGAGCAATTATAGTGTCCACCCTAGAATTACGAAAATGTATCAGAACTTGTGACAGTACTATTGGTGGAACGAGATGAAGCTGGACGTAGCAAAGTATGTGACTAAGTGTTTGACATGCCAGCAAGTGAAAGCGCAGCACTATAAGCCTAAAGGATTATTACAGCCACTGGAGATTCTAGAATGGAAAAGGGAACATATAACTATGGATTTTGTTATGAGACTCTCGAGAAGCCAAAGAGGTCACGACTCTATATGGGTAGTCATGGACAGATTGACCAAGTCCGCCCACTTCATTCCTGTACGAAAGGATTTCACAATGGATAGATACGCCGAGTTATACATGAGGCAGATAGTGAGGCTACATGGAGTGCTTGTGACGATTACCTCGAATAGAGATCCCAAATTCACGGCGAACTTTTGGAAAAGTCTTCAAGAGGCCATGGGAACTCGATTGCAATTTAATACAGCGTATCATCCATAGACAGACGGACAGTCGGAAAGGCCGATTCAGACGCTTGAGGACATGCTGCGAGCATGCGTCATAGATTTTAAAGGTGGATGGGAAGAGCAGTTACACTTGGTGGAATTTGTGTATAACAACAGCTATCAGCAGAGCATCCAGATGGCACCATTCGAAGCACTTTATGGAAGGGCCTGCAGAAACCCGATTTGCTGGGACGAGGTCGAAGAAAGAAGTATAAAAGGTCCAAAATTGGTGGAGCAATCGGTGGACGCAGTGAAAATAATTCGGGATAGACTGAGGACGACACAGAGTAGTCAGAAGAATTATGCAGATAAGCGTCGTAAGCCTTTGAAATTTCAAGTGGGCGATCATGTCTTCCTTAAGGTGTCATCAATGAGAGGATTATCGTGATTTGAAAAAAAGTGGAAACTGAGCCCAAGATATGTAGGCCCATTTGAGATACTAGAACGGATTGGAACCTTGGCCTACAGGATTACCTTGCTGCCTCACCTATCCAGGTGCATAATGTCTTCCATGTGTCAATGCTGCGGAAATATGAACCAGACCCGACGCATGTGCTGGACTACGAAGTCATAGAAGTCGACAATCGAGTGTCTTACGTGGAGAAGTCGATAAGGATCGAGGACCGAAAGGGGCAAATCCTCAAAAATAAGAAGATTCCATTGGTCAAGGTGGTGTGGGAACACCATGAAACCGAAGGAGGAACGTGGGAAAACGAAGAGACGATGAGACGACAACACCCCCATTTATTTGAGTAATTGAGTTTGATGTAAATTTTGGAGACGAAATTTTTGTAAGGAGGAAGAGTTGTGACATTCTGATTTCTCAGTCATTTTCAGACTCATTAATGAGAAGTATATCTAACGATGTGTTTCAATCATATCTCGCTCGAATTTGATCAATTTGAGTAGACTGACTAAAAGGGAAAGGCTAACGTGAGACAAGATACGTAGACCTAGGGAATTCAAATAGGAAATAGCGCTTTGACCATAAGGATTTTTGAGGGTGCATTTAGAATCACAAAAGGCCGATCTAAGGATGATTAAGGAATGCATTGCTAGCGTTATACAATTGGAGCGCGGGTGATGCCGCTTAACCAATGTAAAATTTGCAAAATTTTCCTAAATCGGACAGTGACGATCGAGACCATAGGAACTAGTGATAGACCCTCACAATTACATGACAACCAAAGCCGCAATGAATTGACGAGCCCTAAATGTGATATAAATCACAGGGTCAATATGTGTAAAGTCTGCAAAAGCCGCCCGTAGGTTCGGGATAAGCTGGAACCACGTCTAATAGAGAAAACAATCAAAAACGAGTCATGAAAATTGAAAATGGAGAATCAAGGATTCCAACGTCATGTTTGGATTTCCCGTCGCCATGTTGAAAATTATTGGATTGAGAAAAACGGCGTTCCGGACGTCGGGAATGAAATTACCGTTTTGCCCTTCAAGCCTTAACCTTGCTTATGCAAATGAAGAAGGGAATTTTGGTCTTTTAATTCCCCCCAAGGTGCCGAAAAAGGAGAAGAAATTGTGGCCATTGGATTGAGTTGATTGACACTTAGGACAAGTGTCTAAAGATGGGCTAAAGAGTGGTCATGTCCACTATTCACCACCTACCATTCAACCATTGACTTTTGGGATTACATATACTCTTTTCTCTCTCTCTCTCTCTCTCCTCATTTTGGCCGGCCATAACACCACAAACCCACAACAACTTCTTCTTCTTCCTTCTTCCTCATTCTGCCTTCGCCGACCACTCCTGACCTCTCCATTCGCTGTCACCGACGAGCCCCTTCAGCCATTGCCTAGACTCCAGCTAACCACCCATGCCTAGCCCCACCACTTGCCAACCTCCTCGAAGTGGAAGCACGTCGATTGGACCACCAAAGAGCTCAGGCCAACCATTTCCCCGGAAGCCGACGAAAACTGACTCAATCTGAGGTAGGCCGAGTTTCTGACCCCTTAGGATATCGAAATATTGTAGTCTTAAGACCAAATTTTTTGGAAATCTAGTGGACTTGTATATCAATCTATGATAAAAATTTGAGCTTGATTTGATGAAATTTTGACCCCAAATGGGTCTTGTGAACCTTGGACAGAATTTGCCGGTTTACTGCCTTGAAGGATCTGGCGACTTTCGAAGAGATTCCGGCGACGACGCATTCTCAAACTCTTAGTGAGGCTCTTGGACCCTTAGATAGACATGTTAATAAGTAGGATTGTGATTAAATGATAGATTGGGAGTTGATTTAGGGCTAGACATGTTCGGTTTGCACAGAATTGAAAATAGCCGGTTCGGTTCTGTGCAAGACCGAATCTGTGGAGGCTGAGGGTGGTTGATTTTGAATCTCAAATTGATGATTAAGACATGCTAGGATGATGAAGATTGTGTTATGGAGATTTATGATTCGTGGATTGGTGAATTGAACTTAGGAAATTGACATTTGGTTTGAAATTCCTAGGTTGTGCGGTGAGATAGGTCTTGGACCATTGGGGCCGAATCTTTCATGGCTCAGGAGAGGATTTTTGTGGCTTCAAACTCAAGGTAAGGGCATTCCTAACCTTATGATAGGAAGATTGGACTCAATTGGGTGAGTCAAGCGTTAACTTGATTAACTTGTGAGAGATTCCTAAGAGGATTGTTCTTGGTACGCCCTAAGATAGTATATGGGATTATTGCGTGCTAATGCTTGTTCCTGAATTATCTGCCATGCCTGAGTGTCACTTTGAATGTCTTGCATGCCTTGAGCATATGAATTGTGCTTGAATTGCACCTGTTGTTATGTAAGTGAAATGAATTGAAAATCATGGCATGAGTATGACATGGCGGGACCCTGAAGCGTATGAGACGCGGGGTGGGGGGATGAGTACCTGAGGCGCTGAGGCATGGGGTTGGAGTTGTGTGGCGCCCTGATGCGTACGAGACGCGGAGTTGAGATGGCAATAGTCCTGATGCGTTTACACGAGACGGAGATATGAAGTGTTGACATTGGCCTAGAGTATCATTGAAACCTGACACGTTTACGCGGTTGTCAATGACGGTCTGATGCGTTTATGCGGATCGAATCTGATGCGATCTAATCGCGGGCCTTATTTTTTACAGATCCTACGATGTGGCCCATTCTTTTTGAAGACCTGAAGGAGATGTCCACTTATTTTAATGAGTTCCCTGACGGGCAAGGAACTATTTATGTAAGGAAGTGTACTATGGTTTGGGTAGACGAGGGTAGTACGAGCTAGAAGCCTCATCGGTATGAAGCCTAATTTAGGAAAGTCGGGGATGTGTGTACTGGGCCGCTAAAGCCCAATGAGGTGCCTGAGGGAGTTGTTCCTAGTTGGTGCCACCCTACCCAAGACTTAGACTAGGTTGAGGGGTCTGTTGCCGGGTCAAGGAATGGATCGGAGAGGACCCCGACCATAGAGAACACGGAGGAGGAGGTCATTGTGATCGAGGCCATCGAGGAGGATCTCATGGAGCCATCTGCTGAGGATACCGCTGAGGATACTATAGAGGTTTGTTCTGAGAGCTTTTCGGAATACAAGCCCATGGAGGACGCAGAGGACACCAAGGACTCTAGCAGCTCGTCTTAGGAACTCCCAATTTATCAATCGATTTTTTAGTGGCGATCCTGACCCCGTCTCTTGATGTATGATGTCGATGGACTCTTTTGCTGTACTTACCCTATCACCCCATGTGTTAGCGGTTCCAGTAGTTATGCGTCTGTATGAACAATCGGGTTTTATGTATGACAATATTGGCGCTATCTAGGTCCCACTTATATTTTGTACGGAGGAGTTATTTCGTTATTGCTTCCGCGTGCTTGGTATATATCATGTTTCTCGACTTATGTGTGGATCTTTGGACCATGAGAGATTCTTGTTTTGCTTGCAGGGAGTCGCGTGGTAGTGCCCAAGGCGCGGGGCATGACATAAAGGAACTAAAGATGCAGATGCAAGAGTTACTGGAAAAAAGAATTTATTCGTCCAAGTACATCACCTTGGGGTGCACCTGTGCTGTTTGTGAAGAAAAGGGATAGGTCATTGAGTTTATTCATTGACTATAGGCAACTGAATCAAGTTACTATTAAGAACAAGTATCCGTTGCCAAGGATAGATGATTTGTTTGATCAGTTACAAGGAGCATCCGTATTCTCTAAGATTGAGTCGGTTATCATTAGGTGAGGATCAAGAAGAAGGATATCCCGAAAATGGGTTTTAAGACGAGGTATGGACATTATGAGTTTACCATCATGCCGTTTGGGTTGACCAATGCTCCAGCCGCATTCATGAATTGAATGCATCAAGTATTTAAGGAATAGCTGGATTAGTTTGTAATCGTCTTTATTGATGATATTTTGATTTAGTCGAGGTACAATAATGATCATGAACGACATTTTTTTATTGTCTTACAGACCTTAAGGGAACACTTGCTCTATGCCAAGTTTAGTAAATGCGAGTTTTGGTTGAACAAAGTGGTATTCCTTGGTCATGTAGTATCTGGAGAAGGAATCTCTATGGATCCTTCGAAAATTGAGACAGTTATGAATTGGCCTAGACCTACAACAGTCACTGAAGTCCGAAGATTTCTAGGAATGACAAGTTACTATAGACGCTTTGTAGAGAAGTTCTCGTCTATAGCTACTTTGTTAACAAGGTTGACTAAGAAGGATACATGGTTTGAATGGACGGATAAATGCGACAGGAGTTTTCAAGAACTCAAGCGACGTTTGACAACTGCACCAATTTTGACGATTCCGTCGGGTCCTAAAGGATATGAGATTTATAGTGATGTATCGTTGAAAGGACTAGGATGCGTCCTAATGCAACATGACAAAGTAGTGGCGTATGCGTTACGTCAGTTAAGATCTCACAAGATGAATTATCCGACACACAATTTGAAATTAGCTACCATTATTTTTGCACTGAAGATGGAACTTTGAAGTTATGAGGGCAATTGTGCATACCCAATGATGAGGAACTTAAGGAAAAGATTCTTTCTGAAGCTCACAGTAGTAATTATAGTATTCATCCGGGTAGTACAAAGATGTATCAAAACTTACGCCAGCATTATTGGTGGAATGGGATGAAAGTGAATGTGGCTAAGCATGTGGCTAAGTGTCTGATGTGCTAGCAAGTGAAAGCGCAGCATTGCAAACTTGGTGGTAAGCTGCAACCCTTTGAGATCCTTGAATGGAAATGGGAACATATCACCATGGATTTTGTCATGGGTTTGTCGAGGAGTCAAAGAGGTCACGATTTGATTTGGGTGATAGTGGATAGATTAATCAAGTCTGCTCATTTCCTACCTATGCAAAAGGATTTCGTGATGGATAGATATGTTGATTTGTATATGCGACATGTAGTACGACTTCATGGAGTGCCTGTGACGATAACGTCAGATAGAGATCCCAAGTTTACAGCGAATTTTTGGAAGAGTTTTCAACATGCCATGGGAACAAAGTTGCAGTTTAGTACGGTGTACCATCTACAGACCGATGGACAGTCTGAAAGGACGATTCAGACGTTAGAAGATATGTTGCGAGCATGTGTCATTGATTTTAAAAGCAGATAGGAAGAAAAGTTGCATTTGGTGGAGCTTGCGTACAATAATAGTTATCAATAGAACATCGAAATGGCACCATTTGAAGCGCTATATGGAAGAGCATGCAAGACTCCGATCTGTTGAGATGAAGTTGGCGAGAGGAGTACAATAGGCCCAGAGTTGGCGGAATAGTCGATTGAGGCAATTAAGGTTATACGAGAAAGACATAAAACGACCTAGAGTCACAAGAAAAGTTATGCAAATAATCAACGAAGTCCTTTGAAGTTCCAAGTGGGTGATCACGTCTTTCTCAAGGTGTCACCTATGCGAGGATTATCTCGATTTGGGAAGAAAGGGAAGCTAAGTCCAAGGTACATAGGTCCATTTGAGATATTGAAAAGGATTGGAACTTTAGCTTATTGTCTTGCCTTGCTGCCAAGCTTATCGCAAGTTCATAATGTGTTTCAAGCTTCGATGCTAAGGAAATATGAACCGGACCCGACTCATGTACTAGACCATGAAATCATTGAAGTGGACGACAAGATATCATACGTGGAAAAGCTAGTGCGAATCGAAGATCGAAAGAAGCAAGTTCTTAGGAATAAGACGATTCCACTCATCAAGGTGATCTGGGAGCATCATAGCACGGAAGGCGCTACCTAGGAAAGTGAAGAAGCGATGAGGCGACATCACCCCCATTTGTTTGAGTAGATTTGGGTTATTGTAAATTGGACAAAAATTTTGTAAGAGGAGAAGAGTTGTGACAGTCTGAATTTTTGAACATTTCGAGATGTATGAATGAGAAGATATTTATCGATGTATTTTAGTTTTATCTCGTTCAGATTTGATCAATTCGAGTTAATAGACCAGAAAGGGAAAGGCTAACGCATGAAAAGTACGTGGACTTAGGAACTCGAATAAGGAATGACATTTTGACCATAAGGATTGTCGAGGGAATATTTAGAGCCAGTAAGGGGCAATCTATGAACAATTAAGGAATTCATTGCTAACGTTATAAGATCGAAGCGCGGGTGATTTCGCTTAACCAACGTATGATTTGCAAACCTTTCCTAATCAAATTCTCACTATCGTGATCGTCGGAACTGATGATAAAACCTCGCAATTATATGACAACCAAAGTCGTCATAACTCGATTCGTCCTAACTGTGATGAGAATCACTGAGTCGATATGCGTGAACGTCTGTCAAAAGCCGCTTGTCGGTTTAAGATAGATTGGAATTATGATTGACGAAAACGGACCATGAATTGGATCTCGTAATTTGATATCGGATAAAGAAGAATTCCAACAATTCAAAAGGAATTGGATGTCGCTTCATTGAGGGTAATTTAGATGGGGAAAGTGAAATTTGGGCTGAAAGTGTCAAATTACCCTTTTACCCCTAGGTTAATCGCTAAATCTTTAGAAATTAGTAGGGACACTTTGGTCACTCACCCATTAACCCTTCTTGGCCAAATTCTTAGGGAAAAGAGTATCATTTAACCCTAGTGAACATTGATGAGGAAAAGACAAAAAGGAACCCCAAAGTCAAAATCCCAAAAAGTGTCCATCTTATCCATCACTTTACCATCCCATCTTCTAGTCATTCTTTGTCCCCCAAGTTGCATGTGGCTTTTTGAGGAAACTTGTGGGATTCAAGACCACTCCACTCTTCCTTTCCTCCATCATCATTCGGCCACAACCACCCCATCTCTCTCACTTTCACGCATTCTCTCTCTCTCTTCCTTTCTTGCCCAACCTGCTTGCACTCTCATTGTTCGCTCGCCACGACGCCGGCTTTTGGCCACCATCCGACTTAATTCTGACCACCACAACACTCCTTGATGTCTTGCCTACAACCTCCAAGTGATTGAAAGTCCATTCATTACTCTGTTTGAACCGTGGAGCCGCCACAACTCGCTTAGGTCAGAATCGAGGCGAACCAAGTCGTGGCTCCTTTAGGCCGATTTAAAGAGCTTATCTTGCTTCCAAATCAAGGTGAGACCTCCTTAAGACATAGTATTAGGGTTGAATAGGTTTGGTTTGAAGTTTTATTGATGATAGATGGGTTATAATGGATGAACTTTGATGGATTTCTCAACAACAGAATTATGTCCTCTTCGATAGGTCTGGGAACCGAGCAACTGTGAAGACCGTGGAAGCGTCACCTTGCCCCAAAACTTGTTGGTAAGACACCCTAATACATGATATTACATGTTAGCAAAGGATAGGTGAGTTAGATTGGAGTTTTGATAGCCGGTTTGTACGGATTTCCTTAGGAACAGAATTTTCCCTACACCGGACAGATTAGGACCCGAAGATTATTTGGGTTCTTGGAGGAGTTTGTTGGCTTAATTAATTTGGTTAATTGATTCTAACCCTTCCCTAGTATGTTGGGTTACTAAAGGGTAGATTTTTGGTGGAATTGAAAGGGTTTAAAAGGCTACTTTAGTGAGAAAAAACGTGAGATACCCAAAACTGCCCAAATTTGTTTTCGGTGCGCATCAATTTTATAATGGCCCATTCTAATAATTCATTTGATATCCAAATTGAGTCCCGTTTTCGCCCACACGTCCGTAAGATCTTGAAGGACAAGATCCTGAAATTTGTTCCTCAAAAAATAAGTATAAAAATGTCAGTTTTGGTGAGACTGAACCTGGTCGTGAGTGGGAAGATTTATGAATTGAGGTTTTTATGACTTGTCCTTGATTGAATACTATATTTTCATGCTTAGGGAGCAATGAGTCATAACTGTGAATTCTTGGTGATGTTATGCCGTGTGTGAATTTCGGCATGTGATGATTATTGGGGTTCAATTGAGGGCTTTAATGCTCGATTGTGCAATCGATATCGAATGATGCTTAGTGTGATGACGTGCATGTGCATGATAACCCTATAGCATGCTTGAATTTGTGATCCTGGTGTGCTTGAATGATGTGCCTTGGATGGCGATGGGATGAATTTGTTTGTTGATGTAGAAATGGGACTAATAAGAAGAATCACAATTGATGTTACTTTAGCCAATGCATTGCACCGTGGGTGTTTGATCTCGATTAACCTGACGAGGACTTGTGGCTTGAGAGGCCTGCCTTGACCAAATTATCTCGAAGGTTGTAAGAATCGAGAGTCAGGTAGCGACCGAATCATCTTTAGGTCCAGACGCGAGAGTCCTATAGTCGACCGAATCATCTCGATGGTGCGGAGTGTTGAGAGTAGCTATAGAGCCCGATTCATCTCGCAGCGAGAGTCATGATGACCCAATCATCTCGATAAGACATCGAGAGTCATGTGATTGATAGAATCATCAGGCAGCCCAAGAAGGACACCCCTTAAGGGGTGTAAAGAAGATAAAAGACTGAAATATGATTGTGATGTGTTTCCAAGTCTGTATGATTGAAATGCTTGAATTGGCTAGAGTGCCTGGTATGCCTAGAGTGCATGAAATGTCTATTATGCATGTATGGCTTGGAAAATTCGGATTGGAAAGTGTGAAAGAGACGAACCTGTTTGCCTGATATTGCCTGAGTTGCCTTGTCATGCCAATTGCTTAAATGTCATATATGAAAATCGTTTTCCAAAACTTGTATATTTTCAAACGTGCGTGAAGGTACTAATAGTCTAGCTTAGGGTTAAGGTTAACTTACTGAGATAGTTATCTCACCCCGTCGTGGAACAAACATTTTCAAACCCAAAGGCCTAAAGGTGCCCCGAGGAAGAAGAAGAAGAGGAAGAGGATGAAGATGAAGACAAGTCCGTCTAGTTTATGGATTTCTTTTGAAACTTCTTTTTGTGGTCTTATAGTGCCTTCCTCCGCACCCTACTCCCTTTTATTGTATTAGACCTCTCATTTGTAAGATAATGTGTGTTGGCTTTTAAATTATATGTCATCTTTTGTTTGTTTTTATGTCTGGAGTTTTGTTTTCGCTTCCGTATGTGCTTTCCAGGTCGTGCTACATGAGTTTAGCTGCTGGATCCTGGTTATCTTATTCGTATTGACATCTGTATAGGATGTTGACGTGCTCGCCGAGGTCGAAGCGTGACACATATTACCATGTCTTCGTCTAGTGAACAAAGATTTATTGTATTGACTTGTACCTGAACATTTATTTTCTGCAAAACAAACTTTGTATCCGATATCGCATAATTGGCTAATACTAATGAGATTGAAGTTCAAACCCTTAACCAAAGAAACATCATGGATAAGAAGGTTTCCAATCTTCACGGTTCCTTTGTCAATAATTGTTCCCTTGTTATTTCCTACAAAGGAAACATTTCCACCATTGATCATCTCAAGAATAATAAATTTTGTTGCATCTCCAGTCATATGTCTTGAACACCCACTATCGAAGTACCATTTATTTTTCCTTTTTATTGGTACCTGCAATGATCAACGAAACTCAAATTTTCTTTGGTGCCCAAATATGTTTGGATCCTTTGGAGTTAGCAACATTTGTATATCTAAGAATATATCAATTTGACCTTTTACTATCATTAGACCAATAACTCCTGGAGTGCCTTGGATTATCACAGTTTGAACATGCAAACAATTCTTGATCTTTGAATTTTACAAACTGCTTTCTAAAATGACTCCCATAAGATTTGTTAGGAGGTCTTTTCTTGATTCTTTCCTTAACAGAAAAAAAGCAATTTTCCACAGTACTTTCCTTTTGAAAACCCAAACCCGATTTATTATAATACGGAACTTGTATAGAAAGTATGTGTTGTAATGTTTTGGATCTCGTACAGAATTTTTTGTGAATATTCGAGATTTCTTTTCTTAAAGATACATTTTCTTTTTCAAAAAATCCATTTCCTTTTTCAAAGAATTCCTCTTTTCATCGAAAAGATTTCTTTCCTTTTTCAAGAATTCAGTTTCTTTCTCAAGATTTTTCAATTTTGACTTTAGACGAATATTCTCGTTAGACGCATAATCAGATTTCTCATTTTATTGAAAAAATTCCTTTTCGAGAAAACTAACCTTATCTTTTTTGGAAAGATCTTTCTGTTTAAAAATAGCTACTTTCTTTCAATTCAAAAAGTCTTTTAAGAGTAGTTTTGTATTCTAAACATACCTCGCCTATATAATCTGATACCTCAAGAGGAATATTTGAATGAGTTACCTCAAGGTCATCGTCTGAGTCTGCCATGAGACAAATGTTCGCATATTTTTCATCACTTTCACATTCAGTGTCGCTCCAAGGCTCTGCTTTCAAGGCTTTTTTGGATTTTTCATCCCTGTCTTTCTGCTTTAATAGAGGGCAATTTGGTTTAATGTGGCATCTCTTTTTGCATCATAGTAGATGACTTCGTGTCCTTCATTTTTGGCCTCAAATGATCGTTTCTGATCATATCGTCTGAGGTTTTTTTCTATCTTTGAAGTTCATTCCTTTCTTAGCCATTCTTCCAAATCTTTTGATCATAAGTGCTAACTCCTCATCATCTTCATCTTCTGAGTCTGAAATATCATAATCAGCATTAGATTTTAAAGCAATGGACTTCTTATCTTTTGATATAGTCTCTTCATTCATTCTTTCTTCCTCATAGAATTGAAGAGTTCCAATAAGTTTGTCCATAGATAAGGGATATATCCTTTAAGTCTCTCGAATGGAGATTTTGACATTGTCCCATTCTTGTGTGAGAGCTCTCAGTATCTTGTTGACTCTCATTGGTCTAGAAACAGGTTGCCCACGGTATGTAAGACCATTCGTTATTTCAGTGAATCTGTCAAACATTTGTTTCACAATTTCTCTGGCCTTCATTTTGAATGCTTCTTATTGGCCAAGAAGAAAATTGACTTTGGTTTCCTTGACTCTGTCTGTTCCTTCATATGTAATGTAGAGCTTGTCTCAAATTTCTTTCGATGAGGAACAATCTGCTATACTTTTATATTCAGTAGGAGATAAAGTACTATAAAATGAATAAATAGCCTTTGCATCAAGAGCATCTCTCTTGGCAATCTCAGTAGTTGACAGAGTAGTAGTTGGCGTAGGATTGTTATCCCCCGTATTTGATACGGTTGTGGCATTTGCAATTGGATACACTTCTTGTTGTACAACATCCCATATCTGAAGATCTTGGCATCTGATATATGCTTTAAATTTGTTTCGCCAACCGCTATGCTCTTTCCCTTCAAAATATGGTGGTCTGTTGTCGCTTCCACCTTCGATCCACGTAGGAGAGAAATTGCTAGCCACAAAGATCGTTAGCTCGGAAGTAAAACCACTTCACAAAATTTGAGCACCAAGCTCTAATACCAATTTTTGTGGCGAGCGTTATCACCTAGAGGGGTGAATAGGTGATTATTGTGATATTCTGATTTCTCGGTCATTTTCAGACTCATTAATGAGAAGTGTATCTAGCAATGTGTTTCAGTCATATCTTACTCGAATCTGATCAATTTGAGTAGACTGACCAAAAGAGAAAGGCTAACGCGAGACAAGGTATGTGGACCTAGGATTTCCAATGGGAAATGGCGCTTTGACCATAACGATTGTCGAGGGGACATTTAGAACCACAAAAGTCCAATCTAAGAACGATTAAGGAATGCATTGTTAGCATTATACGATTGGAGCACGGGTGATGCCTGTTTCCTTTGATGGGTGATGGACCCCTTTGTATTACCCCGTCTCCCTAGTGGATCTAGTTGCTATGCTCTTGTATGAACTTTCGGATACTATGTATTATGGTATTCTCGCTTTCCAGGTCCTACTTTATATTTGTACGGAGGAGTTATTACATTGTCGCTTTTCACGTGTTTATATATAACACATCTCTCGACTTATGTGCGGATCCTAAGACATCGAGAGATATCTTGGTTTACTTGCAGGGAGTCGCGTGCTCGGGCCCGGGGCGCGGGGCGTGACAATTATAGTGCAATTTAAATGTTTTCTCGCGGAATACAAATTGTACAGGCATTTATATAACGTCTCATATGATGGCAACACAGTATATCACTATAGACAGTTCATACGCAGTTCTATTATCACAAGATATATGATATGATCAAAGTAGGGATAGAGAAAACTGCACATAGGGTTTATAGTGCTTCAGCTTTAGTTAAGCCTACGTCTACTTCTTCGATTATCAACCAATTTGCTGGATTCCACTAGTAAACCGTTCGAGAGGTTACAGCTTAGTGATCTCCTTGACACGCAAGATGCCCCACAAGCATTCAACACTCTTGTGTACACCTCCTCACAATTATAATGAATGAATCAAGAAGTGTATATGAAATGAAGTACTCTCAATCTAAGAATTATAAAGACTTCTCCCTTTTAATGCCAATATTTTATCCCTTTGACCAAGAGATGTCTTTTATACTCTTCCGCGTTCAATCTAACCTTTGCAAGGCTTCCAGAAGAGGTCTCTCCAAAACTTCCCATTTGGACAAGACAGATACCAAAATAAGATCTCGTAGGCATTGGGATAGCCAAAAGAAAGTCTTCTCCGTTCGAATCAAATCTCCCATACAATTACGATCCTTGGTTTCCATAGATGATTTCATTCATTTGGAAAGTCGTATTTGTGTTTCCTTGATTTCATATCCCAATTGATCTTTATCCTCGAAAATCCTGAAGAATGATCCAGCTCAATTGTAATCGTTGTAGTGTATCGAGTAAGTGCATTTCAAAATTCTCTTCAAGTTTTGATTACTATGCATGAATACTCCACTCAGAGCTTGAGCATCATTCCAACGTCTAAACTATCCCAGCTCAACTTCTGAGCTCGAACCAGCCTTTGAATCCCTTAAAAATCACATCTAAGCAAAAATCCTTTTGACAGATTCAATCATGTGCATCCCCGCACCAAAGGATAATCTTCAAAACAAGTATTTTATGGCATTATCTCGAAATTTAAGAGTACTCAGATTGTTTTGTCAACTTCAAAATTACTTAGGGTTTTTCTCAACAAATGCCGCAAATGACCATCAATCTCCATTGAAACTCTGATAAACCTTTACCATTTAATTCTTAACATGCTAATCTAAGCTTAAAGGAGTCATTTACCTTGAAAGCTAGGCTAGAAAGCTTCCGAACAGCTCCTCAAGTTCACTGCCGAGTCTGACCGACGGTGCAGGGAAAAATAGCGATTTTTGGCCGTGTTTCGAGACCAATGGTGACAGTGCTGGCTTGACAATGGTGGCTCAAGGACAATCCGATAAGAGAGGGAGGTGGTAGTGGTGGTGCTCGGTGGTGGACGATGGTGCACAGCTGTGAATCGACGGTTGAGAGGCATCGGGTAGTGGTGGCGTGAGAAACCAAGAGGAAGAGGGAGCAAGAGAGAAGAGAGAGAGAGAGAGATGAGGGGGTGTCTCTGCCAAATGAGGGTGAAGAAGAGAGGGAGATGTTTGTTCTCCAAGTCCAAATATCAAGGTGAAGAGATGGTTTTGGTGGTTGAGTGATTTTAGGAAAAAGTTGGTCAAAAAGGGGGGGCCCTACCAAGTCTTGATATCTTTGTCTTATCTAAATAATTCAAGAATACTCTTGCCCAAAATAACCCTCATCATTCGGCCAACATGGGGATAGACAAATGACCATTTTGCCCTTAACCAATTCTAAAGGAATAAACATTATCCTAGGGGTAAAAGGGTAATTATCAATCGTCAGTCCAAAATTTCATTCTTCTACTTCACATGGCGAATCAGGACCTTAATTGCCCCCATGAGGCGACGTCCAATTTATTAGAATGTTGAAATCCTGGAATATCCGTTCTTTAATCTCGAAGGCCAATTCAAGGTCAAATTCAATCGATTGTCATTCCAGTGTATCTCAGCCTTACGGGGGGCTCTTAGGAGTTACGTATATCAACCCTCAATTAATGTCACGTTTAAGAGCTATTCGAGCCATGGCAACCTTAGTTGACATGTAATTGGGAGGGTCAATCACTAATTCCAAATGACACGATTGTCAAGAATCGGTTTAGGATAATTTGCAAATTATACAATGGCCATACAGAATCACTCGTGAACCAATTGCATAACGCTAGAAAATTGTTCTAAAACCACTCTTAGATCGGTCTTTGATGGCCCAACATATTTCCTCAACAAACTTTATGGTCAAGGTACCAATCCATGGTCGAGTTCTATAGTCCACGTACTTAAATCCTAATTAGTCATTCCCCTTTGGTTAGTCAGCTCAAGAGTGATCAATTCTGAATGAGATTCAACTGAAATACATCAATAAGCATTCGTTCATTCATAAGCTTCGAGATAGGGTCAGAATTCAAAATGTCACACTCTATGTATGTTTGTCAATGGCGTAAGAATGGCCGACCTCCCTCTCCACTTGAGCTCTCCCTCTTTCTCGCAATCTCTTGGCGCCTCTCTCTCTCTCTCTCTCTCTCTCTCTCTCTCTCTCTCTCTCTCCCTAGCTAATAGCCATTGTTCTTTTTTGCCAATCCCCATATGCCAGAACGTCATTTCGTACATCCTCGATCTAGTAGACAACAAAGCCAAGATTTTTGGGCAATGTTGCAAATACAAAAGGACATGAATGTGCATTTTTTGGGTATGTTAGTGTAGATGTTGCAGACCCAAGTCTATGGGTCAGGTCAAGCCTGTGACATTCCGAATTTTTGACCCCTTGAGACTTGAGATATGAAATGGAATCTAAAAATTGAAAAATGATAAATAAAGATTCCAACGTTCTAATCGAATTAGATGTCGCCTCATCGAAGGTAAATTGAATTGGAAAAATCACGTTCCAAACGTCGATAGTAAAATTATCATTTTGCCCCTCAAGCCTTAACCTTGCCTTAATAAATGGAATGAGGGCATTTTGGTCATTGACCATACCCCAAGGCTGCCGAAAATTAGGAAAAATAACAGCCCTTAGATGAAGGTTTGATTGACATGAAGACAAGTATCAATGGATGCTCAATTGGCATTAAACGTCCAACTTTTAACCGACCATTCTAAGCCTTTAACCAATTGGAAGATTGAAGGAAGCCTCTCACTCTCTCTCTCTCCCTCATTTTGCTCGGCCAAACCCTCTCCCCCACACCTTTCTCTCATTTTCCTCTCTTTTCTCTCTCGCCAGAACACTGCTCAGTCCCGTCGCCGGCCACTGTTTTGGCCATAACTTCTTCTTCTATCATCGGATTAAGGCGTGTCACCTACCATTGGAAAGCTTATCATCTTGCCGTTCCAACAAGATATTATGGGTCCAAATCCACCTAGCCGTTTGTCTCGTAAATCCGTTTGAAGGAACAAAAGTCAAGCTGGTCAGTTTTGAATCCGAAAGCTCTAAATGGAATTTTCGAACTCATTTCACTCTAATCTTCGGTAAGGCTCTCCTTCAACTGATTTACGATATATAGAAGCATATGCTCGAGGTTGAGGATGATTTGTAATGAGATTTAATGATGGATTTCTTATTGTTTTGTGGACAAAAACTCGGACCGGTCTGTCCAAGGGAAAACCGTGAGCGTAATGGCTATTCAAGGACTAATTTTGCTTGGATTAAGTGGTAAGATGCCTCAAAATCTTAGTTTGATATGTTAGGGAGCTGTTGGTTGAAGTTTGGGGTGAAATTGATGGGATTTAGTAGTTGATTCTTGCTTAGATTTTTAAGAGGATAAACCTGTCCAATTTGGACCACTTCTGGCCGTGACCTCTAAGGAGGCTTTTGTGGACTTTTGCTAGCTCAATTTCCTTGGTAAGTTGATCCTAACCTTCTACTAGGATGTTAGGTTACTAAGGGACGTTATTGTTCGAGGAAAGTGGTGATTTATGAACCGGTTCTACTTGTGGGATCTCAAATCTGAATCTGCCCTGTTTTTGATGAATTGAACTTGAGTGGTTCATAGCATGAAAACTGTGGAATCGAGGTTGGATTAAGGAATCTTAATTTGTTCGTGGAAGGTAGTTGAACTTTTTGACATGCTTTGTGGAGATTCTTATTTGGTTTGAATACTATGAGTAGGTTGAATTGCCGATTGAGTCTCAAGGTAATTTGTGAAACCATGATTTTGTGTCAAGCCTTGAATTTTAGTGAAATGGCCGCAACTTGCTTGTGCCAATGTGGAGTGATTGATTGAATTACTCGATTTACCTTTGTGATGCTTGGCCATGGACCGTGATGTGAGGATTAGTAACTTGATATGTAGGGGCCAAACTATGAGGTTGCCTCCTTGTTATCGTGCATTGAAATTTATTTGGCCAGTGAGTTATTGTATTATGAGTACATGTGCATGTGAAGCCTTGATGTGTTTAGCGCGAGGCTTGAGTAAATCCTGAGGTGTGATTATGCGGGATTTGACCTGAAGCGTTGTGACGTGGGTCTATGAAAGGCAAATTGTACCATGATGCGTTATGATGCGGGGTTTAGATTATCCTGATACGTTGTTATGCAGGATATTGTACTTGGCCAAGTAAGGATGACGAACCTGATGCGTTATTACGCGAGTAGTATCCTAGCCTGATGCGTTGTTACACGGGCGATTGAGGAACACGACCTGAGGCTTTCTTACCCGGGTCCTGGCAATATGTATATGTTGACCTAAGGCGTTGAGATGCGGGTCTTGTCAAACATGTTATAATAGCCTGATGCGTTATGACGCGGCCTTGGATAGTGATGATTGGTGAAAATACCTTATATGATCAAGTGAATGCCTAAATGGCCTAAAGCGTTATGATGTGGGTGCTTGACAACCTGATATTGATGTTTGGAATTTGATCGAGATATGCTAAGAAAATGCCTCGTTATGATCTTGAGAAATTTGAGAATGCCTCAAGTGGAGATTTCTATTGAAAGCCCTGCCATAGCACGAAGTTCAGCTTTATTTATGAAATTTTACGATCGAATCGAGTCGATTCTGAATTAGTGAAATGTTATGCGTTGATGGAGTTATATTTTTATCATGCCAAGGCCTTTTATTTAAGAATACTTGTTTTCAAAGGTGTCTGGAGATACTGACAACCTAGTTTAGGGTTAGGTTTTGTGACGTTCTGATTTCCCAGTGATTTTCAAACTCATTAATGAGAAGTGTATCTAACGATGTGTTTCAGTCATATCTCGCTTGAATCTAATCAATTTGAGTAGACTGGCTAAAAAGGAAAGGCTAACACGAGACAAGGTACGTGGACCTAGGGAACTCGAATAGGAAATGACGCTTTGACCATAAGAATTGTCGAGGGGACATTTAGAACCACAAAAGGCTGATCTAAGAACGATTAAGTAATGCATTGCTAGCGTTATACGATTGGAGCGCGGGTGACGCCACCTAACCAATGTATAATTTGCAAAATTATCCTAAATCGAATGGTGACAATCGAGACCATAAGAACTAGTGATAGACCCTCACAATTACATGACAACCAAAGTCCCCATGAATTGACGAGCCCTAAATGTGATATGAATCACAGGGTCGATACGCGTAACGTCTTTAAAATCCGCCCGTCGGTTCGGGATAGGCTGGAACCACGTCTGATGAAGAAACGAGTCTTGAAAATTGAAAACGGAGAATCAAGAATTCCAACGTCATGACTGGATTAGCCATCGCCTTATCGAAGAATATTGGAATGAGAAAAACGACGTTCCGGACGTCGGGAGTAAAATTACCCTTTTGCCCCTCAAGCCCTATCCTTACTTATATAATTGGATGATGACATTTTGATCTTTAATTCACCCCCAAGGTTGCCGAAAATGAGAGAAGATCTTGGCCATTGGATAAGTTTGAATGACACATTAGACAAGTGTCACTAGATTAGGCCATGAGTGGACTTATCCACTTTTCCAACTACCGTTCAACCCTTGTTGACTTGTGAGACTTGCATATAGCTTTCTCTCTCTCTCTCTCTCTCTCTCTCTCTCTCTCTCTCTCTCTCTCTCACCCCTCACTAGGCTGACCATCAACCCACCAAACCGAGAACTTCATCTTCTTCTTCCTCTTTTTCTTCTACTCGCCGACCGATTTTGTGCCGCCTGTTCGCTGCCGCCGACGACCCTCTCTAGCAACTTCTAGCCACCGAGTCGACCATCCACACCTTGCTCGACCTCTTGCTGACATCTTCAAAGTGGAAGCAAGTCGTTTGACCCACCAAAGAGCTCCGGCCAGTCGATCTCCTGTAAGTCGATGGAAATTGTCGCAACCAGAGGCAAGTAATGTTTCTAGCCTCTTAGGACCCCGAAAATTTGGATTTTTTTAACCAATTTTTATGGAGATCTAGGGAACTCATATAATGAGCTGTGGTAAAAAGTTAGGGTTAATTTGATGGAGTTTTGACCCCAAATGGGTCTTGTGTTTGAAGGGCTAGAACTGTCGATTTACAGACTTGGGAGAACCGGTGACATTCAAGGAGTTTCCGGGGATGACTCGGCCTCAAATGTGACATTCTGATTTCCAGTTAATTTCAGACTCATTAATGAGAAATGAATCTAGAGATGCATTTCAGTCATATCCCGCTCGAATATGATCAATTCGAGTAGACTAACCAAAGGGGAAAGGCTAACGCGAGACAAGGTACGTGGACCTAGGGAATTCATATAAGAAATGGCGCTTTGACCATAAGAATTATCGAGGGATATTTAGAGCTACAAGAGGCCAATCAAAGAACGATCAGGGAATGCCTTGCGAGTGTCATACGATTGGAGCGCGGGTGATGCCCCTTAACCAACATATGATTTGCAAAATTTTTCCTAAATCGGACAGTGAAGATCGAGACCATAGGAACTAGTGATATACCCTCACAATTACATGACAACCAAAGCCGCCACGAATTGACGAGCCCTAAATGTGATGAGAATCACAAGGTCAATACGCGTAAAGTCCGCAAAAGCCGCCCGTCAGTTCGAGATAGGCTGAAACCACGTCTAATAGAGAAAACCATCAGAAATGAGTCTTGAAAAATTTGAAATGGAGAATCAAGAATTCCAACGTTATTCGGGTTGGCCGTCACCCTATCAAAGAATTTTGGTGCGAGAAAAACGACGTTCTGAACGTCGGGGGTAAAATTACCATTTTGCCCCACAAGCTTAAAGCCTTGCCCATGCATTTGAAGAAGGGCAATTTGATCTTCAAACCCCCTCAAGACTACTGAATACAAGGAGGAATAAGAGCCATTGGATCAAGCTTGAATGACAAGGGGGGACGAGTGTCAATAGATGGCTTAAAGAGAAGTCTTGTCCAACTTTATGCACCTACCATTCTTCCCTTTGACCATGAGAGTTGAATATACACTCCATACTCTCTCTCCTCTCATTCGGCCATAGAACCCTAAGAACCACCGAAACCATCTTCCTCTTCTTCCTCCTGTTCTGTCGTTGCTGACCCGCCCCTGCCGCCTTGCTCGTCGCCGTCGACAACCTCCTCCTGTGACCTGTTGTTGGCGCACCAGCCATATCATCCTATCTATATGTCTTGCCGACCTCCTTGAAGTGGAAGCATGGCATTTGGACCACTGAGGAGCACCGGCCAAGAGTTTTCTTGGAAGCCGACAGAATCGAGCTCAACCTGAGGTAGATGAGGTTTCTGACCTTTTTGGAGGCCGAAATGTTGGATTTTTTAGGTCAAATTTTATGGAGGTCTAGAGGAAATCTGTATGAATCAGTGATAAAAATTTGAGAGTGATTTGATGAAGTTTTGACCTCAAACTGGTCTTGTAAATTTGGATAGAAAACTACCGAAAAACTAACCTTGGAGATCCGGCGACTTTCAACGGGATTTCGGCGACCATTCGACCTCAAAATCAAGGTAAGCCTCATAAACCCTTAGATAGACATGTTAAAAGGTAGGATAGCAAGTAGATGATGGAATTGGAGTTAATTTAGGACTGGTAGTGCACGGCTTGCACAAAACCGAGAAGAACCGGTTTGGTTCTGTGTAAGAGCGATTTTGTTGGGAGTAAGATCAGATGATTTTGAGTCCCAAATTGATGTTTAAGACATGTTAAGATGATGAGAGTTATCTTATGGAGATTATGGTTCAAGGATTGAGGAATTGGACAAGAAAATTGATGAATTGGTTGAATATTATAGATTGCGCAGTGGATTGAACCTTTGGATTATTTGGCCGAGACTTTGAGGCACTTGCAAGAAGAAATTTGTGTTAACAAATGCAAGGTAAGGGAATCCTAAACTTAGGATAGGAAGATTGGACTCAATTGGGTGAGTCGAGGATTAATTTGATCGATTTATGAGAATCTTCCAAAGGGATAGCTCTTAATATGTCCTAAGTGGTTATAGGAGGTCTATTTGTGACATTGCTTGTGTTTAAATCATATCCCATGTCAAATGTCATTGATTGTCCTGCATACCATGAGTATTCAAATTATGCATGAGTTGCGCCTGTTGTTTTATCTGTGAATTGAATTGAGAAGCATGGCATGAACATGACATGGCGAGACCTTGAGGCATATGAAACGCGGGGCGGGAGATGCATACCTTGATGTGATGTAATCGCGTGGTGGAGTTGATGTTGTGTGGCGCCCTGATGCGATCTAATCGCGGGGTTGAGATGGCCACGGTCCTGATGCGATCATTTGACGGTCTGATGCGTTTACGTGGATCGAGCCTGATGCGATCTAATCGCGGGCTAGAGAATGAGGTACGCAGGAAGAGGTAGTTGTGGTAAAATGGCAGGATGAGGTGTGCATGATCATCTGAGTGTGACATGGTGTCATAGTTCCATGCCCACCATCTGCGTGTCACTATCTTTATTTGTATGTACCTGTGTGATTATGAGTTTGGAAAGTTGGGGTAGATGACTGCCTGACTGGACGGTCGGCCTAACCTAGGGTTATGACTCTTTTACTGAGATGTGTATCTCACCCCTTTGGGAACCCTTATTTTTACAGATCCTAGGCCTTAGATATATGGCCTATTCGTTTTGGGGATCCTAAGGAGATGACAACATATTTTGACGAGTTTCCGGATAGGCAGGGGAACATTTATGTGAGGAAGTGTACGATTGTATGAATTGACGAGGGTAGTCCAGACTAGAAGCTTTATAGGTTCGAGGCATGGTTTAAAAAGAGCGGAGATGAGTCGATTGGGCCGCTGAAGCCCCACGAGGTACCCCAAGGAGTTATCCCTGACTGGTGCCTAACCGCTAGGGAGTAGAAGCTGCTAGAGGGGTCTATAGTTGGTTTTAGGAACGGACCGAAGAGGACCCCGACGTTGGATTTTACTGTGGAGGAGGACGAGGTCATTGTCCTGGAGGTGATCGAGGAGGATATCGCGGAGCCGTCCCATGAGGAGACCAAGGAGGATACCATTGAGGTTCCGTCAGAGATCTTCTCCGAGTATGAGCCGACAGAGAATGCCGAGGACACCGATGATTCCAGCAGTTCATCTTAGGATTCCAATTCGTTGGTTAGATGTTTTTGGAGGCGATCTGATCTCGTTTCTTTTGGATGTTGTGAGGAACTCTCTTTTGTGTATTACCCGGTTGCCCAGTTTGTTAGTGGATCCTAGTAGTTCCTTAACTGTATGAATCGATGGTCATTATGTATAACAACACTTATGCTATCCAGGTCCCACTTAACTTATATTTTTGTTCAGGGATTTTGAGTACCGCTTCCGCATGCTTGTTGTATATATATATATATATATATATATCATCTCTCGACTTGTTTGTGGATCTTGGGACCACGAGAGATGTGTTATTTGCTTGCAGGGATGTCCACGTGCTCGACAGGTTTGGGGCGTGACATCCCCGCTCAATTTGGTATCAGAGCAAGGTCAGCTCGATCCAAAATTGGTTGAGGACTGGAGTAATAAGGAGGAGGATTAAGCTGGGATAAGGACGGATAGCAAGACCTTAGGAGGCTGGTTAAGAAAAGGCATGGGGTGTATGGTTTGCGGCCCGGTACTTAAGGTTGGCAATGGACTCTGGAAGGGTCATGGTAATGCAGGAGGATTAAGTTCCCTGCTTAGGATTGATGATCATTTCTAGATCTTGGTCTATTTGATGAATGATATTGATTAGTTTTAGTGAATCACTAGAGTGAACGGAACTGAGGAATGGCCATGAGTTATTTGTTGGAGTGTCTGTGGAAGTTATTATATGAAAGGAATGTTGCAGTGTAACTGTTTCTGTTAAAGGGTAGTTAGTAGCTCTGGATTTGAATGATTGAGTCAGTTACTAACTCCTCGCCGAACTTGTGGTGGACCAGGTTCAATAGAAACTGATAAAGATGAGCAACCTATCTAGAAGGTTTGGAAGAACCAGAGGCGAAGCTTCTAGCTCGAGGCCGCCTGTCGTTGAAGATCCAAGAATGGATGGCGTGTTGAGGGCGCTGGAAAGAATTGGTGACATGATTGATAGGCAGGCTTAAGATCGGGACGCTGCCATCGCCCAGGCAGTAGAAGTTGCCATAGCAGCCGTCAATGCCAACAATGGCAATAATGGTGGAAATGGAAGTCAGGGTGAACCGAACCAGAGTAATGAAGCTGTAAACACCCAAGAGGAAATCATCGTGGCCAGGCAGATGTGCCAACAAGTAGAGCAGTTCATAAAATTGAAGCCGACTTAATTCGATGGGACTGGAGATCCCGAGCTAGCACCTAGGTGGATTGAGAAGCTGGAGAAAGCTTTTGGAGTGCTGACGTGCACGGATGAAGAGAAGGTGCCGCTAGCAGTGTACCGGTTGAAGGGTACAGCGAATGACTGGTAGGTTGCCACTAAGAATGGTGTCTTCCTTGAAGGAACGGTCATGAATTGGGAAGCCTTTAAGGTGGCCTTCAACGATAAATATTTCTCAGAGACGGCCAGGGAGAGGAAGCAGGTGGAATTCCTACAGTTGCGCCAGAACTAGTTAACGATAGATCAATATGAAGCCGAGTTTTCGAGGCTATTGAGGTACGCACCTCGATTTGTGGAGGATCCTCAGGAGAAAGCAAGGAGGTTTAGGGACGGTTTGAGGCCCGAGCTCCGTAGTCAAATGATCGCTCTGAATTTAAGGACATACAAGGAAATATATGAGTGAGGCCAAATGATAAAACGAGACTTGAAAGAGAGAAACACCGCAACTGCATTGTGGTTTATGTTCTTCAGAGATAACCACCAGATGGGCAAAAGACCGATGGCGAACAATAGGCGTTTTGTGCCACTAGTGCGGAAAAGTATTGTGAAGCCGCCAAACCCCACTAACTGGACCTGCCGCTTTTGTGGCAGAAGGCATGAAAATAGGCCATGCCCAGCAAGGACAGGAGCTTGCTTTAAATGTGGTCAACTGGGCCACCAGATGATGATGTACCCAAGTCAGGCTCCGACAAATCAACCTCAAGAGCAGCGACCGCAGGCTGGACCGTCGACGGTCACGCCTCAGAATGAACAGAACCGATCACCGGCACAGGGCAGAGTGTATGCAGCAACCCGCAGAGAAGCAGAGGAAGCACAAGGTGTGGTCACAAGTACGGTTTACTTGTGCAATCAAGCTGCATACGCATTGTTTGACCCTGGTAACACGCATTCATTCGTGTCTACACAGTTTGCTGAATTAGTGGGAATAAAATTGAAACCGTTGAATGTAATTTTGCATGTTGCCACACCGTTAAAGGATAATATATTGGTTTCAATGGGCTGTACTGGTTATGAGATTGTGATTGGAGGGAGTAAAGAAAGTATTAACCTAGCTGTACTACCCATGTACAATTTTGACGTAATCATAGGAATGGATTAGTTGGGTAAGCAGGGGGCAGTAGTAGACTGTGGTAGTAAGATAATTCGGTTTTACCCTAGAGTCCGCACTAGCTTTGAATTGGTGGGCAATCAAGAAGAAATCTCAATTCCCTTAATCTCGTCTTTGGAAGCGACTAAGTTGATGTCTGAAGGGTGTCAGGCATACTTAGTGGCAGTAATAGACACAACTACCGAAGAGCCCTAGTTGGAGAATATCCCGGTAGTGTGTGAATTTCCTGATGTATTTTCCCAAGAGTTGCCAAGATTACCACCGGAACGGGAAATAGAATTTGTAATCGAGTTAGCCCCTGGAACGGAACCGATTTCAAAGGCACCTTACAGGATGTCCCTGTCAAAACTGAAGGAGTTAAAGGTGCAAATGCAAGAGCTGCTAGATAAAGGATTTATCCGACCGAATGCTTCGTCGTGGGGAGCACCAGTGCTATTCGTAAGGAAGAAGGATGGGTCTTTGCGTCTATGCATTGACTATCGACAGCTGAACCAAGTGACAATGAAGAACAAATATCCACTACCGAGGATTGATGATCTGTTTGATCAGTTACAAGGAGCGGCGGTATTTTCAAAGATTGACTTGAGGACTGGGTATCACTAACTGAGTATCAAGAAGGAAGACATACCTAAGACTGCCTTTAGGATGAGGTGTAGTTATTATGAGTTTACGGTGATGCCGTTTGAATTGACCAACACTCCAACTACTTTTATAGACCTGATGCATCGAGTATTTAAGGAGTTTCTGGACAGATTCGTCATAGTCTTTATTGACGATATCTTGATTTACTCGAGGAGCGATGTAGGACACGAAGAGCACTTAAGGATGGTCCTGCAGATTTTGAGAGATCATTCGCTTTACGCAAAGTTGAGTAAATGTTAGTTCTGGCTGAACAGAGTAGCATTTCTTGGTCATATGGTGTCTGGTGAAGGAATCGTAGTGGATCCCGCGAAGATCGATGCTGTGACAAATTGGCCTAGACCTACTACGGTCACTGAAGTCAAAAGTTTCTTGGGATTGGCAAGATACTATAGGCATTTTGTGGAGAAATTCTCATCCATAGCCATCCCATTAACGCGGTTGACAAAGAAGGAAACGAGGTTTGAATGGACAGACAAGTGTGAGAAGAGTTTCCAAGAGCTTAAGCATAGATTGACAACCGCACCAGTGCTAACAATTCCATCAGGACCAGGAGGTTACGAGATATACAGCGATGCTTCGTTGAAAGGATTGGGCTGTCTATTGATGTAGCACGGAAGAGTAGTGGCCTACGCGTCCAGACAGTTGAGGCCACATGAGATGAACTACCCAACTCATGACCTGGAGTTAGCGGCAATTATATTTGCTCTAAAATTTTGGAGGCATTACCTATGTGGCGAGAAGTTTCAGATCTATACCGACCACCAAAGTTTAAAGTATCTATTTTCCCAAAAAGAGTTGAATATGAGGCAGCGTAGGTAGATGGAGCTGATGAAGGATTATGATTGTGACATCCTATGTCACCTTAAGAAAGCAAACCGAGTGACAGATGTGCTGAGTCGGAAGTCAAGCATTGCATGTTTGCTAGTGAAAGGTTGGTCAATGATTAAGGATTTGAGAGACTCCAAGTTCAGATTAGAAGTCGATCAGTTGTCCAGTTTGATAGCTACGTTAAGGGTGGAACCTGAGGTCTAGGAAGGAGTAAAGGCCTTATAGTCTACGGACCCAGAGATCCAAAAGATCCTCGAGGTGGATGCAACGAAGAGAAAACCAAAATTTCAGGTGTCAGAGGACAGGATCCTAAAGTTTCGAGGACGATTGTGCATGCCAAAAGATGAAGGACTCAGGGAAAGGATTTTATCAGAGACTCATAGAAGCAATTATAGCATCCACCCTGGAAGTACGAAAATACATCAAAACTTGCGACAGCACTATCGGTGGAGCGGGATGAAGGTGGACGTAGCAAAGTATGTGGCTAAGTGTTTGACGTGCCAGTAAGTGAAAGCGCAGCACTATAAGCTTGGAGGACTATTATAGCTACTGGAGATTCCGAAATGGAAGTGGGAGCATGTGACTATGGATTTCGTGATGGGACTCCCGAGGAGCTAGAGAGGTCGCGATTCTATATGGGTAGTCGTAGATAGATTGACCAAGTCCGCACATTTCATCCCGGTGCGAAAGGATTTCGCTATGAATAAGTATGCAGAGCTATACATGAGACAGATAGTGAGGCTGCACGGAGTGCCTATGACAATCATCTCGGATAAAGACCCCAAATTCACGGCAAATTTTTGGAAGAGTTTGCAGGAGGATATGGTAAACCAATTGCAATTTAGTATGACGTACCATCCACAGACGGAGGGACAGTCAGAAAAGACGATATAGACGCTTGAGGATATGCTGTGAGCATGCGTCATTGACTTTAAATGTGGATGGGAAGACCGGCCGCATTTAGTAGAGTTTACTTATAATAATAGCTATCAGCAGAGCATCTAAATGGCACCATTCGAAGCACTCTACGGTAGGGTCTGCAGAACCCCGATTTGCTGGGATGAGATTGGAGAAAAGAGTATCACAGGCCCGAAATTGGTAGAGCAATAGGTGGAAGCAATGAAAATAATCCGAGATAGACTGAGGATGGCACAGAGTCGTCAGAAGAGCTACGCAGATAAGCGGCGCAAGCCCATGGAATTTCAAGTAGGCATTCACGTCTTCCTCAAGGTGTCGCTGATGAGAGGACTATCGTGATTCAGAAAGAAGGGGAAGTTGAGCCCAAGGAATGTAGGCCCATTTGAGATATTAGAGAGGATTGGAACCTTAGCCTACAGGCTTGCCCTGCCGCCTAATCTATCCCAGGTGCATAACGTTTCCATGTGTCGATGCTACGAAAGTATGAACCAGACCCGACACATGTGCTGGATTATGAGACCATAGAAGTGGACGACCGAGTATCTTACGTGGAGAGGCCGATAATGATCGAAAACCGAAAGGAGCAAATCCTCAAGAATAAGAATATTCCACTAGTCAAAGTAGTGTGGGAGGAACACCATGGAACTAAAGGTGCCACATGGGAGAACGAAGAGACGATGAGGCGATAACACCCCCATTTAATTGAGTAATTAAGCGTAATGTAAATTTCGGGGATGAAATTTTTGTGAGGGGGAAGAGTTGTGACATTCTGATTTCCAGTCAATTTTAGACACATTAATAAGAAATGAATCTAGGGATGTATTTCAGTCATATCTCGCTCGAATCTGATCAATTCGTGTAGACTGACCAAAAGGGAAAGGCTAATGCAAGACAAGGTACGTGGACCTAGGGAACTCGGATAAGAAATGGCGCTTTGATGATAAGGATTGTCGAGGGGATATTTAGAACCATAAAAGGCCGATCCAAGAACAATCAGGGAATGCCTTGCGAGTATCATACGATTGGAGCGCGGGTGATGCCGCTTAACCAACGTATGATTTGAAAAAAAAATTCCTAAATTGGACAGTGAAGATCGAGACCATAGGAACTAGTGATAGACCCTCACAATTACATGACAACCAAAGCCGTCATGAATTGACTAGCCCTAAATGTGATGAGAATCACAGGGTCGATACGCGTAAAGTCCGCAAAAGCCGCCTATCGGTTTGAGATAGGCTGGAACCACGTCTGATAGAGAAAATCATTAGAAACGAGTCTTGAAAATTTTGAAATGGAGAATCAAGAATTCCAACATTTTTCAGGTTTTTCGTCGCCCTATCAAAAAATTTTTGAGCGAGAAAAACGACGTTCTGAACGTCAGGGGTAAAATTACCCTTTCTCCCATCAAGCTTAAAGCCTTGCCCATGCATTTAAAGAAGGGAAATTTGGTCTTAAACCCCCTCAAAACTGCCGAATACAATGAAGAATAAGAGCCATTGGATCAAGCTTGAATGACAAGGGGGGACACGTGTCAATAGATAGCTTAAAGAGAAGTCTTGTCCAACTTTATACACCTATCATTCCTCCCTTTGACCATGAGAGTTGAATATACACTCCACACACTCCTCTCCTCTCATTCGGCCATAGAACCCCAAGAACCACAGAAACCATCTTCCTCTTCTTCCTTCTATTCTATCGTTGTCGACCCGCCCCTGCCTCCTTGCTCGCCGCAGTCGACGACCTCCTCCAGTGACCTGCTGCAGGCGCGCCAGCCATACCAACCTAGCTCTACATCTTGCCGACCTCCTTGAAGTGGAAGCACGGCATTTGGACTACCAAGGAGCTCCGGCCAAGAGTTTTCCCGGAAGTTGACAGAATCGAGCTCAACAAGAGTTAGGTAAGGTTTCTGACCCTTTTGGAGGCCGAAATGTTGGATTTTTGAGGTCAAATTTTATGGAGGTCTAGAAGACATCTGTATGAATCTGTGATAAAAATTTGAGAGTGATTTGATGAAGTTTTGACCTCAAACAGGTCTTGGAAACTTGGACAGAAAACTGCTGGAAAACTGACCTTGGAGATCCGGCGACTTTCAACGGGATTCCAGCGACCATTCGACCTCAAACTCACGATGAGCCTCATAAACCCTTAGATAGACATGTTAAAAGGTAGGATAGTGAGTAGATGATGGAATTGGAGTTAATTTAGAACCGGTAGTGCACGACTTGCACAGAATCGAGAAGAACCGATTTGGTTCTGTGCAAGAGCGGTTCTGTTGGGAGTAAGAGCAGATGATTTTGAGTCCCAAATTGATGTTTAAGACCTGTTAAGATGATGAGAGTTGTGTTATGGAGATTATGGTTCATGAATTAAGGAATTGGACAAGGAAATTGATGAATTGGTTGAATATTCTAGGTTACGCGGTAAATTGAACCTTTGGATTGTTTGGCCGAGACTTTGAGGCACTTGCAAGTAGAAATTTGTGTTATCAAATGCAAGGTAAGGAAATCCTAAACTTAGGATAGGAAGATTGGACTCAATTTGGTGAGTTGAGGATTAATTTGATCGATTTATGAGAATCTTCCAAAGGGATAGCTCTTAATATGTCCTAAGTGGTTATAGGAGGCCTATGTGTGACATTGCTTGTGTTTAAATCATATGCCATGTCGAATGTCATTGATTATCCTGCATACCATGAGTACTCAAATTGTGCATGAGTTGCGCCTGTTGTTTTACCTATGAATTGAATTGAGAAGCATGGCATGACATGACATTGCGAGACCCTGAGGCTTATGAGACGCGGGGCGGGAGATGGATACCCTGATGAGATGTAATCGCAGGGTAGAGTTGATGTTGTGTGGCATCCTGATGCGATCTAATCGCAGAATTGAGATGGCCACGGTCCTAATGCAATCTATTCACGGGACGGAGGTATGAGATGATGATATTGGCCTGGAGATTCATTGGAACCTGATGCGTTTATGCGAGTTGCCAATGATGGTCTGATGCGTTTACACAGATCGAGCCTGATGCGTTCTAATAGCGGGCTGGAGAATGAGGCAGGCAGGAAGAGGTGGTTGTGGTGAAATGGTAGGATGAGGTGTGCATGATCATCTGAGTGTAACATGGTGTCATAGTTGCATGCCCATCATCTGCGTATCACTATCTTTATTTGTATGTGCCTGTGTGATTATAAGTTTAGAAAGTTGGGGTAGATGACTGCCTGACTGGACGGTCGACCTAACCTATGGTTAGGATTTTTTTATTGAGATGTGTATCTCACCCCTTTGGGGACCTTATTTTTACAGATCGTAGGCCTTAGGTATGTGGCCTATTCATTTTGGGGATCCCAAGGAGATGACAACATATTTTGACGAGTTTCCGAATAGTCAAGGGAACATTTATGTGAGGAAGTGTGCAGTTGTATGGGTTGACGAGGGTAGTCCGGACTGAAAGCCTCATAGGTTTGAGGAATGGTTTAAAAAGAGAGGAGATGAGTCGATTGGGCCGCTGAAGCCCCACGAGGTACCCTAGGGAGTTATCCCTTACTGGTGCCAAATCGCTAGGGAGCAAGAGCTGCCAAAGGGGTCTGTAGTTGGTATTAGAAACGGGCCGGAGAGAACCCTGACGCTGGATTTTACTATGGAGGAGGACGAGGTCATTAACCTGGAGGTGACCGAGGAGGATCTCGCGGAGCCATCCCATGAGGAGACCAAGGAGGATACCATTGAGGTTCCGTCAGAGACCTTCTCCGAGTATGAGCCGACGGAGGATGTCGAGGACACCGAGGATTCCAGCAGTTCATCTTAGGATTCCAGTTCGTTGGTTAGATGTATTTGGAGGTGATCCGATCTTGTTTCTTTTGGATATTGTGAGGAACTCTCTTTTGTGTACTACCCTGTTACCCAGTTTGTTAGCGGATCCTAGTAGTTCCTTATCTGTATGAACTGATGGTCTTTATGTATAACGGCACTTATGCTATCCAAGTCCTACTTAACTTATATTTTTTTACGAGAATTTATTTGAGTACCGCTTCCGCATGCTTGTTGTGTATATATATATATATCATCTCTCAACTTGTTTGTGGATCTTGGGACCATGAGAGATGTGTTGTTTGCTTACAGGGATGTCCTGGTGCTCGATGGGTTCGGGGCGTGACATCAAATCTTCGGTGAGCTTCTCAAACCCTTAGATCTACATATTAGCAAGTAGATTAATGAATAAATGGTAGATTTGAGATAGTTTAAGGGCTGGATAATTGCAGTATACACAGAACCGAAAATAGCCCGGTTCGATTCTATACACATCGATTCCGTGGGGGCTGTTAGTGGTTGGATTTGAGTCTCAAATTCATCATTGAGACATGCTATGATGTTGAGGAATGTGTTACTAAGGTTTATGGTCCATGGATTAATGGTTTGGGCAAGAAAAATTGACGGTTGGATGGATTCCGTAGGTTGCCCGGTGGGCTTGATCTTGGACCATTTGGGCCAAATTGTAGTGGTGCTTGAGGAGAAAATTTTGTGGTATTAAACTTGAGGCAAGGGAACCCTAAACCTATGATAGGAAGATTGGACTCAATTGGGCGAGTCGAGTGAAATTTTGGGTGATCCTTAAAGGGTTTTGGATGTGATTGTTCTTTGTGCGTATTAGGACGGTATAGAGGATTTGAATGTGTGTCAATGTTTGTGTTTTGAAATGACTACCATGTGTGAATGTCAATTGATCGTCTTGCATGCCATAAGTGTATGATTTGTGCTTGAGTCGCACATTGCATTATGTGTGTGAATTGAATTGAAACTTTGGCATGGCTGAGACATGGTGAATACCCTGAGGCGTATGAGATGCGGGGTGGTAGAAGGAATACCCTAAGGCGCTGAAGCGCGGGGTTGGAGTCATATGGCACCCTAATGCGTACGAGACACGGGATTGAGAAAGCCATAGTCCTGATGCGTTGAAACACGGGACAGAGTTGTGATATGTCGACATTGACCTGGAGTAACATTGAAACCTAATGCGTTTACGCGGGTTGTCAATGACGGTCTGATGCGTTTATGCGGACCGAGCCTGAGGCGTTCTAAACTCAGGCATGAGAATGAGGTAGTTTAAAGGGTGGAAGTGGTGATGTGTCATGGCGTTTTATGCATGATCATTTGGATGTGTTATGATGCCATGACTGCATGCTTGACATCCGGGTGTTGTATCGATAACTGAATGCCTCGCATGTTTATTTGTGTGAAATGCTAGTATTTATGACTGTTTGAGTGAATTGTCAGCCTAACCTAGGGTTAGGATCCACCTTATTGAGATGTATATCTCACTCCATTATGGGACCCCCTATTTACAGATCTTAGGTCCTAAGGATGTGGCCTATCAGATTTGGAGACCCCAAAGAGATGTCTATCTATTTCGATGAGTTCCCTGATGAGCAGGGAACCATTTATGCAAGAAAGTGCATAGTAGTATAGGTAGACGAGGGTAGGAGTAGCAAGAAGCCTCATAGGTATGAGGCCTTATTCTAGAAGGTTGGGGATGTTTCTACAGAGCCACTGAAGCCCACTGAGGTGCCCTAGGGAGTCGTCCCTAGTTGGTGTCATCCCACCCGAGATTTAGAGCAAGCTGAGGGGTCAGTTGCCGGTTTGAGGAACGAACCTGAGAGGACCCCGATCTTGGAGGATACTGAGGAGGTCGTAGTAGTCGAGGATACTGAAGAGGTCGTAGTAGTCGAGGCTACTGAGGAGGACCTGGTGGAGCCGTCTGCTGAGGAGACCATGAAGGACACCGTAGAGGTTTGCTCGGAGACCTTCTCGGAGTACAAGCCCGCGGAGGAGGCAGAGGAGACAGATGACTCCAGCAGCTCGTCTTAAGAGCTCCTGGCTTACTAGTCTGACTTTTTTACGGCGACCCTGATGCCTGTTTCTTTTGATAATGACAGACCTCTTTTGTACTTACCCCGTCACCCACTGACTGGAGGATTTAGTTGCCATGCACTTGTATGAACATTCAGTATTATGTATTATGGTATTCTCGCTATCCAGGTCCCACTTTATATTTGTACAGATGAGTTATTATATTGTCGTTTCCGCGTGCTTATATATAACATGTCTCTCGACTTAAATGCAGATCTTGGGATATCGAGAGATATCTTGGTTTGCTTGTAGGGAGTCGCGTGCTCGGGCCCGGGGCGCGAGGCATGACAGGTTTAAGTTTCTGAGATTTATATCTCACCCCGTAGTGGGATTAACTTTTTTTAGGTCCCCCAGGCGATGGAAATCAGAGTCTGCAAGTGATTGCTATTTGAAGAAGTGATTACATGAAATGGATTTATACTTTTGTGACTTGAGGGATTTCATGTTACCTCGAAGTTAGAGTTGTATCCTCAGAACCTATAGTCAGTATTTATAACAAGACGTATCATGTGTCCTGAGTCATCTTAAGATTAAATCGAATGGAGAAGTTTCATTGCTTCTGTATGTTTATATCATTTAGAAGTTATAAATTGTTGGCCGACGGATCTTGGATACCACCGAGACAAGACAGCTCTGGTGGGATTTTGCGAGTCTGACAGGTTCGGGGTGTGATAAAGCCCAACTCGGTGGAGCCGGTTTTGAAATTTCAATCAACTGAGGTCCCTAAATGATTTTTTTTTATGAAAATGAGGCCAAAATTGAGTTTCCCAACACTTTTTTTACATATAATATGGTTGTTTTCAAGGATTGATGACTTGAAATTTGATAAAAACCCCAAAATCGAATTAGGATTCGAAAATCATTTTTGAGTAATTCAAAGCTCAAATGAACGAATTGACCCAAACAAAAGCCACCAATGGATTCAAAGGTTTGAAAACTAAAGGGTAGAGAGAGCCTAGATATTTATGGGTATGCTCATATAAAATTTAATTTAATGATTTGTGAAATCGATGAATAAATTGAAAGAAAATTACGCAATTAAGCCTATTTGTTTAAAATTGACCAAATTAGAGAGAAAATTGACCCAATTGCACTTCAAGGATATTTTCATCCAATCCAAAATCGATATGATTAGAAAGAAGTCTAGGTTTAGGACTTTCTATCTTAAAATGAGGTAATCGTTTGATTGAATCCTAAACTAATTCGATCTACGAAAGCTATGTCGATTCCAGTTTTTCTCTCTTTTCTTGAGGAATGCTGTCTTCTGATCGGAGCTTCTGGGGGCTTCCTTTCTCTTAAGGCTCATTCCAAACTTTCTGCTATTTTTATTAAGTGTGTGAACGTTTGGCACCCAGAGGTGTTTAGCCTATCAAAGAATTCATATGGGAGCACCTTCAAGAACAGATCGGCCAGTTCGTCTTCAGGGATCGGTGGTCTAACCTGGGTCGCCAAAGCCCGCTACCTTTGGGCATAGGTCCTATTCGTCTCGTTCTTTCCTTTCATGATTCATAGTAAATCCTCCCTTGTCAGAGCAGTCGCGATGTTAAACTTATACTGACAAAGAAAATTGTGACATTCTGATTTCCCGGTCATTTCCAAACTCACTAATGAGAAGTGTATCTAGCGATGTGTTTCAGTCATATCTCGCTCGAATCTGATCAATTTGAGTGGACTGACCAAAAGGAAAAGGCTAACGCGAGACACGGTACGTGGACTTAGGGAACTCGAATAGGAAATGGCACTTTGACCATAAGGATTGTCGAGGGGACATTTAGAACCACAAAAGACCGATCTAAGAACGATTAAGGAATACATTGCTAGCATTATACGATTGGAGCGCGGGTGATGCCGCCTAACCAACGTATGATTTGCAAAATTTTCCTAAATCGAACATTGACGATCGAGACCATAGGAACTAGTGATAGCCCTCACAATTACATGACAACCAAAGTCACCATGAATTAACGAGCCCTAAGTGTGATATGAATCACAAGGTCGATACACGTGACGTCTACAAAAGCCGTACGTCGGTTCGAGATAGACTGGAACCACATCTGATAGAGAAAACGATCAGAAACGAGTTTTGAAAATTAAAAATGGAGAATCAAGAATTCCAACGTCATGATTGGATTGGCCATCACCTTATCAAAGAACATTGGAATGAGAAAAACGACGTTTTGGACGTCGGGGGTAAAATTACTATTTTGCCTCTCAAGCCCTAGCCTCACTTATATAATTGCATGAGGGCATTTTGGTCTTTAATTCACCCCCAAGGCTGCCGAAATTGAGAGAAGATCTTGGCCATTGGACTAGTTTGATTGACACATTGGACATGTGCAATAGATCAAGCTTTGAGTGGACATACCTACTTTTCCTAACAACCATTCAACTTGTTGACTTTTGAATGTTGAATATAGCTCTCTCTCTCTTACATGGCCGGTCATCACCCCCCATTTGGCCGAAACTTCCTTCTTCTTCTTTTTCCTGTAGTGAACTGCTGCTCGCCCTATCGATTCTGTCCCTTCTGCTCGCTGGCGCCGATGACCCTCTCCGGCGACTTCTAGCCGCCAAGCCGACCATCCACACCTTGCTCGACCTCTTGCCGACATCCTCGAAGTGGAAGCAAGTCGTTTGACCCACCGAAGAGCTCCAGCCAGCCGATCTCCCGTGAGTCAACGGAAATTGTCGCAATCAGAGGTAAGCTACATTTCTGGCTTCTTAGGACCCTGAAACTTTAGAATTTTTCAACCAAATTTTTTGGAGATCTAGGGGACTCATAGAGTGATTGGTGGTAAAAATTTAGGGTTAATTTGATAGAGTTTTGACCTCAAATGGGTCTTGTGTTTGAAGGGCCAGAACTGCCGGTTTGAGGACTAAGGGAAACCGGTGATATTCAAGGATTTTCCGACGACGAGTTGGCCTCAAATCTTCGGTGAGCTTCCCAAACCCTTAGATCTACATGTTAGTAAGTAGGTTAGTGAATAAATGATGGATTTGAGGTAGTTTAAGGGCTGGATAATTGCGATATACACATAACCAAAAATAGCCAAGTTCGGTTCTGTGCATATCGATTTTGTGGGGGCTATTGATGGTTGGATTTGAGTCTCAAATTCATCAATGAGACATGCTAGGATGTTGGGAGACATGTCATTAAGGTTTGTGGTCCATGGAATGGTGATTGGGCAACAGAAATTGACGGTTGAATGAAATTTCAATAGGTTGCATGGCTGAATTGTTCTTGGGCTGCTTGGACCGAGTTCTTGAGGTGCTTGGGAGGAGGATTTTGTGACATTAAGCTTGAGGTAAGGGAACCCTAAACCTATGATAGAAAGATTGGACTCAATTGGGCAAGTCGGGTGAATTTTTAGGTGATCCTTGAAGGGCTTTTAATGTGATTGTTCTTTGTGCGTCTTAGGACGGTGTAGAAGATTTGAATGGGTGTCAATGCTTGTGTTTTGAGATGACTACCATATGTGAATGTCAATTGATCGTCTTGCACGCCATAAGTGTATGATTTGGGCTTGAGTTGCACATTGCATTATGTGTGTGAATTGAATTGAAACATTGGCATGGCTGAGACATGGTGAATACCCTGAGGCATATGAGACGTGGGGTGGTGTGAGGAATACCCTGAGGCGCTGAAGCGCAGGGTTAGAGTTGTATGGTACTCTGATGCGTATGAGACGCGGGGTTAAGAAGGCCATAGTCTTGATGCGTTGAAACGCGGGACGGAGTTGTGATATGTCGACACTGGCCTAGAGTAACATTGAAACCAAATGCATTTACGTGGGTTGTCAATGACGGTCTGATGCGTTTACGCGGACCGAGCCTGAGGCGTTTTAAACACGAGCATGAGTATGAGGCAGTCTAAAGGGTGGAAATGGTGATGTGGCATGGCGATTTGTGCATGATCATCTGGATGTGTTATGATGCCATGACTGCATGCCTGACATCTGTGTGTTGTATCGATAATTGAATGCATTGCATGTTTGTCTATGTGAAATGCTAGTATTTATGACTGCCCGAGTGGTCTATTGGTCTAACCAAGGGTTAAGATCCACCTTACTGAGATGTAAATCTCACCCCGTTGTGGGACTCTCTCTTTTTTACAGATTCTAGGTTATGAGGACATGGCCTATCAGATTTGGAGACCCCAAAGAGATGTCTGTCTATTTTGATGAGTTCCCTGATGGACAGGGAACCATTTATGTCAAAAAGTGTACAGTAGTATGAGTAGACGAAGGTGGGAGTAGCTGGAAGCCTCATAGGTATGAGGCCTGGTTCCGGAAGGTTGGGGATGTTTCTAAGGGGATGTTAAAGCCCACTGAAGTGCCCCAGGGAGTCATCCTAGTTGGTGCCATCCCACCCGAGATTTAAAGCAGGCTAAGGAATCAGCTGCCGGTTCGAGGAACGGACTGAAGAGGACCTCGACCTTGGAGGATACTGAGAAGGTCATAGTGGTCGAGGCTACATAGGATACGTGATATTTTCATTTCCTAGTCATTTTCAGACTCATTAATGAGAAGTATATCTAGCGATGTGTTTCAATCATATATCGCTTGAATCTAATCAATTTGAGTAGGCTGACCAAAAGCGAAAGGCTAACGCGAGACAAGGTACGTGGACCTAAGGAACTCGAATAGGAAATGGCGTTTTGACCATAAGGATTGTCGAGGGGACGTTTAGAACCGCAAAAGATCGATCTAAGAACAATTAAGGAATGCATTGATAGCGTCATATGATTGGAGCATGGGTGATGCCGCTTAACCAACTTATAATTTGTAAAATTTTCCTAAATCGAACAGTGACGATCGAGACCATCAAAATTAGTGATAGACCCTGACAATTACGTGATAATGAAAGTCTCCATGAATTGATGAGCCCTAAATGTGATATGAATCACAGGGCCGATACGCGTAACGTCTGCAAAAGCCACCTCGTTGATTCGGGATAGACTGGAACCTCGTCTGATAGAGAAAACTATCAGAAACAGACTAAAAAATTGAAAAGGGATAGTAAAAAATTTCAACGTCATATTTGGATTGGCCATCGCCTTACTGAAGAATATTGGAATAAGAAAAGCGATGTTCCAGACGTTGGGGGTAAAATTATCATTTTACCCCTCAAGACCTAGCCGTATTTATATAATTGGACGAGGGCATTTTGGTCTTTTATACACCCCAAAGCTGCCGAAAAGTTGGATGAATCTTGGTCATTGGATTTGCTTGAATGACACTTGGGACATGTGTCAATAGATTAGGCAATGAGTGGTCATGTCCACTTTTCCCCAACTACCATTCAACTCATTGACTTTTAAAGTTGAATATGGCCTCTCTCTCTCCCTCTTGGCCAGCCATTCACCCTCATTTTCACCGAGAGTTCTTCATCTTCTTATTTCTCTCTTCTGCTGCTTGTCGACCAATTCTGCTCCGCCGGTTCGCTTCCACCGACGACCCTCTCCAGCGACCTCTAGCTGGCAAGCCGACCATCCACACCTTGCCCGACCTCTTGCCGACATTCTCGAAGTGGAAACGAGTCATTTGACCCACCGAAGAGCTCCGGCCAGCCATTCTCCTGGGAGTCGATGAAAACCGTCACAGCTGAAGGCAAGCTATTGTTAGGACTCCGTAGGACCTCTTAACGTTTGTATCTTTTGACCAAATTTTGTGAAGATCTAGGAGACTCATATACTGAGTTGTGATAAAAATTTGGGCTGAATTTGATGGAGGTTTGATGATGAAATGGTGTTGCCTTTGATGGACAAAAACTGTCGGTTGAAGGACTAAGGGAAACTGGTGATATTCAAGGTGTTTCTGGCGACAACTCGGCCCCAAATCTTCGGTGAGCTTTCCAAACCTTTAAATTTACATGTTAACAAGTAGGTTAGTGAATAAATGATGAATTTGAGGTAGTTTAAAGGCTGGATAATCTCGGTATACACAGAATCGAAAATAGCCCGGTTCGATTCTATACAAACCGGTTCTGTGGAGGCTATTATGGGTTGGATTTGAGCCTCAAACTCATTATTGAGACATGCTAGAATGTAGAGGATCATGTCATTAAGGTTGGTAGTTCATGGATAGGTGAATTGGGCAAGAGAAATTGACGATTAGTTGGAATTTCATAGGTTGCACGATGGACTTGGTCTTGGACCACTTGGACCGAATTTGAGGAGGTGCTTGAGGAGAGAATTTGTGACATTAACCTTGAGGTAAGGGAACCCTAAACCTATGATAGGAAGATTGGACTCAATTGGGTGAGTCGAGTGAGATTATGATTAATTTTGAGTGACTTTAATGAAATTATTCTTTGTGTGTCCTAGAATGGTATAGAACAAATGCTTGTGCCTGAATTGTCTACCATGTATGAATGTCGATTTAACTGTCTTGCATGCCATGAGTATATGAATTGTGCTTGAGTTGCACATAGCATTATGTGTGTGGATTGAATGGGAATCATGGCATGAGTGCGAGATGGTAAGACCCCGATGCCTATGGGACGTAGGGTGGTGTGGGGAATACCCTGAGGTGCTGAGACGCGGGGTTGGAGTGGTATGGCACCCTGATGCGTATGAGACGCGGGGTTGAGAAGGTCATAGTCCTGATGCGTTGAAACGCGAGACGAAGTTGTGATGTGTCGACACTGGCCTGGAGTAACATTGAAACTTGATGCGTTTACGTGGGTTGTCAATGACGGTCTGATGCGTTTACACGAACCGAGCCTGATGCGTTCTAACGCGGGCATGAGAATGAGGCAGGTATGAAGGGTGGAAGTGGTAGTGTGACGTGGCGGTGTTTGCATGATCTTAGTGATGTGTTGTGATGCCATGACTGTCTGTCTGACATATGCATGATTGTTGATAATTGAATGTCTCATGTGTTTGTTTGCATGAAAAGATGTTTATGACTACCTGAGTGGACTGTCGATCTAACCTAAGGTTAGGACCCACCTTACTTAGATGTGTATCTCACCCCGTTGAAGACCCCTCTTTACAGATCTTAGGTCCTGAAGATGTGGACTGTCAGGTTTGGAGACCCCAAGGAGATGTCCGTTTATTTTGATGAGTTCCCTGATGGGTAGGGGACTATTTATGTTAGAAAATGTACAGTGGTGTGGGTGGACGAGGGTAGCCTAGTTGGAAGCCTCATAGGTATGAGGCCTGATTCCGGAAGGTTGGGAATGTATCTACAAGGCTGCTGAAGCCTACTAAGGTGCCATAGGGAGTTGTCCCTAGTTGATGTCATCTCACCCGAGATTTAGAGCAGGCTGAGGGGTCAATTGCCAGGTCGAGAAATGGACCTGAGAGGACCCCGATTTTAGAGGAAACTGAGGAAGTCATAGTAGTCGAGGCTACTGAGGAGGACATGGTGGAGCCGTCTGTCGAGGAGACCATGGAGGACACCGTAGAGGTTTGCTCGAAGACCTTCTCGGAGTACGTGCCCACGAAGGAGGGAGGGGAGATAGATGACTCCAGCAGCTCATCTTAGGAGCTTCCGGTTTGCTAGTTTGATCTTTTGACGGCGATCCTGACCCTATTTCTTGTTGGATGTTGATGATGGATCCTTTTGTGTACTTACCCCGTCACCCCTTTATTAGCGGATCTAGTTGCTATTGTATGAACTTTCAAGTATTTTATATTATGGTATTCACGCTATCCAGGTTCCACTTTATATTTGTACGGAGAAGTTATAGCATTGTCGCTTCCGCGTCGCTTCCGCGTGCTTTGTTTATAACACGTCTCTCAACTCTTGTGTGGATCCTAGGACATCAAGAGATATTTTCTACTTGTAGGAAGTCGCATGCTCGTGCCCGAGGCACGGGGCGTGATAGGATGACCTGGTGGAGCCGTCCGCTAACGAGACCATGAAGGACACCATAGAGGTTTGCTCGGAGACTTTCTCGGAGTACGTGCCCATAGAGGAGGCAGAGGAGATTGATGACTCCAGCAGTTCGTCTTAGGAGCTCCTGGTATTCTAGTTCCACTTTTGACGGCGACCCTGATGCCTGTTTCCTTTGATGGGTGATGGACCTTTTTGTATTTCCTCGTCTCCCTAGTGGATCTAGTTGCTATGCTCTTATATGAACTTTCGGATACTATGTATTATGGTATTCTCGCTATCCAGGTCCCACTTTATATTTGTACGGAGGGGTTATTACATTGTCGCTTCCACGTATTTATACAAAACACGTCTCTCGACTTATGTGCGGATCTTGGGACATCGAGAGATATCTTGGTCTGCTTGTAGGGAGTCGCGTGCTCGGGCCCGGGGTGCGGGGCGTGACAGAAATCTTCAGCGAGATCTTCTCATTCATCATAGTCATCCTGGTCTAACTCAATAAATCAAGTTGAAGCGGCACCAACCAAACTTTCTTGGAATGTGCTCACGAGCAACGGAACGTAGTCTAAGCAATGTGCCATCTTGTGCAAGTAATACTTGAGGTGAGCACCGGGACAGCCCATCCCATTATACTTCCTTACAAAGTCTAGGTCTTTGTAATCCGGGGGAGTCTCCACCTTCGCAAAGGGATATATTTTGTCAAAACAAGCCAATTCATAGCCTTGGTTGCTCAAGCAATCTTCAATCTTAGCTATCCTCTTGATCTCTACCTCGATTTTTACTACCAATTTTCCCTTTTCCTCCTTTTCAAGGTTGATGATAACGTAGGGTGTCTTCGGTCGAGAGTGAACATTTGACGTTTGATTATGTTCTAAAACATGTTGGACATGTTCAGCTGGCTCTTTATCAGCCATCGGGTGGCATCACTATTTGTCTGGCCTAAGAAGCTTCTAGCATAGCCTTGATCTCGTGCATCATAGTAGCCATGCTAGTCCTCTGAGTTTTCAATACACTAATTCATGATGTTAGCTCTTGCTGAGTCGAGTACGAAAACGATGTTTAGGCAATTCCTTGATTAAAGAACACCTATTTTAAGAGCAATATGAAAGTAAGTATCCTGTCAAGAAGAGCAGGGAAAGTATTGAATCCTATCAATTGCATGTTTTCTAGTGATTAATGAGAAAAAGGGCTACCACATGAGCCTTAACCTCATTTGGGTAGTTCTTTCAATCATTTGTCCGGAGAACACATGAAATTAAAAGAAACGTAAGCCATGACGATAGTTTTTATGCATAGATGAAATATGTTTGCATATACACATGCATCAGAAATCAATGTTTATTACAATTTTGCGTTCAAATGTCAAGTCATCATAATGTTCATACATCCTAAGCTTGACAGAGTCATCCTGTCTAAGTCTGGGGCGCTTGGGACCTAAAGAGCCCTCCATACCCCAATAAAATTCCTCGGTTTGGGACTCTTCATCTTCACTATGTGCTAGTAATCCTATGTCATCTTCACTCTGTGCTAGTAATCTCATGGCTCTACTCCGGCTACATATGACACAATGTACTCTGGCACATACAGCTCTACAAAGCTACGCCTGATCATCTGAAAATGTCGTATGTAATCAATAGAAGCTCTATGTACATTTGTTCCTAGAGTGATGTCATCCAACCATTCTACATCTTCAATCTAAGATTCCTTCAAAGAGTGTATCATGAATTCCATCTTGGCTTCAAACTGCTTCTTCTTTGCCCCTATGAGGGTTTCTTTCGGCATGTCAGATGAGAAGATACCTGATCTTGGTGATGAAGGGATTTCTTGCAGTGCCCCAAACTGTCTGATAACCCTTTAAGGTAATATGCAGTAGCACTTGTGAATCCTAACAACGGGACCGGATCTCCACCATTGCATGTAAGTCTGGCTTTGCCTAGTGTTGGCAATTTAAGTCGTCATTGGAGTTGTTCTGGCTTTAGGGTCCTAAGGAATTCCCTCCATTCTTTAAAATTGAACCTTGGGATTCGCATATAGGCTTGGATAAAAGTCTTAAGGAGATGGACGTCAAAGCTAATATTAGTGAAACCCATGCGGATGTGGAATTGTTTAATATAGAAAGTAAACCACAGGTATAGAAGACCACTAGAAACTCTAAAGATTTCCTTCTTACTTTTTCTAAAACCGTTCAAGGAGAGGAAGGTTTCGACAATGATAAGATTCGAATAATCTCACCCATAACAAACTTGTTTAACCACTATGGTCATGATAGGATCAAAGGTAACAGATGAGATGGGAAATAGCACAAAGCTAAAAAATGATAAAACAAAGGCCCTGCCAGACTTGGTTCCTTTACTAGCAGGAAGGTTGAGAAACCTATTCAGAAGAAAAGACAAGGACACCCGTCCGAATTTGCTTTTGGTTTCTACTTTTATCTCAGCCAGGCCTGTATCAAGGAATTCAGCCAATTGACTAAGAGGTTCGAGTCCTATCGGGGGTCGAACTAGGAGATGGTTGAACTCAACTCCAATGGCAGCGCTATACTCCTCCAATGTAGGAGTAATCTCCAATCCCTCCATACAAAATGGAGCTGTAGTGGGGTCCCAATAACATGCCATAGCTTGGATAAAGGAAAGTAGGCATTCAATCTTTAGCAGGTCAAATAGATAACCTAATCACAATCTAGCATACGTCTGACTGGCCTTGTCTATGCTATCCCACCTGGCTTGAAGCTCATCTCGAAGAATTTTGAACACTTGGATATTGTCCTTCCCCATCAAGTCTATAATTTGTAGGTGATTTTGAAAAATCAATCATCATCGGTTACTATAAAATGCGAGTATGCGAGTGTCATGAAATATGCATGAACCGATTGAATTACATATTTCAATTAGTCAAATGAAAATTAGACTTTCCATTAGGTCTAAAGACCCAATACGATGTCTAATTTAAATTTTGAGTAAGTGAAGTATGCTATTGATCGGGGTCATCACCGTGATTGAAGCAAATAATAATGTCACATTTCATTGGTCAAAATATCAAGTTGACCGAAGAAGTGTAATGAAATGGGTCATTATTGTACAAGAATCCATAAAGGGAGGATGAATCATCAAATAGAAATCTCAAAGAAAGGTATCTATCGGTCTTATTCTTCAAACAAGAAAGCCATAAAAGACCAATGGAATGTGGGGTCTACATCTTAATATCCCATTATCTAGTTCTTTTCGAGGAGTAATCAACTGGAGGCTCCTCTTCAGTGGTGTCCCCATCTCATTTCTCTTCGGGATAAGGCTCCGTGATCAGGATTTCCTCTCTAGCTGAACGTCTTTTAGAATCTTCTCCTTTGGGGAGTTTTCCATATGGCCCTTTTCCAGAAAAGTAATCTTTAGGAAGTTGCTAAAGATGGCTTAGCTCCTCTGACCATTATTTGGTTCAAAGTATGATTACTTCAGGGGATTTCTCAGTCTCCATAGGCTTGATCTTTTTCAGGATGATGTGCTTTGGTCTGGTCTTAACGGTAAGGTGCCTCATATTTCCCCAAAGAGTCAACATTGGTCTATTTTCCTTAGCTTGGCACTTAGCCTTTCGGCTAGCGTACGCTTACCTAGCTAGGCGGTTGCGGTATTGCCTTTTTATCTCCAAATAATCTTTGAACATTTCATCAGATTGTCGCTTGAATCTAAGGCTATCAACGTAGTAGCGAGTCGGACAATCTTCAGCGTATCCCAGCTTGCATCTAGTTAACTCGCGGCCATGCATGAACCTTGTAAAGTGTAGCCTTTGTGTTCGGCCTAGGACGAGTTACTTTTCTCAAGTACTCGAAGGTCACCAATTCAGACGAACACATAGGAAATAGTCACATCTTATTTTGATCAGTCACTTGATTATTCCATAATGTATGTCATGCATGTAGATGCAAATGTATGTAACACGTGAACATATTATAGAATGGGCATAAGAAAATACATCAAGTAGCAAATGCCTTACCAAACCCAAAACCTAGGGATTGTCCAACATTCCCTTGTAACAAAGAGTGATTTTATGTATATCAACCGTCTAGAGATATGCGCATGAGACAAGTAGGGGTATACTCAATAAACCTAAAATCATGTGAGAAACTTATGGTTCAAACTCCCACGATCCAAATATGACAGATTCCTCCTCAAGATTACCCACTCAAGAGAGCTAGATATCACCAATTTTGTTTGTGAGCGGAAACGAATACGAAAGTCTCAAGTGCCATCAAACACAAGATTTTTTCGCACCCTTTCCCTTTCTAAGGTAACCTATAGGTGGTTGCAGTCGGGGTTTGATCGCCAGTGTGTGAGACGTGTCCTGATCATCACAATGCAAAGTCATCTACAACAGTTTGTAACAAACATCGCTTCAATATGTGCGTAAAAGTAAACATACAATTCCAACTCCAACCTACAAGAAAGATGTCAACAAATACTTCACTCTTTATTTCTCCAATCTGTAAAAATATCTAACACGACGGTTAGGGCACGTACCTCACTTTGAAGAGCATCTTCATAAATAGGGTTAGATAAACCAATCAACATTTTAACCGGTTCAAGTCCTCTAAAATTCCTAATCATAGATTCTAGTTTGGAATAGTTTGTCCCCAGTGGAGTCGCTAGTTTGTTGCGACCCTCTCGAGAAATTCGGGATTCTCGAGTGTGGTGAGGGTTAATGGGCCGTCCCATTTAATTGAACGCGAGCCTCTCCCAAGGTCCGTTACCCAAATCGCAATAGAGGTTTACGTGGTCGACCTTTAGTGTGGTCTAGTGACATGTGACATATGTACATGTCAAGGAGTCACCACCAATCGTTTCATGGAGGGTACGATTGGAAACCCTATCAAATTGTCGAGAGCCTTTTTCGATTCTGCATGACCTAGAGAAATAGGATCGGGGACTTAGTTACGCCAACTATTAGAGTTGACGCCCTTTTGGTATATAGGTTGAATGAATTATCTAACCTTAAGATCTCATGCAAATGAGTGGGATACGAACCCTAAATCTAGAAATTCATGCAGATAGGAGTGACTACCCTAACACTCACAATTAATAAAAGAAGGTGCACAAATCAAGGATTCATGCGGATAAATCACATGAATACAACACGGCATCCTTAGTAAGGCCCTATTGGCCTAGAAAAGTGTCAATCATGGCTTAGGAGTGATTGAGATAAGATTTACCCATGAGGGGCAAAATTGTAATTTTAAAGAAATTTGGGACAATTTACTCAAAAGGGCAATATTATCATTTCAGAAGAAATTAGGAGTCAAATAGGGTTGCAAATAGGATTTATCATCTAATTAGTCCATTTTCTATTTTTCGACAATTTTCAGAATTTTTTTGAAATTTTGGAAGGCGATTCATCCTTTGAGGGGTAAAATCGTCATTTCAGAAGATGAAGAGAAGTTAAAATTCCAAATAGAATGATTGGTCAACCATGAGACCCCAAATCCTAATTTTGAGCAATTTTCACCACTCATTGGAATAGGAAATATGATTTACTCTTTGAGAGGTAAAATCGTCACTTTGAAAAAGGATGAGATTCGAAAACCCAAGCAGAAGTATTAGCTACCTAACTTACCCTAATCATAATCTAGGCATTTTCGACCTATCTCATACATAAAGTAAAATTGATTTACCCTTAAAGGGGGAAATCGTCAACTTCAGGAAGAACAGAGGATAAATTTCGAAAATAGGATTGACCAGTCGTTTGTGGTCATTACTCAATTTTTTTAGAATTTATGAATTGTTTATGAATTTTCTATAATTTATTTATTTTATTTTTTGGACTTTCTAGGATTTTCTAACTTTTTTAGAATTTTCTAGAATTTTTTTGATTTCTTATTTTTAAAATCTTTTTTAGATTTTTTTTATTAAAAATTATTCGGATCAGGTTAACCAGATCCACATGGATCGGATAACTCGACCTAGACCCGGATCCGTGCGTACCACTATTCCAAAATGACGCCGTACTTTTTTTTTCCTTATTCTCAGCCTGATCTTACGGTCACCAATGGACCACATGGCTACTACACAGGCATTGGATCTATTAATGGAAATCTATGACTCAGATCAGAAGCCAGTCTAATGGCAATCGTCCGATCTGATTACCTAAGCCTACAGCTGAGATCGAACGACTCGGTTAATCCTCAACTGTCCAATCAGACCATTTATTATTTTTTTATTTTCAAAAAATTTAATTTTATTAGTCAGAGATTTAAAACTAATCCGATGGTTACTGAGCCAACACGTAGCCTAACCTAAACCGTCGGATCGCCTAACAGACTAACCTCCGACTCCAACTCCAACAACTCGGCTGACTAGGTTTACACATGGACCTATCACAGAATGATACCTCAGTCTTTTGACTCTTTGACTCGCCACGTCACCGTCTTCAACCTCTCAACGCTTACCACAAAATGGACGGCCAAGGTTTCCCCGCCGTTGATCGACGGCAAAACCTTGACCTATCGACTTGAATCTTATACCAATCAACTCGTCTACATCTCGCCTACAACATATCGAAGAATCATGCAATTTCGTAGGCAGGATCAAGAATAATAAAGCCTACACGGTATATAGGCATGGCGGTTCAATCATGTGATTTAGAGCATATCATGTCCATTCCTTTACGGATAAGCTTCAAATGAAGTTTAGGATACTTACCTTCAGGTCTAATTGACCTAGTTTAGGCTAGCTTGAGTTAGGGGAGCTTCGACAAGTTTGGTAATGGCGAAGGGATTTTCAAGGCTCAGATGCAAGAAATTATGCAAAATTGAGACAAAAACAAATTGCGACCGAGCTTAGAATAGTTGAAGGACCAAGATGCCTACTATAATTGCAAGAAACAAAGTCGGAGACGGAATCTGCCATAGATGCACAGTATGAAGCTTGAAGAAGAGAATTACCTATTTTCGAGGTCTGCAATTGCGAGACAAGTGGCAATTACTTCCTTGAACTTCCGGTGAGCTTCAAGTAGCCTTTTTCACCTTCGGTTTGGCTTGAGAAAGTCTAATCAGTGCTTCACTAATTCAAGCTCCAACCATCGACAATGGCGATGGAAAGTGAGCTCTCTCTCCTCCCTTCCCTTTCTCTCTCTCTATTTTGTTCCTCTCTTGAACAGAATGAACCATCATCCATCCATAATGCCCCCGTTTTTTTTATAACCCCCTTTCTAAAGATTGACCCGCGCAAGGGAATGAACATCGGTGACCTCTGCACGTGTACCCACGTCCAAAATGGCCACCGATGACAGGCAATCGCCGGGAACGAAATGACCAATTCTTTTAGGCCTTCTGGTGACTGAATTTCAAGCGAATTTGGTCTGAGTTTGATCTTGCATTTGCGCTTAAAATAGCTGACACACATATGGCCATCGCCGGCATTACTTCGACAGACCCAGGTCATCAGACGAGTGGCAATTGATGGGGGACACCTTGGGGACTAAAACCTCTCGATCAATTTCATCCAATGTAGCTAGTTGGATGACCAATTTCTCGACCAAATCTCCCCTGCAACTCTGCAATTGGCGTGAGAATACGGTTGAAGAAGATACCGTTTGGACCGGTTTGACCGGTCCGACCGTTCATAACCAATCCGACTCAATTTTTTCAAAATTAGTCACAATATGTGGAGAAATTTTTACAATTGATCCTCAAAATTGAACTTAGAATATGAATATTTTTTTAAAATGAGGTTTTGCCCAAAAGTTCTTGCCTATTTATAATAAAGCCCCAAATTTATCCTTAATTACAATTGGAGAAATTGTGAAATTGAGGGCTCAAATGGTCAAATTGGACCAAATCACTCATGTTAATCGATTCAGGATGGTGAAAAAAATTGGATAGTGGTTTTAATTTGTGATGAAGGTCCTTGAATTAAAAGTAATTTCAATTATGCCCAAGTTCAAGGACTAAATTGCAATTAAATATGCAATTTTGCCCAGTTCATGCAATTGAGTAATTTGTACAAATAATTGGACCAAATTGCAATGAAAAATAATCAAATTGAATGAAAAGACTCTTAAAATGCCAAAATTACAAATTAAAAGACTCAATTGATATTTTTTTTTATCAAATTCAACTATATATGTAGCAAATGAACACATAAAATTGAACTTCAATTTGGAATTTTTATAAGTTCAAGAAGACAAGTGAATTAAAATAAAAATATTGCCCATTTTTTCATATTTTTGTGACTTCAAATGCTATTTTTCTTGATTTTTCATGTATTTTTCCATTTTCCAAAAACACCAAAAAATGAGAAAAATATGAAAATTTATTTTTTTTGGTCAAAATTGTTTCTTAGGCTTGGCCAAGGCCACCAAAGTTGATTTTGTAATTTTTCAAATTTTTATGAATTTTCCAAAAATGAATTGAAAAAACTGATCGAAAATCAAGTGTTAACAAATAGAATTGAATTTGTTTTCTTGGTTCAAGAGGGTGTAATATATAAGATGAGGTGAAGGGGTAGGGTCAATCTCCTAATCCATGTGGGACATATTATAGTTAACATTGTTACTCATCTTTTTATAAGACAAAAGGGAAAGACCTGGCTCATCTCAACCAATGTGGGACATGATCTTCCAAAACACTTCTCTTCCAATTCAATGTGGGACATAGGCCTTAGTTTAGAAAACCCTAATGGCAATTTAGTAATTTTCTTAAAATGTAAAGGGCATTTTGGTAATTTATCTATCCTATGGCAATTTAGTAGACTAGGAATCTACGAGGGTATTTCCGTCAAATATTACTATAGGGTATTTTGGCCGATTGCTAATCTTTTTAAGGACAATCTCGTCCAATCCAAAATCAATAGGATTAGAAAGAAGTATATAGGACTTTCTATCTTAAAATGAGGCAATTGATCGATTGAATCATAAACTAATTCGATCTATGATTTAGGAAATTTCTCAATTTCTATTATTTAAACCATCGAGATTCAATTTCAAACATCAAATTAGAATCCTAGGCAATTTATAGAATAAATTATATTATTATAAGAATGTCGGAATCCAGGGCATCACATGATATTTTTCATAACGACAATTTAGACTCCACGCATTCTTTATCTAATGGTCAAAATGTGATTCTCAGTCTAGATAAAACATCTGCACATCAAAGATAAAATAAGTAGTAATGCATAGTTTGGAAATCATCAAAACTTTTTATGAGATGTTTCTTCAAAAATGAGAAACAAACTGCGGTAGGTAGGGCTTGGAGAGCTTCTGTAGAGTGCAAGCGCCACCTTATAAGTGAATTATTCATGCCAAACCTAACAATTCGTGAAATTTTAACTTATAAAATCTTGCTTCATTTTTCATGAAGACAACTTATCCTTTAATTGGGATAAAGGATGCTGCAAGTGCCAATATTTATGTATAACGCTCACTTTAATGCCAAAATTTTTAAAACGATCATTTAAATGTCAAATTTTTGAAAAACGCTCACTTCAGTGCCAACTTCAATTTGAACTGACATGGCTAGCCAGAAATCTAGCCTATTTTTTTTTATTAATATTTGAGTTAATGTGACTCGCCAAAATTGGCATTGAAGTGGGCATTTAAAAAAAAATTGGCGCTTAAATGATCCTTTTGAAAGTTTCGGTACTAACATGATCATTTTCAAAAAAATTAGACACTTAAGTAATCATTTTGAAAATTTTGATACTAAAATAAGTGTTGTAAACAAGTTTTGGCACTTGTAATTTACTTAAATCTTTAAATTAGAATATTAAGATTTACTCTCAATTGCATTTCAAGTGTGCGCTTTAGGCATGCGTTTGTGAGTTGGGGCTCGTGTCTATCCATTTTCATTGCATCAACTAATCAAAATTTTACGTTTGGGTATAATAGTTTCACTCACTACTTAGCAACAGATCTTTGAGTGAAGAAAATATCCAAGTCTAAAGTAGAGTTGGCCAAGTTGGAAGTTGAATCTATATTGCATATAAAGCCAATATTCATAGTACAGTGTGGACACCTAAATTACTATTACACCCTCACTTCTAAAATTAAGTCCAACATGGTGAAATTGTTTAGGCATAGTGGTGATTTTTTTGCGCGTAACTTTTAGTAATTAATCCTAAAACGGTTCAATCCCTATCGGCATTTTGCCAGTGAAAAGATAACGAAGTAATCAATGGGTCTATGCCCGCGAAAGTTTGGGCCGAAGCCATGAGCTCTGCTGGCAAACACGATCCAAACTTATAAGCCCAAACATCAAATCCAGGGTTTCTCTGGCCCTAAAAAGAAAGATCAAACCTGGGTTTCTTTTGGGCCGACATGTACTAAGATATATGTGCCCAACCTTGGGCATTAACAAGTCTTATTGCGTATGAGCTACAGCTTGTTACATGTTCATGTACGGCAATTTGATCCAAGTTAAGCTTGACTTGGAACATGCTTTAACTGGAGCAGCTCACGAGCCTAACCGCGCGGCTGCTTTTCAGTGAATTGCGCATTAATCAAAGGAAATTTAAACATAGTTCAAGCAAGACATAGGTTTTGTAAGCTTCCTCCCAAGGTATTGCTATGGCATGCTTTGCCCTACAACTCGTAGATGACATCGATCAGTGTCCAAGCCTTCAATTGCTGCTTATGTCCTCAGCTTCCTTCCTCGTAATAGGATTGAGTGAGGACTAAAAAATAAAGGAAAGAAAGAGTAGAAAAACGAGAAGGATCAATGGTGCTACCATAGCCCTGCTCGCTACGATCGCAGCAGTGTCGTCAATTGCAAGCTACCATTATCTCGATAGGCAGCGATAGTAGTCATCTAAAATTTCTTCTCTCTCTTCAAAATATCTAAACCACCACAAGGCTACAGCAGTGGTTGCCGTCCATCACTACATGATGGTAGGTTCGTTAAGCGACAACTACCATTGTCTGACAGGTGCATGCGCTAAAAATGGCGACCATGATGCCATGATGTCGATTACTTCATAGTCTTCATCATATTTGAGCTCAAGTTCCTTAAACACACTTTGCGATCGAATATAGACATGTCCATGATCGTTAAAAGTATCTCCCTAATAAAAATTATTATAACAAAAAATCGATAGATATTTTACTCCATTCTATTTTACCGACTTTTCTTATAGCCCAAAAAGATTTCATTAGCTTTGCATATGATTACTGCGCTATGTGTTGAAACCATATTATTCTCAAACCCATTGACCTCCCAATTCTCTTTTTGTTCCATAACTGCTAATCCTAGAGAAAGCCTACAAATGATGATTTGAGTCCACCCATCTCATCCGACAAAAACCCTCTTGGGTTGCATAGATTCTTGTTGTTTCCAATGAGTAGTGCGGGTCAATAATTGAAGCTACGGTTGAAGCGAAAACTAACAACAGAAGCTACGTATCATCGAGATCACATCACAACCCATGTTGTCGCCGTCAATCGTCTAGATGCTGTATAAAATCAGTGCGAGTATATCTGCCGACGAATCCTTGGCGCTTGCGAGTCCGGAAGTGCGGGTCAATATTTGACCAAGAAGACAAAAAATCACATGGGTTCATATATAAAACATATATATATATATATATATAATTATTGTTAAGCGAACTTTTCTACGTGGGGCTGTCGTTCTTGGACAACACGGATCGTCCATGGTCAATCATTAGTGCAATGACTTAGATTGAGAAACGGTTGAATGTGAACGGAGATCACAGTGCTGTGGTTTAGTTTTCTTTTTTCCTTTTTTTTTTCCATGTTGTCGGTCAATTATGTGAGCTTTGAACTTTTTATAGTTTAGGCCCATTCCCCAGCTAGAACTTTATTCGAAACGGAAATCAGATGTTAAGAGTCGGTGTGACTCGCCATATCTCTAGTCGAAGTTCTTGACGGGCAGCTGATTTTTGGGCGGCGGTGGTAAGCGGCTCATGATCCTTCGCCGGCCGGCGAGGGTTGTAGGATGTATCCGACGTGTGCACCTTCGATTAGAGGCTTACTAGAGAGAAATTTTTACGACTGAGAGCGGAAGAAATCATGATCAAAGAAATTGACTTGACCTTCATATAACTTCGTTCCACTTGCCTAAATCCGACGGGGATGATCTTCCTTTAACCGGCCCCGATTTAAAATTAATTGATGTATATATAACCATTTTCAATGGTATTAAGTTATAATCACACGGTTATGGATTTCAACAAGTGTGTTGAGCGATACATATTTGAAAATCACATTACTTTGAAGCCAGATATAGTAGCTCCTAGATGTTGTGAGGTGCTCATTGCTTTGTTTTCAGATCACCTTACACAAGGTGGAGTGCTAATTTTCATCCTTGCAATTATTGCAGAGAAAGAGCGCAAAACCTTAAATATCACCGGACTGTAACCCGAAAAATAATACTTGACTCAAACCCATAACCTCTTCCTTCTCTCTAGTGCCCGTTCCGTCACTGCCGATGCGGGTAGCTCCCTCATCGATCCCCTCCGTTCGACCCCCTGTTGTGTAGTATGTGTGGGGGCGTTATAGCCTGCTCATGTTAAAACCTAATTATTTCATTGGGAATAGACATGGTAAGTATTTATTTTAGACCTTACTCGACCTTATGCAATAGGCCCTATCCGTGGGCAACGACAAAGTAGCTAACGTATGATTGGCTAAGGAGGAAGGTTTGAGCAAGCCACCTACATATAATTGGTACTCTTTCGAGGGTACACGTGTTGTTCTGTGTCTCCTAAGACTACATTATTATATAGTAGCCGTCTACATTATTCTTTCTTTGTTTTTCCAAACAAGCTCGATTGCTTTCGTCTATCATTGATGGACATAATACGATTTGGCTCCATTACTTGCACTATCCATAGATCGAATGAGGCTCGACAAGCCGACATTGGAGCCAACACGAGACATGTGTCCTTACGGGGATTTTTCTTATTCGTTACGTGGGTGCGCACGTAGTGCCAATCTACACGACCAAAAGAGTCGTATTTAATAATAATATGACACCTTAAAAAAAAAAAAAAACAACTTGTCATCACTTCCCACACTTTGACCTCGCTGTTCCCCATTTATCATTGCGAATTGCCTGTGTCTTCGACGAATCATCTCTATTGTCCTAGTATGATATCATAATAGATATCAAACGGAGAGAGGAGCTTTTAACGCTACTCTCAACTTTACTTGCTTCTTCTTTCTATTCCCTCTTTCAAACTATTTTTCCTTTTTTTTTCTTTACGTAAATGGATGGTTAAAAGAAGAAAAACAAACATCATGCACAGTATCTAAACTAAACTTCTGTACATGTAAGAAGAAACGTTAAAAACATATATAATTTTTTTTTGTAATCAAGGTTTATCACGTGCAATGGACTATTCCTCAAAATAGTGAGGATATGAGAGTTAATGTTACCGGTTAAGTCTCTCGAGACGTAATTAGGGAGATTCGAATCTGGGATCACATTAGTTTAACTGTTTAAGTCTCATGAATCTCACTAACTCAGCCAATGCTTCATTGGCATCCAAAAATCATTTTTTATATAACCGATGTATTCGGCCCAGCTTACGCGTACCTCAACTATTCATTAAGAGCAATTAATGATTGAAATGGCTCTAACTCGAACCATTGTATTTCGCTTTCGTCCCCGTTAGGAATAATGAAGAAAAGCAAGTGTGATTTATTGCCACTCGAAATAAACACAAAATTCTCGACAGTTGAATATACAAGTGATTTCGTTCTCTAACAACACAAAATCTTTCAAAATGGGTGGTACATGCCCATATTGCAATAATAAAATTGGACATTTCAATGATGACTATAGTGCCCATGCCACATTAATTGATGGGTGGAAAAGAATTTCCCATAGAGCACACTCATCTAGATACATGTTGACCCTTTCTCAACCTCCTCCAATCCCTTTCAATGCCCACATCATCATGTCTTGGTAAAAATGGGAGTGCTAATTACAAAAAAGATAAAAGAAAAAGAGAGAAGAGGGGGTGAGGCAGAGTTGAAGAGTCGATAAAAGCAATGATAGTGATTGTAGCCGGTGATTGATCAAAGAGGACTTTCCTCGAAAGTCCCCTCCATCAAGATATATCAAAAGGTCTCACGCACACAACACTCACCCCTCAATTTCGGGCAACGATTGAATGGAGCGTAGACTGTTATGATAGGAAGAAACTTCTCACATCCCCATTATTGTCAATCTTTCAGTCCTCCACACCAATCATGATAGCGTGCATCCAACGTTGGTGCCTTTTGGGTCTCAAAAACCCGTCAATCTTGACCGTCAACTTGACGGCCTCGTAAATTAAGGGGATTCCGATTCTCGTGGCGGAAAATGATGCTAGGGTTTTTCAGAACAGATGTATGAGATAGCTTTGCAAAGTAATATTCTCAAGATTACTATTTTGTGAATCTTAATTTTCTTGTTGTTTGTATTGTACTTGAACGCATACGAGATTGATATACGAAGGGCTTTCGCATTCTTGTTAGGTACTTGAAAGTAACCCATCTTCTTAAGCATCCATTTGTAATTTATCATATGAAGTACAGTAAAATGAAAACAAATGCCCTGTATCAATAAGAATAAAGTGAGGTTGTTATATTCCACTCGATTAACCTACTAATCTCAGCCCATCATGATGAACTAAATGAGTCTAAAAATACGTATCTACTAATATACTAAGAAAGTAGTGCAAATGAGTGTCAAACATTGACTAACACAAGGACGGGACTCTGAATTATTCACGGATATCTAATATTGTTATAACAAGTGCCTTAATATTACTTCTCAAGCAATAAAATAGGAAGACTTTGCAATTTTGTTTTTATGTATTTGTGCATTATGTCATGAGCGCTACGAAGATCGAAATGTTCTCGGCCAAGTACAGATAACCGATACTCTCGGGCAGACATTGTACATCGAACTTACTCAATATGGTCTTTCCTTGGGACTTCTTATTCGAAAAGAGCTGGCAAATTTTAAATGTGAAAGGAAACGATGATGGAAAGGGCGGATGAAGAGGGCCGGGGGGGGGGGGGGGGGGGGGGGGGGGGGGGGGGGGGCGTGGGGTGCGTTGTGGGGGGTGGGGGTGTTCTGGCGGTCTCGTAATCGAAGCTAGAAGGGGGTTGAGGCAAGGTCTTGACCATCTTCACGGGGAATCCCCATGATGAGATCTGTGGGAAAAGATAAGAGGGAGGGGGGGGGGGGGGGGGGGGGTGGTGGGGGGGTGGAAATAAGTAAAAGGGTGGAGGGCCATCGGGACATCACGTGGTGCATGACCCACCGGTCTCCTTAAAGCCGAAGCATCTCACGAGATCAATGACTTCCCCTCTCTCTCTCTCTCTCTCTCCGTTTTCAACAAGTGATTCATCATCATCCATCACCTCCTCCCTATCCCTATTTCTCTATTCCTTTCTTTATCAACACGCCTCTCTCTCTCTCTCTCTCTCTCTCTCTCTCTCTCTCTAATCAACCGAAATCAACTGAAACTTAAAAGGTCTATACACGTGAGCTAACCTCCATCTTCCATTTTACCTACTTAATAATGACCCCCCACAAAGACCAAATCATAGGCTTCTCTCATTCTCTTCCCCTTTGCTTATTCCTTAATAATTTTTATGATTAATTGAGATTTTGTATTTGAAGCATGACTATAAATAGTAAAGGTTTCATCCCATCTTGATAAATTAAACGAGGGCAAGAATAAGAGAGGAAATAAATTTTGGAGATTTTATGCGCTTTTGTTATGGACGATATGATTTTGTCTCATCTTCCACTCTCTTGAGTTCAAGAGAGATTGCCAAAACTGAAATTACTAAAGAAATAAGTATAGTGTTAAAAGTCATAAGCATTGATTAGATGGAAACCCCTGTGGTCCAACGTTGGAAAAACCGTCGGAAATCTCTAGACTGTCCTGTGAATGCGGTTCATTCTTTCCTTGTACTATTTGGGCATTACTAAGCAAGTCCCACGACCTTAATTTTTAATATTCTGTCGAAGTGATGGGTTCTGGTACGTGTAAATAGGTAATAATGACGTCGTCAAGTAGGAACAGACGAACTTTTCTCCTAGTCACAGAAAACCCCTCCCTCTCTCTCCCGCCAAAGGCATCTAAACATCAACAATCTTTATCAGAAGAAAACAAGGAAATGAAAATAATAAATTAAAGTAATTCCTCCATTGATAATCTCGGATATATTGTTAAAACATTTACAGATTTATCCCAAAAAAAAAAAGAGCAAAAAAACTAGGGGATGATCCATCAGGAGTTTTACTATATTTCCCTAACAAATAATTACATTGGATCTTTAACTAGTTACAAGCCCTCGCGCAAAAATTATAGGGGTTGTGGATTTGGAGTCTATAACTCTCTCTCTCTCTCTCTGTGTAATATGTCTAAAAACCCTAACGACTTCTAATCAGCAAGCAGCAGAAGGATTGGTGTAGTGATGACTATATAAGTGTGACTTTGGCGCCATCGAAAAAGGGCTCTTGGTCGGCGCCGCACCGTCGACGCTCGGTCCCGCGCCGATCCGCTCACATGACGGGCACATGGTGAGCGTTGCCGCGGGCATGTGCATGTAAAAAGGTTGAGCCAGTTTCAGGGCCTTGAGCTCTTGGAGTTCCTTCTGCAGGCGCCGGTTCTCGTCGGTCAGCGTCTCACAGCACTTCTTGAGGAACTCACAGTCCACCTCGGTCTGCTTCAGCTTCGTCCTGATGAAGAGAAACGAAAATTATATATATATATATGTGTGTGTGTGTGTGTGACCTTAAAGTAGTCCAGATTTTGTAGGTAATGTGTACGTGAACGTTATGAAGAAATCGTGTATTACTTTTCGGGGTATTACGTGAATGCTATTTACCGTGTCGTGCTTGTAACTTGCGCTCGGAGTAGAAGTAGTATCTACGAGGAAAGTAGATGTTATGGCCTATATTTTTCTTGAATAGGAATCTATTTATTGTGGCCTATATTTGTGAAATTTGTTAATATTTTGTTCGTTGGTGCTATGAATGACCTGATATTACCTGGCTCTCCTGTTTTGAAACCACACTTCAACTTGGCGCGGCCGTAGATTCAACTGCCTCGCCAAAGCTTGCTTTTGCTTCTGTTTCCCAGTTAAACATAATACCAAAGAAAAAACAAACAACAGTCAATACCAAACGATTCTGGAAAAGAAGAAGAAGAAATTGAATCATTGGTCGTCACGTTGGTACAGATCATTCAGTCAACCGAGGACATTAGAGAGAGAGGGAGAGAGAGAGAGAATACAGGGTTGAGAGTGCTATGCTGTTTGAAGCTTTCCTCCAGGAGCGCAGACTGTTCCTTAGTGAGCCGGAGCTTCTTCCTTGCATTCGCGCCGTCGTCGTCCTCGTCGCTCGCCTTCGAGGACACCCGCGTCTCGACCTCGGCCTCCTCGCTGCTGAGGTCCCTCTCCCTCTTCACCCGCGGGCTCGTGAACGACGACACCGCGCTGAGGCTGTTGTGGCTGTGCGGCGACGCATGGCGGTACAGGTAGTCCGCCGGAGGCGGCTCGTCGCAGGAGGCCCTGTTCGCGCCGGAGAGGCATAGCGTGAGAGAGGGTTCGAAGTCATGACCCTGTTTGGCTTGCCTCTGGCCTTCGATCCTGAAGGGGGTCTCGAGGCCTAGACTCAGAACAAGGCCGGTGCTGCACATATCATCTATGCCCATCTGAAGAGACGGCGTGAGATTGATCTGATGCGTGCGTTCTTGAAGATGAAGAAGAGAGCTTGAGAGAGGGAGGGTGAGAGAGGTGTGGAATGGAATGGCAGAGAAAAGAGGTGGGTCTAAATAAGAAGAAAGAATGATGAGACTTTCCGTTTTTTTTCTTTTTTCTTTTAATTTCCCTGAGGAGGAGAGAGGGCGTTGGGTGGGTGGGTGGGTGGCTATGATTATTAATCAAACGAAGGAATGAGTATAGAAACGAATCTCATTGGAAATTATGAAAAGTGCTCTCTCTCTCTCACACACTACAAAGGTTGACCATTTGAACCCCACCACAGTCATCTGCATTATAAAGAACAGACGAACTAGGAACCTACTCTCTTCTCTCTCTCTCTCTCTCTCTCTCTCTCTTTGAAAGGATACTCGAATACAGAGCAACGGGGGAAGGGAATGGGGGATTGTGCGTGGGAGATAAAATACGGGACGTGGGTTCACATGGGGGAGTGGGAAACACAACATCAACAGAGTGATTCGTTCATCCCTTGCCACCCACTAACGTACAGATTTAACTATGGTTTTCCAGCTTGTGCCCCAGTTTCCCATCAGAAAATATGAAAAACAAGGCGGAGCAAAACGAAAATACATATACTCTAGCATTTAATATGCACTTCAGATTTGAGATATATGTCTCGTTTTCCTCTTTTTTAATAACATGAGAAGCCATCTGTGCATCCCATGATGACAAATGAATATGTGGGTAGTGCTTTTCGTTGATCATCATTAGCTGGTGATTTTGTGTCAAAGCCTGAGTAGACAAAGCAAAAACAACAACTTCATCCAAGATTAATAAACTATAATTGATATGAAAAGTTCCATCAGAAGGCTTAAGTGATTGGATGTTGCTTTTGGGTCTATTCATGACATCCCACATGAACTGTCCCCCACTCCATGCCTGGTTAAACTGGGGTAGAGAGATTGGGTTCATGTCACCTTGCTTGCCAATCTCAATTTTATTTTAATAGTAAGGGGATGGTTGCCTTGTTTTTTTTCCCCTTGATCATGAATGAGGAGATTAGAAAGTGATGCGCATTATCTAAATCTATCATCGAAAATAGCTTCTTTGCTCTTTGTTTGTTGTGTGGAAAAAAGCCAAACAATAAATAAATAAATAAATAAGAGAGAGGGAAACAAGCAAAGTAGGTACAAGACAGCATTGAAGTTTTCAAAGAGTTATAATGGTGCCGAATATGATTCATCAACAAGAATCCGGATCTTTGCTTAACTAGAAAGTTGATGGGGGTGTGCGTTGGGGCCTACTAATCTGTACATGTATAAGCGCATTCAATAATGCTTTGTCGGCTATGCTGATGAGGAGTTAGGTCACCCAAAAAGCATGATTTGAAGCTGGAAAAAATGTTAATAATTCCAATATTGAAAGTGGGGGCAAAAGAAAAAGGGGGAAAAAAAGAAAGGAAAGGAGACTGTTGATAACAACAGGAGAGAGCTTCTATTACGGGTTGGTTTTACTTATATTATATGCAATGATCCATAAGCAGGAAAAAGCTGTGGAATGATTGGAATTAGATCTCAAGCTGATGAAGAGCCGGATGGGTCACCATGGACCACTCATTAATGGTGGGGAAAGAGGTGCATCATTTTCCGGAGGAGACAATGGTCAAATCATTCATGATCGTAGACCATGGTGTGTCCAAGATCTTATTATTTGTGAAGCAAAAGGATTTAAAAGGTAATCAATCACACGCCTTGCACATTCAAATCAGTGGAGATCTTGTGGGTCTATGTTGGGGAACGAAGGTAATTTCAATATCAAGCCCATGTGTTTGTTTGATATACCATGTCATATTGTTGCTAATTCGGCTTTGAAGATTTTTATTTTAATGTTTACGATATCTTTCTATGTTGACACCTAACAATTCATATATGAGCTACGTGAGATCAGAGATATGCCTAAAATCCAACACCCCGACCGTGTCATTGATACCATTTCTGGCAGTCCCACGCAAATCCACCCTGAGCACAATATTTTTCGCTCTGGTTGTAGTTCACCCGCACCCGTATGGCTTTAGGATATGTTTTGCATTTTAAAGTTGATGTGGAATTAGAGACATAGCTGAATATCCAATATCTTGGGGCAAGAGCTTGGAAATTGTTGTCCTTTCTCTCGTTGTTGTCGTTTTCTTCTAACATCTCCTCAAGTACACTTCTAGACGGCCCGCCCTCGTCAAACCCGGACTAAGGGAGCCCGGGTGGACCGCCAGCGTTCACCGGCGTTGCCTCGTGGTGAGCTCCTCAGGACCCTTCCCTGCAGTCCTCAGGTTCAGGGTGGTCTTTCTGACCAAAAAAATAAAAAGTTCGGAGTGGTTTTTGTTTTTGGTCGAAAAAAAAGGACCACCCTAGGATCCTAAATACTGTTAGGGAAGTAAACTATCTCGGGGAACACGTGGATGTGACCGGTCTGTTGTGAGATCATATCCCTATGGCTCGGTGGTTCAGTTACGTTTTCGGAAGCATTAGCACCCCCACCTCGCCCATACGATACTTCATTTCGATTAACTCCTTTAAAGTCCCTTTGACATTTTATTTCCCAAATCATGAACATGATTTTTTATTGTCCAGAGAGATAATCAAGTGAAAAGATTCGCATCATGTTTTGCCCTCGGAAATTTCTCAATCTATCGTGTGTGCTTGTGTGTTTTGAAAATATGAATGCATGTTTGCATGATTAGGACAAAAAAAAAAGAGGTATAATGACATGTCACAACCTAGAAATCATGAACACTCTTCGAGGCCCTTCATGTCGTGTCAAACGCAAGTTGGACGCATGCCAAAAAATCTGATACTGTATGACATGTGATTGATATATGGTTAGCACTCCAGACACATCAGGAACACGGGAACCCAACATCCTGACATGCTATTCGACACGCATAGGATCAAGTTTATTCATTTTCAATAAATTAGGGATCAAAATGTAAGTCCATAAAAAAAACAAATACTTAAGTCGTATATTTAGTCACCCAAAAAGTGATATGCCTAGCTAGCCCCAAAAAGACCTAATCGTGAATCCCTAATAGAATAAAAAGAAGAAAAATAAGCTCAGCACTGATATTTATATGTGTGTGTATGTAGCATCCCAATTCCAGTGACTCTAAAGTGGTAGTGGAAGGCCGATTGGAAAACTAAGTAATGACGAAGGATTGGCACCGTCGACATAGGTCCAATGAGTTAAATTAAGACCAAAACCAGTTAATTGGGATCCAAGAGGATCGATATCATTAGCAATTTACAGATAGATGGCTAAAATTTGCATTCAAGAGGATTAAGGGATCGTATAAAATTATCACAATCTTGGATTATATGTCATTGGTCACAAGAACTTAATTGGCGTCCAATATAAGGTGAATTTGCATGAAAAAAAGTCACAAGACCCGAGAGTTCGTATTCTCGATTTTTAGCCCACGTCGAAAGTAAAAAGGCTTGTTCGAATTTGTCCAGAAGCTGAATTGAGCTTCGTTTTCTCTCACGCGATCGTAAGATCATGCAGAATCTGAATATGAAATTTGATTGTCAAGAATAGACTAAGAATTGTCAGTTTAGATGAGAGTAAACCTAGACGTGATCATGGGGCGAATTCAAGGGAACCATTAAGTTCATGCAAGTGGGACAAGTGATGCTAGGGGAAAAATGATTAGAAGTGAGGCTTAATGGATGATTATAGTTGGAAAAAGATCGCCAAAATATCTTTCCATGCAATTGACAAGTGTCACAAAACTTGATCACCAAGTTGTCATGAAACTAGCTCCCCAAGTTGTTACAAGACTTGTTCCCCAAATTGTCATAACACTTGGTGGCTACTCTTTTCCCCCAACTATATATTGATGATCTTGGGAAGCTGTTGACACCTGATTTTTTATTAATCTTTTTTCAGTTTATTTTTAAGAAATTCATAAAAGTTACAAAATCAACTTTGGTGGCCTTTAACAAGCTCAAGGAACCATTTTTTACCAAAAAATAATTTTTCATATTTTTCACATTTTTTAGTATTTTTAGAAAATAGAAAAAGACTCCAAAATTCAAGAAAAATAGCATTCGAGGTCACAAAAATATAGAAAAATAGTCAATATTTTTCTTTTAATTCTCTTGTATTTTTTACCTCATAAAAAGACCAAATTCAAATTCAATTTTATGTGTTCATTTGTTACACGTATGATTGAATTTGGTAGAAAATGTCAATTGAGTCTTTTAATTTGCAATTCTAATATTTTTAGGATCTTGACATTCAATCTGATTGTCCCTCATTGCAATTTAGCCTAATTATTTGTACAAATTGCTCAATTGCTTGAATTGAGCAAAATTGCATACTTAATTGCAATTTAGTCTTTGAATTTGGGCATAATTGAAATTACTTTCAACTCAAGGGCTACCTTTACAAAGTGAAGCCATTGTCCAATGTATTTCACCATCCTGAATCAATTGGCATGGGTGATTAGGTCCAATTTGATCATTTGAGCCTTTTCACAATTTTAAGAATTGAAATTAATGACAAATTTAGGGTTTTTGTAGAAATTGACATGAATTTTTGGGCAAAATCACATTATTAGATAAAGCTCATGTCCTAAGATTGATTCTAAGGCTTAATCGTGAAAATTTTCCACAAAACTTGGTTAATTTTGCAAAAATAGAGTCAGACTGGTTCTGATCGGTCGTACCGATTGAATCGGTCTTCCGATCGGTCGGATCAATCGAATCGGTCCACTATAATGTCGTCTTCTTCCTTTCCTATCAATTGATACCGGAATCGCAAAAAAAATGGTCGTCGGAGAAAGGCGAAATCGACTAGTCAACGTCGCAGTGGCTGTGAAAGTCAATTTTCACAGAATGGTCAAATCGAATGTCCATTCGCGCATGACGACGGACCATTTCGAGTTAACAAAGTTGCCCACCGTCTCCAGTGCCGTTTGGACCAAATGGCAAGCACGGTCACGTGCCATTTCAAGCCGATATATACCCCTCGAATGGGCGCCAAAATGGAGATAGGATATATAACCTTTGGGGGACTAATTCTTGAGGAGTATCGGTTCATTCTGTTGTAGAGAGAACAAAAGAGAGAGAGAGACGAGGGAGAGAGAGAGAGTGCACGCCTTCCATTGCCATTGTCGAAGGCTTGAGATCAAAACTGTAGATCACTGGTTAAGCTTTACGAAGCCAAATCGAAGCTTCTGAGTGGTACCAGAAGGTGCTCCAAGCTCCCAAGAAGCGATTGCCACCGGTTTCGCCTTAGTAGACCTCGAAATCAGGTAATTCCCATTCTCGAGTTTCATACTACGCATCAATGGCAGATCTTATCTGTGGCCTTGATCCTTGCATTTAGTGTGTGCGTTTTGTTCCTCAAGCATCACTGACTATCATCGTATCTTCATTTTGAATTGGTTTTGCTTTAAAACTTCGAATCGAGTCTCCAAACCTCTCGCTATAAATAAAGAACTGTTCAATTTTGCCTAGCCAAATCTAGGTCGCGTGAGCTCAATTAGAGCTCGAGGTAGGTGTTGTGAATCTCTTGTGATGCTTTTGTGTTGATGAATTGACTCAAAATGCCATGAATTGCATGATTGGAGTAGCTATACCCGTATTGGTTCAAGCTTGCCTGTGTTTGATTTTATGGATTAAATGCTTTAATTTGGGCATATATGAAACTGGAAGTTGAGACGAGTTGATTGTCGCTGGTCTTGCTCGATTTCGTTGAGATTTCACCGTTAGATCGTCGCCGGAGTTTCTCGACCATTCGTAGCAGATGAAGAGTGCTCGAGGAAGAGTACAATGACGTGGCGATGAATCGATCAAAGGTGCTGACATGGCGTTGACGTGACATGCCACGTGGTAGTCACGTGAGCTGAGCCATTAGAATTCGGTTTGAATCTGTTAGTCGATCTAATAATCTAGGTTGCGCCATGTGTTGGCTTGGTGATCGTTTAATCAGTTGTATGAATTCTATTGATAAAAATCGAATTTTCAAAAATAAAGAAAATAAATAGTTTGATCGCACGGTCAAGGATTAACTAAGTCGTTTGATCGTGACTGTAGATTTAAGTAATCAGATCTGACGGCTGAGGGGTAGTCGGCTTTTGATCTGGGTTGTAGGTTTTAGTCAACAAATCCTGAGGCCGTAGATTAGCTACGTGGTTCAATAGGAACCGTCGAATTAAATTCAAATAATCAAAAAATAAAAAAATGCGAAACGATGCTATTTTGGGTCGTGGTTGCGTGGGTCCGGGTATCCGACCTGAGTGGGTCTGGTCGACTCGGTCTGAATCAATTTTTTAATAAAAAATTCAGAAAATGATTTTTAAATAATAAAAAAATCAAAATATTCTAGAAAATCCTAAAAAATGTTAGAAAATCATAGAAAATTCTAGAAAATCCAAAAAAATGTAGGAAAACTATGAAAATTCCTAGGCATTCTAGAAATTTCTAAAAATTGAGGATTGATACAAATAACTGATCAATCATATTTTTGGGATTTCTTATTTGTTCATTTAAAAATTGACGATATTACCCTTTAGAGGTAAAACATCTCTGCCTTTTATATGAGATAGGTTGATAATGCTAAGATAAGAATTAGGGTCGGTTAGGTGATCAATTCTTATGTTTGGATTTTCGAATCTTGTCCTTTGTCTATGAATGACGATTTTTGCCCCTCAAATTGTAAATCGTTTTTCTTATTCCAATCGAACCGTAAAAATTGCTCAAAATTAGAATTTGGGTCTGGTGGTTGACTAATTCTTATGTTGGGGATTTTCATTTCTCATCACTTTTCATAATGACGATTTACCCCTCAAAGGGTAAATCGCTTCTAAAATTTCAAATTTTTTTTTGAAAATTCTTGAAAAATAGGAAATGGATGGTTTTGGTCATCATTACTATTTCCATCATGTTTTGATCCCATATTTCATCTAATTGACATATTTTTCTTTCTTGGGCAAATTTTCCCAAAATTCTTCAAAATTATAATTTTGTTCCTCAAGGGAAAATCATGTCAAAAACACTCCTGAGCCTTAATTGACATTTCTCTAGGGTAATAAGGCCTTACTAGAGATGCCACGTTGTTTTCATATAATTTATCCGCATGTTTTGAATCCTTGATTTGCGCATTCGTTTTATTGATTGTGAGTGCTAGGGTAGTCATTCCTATTTGCATAAACTCCTAGTTTTAGAGTTCGCACTTCACTCATCTGCATGAAATCTTATGTTAGACAAATCATTCAACTTAGATGTCGAAAGGGCGTCAACTCTGATAGTTGGCGTAACAAAGTCCTCAATCCCATTTCTCTAGTTTTTGCAGAATTGAATAGAATGCTCCCAACTATTCGATAAGGTTTTCAATCGTACCCTCCACAAAATGATTGGTGGCGACTCCTTGGCATGCACATGTATCACTTGTCACCAGACCGCACCAAAGGTCAACCACATATACTACTGTAGCGACTTGGGTAACAAGCCTTGGGAGAGGCCCGCACCTGCTAGAGAGGACGGCCCATTAACCCATCCAAAGATCTTGGAGGCGAGTCCGTCAAGATACCGAGTCTCGACAGATTGGTGACTCCGCTAGGGACTCCTTCCAAACCAGAATCTCTGGTTATGAATTTTATAGGACTTGAGCCGATTAAATAGTTGATTGGTTTATTTAACCTTGTTTTCTGCAGATGCTCTCGAAGGTGAGGTACATATCCTAACTATCGTGTTAAAGGTTTTTTGTAGATTGGAGAAATAAATGGTGAAGTGTTTGTTGACATCTTTCCTGCAGGTTGGAGTTGAGATTGCATGTTTATTTTTACGCATCTACTGAAGCGGTGTTTGAAATAAATTGTTGTACATGATCTTACATTGTGATGATCACGACACATTTTACACACTGGCGGTCAAACCCCGACTGCAACCACCTCTAGGTTACCTTAGATAGGGAAAGTATATGAAAGGATATCGTGTTTGATGGCAATTGAGACTTTTATATTCATTCCCACTCACGATCCAAATTGGTGGTATCTAACCTTCTTGGATAGATACTCTTGGGGAGGAATCTGCCATATTTGGATTGTGGGAGCCTGAACTATAGGTTCCTCACCTGATTCATTTCTAGAGTATATTCCCATTTGTCTCATGCTCATGTCTGTGGAAGGTTGATATACCAAAATCACGCATTGTTACAAGGGAATATTTCATGTTCCCTAAAGTTTTGGTTGGTAAGGCATTTACTTTTGATGTATTTCCTTACTCCCTATTTCATAGTATATTCATGTATTGCATATCATTCATATCTACATGCATTGCATACATTCTGAAATCATTTTAGTGACTGATTGAAATAACGATGATAGGGGTAAGATGTCGCTGTTCTCTAGAAGTTCGACGGAGTTAGTGACCTTCGAATATTTAAGGAAAGTCACTCGTCCTAGACCGAACACAAGGTTGCATTTTACTAGATTTGTGCATGGCCAAGAGATGATTGGGCATAAGCTGGGATATGTCGAAGATTGCCAAACTAGTTACTATGTTGATAACCTTAGGTTTAAGCGGCAGGCAGACGAGATGCTCAAGCACTATCTAGAGATGAAAAGACGGTATCGCAACGGCTTAGCTAGAGAAGCATATGTCTGCCGAAAAGCTGAATGTCAAGCTAGGAAAACCAATCAGTGATCTCTCTTTGGGGAAAGAAAAGAAGGCCTGCGACCAAGATAAAGCAAGGCGCATCATACTCAAAAAGACAAAACCCAAGAAGACTCCCGAAGTCATTATACCATGGACTAGAGAATGACCGGAAGAGCTAAACTATCTCAACCTACCTACTGAAGATTATTCTTCACAACCTGAATGGCCCTCAATTAGGAAAGAAGTCTAAATTACCGAGCCGTATCTTGAAGAGGGTCAAGATAAATATGCAATCAAGGAGGAAACCCTGATGAACCATCACCTCAAAGAAGATTAGATCTGGGGGAGGGATATCTTAGATTCCACATTTCATTGACCTTTTTATGACTTTCTTGTCTTAGAATAAATTTGATTGATGCCACCCCCCTCTCGAGGCCCCTCTCAATCTCTCTATCATAGCATATCCTTTTTGTAATAAGGAATTTCATCTGCTATGCTCACAATTGATGTTTTGACCAATGGAATGTGACATTGCTATTTCCTTTAGTCACTAAGATGATTCTAACTAATTGCATAATTCACTTCTTTGAAATTCAAATTAGACATTGAGTCAGGTTTTTAATGCTTGAAAGGAATTCTAATTTCCATTTCATTAATTAGAATATGCAATTAAATTGGTCCATGCTTCATGACATTTGCATAATCATGTTTAAAGTAATCTTTGACGATTGATTTTTCAAAATCATTTGCATATTTTAGTCACAATGGGAAAAAATGACATCCAAGTGTTCAAGGTCCCTCGAGTTGAGCTCTTAACCCAGTGGGGCAGTATGGGTGAAGCTAGCCAAAAGTACGCCATATCGCAGCTAGGATATCTTTGGACCTGCTGAAGATTGAATGTCTATCTGTCTTTATCCAAGCCATGACACTCTATTGGGATTCGACCACCGCGATGTTCTGCATGGAAGGATTGGAGGTTACCCCTACTTTGGAAGAATATATCGCTACCATCGGAGTTGAGTTTACTCACTTGTTAGTCCAACCTCCTATATGATTTGAGCCTTTGAATCAACTAGCTGAATTCCTAGATACAAACCTCAACGAAATCAAAGCAGACGCCAAAAGTAATTCTGGGCGAGTTTCCTTATCATTTCTTCTAGATAGATTTCCCAACCTCTCTACTAACAAAGAAACCACATCTGGTAGGGTTTTTATCTTGGCATTCGTTAGCTTTGTCCTATTTCCGATCTCGTTTGTTACTTTTGACCCTATCATGGCTGTAGTGGTTAAACAAGTCTGCTACGGGTAGGATTACTCGAACCTTATCCTCGCCGAAACCTTTCTCTCCCTGAACTGTTTTAGAAAAAGTAAGAAGGGAATCTTTAGAGCCTCTAGTGGTCTCCTATACCTGTGGCTCACATCTCATATCAAATAATTTCAAATCTGCATGGGTTTCATTGAGATTAGTTCCGATGCCCATCCTTTTAGAACCTTCATCAAAACTCATACACGTATTCCTAAGTTCAACTTTAAAAAATGGAAGGAATTTCTTAGATTCTAAAGCCAGAACAACTTCGATGGTGTTTTAGATTACCAACACTCGGTAAAGTCAGATTTGCATGTAATGACGAATACCTAGTCCCCTTGTTAGGATTCATGGGTGCTACCGCATATTATCCAAAGAGGGTTATCTGATTGCTTGGAGCATTGTAAGAGATTTGTCACACTCTGCACTTCGAGCACGAGCGCGCGACTCCCTACAAGCATAAACTCTCGAGGTTTGAGGATTCACATAGGTCAAGAGAAGAACCATATCGATAGCAAGCGGAAGCAATAATATACAAATACCTCCGTTCAATAATAAAAAGAGACCTAGGTAACGAGAATATCAATAGATCATAACTCTCAAATGTTCATACAATAGTACTGACAAACTAAACATGCTGATTAGTAGGGGTGGCAGGATTAGTACAAAAGACAATCATCACTACTCCTAAAAAGAGACAAGCATCAAGGTCACCATTAAAATATTAGATCAAAAATAGAAACTCCTAAGTCGAGCTACTAGAGTCGTCAGTCTTCCTAGCCTCCTTAGTGGGCTCGTACTCCGAGAGGGTCTCCGAACAAATCTTCATGGTGTCCTCCAATGTCTCGTCAGCTGACGGCTCCACCAGATCGTCCTCGGTAGCCTTGATCTCGATGACCTCGTCGGTGCCCTCCAAGGTCGGGGTCCTCTCAGGAACGTTCCTTGAGCCGGCTATTGACCTCTTGGCCTCCATCGACTCCCAAGCGGGATGACACCAACTAGGGAATACCCTATGGGGCACCTTAGTGGGCTTCAGTGTGTAGAAACATCCCCTACCTTTTTAAATCAGGCCTCGTACCTATGAGGCTTCTAATTGTGCCACCATCGTTGACCCAAACTACGGTGCATTTCCTAACATATACAGTTTCCTATCCGTCCGGGAACTTCTCAAAATATACTGACATTTCTTTCGGGTCACTAAATCTGATGGGCAACATGATCGTGGCCTAGGATCTGAAAATGGAGTCCCACAACAGGGTGAGATTTACATCTCAGTAAGGTAGGTCCTAACCCTAGGTTAGGCAGACCGCACACTTAGGCAAATGCAATCAAGGACAAGCGCACATGCAACCACATGAGATATTCAACGGTCTTTAAGCAACATACGGATGAAACGAGTGTCAGGCATGCAGTCATGGTACCATATCATATCACAAGAATCAAACACACATTGCAATGCCAAATCACTCTTTCCATCCTTTCAGTCCTCCTCATTTTCACGTTCGCGTTTAGAACGCCTCAGGCTCGGTTTGCGTAAATACACCTTAGACCATCATATTGACAAACCTACGTAAACGCATCAGGTTTTCAATTTCACTCTAGGCCTGTGTTGACACATTTTAAACTCTGTCCCGCGTTTCAACGCATTAAGACTATGGCCATCTCAATCCCGCATCTCATACGTCTTAGCGTATCGTTCAACTCAAATCCCGCGCCTCAGCGCCTTAGGTTATCCATCCACACAACCCCGCGTCTTAACACCTCAGGGTGTCACAATTTCTCAAACATGCCAAATGCATATTTCAATTCATAACACATAATCAAATGCAAACTCACGCAACGAGCAACACATCTATGGTATGCGAGACCTTTAAAATTCAACATTCAAATACGACAATCAATTCACGATACAAGCATTGTCAAGCATTCAGGCTATTCACATCTCTCAAGGATGCACAAAGGACAATCTCACCACAAACTTCTAAGAATCAATCTCATTCACATTCAACTTCCCCAATTGAGTCCAATCCTCCTAGCCAAGGTTCAGAAACTCCTTACCTCAAACTTAATTGAACAAAATTTTCCTTTCGAGCACTTTAATGGTTCGGTCCAAGTATCTCAAGAACAAGTCAATCGCGCAATCTAAGGAAATTCATCCAATTCTCAATTTTTCTTGCTTAATTCGCCAATCCATGAACCATAAACCTCATTGACATGTTCATAGACATCCTAGCACATCTCAATGATGAATTTGAGACTCAATTCCAACACCAACAACCTCCCACAGATTCGGTATGCACATAACCGAAACAGGACATTTTTGGTTCTGTGCATATCTCAAGCAATCAGCCCTTAAACTAACTTAAATCCTCAATTTATCTACTAATCTACTTGCTAATATGTAGTTCTAGGGTTTGGGGAGCCTCACCGAAAATTTGAAGCCAAGGCGACGCCGGAAAGTCCTTGAACGACGCCGGTTCCTCCGGGTCTTTAACCGGTCAGTTTTTATCCTTCAAACACAAGACCTATTTGGGGTCAAAACTCCATCAAATTCATCCAAAATTTTTACCACGGTTCAGCCTACATGTCTTCTAGATGTCCACAAAATTTGGCAGAAAGAATCAAAGGTTTCAAGGTCCTACGGAGTCTAAACAGTGGCTTACCTCCAACTGCGACGGTTTTTGTCGACTTCCGAGAGAATGGCCGGCCGGGACTCCTTAGTGGGTCAAATGACCTGATTCCACTTGGAAGATGTCAGCAAGAGGATGAGGAAGGGGCTGGTGGTCTATTTAGGTCCAGGCGGTGGTTGGAGGCGGCGGTTGACGGCGGCGAACATGCCGGCTGGTCGGTTAAAGCTCTCTCTCGGCGAAGAGGAAGAGAAGAAGAAGAAGAAGATCGGCAGATTGGTGGGGGGTTTGACTGAAGAGAGAGAGAGAGGGTGAGGTATATACATAAATAGCTAGGTTAACTTGATTGAGTGGTAGATTAAAAGTGTCCCCATCTACATCAGGCTTAATCCTTTGACACTTATCCAAGAGTCAATCAATGCCCATCCAAGGGCTGTTATTTCTTCTCATTTTTGGCAGCCTTGGGATGTGGTTAATAAACAAAATGTCCTCATCCAATTATAAATGCAAGGCTAAGGCTTGAGGGGCAAAATGATAATTTTACCCTCGACGTCTAGAACGTCATTTTTCTAATTCCAATTTTCTTCGATAAGGCGACAACCAATCCAATTATAATGTTGGAATCTTTGATTCTCCATTTTCTAATTTCGAGATTCGTTTCTGAATCATTTCTCTATCAGACGTGGTTTCAGCCTATTTCGAACTGACGGGCGGCTTTTGCAGATGTTACGCGTATCGACTTTGTGATTCATATCACAATTAGGTTTTTTCAATTCATGGCGACTTTGGTTGTCATGTAATTGTGAGGGTTTATCACTAGTTCCGACGGTGTCGATCATCATTATTCGATTTATGAAAATTTTGTAAATTATATATTGGTTAAGTGGCATCACCTGCGCTCCAATCGTGTAACACTAGTAATGCATTCCTTAATCGTTCTTAGATTAGTCTTTTTATGGCTCTAAATGTCCCCTCGACAATCCTTATGGTCAAAGTGCTATTTCCTATTCGAGTTCCCTAGGTCTACTTACCTTGCCTCGCGTTAGCCTTTCCCTTTTGGTCAGTCAACTCGAGATTGATCAGATCGAGCAAGATACGACTGAAATAAATCGTTAGATACATTCTCATTAATGAGTCTCAAAATGACAAGAAAAATCAAAATGTCACAACTCTTCCCCCTTACAAAAATTTCGTCCTTGAAATTTACATTAAACCTAGTTACTCAAACAAATAGGGGTATTGACGCCTCATCATTTCCTCGCTTTCCCACGTAGCGCCTTCGGTTCCATGGTGCTCCCAAACAACTTTGACCAATGAAATCGTTTTATTCCTCAGAATTTGCTCTTTTCGGTCTTCGATCCTAACTGACTTCTCCATGTAGGATACTCCGTCATCCACTTCTATAACCTCATAGTCTAGCACATGCGTCGGGTCCGGTTCGTACTTCCGTATCATGGGCACATGGAAGACGTTGTACACTTGGGATAGATTAGGCGGTAAGGCCAGTCTGTAGGCTAAGGTCCCAATCCACTCCAGAATCTCAAATGGACTTACGTACCTTAGGCTCAGTTTTCCTTTCTTTCCAAATCGAGATAATCTCCTCATTGGCGACACCTTAAGGAAAACATGATCGCCTACTTGAAACTCCAAAGGCTTATGCTGTTTATCCGCATAACTCTTCTGACGACTCTGTGCCGTCTTCAATCTTTCCTGAATTATCTTTATCGCTTCCACCGATTGCTCTACTAACTCTGGGCCTGTAATGCTTTTTTCTCCAACTTATTCCCAGCAAATTGGGATTTTGCAAGCTCTTTCGTAAAGCGCTTCAAACGGTGCCATTCGAATGTTATGGTGATAGCTGCTATTATATGCGTACTCTACCAAATGCAGCTGATCCTCCTATCCACCTTTGAAGTCTATTATGCACACTCGCAACATATCCTCGAGCGTCTGAATTGTCCTCTCCGATTGTCCATCCGTTTGTGGATGGCATGCCGTGCTAAATTGCAGTCGAGTCCTCGTGACACCTTGAAGACTTTTCCAGAAGTTCGCTGTGAACTTGGGGTCTCTATCTGATGTGATCGTCACGGGTACTCCATGTAGTCTCACTATCTGCTGCATATACAACTCGGCACATCTATCCATCGAGAAATCCTTTCGTATAGGAATGAAGTGTGCAGACTTGGTCAACCTGTCCACGACTACCCAAATAGAATCATGGCCTCTCTAGCTCCTTGGGATTCCCATCACAAAATCCATCGTTACGTGATCCCCATTTCCATTCAAGAATTTCTAGTGGTTGTAATAATCCACCAAGCTTACAGTGTTGGGCTTCACCTGCTGGCATGTCAAGCACTTTGCCACGTACTTCGCTACATCCACTTTCATCCCGTTCCACCAATAATATTGACGCAAGTTCTGATACATCTTCGTGTTTCTTGGGTGAATACTATAATTGCTCCTATGAGCCTCTGATAAAATCCTTTCCCTGAGTTCTTCGTCCTTTGGCACGCATAAACGCCCTTGAAATTTCAGAATTCCATCCTCTAACACTTGGAATTCTGATTTTCTTTTTGTCGCGTCCATCTTCAGGATTTTCTGAATTTCTGGGTCCGTATGCTGCAAGGCTTTTATCTTTTCTTGGACCTTAGGTTCTACTCTCAGTGTGGCCATGAAACTGGATAGTTGATAGACTTCCAATCTGAACTCAGAATCCCTTAAGTTCTCAAATAACGACCACCCTTTTACTAGTAGACAGGCAATACTCGATTTTCGACTGAGCGCATCCGCGACTCTGTTTGCCTTCCCAGGGTGATACAATATGTCGCAATCATAATTCTTAAGTAGCTCCATCCATCGACGCTGCCTCAAATTTAGTTCCTTCTGGGAAAATAAATATTTCAAGCTTTAGTGGTCAGTGTAAATCTGGAACTTCTCGCCACACAAATAATGCCTCCAGATTTTCAGAGCAAAGATGATCGCTGCTAATTCTAAATCGTGAGTCGGATAGTTCATTTCCTGCGGTCTTAGCTGTCGGGACGCGTAGGCCATTATTCTTCCATGTTACATTAGCACACATCCTAGTCCCTTTAGCGAAGCATCGCTATATATCTAATAACCTCCAGGCTTTGATGGGATTGTCAATACCGGTACGGTTGTCAACCGATGCTTGAGCTCTTGGAAACTTCTTTCGCACTTATCCGTACATTCGAACCTCGTTTCTTTCTTAGTCAATCTCGTCAGTGGCATAGTTATGGATGAAAACTTCTCCACGAAACGTTTGTAATATCCTGTCAATCCTAAGATACTTCAGACTTCCGTGACCATAATAGGCCTAGGTCAACTTGTTATAGCTTCGATTTTCGCAGGATCCACCGCAATTCCTTCTCCTGACACAACATGGCCAAGAAATGCCACTTTATTCAGCCAGAACTCGCATTTGCTAAACTTAGCGTAGAACGAGTGTTCCCTCAGGGTTTGTAAAATAATCCTTAGATGCTCTTCGTGTTCTTCGTTACTCCTTGAGTAAATCAGGATATCGTCAAGAAAAACTATGACAGATCTATCCAAGAATTCCTTGAACACCTGATGCATCAAGTCCATAAATGCAGCTGGAGCATTGGTCAATCCAAAAGGCAGCACAGTGAATTCGTAATGACCATACACTGTCCTAAAAGCTGTCTTAGGTATGTCTTCTTTCTTAATTCTCAACTGGTGATACCCGGTCCTCAGGTCAATCTTAGAGAATACCGCAGCTCCTTGCAACTGATCAAATAGGTCATCAATCCTTGGCAGTGGGTATTTACTCTTCACAGTCACTTGATTCAACTGTTTGTAATCGATGCATAGACGTAGAGCCCCATCCTTTTTCCTTACAAACAACACCAGCGCTCCCCACGGTGAAGTACTCAGTCGAATAAATTATTTATCCAGTAATTCTTGCATTTGCACCTTTAACTCCTTCAGTTTGGATAATGACATCCTATAGGATGCCTTCGAGATTGGCTCCGTTCCGAGAGCTAAGTCAATCATGAATTCTATCTTTCGCTCTGGTGGCAACCCTAGCAACTTTTAAGGAAATATGTCAGGAAACTCACACACTACCGGATACTTTCTAGTTTAGGCTTCTCGGTAGTCGTGTCCATAACTACGACTAAATACACCTGACATCCTTCAGTTATCAACTTCGTCACTTCAAGGGACTAGACTAAAGGAATCGAGGTTTCTCCTTGACTTCCCACGAATTCGAAACTAGGGCGACCTTCTGGATAGAAACGAATTATCCTACTATCACAATGCACTACTGCCCCCTGTTTACCCAACCAGTCCATTCCTATGATCAAATCAAAGTCATACATGGGCAACACAGCTAAATCGATACTCTCTTTACTACCACCAATTATGATCCTACAATCAGCACAGCCCAACGAAACCAGCACATTATCTTTCAACGGGGTGGCAACATGCAGAATCACACTCAACGGTTTTAACTTCATATCAACCAATTCAGCAAACCGAGCAGACACAAACGAGTGTGATGTGCCAAGATCAAACAAAGCATACACAGCTTGGTCACACAAATTAACCGTACCTTTGATCACGCCTGGTGTTTCTTCTGCTTCCCTGCGGGCTACTGTATAAACTCTCCCCTGAGCTAGGGGTCGGTTCTGATCAATTTGGGGAGTGGCAGCCGACGGTCCAACCTGTGGTCGCTGCCGTTGAGGTCTATTCGCTGGAGCTTGGTTCAAGCATGTCTTCATCTGATGGCCCATCTTACCACACTTGAAGCACGCTCCGAAGAATATTGCCGGGCAAGGTCTATTACCATGCCTTCTACCACAGAGGCGACAGCTCCAGTTCATGGGGTTCGGCGGCTCCACAATATTCTTTCTTATCGGAGGGACAAAGCACCTATTGCAAGTCATTGGTCTCTTACCAATCTAGTGATTATCTCTGAATGAATTGAACCACGATCCAAATGCGACATTCCTCTCCTTCAAGTCCCTCTCAATCATTTGTCCCCATTCATAGATTTCTTTATAGGTCCTCAAGTTCAAGGCTATCATCTGGCTGTGAAACTCAGGCCTTAGTCTATCTAGAAACCTCTGCGTTTTCTTCGGGGGATCTTCTACCGATCGAGGTGTGTACCTTGACAGCCTAGAGAATTCAGCTTCATACTGATCTATGGTCAGCTGATTCTGACGCAGCTGTAAGAACTCCACTAGCTTCCTTTCCCGGGCTGTCTCGGAGAAATACTTGTCATTGAATGCCGCAGTAAAGGCATTCCAGGTTAAAGCCGTTCCTTTTGGAAAGACTCCATTCTTAGTGACAGTCCACCAATCATTTGCGGTACCTTCCAACTGATACACCGCTAATAGCACTTTCTCTTTGTCCGTGCATCTCAAGACTCCAAAGGCCTTCTCCAGTTTTTCGATCCATCTTGGTGCTAGTTCGGGGTCTCTAGTCTCATCAAATTGGGTTGGCTTCAGTTTGATAAATTATTCGACCAGTTGGCCCATCTGCCTGGCCACAACAATTTCTTCTTAGGCATTCACTGTCCCATTGCCCTGGTCGTAATCGCCATTGTTTCCATTGCCCCCATTATTGCTGTTATTGGCGTTGACGGCAGCTATTGCGGCTCCTACCGCTTGAGCTATGGTAGCATCCCTATCTTGGGTCTGCCTGTCGATGAGGTCGCCAATTCTTTCGAGTGCTCTCAGTACTCCGTCTATTCTCGGGTCTTCCGCCACAAGTGGCCTCGAATTAAAGGCTTCGCTCCTGGGCCTTCCAGGTCTCTTAGACGGATTACTCAGTCTTATATGTTTCTACTGAGCCTGGTCCACCACAATTTCATCAAGGAGTTAGTAACTCATTCATCCAACTAAGTCTAGAGCTACCAAACTATGCCTTAATAGAAACAGTCACAATACAACAACCTTCTACACAACAAATTCCACAGACACTTCAATAAGCAGTTCATGACTATTCCTCAATCCCGTCTACTCTAATGGTTCACCAAAACTAACCATGCTCATTCACTTAACAGACTAGAATTCGAAAATGACTTTCAGCGCTAAACATGGAACTTCATCCTCGTATATCACCATAATCCTGCCAAGGCCAAATGCCAATCACATGCACCAAGTCATATGCCATGCATCTCGTGCCTTATTTTAGTAAGTCTCCTAAGGTCTCGCTACCCGTTCTTGTCTCAACTTAATTCTCCTCATCACTCCAATCCTCAATCAATTTTAGATTGAGCTGACCTTGCTTTGATACCAAACCAACGGGGATGTCACGCCCTACGCTCCGGGTATGAGCGCGCAACTCTCTCAAGGTCCTAGAATTCACATGGGTCGAGAGATAAACCATATCGATGGCAAGAGGAAGCAATAATATACAAACTCCTCCGTACAATAATAAAAAGGGACCTGGGTAACTAGAGTACCAATAGATACATAAACTCTCAAAAGTTCATACAAGAGTACTGGCAAACTAAACATGCTGGTTAGTAGGGGTGGTATGACTAGTACAAAAGATAGTCATCACTACTCCCAAAAAGAGACAGACATCGAGGTCACTATCAAAATATCAGATCAGAAACAGAAACTCCTAAGTCGAGCCGTTGGAGTCATTAGTCTCCCTAACCTCCTCAGTGGGCTCGTATTCCGAGAGGGTCTCCGAGCAAACCTCCATGGTGTCCTCCAACATCTCGTCAACTATGGCTCCACCAAATCATCCTCGGTAGCTTCGATCTCGATGACCTCGTCGGTGTCCTCTAAGGTCGGGGTCCTCTTAAGAATGTTCCTCGAGCCGGCTATTGACCCCTTAGCCTATACCGAATCTCGATAGGGACGACACTAACTAGGGAAAACCCACGGGGCACCTCAGTGGGCTTAAGTGGCCCCGTAGAAACATCCCCTACCTTTCTAAACCAGGCCCCACACCTATTAGGCATCCAACTGCTGCCACACTTGTCAACCCAGACTATGGTGCATTTCCTAACATACACAGTTCTCTGTCCGTTCAGGAACTCCTCAAAATATATCGACATCACTTTCGGGTCACCAAATCTGATGGGCAACATGATCACGACCTAAGATCTGAAAATAGGGTCCCACAACGGGGTGAGATTTACATCTTAGTAAGGTAGGTCCTAACCCTAGATTAGGCTGACCGTACACTCAAGCAAATGCAATCAAGGACAAACACACATGCAATCACATGAGATATTCAACGGTCTTTAAACAACATGCGGATGAAACGAGTGTCAAGCATGTAGTCATGGTACCATATCACATCACTAGAATCAAACGCACATTGCCATGCAAAATCACCCTTTCTACCCTTCCAGTCTTCCTCATTTTCACGTCCGCGTTTAGAACGCCTCAAGCTTGGTCTGCGTAAATACTCCTCCGACCATCACATTGACAAACTCGCGTAAACGCATCAGGTTTTCAATTTCACTCCAGGCCTGTGTCGACACATCTAAAACTTCGTCCTACGTTTCAATGCATCAAGACTATGGCCATTTCAACCCCGCGTCTTGTATGCCTTAGGGTATCGTTCAACTCAAACCCCGTGCCTCAGTGCCTCAGGGTATCCATCCACACAACCCCGTGTCTCAACGCCTCAGGGTGTCACAATTTCTCAGACATGCCAAATGCTCATTTCAATTCATAATACATGATCAAATGCAAACTCATGCAATGAGCAACACATCTATGGCATGCGAGACATTTAAATTCAACATTCAAATACGACAATCAATTCATGACACAACCATTGTCAAGCATTCAGGCTATTCACATCTCTCAAGGATGCACAAAGGACAATCTCACCACAAACTTCTAAAAATCAATCTCATTCAAACTCAATTTCCTCAATTGAGTCCAATCCTCCTAGCCAAGGTTTAGAAACTCCTTACCTCAAGCTTAATTCAACAAAATTTTCCTTCCAAGCACTTCAATGGTTCAGTCCAATTATCCCAAGAACAAGTCAATCGTGCAACCTAAGGAAATTCATCCAATCGTTAATTTTTCTTGCTCAATTCGCTAATCCATGAAACATAAACCTTATTGACGTGTTCATCGACATCCTAGCACATCTCAATGATGAATTTGAGACTCAATTTCAACACCAATAGCCTCCCACAGATTCGGTATGCACAGAACCGAAATAGGGCATTTTCGATTCTGTGCATATCTCAACCAATTAGCCCTTAAACTAACTTAAATCCTCAATTTATCCACTAATCTACTTGCTAATATGTAGGTCTAGGGTTTGGGGAGCTTCACCGAAAATTTGAAGCCAAGGTGACGTCGGGAAGTCCTTGAACGGCGTCGGTTCCTTCGGATCTTCAACCAGTCAGTTTTTATCCTTCAAACACAAGACCCATTTGGGGTCAAAGCTCCATCAAATTCATCCAAACCTTTTACCATGGTTCATCCTACATGTCTTCTATATGTCCACAAAATTTGGCAGAAAGAATCAAAGGTTTCGAGGTCTTACGAAGTCTAAACAGAGGCTTACCTCCAGCTGCAATGGTTTTCGTCGACTTTCGGAAGAATGGCCGGCTGGGACTCCTCAGCGGGTCAAATGACTTGATTCTACTAGGAGGATGTCGGTAAGAGGATGCGGAAGGGGCTGGTGGTGAGTTCGGGTCCAGGCGGTAGCCGGAGGTGGCGGTCGACGGTGGCAAACAGGCGAGCAGCGGCTGGTCGGCTGGAGCTCTCTCTCGACGAAGAGGAAGAGAAGAAGAATAAGATGATCAACAGATTGGTGGGGGGTCCGACTAAAGAGAGAGAGAGAGGGTGAGGCATATACATAAATGGCTTGGTCAACTTGATTGAATGGTAGGTTAAAAGTGTCTCCATCTACATCAAGGCTTAATCCTTTGACACTTGTCCAAGGGTCAATCAATGCCCATCCAAGAGCTGTTATTTCCTCTAATTTTGGGCAGCCTTAGGGTGTGGTTAATGACCAAAATGCCCTTATCCAATTATAAATACAAGGCCAAGGCTTAAGGGGCAAAATGATAATTTAACCCTTGACGTCTAGAACATCGTTTTTCTAATACTAATTTTCTTCGATAAGGCGACGACCAATCCAATTATAATGTTGGAATCCTTGATTCTCCATTTTCTAATTTCGAGACTCATTTCTGAATCATTTCTCTATCAGACGTGGTTCCAGCCTATCTCGAACTGACGGATAGTTTTTGTAGACGTTATGCGTATCGACCTTGTGATTCATATCAAAATTAGGGCTCATCAATTTATGGCGACTTTGGTTGTCATGTAATTGTGAGGGTATATCACTAGTTCCGACAGTCTCGATCATCAATGTTCGATTTAGGAAAATTTTGCAAATTATACATTGGTTAAGCGGCATCACCCGTGCTCCAATCGTATAACGCTAGCAATGCATTTCTTAATCATTCTTAAATCGACCCTTTTATGGCTCTAAATGTCCCCTCGACAATTCTTATGGTCAAAATGCTATTTCCTATTCGAGTTCCCTAGGTCCACTTACCTTACCTCGCGTTAGCCTTCCCCTTTTGATCAGTTAACTCGAGATTGATCAGATTCGAGCGAGATACGACTGAAATACATTGTTAGATACATTCTCATTTGTGACATTCTGATTTCCCAGTGATTTTCAAACTCATTAATGAGAAGTATATCTAGTGATATGTTTTAGTAATATCTCACTTGAATCTGATCAATTCGAGTAGACAGACCAAAAGAGAAAGGCTAATGCGAGACAAGATACGTGGACCTAAGGAATTCGAATAGGAAATGGTGTTTTGACCATAAGAATTGTCTAGGGGACATTTATAGCCATAAAAGGCTAATCTAAGGATGATTAAGGGATGCATTGCTAGCGTTATACGATTGGAGCGCGGGTGATGCCACTTAACCAACGTATGATTTGCAAAATTTTTCTAAATCGGACAGTGACGATCGAGACCATAGGAATTAGTGATAAACCCTCACAATTACATGACAATCAAAGTTGCCACGAATTGTCGAGCCCTAAATGTCATATGAATCATAGGATCGATACGCGTAAAGTCTGCAAAAACTGCCCTTCGATTCGGGATAGGCTGAAACCACGTCTGATAGAGAAAACAATTAGAAATGAGTCTTGAAAATTGAAAATGGAGAATCAAGAATTCCAACGTCATGTCTGGATTGGCTGTTGCATTATCAAAGAATATTGAAACGAGAAAAATGACGTTTCGGACGTTGGGGGTGAAATTACCATTTTACCCCTCAAAGCTTTAGCCTTGCTTATGCAATTGAAGAAGGGCATTTTGGTCTTTTATTTCCCCCAAGAGCCATTGAAAATTGGGAGAGAGCATGGCCATTGGATCACCCTTGATTGACACTTAGGACATGTGTCAATGGATGAGCTAAAGAGTGGTCTTGTCCACTATTACCCAACTACCATTCTTCCCTTTGACTTGAGGATTGAATATAGCCGCTTCTCTCTCTTCTTGGCTAGCCATACACCTCATCTCCATCGAAACTTCTTCTTCCTCTCCTTCAAATTGCCGTGAACCCCTACCGCCGACAGCTTCTGTGCTGCTCGTTCGCCAGCTCCGACGACCCCCTTCGGCCACCGCCTGGACTCTGGCTGATAATACCCTCCTAGCTTAGCCTCTTGCCGACCTCCTCGAAGTGGAAGCGCGTCGATTGAGCCACCGAGGAGCTCCGACAAACCATTCTCTCAGAAGCCGATGGAAACCGACACAATATGAGGTAGGCAGAATTTCTGACCCTTTAGGACCTCGAAATGTTGGAATTTCGACGACGACATGACCTCAAATCTTTGATGAGACTCTTAGACCCTTAGATAGACATGTTAACAAGTAGGTTAGTGATTAAATGATGGAATTGGAGTAGGTTAAGTGCTGGATATGCTCGGTTTACATAGAACCGAACATAGCTCGGTTCGGTTCTGTGCAAACCGATTCTATGGGGGCTAATGATTGTTGATTTTGAGTCTCAAATTGGTGATTGAGACATGCTAGGATGATGAGGATTGTGTTATGGAGGTTTGTGATTCATAGATGGGTGAATTGGACAAGAGAAATTGACAATTGGTTGGAATTACATAGGTTGCGTGGTGGGTTTATCCTTGGACCATTGAGGCTGAATTGTGAGGGCTTGAGGAGAGGATTTTTGTGGCATCAAGCTTGAGGTAAGGGAATCCTAAACTTAGGATAGGAAGATTGGACTCAATTGGGTGAGTGGGGCGATAATTTGATTGATTTGTGAGAGATTCCAAGATGAATGTTCTTGGTGCGTCCTAAGATGGTATAGGGGATTAATGTGTGCTAATGCTTGTGTTTGAATTACCTGCCATGTCTGAGTGTCACTTTGATTGTCTTGTATGCCATGGGTGTATGATTGTGCTTGAGTTGCACATTGGATTATGAGTACGAAAGGAATTGAGAATCATGGTATGAGTGTACATGGCGAGACCCTGATGCGTATGAGACACGGGGTGGTGGAAATGAGTACCTTGAGGCGCTGAGGCGCGGGGTTGGAATTTTGTGGGGCCCTGATGAGTAGGAGACGCGGGGTTGAGAAGGCCACAGTCCTGATGCGTTGAAACGCGGGACAGAGATGTGATGTGTCGATACTGGCTTGGAGTATCATTGAAATCTAATGTGTTTACGTTGGTTGTCAATGACGGTTTGATACGTTTACGCTGACCGAGCCTGATTTGTTCTAAACGCGGGCATGAGAATGAGGCAGGTAGGGAAAGGGTGGTTGAGGTGATGTGGTAGGGCTACTTGTGCATAATCATCTGAATGTGTTATGATGCCATAAATGTATGTCTGCCATCTGCGTGTCGTTATCTATAATTGCCTTGTCTCGTATGTCTATGAGTTTGAATTATTGGGGCATGTGATTGCCTGAGTGGACGGTCGGCCTAACCTAGGGTTAGGATTCTTTTACTAAGATGTAAATCTCACCCCGTTGGGGACCCTTATTTTTACAGATCCTAGGTCCTGACGATGTGGCCTATACGTTTTGGTGACCCTAAGGAGATGTCCACCTATTTTGATGAGTTCCTTGACGGGTAGGGAACCATTTATGTTAGAAAGTGTACCGTAGTTTGGGTAGATGAGGGTAGTACTAGTTGGAAGCCTCACAGGTATGAGGCCTGATTCAGAAATGTCGGGAATGTGTCTACCGGGCCGTTGAAGTCCAATGAGGTGCCGTAGGGAGTTGTCCCTAGTTGGTACAACCCCACCCGAGACTTAGAACAGGCTGAGGGATTTGTTGCCGGATCAATGAATGGACTGGAGAGGACTCCGACTTTGGAGGAGATGGAGGAAGAGGTCATCGTGATCAAGGTGGCTGAGGAGGATCTCGTGGAGCCATCTGCTGAGGAGACTATGGAGGATACCATAGAGGTTCGCTCTGGACCTTATCGGAGCACGAGCACACGGAGGACGCTGAAGAGACCGGGGACTCCAGTAGCTCGTCTTAGGAGTTCCCAGCTCGTCAGTCGGTCTTTTGATGGCGACCCTGACCCTTTTTAAGAGTTGGTTGTTGATGATAGATCCCTTTTGTGTACTTACCCCGTCCCTCATGTTAGCGGATTTAGTAGCTCTGTATTTGTATGAATAGTTGGATATCATGTATGATAGTATTTGCGCTATCTAAGTCCACTTCATATTTTGTACGGAGGAGTTATTTCATTATTGCTTCTGCGTGCTTTGTATATTATACGTCTCTAGACTTATGTGTGGATCTTGAGACCACTAGAGATATTTGGGTTGCTTATAGGGAGTCGCGTGCTCGTGCCCGGGGCGCGGGGCGTGACATCCCCGTTTGCTTGGTATCAGAGCAAGGTCAGCTCGATCCAAAGTTGGTTGAGGATTGGAGTACTAAGGAGGATTAAGTTGGGACTTGGACGGTTAGCGAGACCTTATGAGACTGGTTAGGATAAGACATGGGGTGCATAGCATGTGACTCGACACTTATGAATGGCATTTGGCCTTGACAGGGTCATGGTAAAGCATGAGGATTCAGTTCTCTACTTGGTGTTGAAAGTCATTCATGGACTTTGGCCTGTTTAATGAATGAGTATGGTTGGTTTTAGTGAACCGTAGGAGTGAACGGAACTGAGAAATGACCATGTGCTGCTTGTTGAAGTGTCTTTGGAAATTGTTGTGTGCAGACTGTTATATTATGACTATTTCTGTTAAGGTATAGTTAGTAGCTCTGGACTTGGAAGAATGAGTAAGTACTAACCCATTGCTGAATTGTGGTGGATCAGGCTTAGTAAAGGATATAAGTATGAGCAACCCATCCAGGAGATTTGGAAGGTCCAGAGGCGGAGGCTCTAGCTCGAGGCCGCCTGTAGCGGAGGATCCAAGGATGGACGGAGTACTGAGGACACTGGAGAGAATTGGTGACCTGATTGACAAGCAGACCCAGGATCGGGATGCTGCCATAGCCCAGGCGGTAGGAGCCGCCATAGCTGCCGTCAACGCTAATAACGGCAACAACGGTGGCAATGGAAGCTAGGGTGAACTTAACCAGGGCAATGAGGCAGTGAATGCTCAGGAGGAAATTATCATGGCTAGATAGATTGGTCAGCTAGTGGAACAATTTATAAAGCTGAAGCCGACTCAATTTGATGGGACTAGAGATCCCGAGCTAGCACCTAGGTGGATTGAGAAGCTGGAGAAAGCTTTTGGGGTGCTGAGATGCAAAGATGAAGAGAAGGTGCTGCTAGTAGTGTACGAGCTGGAGGGTACGGCAAATGACTGGTGGGCCGCCACCAAGAATGGTGTTTTCCTTGAAGGAGTAGCCATGACCTGGGAAGCCTTTAAGACGACGTTCAACGACAAGTACTTCTCGAAGATAGCTAGGGAAAGGAAGCAGGTAGAATTCTTACAACTGCGTCAGAACCATTTGACAATAGACCAGTACTAGGCCGAGTTCTCTAGACTGTCGAGGTACGCACCTCGATCTGTAGAGGATCCCCCAAGAGAAAGCACGAAGATTTTGGGATGGTTTGAGACTTGAGCTTTATAGTCAGATGATAGCCCTGAACTTGAAGACTTATAAGGAGATCTATGAACGGGGCCAGATGATTAAAAGGGACTTGAAAGAGAGGAATACCGCAACTGGATCGCGGTTTACTCCATTCAGAGACAACTGCCAGATGGGCAAGAGATCGTGGCGGACAATAAGCGTTTTGTGCCTCCAGTAAGGGAAAATATCGCAAAGCAGCCAAACCCCATGAACTGGAGTTGCCGCCTTTGGGGCATAAGGCGTGGAATTGGGCCATGCCCGGTAAGGATTGGAGCTTGCTTTAAGTATGGTCAGTTGGGCCACCAGATAAGGACGTGCCCAAACCAAGCTCCGACGAGTCGAGCTCAAGGGCAGCGACCGCAAGCTGGATCGTCGACTGCCACTCCCCAGATAGAGCAGAATCGACCACTGGCTTAGGGAAGAGTATATGCAGTAGTCCACAGAGAGGCGGAGGAAGCGCTAGGCGTGGTCACAAGTACGGTTTACTTGTGCGATCAAGCTGCTTATGTATTGTTTAATCCTAGTGCCACGTATTCGTTTGTGTTTGCTCAGTTTGCTGAATTGGTGGGTATGAAGTTAAAACCGTTGAATATAACTCTGCATGTTGCCACTCTGTTAAAGGATAACATATTGGTTTCATTGGGATGTGTTGATTGTGAAATCATGATTGGAGGGAGTAAGGGAAGTATTGACTTAGCCGTATTACCCATGTATGATTTTGATGTGATCATAGGGATGGATTGACTAGGTAAGTAGGGGGCAGTGGTAGATTGTGGTAATAGGACAATTCGCTTTTACCCTGAAGGCCGCCTAGCTTTGAATTGGTAGGAAGTCGAGGAGGAATCTTGATTCCCTTAGTCTCATCTCTAGAAGTGACCAGGTTGATGTATAAGGGTGTCAGGCATACTTGGACACGGCTGTCAAAGAGCTAAAGTTAGAGGTATCTTGGTAGTGCGTGAATTTCCTGACGTGTTTCCCCAAGAGTTGCCAGGATTACCACCGGAGCGAGAGATGGAATTCGTGATCGAATTAGCTCCTAGAACAGAGTTGATTTCGAAGGTACCTTATAGAATGTCCTTGCCATAATTAAAGGAGTTAAAGGTGCAGACGTAGGAACTACTGGATAAGGGATTTATCCGACCGAGTGCTTCGTAGTGGGGAGCACCGGTGCTATTCGTAAGGAAGAAGGATGGATCTTTGCGTCTATGCATCGACTATAGGTAGTTGAACTAGGTAACTGTGAAGAACAAGTACCTACTGCCAAGAATTGATGATCTGTTTGATTAGTTGTAAGGAGTAGCAGTATTCTCAAAGATTGACTTGAGGACCGAGTATCACCAGTTGAAGATCAAGAAGGAAGACATACCTAAGACTACTTTTAAGACGAGATATGGTCACTATGAGTTTACAGTAATGCCTTTTGGATTAACCAATGCTCTAGCAACATTCATGGATTTAATGCATTGAGTATTTAAGGAATTCCAGGACATATTCGTCATAGTCTTTATTGACGATATTCTAATTTACTCGAGGAGTGACGTATAACATGAGGAGCACTTGAGGATTGTCCTACAGATTCTGAGGGAACACTCGCTATACGCTAAGTTGAGCAAATGCGAGTTCTGGCTGAATAAGGTAGCATTTCTTGGTCATGTGGTATATAGAGAAGGGATTGTAGTGGATCCTGCAAAAATCGAAGCGGTAACAAATTGGCCTAGGCCTACTACAGTCACTGAAGTCTGAAGTTTCTTGGGATTGGCAGGGTATTATAGACGATTTGTGGAGAAGTTTTCATCCATAGCCATCCCATTGACGAGGCTGACAAAAAAGGAAACAAGGTTTGAATGGACAGATAAGTGCGAGACGAGCTTCGAAGAGCTTCGAAGAGCTCAAACATCGATTGACGATCGCATCGGTGTTGACAATTCCATCAGGACCGTGAGGCTATGAGATTTACAGCGATGCCTCGCTGAAAGAACTGGGCTGTCTGTTGATGCGGCATGAAAGAGTAGTAGCCTACGCATCCCGACAGTTGAGACCACATGAAATGAACTACCCAACACATGATCTGGAATTAGTAGCGATCATATTCGCTTTGAAGATCTGGAGACACTACCTATGTGGCGAGAAGTTCCAGATTTTATCGACCACCAGAGCTTACAATATCTGTTCTTCTAGAAAGAGCTGATATGAGGCAGCGTCGGTGAATAGAGCTGCTCAAAGACAATGATTGTGATATACTGTATCACCATGGGAAAGCAAATAGAGTTGCAGATGCGCTTAGCCGGAAATCGAGCATCGCCTGTCTGCTGGTATGAAGTTGGTTGATGATCGAGGACCTGAGAGATTCTGAGTTTAGACTGGAAGTCTGCCAGTTGTCTAGCTTAATGGCTACATTGAGGGTAAAATCTGAGGTCCAGGAAGGAATAAAGGCCCTACAGCCTATGGACCTAGAGATTTAGAAGATCCTGGAGATGGAAGCGACAAAGAGGAAACCAGAGTTTCAGGTGTTAGAGGACGGAATTTTGAAGTTCTGAGGGCGACTATGTGTGCCAAAGGATGAAGGACTTAGGGAAAGGATCTTGTCAGAGACTCATAGGAGCAATTATAGTATCCACCCTAGGAGTACGAAAATGTATCAGAACTTGCGACAACGCTATTGGTGGAACGGAATAAAGGTAGATGTGGCGGAGGAAGCGCTAGGCGTGGTCACAGGTACGGTTTACTTGTGCGATCAAGCTGCTTATGCATTGTTTAATCCTAGTGCCACGCATTCGTTTGTGTTTGCTCAGTTTGCTGAATTGGTGGGTATGAAGTTAAAACCGTTGAATATAACTTTGCATGTTGCCACTCCGTTAAAGGATAACATATTGGTTTCATTGGGCTGTGTTGATCGTGAAATCATGATTGGAGGGAGTAAGGGAAGTATTGACTTAGCCGTATTACCCATGTATGATTTTGATGTGATCATAGGGATGGATTGACTAGGTAAGTAGGGGGCAGTGGTAGATTGTGGTAATAGGACAATTCGCTTTTACCCTGAAGGCCGCCTAGCTTTGAATTGGTAGGAAGTCGAGGAGAAATCTCGATTCCCTTAGTCTCATCTCTAGAAGTGACCAGGTTGATGTCTGAAGGGTGTCAGGCATACTTGGACACGGTTGTCAAAGAGCTAAAGTTAGAGATATCTTGGTAGTGCGTGAATTTCCTGACGTGTTTCCCCAAGAGTTGCCAGGATTACCACCGGAGCGAGAGATGGAATTCGTGATCGAGTTAGCTCCTAGAACGGAGTTGATTTCGAAGGTACCTTATAGAATGTCCTTGCCATAATTAAAGGAGTTAAAGGTGCAGATGTAGGAAATGCTGGATAAGGAATTTATCCGACCGAGTGCTTCGTAGTGGGGAGCACCGGTGCTATTCGTAAGGAAGAAGGATGGATCTTTGCATCTATGCATCGACTATAGGTAGTTGAACTAGGTAACTGTGAAGAACAAGTACCTACTGCCAAGAATTGATGATCTGTTTGATTAGTTGTAAGGAGTAGCAGTATTCTCAAAGATTGACTTGAGGACCGAGTATCACCAGTTGAAGATCAAGAAGGAAGACATACCTAAGACTGCTTTTAGGACGAGATATGGTCACTATGAGTTTACAGTAATGCCTTTTGGATTAACCAATGCTCTAGCAACATTCATGGATTTAATGCATTGAGTATTTACGGAATTCCAGGACATATTCGTCATAGTCTTTATTGACGATATTCTAATTTACTCGAGGAGTGACGTATAACATGAGGAGCACTTGAGGATTGTCCTGCAGATTCTGAGGGAACACTCGCTATAAGCTAAGTTGAGCAAATGCGAGTTCTGGCTGAATAAGGTAGCATTTCTTGGTCATGTGGTATCTAGAGAAGGGATTGTAGTGGATCCTGCAAAGATCGAAGCGGTAACAAATTGGCCTAGGCCTACTACAGTCACTGAAGTCTGAAGTTTCTTGGGATTGGCAGGGTATTATAGACGATTTGTGGAGAAGTTTTCATCCATAGCCATCCCATTGATGAGGCTGACAAAAAAGGAAACAAGGTTTGAATGGACAGATAAGTGCGAGACGAGCTTCGAAGAACTTCGAAGAGCTCAAACATCGATTGACGATCGCATCGGTGTTGACAATTCCATCAGGACCGTGAGGCTATGAGATTTACAGCGATGCCTCGCTGAAAGGACTGGGCTGTCTGTTGATGCGGCATGAAAGAGTAGTAGCCTACGCATCCCGACAGTTGAGACCACATGAAATGAACTACCCAACACATGATCTGGAATTAGTAGCGATCATATTCGCTTTGAAGATCTGGAGACACTACCTATGTGGCGAGAAGTTCCAGATTTTATCGACCACCAGAGCTTACAATATCTGTTCTTCTAGAAAGAGCTGATATGAGGCAGCGTCGGTGAATAGAGCTGCTCAAAGACAATGATTGTGATATACTGTATCACCATGGGAAAGCAAATAGAGTTGCAGATGCGCTTAGCCGGAAGTCGAGCATCGCCTGTCTGCTGGTACGAAGTTGGTTGATGATCGAGGGCCTGAGAGATTCTGAGTTTAGACTGGTAGTCTGCCAGTTGTCCAGCTTAATGGCTACATTGAGGGTAAAACCTGAGGTCCAGGAAGGAATAAAGGCCCTACAGCCTATGGACCTAGAGATTTAGAAGATCCTGGAGATGGAAGCGACAAAGAGGAAACCAGAGTTTCAGGTGTTAGAGGACGGAATTTTGAAGTTCTGAGGGCGACTATGTGTGCCAAAGGATGAAGGACTTAGGGAAAGGATCTTGTCAGAGACTCATAGGAGCAATTATAGTATCCACCCTAGGAGTACGAAAATGTATTAGAACTTGCGACAACGCTATTGGTGGAACGGAATGAAGGTAGATGTGGCGGAGGAAGCGCTAGGCGTGGTCACAGGTACGGTTTACTTGTGCGATCAAGCTGCTTATGCATTGTTTAATCCTAGTGCCACGCATTCGTTTGTGTTTGCTCAGTTTGCTGAATTGGTGGGTATGAATTTAAAATCGTTGAATATAACTCTGCATGTTGCCACTCCATTAAAGGATAACATATTGGTTTCATTGGGCTGTGTTGATTGTGAAATCATGATTGGAGGGAGTAAGGGAAGTATTGACTTAGCCGTATTACCAATGTATGATTTTGATGTGATCATAGGGATGGATTGACTAGGTAAGTAGGGGGCAGTGGTAGATTGTGGTAATAGGACAATTTGCTTTTACCCTGAAGGCCGCCTAGCTTTGAATTGGTAGGAAGTCGAGGAGGAATCTCGATTCCCTTAGTCTCATCTCTAGAAGTGACCAGGTTGATGTCTGAAGGGTGTCAGGCATACTTGGACACAGCTGTCAAAGAGCTAAAGTTAGAGGTATCTTGGTGGTGCGTGAATTTCCTGACGTGTTTCCCCAAGAGTTGCCAGGATTACCACCGGAGCGAGAGATGGAATTCGTGATCGAGTTAGCTCCTAGAACGGAGTTGATTTCGAAGGTACCTTATAGAATGTCCTTGCCATAATTAAAGGAGTTAAAGGTGCAGATGTAGGAACTGCTGGATAAGGGATTTATCCGACCGAGTGCTTCGTAGTGGGGAGCGCCGGTGCTATTTGTAAGGAAGAAGGATGGATCTTTGCGTCTATGCATCGACTATAGGTAGTTGAACTAGGAAACTATGAAGAACAAGTACCCACTGCCAAGAATCGATGATCTGTTTGATTAGTTGTAAGGAGTAGCGGTATTCTCAAAGATTGACTTGAGGACCGAGTATCACCAGTTGAAGATCAAGAAGGAAGACATACCTAAGACTGCTTTTAGGACGAGATATGGTCACTATGAGTTTACAGTAATGCCTTTTGGATTAACCAATGCTCTAGCAGCATTCATGGATTTAATGCATTGAGTATTTAAGGAATTCCAGGACATATTCGTCATAGTCTTTATTGACGATATTCTAATTTACTCGAGGAGTGACGTATAACATGAGGAGCACCTGAGGATTGTCCTGTAGATTATGAGGGAACACTCGCTATACGCTAAGTTGAGCAAATGCGAGTTCTGGCTGAATAAGGTAGCATTTCTTGGTCTTGTGGTATCTAGAGAAGGGATTGTAGTGGATCCTGCAAAGATCGAAGCGGTAACAAATTGGCCTATGCCTACTACAGTCACTGAAGTCTGAAGTTTCTTGGGATTGGCAGGGTATTACAGACGATTTATGGAGAAGTTTTCATCCATAGCCATCCCATTGACGAGGCTGACAAAAAAGGAAACAAGGTTTGAATGGACAGATAAGTGCGAGACGAGCTTCGAAGAGCTCAAACATCGATTGACGATCGCATCGATGTTGACAATTCCATCAGGACCGGGAGGCTATGAGATTTACAGCGATGCCTCGCTGAAAGGACTGGGTTGTCTGTTGATGCGGCATGAAAGAGTAGTAGCCTAAGCATCCCGACAGTTGAGACCACATGAAATGAACTACACAACACATGATCTGGAATTAGTAGCGATCATATTCGCTTTGAAGATCTGGAGACACTACCTATGTGGCGAGAGTTCCAGATTTTATCGACCACCAGAGCTTACAATATCTGTTCTTCTAGAAAGAGCTGATATGAGGCAGCGTCGGTGAATAGAGTTGCTCAAAGACAATGATTGTGATATACTGTATCACCCTGGGAAAGCAAATAGAGTTGCAGATGCGCTTAGCCGGAAGTCGAGCATCGCCTGTCTGCTGGTACGAAGTTGGTTGATGATCGAGGGCTTGAGAGATTCTGAGTTTAGACTGGAAGTCTGCCAGTTGTCCAGCTTAATGGCTACATTGAGGGTAAAACCTGAGGTCCAGGAAGGATTAAAGGCCTTACAGCCTATGGACCCAGAGATTTAGAAGATCCTAGAGATGGAAGTGACAAAGAGGAAACCATAGTTTCAGGTGTTAGAGGACGGAATTTTGAAGTTCTGAGGGCGACTATGTGTGCCAAAGGATGAAGGACTCAGGGAAAGGATCTTGTCAGAGACTCATAGGAGCAATTATAGTATCCACCCTAGGAGTACGAAAATGTATCAGAACTTGCGACAACGCTATTGGTGGAACAGAATGAAGGTAGATGTGGCGAAATATGTGGCTAAGTGTTTGACATGCCAGCAAGTGAAAGGGCAGCATTATAAGCCTAGAGGACCATTACAATAGCTAGAAATTCCGGAATGGAAGTGGGAGCATATAATTATGGATTTTGTGATAGGATTCCGGAGGAGTTAGAGAGGTTACGACTCTATATGGGTAATCGTGGACAGATTGACCAAGTCCGCCCACTTCATTCTTGTGCGAAAGGATTTCGCAATGGATAGGTACGCCGAGCTGTACATGAGGCAAGTCGTGAGACTACATGGAGTGCTTGTAACAATTATGTCTGTTAGAGATCCCAAGTTCACGGCAAACTTTTGGAAAAGCCTGCAAGATGCTATGGGAACCCGACAGTAGTTTAGCACTACGTACCATCCACAGACAGATGGATAGTCAAAAAGGACGATTCAGACGCTTGAGGATATGCCGCGAGCATGCGTCATAGATTTTAAAGGTGGATGGGAAGATCAGCTACATTTGGTGGAATTTGCGTACAATAATAGCTACCAGCAGGGTATCTAGATGGCCCCATTCGAAGCACTCTATGGAAAAGCCTGCAGAACCCCGATTTGTTGGGATGAGGTTGGAGAAAGAAGTATCACATGCCTAGAGTTGGTAGAATAATCGGTGGAGGCGGTAAAGATAATTCGGGATAGACTGAAGACGGCGCAGAGTCGTCAGAAGAGTTATGCAGATAAGCGGTGTAAGCCTTTGAAATTTCAAGTAGGCGGTCATGTCTTCCTCAAGGTGTCGCCGCTGAGAGGTTTATCGCGATTTGGAAAGAAGGGAAAACTGAGCCCAAGGTACGTAGGTCCATTTGAGATATCGGAGTGGATTGGGATCTTGGCCTACGGGCTTGCCTTGCCGCCTAATCTATCCCAGGTGCATAATGTTTTCCATGTATCAATGCTACGGAAAGATGAACTAGATTCGACACATGTGCTGGATTACGAAGTTATCGAGTTGGACGATAGGGTATCTTACGTGGAGAGGCCGATCATAATTGAAGACCGGAAGGAGCAAATCCTCAGCAATAAGAAAATTCCATTGGTCAAGGTGGTATGGGAACACCATGGAACCAAAGGCGCCACGTGATAAAACGAAGAGATGATGAGGCGACAACACCCCCATTTATTTGAGTAATTAAGTTTGATGTAAATTTCGGGGATGAAATTTTTGTAAGGGGGAAGAGTTGTGACATTCTGATTTCCCGGTCATTTTCAGACTCATTAAATTAGAAGTATATCTAGTGATGTGTTTCAGTAATATCTCGCTCGAATCTGATCAATTCGAGTAAACTGATCAAAAGGGAAAGGCTAATGCGAAACGAGATACGTGGACCTAGGAAATTCGAATAGGAAATGACATTTTGACCATAAGAATTGTCGAGGGGACATTTAGAGCCATAAAAAGCCGATTTAAGGACAAATAAGGGATGCATTGCTAGCGTTATACGATTGGAGCGCGGGTGATGCCACTTAACCAACGTATGATTTGTAAAATTTTCCTAAATCGGACAGTGATGATCGAGACCATAGGAACTAGTAGTAGACCCTTATAATTACATGACAACCAAAGTCGCCACGAATTGACTAGTCCTAAATGTGATATGAATTACAGGGTCAATACGCATAAAATGTGCAAAAGTCGCCCGTCGGTTCGGGATAGGCTGGAACCACGTCTGATAGAGAAAATAATTAGAAACAAGTCTTGAAAATTGAAAATGGATAATCAAGAATTCCAACTTCATGTTTGGATTGGCCATCGCCTTATTAAAGAATATTGGAACGAGAAAAACGACGTTCCGGACGTCGGGGGTAAAATTACCATTTCCCCCTCAAAGCTTTAGCCTTGCTTATGCAATTGAAGAAGGGCATTTTGATCTCTTATTTTTTCCAAGAGCCACCGAAAATTGGGAGAGAGCATGGCCATTGGATCACCCTTGATTGACACTTAGGACTTGTGTCAATGGATGAGCTAAAGAGTGGTCTTGTCCACTATTACCCACCTACCATTCTTCCCTTTGACTTGAGGATTGAATATAGCCTCTTCTCTCTCTTCTTGGCCAGCCATACACCCCATCTCCGCTAAAACTTCTTCTTCTTCATCTCCTTCAAACTGCCGCGAACCCCTGCCGTCGATAGATTCTGTATCGCCCGTTTGCCAGCTCTGACGACCCCCTCTGGCCACCGCCTAGACTCCGGCCGACCACAACCTCCTAGCTTAGCCTCTTGCTGACCTCCTCGAAGTGGAAGTGCGTTGATTGAGCTACCGAGGAGCTCCAGCCAACCATTCTTCCTGGAGCCGATGGAAACTGACACAATTTGAGGTAGGCAGAATTTCTGACCTTAGGACCTCGAAATATTGGAGTCTTGTGACCAAATTTTGTGGATATCTAAGGGACTCGTCTAGTGATCTTTGGTAAAAAGTTGAGCTTATTTTGATGGAGTTTTGACCCCAAATGGGTTTTGTGAATATTGGACAGAAACTACCGGCTTGCAGTCTTGAAGGAGCCGGCGACTTTTGAAGGAATTCCGACGACGACACGACCTCAAATATTCAGTACTCTTAGACCCTTAGATAGACATGTTAACAAGTAGGTTAGTGATTAAATGGTGGAATTGGAGTAGGTTAAGGGCTGGATGTGCTCGGTTTACACAGAACTGAACATAGCCCGGTTCGGTTCTGTGCAAACCGATTCTGTTGGGGCTGATGATTGTTGATTTTGAGTCTCAAATTGGTGATTGAGACATGCTAGGATGATGAGGATTGTGTTATGGAGGTTTGTGATTCATGGATGGATGAATTGGACAAGAGAAATTGACAATTGGTTGGAATTACATGGGTTGCGCGGTGGGTTTATCCTTGGACCATTGAGACCAAATTTTGAGGGCTTGAGGAGGGGATTTTTGTGGCACCAAGCTTGAGGTAAGGGAATTCTAAACTTAGGATAGGAATATTGGACTCAATTGGGTGAGTCGGGCGATAATTTGATTGATTTGTGAGAGATTCCAAGATAAATGTTCTTGGTGCGGCCTAATATGGTATAGGGGATTAACGTGTGCTAATGCTTGTGCTTGAATTACCTGCCATGTCTGAGTGTCACTTTGATTGTCTTGCATGCCATGGGTGTATGATTGTGCTTGAGTTGCACATTGCAATATTAATGTGAAATGAATTGAGAATCATGGCATGAGTGTGACATGGCGAGACCCTGATGCGTATACGATGCGGAGTGGTGGAAATGAGTACCCTGAGGCGCGGGGTTGGAGTTGTGTGGTGCCTTGATGTGTACGAGACTCGAGGTTGAGAAGGTCACGGTCCTGATGCGTTGAAACGCAGGACGAAGATGTGACGTGTCAACACTAGCCTGGAGTATCATTGAAATTTGATGCGTTTATGCGGGTTGTCAATGATGGTTTGATGCGTTTACGCGGACCGAGCCTGATGCGTTCTAAACGTGGGCATGAGAATGAGGCAGGCAGGAAAATGGTAGTTGAGGTGATGTGGCAGGGCGAGTTGTGCATAATTATCTGAATGTGTTATGATGCTTTAACTGTATGCCTGCCATCCGCATGTCGTTATCTATAATTGCATTGCCTCGTATGTCTATGAGTTTGAATTATTGGGGCATGTGACTGCCTGAGTGGACGGTCAACCTAACCTAGGGTTAGGACTCTTTTACTGAGATGTGAATCTCACCCCGTTGGGGGCCCTTATTTTTACAGATCCTAGGTCCTGATGATGTGGCCTATATGTTTTGGTGACCCCAAGGAGATGTCCACCTATTTTGATGAGTTCTCTGACGGGCAGGGAACCATTTTTGTCAGGAAGTGTACCGTGGTTTGGGTAGACGAGGGTAGTACTAGTTGGAAGCCTCACAAGTATGAGGCCTGGTTCAGGAAGGTCAGGGATGTATCTACCGAGCCGTTGAAGCCAAATGAGGTGCCCCAGGGAGTTGTCCCTAGTTGATGCCACCCTACCCGAGACTTAGACCAGGCTGAGGGATTTATTGCCGGATCAAGGAATGGACCGAAGAGGATTCCGACTTTGGAAGGCACGGAGGAAGAGGTCATCGTGGTCAAGGCGACTGAGGAGGATCTCGTGGAGTCATCTGCTGAGGAGACTATGGAGGATATCATAGAGGTTCGCTCTGAGACCTTTTCGGAGTACGAGCCCACGGAGGATGCTGGAGAGACCAGGGACTCTAGCAGCTCGTCTTAGGAGCTCCCATCTCATCAGTCAGTCTTTTGATGGCGACCCTGACCCTGTTTAAGAGTTGGTTGTTGATGATGGATCCCTTTTGTGTACTTACCTCATCCCCCATGTTAGCAAATTTAGTAGCTCTGTATCTGTGTGAACCGTTGGATATCATGTATGACAGTATTTGTGCTATCTAGGTCCCACTTCATATTTTGTACGGAAGAGTTATTTCATTATTGCTTTCGCGTGCTTTGTATATTATATGTCTCCGCACTTAAGTGTGGATCTTGAGACCACGAGAGATATTTGGGTTGCTTGCAGGGAGTCACGTGCTTGTGCCCGGGGCGCGGGGCGTGACATCATTAATGAGTCTCGAAGTGACAGGAAAAATTAAAATGTCACAAGATCCCTTCATCACCACGACTATATGTCTTCTCGTTTGACTTGCCAAGAGAGACCTTCACAGGGGAAAAGAAGAAGCAATTTGAAGCCAAGGTGGAATTTACCATACGCTCTTTGAAAACTCCCAAACAGAAAACGTAGAATGGCTGGATGATATGACTCATGAGATGAATATTCATAGGGCTTCTGCAGAATACATACGACGCTTTGAGGCGACCAGACTCAGCTTTGTCAAGCCTTACATACCTGAATACATTGTGCCGTACTTGCTTAGAGTGGAGCCATATATACCTGAAGACATGGGATCACCGTCATATTCTGAAGATGAGAAATCTCAGACTGAAGAATCCGATCTTTGCTGGGACGATGAGGGTGCTTTAGACCCTAAGCGCCCTAGACTTGGATAGACTATTCTGTCAAGTGTAAAACATGTGAACATTATGATGTTTTCTTAGCATTTGGATACTCATTTGTATTAAATGTTACTTTTGGCACATGTGTATGAGCATAAGCATGTTTTGTCGACGTGTAAAAAAAAAAACTATCCTCAAAGATTGTGCTTCTTTGAATTTCATGAATTCTTTGGAAAATGATTGAAAGAACTGCTCACGTGAGACTAAGACTCATAAACTAGTCCTTTTTCTCATTCATCAATAGAAAACATGCAATTGAAAAAATTCAGTACTTTTTTTATCTATCCTAAAGAGATACTTACATATTATTTTCAAATTAACAGGTATTCTATAATCACGGAATTACCAAGACATCATTTCCGTACTCAACTTAAAACGAGAATGGAACAACAAGAGTTGACTTCACGAGTGGGGCACGTTGGAGACCCAGATGACTACCATGACTACCATGATGGTTGAAATTAAGGTCATGTTGGAAGCCTCCCAAGCTAGACAGACAGCAGTACCTAACTCGAACGACTCAGGTTAATCCTCAATATCCAATACGATCGACAAAGAGATAGCTGAAGGTGCCCAAGCAATCATGGAGGACACTCGTGCGCCGAATGTCCAGGCATAATCGAAGATACCCCCTGTTGTCATTAACCTCAAGAAGGAGTAGAAGGGAAAATAGTCTGTGTAAACTGAAGTCAAGGCTAAGAAGATAGCCAAAACCGAGGAGTGTTTAAGCAGTTAAGGTTATGAGATAACTCGTTTTGACAAAATATCTTCTTTCGCCAAAATGGAGACTCCTCATGACTACAAAGAGCCGGACTTTGTGAGAAAATACAACAGGATAGGCTGTCCACATGCTCACCTTAAATACTATCTGCGTGAGATGGTGCACTATTCTGACTATATTCCCCTTCTGATGAATACATTCCAAGAGAGTTTGGCTGGTGCCGCTCTAACTTGGTTTATTGAGTTAAACTTGGATGATTACGACGGATGGAAAAATCTTGCCGAAGATTTCCTCAGGCAGTATAAGTTTAACACAACTACGGCCCCGACAAGGGAAGAGCTGTTACGAACTATGAAAGGAAGAGAAGAAAAAGTCTAAGCATATGCCTAGAGATGGCGCACTTTGGCCACTCAAGTGAAACCGCCAATCTCAGAAGATGACTTGATTGACCTGTTCTTGAAGGCACTTTCGTATGAATACTTTAACAGATAAAACACCTTAGGATACCAAACCTTTACACATTTGATAAAGGTGGCTGAGAGATTAGAGTGGGCTTTGAGAGAAAGAATGCCACAGTAAACTTTGACGAGAAAGTAATATCCCTCGAGAAAAGAAAGAGAGGCTGGAGTTAATATAGCCTTTGTACCAGATTCCCATGAACTCAAGGTGTTCGCTAATTCTAATCAAGTTAAAGGAGGATCATCGTGGTCAATGTCTAAAGGGCAATAGCCTAGGAAGAGGTAGCCTCGAAGCAATTTTCTCAACTTTTCAGATCGTTATTTAAGCTACTCCCGATGTTATTAGAGCAACACTTGGTGGCAAAGGAACCTCCTAGAGCGAATCCGACGAAATATCTTGGTTTTGATGAAAGTCAGGCTTGCACCTATCATATGGGTGAAAGAGAACACAATATAGATAATTTTTTTTTGGTAAGGAATATATAGATAATTGCTACATCCTTAAACTGAAGGTTCAAGCTCTCATTGACAATCAAATTTTGAAATTCGACGATGTGGCTCCAAACGTGCAAGAGAATCCATTCCCTGATCACCAAGCAATTGGTGCAATATTTGTTGACGAAGAAGAGAAGCACCTTGAGCTGAAGGTGAATGTACCTAAGCTAACCAACATTCTGGCAATCGCCTCGTCAAATCCAAAAGAGAGAGAAGTGTTGACTGAAAGAAAGAAGTTATGTATTGCCAAGATGATGAGCCTGGGGATAATATCAAGCATTGTTGATTAGAAGTTTGAAGGAATTATTGCCTCAGTGGACCTAGAATGAAATCAGTTTGTGGTTGAAACTGAACAAGGGAATTTATGGAACATCCCACACGAGAGTCTGGTAGGCAACGTAGAGCTGATTGCCGAACTAGAAAAAGAGCTCGACGAAGACGAACTGAAAACTGCCAAGCGACATCTGGCTGATCGCAAATTTGTAACTGAAATAATAGAAAGAGGCGAGGTCATAGATAATCTAGGTGAGGATTTTGATGGGTGCAATTTTAAAGTGAAATACTCTGCTCCTCCCAATTTCTTCTAAAGAATGGAGGATATTATACCAGATGGATAGGAAGGTATGGATGATCTTATTTAATTAGAAATCTTGGAGGCGGTGATAGAGCCTTTTACAGAAGAACCTGAATCATCATTCAATCGAGTGATATTGGAACATTTCCTGCGCATGAAAGAGCAAATGAATGATCTCTCAAGGGAAATGAAGGATGTATCATTTCAATTGACAATGTGTGTCACGCCCCGCGCCCCGAGCATGAGCACGCGACTCCTGTAAGCAAACCAAAAATCTTTCGTGGTCCCAAGATCCACAATTAAGTCCAGAGACATGATATATATATATATATACCAAGCATGTGGAAGCAATAATGAAATAACTCCTCCGTACAAAATATAAGTGGGACCTGGATAGCGCCAACACTGTCATACATAAATCCAAATGTTCATACGTACACAAAAAGGGTCCATCATTGTCTTCCAAAAGAAACGGGGTTAGGGTCGCCACCTAAGGATCAACTAACAAATTGGGAGCTCCTAAGACGAGGTGCTGGAGTCTGCGGTCTCCTTAGCGTCCTCTATCGATTCGTACTCTAAGAAGGTCTCTGAGCGAACCTCAATGGTATCCTCTATGGTTTCCTCAGTAGAGGGCTCCGCAAGATCCTACTAAGCTGCCTCAACCACAATGACCTCCTCCTCTGTGTCTTCTAGGGTCGGGGTTCTCTCCGGCTCATTCCTAGAACCGGCAACAGACCCCCTCGGCCTGGTCTAAGTCTCGGGTGGGGTGGCACCAACTAGGAACAACATCCTAGGGCACCTCATTGGGCTTCAGCGGCCCGGTAGACACATTCCCAACCTTCCTAAACCAAGCCTCATACCGATGAGGCTTCCAGCTCGTACTACCATCGTCTACCCAAACCATAGTACACTTCCTTACATAAATAGTTCCCTGCTCGTCAGGGAACTCATCAAAATAAGTGGACATCTCTTTCGGGTCTCCAAAATGAATAGGCCACATCGTCAAGGCCTAGGATTTGTAAAAGAAGGGGTCTCCTACGGGGTGAGATTCACATCTCAATAAGGTAGGTCCTAACATTAGGTTAGGCCGACCGTCAACTTAGGCAGTCACATACCCCAATCATTCAAACTCATAGACATATAAGGCAATACAAATTTAGATAACCATACACAGATGATAGACATGCAATTATGGCATCATATCACACTTGGATGATCATGCACGACTCATCCCACCACGTCTCCATAATCATCTTTTCTTGCCTACCTCATTCTCATGCCTGCCATTAGATCGCATCAGGCTCGGTCCGCGTAAACGCATCAGACCGTCATTGACAACCCACGTAAATGCAACAAGTTTCAATGATACTCTAGGCTAGTGTCGACACCTCATATCTCCGTCCCGCGTAAACACATCAGGACCATGGCCATCTCAACCCCGCGCCTCGTACACATCAGGGCGCCACACGACTTCAACCCCACGCCTCAGCGCCTCAGGGTACTCATTCCTCCACCTCGCGTCTTATACGCATCAGGGTCCCGCCATGTCACACTCATGCCATGATTTTCAATTCATTTCGCTTACATAATAACAAGTGTAATTCAAGCACAATTCATATGCTCATGGCATGCAAGACAATCAAAGTGAACTTAGACATGGCAGATAATTTAAGCACAAGCATTAGCACGCATTAATGCCATATACTATCTTAGGGCGTACTAAGAACAATCCCTTGGAAATCTCTCACAAGTCAATCAAATTAACACCCGACTCACCCAATTGAGTTCAATCTTCCTATCCTAAGTTTAGGATTCCCTTACCTCGAGTTTGATGCCACAAAAAAATCCTCCTCTTGAGCCCTCACAATTTCGGTTTCAATGGTCCAAGGCCAAACTCACCGCGCAACCTAGGAATTTCTAACCAATTGTCAATTTCCTTTGTCCAATTCACCCATCCATGCATCACAAACCTCCACAACACAATCCTCACTATCCTAGCATGCCTCAATCACCAAATTGAGACTCAAAACCAACAGCCTTCAGCCCCCACAGATTCGGTCTTTCAGAGAATCGAACCTGCTATTTTTGGTTCTGTGCAAACCGAGTATGTCCAACCCTTAATCTACTCCAAATCCATCATTTAATCACCAACCTACTTGTTAACATGTCTATCTAAGGTCTAAGAGTCTCACCAAAAGTTTGAGGTCGCGTCATCGCCGGAATCTCTTCGAAAGTCGTCGGCTCCTCCAAGACAGTAAACCGACAGTTTCTGTCCAACATTCACAAGACCCATTTGAGATCAAAACTTCATCAAATCAAACTTAAATTTTTACCACAGATTGATATACAAGTCTCCTAGATCTCCACAAAATTTGGTTATAAAATCCAACCTTTCGAGGTCCTTAAGGGTCAGAAACTCGGCCTACCTCAGATTGAGTCAGTTTTCGTCGGCTTTCGGGGAAATGGTTGGTCCGAGCTTCTCGGTGGTCCAATCGACATGCTTCCATTTCGAGGAGGTCAGCAAGAGGCTAAGCTAAGTGTAGGTGGTTGGCTCGCCAGTTGGTGGTCGCCGGAGGAGCTCGTCGGCGGCAGCGAATGGGGCAGTCAGGAGCGGTCGGCAACGACAGAAAGAGAGGAAGAAGAAGAAGATGAAATTTCGGTGATGGGGGTGTGTATGGCTGGTTAAAATGGGAGGTGAGAGAGAGAAAAAGAGTTATATTCAATTCCCAAGTCAAAGGGAAGAATGGTAAGTGGTCAATAGTGGACAAGACCACTCTTTAGCCCATCCATTGACACACATCCTAGTGTCATTCAAGGGTGATCCAATGGCCACAATTTCTCCACTTTTTCGGTAGCCTTGAGGTGGTTGAAAGACCAAAATGCCCTTCTTCATTTGAATAAGCAAGGCTAAAGCTTTGAGGGGCAAAATGGTAATTTTACCCCCGACGTCCAGAACGTCGTTTTTCTCGTTCCAATATTCTTCGACATGGCGACGGCCAATCCAAACATGGTGCTGGAATTCTTGATTCTCCATTTTCAATTTTCAAGACTCGTTTCTGATTGTTTTCTCTGTCGGACGTGTTTCAGCCTATCCTGAGCCGACATGCGGCTTTTGCAGACTTTAAGCGTATCAATCCTGTGATTCTTATCACATTTAGATCAATTCATGATGACTTTGGTTGTTATGTAATTGTAAGGGTCTATCACTAGTTCCTATGGTCTCGATTGTCACTGTCCGATTTAGGAAAATTTTGCAAATCATAAAATTGGTTAAGCGGCATCGCCTGCGCTCCAATCGTATAACGCTAGCAAAGCATTCTTTAATTGTTCTTAGATCGGCCTTTTGTGGTTCTAAATGTCCCCTTGGCAATCTTTATAGTTAAAGCGTCATTTCCTATTCAAATTCCCTAAGTTCACGTACCTCGTCTCGCGTTAGCCTTTCCCTTTTGGTCAATCTACTCGAATTGATCAGGTTCGAGCGAGATATTACTGAAACACATCACTAGATATACTTCTCACTAATGAGTCTGAAATTGATTGAAATCAGAATGTTACAACGTGTAGTCATCCTCAGACGACAACTAATAAGCTTCACACAGAGCAATACATTAGGATAGAGAAATTAATAGCCCAGTGGCAAAACTTGACTGAACTGTTCAAGAGAGTAACAAGACATGTGAAGTTTGCAATATCAGCTGAGTCAAGTGACGCTGACAAATACCACCGTTCGGAATGCGAAAACTTTCCAGAAGGCTTTGGCGATACTGTGGCAATGATTGAAACTGCTACGACTGTAGTAATCAAACTGGACGAGCTTGATAACTTAAGCCAAGAAGAAGATTATCGGGTGAAACCTGTGCTAATTCGCCTACCAAGAGATGAAATTAATAATGAATCTGAACAAGAGGCATCTGGCTTGACAACAATAACCATACTAGTCCCACAAGTAGAAAACTAAGACCCTAAGGCAGTTCATTGGAACTATGGAATGGGAGAAGTAGATGCCGTGATGAGGTCCAGACGATTTTCTCCCTAAGGGAAGGCGAATCTGAAAAGAAGGAAGTTTCGAAGGAATATGCGGAAAAGCTTATATCTATCGTTAAAACCAGCGAATTCGAGATGATAGTGCAATTAAGGAAAATGCCAGCTCAAATATCTTTGTTGGATTTATTTATCAACTTAGAGAAGCATAAGGATGCGCTGCTAAATGTACTAAATGAAGTACATGTCCTCGAAACCGTCAATGACATACAGTTGGGAGACTTTATGGGGGCAATCCTTCTTAAAGATCAATTGAGCTTCTCAAATGAAGATTTTCCCATGGAAGGGAGGGGGCACAACAAGGCCTTATACATTACTACACTTTGTAGTGGAAAGAGAGTAGCACACGTGTTAATCGATAACGGGTCTGCTTTTAACATCTGCCCATTGACTACATTGAGGAGCTTGGGCATGGGCATCAAAGAAGAAATGATTCGAACTTCCAAGGCGGCTGTTAGAGCCTTTGATGGGATGAGGAAAACAGTGATAGGCGAAATCGAGCTGGATGTGCTCATTAGCCCAACTAAATTCTCCATAAACTTCTAAGTAATGGATTTGCCAAGCTAATTTGGATTCCTGTTAGGGAGACCCTAGATTCACTCGCTGGAGCCGTACCTTCAAGTTTGCATAAAAAAGTACGATTCGTGATTGATGGAAAAATAGTCACCGTTTTTGGGGAAGTTGACCTCCTTGCGTATCAAAATAGCATTATCCCCTACATTGAGCCTGAAGTTAAGCAAGAAGCTAACTACCATTCTCTAGAGCTGGTGGCAGTAATCCACACTATTGTGGGGGCGAAACTGAAGGCTCATTTTATCTCTAAAGCTAACCTTCCATAAGCTAAGATGCCGCTAGCATATGGGTTCAACCCAAGAAAAGGTATTCACAAGCATGGTCAAGGAATCAATGCTCCTCTGCAATTAAAATCCTACAAGCATAAGATAGGCTTGGGATATCAGGGCACTTGTATTGGTGATTTCCCCTCTAAGGCAGCGGGCCGAGGCCGAGGCAAGAGCCGTGGACGCCAGAAAAACTAGAAGGATTCCTTCATTGGTTCTCTAGCCTAGAAAGACAAATCAAAGATGTTTAACAGCCCTTTGAACAAGTATTTTAACAAAGACTCTAAATGGTTGTCAGAAGAAGGGATAATTTTGTCAGCGGAACCTCCTTTTTGGGTGATGACTCTGTGAACGTTATCATAGAATGGCTTGATGATGAAGCCACTACTTCTAAGTAAAGAAACCTCTCTCTTGCTTTTAATACTGCACTTGAATTCCTGTATTTCTTTGCGCTTTTTATTTTTGTGTTTGAAGTAAACGTAGGAAAATGCCTTTGGATCTCCGATTGTTGGTCCAAACAACATAACTTGTAATGCGGTCTCTTTTTCATTCAATAAGTCGCACAAGTTTTATTAAGGACATATGGAACCACAAATCAGCCCAATGATGATGCTAGCCTTCCATAAGGGAAGCTTGAGACCTGATTTGCCATGTGATTCCTGATTTTTAAAAGATTTCTGATGAATAAGGATATCTGAGGATATGAGAACTAGTTTCATTTATGCCTGCACTTATTTTGAAATCTCTTTCGAAAAGATTTTTCACATTCATGCATCTCATTTTTATATGAAATAGAGACTAACCATTCTCATGACATTTTAGACATATCATCTCAAACATGCATACTAGGTTATTGTGCGAACCGAATCACCAAGATGATTACTCCTGCGATATTGAGGAAAACGTGGATGAAGGTCATGCAGCTATCCGTAGAGATTGGAGTGCCTTCGAAAATTCGACACCTCCCACTTCAGAAGAGCCGATAGTCATTAACTTGAGTGATGCTACAAATATCAAAGAGGTCAAGATTAGTGGACATCTATCCATAGCTGAAAGGCTCAGATTTACAGAATTACTTAAATAGTATCAAGATATCTTTGCGTAGTCATACGCCGATATGTCGGGTTCGGATCCCATAATCGTGGAACATGCATTACCCATAGATCCCGGTATCAAACCGGTAAGACAAGGTAGCAGACGGATGAAAGTTGAGTTAGAAGACAAAATTAAAGAAGAAATGATGAAACTTCTTCGAGTGGGCTTTATTAAAACTATCCCTTACTCAGATTGGATTGCAAACATAGTCCCCGTCATGAAAAAGATGGCAAAGTCCGGATCTGCGTGGATTATCGGGACTTGAATAGAGCAAGCCCAAAGGATGATTCCTCACTTCCCCACATCGATGTGCTCGTGGATAGTACAACAGGGTATGAATTATTCTTATTCATAGATGGATTCTCCGGATATAACCAAATCCTCATGAAATAGGAGGACAAGCCGAAAACTACATTTACCACCCGTTAGGGTAATTTCTGTTATAAAGCAATGCCCTTTGGACTAAAAAATGCTAGGACAACTTATCAGAAGGCAATGATCATCCTGTTTCGCAACATGATCCATAAGGAGATCGAGGTATATGTCGATGACATGATGGCCAAATCCAAGAAAGGACAAGGTCTCATTCAAGTATTAAGGAAGCTGTTTGAGCGATTGCGAAAATACAAGTTCAAGTGGAACCCTAACAAATATGTGTTTGGGGCGAAATCATGGAAACTTCTTGGATTCATAGTCAGCAATAGGGGCATTGAGATTGACCCTTCGAAAATCCGAGCTATTTGTGACCTAACAACCCCCTCAACGGTAAAAGAAGTAAGAAGTCTTCTTGGGAGACTAAACTACATCACAAGATTTATCAATCAATTATCAAATGTGGCTAAACTGATTTTCAAACTACTCAATAAGGGTGCGAAAGTGATTTGGGATACATAATGCAGTCAGGCCTGTCAAAAGATCAAAACTTATCTAGCTACCCCACCAGCACTTGTGCCACGCATTTCGGGTCACCCCTTGACCTTGTATTTGACTTACACCAAGAATCTTTGGGAGCCTTATTTGTTCAAACAACCTTATGGATGGTAAAAAAAGAGCCATCTATTATTTGAGTAAGAAATTCACCTCGTCTGAAGCAAATTATGTGCCTATTGAGAAGGCTTATGAAGCAACAGTGTGAGTGCTTCGCAGATTGAGACAATATACCCTACACCACTATATTCATATGGTAACAGAAAATGATCCTATCAATTATCTCTTGGAGAAGCCCGCCTTGACAGGAAAATTGGCAAAATGGCAAGTGATGTTGTCTGAATTTGATATCAAGAGCTCTCCACAAAAGTCTGTGAAGGGTGGAGCCATAGTTGATATGTTGGCAGAGAACGCTCAAAATTGCACACTTTCTGGGCAGACAAAAGTAGAAGATCAAGTTTTGAATTTGGCAAAAGACAAGTGAGTTATGTATTTTGATGGTACCGTCAATCTGTCAGGAGCTGGCACAGGGGCAGTGCTAATATCCCCTGATGGTGAACATTACCCTGTTGCAGCAAAACTGACTTTTCCTTGCACCAATAATATTACAGAATACGAAGTATGCATTTTAGGCCTACAGTTGGCCATCTCCATGGAGGTACTTTAAGCTGCAGGTTTATGGAGATTCTATACTCATCATTTTTTAGACACAAGAGGAGTGGAAAACAAAGGACACAAAACTCATCCCCTATCATGGTACCTAGAAGAGTTGACACTTAAATTCGAAGAAGAATCATTTGAATACATGCCAAGAGTGCAGAACCAGTTCGCAGATGCGTTAGCCACACTGGCCTCTATGCTAGAAATAACTGATGGATCAGAAATAAAACCACTAAGGATCGGTATAATAAGAAAATCAGCTTATTGTATGCTGGTCGAAGAAGAGTTCGACGGAGAGCTGTGGTACCACAATATCTAGAATTATCTCTTAAAGAGCGAATTTTCTATAGGATGTCGGGTAGGAGACTGAAAATATATAGCCAAGATGGCTGGTAAATTCTTCCTCAGTGGACAAACTCTGTATAAAAGGTCATTTGAATCTACTCCGTTAAGGTGCGTAGACGCTAAAGAAGCAAATACTCTCATAAGGAAAATCCACGAAGGTATATGTGGGCCACACATGAATGGCCATCTCCTTGCTAGGAAGATCATGCGGCTTGGTTATTATTGGATGACCATCGAATCAGACTGTAGTCAACATATCAGGTCATGCCACCAATGTCAAGTATATAGAGATAAGATTGATGCACCCCTTAACAAATTTCATCAGATGTCTGAAGTTTGGCCTTTCTCTATGTGCAGAATGACAGGATAAAGCCTATCAATCCAGTAGTCTCGAATGGTCATCACTTCATTCTAGTTGCAATTGATTATTTCACGAAGTGGATAGATGCCGGTTCTTACACAAATGTCGCTGTGAGAAGTGTAGCAAGGTTTATAAAGAAAGATATAATTTCTCAATATGGTACCGCTTGGGCGATCATCACAGATAATGGGTCAAACTTAAACAACAAGATTGTCGATGATCTACTAAATCACTTTGGCGTTCGACATCTTAATTCTTCCCTTTACCGCCCATAAATGATTGGAGCACTAGAAGCGGCAAACAAGATCATCAAGAAGATCTTGGCTAAGACTGCCAAGAATTATAGAGATTGACATGAGAGGCTATTCTTTGCCTTAATGGCGTATCGAACTTCGATCAGGGCTTTTATTGGGGCAACTCCTTATGCTTTGGTATACGGGATGGAAGCTGTCCTACCCCTAGAGATTGAGGATCCATTTTTGAGAATATTGTCAGAAATTAAACTCTCTAAGATAGAGTGAATCAAACACAGATATGAATAGCTAAATCTGATAGGCGAGAAACGTCTTAGAGTGATTTGTCACGGCCAGAGCTACTAAAAGAGGGTGGCTGAGTCATTTAACCAGAAAGTTAAACCCATATGTTTCGAGGATGACCTGGTGATAAGAAAGACTTTGTTGTATGCTGCTCATCCGGGAGACAAGTTTACCCCAAATTATGAAGGCCCTTATGTTATCAAGAAAGTCCTCGCTGGAGGGGCATTAATTCTTGTAAATTCTAAAGGAGAAGAATTGAGATATCTCATAAACTCAGATGCTATGAAGAAGTATTATCCTTGAAATGAAATCAGATGATGGTCACATGACTTTCTCCAAAACGATTCGAGTCGCCTTAGCAGTCATTACATAGGCATATTATGCATCCATGCATACGTGGCATGTGTTATGTTTTGCAAAATTCCAAGAAATGAACTCAGAATCAAACTCGTTCAAATGGAACCAAGAATAGAACGGTCCCTGACACGTAAAACTAGGTGATATGTATCTGTTCCATCAAGTGTTAAAATATTTTCCACTCATTAGAAGTTTCTATTTTCTTCATACAGGGAAATCCGATGAAGATAGAAGGCAACAATGGAGAAATACCGCAAATTTCTTACTTTCTTGTAAGAAAGAAGAAGTCAAAGATGAACATGCATGTAATCAAATTTAAGAATGAACCATGCTTTCAAAAGATAAACTTCCAACACTTGCTGCACACATGTTAGGGTTAGAGGTTATCCAAACATGGCTGAAGCACGCATGATGCGTCGTTAATTCCCTATGGGATGGAATGTATGAGGAAAAATGAAATAATTTTTCCAAAACAGAGTTGTTTAGGCTATCTAACAGAAATATTTTTCATCCAAGAGGCAAGCCTAATCCAAACACGTTCTATACACACTAGAGAGATGAGAGGAGTGTAAGGATAGAAAAGCCAGAACCCGGGGATGTAAAGGCTATTCGCATCGATTACATGGATTGGGATGACGGGAGCATTCATTTTTCTTCATAAACACTGCGGGTGATCATTGATAAACCCTTTGAGTGGTGGTATTCATTTCTTAACGTTGTCAAGAGCCACCCCACATTGGGGTCATATAGAAGCAATCCAGTAGCATGAAAAGTAAATGGTTAGAAATCTTTTTGCTCGAACTAACATCAATCTTCATGCGTTGATATGCATTGATCTATGTGGCATAGGATGACGAAGAGACATTCATTTCTTTATCATATACACTTATACCCGTTGCATAAACAATTTGAGCGTACGAATTCATTTCATGTACCCCCATTGGTGATCATTGCACAACACCAAGGCGAAGGTGGCAAAGACACTCGCAGATAGAGAAGTTCAAGAAGTAGAAGCTACATTAGACTTTCAAAGAAAAACATCTAGACAGGATGAGACTCAAGTCACATACCTTGTATGATCATCAACAATCCTAGTTCCTAGAAAAAGAAAAGGAAAAGGCGGGATCAAAAAAAAAGAAAAAGCAGAATCTCTATGCATTAAAAGGAAACAAAAAGCCCTACAAGAACAGGGCTGATGCTCATTAAAATGCTGTAAAGTCGTAGGACTAATTTTGGGAAACACTTAGGAATTACTGGATACCCAATCCCCAACAAGTTTTGAAGTAAAAAAGAATTCTCAGGAATTGCGCAGCAATAGGCTACCCTTCGAATGGAATCATAACCAGGTGCCAAAAGATACACAAGGTCTTTCAAAGATTAGACCTGTTCTCAAAAAGACTAAAGATGTTCTTCAAAGAGTCATCGACCAGAGACAAAACAGAAGATTGATCAGCAATGATCACCAATGTTAAACCCTTCGCGAATCCAGGTAAAAAATAAGCCTTCTTTGGTCGCCAATCCTACCGACATTACAACCTTTCGCAGTCTTTTCTGACTAAGACGCCTACGTTAATGTATACCTTAGTTCGAAGAGGTACGAGCAAGATTATTTCTTTCTCATTTTGTAGGGTTCTTGACTTGTAAACCTAGAGCAGATGAAGAAAACTTTCATTCAAAAGGCCTGACCTAGAGAGTGAGTCTCTTTGGGAAACTATGTCTACGCCTAACATTATGGTCCCATAAAGACCTCCCGATTGATTGGAGTGTATACGTTGTGAATAGCCCTGAAACCCAGGTGCAGGTTACTAGGAAATTCGAGTGCTTTTTTCATAAAAAACCAAAGTCGAAGAATCGGTGAGAAACCCTCTTTGACGAAGACATTCCAATAGAATGCTTAAAAGTGAGCTTTGTTGGAAACTTCAAATTGTTTGATCTTGGATTTTTCTTACAATGATTTCTGATCATCTTTGCATGCTTCAAGATGTCTTGGATAACCTCGAACATCATTGGTCATTTTGCATAATCCTATAGGTTAAAGTAAAACTTTGTCTGCATTATAACTATTATTGCCTCGAGATAACTGATATCTTTAATGAGGAATGAACTTTCAGGTTTACACTTCTATGAGACTCATGGCAATCCTGGTTCAAAGAAGAATACCTTGCTCAACAAGGAAGAGCATCAGAGTCGTCTTTTATGTGAGATTTTATATTTGAGCTTTCTGCAAGATCCTTAGAACCCCCAAATCCCAGAATAGCACCTCACTTGTCAAAAGGACAATCTTCGAAACTATCTTTTGAAGAGATTTCAGGTAACCCTAAATCCCAGAAGAATCACGTTAACAAAAGCTTTTCTAGGTTTGAACTTTCTACTGGATACTTGGAGTCCCTAAATCCCAGAATGGTGCCTTGAACATCGAGAATACAATCTTTAGAACCAGCTTTCTGTAAAATTCTAGGTAATCCCTAAATCTCAGAATAGCCCATTTGGTAAAACCTAAGAGTTAGGTATACTTCATTTGTATAGACCCTCGTTGATTCCTCAAGGTGTAGGATCAGTCTAGTCTCTGACAAACCCTAAAGAATAGGTGCGTCACCTTTAGGTTCCTAGTAGATGGGAAGCCTAGTATCCGACAAATCCTAAAGAATGGGTGCATCATCTTTAGGTTGCTAGTGGATAGGAAGCCTAGTCTCTGACAAACCCTAAAAAATGAGTGTGTCACCATTAGGTTCTTGGTGGATGGGAAGCTAGCATCCGACAAACTTTAAAGAACAGGTGCGTCACCTTTAGGTTCTTGGCGGATAGGAAGCCTAGTCTCTGACAAATCCCAAAGAACGAATGCGTCACCTTTAGGTTCTTGATAGGAAGGAGTCCTATTCAAGGCCTGACCCTCCATACGGATCGAAACTTCTGACAATCCCTAAAGAACAGGTGTGTCATTCATAGGTTCCTGTCATATAAGAATTTTATTCTAGTTTGGCCTATCGTACGGGCTAGAACTTAACTGTTCTAGGATGCTCAAGAGACGAGTTCTCTAGGTACCTACTTGAATCTGTCATATACCGCATATGCTGCGCGAGCATTAGGCAGGTGAGTATCTCTACTCCATCCCTCTCTCTTACATCAGCAAAGACAGAATGAGCAGAGCGTTCACTAGTAGGACAAGAAAGATTGAATGTCAGGATTTGTTTTTCTTTTCCCTAGTCAAGTCAATTTAGACTCAGGTGTCACCTGTCTTTGAGTGAAACATCTTGCGAGATTCCTCTCAAAGAGGAGCAACTTTTGACACCTGATTCTTGATTAGTCATTTTTCAGTTTATCTTTGAAAAATTCATAAAAAATTTCATAAAAAGTTATAAAATTAACTTTGATGGCCTTGGCCAAGCTCAAGAAGCCATTTTTGACCAAAAAATGATTTTTCATAATTTTTCACATTTTTTAGTATTTTTAGAAAATAGAAAAATACTCCAAAATTCAAGAAAAATAGTATTCGAGATCACAAAAAATAGAAAAATAGTCAATATTTTTATTTTAATTCCATTGTATTTTTGACCTCATACAAAGTCCAAATTAAAATTCAATTTTATGTGTTCTTTTGTTACACGTATGGTTGAATTTGGTAAAAAATATCAATTGAGTCTTTTAATTTGTAATTATGATATTTTTAGGATCTTGACATTCAATCTGATTATTCCTTATTGCAATTTAGCCCAATTATTTTTCCAAATTGATCAATTGTGTGAATTGAGCATAATTACATACTTAATTACAATTTAGTCCTTGAATTTGGGCATAATTGAAATTACTTTCAATTCAAGGGCCACCTTTACAAATTGAAGCCACTGCCCAATATATTTCACCTTCCTGAATCAATTGACATGGGTGATTAGGTCCAATTTGATCATTTGAGCCTTCAATTTTAATAATTTTTCGAATTGAAATTAAGGACAAATTTGGGGCTTTTGTAGATATTGACATGAACATTTGGGTAAATCACATTATTAGATAAAGTTCATGTCGTAAGTTCGATTCTGAGGTTTAATTGTGAAAATTTCCCACAAAATTTGGTTAATTTTGTAAAAATAGAGTCGGACCGGTTATGACCGGTCGGACCGGTTCTGACCGGTCGGACCGGTTGAGTCGGTCCGCTACAGTATCGTCTTCTTCCCTTGACTCATGTGTAGATGAATAGTACAAGGCTGAATTTCGATGGTGAAATTGATCGACCAATCGACTCCAATTAAAGACACACTGGTGGGCATTTGATCCTTTAGGCCATTTCCTGTTGATTGATACCGGAATTGCGACCAATGGTCGCCGAAGAAAGACGAAATCTACCAGTCAACGTCACAGTGGCTGTGAAAGTCAACTTTCATAGAATGGCAGATCAAACGTCCATTCGCGCATGCTGGCGGACCATTTCGACTTAATAGAGTTGCCTACCGTTTCCGGCGTCGTTTGGACCAAATGGCATGCACGATCACGTGCCATTTCAAGTCGGTATATACCCCCCGAGTGGGCGTCAAAATGGAGAGAGGATATATAACCTTTGGGGGACTGATTCTTGAGGAGGATCGGTTCATTCTGTTGCAGAAAGAGAACATAAGAGAGAGAGAAGAAGGAGAGAGAGAGCTTGCCTTTCATCGCCATTGTCTAAGGCTTGAGCTCAAAACTTTGGAGCACCGGTTAAGCTTTACAAAGCCAAACCGAAGCTTCTGAGTGGTACCAAAAGGTACTTCAAGCTCCTAAGAAGCGATCGCCACTGGTCTCGCCTTAGTAGACCTCGAAATCAGGTAGTTCCCATTCTCAAGTTTCATACTGCGCATCAATGGCGGATCTCGTCTTCGGCCTTGATCCTTGCATTTATTGTGTGCGTTTTGTTCCCAAAGCATCCCTGACCATCATCGTATCTTCATTTTGCATCGATTTTGCTTTAAAACTTCAAATTGAGTCTCCAAACCTCTCGCCATAAATCGAGAACTATTCAGTCTTGCCTAACCAAATTTGGGTTGTGCGAGCTTAGTCGGAGCTCGAGGTAAGTGTTCTAAACCTCTTATGATGCTTCTGTGTTGATGAATTAACTCGAAATGCCATGAATCGCATGATTGGAGTAGCTATACCCGTACTGGTTCAAGCTTACCTGCGTTTGATTATGTGGATGAAATGCTTTAATTCGGGCATATATGAAACTAGAAGTTGAGACGAGTCGATCGTCGCTGGTCTTGCTCGATTCCATTGAGATTTCACCGCTAAATCGTCGCCAGAGTTTCTCGGCCATTCGTAGCATATGAAGAGTACTCGAGGAAGAAGACGATGGTGTAACGGTCAATCGGTCAAAGGTGCTGACATGACGCTGACGTGGCATGCCACGTCAGCTAAGCCGTTAGAATTCGATTTGAATCTATTAGTCGATCTAACGGTCTAGGTTGAGCCACGTGTTAGCTTGGTGGCCGTTCGATCAGTTGTATGAATTATGTTAATAAAAATTAAATTTTCAAAAATAAAGAAAATAAATATTTTGATTGGATGGTTGAAGATTAACCGAGTCGTTTGATCATGGCCGTAGATTTAAGTAATCAGATCTGACGGCTGAAGGGTAGTCGGCTTTTGTTTTGAGCTGTAGGTTTTAGTTAATAGATCTTGAGGCCGTGGATTAGCCACCTAGCTCAATAGGAACCGTAAGATTAAATCTGAATAATAAAAAAAAATAAAAAAATATGAAACGGTGCCGTTTTGGGTCGTGGTTGCGCGGGTCCAAGTTTGGATTGGGTATCTGACCCGAGTGGGTCAGGTCGACCTGGTCCGAATAATTTTTTTAATAAAAAATTTAGAAAATAATTTTTAAAAAATTAAAAATATTCTAGAAAATCCTAAAAAATGTTAGAAAATCCTAGAAAATCTGAAAAAATGTAGAGAAATTGTGAAGATTCCTAGGCATTTCAAAAATTTCCAAAAATTAAGGATTGACCATAGACAACTAGCCAATTCTATTTTTTAGATTTTTTATTTGTTCATCTGAAAATTGACGATATTACCCTTTAGGGGTAAATCGCCTTTGCCTTGTATATGAGATAGGTCGATAATGTCAATATAAGAATTAGGGTCGGTTAGATGATCAATTCTTTTGCTTGGGTTTTCGAATCTCGTCCTTTTTTTAAGAATGAGGATTTTTGCCCCTCAAAGGGTAAATCGCTTTTCTTATTCCGATGGAACCATGAAAATTGGTCAAAATTAGGATTTGGGTCCGATGGTTGACTAATCCTTATGTTTGAGATTTTCATTTTTCATCACTTTCCATAATGACGATTTTACCCTTCAAAGGGTAAATCGCTTCTAAAATTCTAAAAAATTCTGAAAATTCTTGAAAAATAGGAAATGGATGGTTTTGGTCATCAATTCTATTTCCATCATCTTTTGACTCCATATTTCATCTGAATTGAAAGATTTTCCCTTCTTAGGAAAATTGTTCCAAAATTATTTAAAATTACGATTTTGCCTCTCAAGGGAAAATCATGTCAAAAATTCTTCTGAGCCTTGATTGACATTTCTCTAGGCTAATAGGGCCTTACTAGGGATGCCACGTTACTTTGATGTGATTTATCTATATGTTTTGGATTCTTGATTTGTCCATTCATTTTATTGATTGTGAGTGCTAGGGTAGTCATTCTCATTTGCATGAACTCCTAGTTTTAGGGTTCACACTTCACTCATATGCATAAAATCTTAGGTTAGACAAATCATTCAACTTAGGTGCCGAAAGGGTGTCAACTTTGACAGTTGGCGTAACAAAGTCCCCGATCTCATTTCTCTAGTTTTCACAGAATTGAATAGAACGCTCCCAACTATTCGATAGGGTTTCCAATCGTACCCTCCACGGAACGATTGGTGGCGACTCCTTAACATGTACACGTATCACATGTCACCAAATCGCACCGAAGGTCGACCACGTATACTGCTGTTGCAACTTGGGTGACGGGCCTTGGGAGAAACCCGTGTCCGACCAGAGGGGATGGCCCATTAACCCACCCAAAGATCTCGGAGGCGAGTCTGTCGAGATACCAGGTCGCAACAGAAGCAAGGAAGGGTGTTCACTCATCTCACTCTCTCACTCTATCTTCGGCCAAGGAAGGGCTAGTTTGGGCGATCTCCATGAAGCAGCGAAGAAGAAGACGAAGCGAGTGTTTGAGCTAGTTCAAAGCTATAAAAAGGCAAGGGATTCCTTCAATCTTGCTATAGGATAGAAGTTCAATTTATTGTTGCCATGCCAAGGAGTTCGGATTAGTTATTTAGGGCAAGAAATCAAATTTGTGCACTGATTTAGGACTAGGACAGTTCGATTCTGTTACAGGTGTAGAGTTGATGCCGAATTGTGCTACATCGTGCTTCCTTGAGCTTAGTTGAGGTAGGTATATGAATGGCTGGTTAATTTAAAGAAGTTTGAATCTGATTTGTAGCTAGGATGGAAACTGTGTTCGATTTGAGGCATTTCTATTCTATTCTGATTTAGGCGCGGTTTTGGTATAAAATGGAGCTATATTACACTAGCTTGCATTGATTATTGAAGTTATTAGGCAACATCAAAGACTTTCTGGGCTTATTTTTTTTTGCTAAAAGAAAACTTTTGGTAATGTAGGGATATGGATGGCTAGTTAATTTGGGGGATTTTGAGTCTGTTTTAGGGTGTAAAACAGAAGCTGTCTAGGTTTAGAACAGATCAAGTTTTTGGGCGTGAAATGGTGAGGGAAATGGCCAATTCGAGTGTTCTATGACGAAAAGAAAGTGATGGACTTGAGGAGTGAGGAAGTGACTTTCTTACTGATATGAGATTTAAGGAATTTACTTGCTAGAAATGTAATTGGAAGAGTAAGAACTTCTATGACTCGAGAGCATCAAGAAAGAGAGCTAGCAGTTCACTTGACTGGTTTATAGGTCTTCAGACTAATCTGTTCAAAATCTGAGTTAGAAAGATGAATTGGACAACTTGATATTTCAAAAATTATTTATATAAATGTATGGTATTCGAAGTGAGTTGCGGAGGAATATTCAAGCCTATGAATGTTATGCTTGAATGATATCAATGACTTGCGTTTCCATGTAATTGCTCTTGGGAACATTGATGATACTATGTTGGCATTATATCATGGTACAACATTCAAGGATTGAGATTGAGGACTAACATGTTCTCGGCCAGCATATATTGGCACATGGATGAGATGATCTTTGAGGAGTAATTTCTCTTCAGTGCACTGAATCGAATTGACGTCCCCGGGTTGTGTGCGAGGATTTGTACAACTTGATGACCTTGAGCCGTGTGCAAGGTAGAGTCGTACTGTAGTATCCCGGGCCTCCAATCCCTCCTAAATGCCGACTAGGGTAGGATTGTCACATCCGACTACTTGAAAAGTGTAGGATAATATAAGGGTGAGCTCACTAACCCCACAAGAAACATTCAAATCCCGCCATCTAGTCATGTTTTATTTAATCAATTAGACATAATTATTGGCTATTAGCCTAAGTTCGTTCAAGTCAAACAACATATGAGAAGGCCAATTGACGAGGCATATCGGACAACCACTCAAGTTCAATCCAACTGATGTAATGCTTCAGAATATATTCCAGATCATCTCGAAGCAAATCCAACAATGAAGGTCTACTCGCTTACTACCATCACATAATTCCTTTCCATCCAATTTATTAATATCTTAAGCTAAATCCGAACTTATAACAATACAACGCCGACAATAAACGACTGCAGTGCCCTATCTTCACCCGCACATAGCTCATAAATAATTCCCGCTCATGGCCCAGGTACATCTCCTGCACATGGCTCAGGATTATTTTCGCAAATGGCTCAGGAATTTCTATTCTTCATGGTGCTCCCACACAAAACTCAGGAACAACTCCCGTGCTTGGCCCAGGTACGTCTCCTGCACTTGGCCCAGGGTGTCTCCCACATATGGTTCAGGGACATCCATACTACTTGACACTCCCTACAAATGGCTAGAGATGCCTCCCGCACATAACTCAGGGTTTCAAATATCTCAACACGAATGGTGTTGGATCAATGAAAGACATTAATCACCGTAACACTCAGATCCATTATAAGCCAATATGACAACTTATGTGTTCGTCTTTCATTCTAATTCATGACACAATCTAACATCCCAATCTGTTCATGGTATAAATCATTGGTCGGTGTAATGAAGCGGTCTCATGGTCCCATGGTCTTAATGAGTGTTCGGTTAAGGCTCTCTAGTCTCAAGGATGTCCATAAATTGGTCAATCTCATAAAGTTCTTCGTCTTAGACCTCGGATGAGCTCCTAGACCGTTCTGGAATTGAACCTCGTTGAGTTCCTAAACCGTGGTCGAAGTCACTGTTCTTCGATTCCTAGACAATCCGGAATGGATAATTATCAAGCTCTCTTTCTCTCTCTCGGCAACTTCCATTTTCGATGGTCGAACCGGCGTAAACATGACACAACTTACAACCTTACAACTCTCCACGTTTTAGACCCTCATTGGACTCAAATTTAGCAGTGGATTTGTGAAGTCAGAACCAGTTCCAGCCAATAGGACTAATCTGAAGCTATTATCTTTCCGTTTCCCTAGGTGTTCTCGATCGATTCATGTCCAAACTCTTCTCCTCTTCTAGTTCCTTCCTTTTTTCTTGGTTAAACTTGTCCGTACACAACTCAGCTTAAGGACTTGCGAATCTGCTTTGGGACAGAATCAGCCCCACAATTTTCGGACATAATAAAGCAGCAGTTGAACATGGCCAATCCAATTCTTAGTCAATCGAACAGCTTAGGCCATCTAATCACCCTCAACATTTCGTTCCCTTTCTCGTTTACAGGATACCAGAGGCTAAGATTGTGGACATCAGCTTCCCCCAACACAGTTTCTAATTGGAGCTAGCTTAGTCGAATTCAACTACAACTACAGCCCGCGGAATTAATTGATATCTGAACCATTGTCAACGACTTTAGTCCAATCCAGCCTATATTATGTAATGATCTAAGGTTAATTGACAAGATTAGAAGAGGTTCCTTGCCGAGATGTTGCAAGTAGGAGTCAAAGACCGCCTTGATTGCTCCACGTTTCCTCTCGGTTCCGGTTCGAACGTGAGTTGTTCTCTTCTCTCTCTGTTATAGCACGAGAACTAGACCAGAATGAGCTCCCAATTTTCCTCCCTAGTTGGCATGGGATCGATGGTAAAGAGGAAGGCGACACTTGGCTCTTCGTCTTCGACATTTGGCAAGCATGCGACACTCATCTTGGCATTTGGCACTTCAATCACTCACATGCACGCCATTTGTCCTTCATGTGCCCCTAATACTCCCTTTATTGCCACCTCATTCTTCTTCGCACGCCACTTGAAGGTAAGATAATGCCACATGGAGCACTCTTTTAGACACTTGTAATGCATGCACCCACGTCGAAGTTGCCTTTAATCCCGTCCAGGTTTATTGTCGACTAAACTGACAATTATTCATTAACTTCATTGATGAAAGGACCTCAGATTCATGTACTTAATGATCTTACGGTCACGTGGGAGAAATTAGAGCTCAATCCGACATCCAAACGAGCCCGAACAAGCCATTTTATTTTCAATGCGCAATGAAAACCTAAGCTGACGGGTTCTCGAGTCATGGGGTATCTCTTACCCGAATTGCCTCCTATTGAGGGACCAATGAGAACCTAATAGTCAATCACACACTATAAGATATTGTAACGGCTCTTAAAATTATGTATCATCAATGTGTGCAATTTATAGCCATACGAACTTCCTTACCTCGAATTGGTTCCCCAAATCGATTATGGTCTACAAAAATAGGGATGCTATAGTTTCTCCCCACCTCATAAAATTTCGTCCTCAAAATGTGATACTCGATATCATCCCAACCGACAAGGGTACTGTTGTTTCATTGACTCCTCAAACTCCCACATAACATTCTCAACGTTGTGGTATTGTCACAACATTTTAATGAATGAAATGATCCTGTTCCTGAGGACTTTTTCCTTTCGATCCATATTTTGGATAAACTTTTCCACATATCCAACCTTTCATCAATTTCTATGGTCTTGTAGTCTATCACATGGATAGAGTCAGGTTAATATTTCCTTAGGAGTTCAACTTTATCTTCCTTCCAATTCTCGATAGTCTCTTTTTTAGCAAGACCCTCAGGTATACATGGCCACCAACTATGAGTTCATGTGGCCTTAATACGTTTTCATTACGTACTCGGGCCACTTGTTTTCTCTAATTTCACATCTTGCAACCTTAATCTTTACTCATGATCACCTCCAACCTCAATACCGTATAGTCCTACTAGTAGTGCTTCTGAACTATTAGCTCATATAAGCTTTATTCACTTTTCAATGTCATTTCTATGACTTACTATTCTTGATGCCAATAAGACATACCATGCCTGTGGTTTCTATTGGTATGATCCTTAAACATCCCCTATTCACCACGACACAATTGGGTTGCTATCCAGCTGGCTCATGTGAGTTGCACTATACTTTAAGTTTACCCTGATCACATAATATGGTCCCTCTCTGACTCACTTTCGAAAACAAAAATCGACTTTCACTAACACCACATGGCATTTAGGCATTTTCTTATTTAGCATATCCCATGTGCCATTCATCTTTTCTTCATCCTTCACTCGAGATACACTGCTACGTATTTTAAATAAGATGACGTACCTTTTACAACTAGTTAGACTTAACTCGATACCTAGACTCGCCTTTTTCAATGCATGGCTTGGTTCATTCTCATCCCCATCGCCATCCTAAAAATCTGCGAGGAGTCGCTCTTTATCCGAACCTTCTTGCCCCGATGATCACCCCTTGCCTTTATCATACCAGGTCGTTACAAATCTTCCCCAAGTCACACGTTTACGAAGTTGAGTCCCGCTCGACATGTCCCATTCCATGTCTTATGATTTATAGGTATTCTTTCTAACTTGTCTCATACCAAGCGACAAATTAGCAAATCCAACTAATTAATAATATGTCCATGCAAGCACTTTTCCCAAAATTTTATTTGGAGCAAAGCCAATCCTTCTCAATGTGTGAATGTCTTCATTACTCTTCACACATCAAATTGATTGACGAGAAGTACCTTTCTGGTGCTGCCCGAGAATGAAGGTTACTTGAACTCTGATGACCTTGTAAGGACCTGTCACGCCTCGAACCTCTCAGGCACGCAAAATCCCACTAGGGCCGTCTTGTCTCTGTGATACACAGGATCTGTCGGCCAACAATTTATAACTTTTAAATGATACAAGCATACGGAAGCGATGAAATTTCTCCATACAATTCAAACATAAAATGACTCAGGACATAGGGTACGTCTTGTTATAAATACCGACTACAGGTTCAGGAGGTACAACTCTAACTTCGAGGTAACATGAAATCTCTAAAGTCACAAAAGTATAAATCTATTTCATATAATTACTTCTTTAAATACCAATCATTGATGGGCTCAGATTTTCATCGCCTGGGGGACTTGAAAAAGTTAATTTCACGACGGGGTGAGATATAAATCTCAGTAAGTTAAACTTAATCCTAAACTAGGTTGTCAGTACCTCCGGACACCTTTGAAAATAAGTATTCTTAAATAAAAGGCTTTGGCATGATAAAAACATAACTCCATCAACGCATAGCATTTCACTAATTCGGAATCGACTCAATTCAGTCGTAAAATTTCACAAATAAAGCTGAACTTCGTGCTATGGCAAGGCTTTCAATAGAAATCTCCACTTGAGGCTTTCTCAAATTTCTCAAGATCATAACGAGGCATTTCCTTAGCATATCTTAATCAAATTCCAATAATCAATATCAAGTTGTCAAGCACCAGCGTCATAACGCCTCAAGCCATTTAGGCATTCACTTGATCATATAAGGTATTTCAATCAATCATCACTATCTAAGCCCGCGTCATAACACATTAGGCTATTATAACATGTTTGGCAAGACCCGCATCACAACGCCTCAGGTCAACATATACATATTGCCAAGACCCGTGCAAGAACGTCTTAGGTTGTGTTCCTCAATCGCCTGTGTAACAATGCATCAGGCTAGGATACTACCTGCGTAATAAAGCATTAGGTTAGTCATCCTTACTTGGCCAAGTACAATATCCTGCGTAACAACGCATCATGATAATCCAAACCTCGCGTCATAACGTATCAGGGTACAATTTGCCTTTCATAGACCTGTGTCACAACTCTTTAGGTCAAATCTCGCGTAATAAGGCCTCAGGATTTACTCGAGCTCCGCGCTTAACGCATCAAGGCATCACATGCACATTTAATCATAATACAATAACTCACTGGCCAAATAAATTTCAATGCACGATAACAAGGAGGCAACATCATAAATCGACCCCTACATATCAAGTCACAAATCCTCACATCACGTTCTATGGCCAAGCATCACAAAGGCAAATCGAGTAATTCAGTCAATCACTCCACATTGGCACAACCAAGTCACGGTCATTTCACAAAAATTCAAGGCTTGACACAAAATCATAGTTTCACAAATCTCCTCGACACTCAATCAGTAATTCAACCCGCTCAAAGTATTCAAACCAAATAGGAATCTCCACAAATCATGTCAAAAGGCTCAACTACCTTCCACGAACAAATTAAGATTCCTTAATCTAATCTCGATTCCACAGATTTCATGCCATGAACCACTCAAGTTCAACTCATCAAAAACAGGGCAGATTCGGATTTGAGATCCCACAAGTAGAACCGGTTCATAAATCACCACTTTCCTCGAACAATAAAAGTCCACAAAAGCCTCCTTAGAGGTCACGACCAGAAGTGGTCCAAATTGGACAGGTTTGTCCTCTTGAAAATCTAAGCAAGAATCAACCACTAAATCCCATCAATTTCACCCCAAACTTCAACCAATAGCTCCCTAACATATCAAAATAAGATTTTGAGACATCTTAGCACTCAATCCAAGCAAAATTAGTCCTCGAATAGCCCTCAAGTTCATGGTTTTTCCCTTGGACAGACTGCTCTTGGTTTTTATCCATAAAACAACAAGATTTCCACCATTAAATCCCATTATAAATCATCCTCAACCTCGAGCATATGCTTCTATATATCGTAAATCAGTTGAAGGAGAGCCTTACCGAAGATTAGAGTGAAATGAGTTCGAAAATTCCACTTAGAGCTCTCGGATTCAAATCTGATCAGTCTGACTTTTGCTCCTTCAAATGGCTCTATGGGATAAACGACTGAGTGGATTTGGACCCATAATACCTTGTTAGAACGGTAAGATGATAAGTTTTCTAATGGTAGGTGGCACGCCTTAATCCGATGATGGGCAAAGAAGTTATGGCCAAAACAGTGGCCGGCGACGGGACTGGACAGTGTTTTGGCGAGAGAGAAAAGAGAGGAAAATGAGAGAAAGGTGAGGGGGAGAGGGTTTGGCTGAGCAAAATGAGGGAGAGAGAGAGTGAGAGGCTTCCTTCAAATTTTTAATTGGTCAGAGGCTTAGAATGGTAGGTTAAAAGTTGAACATTTAATGCCAATTGAGCATCCTTTGACACTCGTCTTCATGTCAATCAAGCCTTCATCCAAGGGCTGTTATTTTTCCTAATTTTTGGTAGCCTTGGGGTATAGTCAATGATCAAAATTCCCTCATTCCATTTATTAAGGCAAGGTTAAGGCTTGAGGGGCAAAATGATAATTTTACCCCCGACGTCCGGAATGTCGTTTTTCCAATTCAGTTTACCTTCGATGAGCCAACGTCTAATTCGATTAGAACGTTAGAATCTTTATTTTTCATTTTTCAATTTTGAGATTCCATTTCATATCTCAAGTCTCGAGGGATCGAAAATTCGAAATGTCACAACTCTTCCCCCTTAAAGAAATTTCGTTCTCGAAATTTGCAACCTTCTAACCATCCAGTTCTGTGGGGTATTAGCGTCTCATCGCATCCTCATTCTTTCGAATAATTCCTTTCATGACTTGACGATCTTACTTGTCCTTTCCGACCAAAGCCATCTTTCTCTAGGACTTGTCTCCTTCAATCCTCAATCTATATTTGCTTCTCTCCATTCTTTTTTGATATTCATAACATCTATCAGTAGTTCATACTCAAGCGTTCACCTCATCTCTTCCATGTGCCCATCACCATTATTACTAAACCCTTGCCAAAATGCACTCTTTAATATCCATACCATTCGGCGTATCAATCCTTTCAAGGGCATGACTGTTTCTTGTCGGCACGTATAATACTTGACCTCATGTTCGACTAACCAAATTTTCAGTCCATTCCATTGATAATATCGAAGCAAGTCTGGCACGCCTTTGTGCCATCTCAAGGGACACCATAATTCTTCCATTGAATTTCTGATGAGGTCATTTTTTTAAGTTCCTTTTCAATATTGGACTCGTACTCTCGTCCATGGGACTTAAGGTTTCAACCCTCAACTTTGAGATTTCTTTCCCAAGTATCCGAAAATCTGGATTTCCTCCCTGTTCTATCCATTTCCATAACCCCTTAAATGTCAGGGTCTGTTCATTGCAGCATCTCAATTCCTTTCTGGCTTCAAGCTTGATGCTTTAGGTAGTTATCAAACTAGTCAATTGGCAACCTTCCAATTTAAAAGTTGAATCTCTTATTTCCTCAAGCAAAGCCTATCCTTTATTCGCCAAATGCACGATGCTCAATTTTCACTTATATGCATCCGTACTTAAATCACCCTTTTCCAGGCCATATAGGATATTTCATCCTTAGTCCTTAAGCAATCTCCTTCACACACGTTGTTCCTCATTCGATTTTTCTAGGCAACCACATACCTCAAATTCTTGTGATTTGTGTAAACTTGAAACCTCTCCATGCAAGTTGTGTTTCCAACTTCGTCGCAAGAACATTTGCATGTCAACTCCAACCACGCATTATACGTCCCAACTCATATGGTTTTACTATCACGACATATTCGCATAGTCCAATTCAATTTGCCTTGCTACGCCTCAAATTTCCTTTTTGCGTTACATCATTATGATTCACTCGACCCCTTTTTAATTTCAAATAGGAACACTATTGTCGGCGTAGTCATCAACTTGACTTAAGTTCTCGAAAACTCTTTTCGTATTCATTCATGCATGTAATTGCTTTTGTGAGAAATCTTCCCCCAATACATCCATAACAGTTCACCAATTCCAAGAACTTTCAATTTTCGCAACTCACATCGATCTTTCCATTCCTCAAGAGTTCTACAGGGATTTCATTTCCCAGATATTTCACTACTAAGGAATCTTACCTCATCAGGCTCACAACTCTTGCTCTTCACAATTAGCAGCACACAACGAGCATTTCCTTAGAGTCCGTAGGATGCTCTCTAAAGTTATTCATGTTTCTCATGACTCCTTAAATGAGTCTATTCATCGTCTCTAAAGACGGTAATAATCAATCCAATTATTCATTGGATACTCAATCTGACTTTTATCAGTGTCTTTCTACCAAGTGTCGAATCTTCAATCTGTTCTTCATACTTTCACTTGAGAGTTCAAACCTTGGCCCTCTGCTCTCATGAATTCCCACTTGAACTACACAACATTCTGTTCATTTTTGTCACTCTTTTCTCAAGAAACATTAGTGCCTTGACCTCTTGGTTTCACAACCAGCTAATGCGACCTTATCTCAATTTCGTCCATTCAACTGAACATCGACATCATCTTGGAATTCAACGTTGTTCACAGGATAGCTTCTTGGACTTGACTTTCAAAAACCATTCAAGCTTACGTCCTTCTCGTTAGTCCAAACGTTTCTTTTTAGCACCAAGACAATTGGTATTTTTTTTCCTTCCACACTAGGAGCTCTTATCCTATGAGGGAAACCATACACTTAGTGGCATTCTTTTACTTTGAATCCACCTTGTCTTTCTTATCCTAGAGGACATCCGTCTTTGAGTCTCGCCCACAACAGTTCCTTTACTTCCGGATTCTAATACCACCACACTTTAACATTCTCGTTTCAATAGTTCAGCCACCTCAAGTGACAAGTTTCATTCTTCCTCGGTCTCCACAAATTTAAATTTCAGATATTCAATTCAACTTCCTCAAGTCGCCTTGCGATTACAATCTAAGCACCCTTTTTGCTCATTCATCCATTCATTAAAATCACAAGTAACTAGGGCCATCAAGTCCATTCACCTTTCTTTCCATCAATGATCATGTTATGATCCAATCATCCTTAAGGACAATGCCCTATTCTCTAGGGGTGATAACTTGCAATGCCACTTTTAGTGATTTCGATTTAACCTCAATCAATCTCATAAAATCCACAGGGTTTAACAGACTGACACATCAGTCTCCTTATTATTCCTCACGACAACAAAAGGTTAACCACCATAAGCCTTATGTCATAGTAATGACATTTCCTTACAGGCACGTTCTATGTTCCATAAGTGAAGTTCTCTTTTCTTACAATCCATGAACAGAAATTCTCTTACTTATTCCTCTTCCGATCATCCACTTCTTTCCTTGATGTCCATTACGGTTCATCAGATTCAAGAATAACAATTAGCCATAAGGCTTTCAATTTCAATCCACTCAGAGACTTCACGTTGCATTTAAAGGGTCTTTGACCACCCTTAATATGCTTAGACGACTTTGAGAATTCTGTCTCATAATGATCAACCTTCCTCAGGTCCTTTCAAAGCTATTGAAGTTCAGACAATCCTTACTCTCGAGTAACCTCAGAAAGGTACTTTCCATGGAACAATTCAACGAAGACAATCCAGGCAAATATCCTACCTTCAAGGGAAATTCTTCCTTTGGTGACCTTTTAATAATCATCGACAGCCTCTTCAGGCTAATAGCTATTAGAGTCACTTCTGTTCCTCAATGAATTCAATACCTCTAAGGTTCTTTTCCAAATTCTCAATCTAGAGAAAGGCAATTTAGGCATCATTTTCTCCATCGAACATTAGTTAATCTCAGCCTTATACATCGTTCCGCAAGCTTTCCATTGAGCGATTTTCATTTTCTATCACCTTTCCTATGATCTCTATCATTCACTTTGCTAGCAAATGCAACTGTAGTCTTAGTGGCTGGGATAACAATGGCAGCTCCTTCTCGAGTCTACCTACCCATCTACTTTCTCATTTCTCTTCAAAGTTCTCATGACCCTTTCAACTCTTAGATTTTGTATAGTCCACAAGCTCGAGCCAAGCACTTTTCTAGCACTTGTATTCTCACGACTCCCTTCAGTTCTAGAGTCATCTCATATCTTGCATACTCCAGCCAATTCTCCTCTGGTGACCATTCTCTTGTCGTTCACCCTCATTAGGTTCTTATGGCACTCAAACCACTACAATTTCCTCTAGGAATTAAAGACTTAAGTCATCCACTCGAGTCTAGCAGTCTCAGGCTGCTCATCTCATCATCTATCACCATCAAATAACCATCCAGTGGTTACTATGTAACTCTCAACTAATTGCCAATTATCTAAGGATTCCAAATCATCCTTAAGCAGCAGCCACATATCAAACTAGCCTCAACTAGGTAATTTCTCAATTAACAGTCAACTACTAAGCAAGCCTTAACTCAACAACTATCAAACAAGCACTTAAGGCATCAATTCAATGAGTTAATCACTCATACATTAAGTCTAGAGAAATTTGCCACTCTATCATAAACGCGACAGGCTATCTCATTCTCAATAGACATCAGTTCAAAGGGTATAAACCCCACAGGTCGTCTAACCTCTCAGTTATACCTTGGCCAAGCTAATCACATGATGCCAATCATAAACATGCCTAACAGGCCCATCACAAATATCACTTTTCTTTTTCAAAAGGCATCCACTGCCAAGCACGAAGCTTTTAACCATGCCACTTATATGCGCCATTACACATGCCATGTCACTTTTGATCATTCTTTTCGAGGATCAATCACGTGCCACGCATCTCTTAACCACAATTGGACTCAACCTGATACCTAGACTTTCCCTTTCAAGTTATGACTTGGGTCATTCCTAGCTCTTGCCATCCTAGAAGCTTGCCAGGAGTCGCTCCTTGTCTAGACCTCTCTGTCCCGGCGATCACTCCCTGCCCTCATCAGTCCTGGCTGTTGCAAGTTGTCCCAAGTCATACATCTACAGAGAAAGCCCCATTCCATATGTCTCATACCATGTTTCATTACAATTTATAGGTTTCCCATCAACTTGTCCCATACCAAGTGACAGTTTATTAAGTTCAACTGTGATAAGTTCGCGCATGCACTCTCATCAACTTTCGTTTCAAAGCCACAAACACATGCACAACATGTTCGTTCTCACCACTTGTCATACCATAATCGTCTCAACATCAAGCCTAATTCATAGAAAGCCTCTAGTTCTACAAAGACCATCGCCTCTCACAGATCAATTGCCTATATTCAACCATATACCTCAAATCTAGTTGCTATTCAAGTCACATCCATATGCATTCGATTACAATTGATCTTTAATCCAAATATTCCTTCCTCGATTTCCTGTATACACCTTATTTCATACCATCCAAGATCATCAATAGCGATAGATAACTAAACCATCAGGATACAACGCAATTCAAGCCTGGATCGACTAATGGCAATCGTCTCTTTATAACTCATACTCCTCAAGTTGGGTCATTGACAAACCACAATCACAATCATATAACCCAATCAACCTTTATTCATAAGCTCTTCTCTAGCAACCTCAAATCTAGACTTATGAGTCCTCAATTTCTATTCGCTTACTTGTGAGCCTTATTCATAAAATCACTCAAGATCATCCATTAAATCGGCACTAGGACCATTAGAATACTACACAAGTTCAGGACTATAGTCCTCAAGATTTAGCAATCCATGCTTATCCCTCAAGGTCTCACTATCTAATTGTCCTCAAGTCATCGCTCTATATCACTCCAAGTCTCAATCACATTGGATTGAGCTGACTTTGCTTTGATACAAAACAAATGGGGATATCACGTCCCGAACCTGTCAGGCACGCAAATTCTCACCAGGGCCGTCTTGTCTCGGTGGTACCCATGATCCGCCGACCAATAATTTATAACTTTTAAATGATACAAACATGTAGAAGCGATGAAACTTCTCCATACAATTCAAACTTAAGATGACTCAGGACATAGGGTACGTCTTGTTATAAATACCGACTACAGGTTCAGGAGGTACAACTCTAACTTCGAGGTAACATAAAATCTCTAAAGTCACAAAAATATAAATCCATTTCATATAATTACTTCTTCAAATACCGATCACTTGCAGGCTTAGATTTTGCATCATCTAGGGGACCTGAAAAAGTTAATCCCACGATGGGGTGAGATATAAATCTCAGTAAGTTAAACGTAATCTTAAACTAGGTTGTCAGTACCTCCAGACACCTTTGAAAATAAGTATTCTTAAATAAAAGGTCTCAGCATGATAAAAACATAACTCCATCAACGCATAGCGTTTCACTGATTCAGAATCGACACGATTCAGTCGTAAAATTTCATAAATAAAGCTGAACTTCGTGCTATGGCAGGGCTTTCAATAGAAATCTCCACTTGAGGATTCTCAAATTTCTCAAGATCATGACGAGGCATTTCCTTAGCATATCTCAATCAAATTCCAATCATCAATATCAGGTTGTCAAGCACCCGCGTCATAACGCTTGAGGCCATTTAGGCATTCACTTGATCATATAAGGTATTTCCACCAATCATCACTATCCAAGCCCGCGTCATAACGCATCAGGCTACTATAACATGTTTGGCAAGACCCGCGCCACAACGCCTAAGTTTAACATATACATATTGCCAGGACCCGCATATGAACGCCTCAGGTCGTGTTTCTCAATCGCCCGCGTAACAATGCACAAGCTAGGATACTACCCGCGTAATAACGCATTAGGTTAGTCTCCTTACTTGGCCAAGTTCAATATCCCGCGTAACAACACACCAAGATAATCCAAATCCCGCGCCATAACGCATCAGGGTATAATTTGCCTTTCATAGACCCGCGTCATAACACTTCAGGTCAAATCCCACGTAATAACGCCTTAGGATTTACTCAAGCCCCGCGCTTAACGCATCAAGGCATCACATGCACATGTACTCATAATACAATAACTCACTGGCCAAATAAATTTCAATGCACGATAACAAGGAGGCAACCTCATAGTTCGTCCCCTATATATCAAGTTACTAATCCTCACAACACGTTCCATGACCAAGAATCACAAAGGCAAATCGAGTAATTCAATCAATCAGTCCACATTGGCACCAACAAGTCGCGGCCATTTCACAAAAATTCAAGGTTTGACACAACATCATAGTTTCACAAATCATCTTGAGACTCAATCGGTAATTCAACCCGCTCAAAGTATTCAAAACAAATAGGAATCTCCACAAAGCATGTCAAAAGGTTTAACTACCTTCCACAAACAAATTAAGATTCCTTAATCCAATCTCGATTCCATAGTTTTCATGCCATGAACCACTCAAGTTCAACTCATCAAAAACAGGGCAGATTTGGATTTGAGATCCCACAAGTAGAATCGGTTCATAAATCGCCACTTTCCTCGAATAATAACATTCCTTAGTAACCTAACATCCTAATCGAAGGTAAGGATCAACTTACCAAGGAAATTGAGCTAGCAAAAGTCCACAAAAGCCTCCTTAGAGGTCACGGCCAGAAGTGGTCTAAATTGGACAGGTTTGTCCTCTTGAAAATCTAAGCAAGAATCAATCACTAAATCCCAACAATTTCACCCCAAACTTCAACCAATAGCTCCCTAACATATCAAACTAAGATTTTGAGGCATGTTACCACTCAATCCAAGCAAAATTAGTCCTCGAACAGCCCTCAAGTTCAAGATTTTTCCCTTGGACAGATCGGTCCGAGTTTTTATCCACCAAACAACAAGAAATCCACCATTAAATCCCATTATAAATCATCCTCAACCTCGAGCATATGCTTCTATATATCGTAAATCAGTTGAAGGAGAGCCTTACCGAAGATTGGAGTGAAATGAGTTCGGAAATTTCACTTAGAGCTCTCGGATTCAAAACTGACCAGCCTGACCTTTGCTCCTTCAAACGGCTCTACGGGACAAACGGCTTGGTGGATTTGCACCAATAAAACTTTTTGGAACGGTAAGACGATAAGCTTTCTAATGGTAAGTGGCACACCTTAGTCCGATGACGGAAGAAGAAGTTATGGCCAAAACAATGTCCAACGACGGGACTGGGCAGTGTTCTGGCAAGAGAGAAAAGAGAGGAAAATGAGAGAAAGGTGAGGGGGAGAAGGTCTGGCCGAGCAAAATGAGGGAGAGAGAGAAAGTGAGAGGCTTTCTTCAATCTTCCAATTGGTCAAAGGCTTATAATGATAGGTTAAAAGTTGGACATTTAATGCCAATTGAGCATCCATTGACACTCGTCTTCATGTCAATCAAGCCTTCATCCAAGGGCTATTATTTTTCCTAATTTTCGGTAGCCTTGGGGTATGGTCAATGACCAAAATATCCTCATTCCATTTATTAAGGCAAGGTTAAGGCTTGAGGGGCAAAATGGTAATTTTACCCTCGACGTCCGGAACGTCATTTTTCCAATTCAATTTACCTTGGATGAGGTGACGTCTAATTTGATTAGAAAGTTGGAATCTTTATTTACCATTTTTCAATTTTGAGATTCTGTATCATATCTCAAGCCACGAGAGATCGAAAATTCGGAATGTCATAGGACCTGAGGAAGATCGACCAATATAAGGCCGAGTCCTCAAGGTCATCTAAGTGTACTAAAGGTAGTCGAGGACCCTTTGAATGAAACGTGAAGTTCCTGAGTGGATTGAAATTTGAAAGTTTTATGGCTAATTGTTATTCCTGGATTTTGAGGAACTATAATGGATTTTAATAAGAGGAGTGAATGATTGGAAGAAATATGAGTGAAGAGAATGTCACTTATGGAACACAAAAAGTGTCTCCAAAGAATGGTTGATTACCTAGGCGTAAGACCCATAGTGAAAAATGGGTAGTCCATCTCTTCTGTCATGGAAGGAGTCAAGGAAAATCGGCATGGTAGTTTTCCTAGATTTAATGATTCCTTAGGATTGGTTGATTGAACTGGAACCATTAGAAATGAAATCATGAGTTGTTGTTCCCTAAATGGCAGGGCATCATTCATAAAGGATAATTAGACTATGAGATGGTCGTGATGGAAAGAAAGATGAATGGACTTGATGGCCCTAGCGATTTGCGATTTTAATGAATTGATGAGTAAGCAAAAATGGCGCTTAGATTGTAATCACAATGTGACTTGAGGAAGTCGAATTGAATATGGTGACTAAGAAGGAACCCAGCGTTCTTGGAACATTGTCACTTGAGGTGGCTGAATTATGGAATGAAGAATGTTGAGTATGGTGGCATCTACATTCTAGAGTAAAAATACCTCTATTAGCAAAAACTCCAAGACTGATGCCCTATGGAGTAGTAAGGACAATGTTGATTCAAAGTAAGAAAATGTCACTGAAGTGTATAGTTTCCTTTATGGGGTAAGAGACCCTAGCGTAGAAAGGAAAGATGGTTCTAATCGCCTGGTGCTAAGATTGAACGTCTAGACTAACGAGGAAGACGCAAAGTTCGAATGATTCGTGGAAGTTAAGTCCGAGAAATTGTCTTATGGACAACGTTGAATTCTATGATAATGTCGACATGCAGTGGAATGGACAGAATTGGAATCAAGTCGCATTGACTAGTTATGGAAACTAGCGGTTAAGACTAAAATGCTTCCTTAGGGAAGAGTGACAAAAATGAACAAATACTACATGGTCAAAGTGGAGACCCATGAGAGTAGAGAGCCAAGGTATAAGCTCTCAAGTGGATGGTGTGAAGGACAGTTTGAACGATTTGACAACTGATAGCAAGAAGCTAATAATAGTCGGGGTTGAGTACCCAAGGAATAATTGGATTAGTTGTTACCGTCTTAAGAAACGATGATTGGGCTCATTTAAGGAGTCATGAAAAACATGAACAACCTTTGAGAGTATCCTATGGACTCTAAGGAAACGCTCATTATATGTGAAATGTAAAGAGCGTGAGCTTGATAAAGTAAATTTCTTTAGTCGTGAAGTTTTTGGGAAATGAAATCCCTATAGAGCCCTTGGGGATTGAATAAGCGATTATCGACTAAGGTCGATGTGAGTTGCGGAAATTGAAAGTCTCCTAGGATTGGTGAATTGTTATGGACAGATCGTGGGAAGATTTCTCACAAGAGCTATTCCATTGATGAATGAATACAAAAGAAGTTTTCAAGGACTTAAGTCAAGTTGATGACTACGCTGATAATGGCGTTCCTGTTTGGAATCAAAAGTGTCGATAGAATCATAATGACATAACGTAGGAAGAAAATTTGAAGCGTAGCAAGACAGACTAAAGTGGGCTGTGTGAATGCTTTGTGACAATAATGCCATATGAGTTGGAATGCTTAGTGCATGATTGGAGTTGGTTTGCGAATGTTCTCGCGATAAAGTTTAGGAAACATTATTTGGGTAGAGATAGATTTCAAGCCTATATCTACCATAAGAAAGTAAGGTAGTGGTTTCTCGAAAGGAATTGAATAAGAGGCAACGCTGATGGATGATATTGTTTATGGATATGAGAGTGTTACTTGTATAAAAAAAGACCCCAAAGTTATGTAAACTATAAGAGCTTGAGAGCTTTGACTGCCTAAAGGGAATTGAAGGAAAGTCACGTGGAACGAATAGATTACCCAAGTGATTATTACTTTGATACCCATATCGGTAAGGAAGGGTGGATTAATTAGCAGATGCAAATAATTGAGAATTGAACGTTGCATAATTGGTGATAGAGGGACGTATCTTCCCTCGATAAATAAGATATTCAACTTCTAAATTGAAAGTTTGTCACTTGACTAGTTTGAGGGCTATCTGAAGTATCAAGTTTGGATGTCAGAAAGGAATTGAGATGTTGGGATGAACAGACCCTGATATCTAAGGAATAGTGGAGATAAATAGAGTAGGGAGGAAATCCACACTCCCGAGTACTTGGGAAAGAAACCTCGAAATTGAGGATAGAAATCTTGAATTCCCATGGACGAGTATGCGAGTCCATTATTGAAGAAGAATTTAAAGAAATGACCTCATTGGAAATTCAAAGGGACAATTACGATGTCCATTGGGATGGCACAAGGGTGTACCAAGATTTGCCTCAATACTATCGAGGGGATGGACTGAAAGTTGGATTAGTCTAACTTGAGGTCAAGCATTAGACATGCCGACAAGAAAGAGACATGACCTTGAAGTTTGATGGGTTACTATGATCGTTGGAGAGTTTCGAATTGAATCGAGAGTGAATTACTGCGGGAATAATCATGAATACACCTAAGTAGTTGAGAAGGCTATGACTTGATTTGGACAACATGGGGCAAGTTGATAAAGTCCATGAATCCTTGATGGTACGAAAGGACAATTGGAAGGATTGAGGTGCCAAAGAGTGCATTCTTGCAATGGGTCAGTAATGACGGTGATAGGTAAAGAGCTTGAGTTTAATGCGATGCTTTGGTAAGGCCTTTAGTCAAGAGTTAGAAAAGTCGGATTGTAGTATGACATGTATATTGCCCTCAGACCATTAGACAATTGAAAAGGTGATTTAAATGGCATAAGGTATACTACCAACAATATTATGAATGTCTAAGGAGAATGGAGAAAGGCGAGCATCGATGGAGGACAAAAAGAAACTAGTTCTGAAGAATAAAGGTGAGCACTGGCAAGGACGTGATGGGAATGTCAAGTAATGAAGGGAGTTACCTTGGGATGTGAGGTAGTGATGAGGCATCAGTACCCCATAAGATTAGATGATTAGAAAGTTGCAAATTTTGAGAACAAAATTTATTTAAGGGGAAGAATTGTGGCATTCCGGATTCCAACCCTTCTCAAGGCTATTGACATGAAATGGGATCTTGAAATTGAAAAAATGGATAATGAGAAATTCCAACAATTGAAAGGGAATGGACGTCACCTCATCGAGAGCAATTTATATTGAAAAAGTGAAATTTGGACGAAAAGTGTGAAATTACCATTTTTCCCCTAGAAGATTACCCTTGCCTTAAGAATGAACTTAGGCATTTTAGTCTTTTCTTAATCCCCACATGTTGGCCGAAAATCTAGGGGCACAAGGGTTAGTTGGCTTCAAGATATTCATTGGCTAAGGACAAGTGTCATTGCAAGAGCAAACCTATCCACTTAGCATTTAATTCAAGTCTTGTCCTCGACCACCATTCAAACTTTGACTAAATTGGGATTAAGATAGATCTCTCTCTCTCTCTCCTCTTTCCACTTGCTCGGTTGAACCCTCATCATTCTCTCTTCTTCATTTTTTTCTTCTTCCTTCTTCTCGCCGAGAAGCTCTCTTGTGGCTAGACCAAAATCGCTCCACTTTTCCAGTCATAACTTTGTCGTCTGACATTGGATTGAGGTAAAACCACCGCTATTTAAAAGCTTATTATCCTGTAATTCTAAAGATATATTATAAACTCAATTTGGCTCAGTCTTTTTTTTTTGGTAGGTCCGTTTAAAGGGGCAAAGGTCAAGACGGGTCAGATTTTGACCCAGTTGAGAGAAGGACTTCGTTTGCCCACTTCAAGGGCTCTATTGGCTTCAAACTTCCAGTGAGATCTTATAAAATTATAGTTATAGAGTTGGCTGAGCTAGGGTTATTAGTTTATTTGAGTTTGGAAGAGTTTTCATGGTTGAATTGAAGTGGTTTTTTAGAACAGAATTTGACCGCCTGAAGACCGAGTGAGACCGGACTGATCGGAAGTTTTTGGGGTGTTATTTCGCTTTGAAATCTTCGATGAGCTTACTAGACATGTAGAATAAATTTTTAACAAGTTGATTTTGTAATGAACTTAATGGGTTGTTAGGCGTCATTCAGTGAGGACTGATTTTGCCGTGTGTAAAGACTAAATGAACTGTGCACTTTGAGGCTTACGGAAGGTGTTGCCTTACTATTAAATTATCATTGAGGCACCTTAGGAAGTTAATTGATGTGTTATTGAAGTATTGATGCAATGGAATTGAGAAATGATTAAGTTTTGATGTGGTTTTTCCTAGGCTCGTTGTGCGTGACTTGTTTGACTGTGAGCTTGCTGAGTTAGGTAACTCATTTGGATTGGAATTTGCTAGTGCAATTGAAGGGTAAGTGATTCTTAAACCTCTACCAGGACTTTAGGACACTACTGGACGATTTTGATTGATGAATTGATTGATTGGTGGATCAATTGTGCTTTGATTAGCACTGATCGAATGTGTGTTGTGCATCAAGCTTGGTGTGCTCATTTTGATGTGGAATTTGCATTTGTTTGATGTGTGACCCGAATGGTCATGTGATATATAAGCCTCGAGTGATGCATGTACAATATTGATGTTCGAATTGGTTATTGAGCCCTTGAGGTACGATTGGCTAGAGAGCCCTTGTGATTTTAAATGGCAAAGTGCCATATTGTGAAATGAAATGACTATAATGCCCTATGAGAATGAAATGTCTATAGTACCCTATGAAACTGAAATGGCTATAGTGCCCTATAAAATGAAATGGCAGTAGTGCCCTATGAAAATGAAATGACTGTAGTACCCTATGAGATTGAAATGGCTATACTGCCCTTTGAGATTGAAATGGCTATAGTGCCCTTATGTGATTGCATGGCTATTATGCCCTTATACAAAGGAATTAGCCAGAGAGCCCTTGAGAAGTACATCACGGCTAGGGAGCCCTTGGCGATGAGAGATTGTGATGCCATTGAGATAAATTATTGATTTATGAGTTTATTTTTGTGCTAGTGCGTTGAGTTTGGTCTCATGGTGTTATGCATGCTTGATTATGATTTTTGCTCAAGCTAATTATGTTAATGTGTTTCGATGATTGAATGACATATGCTATTTGTCTTGATGAAATCCTCGTCTATGCTTTTAATGCATTGTCTGTGCGGCATTCTGGTTTTCCGACCATTTCGAGACTTATCAATGAGAATGTATCCAACGATGTATTTCAGTCTTATCTCGCTCGGATTTTATCAATCTTGAGTTAACTGACCAAAAGGAAAAGGCTAATGCAAGATAAGGTACGTGAACCTAGGGAACTCGAATAGGAAATGACACTTTGACCATAAGGATTGTCGAGAGAGTATTTAGAACCATTAAAGGCCAACCTAAGAACGATTAAGGAATGCATTGCTAGCATTATACGATTGGAGTGCCGATGTACCGCTTAACCAATATATAATTTGTAAAAAAATTTCAAATTGAACGATGACGATCGTGACCGTTGGAGCTAGTAATAGACCCTCACAATTACATGACAATCAAAGTCGCCAAGAATTGACGAACCCTATGTGTGATAAGAGTCACAGAGTCGATACGTGTAACGTCTATAAAAGCCGCCCGTTAGTTCGGGGTAGTCTGAAATTACATTTGACAGAGAAATGACTCGGGGTCGAGTCTCAAAATTGGAAGATAGAAAATATTTGAATTGGAAAAATGACGTTCCGGACGACGAGAGCAAAATTACCATTTTACTCCTCAAGTTTTGGCTTGGTCTTATTAATTGAAGAAGAGCATTTTGGTGTTTTTAAACCCCCCTAGCTGCCGAAAATATGAAGGCATAATGGCCATTGGATGAACAAGATTCATTGATAAGAAGGCAAGTGTCTTCATGAGGACAATGGGCATTAATTAAACACCTTTTAACCTACCATTCCTTGTATTGACCAAGATGAATATTAGTGGATAGCCCTTCATTCTCTTGCCCCAACCAAAACCCTCTTTGCCATTTTTCCTCTTGTTCTTGTTCTTGTTCTTGTTCTTCTTCCTCGCCTAGACTTCGCCCGACCAGCCACTGCCGTCTGTTTCGCTCTGCTCGACCAACGCCTCCGAAAGCCACCTCGCCTCTCGTCGACTGTCAACGTCTTCCTTAGCCTCTCCCCTACCAGACCCCGGTTGTTGTTTGACCATTAGACGTCGGAGGAGGTCCGACAAGCCTTTTTCCCAAAACTGGACGGATAAGGACACAGTTGAAGGTAAGTCTTCGTTTGATCGCTTCAAGACTTCGTTTTGCCTCAAATTTTCGGTGAGACCTTATAGACTTAAGGTACTCTCATAGGCTGAGCTGAGGTAACAAGTTAGTTAAGTTTCGACGGAGTTTTGATGTTAAAATGGTGTTGTTTCCTTTGAGCAGATTTTAACCGGCGAAGGACCGAAGGCCGTTCGCGAACTTTCGACCTTCGACTCGCCCTAAAATCTTCGGTGAGACTCCCTTAGGCCTAGAACAACATGATAGCATGTAGATTATGTGATAAATTAAGGTTTAAGGTGGAGTTGTGGGCTGTATTTAGACCTAGAGGGCAGAACCGAATTGCCCTGTTTCGGTTTGTGCCAACCGAATTCTTAAGGGCTGTTAGGATTGATACCGTACCTTGAAATTGTCGTTATGTTATACTAGGATGTTAATTAGGATGCTATTAAGGTGTATGCCCTGTGGATTAGTGGATTAGAAGAGAAAAATTGATGAATTGGATAAATTCCTCTAGGTTGCGCGGATGCCCTATTTTGGACTCCCTAGAAATGAATCCTTGGAGTGCCTTTGGAGGAAATTTTGCTGATTAAAGCTTGAGGTAAGGAGTCCCTAAACCTTGGTTAGGAGTATAGGCCTCTACTGGATGAATTGGGTTCGAATTGGATGAATTCTCGTGAGATTATTGCGTGATTATTCAATGTCGATCATTGTGGTTTGGTGTAATACGCGTTTGCTTACTTGATGCATATACTTTGTGCCAGATGCCATCTTGTGGGTGATGAATCTTATTGAATAGCATGCCACAGATTCTTAATTCGATGAATAAGCTTGTACTTGATCATGAAGTCTTAAAGTGAATGGAAATCTGGCATGCTTAAGAACTTTTGGTACCTTGATGTGTTGAGACACGGGGTTGTATTGGCTAATATCCTAAGGCGTTGAGATGCGGGATAAGCGTACATGTGTCGACACAAGCCTTGAATGACATTGAAAACTTGATGCGTTTTAACGCGGGTTTATGTTTATAATGGCCTGAGGCGTCTTGACACGGGCGTGGATAATGAGATGAATCATGGTGGTGGAACGTATAATTTGATCTTATATTTCCATGCCTGACTTAAATTGTAAATTTTGATGATATACTTATATGATTGGCAACTACTTGTCTCTTTATAGTTCATTATGATGTTTGTTTGCCTTATATCGTTTGGAATGCCTTTGCTCATTGTCTGCATTTATGTTTGGGTGTACTGTCAACCTAACCTAAAGTTAGGACTCAACTTACTGAGATGTCAATCTCACCCCGTCGTGGGACCTTACTTTTTCAGACCCCAAGCCTTGAAGGATCCTTCCAACCAGTTTAGGCGATCCTAAAGAGTTGACCGCCTATTTTGACGAGTTCCCTGACGATCGGGGCAATATTTATGTTAGGAAATGTATCGTTGTTTGAGTCGACGAGGGAGGTAAAGATTGGAAACCACATAGGTTCGAGGCCTAGTTCCATAGAGTCGGTGAGGTCACGACAGGTCCATTGAAGTCCACAGAAGTGCCTCGTGGAATTGTACCCAGCTGGTGTCATCCTACCCGAGATGAGGTAGAAGTGGAGGTGTCTGTAGTAGGATCAAGAAATGTGCCGAAGAAGACCCCTACCTTGGAGGATGTCGACGAGGTGATCAAGATCTCTGCTTCTGAGGATGAGCTGGAGGATGTCATGGTGGACGACTCGGTGGATGTGCGTTCTGAGACCTTCTCGGATTATGATCCAGACGAAGGTGAGGACGAGACAGACGGAGCTAATGGTTCGACTTAGGGGTTTCCTAACCTTACTAGATAGTCTTTTGGTGGTGCTCGTTGGCTTGCAAGCTTTGGGGACTTAGGATTTTGTTGTCTTTTGGTTGATCTCCAATCGCCCTGACTCGTATGCAGTAATAATTTATCTGCATCTTTTGTACGTATCCTTGATGGTGTTATGTATGCATATCTATGTTCTCATTATTTCAGGCTTCCTTTCACAAACTTTATAGGAGGTATTCATTCTTTTCACTTGCACATGCGCATTTCACTTTACGTGTACCGCGTGGGCCGTATCCTGGGACTTGAGCGGTATTGTTAGATGTTGCGGGCCGGGAGAAGCCTCGAGGCGTGACAATCTGGGAGGACTAAAGACTTGGTCTAGGTTTAGGGCTAGCTTATTGAGATTTATATCTCACCCCATTGGAGATTAACATTTTTCAGGTCCCGTGATGGAACACCAAATTTGCCAAGGATTGGTATTCGAGGAAGTAAATGGTCGAATGAACCTAAAACCTTTTGTGGCCTTAGGGATTGTATTTGGTTTTGTGGATTGAAACTAAACCATTGGTATTTGACCGCTGTAACAACGTAAATGTATGATATATATATATATATATATATATATGTGAAGTGTATCCTTTTTCCGCCCTACGTCATTTTGTTTTTATTTATGATTGGATTTGTTTCTCACTTCCGCGCATATATGGGTTTTATGAGTTGTGAGTCGAAAAATCCTGGGAGATTACCGATAGAATGAAACGGCTTCATGGGATGTTCGTGTGCTCATCGGATTCGGGGCGTAACAAGCTTTATTTGCCATATTGACCTCTTGAGGATGCATGCCAATAGTCTCTTCAATATGCATGAACATTGATAGATCCTTGCATATGTGAATAGCTGGACTAGAATCTACCTGCCAAATAGATTAGATAGTGCCAGAATTGACTTCAGAAATCATGGCCACAGAATCATGGATTTTCTTTGAAATTTTTATGTTCAAAAACTTAGTTAAAACTATGGCCACATAGTTTTCTTCAACCATGTTTGCATCTTCCTTCATTGTAGAAATGCTCTTATCCTTAAATGTGCTATTGCGATGCTTGCACTTCTTTGCGTAGTGACCCTCCTTGCCATAAATAAAGCAACAATCTATTTTCTTGTTTTGTGACTTCTTAAAATTCTTCCCTCTCTTGCGTTTCAAATTCTAGTGAGTTTTGGATTGAAATTCATTTTCCTCTATAGCATTCACTTTGATATCATCCAAAATAGACTTATCACGTAAATGTGACTCTTCTTCAATACAAAGATGTTTTTGTATTTTCTCCAAAGTGATTTTCCCCAACTTATGCAACATCCTCCATCTTCCATCCTCTTTCCGTAATCTTTCTACCAATAGCTGCTCTAACTTGAAAGGATTTTGGAATATCTATCTTGAGAGAACGAATTTTATTGACAGTACTTGTAGTTCATGGGCTTGCTCCAATTGGGGGTTAATATCAATGAATTTGGAGTCAAATTACTTATCAATTAGATATTTATTTGTACCTTGTTCATTTGCTTTGTACTTGAACTCAAGGGCATTCCAAATTTCTTTGGCAGATTTTATCTTGGTGAACAAATCATACAATCGATTAGATAGCGTGTGCAGCATATGACCTCGACAGACCAACTCATCCTCTTCACGTTTCTTCCCATCCTTGCTGACCTTCTGCAGTAGCAGGCTACAAATCTGCTATAGGTAGCAAAACAGGATCCCAAATATATGAAATCTTTAAGGCCATGATGAGGAACATCATCTTGTCTCTCAAGCATACGAAATTGTTGACAACAGACCGATCCAATTTCACCATATCCTGGTTTATGACTTTGATGGATTTTGACTCCATCGTTGTACGAATGATTCCTTAAAATTGTTGGTCAAATACGATCGAATGGGATGGACAAAAGAGTCAGACTCTAAGGCATGACATGACTCTTTTTAAGGTACTATTTGCTCCACAATATTACTAATAGTTATTGGCAAAAATCCTCTAGGATACAATAAAATCTCAAGTGAGAATATTAGATAGCAATTCTAAAATTCCTCCAAAAACTCTTTAGGAAATAATCGAAAACGAAGACTGTACTTTTTTTGTTTGGAAAGAACGAAAATTGAAGAAGAATTATTCTGAAAATAAACAGAACATTTAAATATATAACGAAAAATGAACACACCTTTTCACGTCGGAAAAGTAGTTAATTCTCATGCAACCCATTGTGTCCAAAACAGTTTATTCGATCACAGCTTTTTATTTTCAAAAGCAGTTTTTGAATGAAAGATTGTAACTTTTAGAATGTCTAAAATACTAACTCATATGGACACAATTCTTCATGTCCAAACTGTCAAATCTGAAGAATTGCAATTATTGGACATAATTAATCAATTAAAGTTCAAAATTAATATTATTTTTTTTTGTAGGACTATAGTAACTTTTTAATTAATAAAGAGACTTGCATTCTTCTTTCCATCTTAAGTGCGGTTGGAAAAGGCAACTTTTTGTTCGTTTTATAAACAAACTTCAACATACGGATTTCTCATGTCCAAAATTGCTACAAGATTCTTTATCATATTTAAAAGTTGAAAAACGAATTTCAATGAATATATTTTGCTACGTAAAAATTCCGGCGAAATAGTTTGCTGTGGATAAATTCTTTGGCGAGTTGTCCATGCTCTTCAGGTTGTCAACTGTTATTTTCATCGATAACTTGCCTTCTTCACAAAACTCTGCTATTTTGGACTAAAGTCTCGCTTGTAAATTACAATAATCATCGTTTTTAGGTCAACAAATCGTCATAGTTAACTTGGTGTTGGTTTTGAGTTTACTCTCCATCTCAGATTTCTGGTCTCCTAATAGCCCACTTTTTAGCGTTTCCTATTAAAGAAGTCTAGATCAATACCTGAAAAACTTTAACTTTAGCATTTATGATAATTATATCTATTTTTTTATCTTATAAAAAATCTTCAACGGTTACTTCTGTCCTAATTTTACCCCAAACTTTTATTTTTGTCGCAATTATACCGGCCTAATATAAAAAAAAAACCTCAACTTTAGCATATGTTCCAATTATATTCAAATTGTTTGTCTTATTAAAAATCTCCAGCTTTTACTTTTGTCACAATTCTACTACTGTTAATTTTCCATCCATAATCACTATTAATTAATTCTACGTGCCCTTGTCACTTCGTCAATGAAATACATCTCAGCAAAGCTGACATGAAAAAATTCCTAAACTACTCTATTGTTGTTTGCTTCCCTTACATACTGCTGGAAAATACAAAGTCACTCAAGACATCTCTTCATCACTCAACAGCCAAAAGAACGGTTAGACCTAGAGATATTTGGAGAGATAATCTAAAATCTTGTTATTCTGGAAACCTACTATTTCTAAATATTGAAAATTCATCAATAAGTTTGGCAGTAAAATTCGATTCGCGTAGGATAAACTAATAGTGATTATGGACGAAAGTATGACGGTAGTAGAATTAGGATAAAGTTAAAATTTTAGGATTTTTTATGAGACAAAAAAAAGTTTCGGATATAATTGGAACGGATGCTAAAGTCAAGTTTTTTTTTGTATTAGATCGGCAAAATTGAGACAAATGTAAAAGTTGAAGATTTTTTATGAGATAAAAAAAGTCTTGAATATAATTATCACAAATGCTAAAATTCGAGGTTTTATTTTGTGTTTTTCAGATCGGAGAGAGACGGAGAGCTGAGATACATGTCGAGTAGTGCTTCTGTACATGATTTCAGTGAACATTTCATCCTAATTTCGGACACGTCACGTTGTACTTTTTATAAGGTATATGTAATGGATTTGACAACTGCATTATCCGAATATTTTTGTAATCGAATCGCCGGGTATCCACAGCCAAGAAGATACATAAATAATTAGTTTATTTTTTGCTGGACAGAAGCCGATAGACATTGACTTCGACATGGTTGGGGAAATCATAATCTGTAAAGACATTATGATATAATATGGCATCTTCCCCCACTTTCCCTCTGTGACATGATATGGTATAAAGTCAGTACAATTATTTTATATTTAGCTAATAATATTCAACTTCGGATCTCGTCCTCAGAACAAACGGACAAAATCCAATCAATGCTAATTGTGTTATAATGGTTAATTATGAGGCTAACACTAACCTTATCTTATATTTCGCACATTTTTCTAAGAGCCAATGTGGATACCGAGTAGTTTTCAAGCATCAGTCAAGTACGTTCATGGCGCATGTGGTAGGAGAAACAAGACTAATCTACAAGTTGTACGACAATCCAATCACGAAACATCTGTCATGGTTGAGTCATTCGAATGTTACTGAAAGATTATCTCATTTTCAATGTGCAATTTGTCTTAATTTTTTTGCCTATAGTAGCTGTTTGACAGGGCTTTGCATGCGACATTAGATGTTTATGTTATGAGACAATCATATTTTTTAATACCAATGACATAGGATGTTTAAATACTTAATTCATCATTTCCTCATAAATGAACTGAAATCTTCCATCCATAAATATAAACAAATAAACCCCCCAATCAAAATCACCTACAACCTTACAAACTTTTCCAATATTTGAGATGTCCCGTTGAAACATTAAATTCAGAAAACAGGACGCAAATATTGGAATATGTATTTTAATATTAATTGTGGGTATTATTAATTGTTATTGTAAATATTAATTGGTCTAATAAAGAAAGATATATTCAATTTTCTGTTTAGTCTAATATGGTGCTAGATAATATCAGCCGAGATAAATCTTATCTTTAATAAGATGATATGTTTCAATCTTTATAAATAGAGCTCAAGTCCCCCCTCTAAACTCTGATGTCTGTATAACCTCACATAAGGAGTTGTTAGAAGCGATAGATGAGCTCATCGAAGCCACATATAAAGAGGGTTCATAGAGAAGAAGCTCTTGAGTATTGGATCGTCGCAATTTTGCATCAAGAATGACGGTTCCACTACAAGGTGCGTCAATTCTTTAACTTTATGAATTTGTGACTCGTGTATCTATACGTGTGATCATTGGGTCGCTGCATACGGATTAGAATTGTAACTTATATGTGGTATTAGAGCCCGCGTGTATTAGATCGCAAATCACGGTCTTGGTATTTTTTGAAATTTTATTTTTGTCGAAATCAAAAGAAAATTATATATTCGGAAAGGGCTTGAGGAGACGAGCAAATTCGTGTGCATATTGTCACCGGCGACCGCCGAATGCGCTGCCACACGCCGTTAGCCATCGGGCGCGTGGTGGCCATGCACCACACAGTCAACCACGCGCTGACCGAGGCCTACATGTGCGGGATGACGTCAGCATATGCCATTCAATAGGGTATAGACCCAACCCAACTCGAAAACCGACCCGACCCGACCCAACTCGTGACCTGACCCGAATCAGTTGATCGTTGACTCGAACCATCCAGTTGAACCGTTCGTTGACCGGTTCGATTGGACCGCCTCGACCGGGTTCGTGAAGTTCGGCCAGGGAGCAGCCGGACCGGTGGAACAGGTCGAATCGGTCTCGGAACAGGTTGAATCGGTCTCAAAATCGGCTTAAGAACAAAACACGTGCCACGCACGTATCAACGCGTGGGCCTCACGTGCTGGAGTTTTAGGCGGCATATGAAGGAGCGTGCGGCGTCCAATGGGAGAGTTCTAGGCATCGGCATGCTCATGTGCTCATTCTCTACAAGGTGGTATATTTATTTTACATGTTTGATGCTTTTATGAATGGAAAATATCAATTGAACTCCAAATACGTGTATATTTTGGGATATTTTTGGCGTATTTTCTTGTATTTATATATGGTTTCTTGAAATACATGTACAAGCTTACATGTAAGTACTCAATACAGATATGTGGATCGTGATTTATTAATTACATGTTTATGGTTTGACATGTATTTTTTAGTGTATCTATGTAAATTAGCAGCGTGTAATTTTGGGGATGATTGCCCCTAATTTCTTAAATTACATGCATACGGTAAATGTAAAATATAAAGTTATATTCGAATTTCAGGAAAATTCAATTGGGTTGTGATCGCCAAAGTGGTAAACTTGATTGATTTTAATGAATAACAATTTATAAAATATTGAGATGTCTCCTGTTTTAATGCGAACTTATACTCTCAAATGAGGTAATTGTGTATTGTTGCATAGAGGGTTACATGTACAACATATGGTTCAGAATTAATTGGTCCAAGTGCTTTCATACACCCAAAAGTAGTGATTAAAAAAGATTAAAATAAATTTTCATGGCCGCTTAACGTAGAGAGTATACAACTGCATGTCATGTTCTCTTCCAAAGGTGATTATATGATTATGTGTGTATTTCTCAAGGTGAAATTTCACACTATGCTAATTGAAAACGTTGATTGATTTACAATCATTATTTTTGTGAATGACAACTTTGTTAACATTGAGCATTGAGATTCACATGGGTTCAAGTTTTGAGAACTGAATGGGGATTTTCCGTTTACAATATTTATATTGCTCTTGTCAAGAAAGGCCCCAAATATCTCAATTTCAATAGTGAGAATCTTCAAAAGCACTATGTGCTAATTGGGTAAAGAGCAATTGAATTTGTTTATTTGATATAAAGCGATCCATTAAAGAACACTTGAAAAGTGTTTTTGCCAGTTTACTGCACTGTTAAATAAATAAAGGAAGCCTTTGAGGTTTGAAACTATGTATCATATAATACTAAGAGAGATATAATTTGCAATGACTCCTCAATATCAAGTGTGATGGTTTTAGTAAGATTAAAGATTACGTCTTAAAGATGGTAGAATTGCATATTAAAAGATTTAGAAATTATACTCATAAAGAAATACATAAACATTTTATTATACTAGCTATTTGGGTCCATTGAAATCATATTTTAAGAAGGATGGTGATCGTTACTTATTTTATAAGAAGAACGATTACATAAAAAGATATTGCAATTAATACAAAAACTTGGTTATCTAAACGTGAGCATAAAATAATGATTATTTAGTACTGATTTGTGAATTTAATTTATTTGAAGCCCCATCTTATTCGTGGTAGCTAGATAGCGGTGCAACATATTATGTTGTGTTTACCATATGAGAATTCATAAACTAAAAGATATCATATTAGTTGAATCAAGCTTATCATAGAAACAACTATAAAGTTGACGTTGAATTCATGGGAATGTCATTACATTAAGAAACATATTTTATGCACTCTCATTAAAAATGAAATTTAATTATGCATCAAGTTTGGACATGTGTGGTCACTCTTTTGAGATTTCAAATAACGTAATTACTATTTCTTTTAATTTAAATAAAGTTGAGTACTACACCATGTCCAATAGATTATACAAATTATATTTATCTCCCAATGAATTATACGTCGCTTATACAGCTGATTTTTTTTTTTTGCAAAAGACCTTTGCCTAAGGTACAATTATACGTGTTATGGAATAAACTTCTTAGTCACATCGGTAAAGAAAGAGTAGAAAGATTGATAAAGTCAAATTTTTTATTCACTCTTAAAAGTGATCCAGACACATGCGTAGATTGCAGTAAAGGTAATATAAAGAATGAAATTGTAGTCGACAATAATGATTTATTGGAGATCATTCATACTGAAATTAGTGGATCCTATATGGCAACATTGTGCAAAAATTCTTATTTCTTCACATTGATTGACGATTATTCCTTATATGCCTATTTGTACTTAATTAAAGAAAAAACTGATTTTCTTGATAAGTTCAAGATATTTCATATTAAAATCAAGAAACAGTTGGGAAAAATAATAAAAGTTATTAGTTTTGACCGCGGTGATGAGTATTATGATCGATATGGCAATGCTGGATAGCTTCAATCATTTGACATAAAAGATTATGGGATAGTAACTTAGTCAACTATTCTTGGAATTCTTGAACAGAAAGTATGGCCAAAGGCTCAATCACGTCTTATGGATATGAAGAACTTAGTCAACTATTCTTGAAATTCTTGAACAGAAAGTATGGCCAAAGGCTCAATCACGCCTTATGGATATGAAGAACGGTATGATTTATAAAATCAATTTATATGATTTTCTGTGAGGTGAAACTTTAAAAGTAGCCCTTTATTTTATGAATTACGTTTCAACCAAAGTCGTTCCATTGACTTCTTAGGACTCATGGACTAGACGTTGATCCAGTTTGAACCATATTAAGGTTTGAGGTGTTCATGCAGAAGTAAAATTACATAATTTGACATTAAATAAGTTGGACTTCAGAAACGCTCAGTTTTACTTCGTACCTTACCCGAATCATTCAGAGTGGTACTGATTTATGATCCCAAAGAGGAACATGAATTGTGGAATTATAGATAACTAAATTGTTGAAATTTGATATAGCCGAATAAGGGTAGTCGCTCACACATTATTAAAGATAATGATATGGTAGGGACTTCTGTATCATTTTTTCTTTGCCTATATAGACGATCATGGAGCATCCTAAATTATAATTTGATTATGTTGGGTTTTAGGATCTTGTTATTAAGAGAATTCCCGATGAAGTTTATTAAACCCCACTATTGACACTTGATTTTGGATCAGTCATTTTTCAGCTAATTTTTAGAAAATTCATAAAAAAAATTCATAAAAAGTCTAAAAATTACAAAATCAACTTTGGTGGCCTTAGTCAGGCTTAAGGAACCATTTTTTACCAATAAATGGTTTTTCATATTTTTCACATTTTTAGTATTTTTAGAAAATAGAAAATATATAAATAAATAAGAAAAAATAGCATTTGAGGTCACAAAAATATGAAAAAATAGTCAATATTTTTATTTTAACTATCTTGTCTTCTTGACCTCATAAAAAGTCCATATTAAATTTTAATTTTATGTGTTCTTTTGTTACACGTATCATTGAATTTGGTAAAAAAATATTAATTGAGTCTTTTAATTTGTAATTTTGGCATTTTTAGGGTTTTGACATTCAATCTGATTGTGTTTCATTGTAATTTACCCAATTATTTGCACCAATTGCTCAATTGCATGAATTGGGCAAAATTGTACACTTAATTACAGTTTAATCCTTGAATTTGGGCATAACTGAAATTAATTTCAATTCAAGGACTATAATGGTAAATTGAAGCCACTACCCAATGATTTTCATCGTTCTGAATTGTTTGGCACAGGTGGTTTGATCCAATTTGACTGTTAAGCCCTCAATTGTACAATTTTACGAATTGCGATAAAATGGAAATTTAGGGTTTTTATAGAAATTGGCCACAACTTTTGGGTAAAAACACATTTTTAGATAAAATTCATGTTATAAGTTTGATTATGAGGTTTAATTGCGAAAATTTTCCACAAAATTTGGTTAATTTTGCAAAACTAGAGTTAGAGCGGTTCTGACCGGTCGGACCGGTTGAACCGATCCGTTACAGTGTCATCTTCTTCCCCAAACTCCCATGCAGATGAATAGTGCAAGGCCGAATTTTGATAGCAAAATTGATTGACCAATCAACTACAATTGAAGAAGCATTGGTCAAGGTTTAATTCTTTAGGCTATTTCCCGTTGATTGACACCGGAATCGCGACCAATGAGTAATTGACCGGTCATGGTCGCGGTACATGCAAAATTCAATAAAAGAAAACTCAAATCAAATTCGTCCAAATTCACACCAAATAGAGAACGCCAGAGATCCTGATGGACATGGATGGAAACCCAACGGATTTCGTCACTATTTGATGACCAAAGGGCACATGGGAGGCACGTGAAAGGGACAAATGAGTATTCCCCATTCGACGCCAAAATTTCGAAAGTGGTATATAGCCTTTGGTGACTTTCTAGAAGAAAAAGGTTCATTCATTCGGTTGAAGGGGAAGAATCGAAGAGAGAGAGAGAGAGAGAGAAGAAAGAAAGAGAGAGAGCTCGCCTTCCATCACCAATGTTGAAGGCTTGTGCTCGAATTGTGGGAGCACTGGTTGGGCTCTTTTGGGCCAAATCGAAGCTTCTAAGGGTCACCGGGAGCTTGCCTGAAGTAGTAGGAGTTGATCCTCACCAGCCAGGCCGCCTATAATCCCGAAAAAGGTGAGTTCAGCCTTCGAGCTTTCTTACTGTGCATCAATGGCTGATTTTACATCCGACCGTCATTCTTCGAGTTTATGTGCATGTTTTACTCCCCAAGCATTACTGACCACGATCATACTTCATTTTTGTCTCGATTTTACAAAATAATCCATGGCAGAGCCTTTGAACCTTTTCGCTATAACCGAGCATTGCTCAGTCTTGCCTTGCCAAACCTAGGTCGTACGAACTAAATCGGAGCTTGAGGTAAGTATTCTGAACCTCCTGTTGTGTTATTCTGTGGTTGAATTGCCTCGATTTTGCATAGATTGTGTGATTGGTTTCCGTGGCCGTAGTCGGCATTTTGCACGCTGCACATGACTCAATGGATGAAATGCTCTGATTCTTAGATATGTTAAACTAGAGATTAGTAAGAGTCGCACGACACCGGTTTCGCGTTAATTGGTATAGGTTTGGTCATTGATCGGAGCAGGAGAAGTCTCAGCCATCCGTTTAGTTGCAGTCGGGAGGTTGAAGACGAAGTTGACATGGCAGGTCAATGAGTCAGCGGCTTAGGTGGCAGCGTGTGATTGGTCCACATGGATGTCGAGTTAGCTCGACCGTTAGTCTATTAAGCTGAGTTAGTGTTGATCCAACGACCGAGGTTAATCGAGCCCTATTTTTAGTGGCCATCTGATTAGTAATTAGGAATATCCTAAAGTTGTTTTAAAATTAGAAAATTAAAATGAAATGAAACGGTACCGTTTAGGTTAGTGGTTGAGCAGCATCGTTTATGTTAGTAAGGATGGACGGTCAAGATTGAATTTTAGCTTTTAATCATGGTAGTAGGTTTAAGTAATCAGATTTGATAGTCGAGGAGTAGTCGACTTTTGATCTGAGTCATAGGTTTTAGTCAGCTGATCCTAAGGCCGTGGACTAGCCACGTGGTTAAATAGGAACCATTGGATTAAATCCGAATAACTGAAAATAAGAAAAACGCAAAACGACGTCGTTTTGGGTAGGTTGGACATGCGGATCCAGGCTTGGATCGGGTTCTGGTTCGAGTGGGTCGGGTCGACTCGGTTCGAATTATTTTTTTAATAAAATATTCAAAAATAATTTTAAAAATAATATAAAATCGAGAAAATTCTAGAAAATTCTAAAAAAATGTTAGAAAATCCTAGAAAATCCAAAAAAAAAATGTAGGAAAATTATGGAAAATTCCTAGACACTCCATAAATTCCCAAAAATTGAAGAATGACCATAGACAACTGGTCAATTCTATTTTTGGGATTTCTTATCCATTCTTTTGAAAATTGACGATATTACCCTTTATGGGTAAATTGCATCTACTTTGTATATGAGATAAGTCGAAAATGCCAAGATAAGAATTAAGGTCAGTTAGGTGACCAATTTTTATGCTTGGTGTTGCGACCCTTTACGCGATCTCGAGGGCTAATGGGCCGTCCGCTCTGGTGCTCAGACGCGGGCCTCTCCTAAGGCCCGTTACCCAAGTCGCAACGGTGATATACGTGATCAACTTTCTGTGCGGTCTGGTGACATGTGATACTTGTACATGCCAAGAGCAGGCTAATGGGCCGTCCACTCTTGTCTAGTCGGACGCAAGCGTCTCTTAAGGCCCGTTACCTAAGTTGCAACGATGTTATACGTAGTCGACCTTTGGTGTGATCTGGTGACATATGATACGTGTACATGCCAAGGAGTAGCTACCAATCGTTCTGTTGAGGATACGATCGAAAACCCTATCGAATAGTTAGGAACGTTCTATTCAATTCTGCGAAAACCAGAGAAATGGGATCAGAGACTTTATTATGCCGCCTGTTAGAGTTGACGCCCTTTCGGCACCTAAGTTGAATGATTTATCTAACATGAAATTTCATGCAGATGAGTGAGGCGCGAACCCTAACACTATGAGTCCATGCAAGTAGGAGTAACTACCCTAGCACTCACAATCACATATGAAATTGCGCAAATCAAGGATCCAAAATATGCAGATAAATCACATGAAAGCAACGTGGCATCTCTAGTAAGGCCCTATTAGTCTAGAGAAATGTCAATCAGGGTAAAGGAATGTTTTTGACATGATTTTTCCTTGAATGACAAAATCATAATTTTGAAGAATTTCGGGATAATTTGCCCAAGAAGGGAAAAAATGTGATTTCATATGAAATATAGAGTCAAAAGATGGTGGAAATAGGATTAGTTACCAAACCAATCCATTTCCTATTTTTCGGGAAATTTCAGAATTTTTCTGGGATTTTTGAAGCGATTTACCCTTTGAGGGGTAAAATCATCATTTTAGAAAGTGATGATAAGTGAATATCCCAAACAGAAGGATTAGTCGACTTCTTGATCCAAATCCTAATTTTGAGCAATTTTCACGGCTCGAACGGAATAGGGAAGACAATTTACCCTTAGAAGGGTAGAATCGTCATTTAAGGAAAAGGATGAGATTCGAGAATCCAAGCATAATAATTGATCGCTTGGCCGACCCTAATTCTTACCTTGTCCTTCTTGACCTGTCTCATATACTATGTGGAGGCGATTTACCCCTAAAGAGTAATATCGTCAATTCTCGGATGAATGGATAAGAAATCTCAAAAATAGGATCGACTAGTTGTCTGTGGTCAATCCTCAATTTTTGGGAATTTCTGGAGTGTCTAGGAATTTTTCACAATTTACCTACATTTTTTTGGATTTTCTAGAATTTTCTAGCATTTTTTAAAATTTTCTAAGATTTTTTCGATTTTTTTTAGAATTTAGAAAAAATATTTTTGAATTTTTTATTAAAAAAATATGATTCGGACCGGGTCGGGTGACCCGACCCATAACCCACAGGCTGCCGGCCCAAATTGGATCCGGGCCCACGCCGAAATGACACCGTTTTTCCCTCTCCCGCTTAAATTTCAAACTCTCGCCTAAACTCAAGCTTATGGTCTTGATTGCGCCACGTGTCGATGTGCGGACGGTATGATGTATTTAAAGAAACCGACGACCTAGATTGAGACACACGGCTGAAACGCAACCGTTGGATCAAGAATATTTTGATAAGAGAAAAAGGTTTTTATTTTTGGAGAGAGCGAGATCTCGACACGTGGCCCATCTTCCACCGTCAGATCAAAGCCTATTTATTTGGTTATAATCAATCGGGCTGACGTGGCTGCCATGTGGACTCCACGTCATGGCCATCTAGGCGTTAACTAGTCAACGCCTCGCCGAAGAAGATGATCGGTGTGCCATTCTGAATTTCCGCCCCCTCGAAGCTTGAGATATGAAATGAAATCTCAAAATTGAAAAATGGAGAATCAATAATTTCAACATTACAATTGGATTGGCTATCGCCTTATCGAAGAAATATGGAATCAGAAAAACGATGTTCTGGACGTCGGGGGATAAAATTACTATTTTGCCCCTCAAGCCTTAGTCTTGCTTTGATGATTGGACAAGGGCATTTTGGTCATAAACCACACCCAATAGCTACCGAAAATTTGAAGAAACCGTGGACAAGTGTCAATGGATGAAGCCTTGATTTGATGTAAATACTTTTAACCTGTCATTCAACTCAAGTTGACCAAGCCTATTGAAATATAAACCCCTCTCTCTCTCTCCTCTTGGCCGAACACCCCTCCATTGCCGATTTTCTTCTTCTTCCTCTTCTCTCTCTTGCCGACCAGCCCGTCACTCTCTCCCGACTGCTTCACTGTTCTGGCCATAACTTCTTTGTCCGTCATCAGATTAAGGTGTACCACCTACATTGGAAAGCTTATCGTCTTGCCGTTTCAACAAGGTATTATGAGTCCAAATCCACTTAGCCGTTTATCCCGTAGAGCCTTTTGAAAGAGTAAAGGTCAAGCTGCTCAATTTTGAATCCGAGAGCTCCTAGCCGACCAGTCCCGACGGTCTCACTATTCTAGCTATATCTTCTTCTTCCATTATCGGATCGAGGTAACCCTACCGCCAAATGAAAGCTTATTGTCTTATCTTTCCATAGACATATTATAAGCTCAATTTGACCTGGTAGATCTTCCCATAGCTCGATTTGAGTGGACAAAGGTCTAAACGAGACAGATTCTGATCGAGTTGGGGGAATGTCTTCCTTTGGCCACTTCAAGATTTCAAATTACTTCAAATTTTTGGTAAGGTCTTCTAGACTTATATTATTAAAGTTTGATGAGGTGTGGTAAAAATTTTGGAGGAATTTGAAGGAGTTTTGACCCCAAATGGATCTTGTGTTTGAAGGGAAAAAACTTACCGTTGGAGGACCCGAAGGAACGGGCCCCATTCAAGGACTTTCCGGCATTGCCTTGGCTCCAAATTTTTGATGAGGCTTCCCAAGCCTTAGAACTATATCTTAGCAAGTAGATTAGTGGATAAATTAAGGATTTAAGCCAGTTTAAGAGCTATTAAGTTGGGGTATGCACAGAACCGGGTATACCCTATTTCGGTTCTGAGCATACCGGTTCTGTAGGTGGCTGTTGGTGTTGAAGTTGAGCTCCAAATTCATCGTTGAGAAGTGTGAGGATTTTAATTGATAGGTCTATGAGGTGTATGTTTAATGGGGTGATTATTTGAACAAGGAAATTAACGATTGGATGAAATTTCCTTAGGTGACGTGCACACAAGAAATATTAGATTAAAGGCCAGTTGTGATTGAATGCATATGGATTTGGCTTGAATAGCGACTAAACTTGGGATTTATGGTTGAACATAGACTATTAATCTATGAGATGTAATGGTCATTGATGGAATTAGAAATCTTCAATGGATAAGAATGGATCTGGAGATGATTATGGTATGATGAATGGCGAAGACAATCAGGACGCGCATGTGTTTGCGGCATTAAAATTAAAGTCAAAGAAGGTGTGTGTATGAGCTTATCATTATTGAACTTAATAAACTATCGCTGGGTATGGGATAAGTTGATGGGATACCTATAAACCATCATGAAACATGGTATGGGACGTGTGGAACGGGGCTTTATCCGTAGATGTATGACTTGGGACAACCTGCGGCGGCCAAGTCTGATTAGGGCGGGGAGTGATTGCCGGGACAGAAAAGTTCGGACAAGGACGGCTCTTGGCAAGCTTCTAAGATGGCAAGAGGCAGGAATGACCCAAGTCATAACTTGAGAGGGGAAGTCTAGGTATCAAGTTGAGTCTAATTGTGGTTAAGAGATGTTTGGCACGAGATTGATCCTCGAAGAAGATGTTCAAAAGTGGCATGATATGTGAAATGATGCCTATGATTGGTATAATTAAAAGCTTTGTGCTTGGCGGTGGATGTCGTTTGAAAGGAAAAGTGATGTCTATGATTGGCCTGTTGGGCATGTTTTGTAATTAGCATTATGTGATTGGGTTGGCCAAGGTCTAATTGGGAGAGTAGATGACATGTGGGGTTTATACCCATTAAACTGATGCCTGTTGAGTATGAGAAAGAACGTTGTATTTGTGACAGAGTAGCAGATGCCTTAGACTTATAGCATGATCGATTGACTCATTGAATTGCTGCCTTGAGTACTTGCTCAATGTTAACCTAGTTGAGTTTTGGCCTAGTTAAGGCTTGCCTAGTAATTGGCTAAAGATTGAGAAGTTGCCTTATTGAGGCTAGCCTGTTGAATAGTCATTGACTAATGAGAATTTGGAATCTTTGGGTAATGGACAACTAGTTGAGAGTTGTTTGGGAACCACTGTAAAGTTGATAATGATGAATGATGAGATGAGTAGCATGATATCGATAGACTTGAGTAGATGACTTAAGTTTTTGATTCCTGGAGGAAATCATAGTGGTTCAAGTGACATGAGAACCTAATAAGGTTGAACGACCAAGGTATGGTCGTAGAAGAGCATTGGGCTCGAGTATACATGGTATGGAAGATCCGAGAACCGATATGGATCATGAGAATTGAGTTAAGATAGGCGATTGGAGTATGAGTACCAAAAGAGAATATGGTTTGATCTGTTAATCGTACAAGACCCAAGAGCTGAATGGGTCGTGGGAACTTTAATGGAAATGAAGAAATTTGTTGGTTAAGCAAGCTCGAGGAGGAGGAGCCATAATTGTCTAAGTCACTGTGGTGACAAATGCTAGTACTGATGAGTTAAAGTGATGGAAGTCACGAGAAAGGTGACTCTGAGTTAATCTTTTTCTAAATTGAATGTGTGGAAAGGACCACGAAAGGTTGGAAAAACTTGTAAAACTATGTATAAGGTTGAGATTGACTGAGTTAGATGGAGGGATAAGATTTAAAATTGTCTTTCTCTAAATTGGGGATCTTGATAAGAAAACCTTAGAAGTTTGGCTACACTAAGGAAAGAAAGTGACTCTGGCAGTTTTAGCCTTATGAGGCTGTTAGTAATTGGTGAAAGGTCACCAGAGGAAGGATTTCCTCAAGTACATGATATCTACCTGGACTACCCCTGTTGAGTTGTTCGATGAAAAATATCGTCTTGGGATTGCTCGAGAGCAAAGGTTGTTTGGATCCGAATAATCTTGAAACGATCCAAGGACGATCGACCAGTGTGAGACAGAGTTCTCAAGGTCGTTTAAGCATATGGCAAAGGTGGTTAAAGACCCTTTAAATGAGACATGAAGTCTCTAAGTAGATTGGGATTTGAAGGCTTTATGCTAATTGCTATTCTTGAATCTGATGAATCGTAATGACATCAAGGAAAGAAGTGGATGATCGGGAGAGGAATAAATAAGAGAATTTATATTCATATATTGTGAGAAAAGAGAACTTCACTTATGGAACATAGAATGTGCCTGTAAGGAAATGTCATTACTATGACATAAGGCTTATGGTGATTAACCTTTTGTTGTCGTGAGGAATAATAAGGAGACTGATGTGTCAGTCTATCAGACCTTGTGGATTTTATGAGATTGATTGAGATTGAATCGAAACCACTAAAAGTGGCATTGCGAGTTATCACCCCTAGAGAAAAGGGCATTGTTCTTAAGGACGATTGGATCATGACATGATCATTGATGGGAAGAAAGGTGAATGGACTTGATGGTCCTAGTTACTTGCGATTTTAATGAATGGGTGAATAAGCAAAAAGGATGATTAGATTGTAATCGCAAGGCGACTTGAGGAAGTCGAATTGAATATCTAAAATATGAATTTGTGGAGACCAAGGAAGAATGAAACTTGTCACTTGAGGTGGCTGAACTATTGAAAGGAGAATGTTAAAGTGTGGTGGCATTAGAATTCGGAAGTAAAGGAACTGCTGTTGGCGAGACTCCAAGACGGATGTCCTATAGGATAAGAAAAACAAGGTGGATTCAAAGTAAAAGAATGCCACTAAAGTGTATGGTTTCCTTCATAGGGTAAGAGATCCTAGTATGGAAGGAAGAAAAAAAAAAGTGCCAATTGTCTTGGTGCTAAAATGAAACGTCTTGACTAACGAGGAAGACGCAAGCTTGAATGATTTTTTTTGAAAATCAAGTCCGAGAAGCTATCCTGTGAACAACGTTGAATTCCAGAATGATGTCGATGTTGAGTTAAAACAACGAAATTGACAAAAGTTCGCATTAGCTGGTTGTGAATCCAAGAGGTCAAGGCAATAATGCTTCGTGAGAAAGGAGTGACAAAAATGAACAGAATATTGTGTAGTTCAAGTGGGGACTCATGAGAGTAGAGAGCTAAGGTTTGAGCTCTCAAGTGAAAAGTATAAAGAACAGTTTGAGGATTTGACACTTGGTAGAAAGAAATTGACAAAAGTCAGATTGAGTATCCAAGGAATAATTAGATTGATTGCTACCGTCTTTAGAGATGATGAATAGACTCATTTAAGGAGCAAGAGAAACATGAGTAACTTTCGAGAATATCCTACGGACTCTAAGGAGATGCTCGTTGTGCGTTGACAATTGTGAAGAGCACGAGTTGTGGGCTTGATGAGATAAGATTCCTCAGTAGTGAAATTTCTGGGAAATGAAATCTCCGTGGAGCCCTTGAGGAATGGAATAAGTGATGAATCGATTAAGATTGATGTGAGTTGCTGAAATTGGAAGTTCTAGAATTAGTGAATTGTTATGGATGGATCGGGGGCAGGTTTCCCACAAAAGCAATTCAATGGATGAATGAATACGAAAAGAGTTTTTGAGAAATTAAGTCAAGTTGATGACTACGCTGATAATATTGTTCCTATTTGGAATTAAAAAGGGGTCGAGTGAATCATAATGACGTGGCGCGGAAAGGAAATTTGAGCCGTAGTAAAGCAAATTGAAGTGGGCTATGAAAATACGTCGTGATAGTAGAGCTATATGAGTTGGAACGTCTAACGCATGACTGGAGTTGGCTTGCAAATGTTCTTGAGATGAAGTTGGAAAACACGACTCGCATGAAGAGGTTTTAAGTTTACACGAACCATAAGAATTTGAGGTATGTGGTTGCCTAGAAAAATTGAATGAGGAACAATGTGTGTGAAGGAGATTACTTAAGGACTAAGGATGAAATATCCTACATTGCCTAGAAAAGGGTGATTTAAGAAGCAGATGCATATAAGTGAAAACTGAGCATCGTGCATTTGGCGGATAAAGGATAGGTTTTGCTCAAGGAATAAGAAATCCAACTCCTAAATTGGAAGGTTGTTAGTTGACTAGTTAGATAACTACCTGAAGCATCAAGCGTGAAGTCAGAAAGGAATTGAGATGCTGCGATGAATAAACCCTGACATTTAGGGGGTTATGGAAATGGACAGAACAGGGAGGAAATCTAAATTTTCGGATACCTGAGAAAGAAACCTCAAAGTTGAGCGTAGAAACCTTAAAGTCCCACGGACGAGAGTACGAGTCCAATACTGAAAAGGAACTTAAAGAAATGACCTCATCAGAAATTCAAAAGAAGAATTATGGTATCCCTTGGGATAACACAAAGGTGTGCCAGACTTGCATTGATATTATTAATGGAATGAACTAAAAATTTGGTTAGTCGAGCATGAGGTCAAGTATTGAACGTGCCGACAAGAAAAATGCATGCCCTTGATAGGATTGATACGCCGAATGGTATGAACAATAAAGAGTGCATTCTGGCGAGGGTTTAGTAATAATAGTGATTGACAAATGGGAGAGATGATGTGAATGCTCGAGGTTGAACTGCTGATAGATGTAGGAGTATCGAAAGAGAATGGAGAGAAGCAAATCAGATTGAGGACTGAAGGAGACAAGTCCTAGGGAAAGATGGCTTTGGTCGGAAAGGACAAGTAAGATCGTCAAGTCATGAAAGGAATTATTCGGAAGAATGAGGATGCGATGAGACGCCGACATCCCAAAGGGCTAGAAGGTTAGAAGATTGCAAATTTCGAGGATGAAATTTCTTTAAGGGGGGAAGAGTTGTGACATTCCGAATTTCTGCCCCCTTGAGGCTTGAGATATGAAATGTGTAACATTCTGATTTCCAATCAACTTCAGACTTTGTAATGAGAAGTTTATACATATCAAGCGATGTATTTCAGTTGTATTCCGCTCAAATCTGATCAATTTGAGTAGACTGACCAAAAGGAAAAGGCTAACGCGAGACGAGGTACATGGACCTAGGCGACTCGGATAAGAAATGACGCTTTGACCATAAAGATTGTCGAGGGGATATTTAGAACCATCAAAAGGCCGATCTAAGAACGATCGAGGATTTCCATGCGAGTGTCATACGATTGGAGTGCGGGTGATGCCGCTTAACCAGCGTAGGATTTGCAAAATTTTCCTAAATCGGACCGTGACGTTCAAGACCATAGGGACTAGTGATAAACCCTCACAATTACATGACAACCAAAGCCACCATGAATTGATGAGCCCTAAACGTGATATGAATCATGGGGTCGATATGCGTAATGTCTGCAAAAGCCACCCGTTAGTTCGGGATAGGCTGGAATCACGTCTGATAGAGAAAACTATCAGAAACGAGTCCTAAAAAGTTTGAAATGGAAAAATCAATAATTCTAGTGTCATTTGGATTGGCCGTCGCCCTATCGAATAATCTTGGAACGAGAAAAACGACGTTGGGAACATCGGGGTAAAAAGACCCTTTGTCCCCTCAAGCTTAGGATTTGACCTTTATAATTGAAGAAGGGCAAAATGGGCATTATACTCTTCCTTAGCTGCCGAAAATTCAAGGAGGATTATGGCCATTGGATATTCATGGAAACTAGCAATGCCAAGTGTCAAAGATCTAAGGGTTATGGTCATATCAATTATTTCCCACACCTACCATTCAAAGCTATTGACTAAACTTGGATATAATTGAAATCTCTCTCTTCTCTCTCTCTCTCTCTCTCTTCATCACCATTCGGCCATTTTACTCCCCCAAAGAACCGAGCTTCACCATCTTCTTCTTCCTCTCTACTACTCACCGCCCGACCAGACTGGAAGCCGCAGTTCGCTGGCCACGATCGCCATCTCTGGCCATCAGCTGCTGCCGGCCGACTACCAAGACGTAGATCCACGTCTTACTGACGTCCTCCAATAAGAATCAGGCCATTTAGAGCACTGTGGAATTCAGGGCAAACGATTTCCCAAGAGCCGACAGATTCTATTCTAGTTTGAGGTAGGTTCGATTCTTATCCCTTTTGATAGCCGAAATCTTAGAATCTGGAGCTCAAATTTGGTGGAGATCAAGTAGACACATAGATTATTCTGTGGTAAAAATTTGAGCTTGATTTGATAAGTTTTTGACCATGAACCGGTCTTGTACATTTTGCCCAGAAACTGCCGGTATTCTGATCCTTGGCGTTCCGGCGAACTTCGACGACTTTCCGGTGACCAGCCGACTCCAAACTACCGGTGAGTCTCCCAAACCCTTAGGTAGATATATCAAGAGGTATAATAAGGCTTGAATGATGGAATTGAGGAGGATTGAAGGCTGGAAACACTCGGTTTGCACAGAACCGAAGTAAACCGGTTCGGTTCTGTGCAAAGCCGGTTCTGTGGGTTGCAAGAACAGAAGCTTATGGGACTTAAATTGATGTTTATGATGTGTTAAGATGCTGGAGGTTAAGTTAGGAATGATTGAGATTGAAGGATTGAGGATTTGGGTACGAAAATTTGACAAATCAATTGATTATCCTAGCTTGCGCGACAAATTGGCCTTGGACTTGACTTGGCCGAAACCTAGGAGGCTCTTAAAGGAGTGATTTGTGTTACCAAGCAAAGGTAATGAAATTCCTAAATCGAGGCTAGGGGGATTGGACTTGATTGGGTAAATCGAGGGTCGATTGGATTAGTTTATGAGAAATTGATAAATAGGGTAACCTTGATATGTCCTAAAACATTAATGTATGATTGTGTGACATTATATATATATATATATATATATACTTGAGTCATTTGTCGTGTTTGTATGCCATTTGAAATCATTGAAATCACGTCTGCCAGCGAGTGTAAAACTGAATTGAAAATCAATGCATATGATGTGGGGTGGATAAGCATGGCATGGTAAGGCCCTGAGGCATGATATACGAGGGACCGGAGGTTGAAATCCTGATGCGATGAGGTCTCGGGGTAAAGTATGATTAGGTGGCGCCCTGAGGCGACGAAGTCGCGGCATTAAGGTAGCCACAGTCCTGATGCGAATGATTCGCAGGACAAAGTATGAGCTCATAAACCTTGCCTGGAAATGAATCGGGACCTGATACGTTTACGCGAGTCACCGAGGACGGTCTGATGTGTTTATGCGGGCTGAGCCTGAGGTCACTAGTTCGCGGGCTAGAGAATGAGGCAGGCAGAGGTTGATGGAAGTGATGAAGTGGCAGGCTGAGTATACATGTGCATATAAGTGTGACATGAGATCATAAATGCATGTCTGTCTTCTATGTGTTGTTGTCTATTGAGTTGTGATTGTTATGTCCATGTGTTCATGAAATTGGATTAGTCGAGTGACGCAACTACTTGAGTGAACTGTCAACCTGACCTAGGGTTAAGTTTTTCTTACTAAGATATGTATCTCATCCTTTTGAGGAAACCTTACTTTACAGATCCTGAGCCATAGCCATGTGGCCTATAAGATTTGGGGACCCGAGGAGATGACGACTTATTTTGATGAGTTCCCAGTCAGACAAGGGAACGTCTACGTTATAAAGTATACCATCGTATGGGTCGACGAGGATAAGCCTGAGTGGAAGCCTCACAGGTTCAAGACGTGGTTCAAGAGGGAAGGGGACACACAGATCGGGCCATTGAAGCCCCACGAGGTACCCCCGGGTGTCATACCCGATTGGTGCCAAACTATGGTGGAGCAGGAGATACCTGAGGGTTCGGTGGTAGGGTCTAGGAACGAGCCAGAGTGGACACCGACTTTGGAGTTCACCGAGGAGCAAGATCAGGAGGAGGTTATAGTTTTAGAGGCGTCCGAAGGTGACCTCGCTAAGTTGTCGCAGGAGGCGACTATGGAGGATTTAGTTGAGGTTCCGTTTGAGACATTCTCTAAGTATGAACCTACTGAGGACACAGAGGACACGGACGACTCCAGTAGCTTTTCCTAGACGACTCCAGATGGCGATCCAATCTTTTGACTGGCGACTTGACCCCGCTCCTGACGAATTTTGTGGATATCTCTTCCGACATGCTTACCTTGTCGCCCTTTTGTTTAGCGGATTTTAGTATTCGGGTTATATGAACAGTACGTCTTGATGTATGAATGAATGATATATGTGATGCTATCCTAGTCCCACTTAATATATATATTGTACAGGGTTTTATATGGGTATCGCTTTCGTATACTTGATGTATTTATTATATCTCTCGACTCCTATTGGTGAATCTTGGGACCGCTGAGAGATTATTTTTTATTTGCTTGCATGGATGTTAGCATGCCCGTTTCTGGGAAGCGGGGCGTGACATCTCCGCTTGTTTTGGTATCAGAGCATAGTCAGCTCGATACGGAGTGGATTGAAGACTGGAGTAATAAGGAGGATTAAGTTAGGACGAGGACGGATAGCGAGACCTTAAGAGACTGGTCAGGGTAAGACATGGAGTGCCTGACATGTGACTTGCCACCTATGGATGGTGTGACCTTGGTATGGTTGTGGCAAGGCATAAGGGTTTAGTTCTTTGCTTATGATTGAGGGTCATTTCTGGACCTTGACTTGCTTGATGAATGAAAGTGATTGATTTTAGTGAATTATTGGAGTGGATGGAAATGAGGAATGGCCATGGGCCATTAGTTGAGATGTTTCTGATATTGATGTATGGAGTATTGTTGTTGTAAAACTGTTTGTGTTAAGGGGTAGTTAGTAACTCTGGATTGGATGAATGAGTAAGTTACTAACTCATTGTTGAACTTGTGGTGGACCAAGTTCAATAGAAAGAAGCAAGGATGAGTAACCCATCCAGAAGGCATGGAAGACCAAGAGGCGGAGCCTCTAGCTCGAGGCCGCTTGTAGCGGAGGATTCAAGAGTGGATGGTCTACCGAGGGAAATGGAAGGAGTCAGAGACACCATAAAGAGGCAGGTCTTAGACCGGGACATTGCCATACCACAGGCAGTAGGGGCCGCCCTAGCAGCTGTTAATAGTAATATTGGCAATGCTGGGGAAAGTGGAAGTTGGGGCGAGCCGAACTAGAGCAACGAAACGGTGAATCCTCAAGAGGAAATAGTGGTGGCCAGATAGATGGGCCAACTAGTGGAGCAGTTCATGAAGCTGAAGCCGACACAGTTTGACGGGATCGGAGATCCTCAGCTAGCGCCCAAATGGATAAAAAAGCTAGAGAAGGCTTTTGGGGTGCTAAGATGCACAAATGAGGAGAAGGTGCTCCTAGCTGTGTATCAGTTAAAGGGTACGACAAATGACTAGTGTACTGCCACTAAGGACGGAGTCTTCCCTGAAGGAGTGGCCATGAACTGGAACACCTTTAAGAGGGCATTTAACGAAAAGTATTTTTCAGAAACCGCCAGAGAAAGGAAATAGATTGAGTTCCTACAATTGCGTCAAACCAGCTAACGATAGACCAGTACGAATCTAAGTTCGCGAGGCTCTCGAGGTATGCACGTCGATCTGTGGAGGACCCTTTGGAAAATGCACGGAGATTTAGGGATGGCTTGAGGCCCGAACTCCGTAGCCAAATGATAGCTTTGAATTTGAGGACCTATGGGGAGATATACGAGCGAGGCTAGATGATTGAACAAGATTTGGGGGAAAGAAATACCGAAACTGGATCGTGGTTCCCATTGTTCAGAGTCGCCAGGTGGGCACGAGGCCGATGGCAAACAACAGACGCTTTGTACCTCCTGTGCGAAAGAACATCGCGAAGCCGCCAAATCCAGTTAATTGGAATTGCAG